>JAVTVJ010000024.1:2752500-5248324 GCA_034509425.1 Eopsaltria australis
AATATCTAGGCAAGATTTTTTTTTTCCCAAAGTAGGCACAGTTTTTAATCCTGCAAACATTTGCAGTCATTGGACAGATTGCCCAACTGCTCTCCTATTCAAACCAGTGGGATCTTTTACTCAGATCTTAAGTTAATCTTTTAAGAGTGTACAAATTGCAATATTTGAAAATACTTGGAGGCATCAAGAATGGAAAGGCTAGTTTGTGTGACCTGATGTTTTTATCTACCCTATCCTGTAAAATAATAATTATTATTGGTATTAGTAAAGACATGAAAATACTGCTTTCTAAAAGAAAATAAAGTAAAAGCTGGATAATACTTTGCTTTTTTCCAACAAAAAATTACATCATAACTAGAATTAGTATTGGAACTCTAGCAGACACATTAGTCTCCCAGTTATGTAAAATGTTGCTAGTTCATAAGGCATCTTTCAGTTTTCATTGGATCCCATATAAGAAATACTGTGGTATCCTACCACAGAATAATCCAGAAACTTATTTCACCCCAAGATCCAAGTGGTATTTATATGCTTCTATCCACATTACTTTGGGCAAACACTTGGGCATGTCAGTCGTGGAGAGTTGTTAAAGTAGTTCAAAATAAAGGCAAATACTGAGTTTAAGAAGCAAGTAGTGTGGGCAGACTTAATCCTTCACTCTCTTTTTATGGCTGTGTAAATGGCCATGGCTGCAGGTGTAGCATAGTGGTTAGTCCAACATTTTGGATGGATTGAAGTCCAGTCCCTGGGGTACTGGGTGTATTGTCGTTAATATGTAATGAACAGTGGTTTGAATTTAAGACTCCACATGGTTTGCAGGGTATCTAGATAAGCAAGCAGTGGTTCATGTTCATTTTTATATTGCTTTGTTCTTGGTAGAAAAACTAATAAGGTAATGGGTTTATCTAAAAGTTCCTCAGCCTGGAGAAAAAATGACTCCAGGGAGACTTTGTTGTAGCCATTCAGTCCTTATACAGAGATTGAAAGAAAGACCGAGTCTTCTTACCAAGGGCTGTACTACAGGACAGGAACAATGGTTTCAAAGACGTTTAAATTGGCCATAAGGAAGAAATTTCTTATTACGAGGATGATGAGTCACTGGAAGAGGTTGTCCAGAGAAGTTGTGGATGTCTCATTCCTGGAAGTGCTCAAGGCCAGGTTGGATGGGGCTTTGAGCAAACTGGTCTAGTGAAAGGTGCTCCTGCCCTTGGCAGGGGGTTGGAACTCCATGGTCTTTTAGGATCCCTCACAAACCAAATCATTCTATGGTTCTGTGAACTTCTGTTTAATCATTTAAAAGAGGAAACATAAGTATCTCTCTGCTAGAGCGTGACCAGGACTCCCAGGAATATTTATTCAGTGTCCAGGAAAGCTTCAGTTGTGTTCCTGCCCGAAGTGTGATGCTGCTTCTCACAGAAAGGGTGGAGTTAATATCCAAATCTTTTGTGCCATTTTACATATTTTCTCAAGTTACAGAATTTTCACTCAAGACACATAATGTTAAGGCTACCTAGCATTAGGTGGCAATTCCACTTTGGTGAACAGTGACTCTGCTAGGTTCCGTGTCAGTTTTGAGTACACTGTCATTGTAAAACCTAAGTTCCTTCTGAGGAGTTATTTAAATTTATATTTTGTATCTAAGCAAGTAATAAAAAAACACAGAAAGATTCTAGAACCCAAGCCTGTCTTTTAGTGAGTCTTCAAACTTCCCACTTTAGAGGTTTCTCTAAGAAAACTGCTCAATTAAAGGGCTTACAGGAAAAAAAGTGTCTTGTAATTGCTAAACTAGTTACCTACACAAACCTAATTAAAAATCTTTAAGACATCTTAACTGGGACCTCAATTGCACTTCACCAGTCTTTAAGTTATGTACAGTGTTGTTTGAAGACCTTTACCTGAAAGTTAATATCATCATATGGTGCAGATTGTTATCATGCTTGCAGCTTGATAAAACTCTTTGGAAACCTGAAGGTATTGGGTTCTGTTGTGTCTGAGCTGTCTGAGCTGACTTTTGCTAATTAAATTCCTAATCAATAATTCTTCATCACGGAATCCTGAGTCTAAGGCAGTTTTCTTAAAACTTCCTTCAATCAAATGTATGTAAAACAAAGAAAATTTCTAATTAGATGCAGAATAAGATTAAAACAGTATTTTGGACAAAAGAGAACATAGGATTTTCTTTGATGTTCATTTAAGGAGTAATATCTCTTGATAACAGTTTGACCATACTCAAGGAATTTGATGCCTGTACCTTTGTTTTTTAAGAATTATGATGTCATTTAGGATCAAAGAAAAATAGAAATCTGATTCTTTTTTGAAGTAGCTGTTGTGCAATATCAATTCTGGCTTCTAATGATATTCAAGTGCATAGTGAGATCTACTACTCTAATAACCCACATATAATATCCTTCCTAAGAACTACGTGACAAAAGGCATTTGTAATTATATTTACTTCTGAAAGATTATGGTTTATAGTTAAACCAAGAGAGGCATCCTGTCATTTTCAGAACCCGTTAAATGTGACAGAATCTATTTTTCTGCCAACTTGTGAAGACCAGGCAGAGAGCAAATTTGCTGTGGTCAGCTAAGTGTAACCACTGAGCAGGAAAGTGAATTTAATAATGCATTATTGTTCTTCACTGAAGGTGAACTGTTACAGTGCCTTTGTTATAGCAGACTTTGCCTCTGCTTAGGTTTCCAGATGCTGTGCAGATTACCTGATTAAAATCTCTAATGCATGATAAAATGTTCCATGTATGCTTTTATATTAACATAAATGCATCAGTTTTTGAGGACTGTGACACTAAAGCTAATTGGAAATATTTACCACTCCATTATATGATGCATATTACAAATAAGGATTTATTATGTGTAGAACAAATGATAAGCAACTGGAATTCACAGGGATTATAACTGCACTATGGTTTTAGGGGGGTTAAAATAATTGGAAAAAATCTGAAGAGGTTTATGACAGCACCTCAGACTCCTGTGCTGATATTGGATGTTGGTGTTGTGTTTTCATTTTTACTTCACACAGTAATTCAACCAAAATTCCTCCTGGCCAAATGATGTTCTTGGCTGTATCCTGTCGTCATTTCAGCCCTTTCAGCTGTTTATGTTTTATAGCTTCCTCCTGCTTTTCTTTAAATTTTGCCTATTTTTGGTTATCCTATCAACTTACAATTAAAATGTAATGCATGATAATTTTTTGTCACCAACAAGCTGAATTCTCATCTTTTATTTAAAATTCTGTGATTTTGTAATATTTCAATGTTACAAAATTTTTTTTTGAGGAAAGAAGCACACATTATATGCACAGACCTGGGGTTCAGCTCTCCAATCTGTCAGTGTCACCCCTCTGTCAGTGTTTTTGTGACCTGTTCAAGTCACGTCTTCATCTGTCACATCCAATTCTGTACTAGTGAGAAATTTACTTAATCTTTTTCTTAAAATTTGTGAGTTTCACATGGAGGGCATTAAGAGTAAACCATAGTTTTATATGCATGCAGATGAACTGTCAGCATAGCAGGAACCGTGCTCAGCAGAGGCTGTGTGTTGGAATATAGGTGTATGGGAAGTAGGTTTTGGCAGAACGATACAAGAGATAATCCCAGGGCCCACACCTGTTGTACATTTAACTCAAGTGAAGCCGTAATGATTCATGCCAGCAAAAGAAACCTCTCCCTTTTTTTCTTTTTCCCTTAAGAACCATTGAACCCAGTTCTGTGTTACTTTCCATTTTACTTCTTTAAAGGGTCTACATGTATATATTAATGTATCTACATTCACAGTTATGTGTTGTGTTCAGGAGAGTCAATGTTGAGGGTTCCTTCCTTGACTCCGGGAATAGGATTGCTATTACTTGCTTTCTGAAGTATATCTACATCTTGAAAAATGAAGTTGAGAATCAGAAGTGATAACCAATGTCTCTCATGATGAGAGATCTTGTCTTCCACAGGGAGAGAGAGAGAGCTGGATCAGAGATTTCAAATAATTGTTTAAACTACAGTTGTAAACAGCCAACTTTATTGGAAAGGAGAGGGAGGTTTTTCTTTCACCTTTGTCATATATGTGAATAAAACAATGGGCCAAACAGAGCAGAGGCTCAGGGGACTGAAGGGAGGGCGGGTTAATAAAAGGAGCAATTGGATTAGAATTGGACTTTGGCAGGGAATGGTGGAGGAGAAGCTGATAGATTTTGACTTGTTATTAAATCAAAAGAAGGAAATAGATAATTTCATAGTGGAATCAGCTTTTCTTTCTCTATAGTTTTTTATCCATTTTTCTTTTTAACAGAGTATTTGTAAAATGGATTTTATTCCTCATAAAGGACTGGGCAACTTTAAAGGACTTAGAGGAGAAAAGAATTGTCTGATAATTGTTAAACTGGGAGGTCTAATTACCTCCACAGTTAATTAAAACTCTTTAACTGCCCTCTTGGTGTGACAATGATACTTTCTCCTTTCTAAATGAAAGTGTAAAGGTTAAACAAAGCGGCAATCTAGCAAGCAGCCTACTAGAATTTGCAATCTGACCCTGAGATCTACTGTTTACTTTGCAGAAATTACACTCCTGGAGTGTAAAACAGGTGCAGAACACTTGATACTGTTGCCCACTGTTATACAAGTGACTTGCTTTTTACTAGGCACCTAGAATTTCCTGCATTTCCTGAAAAACTCCAGACACCCTAGATTAACAAAGTGGAAAAATTCAGTCTGTTTCTTGACCGTGACCTTGGCAGTGAGACAAAAGGAGATTGGCAGTGTAATGTATTTGTTGTACACAGAAAAAAAGGCTTACCACTGGAGACCTGCAGATAGAGCTAAAATGCTTCAAACAATTGTTAAAGTTATCACTAGCAGTAGTGGCATTTCAGCTCTTCTTGACCTAGAAAAAGCAGATATTTCTTTTGCCAAAGCTACATTATATTTGAACTTCTTTTTCTTTTCTCTTTTCTTTTCTTTTCTTTTCTTTTCTTTTCTTTTCTTTTCTTTTCTTTTCTTTTCTTTTCTTTTCTTTTCTTTTCTTTTCTTTTCTTTTCTTTTCTTTTCTTTTCTTTTCTTTTCTTTTCTTTTCCTTTGTTTTTTCTTTTCTTTCTTTTCTTTCTTCTTCTTTCTTTCTTTCTTTCTTTCTTTCTTTCTTTCTTTCTTTCTTTCTCTTTCTTTCTTTCTTTCTGTCTTTCTTTCTTTCTTTCTTGCTTTCTTTCTTTCTTTCTTTTTCTTTTTCTCTCTCTCTCTGTCTTCCTCTCTCTCTCTTCTTCTTTCTCTCTTTCTCTTTTCAACTCCCCCCCCAAAAAAATGAGCACTGTATTATAAGTCATCTTGAAAATAACATGGGATTATCATTTTCACACATTTTTTCAACTGAGTTTATTTCTAACCAGTTCAACACTCAGAAAATTACTGCTAAACTAGTGGAAATTGGACATCTCTGAGCACAGAAAAGTTCTGAATGCGCTGCAGGAGCTCACAGTATATGCCTTGTGATATAAGGGTGTATATTATTGATAATCTTAGTAGGAGATACCTATGGAAGTGAGCACGTATGAAATCTAACCAATCACATCTTGGGTCAGGTTAAGGACACATATATGAAATTAGAAATTCAGCTGGCTAATGTAGTTACTTGTTTCTTTTCTCAAAAAGCAAGAGTCAAACTTCCTGCAACCAATGACTTATATCAAGAGCAAAGATTTAGTACTGTTCAAATGGAGGAATTTTAAAAAAATAAACTTGTATAGTAAAGGCTTTTTTCAAGAGATTATCTTAGACTCTAGTTCTGGTTAAAGCCAGCCTCCCACATACCTCTTCTATGCTAAGAATTTTTAGGAAAATATTTAGTTCTACACTGTGAGTTTAACCCTATCTGCATACTGAACTTAGATTATGAAGTGTTTTCTCCCCTGTGTCTAGAGTGTCTGCATTCTAGTTTTTCTGACATGAGGATCTGCATCTGGCACTTTTTTATCTGTGATTAATAAAAAAAGGGGATTTACATCTTAGTTCAACAAAGATGTATTGAACTACAGACTTTTTCTGAGTGAAAACTTACGTTTTCATGTGCATGCAATTTTTGCAGTTCAAACAAAATAGCTACATATGTTCAGCTTGCAGCAGTCTGATTTGTGGCAGAGTGAAAGCATGTTCACTTCCTATTGTATGAACTCATAAAAATACAACTTCAATGACTTTTTAGCTGCATTTTCAAGGCACGTTTCTCCTTTGTTACATAGCAAAGCCTCAGTGTAACAGACCATAAATTCTGCTAAATAAAAGAGATCTAGGGAGTGAGCTTAAACACTGAATCCTTGATTGTCCAGACTGCTTAATTGTTAGCTTTTAGCCTGGCTGTGTTTTGACTGCTACAATTAGCTCCCTCCACAACACATCTGCTCTAGAAAGTACTAGCACTAAATAATGTGGGCACAAGAAAATCTTACTTTGCAGCATGGTCAGAGATCAAATTGCAGCCCTTTTGTTTAGCGTTACGACATCCAAACACAAGGGAATAATATTTGTTTCAGGAAAGGATATTGAGCCCTGACTTTATTAACAGACCATTTAATTTACAGCAAAATAATATCTATGATCCTGTCACCTTTACCTTGCAGTCCTGACTTTGCTTGCTTTCATTTAATATCAAAAATATTTAAGACCCATATTGCAAATCTGAGGGCTCTTTTTCTTTATACATCTTCTGATTTCAAGGCATTTGATTTCTTTCAAATTAAAGTTTTCTAACCATGTACTGTTGTACATTTACCAGACTTTCAGTGGATTTATTGCAAAACATTTGGCTGGGGCTTGTTCATTCTTTTCACCTTAAGAGTCCTACCTCATTATACTTCCACATTAGCACTGCAGATATTCTCTTCTACCCAATTATTACCCATGAGAAAACAGTTGCTGAAGCCAATCAATAGCTTTGCCACCCAAACTTACGCTAAGAATAGAATTAAAGAATTATAAAATGGCTTGGGTTAGAAGGAACCTTAAAGATACCTTGTTCCAGCTCCCCTGCCATGGACTGCGACACCTTTCATGGACCCCATTGCTCAGTGCCTTGTCCGGCCTAGCCTTGAAGCTAAGAAGTGAAATTTGTGTTTTTACACTTTATCTTTGGCGAGTCCTTAGCCTTTTTTTATCCCCAGGCTGCACTTGATGCATTTGTGCAAATTGTCAGTCGGATTTTCAGTTTCAGCTATTGGCTGGGAGGGGGTGTATGAAAAATAAAGGAACATTGGCTGAGAAACTGAATAATTGAGTTCCTTGGTTACCTGTTTCTAAACAGAAATCAGTTCTGAATTTATGTTCTGTTTTTTTCATTAGAAATATGGCACAGAATGCTTTTCTGTTTTTCTGTTAGACACACTGTTTTATTTTAACTATTATAACTTTTGAGGTGAAAGACTCAAGGTTACATATTAATAACTTACTCTAAAAAAGCATTGAATAGAGATAATGCTTTTGCTTGAAGTCTATATTAGTTTTAAACAATAATTGTGTTTGAACTTATTTGCAAAGATCAATAAATTACATTCTACTTTATCTAATGGACATAAAAATAAGAAATATTATCTGACCTATAAAATCTGTGCCTCTCAAAATTATTGGAAAGCTTTAATCTACAGTGTCATAGTTCTATAACTGAGACTACCTAATTATTTTCTTTCCACTTTCACTACTCCATTTTTCCATTTCTCACAGAATTACAGTACAAGTCTATATTAGACCACCATCCCAATAGTTTGTATGATAAACTCTAATAGCACTGTCCTTGCTTCCAGGAGCTGAATTATGTTTCAGTGTTTCTGAGCACTGATTAAAATGATTGTAAATAGGCAGATACAACTTGATCCCATATATTTAAGGTGTAAAAATTCATAGATGAAACGCAAAAGTATGATTATCAGTATTTAATTGCAGATACCTAAAGAAATAAAGGCAATTTTTGGGTTTGTCCTATGCATTTCCAGAGTGATTATAACATCACAGAATTCTGATACAACTTTTGGGGGGTTTGGGGGGGTTTTTGTTCCTCTTTTCTATTTTGGATTATTTAGCATTAAGTTTTTATAATTAAAATCTTAACAAACGAAGAGTAGGGTACATTCATTTATAGCCAGTTTTATTAAATTTACTTGATTCAATTTAAAAGATAAAGCTGGGTTGCTAATAAAATTTTCAGTTTAATTTGTGCACTAAGTAGTAACAGGTAGGAAACAATTATGTAAAATTTTAATTGGAATTTACAGAGGGAATGAGGATTTAGTCAAATTAACATTGGGTTAACCTAAAATGATTTTGATTATTTTTTAATATTAAAAGCATGCATTTTTAAAGCATTGTTTTAAAAATTATAACTAAATTAATTTAAATGAAAAATTGACTGTAAAGAAACCACCAAACCGTTCAAGAACTGTCTTCAAAACAGCAAAACAAAATCATATCATTATTTATGCTTTTGTTTCTTGCAAATTATTTACTCAACTGAACACATTAACTGAATTAACAAACAATTTTGCCTGTTTCTTTCCTTATCCTTCAGTGCAGAAACAAATAAATTTTAAGAGTTCACAGTTACACACTTTTACAATAGTAGGTTTTTTTATTCATTGATATTTCAGCATGGTCATCTTTCCTAAGTTGTACACATTTTTTCCCCACAGCTACAATCCCAGATTAGTGCGTAACATCAAGTGTTGACTCTGCAGGAGCATTAAGTGTTAGCATGAGTTCCTTCATTGTGCTTTGGATCAGGAATTAGAATGTAATTCTTGAGTGGGAGGTGAAAAGTAGAAGAGAAATTGGAATATTTACCATTTTGGAATCAGAAATCTATGATCTTTTTTTTTTTTTTTTGCTATTTTTCCAAATGTGCTGAGTTCCTGTTACATTTACTGAATACTTACATGAAGAGAAAAATGAGGAAAAGCTTTTAAAGCAGATGATGCCAGTCATGTTTGTCTTTTGATTTGGCTTGCATTTTATGTGGTTCGTTCTTTCAGTTATTGTATGTTTAGCCAACCATCAGCCCCATCCTGAAAGTCAACAATAATAAAAATGTAAATCATCATCAAAAGCATGCCTTGCAGTGAGAGAACATTTCAAAGATTGTTTATCAGTTGTTCATTTTCTCCTGTCAGATGTTGAAATCTTTTACTTCCCATCATATTGCACAGAAATGCAGTTTTACTGATAGTGTCTACTTGTAGCTAAGCTGTGAAAAAGTCAAAATTTCATTTTGTAAGAGCAGTTATCACACAGACTACTGCAGACCTAGGTTATTGGTCCTTATTTAGCAAGCTCACAGATAAGATGTCTAATTTCCTGGCCAACCTTTTTGTATGTGTGAGTGTGTATGTGTGTGTAAGAGTGTGTATGTATGTGTGTCGGCCCATTAAAATATATAAGATTAATAAAAAATACCCAATACAGTTTTTCACTTGCAGTTTACAGGTAGAGAAATAATGTAAACACTGGCCATGAAGTCACTTTGAAAAAATAAGATTTTAATTATTAAATTAACTGTTAATATTATATTACGGTATTTTTAAGTGCTTCATGAAATATTAATTAGAAATACGAGATGTAGGGACTACCTGACTTAACACTGGGCACAATTCAATACATCCTCAATCAAGTTCTTCAGTTGTTGATTTAAGTTTGAAAAATTTCCATATCTAAATTAGGGCTGTTCTGGAAAAATGGAGAGAAAAATGTCTTTAACCATTTTAATACATATTTTGTAGTAGAAAATGTTCAATAGAATAGAGGCTTGTCTACTATCTTTCCACAGATGGCTTCTCAGATATACTAAAATGCTACTTCTATTTTCAGCTAAAAGAAACCTGTACCAATATTTTTCTTAATGTTAAAACTACTAAAATACCAGAAGTAGTGAATAGTATAAAATAATGTATTTTGTACTAAGCTTGGTCAGGTATAGTGAAGGAATGGTTAAAAGACCTGTTTAATCTTTCTGACAGAAAAACCTGAAGTCATGAATAATTATTTTAAGAATTCTTTCTGGAAATCTTTTTTACATAACGCATGAACAGCTTCTTAGTTGCTTTTATGCGGGGTGTGTTTCTTTCTTTTCCACTTAGTTTCTAGCTCATACTTGTGAAAGAAATGCAGCCACTCTAATGAAGTTGTTAGAAATGTAGGAGAATGACTTATTAGTGGAACTGTAGAACAGGGAGTGCTGGGTTTGATACCAGCATTTTTTTTTTTTCTGAAAGCAGAATTATGAAAACAGAATTTCAAAGAAAAATTGCAGGTCTATTTAATAGCATCTACTTCTATCACGTACTTTTCTGCTCACTGTAGTGTACATAGAAGAGAAAGTATGTTCTATCATGCACCTTGGATACATACTATAATTTCAGCTGCAGTTGAAGCTAACACAAGTGGAAAAAATATTTTCCGAATTATTTTCTCTGCACTTCTTAAAATTTTCTTTAAATCTGTACTCTCTTCTTAGCACAGCAAAACGAAATCTTGATTACTGTTAATACTAAACTCATTTAATAATACAAAAGAGGATCCATAAATATAATAATGACTACAGACATTAAATGTCAGTTAAAAAATACAGATAGCAACTATATTGCCAAGGCAGATGAAAACAGATATATTCATACCTGATTTCCAAGACCTTTTCCCCCAAACCTACATTCTAGCATTTTCTTCTTATGTTTTGATGAGTTGCTCTTCATAATTAAACAACTATCTGTAGAGTACTTCTTTATGTATTTATTAAAGATTGTCTAACTCATTTCCTGTTGACGCAAAATTGTTTGAGTGGCAAAGGAACCTTTACAAATAACTGACATCCAAGAAAATGAAGGGGATTGTTTAAGTGGGTCATTTGCTTGTGTACTTCCATAAGGAATTTTTCAACTGCAAGCTTTACTTGAATTGAAATACTATTGTGCAATGCTTCAATACCTTTAAGAATAACATTCATTTTAGTACATTTTAGAAGTCTGAACTCTGTAAGCATTATCTATACTCATGAGCATCTGTCTAAAATGGCTTAATTCCAACGATACTGCAAAAGTTGAAGTTCAGTTGGTGATTTTGTCTATTGTTTAGCTAATGTCAATTGTTTAAGGTCTGAACTTAGCTATTGCCATAATTCAGTTTCTCTCTATCTTTTCTCATTTTCTTTTTGGAAAGGAGAATAAAAAAAAAAAAACCAAACCCACAATTCAATAATGTTTAATTCTCTGAAAAAAATTTTCAAAGACCTATATGCAACACTAAATAAAAAATGAAAACTAGAAATCATATGAATTCCATATTTACTCTTTCAAACTTGAACATCTTAGTTATTAACTAATCCCAATTTCAGCTTTGATGAGCTCATTTTAAAAGAAGTAACCTTCATCTCATGATGTAAATTCAATAGCTGTTGTCAGGTCTATTAAATAGAGTATTATTTTATTTACCCCATAGCTGATAACAGACTCACACAATTCACTCTGGACTGGTCTTCCCATAAGTTATAGCTATGATGTCTCCAAAGGGATAAAAGAAGTCACATCCTCTACTTCTCAACTTATTTTCATCATTACATATATTCTTATGCTATAATAAATCACATGAAATACTTCTTGTAGCTACAAGGCTCAAGGAGTATATTTCGTGCTTGATATGTATTTCAGCTCCAGAAATATGTCTGAGCCTTGCTGAATGAGGATCTGTGTTATGCACTAATATAGCAGTGGTTAGACATGTGTAGAGTTTAAGAAATTTAGTTAAATAACCCAAATCTAATCATACTACATGTATTGTCTCAAACATGTGTAGGTTTTATATGAAATGCAGCATCTAGAATATTGTTGCTCAGTAGGCTGTGAAAGGAAAGTGAACATCCTGAAAGCCTGCCCTCACCGTGTGACATAAGAGAGGAAAAAATACTCATCTTCTTAAGCAATTAGAGAGCCCTTTGCAGGACAACCTCTGGACTACTACAGCCAGTTTGTAGCCCATACCTAACCAGATGGTGGGCTATCCTGCTTGAGAAATATTCTCTAGTGAATAGTGGGACTGATTCTGTTCTCACTGATTACACATTTCCTCAATCCTAAACAGGGAAACCTTGGTTATCCTTTAATTTCTATCAATTTTCTTGTTTTTCTTTTCTTTTTTCTTCTGCTAGGGAAAAAGAGATTAAAAAGAAGGAGTTCTGAAGTAAATAGTTGTTGAAAACTAGGATTAAATTTAGAGGAAGATGCTCTGAACCCACACAACAGCTCTGTCTCACCAAAGACTTATGATGACAGGTTTGGAGATCTTGGAAAAGCACATCTTGGAAAGCAGCCATATTTTGGCAAAATATCTATGCATGTGATTACTTGATTTCTAGATTGGCTCTGTGCTTCCATCGTTCTTTTCCTTACCTTGGTTTAAGGATGTGATATGATGTGGTGCTCATTCAGGCTCTCTACCTTTCAAACAAGCTTTAAAGGAGCACCTGTATCAGTTTAGTTCAGTCTAAACATGCAGGGATAGGTAGAGCACAAAACAGACTTCCACAACCTGGTGTATGCCTTCAAACCTGATCTTTTAAGGTATTGTCCCACTTGGTTTTCCCCATGGAGGGGAAAAGGTTTTGAAAAATGTTTTATGACTTGTGACTGCAAAAATAGACCTCTGCATACAGGGTAACCTTGTGTGATGGGAAGGAGCCTTGCAGACCTGTTTTGTTTCTTCCATGCGGGATGACACAGTTTATTGTCAGATGGATTAGACCATAGACAGAGGACAGTGGAAAGGCTCAGGAAACAGAGTAGTGAAAGGACAAGAGGACATGGACAGAAACTGAAATCCAGGAAATTACACTGGAATGTAGAAGACTTTTTAACTGTGAGGGTGTTGAAGAGAGGCAGAGGAGACTCTCCAAGGTGCTACTTAAAATCCAGGTGGACAGTCATGAGTTGGGCTGGGCTAGGTGGTCTTCAGAGGTTCATTCCAGCCTCAACTGCCCTATGATCCTGTAAAAAGGTAAGGAAATGTTATCAGTAATTAATGGAAAAAAACATGATAAAGATTTTCCTCTGCTGTTTTTCAGCTATAACATGACCTGAAGAAAAGTGGTGAATAAATGAGGTGCTTGCTTCATTTTACTGTGTTCTTGTGGGAGACGAAAAATACAAGCACTTATCTGCAAATACATTTAGTCTAATGTTTTCATATTCCCAAACACTCTGGTCTTATTTCTCGTATTTGGGGATCCATATGCCGTGGTTTGCTCTCTGTTCAAGTGTAGGAATCATAGAATTCCTTTTACATAACTGATAATGCAGACCCTTTCTATTTTCAAAAGCTTTTTGTAGAAGACTTTTTTTATTACTATTACTTATTATTTTTTAAAATAAAATCCCCTAAAGAAAGGCCTGCCTAGAAAATTAGTTGGTTATATAGCTATCCCGGCAACCCTTCATACCTAGTTAGCAGTAAATGTCTTCTTTTTAGAACCCTTCATCTTTTAAGTTTGGTTAATAGAATATCTATTTTTTACACAGGACTGATTTTTAAAAGTTTGAAAATCTCAGCTCTCAAATGGAAGGGTTGTCTGTAGTAGTTCTTCATAAACTTGAATGCTTTTGAGTGTAAGTCTATATCTTCTCAAAGTAACATGGGTCTTAAACATTCAAACCTATTAAAATTTTATCAATAAACTAATTGGAGGCTGAAAAATTATAATTACCATTAATTTGAATATGTACATTCACTTTAGCTGTTCACATATAAGTCAGAAACCATAACTGCATTGCAATCAGTGTACATATCAAAATCAGTGTACATATCAAAATCTCTTGCAATATTTATCTTGTTATAAATTGGCAAACAGCTTTCAGAGTTTGTAATGAAACATTTCTGACATGATTTCTGACAGAGTTGTATAATTTTAGACTAGTAAGCATAAATGTAGGAAAGTGGGGTTTTTTTCTGACAAGTCAGGCCTTGGGTGGCTCTCATGAGTCATCTTAGATGATGACTTATTTACCAACTGAACAGGAGTTATGTGTCATGCAAATAATACAGAAATAACAAGTCTAGAAAATCTAAACTCCCGTTTTACCTGCATTAAAACCAATTACTTTCCTGTCTGTTTGTAATTTTTTCGGACTGTGGTATTTTCAGATCTGAGGTGTTTTTCCAGCCCTCCACATCTGAACAGACCATATCAGAAGTGATCTTTGAAAAGCACAACAGCGCATTTCTTTGCTCCAGTACTTAATCCACTTTCAGCCTTTAATTGAAAAAGGTTGGATTATTGTTTTTCATTTAAAGCTTTCATCAGCTTTTAAAATTGATAGTGCCTATATTCACAAGGGATTAAGGAAGAAAATAAGTATACATTTTCACAGCCTTTAAATCACATAATTTGCCACTGAAATTAATGTGTATCATCTTGAATTATTATTTGATCTTATACATAAGTGCTCTGCTGTTTAAAAGGAGTCTTAATAACAAATTTACCAAAGGCAGTTCAAAGCCCTTTTATCATTTTTTTTTCATTAGTATCTCCCATTTTCATTTCATTGCTTTTGTTCCTTACCACCTTCTTCATCCAGAAAAATAAGTAACAGCCAGTATCGCTTTTGAAATGGAAAAATGGTTTCAAATCACTGGCAAAGCTTAATGACTTCTGACTGCTGAGATATGTTAATTTAAGCCAGACCAAATGTTCCTCAGCTGCAAATATTTGGTGTTGTTCACTGGGAACTGGCAAGATTTATGAGGGCCCAGTGGCAAAGGCTCTCTGCTCACATGCCTCACATTACAATTGTTTCACATGTTAGATGATAAAAGGCTGTTTGAAAAAAAAAAAAAAAAAGGGAAGAAGGAAAAGAATCAACTTTTCACAGAAAATGTGTATAGGCCCAAAGAGGATGAGGGCTTAGAAAGACAGCTTTGCTTTTTTCTGTCAGTGAATCTTCTCAAAGAACCATTTAACTGCTGAATTAATGTGGTATTCTCATGCCAATCTGCATTCTTTTCACCCTCTCAAAACATTAAAATCCATGTGACTGGATGGTTCAAAGCACCGGTAATGGAGCATAGAGGACTTGTTTTTGGTAGGGGTTTTTTCACTTCTAGGTGGCCAGTCCAAACCTACTGCAAACTGATAGTGACCAAAAGTCATTAACCTTTGGCTCTTCGGTTGTTTTTGAGAATTAAGTTAGTGAGTTCAGTTTAGTAATGAGTAGATGGGTATCTACATCAGAAATACCGCAGTAAGTTATTCTGATAGACACTCTTGATGGAGGAATCTTACATGGATAGTACCAACACCAAAGTATCCTTTGGATAAAGGCACCTACATGACTAGCACATCAGCTGGAAAAATCTGTGTGAGTGTTCCCTGCCATTCTATATATTACTTTGCAAGACTGTAAATTAGGAAGCATTCAGTCTGCAGCAATTCTACAATAACAGCAAAAAAAACCTGCAGGGGGAATGGGGCATTATAAAATTATGTTCATAGATTTAATTTTTTCATATATGCTTAAAGGGAAACTTTTACTTTTTTCATTAATTGAAAGAAAAATGAATTTCTGACTGTCTTACATTTACTCTTTAATTTGCAAGTGACTGTGAAATTTTTGGGGTTTACACAATTCCTAACTGCTCCAGTAGGATTAGATTTTAAAATTTCTTTTCTTTTCTGAAAGTAGAAACCAAAAACTAGTAGTAGCAAATCCCAGTGTGTAGAGAAAAGAATAAATGCTTTCTCTGCTGGATTGGATTAAACAACATGTCACCTAAAGCCCTTCTACTACCCACACTTAAAATCTTTGAGGGAAATAGAGTTTTCTTTTCTGAATCTGTCTGAAGTTGTTATATTCAGAAGCCTAATTGCTGCTTTCATACAGACAGGTAACCTCAGTGTTAGAGCTACTGGCTCACTGCTGCTGCTAATGCTTTAGTGCTTTACCATTGGTTTTTGTACCCCATTCCTTCTCATAGATGATAGAACAAGACAAATTCTTCCCAAATTCAAAGGAAGGAAGGGAACAGCAGCTTTACTTATGCTGGATCAAGTCACCCCTAAAACCAAACAAAAATCCCACTGTGTATTTCTGTGGAAGTCTTGATGGCATCCTGAGATGAGTGAGCATCAGTGTGAATTCATTCAAACTTTAAGGTATGGATGTTTGCAATCAGAATAGATTAACCCTGATTATACAAATCAGCTGCAGTGAAGGTCTACTAAGCACAGAAATGACTGCTCTAATGATTATAGGGTGATGACTCCTGAGCAGTACTCAGGGGTTCCACTGAGGGTAGTGGGAGCTGTGAGGGCTAAGTGCATTCCTAGGCTTTCAAAGAGCAAAGAGGAATGCCTCTGCAGGGGTCAAAATGCCCCCTCGAGTGTTAAGAAAGGATAATGGTTCTCACAGATAAGCGAAACATCTTGAAATAAATAAACTGAATGTTGGATGTTTGTGTTTTTAGAAGTGCTTATAAACTAAAATATAAAAATTATTATGTTCATATTTGCATTTAGGCTGAAACTATTGTTTCTTAGGGGGAAAAAAATGTACCATGCATTTCTGCTAAATACTCTAATTATGCTCTTCACTGGGATAAAAGGGAAAAAAAGATGACAGCCAGCAAAAGAAACAAAAATCTAAATTATTTTCTTGCATTAAATATGACACAGATTGTAAAAAGCAATATTTTTACCCTTTAAATGTTTGAAGTATTGGCATTCTGTCCACTCAATTGTCAGCTTGTCTTTAGAGATAGAGCTTCCAGGTTCTTAGCGTTTAGTAAACTGACACTGATCTCTATTCTTCTTTAAACTTGTATGCAATTCTTGGCTTAAATAAAAACCCTCCATGATACCATGAAAGGTTATTCTTGCTGTAGACACTTCAAAAATTCTGTGCTATTCTTATGGCTGTTTTCCTGATCTTTCAAATTTGTATTAATAAATAAACCTTGTTAGCTTTAATTTAAATTTCAACAAAGCTTGAAAGGGGATTTAGGAACATTATAGGCTGCTATTCTTGGGGGTAAATGTAGGAGTTATAGCTTGTGCTACTGGAAAGAAGCTCCCCAGTGCCTCCGAGCCAGCGAGGAAGGGGAGGTGGCAGGACTGACACAGAGGTAGAGCAAAGAACTGATGGAGTGGGAGCCAGACCCAAGAGGCAAGAACTGTCTTCACAACTTCTTTGGTTAATTCAGTGGGAGTTTGTGTATGTTATTTGGGCGGCACAAAATCAGCTTCATGAATCTAAGGGTCCAGCTTTGTGCACTTAAAACAAAAGTATGTGTCAGAACCTGCTTTCCTTACCTGAGCAGAATTCTGGTCGAATTTAAATAAATGGTAGACATGAAAGCCTGTAAAAAAAGGATTTTCTCCTTTTGTACCAGATAGGTATATAAATAAAATTAGCTGCATGTTAATAAAGGTTGAAGCAAGAAGAAATATAACATCAGAGAATAAATTGCCGAACCTTCCTAGCAGAAGCAGTGGCATTGCTTGATATCTCTGCTGTTACCATATTGCTGTTTACTTTAGGGTGCTAGAGAAGTCCCTTATGATTTAAATAAAGTTTGTCATGTTTTACATCTATTGGCATGTGAATTCTTCAAGGATAAAATATCTGCTAAATTTCTCTGTTTTCTTTCACTCCTGCTTATATGGTGAAGCATGATTTGTGGTATTTAATGTAATCAGAGTATCATTAATTTTCTGCTAAAATGTTTCTGCATATGGCCATGCAAAATAAGTATCTACCATACCATCAGTTGCTTAAAGAATCAAAATGAGGATGACAGTGTTTTTCTAAAGAAGATTTCTCTGAATCTTTCTACCCACAGGCTCTGTTGAAGGCAGTAAATAGTCCATTTTTGTTAATGAAGCTTCACTCATACAGCTGGGATTGTTTAATATTTTACGAGTGTTACTTTGTTTTGCTCTCAACGATCTCAGGCAGTTAAGGATTTATGAATCGTGTTTTTCTCAGCCCATCTGCGGTTTCCTATCTTCTCTGGCCTTGAGAATATGTTTAAATTTATTAAAGCGAAGCAAAGGCTCATTATTTCAAAGGAGAGCCAAAGTGACACAGTGAATTGGTTATTAATGGAAAGGCACTGCCATAGGGCGATTGAAATTTAATGATATCCTACAAGAAAAAAATGAGGGTGTCACTTTCCAAAAAGTCATGCTAAATGCCAGCCTTTTTAAGGTCCTGCCGCTAATTTTATGCCTGCACACAGTAATGTTTTCAAAAGCGTTTAGGAAACACGGACCAGTGACTGTACTGATTATCCTTTTCACCTTCTCGCCTGTTCCAAATGGGTTTGTGCAGTGAGCGATTTAATCTCTAAATATAGGGAACGTTAAAAAAAATAACATTGCTGTTTTTCACAAGCTAAGGGCCTTTTGCAATCCTCCAGAGATGGACTTGCAAATATGCTATCTCCATATGCTCACAGTAAGCTCTCAAACTGGCTCATCACCAAAAAAAAAAGGAAAACAAAAAACTTCAATCACTTTATTTCTTCTGCTTTTCTGTCATTCAAGAGATGTTTTATGTACACAGAGTACATTTATCAAAATTTAAGTCACACATGATTAGAGCATACCTAGGAATCTCTGAAATTTCTCAATTTTCTCCTGATTAGTCTACATTTTCTTTCAGAGACAGTGCTTGTTTCCTGAAATGCCTTCCACCTGTTTCTGGATTATTATTAGTTTCTAATATAGTGTTCATATATACTTTGTCACTATGTTTTCTCAGTTTAAAAGACAAGCAGTGTAATTTCCTGGCAAAATTCAGTGTACTCTTCCAAAGTGTATGTTGAGACTTGGACTTTTTTTTGTTAGGTTGGTTTGGTTTTTTAGTTTTGAGTTGGTTATAATCTGAGACTGCAGAGATCCTATAATGTGGTCCTTAGGTGACTGTTGAGAGAGTTCCAAATGGAAGACGGGGATGAGGGGAAAGGGGAAATACCTGTGTTAGGACCAAAGGACCAAGCTGATAGAAACTTGTTGATGATGCTGGTGCTCAGTGGAGTATTATTGTTTAATGTTCCAGTGCTAGTGATAACTGTATGGTTCCTTCCTTCTAGTTGTGTGTTTCAACATATGATTTACTACAACTATAACCATGTTTAGGCACAATTGAGGAACTGGACTGGGGATAAATCACGGATAACATAAGGTCTGTGTAAATGTCTGGACAGAAAATAGCTTGTGATAACCATGTCAAAAAAGCAGGCTTTACATTAAACACCTCACAATGTTAGATGACTGCTCCTTTGTAAAAGTAGAAGAACTGACGAAGGATTCTCATGCCATGACAACAAAGCTGCTATGGCTACACAAGCTATTGTGTGACCTTCCTCAGTTCTCAGACGTCGGGATGAAGAATCCCCTTTAGTACTTCCCCATAGCTGTTCTCCTAAAATATCAACTCCCCCAGAAAGCATACAAATATGCACCAAAATGAAAAGGGGTAGTAGCATAAAGGGATATTTGGTATCAATCATCCTCAGTTAATACAGAACTGGTAGGAGTCTGTGGTGGAAAAGACATGCTAGGTCACCTAGTTCATCTTCCTGCTGGTGCGGGAAATGTTCCCGACATATATTTTCTAGTGCCCTGTCCAGTCTAGTTTAAATACCTGATGCAACTCATTTATATTTATATTGTAATTTTCTTACAAACATAAATATAAAACCAAACTCCAGACGTTGCCCTTGACAGGCATATTAGTAACAAATCATTTTCTAACCTTGCTTATGGTAAATTTCCAACCGTCTGCTGACAGGTAAAAAGAAATTTCTTCTTTCTTTTTTTTTCTTTTTTTTTTAAATTCTCAGAATACTCTTACTTCCCAGTCTCATCAAATGGAATAATAAAAAAACAACAACTTTAATTATAAAGTGACAGCACTACGTTGTTTCTAAAAGAAATGTTGCCCTTTCTGGAGGTGTGGATCTGACAAGCATCCCCTGCCCCTCCTACATGAAGGGATAACCTGTGGTCTTTTAACATACCATCTGCTGTTTGAATGCCCTAGAGGTGGAGGCAGTCTGAGGGCAGGAAAGACTGGTAGCCACCTCACTACATTTTACATACTAGCAGCCCTAAAAAAAAAAAAAAAAAAAGTTAAATTATTGACAAATTTTGAAGTGTTACTTCTACAGAGCAGAATCCCGAGGCAAGAGCTTCTGGTTTGTTCTGTCTGTGGAAGAGTTGCAGTGGGGAAGAGTTATTTGCAGATCGGAGCCAGGCTAGGTGACATGAGTCATGGGGAGTGTCATTTGTGAGGAGAAGGTAGCAGACATCGCTTCACACGCCTCGGTCTTGGGTCCATGCGTGGGTGCTGGCAATGTCGTCTGTTCCGCAGGAAGCAAAAGCTGCTCCTCAGTGCATGGAAGCACTCAGTGAGAGGGTCTTGCTCAGATTAACACACCAAGAGCTGGAGGGGTTACAGGGGAAGGTCAGTGTTTGTGCAGTGCTAAGTGTCTTCTTCTGGGGCTTAAATCACTGAAAGGAAGGAACTTCAGGCTGGGGGCAAGAATTACTATAGCCAGTGCCATGCCTTCACACAGACTTTCTGTTGTCTGGGGTGAGGGGGTAAAAAAGTCAGAAAATAGGGTCATTAATACTATCAAACACCGTGTAAACTGAAGACCTAATAGGATTTGCATACCATTTTAAAGAACACTTGGAGAAGTGGTAACTCAAGGGCCTGCAAGTTTGGTCCATCTAAGCTTCCTGTTTTAACTATAAACTTGTCATCCTATAACCTTTCTAACAAAGACATAAGCACTTCAGCTACATATATTTTGATTGTTTCATGACAGTTTACTGGAGGTTTAGCAGTGACAGATTTCTTCATTGTCTTTTTGCCAAAATTTGTCCTTTAAGTCATTTTTGTTGACTGCCCCTTTTAGCAGCTCACCTCACAATGAGAGAGGAGACAATTAATGGGAGGGTGATTTATCACTGCCAAAAACTGTCAAGGACTTCTGTTGTAGCTGGAGAAAAAGCAATTTCACATTATGGCATTTCATTCCGAATACATTGTATTTACAGCTCACAGTTTTATTTTCAGAGCCTATTATCAGGTGAAACAGTTGCATCTGAAATGTTGTTTGTGACATAGGTGACCTGTTAGGATTTGATAAGTATTTACGCCAGAGCACAAGGGGCTCACACATCTGCTGTTGGCAGAAGCAATGGAAAAAAATAACCTGGAAATGAGGCGTTTGATTTTTCTGGTTCCTACACTCGAGCATCTGTTGCTATAATTAAGTGGCATTCAGTAATTGCAGAGCAATGGTGAAATAAACATATGCATTCTTGCCAGCTTTTAGGATTTGGTGTCCTTACAGTAGGAGAGACAAGCAAAGTGACTTCAGCAAGAACAAAGGGTTCTGTAACAAAGTTTAGCAATTAACTTTGCTATTGCATAAAGAGGAATTTTACAATTAAAAAGAAATAGAGGAAGAAAAAAAAAATCTAAATTGGCCAGTAGCTTTTATACATTTAAACTGATTGCTGCAAGAGGTAAAGCAGAATATTGAACTGGGAGCATGTTAACATTTTTCTGTTGAATGGAATTTTATTGGAGGTGTATTTAGAAAATAAAAATTGAGCATGCACTACTAACTAAAAAAATGACAATGCAAGAAATCTGTTATAGAGAGAGAGTTTATAATGAAATGCACTGCTTCAATTTGAAGGAGTTGAGGTCTCTGTGAGGGCCCCTGCTGCCTTTGTTTATGCCTCAATTGTGGTGTAAATGAAAACAGAACCTGGTGGTCAGCATTAGTTAAGAACCCCAGTTTAAACAGGTTTTTGAAATGAATCATTTGTAGGGCATTTGTTAAACAATCAGGTGTTCCTTAGACTGTGGTGAGATTCAGTATACCTTTTTAGGTTATTTTTTAGAAGTGAGAAGAACTGGAGGAATATAATTTTTTTCTACGAGGGAATTTAAGTCAGAACACTGTCTCCTCTGATCAGAAGTTTTGTGATTGTTGTGAGTTTTGCCTTTTAAGAACAGGCTGTCCAACAAGTTATTTCAACAATGGTCCTTGTACTAAAAATAAAAATAAAAATAGATAATTGAATAGCAGAACCCATGTAACCCCACAGATATGTGGCAGATGTAGCATGTTATAAATTCTGGGGACCTAAGAATAGAAGAGTGTCTGTCTCTTGCTGTCTGTCGAGGCCAATAAAGAGTGAGCATGAAAAAGGGCTATTAGTATTGTTTGAGTAGGCCATTCTTATATATGCTTTGGCACTTTCACTTGCATGATCTGGAGCAAGTTTGGCATTTACTATGCCCCTGCCTTTTCGGCTGGGGGAGTAACTAAGAAGAGCCACTGTACAGTGGGTGGTAAAAAACACAGTATCTCAAATGTACATATAGATACATACATGCATACAGACACATACATATATTCACATACACACATGCAGAGAGAGAAGAAGAGATGTAATGAATGAAGCAAAGAGAAAAAAAAAAAATCTTGTTTCATGGAGAAAGGATAGGACTGAAAAGTGAATATAGATGATAACTTTTACTTCAGTTTCCATCACTTACTATCATTTCTACATGGCCATAGGAAGCCATAACAGGCCAGTCAGAGCTTTAAAGAACTGGAATATCACAAGATCAGGATCTGTGTTGTATCTTAACTTTAATGTCAGAATGCTTTTATCACTTTACTGTTCAGATAGTGAAACTGAATCTGTTAATTAATTTTGTTTGCAAATGCAAATGTTTTGAGGGTATATATAGCTTTCCAAACTGATAAAATAGAATATTGTTTTTAGGTGCATTTAATTAAATCTGATGTGAATTTCAGTAGCTACATTTTAAAAATTATTAATGCAATATACATTTTCATGTTAAATTCTGGAAAAAAAAAGAAATAATCTCATCAGTCTTGAGGACATTAATGTATAAAAGTCTGATTCTAATAAACTTCATAAATGCATTAACCTGCTTTTTTATTCTGCAAGTGAGCTACTGGATTTTGGTGTTGTTTGGGGAAATTCATGGAGCAATATACCTGAACGGGGTGAGAGTCAAGAGATTTAGATTTTTTTTTCAGCCTTTGCCAATAACCTGTTGCGTGACTTTGGGCAAAGCACTTCACAACTCTGTGTCTCTGCTTCCCTCTGTGCTTATTTACAGACAAATTCCTTGAGGAAGGAGTTACCCCTTAAGCATTTGCACAGGACTATTATTTGCTTTTTGAGCCCTAGGCATTAAAAATAAGTATTCTCACATTAAGTATTTCATTGAGCAAGGTTGGAAGCTTTTTATTTTTGATGGAGGTGAGCCCATGGACAGTGGCTGTGAGCCTACTCCTGCCATCCTTGCATTGGCTCCTATTTCTGAGCCATTTCAGTAGGGAATGTGGCATTAAGACCTCTTATAATCAACAATCTTTTGCCAGCATCCATTCTCAGCCTATTAAAAGAAAAAAGATAGTTGTGAGAACTCTGTCAATAGTGAAAGATCTATTATGTTGTCCACTAAAAACTTAGTAGATGCTATAGGAGTGATTTTAATTGAGATTTTTACAACCGTTTGATAACACTGTTTTGATCACCGTATTTAGGGCTGGATTCCAAGAGTGGACATAAAACCTCTGACTAATCCACTGAGTCACCCAGTCCCTGTCATATATTGCTTAATGGTCCATGCTGCCAGGAATTATAATAGCTTTCTAGTAATAATTTTTTTTTTTTTTGAAAGAAACTTTATGGGCACAAAGTCTTATAAAAGTTTAAACTCAGATTTTTAAAAAGGCAATGAAACAAAACTTCCTAGAGCTATGCTAAACTGCAGATTTTTTTTTATTTACAATAAATGTGCAGAGTCTTACATATACTATAAGTTAATGACTAATATTTTAACTTTGGTTGGTTAATGTTTGCAGGGCACTTACAGATGCTAGAATAATCTCTAATGTTTTTGCTCAATCTGCTCTGGAGATGGATGAAATAAATAGTTTAAACTAATTAATGTAACACCAGCTGTTACAAGTGCTTGGCAGACGTCTGTGAGTTTTGATGGGCAGAGAGCGGCTGTTGTACTTGACTTTATTTTAGTACAATGTTGATCACAGTGTAAGCTGGAATAAATGACGAGCCAAAGGAAGGAACAGAGGATGAATTCTGTGTAATGCAAAATAAATATTGCCCTTTTTCTGAAAATATTTTTTGAGGTTGAGGGAGATTTATAGTGGACTTCTACTAAGTCAGAAGTGCTGTGATAACAGCTGTGCTAAGCATGCTCAGTATTAACATGCTTTACAAAAGCTACAGAAATATATATAGACATCTATGAAATTTCACATTGCATTTAGATTTCAAAAAGTGCTAAGGCTTAGTTTTAGCACTTTGGCTGCATATTTTATTTCTACCTAGCAATTGTTAGAAAGAATAGATGCTTAAGACAGGTAGATAAAAAGTAATTCTAGATCTAGAAAGTCAATATGTTTGCAAATACTAAGTTGTATTTCAGTGCTGCTTGCATACACATGATTGTATAGTAAGTGTTTTTATTTATTTTACACTAAAGAATGAGTTTCTACAGAAACTTTCAAGGTACAAAGTAGTTATATCAAACTGAACTTACTATTTTGTGCCGTAGCCTTATTTTATCAGTATCCAGTCAAAAAAACTCCACAAAACCTTAAGCACATACCTATGAAAATTTTTCTATGTGATTTAATACTAAGTTAAAATATCAAAGTAACTTCTCTTTTGAAGTTGGAAGGTAGAATAATTGTGCTGTGACAGGGGAACGATGGCTGCTATCTCTCTATGTGCCAGCATTAAGATAGCAGTGTCATTGTACAGATTGTTACCCTGTGAATATGTCTAATAAGTTATTATAGCGTGCTGAGCAGATGGCAAGTGTGCTCCTGAAAGAATTGATGGATGGGATATGATGTCATCAGTGAGATGACAAGGTTCACAAGGTACTTGACCTCCAAGAATAAGTCCTAACTGGTTAGAATTCTAAATGGTGAACTTTTGTGACACTGGCTAAATGGGAAATATGTGCAATTTGTATTTCTTTATGGTAGTGTTTACCCTCTTCACTGAACTCCACATAATGGGATTTGGTCCCTGAAGACTTGGAGATATTGTTGGAAGGTTTCACCCTGTAACCTTCAGAGGATTTCAAATACAAATCTATAGATCTAAACTTTAACAAAATCCCACTGAATTATATTTATGAAGTCAGGTTCATAGCTTTTCTTGCTTTATGTGCATGTATAAAGAATTTAATTGAGATGATCAATTAATTTAACATGTTCTCCCAAAAGAGAAAGCTGCTGATTCAGTAAGAAAGTACAAAGCATAAAATTACAATTTATACTTTTATAAGAATGTCTTTGAAATTGTGAGCTATACTGACATGACAAGGATCTTAAGAGTATAGTAATCATAATTATGATTAGATTCTCCATCTCTAAATTCCATTAAACAAATAAACATTTGGTTGTTCTATCTACCTAAAAAGGTATCTTCCTTTCTATTATGTTCCAAATTATATAGTGTGATCAATACTGTTGATATAAAATAGTGCTCTTAGTTCTTTGCATGATTCGTGGAATGAAGACAGTGCACATGGAAGCCTCAAGATGGGGAATCTTGCTGCTAAAGTTTTGGCACTGTCTGCCAAAGACTGTCAGATACAGCTTACTGTCTCTAAGAGCTGTATCTGATAGATGCCTACCTTCTCTTCTTTACTGTGTTGAGAATTTAGGTCCTTGCTTGTAAAGCACTGCTTCCATGGCAGACTGGATAATCTAGACAGTGGAATGCTGCCCTTCATCCCTTTTAGGCACTCCCCTAACCCTACTGACCACAAAGTGAACTCTGCATATCTATTTTTGTGAGCAATTATGCAGATAGACAGATCCTTCAGAATTAGAAGTTTGTACCTATACATTGTAAATTTGAAAAGAAATGGAACATGCAAAAGACAATATATAGAGAATATATCAAAAAAAGAGCTACTGAAACAAAAGGGAGAAATGAATATTAAAGCTATATACTATGCCTTTTTACAGTAGAAGTTAGAGTCAAAGAGTTTGGGGTCATGTCTCTTAACCCCTGAAATTAATTAATCTTTTTTTTCCCATTGATTTAGCTGTATTTGGCAATGATCAAAAGCAGAAAGATAGAAGGAAGAGGCATGAACTTAGTAGTTAGCCTTTTTTAATCTTTAATTAAATACTTATAATTTCTTAAAATGCTTTTTGTTATTTGGCTCCTTTGAAATGCGAAGATAAATTCCTTGTGGAAAACTTCCATGTTTTATTGATTGTTTGTAGAGCAAAACATAAATTCTATATACAAAAATAAACTATGAGAGCATGTACATGCATACTTGTTCTGAATTCTTTATGATATTTATTTTCAACACTGATAGTTCTTTGCAATATTTGAATATTCATGTGACAACCTAAGGGTTATTTACATGAACTGAAACAAGAAACCAGATGAAAGCACTATAAATCCTGTGAATAAAAACAATATATTATCACTTTTATATTTCCTAATGTTCTGAGTTTCAAGTAAGTAAAATTTGTTTGTAAAATTTCTACTACTGGGGAATATTGTTCCATTTCTTAAATCAGATTGTAGGTACAATAAAACTTTCATAAACATGTTACAAATTGCTTCCATCTTTCCTGTATAAATAAAAAGCTGAGGGTTCCTAAATTACTTCAGAATTGCAGCAAAGCTTTGGATTGAGTTGTAAACATTATAACAATGTTTCAATTTTAGCATAATTGCTTTGAAAGTACAGATTATGATTTAAAGTTGCAATTTTTTTTTAATTTGATATTAAATTCATGTTCATTGTCAACCGGCCCAATGCAACTGTTTTACTCATGTTCTGACATCTGATTCTTCTGTTTCAGGAGATGTACAGTCAGTAGAAGGAAGATATTATGGCTCTCAGACCGTACTCTCTTCCTTTTACTCCAGTACTAAGGGTAGAGGTATTGTGCCTGCAAGAAATAGTAACGTATTTATATGTGACTTGTAGATTGTTCTCTCTCCACGTGGGGTTTACTGTTAGTTATTCTATCTCTGGTTTATTGCCAGTTCATTTATATGCAGTAAGACAGTAGTAGCCTGTTCAAAACATGCTATTAGTAGGGTAGCACAGAGCTGAATCTTTAAACAAATACTTTCACTATGTTTAGCATGCATCCTTTGTTAGTCAGTGGGTTCAAGGGATTTGGTTCTGTTCTGGTAAGGTAATATTAAAAACTAGTAGTTAAATGTCAGTATTAATGTGTACAAGTTTGTTGCCATAATTAAATAATAATCTGTCAAAATATTTAAAAATATTAGATGAGTTTATCAAATAATTTGATAAATTTTACATTTGACTTCTCAGGTTTTACTAAAGCTGAAAAAAACAGATTCCACATCTATTACCGTATTGTCATAGGTGTATTGGTTATATGGCCAAAGAAGTTTCAGGAGCTAACTCTTTTCTGCTCAATCTGATCAGTTCATATATGTCTGTATGTGCTAGAGAAATGTAAAATATTAATAGAAGGTCAATGAGTGTTCACTGAGCTCTCTTTGCCATATGGCCCCTGTGGAGGATAGAAGGCCCTGGCTAGCTTAAGCCTGCCATATGGACCTGGTAGAAAAAGGTAGGTTTCACACACAGAACAAACCTACCATATGGACTGGGTGGAGCACTCAAAACTCTAAACATTTCTTGTACACCAGGGCCTTTTACACAGAAGAATGTAAAAACATACATAATACATTACACACAAAAGCCATTGAGAAATGGATCAATTGTTTAGGTTTAGATAATGCTTTCAAGCAGTGACCAAAACTATATAAATAATCAGGGATAATTTTGAAGTAGTAAGGAGGACCATCAATCATTTACAACTGACTTTTTTACTTTGCATCTAACATCTGTTGTATAGTGGGACTGTACAATGCCACCCTTAATGCTGTACAAAGACAGAACACCCAAAAATAGTGATAGGGTTAAAGCAGTTTTTCTGATTATGTTCCCTTGGGTTTTTTTTCCCTGCTGTTCTTAACCTGAAAAACAAATTTAGCACACTGTGTAAGAGTTGTGAGGCAAGTCCTGGACTTAGAAATGTCTTCTGTACTCTTAATCTTTTTGAGGAATTGAGATTAAGCATAGGATAAGGTCACTGATTCTGCTTTAGTCCCTCTATGAAGAGTGTGGTGTTACATAGTGATGTCTTCTTTTGTAGACCAAAGACGTAGTAAAGTAGGGTAGAAAAATGCTCGTCTTCCAAACCACAGGAACTAATGTTGAACCTTCCTACATGTTTCCATGTCTATATTGTCTTCAATTTTGGTTGGTTGGTTGGTTGGATTTTGTTGGGTTGGGTTTTTTGCAAAAAAGCAAAAGTCAGATAAGGGCCACTCCAACTATGATTTTACCAAAATACTGGAAAATGAAGAATAAATTGAAGAAGTATTTTTAAGATCTTAGTTTCTGATTTCTTGCCTCTTTTCAGATCTTGTTTTCACAGCTTTATATGAGAGAATGAGTTTTATATGTGAGAATGAATAAGGAGAAAAGAAGTCAAGATATGTTTTGTTCTGTAAACAGAGAGATTATCTAGGCTGGCTTGTCCCTTCAGATTTCTGTCACGATCTTTTCCTTTTCTCTAACTGTATTTTTTTCTTATCTGATCTTGCAATTTCAACAAGCAAACTAATTTCTTCATATCTTGGAAGGGGAAGAAACTACTGAAACAAAGACACTTTGGAAGCAATTAGTGCTACTGAGGAAAGTGTTTAAGATGTAAGGAAAAAGTGCAGGAAGCAGTAGAATAAATTGAGTTGTGGGACAGCTAGGACTAAGAGAAGACAAAGAGAGTGATTGTGACTATACAGGATTTGAAGTTTATCTTTTGAACTCGTGGTAAAATTTTTGTAATTGTACTAAAATTTGGTATACAACCAGCCTTCATCAGTAGCACTGACTTCCTTTCCAAAAATTGAACAAAAAAATCACTGAAGTTGCTGTGACTTGCTCATCTCAATCTTCTGGGTGCAGGAGTTCACAAAACCATGTTGGGTGGTCATTTGCTGACATGGCTTTTGCTTTTTTTACTAGCTAGGCTAAAAGCCAACTTGTTATTGGGATACAGAATAAAAGTATTATCCTTAAATATATAAGGGTATCATGGGGTTGAGATAATAAAGCTTGTGTAGTCTGTTTCAGTTTGTTTAGGCAGTAACTGTTTTCACAGTACAATAATGCTAAAGACCTTTTGATTTCTGTTTTGTTTATTTACAGTTATCACATACATAAATTGTTGCAAGGTCTTAGAGAACCTTTGAAACACTCTGGGATTTGTATTTTTTTTCCATTACATAGCATTTATAATTCCTTAAGGATTGAAATAAAGCATTTTTCAATTGCGTTATTGGCATAAACATTGAAACATTTGCAGAAGTTTTTATATGAAGCAAAATTAATATGAAGATCTGTCCCTGTAGTGGAGATGCAATACATATTTCCTTGATATTATGTTATGATGTAGATAAAAGACTGAAGAAAATATTTAATTTGCATAAAGGTTTTAAACTGCATTCCAAAAAGGATTTTCATTTACCTGCAAGTGTATGGTATATTTGCTGTGTAGGGTACTTTAATTTTCTGTATTTAATTTAAACCTAACTGATCCATGTTACATGATGACTCCAAACTATTTTTTATCTTCTTAAATCAGTGCTGAATGTGACTCATAATGCATAAATACATAAAGGATATTTTTTGGTCTCCTCTAATATGTATTCTGATATATTAGCATAAATTACATATTCCAAGACATGAAAACACATGCAGGCCAAATCTCACTTTAAAGTGGATGCCTCAAATGGAGCAGAAAACATTAGAGGTAAAACTTCTGCATTATTCTATCAGTGAGCATCAAGCTAGTGAATGCCATAGAAATCTCACTAATGGACATGTTCTGGCAGCTTGTTGCCGATGTTTGATGAATGAATTGCTAGAGAAATCATATCAGATGTAAAAATGCTTGCCTTTTCATTCTGAATTTTGTTTCTGAGCACTCTGGGGTTTAGGGGTTTTGTTTGTTTATTATTATGGATTTCTGTGAAAATCAGATATTAGGATATAATGTATAGGCAATGGTTTGAGAAATGTGGCTATAATATTGTAAAGACTGTTTCTGATGCTATAAACTATGAAGCTCATATTGAACTCCCATAGGCAGACAGCCAAATTTCTATTAGGATATCATAACCATATAATCCAAACTGTGTACATTGATTATTGTCTACAACATTTGCATCTGAGTACTGGAACCATTCCACAGGCAGACACATTAAGGGTGTTTATTATATCTGCTAAAAAAATATTGTGGAATAATTTGGAAAAAGTGAGTTAAATATACTCCTTTATGCAAATGTGGATGTCTCAGCCACAAAAATAAGGAACCCTCCGTGTTATACTGCTTCATGATATTAAAACAGCTCACTCCTTTTCTACCCTTCCTGGTGAGAGTTTGTCAAAACTGGTTGTTTCACATCCTTTTGTTTTCAGTTACACTTGGTGTATTAGATGTGAAGAGAGTTAAGACCTGGAGTTACTAGATCATATATTTCTGTAAAAAGTGTGTGTTGCCATTTAGGTGCTCAAGCAAAGATTGGAAAAACTACTGAACTACTGATGATAAAAACACCTGTTCCCTTAACCTCTCAGAAGCCTGGCCGCAGGGCTGGACCAGCACAGTCCCCTTGGTACTTTGTTTTCAAAGCATGGCTCCTTCCCCTGCATTTACAAAGCATTTGAAATTTTTCATTGCATGTTCATTAATTCCTGAGCCTATTGTCCAGTAGCCCCATAAAGTTTTGTCAGTTGAGTCCATCTAATTTGGTTCCTGATTATTTTCTTTTACTGGCATCTTTGGCACTAATACATCCAGGGCAGGAATTTTGTCAAGGCAAAAGCTCAGGAGCAGCTTTCCTTAACATGTTTCTGTCTTGTTGTGCATTTTAGGCTGGTCATCTTATTCACTGGTCTAATCCATGTATTATAAGTCCAAATATTAGAGGTAATTGCTAGTATTCCTTTTGTTAATGAAGTTATTGAAATCATGGGCAATTAATAGAATCTTGCAGAGAAGTGAAGAGAATATGAGTATACATGTTTTTAAATACTAGATTTCTGCAAAAAGCAGTGTCTCTGGACATTTTATGTATTTTTCTAAAATATGAGATTTTCTCATTTACATAAAAAGAAACATGACAGTATTCTGTATGAACATGCAGTTAAACAAAGCACTTACATTAATCAATAGATCCAGTTTTACATATTCTGACCAGATAAATATTTTTCTGCTGGAACAGATGAGCAGTATAAGTTGCCATAAATAAGAAGTGTTTAAACCTCTTTTGCCTTCTCTGTTGAACTTCTCTGACATATTTATTTGTAAAATGCAGTACTGCTGACTTCTGTGCCACTTTACACCAGATGCCAAGCATGCCTGGTCAACTTCATCTGCTTGCCAGCACTCTGGAGATGAGGGTATGGGAGGTTATGAGTTGCTGAATGAATGACAGCTGATGAGTGTTGCTGAGACACATTACCATATATTCATTTTCTTTTTGGGCATTTGATTCATGCTGTCAGCAGCTTACCAAGAACATGGGCTGTATGACAAGGTAGCAGAAGCATTAATACTTAGGCCCCCATAATTACAACATGGTTAGATATGGACTTCTTGAAAACACTGACTTTTTTGGGTTTTTTCCTGAAGAGAATGAATGAGTTATTAACTGAACACAGACCAAGGAAAATAGTGTGAATACAATGCAGTTCCAGGTATTAACATAAACCCTTCATCTTCAGAGAATTACAAGTTACCAGCTGTGCTCTTATCAAAAACACCCTTCTTACTACTGTTACACTTACAAAAGAGGAGTGCTGTTATTTTAGATGACAATGACAAAAATGCTAATATTGTTGATATTCCTTATTTTTAAATCACCTTAAATCCCCAAATAATAGATGCTTTTCAACTTTCATGAAACATGTCCAGAGGATTATTAATACAAATCATGTGGCCCTTCAAATGATCCAATAAAATCTAGCAAAATGCAATTGTTACATTGTCTAATGTTTTTTCTCTGCATTTTGCAGTAGCCATATGGAGACAGTTATAGGGAGGAACAGGCAGCCCAAAAATAAGTATGCATACTGTGGATGCATTGCCTTGTGTATTTCTTTTATCAGTTGAGATATGCATATTTATGTCCATAATTTTGAAAATGTGAGGTTTAGTTTACAATGCATTCATTACGCAACCTTTAAGTCCAGTCCCTAATTTGAAGTTTGATCTAAATCAAGAATTTAGCTTAGACTTAAAAAATACTCGGCTTGATCATTTGATTCTGCATACATTTAGAAAGCTGGATAGATGATCAGGGAGCCAACTTCTGAGCCAACACAATAAAGGAGATTAAATAGTTGGTTTTGTGAATGTTGGGGTTTGATTTCCTAACCTTCACTGCATAGATGATTGTGGACACCCCTCAACACGACTTTGGAAGAAGCTGAGGATGACTCTTGTGAACCTCTAGGGAGACACATTTGCAGAACCTTCTGCATATATATATGCGTGTAAGCAGTTCTCATAGAAGTGCTACAAAGCCAAGAAACATTCTTTTTTGCACTCAGAATTGCCTGGCTGATAGAGTGAAATTAGCAGGGTACTAATTGGGATGTTTGACATGAACCAGTAAAATACATTTATATTTTTTTCAGCATCCAAAGCACAGATGGCCTTACTCTGCATCTGATTCCTGCCTGTAGCATATAAGAATCTCTGAAAAAGAAATAATGGGCATAGTTTGAACTGTAGGTTATAAAATTATAAAGTGCCTTCTTTTTATACTAATATATTGTTAAAAATGCAATAAAATATTTATAATACCTTTTTAGCAATCACTTTATCTTTTAACAATCATTCAATCTTTAGGAATTCAGAGTTAAATTCTTAATTTCTTAATTAATGAATGTACTGTCAGGTGTTCAAGATATATGTGTTTTATGATTATCAGCTATATACAGAATCATCTCTGTCTATCCCATTTCTTCTTCTTTCCTGATCATTCAATGCACTTTAAAAAATTGTGTGAAAAAATCTGTGAGTAAACAGGATACTTTTTATTATGAGGACAGAGAAACTGCATAATTTTTTTTTTTTTGCATGTTATGTGTTATGATGCCAAAGTACTCAGAACAGAAATACCACTGGCATTTTAACATTCCATTGTATGGTAAAATATCTTTGTTTAAAAATAGGAATGATAATTTATTCAAAAATATTGTGAAATCCTTAGAATACATAAATCGGCCAATACTGCTTGACCCAGCCCTAATCAGTAATAGGCTGCAAAATAAGATAAAGGTTATTAAAATAATCCTTTTATTGAAAGAGAAAATTAGATAAGTTGTGCTGATTGACTCTGAGGCCCTCCTAGGGACATGTAAAATGAAGAATAAACTCAACTTGATCTAGTCCAAAAAGCCTGAAGAAATCCTCACAGCTGGAACATCACCACTAATTACATTTTTGCTTTTTGAATATCTATTTGCCAGCTCTTTCCATTCATTTTAGTGACACTATACCTGTAATTCCTATGCGATCTTTAAAAAATATATTTTATATATTTGCTTTGACAGCTGTAAATTTCACTTGCATTCAACTAAAATTCTTAAAATACTGCAAGAATTACTTGTGCAAAATCTGTTATATGTAAAAAACAGCAGTTTAGCTATTTTGTTTATTTCTTGCTGAGTCAGTATAAACTTCTTGCTCCTAGATAGTCTTTCTCCTCCCCTGCTTCACGTCATAATCCCACTCCTATTACCCCTTTTCAAAGTGTTCGGCAACCTTGAGTGTCCTTCCCTATTTTCTCAACTTTCTATTTCCTCACTTGATTATTCCCTGTTTGTCAAGTCCTATCTGTTTCCAACCCTCTATGTCCTTATTACAGCCAACAATACATTCCTTTTTCCCCTCCTCTATGCTTGTAGATAAGTTGGCTTACAAGATATCAGCATAGAAGGGGTACCACTAGGCCTTGGAGAAAAAGTGATCCCAAATGTTGTGTTCAAGAAGTGACTCTCCATCTGACTCTATTTTGCCATTATGGAGGCAACTCCAACTGCAGTATGATCAATGATCCTGTGCAGTAGTGAAGAATGATCTGTAGAGATGGCACATTCTTTAAAAGTATCAAAGAAATGCTGGAAATTTATTAATTGAATTTTTTTCCAAAAAGGAAAAGCATCAAGTTAGAACATTATGTGTTTAGCGGTTAAAATCTCATAGAATTGTCAGGAAATACGAGTCTTACTGTTGGTGGGAAAGTCCTGAATCTAAACCTATGTCCAAAGTGGACCCATAAAATTAAATTCCTGTGTCCTTTTATTCCTGTGTAGTTCTTGACACCAAGTGAAGGTGTGCATATTTGGAAGCTATGCCACTTGGAAAAATGCATGAGTTCTACAAGACCTATTTGTACAGATACATACAACTGCGTCAGGTATAAAGCCATTGTGTGTAAAGTACGCATCCAAGAAACTTAGTAGCTGTGATCCTTCCCATGTAGGTTTTTAATTTTTTTAGTAATATTTCATTATTAGAGAGTTGCTATTCCCAAAGTCCTTAGGCAAACATACCAATCCAAGAAGCAGAACTCATTTGTAATGATATTATTAACTGTGAGATCACCAGCCTCTTCAAAGTGTTACAGAAACATTAACCAGTCAGTGAATTTGAATATTTGATATTCCCTCCTGATTTCCAGCTGCCACAGTTGCAAATATTTTAATTTCAGAGTATTTGGGTGTCCTGGAGAACTGTTGTTTATATAAAAAGAAATAAATAAACTGTAGATTAAAAACAAAAAATAAAGGAGTTATATATATATATATATAACTCTTATACAATATATATACATATAGCTCTTCTACTATACATATGTATATTTCATAAAATTTTTATAAGAATTTCAGTACATTCCTTTTATAGTTGGTAGCATCATTCACAGTTATCTTGCATTGCCCCAAGTTACATGCAGGGTGAATCTTGAATGACCAAATCTATAAAGCAGCCAAATGGTATGGGAATTGAGCAAGAGGATATTATTTATTTGTTCATTTGTTTCTTTGTTTATATCTGCCTGAAATTATTAAACATTTCAATTGAGGATATGGGATCCCTTGTTCTTTTGTGTTAATAAATCAAGAATTACAGATCAATTAAAACAGAAGAGCTTCTCATACTTGAAACCTCTAACAACAAGGAAGGTGAAATATAAAGCTTTGAACTAAAGAATGTTTGACAATGTAAACCAAAATAATGTTAAGCCAAATGGAATAAATGGTTTCTACAAAGCAGAAAAAAAATTATGCACCAGATTTATGGTAATAAAAACTGGAAGCAGAATCCTCTTTCATCATTCAAATGGTAAGAGTGATCCTATGTTAGGAACATGTGGAATATTTTTCAGAGAGCAGAAAAGCCTCAAGATACATTGCAAAAAAAAGCAAGACGATTACAGAATGGCAGTATTCTGTATAGTATTTTTTTTTCAGCCTGCTTTCAAATCCTGGCAATATCAATATTCTCCAGTTTGATTGGTGACTGGTCTGAACTTATCCTGCTTGCTTTTAGGAGCAAAGACAAGAGAATGGCTACCTCTATTCATCTATTATTGTTTAAATAGCTGTCACAGCTTCCAGGATATCTGTTTCCATGTTATCTGGTGAAAGAATAAAATAGAATGGCAACAAACCAAATACAGTGAAATATGTTTGTTGTATTTGGCCCAAATCAGCTGCTGTTTACAGATAAAATCTGGTTTGAACAAAACCAGGTGAATTTTGGAAATTGAGGAACAATGGATGGAGTGGTTGTAGCATTTACAAATATTTTAAAGATATGTGTCACATTCAGACTTGCCTATTATGGTGATTTAGTTCATATGTCAAGACACGTATTCATCTCTGCCCTGATACTGTAGAGGCTTGTGTAACAGCTTGTCCTATCCTTGTTTATTTGTTAATTTATAACATCTCAGTTCCCAGCACAAACCAAGGCAGGCCTGGACACTTCTTTGTTCTGCCCTGTTCTTTCTTTTTTCCCCCTCTCTTTCTTTTCATTGTTGCACTCCCCACTCTGACAATGGAGTTGTAGATTGACCCTATTTCCCCTTTTGCCCTGACTTCTATCATTTCCTTTGATGTGTTTAGACTGAAAATACCAAATCTCTGTTTCCCAGCAAGGGCTCATCGTTTTGCAGCATTGCTGTGTTAGTAGTGTAAGAGGAACGTTAGTAGTTCTTTGCAGCAGTTTAAAAGATGTTAGGCTAATGATTACTTGGAAACAAAAGATATCTCATCCTTTAGAGAAAAGAAGACTTGTGCAGGAATTAAGTATTTTTAAATGTTTTAAAGGCAAGAGGTCATATTAGTTTGCTACTAAGATATTTGGTTATGTTTTAATTGGCTGTGTTTACAATGTGGTTTTTCTTAAAAATGTGTTTTTAAGATTCCTTCAATCATCGCTTATCTCACATCCACAAATATCCACGCTTCCTGTGTATAATATGTACATTTGCCTTGTTTCAAACATACTCACACTCAAAGTTTATTTCACATGGGACATCAAGAAAACAAAGTCACATTAGTCTGACTTTTTTTTTCTGAGTTGACATTTCATTAAAATAAGTTCAGAGTAAGTTCATCTCTCCAGTCCTACCCTCCAGTGTAAATTTGTTTCTGTTATTTATTATAACATAATGATTTGAATGTTACTTTGAATTCGTATCATTCTAATCTTTTTTGAGTTTCTTTGCCTATTGCAAAACCATGCCAAACACTGTTTAAAAATCTTCACAAACTTTGCGTTGAGCATGCACAAAGTACAGCAAGCATAACATTAAATAAATTGTAAAGTAGTAGTACAGTAAGAAAAATTGATCCCTTGCTTAAATTCTATTACAAGATCTGTGTTAGGAGCTTTCTGTATCTCAGCAATTGCATGGAAGAGCAGTTTTTGAGTTAATTAAGGCTTATGGAATTTTTAAATGGGTCAGTTTTATCTTGTATAACTTAAAATATTTTGACAATTTGAGACCTAAAATATCAGTAAGATTCCAAGTAGTCTTAGAAAGTACGAGGTCATTGATCCATTTTCCTGGCAAAGCTAGAGGAAAATGATGTCTTTTCAGTTTCCTTTCTCATTTATATGAATCAACTTCTCCATGCTTAGTAGTGATTTGACTCTTTCCTGATATATCATGCAAGAGCAATACCTTCACTGCAACACTGATATAAAGAGATCTCTACCCAAAAAACTTAAGGATGTAACATGGAAGAGGCTTTTTAATATTTTCTTTTCTTTTTTTTTTTAATTTTGGGTAAAAATCATTTGAGGAAGCCATATATTCAGTAGAGGAAAAAAGTTCTCAACTATGCAATAATATTATGCATTGTTTATAAATCTATTGACTAACTAGTTTTGTTTAAGTTTTGGCTTGTTTTTGATTACTGAAAGCATAACTATTCTGGCAGCAGTTTGGAAAAAAACATTTGGTAATGATTTTTCATACTAGAATAAGAGTGGAGAAGTTGAACTAAGCTAGTTTTCAATACCCACTAATACATCATTTATTTTTTCTAATAAAGTGGTGAATATTTCTATAACATTTTAAAAGTTAGAAAGAAAATATTCATATTTAGGGCCAAATTTTAGTATGCTACTTCAAAATGACTACAGAGCTATCCATGCTGCTGTGGGTTAGCATGAGGACAGAGAATGCATCCACATTTTTGAGAGCCTGCTTTACATCTCAGTAAGGTAGATAGGAAATGCTTCAGAGATCTAGAGCCAGTGTTTTCTCAGCACTTTGTAACATGACTGGAAAACTTACATATAGCTGAAAAAACCCTTTATGACTCTGAATGGTCTGAAGCTTTCCTTGGTCAACATTAATTTCTCTCAGTAACCTTAACTTGGAGAGCTTTTGAATGATGACTTTATGAGAAAGCAGTAATTGTGACATGAATTGTGACAAACAGGGCATGAGGAACAGGGTCTAACTCCTTGTGTAGCCTTTCCTCAGCCTGAGCCACAGTGAAGTAGGAAGAACAGCACCCAGGATAGGAGTGATCCCCCCAAAAGCAGATCTTTCCATCTGAGATGGTCATCTTAAGTTTCTCTTACAATCAACAGGCACTTCTAGAGGAAGATTTGTCTCCTCCTGCAGTAGATGCCTGAGAGAGTTCAGATGGATGAGTGCCTTAAAGTGGCATCTGCTTCTTTCCACGGGCTATAAAAGACCTGAGTGGTACCAACCCAGCAGCAGATGTTCAAATGCCTGTTTGGGCAGTTCTGTGGAAGGACATAGTAGGAAAGGCTATTACTTTAGCCCTGTAAATACCGGCCAGCATGACAGAGCTGGTGAGGAGATGGGACAAGAAATCTGCACCTGAGTGTGGTTAATAGCTATTGCTTCCTTCTGTAGGAATGGTGATGGGGACTGTTGGAATGAACTGGAACTTTGAGTTATGGATTTCCCATCCTTAGGTTATCAACACTCTAATCTTGTGGTACTGTAGCTTTCAATTTTTGTCATCCTCGACTGTGTCCACTTAGGAAAACACTGCATTCAGTTCAAAAGAGAGCTCTTTTTAGGCAACTAGGGTCAACTTTCAGGTACAATTTTAATGTACCTGATAAAATAAATAGAGAAGTACAATCATTATTGAAACTATAATTAAATAAATAAATAAAAAGAAAGGTAACTACCCCAAAACATATATAACTTGCAATGGTCAAAGTCAAAATGGGAAAAAGTGAGTCTGACAAATCCCTTTGTAGTCATAAGAGATGTGCAGAATCTGCACGATGCCTAGGGTACATTCTGATGTCCTTGCACTGTACTGAGCTACATCAATGTGTGTCAGTTAATGACTGAACCCTTGGTAAGAAGAGTATGTATAGATATATGTATCTATATATATATGTACAGATAGTTTTCCTTTTGAAGAATTCAGATTAACATCTGGTGCAAAAAGATTGACCTAAATTTTCTATATCATATCAGTAGCCTAAAAATATTCCAGAAAGTTAAGAAAAAAAAAGCCAATAAAAAACTGTAAACGAGGGTTTGAAGTTTCTATTAATTGTGGGGGGTTTATTTTTTTTTTCCACTTCTTAATCTGTTCACAGATTATCTGTGAAACTTTAATCTTAGAAGTCTTTAAGATGTGCAAGTTTTTTCTCATTGTGATGTCAGAACTGATCAGATCTGATTGTTACAAAGATCCTGCTAAGGAGTTCAGCACTAATTGTTAAAAAATGTCCATGCTTATAAAAAATTAGGCCAGTGATTGTTACCGTGCTGTTAATTTCATGTACTGTTCAGAGCATATTTTAATTGTGGTAATCAGATGTACTTTCTTGTTGAAAAATGTATTGAGGAGCTGTAGTTTTTCTTGGTCTTGCAAAATCCTCTGAGCTGTAAGTGAAACCATTAAGAGTGGGAAGGGTTAATTGTATGGGAAGCCTCGTATTCAAACACTTCTCATATACAAAATATATGTCATGCTAGAAAATATTCTATTGTCAATCCAAATAGAACACAAACTAAAATGAGATAATTGGGAAGGTGCCCATAAAGTCAGCCTGAATATATTATCACAAGTATATGTGAGATAATATTTGTTTTAGAAAGATTCTATGGCACTGTAAACTCAGTCTCATTAGAGACTGCATTTAAAAGGCTTATAAAGTTACTCATTAATGTTATCTTGTTGTATCTCCACAGCTTTTTCATTAAAGAAAATTCAGCAGAAAGCATTTTCTCCTGATAGCAGGAACCAATTTGCAATAAATGTTCTGGAAACCACTAGGGAAGCCATTACTGAGGTCTAATAAAAACAGACAAGCGTAACTTGTTCTATATTTTTGTTTCAATCACATACAGATGAGACCCCGCTCTCCACACCAACCGCAAGAGACAGCCTTGACAAACTTTCTCTAACTGGGCATGGGCAACCACTACCTCCGGGTTTTCCATCTCCTTTTCTATTCCCTGATGGATTGTCCTCCATAGAGACCCTTCTGACTAACATCCAGGTAGGCCTTTTTGTAGATCAGCTTAAAGGGATGGAGAGGAGCCAGTTGCAGATTTGTCTAAATTAATAAAACCATTCTAGCTTAATCAGTTCATAAGATTATTTGGATTAACTAATTTACTGAAACTTTCTAGTAATTTAAGTTTGAAAGGAACCACAGCAAACAAATGAATTTAGAAGCTGTCAGATACAGTACATAAAAGTACAGATTGTATATTAAACCACAGCAGAAAATTCAATGTAAATTACATTGGTGTGTTTAACAACATTTGTCTTCAATGCTCTTTTTATTACAGGCTAATGAAATGTATCTTAGTGTTTAACTTTATCTCATTTACTAAACAGAGAAAGAGTTCTTTAATAAATAGTTATTTCAAATTGTTAGAGTGGCATGGTGAAAATTATATTTAAAGCTATTTGAAATGTGTCTCCCATAAAAGCATTTACAAAAAGCACTTATTTTGTAAATAAGCTCATTTCACTTAAAGTACTGTCTTCAAAGAATAGACTTCAAAAGGGTATTACCGAATTTTATACAGATTTCCTATTTGGTAGTCACAATGTCTGTGCGTACAGTAGAACTGTGTTAAATATTATTTATAGTACACACTACATATAGCTTGAAGCCAAGTGGTTAGTGCTTCACGTTAAAATTAAGAAATTTTTGTTGTCCACAAATTCAGTGATCTTGTGTTCCCCATATGCAAATTTTGCAACAATATGGTTGTATGTTGCATGCAGAAGCAAAATGACAGTGCCAGAAATATGCACTATATTGCATATTCCAGAGAAGCCTTGTGTGGGCAGGTACCAGCTTCTAATTTGTAACCATATATTTCCTGCTTATTCCTGCAAACACATAAAATCAATTGTGTTCTATCTAGCAAAGGATATGATGGGGTAGGGCCAAATCCTTCTCACTTTACTGTCTGAAGCAATCTCAATAAAGTTTATGGCACTTCAGAATTGTTTTATGAAAAGTATATGAGCCATTCATTAGTTGTGTTTTGAGGTCTAATAATGGAAAAATACTGCTATTTAAGAATTAAATGTTACTATTGCTGCCTGGTCTGAAAAAGCGTATTTATGATTACTTTTTGCAATTTGGAGACTTAGCATCTTAAATATTTAAACCATGAACCAAGGTAATTTGCTAACAGGATTCTTGTAACATATCTGCTGCAATCTGTAAAGATTGTAATTTTTTCTTAGGGCAGAAATACAGTTAGTAATGTTTTAGCTGTGCATACATGTACAGAAAAGTTCTTAGTAATTTTTTTGACAAATGTCTGCACTCAATGTCTCTAGACAGCAACCTAATGAGCAAAGCATTCAGTATCAACAGGTTAGCTAATCTCGTGATTGAATATGAGAGTGCTGCACTACTTCAGGATAAATGACCAGGATTAATTTGCCAAGAATGCATTCAGTTTTGTTTTACAGAAAATCTGAATGTGAAATTTAGTGACTGTTTTTTTTTTTTTAGTACTTTACTCTTACCTGGAATAAAAAGCTGAAATAAAAGGCAACATCATAAACAAACCAGAAACTTTTTTATGCCTTGTTGTCCTGCTCCTTACCTCAAGATTCTATATCATGACAAATCATCTGCTAGTGTAAAATGGTGGGACATAAATCCTTCTGTATTATGTCCCCACGTCACAATACGTGGTTTTGACAGATTTCTAGGAATCCTTTCATAACAGTATATGAAAGGCATTTCCCTCCCTTTCCCAGCTCCAGATTTAATTTTTATCAGGACAACATTAGAAATCTGCTTCATAAAATAAAATACAAATAAAATTAGTTGATTTTCCCATCTGTCTAGGTAAAGTTGACTTTAACAGCAGTAGACTACATTACAATATCATATGGACAATAGTTAAATAATTTGTTAATTAATGCCATTTGAAATGGTTTCCATATTGCTATTTCATTGCTATTGCAATGAGCAGGGCTTACCCCAGGCCCACAAATGAATTAGATACTGTGATGCTGACACTTCCAGAACAGAGTTTTAGGTACTTGACTACAAGTTCAAATTTTTTGATTTGCATCTGTGGAAAGAGGTAGTTCTGTACCATGGTCCCTGATTGCAGTGTAATTTGTGATTTTGCTAGGATTGCATAAGCAGTACCTGAAAACCATGATGCACTTATTACCTGAATTAAAAGGACACTTCACTGGGTAAATGACTCCTTGCTGTCCTTTGGACCTGATGATTTTTGCATCCCTTCAAGTAGAGATGTGGTTTCCATGGGGAGGTGGAGCAGTGCGATCCCTCACCGTTCTCTAGTTGCAGCACTGGAGCAGATCTAACTTCCTTGAAAAGATTGCCAATGGCTTCACACGTGGGTTTGGTAAACACTGCTCTTTTTTTCCCAGGGTCATTCATGCTGAAAATAGGGATGTGTCCTTTCACTGAAAGGGTATATGTCTGCTTGTGAAATGCAAGCCTGAATTTTACATTTTTTGTTTGGTCATGGTTCTGGGCAGCATCCACAACATGCCACATATGATAGTGGAAGTAGCCTACATTTTAGGGATGTTATCATCACACAAATATACAGGAAGGGATCTTCTGACTACACCAATGTGAATGGACTTGACAGTGGATGTCTCTGCCATGATCCCCTTCTGTATATTCAGTTGTGTGAGGTGCAGGATCTGGAGCATCTGAATAATACAGACTTGAGGCCCCCAAAAAACTTGTAGAGACTTCCCTGGTTTAAAATAGAACAGGATTAGGGAGTCATATGGACACTAGGAGCTCTAATTTTCATCTTTGGCAAGGATCCTAAAGAAACATCCTAAACCTTGTCATTGGAACAGTGCTTTTTGGGTATGCGAGCAAAATTTCTAAACATTTTGTTATTTGAATACAAACAAATGTGATTTAAGTCCTGCAGATGCTGATGAGCTCAGGTGAACATGCTGCCTAACTGTAATTCTGTTTTAGAAGTCTGAGTCATTCTTTAAAATTGACCTCTGAACACAAGTGAGTCTCTTTCTCCCATCCATACTAAAATTAATGGATAGCCTATGATCACGAATTCATCTTTTTAGGCAAACATTACACAAGCCTATTTGCTTCTGCTGTTACCAGTATGTCCTTCTGTATACCATATACATGGGGTTTTTTTACTTCTTCATGAATACTTCTTTAAGCAAAATACAATGTTTAATTATTTGTACAATTAAGGGGAGATAATAACAATATACAATACACAGAATAACCAGTCTTGTTCTTTCTGGGGACTGCTGAAATACAAATAATAAACTCTAAAAATATATAATTAAGCAAATACACACATTAAAAAAGCCATGGGATTGGGAATATATTTTCTTATTTCGATTTATATCTGCACATCTAAAAGGAAGAGAAATTAAATTTCCCCAGAGAACTTAAATCAAGTGATATATCTGTTTTTTCCCAGAGTGTATTTGTAGACTTCTTCTGAATTAAATGCTGGAAGTCTCTGTGCAGTTGCAGGGAGGATGCAGGGTGAGGGAAAGAGAGTCACAGCAAAATGAGGTGTATGTGCTAGTGAGAAGGCTAAAGATGTCTCCATACCCCTCACATACCTTTTTGAATCATGGCCTGATTATGCCAAAGTATGTTACAGCCACGGCCTTTCATGATGCTACAATATTCTTGGATAATAGTAATGTTCTTTCAAGCTTTTAGAGTCTGAATCTCTACTCTCCCTGAGCTGAATTTCATTTAATATCTAAGAGGTGATGTAGTTGCCCCATGATAGCTGTATTTTTCTACCAAGACTGTATTGTATTGGCACATTTTTATTGCTAAATATTTTTAAAGAGATACCTAAAATAATTTGCAAGTTTCCAATTGATATTAATAAAAGCAGTGCATTTACAAACTAAATTCCCCTCTGAAAACAAAGAAAACTGCTAGCTTTATTGCTGTGAGTCTCCTGCACTGTTACTATCTGTGACTAAATACTAAGGGAAAGACACTGCAAACAGTGGATAAAGTAAAAAAATCCCAGTTTTACTGCATGTTATTTTATTTATCTTCTGCTAAAATTCAAGAGAATAAATTTCTTTGTCACAGGAAGTATTATTGGAAAAATGTCATTTATACCTGTGTAATAGGCCTTTATCTGTGATAAAGTATTCAATCTGGGATATTAAAAAAGTTGTCTTTCAGGAGTCATCTCTAGAGATATTCTAACTGTTGTCTTGCTCATGGTACTTAGTCACTAGTCAGTTATAAATAGCAGATATTCAAAAATATGAACATATGAAGTTAGCTAGAATTGTATGTATACTTTTTTTTCTGGAGCCTTTCACTAGGTACTTTTAATGATGAAAGCATGCAAATTCTTCCTGACTAAAATTGAAGCAATGTTATTTGAAAGTGTTTTCACCATGAATAGCTAATAATGCAGAAAGAAGCCCCTGAGCTGCAACCCTCTGGAAGCTAGGAATTTTGACTGGGAAAACTTCCTAGTGTGCATGCCCTGATCTTCTAGCTTCCCTTTTTCACTCAGTGATGGCAATTGCTGGAAACAGGATATGACCTTCGTGATAGACTGTCAGACTAATTAGCAAAGTCATTTTGGTGTCACATATAAATGTGTAGCCAGCTAAATACTGTTAGGCGGAACACACACATATAGATGCAGCCAGAAAGAAAAGGAGCTTCAATATACCTTCTCCTCCACCCCTTTCAAAGTAGGCAACACATTATTTGCATAATTTAATGGCAGTGATGACTAATACTGGTTTTAAGACTGACTTGAGGTTTGATATATGTTTAGTTTCTGTAGGATCATGAGGCTGCCTTTATGTGATGGTGTTCTCGGATCAGAAAATGGGAAGAAACTCATATATCAATTTAGCCTTGTGTTTGGGACAGTTCTAAAGGATTTGTCAGTGAAAAATACTGAAACAAGTACAGTAAAAAAAAATCAGAATGATCTATAAGTCTCCAGAGAACAAAATGTCCATTTTTTAAATTATATTGAAATAAAAATTAAGAGAGACCGAAAAGAATGGCCTGCTGTGCTTAAAGCCAGGCTTCAGATAGAGCCATATCGTATTAAAAACAAATCTGGAACCTGAGCATGTTCACTGCAATTATCATTATCCAGCCTCCATAACATCTGACCTTCCCTAAAGAGAAATATTTTCTTTTTGTTAATGTCCTGTGTTGCACTGCATTTCCCATTGTCATTGGCAACATATTGATTTAATATCAGGTTAGAGGATTAGCCATAGCATATACAAGTTGGACTTACTGCATTTTGTATAATCTTCTACAGCTGATCCACTGGGACAATTAATAGAATTGCATGCAACTCTGAAATTGCTATTCCTGTTCCAGGGGCCACTGATTATTTTTTAGATGTTGTACTTTTTTCATTTTTTTCTGCCCCTTCTGCACTGAATAAAGGGAGATATTGAATGTTACAAGTATTTTTGCATTAGTGCTGTCATTGGCAGCAACAGCACTTTTGATATGCATCAGTTTGGCTCCAGTGCAGGTTTTTTTCACATTGGATGCCTACTGATGTGCACTGATTTTACTTCTAAAAATGAAACTTAATTTTGTGTAGCTTATAAGTAGTCCCTAGTGGATCTTGGCTCCAAAAAGATAATATTTTTCAGACATAATCAGCAGCAATAGGTAATGTATTACCATTAGCTATGTTAGCAAGTATAAAAAAAGGAAAGGCTGGGGGAGGAAGTGTGGAGCAGAAATTCAATAGAAAATGGAATATTCTTTTAGCAGCTTCATACTTTGTAGCAATTCTTAATATAAAATTGCACACATCAGTGTTACACTCTGGTGTTATTCTCCATGTTTATTCATAATGACTGTTTCATATTTAAAGAACACCAAAATATTGTGTTTTCTCAGCCAAGGACAATAATAGTTTAATAGTAATTTATTTTAAACTGCTACTGATAATACAACCAATCAACACATTAAGTGATGCCAACATTGGCATCTTGCTAAATAATCTCTAGGCTTTGCACTGAGAGTACATCTTTCAAAGATAAGTCAACAAGAGCAATCAGAGCAGAAAATTAGAATTTGGTATCTTAGAATTAAAATACAGCTAAACTAAAGTTTTAATTGGGGTGATCTAAAAGGGCACTTGATGTAATGATCTCTTTCATTTGTTACTAATTGTTTGTTGCCGATGAAGAAGAAACATGTACATGAATGTAGTTGAATTGAGTAAAGATGGCAGTTGCTTTAGCAGCTTGATTTTATTGTTAAACAAGAGGTGTTTTAAGAATTTGGGAAGACGGTGCTTGCAGCTTTAAACTCACTAGACAATACGCTTTTCATCAACAAATACTTTTCATGTAATTTCTCTTGATCTGGTTTATTTATGATTTAGGTGAATCACATGTTCCAGTAAGTGATGAATAGGAGGAGATTAAAACACTCTAGAGTTTAAGCATAAGCCAGAAGCAGGTATTGCTAAACAACTCCTACTTCATTTTCTTACTAATTCGAATGCATCAAACAGGAAAACATGCCCATGGAAAAGGAACAGAATTCAAATTAATATAAGCTTCTAAAAATAGATTGTAAACACTTTCCAAATATTTCAAATTGTATTTTGCTTTGCATATGTATGTAGAGCTCTATATGTAGCTTTCTTTGTTTTTCTCTAATAATCATTTGAGTTTAACATTCAACCCAAAATACCTTTTGATTTAGCTATTTTGCAACAGAAAAAGAAAACTGCTAAAACTTTAAACATTTTGTGAGGACATTTGTTGTGTTACCATTGTTATCATGTTTCCAAACATGGTTCTGTTCTTATTTAGTGTATATTATTTTCGTGGCCATCTGGGCCTTGCAGTCAGAAGGTGTTGAGTTCTTTTAACTTCTGTGGACTTCAATAGATTGAAATGTAACAAAGCTGCAGAACATTAAGCTCTGAACAAGACAAGATTTGAGGCAAAGATTTAAGAAGGAAGACGACGAGTGCTGAAAATAACAGGCTCTGAAAACAGAGCTAAAAGTGGAGTTTGAAGGACACAAATTTTACAGCAATCATTGACACTGGGAAGACTAGTAGGATAAATGTGCAGACTAACAGACACAAAAAATAATTTTTGTATTTCTCAAGTATCATTATACTTGCTGATTCTTCCTTTTTTTTTTTTTTTTTTTTTTTTTTTTTTTTTTTTTTTGTGGAGCTACTTTAAAAAAGTTGTGATAAAACATGCAAGCCAGAATCCAACTTAGGAAGTGTGGCTGAGGGGTGTGGAAGCTTATCTGGGAGTCAGGCATTATGGTTTTATGTCTGTAGCACTCAAACCAGGTCTTGAGTGTCTACCTTACTTCTTTTAGCTGAATATTTCCCTAGAAGATCCATTGGGGACTACTGTTCTGTCTCTCTTGTTGACATTGTTTTGCTTTATATCAGTAATTAAATCTCTGTTGGGTCAAATTATCTCTATGGTTAAGTTATCAGGATTCTTGCCTAGGATATAGGAGAGTTAGTTTCATATCCATGGAGATTTATATATGACTATCCATGCTTAATTATCTATTTTATTATGATAGCTTCTGTAGGAGATATTTGGGTGTAGACCCAAAAGTCTGATGGCCAGGCTTTTGGGAAAGAGAAAAGGATATTTGTTATTAATTTATTTCAATTAAATTTCTCCTTCTGTTTTGATGCCCTTTCTCAGTGTCCTATCTACTTAATATTATTAATACACTATTAGCTGTGCCAGGATCATCCTATTTCCTTGCAAAATGAGAAGGAAGTTAAAAGTTGGAATTCTCAAAAGAAGTTTAGAATAATCTGGATTGTTATTTTGTGATACACTAAAACCAGAAAAAAAGTAGAATTTGTATCAACCATCTCAGGTCAAGAAATTGAGAGACGATTGTGTTTTGTTTTTCTGTTGTGAGATAATAATCATACAAATCAGGGAACAGATTTGTTAAAACAGAGATGTCTTCCTGCTTTGTGACTGTCCTTTGCTTAACATCCCAATATACCTATGGAACCTTAATGATATATGTAAACATTTGAAATTAATAGTAATTAAAAAGGATGAGAAGCAAGATGGCAAGACTTTAAAAGTGACTTTGTCCCTGAGCTGATTTCTATTGGCTTGAGTTGGACTAGAGATTGAATTCTGTGTATGATATGACTGTGAGACTGCCAATTTTTCAGTTCCCTTGAGAGTACTAAACTTGTTCCTGTACATTTTTCACATGAGTTATATACACAGTCAGAGATGCATATTCTGGAAAAACCTGACTCCCAGCTTTTTACATATTTTTGTCCACCTGTTAAAGTTAATCCCAGCTTAAAATTGCTGTTGATAATAGGTAACTTTGATCCTGTGACAGAATTATTTTATTTCTAAAGTACCACATCACCATCCAGGAAAAATAACAGTAATTAGTTGTTATGTCAACTGTTCTAATATTCTCCTAATATTATCCAACTTTATCTCTGAACAGGGTCTACTAAAGGTTGCTATAGACAATGCCAGAGCTCAAGAGAAACAGGTCCAACTGGAAAAAACAGAGCTGAAGATGGAACTCTTCAGGGAACGAGAACTGAGGGAAACACTTGAAAAACAGTTGGCTGTGGAGCAGAAGAACAGAGGTATCTTGATTAAGCAGACATAAAAGCCTTTTAATTTATTTCCTTAGGAAACAATTTTCTATCAAACACCTGTGTTTGATCAACATTTTACCTCCCTTAAATCCTGTTAGGTCTCAGTTGACTGCAATGAAGGATGTTTTATAACCTGCCTAATTTTGCATAGGATCTTCATGAGACTTGGAGCAAGGAGCCTCCTTTTTCTCAACATTTTTCTTGAATATTGTTACATCAGTAATACAGAAACAGTTACAAATAACCTAGGTGCTCTAACAGACCTTTGTAGGTTGTGATCATTAGGCAAAGGGATAGCTACTCAATACAAAGACAATTTGTATCAGATTTAAGAATCTACAAGTTTTTAGGAACTCTGCTCTGTTCTTATAGTGCATATTCAGGCAAACTGTATGTAATAAATATAAAGATAATGGTAATATATGAACTCTTTATAGTGCATGGTAGATAAAATACGTTTGTAGAAGTAACAGTGAAGGTTCTTGATGAAGGAGAAGCATTTGTAGCATTTGTAGCAGTAACATCAGTCCACTGTAAAGCCTGTACGTGTTTGAGATTTTGAAATAATTACATTGATAGTGAAGGTGAGGCAGTTTGCAGTGATTTGCATTAACTGTTTGCATTATGAGCATGTTTCTATCTCTCTTTATGTGTCCATTTCTCTGTCTCTGTATGCCTCACCCCTTAATAGTGCCTGATTACTTTGCAAGGACAGTTAACCTCTGGGACTCCCTTGCTGTTTAACTCAGACCATGACAAGTCAGATGTGTAGTTTTGCAGGGCTAGGGTTACAAGTCTCTTCTTGTCCAGTTTAATTTTCTGGTAACCACCTAAACAGAGCATCGCAAGAACAATTGGATTCACAACCAATGTCATTGTGCCTCAAACTAACATGGTAGCATTAAGTACACAATGTAATCCTGTTTCATGCATTGACCCATTAAAGGGTTGGGCTATCACATCATTAATTATACCTTTTTTAACTTCTGAGAATACATTTTGAAAGACAATTGCTATTAACAATTATCACTCCTGTGCAATGAGTCATCCCTTTGTCCACAACTGGTCTATTCTGCTCAATACAATTGTATTACCTTCACTTTTAAAGTAATTTGGTAAGAGTAAAGTAATTTGGTTAGTCTTCACATCTTTCTCACAACTGCTCAAATATATGTTCATTTTTAGAGTTGTACAATCACATGCACAACAGAAAAGGTTTGGGGGGGAACCCATGCGACCTTACTTTAGTTTTTCCATCTACAAATTAAGCATCTCATTTTAATGAACAGAAGTTTGCTTTCTGTGCATTAAAGAAAGAAACTTGTATAGCCTGTTCTCAGATAAGCACGTGGGGTCAATTGCACTGTGAAGATTTCTTTCTCTTCCCTTTAACTCCAGAGGTCACATGGTTAACTAAGCTGTGCTAGACACATACTTTAAGAATATAAAATTAAGGAAAATTAATTTCACTCAAAGTTGTATGTCAGAAAAAAAACATGGGATAGTCTCTTATTTTGTTCAGGTTACTGAAATAATTGGCAATATTATTTTCAGCATGATGCATTACCTACTTTTGTATATGTATCCCTCTAATCACGATCTTGCACAGGGAAAAGTCAGACCAAGGAGGAATGGATTTGAACACTTAATGGTGGTGTGCAGCAAAGCAAATATAATGAGGATCACTATCTCTGCTAGTGGATACCTCTGTATAAAAGAAAGAAAAGTATGGATTATTCTTTAAAATTAACAGATCGAAGTAAGAGAGAAAAATAAGGCCAGGTTGTAATTACTGTGAAAATTTATTCTTCAATTAAAGGCAGAAAAATGCACAGGAGCCTTTACCTGCTATTAGTTTTTCAGATAGCAAGTGTCACGTCTTAAAGAAAGTTTCACATCTTAATGGAAGCATGACAAAGAAGGGAGAAATGTATCAGAATCTCTGCTAAGTGTAAAGATACCACATGAAAATACTGAAAAACTCTTAAAAGCTACAGCATAAAAACACAAACCACTGTCACATACAGGTCAAACCCTTTATGTGAAGGGGATCTTTAGGATTAGGCAACATCAATTTTTCTTTTGCTCATCATGTTAGTACAAGTCAAATATAATTATCTTTAGTGGCTATATATGACTATTTTTGCCTTTTTTGTGGGCGTTGGATTCACGGCTGCTACTGAATGTTCTACAGAGCTGCTTATTTACTGTACTGTTTCCTTCCTTCTTTTTAAATTTTCCAATTAGCGATTCCTAAGGCTGTAGGATGTGTCTCATCAACTGGTGAAAGTAGGATAATATCTCTTCTGTGAGCAGCTACACAGTAAGGGTTTGCTAATTCTGGCTCTGACTGCTGTAGTCACATCTACAATGTGTCAGCCATGATGACATTTTAATTCAGAAAGCAACATATGTTTCCTTCTCATTTATTGCAATCACTTTCAAAGTACTTATAATGAAAACATTAAAACCATGCAATGATTCAAAATGTATTTAGTTTAGCCTTTGTATAGATGCTAGATGTTCTTTGATAGTATGAGCTAATTAGCCCGTAAAGTAGTTGGTGTTGTACAAAATGAGAAAGAACCAAAATTCCAAAGTCTTGGATGTAAATTATGTAGTTATTCTGACTACAGGATATGTGCTTATGTTAATTTTGTGCCTGAACAGTTCTGTATAGTAGCACAAAATATACAGGATCATCTAAAAGGTGGTTCTTCTTAGCATAAAAATTAAAGAGTAATAACAATGACAGTTCCCTTTAAAAGTTTCATTATTTGCAGTTTGTGAGAGATGTCACCATCACAGTCTACTGTCCCTGGAGTGTATGAACTGGTGGAAGTATATTTTTATATTTTCCAGCATTCATTCCTAGGCATATACCAGAGGTTACTTTTGAGTGAGATACAAGGCTAGATAGATCTTGACATGCAAACTTAGCGGCTCCTAGTATCTGGGTTTGGTAAGGATAACTCTTTTTGGGCCTGTAAAGAATTCTCTAGTGGGTAGTTTAGTAGATAATTTTTTAGTTAGTGTCAAAATAACAGAATCTCCTGGAGAGGATTATCCAGGAAGATCTTAGGACAAAAAGCTGTTTACATGAACATCCTTGACAACCCTAAATGTGCTATTTAAGAATGGTTGGGGTGTGGTGTGGGAGATAATGCTATGCTTTACAACTTTACATGATTGCTTCAGAGGCCCGCTTTGGTTTTAATGGAGTAGAAAAATTGGTTGACATTACCCTGTTCTATCAGGAGCATAACTCATAATATGTTCCTTTAGTTAGGGATCCTGCAAGTCTTACAGATGTGGTTGTAAAGCACTGATAACACAGAAAATAAAATTGTTATGAAGTCCCATCCTGGACTTACCATCCTTTTCCTACAGAGTTTAAGATTAAGAGATAACAAGGAAAACATTTTTTCTAAATAAGGACTTTCTATACTTAATTTCAAAATACTCATTTCTTTACTAATATTTTCCTTCACCTTTGACAAAGAATAGTAATATTTATTTGACTGGAGGATCCAGCACCATAAGAGATTTGCTGTGAGTTCTTCAAGGTTAGATGGCTGATGGGACAAGCACCAAGAGAAAGCGAGAAAAGGGAAAGACAAAAGGGAAATGTGGAAAAGAAATAAATATGGGGAAGAGATCAGGCACCAAGAGGTCAGATGGCTTGCAGGAAGCAGAGCTTGGAGGGGAGTTAGAAGTTTCAGGGCTGTTCCCCAAGAGATGAGGACCGGAGCAGGATGGGGTTGCCCAGCACCCAGGCAGATGCATTCCCCTCTTCTGTGAGAGAAGCTGCAGGAGACAAGAACTCCGTCACCATGTGTCTATTATTTCTATTATGGGAAATAGAAATAGTGAAATTAATTCTGAAAAACCACCTCACCTCCAGAGACAGGGGCTTATCTACATCAGATGATTCAAGAAGTATATTTCATTGCTGGTTTCCAAGGTTTTCTGATTTGAAAAGTCACAGATTCTCAGCTGTTTATTTAAAAAAAAAAAGAAGCAAAAAAAAGCAAAAAAGTCATTGCTTGATACCACCTACAGTTTTCAATACTGTCACAGAGAACAGTAGCTCTTAGAATATTCCAGGGTGATTCCAACAAAATTCAAGTAATTTAAATAGTTATTGTGTAATTAATCAGTTTATATGAACGTTGCAGTTGTGTTTCTTAGGACTCTTAATAGGTCATTGTGCGGCCAAGTTTCAGATCCAAACTGGAGTACACTGATGTTATTTTCTTTTCACAGCAATAATTCAGAAAAGGCTAAAGAAGGAAAAGAAGGCAAAGAGGAAATTGCAGGAAGCACTTGAATTTGAGACTAAACGACGAGAGCAAGCAGAACAAACACTGAAACAGGCAGCTTCAACAGACAGTCTCAGGGTCCTAAATGGTAAGAAGCCACTTTTTGCCTCTGTGTCATTAACTTTCAATTTAAGTGCCAAAAGAATCTTGTTATATTGAAAATTTATAACATGATGGAAAACAAAAAAAAAGAAAATCTCTTTTATTTCCTTCATTCAAGTGATACCTCTCTCTTTATTGCTTTGTTGCTTTATATAGTATGTGCAAATAAACTCACTGGAGAGAATGTTCAAACTAGGACAATTTTATATTATTAGTTTGAGAAGTCAATTTTTTTCTTCCTTTTTTCTCCCCCCCCCCCCCCCACCCCCCCTTTATGCTTGAAAAATCTATTGCTCATTAATCTTCCCAGTCTAACAAAAAATTGTCCTGGCCTCCAGTCATTGTTCAGCATTAAAAAAACTGACAAAGGTTGATTGTATTGTAATTCAGCATTGGAGTAACAGGTTGTAAAAAGGGCTATAAGAATCAAATGAAATATGTGTCAGTCTTACCTTTCTATGTTTCTAGACTCTCTGACCCCAGAGATAGAAGCTGACCGCAGCGGGGGCAGAACAGATGCTGAAAGGACAATACAAGGTAGGAATTTGCAAAAGGCTATAAATCTAGATCTTGCTATATGAGTTTTTCCTCAGCTTTAGACTGCTATTCAAGCATGTAGCCTACCATCTGGGCCACATCAAAACAAGTTCAAACAAGGTCAAGTTCATCTTGCTTGTTTATAAGAGAGAATACATTCTGAGCTGATAGATTTTCTTCAAATTAATAGGTCATTTCTGTTAGTACAGAGCAATTAAAGAAGAATAATTAATTTGAAGCAGTATTGGGTTGAATTTCAGACATGCTGAATGCAGTTTTTGTGAATATGTGTAGTTTGATTTGAGTTAATGTTTTTAAAAGTATATTTGAAGCATCTTGAACCTTTTAACTGTACAAATGGCTAAACCTAATGGGTAACATTCAAGGCATGATGAGAATTTCATAGCTAATAGTCAGTGGCAGTTACTGAAAGGTGTGTTTCAATAAGCTACTCTGAGCATTAACAATAAATAAGCTGTTTATTCCCATCTTGGAGTTTTCATTTACCACGTCCCATTATTTACATTTTAATAAAACAAATCTGCTGAGTAAATTTATACATGAAATACTAAAGAGAGCCATATTACTTCCCCTGTGAATCTAAATGTATATATATATTGCAAACATCTAGATATTAGTAAAGAGCAAATTTTGAAGATGGTATTTATGTTATAATATCTATTCTTATAAACAGGATAAATCTACCTACATGAATACTAAACAATAAAAATAGCAATTGTTTTCAATGGTAAATGAGGGTGCGTTTTTCAGAGGCAAGCCTAAAAGGATTAGCTCCAGTAATCACACTCAATTGCCTTTATTTTGCATTTTGAAGTCAATCATCCTAACAGTATCATTTGACATCTTCTCTGTGTTATTTAATCACTTTTCCTAGCTTCCAAGGAGTTGTTACTGGTGTGCCATGAGGAGGCTGTACTAACAGAATAAAAAAAAGTCAAGAAGCTTTTAGAGGATTGAACATATAAACAAATACCAAAAATGCAATAAGTTCTTATGACAGACAAATGTATATATATAAACAAAGACATTTAAAGCAAGTTATGTCTGCAAAGTCAATAACACAGAAGTTGGAATATGCCAGATTAAACATTGCCTGGGAAGTCAATATATGTTATGAGGTCTGTTACCTCAGAATCCTGCCTTCCTTCCCATAAAATGTAAACGTCATTCAAAGCACCATTTGGTATAATTCATTTGATAAGAATTCAGCCATTATGTCATTTTGTTATAATCCAGACATTTTGTTAACTTCTTTTGATGCTAAAACAGACTTCTAATTTCTTGGGAGGCCATGCTGCTGCACCAGTTGCTGCAGCAAAATTGCAAACATTAATTGCTCCATCTTCAGAGCATTCTTGCAAGGAAGTGAAATTTGGAGTATTCCAATTTGATATCTGGGAAACAGAGTCAAATAGAGATTAAGATGACATATTGCTTAGCTGTCAAGTATCAAGGACCTAATTTTTCAGGATAATTTGCATTTTTGGCAGAAGTATTCAGGTATAATCAAATCAATGTTCCTGTTGAATTCAGTTTTGCTCATAGGCTGAAATATCAAGCTGGATATTTATAATATGAGCAACACAAATTTGAAAGCATGTATTCTAAAGGATTTATCCCAAACTATAAAGGAACAGCACTTCAGCTTTTGAACAGTGATTATGCATTCTTTCCCAACTATCCTCTGCTCATTTCATATATTTCCATTTTTGCAATAAATGAAATCAAGGATTTATAAGAGCCATTCTCAGTAATGACTTTTCCTTGATTCACCTGTCCAAGGTGATGCAAATTAAAAACAAAACTAAAATCCATAGACGACTATTTGGTTCACGACTGGACCATGATATTTTCTGATTGTGTTGTTGAATCATATTGCAAAGGCAACCTTAATTCTGACATTTCCTGTATCTACTTTGCACCCTTAAAGTATAACTGAAGCAGAGGATTTTTAAGAAAAAGGAAAGAAGCAGCAAGAAATACAGTTGTCATGTCTTACAGTTTAATGTATTCGGCTCAATCATCATACAGACATTCAGAACTTTTAGATCTACTGCAATATGTAACCCTACAACACAAATGTAACTGTAGGAACATATTGTCATTGTAAATCAGTCATTATAGGGTGACAGGCTTCAGAAATAGTTCAAGAAACAGTTAATAGCAGGCAAGTCATGCCAAATGTCAGGACTGTTTGTGTTCATTTCCAGTATTGGAAGGAGGATTTACTTTCACCAGGATCTCCTGTTCCCCCCCTTGCTATGTATCCCTGTGTATCTGTCCCAGTTCCTCCTACTTTCTTCCTCCTCCCTCCAGTCCCACCTTTTGTCAATTGCTAATCTGACTCTTTTCCCCACTCTACATTACAGTACTTCTTTTTTCCTGACTTCACATTCTTCCAGCATTCTCTTTTGAACTTGGTTCCATGCCACCCTGATTATTTCCCTAATTACAAACTCTTTCTCACTTTGTGACCTCCAGCCCCCTGGCTCTGTCTGACCCTTCCTGTTGCCTCCTCCCCTTACCCAGTCATTTCAAGAGCTGCATTGACATTCCCTGTTACCAGTCTTCCCTGCTGCAAACCACATCATCTGTAGTGTCTACTTCCCCTGTCTCCCTGTCAGGCTCACATTCTCTACTGGTTTCAGTACATTTCTGTTTATTTTTGTGCACCTGCCTGGATATCAGGGAGGGAAGCATTGAGAGCATTCTGTTTGTATTTCAGTATTTAGCATGACAATTGTAGGCAGGAGTGAGGAGAAAGAATTGCAGGGAAAGAACCACTTCATTCCTGCAGCACTGGAATAAAGCATGCTCAGTACAGATGGGGCCCTTTACCTGCAAAACTCTATGAATGCTTTCCAATGGATGAGACATTTTCCCAATACTTCCTTGGATTTTGTTTGGGACACAGACCATATTGTCACAATTATGCAAAATTTCAATTGTGGCCTTATATTTTATCTGTAAATGGTATTTTGTAAACTTTGGTGTGCATTATAGAAGAAATATTATATACAAATACTATATTCTATGATTCTATATACAGTATATTCCATAATTAAAAATATAGTACCACCTCTTGCATCTTTCAGGCTCTGGGGAAAAATACTACAGAAATTTTTTCTTATTCCTTTCAAAAATATATCTGTGTCTCAATATCTAAGCATGCCTGGGGTAATAGTCTTTTTATCCACAATCATTTTTCAATTTACTGTGTTGAGCATGCTATGCAGTTCTATAACTAAGCAAACAAAGGTAGGAAAACTGCAGTGCTCTGTAGGGAAGTGATATAATTGAAATACAAAGTGTAATTTCAGCATTTAAGAATATATTATGCAAGAAAATCATAATTAAAACTAAAGATTTTGTTTACTATTTATTATAAATAAATGGATACTTGTCAACTTGAAGTTATATCTAATGTTGCTATTTTTAAGTATCACTTTGAAGAGTAAGGAATAGAACTAATTTAAGCGTAGAAGATAATTGCATTTGTCAATAAGGGGGTATGTTCTGTTCTATTTTTTCATCGTGTAGCACTCATTTAGATTCACTTTTAGTGCATGTAAAGTCTTTTGTAAAATGGGAGCGATTATAAAAAAGAAATTTGAATACAAGACTATAAAAGGAAGCAGTGCAGGGTATTTTAGAGTTGTGTTTGAGTTTTTTAAATACTGAGTAGATAAGAGTTTGCTGCAATGTCCATAAAATGTTAACAAATAATCACAATAAATAATTCAAATATGGGTCTTAGATGTACTTATGTATTTTTTTAAGAGATACAAACAGATACTGAGCTGTTAGGAACTGGTGTAGACACTGGTTTTAAATGTTTTCTTTGCTTCTGTTTAAATAATAATAAAGCAGATTATCCTCTTCTCCATACATATTGTAGGTTCACTAGATGCCTATGCCTAGCTCCCAATCCGGTTTCCCAAGACCCCCTCATCCCACACAAAAAGGTACCATACAAAGATAATGTTTGACTTTTATATACTGTTTTGTTAACAGACCTCTTACTAAGCATTAGAACAATGACATTTACTGCCACTTTTACTTTCTTATTTCCATTGATTTTTTTCTTCTCCATCTGGTTACTTACCATGTATTTGCCTGCCTACATTATTATGTTTTCTTTTCCTCTATATATCCCACATTTCCAATTTTCTATCTCTCAGCAGTTTCCCTCTCAAATCCTGTACCTTCATTTTCATTCCATTTAAACACAAATTGCTTTACATATTTTTCTAAAATCCTGGAAACGTATTCTAGTTCTGCACCATCTTCACCACTGACCATTCTTTCCTTGTCATGTTCCTGTCATGTTCCTTTTCCCAAATTGCTCACAAATGGGTTTGCGCTTTTGTCCCAAAGCTATCCTGGTAAGAACGGGAAGACTAATAAAATTTTCCCTCTTTTATGCTGCTATTTTTTTGTCTTTTCCATTTATTTCAAATTTACTAGTGATTGCCTCAGCTTGTACCTTTTCTGCTTTCCAACTTCTGCATGCCATCATTCCAGCTGCTCCTGAAAACAGCTCCATAATTTTCTCCTGAGTCTTCCTACCCTGCTCAGTTCCCTGAGTTCTCAGGTTTTTTACCCCAAATGTTTGTTTTTGTTGCAAGAAGCCCTTTGCATTTTCTGTGTCCTCAAAGTTCTTGCATCCTGCTCACTCTCAATCTTTTTCTTCATCTATGCATTCTCCTCTAGCAGAAAATTTATTCTCCTTGTCCATTGGTGAAATTTTCACACCTCAGTTCCTTATTCTGCTGCAAATATTGTTTTTTTCTTCTAGCACATTATCAGCCTTTCTTCAGATGTGTCTGTTATCTACTCTCCCTGTCCCTTAGCGAAATGAACTTACCCTTTCTAAGCCTTTTCCCAGCAATGTCTTGCCTTTCTTTAGTTCTCCACCTCTTTTCTAGGCTCATATTAACAATTCAGTTAAGTATAATGCTAAGTGGTTTCAGATTATACCTTCCTGATGTAAGTAAAAGACTCACTCAGCTACCGTGCACACAAAACCTTCCAGGGCCATCTGTCTTTTTCCCCTCCTAGAAAGAACAAGGCAGGAAATAAAGATGTTGAACAGATCCAGAAATAGAGAAAGAAAATAACTGCAACTCAGCACACTGACTTCATGGTCCTGTATGAAGTTCCTTGTAAAGCCTTTGAAGGCTACTGAACAAGAGCAAGAAAGAAATGATGATTTAAATTTGCCCATTGTAAGAACCTAGTGTGTGCATTTTGCTGCCCAAATATTAGGGGAAAGCTGCCCTATAGCTGCCCTCCACATTAATAAAAATTGCTTATATACAGCTTTAGTAATTTGCCCTGAAACCTAACCTTAATTGTTTCTGCGTTGGTTTGAAATTTGTTTAATCCATTTTTCAGCAGGCAAAATCCATGTAATAATCTCAGCAACTGATAGTCCTTAATTCTTTCTTGTTATATTTGCATTTGAAAGATGGGTATCTGAAGGACTTCCACAAGGAAAAGGAACTTTTGGTGGTTCTGTGAAGCTACTGCACACAGTTCTATTTCTGGTGTATAAATCCCAGACAAAAGTGTGTGGAAATATGTGATGATATTTTTTATGAGATCAAAACCTTTATTGGAAAAGGCCATTATCAAGGCTGTGAAGTCAAGCATTCCAAAATTAGGAAATGGCAGAATTAAGGTTGTCTTCCGCACCTTTGTTCAACTGTCTTTGTGTATGTGTCATGATACAATCTTTAATTATATGATTAGATACTGTATTTTTCATAGTACCTTGTCTCATTCAGTGCAGGGGACAAAAGTATAGGTGAATAAATGGATATCTATCCAATATTTTCTTCATCGTCAGTGGTCAGTGTGTCTTCTAATGCTTTATGTAATACTTGATTTATATATAGTATTTCCATCATTAGACATCGTGCTTTACAGAATAGTTGTAAATGATTCTCTAAATTGCTTCCTTATATTAAATCTTAATTCTAGCATTTCCTAACATCTGAGGGCTTTGCTTGACTAGTTGTTAGTAACCATCTCCTAGGGTTGTCTTCTTAACAAGTAAACTGCAAAGTCAGAAGTTTCACTGTGAGACAACATCTGAAAACCATATGGAATTGAATCTTAAGATTCACAGTGATAAAGCTAACCAAGTAACTGATAAACTGTAATGCCTTAATATGAGCAGTGTGGCCTAAGGAATGACCATTTTGCTATGGCAGTTTTACAGATACTTGGCTGAGATAAAGACAAGCTTGGGATACTTTCATGCTCTTGGGCACAATATCTTCCTTTCACTTTTCTTGCAGCCTGTGTCACCTCTAATAGTGTCTCCATCAAGCTTTCTTTTTTTCTTGTTTCTCCCTCATTTCTGGGTTTTCCATCAGTCTTAGTATCAACTTCCAGATTTTATAATTTCTTTTTTGACCCTCTTTTCCTCCCACCTTTCAACGCAAGTTTTTTTTTATATCCAGTCATCATTCCAGCCTCTAAAGTTTTGACTTCTCATGCCTTATATCCTTTTTAATCAAGATCTGGATGTCTCCAGATACTGACTCATAAGATTCTATCCATATGCCACGTGTGCAGTTACTCACCAAGATTTCTCCCTCTTAAGAAACCTCAGATGACTTTACTTGACTTTCTTGCCCTGTCTGTGTTCTGTCTCCTCTTTTTCCTTCTATTCTCAACCACTGGGTTCTGTTCTTGTCTCTTAATGCAAATAATTCAATCCCCCAACTTCAGTCTCAGTTATTGTCAGCCAATCATTTTTATTACTTTATTTCACAGTGTCTTTCAGTGCCCTGGTTTCTGTGTTTCTATGTATGTATTTAGCCAGTCTCTGTTACTCCCTCAGTCATATTTTCTGTCCTTATTTCCAATTCCAATCACATCAGACTTCTTGTCCTAATTTCGATAAATCTTGAGTATTTTTATGAGTTCATGTTTGTAGACTTAGAGAAGATTACTGTTGGCTGCTAATCATAGATAGGATACATTTTCCAGTGCACGACTACTCTCAAATTAACTAATGATTTTTTAAAAATAGTTTTCAATATCCTCAAATGACAGAATATTTATTTCTTTTCTAGGGAATATCAGTGTTCTTTGCAGCACATTTAACTAAGATATCTTCTCTTTAGTCTTTTCTTCATTTATTTTCTTCATGATATTGACTGTGATGACCAGTGCTAAGTACATTTCTTTTATCTGTAAAGTCTTTTCAATAACTGCATCTTTCTCTCAGAGCTTCTATGTCCTATCTCTCCATTTCTGTCTGTTCCTTTCCATGTCCCCCTTTATCAAAGCAATTCCATTTACATCCATAGCTGTCTAAAGACGAGGTCATCCATCTGTATAATGCCACGTAAAATAATGGCCTTACGTTCTCTAAAGTATTAATTGATTAAACCTAAGAAAAGCAGCTGATTTTTTATACATTTTACCAAGATTTTTCTTGCCTTTTTTTCCTCATTAAAACTCTTGAAACTGCTAAATGTCTCTCTATGTATATCAGCTTGTAAATTCTGCATTTTTATTCAATTGACTCTTGCTCATCAGTTATTCTGGTTTTATCACCACTTAGTAAGTACTAAGGATTTGTTCTTACTCATTTATTATTGCATGGGACTTCTAGCAGAAAGGTGTTTGGGTTTAGTATAGAGCCAGAATTCTCAAATGAATGTATCAGGTCATTTGCAGACTGAAAATACATTTTCACTTTCCTGTGTGACATTCCTTCTCCTCAGTTGACCCATTTCAACACTGTTTCAGCTTCCCCTCCATTGTTACTTTCTCATTCTCCTTCCACGTCTGTTTCACCTCCTCCCCTGCTAAGTATTCCTTCTGAATATTCCAAATATTTCTTAATATGTCACTTCCTTGACCTGCAAGGTGATGTGTGTGTGTATGATCTGGAGCCATGTAGCTGCTGCTTGACCAGGTGGCTGACTAGGAGGCACATGCATTCTGAGGGATCAGTGACAAGCCAGGAGATACGCATTTTCTGCTGGACATCTTGTTGCTGCCTCTTGGCAGCTGGGCAAATCAAACAGTACATGATGCTTCTCAGCAGCTGAAGGGCCAAACAAATGGTTTTTCAAACTGCAAGAGACCCACGGCCCACCTGTTGTGCAGGCCTGCTATAAAGGTTGAACATTTCAGCAGGGAAAAGAAGTCAGGAGCTGGAAACAAAGCTGTCAGAAGCCTGGAAGGCAAAGGGATTTTTTTTTCTAGATATGTTGAATAACTGCCCAAGGAAACATCTGCTACTTAGCTAGGCTGTTTATGGAAACAAACAGCTGACTATTCTAGACCCATAGAAATATAAAAAGGTTCTGTGAAGCAGCAATGGCAAAACAGTGGACTGGCTTGTTTGGAGATGAACATTTCTGTGATTTTTTAGGCCACTTAGCCTGTTATTCCATAAAGCTATATTAAAAAAAAAAAAAATCAGAGAAACAACCAAACAAAGAACCTAATAATTTCCATTTAATTTGTCAATAAAATTCTTTTTATTCAGCTTAGGAGTCAACAAGCACTTTGAAGGTTTGCCAATGTGGAATAACACATCTTGTGAAAATGTGACTGACAGATAGATTTTGCATTTTTCTTTTTACCTGTCTGATTATCAGGTTTCTTCCTTAAGTTTTCCATTCTTAAGATTTCTAAAGATCAGTGAGACAACTGGCTTCAGTCTCTACAGTTTTGTTTAACTGCAGGCATAAGACAGGATTGTCTCTGTAATGTGAGTGCTCTCCTTTGGGTTATTCTAGCACCTCTCTAGGTAAGAGTAGTGATCCGAGATACCAGAAACATGTGGGAAAGACACCAGAATGGAGCAAAGCCATTGTACTCACTCACTGGGGAGTGATATCTGCTCTGTTGTTATTGATTGTTCTCTGCATGCCAGAGTTCATCAAAAAAATTGGTGCATTGGTGAAAACATATGCACATGTTCAATTATAGAAGCTGAAGGGTAGTGTGTTTTCTGCATTGCTCTTCTGTCTTTCTTATGCTCAAAAGAAAATTTATTTTCAGACCTAGTGATGGTCTTAAGAGTGAGACACTGTTAGAATATTAGTGGCTGTTCTGTCTTCATAAAATATTTCCTGGTTCAACGCTGTTCTTATTTGCAGTAACACATAATGCTTCATTTTCCTTCTGATTAGTGCCTTAAACTTCAGCTGCTTTTTGACTTCACTGTGTAACACCTTGTATTAATGTCAGGGTCATGCACTTATTATTCATGTGAACAGTGCTATTCACTTCAATGAAATTATATACATAATAATAAATAACAACATTAATCTGTGTGCACCACCTTGAATTTCATTACTGTTGCAGAAGATATATCTCTGAAAATAGGTTCTCTTAATTTTTATACATTTTAGAAAAACCTTGGCTCTCTCTATGCACACTAATTTAAATATTTTATGTTATTTCTCCGAAACCTTACAAGCTTTACCAGCTCACAAGGTTTAAAGACACTTGTTTTACTGATTTTTTGGCCAATATAGTTTAGCTTTTAAACCTAGATTCTATAGCAGACATTTAAAACATCTCTTACTAGTTCATCTGTCTTCTACTGTTGATACTGGGATAATAGATGAGGAAATAGATGTTAAAGATTTATTTTGTTTCATATTTCATTGACCATGGATAAATACTGAAATTATCTCACAATGCATGGAAACCAAACAGCAGTAAGTATGTTCCCTATCCTGCTGCCCAGGAGTCAGCACTTTGGCAGGTTTTCAACCCAAGCTAATCAATTAAAGACAACATTGATTAACTTAAACAGAAGGTGGTATTGATTGCAGGCAGTAACCTATAAATAGACAATTGTTTCGTAGTGTTCATAGGTCATTGTTAGCTACACCTTTAAACTTCAAGGTACATAATCCTGGTATCTATCGCCCAAAAAGCAAAGGAAGGGCACAGAGTGAATATAGTTACTTACATGTTGCAAAATACTCTTATTCAATGTTCTCATTCAACACTTATACTCTTACATAACATTTTTCACATTTTATTTGAAATTGCTATCTATTGCAATTTATGTCTCATTTTATAGCTGCATATATATGAAGCTGATGGAAATCAAATATGTTCCTGACTTTTCTACTGAGATGAATGGTTAATCAATCAGATTTTCTTCCAACATGGTAGTTTAGTTCACTCTTAAAGGAACTATATGTAAAATTAATGACTAAGCATGAACAGAGTCAAGTGGGAAAATTCAGGACAATAAGAATATAAATAAACCCCTACACTGTGCTCCAAAGAGGCTATTCAGACTTTATATAGAATTATTTTGACTTTCATTTTCATTCATCCTACATGTTCATTTTATTCAAAGGGGGAAGGATAGGATGGATGAAGTCTTACTTAACAGACTTCTGAGGTCACCCCAGTTGCTATCTGGGAAAGATAGGCACTGCAAGCTACCAAGTATTTTTGTTTTCCATAAGTCTCTGTTCCCTTCGTCTTTTCCCTCAGAAGGTAACTGACTTCTGATCAGGCAGGTAGAACATACATTTTTAGCATAATCTCATTGGCTAAAAATAAATAACATTTTCTGTTTTAGAGAAAGAACTAATAGGCTTCATTTTTTTATAAACCAGGGTAAAAAATTGATTAAAACAACATTGTTTCAGCAAAACAGTGTTTCGATAGCCTACCATGAAACAGGTGTAAATTAAGTGGGTTTCTAGTTCATTCACAGCTGAACTATAATCCTGAGTGTTCTGAGGCTGGTTGAGGAGCTAGATCTGCTGACTGTAAGCTGTTTATCAGTATTTGCCTCTGCAATGTAGAGAGCACTGTTTCTTTTTCTCTTTTTTATATTTTTTTCCCTCAGTCACATTTACTACATCTTAGACAAGTGCTGGAAAGTGGCATCACATCATGTTAAGATGTGTCATAAAGGGGATTGTTTCTTGACATTAGTTTTTTAAACTCTATTAAGATTTAAAAATTCCTGATGTTTGGGTATTATACCCATATAAAGGAATTAATCTTTCAATATTAGTGTTGCATTCTTCTGTTAAATACTTAAGTCCTCACCGTTCACAAATGTCAAAATATTTAATGATTTGAGATTTTTCTAATAGATGAACTTCCCTTGTGACTTGTGTGAAGCATGAGGGAGAAAACTCTTACTCCAAAAGAACAGTAATATTTTTCAGTTCTTCTAAAAGTGCTTTGGAGAATTAGTGACGTTGACTAGGAGCCAGTAAGTTACTTTATCCATTTAGCACCCATAGGAGGAAATCCATTATACAGAGAGATTCATATGTCCTTCCTGAAAGGTGCTACAGCTTGAGTAGGTAAAAAGAAGCATCCAATCCGGTTAGATTTCAAATCCTGAATTTCAAATTCAGTGAGACTTAAACCATTAAATATGAATGGTGGCCATCCTGTTCAGTGGCCTATTTTGACTGTCAGCCACCATCTGCATCAAAGAAGAAAAAATTTCTAATCAAGCTACATGAGTTAATCTACCATGGAAGGTAATAATCAATTTCCTATCTTATCCCTGCATGTCTGAAACTCTGAAATGAGGTTTCCAGAGAGAAGTAAGATATTCCTATCCTAACCTTAATTCTTACACTATTTTAAAAGTTATTTGGTTGTCCACAAGTAGATGACTTGTGCTATTTGAGATGCTCCAGTGCATCCAAGACATCTGCATCATGCCTCCAAAACATCCAGGCCTTTCTGGAGCAGCTGTTGGAAGCATCCTTGCAGGATGTGGAAGGCTGACTCAAATCATAGCAGATGTTGAACCAACCCCTTTTGCTCATTTAGAATGCCTTTGAACATATGACATTCTACACTTGGGTTATATTAAATGGAAATTCATAGTTTATTATATCTACTGAATAAAAATATATTTATCACTGTTTTAATTCTAAAGGGAAGCCCTATACCACTCCTATCATTTTTATACACAAACATTCATGAGAGAATTTCTCTAGATCTTGCTCTCTTATTATTTGTGGACTAGCTTGTATTTAACATGGCATTTGACTGAGATAGGAAAAAGTCAAATAGGGAGAAAAAGTTGTGAATGTTATTTTAATTATTTTTAAAGAATCCCAAGCTGACTGACTTTCAAAAGGATCTGATAATATCTGCCATGTGTGACTCAAAGCAGCTCTTTGGCCAAACAGATAAATGGTCCTGGATATGGCAGCCCTGAGCTTTGCTGATGTGTCTTAGCATATTCTAGTACTTTCTTTGTTCTTTGGAAAATTTTTTACTTCTGTCTGTACATTCAGTATTAAAATCTTTTCATGGCTGCCTCCTTTTTCTTTTTGATTTGAAACAAACAATTCATTTTGGCTGTGAAGCCTGCAAGAGTAATCATATTTTAAAAATAGCTAAAGAAGTAAAGTTGGTCTTTAGCAGACATTCAACAGAATTTATGCATTAAGAGTGTGTAATCCTTTTCAACTGCTAGTGTAAATAAGTATATTGAAAGGAAACAAAATTAGGCATCAAGCTGAAGGAAAGCATGTTTGTTCATAGTAGTTCTGAGAAACTGTTTAAAGATCATTCATGAGAAAACAGTAATTTTTAAAATCTACAAGAATTAGCTAATCCAAAATTAGTTTGTTAAATTTTGGTTATTTATTTTCAGAGGAAACTTAATCTATTAAAATGTTTCTGCATGAATATAAGCTTTAGTAAATAGATACTTTATTTTTTAATTTGTGCTACTGATTCCAATTTGCAGCCTTGTGGCTGTCTCAGATAAATTGTTTTGAGCTATGCCAGGAGTAACTGGAAATCTGCTAAAATTTTTTTTCATTGTAATATCTGAACAACTTTGCAGTCTTTAATGGATTTAGTCTTCACATCAGGAAATACTCCTGTGATGCAGAACAAAGCAATTATCTTTATACCATAGAGGAGCTAAGGAGCTTGATCATGGATATATCAGAAATCTGTGGTATATCAGAGACTGAACCTAAATCTTGCAAGGGCTAAAGATTTTATTCTACCCTTCATGTTCTGCCCTCCCTTTTATACATTCTGCCATGCTTTCTCATTGTACAGACATACAGAAAACTAGATGGAATTTACCAACTTGAATATCAGTGACAGGATTTATGTCCCAAAACCCCATGCTAACAGAATACGTGGAGCACATCATCTGTGCTTGCTCTGCACTTACTCAGACTGATAGCTAACCTCTGTGAATATCAGGGTAATGACAGAGTGCACCTGGTATAAGTCCTTTCGTTGTTAGACAAAGCTTTGAAAATACAACAACATATGCTGCCTAGCATTATTTGATTATTACTTGATTTTATATGAGTGCTACTCACATACCAAGTTGACCCTGTGTATTCATTTTTTGTAAAAAAGACCTGACATAAATTCTAGATTCTGGTACTTCTACATAAATATAACCAGTTTAGTTAAAATGCCTTGCATAAAGACATTTCAAAGGTTTGAAGCTACAGTACTGGATAATGGATTATTTAATTAGTGTAGGTTCTATGAGCCTCCTAACCCAAAGTTACGCTGAACTTTTTTTCTTAAGCTTTCTTGTGTACACACAGGCTCAATACCTGCTCTACTACTCACAGAAGTGAACATAAACCAGTATGAGCTTTCTGTGCTTCAGGAGCTGAAAGCATGTGTGCATTACTACCCCGTCCTTTTAATGTTTCAGTCAAAAACACAAAGAAGATCTAACATTTAATTAAACCTGAGCCATCAAATGCAAATCTGTCCACAAGTATGTTATGGCAACAACAATGTTTTATGTGGAAAAGTATTTTAATGTGTTCTAAGAGGTAAACTGGTCTCTTGCCAGCAATGGGGCAATAGTATTCATTAATTTTTTTAATGTGATCATCACTACCTATGTCCCCTACAATAGTATTGAAATTACTGTCCCATTTGTGTAAACAAAAGTTATTGAAGGAATGATGTCACTTCCCTTAAAATTTTGCACAAATATTGAGGGGAGATGATGATTATGAGATGTTAGTGACTGTGCTGGTAAATGCCTTCAATTTAATATGGGAATTTATATATGTCCATGAACCTGTATTCTGATCACATTATGGATTCCTGTTCTCAGGTCTTTCTGATCTGAGGTCTTTCTGTCAAACTCACCTGCAAATCCAGGCTTCATGCCTGAAGGGTTATAGTGAGTTAATCTTGTAAGCGTTGCATGAGGGTCTTCTTAACTGTAGACAACACTATGAGGGTGCTTATTTGGAAGCATCACTCCAATTTGAAGCATTTTGATAAGGAATAATGCACAAGGTGAAGGGTAAGGCTAAACCTTTCAAGTACTGTGTTTCTACTTGTTAAAAGGGAAGAGCCAGTGAAAGAATTAGAAGAGAGTGACAATTCAAAGAAGCAGACTTGGAAAATATTTTTGCCATACAAATTTGTTTATACAACTGAGACAGAAACTTTACTAGGTGAGATATGAGAAGAAACATCATGTGAATTTATAGCTAGAAAGAGGGATAGGAGAATGAGGGGCAGAGACTTTTTATGAGAATAAATTTAGACACTGTGTTGTAGTGAAGAGTCAGAAGTTACAAACAAACAGGATATCTTGATTTTGAACTTTATTGACAGACAAGATTAAAAGAGTAGTTCATAGTGACTAAGAGTAGTAGTAGTGGGGAAGATGAGGAGGAATCTGAAGGGGTGAATGATTAACAGCTATGTTTTCTCAAACTAAGATTGTCAGAGCTGTGACACATTCACACAGAGGATCAGAAAAGCAGACTGAGGTTTTATGTCAGACAGAAGGGAACAGACCCGGAGTACAAAGGGCTGTGTCAATTGTCAACATGTATATGGTGGCTGAATTTCAGTTTATGGATCAGACTACTCAGATACAAAATACAGAGAGAGAAACAATGCAAGGAAGATCACAGCCCTCAGAAATTAAAACAGAAAGTTGAGGAAGAAGCAAAAAATGTCAAACTGAGAAAGAAGTTAGCAATGTGGAGGGAGAATAAGATCCCAACAAAGGGAGAAAGATATTTGAATGTCAACAGCTTTTTAGGAAATGATAGCCTAGAATCTACCAGATATGGTATGAGGTGTTAGTTCTAATATTTGTTTATATATAAATCATTAACACAGATACATTTAATAAAAGGTTCAAAAAAATCAGCTGACTGGCAGCAGAATTGATGGTCAAGGAAGAAGGCACTTCCCAGCGTTCTGCAAGAATTGTGTTTATTCATCCAGGTATTTGACACTTTCTTTGCAAATTAGGAACATGGATGTATTGTATCCATGTTGTTTAGCAATAGGTAGCTATAGGAAGGTTTCATAGATTTTGACTTTTTATCAGTAATGTCCCTAAAGACATTAGAATTTTAAAATTAATTATTACAGTGTGAATTCTAGAAATTTTATTGGGGAAGTTTGCTAAACCTCTGTGGTAGTTGCACTTAAGGATTTTGTTAATTGTGGTAATCAGCTTTCAAAAAATGTTGACATATGGCCACATTTTCTCTCCTTGTATTTAAGGAGAAAAATCTCTATTTCCATCAGATGCTATAGATTTACCACCTAACTGAAATAAGAAATAAATGATATCAAGTCACTGCACTTTAATATCTGATTCCAGATAAAAGGTGTGTAGATAGAGAAACTTCCAGGGGGAGGTGCCTTCAGCTGGAACTTGGTAAATCTGCAGGGGAGGGAGAAGTTAATATTTTAAAGGGGTCACATAGTCTTCCGTTACCTTTAATCCTGCAACAAGCTAAGAAATACAGAGCGTAAGTGAGCAGATGTTCTGAACAGCCTTCTAGCAGCCTGTTTTTGTAAAGAGTGCCAGCTAGTGATTTTCACTGCTTGTAAAAAACCGGCTTTGTATTGGTGTAAGTGTTAAGGAGAGCAACTGAAAATCCACCTCTATGTACTTTGCGAAATGCGTGTATGTATAGTCACATTATGGAAAAAGAAAATTACATTATCAGATTTGGAGAGGATATCATAACTGTTTTGCTAGAGCAATCTTTTTACTAAAGGAGCTTAAGCTGCAGAAAAAACACATTATACCTCTGGTATTGCATGTAATAAAATATGATTTAAATGAAAGATATTGAAATAAAAGTTTCAATTTAGGAACTTGAGTGTATTGTTGTGAAAAGCCTAGTCAGTTATGTTTATAGCTTCATCTTTTCACAGGAACAAGTGCAGGGATTCCTCATGCTTTATGTAAGTAGGTTTTAGATAACAGGATCAGGTCCACAATTTGCCTTTCTTAAAACCTACAATAAAAAATGAAAATAAATGCCACTACCACACAAACTACAAAGGTGAAAAAATGCTGTATCTTGCATTTTCCTACCTCCTGTGGCTAGGGACAGAATGCAGACATGCCACAATAATGTTTTTTATTTCTACTGTTCAAACCATATTAATGAGAACATCATTTTGGAGAACTAATTATTTCTATTTGTCTTGTGTCACACTTTCTAATTCCCCTATATTAGCACAGCCAAAGCAAATTAATTGCTTTTCCAGCAGTTGAACCTTGTCCAAGAATGAGCTCACATTCCCTTCCAGTTTTGCAGTTTCTAGGAGTGCATTGTGTCAAAAATTTCTCTTGATACTAAACATAGCCCAGAGAATATCTTTGCAGATTTTTGTTGCTGCTCACTTGATGAAATTTATAAGTTTAAGTGACCCACTAGGAAAGATAAAGTTCTTAGCTGCAAGATTATACATCAAAACAGTTAAAGTGAAATTAAAATTAAATGAATGAATCTCACTGAAGCAAAAAAAGCAGTAATTAATGGTTCCCTTAATTGTCTTCATAAAATATTTGCATGGGTCTAATTTGCATAATTTGCATGTATTAATTAATCTTTCAAAGGAATTTTGTGCTGAGAGAAGCCAAAAAATCTCTTTGTTTTATTTAACATCTAATGAAATATTTATCTTCGTTAATGAACTTCTCATCTTCATTAAAATAAAAATTGCACAAGTTTGTATGTTTTAAATGTTTTTATAATTGAAATATACCAAAAAAATCTCTTCAGACCTACAGTATCTGAAAAACAAACACATTATTGCACATTCTGTGTCATTTTGACTACAGCAACATTTAAATTTGAAGAAACCCTATTCCCTCTACCAAAAGTTTTCAAAGACTTTAAAATTATTTCAATTTTATCTTAATTGATAATAATTTTTGGGTTTTTTTATATTGTATAAATAGAGATAACAAGGTAAAAATTTTGGGTTTTTTTAATTATTGTCAACCCATGATACATAACAGCTTTTATAGAACAGATATTATGCATAGAAAAAGAGGCTAGCATCATAGGTTGGAGTTTAAAATGCTGCAGGAGTTTGTGCATGATATGAGGTTAGTTTATACTCTACTAGACTAACAGTTGAGGGGAAAAAAAAAAAGAGTTTGTGAGTTACTGCCTGGCATTTAATGATTGAACCTGGAGTAAGACTGATGAATGTAAGTTACAAAGGACGGTCCTGGCTGCGGTGATCAACAACTTTGAGACAGACATTCAGAATGAGAATATGCAGTGGCAAAAAAAATTCTCATTAGTATTGGAGTTTTGTGCAAAGTTTGAATATAAAACTGTGAGGAGATTAGAAGAAATTAAGAGCTATTTCTGTAAAAAAACAGGTATAAGAGGACAGTGATTGGGTGTTTTGGGACAAAGGTGAAGGCTATTACTGAAAACAAGGACCACCTAAAATCCCAAAGTAATCTATCAGCCACTTAATATTGCTGGAAATAATTTTGTGGACAAAGAAGGGAAAGTATGGTTAAAATAGTGTCTATCCAGAATGTTAACACTTGCATAGTAAGACCGGTGAAAAGGAGTTTTGTTTACTTCAAGTATGAGTACAGTATTATTAGAATAATGAAAATATACTTTAAATAAGGAAATGATTGGGGGTTTACAATACAAGAAAATATATTTGCACAGCAAAACAGCACAATGGGATTTTTACACATTTTCAATATGCCTGCATTTGCTTAAATCCTTGAAAAAGTTTATAAGCACATTAATGTGTTTGCATTCATTTTAGACATGTAATACCTGAGAAAGTCAGGCGTGCAGAGACCAAAAAGTAGGTGCTCTTTAAGAGTGCTTTAGAATTTAATAAACAGGATGTTTAAGCTATCAATATGGTATACAGAGTCATATATTCTTTACTACATTATTCTATAATTTTTTTCAACTGATAAGATAGAGTGGGACTTTGCTGATACCATAATGGCAGTATAGCTATTGCTCCGTGTTATGAAGGTGTGGAATAGCTGCTGAGGCAATGTAATTATCTATAAAATACCTAAACAATATCAGTAGGAGGGATATGTTCCACTTCACACATTTGTGGGGTAGATGTCTTTATCTGAGCTATTTGGCTGGACTCCTATTAAAGTCAATGAAGAGTAATAGACACATCTCTCCCTTTGAAGAAAATGAATCACAACTTCCAAGTTTCTTCATTGATTGTAAAGGGAGTCTGCTAAACCAGCTCAAATGCAGCTACGTCCAGTGCAGGTGTCTGGAGTTAGTGTGATGAATTTCATGTGTTGTGTATTTTCCTTTTTGCTTGCCTCAGAATTCCAGCATCACTTGTGACAGTAATCACACTCCGAGCAGCTGCATTTCAGTCACTTCTTGTAACTACTGATGTCAGAATGGGTAATTTTGCATCAGTTCTAGAAAAATATCCAAGCTTGACAATTCCTTTTCTGTTTCATATAATTCTGAACAGTTTTAAAAGTTGTATAAAGCATGATTCTCAAATGTAGAAAAGAGAACTTGAATTCTGCATTAGCACTGAAGCTTTGCAGCATTTGTTTCATTTGGATATTACCGCAACAAGGCATGAAACAAGAGTCAGAGAAGCGTTCTGAAAACTCTGAAATAAGAAAAAAAGCAGACATAAATTGAAAGACAGAAAAAAGAGATAGATGAAGTACCAAGAAAAAGAGGTAGATGAAGTAACACAGAACTCTGGAAGGGAAAATAGTATCATATTACTCATACAGTTGCATTATATTACTGTAACTTTATTACTCCATCATTACTGATTTGTAATGGACAACTAGTTAATGGTTTTCCTTTTAAATGTAGTTATGCTTGCAAACAAGATATGGGCTGGAATTAACTTGATGTAGCATAGAAGTCTTCAATGTAGACATCTACGTCTGCTTTCACCCTTGACCCTCACTGGAGGGAGTGGAATGAAATGTCTATAGGAGAGTTCATCCCATTATAAATAATTAGAGTACCCAAGTATAGACTACTACAAACAAATTTTGCAAGCTCAGTCATATTCGAGAAAAGCTGAATTCAGTTTCTGGAGGTGAGAAAGTAATTTCTTTGGTGGTTGTTGTTGTTTGTCATGTATGGAGTTTTTTTCCCATACAATAAATCCATTTTATAACAAGGGTGGTAGTTATACTCCAAGATTGTCTAATTGCAAAGAATTGGTGTAGCATTTGACCCAGTCACAAGAAGTATATGCTAAGGAGTCACTGTTTTGCCCATTTTGCATTTTTCAGCAAAGAATTGAGTGGATAAGATCGATTTCAGAATTAAAACGGTACCATTTGTTGGGGTGACTTATATCCTTTACGTCTGATATTTTGCTCTTGAATGGCAAAGGATTTTGCATGCTTCAGGGCATATTTAACCAATGCCTTAAGCCAAAACCAAATTTTTATGCATAAAGAAAGAAATAATATCTACTGATTTCTTGATGGCAGCACCGATGCTTTGGTGTCACACAAGGGTGTTGTGAAACTTAATTAATATTTGTAAAGTATTCTGGATCTTGGATGAAAGGCTCAGTAGAAGTTCAGTTATGTTATTAACTTCTGCTTTTATATTTTCTTTGGTGATGGATCAGAGTCCTAAGCATTAAAAAGTGGCAAAGAGAGGCGATGCAAGATACAGCAATTTACAACTATTATCAGCTAATTATAGTTAGTTTCAAATCTTGTACACGGAAATAGCTGCAGAAATATTGTATGGGATTTAGCAAACTAATACTTGATAGCCTAAGCTTTGTGTAAATGTACCTTACCTGAATCATCATATGAGAAAAATGTAATAGACTGACTTATGTTAATTCTGCATTAGATCAGAAGTGGTATATTATTGAGTGAAAGCATTTTGGTGTAGCACAGGACAGTCTGTCTTTCATAATCCCAAGATAGCTGAGGGGTCAGAAATACTGTTGAGGAGAATGAGAGTTCAACGTTCACTTAAAACGTTCAAGAGGCAAAAAAGCAGTTAGATTTAAAATGTAAATAAAACAGTACAGTGAGATTTTATCAGGCCTTTGTGCAGTGTTAAGAGTTAAGAAGGCAATCATCTTCCTAAAATATCACTCCAACTTAATTGCTCTGTTTTGTCAGTTGAAGAAAAAGAAAAAAGAAAAGATAATCTTGCCATCAATAAAGCTATGTTAACTTTAACTAGCTGAGGGTCTGATGGTTTAATTTAAAAGTGGCCAAAGATTTTAGGTTTTGTTCTTTCCCTCTTTGGCAGTAATATTAAAAGAGAGGCATTTTTGTGTCCTTGAGAAATAGGAAATATTTAAAATACTTTATTTTAAGATAAACAAATCTTTAATTTATCTGTAGTACTCATATAAATTTCATAATGTTAACCAGAAAAGCAAGCAATTGCTATGTTAAATCTACTTTAATTCTAAAAATAGTGTTTTCTCGCAGTGGCTATTTTTATATTGATATGATTAAGAATAGAATAAAACAATTTAGCTGTTGTGTAATTTAAACATTTGGCTTTCCCTTGGATTTGTTGTGGAATTTGACCCATCTCTATTAGTATCTCAAGTTGAAATGAAAAAACAAATCAGCTAAGAAAAGGAAGTCTAAAGGAAGTGAAACTAAAATTAACACATTTGGAAGGACTACTTAGCCAGCATCACATTCTATCTAAGCTAAAATTTGCTGTCAGCATATATCTATAATAAGTATTCTTCCAGTGAACTGCCAGCTGGCTTGTAAAGAGGAAAATATATTCTGTAGAATAGACTGCTAGCTTTAAAAAGAAATAGTTTGCTTTTGCTCATTGTAGGGTTCCGTAACACCTGAAGGACATCCTGGGAGACAGCAGCATATATAACGATAATGTGATGTCATTTTGTTTTTCCTAGCTGAGAAACACAAAGTGTGTACCAGTAATGGTAAAAACATTTTTTCTATTATATTCTTGTCAGCCTTATTTTTTAAAAGTGATGCAGCCTCTAATAGCTTAGGAAAAGCAGCAATGGCATAATAGTGTGTTTTGTCATCGATGTTAGAAAGGATAGATCACAACGTGCTACAGCTGGCCTTGGAAACAAAGTGTTATGAAGGCAGGACCAAAAAATTTACAGTGCTCCTTTATGTGCATGAAATTAGAATATGGATTACTGAAAATATACAATGCTGTATTAGATAATTCAAGTTTTGACTTGTTTATTTAGTCTCTGTGTTGATTCTGCAGATTTTGCCTGTGACAAACTGTTGGTGCAACCATTGCATTAAAAGACATGTATTTTTCATGATATTGTTTCATACTGCAATATGCTGGCTACAACTCCTTTCAAGTAATCAAGCTATATTGAATACAAACATAAAATAAAAAGCAGCCATAATTTGCTTTCGTTTTTAGTTTTATACTCTGACTCAAAGATATACACTCTTAGCCATTGGAGAGAGAACAGTATCTTTGCACATTGATGAATCGGACATAAAATACTGTGGTTGGATCAGACTCCTTGGCTTCATTGGAAATACTGGAAACATCATGACTGGAGGATCAGTTCCATTTTCAGCCTTGCCATGAAATTTGTTGTGACAATCACAGTCACTTTTGCTTCAGTAACTATGCCATCTGATGCAATCTGGTTCCCAAGGCTAAAATATTGAAAGGCTAAAACACTATTAAAACATACAAATATCAGTTTTATTTCAGTTCCAAATGGCCAATATTTCCAGGGCTTGATCTTAAATATTCAGTGCACAGAAGAATCATCATTTTATAAGGTTTCCCTCTAGGTTTTTTCATATTCTTGCAATACCATTGACTCCTTAGGTTTTCCAGCTAAAATTAACTTTATAGCCAAATGTATTTTACCAGGCCAGATATTCAATACATGTATTCAGGATATACTCAGTTTTTTACCTCTTTTTCTGCTAAAGTAGCATAGCATTAGTGATAGTACTAGATGGGCTTTAAAATCTGCATTTTCAGGCTCTCATATCACACGTATATTCATAAAGACCATTTAAATATATTAATCATTCTGGGAGACTGCTCCAGAGCTGAGTTCCTGGAAAATAGTTGGTTTTTGTCTCATTATTATTTAGTGTACATACAAGGAATGATCCGTTGCTCTTCTGTGATAAGCAAATCAATTAATTTTATTTGCTTATTATGGACTCTATTCCTTGTCTTATACTAGTAGCCTGTTCTGAAATTATTTCATCCTAAATTCACCTTGAGCATGGGTAATCAACATCTTGAACACTGTTCCAGGGAATGTCCTGCAAGTGACTTGTGCAATGCCATTAGCGTGTTGCTATTGACAAGAGACAGTGTAAGTGGAAAGCTGGAGGAGATGGGGAGCGGGAGGGAGGTGGGGGGAGATGAGTAAAAGGAACCAGGAAGTAACATTTTTCATTTCCTCTGTCTTGAGAAAATCACACTTTGAAGCAAGAAAATTTTACACTTCAGATATTTTGCACAGCTCATTGCTTCTGGCTCCAAGGTAGTCACTTGATCCCAAAGTCACTGGTTAAGGCTGCTCTGTGGTTTAATTTAGCCATTCTCTTTTCTCTTGCTTATTTTTGATGATGAACCATGGTGTTAAGTTCTCTCTGGGAAAGCATGCTGCTTCCATATGGTCTGGGATTTCTGTAGTGGGGTGCATCCAGGACACTGTCATGACATGCTGTTTTTTCTGAGGAATCTCTACTGGCAAAGACACAGAGTGGTGCCAAATTCAAACCACCTGGCCCTAAGGCTAATTGAGTTTTTCCTGGGAGGGTAGAATAATCATTTTGAAGTACCTATCTGAAATTATGTTACCACTGAGAGGGAATGGTGAAGATTGGCTTGTCACTGCAGTACTTAAATGCATCTATGAAGATGTATTCAGGATGGAAGTTTACAATTAGTTAGGGGAACTAGTATGAACTCTGAATTGAAAAGCAACCTGCCTGGGCTAGCATTAGCACTTGTCACAGAAGCAGAGTTCCCTCATAATCTAAAATTCTGGTAGTTTTCATTCTGGATAAGAACAAAAGCCTTTTGCTTAAGTACTACTTCGTAGCTAACTACTGGGTGAGACTCCATACATGTTTCAGCTTGAAGCCTTCCCCAGATTTAACATGAGCTGATTTTATTTTCAGTTTTGTAGCTTTGCCACTCATGCTAAGCCCTGGGAACTTCATTCAGATCTCTGTGTATTTTTGTGTGCTGGAAGGATTATGTGTGACTTCAGTCCATAGCTCATTTCCTAGGGCATGACTTCTGGTTTGGTATCTGTTACCTTGACTCTTGTTCTGGATCTGAACAGCACTGCTTGTGCCATTGTCTTCCATAAACTTGCTCTCATACAAAATATCTAAAAGCAGCAAGGTTATGTTACATATGTTTTGACATCCCGTGCATAAGCTTGCTGCTGTGCAATCTATCTATTTTACAGCCTCATTCCTTCCTGCTCTGCATGTGACTACTTCTTCATGTTTTGTGTTGGGCGGTTAGTCTGTTTTAGCACACAGATGAGAACAAGGGTGGTTGTGTATTAAAGTGGGGTGCTAATGTGATACTGATATTATAAAAGGATTTCACATATTCCAGAATTGTGTATGCAGACTAATATAGCTTTCTTTAAGTGGCCTCTATTTCCCAATAAACTTTACAACAGATCAAATGGCATCTCAGTTGCATGCTGTTGTATTAATTGTGGTGTTTAATCTGAAAAAAAAACCCCAAAACACTAGTCTGCCTTTTAGTTACTTGGGTAACATGAAATTCAAATTATTTGTTTAGAAAAGATATGTTTGGGAGAGGAGTTAGGTTTGTGATTCTGTGAATCAGAGGAGGTGGTCTGTGTAGGAGTAGGTATTAGATCTAAGTATTTTCTTATGTTTTGAACAGTAGTGAAGGTAAAGCTCTAGAAAAGATAATACTTTAGAAAAGCTCATCTTCATAAATTATTTGTATCTGCTGAAAGAAATTAACATCACACTGTCTGTTGATGGAGACTACTATGGCCACAACCATCCCTAGCAAAAAAATAATGACCTGTGTTACTTTTTCAAAATTGTATAAAATATCTTTATTATTAATATTTTATTACAGCCTCTATAGTTGTACACACCTGTATCCTGCCTATTGTATCAGCTTCTAGTTAAGTGATGGAAAGGGTTTGTGTGTGTTTCTGTTCTATGTGTATAAGGTGGTTAGTTTTTAAGAAATACCAACTTATATGTACTTTGGCATAGACATTTTCTGTAATTCAGCTCAGAAGCAAAAACTGCTGAAAACTCCAACAAACACTGATATATTATATTTTGTTCCAATTTCATTTTATGACCACTTTTTCTCTCCAGAAAAGGAAAGTAATTATTTTTTAAGCCTGTTTGAAGCTTAAGTGTATGATTGATATCTTATATGTAAGATTACTTTGATGATGATGTTTAGTGTAAAAAAGGCATCATTTGAGCAAAGCACTAAAAAAGGAGACAAAACGGAGAGAAGTGAAAGAAGACTAATCAGAGTAAAGGGATGAGTAGCAATTTTCTGCTACCAGATCCAAGGTTGATTACTGATACTGAAAAAATGTTGTTTCTGTTTCTGGAAATACAGTAGCAAATAAAGCACACCTTTTTGTGGAACTTAAAACTATTTTATGCAGGACAGATTGTACAGCACCAAAATTATCCACACCGTGATACAAACAGCAATGAGCACAATGAGCTGTTGAAGCTCACAAGCTGATTGTATTTAGCTGTGACTTCATCATTTAATAACTTTTCCACATGATTCTTCAGTTGAAAAGGTTTTGTTCTGTTTTGTGTCTCTGTTGTTCTTGTTTATTAATTTTTTTTTTACCAACATGAAGTGACACAGTACAATGCCTTAGTGACTCAGGTTCAGTGCTTGTAAGTAATCAGTTCTGTTGTCTTTTTTTGGATATGGCTTCTTCTGTTTATACAAATAGAAAAAAGTGTTGCTACGTTTGTGAGGCAACAAGAAAAGACTGTGTGATTTTTTTAAAAACATCTGTTTCTTTTATGCAATTTCTCACCTTACTAGTTCAGTTTCTTCAGTCCTGAAAATGGCCAGTTTTATGCATTTTATGTGATCTTAAAATAATAGAATGTGACACATTCAGGTACTCCTCTGCTTTGTTAGTTTACTAAAGACCAGATTGCTGACCTTTAGCTTACTCCCACAGTAACATGGGAGTAATGGAAATATGTATTAATGACTAAAACACATGGTAAAATCACTGAGAGAAGATAATTCAATATTTGAAAATAACTGTGAGAAAAGGTGTTTAGATGCTCTTTTTTACACATTCATGATTTAGTTTTACGTCTTAAATTAGAATTAAAATCTCCTGTGTATAAATTGGTATTTTAAAAAGAAAAACATGGACATCTCAGTTTCCTGAATATTTGCACTGAGTATTAACACAAATATATTTGTACATGAATGTTAAGTAGAGAAATAAAAGGTGTATGATTAATAACAATATGCAAATTTGAAACTAATTTATTGGTGTTACACAAAGGGCAAACGGGATAGTGTTTGGCCAAATATGTTTACATACTTCATATTTGCATGTGTTTAATGAACATGCAGTGTGAAATCACCCATCTTTGCATAAAAACTGGATGAGCACTTTTTTAAAGAACAAATTGCTTGAATTTCAAAGCCCCAATTGCTGAGCCAGCTTTCCTGCATTACCTGTCCTCTGCTCTCACTGTGCCGGGGAAGATGGCAGTGAAGCCATCCATGCTCCCCAATACATGATCTACTTGTGCTGCCAGTAACAATGTCCACTCAGTTTATATCCCTCTGTCCCTCCTTTTCAATGTTGAATAGTAAAACATCAGCATTCTAATTAGACACTGGGAGGAATTATTTCCCCTTACAACATACTGTTTTGCACTTTATTAGGAATATTATGAAAAGTTATGTTCAGTTGATTCCATGACCGAATTTTACAAATGCTGGGCTTTTTGTCTCATACTCTGCAAACTGAAAAAGACTCAAGTTCATCATAAATCATTTTCCCATGATGAAAAAGTTACACTCTCATTTTTATCCTCCGTCTTTGGTGGAAAATAAATCCTCTTGTGTCTCAATTTGGAATGAACTATATGAAGAGTATGCAAAAATATATTTCCTCCTTAATTAGTTGTTTCCTTTAAGTTTTTTGAAGAAGGGTTACAACTTGACTAAGATCCCCTCCATCTGCCACAATATGCTTGCTTTTATTTTGACTTCCCATTGCTGTTTTATCAAATGTCACATGAATCATTGGCATTTGTTTGCCATCCCTTTCTTTTGTTTTGTTTCTCTTCCTCCAAATGATTAAAACATCAACTTGAAGGAAAGGTTAGAAGTACACTGTGATTCACATTTGCCCCATCTTATTAAAACAAATAAACCAACCAGTTATATAATTTAAATGTGCTTGAGCTATGGCATGCAGATGCTTTTATCAGCTCTGGGCTGAAGAGGTTGTGTGCATTCGGGCATGCACGTACAACTGTTCCTTGAAAGGGACAAACCTCATTAAGATTACAGGTGCCTGGAAATAACTTCTGAGAAAATAGCTACCATTTTCAATGAAGCTATTTCCTAACAGGAAATGCAATTTATTATGTTGCTTAGCACAAGTGAGCCAGTTTGCTTTTATTTGGATATAAGAAGCCCCATTTAAGGTCACAAATATTTCATTTCTTTTAAACTGAAGTTAGCAGTTTTTAATGGTTGGAGGATCTGGTAACAGTATACTCAATTTCAGTATGAAGCATCTGCTCTCTTTAGGAGCACATGGGCTAGTCCTGGGGATTTTGTGTTGCAACATGTGATTTTAGAAGAGGACTCGAAGCTCAGATCAGCTCAGTCACCAACCGTAGAGATGGGATTCAAATGTTTTTTATGTGTGAAGAACCTTTTATTTCCATTAAATTCATAGGCATGTATAGTTTTTTGGATGCTGTTGTTGGTTTTTTTTGTTATTTGTGCCAATATAGTCCTTACATTATTCAGCTAACATTGCTATTATCTTCCTAAGAACAAGAAAAGAGACTGAGAAACCATCAGTACATGAAATCTCTGTTGCCTAAAATGAAAAGGGAAAGAAACAGAAAGTTTGAAAGAGAGAAAAGAAAAACAGGGAAAAAATGTGCAAAATCACAGAAAATTTGAGAGTCATGGTTGGGAATAAAGTTCCTGTCTTCACAACAAGAAACATCAACTTTTGTTCTTTGAAAGTACAAAGAGATGAATAGATACACTATTCAAATACCCTTAAGACCCATTTTGAGTGAAAATTGTCTTCTATCACTGGCCTGTGCATATTTGACAAAAATATGTTAACTGAAATTAGGACTTCTAACAAAAAAACTGTGGCTAGTTTGATGTAAGGGTTCTCAGATCATGGATTGGGATTTACTATTCTACAGCTCATGAATTACAATTTAAAAAAAAAAGACAAAAAATTATTCAAACCTTGACATCCTAACTTTCCAAAGCTCACACTGAGATTTCATATCTTGTAATTAGTTTTCTGAACAACCTGGTCTAGTGAAAGGAATCCCTACCTATGGCAGGAGAGTGGTCTTTAGTGATATTTAAGGTCCCTTCCAACCCAAACCATTCTATGATTCTGTGATTTTCCTTCCCACAAAGTATTTTGTCCTTTTCTTCTTAACCTAGACTCTGGGGGTTTCTTTCTTATCAGCTCTCTGTGTCAGGCTGCTGTATCTTTCTGTCTATTTGGTCACTTGGTTGGTTGTTTTCAGCTCCTATTTACAGAAAACACTATCCTAATCCTAAGGAGAATTTCCCTTAATAGGCTTTTGCAAGATGGCAAGTGACTGAATTCAGATGTGACAGCACACCTTGGATGCTAATTTGCAAATTCTCATAAACCAAACACTACAGTATTATAGTCATAATGATCACTGTTATTACATTTATTTTTAAAGCAATTCTGAGAATACAAGCTAGAATATGATCTTTTGGATGGCAAAAAACAACCCCGCTGTGACTTGCACTGAGTGGCAGAAATACACACATTATCATCTAATGGATGACTTATTTAGTTTGCAACTGAAGACAAAACCTAGCATATCATTGTACATTTTTATCAGTTCACAAGGTCGCATATTAATAGTAATAATATTTGAGTGGGTTTGTGTTTTTACCTCTGAAAATGCTGGAGATGCTAGAGATACTTACTGCAAGCTGCCCACAGAACAGTAAAGTGAATCATTCCCCAGATGACATCTCTGTGGGAATGCATTTCGAGGCATATGATTTGTTTCAGCATTGCAAACTTTTATGTCAGTTTCATTTGTTTGTTTTTTATAACATTTATGACCTTCTAACTATTTGACTATGTTCATTCAGAATCCTCAAAATGAATCTTAATTAAAAGGAGTTGATCTAAAAAAATACTCCCTCACTCTGGGTAGAATTTCTGTCATATCAATCCACAGACAAAAACAAATGATGTTTAGAAGTAGTGGCATTTTCAGTTTTAGTTCCTAGCATGAGCTTTTGTGATCTTGCTGAACACTGCCATTTGCAAAAGAGCAATTAAAACAGATGACAATCTGCTAATCACACACAGTTCTATTTAGAAATTTAGCAGTATTTTCCCAGTTTGTGTTTTTCCTTGACTTCCTAAGACTAAAAGTAAGTTTTATCTACTTAGATTACATATAACAGTATGAAAATTTGGGAAACTTCACCACAGATCAACAATTTTCAATAGCCTAAAAATATACCCCTGTGTTGTAAACATCTTCAGTGAAAGCTCTGTATGTGTGTTTGTGTAGAATATGTTTGTATGCATATGTTTGTGAGGCTAAAATATTCCATATTTGTTTTACATAAAATTGTTTTTATGCTGATAGACAAATTCTGTATTTGTTAATAGAAGAAAACAATGCAACAGGGCTGCATAGCTGTTAAGTTAAAGCTGATCAGGAGGCAGAAGGCACAGGCATGCTCGGGATTTAGGATTTAGAAGTAGTGGCATTTTCACATTGGCTTACAAAGGATGAGCTGGCTCGATTTGCTGATCACTCTCATGATTTGTAGGTTTTGTCTGTGATTTTAACCTTGAAATCATTAAAGGCCTATCAGTGGTAATACTCCACTTGTATTCAGATAGGAGCTCTGGCTACACCTAGAGGCGAAGTGATTCTGGTGGCTCTGACAACAACACTGAGAAGTTCCTATCGTTTGGAAAGAACCTCAGAACATTAAGAATAGGGAGAGAAATAGATAGGAGCAAGGTAGTAGGAGTTACCAGTGGAAAAAGACAGCAGTCAAATATAGGGATTGTATTTAGTCACCACTTTGTGATGCAAGGTTACTGTTCCTCTGCAGAGCTGTTAGTTTTTCTTAGTTTGAAGTCTTAGAATTTCTGAAGTGCACTGCTATTCACCGGTTGCTCGTTCTTCATGAACGGCTACATTAACTTCTCAGCCACAGTGCTATGACAGCTTCCCTGGGGAGCCTGTTCCAGTTCTCAACCACCCTCTGGGCGAAGAACCTTTTTCTGATATCCAACCTGAGCCTCCTCTGACTTGGCTTTATGCTGTTTACTCAAGTCCTGTCACTGGTCATGAGAGTGAAGAGATCAGCTCCTGCCCCTGCACTTGCCTGTGTGAGAAAACTGAAGACTGCAACAAGGTCTCCCCTCAGTCTCCTCCAGGCTGAACAGACCAAATGACCTCATCTGTTCCTCATATGGCTTCCTCCAGACCCTTCACCATCTTCATTGCCCTCCTTTGGATGCTGTCTCATAGTTTATTGTCCTATACTGTGGTGCCCAAAACTTCCCCCAGCACTTGAGATGAGGCTGCCCCAGTGCAGAGCAGAGGGGATGATCCTTTCTCTTGCCCAGCTGTGATGCTGTGCCTGATGCACTCCCAGGACAGAGTTGGCCCTCCTGGCTGCCAGGGCACTGCTGACTCACATTCAACTCGCCACTGACCAGAACCCCCAGATCCCTTTCTGTGGCATTGCTCTCCAGCCTATCACTCTCTAGTCTATGCACACCACCAGGATTTCTCCATCCCAGGTGCTGAATCCAGCACTTGCCCTTGTTTGATTTCCCACCTCTCTCATTTGTCAAGGTCTCTCTGCAGGGCCTCTGCCCTCAAGGGAGTTAATGGCTTCTCCCAGTTTAGTGTCATTTGCAAACTTACTTATTATTCCTTTGAGTTCTGTGGCCAAGTCATTAATGAAGATGTTGAAGAGAACATATATATATAAACAAGTATCCTCTTACTTTGTAAGAAAGGTGCTTTGTAGAGCTGCCCATTTCTATTCTTATTCATTGTCTGTGGATACAGAATACAGGATCTGATAGTGTCTTCTTTTAAGTGAAAAAACTCCTATTGATTTCACTGCCAGGTTTGATCCTTAAGCAGTGTAAAATAGAGCTGGCTTTTGAAACTGTACTGATGTTCATCTTTTGTTTGCTGCTACAAGGATTCTGCTTCCTGCAGCTGTATTTTTAATTAAGAATATGCTTTAATACATATTTTATTTTAAAAGGTAAATGGAGAACTAGTATAGGTAAAATAAAATAAGTAACTGACTACAGGTTATCAGGATGTGAAGGCATTGGAATTATGCATAGTACTCATTAGCAAGTGTACATTCAGGATAGCCAAAGTGCTGGTATATATGCAGAGTAATACTCCTACAGAGGTATCTAGACAGCTTTAGTGCTGTAAATGTTTATTGTGTTTATTCAATATGTTTGGAAGAGCTATATGGAAATGTAGCCAGTAGTAGCATAAGCTATCCTGTACTTGATGCAGGTTTTCTTTGGACATGGTGTTCCAGGCCTTCAGTTTTACTGAGCTCCATTTCAGAGGTTCCTTATTTCTCTCCTGAATTCCCATTAGTACTTTGGTTGGTTTTCATGCATCAAATAATAATTTAAAAAGTCTTTAAGTTAAGGCCTTACTCGATTCCTTTTTATTTCTCTTCAGTGCAAAAAAAGACCATAAAGAGCGAAGAGAATGGAAATGGCTCTGAGTGGAAGCATTTTATGTAGTGGGAAAGTTATCATCTACTCCAAAATTAAAAAAAACAAAAACAAAAAAGCAAAACAAACAAACAAAAAAACCCCCAAAAAACAAAAACAAAACAAAACAAAAAAAAAACAGGAATATAAAAATGTAGGGAAAGGGGGTAGAAAAATGTAAAGCTGGGGAGAAAGTAGCAAAAGGGCATATACCCCAGAAGCTCACAAAAGAAAACTGGTCGAAAAGGAAAAACAAGGGGACATTAGATAAGAATCACTGCAACAGAGTGATTCTACAGCCTCCTACTTTCCCCAGCAGTTCTGATAGAAGTGGAAAGGGGTGTGCAGAAGGTTTTACAGCTGTGTGTGATGTACTTTCGTCTGCTTTCAGGTTAAACTTTTCTTTCTCTCAACAATTACAATAAGTTTATGGAGGTGACACCACATGTTTCAATGATAAGCATTTCAAAAATTTCAGCATTCATTTACACAGGTTTATCTCATACAATCGCTTTGCTGTATATCTAGTTTTTACTGTATATCTAATAAGAATTTTATCATCTGATTGGGAATAAAAGTGTTAGACTAAGAAAACCAAAACAGAAACAAAAACTTCTGAAATTTTGGAAATATTTGCTGAATTTACTTAGATTTAAATAAGAATTTTGTGCAAATTTTAGGAGTTGAGATAGAGCTTGTACTTACAAATGCTTATATTCTAAAATATAAGTAGTGTTTAGTAATTATGCACTGGAGAGGATTGATTGCTTCATAATGGGCTTTATTCACATGGAGACAACACTTTCTACCCTACAGGTCTGAAAGCTAAGAAGTTTTTCTGTCTGTTTTCTGTTTTTAAAAAACAATCTTTATATTGCTATGAATATTAGTGTATATAAGATGTTAATGTCCCAAGCAAAGAAAAAATTGCTTTGTACTTACAAAGTGAAAATATGTTGTGGCAGTATGTTCTCTTCAAATTTTTCTAGATCAACAGTTACTGGCTAGGTGAGCTTATTGTTTCTCATGTTCCCTCACATATCTCACTTAAATATATACTCCTCACTTGGGTGGAAAAAATGTTGTGGTAAACGTGCTTACATCTTTAACATAGTAATTGTTCAGTTAATCTCATTTATGGGGGGAAGGAGGCTATACTTCACTGATACCATTCAAGTATCCTATACTGGGTTCTATATAAATAGCTACAATGTGCACAATGGTTACATTACATGGTATATTTAACAACACAGCTAAATCAGAAAGTATGAGCTATGCCTTTAGTGATGGGAGTACTAACGATTGCATGCAAGAAGATTTTTTTGCTCTGCAACCATGAAGGAAATAATTGCTGTTCAGCACTATTCAGTTACGTTTGCATTTCAGTAGAAACATGCACGGAGGCTCCACCTACATTCCTAGTGCCCCAGCACTGATATGAGTCCAGCATACATTAAAGTCTCAGAAGTTGTTGCAGTTTTCACAACTTGCAAAGTGCATGTAATTTTCAACAGAGTAAATTTGACCACTGTCAGATGAAATTGCAAAGGTGATATTCAGGTTTTATGATTTTCTTTTCTTTTAGACAAAAAGTACCATAGGGGACATTTTACAGATTTGTTGCATGACAATTTCTGCTGAGGTTTTAAATCTTGTGGGGTTTTTCCTCTTTTTGATTCATTGCAGATATAAATATATAAAGCAAATGTTTCTCTTTCATATTTTAGATGGAAGACTTTATTTGAAAACTACTGTCATGTATTGAATTTTTCCTGCTGAAAATACGTGTGCTACGGTAAAGAACGTTGCAGTAAGACACTGGCTCATAAGGAGTTCTGTGGAAACAAAACGTTTTCAAACCAACTTCCTCAACTTCATTTATCAATGTCCTTCAAAAATGTAAAGAATTCTGCGAGAGTGTCCTCCTTTGGTTATCTCCTGTGGCTCAACCTGGAGATCTAGAGAATGTTTGTAAATGTACAGTAGCACTGCTCTCACAGCGAAAATCTGCATCTCTGCGCCGGACTATTGTACCCAAAATTACAGGCAGTCAGAACAAGGCTGAGTATTCCCTTTTTCAAGGAATGAGTATTCCCTTTTTCAAGGAATGCAAACTCTCTTCTCCTCTGATGATTCTATATTTGAGCACATCCAATGATCCTTCCAGCAGTGTCCAAGTACACTTACGGACTGTTATATCATACCGAAACCAGCAAGACAGCTCAGAAATTAACTTGTAGAGGGCATAAGAGGATTCTTATTAAAAAAAAAAAAAAAGGAAAAAAAAAAGGTAAAAGAAGAAAAAATTGATACATTCAGTTTTCAATCTATGATCGTGGCTTTTCTTCTAAAGACATTTTTCCACATGCTTTCCAAGAGACCAACACATATATGTAATACTACATTAAGTGAAATGGAATTTTGTGTAAGTGAAAAGAAATGCTGAATGTAAACAAACTGTTTTACCGTTCACAAAGTCTCTTTTCCTAAAATAAAATTAAAAAAATAAAAAGAGTAATAATTTCTCATTGTAAACTGGCAGGGGTTTATGAAATAAAAGACTTTGCTTCTTATCAAAATGTTGGTCACATGTACAGTATATAACACAAATCACACAAGGAAGGTATTATGTATGCAGTAGAAATCTAGAGTTTAGGAAATGAAACTTTTAGATAATATTGTTTTGTCACCCTGTTGGTCAGAAAGACACCTTTCTAGTTTTAACGCATGCAGGCATGTAAATATTTGTCCTGGAGTCACAGTATTACTGAATGAGATCTTAAGCATCTGGTAACAAGTCAGAATTCTGTATCAGCCACTTTTATTTGTATATTGAGCCCTGGTTAGTGCCCTGACTAGTGCACTGCTAAGAATGGACTGTGGCTGAGCAGCAAGTCAAAATGCCAGAAATATTTTTATATGTTAATGTCATATTACGTCAATGTTGCTAAAAAAAGAAAACCTAACAAACACTTGATGTATCGGTCCAATTCCACGTAGAACTGAGTGATACAGTTGAAGTCTATTGTCCCTCCCACCTTGTCTTAGGGATGGATGGTTATGTGTTACTTTCACTGTCTTTATGAAAGCTACAATATGTGTTTTCACCTTTGTGCTGATAACTGGAAGTAAGCTGCAAAACACTGCTTATTACATTACTAAAAATTATGTTCTTTGCTTTGCATACTTTTGGGTTACCCCTTTAAAGACTGATTTTGTGAATCAGTGCTATTACTGTAAGTTTTGTGATTATGCTTTCTTCATCTAATGTTTTATGCATATAAAATATTATTTATTACATGGAAACATATCAAAACCTTAAATGTCTAAGATGCCTAACTTAAAGCAAATATTTCTTTAAAAGTAGTTCTGATTGGATATTAATATTATTTTGTCCAAAAAGAATCTAATGTTTTGTAAACTCTAGCACTGAGCTTCTATAGTTTGTAGGTCTTCCTTGCAATACTGGTACACATTTATTTTGTGCAGTTCATATTTACTCCACCACAATACTTTTTTAACAATAGAAAGATGTATATACAAGTTCACATCACAGTAATTTTTTTAAAGAAATATTGAGCAATATTTTTCATTAAATATTGTTGTCTAATACTTTGTAGTGATGTTATTTTCTAACCATGATTCTTTCGTGATTGTCATAGTTGCTTAAACACGTATGGGATTCTGTACTCCAGTTTTTTCATATGCAGTCTTTAAAGGGTTAACAGCTGTAAAGTTAGATGGACTTGTGGCAAGCTTTTGAATCATTCATATCTGAAAGAGAATTAAAAGCCTACAACTGAAATATGTACTAGCATTTACCATTGCTCTGCTCCTTGCATAGAGTCACCTGTAAGTAGGTTTAGTAGTTTTACAGTATATTCTTTCAAGACCTTTGGGAATGCCTCAGTGTTTGGCTTGGTACATAAACAGAAGTGTTAAGGATTAAAGGGGAACCAATTTATGAGTTGGACGTTTAGAAAGCATCTTGCTAAAAACAGTGTAAATATTACAGAACAAGAGATGTTACCGTAAGTTGAAGTTTTTTGCCCCTCTTTAGTTTTACAGGTTTTGGGTTGGTATTTTGGTTTTGGTTTTTGATTTGGATTTTTTTTTTGTTTTGCATAGATTATGAAGAAAAGTTGTGCTCATGTTATTGTTTATATGCTTTTGTAATCTTAAAGATATTAATGTCTAGTTGTTCTATATTATAACCACATTTGCGCTCTATGCAAGCCCTTGGAACAGAACATACTCATCTTCATGTAGGACCTATGAAAATTGTCTATTTTTATCTATATATTTAAAGTTTTCTAAAAATGAAAAAAGGTTATTACGAATTTTGTTGTACAAAATCTGTACAAAAATCTGTTTTTACATCATAATGCAAGAATTGGAAATTTTTCTATGGTAGCCTAGTTATTTGAGCCTGGTTTCAATGTGAGAACCACGTTTACTGTTATTGTATTTAATTTTCTTTTCTTTTCAACAATCTGCTAATAAAACTGTCTGAAATCTCCCTGTGACTTTATTTACAGTTCATCTTTATTAAATTTTCTGAAATGTATAACATCAGAGGAATATTTACTTTCTAATGGGAGGCATCTAAAAACAACATAAGTCAGCTCTTTGTAATGTGAGGAGAACAATGCTGAATGATTTTATTTAACATGCAACTGCTTCTATCTCTAATATGAATTACTGTGGTGAAAAACATCATAAAAGCACACTCTGTGGTTATTGTTTAACAAGCATATTTTCCATTTTTTTTCTTGCCAGCTAAGCAAACTGCCCCCATCTACATGATTTATTTATGTACATTTCTCAGTTTATGAAGCTGTTATTTGTACCTTTTTCCTTTATATTGTGATATTCCCATGATTCTTATTTCACAAGGCTTTGTGCTGAATAATGTAAAGTGGACACATTGATGGAACAAAACAATACTATTCCTCTAACTACAAAAATGCAGGGGTAATCCTGTTGGTTTGTCTTGAATCTCCTTCACTTGATAAAATGTGTTTAGAAACATTTTTTTTAGTAAAACTCAGGTATTTAAACATTTAAACAGGCATTTGGAGAAAGAAATAGTTCTGGCTTAGCATGTCTTTAGGTGGCATTGTGAGAAAAAATAAGGGTGCTTTTTTTAAAGTAAAGATGGTTATTTAAGAACAAATCTGGAACTAAGTAGGTTTTGTTCACAGAAAATTCAAAAATCAGAGAGGTATGACTGATTTTGAATATTCTCTCTAATTGTTCTGCCTTGCCTGGCCTTGGCTTGCTTTCTCTTCCCATCCTTTCTGTTCCCTTCCTTTCTGAGCCATACCTACATGAACACTTCTGCTTTCATTAGGGGGCAGACCTCTTTGGGACAGAGAAGAGATCAGCTTCTTGGATAAACCCACTCCGCTGTCCCTGGGTGGCCTGGGGACTGCAAGCATGAGGCTGACATGGGTCCCAGCAGCTTGTTGTTGCTGGCTGGCTGATTAGGATTTTGGTTATCTCTATATAGGGCAATCACAATCTCCTTCTGCCTGTATTAAAATGTCCTGCATGTCTGAAGGAGTAAGGATCCCACCTACACCGGATCCAGCTCCCCTGCTATAAGCTCTGGCACAGCTAAAGCAGGGTAAAAAGTAAACTCATTAATCTCAGTCTAGCTCATGCTGAAACCCAAATTATCTCTACAGAAATACACTAGCAACCTACCTCTGTGTTTTTAAGCATCCCAGGAAATGGTCTCTTTCAGCAGAAAGGAACTGTTCTCTCATAAGTTCCACCCTACCTCCATCAATAAATAGCTGCTTCATCTGTGCAAGGTATCTTGCACTTAGCAGGTCTGAGGCTGGATAGGCTCAGAGATAGTCAGATGTTGGTATTCTTTCTGACTTAAGTAAAACAAAAATATGTCAAAGCTCAGATCAAAATCAAGAAAAGTTTGCCCTAAACATATCTTGCCTATAACTGAGTAGTTGGTTGTGGTCAGATCCTGAAGAAATTCAAAGTCAGCAGCTAGATGTCTAAAGTTTCAGGAAAATCCTGTAAGAACTGACAGACTCAAATGGGAATTACTTTTTTTTTTTTTTGCATTGGAAAGAGGTATAAGGTTGGGTTTTGATCTGAGAGGTGAACCTCTTATTTGTTGAAAGTTCTATAAATTCTTGAACATTGCTTCATTTGTTATGTGCTTACATGTTATTTGACACAAGACTGAAATAAACAAAGACTGAGGCCAAGATTTTCAAGCGTGACTGCTGATTACAGATGCTTCCAGTTTTGCTGGCCAAACTTCAAACATTTTCAGTGCCTTTCTTAAAATAAAATATCCTAGCTCAAGAGTTCTGTGAAACATTTCTTCAGTAGCTGCTAACTCATCCATAGGATACTGGGGAATGTATTAGTGTGCCTTTGCTGAGCAGGAGCTCTCCCTGATCAATGATGATGGTTCCGCCATCAGCAGTATCACACCATTTCAAGCTGCAGCCTCCTGCTTAAAAAGCTTCATTTCAAAGAGAGAGGAAACAAGAGCTTTCTGGCATTCGAGGTCTTAAAAAGAATCAAGTTAGAAATAACTTGATTACAGAGCTTGGAAGCTTTGTAAGTGTTCACCTAAAAGTCAAGTACTATGCAATACTAAGCAATTTGGGAAAATTTGCATGTGATCTATGGAGAAACATGATTTCTTCATCCAGGTTAGAGTAACAATGGTTGGCATAGTCCAGTGAATTGATTAATTGATGCTCTAAATTTGATTCATAAAAACACATCTATGTTCATCTTGCTGTATACAGCAAAAGGACAAGAAAACCAATCCCTTCTCCAAAAAAAATAACCCCAAAAAAAAGGAAACTCCAGGTGAATATAAAGGTGAAGAAGTCAAAATGAGAGGGATGAAACCCTAGAATGATTTTCGCAGAGAAGTTCCAGGATCTCCATCTTCAGAGATTTTCAAACCTTAGATGAGCAAGGCCCTGACAAACCTGATCTATTGGTCTGCAGTTTAAAAAAGATTAGACTGCTTGACCTTCAGAGGTCCCTTCCAAACTCAGTTTTTTGTGGTTCTAGAACTACGAGGCTTATTTGCATGATGCCCTTCTAGGCATAACACTTTCTGCATCCAGCTTAGCAAGGAGCAAAATTTTATCCTATAAATAGCAGTTGTGAGATCTAGAATAGAAATTTCTGGGATATATTTAAGCATTCACAGCCTTTTGATCTTCCATATCAGGAAGCCAGAAGAATGAGCTGCACTCACAGCAAGATGTGAAAGAAGATCCAGGAAGTGAATACTGAGAGGATAAAAATGGCACCTATTTTAGTACAGATAAAATTAATTTAAATAATAAGAATGGAAGGTAAAGCAACTTTGTCAATCAGTTATCAGATGAATTTTCTAACAATAAATAAATATGAGGCAAAGTGAATAAATAATATGTCTAATACTATGAAGAGCAGGTGTTGGGGTTAAAGAAAGTAAGTGGATGTAGTTTCCTTGGATATACTGGCCAGACAGTCTTTGAGGAAATTAGAAATTATGAGCTGGAACAGACAGATCCTCCTTTTAAAATATACTTCCTTTATTTTTTTTTGTTGCTTTCTTGAAACTGATTCTGCAAGGCAACCAACTATTTTGGAATTCTATAGATTTTTCCCATTCAGAGATATAGAGGACTTCGAAGCAGACAATTAAGATTGTTGGCTTCTCTCTCAGGTTTTGTCGAGCAGATTGGGAGCCTGAAGTATGGAAAGGTTAAACTTGGCATTTTAAAACTGGAGAGACAAAAGGAGTGACTTTGGGCTTCAGTGTCCATGAAGTTGTATTATGGTACAACCATATTTAACTGGGAGTCAGTTGTGAAGGATTTTGTAGTGGTTTTGGTTTGGAGGCACTAAAAATGGGTTGAATTGCAAAGTGGACAGATGAAAACAAAAGTCTTGGTAAGGAAAGCAGGCTAAAGGAATGAGGGTGCAACAGAATTTTGAATAGAACATAGGCATGGCAGAAAATAGGAGATTTCAGCTGTCAAGATGGAAGTAAATAGTGATACAATAAGGAGAAACTGGATTCTAAAGATACTCTTTAGAAAGATGTGGCAAGATACAGATGCAGCAAAAAAGCTCATTTGGCAGGGTCCTGGGCAAGCAGACATTGTTTTCAGTTCAATTCAGAAGCAACTAATAACCATTTGGCTTCTGTTCACTGTGACCAAACTGATACTGCAGAATCTGGCTGTTCAGTGATGGGATGATATATTGGAAGCCAGAAATAAGTTTCTACATGGATCTCTTGAACAATCTGAACTCAATTTAACAATTGAAGAGGACAGAGATAAAGCATTACCTTCTTTGTGAGCTGATCAATAACAAGCACACCTCTGGGAAACAGATGCTAGTATTACCCTTGGAAGCCATTTTGGTGCTGGAAGCTGAACAGGTTCACAGGACACCTTATACAGAGCTTACAGAAGCAGTAAATAATGACAATAATAATAATTATTAATAAAAAAGTGGGTCTAATTCTCAGTTTTTCCAGGTAAAATCTTATCCTGTCTGCCTCCAACACAAACCTCTACACAAGTGTATAAATGGTATATATGTATCTTATAGAAGACTTAAGTGATGAATTAAGCGTTTAAAACAAAATCAAGGCAAGAAGTTAAACTAAGCTATAGACACACTTCAAGAAAAGAAGGTAATGATTATAGTACAAAATTAGCTCCATGATTTCAGGATTCAAAACGTGAAAAAGGAAACTCTAACAGCATCCACATGCCTAATTCAAAATCATAATAAAATGCAATTTTGAAGTGTACAATGCTTACCAAATGTTTCCATGACTCTCCTGAACACTCTTTGGGCACTGATGATGACATATCAGATCCCCTTTGAAGCACCTAGATGCCTATCATGGGCATAACCTTCTCTTGGAGCCAAAAATTTTAATTCAAAAAAGTGATGCATTGTGCATTTCACTACATCAGAAATCTCATTACATAACCTAGAAGAATAATTGAAAAGAAGGAAATATACAGCTGCCAATCCCAATCATTTCCAGAGTTCCACAGTCCAAGAGTCCAGCCACCCATATTATCTACTACTAGGCTGAGCAACACACTCCTTCTCTTGTTGTATTTTTCCTCCTTTTACTTCTCCCCATGCACATCAAGCTGTAACTATTTAGTATTAGTTCTCTACTGATGGAGAGAAGAGGGAGTGTAAACCCACTGAGAATAAGAAGCAACCTGAATGGCCCCCCATGCTTTCTTTGGAAAGTGTTCCTACCACTTGCCTTGAGAAGTGGACAGGCCTAGTGTCCTGTAGCTCCTGTCTTTCAAAGGTACATTAAAAGTGCATCTACATGAGTAGTTTTATGTGCAAAAATGGGCCTCTGTAGGATGAATTTGTCTTGCATTTGAGCTTCTGTTGTTCACTCAGGCTCCTAAAGCAGTTTCTTTCCCTGGTGGAACTTAGTCATGTGAAAGGATGTCATCTGGATTTTGCCACATGCAATGTGACCTTGGCAGCTGGTGCTCTGTACAAGCCTAGGACTGGCAACCAGTAGAAACTTCGTTGCTGTTAATGCCATGGTGAGGTCATGCAGTCCCAGAAGTGCAACAGATTGCATCACGTCATAGTGTGGTCCTTCCCTCCTTGCATCACAGCAATCAGCGATGGAAACACTCTCTGTGATTTGAACTGCTGCCCTCTGTAATGCACCATCTCCGAAAGGTCCCATAAACCCTGCTGAGGTTTGGGTTTGAAGTGGAGATGATAAATCAGAGCTGGTAGGTGGGGTTTTGGCTTGAGTAGGGCTTTTGAATTGAGTGTGAGGGTACTGAGGAGACATCTTATGAAGCTGGAAATGAATGGCACCAGGGATAGTCTGCCTTGCTATACAAAATCTTCTTTTTACAAATAAATTATTCTTAAATCAATTAGCTATTTATTGATTCATAAGGGTATTGTTCTTTTTTATTTATTTCCAGGTATTACATGAGTGAAGACAGATTCTGGTAATAATAATTAGTGCTTTTGCTTTTAGTTTACTAAGCCACTATCAGCATTCAGAAAGACTGTATTTGGGACTGTATGAAGAGTCTATTCTGTTGTAAGAACAACAGTAGGCACTTACCTGAGGACTCCTACTAACCCTGGACCCTTCTATAAAACTTGCATGTGTAAATGAGTTGTAGAATGCATTTTTCTAATACTCTGTAGTTGTATATTTTATTCAAGTTTAAAAATACTTCACCCTTTTAACAAATGCTTCATATTCATCTAAGAAGTGGTCATTAAAGAGAGTGCCCCTATATCATTCCTTTGTATTTAATTTGGGGTAGAAAGAGCAAACTGTATTTTGAGCAAGGTTTATTTCTTTTCCAATTTAGATAATTTCTTTTTTTATCTAAGCTGGCCAAGTTCAATTTAAATTATTGTGTGAATTGTTCGTGAGATGCTTTTATTTGAATCAGCAAGCATTTGGCCATGGCAAATGAGATTCTGGCAAATAAGAATATTAGTACCAAGGGACATCTTGGAGAACTACAGTTTGTTTTTGTGTATCATGAACAATTTTCAGTGTTAAAAATTATGATTTTCTTAAATATTATTCCATACAAGGTAAAAAGAGTTGCTTGCTTCTCTGATTTTCATTCCATTATTCTATCACTGCATGTAAAGAATTGAGTTTAACAGGAATGCAGATAAAAATCAAAGTGTTCAAGTTTCATCACTACTTCTCCATTCTGCTCTTTCAACTCAATGACATTTTTTAATACTTTATTTATTTCATAGCCAGTAAAATTTCCAAAATACACATTAAAAAATTCTTACGCAGCTTTTCATATTTGATTAGGCTTTAGCAGTGCAGTAACCAGGGCAGATAGGGCCAAAACTATTTAGTCTGCAGACCACAGAGAGTTCAAGACAAGTATTTACTTGGCTGACAGGATATTTCTGTTTTCCTCCTTTGCAAATGCAGAACAAGATCTAGCAAGAACTGCATGAAGCACTTTGGCCACAGCTGATTCTATCTGCCATTTTCTCAGAGTCAGTGCTTTACCTGCTCACCCTCCACCTCCTGTGGTTCTTCTGCAGGTGTGCAATAGATCCAATATCCACAAAGGGACAGAAGGTCTATGTGTACAAGACTGCTCACATTTTGTTCTTCCCCAATACACTGATTTTACTAAGCACATGTAAAAGTAGTGTCCTTTCTATAGTCAATAGACTAGAGGTTTCCAGGAATGGAAAGGGCTCATTACTTATGCAAGACAGTCACCCTAAATGTACACAGTAGGATGTCCTAGGACGTGGCACAGACTATGTACCATTGTCTTCCTTCGATTTTAGCAAAACACAGTCAAAAAACCCCGAAACAACAAACAGATAAAACACACATACACAAAAAAGAATTCCAAAACAAAACCAGTCAACTAAAAAAACACCTCAAAAAAAACCCAAAACAAAACAAAACAAAAAAACAAAAAACCCAAAAAAACAAAACTGAAAAACAACCAAGCAAGGAAAGAGGTTAAAATTATTTACAATTCTGGGGGGTGCAGTAGTGTGGGTCAGGCTCAGAAGGTTTTGTGAACAGCTGACTTTGAAGAATGACATAGAAAGATTGCTCTACACTGTTTGGACACAGAGGTCTGAACTTTGGTGATTACATATAATTTACCAGTAAATTTCATGCTTTAGCATACAATCCACACATGACTTCTTAGTCATAGCATACCACAAACCCCTCCTAACCCCCAGTCACATTCAAATTGCATTGCTTGCACACAGGTCCAGTCACCTGTACTTGATGCCATTGTGAATTCTACTTTGTTATTTCCAGTCTCTACTCCACTAGCTGCCTCTTTGTTCAGACACTCACTGAAGGTCTTGTCTGTGAGTGGAAAGGAAGAAAAATTCAGCCCCAAGCTATCTATCTTTGAAACAAGTATCTCTTCCTACTGTTCCCAGTTCACTGTGTTTCACTCATACTTCCAAGGACTTTGCAAGAATAGTTGAGGGATCTTGCCCTATTAGGTAGGAATGGGATGCTCCAGCTTGAGACTTCTTTTCAGATACGTCTAGTTCTCCTCAAAATCAAGATCCTCTAGAGAATGAATTTATGAATTGTGAAAGAAGCTTTAAGATTAAATTTCTTTGGGAAATGCCTGTTTACTCTGAAATGCTCTTGATAAAAAATCCTAATTGCTGATGAGGGGTTTTTTGGTTCGTTGGTTGGTTGGTTGGGGGTTTTTTTTGGGTTTTTTTTTTGTTTGTTTGTTTGTTTTGGGTTTTTTTGTTTGGTTGGTTGGTTGGTTTTTTTTATGAGTTCTATTATTTATATTTTTCCAATATTTTTCATTCTTTTCTGTTGGGTGTGTGTGTTTACATTCAAATACATACACTGAAGTCAGGATCCTGTTTTGAGATGCTCTGGTGGGAGTTACAGCCATATATCACTCTCCCACAAAAGAATGACAAATGAATATTGATAGGAAGGTGTCCATGCTTTTCTATATGGTGTAGGTATTCGTACTTTTCTCTAGGGTTTGATTCCCTTTAAGTCCCAACACCAGGATAATGGCATGCAAATTGAGCCTACTGAATAAGAATCAAGCAGGTAGCATTTTTTAAAACAGCTGTTGATATTTTCTGGCATTGAAGTGTTAGGAAGATTTAATAAACACATGTAGACTTAGTTTTTCCAAGACATGCTTTGTTGTGTACTGGAATTTGAAACTGCATGGATATGTATTTAAAAAACCACTGGACATTTGTGCTTTTGTTTAATCCCATGGAGTCCCTAGTTGCATCCTAAATGAGTTACCTACCTCCAGAAATCTGGCCTTTAGAGGTGAAAGAATCTTGGACAATGGCCCTATTGTTAATCATTATTTCCAGTATAATGTAACAAATGTTCTAACCTTGAAAGGAGACAAGGGAGTAAAACCCTAGCCTGCCTCCTTATCCTTTTTCCTTCCAGGTTTTATTCTTTTACAGCTGTAGCAGTACAAAGCAGCTACAACTACGAATATGAATCACCGCTGCTATCGTCATTAACATAATGCCCATGTGTAGATTTATCTGCAGACTTTCAGTTTGATAAACTGTTGGCATGTAAATATTTCCTTGAAAAAATTCCAGTCCAGCTGCTTTTGTTTACAAATCTATCAATGGTTAACACCATAGAATGTATTTTGCCAGTATCTGAATTATAATTACAACTTCTTTAATTGTGAATTCATTATAAAAGAGGAGGACAAAACTAAATAATAAATATATTGCGGATTTTTGGAACCATGCCAGCAGCTTTGCCTGCATTAATTTTTGAAAATGTGAGGACTTACGCTTGTTAGTCTCCATTCTATTATTCTCTCTTATTATTTATTTGTACAGTTAATTGTAAAGAAACTCTTTCTAAATAATTATTTCACTGTGCTTGTTTTATCTTCAGACGTTCTTCTACTTATTCCTTGTTTTACTTCTTGACTTCTGCTTGATCATTCTAGGGATTTAATTAAGAGTTGGTTTTGATACACCAGTCACAGTAACATCTAAACTGACCTGAATATTGAGTATTTGCAGGTTTTCAAGAAATATTTTTGAGATACAGATCAAAGAAACTCTGGAATTTCACTTGGCAGCAGGTTATTGGCTTTGCTTGTTGCTGTTTTGACCAGAGATGCAGAGAGTCGTGCTTTGAATTTATTGAACTCTCACTGGTTTGTATAATTGTTTGTTACAACTTAATTGCAATTCAGTACAATTTTCATGGATCAGCTCTGGAGGCAAACTATGAAATTTATTATCCCTAAATTAGGATAGCTAAAAGTTAAATTTGAGCTGCATATTACAGACCTATTATAGTCAATGAACAAAGCTCACACCTCAAAATAATAAATCTTTTGTTATCAACCCTTGGGTGCCTCTTTTAGGATTAGATGAATCTCCTGTGAAGCTACCTATTTGTCTTTATTAGTCAACGATGGGGTACATTTTAGCCAACTGCTATGCCAGGAGATGAGGTTTGTTTGCTGTAAGAGCTGTTGAGAAGCACTTTGGTTTCACTAGCTAGTCCCACCAAACTTCTTCCAGGATTTCATATTCTTTGCATGTGTGTCCTTCCAACTTGTTTTTGAGTCCTCTAGTGACACCAGTAAGAGGGTCTCCCACATCTATATATGCCTTGCTGGTTTCTTCATATTGCTTATGGAAATCAAATATGTTTGCATGTATCTGCTGTGCAGAATCTGAAGGGCACAATTTTGGGGGTCAGAATGCAACAACATCTGGGGCTTTTTTTAGGCTTATTTGAAGACTTTGGGTAGTTGGGATAATTAATACAGGATTTTAAAGTATTTTTATTTTCCTTAATTGCATTTTTTGGAAGTTAAACGTTTTGAGATGTGAGAAGAAATTAATACAAGCAAATAATTGTATAACTATACACTATTTTTGTCATGGTTTTTCTTTTTCCCTCCTAGAAGTATTGGTTTTCAACAACTTTATGTACAAGTAACAAATAACTTTGAAAAGTGATCGCCTGTTCATGCATCTTAAGAATCTAACTTCTATCTGGTAAATCAATCTTCCAATAAAATACCCTGTAGTTATGCAGAAATTTTTCTGGAATATTCTGTAGGAAAATCTTGTTTGCACAACTTAATTCTTTAAATATAGGTGGCTGTGATTTTTCTCTGAGACTAGGAAATGCATCCTTTTCTTCTTTAGCTGTATACTTAATTTAGTCAACTTTTTTCTGATAATGCTTTCTTAGATATCGAACTGAGGTAGTGAACCTCATGACAGTTATGAACTTTTTATTTCTTGCATTTCTTTCACATTTGATGCTATAGAAGTATGTACAAGGCTACTCAATTGTCTTCATAGAAAGACTTTCTATCAGGAATGCATAATGACAACAAAAGAAAAATTTTCTATTTCAGATAGAAACAGACTGATAGACTTACAAGTACCTTTATATCCGATGATTGTTTTTCCAGTTTGTGCATACTGTCTGTACCTATGATAGATGCTTAGTCTTACAGTTTCAGTGTATCAAGGAGTGTAGGTTAGATCCCATTTAGACTTGTAAGTCGTATGGCAGCTTAGAGTCTCCTGGAACCAGGTATCCATCTCCCCTCCCTGCCTCAGGATACTGTTCTAATGATACCCCTCTCAATAAAATTATCTTGGACTATTTTACTGGATTAAAACATATTATATGTGCTTTCTGTCAAAAGTGATGAGATGCTACTTTTAGCTACTGCTTTACTTATTAAATCAATGCTGAGTATATTGTCTCTTAATTTTGTTGCTGTTTATTTAAGATAAAGTTCTCAAGGTTTGGTTATTAGCAATAACACTTAGAGATTAACTCTGTTCAGGTACAATATTGATTAACTCTATCATTCATAAAACCACTAGAAAATATTTAGCTATATAATTCATTGACTTTCCACATAATCAGCCTGTGAATTATATGACTAAACTTGATGGGCTGACAATGTGAATGATAAACTCATTCGGTAGTGTATTTCTGATGTATTTTATCTATCTCTGGTACATTATCAAAAAAGAAACTTTGTCCATTACATTTAGAATATCTGTTGTAAGTAGTTACCATCTAGTGCCAACACTCATTTCTATTCACAGGTAATGGTGCAATACTTAAACTTTGGAAGGCAATATGTTTCTCTCAATTTGTAATGGAGTGAGGTAATGTCATGTCCATAATGGGAAGTAAATAACATGCTTTGACATGAATGGACACTTCAGGCAATCATTAAAATAACTGAGCGTGGTGCAGAGTTAGAAAGAGGAAGAGTAGGAGAGCTGCAAGTTCACTCATTGACATCTCCAACACTATGGTTTGCTGAATGCATGATGTTCATGATCTGGTCGTGAATCCATCTGATGGGACAGGAAATGGTGCTTCTTTCCTTTTCGTAAAATGTTAGCTCCTCCAGGGGAATATCATAAATAAGAAAAACTTAGCAAATTTTTATCCCCAACTTAGAGATTCATTCTGAACCATAACTTTAACATGGCATTATGTCATTGGGAGAGTGGATTTGTGCTGTTGTCCCTCCACAAGCCTTTCAAATTTGTTCAGTTTACAAATAAGTTGAAAGTGAAAGATTTCTTGCGAGTTTGGACAGATATGTGAGAACTTGGCAGGATTTCTTTTCAAACAAAATCCTGAAATAAGATTTTACTGAACTCTTCTGTAAGGGATGTGTGTCTTTAAAAAGATTTCCAGCAGAACCACAAGCAGTAATCATTTTCTAGTTTTAAATGACTATGAAAGGAGACATGAGCTCTAAGGAAAGCAAAGGTCAAATTGGAACAGTCCCTTCAAAATCATCCTAACATTAAATGTATACAGTTGAGTACAGGCAAGGGTTTCACAAATAGTATATTAGTATCCTCTCTTATTAGTTTTTCATTTCAGTAAATAATGAAAAGGTGAAAATTAAAGATATTTTTGTCCCTCGGCCTGTGGTTTCCTCCATTGGATTAATTTATCACACTGTGTCTTCACACCTCTTTTTTAATAAAATGAATTTTAGTTCTTCACTCTGCTGCAGTCTTGGTTCAAGCTTGGGTAAAGACGGGCTTTATCATTTCACTTTTAAGAAATTATGAAAGCTGTGATTTGCAGATGAGATTAAATTCTTGCAATTGTTTCTTTCTAGAAAGTTAGATTATTGATCTGGTTATGAAAACTCATCTATAGCTGCCTGTAGAATTTTTGGTTTTATTTTAGAATCAGTTTCATCTATAACTTCTATCTTTGCACCCTTCTAAAGAAAGTGGATATATCAGATAACAAAGGGATTTTTTACTATTCCTTCACTATCTCCTTTAAGACTTTATTCCCATGCTTCAGCCCTCTGTCTTCTGTGTGTGTGAAAGTAGCTATGTGTGAATACTGATTGCATTGTGAGATTGCAGACGATTAAAAAAAGAGTGTAGTAGGAAGTGAGATTTACCTTTTGACTTCTATCTTTTCCATCTGCTATAATACTCACACACACACAGGCACAGACACACACACATGCACATGCACACGCACTTTAGTTACCAAGCACAAAGTGGTTTTGGTGGTGAAGATGAGTGAAACTGATCTTGCCAAGAATAATCTCTCTCCACCTCCCTTTCCTTTTCGCAAGCCTGTCTAAACCCTGAGCTGACACTGAAGGTGATGCCCACAACTTCCATTCCAAGTCCTGATCTGGCAAACTTAGAGCTAAATTCTGTTTCCTTTCAGAGCCAAAGTTATACTGGGAAGCAAAGTCATGCTATGCCATACTTCCTTTCTAAGGGAAGGAAGAAAACTTGAGAGATTTCTGTTGCTTCCCCAGAATATTTCACCCAAGGCGTAATTTTACATTCTAGAGGGTGCAGAGGACCCAAAAGATATTGGCTGGAAAAAAACATATAATGTATGGATCAAGTGACTTTAAGGCCATGCAGTGCTACTGCTCACCACACTAAAGCTTAGAGCACTTCCTGTGCATCGTCACCTCTTCCCACATCTCTCTCCTATGAAGGTTGTAACACTGAGGCTGCTTAGTTTTCTCTTTTACACTTTACCCATTCTATCTCTCCCATACCCTGACCCTTACTCCATTTAAAATTTCTTGGTAAACCATTCTTCTCCAGATACTTTGTATCTATTATATATTTCTTGTTGCTTTACCAAAAAAATAAAGAAATATTTTTTCTGGTAGAAACAGCCTTTGGAAATTCAGGATTTTCAATTTTTAGATGTTTAGATTATCTTGCTTCTTCATAAAACCAATTCTGACCTTTCAAAGCTGTTCAGTCCACTAGGCTCTCAAACATTGTCTTAAACAAACCAACAAATAAGCAAAAATAATTTCAAGTCACCACCTATTCATTTTTGAGGCAGAATGGGTTTGCCATGGAGCACTGTCACGTTGTGCAAAGTATACATCTTCTCTATAAGAAAGCAAGTAAGCCAGCTATAACACAGATCACTAAACATATTTTGGCATTAAGGTGGCTACTTAAAAGACTCATATATCCCACATCCAAGATTAATTTTCTTTGGTACATTTTAAATCATTTCATGGATACAGTAATTACACTATACTCAAACCCTGTCAATCTATCACTTCTGTGAATCAATATGGTAGGTGTTTTTCAACTATTTGTAAATAACAATGCTCATATATGTCAAACATCTTATAAAAGTACAGTTAGTTAGAATAAAGAGCATATTTGTTCTTGTATTGATTTAACTCCTTGTCAGGCTTTGTAGGGTTGCCATGCATACATCTTTTTTAAATTCAAGATTGTGTTTAACATTTTGTTTGCAGTGGAGTTTTCCTTACTTGCCTAATTTCATTTTCCATTCTGAGTTACAGATAAGTGTGTACATGTTTAAATGTACAAGTGAATACTTCCACAAGCACAAATTTCTACTCTTCACTTTTCGCTGGAAATGAATAGGAGACCCCTTAGAAAATGCTCTACAAACTGTTGACTACAAACATTATTCTTCCATTAAGATTATGCCCTGCATGAAGGTATAAGGATAGAGGAAGAAAAAAAATTAAGGAAACCATGGTCAATATATGCTTTCTCAACCATTTAAAAAGTTAATTTTAAGATGTTGCCTAATAAAAATGTGGTAGCAATTTAATATTACATAGCTTCAATGTATCCACTTCTAGATTTTTAGTTACTATTTTATTATATTTTATTCATTTTAGTGACAAGGCATTTATTTCCTGACCTCTCAGAGCAAACTACAGTGGAATTTTTCTCCAGGTGAAGTGACTCAGGTGCCTTAACATCTGTCCATCAAAGTGTGAAGGAAGAACTGAGATGAACCTTAAATGTTTCCTCTAGTTTTTCATAGGAACTAAGGAAATTTTGTGTGGTTTCAATAGAAAACTATCAGTTACCCACAATACTAATTCAAAGCCAGTCTTAAGTTCATGAACCTTAACAAACCTCTTGATGAACCTCATTTATGTTTGGCATTTCTAATGAAACACAATACCATGAGGGTTTCACATGGTTTTGGGTTTCACATAGTTTTGGGTTTCTTTGCAAACATCTTCAACGTAATTACTGTTACTTTGAAGATATAAAATGCCATGGAGCAAATCTTCACTAGGTGTAAACTGACAACTCTGCAGCAAGTTCACTGTCAATATACAGCCTTCAAGATTTGATCCTTTAATTAATAAGCAATACTTGTCATTGACCCCAATTAAAATGAACAAAAATGGTAGTGTATCATATCCTTTCAGTGTAGAAATGTGCAGATTTATACAGACAATATACAGGATTTTAGGTTCTGTTTGGACACCTGAAGAAATGAACTTTTTTTCAAGGATGTTATAACTGCAGTAAATATGCTGACACATTACTCTCTGTTATGCATCTAATCACTATTAGCCAGATTAATTCTTTTTCTTAATCTCTAGCATTTTTCCTGTCAGAACAGCATTAGTTATGCAAAAGTGGTCATACATTGTCAAACTGAGAGGCTCATCTTGATTATTCTTGGTTATTTTGAGTATAAGTACAATCCACCCTGACTGTTAGTCTGCCCTTGGGACCCAAGCAATTTGGCTGTTATTATACTGAGGTGTGGCTCATCATAAGGGTGATTATAATGGAATCTAAGGGAATAGGGAGTCAAGCCTACTGTATATTATCTTTCATTTTTAAAGACTGTACTTTGGAATAATGGTTGAATATTGTAGCATTTCTGTTCATTGTATGTCTTCAGGGGTTGAGATATCCTCCAATGGACTATTTTGATACTAATAGGAAAGCACGTTTAGAACATGAAAATCCCTGTATCTGTTCCTTCAGGCAATTTGTTCAGAGTGTAATTCATATCTGATGAATAGTTGGTGACACTGGATGGTCCAGTGAAGATTGGTGCTAATTTTGCAGTAATGCTCTCTGTTGCATCTGTGGCTGAGTGGGAAGGTATTTTTCACCAGTTCATGAACATTTAAAAATCGCTTGTATATTTGTGATCATAATATTACGTTCTATTCCCTAATTTCTTACTGGAGTTGTTTTAAAGTGGTTTTAGATCCAAGCTGCGAATTTCATAATCTTCTCACTTTTCTGAAGAGGATTAGGCCCAGAAACAACACAGTTCCTTTTAAATTAGAAGGTGTTATCTTCAGAGAAACCAAAAACTTGTAAAAAAAACTGTTACACTTTTTCTCCATTCCTTCCTGTGAGCAACACTGATGAGTGATTATCTTCATTAAAACTGAGTGCCTTAAATTGTCACCATAAAAGCCAAATAAATCATCGTCTCCTTATAGGATAGGATATTAGGGATTTTAATTTTTGTTGTTTGAAAGATATGATGGGCAGATTAACAAAAAAATGAATCAAAATTATTTTCTGTAGAGGCTTTCTATATATCTCTGATGTGGGCTGATGTTGAACAGAAATTGCTAACTATATCTAAGAATTAAATGAAAACCTTTCTCAAGGTGTGTGTAGAAACATAATTCCAGTGTCCATGTGTAATTTATATACATTGTCACTAGAAGGATAGAGCTGTTCTGACAAAGCTACAGCATTGTCTTCTTACTGAAAAAATATGTCTACATAATTGTAAAAACAAAACCAAAACAAAAAAACAAAACCAAAACCAAAATCTTCATCCCTTTCCCTTGACTAAAGAACATAATATTAGGTTTCCACTGTACTCTTATGAAGTAGTCTACTAGCCTCAAAAATCAGTAGAATCCTTTTCTAATATTGGCACATTTTGTGAATGTAGAAAATTTCACTTACTTCATTATAATTTTGTTTCATTTCTTACCTTATCTTTGAAATTTGGACAATATAAAAACTGACATTGATCCATTTGACCTAAAGACCTAAAGTGTGATGACTTGAAGTATTGCAACAACAATAATAATAATGATGACAGTCTGGAACAAAGTGAAGAAATGTATCTACCCATATACATAGTCTTTTGCTGAAATATTTACCAATAATTATTTATGATTCAAAATAAGACAGATAAAAAAATTCTGCAGGCCAAATACAAAAAGCCTTGCTTGAATCAATCGCTGTGGATGACATTGCTGAATTGTACAGCTCTCTGCATCACAGAATGCCATTAAAAGATTGCCATTCAATTGCAATTACTAGGCAATGGCATATACAGTAATTCTTTTTCTACAGAAGATTATGAGGAGTGTAGGTATGTGATGAGAAGTGTATTGACCATTTTTCCATAGTAGATATTTTGGAGAAGTTTTGCTTAATGCCAGGAATCTAGAGTTGTTAGGATAGAAAATATTTTGCCACAAAGCATATGTTTCATTGGTAGCTGCTTTTATCTCTGAGACAGGTAGAAAGAGCACAAAATAATACCACAGAAAAAACATGGCTCATAAAATGATCTTTATAAAAGCTAAACTGTTGGATGTGGCATTTCAAACTAGCAATACTCATACTCAACATTGCCCCAAGTTTCCAAATTACTGAGGAAGTATATGCTTGTAAAATTACATATATTCTGCGTAGTTTTTTTATCTTAAACTCTTGATTTTATTGTAAGACTTCTTTTTTTGTAAGTTGAAAAAATCCAAACTTTCTTGAAGCTTGCTACCTCAGTTTCTTATTATTCTTTCAAATGACTGGGTATTAATTACTCTGTTAGAAAATGCATATATATATAACTGCATATTTATATATATATAAAAGTAGATGGAATATTTGGAGAGGTTCTCTGTTATGCAATAAATATATGCCTCCAAATTACAATTCTTGCTTTCTGCAGGCCATGGAAGTTTCAGTAAAATCACAGACTATTGCAAAACTGCCTACTTTTCAGTCTATGAGTGTCCGATATGATGGGAGATCTTGCAAATATGTTTCATCCACATTGTGTCCAAATCACAAAATACCACCAGACAGTCCATTTTCAAAGCTAGAAAATTCCTCTCTGGCATGTGCAGTGTTCTGTTGCCATATGCTAATATCCTGTCATTTCTCTGAGCTTCTTTCTGCATGGATGCTCCACCAAGACCCCCATGACATGCCTCTACTTGGACTGTAAATATCCTTTTAAAGTGTTGGAAAGCTTAAAAGGGATTGATGACTGGTGCTCACTAGGAGTATGGGAAAACCTTCTAATTTAAGCAATGCATCAAAAGGGACAACATATTTCATCCTATGTGATGTTGAACACTGAGTGACAATATAGATCTCCATGTAATGGAGGCAAAACTGAATGACTTTTGACTGTCTGAATGTTTAAAGTGTAGCTGTATTTGAAAGAAATAAAAAAATTTTAAAAAGACAAAAAATCCCACCAAAACCAAAACTGAAAATATACCAACAAAAATCTTCATAGGGTAATTTCCCTTAATTTCAAGGAGACAATGATTTAAACCTCTTTCTGAAAATGATCAGAATAGGTAAGCAGGATATAATATTGAGCAACGATGTATTTAAATAACATTAAAAGTTCTTAGCTTTAATGGCTGCTAATAGTGGTTCTGACACTGCCAGGATAAAGTGTTTGGGCAGAATAAACTCATTGTTGATAACAATTGTTATCTGTTAAAACCTGTTTGGTTTGGGTTTGGGTTTGGGTTTGGGTTTGGGTTTGGGTTTGGGTTTGGGTTTGGGTTTGGGTTTGGGAGGAGAGAGGAGAGGAGAGGAGAGGGGAGAGGAGAGGAGAGGAGAGGAGAGGAAGAGGAGAGGAGAGGAGAGGAGAGGAGAGGAGAGGAAGGAGAGGAGAGGAGAGGAGAGGAGAGAGGGAGAGGAGAGGTAGAAGGAGAGGAGAGGAGAGGAGAGGAGAGGAGGAGGAGAGGAGAGGAGAGGAAGGAGAGGAGAGGAGAGGAGAGGAGAGGAAGAGGGAGAGGAGAGGAGAGGAAGAGGAGAGGGGAGGAGAGGGGGAGGAGAGGGGAGGAGAGGAGAGGAGAGGAGAGGAGGAGGAGAGGGAGGAGAGGAGAGGAGAGGAGAGGAAGAGAGGAGAGGAGAGAGAGAGAGGAGAGGGAGGAGAGGGAGAGGAGAGGAGAGGAGAGGAGAGGAGAGGAGAGGAGAGGAGAGGAGAGGAGAGGAGAGGAGAGGAGAGGAGAGGAGAGGAGAGGAGAGGAATCTATGATCATCTGATCCAACTGCCTGACCACTTCAGAGATGATAAAATTTTAAAACATATTATTAAGGTCATTGTCCAAAAATCTTTCCAAAAGTCTGACATGTTGGGGCATAAACCACGTCTCTAGGAAGTGTGTTGATTTTTGACTACTCTCTCTACAAAGAAATGTTTCCTCTTCTATAGTCTGGTCCTTCCCTGGTGCAGCTTTGGAATATTTCCACGAGTCCTGTCACCGATTCCCAGGTAGAAATGTTCAGCACCTCCCTCTCCACTTCCTCTCCTGAGAAAGCTGTAGAGAGCAATGTAATTGCCCCTCAGGTTCCTTTTCCCCAAACTAGACAAGCCCAAATTCCTCAGCCACTCCTCAGAGGACATTCCTTCCAGCCTTTTCACCACTTTTCTTGCCCTCCTGTGGATGCACTTGAATACTTTCCCATCCTTCTTAAATTGCGAGGCCCAGAATTGCACTCAGAACACAGGTGAGACTGCACAAACACTGAATACAGCACAACAATCCCCTCTTTTGACGGGCTGGTTATGCTGTGTTTCCTGAACCCCGGGATGCATTTTGCCCTGCTGGCTGCCAGGCCACACTGCTCCTATTGATCTTGCCATCAACCAGCACCCCTGGATCCCTTTCTGCAGGACTGCTCTCCAGTCACTCCTCTCCCAGTCTGTATTAAATCTGACCTTACTCTAGCCCAGATTTTGTCACCCTGGTTTACATTGTTTTCCTAGCTAGACCATCATGTCAGTTATGTAGGGTAATGCACTTTTCAACACACTAAACAATTGCACAACCCAATCCTGTGCCTGTAAGCAAAAAGTGAAGTCCATAATTCACTGAGGATGAAAAAAATGAAGCTGTTCTTGAAAGCATATGGAAAGGTCTAGTAACTTAATATAAAGTACCTGTATCATGCTTCACTGTAGGATTACAAAACAGTTACAGTACGAACTTATATAATACAACTTTTCCATAACTGGCATACATAAATAGAACAAATAAAAGCAATTAAAAAACACCACCTCCTTTCCTTTTAGTTCTGAACTTATACAAAAGATTTGATGATTCCTTCTGATTGCATTTCCTGGATTTATTTCTCAATAATGACACTTTTGGGAGCAATTCTATAGGGGGTGAGATTGATCACCCATCACTGCCGCTGATGTGCTGTTTAACCAAGCTGGTGAACCATAAACTGTCATCAGAGAGTGTATCAGACTAACAGTGTGTATCATGCAGCTCACTCTCCTGTGCATCTAACAATGATAATCATTCTCTTAGTCCATTAGACAGCACAAGGACCTGTTAAACAAAGTCCTGGACTGGCACACTTTGCATGACCCAAAAAAAGAAAACAAATCCTGCTAGATGGGTTAGGTGATCACATAAATTGAATCCATAGGTTATGGAGCAAGAAGTCTAATGCTTCATGAGTTAATAGGACTTTGGTACAGACAGGATTTTTAAAGCTGAATCTGAAATTTTCTATTATATTGGTAGATATGCTGTAAAGAGGGGTGAGCATAGCTCTTTTGAGCAGTGAAGAATACTTGCACCAAGTGCCAGTTTACATTTTTTTTCAAAGAAATATGAAGCACCTCTCCCCGAAAGAATTTAAAAGAATGAACAATGTTTATATTTTTAATTATTGTTAAATTTTATGTACCAGGTGTTCCAATGTTACAAACTGTACAAGCGTGATTAAAAAAGTTATGATTACTAGATAGAGTTTATGATTCAGGGACCCAGACCTATGAATTTTTAAGGACAAAACCTCAAGGGATGTGCCCAGATCGATGAAGATGTACATAACCTGGTGATTGACATTTATGGTCTTTTTTTAACTTGTATGCATAATTCCTACTACTGACTTCAGTGGAAATAGTCACACTTCTTCCTTTCATGCTTTTAGTTTTCTCCTCTCTCATGCAATTAGTTTTTGGAAGATCAAAGCTTAAATTCGTCCTGGTTCTTCTTCCTTGAGTTATTGAAGTCTGGTGTTTTGTGGGTTGCTTGTGTTTGTTCGTTTGTTCCTTTTTTTTTCTTTCTGAGTGAATTGTTCAAAAGACCTAACTAGGAATATTCAAGGAATAGTCATGAGGCTTTTGCCCCAAATTAATGCTGCTGAGCGAGTTGCAGGTACTAACAGATACTGTGAAGTCCTCTCAGACTTGCAGAAATGCCTGTCCCAATTAATACTGTTCCCTTGAGGAACCCGTCATTTCACCTAAAATTTCTTTTAGGGCTCTGAGGGTGGCCTTCTCTCCTTTTTGTTACCCAAACCCATGATCCTGACAAATCACCTAGTAACATACTTGGAAGTCCAAATATAATTAAAATTTCTCTGTTTCACTCCAGTTTTTTTTTTTGTAGAGGATTCCTCTGACCAAATTTTTGATATCTGAAACATGTGACATAAACAACTAAATTAGTCAGTGGGGAAAAAAGAGACTCTTCAAAGTCATAATTCATCCTACCCATAGGTAGGCCTATTTGACAAGTGAGATAAACTAAATCTACCAATTTTTCTGTATTAAGAAGATACTAAGTGAACTTCTCACCGGTAGAGAGCATGTATCCTGTAGAGTGACTATACCTGTTGATGCCCAAATTCAATTAGACAAATCCAGTGCCTTCTGTCCAAACTCAAGTCTCTTCAGATGTGAACCTATGTCAGTACAATTAAAAAAGAAAGTCTACCCCTTCCTCTGAGCAACTCATTGTCTACTGATCACTTTTGAAAATTTTTGTACAAATACTTCTTTATTTTCTACCATCAACCTCCCACACCTGGAAGGAAATTGCTATAAAGTCTGCTTTACCTGTGAAATCTGATTATGGTTCTTTCACACATTTCTGCTGGATGTTTTTCTTTTCTGTAATTTCTGTCAAAAGCTGGGAATTGTGTAGTGCAGTGGAGGACTGACACTTAGGAAATATTGACTCATGTTTCAAAGTGTTTCTCCTTCTGTATCCATGCTGTGGCTCTGTTTTTAGTGCAAGTACACAGAGGCAGTAAAAGCACTTTCAGTGGACAGTCCTTAGTGCACCGTAACTTGTAGAGCCTGTAAAAGTAATTAAGCTGACAGCAAAAACAAAATTGAAATTATAACAATAGTAACACTAATAACATGTAAAAGTACAAGTAAGCAAGAAAAGATTCCACTAAGAAAAAATAGTCCTGAAGAGACTGTTTGCTGTGTACATCACCTGCTCAGAATTCACACAGCCACAACAGAATTAGGAAGTTCCAAATAGAAAGCTAAATCATTGTACTTATACTAGGTAATATCCCCACTATGTCAGGAGGTAGGAAAACTAAATACTGATTCCAGCAATCATCAGAATGATCATTAGAGCCCTGAGGGCGCTACCAGCCCTGGCTGTCCCTGCCCAGCCCCTCCTGCTGTTCATGTCCCGGGTCCCTACTTCAGCGCTTCAGGGCTGTTGGACCCAACAATGCCACAGCTGGGCTGGTCTCCAGCTCCCCACAGCCCTGCCCTCCCTGGCCATGAGATGCTCTGAGTTGGCCCTACACAGGACCCACATCCCAGCTCAGCCCTGACCCATTCCCATCCCCATGGAGGTGCCTTATGTCTGGGGCTGTTCTGGTGCCCCCTGACTGTATTGCTCCTGGCCATAATGAACCCCCATGGGGAAACACCCAGCTGCTAACACTAGCAGCACCTGCATGATCTTGGATGTAATGCTAAGCATATTATCCTTCAATTCAAGTCTATGCAAATTCATATGAAGGTATTTGATCATTCTTATGCATGAGGAATAGTAAGATTTTTTTTCTTACTACTGGAGAAGGTCAAAATTTCAGAGGATGTCATTAGGAGAGTCAGGAAATAAAACATTTCTACCAACTCTTACTCGTTTGTTGCAGACAACGCAACTGTAATCACTAATTTCTCAGGTAATAAACTATTAAAATTGTTGCTTGTTATTATACATCTGAATTTTTTGTTGTTGTTGTAACTAAGCCTAAAGCTAATGTAAAAGCAAACTAAATGTTCTCTTTGCAAGTCTGAAAATCAGTGTCTCTGGCCATGGTAATATAATGCCTATGCCTTACATGCTTCTCCTCATGGCTGGGTCTTTTATGTATAGCAGAGTCCACAGATTTTGTAAAAACACTTGGCTGAACAGAGATTCCTAATGTCATTTTGGATGTCCAAAGGTTTTTGAGATCTCAGCAAAAGGCTGGCATATACAACAGGAAAACCACAGGAGACCTGTGTATTTCTGCAGCGGCAGCTGGAGGTAGAGAAAATACCTGGTATAAAGGAAAATACCAAGGGTATTTTTCCTCACACTAGAGTCCTGTATTTAAGCACGTTAATTAAATTTTAACTTGTTTTTAGAGGTTTAGTTAATGATTCCTCCTGTTACTCAAAATAAAAATAGAGATTTTTACTTATTTGGTCTATTTTTTGTTTTTATTTGAATATTATCTTGAATATAGCATATTTTGTCTTTCCTTTTTTTCCTAGAAATTACAGACAGTGTATGCTAACTGACCAGCCATCTTAATTGGCCAGCTGTTACTGATGGAAGAGATTGGTCCCTTCAATCAACAGTTTAGAATGGAAGCATTTGCACTTTCTCTGTTTACTACAGAAGAAGTAAAGGAATCATAGAATCATCAAATCATATAATATTTTGGGCTGGAAGGGATCTTAGTTCCCTCTGCCATAAAGAGGAACAAGATGAGGTTGCTCAAAGCCTCATTCAACCTGACCTTGAACATTTCCATGGACGGGGCATATGCAACTTCTGGGCAATCAATTCTAGTGTGTCTGCACCATCACGGTCAAGAATTTCTTCCTAATGTCTGATATAAAATTATTCTCTTTCAGTTTAAAGCCATTGCCCCTCGTCCTATCACTACACGTCCTTGTAAAAAGTCCCTCTCCAACCTTCTTGTAGGCCACCATTAGATACTGAAAGTCTGCTAGAAGAAGCAGGCTGAACAAAACCAGCTCTCTCAGCCTTTCTTGGTAGGATTGGGTCTCAATCCCCCTGATAGTCTTCATTCTTCTAGCCCTTGTCTAGAGTTGCTCCAACATATCCATGTCTTCTCACATTAGGTTGGAGCCCTCAGAGATGGATGTGGTACTCATGTTGGGATCTCACAAGAGCAGAGATTCTCAGCCTGCTAGCCATGCTTCTTTTGATGCAGCCCAGGACACTGCTGGCTTTCTGGGCTGTGAGGTCACATTGGTGGCCCTTGTCGAGCTTCTCATCAATGGACACCCCCAAGAAGGTCCCCGCATCCTTCTCTGCAGGGCTGTTCTCAATCCCAAGAAGGTCCCCACATCCTTCTCCTCAGGGCTGTTCTCAATCTAGTCTCTGTCCAGGCTGCATCTGTTCTTGGGATTGCTCTGATTCAGATGCAGGATCTTGCTCTTGACCGTGTTGAACTTCAGACATGAAGTTCACACAGGCCTACCTCTCAAGCCTGTCAAGGTTCCTCTGTTAGTATTTCTGCCCTCCAGAGTGTTGACAGCAGTGTGCAGTATGGTGTCATCAGCAAACTTGCTGAGGGTGCACCTGATCCAACTTCCTATGCTGCTGACAAAGATATTTAACAGTGCTGGTCCTGCCACTCATCACTGATCTCCACTTGGACACTGAGCTGTTGACTACAACTCTTTGAGTGTGACCATTCAGCCAATTCCTCATCCACTGAGTCATCCATCTGTCAAATCCAAGTCTCTCCAATTTAGAGACAAGGATGTTGTGTGGTACAGTGTCAAATGCTTTGCACAAATCCAGGTAGATGGTGTCAGTTGCTTTTTTCTTATCCTCCGACACTGCAAACCCTGTTGTAGAAGGCCGCCAAATTTGTCAGTTCTTGGCAAGTTGCTTTTTCCATCAACTGCAAACAACTTTTCCAAAGGGGTAAGTGCTTAGATTCCCTCAGCACATAGCTGTCTATTCTGAAATAGTTGTAGAAATCTATGGAAAACAGAGTAATGTCATTTTAGCAGTGTATCATCCTGCATCAGAAACTAAAGCATGCAAACCCAAATTGATTTGTAACAGGTACCTGATTAGAAGCAAACATCAAGAAAACTAGAATCAATGTTGAAACAAAAATTTGTCTTGTAAGCAATCCTGAGTGAAATGTGTTGACACAGCATCACATTCTGTTGCCCCATTTTTGCATGCTTTTCAAAGCACAGCCATCTCGATCTGGGAGAGATGAATAATTGACTGATCACTGCATAATTCAACGTACTGTTGTAAAAATTCAAGGTCTGGCAAATTTGAAGCTTTTCTTCTTTATTGAGACTGAGGTTAAAGTTTCAATCAACCTTGAAGAAACATTTAAATAGCACAAGGATGCATGATTTATTAAAGTGCATATTATTCTTCCATATATTCCCTCCTTCTTCATTAAGCTTCCTTACATAATGTTTATGTGAAGTTTATGAAGTGTACCTCATAAGTTGAGCAAAGATTACCTTAAAAGATAGCACTAGAGGTCAATTGTCTTATTTTCTTTTCAAATGAAAAGTAAAAGCCAAAAACAAAGAGGAAAATGAGTTTGAAAATAAAAAAAACATATTCACCCATGTCTTTAATAAAACACCGGTGTACTTAAATGCATTAATTTACCCATTTCCATTTAGGAAAATAAAATTCTCTGATAATTACCAATAGCAGTTACTTTTGCACAGCACATAATGATTATATGCAATGTTCAGCAATTAATGGCCTTTAGGATATATTGAATTCCCTAGTTAAATTACCTGTCACTGTCACTAAAAAAACAATCTCATGTTGAAGTTGGTCAAGTCTGCTTCACTTTCAAGTCATACTGCAGTTTGAGGAATGTATTTTCAAATTAAAAGATTAAGTTGAAACATTTAAATACTCATTGTCCACAGTTATTATTGTTGCTGCTTCATAATACTTCCACAAAATCTGACTCAAGTAAAATTGTTCTCTATTAATTTTCAATACCTTACAGGTCATTGCTGAATCCTAAAACAGTTTGGATTGCCTTTTCATTATTTCATCTCTAACATTTATCTGGAGCTCTAAATTTGCATCATACCATCTTACACCCAAACAATTTTCTAAGGGCTTGTCCACAAAAGGAGGTTAGTGTACCGTAAATGAGGACGTGAATTCACAGGAGACTGGGAACTCCACGCTTTCTCCTTTTTTTGGACATACACACCATGAGTTATGGGTGCCTTTGTGGGAAAGAAAGATTCAATTTGCATGATTAAAAGTGTTATTATGAAAGTTACTGCTGAATACTTTTTGTGCTGTGAATTTATGCAGTTTCCTGTGGAAAAACGCTTTCTGTATGGACAGATCCTATGATCCTATTTCTGAACAGACTTATGTGAGTAGCATTGCTATTGTAGTTTGCATGTATTGATATATGTGAGATTTCTCCTCTGTATTACATATGCAAAATACAAACTGAATAAATAAACAGACATTAGTAACCTCAACATTGGGAAAAGGAGAGTAGTCACTGAAACAAGGATAACTTGATGACATTTTCTGCTCAGGGGTTCATTAAGAATAAATATGAGTGAACTAACTTAGATCACGAAGGGAATCTGTGCAACGGAAATCTGGCCAAAAAGAAAAAATATATTTTGATGGAGGAGAGTGAAGATATTTGAAAAAAGGGAAATCTTCTTCTGAAGTGTAGGTACATCATCAAAGAGACTTGACTGTTTATTACAGCCATTGTGTAAATTAACATTACTTTCTCATAAATTTGGTGGAAGTTTGAAGGATACATCACCTTGCAGACAGATGAAAAACACCTGAAAATGGAAGTACAATGACATAGGAAGGACCAGAAATTAATAAGATAATATTTTGATTTGAAGTCATTTCCATGAAAGGGAGGATCAAAAGAATTAACTCAATTGGAAAAAAAAAGAAAAGAAAAGAAAAGAAGAAAAAGGGAGTCCTAGGAAAGTACTGCTAAAAGGAGTCATTCCAGACATAAAATGTAGGTAAGAGTCATAAAACCAAGAGATTTTGGTTATTCTGGTTTTAGTTCCTTATTAGGAGCTTGGTGAAACAAAATCCTAATCCTTCTTTCAAACTGAGGTTTTCAAATATAAAGGACTTTAACATTTTTATTTTTGAGTGCAACATCTATTCTATAAATAGTTCAGGTTATTTGTGTATTTTGACTACATTTGTGCTGCTTCTAATTATTTTTTGATAAAGACAGAACCTTTTAAAATTTTCATTGATCCATGATTAAAATATTAGATTCTGTAAAAGCAAGGGAAGCCAACAAAGACCATTTTCTTACACTGGCTGTCACAGGAGAATAAAACTCAGTTGTAAATACTTCAGAAAGACTGTTCCTTGTAATATTTGCAGTATTCCTAATGCTTTCATTGTAACCTAGATACCATTTGCTCAGTTTGGGCATACAGTGAAGGATATTATATAATGCAAATGTTGTAATTAAATTCATATGGATATGTATTTACCTTCACATAAATCTGTAAATACAAATGTGAGTGCTAAATGTGTTTCAATAATACATACTTATATCAACTCCATTGGCCTTTTTATTTTGAGATGAAATGTCATCAGATTAGGGGTCTTTTTGTTCCTATTAGGAATATCTGTGAATGCTGATAAATCAGTTTTTGAATGTTATTGGTGCAAATTGGATTAGAACAAGTCTTTCATGACTTACCAATTGCAGAACTTAACAATACCTACCTTCAAAAGTAACAGAAAGCATTTGGGAGACTTTTCTTTTCAAGACTGAATTACAAAAGACAGTAAATTTACTCAGGTACAGAAAAATACATCTATTAAATTATCATGCTCTGCATTTTCATAACCAAGCCACATTTGGTATATGTATAATTAGAGTCCATTACGTGATGTACAAATTAAAACTTGATATTGCATTGGTGGTTTTCATTTGATCACTGACACGATCCATTGCGAAATTATTCCTGTTCAAAGTATGAAAAAAAGACATTTGTAATGTTTTTCTTTTTATTATATCCATGTGATTCCTTTAATATGGAAGTATGTTTCCATTGTAAACACAGAACAGTACATAACTTAAACTCAATACTTTCATCAATGGCATTTTCAAGCCTTCCTTACAAACTCTGGAGCATACATGTAATTGTCATAGAAATGTAATTGCTTGGGAAAAAAATGCATACTCTGCAATGTTTATTAAAATAATATCTCCATATTTTCTGCATTTAAATAATTTGTTATGACCCGGTATATTTAACCTTTATTTGTATTTCCTCTACTACATCAGGAGCATCATATCACTGAAGATTCTGATTACCTCCCAGGCCCTTGGGTGTCCTTTTTGGGGATGAAACCCAAGGCATTTCCCATTCTCAGGGGATTTGGGGTGAAGCAACACTACTACTGAATAAGATTCCTTGCCTTGGAAATATGCTGTAGTCAATTAATGATTTGTCTAGCAGCAAATATAGGGTGACAGCTAAACCATTGGTAATATGCTATTTGAGTGAACAACAATAATATAGCAATTTAAATTAATGCGTTATATTTGAAACAATAATTTAGTATTTAAAATATGTTACATTGCCTTACTAAATGTTATGTTTTGGGCTTTTTCTCAATGTGGCTGAGTACAATTGTATCATTTAAATAGTGTAAGGTAGAGTTGCACTGTGCTTTGCAAAAGCAATAATAATGATTTTCAGTATTTAATAGATAATAGAAAGTGTTGCATCATTCATCTAATCAAGATAGGAGAGTTAGCATAAGCATTTTTACACATCATGCCCTTTTAGGTAAAGATGATTCTTTGTTGTGAGAGAAAGGTATCTGATCTAAATATATATTCATAAAATGGGTGTCTTCTGGCTTTCAGGAAAACTGTTGGACATTTCTGTAATTTACTAAAGTGTGCTAGAGTCGAAAGTTAGTGACAACTTTTGGATGCAAATAATTGCTTTGTCAAATAACTTCAACTTCTCCTGGCCATTAGACCAGACTTCTACTTAATTCAGATAGTGAATTTCCACATGTGGTTGTTGGCTTGGTCTCATAAGGCTGTAATTGAATCTTTGTCTTTTTGAAAAACAAAACGAGACACTCACACACCCTCTCCCTTTCCCAAATGCACACCTCTGTGTTAAAGAACTCCCATGATGGGTAATACCCTGTAACCTGTTTGAAACTGTTCCAGTGCTTCACTTTTTAAAACATTTACTTTTAAAATCCACACAGTGCAAGAAGCTCCAGCTTCTCCTGCCAGAGATTTTTTTTAAGTAAGTTCTCTTCATTTGTTAATCTTGTCCTCATGTGAGAATGGTGATCAAGTGATTGTTAATATTTAGCATATTCTGTGCAAATGGTGAAATACAAATTTAGCACTTCATGTCCATTCGGGGGAATAAGATAGGATCTTCAAGGAAGAAGACTAAGGGATCACCAAGAGAGTCAAAGTTACTGCACATTTACACTCAGACAAAAATTCAAAAATAAGTAGTCTTCATTTGTTACTCTGCTCTGCTGAGTTCATAATTTCTGAACTAAAGCATGTCCTCTGTTGAAAACATGGCTTTATACTTCGATGTTGTCATTGGTTAACTTTTTTTTTTCCAGGTAGTAACATTCCCAAAGAAGGGATCTAATGTTCAGAATTTTTTAAAAAGTTCATGTTCTTAATAAAGTCATAATGCAAAGATCATTGTGACTCTAGCTTCAAGGTTCAGTGCAGGTAAACTTAAATCTCTCCAACAATTTCAGTCCAGAATTAAATATGACCAGAAAACCAGCAAAATAATGAGAATAAACAAGTAGCAAGTATGCTGAAATTTACAAAATTATTGTGTGAAATAATTATTTGCAGAATGCAAAATAAAATAAAATAATCTCTTCCCAAAAAACCCAGTGCTACATCTAGTAGTTTATTACCTTTTATCAACCCCTACAATGAAAAAAAATTAGTTTTCATTTAAGATTAACAGGAAGGAATTTGGATTAATTGAAGGAATTTGACACTGCTTCATCTACAGGAAACAACATTTGGACTATACAGGCCAAAAAGAAATTGTGATTTTCATGTATCGAGTATTCTGATTAATCTGATTGGTTGATCAATCAATCAGATTGACGATCAATCTGATTTTAAACAGCTGATGATGTTGGGCCTTCATCACTTTTCTGCACAGATTTTTCCAGTCCTGATAGCTGAGATTCTATTGTAATAGCTTTTGATAGACAATTATAAAGAATGGATGTTTTTTAATTCCAACACGAGAGGAAGAAATTGAAAGACTGCCACTTTTGCAATAAATTGTTCTCCTGTCTGTTGTCTTCTGTCTACTCCAGCTATACTAGTTTTCCAACAACATGGTTATTCTTTGGTGAAGGATATCACTGTGCTCTTTCACTTTTTATATTGTTCTCTCAGAGCAAAGGAAGTGCTTCATATTTGGAAGAAAAAGGACCATACCAAGAGATACATGTGCAATTTAAGCTGTGAAAAGTAAGAATGCTCACCTTTTTATGGCTGCCCACAAGAAAAGTTTATTCTTTATCAGAAATAAAATGCCATAGTATGCCTTCAGGTTGATCCCATATTTGTTCAAACATGTACAGCTCTGTTAGTCTGTGTACAAACTCTAAAAGGCACTTAGGAAGTGGTATCTCATCCTACACTTCTATTCTTTAAGATCCCTGGAAAAATTGTTATCATCTGCCTGTATTATTTTGGCATGCATATTCTCAATTATTTTAGTACCCTGTATTATTTGCTACAGGGTTATGGATGTGTATATTCCTAGACATCCTGTGTTTGTCAGCTTAGCTCACTTGGAAGTAGAATGAAGGTTTTCTTGCATGAAAGAATAGGTATGGTTTACAGTATTCCAGACATTAAAAAAATTATTAAGGAGATGTCATAGATCTATTATCACTCAATCAATAATTCTGCAGTGCCAAAAAGTAACATATCTTTGCTGTTACCCAAATAAAGTTTTTTATCTGAAAGATTGATGTTTTTTTCCTAATCTAACCCTTTGAAAGCTGTAAAGTTGGTGTAAAGGTGTTGGGAACCAGGCCACAATATGATTGTTGTAATTTAGATTATATTCAGTCCCTCAGGATTTGATTGTGCCTCTAGGCACAGCCTTCAGCAAGAAACAGCATGTAGGCTGTGCCATCCCAAGAGGTTGTGTGCCTTAGAAATACACCTCTGAAGTATGATTGATTCCTTGTTCATACATGAATTCAGCTTGTCAAGAGAGTTTTCTTATTCTCAGTGTTCTTCATCCAATTCTCAATGACAAAAGGATCTAGCAGTGGTGGACGTGTGCCCACCTAAATAAGGAGCCTAATACAGAAAAAGAACTATACTAGGCTGTTTATATTGGTAAAAGGACAAATAGAGATTAGAAACGTAACCTCCAGAAAGATAGCTCAGTCCACATAAAATCAGATTTGCTTTCTGGAGATGCCTTTCATGAAGAAATTCCCACAATAACAGTGGGAAGGAAGAACTAATACTGCTTGAAGCACCAGGATACTCAGAATGGTCTTTTGAGCAGAAAGCTGCAATGAAGCACAGTATTGTCTTTTCTGTTCCATGTTAGCTAATATGATTTACAATGACTTATCCCTTTCCATAACCTGGCAGCATTTGGGATCCTAGTATCTGTTTGGCTCCAAGCAGTCCTACAGCACCCATGGCTTCATCATGTTCAATTTATTCCAGTAAAACTTCCTCTAAGGCTTCCTTTGTTATACTTGACAACTAAACTACTGTGATCTCAGAAATTCATCTTACAGATGTTGTACCTTTCTTCCCTTTCTGTTATTGAACTAGAAGAGAAATCCTAGTATGTCTTTTCAGCCAGTACATGGAAAACTATATTATTGGATATATAGTGTCTGGCGGGGATAGACTTTCTTCACTGCAGCCAGGATGGTGCTATGCTTTGAATTTGTGGCTAAAACTGTTGATTACACAAATGTTTTGGCAATTGCTGAACAAAGCTTGCACATAATCAAGGCATTCTCTCTCCTCAATGTTCATCCAAAGTGAGGAGACTGGGGATGCAAAAAGCTGGGAGAAGACGCAGATGAGATAACAGACGCCAGCTGACCAAAGAGGTGTTCCAGACCATATGTTATCATGCTCTGCAATAAAATTTCAAGTAAAAGAGCAGAAAGGGGGAACAGAGAATTTAGCAGAAAACATTCATAAATCTTCCTTTATATGGAGTTACTGCTTATGTAACGTTTAAATATGAAGAGAAAGCCAATATATCCTGTAGTATTCCTATTTTTGCCAAATATAATTCTAAGCTGGAATTACATCTTAAATTATAAAGTTGAATTGCAATGATTGAAACTTTAACTGTTGCTAGCATCCATATCCTATTTTGTTTTCACATGACACTTATCATTATTTCATCCAAGAAAAAAATCCAAACAATACTTCTGAGTATTGTTTGAACTCACTTAATTGTTAAAAATAATTTTTCCATGTTTGTGTTCTGCAGTATGAAATATATGGGCAGCCAATGATCAAGACTAATGTCAAACTAAAGCAGGAGAAACTTGCTTTGCAGTCTCATGTGCTATTTCTGCCTGCTAACTAATCAGTACAATTCTGGTACTGTAAATAATTTTCATCTGATTATTCAAATGAAATAAGCAAATGTAACGTGCATTTCACATTTCATTTAGGGAAGATAAAGTATGCATTGAAGTATTGGTTATATTTCATTTTCAGATACCAAAAAAATATACTTAATACAGAAAGAGGAAGAAAGGAGGTTTATGACCTGGCCCTGAAGATGAGGGTAGTTGAGGTTCTTGTTAATAGAACAGCTTAGGCAGGTTAGAGTGAAATGACATTGAATGAGCAGTGTTTATTTATAAGTATATACCTATGCATAGTGTTTATTTTGAAACAATTTGGTTGCAATGGAAAACAGGTATGTAACTCTTTTGGTTATTATCTGTAGAAATATGGTATAATAGAAATAAATAGCATAAGAATAGAAATAAAAACATAAGAATAACACTTATAACACTTAAGAAAATGTATAAGGAACAGAAAGAAAGAAAAAGAAAGGAGAAGAGTAGAAAGTTATCTCCACCTGTGGATCTTGATTGTTGAAATTTCTCTGACAGTTGGTCCAAGTGATCTGTGGATCAATTGGTCCATCTTGATCTGTGAAAGAGTGGGAGAAGCCTGGGAAACACAAATTTCATGGGGTTAATGTATAATCAAGGGTATGTGGGAATGGCCACATACCTCTTCTTGGCAGGAAGTTTTACACTGTCTGTTGCAACACTGTGGATCATGTGCAGTCTTCTTGGTGGGAGACACCAGAAATGAGTCTGGGGACACTTAGGGCGTTTTTGATGGCTTATGATTCCTTCTAAGATATGACAGCTGCCTCTCACCTCAGCGTAGTTGAGCCAGTTATGTTCCATCAAAAGAAATGAAAACCCTTGTGCCTATGTGTGAATGTTCTGATACTTCCCTGGGCAGTGGGGGAGTTTTACACCTGAGCCATTTCTGTAAAAGAGGACACTGGCATGACAAAAAAGCATTATTCCACCTTGAAGAATCTGCTTCTTGTTGGCCTCTCCCCTTATCTGGCTCAAAACCCAGCTTGTCACTAAACAAAATGTTGGGTGCACACCCTCTCTGCACCTGGCCTGTGCCTTGAACACTGTTAGCAAAGCAACGTCTGTTTTTCAAATGGCAGATTGCTTTGAGTCATTAACCATTAATATTCCACTCTTGCACGAGGAGTCCCTCCAAATAGGAGGTATAGAGAATGCTTGGAGTTCATGTGGTACCTTGAGGAGAAATATGAGTATCATGAAAAATATGCAAGCAAGAGTCCAGTCCCATTGCCAGACGTAGACAGGTACAACCTAGAACATGTGCAGAATACATTTAAATCAATGCCATTCTGTCAGGGCACAGGAAAAGTCCCACATGGATTGTACCCAGAGGTCTGGATCTGGTCAAAAGATCATGAAATAAACAACTGAAAATGAACAAGAGGTGGCATGAATGAACTGGAGATGGACTTTAATGATCTTCATGAGCCCCTTCCAACTCAGGATATTCTGATTCTATGATTCTAGCAAGACAATTAGTCTCCTTAGTAAAAATAAAAGTCTATATTGATTATAGTAAAAGAAATTAGTTAAAGCTACTATGAAAATGCCTTCTTATTTCACAAATAAGAGTAGGAAAGAAGGTGATAAAACTGTTTAGTTCACTTGCCATGATAAAATGTGGAGACAGTAAAGGAAACTTTTCTTTTGTTCTTCAAGGATGCATTTTATGAGGAGGCTTGTATTTTGTATCTGGGCTCAAAAAATCTCTTTGGTATCATTTAAATTTGAATGACAGATGGATATATACATATAAAAGTACTTTTTAAATATGAAAAATACCAAATAAGTTCCTGTATGCTTTTGCTTTCATTGTATTTTCCACAGTTTCAGATTTCAAAATAAATGACAGAGTTGTTAATAGGCTGTAGAGGATTTTTTCCTGTCCTCCCTTGATTTATTGCTGGTGAGTGTAAACTGATCTGGAAACAAGTGAGAATTCCCCTGCGAAATGTTGTAAAATCCAAATTCCTCACGGAGTGGAGAGAAATATTTGAGCAGAAACAATCATCCCCACGTGTATAAGCTTTGAATAATAAGAACCTGGTTTCTACATTTCTTTTGTTCATGATGTATCAATCCAGTGTGAAAGGAAACATAAAAACAGCACATATATAAACCAAATGTGCAGCAGCAAAAGCTTTAACAAACCTTAATTATTCAGGTGGTTAAGGAACAAGCTAAATAGCAGCGCTAGTACACTGTAAATCCTTGTGGCTGACACAGAAGTGGTTATGACAGCTTTCACATTATCTCATTGCAGTATCGAGGCAGTAGTCGCAGCTGGCTCATATGTCAAAATGTGTCAGGACTTAAATGGTAAAACAGGAGTGCAACAGCAATTGGCTTTTCAATCAATAATGCAATCAATATATTTCACAGATATTTTCCCATATCTAAATTACTCTGCAGAGATGAGGTAGCCTGACTGAGTGTTTATAAATCAATAAAACACACAGCTAAAGGACATCTGCTCCTGTTCTTTCACTTCAAGGTGCAGTTTGCCTTTTATTTCAAACTCTCTCTTATTTAAGAATGCACTTTAGAGGAAAAACAACTCTCTTTTTGCACACAAATCAGTTTTGTGTTACATTCTGACTATAGAATATTTCTGTTAATAATTATGTACTTCAGTTTTAAATAGATGTAAGGGACAGTTTCTATTGGCAACAGAGCTGAGAATTAATAACATACATTTCAGATTTGCAATACACATATAAACAGGTATATTATATAACATTACATTCTTTTTTTTTTTTTTTTTGTGAATATAGTGCATGAACACAATTTTGAAATCCCCCCAACCTTAGGCAACACAGGGGATTTTTCCCTGCAACAGAATTCCAGAAGATTCTTGGCCACATTTTGTAGAACAGCTTCTTCTCAAAGCATCCTGGATCATCTTTCACTAATCTATTCCATTTTCAGCAGCAGATACATGAAAGGTGATAGCTTGTTATGATATTGTTAGATTAAATTATTGAATTTGCCTTCTGCATCGTTTTGTTTGTGATGCAGTGACTACCAGCAAGAATATGGTTTTCAACACCTAATGTCAGAATAATTCCATAAGACAACACAATTTTCTGTTTTTATGGCTACAGCATATGCATATTCTATACTGATGTATATATACAGTTATATAATACACACAAAGATACATGTGAAGCATTGTAGTGCTGGAGTTAATTATGAGTTAATATATATACGCGTTCATTATTGTTATGTGCACTACACGTTTTATTTATACAGTGTTACGAATTGAAAAAAGGTGTCCCTAAGTGTGAATTTTACTGTAAAAAGACTTATTATGTTTTAGCCTTTTTCTTCTTCTGATTGAAAATTATATCAGGCATGAAAGAGAGACTAACAAAGACAATTATATCTTTCAGGTAAGACAGCCATACTCTGTCAAGAAGTACAGAAAGCCAAACAAATTGCATTTCCTAATCTAGGTGTTCCATTAAAAATAGATTGTCACATTGGTGAAAGCCAACTAATCTTATCATGTAATACCTTTAGTTCACATGCTGTGTTATTCTCTCAATGTATACGATCTCTTTCACAATTGTGAGATCCATCTCTGAACCACAGTTGCAGCACAATCATAAGAGAAAGCTTGGGACACAGTGGTTCCCTAATTCACTTACACTATGTATTTTATTAAGATACACTTTAATGCTACAATATTAAAGCATTTTAGAGGATTTAAGTAATTTCATGTCATAATTTGAATGTGTCTTTACTGAAAAAGCTCCAGTTAAATGGTTCTGAGATCTCACATATCTCATTTCTAAACTGGCAAACACATTCTGTCTTTGACTTAAGTGGGAAGACCCTTTTGGCTTCAACACTTGACTACATGCAGCAACATGGAAAGAAACTTGAAAATATTAAAGGGGAAAGAAACAAGAAAACTGCCAAATACTGAGGTACTTTAAAGGATGTTTTCAGTCAGGATGCGTTTTTTGTTGTTGTTTGACAGCACTTTATATCGAAGGTGCCACTGTATCCTATTTTTTTCAATTCGGTTTTTAAAAAATTACCTTTTTGAAGATACATATGAAAAATATTGATGAACTCTGAAATAATTCTGCTGTCTTGATAGAAATATTAAACAGGCTCATTAAGGTATTAAAGTTATGCAAAACAGAGGAAAGAAACCTCCTTTTTCCCTCTTAGTTAGCAAAAAATATTAAATGAGCATAATAAATGGAATCATCCTAAAATGCTTTGAGAGAATTCTCCATTAGTTTGATAAGGCTCCTGAATGACTGAAAATGCCTGAGTTTTTACAACTTTTGAAAACTCTTTATTGTTTAAGTGACTGAGCTCTGTGGAATCCCAAGTCAGAAATTCCTACAAGTGTCATTAAAGCCATTCTCATCCATTGCATGTAAGTGTCAGAAATATTTTGAGAGACCTGAAAATCTATTAAACTTCCAGCTGGAAATGTATCTTAAGCTGCAAGTCAAACTCCCAACAACAATAAAGTAGCTAATATGTTTGTATTTGAGAAGCTGTAAAATGAGAGAACACTGCTGAGAACTGGAAAGTAAAACTAGTTGAAGAATGCCCCTGGTGACACGAACTTTATTTTAAGTAAGAGCTGGTCAAAATGCAGTAGTTGAGCTTTGCAAAATATGGCATCAACATCACAGAAGGTGTTGTTTGGTGAAGGTTGCCCATAACATTTTTTTGGGAATGATCATATGCCTTGTCTTCCAAATGATGACCAAAAAAAAATTAATTTGTACTTCTGGGAAAATACTTGAGGAACTTGCAAGTTGGTTTTGTGTTTGTGAAGGTGTGAAGGCACTTCTTCATCATGCAAGGCCAGCTTTTTAACTTGAAGGTTGTGTGCTTTGGTTTAATCACTCTATCTTATGTTTTCTTTAATAATGATTCTCAGTCCTATGAAGGGAAGGGAAGGGAAGGGAAGGGAAGGGAAGGGAAGGGAAGGGAAGGGAAGGGAAGGGAAGGGAAGGGAAGGGAAGGGTGGAAAAAGTAAGAAATTATTTCACTAAGTAAAAGAGTATTACCACACAGGGTTGTTATAAAAACAAAGCTCTGAAACTCAGTAGGTAAACATAACAGTCAATTGTAAACATGTCTATTTGCTAGTTTGAAATGCAGTGTGACATTGGATTCAGATACATGTAAAAACAGCGATGAAAACAAGGAGTTTAAATATTTTAGGCATTCCAATTTAGAAGTAATTAAATAGGATATATAGATGAAAACATTTATAATTTACACTTTTACTGAAAGTGTCATCAGATTAAATATTAACCAGGGTAGTATACAGTCAGCCCAGCTTCTAATTTTGTTCATATAGACTATATAAAGAGTAAAGGTTAACCTGTGGACTGTAAACTATATTCTAATTATAAGAATACATAAATCAATAAGCCCTCCAGGGTATAAATGATGGTAGAGGAACACAGCACATGACAAAGCAGGAACCAAGAGCAACATGATTAAAAGGCCTAACAGGACCTTAGAGTGAACAAAGGGAGACATAATATTGGCCTGATCTAGCTTATTTTGTTGACCAAAACAGAGGGCTTCAGTGTGCAAAAGTGTAAGCAGATAAGTAATCTTAAAAACTATCATATACGTTTCTTTTCTACAACATGGTCTTGTAAATCAGGTTATACACCAACTCCATGGTAAATATCACTATACTACATGGGAAGAGAAAAAAATTATGTCCTTGGTGAGATATCTTAGGCACCTTATTTATCTCTAAATAAAACCAGCTTGTAGTTGGTTTTCTGTGGGGGGGGGGGGGATGGTGTCTGTATCTCTGTACTATCTCATGAAAACAAAAGAAAACAAATGCTAAAGATGGAAAATTATGACTGAAATATGAAAGTATTTTTAATGTCCATTGCTTCATGAAGATCTAGGCCCAGTTCAGACACCAAACACAGGCATCTAGAATTGTATGTCTTTTGGGACCTTTGCCTATTTCTCCTGGATGCAAGTCATTGTTCCAAAAGGCATAGATCTCCTGTAAGTCTTATATTTTACCTTCCATCTTACATGCATGTCTGAAATACCTGGAACATTTCGGAAGGCTTTGAGTTGTCTTTGTGTGAATAACTGAATTGAGCCCCTCTTTTATTGGTGCCTGTTAGAAAGCCTGTGTGATGTTTCATAAGGAATGTCAGTTAGGCATTGAGCTGTGAAAGCTGTCTTTGCAAAACTATCCAGTAGCTACCGTTCTGTACTAAATGCTGTACCTTTCACAGCAACTTTCATAAACCTTAGGATGTATAAAATGGACCAATATTCTATAGTGCTCCTACAGTGAGTTTGGAAAAATCTTTGCCTGTACCATTCAAAGGGAAGTGAGAGACATTATGAGGAGAGTAGGGATACAATGCAACATTAACTGAAAATGGAGATAAAAGATTATACTGAGATGAAACATAAGTTTGTATTTAACAGAACACCTCTCAATTTTTAAAAAATATATAATTTCTATTACAAACTTCAAAGGATGTATATAAATTAAGTTAAACATGGATGAATTGTTTACTCAAGGCAACAGAATTAACTAGTCAAAAATATTTGCTATGTGAGTAAGCCATCAAGCTTTAAGGAGTGGGTTCAGCAGCCTTATCCTTGCTACTAGGACTAATTATGTTATTGCATTCATGGTATTATATTGCATCTTCTCAATGGGAATCTATTTTAAAATGCACATAAAAACTGAAATCAGTATGAAATTTGGTTCTCAGCAATACTGAAATACCACATTGAAACAAATTTCTGACTGTTTTTTTTAGTTTTTAAAATCTCCTAAGTAAAAGCATCTGATAGTAAGTTTATTAGAAACTCTTATGAAAATGATACAGGTAACAACTCATTCAATAGATGGAAAGAAGATGCATTTGTCCAATATAATTTGATAAATGTGAAGTAATCTGCCAAAAAAGTAGGGTATATAGGTGGTTTGTTTATTTTTTTATAGTATTTACTTTCTTACTATGAATAGTAAAAACTAGCACAAAATATTTATTCCTTTCTTTCAATAACAAGATCTTTAATAACATATAAACAACTGTTAATTTTTTTTCTTCCTTAGAATATAGACTGAATTGGATTTCCATTTAAGACTACGTCCTTTGGAAGTCAGACAATTTATGACAACCAGCTATGAGAACTTAAAATTTTTTGCTGAGAGATCAAGATTAATAGGGTGGAAGACAGTTTCTGAGAGTTTTTTTCTACACTTTCAGTCCTAAACTACTGAATACAATGAGACATGACCTTTTAGCTGCTAGGTGCTCAATTTTAAATGGTTTGTTGATCTGTACAAACAATGCCAAGCATTCTGAGATGCCAAGGCTGATTTCACGTGATAATGAGCACAAACTAAGGAATGTAGCTAAGGAATACATTGCCCTCTTCCTATACAAAGCTCCAGCTGAAGGAATAACTTTGCAGGAAAATGAAGAAGCCTTTGATTTGGATGCTTTTTCTTGTGAGAATGACAGAATACATTGACAAGAGAGTGAAGGGGGATGAAATCATCAGAAAGAATTGTGTGATAGAATAAAAGATGATCTTGCTGCTTGGGGGGACACCATATTATAATATGTGTTCCCCCAACTTGGAAAATGAATTGAATTATAATTACTTGTGGGATCAAAAAATTATTGACAGTAATAAATAAATAATAATAAAAAGAAAATATTTCACTGGTAAAGAGGCAAAGTTGTTGTCCAAATATTAGAGAAATAATTTTTAAAATGGAAATTAAGATAATGCATAAATACCTGTCATCAGTGCATAATAAGGTGATCAGCTACTTTTTCTGAAGTGTTAGATAATGTGTATGAAACTTAGAGTCTCATGACTTGTGCACACAAGCAGGCATTCCTCTTTCTCTTGGGTGTACATTTGGTTCACCAGGTGTACATACCAGAGGGACAGGATAGAAGTCTTTCACTTCCCCAAACAATAAGAATTGTCATCTAAAGGCTGAGGAGACATGGGTCCCATTTGCTGCAGTAGGAAGGTGCAGCAGATGTTCAGCATGTCCTTTGGCCTTGGAGAGACAGACAGAATAGATGGCTTCCCCATGGACTTAGGCAGTGTAGTACTGGCTGGCTAGTCATACCATCTATTCTTCTCCAAGAATAAGTTAAAAAACAACTCTCAACTCAGAAGGTTAAAGTTAGGAAGTGGAGACATCACTTCATATTCTGAACTTCTGATACGAAGACAATGCTGGAAAACACTTGCTGGTCTGAAGAACAGAAGAACTTTGTAAAGGCCTCAGAGTTTACCAAGATTAGCATTTCTGATGCTATTTACCCTTGGCTTGCTTTAGAGCATGTTCATTATAGAACTGTTCAGGTCGGATAATAATGTGGGAAATAACATGGAATCATGGTAACATGGCAATAGCTTTTTAAATCAGGATTCCACCGACTTTAAAAAAATTCTTCTGGTCATAACTCATAGGGAAAACCTATCCTTGATACCATTTTATAAGGATTTTTAAAAGTACAGTATAATTTTACATTTGAAACTTTTTTTCCTTAAAGTATCCATAAGTTTCACTTTGAAGTTTCCCTTTCATAATTATTAATTTAGCTGTTATGATTAGAGCTATTATCAGTCAGATCATTCACCTGTTGCTCCAGGAGTTGAAATCACTGGGAGCAAAACTTTACACAGCCTAGGTCCAAGAAATTGTCCTAACGTGTTTCTGGTCAGACACTGTAACTGTCAGTAAAATGAAAATTTCAGCTGCAAAAGGTAGCCTCAGACACAATGTTAGAAATTTTACTATTGCATTAATGATTTGGGATCCATTAGGTAATGAATGGATTACACTGAGTAACTAGAGAAGATTAATTGGATATTGTTTGTAAATTGCTTTGCAGATAGTAGGCCTCACATAAGTGCTATGTATTACCATTATTAATGAACTGTTTTTATCTGTAGTGGATATCTTGCTTCACCATTGTTAGTATATATAAAGGAAAACCATAATACTTTCCTTCAAACCAGCATGCAGAACTTCAAAAGCAAGTACTTTTAAGCCTGAATAGACTGATTAATGTTAATCATGAATGAGGTGATATGCGACAGTAAAGAAAGGAAAGAATGCATACAAAAATGTGTTTTAAATATCCAAAGAGAGATCTCAGCAGATCCTATATTAATAGGAAATATTCAGGTATGTCCTGGCAATTCAGAAAACAAGAAGCTCTTAAAAATCCACCCATAAGCTTTTGTCATATCCTTTCTATCTCCTTGATTATTCTAGAATATTCCATCATAGTACTACTGCTTAAAAGATTTAAAGAATCTTTTTTGCAAAGGAATAAAGAAAGGATTGACAGTTACAACAAATGGAAAATCTTAGTTTCCAAAAAAAATCTTTAACTACGGCTACAATTTTCCATCTACCGTGAAGAATAGACTAGCATGCCTATTATTGAAACTAATTTCTGAAGATCTTGGGTCAGGTATTTGAAAGTGAAAAGTGGAAGCTGGTATTTACAGAAGAAAGTAACAAAAAGCCCATTAGTAAACATACATGTAAGTATCTTTTCACCCTTAGTCTCATGTTCCTTCCATAACACTCTAGAATATACACACTCCAGTTAGATTATCCAAATTATACTCTCTGATTAGCAATTCCTAGAAAAATTCAAAGTATAACTCCTGTGGCATGAAATATTATTATTGATACATTCTTTTTTAAACATCAATGTCATTTAGAAACAGGGTGAAACATCATCTAGAAAAGAGATGGGTGTGAAGGACACATACCAGTTCTGATGAAAGTCCCTATAGCCAACATACAGATACGATCCCCTGCATATTCTCTCTGCCTCCCTTGCCATCTAGATATGTTTAATATAGTCTTAGGCTCTATTCCAGGCTGAGACAACTGCAAGTCTCTGAAATTACAGCAGGCTCGGAGCTGGCCAACTAAGTACATGAACTGAAGATCTTGCACATACTATTTATTAACAAGACATTAATCTCCATTTAAGATACAATGCACAAATTCTTTTCTCTTAGCTACCAGTAAGAAAATAAGAAATTAATCTAGATTCCTACCAGTGTTATCTCAGCATCATTTGGGGATGTTCACTATATACTTTTCAATCTCCTTCAAATTCAGACAGCTAGCAGAGCTGCCAGAATATATTTAGCTAAATCCTAAACATCTCTAACGACAGCAGCTTCTTGCCCTTCCAGCAGTGAAATGTACCAAATGGATTTGTTCAGTCCATATGCAATTGTTCCACTAAACGAGGAGCCTCCCATCCTCAGTCACACTAAGTGTAACACCATAGCTTAGTGTCAAAACTACTTGTTTAGACATTATTTATTCCTAATGATGGGTCAGGTGAAAACTAGGCTAGATATGTGTCACAGACCAGTGTATTTAATTTTTTAAGTTATTTAAATCATCAAAACCCAAATGCATATTAAGTCTTTCACTTCAGTGATGCTTTATGTTGGGTGCTACAGGAGTGCTGTAACTCCATCTGTACAACCCAGCAATACATTTAAGTCAGATCCTCTGTATTGGATTTTTTTCAGTTATACAATTCAGCGTTTGGAAGAATCCCAATTATCTGATGTTGAAAATATTGATGAGGTGCTAAACTGCTGTGGTGGCAAAATCTGCTCAAGCCTTTTACAATATTAGATACATATCGTGACACCTACTACTGTAGTGCCATGGGTAACTTTTCTATTGCATAGCATGTTCCCATTATAAATGAGATTTGTGGCATTTTTCTAACTACTGTCAGAAATAATCTGTCATTGGAACATCTTTTAGATTATCCTCTGAGATTCCTCTGAGATTTTGACAATTTAGTACACATGTAATTGTGCATCATATTCTAATATTTATTTTAAGGAAAAATTCAGGTTATTTTCAGTAGAAATAAAAGCACATTACTTTTAGAAAGTCTTTGTGTGTTGAATAGCCTGAATTAAATTTCCCACATGAACAAAATTCATTAATAGGAAAGTATTGACATTAACTTTCTAATATATGGCTAAGTAACTCCATCCCAAATTCCCCCACTTCCACAAATACACAAACAAAAAGCTCTGATCTCTTCAAAATGTATAATATAGGCAATATTTTACTCCTTTTCTATAATAAAAATCAAAGCACTTTTTTGCTGTAAAGACAGGGATGAACAGAAGATAAAAGCCTACTTTAAGAGAGTTTAAGATCAGTCTCTCCACTGCATCTTTCATATTAACAATTCAAACCTTAATTTTACTTTTAACTTTGTGAATGGGATCAAGGGAAAATACTGTCATTTTGCTTTGTTAATGAGTCATTTTGAGGAGAGGAAGGAAAGGGTACTTTAAATGGGTGTGAAAGCTATACTTGGTGCTAATCAATGAAGAAAGATGGCTAAAATGTCTGGAGGTGTGCAGCATTACAAAATGTAATGGTTTTAGTGCTTTATTTATGATTCTAAAGTAGTTATGTCTATTGTGCAAAGCCTGTCTATCAGAATGTTAGTGTAGTCTATATTTTGTTTTAAATAGCAAGGAAATAGCAGACTTGATGTTTGAAGGGATGAATACAAAGATTGTGGCAATAGGTGGTTTGTAATGACAATACTACAGAAGGGTTTTGGAAAAAATAAGTGAAAGCCAAACTCTGATATTATTTTATTGCTCTTCCAGTGAATTGGTAATGTTTTTGGATCAGTGGTAGATAAATGGTATAGAATTTAATTGTATTTCTCATATGTTATCTTCACTTGCAGATTACCAAGATAGAGAAAAAAATCCTGACATAAAAAGATATAAGATGTGAATTAAAATATTGAAGAATTCAAAAGAGGAAGTAGAAAAAAACCTGCAGCTTTGCTTGCCTTGAACAATGGCATTGAGCGTGATGGGACATTAATATGACATGTAGGAGGGCAGAATTAGACGTGTTCTCTTGGATATTTGAAAAACAAGTAACATGATTTTTGAGGACTGATGTTACATTCAGGCTTAGTTTCAAGTAGTCACAGACTTTACAAATCGTGGTTATTATTCATCCATTAATTGAGAATGACTTTTCATCATCCAGCCAGACCTTGTACAATTCTTAATATATATTTACCCAGAAGAAAGGTAGATGTTAAAACGTAGAAAATAATTGCAAAATTCAAGAAACGAAGGAAAAATCTGAAGATTGGTGCTGTATTTTCTATCACATTTTAGAAGATTTTGTCTGCTTGTGACATCACTGATTTGTCAGAAGTATGGCACTAGCTAGTTACAGAATTTCTAAACAAGACACGTGGGCCAAGAGTTAAAGGAAGTGTTTTGTGGAAAGCAACTTACAACATGTATATAAACTCCAAATTAATTTGATCTATGTTTGGCACTACAGACCCCAGAATTAAATTATTTTCCATAAATTATGTAAACAACAGAACCTTTACACCATCATATTCCCTCAAAAGTTGTAATGGTACCAAAATAAGTCGTTAACTTTGTTTCCTGAGAAAAATCCTTAAATATATATTTTAATGGCAGGCTGCTGACAAATTTATATTCATTTATATTTGTATTCAATAAATTAATATACAATGAAGAGATGAGTGTAAGTAAACAAGTTTGTCATCTTTGCCATGTTCTTTCTGATAAGGATTCTATAAAAAGAGGTAAAGGTTTTATCCTGAAAGGGGGCAGGTTTAAATTAGGTATTAGGAAGAAATTCCTTACTGTGAGGGTGGTGATGCTCTGGAACAGGTTTCCCAGAGAAGTGGTGGATGTGTTGATGTACACCAGGGAACATCCCTAGAAATGCTCAAGGCCAGGCTGGCCTCAAGGTGTGAAAATATTTACTAGAGTTCTTAAACAAAACTCCTGATAATGTTTTTCTATACAAAATATTCAAGTCAGGAAATAGGACATTTAACTGCAAGCAGTTTCCTTCCTTTTGGCTAGTATTTGTGAATGTCTGCTCTATTTCACACATAGAACTCTTAACAGAATGAAATAATCTGGAGAACTTGTCATTTATGTTATAAATATTTCAAAAATAAGTATAAGCAGGGGATGAGAGATGGTATGTTAGCTGATCAGTTAAACAATGTGAGTCTTCAATCTGGATATCTTCTTAAATATCAGTCGAGATACAGTAAAAAGAAGTATTTTTAGGCTTGGGAGCACAATCATGTTCTTTATATGGATTGAAGTACAACATTTTTTCACACCATTTAAAAGTATGATTTTAGACATTTCAACATAGGAGATCAACTCATATTACTGTAATCTTTCTAACATGGAGAACATTGAAAAGGAACCTTATTTGATTTGGTGACTCATTACTTGTTTTCACAAAGGTGGTCTGAGAACACAGCATATCAAGTGAACACACACAGACAACACAGACTTTTGAAAAGTTCCTCAAATGATCCCGAGAAAGAGGAGCATAGTCCATCTACAGCTAACTACTGAGTGTAAATAAAACATCATTGACATGCAAAAAGCTAAAGAATCTTTCTTAGGTAGCAGCAAAAGGTAGGTGTGGGCAGGGAAGCTTTTCTCAGTGGAATATGGAAGGAATTTCCCTATTACATGGGGATACATAAAATCTTGTATACTCATCATGTTTCCCAAGTACTACCTTGGAAGACTCATGTGCCAGGTAGTGCAACCCAAGCACATTCACAAAGCAGTATTACCCTGTGCTCTCCACCTTCATGCTGCACACTTTTCTTCACACATTATTGCCCTAACACCATACTCCTATACTCACCATCTTCATCTTGCAGTATTATACACAGTCACTACTTTCAAAAACCTTAACCCATCCCCACACTCTTTCTACCTGGTGGCGATGCCTTACAGAAGTACCATTTTTGAGAAGCGTGCATGCATCTTCTAGGATTTAACATAGTACCTCTTTGAGTGATTTTCTTGTAAAAGCATCAAGATAACCCACTCACATGCTACGCCTCTCTCTTTGATTTCAAATTCTACTTTAGAGATTGAGAATTAAACATGTAAGTTTTAATAACCTGAATTTTAAACACATATCTTTCATTAGCTGCAGACCATATTAATACTTCTTTACGAAAGTAGAACAATAATTACAAATTGTTCTTGGAGGTGGAGACCAGATCTGTCACTGCAGTTGCTGTGTTCTGAATCTGAGACAATCCACTGGACTAAACCAGTTTAGAAAACAGGAATAGAAGTTCTCCTTACTCTACTAAAATTCAGTTTGAGATTGTTAAGATATAATTAATGAGAAAAGTCTCTGCCTGAATTAAGGTGCAAATGAGACCATATGCCAAAGTCAATAAAACAGATTTTATTTAACAAAGACTGTGAGGTAGAGATATAGGAAGAATAGAAAAGAGAGGGGGAAGGGAGAGAAAGACACAGAGGGAAAAAGACAGAGAGACAACAAGAAAAAGTGCAACTGGTTGCTATTGCTTTATTTCTAGATCACCTGATTCAAGCATATATGCAGTACTGAAAATTTTACAGAATATAACTTAAAAAGGAAAATGTTCTTAACACAAGATTAAAAATAATTTTTCAAATGTCTCTTTTCTCTGTACATTCCTGTGTTAAGAACCTTGAAACATGGTGTTGTTCTGGAAACCTAGATTGCTTTCTGAACATGGAATTTTTCAACAGAGAATGTGACATTCTTGAATTCAGAGACACTTGATATTGTTGTGCATTTGTCCAGAGACTTCTGGAACAAAACCACTGAATTTAAGGAGTTACAAAATCCCAGCTAGTCTGAGTACTGTCTTTCTGATTAATATAGAGCTTTTATATCCTTTTCTTTCCACACAAGCATCTAAGGAAAACTGGAATGATAACAGGTAAGAAAGGCCCCTGATACATAAATGTGCATCTCCAATTCCTATCTGAGCTTGGTAAAATAAAGAAGGAAGCAATGGGAAGAGTCATATAGACGATTCATCTTGAGAATAACGGTGAGTGTTTAGGAGCTTAATAGGTGTGGACTTTCTTTTGCATAAGGATATAGAAGGTCCAATTCAGTTGTTTGAAAATAGTTAACTCCTACCAACTAAGAGGACTGAAGACTTCTGAGGTATTTCCATCCAGCTGTGAGACATGACACAGGATTGAACTACTCTGCAGAAGATGATGGGGGAACTGGACCAGGTCATAACCTGCAATGCAGCTTCATGCTGACACCTGAATTTATATATCTTTGTGTGAGCCAGATGCTAAAAATTCAGCTATAAACAAATGAAGATCTTAGAAAGCATTTCTGTTGATCAGTTCTAGTGCTCACCCAAGGGGAAACTCTTTAGGCTCCATTTACTCTATCGACAGTATCCTGACTGCATAGGAACCTTAGACACATGGCTGACACCTGGATATTGATATATAGATGTCTATGTTTAGATATCTTAATCTGAAGATGCACAGAAAAAGATAGATTTGAAGGGAGGAAGAGAAAGGAGTTCCGAAGGAGAGAAGAGAGATCCACAATGTTTTGAAGAAAGTTAGAGACGGCAAAAGAGTTCTATCTATTCCCTTCTGTTAAGGGAAGGAAAAAATGTATATATTTTATAAAAATATGCTGTACATATTGCAAACCAGTGTCAAAAGGGTAAATATGACATATTGATATACAGTGCTTTTGTAGAATACTTCAATCAGATCAGCTGACTAAAGGAAGATCAGAAATTAAAAGAATAAACAATGCGCGTAACAGATATCAGATACTGGAGTAAGCTGTATTCTATTATTGTTTAATTAATTAACAATAGACTGAAGTATGTAGGCAGACAAGTGAAAACAAAGAAGCATGAATGAGTACCTGTAAGTGAAGAAAGACATTAAAAAAATAATTGAAAGAAAAATATGTTTTAAATGCTTGAAGCACCTTACATTGTAACATAAACAGGCATTATCTGCTGGTAGCATTCTATCATACCAAGGAAAATTCAACCCAGCCTCTTGACCATAAGACAAATGAATATGTATTAAAAATATGATGTGGTTTACTGGAAAAAGATTCTGCATTACTTAGGAAGCTGATAAAACAAAATATAAGTATCTGAAAAAATAAAAGATCAGTAATTGAGAATTTCTGTTCAGGTTAAAGTAAACACACTGAGAGTGAGCCAGTTTGGCAGGCCAGAGATGTAAAGAACAAATTTAGGATAAAAAGACTATTAGAGAAAGGAAATATATTTGAACTATGCAATACAAAAGCAAGCAAAGTTTACATACTTTGTGATGTGTGAATATTTCTTGTTTGTGGGCAGTTTGGGCTTGAAGCAAAGTCAATGGGAGTCAACATACTAACCAGCTTGTGGAATTGGACAGATGGTGTATATTGTGTGCAGTTCATATTTTATTTAATTCTCTGGCAGAGGGAAAGAGTTACAGGTCAATATTTGTCAGAAAGTGCAGCAGCTAATGAGAAAGTAAAGGAGAATAATGTGTATGAGCTTTTTCCTTTCTTTTCACTTGGAAAGCAAGTGACTCTGTTAATTAAACAAATGCAATATATCTAAATGAGAGGTTTTCAGGCAATGCAGTAACCTAACCCATGTATTTCTATCATGTTTATCAATTTCAGTGGTGAACCCACTGCAGAAAACTTTTTAGCTCTTAGTAAAAATACTGAAAGTATTGTCACTTTATTAAGTTCTGCTTATCTTAACAGCAGTAAAGGCGAGCAGTAGCACAGGTCCTTCGGTATCTTCTTACCCTTGAAAATGAGAGTGTCAGACTATGACAGAGAAGCCACAGGTTATCATTCTGTCACACAGAAACCAAAGGCTCTCATTCTGTGGATCAGCTGTGGTCTCTGGTTTCTGCTGAGCTCTGATTTCAAGCTATGCAATTGTGTAAGGATTGCTAGATTTTCAGGGTGGTGATTCTCAACCACAGAAACATTTTATCCTCTGCTCCTGATGGCAAAAGAAGTGTTGCAAATAAAAATTAAAGCAAGCATGCTGTCTTTGATTTCTATTTCAACAAAAGTTTGCAAAAATGTGCTTAATATTCAATCTACTTCCCTGAGGTATCTAACTGCTACCAAGAATTTGTGTGCCTACAAACAGGCTGTCGTGGTTTTAGTTTGCTTATTTAGGTTTGTGGCTAAATGCTAGCACACTTACTTAAATTTATTTGATTGTTTGTTGTAAGATAAGGATTAGGAGTAGGTAAAGCAGGCTCAAACTTTATAAAGTACAAAGAAGTTTTATTAATATATCTAAGACAAAGGGAAAAAAGGAAAAAAAAAAAAAAAACTCAAGAAAAAACTAGAACAAACTCCTCAGACCACCCTTTTTTCCCCACCTCTCTATTGAATTCTCTCTGACAACATACAAAAGACAACACTTTGACCTCTAGTCAGTTTACCACCTCAGAAACAGCTCTTGTTCTAGTTCATTTAGGGAGAGAAGTTTCTTTTGCTTACACCATGGATCTTCTGTAAGAAAAATACAGTTTTTATGGGTCTTCTGCCTCACTATTAACTGCCGCCTGGAGTAAAGTCCAACTTAATGGTGGATCTCTCCCACACCAGTAGCCTTCCCACAGCCACTTGGGTGGGTTATGAACAGTCTACAGGGTACCTGTTTTAAGGATGCCTAGTTCAATTGCAGCAACAAAGAAAAATCCTTTCTTCTGTGCTTAGCAGCACAGGTTCTCTTGACAACTCAGGTTCTCTAGCATTCTCCCCGGGACCAGGGCTCTGGGTCACAGCCTCTCCTCTGTCTTGGTTCTAGTTTCTCATCAGGCTGTACTTTTTCAACACTTACTTGTCTGTACTTAGGTATTTCAGTTCATTGGCTGCAATAAGAACCTCACATCCCCCTTTGGACTATATTTTCATATATTACAGAGAATTTATTAGCTCAGTCCCCAACCATGGTTCTCCAAAAGAGTTTTCAGCTTCACTTTTGAAGCAACTTCTCATGCACCTCTCTCTAGGTATCAGTTCTGCTTTCCTCACTGACTGTAAAGTCTCTGCGCTGCACTATGTAGATGTCTTCACTCGTTCCTCTCTCTACGAGGAAGGATGGATGTCTGTGAGTTTAGTTTAGGCATGGAGAGAGTTAATCTCTGTCTCTCTCTCTCCGGCAGTGTGAAGATCACGTGCTCTTTGCCGGGCTGCTTGAACAGGTCCGAACTGGATGCCAGACGCTTTCAAGAGTCTTTGCCTGGCTCTGTGGAGCTGGCTCAGCCTGGTGGGGCCATCTGGGCCCGGGGTGACAGGGCAGGGCCTGGCCCGAGCTGGATGGAGTCCGACCCAGTCCTTGCCTGGCCCGGTTCTCCCTCTTGTGTAGCTGACACACTGGCTGAGCTGGATCTGCTGAAAATTTCAATCGTTTCCTCCCCCATGCCTGCCCGGCTGCAGCGGCACGGCTGCCGTAAAACCTCCCTTCCCCCCCCCCATCCCTCCTTTGGAAGGGGGGGGGGGGAAGCGCTTGGGCCTTACCAGTGAGAGAAGCAGGAGCTGCTCCTCTCTACACAGCAGCAGCAGGTCTAAAGAGGAAGAGCGTCAGAAAGTCTCTGCTTATATATGGTTTTTTCCCTGAAGGCGGACCAACCTTTTAATTGGTTCACCTACCTATCAATTCTTAAAACTACCTGATTATTGGCTCTCTCTCTCGCAGGAAGGAAGCTGTATGCCTTCGTGCATTCCTGCAGCCCAGATCACTTCCTAGATTTTGACCCCTCTGGCCTAACCCAGGACATTCCACCTCTCGCCTTCAGGAAAAACCATATATAAGACTTATTATCAAAATTACATTAATTATACAATATTTACTTAGAATAAGAAAAATTACTAAACTAAGCAGAAAGCTTCTTACACAAACTTCTACTTCTAGACTTTATATGACTACTACAATACACAGTTTCTACTACTATTTACTTTATCTTGTATTTTAATACATGCTTTGCCTATTATTTCTCCTAATCAATCCTTATTTCAAAACTCCCATCAATTTGCCCATTATTTTGTTCGATTTCCCGGCCAATGCACCATTGAATGTCGTGGTTTTAGTTCGCTTATTTAGGTTTGTGGTTAAATGCCAGCACACTTACTTAAATTTATTTGATTGCTTGTTGTGGGATAAGGATTAGGAGTAGGCAAAGCAGGCTCAAACTTTATAAAGTACAAAGAAGTTTTATTAATATATCTAAGACAAAGGGAAAAAAGGAAAAAAAAAAAAACAAAAAACTCAAGAATAAACTAGAACAAACTCCCCAGACCATCCCTCCTTCCCCACCTCTCCATTGAATTCTCTCTGACAACATACAAAAGACAACACTTTGACCTCCAGTCAGTTTACCACCTCAGAAACAGCTCTTGTTCCAGTTCATTTAGGGAGAGAAGTTTCTTTTGCTTACACCATGGATCTTCTGTAAGAAAAATACAGTTTTTATGGGTCTTCTGCCTCACTATTAACTGCCGCCTGGAGTAAAGTCCAACTTAATGGTGGATCTCTCCCACACCAGTAGCCTTCCCACAGCCACTATGGTGGGTTATGAACAGTCTACAGGGTACTTGTTTTAAGGATGCCCAGTTCAATTGCAGTAACAAAGAAAATCCCTTCTTCTGTGCTTAGCACCACAGGTTCTCTTGACAACTCAGGTTCTCTAGCATTCTCCCCGGGACCAGGGTTCTGAGTCACAGCCTCTCCTCTCTCTTGGTTCTAGTTTCTCATCAGGCTGTACTTTTTCAACACTTACTTGTCTGTACTTAGGTATTTCAGTTCATTGGCTGCAATAAGAACCTCACATCTCTCTTTGGACTATATTTTCATATATTACAGAGAATTTATTAGCTCAGTCCCCAACCATGGTTCTCCAAAAGAGTTTTCAGCTTCACTTTTGAAGCAACTTCTCATGCACCTCTCTCTAGGTATCAGTTCTGCTTTCCTCACTGACTGTAAAGTCTCTGCGCTGCACTATGTAGATGTCTTCACTCGTTCCTCTCTCTGCGAGGAAGGATGGATGTCTGTGAGTTTAGTTTAGGCATGGAGAGAGTTAATCTCTGTCTCTCTCTCTCCGGCAGTGTGAAGATCACGTGCTCTTTGCCGGGCTGCTTGAACAGGTCCGAGCTGGATGCCAGACGCTCTCAAGAGTCTCTGCCCGGCTCTGCGGAGCTGGCTCGGCCTGGTAGGGCCATCTGGGCCCGGGGTGACAGGGCAGGGCCTGGCCCGAGCTGGATGGAGTCCGGCCCGGTCCTTGCCTGGCCCGGTTCTCCCTCTTGTGTAGCTGACACACCGGCTGAGCTGGATTTGCTGAAAATTCCAATCGTTTCCTCCCCCATGCCTGCCCGGCTGCAGCGGCACGGCTGCTGTAAAACCTCCCTTCCCCCCCCCCCATCCCTCCTTTGGAAGGGGGGGGGGGGAAGCGCTTGGGCCTTACCAGTGAGAGAAGCAGGAGCTGCTCCTCTCTACACAGCAGCAGCAGGTCTAAAGAGGAAGAGCGTCAGAAAGTCTCTGCTTATATATGGTTTTTTCCCTGAAGGCGGACCAGCCTTTTAATTGGTTCACCTACCTATCAATTCTTAAAACTACCTGATTATTAGCTCTCTCTCTCGCAGGAAAGAAGCTGTATGCCTTCCTGCATTCTTGCAGCCCAGATCACTTCCTAGATTTTGACCCCTCTAGCCTAACCCAGGACACAGGCCCATTGCAGTAAACACCTAAAAGTTACTCATAGTCATAGAAGGAAAAAACCCAAACTTAAAAACCATCAGGAAAGGAAGAAAATAATTATAGAATATGTTGATGATAAAATGAATTTCTGTTATTTTACAAGTTATTTTAAATTAACTTGTTACTATGAAATATTTTGCTAAGATATAATGTGAAATTAAAACAATATATAATCTAAATTTTGAGTCTTCAACAATTATTTTTCACTCAATTTTTTATACCTTGCCTTAATTAGCTTTCTTATTTCCTCTGTATGTAAACTCTATATGTAAACTTATTTCCTCTGTATGTAAAAAATTACATGTAGGACACCAAGCAGAAAAAAAAAAATCACCTTCACACATCATTTCTCTACGTGAATTAATTTCCATTTTCACAAGAAAGAGTTACACATTAAATAATTAAATTTTTGTAGAATATACTGGGAAATGAATTGTTTAGCCTGGTCACTATTGATACAAAACTTATAGATTGATTCATCTCTCCACTATATTCAACCTCAATCTTGAGTCAATTGATTAATCAGCAATAACTGATGATAATCAGGGTGTAAGTAAATACATTGTCTTTTCTATTCAATGTCAGCTTTGATCACATCAGATTTCCTTGTCCTGTGTCTCATTACTGAATCAGCCAGCATATATTTCTACATGTGTAACCTTAGATAGCTATCTTTATATTTTGGTCTGATTTGACATGAATGTAGGAAGGTATCACAAAGCAATCATTGTAATCTTTTCAGTTTGTATAACAAATCAGTTCCTTCCTTCCTTCCTTTCCTTCCTTCCTTCCTTCCTTCCTTCCTTCCTTCCTTCCTTCCTTCCTTCCTTCCTTCCTTCCTTCCTTCCTTCCTTCCTTCCTTTTTCCTTCCTTCCTTCCTTTCCTTCCTTCCTTTCCTTCCTCCTTCCTCCCTTCCCTCCCTCCCTCCCTCCCTCCCTCCCTCCCTCCCTCCATCTTTTTCCCCCTCCTCCACAAAAGCCCGTTCTTGATGTCATGGTTTGGGAATGGTACTCCACAATTCAGTGCTCCCAATGAGACTCTCCAAATCATGATGCTGCTTGCTTTTTCCCCCCTTCTTCTCTCCCTCCCATGTGATGGGATGGAGAGGAGAAATGAAAGCACAAAAGGTGAAGCTTACAAGTTGGGAAAAGAACCATTTACTGAAAACAGCAATGGGACAAGAAAAACTAACAACAACCATATTAATAACAGAAGGGTACAAGAGAGAGGAGAACTATTCACATGCAAAATGTTCAGAACTGGCTTTACCCAACTGCACCCTCTACCATGCTTACTCAACTGGAAGAGACCCTTACTCACTGGAAGAGATTCCCTTGCCCCCGCCCCTGGCAGTGTCATGAGGTGGTATGGAATAACCTCCAGGTCTTAGCCATGCCCCCTCTCAGCTACTGCAGAAATTAACCTTATTCTAGCTGGAACAGGGCACTTAATTTATATGTACTTTGCTGGTCACTAAGCCAGAATGTACATGATTTTTCCTCTTCAGGATGGAGAAATCCTGACAAAATATTGTGTAAGAAAAAGTTTTGGGATTTGTTGTTGTTGTTGCTATTGCTTATTTGGTTTTTTTTTACTAACAGTAGAATTCAGCTATCCTGCATGTAGAAGTAGTCCTTTAAGGTCAAAATTAATAGCTAAAAATATAGGATTGTCTGTCTTGTAGACTTTTTCTTCAGAAGTCTATGAAGCTTTTAGGCAATCAAGAGGATCTGGGGCTTCTGTTAAAGTTAATGAAAATCTAATCAGTGCAGCCAACATGGCATGGATTGGTTGATCATACACAGCTCTTTAGTTCCTTTTGAGATAGCCTGAGATAATCTGGACTAGATAATCTGGATAATCTGTCCATTTCAGATGGACAAAAATCTCCCATAGGCACTGTATTTTATCTGCCACACTAGGATGTATGTATGATATACCACAGAGTATCTTAAATATCACTAAAAGTTGATAGCAGACAAGATTCTGGCTCTCAGAATATATTGAAAATAATTTCTGAAACAAGGAGGTTGATGTACAAACCCTTTAACTGTTCTCACACATTTCTAGAAAGTAAACGTTCACTTGTTAAGGAACTCTCATCCTGTCCAGAATGGATGAACACTTCTGTATTGCTTTGCAATTTTACTGAAGACTGTGGGTGTTGTACAGGCTGGTGACTATAAATTCCCAAACACAATGATGTGGGTCACGTGCTTTTAAAGTTAATATTACTTGTGCCTCTCAAACTTTCCTTTAACCAAAACATAATCTATTTTAAAAATGCTAGTGTGATTTCCCTAACTTTTAGGCTTTTTTATCAATCAAAACAGCAGCTGTTGGTTTATTTACAGGAGTTTATTAGTGGAAACACAAGCAATTGAAACTAAAAGGCAGCTACTGTAGTTTGTCTATGCTCCTTGTCTATGATTTTGTCCATAATTTTGAATTCGAAAGTCCCACAAGGGACTGTTGATGATATTTTTGAAAGAAAGTGTTCAGGAAAGTTGAAAATATTATTAGGCAAACCTGGCTGTCTGGTGACAAAATTGCTATTTGAAAATACTATCTTTGAAAAGTGAGAATTCGGAAAAAGGTAGAAAAGAAGACATCTTCGGTCATTCCAGCTAGAAACATAGCGAGCCAGTGAGTTCAGTCTCTGGCCATTTTTAATAGTTCATTTTTAAAGCAATGGAAGTATGTGTAGTTACATAACCTTGGTAAAATTTTAATATGGACATTTTGTCTTAGCTTCTTTTCCTTTAGCAAAAACAAAATGAGAATATAAAAAATAAAGAAAAGAAAAAAGGTGGCCCCCAAAATAAATGAAACTCAATTTCACGGCACATTATCTCTCTCAATTCTTTCCTCTCAGCTTTCATTTTCATTAAAATCACAGACAACCATAAATTAATAATTACTTCAGGTTGACTAAATGCAGGCCACAGTATTTAGCTCTCGTTTTCCTACAGTGGCCCTTCTTGTTCATGCTGGAAAAATGTTAATTTAGATAATGTGGCTTGCCCCTTGTCATATAATTCTGTTTTGCAGTTTCACTGATCTATAATGGTCTCTTCTGATTAGGTTGTATTAACGTTATCTTTTGTTCAATCAAGCTTCACAGTTTCCTCTGACTAGATAACTATTGTGAAATATCAGACAAAATGTTCTATTATCTGTATTTCTGTTCTATTTTGATTAATTTCTGTATTGTAACAGTGTTCAGCAACATTTGTAATTTCTTCCAGTAATAAATTTATTGGCCATTAGCCCAAGCCATATGTGAAACTTTTTTTGGAAGGAACTACAATATAGATATATAAATATATCTATATTCCTCAATCTTACTACTTTACAGTTTATGCACATTTCAGATTAGTCATTTTATCAACTTACTTTCCAATTAAGAATGGGTGAATAGGTGCAAATAAAATAAAACCTGAACTTTCACCCAGAGCCCGAACTCAATTGGTTTCTGAGGTTTGAAACAATTTAGAGTGGTTCACTTATATATTATTTTTTTGGCAGAGGATTCTGGTAGTGAATGAAGGAAACTGAGACATACAGCAGAATTTATCTCTAATTGGTCATTGACTTGTTGCTACTGTCATTTTCATGAAACCATTTAACTTCTTCATGCTTCAGTTTACTCATTCTTAGAAAATACTCAGATTAACTTAAATGAATATCTAATTGTCTTTGAAGAGAAACAATGGCTATGGCCTCCTCTAGAAGCTGTTTCAATACACAAGTATTTATAGAAAAACCTCACACAAAACAAAATTAAATTTCACTGACAATATGACAAAACTTACATATTTTATTCATAGGCAAATGCCTGAAAGTTTCTAAACGCTTACATAATTTTCATGGTAAGTTGCAACAGAATTCAGCTCTTTGCTCTTCTCAGGAATCCTTTGGTGGTGAGATAGATTCTGCTTCTTGTAGAGTAAAGGTGATATTTCTTTCATGAAATAACCTGTGTGAAGTAATTAGATGAATATCACAATTGTTCCCATCTGTGTGAGGAATTCCTAGATGTGTAAATACCTTTTGCACCCACACCTATATAAACTAAAGAAATCATTGCAGTAATTTTACCTGCAAATATAAGTGGGCAAATATGATTGTAAATTTCATATGGATTGTGGGCCCCACTTTTAATGAATGTTCATAAAATATAATATAATCAGTAAAGTTTATTTTAAGTAAGTTTGTATTTATGTTCACCCAAACAAATCTTCTTGAGACAAGACATAGCAAATTACATAACTTGACATTAAAGACCATTGGTAACCATTTAAAAATGATATGTAGCTTTTTCTCAAGTGTCAGAGTTCTAATTCCCATGACATATGTTCTATAATAAGATATACGTCCTCACAGTTTGAAATAAATGCATTTTTCCAAGTGAATGGCATATTTTCTTTCACCCTTGAAAATTGCTTATATAAACATTCTGGTAACAGGCTATTGACATATGGCCTAATCTAATTCCTTGGGATTTTTTTTTGGTTTTTTTTTTTAGTTTGCTTTTAGGGAAATAACCTAAACTCATTACTGGAAGTTTGAAGATGAATAAGAAGAATTGGCCTGCAGAATAATTTTTGTTATATAAAATTGTTTTATATCTGTCTGGATACTACTAATACACCTGAAACTGGTGATCTGCTGTAGATTATCATTCAATTTGAGTCAATACTTAAAAGTTTAAAATTCATTCTATATGGCCAATTACATAATATATGAATGCTTCTTTCCTAAACCAATAAACATTTATCAGTTATCACAGCAATGTACTTAAAACATCTTCCATCATCCAAATGATTTAGTTCAACAGTGATACACCTGTTCTACAGGTTTAATTTTTGGCAATCTCTGGGCATGCACACTGAAGAGAAGAGATGTGATCTAGTTTACGGAGTAATACACGAGAAAATAAGACCTTTCTCTTTATGTCTGCTGATTTAGTAATCACAGTATGGGTGTCATTGGCAAGTCACCTCACCTCTGAAGTCCTTCACAGTTACGTTTCCCTTGAAATAGAAAGATGAACTGCCTTGCCCAATGACAAGTGCATCCCCTTTCTGCAGCCTGTGATACATCGTATCAGTATCTAAGGTAGGATTAGTCTTCAGAAAATATACATGTCTGGAGCATAAATGTCTTTATTTCAACTTGTCATGTAGATTGCCCATATAGTCAATAGAAACGAATAAGCACCATGCATCATTCGTCTAATCCTAATGCAGCCATTATATATAGGTCAGAGGAACTGTCTTTAAGTAGTGCCTGTTTCTGAGCACTGCCTCTTAGCAAAATTTAGACAAGTAGCTCATATGTAGATGTCTACATCATAGACAGCTGAAGTTGAGTGAACATGTCCCTAAAGTCTTTGCTCTACATACCCTCAAACCGCAGTGATTACTGGATGCTAATATAAACGTCTTAGTGCATTTTGCTGGTATCTTCAAAAATTTCCTTAGGAGAAGGAAAGGTAGGGAGGTGGTGTATTTGAGAGGCCTCTTGCCCATGCAGTATAAAAAGAAATATAATAATCAGTATTCCTTGAAACCTTCTTTTTTGATAAGGAAGGCAGAGCAGCAAAACACAAGTTGTCTGAGTGATATCACGTGGTAATTTTAGGCAAGAAAAGACAAATTAAATTGTCACAGAATTTAAGTTTTATAAAATACTTGCAGGGAATTTAATTAGCATTTCTTTAAATAAAGAACAGGATAGTGTTTTCCCTTCCAATAATAATTCTTTTGTTCAGCCCCAATTCAAACATTGCAGCACTGTATTAATGCAAGACAATTTGAAAAATGGAACTGACTAGTTTCCATTTGACTGAAATGAGAACAAGATCTAGCCTTAGGCAACAGGAGCATAACTAGCCAAAAACAAATGCCATTTTTAAATTTCATGAAGTGATTATTTGCTGTTAAAAGTCAGTATTTCCCAACACATATAAGACAGTAATACAATCTGAGCTCTCAAATGACCTTATGCTTACAAAGGAAATAGCTGTAATATATCAGCCATTCCTGTGATCACTGGAAATAAGGCTCTATCAGATCTTGTTTGAATTAAAATAGTATAAATTAGTATAGCAATACTTCGAATCAGAGTAATACCATAAACTTCAACAAGCCTGTACTCATTCGACTCAACAGATACATGATTTACTAATTGTACAGTGATGGATCTGACTCATCAGATTTTCAATTTGACTGATGTGTCTCTTTATAAGTATTCCTTTCCACATCATTCTAGTGTAACAGACCTGTGTAAAACTGTGAGGGAAAAGAGGGGAAGGGAAGGGAAGCAGGAAAATGCAGATTTTAGGTGCCACAGTAAAATTATCCAGTTAGTTAACCATATACTACAGTACTGAATATATATTTTTCAGATACAAAGAAATAAAAATATATTAATTTGTGAATAAGATCACAACTAGAAGAAAAGCAAGAAAAAATGCTGAATATGCTTTTGTATGTTAGGATTATAATTTTGAAAAAGAAAAGGAACAAAAAAACATCCACCCACAAGCAAACAGAGAACATCAGAACATTTTTTTCTGCATGTCTCTAGCTGTGACATGATAGAGTCTTGCTAAATTTCCTGGTTCATGCTGAGTATATCCACAGTGCAATGTTACCTGAAGGGAAACATCACTGGGGTTGAGATATTGTATCAAAGAAATCACAATTGTGTCATTTATGTATTTTATGACATACTTTTGTCACACTGAAAGAGCTGGTTCTTGGGGGGGGGTTTACAGTGTACTGTTAAATACTGTAATTATGTACTTCAATTCCTTGCATCTCTATGGATCTATGTGAGTGAACATTCATGTTTTGAAGGTTTCTGCTTTTTGGGAACACTGTTATGAACTGTGATGCGTCATTTTCTATAAAGCCATACCTTACAACTAAATGTTTCAATTATCTGAAAATTTACTGGACTAATACAGTTAATATGATCAGGAATTTAGTAAGCATTTTTTTCAGAATACCTGAATCAGCTTGCTGGACAATCATGGTGTCTAGCTTTTAAGAATAATTTATTAGGACTTCACTTTATATTTTGCTATCTCTGAAAAGAATAAATGTGATTGTGTAACACACTTTTTACTGTATGTTTTGGGCCTCCTCTCTCCAATCCAATTGTGATGTCCTGAGAGAAAATGTCTAGCCTTACAATGAAGCAATGATGAGATTGTATCTCAGAAGTGCTGGCCAAGAGAATTCACTTTGATTTCGGTTCTTGAGGGGAATGGTAAAACATTATTTTTTTCTAATAATCCATGTTTTAAAGTAATGGAAGGTGAAGACTAAATGTTTCTTCTACCAAAATGTCAAATCCCTTCCCTTATAGTTAAAGTTTTGATTTTCTTGTCACGGAAATATTTAAATTGGGTATACATGTGAAAAATAAAAAAAAAAACCAGGGCACACATCTAGTTACCTGGATGAGATAGAATATATTTACAGAACTAATTGTAACTAGGAGAATGAATAGCATTCTTTCAACGTTCTTAACACTGAAGAGTTAAAATAATACAAAATTAAAATTATATAACTTAACTGTATTGTAGGAATATAAATATACTTTGCTATACATTTATAGACTTAGATATACACCTATTTGCAAGGAAATGATTCTATGATTTTCACTGATGTCTCTGATTTTACTTTTCTAATAAGAAGGAAAAACTAGTATGCAAGGAAGAAAGAGCTGAAATTTCACAGAATAGAGCTTTGACTGTTCTCACCTTCTGGCAGTCTCACAGACAGGAACAAGCATTTTCAAAGTATTTAGACCCACAAATACACATTGCACTCCAGCTATGCCTCTGAGTTGTTCATACATGTACTATTTTTACATCAATGCCCACTTTTTGCATAGATTAGAGACTTTGAGATGATCAGATCTAAGAGTCCCCTTTAACACTTCAAGTTTAAAGTAAAGAGTCTAGACTTCTCTGTAGCTGGTAAAAAAAAAAAAAAAAAGAAGAAAAACCTCTTATGTCTTCTATTGCATCAATCACTGCTCTTCTTTACTAGCTATTCCCCTCAGAATACTTTGAAATGAGATCTGTCTTTGGATTGTCCTATCTGCCACAGTTCAAACACCTTTCTAAAGAGTGGCAATAAAAAGCTCTAAGTGCAAACCTGGCAGAACAAGGAGTCATTAGGCCCCTTAGATACCATGAAAGTGGTGATTGCATAAGAAACTATATAGATAGATGAAAGCTTTGGAAAAACATAACATGTTAGCAGAACTGTAGGAATTTATTCCCTGCATGTAAATAACTTTAAATTTAGAAGTCTTGTGTATGCAAAGAATTCGAAGTGGTGTTGCAATCATAGACAGTCAAAATTTGTCAGTGGACAAGAAATTGCATTCTTGCATATGTAAATCTGCCTTACATCTGCATATGTATTGCATATGTAGTTACTTAAAATGCATGTAGAACTGTTGATTCCTGTCTGTTCAGAGAGAATCGTCCATGCATTTAGTTAATAAAACTTCATCCCATGGTTACTCTAAATTTTTGATGGTAGATGACATACTGTCATGACTTGGAATTAGTAGATAACTGTTTATGGCATTTTGTTTGTGAGGTGTATGACTACTGAAGGCTTTTCAAACTTTCCGTGATTTTTAATTGGGCTTCACCTGAAGAATTTCTAGAAAATCAGACAGGTTCTGCTATTCTTAGACAGTGGAAGCAATTGCTTTTTCCCTAAGATATTGACAGCATCACACTATCATCTTATGTTCAGCACCAATTTAGCAAAGATCTGCAAAACGAATAGGTTCTTGTACCTTGGCGTCTGTGGACTTCCACTGGAGGGAGGAGAGTTCCCATGACTCAACATGCTGCTGCCCCCTCTTGGCAGTTTTTATGTTTCGGGACATTTTACCAGTTCAAGACTGTTGAATGAATGGACTGCTCATTGGGGATCATTTTGGGAGCCTTGCTCCTTCAGTGCCTCCCTGTTTTAGCCAAATTACTTTCTTAGCTTTTTTTCGTTTAACAGATCAACATCCATAATACAGAAACACATTTTCAAGACAGTAATTCAAAAGTTTACAAGATACTGTTGGGAAAATTCGGCTGCAAAACCTTATTTGTGATATATGATCTTATTTTTTTTCTCAGAAACATAAATATGTATATATATCCCCTACAGATTACCTTCAGCAGATACCCAGTTGGTACAGGTCACCTTCAGCTTTTTCAACATCATGCTTTTTCCCAAATTCATACCTGTATAATCTTAAATCCCACACTCACTGTCCTGTCCCCAGTCTCCTCTTGGGTTTAGAAATGTTCTCAGGTAAAACTAGCACAGCAGAGCCTGTGGAATCTGTAAACACAGTATTAAATTTCCTACTCATTATACACCAAAGTGGGTTGTCCTTAAAACTTCCTTTTATGTTTATATGTCAGCTGCTGTTGAGGCCTTTTATTACTCAAAATCCATCAGCTTGAAGGTCATGCTTTTATAGACCGTTGATGTCACTGCCTTTTGCATTTAGTGTAATGTGTGCTTGAAGATATAGTGAAGGCAAAAGGGCTCTTGGTTTCCTTGGGGAGTCCCATGCTATTATGTCCATGACTAGATTCACATGATGTTTCCTTATAAAGTAAGAACTTTATCTGTGATGCTTAGAAGTGGGATGAGTTGAGTTCTGGTATGACATGCTTCATATTTTCAGGTATTCTCATTTGTTCTGACAAATAAAAGCTATTTAATATAAAGAGACGTTCATGCATGTGAGTGGACCTCAGAAAAAATATTTTCTTTACAATCTATATTAATTCTCAACTTGTAGATATACTTATTTTTTTTTTTTTTTGGAAAAATACTGTGGTGTGCTCTGTATTTTGATGTGCATAAAATAGGGCATTACCTCTGTTCTTATGTGTTGATTCAGTATTTAATTGGGGGGGGGGGGGGGGGGTAGGATAATTCCAGAGTATAAAAAGATTAAAAAATATTCAAAATCCAAGTACATATTGTTCTCTGTTTATTGCTGATCGTAGCTGTCAAGGCAACAAGAGAAATCAATAAGTTCTGCAAAACATTAATTTCTCCTTTTTGATGTAAAACTATGCAAAGTTGAATACTGAAACAGAAACATTTAAAATTGAAATAACTTCATCTCATGCTAGGATGTATCTGGAGGGAGATAGGGATTTGAGGAAAGTATTCTAGGTATATAAAGCTGTATGTAAAGGGGTGTGTGGTAGGACAAATGAGAAATGAAACAAAAGCATTGCTGTTGAGATTCAGTGAAGACACCTGATCTCTTTGGGTTATATGGACTTCTTAAAACTTATACAACTACCATGCAGAGACAAACCATATCAACTTTGGGATAAAAAACATCTTTCCCCTTGCAAAATTTAAAAATTTGTATGATTGAAAGTCAAGAAAAAAATCAGCATTTTTCAGATCTTCCTGTGTTTAACCTCTGCTTCAGACTGACCATTTTGTTGACCAAAATCTTGGATTAAACAATTTCTGCCTGGTCTGTAATTTTATTCATAGTTGGTAGCAAGAACCATACCTCCTGTATTTGAGAATTCCTTCTGTACATATTTGTCCCTTGGGGCAAAACCAAAACTTGGTGACTGGTAGTGAAGTACCACATAAGTGATGGGACGCCTAACCCATATCATCCTCAGTCAGGCAGATAGGAATCTCATTAAGTCCAAGCAGAGGAAATGCAAAGCTTTGGACCTGGAGAAGAATCATCCATTGCATCAGCACATGCTGGGGATTAACCAGCTGACAAGCAGCTCTGCAGAGAAGGACCTAGACCTGGTATACCCCAAATTTACCAGGAACTACATAAATATTTGGTGATGCTGCAGTAAGAGCACCAACAGAAAATCCTGGGTTCTATTAGGAAACGCATTCCCCATAGGTCAGGGGAAGTGATCCTGCCCCTCTACTCAGCCCTGGTGAGACACAACTGAACTTCTGGATCCAGTGCTGGGCTCTCCAGTACCAGAGAGAGGTGGATATCTAGGAATGAGTCTAGCAAAGGGTCACAAAGCTGATTAAGAGATGGGAGCACCTGTCATGTCAGGAGAAGCTGAAAGAACTGGAATTGTTCAGCCTGGGGATAGGAATGCTCAAGGGGATTTTATCAATGTATGTAAATACCTGAGGGAGGAACTGAAGAAGCAGCAGCCAAAGTCTTTTCAGTAGTGCCCATGACAAGACAAGAAGCAATCAGCACAAATTAAAATTCATAAAATTCCACCTGGACACTAGAATTTTATTTTTTTTTTGCTGCGACAATGGTCATACATTGAAATAGTTTGCACAGAGATGTGGAGTCTCCATCCCTGGAGATATTCACAACCTAAGTGGACACAGCCCTTGGCAATCTGCTGTAGCTGAGAACTCCAGCAGGGGGCTTGGATTAAGATGTCTCAACATGTCCCTTACCAAACTCAATGGTTCTTCTGCAATACATGAACTTTATTTTACATTAACTATTTACTAGTATGTTTTTTAATTAAAAGAAAAATCTTTCGCTTCCGTAAGCAGAAAATTCATTCTTATTTACGATTAGGCAGATATCTGCTCCTGCATTGAAATAATATGATCACTCTTATTCTTGTAGGACAATTAAAATAATATTATCAAGGAAGATGTTTTGCACTATAACTACAAAAAACAGTGTAGCTAACCTTTCAAAAATTTCATGAACTGGAAATAAAAAAATAAGACAGTACTAGAAATCTTTAAATTGAAATTGTTAAAGAATTGCCACATCTTCCTGCATGACCCCCTCAAACTGTTATTTTCTTCCCTGAGCTGTTGTATCTACAATGTATTTATGTCACTTTGACCTTGGTTAATGATTGCAGCACTTTTTATTTTCTAGAAAACATGAAGTCATTCTTAAATTCTCTAAGTAGTTTTGTTGCTGTTGTTCTTTATTTTAAATTAACATAATGAAAAACAACTTCACATAAACCAAGGTTTGGATCATCAGCCTGAGAATCAGCAATGCTCGTGTTAAAAATTGGCTCTCACTCTCTACACTAAGGCACAGAAAGCTTTCTCTCATAAACTATCCTCAACCATAAAATATGGTGTTACATTTGCACTTCCATGAAAAATCCCTGTGGTCCTTCCTGAATCAATTGTATCCTCCCCTGAACATGCAGTAGCAGACAAAAATGCTATTATAAGAGGATATACATCCCAAATGACAAATACATATAAAATGTACTCTATTTAGTCATTTTATTGAGTGATTAATGAAGATTTAGTTGGATAGATAAAAATAATAATCTCTGATATTTTGCATGGAAAACCATTTAAGATTATTAATGTTACAGTATTTCACAATTATTTCGTCAATTTTGAGTAAAATTTAAATTCCTGTGAACAATATTGAATGGAAATTTTTGCAACAATGGCAGGTTTCATTGAATATTGCCTGTGACACATACAAGCTTTTGTTAGTCAGTAGAGAAGTTGATAACAAGATTTTAACTTAATTGAATTAACATCATGTAGAAAAAAATAACTTTGGGCAAACTAAGGGGAATTATACCAACTCGAATTTTAAGTGTATACACATGAACAGAATATACTGCTGTATTGTTTCAAATTAGTTTCCTTTGTGGTTCTGCATGATGTTTTCTATAATGTCAGTCACTGCTGTTTTTGAAGATACTGAAATACAAGTTACAGAAAGCTATTAAAACAGCCTATCTGTGAGGAAATTTTTAATTCCCTCATTAGTTTAAGAAGCACTGATAATTCTTATGTTATAAATTTTTTTTTAGTTCTTTTTTATGTTTTTTTTTTTAAATTTTTGTCATAACGTGGTATCACAGATAAAATGGTAAAGACATAGAAGGTTCTGGCAAACACTGCATAAATCTCTAAAATAATTGCCACAACTAATCAGTGTTGCCAAGATTTCATCCCCATTGCGGAGGTGTCTACTTAATTTATTGTAGGTCATTTGTAAACCATGGTGATCTATGAAGACAAAGCTAGGCCTAAAAGCAGTTATTTTCATGGAAAGTGAATTTTTCCCCTGTTCCATTAATGTCAGAAGTCATTTCTTGTAACCATTTCCCCACCCTGAAAAGAGAAATACATTCTCCTCTCATGACAGGAGACAATGAACACTCAATGTTGAAGATATTACTTCCAAATTCTAAGCCTCTGTTCTTGACCCAAACAAATGATTCAAATCAATAGAGACTACAGTCATCCAGAGGACTTCAGTAGTTTTCAGCATGGCCTGGAAATCCTAAACATCAATACTGAAGTCAAATTCACCAAACACATTCAAGATTGGGTCATATTCAGAGCTTGGGGAAAACTGATCAGAGCACCCAAACACAATTAAGCAGATCTCATTGGCTTATATTTTGGCTTTGGATTATTTCCCAGATGGAAGTTGAAGTGAAATTAAACCCATCCATTATATTATTAATAATTATAGCAAATCATGGAAATTATTTAATTAGAACCACAAAATATGAATATGTTAGTACACATACTAGTACTATTTGGCGGAAAACCACAAAGGCTGAATATGTCCCTATTCTGTAAGCACAGTTCCCTCTTGTTGCAGCAGGAGATGAAGGTTAGAACAAGAAGACATCAAATTATGCCTTGTTCAAAATTCAGTTATCTCCTTATGCATTTGCCAGGCTATCAGAAAAAAAAATAAAAATAGAGATAAGCAAAAAACCAGAATGAGAACAAATATCTTGCTATTTTATAGTACGAAAGCTTTTTTCTCTTATTTTACCCCAGTGTACCAACAGGATGCTTTAGAAAAATGAACATATCCAGTTATTAATCATAAGAATACATTTCAGGAAGCCATTCTCCTAGCAAAAAATATTTAAGCATTAAGAAAGTCCTGCTGATGCTGTGTACAAGAGAGTTTTTACACATAGAATAATTTCTTTTTTTTAAAAAAAGGCAGAAACTGCTGAAATATTGAATCCACTCAATGCCCCAGATAGAGACCTTTTGAGATGTGTATCTATTTTCAGAAAATGATAGAAAGAGATGGAATTCAGCAGATGTTTAAATCCTGAAAAGACATCACGAATAGTACTTTTTCTTCAGCAATGCTCCAATGGTATATATCAGTTTGACAGTGAAAGGCCACTCTAATTCCCTCTGTAATAACCTAGGGAATGACACTTGCTCGGAATGTCAAGTTCTGAAAACTTGCTGTTAATTACAATGCTTGCCATGATATTTTCAATTGTATCAGCATTGGTAGGAGTTTTTGTCTGTTTCTCTGTCATACAGTAAGCACTGAAAACTGACCCTCTGGTTTATGCTCTGCCCCAACACACACAACTCACACCTTTAAAGTGACCTTTATGTTCACTAGCAGGTGTAAGATTATATAAATTATGACTCCCAGTGTATTATCAATCAAAAAGCTACTTGTCAAGCTGCTTTTTTGCTAACAACAAAAAAATCAAATCTATCCTCAGAGGCTATAATCCTGTACAGGCGAATAAAATACCATGGGGTCTGTTCTCCTCTCAGTGCACATACGTAAATCTCTTTCCTACTAACATTAATGGGGAGTTACACGCATGCATCAGGAGGAGAATAAATCTGCAGCAGAGCACGCAGGAAACCATTCAGTGTGAAATGTTTTAAGGAGACAGATAGGGGAAAACACCACATGGAAAGAGCTTATAATGCATTCATTCAGCTTTACTTACAACTCCTGATGAACTTTTTCAGACTGAATGCTGTACATTTGTGTCATGTGGATTTAGAATGCTTGATAAATTATATTAGCAAGTACATATTAACTGTAGCATGATTCAGGTGGGATTGCTGTCTCTAGGTCTTGCATTGCAGATTGATGGTTATAGAGTCCAAAAAGCTTTTAAAGAATTCATGTCAGATGTTTTCAGGTTTCAGCTTTAACATTTGACAGTATTTTAAAACTATTAAGGTTTTTCAGTCTCTCCTAAATGTGTGTAAGTCTTAATTTAAGTGAAAACAAGGAAACATATACATCTGCTTCCTCAAATACCTATTATTCCAAACAGGACAATCAGCACAGAATACAATGATAAGATGCTGCACTTTGTAACCTCAGGCACAGACATTCTCTGCCTCTCTAAGTTAAATGTGGTGTACATGGGCTTTGTACAGTCATATCTTATTAGGAATATTATGAGAAGCAGACTTTGTCTGGACTATTGTAAAATGTTGCTCAGTTCTGATGGGAGGAAAAAAAAATATAGCTGTACATAAATGTATCAATATAACTTCCTTACACATACCCAGGCTGAAAATCTGGCTTTCTACAATCACAGTGGCTAATGGCCATTGAGTCATGTATTTATTCTTGTCCTTATCAAAGAATTTAGTAGACACAGGAATTTATTAATATGTGTGTCCATATATGTGTGTATTCATGCATATATATATATATAGCATAAATATATAAAGTTGTGAAAGTAATGTCTGAGTCAATTTAAGATGCCATTTTGTTGCAAAGGTGAATGGCACAATAAGTGCCAGAAAGGCATGATAATTGCAAGCAAAGCAGGAAAATGTCCAAAGAGTGAGAATATTGTCAGAAGTCAGATCAGTTTCTTTTCTTCCCTATCCAATTAAATTTAGTTGCATTTAGGAGATTATGATTTGTACAGCAACTGAAGAAATAATGCCGTTCAAAACTATTTTTGGTAAATTTAAATAAATTTATATGTTCTCACATTATTATTGTTGTTTTTAGTTTGATTGGGTTTTGTTGGATTTTTTTTCACCTGAAAGAATGTAATACTCTGTGAAAAGGACGAGTAGAAATTTCAGTTTAAAGGCATTATTTTCACATGCTGACAGATGTATCAACCTATAATTTAAACCCTACTTACTCTGCATTGGAAATAGAGATCTAAAATATTTACTAAACCAGTTAGGGCAGTGAGATAATGGAAGGGGTATGGTAGCACTCAAATAAATAAACTGCAGTAGCATCTGCTGTAGACCCTGAAGGCTTGACGAGAGAAAGTATGAAATATTCCTGGACCAACTATCATAGAGCTTGAAATCTCCAGGCGCTGTACTCATGGGAAACTTTTGCTGTGCAGCCATCTGGTGGGTGACAAGTACATCCAGCCATGAATCACCAAAGACATTCCTGAGTTAGATTTGTAGAGGACAGTGTCATGATTCAGGCAGAAGGGTTATCCAGTAATCAGAGCCTTTGTTATTAAGGAAGTGTTGATGGAAAAGAGTACGAACACAGTATTTGTTCAGATACTTGGAGGTAAACTAAGTGGTCAATGAAGTAAAAAAACCCAGTAATATAAGTGGAGAATAATGGAGAATTAAGAATAGTGGAGAACTAAAGAACAGTCAAAATCCTTGGCTTACTCAAATCCACTTGCATTTTGCTGATGATTTGAGTAAAATCAGGTTTTTATTTATACTGGGATAATAGCAATGAGAAGTAGTTGAATATGTCTGCAGAGTAGAAACTGATGTATAAGAAGTACTAAGATTAAATTACAAGACAGTATTATTCTAATAACAAGGGAAAATATAAGAAACTATAAAAGGCCAGAGTAGCTTTACAATAAAATTCTTAAAGGTTAAAAGGATCCAGACAGCAATAAATGTAATAAAAAAATCAGAGTGTAAGATTTTTTTGCAACTCTCTACAATCTCTATGATTTAGAGATCCCCCAGAGACCTTTCTGTAGTCTGATTTTGCTGTCTTTATTTCTTATCCAGAAGGACATAAATAAAAAAGCTTAGGTAATAAAATAGACAAGGATTGAAGAATTTGCAGATAAATTAGATTTTATAAATATTTTTTTAATAAATATGAGATTTTTCCACTAGTGTAAAAATATTACACATTTCAGAGCTGTAGAACAAAAGGCTCAGGGAGTGAAGTGAATTCTCTGAAAGTCCTAATGCTTCTGACAACCCCAGCTGAGGCATCCCAGTCAGCCTTACATGCCAGACAAATGACTATGTCGTATTTCTCATATAGCAAAGTTCTGCCTATGCCCATGTCTGGGCAAGCACTTGTAGAACTTTCAAGTCACAAAGGAGGTCACATGCTGAGTTTAAACTGATATTCAAACTCCCCTCATTTATGTTTTAGGTATCTCAGTCTTTTATGGAAATGCGGCCCCAGGAGCTCACGGCAGCTCCTTGTTTGGCATACTGGTGGAATAGATGGTTTAGCACACCTTCTCTTTTCCTTGCATAAATTGTTTTCCCCTCAGAACAAAGCTCTTAAAAGCTCTTGTCATTATTTGCATATAAACTCTTCCATAGCACCAGTACTACATAGTAGTCAGTATAACGTGAAAATGTGGATGCAGAGCAGTGTAATTCCCTTTTAAGTAAAGACTAGAAATTCCGAAGTATTCCACATCCAAAACCCATAATTTGTTGTCTGTGGTGAGATTTTTTAAAAGCAATTTTCTTATGCAGAGGGCCTTTTAAAACCTTGTTGTCTGTCCCCTTCACACATCACTGAGCTATAAGAAAGTTAGTTCCAAACAGGATGAGAAAACTTTTTTTTTGGATCTTTCAAAACATTTTATTTGAAAACTTTTTCCTTTCTGTTGCCCAATTCAGCATATGCTTCTACAAAAGATTTCTACTCAGTTGAATAAATTCATTTTCATGGGATTGTGCATATGAATAATATCCCCCTTGTGTGAAGATACTTAATCTACTTATATAGTATATAATTTATGTTTTAGATTTGATATCCCAAGCTCACCCAATTTTTCCATGAAGGTAAACCCTGATAATCCCAGATACTGTATTTTTTTAATTGAGTAGAGACCACTTAAAATAGAACTTCTAATTTAGATTTAATAACTCTATAAAAGATAAATCTAGTTGCCATGTAATAAACAGTAATTAATTAGTTAATATCAATTAAATACTAAAAATATTAATTTACATTTAACATCTAACTACTGTAATTTGCTATAGCTATCTTATTAAATGCTAATTAAATTCCTAAACATTCTTACAAGTTTAATGCATTAATAATAGGAACGTAAGTACACATTTACTGTATCTGCAGTTCTCAGTTCATTACATGGCAACTAGATTTATCTCTTTTACACTAATTAAATATACTAAGCAAACCTCAGTAACTTTTCTTAACACATACCATAACTGTTTTATTAATTTCAAATTAAATGCCCATTTAAGATTTCTAATCTACAGCTGCCCTAAACAGTTTCCTGCTAACAGAGCAAAGGTTACAGTGATGTTATAACTAAACCATGACACTTCTAGATGTTGGTCATATGAGAAGCAAGGCTTTTTTTCTGCTCTGTTTTAATTTAAGCATAATGACTTTTTATTAATTCTCTTATATTCTTCCCAGAAAGGACTTGTCTTTCCTTTCTCACTCTGCCCCATGTCAGCATAATCCTATTTCCTCTCTGTAATCAGTTTCTCTGTAATTTTTCTACCTATGGTAGCTCATAGTTCACCTTGGTTATTGTTTCAATAGTCTTGAAATAGAAGAAAAATTCTTTCCATAGCTATCATTGTGCTATTTAAAATATTTCTGATGCTTACAAAATCATATTAATCTTCAGCAAAATCACTCAACACCCTGGAAGTGTTAAGCAAATGCCCATATAAACACCTGTAAGTAAAGAAATTCTGCTCAGAATGTCAGTCAGGCCACTATGAACATGTCAGAGTAACATCCATAATAGGATTTCTTTGGGAAATGGAGGGAAACACTACAGTCACATGTATCAAATTATTTAGAATCATGGTTCTTTTCGCATACGATGGAGGCTGTCATAAAGACAGGAGGCTGCTGTGCAGCAAGAAAAGCACATTAGCTATTAACCTTCCCCCAGCCGATCAACTTTGTTTTGCAATCTTTCCTCAGAACCATTAGAATACCCTGAAGAAATAACTTTCCAATTAAAAAGGATCTCAGAGAACAAAGCCATTTTATCTCTGACTCCTGGTGTTCTTTATTCCAATAATTTAAATTGGAATTGATTTTTCAATTTAGCCGTTGACTTGCTATGGACACACAGCTGAAAAGGCCGAATGGAATTGCATGGCTGAAATATTTGTCTTTGTGATGCACTCCTCATAAATTCACAGGAGCCTACTTTTTTTTTTTTAATGCATTTTCTTTTTGCTGTTACTGCTTTAGACAACAGCTTTTTAGCTCAGCATGAGCAAACTGAGAAAACACGTCCAGTATGACCTCGAGGGCCTCATACTCAGTTCTTCGTAGATCTATTTAATTGTTACATCCCTAAGAAAAATGAATAGATCCAGTGTAGCCAAAGTGATAACTGTTTCTTAAAGCCTGAAAATGTGTTCAACAATTTTGGTGTGCATTTCTGATTTTGTTTCTTTAAAATAATAGTTTTTAAAAGAGAACAAACAGTAATAAAATAATAATTTTTAAAAGTAAACACCTATAGTCAGTAAATTTTACTGTGTAATTCCAGAGTACAAATGTGGAATTACATAAACAGTTTAGGTATATTTTCTCACTGTTCTAGCAGCAGACTCACTTAACACAGTAATTGATTTACCTGTAGAACAGTTTTGAATTAAGCACTCAAGTTATTAAGAAGCCTTTTAAAAGATTAAGGTCCAGTGGTGCCTGTAGTTCAGCTCAGTGTTAGTGCAACCCAACACTTGACATAAGTAGGGAGAGACTTGTATCAGTTTGACTGAAGACAGAGATGGGTCCTAACACTCAGAATTTTGTAATTTCACCATCTTAGATTCTCAGTGTTTTCTGAGTAACTTTTTTCTGGGTAAACACTGTCAGGCTGATACTGTGACCACTTCCCTGGGGAGTCTGTTCCAGTGCCTAACCACGCTCTGGAACTTTTTCTGCTCCAGTTAGGTTTCTTCCAGGTGTACTTTTAGGTATACATGCTCTTAGAAGATTAGATAGAGCAGTGTGTACATGAGAAACTGTGTGTTGCTGGGATCTAGCTCAAAGACTGGCTCTCACCCTTTTTTCCCTTTTTTTTTCTCAGTTTGTCAATAATCTGTCAGTCTGTGACAGGATGTCTCCACTTAATGTTGAAAATTCCTAATCAAAGTGGGATGGCTATTAGAACGCAAATAAACTTATGAAGGAAACTGTAGAAACTGAAAGGACTATGTTACCTGTTGAATATTAAAATATCATTAATACTCTTTGACAAATATATGAAGTAGTGAAGATGAGAGAAGGAAGAAAAATACATAAGGGAATGGGCAATGATGTATCAAAACCCTATAATTACTAAACTATCAACAAATAGTTAAGTAACAAAATTGAGCTGGGGTTTTAGTAACCTTTTTAAATCATCAGAGCTGAAAGACATCTTGGTTCTTTTCCAACATGAAAAATGTATATGCATTTCAATTACTTTTAAAATTGGTTATGATACATTTGTGAGTTGAACTATCTTGAAGTTAGAAGTTCATTCTAGTTCTGTATCATCTCTTTCTACTTTTTTAAAAGAATACATTGTGGATCATGGGATTATTTGACTTTTTCCTGGTTCCTTGATCCAGCTGCATTCCAAACACATTTGGATGATACCCAAGTATGTGCTAGATTCTCCCCATGCTTGTCGAGTTTTGCTTTTCACAAAAAGCAATCCCAGACTCACAAACAGAAGGACAGTCTTACCTGTCTGGATGACTGACAGGATGGCCAGGATTTCAAATGTTTTGTAGATTGCATTAGTCAGCAGAAGTGACTGATGTCACAAGAGTCTTTCAAAAGAAGCTTGGATGCCAAAAATAGCATCCATGTTCCCTCAATTATTGGAAAAATAAAAAAAAGACTTCCACATACATATGTAGACACACAGAAACATATATTCTCTTAAAATACATCCTTTCCATGTCATCTGCTGCAAGTCATCTGTATAGCAAAATGACAAAAGAAATGACAAGAAGCTATTTTGAATTTATTCTACCAAAAGCCACGAGTAAAAAGGTCGTCATCAGCCAGCTGGGCTATTTAAAATGTTCAGCTGCTGAACAGTGGTTTTCCTAAAGCATATTCAAAACTGATTTCTAACCCTTCCAGATAGATGAAGAAACAGACCATTTCAAGAGAGGGAAATGTCTTTTTTTTATGAGGAAAAAAAAGAACAAAAAAGCTGCTCATTCCATAAAAGACTGAAGTTCAAGTCTCACTTCAGAAACACAGATTGTACATTGTCATTCATTGTATGTTTTATTAAAAGCAGTCATTGTATTGGCGAAAACAGGCACTGCATTGGAATTATTTTATGTTTCATACTAGTTTGAGAACATGTTTGATCCTTAAATTTTAGGGTCCCTTAAAATCCTCTATTAATTCTGTTAATTTTATTCATTTATTACAAAGGAAATTATTTAGAATGCTAATAAAAAATCTTGAATGCATTTTTTATTCTTTGTCTTAGGATGGCACTACCTGAGAGAGCATCCTTGGTCAGTCAGTTCAAGGAGCCCATTTTGTCCCTTCCTTGGTACAGTAATCCTCTGCAAATTTTATCTCTTTTTAAAAAGAGACCTGCAACTGATATGTTTGGGCAGAAATATGTCTTTCTTTCTTCCCTTTTCTCCTCCCTATTTTTCCTTCATGATTGTTATTTTCTCTTTTATTGCCTAAAGACAAGAATCTGGATTTTAGTTGGGGGTTATTTAAATATGCAGTTTCGATATACTTTTAGAGACTTGAATCTGCTTCAGCGTTTTGACTGAAGTATTAATAACTGCAAAAAAATTCAGAATGGAGTTTAAACAACAACAAAAAAAGAATGGTCTAAGCATTTAATTACAACTGAGCAGGTTGAAAACATTAATTTATATGGAAAATTATCAAAAAATATTCTCATCATGCAGGTATAAGAGACTATTCATTATGTACATGCATATATGGATCTCAAAGTCCCATATATCAGATTCCGGCCTGACGTGTTCTTTTAGACAAATGACATTTCATTTTCTGAGTATATGAACTAAACTCTTGACATTGTACACAGTTTGGAAAATCATCTTTCCCAAATTATTGCTTTTATGGATGTCAGACACTTGGCCATATTAATTTCCAAGTATGCCAATGTTAATGAGTAAATGATGCAACAGGACCCACTTTTATATGGCTTATTTTATTCTCTAATATCAATAAAAACCCCTAATCTTGAAATCATTGCATTTCTATTAATTTGTATAATCACATTTTTGTACAAAACGAAACAAAAATAAAAGCAGAAAAAAATCCCAACAAAACCTACCCTCAACAAATGCAGCATAGGTGTCGTGTTATTCCACACAAATAACTTGGAAACATTTGCATACCTCAAATGTTCCCTATCTTAGCTACTCTCTTGCAGTTTAAAACGATTTACCCTTGCCCTGTTATTATATGCCCTCGCAAAAAGTCCCTTTCTGTCTTGGAGACTCTCTTCAGATTCTGGAAGGCAACACTTAGGTCACCACAAACCCTTCCCTTCTCCTAAACAATTCCAATTCTCTTAGCCTTTCCTCATATCCTCATATTCCTCTAATAATTTTGGTGGCCTTCCTCTGGATTTGTTTCAGTAGATCCATGTCCTTCCTGTGCTGGGACCCCAGAGCTGATGCAGCCCTGCAGGTGGGGTCTCACCAGAGCAGAGCAGAGGGGGCAGAATCCCCTCCCTGACCCTGCTGCCCATGCTGCTTTGGATACAGCCCAGGACATGTTTGGCTCTCTGGACTGTGAATGCACAGTGCTGGGTCATGTCCAGCCTCTCACGAATCAGCACCCCCAAGGCCTTCCCAGCAGGGCTGTTCTCCATCTACCTGTGCCGATACCAGGGATTGCCCTGATCCAGGTGCTGCACCTTGCACCTGGCCTCATGAGATGCCCATGGGCCCACTTGAATTTGTCCAGGTCCCTCTGGATGCCAGCCCATCCTTCAGCTGTGTCAAGTGCACCAATCAATTTGGTGTCTTCTGCAAATTTGTTGAGACTGCCCTCAATCCCTTCATTTGTGTCCTTAATGAAGATGTCCAATAATACTTGTCCCAGTACAGACCCCTGAGGGTCCTATTGACTGTACTCCTTGAGGAGCTGGAAGTTTGCTTTCCTAAAGCTCAGGGGCCTAACTTTACTTCTTACCTGACCCCTATCCCTCAGGATTGCCAACTCCAACAATGCATAATCAGGAGACATACTGGACAAATCTGGCTGAAATTATACACTAGTGCTGAACACACTGATCTTAATCCTGATCAAAGTTTTAGGAGCAAATTATCTGATTGGGAAGTTTTGATTTGGATTTAGTCTGTCTTATTTTTTTTCTGGAGCTTCATTGATTCAAACAGCATCAGTCTTTTGTGTAATTGTCATGTGATATGTGAAATGTCACTGTGATTCTTTCTTTACACATAGCCCCTATAATATGTGTACAGTTTTTTCCATGCGCTCCAGAAAGTGGTATCTATTGCATAATTCAAATTCTTACTAAGAAATTATAGTACATAATGATATCTGTAATTGAGTTTAGCAGAAACTTTCTGAATTCTTCATGTACACAATGAATGAGTTATTATTTTTTGTCCTTCAAGCTTTTTATAGTTGCTATTCTATAGGCTAACACATTTATTCATCCATTTAAAATACTTTCTCTAATGCTTAGATATATTTATGTATAAAATGTTTCTGAAAGCAAAAGTTAATCTAATCTTCTAATAATTTGCTATGGCAAATCATTTAGTAGTCCAGGTGATTTTTATTTTCTAAAAGGACTCCTTTTCATTAAATTTTTGTGGTGTGATCCTTTTGCAGTGCCTAATTGTATCAGTAAGAGTGTTTTACTAAAATTTTCACTACAGAATGTGTATAATGGATCGAAAAACTGTGTGTGGGGGGTGTGTGAGTATGTGGGCAGAAGGGTTTCAAAAGTGTATTATCTGAAATGAATTACTAATTCACTGCACTAAATATGGGAAGGGTTTCAGTGTTTTTCACTTATAATAATTTCTCAAAGTGTATTTATTTGGGGACTGTTTATTAACAAAATTAATTTATTCATAAAGTTATGTTGCACCCCCCCAAACGATTAAGACAAAGAGAAAATGAAAATAAAGGAAATTTCATCAACAAATTTAAAAATTATAACCTTGCAGTGCATAGGAATTTCAGGGATCATCTGGTCTTGAAGTTGCTTTTGATTGTATCTAATCTGCTGAAAGAGGACTAAGGAGAAAGCAGTTAGAATCTGATTACCAATTTAACTATCCTCCTCGTCACTATTTTGGATGCACCATCCAGACATGTCACAGATGGAAACAGTTTTCAGCAGTGTGTATGTGAGCCAGTCTGTACAAAATGTTCCTGTGGTCAGTGATCACCCTCTTTTAGTTAGCAATGTCAATGAATTTAGCTCATCTCTTTATGCAAAGAGAGGCAATATCATTTTATTTCCTATATAAAATATAGCCCAAGGGTTCCATTGGTGTTTTGTGCTCATTAAGCCTGAGTTTACTCTTTGGAGATGTAAAGAAAAGGTGACATCTATTCTACCAAATAATACATGACAGAGATTGTTCTGGCTGGATTGCCAGAGGTATCACAAGTTTTTGGTGGTGCTTATATGCAGAAGTGTAATTTACACCAAGGAACAGGAAATCTGAGTCCTAACTGGCTTCATTTCTAGCTTGTAACAGTTAGCCATATCTGAAACAAATCTAGAATATTTTTATTTGATTTTGCTGGCTACATATCTTTTATTTTTTTCCTATTTATTCATCTATGAAGACCAACCCCCTGACACTCCAGTTATTTATTTTTAGACTACAGACTAGTCCAAAAGCAAATAATGTAGGCAGGTTGAGGAAAGGTGAAGACACTTTTTCTGAAATTAAAGCCTGATTAGATATTGGGTATCTCCAAGAGGGAACTACTAAAAACAATTGTTTATCAGGTTGTTCAGTTTGGTGGATCAGAATGAATGAAAACAGTAACAGATCTTCCCACTGGGCTGAGAAAAAGCAAGCAGCATAATGGATTTTAAATAGTTTTAGAATACACTATTGATAGCAAGCCAAGTTTGTTTGGTTTTTTTCACAGAGTGCATTCAAAGCACTAGGGTTATTGTTAGGAAAGAATTATTGTCTCATTTTGTATGTCAATGAGAGATGATCTTTTACACAAGTGAACGAAGTAATCTGTTGATAGCTACAAAACCATATTGTTACACTGAGGTTAAAATAATATTTTTTCAGCTGAGGTAGACATAACTGGAAGAAACTGAGTCTATTCAATTCAGTGCATTTTAAAAAAAAGACCTGACCACAGGTTCTGTCTGATGTAGTTGTGTATTTGGTGGTATAAGGCATGATAATTCTATGTCATTCTGTTATTCAACAAATTGCATTATGAAGTAGAAACTAGAACATTGTACATAATATTTGTGTGGAAGAGAAAAACTGCTTTCATAGTTTGTGGGGGAAAATTATTAGTTTTCTGATGCTGATAGAAAATGTAAGAAATACTGTACTTATGTCTGGCACATCTAAACTCATAACATCTATTTGCTTTGCTTTGTCAAAACATATGAAAAATCATTAAAGTGTTTTAATAAATGTCTGGTTTTCTTGCTCATTCATCTTATAAATATTAATTAGCCATGGATCAGGCAATTAAAGTTTAATCAATTTGCACTAATTAGCACCACATACTTGCATAAAAAGATAAAACCAGCTCCTGCATCTGGCTGTTATTTGCAGTTTTTGTCAAGTGCTGATGAGTTTCATCTTGAAGAGAAGATTAAGAAGAAAAGAGGAAAATAAGAAAGTAGTGTTAATTTTATTAAATCTTCAATCAAACCTTCTGTTCATAAGCTTTATGGGACAATACCAGGTAACATTTCACTTTACACGAAAGTAGACATGATTGGACAAAAATTTAACACTTTTCTGTGACCACTCCCTTCCTAATTATAACTTGTAAGAAAAAAAAACAAGCCCTTCTGTGCAAAAGCCCAGGTTCTATCTCACAACAAAATAATTTTGTAATCATATACCTGGAGCTGAACACCCCAAACTTTCATAAGGAAAGTAAAAACAAATTTTCATCTAAAAATATTTTCAGTTCTCAGGTATGTGAGTGGAAAAAACCACACAAAATCTAATCTTAAATTCACTTAGAATTTTTATGCTTTTAAAGATTGGTTTCAGGATTTAAATTATTCCCCTTTTCAACAGAATGATAAAACTTCAAAGGTCACCTTCCAGTATTTTGCTAGAGGTTGGACCATAGGACAGAAGATTTTAGCCTGGCTCAAATGGCACCGAAATTAGTTGATAGATATATTACTGGAAATGTGTCAGGCACCTGTAGTGAAAAGGGGATAAAAGAACTTCCTGCCCACCAGGAAAGACAATTATTTACTAGTATTTCTTGCTGTCATTACTGTTTGGTGTTTGTGTTACAATATTTATTGCCTAAATTATCTATTCAGCAAAACTAACAAAAGTAACTGGTGAGGTAACAAAATTAAAACACATACACAAACACACACAATCCCAATATTTCTTTCCATTCAAGAGGTATATTTCTCAGGTGTTTCACTTTCTCTAGGAAATGCTGTGGTAAATCTTATTCTAGAAGGTCTTAATCTACATTTGGGGATTATAAAAGTATTGGTTCTGGTTAAGAAGCTTATGATATCCTTTAATATTACACTGTCATGTATTTAAAAAAAAACAAACACTCTGACTGTACAGGCCAAATCACTTACACGGTAGTCCTTGAACAGAGAAAAATTCAGAGATTCCAAACATCACTTACTTATTCCTAATTTGAATCCAAAGGAGAACAGTGTGCCCAAATGGATAGCTGGATAACAACTAAGTGCTGTTAAATAAAAATTGAAAACTGCATATTTCAGTTATCACAGACTTGTCCAAGTCACTGTTCTGGGTTCCTGTTGGCCATAGCTTAACATCATTTAACTCATGGTTGTCTACTAAGGAAACTGGAAAATCAGCATGCTGAGTCACTGGCTTTTTACATAATTAAATGTCATAAAGAAACAGTCAAAGCTTTCATAATATAATTCTGGTTTTGGCTTCTGAATTTGGCTGAATGAATTAAACTGCCAACCTACCAAACAGGTATTATTGACTACTTCTATATGACTATTTTCAACTTTAAAAAGAGGAAAAAACAAAGCATTCCTTACAGCCTATTTATGTAACCGAAAATGTGCATAGGGGATGAAAAATTTATTTTATCACCAATGGAAATTTACTTTAAACTCTGCAGGTAAAACCAAGGTTTTACAAGGGATTTAACAGTAAAAAAAATCCCAAACAAAAAACCAAACCACACAGCATCAACCAACCCATAGCATGAATCATAAAGAAGCTATGCACCATTTACATAAGGATTTTCATGTAGTTTATGCAAGAAAAGACTTGTGGATGGTTATTGATATTTTTCAAATGAAGTATGTATGAACCATTAAACTCCTCATTCCATAGTGTACAAGCCATTGCTCTGCTAAACACTCTTTTACTACATAGGCTATAAATGGAGCAGAGGCACTTGAAAATGTGTCATTTTTCAATGTTTGTTTAAAGATCTGACACATATGACACACAAAACCACCTGGTAGATGAAAGTTCAAATTGCTGATTGTTGTTACAGAACCTTCACAATAGGATATTGTGCAGGAGATCTATTGTTTTAGAGTATAGAAACACTGCTTTTGACATGATCTCTAAGCACTTTCCTTAATTAGGGCACTGAAACAAAAAAAACTTTAGTAGAAAAAATTCCTTCAGATGAATAATTTTGGCTGAGTGGTTTCCCCTATGATGTACCATATGAATATATACATTGAACAGTGCCTTCCACTGAAACTAGAAAACTAAGCTCAGTGGAGTAGTCTACAGTAAACTTTAGTGGGCTTAGGAAGAAGACAAAAGCTATAGTGTATTTGCAGATAATACATGGACCTGTGAGCAGTATAGATATATTTACTACGATATTTTTACTAAGATATTAGTCTTTTAAAGGAGAGGGTATTTTCAGAAGTGTTTTACTGGCTAAAACTATTAAGCTGAAGTGTTCTTTAACTCATATCAAGGACATTAGTGAGAAATTATACGGTGCCTTTTTATGGTTATGAAAATCAGAAGTGGAGAAAATCATGAAAAATATGCATGTTTTGCATGGAGTATACAGTTCATGCATTTCATATCTGACAGTTTTTTGATCCCTATTGACACAGGAATTTAAAATCTACGCCAAATTTTCTCTTTCCTATCTTTTTGACACAGGCCCTGAAAAATATAAAATTATCATAACTTATAGTAAGATCCCTCACCTACATCCAGGGACTTCCTTCTACTTCTCAGTGTTTTAGGTTTTTTCATTCGTTTGGGGTTTTGGGAGAGGCGGGGGGGGAGGGGGTTTGAGGGTTTGGAGGTTTGTCAGTGTTTTTTAGGGTCATTGTTTTTGTGTTTTGGGGTTGTTTTTCTAATATAGTCTTTTTTTTTTTCCTGAGGTGACTGTCTCTTTAAAAATCCCTACATTTTGTCTCAACTCTTTTTCTGAGGTGGCAGGTCAGAAATTATTCACTAAATGTCACATTACGAGTAGTGTCCTGTCACTGGTGGTGTTACTCACATGAGTAATTTCATTGACTGCATTGTGAGTAACAGCTACTCACTATTGTGAAGCCAGCAATTTCTCTCTGCTACTACAGGAGGAATGCAGTGGATGATGTGAAGATAGGTACCCATCCAGTTTCTCTACCTTTGATCAAGATCAAAGTACATTTTTGAGATTGGTGCTGTGTTAGATTAGGCTGCCTTCTTTACTATTCCAATTTGCTATTCTGTTTTTCTTTTGAGTTTATAAAAATTGAGTTGCTTTTTTATTGACAGGCATTGCACTGAGAATATAAATTTGGAATTTTGTTGTCATTTTAAGTCCGTGTGCATTCTTTGTAAAAGCACATAAAGATACAACGATTTCCTACTTAATCTTGATATGTGCCTGTAGAAAGTGAAATGAGCACTCAGACAAATGAGTTCACTCTTGGAAGCCTTACTTCACTGTCTAGGAGACAAGTAAGAATTGTGCCGCCTACTTTGAATTTATGCACAGTAGGCAGTAAATATCCTGAGCCTCACCTGCTTTGCAACAACAATGGGTGCTTGGAATAGAAGAAAGTGGTGCACAGAATCTTTCTACCACTTGCAGGAATGTGACTTCCAGAATCAATAACAGCCTTTATCTGGAGATATATTGTCAGGTGAAGTACTTTGTACTGTAGAAATTGAAGACAGGTATAGAAGATTCATTCAAATTGCATGTAATAGCACAGATAGTCATGCACACCATCACTTTTATCGGTATTGGATGAACTTATTTAATAAGGTATCTTCTAACTTCTCCAAACTCTAAATGTAACAATGTTGGCGGTTTAAGTATAAATTTTGCTCAGAAATCATTGTTCAATGACTAATGAATACCTTGCACCAAAGGACTTGCATTCTCAGGACAACAGATGGATCAGCACAAAACAAAGAAGATGGTACAGAAAACAGCTAGAGGGGGCTCATTGTAGCTGGAATGTATTCATCCATTCTGGAATTGTGTGAGGGAAGTTTGTGTGAGGGAAAGATATGAAGGAAGCTGCTAAGAGTGACACTTGATTGAACAGATGGAGAAGAATAAAGTGTAGAGATAGAGTTTGGAGCCAAAGACTTATCATTATGACTGAATGAGAGTCATAGTCAACTTTAGTCTATATATCACAGGAACTAAAATTGAGTTTTCTCAAGTATTTTATCTGAGCTTGCTTAAGTGTCATAACACTTTCATCTTTTGACTTTTATAGAGTCCCCCTCCCCTAATTACTTTCTCCTACCCACTGGAAAAGTATTCCACTAGGCACAGAGGTGCTTTCATTGACAAAATCCAGAAATCCTCTGATGATGAGACATTCAGTAAAAATATCTTGATAAGAAAACTCGGAATATAGCAAGCTACTTTAGTTTTATGGTAGAGTTACAACTTGAATTAGATTGCTACTCATCATTTACTGATTGGAACACAAAGTTTGCTTTTTAGAGAGAACCCTAATTCTTCGAGTATCCATGGGGATTTATTACACTTATTAAAATGAGCCCTGTCCTATCTCTGCCTCAAAACAGAAGGTATTGCAGCAATGGCTGCATTTGCATGTGACAAGAGCCTGTCATAAGGAATATAGTTTTAGCAAATCTGAACTACTTACTGTTCAAGGAATGCTAACACTGATGTAGCATGAAGCTCAACCACAGCATAACTTTAAACACACTCTGCTTAAACCTTGCCAGACTTTTAATTCCAGTTTTACAGGAAGGAGGATACTGATGCGCCAAAGTCAAGAAAATACCTTTGTGGATAAGCTAAGGTAAATAAATATGATTTAATTTTCCTACCAACATAGTATGATTTTGTCTTTAAATACGTATTACTAAGTAGCACAGGTGAAATGAATATCTAATCTGGAATTTGCATGAGGTACTGTATGTAACACCAACAGATTGTCCTGAGAAGTTGTGGGATTTTTTTCCAGATCTATCCACATGATGCAAAATACCATCTGAGAAAAACAGATGGTCATGCCTCTTCAATCTTGCATTTCTATATATGAGCTTATAAAAATAAGATCTGTAGACAATTTAGCTAGAAATGTTTCTTATTTTATCTTGACCAGTGGATAAAATAAAGTCTCTAGAGTAAAACTCGTAGCAATAACCTAGGATTCCCTGTACCAAACTGAATGTGCTAACTAGCAGACAGCTCTTTCTCTTCTCCCCTCTCCCTCTCCCTCCTCCCTCCCATGATATCCTGAAATCTTTTCTGCATAGTGACACAGCTTCAACAAGAGGGTGGAATACATTTCCTTCCCTCCCACCTGCCCTTTCTCCCAAATGATTAGAGCACTTTTCAACAAAGTGGGAGATGTGGGTGTCCCTCCCTACCTTATATACACTGAGAATACATTAAGTGCGAAATTGCCTCCCAGGGGAAGTCATGGAAATGCCACTTGTTCATTTTCAAACTGAATCTGAAAAAAGCTTTATAGGAAAAAACTCTGCTATAGTGAGAGAGGGATTACATGACCTTCTTGAGAAAGATTTTATTTTCTAGTTTCTAGTATCTCTGATACTGTGGTTTACTCCCTTCCAGTCTGTCAATTTTTTCATAGCATTGTGTTTTAGGAGATTTATTCAAAATGTGTGTGAGAAAACCAACTGAAGATCTTCAAAGCAGACAGAATATAGCTTGGTTTCACCGGCTGTTTGAACCTGAATTACTGTAATGACTGTAGTGGAATTATTTTCTTTTAAATGAGCAAATCTGACACGAACTTCAAAGGGGAAATAAATACATGTAATAAAGCATCCATTTTCCTTCTTCTTTTCCTAAATGATTTATTTTATCCCCAGAAACACCAACAAATGTTCAAAGTTCTATATATTTAAATAGGTACCAAGATGTCTGAAGCTGTAATCCTTGCTCTGCCAGTTCATTGAAAAATTGCTGACCTTATAAAAGCCTGTGTTCCTTTTTACTTTGATAACAGCTTTTGCTTCATCAGTCCACAATGTGTATTACAGAAATGAATCCATGCAGGATCAACTAATTGCTTGTACATGCATTTAAATACAAGTACACTAGAATTCTTGTCACATAGCCATACATACATAATTTTATTTTAAGAAAGAATTAAAAAGTTTTTGTTCTCTCAAATTATTTTTGTGTTATGGACCTTGTTCTAACAATTACATTTTACCAGTTAGTGCTTTATGAAGCATGATGGAATCTAACCAGCAACTAATATAAGAGCTCCAGTTTGCCCTCAGTACACAATCTTAAAGCCCATTAACATTTGTGAGAATTATATGTGCAACGTGCAGGGAGAATATAACCTTAAGCAAGTGAAAACTGAAGTCACTGTATACATTTCATCTGACAAATGCAGTCTAGATTTTTCACAGCAGTGTGTTATATCAATTGAAGTTTGTTAGACAGCAGGGAGACTAATAAAAAGAGGGATAGTACAAATAAGATGAAACAAAGAAATGAACAAAGCCCTTCTGCATTAACTAGGACATAATCTACAGATGTTTCTCAGTTGGTAGAAAACAGATTTCCACACAGCAGTTGCATATAATACAAATGTTTGCACAGAATCCAGCTGGACTAATATATGAAGCCATCTCCCAAGATTAGAATCTTTATAAAAGAGTCACCAGCTGACTAAAAAGAGGATGGGTGTCTGAAGTTGTTGTCCAAATCTCCTAAGAAAAAGATCAGTCTGAACTATCAGCTTCAGGTGTAATTGAAGCAGAAATCCCTTTTAGCTGTGCCATCCCTGACTATTTCTATCTTTCTGTTCAGAAATTTGGAAAAGATGGTGAACTAAGGAAAATTTACAGGCAGTAGTGAAGTTCCAAGCTTAATATGTGGATCAAAACTGTTGAACTGTGGGTGTGTTAAGCTTCATACATGAAGCCTTTATTTTCCTAGCCATGTCTTCAGATTATCCTGGGATTTGACCAAACTAATTTTAACTTTGACAATATAGGCAACTAGCTGAAACATAGAGGTCATCAGGGAAAACATGAGTGGTGAAACACAGGGCACTTATTTTGAATGACAGAACATGAGTTAAAAGGAAAGAACAAACTCCAGTTTTTCAGATTTATGCTTTCCCTAGTGATTTTGATCAAGTTAGGAGTGGGACTCAATGAAGTCCCTTCCAATTATGGATATTCTATGACTCTATGATATTCTGTTTTATGTTCGTTCTTCTTCTTCTTCTTCTTTCTCTGATTCTAAGTTTCTTCATCTGAAAACATAATTTTTAGCAAGTTTGGGGATTTTTCTTTGTTTGTTTGTTCGGTTTTTTTTGTAACAAATAGTTCTGTATGCTAAGCAGTTGGAATAAACAAAATTTGTGATTCTTCTTTTCTGTTAGATTCCCCGAAACAAAGGTTATGGTAAAAGATAATGTCTTCTGCCTTGAAACTTTTAAAAAATGCTTGAAAATAGGTGAACTTCTGGATCTTTGACCATGACGGACTCTGTTTTTATATTCTTATTGGTCAAACATAATAATAAGCTGCTTTCCAGATAAAGACATCATAAAAACTATCTTGCTGAAGTTTGTTCTATAAAATATACATATCTTGCCTAACCCTTGGCTGTCTCTGTCTCCATCTGCATTTCTGAGGGAACCACCTCTAGAAAGTGCTGAATTTTGTCTGTAACTGCAATTTTAGATACTCATCTCGCAGGAGGGTTATGTACCTACTGAAGAAAGGCCTGTCCTTTTATTTTTAACAGAGAGGGATCCCTTGTAGCGTGCTTAAAATTGACACCTAGCACTTTGAAGGATACAGAGAAGAAGAATCTACTGTCAGCATTCTGCACTAAATGCACTGAGAGTTTATCATGGTGTCAAGATGAGGAGAGTTAATCCACCTTGGAGCACTTCTGAAATCCTACATTTCTCTTGCAACATTTTTAAAACATGCTGTAATAAATACAGCAGCCAATAGCACCATGCTGACATAGCAACATTCAGGGAACTGTTTTTATCTGATGACAGTTATGAAGTTTGAAAGAAGATGAGGTCAGTGCTATGTATGTCGTATCAAAACACTTTCTTACTACAGCTTTCTCTTTTGAAATAATAGAGTTCTCTTATCATAATCATAAAATTCCAGTTCTTATTCTATTCTTATTTTTCATTAGCAAGAATATTTCAAAATAGAGGAAAAGAATCTGCTTTTCTCCTTGTAAAAGCTGATCACCTTCAGCATCTCTACTCAAGTTTTCTAAGTTCCTTAATTTTCTGTTTCACTACTGTTGTAAAATCATACTCTGACTTCTGTGTACTGCTTTTCAAAGTTATACATTTTTAAAGGTTTGACAGGGCTTGAAGAGTTTGTGACTTGCCTGTTTTACTGTCCCTTATTACTCCGTGTTCAAAAACCCTTGATGACACTAACCATAATTATTCAACTGCTGTATTGTGCTCTGTGCAAAGTACTTTGTCTGTCTTTTAAAATTTACTTCTTTCTCTAGCAATTATACAGACATTGTAGCACTGTTTCATCAGCTCAGAAAATCTTCCTGCTTTTTATTTATTTGTGCAACTCTTTTTTGGCATTCTGCAAAATCCTTTGATTTTCTTCTTTTCACAGTTTTCTTCTTTCTCTTTAAAGAACAGAAGGCAATAATTATTACTACTTTTAAAAATCCAGCTTGTAAAATTGTTTCACTTCCTTGAATTTTTAAAAAATTCCTTATTTTATGTGTTATTGCCAAGCATACCTTAAAAGATCTGTCTTTATGGTACCTTGAGGCCAGTGTTTTAATGCTAATTGAACTGCAGGTAGTAGTATGTGATTGCCTTTTTGTGTGTGAATATGTGTCCAGTGTGTATCTGAGTGCCTGGTAGCAAGAATATCCATATCAATCAGCTATTAATAGACATTAATATAGCAGATGATGCATTTTTTTTTTCCACTGCAGAGATACTCTTTTCTTACTGCCAAGTGACAATATATACCCAGGCTAATGTTTCTAATGGGGAATGCTTGATGTTGCTGTCCTGTGCCCTTTTTGCACTTTGAACGTCTATCTATAATCAGTAGTTACTCTGTAACTCAAGTGTTTTAAGAGTGGTTGCTAAATTTATGCAGATGGCATAACTTTTGTAATTTGTATACTGCCAACATGTATCATGGTGAATAATGTATATGATGTATTAATCAACGTGTTTTACAATTTAGGAAAGTCTGAAAGTTTGACACAATTTAAAATGTGTGAAAGGTCTCTGCACTAGATGTAAATATTGTAATATGGGTAATAAATACAGTGCGGGGGGCAACTGGTAGAATCAGGCGTGAACTACTGTTTTAAATCCAACTGCTTCTAGCTTCTCTTGGTTGGCAACTTGGCATCTGAGCTCCACATAGCCACTTATTCATAGCCTCCCTATCCTGGTAGGATGAGGAATATAACTGGAAGAGTAAAAGTGAGAAAATGCATGAATTGAATGCAGTTTAATAGAGAAAAAAACCTGAGTATGTGAGAAAGCAATATAAGGATCTCATTCACTACTCCCTATGAACAGGCAGTTTTCCAACCTCTCCAGAAAAGAGGGGCTCCATCACTCCAAACATCCTCTTTCTGTTTTATTTGCCCAGTTTTATATGCTGAGCATGATGCCATAAGGTCTGGAATATCCCTTTGGTCAGTTGGAGCCAGATGGGTAATTTTATTAAACAGTTACAGATACCTCACCTCATGCATGCAGAAAAAGTGATGTTTTTCACTGAGGTTGTTTTGCACTATCAATAATGAGAAGCAGCAAATTTTGCAAGATTCCCTAAAAAGCAACTTTGGTCATATTCCATATTTCATGCATTCTGTTCCCTTATTCAAGGGTGAGAACAGTCTTTATAGGCACCCTGAATTATTTCTGTTCAACTAAAATTCACTTCTTCCTTAGAAATAATAAAAGCCTTTCTGATTTTTTTTTTTAACAGTACCAGCTTTCCAATTCATTCTACAAGAAACTAAAGCTAGCATCTGAAATGTATGAGAAAGAAAGAAAGAGTAAGAAAATCTGGGCAAGATAAACATACATTCATGACCTCAGCTTGTCCAGATTAATGTCCCATATATGCAAAAACCTCACACAGTCAAGAAACCTTAGTTTGACAGTGCAGTGTAGAGACAGGTAAATAGCACCAATAGAAACTCATATAAAGTATGGATCTAGAATAACAAAAGCCATTTAAATCTGTCTATCCTAGGCTGCACTAAGCCAGTGAAAAAAGGAACAACACAGTTACCTTCCTGTAAGTTCTAAGAACTGAATAAACAAGGAAGAGGACATGGTTTAGATGCATGTAGAAGAGATTAAACATTGTGAGCCTTTTGGTTGAAATGGAAATTACATATAAATCTTTACTGTATTTAGCAACAGAGATACATTTTCAAAGAATAAACAGTAAATATACATTGAGATCAAACATTCCTGGATCTGATCCATACTTGTGAAGGGAAACTTGAAAATAATGGTAGTGGAAGAGGTTGTGTAAGTAATTGTATTGAGTTTTGTTCTTTACAGATATATGGCTTCCATAGTTAGGTGCAATATATTTTGGATGAATGTGTGATTTCCATTCAATACACTGTCAATGGCATCACACTTCTTTCAAGAACTGGTAGACAATTTTGTGAATTTTGGTTTGGATTGTCAACCTGAACTACTTTAAGCATAGCTGCATGAAGTTTCTTTTTTTCCCCCTAAAACCTTAGTAATGTTCCTGCTCTATTGTAATAGCTATTTAGCTTGCCACAATGACACAGGCCTAAATGTCTTTTCTGAGTAAGAGAACAACAGAAACCTTGGGTTTGGGAGACAGTGGGTATTTCCCTACAACGGTTCCTGGCGTTACCTTTTCACCCATGTGCATTTCTACCTTTAAAAAAGTGATGAAACTTCTTTGCATTCTGGTCTTCCAAAGTCCAAAGTTGGAAGGAAGTTCTTTGAAAGGAAGCACATGGCACATCTTCCTAAATGGCTTAGAAAAGAAGTGTGCACTACAACCCCGACAATGTATAGGACACTACTCATTGTATCACAACACTGGCATTTGATTATTGCTAATGCGTATGAAATATCTTGGTAAAAGTAAGAATTCCATGTTGCATTTAAGACAGTCTAAAAGCAGTGATATGATTTCCCCCTGTAGATCAGGAGAAGGACTGTGTGTGTCACTGAGCTCCAGTTACTTTCTCATTTAACTCATACAACGGTATCTTTATAGCTATACTTACACAATCCAGTCCTTAATGATATTAAAACCATAGATGCATTCCTAAGAGCAAAAGAAGCACTTGTTGAGTTTTGAAAACAAGGAAGTTTTACACTCCCAAAATTTGGAGAAGACATTACAGGGGACACTTGTAAAAAATTTATTGGATTTTGCTATCAGAGAACAGAGAATGAGGACAAAGAATAAGGGTATGAAATGCAGATTTTTATTAGAAGTAGAAAATTTGAAATGTTAACTGTGACATATAAAAATTTTTGCCCAATGTTTGCATCAAGATGTTAGGGCTCATTTACATTTAAAAGTCCTGGAATGCAAATGCACAAGAAAGAAACAGTTTCTATTATGGAAGCTCTTTTGATGCCTTTTAGATTATCCTGAAAGGTCCTAATAAAATTGAGAAAATATTGCAGATCTTTCCCCATACATGATGCCCAAAGTATATCCATTTGGAAGCGAATAAAATGTTTTATCGCACAGTGGCCCTTGAATATCAAATTAATATACTAGGTTGTGGGTATATATTTCACATTGAAGACAACAAAAGGTTTTATATTGAAACATATATATTTATCAAACATCTAATGATGCCTAATCCTTGAACAACCTGATGAGTAACTTGATTATCAGAAGAAAAAACAATCTGAAATTTATTGCCCTTAACCAGATAACAAAAGCCAACAAAAGTAGCTTTCTGTGAATTTGTCCTCAGACAATTAGCAGATAAATGCACTATCTTGCTATGATCTCTCTTCAAAACATTTTGTCTTTGATTAACCTTTAATTGTTTAAATTTCAACTGGAGATAAAAACAACTACGAGGAGTTGTGCTGAACAAAGTTGGTTTTAGAACATATACTATCACAATTACATTTTGTAAAAATAATGACACTATGCAAAGAAACTTAAGAGATAAAGTGTTTTTCCTGAACTTTCTTCAAGGAAAAAAAAATCTACTCTATACAGTTAAAATAATCTCTTTAATATTGGTACCAAAATAGCAAAATGCTGTAATTACATCATTATTTTGTCAGTCTCTGTCAATCCATTGTAAGAAAATATTCTCTCTTACCCTTTATCCAGGTCTTAACACCTTCATAAGGTTGTTATCTCAATTGTTTTAGAGTGCATGCTTTTCAACGCAGGGATATGGCTCCTATTTGTCTGTAAAGTGCCATCATATTTACTGGGTTATATTAGTAAATCAATAAAAAGTAGTAATTTGGTATCTTTTGTAGTTCTTAATGCCCATAACAATGCATTTACTTTGGCAAAGCAAACTATCTTGGTTATACATATTTGCCATATCTACTTCAGATACTTTACAGTTTTATTGTCCGTTATTAAACACAAATCACACTCAAAGTTTACCCAACAAAAGAGCAAGCAGCTTTGGACAGCAAGCTGTCTATTTTCTACTCATACTTTGGCCTGCATCTATATTAGTAAATTAAGCAGGGTAAGAGAACTTTTGGAGAAAAGTTCTTTAACACATCTGTCTGTACTGTTATTTAATAATACTCCTTTGTGTCTTTTATGGTTTGTTACAGAAAGCACTAACAAATAGCTAATGATGACATTTTCAGAAAGGAACAATTCCCAAAAGACAATATGGATGTAATTTCTGGTGCCAGAGGATATGAATGTTTTGGTATGGATGGATTACTAACCCTGAATGCCAAAGAATTATCCCATTAGTTTTTTTCACAAGTATAGATGCAACTTTATATGCTAAGAAATTTCAGTAGATGAAAATATAGTTTTTTGTTCTAAAAGGCTGAAAAAGACTTGGAGCTGGTAAATGTTCAATAATCTTACTCTGGGTTCCCTGCTGCATAGACATGTGATAGGGATTTCTCACAAAGGCTCTCTTTTTCCTCCCCAGGAAAAATCTATGAGAAGAAACTAAATATATTAAATGTTGTGTATAACCTAGTCTTTATTTTCCACTAATAGATATAGAAACAAACAAAGTTTCTATTGCAAATTTGTATTCTGTGTGATACCACAAAAATCTTCAGAAATTGAAGTGTGACCATGATTGTGTGCTCTATAGTTTGTCTAAATACATATATCTTTCTTCATCTTTACATACATTAGAAAAATTGAAGCATGTATAGCCAGTATGTTATCAGGTAAGTCAAGATGCATAGTTAACTCAAGGATCACAGATCAACTGGTCATAGATCCTCTAAGCCTGAAGCTTATGCTGATGTACTAACCAGATCACAAATCTTTGATCATGGATTAATTCTGTCTGAAAATTTAGAAAGTCTCATGTTCAGGAGCTCTTCACAGGCTGGTTTCACACATTGTGCTGGGATTTTTTGTTTTGTTTTTTTAAGATCAACAAACTAAGAATAAAATGTGAGAGGCATATATATGTATATATATAGAAATAGGAACTGTCTGGAGAGGAATTTATACCCTTTTAATGACAAGTAATTTTCTGGTACAGACTTCTAATAGTTCTAGTTACAACAGGAACACTGTATGTAGCATTATATGTATATTGGGAAGATATGAGTGGTTTAACCAAGCATCTTAATTTTTTTACTTTGAACTAGTATGAGACTCTGGATATTGCAATGCCTGTACAAGCTACACACTAGATAGAAACACAGATTTAAACAGAATAATATTAGCAAAGATATTTAAAATTATTCAGTGTGTAAGATAAATTTCAAGAAGTCTTGTCTTTGAATATTGCAGCTTTGCATAACTGTACCTGGAGGTATTTTGCAACAAAAGTATATTAAGGTAAACAGAGAAATTCAGATACATAATATCTAGAGCTCTGTGATTCCCACTGCAGAAATCTCCATAATTATAGAGATTATAGAGATTGCACACTAATACTAATTCTCCTCTAAAACTGATGCAATTAAAAGATAGTAGTAGTTCTAAATTAAAACCTCAAATTTGCATTTGAAAGATAACAAATAGATTAGTCAATAAAACTTTGTGAAGCAAAAATGTAATCTTTCTTATTTTCCCATGGAAAAACAAAAGAAATAAAGAAGAACAGAGATAGACTGCAGGAACAATGTAATTATTTGCAGTGGAGCTTTGTTCTCCTAGTCACTGCAACACTTCAGTTTTGGATTTTAGGAACATCTGTTCTCACATGTAATATGTATATCTACACTGCCATAAAAGATAGATGATAAGTCAGGCTTCCAAACTGCTTCTGCTTGTATTGTTGAGTTTGTAATTTTACAGTATTTTCTGGGTATACCTCAGCCAAAAGTGAAGGAGGAGGTAGAAGGAGGAAATGGCAAAGCCAGCCTTTCAGCACTGTGCAATACTGGGATCAAAGCTCTCTTTGAATTCCTTGTATAGTTGTCAACGTTGATTTTCAGAAATGTTGGAGAGCAAAATTATGAAAATTTTTGTGAGAAAGAATTCAACATTAAAAAAAATTATTTCAACCATCTCTAGGTTTAAAAAATGTGTTAGAGAAAAACTTGAGTGGAAGCTTTGGCAGAGTTCAGAGACTGAAATGCTAGAGCTATTTTTTTGTAAATGAAACCTAAAAGATTAGGAATTTGATGCATATGTTTGTCCTCCCGGAAACAGGGATATTTTAGAATTTGTGGCCCAATTTCTAATCCAAAAAAATAGATTGCAATTTTATTTAGTTATCACCTGCTGTGTACAGACCTCATTACAAATGCAAGGATCATAGGGGATGTTGTGGGTATAATGTATTTTTTCCCCTCGTCACTTCAAACATAGAGGAAATAGCTCTCTCCTTAAACCTTAATGAGTCAAGGTGAATTCAAACCAGATGTTTTCTGGTTTTATTCCCACTGACAAATCACAGCTCAACTTGCTTCATAGAATGCCCTAAATGTAATGACCAACTGGTGTGTCCTCTTTTAGGACTGAATGTTCATGGGTCAGGCTCCAAGCTAAATGTTTATTTTTCTAACTGTTTTATAGGAGAGTGTTTTAAAAGACTTGGCACAGTACACTTTAGTTTAATTTTAGGCTTGACAGCAGTCCTGGCCTCAGACAGTGTGTGTGTAATTTAGTTGCTGTGCTACTGGAAGTCCATGGAAGATTAATGAATGGTAAAGCTCTGTGGCAGTTGTGAAGAGATGCAGGATAGAACAAACCAGTTACCATCTGTTCAAAATATCTCTTACAGCTTTTTTAAGGAAAACCCTTATCAGCAGGAGATAAAGGCATGCAATAATTTTAAATATTAATATTTTTCTGATGTCAGTGGGAAGTTCTGTTGCTGTACTTATCTTGTTGGGCAGTGTCTCATATACAAGTATATACACATGCTTACACTGTTTTTTTATGTGATGTATGTTTAACTCTGCTTTTAATGTGATATTTAGAAAAAGAAAACAAAACATAAAAAACCTACACAATACAAAGCAAAGCACTAGACACTTGATTGTTCAAGTTATTGAAAAAGATACCATAAATTTCTTTTTTCCCAAAGTAAAATGGGAATATTTACTCCTATATAAACTTCTTGTGTATAGTGCATATTGATTGAAATAAAGATTGGATGGTTGTATCTAAAATTTAAAGCTATGTGATTTTATATAAACTTACCTTGGGACATCCTCAGTTTTCAGATAGACTTACAATCTTACTAGATTTAGTAGAGAATTCATGGAAAAATGTCAAGCTAGAGATATATGTTGCCAGACAAGAACATGTTGATCATTTGATTAACCAGCATTTATCTGTATCTCGGTTTTGAGAAAAAGTATATAATAAATGAGAATCATAGTTTTGAAGAGGACCTGAATATGATTTGGTTGCTAATGTCCCTCAGCATATAAATCTAGGGGCAGCTTCAAAATCTCTCCAAGCCCGTGAATGTTTTAACGCTTCCTGTTATATAAATATTTGATATTCTGTATTCTTAGGGGTTAATTCTGTGGACCCTCACTTCATCAATAACAGAAAAGATGAATTTCCTGCCACTTCAGAGGGGGACTCTGCTCATCCTACCTCCTTTGAGTGAGATCAACTTTCAGAATAAGGCAGAGTCCACCTTGAAGCAGTGTATAGGCTTCCTTTACAACCAATACAACACTGGACAATATAGTCACCAAAATCTGGAGAGCTATTCAGGGGATCAAATGTAGATGATTACTGTGGGACAAGAAAAATAATTCTTATGCACCTCATGAACTGCAGTCATGAAGGAAAAAATTAATCTGGCAACACATAAACATCTGCAGTTTTATATGCCATGAGGTTATTTCACCTGGTTTTTAACTGCTTCTTCAGAAGGGTTCAAACCTCCTCCAAGCTTTGTTGGCTGTCAGTCAAGCTTCATGTTATTGCTTCTGAGAGCTTAGGGTATTTAAAAAAAAATAAGGTTAGGTGAATCTCATCTGCTGTTTCTGTTTGAGTTGAATAGGAGTTTAGATAATCCAGATGATATATAGCTGTAGATGTCTAAATGTGGATGGACTGATTCCTGTTCAATTCAACTAAGATTTAACTGATCATCTTCAGCTTGACTTGTATGAGACTTTAATACATCTTAAAATGTCCAGGAATATCTGCCAAGTCTAAAATGCTATGGGACTCTTTGGAGAGGAGTCTGGAAGTGTTGATGGAAGCCAGAAGTAGGGTCTAGGATATTGAAAAAGAAGTATGTGGACAGCTGAATCTAGCTCTTTGCCTATCTTTGCATATGCAGATGGAAATTTACACTCATGAAGTAATTGGTTTGAATATAAATTAAGATAAATGTAAAAGAACCAGAAGAGCAAACGTTCTGCACACCATCACTGAGGAACTGCCCTTCAGAGACGTTTGTTTGCCTTTACTGGTTACAGCAGGAACACAGGAAAATCAGCTTAAATGCAAACTAGATTTTCACATACCTCAAAAACTAGATGAGACTAATCCCATCCATGTTTTATAAAATGTCCTCATCTTTCTCTGTTATTATCCAGCTACCTTTGTTTACTCTGTAGGTAAAAAACCAAGGAAATTAAAAATTAGGATATTTTCTTTCTGCTTTCATGTGGATAATCTTTTGCCTTTATATGGTAATCCATGAACTACCATAGGAAGTTCAGAGAAAAATACATAAATTATTTTTAAACTTTCTGCATTGTAAAATAAGCCATCAGAATTAGTTGTGCTGTATAAATTGCACATTAAGCAAGTACATATAAGAGACCAAAGCATGCACAAAGTAACAAACATATTTACATTTTATTTCCTTCTTTTTTTCTATAAAATTATTGTGCACTTCAATGCGTTTTGAGTGTGTATTTGCCATTTGTCTTTTATTGCAAATAGGCTTAAAGATAATCTAATGTCATCTCACTCAGTCCATCAAACATTTAATATTGCAACAGTAACCAACATTAATTTTTCTAATTAGAAAAAAAAGTTTATTTTCTGTGACATGTAGAATTTCAGGGGCTTTTAATCCATCACACAAAGCACATTATCATATTTGAGAAGAAAACTGTATTTTTCGATTAAAGCACTGTACACAGAGAAGGCTAATAATTTATTATACTTTTATGAATAGTAAAATATTATTTCAACACTAACTAGACTATTCATTTTTCTTTCTTTAAGAATGATTAGAGTCTACCAAGGCAAATCATCTTTGGCTGAAGAATTAAACTTTTTATCATGTTTATCTCAAAATGTGTAATAGGTTTTATTAGTTTAATATATGTTCAGACTCTGCTCTTTTCAGAAAAACCAAAATTTAATTTCTACTAGAAAATATACTTTTAACAAAATCTTTATATTTTTTCTAAAAAAATAATAGTGATTTATATAAAAGTGAGAGATCTAGTAATCTGTTCATCTTTCCTTAGACCAAATGATACTGAGGAGCCAGGTTGAAGATAGAAACCCAAGTTCAAGAGCCAGACTGGCATAGGTCATGAAAGGAGGTACTGCAGGTATCTGAGCAATGTGATAAAGTATTAATGGAGTGATTATTAAATTAGCCTGAATTTTTTACTTCTTGGTGACAGGAGCTATTTTTACTAAATACTGGAGTACAGAGAGATAAGTACCCTTAAAACCCTGTTTTCTGAGGCCTGTGAAAATCTAGTATGATCAAAGGTCTTTGTAGTGGGACTCTGAATTAGACAGTCCTCTGTAGTGGACCTACAGCACATTTCCTTTGAAATTAATGCCCTAAGAGAAAAAAATCTTCCAAATCTATGTTTTATTACAATGCAAATAGAAGTAAAATTAGTCTTTAGTTGAATAAAATCTAGTCTACTATGTAGGAAGGACACACTTTCCCATTTCATCTTGGTTTTCACTGAGCTGCCCAAGGCAGTTAGCAATACTAGAACAGCTCCTCAGATTGCAAAGTCTCCTTACCACCATGCTGGAGGCTGTTTTCCAATACAACCTCCTTTTTTTTTCAGCACGTTCCCAGGGTCTTCTCCAGGCTAGTTTAATCCATTTGGCTACTAGAGTTCATCTTTCCACATTGCCTAATTACCTATTCAGAGGAAAGGAGAATCCTATTAGAAAAGGGTTCTGTTCCCAAATCTCCTGTGCAAAAGGTGTTGGGGTTTTTGGTTCATAAGCGCACTTCTAATTTCAATTAGAATAACAACCATATAGGAGGAGATCCAGACTGCTTGCTTCCAGAACAAATTTAATAGTTCTGACACTTAACAGAAGGTGACAGGTGCAAGATAAGTTTATTCAGATTTTATAAATTGAGGGATTATGTTCTCTATGCAATCACTCCAAAGAAGTAAGTGTTCCTGAGGCTGAACAGGGTACAGCCAATAAGACTAAACAATGTAAAATCATGTGTACAGAGACACATTTGCCTTTTTGCCCTTCTCTGCAGGTTAGTAATCCAATAAAGGTTGTGCTTATATAGTGATGCAATTAAGTTCTTGATCCTAAGTTTAATCAGAGCAGACCTGCTAACCCATCAAATTTATGTCCGTGTTTGATATGTTAACATACACTAAGCCTGTCTACACACAGTCAGTTAAGGAGTCAAAGTTGGGAGCTGGAATCTAATAGCTGAAATGCATCAAGGAACAGCTTCTTAAATTACTTTTAGTTCTGAAAGATTTTGTGAGCAATTCTAGTTAATAAAAAAAAAAAAAAAAAAAAAATAAAAAAAAAAATACTGTAAAGCTCATAACCGAAAGGCTATTTTTTAAAAAAATGAGGTGGTGTTTCAACCCATTAATTTCAGTGTCTTAATTGGAAGTGGTGGCTAACCAAGTAAAAATGTTTCTAAATAAAATAAGTAAAAAGCTTCCTAAACACCACTCAGCTGGAAGTCTTTGAACTACAGACCTTTTACAGTTCTTTATCCCTGCAGCAGGAAGGGTGGATTTAATTTTGGATTCTGAGTGCTATCAGTTTACATTCAGAGCTATGCTTACCTTTCAGAGAAGCTCCAAATTGCACTATGTTACATTTTATTAGGTTGATGGTTCAGCTGGTAAACCTCAAAGGAAAGATTTAGGGCCTTGCTGAAATAGCTACATAAACATGTCTTTAGAGCTGTTTCCTCCTTCTGAGGATCAGGATCTTGGAGTTTTCATCTGAAGGCACATGATTAAATAATCAGACCTTTTCTGTGTCAAAAGACAAGAAGATAATATAGAAGTGCCCACCTTTTGTACAGTACCTATGGAACTGATTCAGAGCTCCTACTAACAGAAATTAGGGGATTCAAAGAGGGTAATGCACAACCTCCAACTCTTCTGTCAAAGCTGGATCCTGGTGAAGCCAGAAGGCAAGAGAAAGGGACTGAGAAGAGAGAATGCAACTGGAAAGTAGCTCAGAAATTCATGTATTGCTGCAAGAAGGAAAAGTTGCAAATTCTTTTCATGTTCATTCTTCTTCCCTTTTATTCAGCAACTCTCTAATATTAAAATGAATATACATTTCAGGGAGCAATATTTTTTATATATATCTTATCTGTCATAATAATTTATATTATTTTTATACATATTCATACACATACAGACACACATATATGTTTATATCTAAAACTGTATGTGTGATACTTCAGGCTGGGTAGAATGCAACTGCGGGCTATAGAAGGGCGGATTGTGGCTGATCTTGCTGGCTGAGTATTTGGGAATTAATCAGTAACCAATACACATAATGCTCCTGTTCTCTTGTAGGACTCACAAAGTAAATTTAGCAATGTCAGCCTTTGGGTCTTGAATCACTGGCTTCAGGTAGCTTACTTCAAATGTTTAAATGTCCAAGTGTCTAAGTGGCCTTGGTGATAATATAATTACAAAGGACTGTAAAGAAAGGGATAACAGGTCAATGTAACCCAGGATTTTTCTTCCAGTTTGCTTGTGAAAGGGTACAGGAGCAAAGAAACTACTTCATTGGTTAGCTTTCTTAGCATACATGAATGAGTGACTTTGGAAATTCTCAAGCTCAAGAATGAAGTCAGGCACGACAATTTTAATAGTCCCAGTTAGACTTTTATTCCATGAACTTGTCATATTCCTTTTCAAGCTCACTTAGACATCTGGCCTTCAGAACATCTGGTGACATTGCATTGCTTAGTTTAATTACATGTGATAGCCAAAGAATATATTTTGAGAAATTGTGTGTCTTTTACCATACATCCCTTCTAAAGGAAGAAATTTTATAGTTATTATCTACCATTAATCTACCTACCAATAATGTATCTGGAAAAAAATAAGACTCCTGTGTGATTGAAGCCCAGTCATTTTATTAGTTCATTTGTATACTTCTTGCCAAATATATTGTCTGGTTCAGTTCCTTTCTCATAAACCTTAACTTGCATTTTTAGTTAGACAATTGATTACATTTAACAGAAATGCAACAATGGCATCTCAACAAGAGATATTTGAAAATAATCTGTTTCTGATGTCTCTGTCATGGTATTTCAGTAGATGAATATAATTTGGTCCCTATTCCCTGAAGGCTCCCAGCTTTTAATTGGCTTGATCAACTGCTTTTGGTTATATGAAGTTAAATCATAGAATCACAGAATGGTTTCAGTTGGAAGGGAACTTGTAGATCACTTAGTTCCAAGCCCGTTCCACTATACCAGGGTACTCAAAGCCCCATCCAACCTGATCTTGAACACTTCCAGGGAGGGGCATCCACAGCTTCTCTGGGAAACCTGTTCCAGTGCCTCACTACTCACCTAGTGGAGAATTTCTTCGAAATATCTAATCTATATCTACCCTCTTTCAGTTTGAATGCATTTTTCTTTGTCCTATTACTACATGCCATTGTAAAAAACCCCTCTCCAACTTTTTTGTAGCACCCCTTCAAGGACTGGCAGGCTGCCGTAAGGAACCTTCTCTTCTCCGTGTTGAACAACCTGGAACTCTCAGCTGGTTTTCAGAGGATATATATTTCTTTTCTTTTTTTTTTTTTTTTTAATTAGATGCATTTATTTTTTAATTCTGTGTAATTTTATAAATCAAGGTCTATTCTTTTTCTTGAACCTGGGCCTTCATTGTCTCTCAGAAAATAATCCTCATCATATTATTTGCAAAGGCCAAATGGTGTTTTGTAACCAACCTCAGCCCGCAGCTACTCATTTACTTTCAAGAAAGTGGGATTTAGCCCTCATTTTTGAAAAGGCATGAGAAATGTAATCAAATACATTTTGTAAACATCAGATGTTTAATCCAGTTCTGCATATTTTGGACAGAAGATTTTGCTAATAAGGAGGCCTTGCTTAGAGACTAAAATTGGAAAGCACAGATCAGAAAGCCAACAGCTGCACAGTTTAGACACACAGTCCATTATCTACTAAAGGAAAGGATTTTTAATGAGATTTCCTTGACACTGGTGTTCTTCTATCACAACCAGGACTGCTAATGTACCAATCAGACCAGAGCAGTGTTGCTGCCAGCATTCTTCCTTAAAGAACACATTTTTTTTGTTATGCCCTGTTAAGTATTTAACAGGTTTGCATTGTACACAAATTCTTACAACGCAGTTTAGTATTTCATATTAAATAAATCAGCCTTCAGATATCAAACATGGTTAATTTCAATGAACATGCTTTTTTTTCTTCCAAATGTCAATATTAATGGGGATTGAGGTGAATGGGTGTCTCTAATAACGTTCCTTTGCTGCCCTTTAGGAAAAAAACCTCTTATCTATGGAGTGATATAGCATTAAAGTATCTTACTTTCTCCAAGTCATAATCTCAGCCCAGGCTAGCACAGATTAATGTAGCACATAGAATGTTGCTTATACAAACCCGATTTTAGTTGTTGTGTTGGTAATTAAGAGTTGTGGCATGTTTAATTTGTTTAGTTATCTACAGAATTTAGGCTTTTTTTGTTGTTACTTGCCAGTTCTGAAATTGAACACAGAGGAATTGTACTGGGCATGTAACAATGAGAACTCATGCAGAACTGTCTTGAGGAAAAGAAGTATTTTAATTTTGTGCACTAGAGTAACTGAAGATGTGGCATAAATTCTATACTGAAGTCCATTTTAACAGAGTTTATTAAATACTTCCACTTAATTAGGTGAGTTCAGTTTAATTTCAAGAATATTACAGTAGAAGCATGGTCTGATGGTTAAAGAATTACTGCAGTAAGAGGTGTTACCAAATCTTATTTTGCTATGCCTTCCTGCTAGGACCTTTGGCAAGTACAGAGAATCATGGGAGGAATTTTGCAGAGTTTGGGTACCTAATTTACATTAAACACATAGCAAACAGTAGTAGTCTTAGGAATTGTGGCTGTGACATTCTTCCCAAGTAGTTGTCAGACAATATAAATAGAATACAAACCAAAACCTAAACCGATTTAAACCAATTAAAAAAAACAACAAACCCAACCCAACAACAAAAAAACCCAACCAAAACCCCCAACAGTGTGGGCTTGGTCTCTACCTTTTTTCCTCTTTCAATAACTCTTTATCTTTTTGTTGCATATTTTATCTACCTGACTGAAAGAAATGAAAATGTCTCTGTCTGGTACAGCACAGTGGTAAATTCATTTTTATAGGAGCAAGAAGATTTAATTTTGAACACTAAGAAAAAGATGGGCTTATTAAAATCATGGTTCCTTATCAGGAAGGCTCTTACCTTACAGTGTTTCTAGGACTGTGTGCTGTATAACAGTGATCCCCAAGACTAAAAACTCAAGAAGATAGCAAAGGCCTTGAAAATACAGGTCCAAGACAATACCAATGGCCACAAAAATACGAATACCATTCACATTTGGTCACAGGAAAATGAAAATTTAAGATCTAGGGAGAACTTACTTCCCCATATAACAAGGAGAAAAAAAAATCTATGCATCTAACATCTGTAATGAATCTCACATATGGTGAAACCTGAAGGAGATAATATAAATATATATTGAAGTCTACCACAGCTTCTACCAACATGGGAACTGGAAAAAGAGAGGAATTGCTGAAGTACTGTTTCTGTCATGTAAGGGCACTGTGCCTGATCTGAGTCATTCCTTACCTGCAACAGATCCTTGCTCCTCCTTAGCAGAAAGTACTGCTCTCTCAATTGCAGCTACATTTTGTCCAAACATCAGAGATAATCAAGGGTCAGTGCTAAAACATACACTTTTGCCTTATTTTATTTGGTAGTAGCTGGCATCTACATTCTCCATCTATGAAGTGTATAGACTCTATTTTGCTCACAGATTTCTTCCTCTGTCTAGACTGACAAAAAGTATTTAGGACACTTTTTAGACACCCTTTATTTCACTGAAATTTTCAACTCCTAAATGATGTATATGACTATAATTTTTTCCCTCCTGGAATTAGATTTGAAAAAGCATTTTGAATAGCACCAATATTTAAGTTTCCTCTTCGGTGATTTGACCCCTAACATTGACTACCAGTTTCTCTCCCTTAAAAGATTTGTTTATTTTCCACTTTCTTCTGGGGATAGGCATCAAAGCCCTTTCTTTGAGAGTTTGGTATTTCAGGCCTCTCTTAAAAAAGGAAGGGTTGGTGGAAATGCCCTCCCCCACTTTTTTCTTCTAGGAACCAGTGCTTAGGACATTTACTTGGAAAGATTGAATTCTTTGCTTCAGTGAGTCTCATTTGATGCATAGCAGAGCAAATTGCACAAGCAAGAATGAGAAATGCCTCCTCCAGAAATCCTTGTAGCCTGTCTTTTATTGTGCTCACCTGGGACATGGTCTTAGATCTCATTTTGTAGGACCTAGTTTACCATTTTGGAAAAGTGTCCCAAACTCTTATAGGAAGAAATAGTATTTGGGAGTGACCTTGCTTCTGGTGTTTTCTTGGGACTTAAAGTCAGAACTCTGAGCATGTCTGTTAGTTCACATCTGGCACATGAGTTTGTGAATGATGCTAAAATGTAGCCATGAAGTTCAGCATTAAGGTCTGTCAGGACGTAGTTGATGATGAAGATAACTAAAACCAGGCACTTCCAGGCTTACATCAGTATCTATCACTATGTTTATCAGCTAAATAAAAGGCAACTAATTCTCCAAATGAAGAACAAATAGCTTTCTAACTTACATCCACTCTAATAGGAGCTATATCTCTCTATGTAACAAGGAATCTATTTGGAACAGACTGAAGTTGACACAAAGTAAAATCAAAGAATTAAGACGTGGGGGTGATCAAGTTCCTCTCTGGAAGTTAATTTCTTCTGCTCTTTTTTTTTAGGACAAACTGTGGAGCAAGCTTATTTAATTTAGTTATCTACCTGCACTCCTTTCTTGATTTCTTGATTTTTTTTTTCTTATACAATATCAAGTACTTGTACACTAGTGTACTAGTTACTGAGATTAGCTGTGGCAAAGGAGAAAACACAATGTGGTTAAGACAGTTAACTGCTGGTTGTCTCTCATGCTGTAGGCAGCTATCTCTTCAAAGTGTTTCTAATGGACTGTTCTTCATTTTCTCAGTGGCAGTTCTGTTTTCCAAAATGCTTGTTGGCTCTGAAGTCAATGGGAGAAGTTCTTTGAACACTTAGAGTGGGATTTTGTGATTCTGTGATTCACCTCTACAAACGTAAGATATCTGATTCCTATCAACTTTGGTGTACAACTTAAAATAGATTTAATCTATTCCTTTAAAGTCTAGGTGCTCTGACCATCAGGTGCATGGGTATGAGGTGCATCTCCAACTGGGCAGCCAAAATAAGCATATTCCTTGACCTTAATCTTTCCCTGTTAGAGTTGCTCATTTGTAAAATGAAGAAAGTAGCACCCCTCCGTTTCACTGGGCAAAGTAGAAAAATATTTCTACTATCTCTCAAATTTTAAATGCCTTCTTGTGTAACTTCAACATTCTTCCAACATGGTGTTGTAATAACAGGGATATAATGTAGGCTTTGCTACCCTAAAAAAGACTTTGAGGTCAAACTTCTGCTGCTTGATCTCTGTCTCTTAGAGATTTGTTTGTAATTTTGAACTGCCTTACAGTTCACCTCATAAACTTGAAGTAAAAAAACAGAGAAGAAAGAAATTAAAAACTAAAGGGACTTATCACAGTCTTATATCTTTGTTCTGTGTTTGCATCTCCTCACAGTAGATAATACTACCTGGAGTTTTGACCCTGTTTTTGAGCTGCTATAAGCTTCTGCTCATTATGATTTTTTTTTTTTCCAGAGCTTAAATGTAAAGCTTTGGTTGTTCACTTTGTTTCATGCGTTTGTTTCTGCATTTTGGCTAAAAGATTTTATTTACCTGAAGGAACAACCTTGCTCTGACATAACACCTGTTTCATGCAGTTTTGATCTATTCATTTGCATGCCTCTGTCTCCTTTTTTTGTGGCAATGTATTCAGAAATGTACTACTGATATGGTTAGGGGGAATCCATTATTTGATGCTGTATCTTTTTCATTTTTTGAGAGCATGGGGAATTTTAAGAGGCTGCATATTCAATGCAGCAGCAATAATGGTCCTGCTGAATAAGATAATATTTTGTGATTGTTACGTGTTAGACAGGTACTTGAACACACACGACCTATTCATGCCAAAAAGCCCCCATATCTACTATAATGTTACAGCTTTTCACACTCCCCCTGCTGAGTTTCTAATGCAAACTATCACAGTGTGTGGTCCCCACTACTGTAAACATGAATTTCTTTCTCATTTTGACTTTATATCTTCTACACTGATTATAATGATTCTCAAAGCTGTCAATGTGCTCCTGAAAGAACTGTTAGTGGTAGAAAAGAAAAAGGCAAAAAAATTAAAGCCTTGAATACCTAAAAAATATAAAGTGTGATCAGAATCAGAAAAAGTTCAAATTTCTTTTACTGATTGGTTTCATGTAAATGAATGTGTATTCATATATGCTGCTTCCTTTGCCCTTCTCTCTTTTTTTTTTTTTTTTTTTTTTTACTTTAAGTAATCCAGATAATTTAATGCAGGGAGTAGCCCTTCCCATCCATTTCATATATTTTGGAGACATAAAGATGCATGCATCACACAGTCCATCTGTTTCATCAGTTTCTGTCCTTGCCAACATCAGTTTGCATTTGCTATATTCACCCACCCCGTTGCAATGCTAGATGTGAAGCAGGTCTGCTTCCTTCTATTAGAAAACTTATCCATGGCTAGTATCACTTAACTGTACCTATCAAAGGTGAAGCACTGACGAGGATGTCACATTCTTTTTGCACAGAAGAGGACACTTTATTATTACAAGAAAGAAGATAATAATGTCACAGTGTAAAGCTACTGTGTAGCTTCATCAGCCACAGCAGGAAGCAGTACTGTATGCGGTAGTTTAAATCTTCTTCAGTGATTTGACAGCTTCCAACTGAGTAAGAGTCCACATCTTTAGAAGGATTTAGAGGACTTGGAGCACCAGCTTTAGACTTCAAGAACTTGGAGTTGCAGCACAAGCACATGATCTCATGAGTATTTCACATAAACCTGGCAATAATAGTGAGCTGTGATATAACAGTGTCTCGTGAGAAAGAAGCAATAATACTGGATTTTGTATGAGACAGAAGCAGTGCTCTCATTATCCAACATACAAGAAATTCAGGGAATCCAAGTGTGGACAATCTTTATCTTTTTCTTAAATATATTAATTTCTCTATCAAAATTGAGGAAAATATGTAAGCAGTGATGGTATTTCTACTACAAACCTGCACTGTTTAGGTATGAAATGTTCTTAATCTACTGTATGCTCCTGGAACAAATTTGGTCATAACATATCTCACACTTCCAAACAGTACAGGTGGTAGAGAAGCAGTTATTTTGTTCTAGCAACAGTTAATGTCTACTTTCATTAATTACAGCAGGGATGGGAATCAGACAGCTTATCTACTATTAATTGAAATAAGCAAATGATCAATATGGCTGTTAATTGCACAAAGGGCAACAAATACGCTAGATGCCTTCCCACAGGGCACCAACTGAAGATAATTTTTGTACTGCTGCATTCTTCATACCAATCATATTTGTAGGAAAAGAAAGCACAAGACTGATGTGCAATAAACTAAAGTTAATGGTGCTCAGTGATAATGAGGGCCTTCAGATACAATACTAATAGTAATGTCAAGCACAATTATATTTTCAGATTTATGTGAAATTATTGAAATGCTCTTTGCTATCATTTTTGTCCAAGGTTCATCCAGTTGTTTATGCAGTATGTCAATATTGATTCTACATAGCAAAATGTTTATAGCAGGAACCCAGTGGCTAGTACATCTAACATCTCCAGTGCCAGCAGCAAGTGTTTTCTGCCAAGGATTGGTGGCAGCATGCCAAACCATCCAGTGCATGGTTCATTTTTGCTACCCTATCTGGCTTTGTAGTATTGCGTTTTTTTAAAATCACTTATGTTTCTCCTGAATAATTTTTTCCTTTTACCTAACAGAGCATGCAAAAAAAAAAAAAAACAAAAATCAAACCAACAGAGGCAGGTAGAAGTCTTTTTGAAGTCTATTTCTAATGTAAAAAAAATGGATACGTCTAGTAAAGATACCACTCGAGTCATTAGAGCTGTTATATGTGATTGGTGCTGTGTCATTTAGTAAAGTGTTGCTCAGTGGGTACAGCAGCTGGTATATATGATTTTCTATACCACCTGCAAAAGTACCCCATACCATATAATCAACCACCTGGATAAAAAAGAAGGGTAGTGAGACACTGTTTATTATGTAGCAGCACCCATATTTTCCTTAAACTTGTGAGTACATAAACAGACTGATAGTACAGACGTGTACAGGATAAGGTTTGTTAAAGCTTTTCTGTTCAATAAAGCATCTACTGCCTGCTGTTCAGATAGTATTGAACAGATTTAGTTATTTCTAATGAAGGTGTTTGGGCAATTTTCTGGCACAAACAAAGTAAAATTATGTACTTTAAATGTTCATTAAAAAAAAAAAAAGGCATTCAACCAGCCACCACCATTTTACTGTAACAGATTGGAAACTACAAAACATACAAACAGAACCTCAGTGATAAATTGGTGTCATTAGTAGTGTTGGGATTACTCATTTGCTTAGAAAGATCCTGTCCAGTGGCAACATTTCAAACAACTGTTTTAACAACTTCTGATTAGCAAGCCTCTCTCTAACATACGCAAGAGGTGCCTCAGATCATCTCTTCTCAGCCAGCTCCCTCCCCATAGTTCCCACTGCTATTACAGTTGCAGTGGCCACTGAGATTCGTTTACATGAAGCTAAGACAGTTTAGTCCTGCTGAAAATCTGGCTCTTGGTCTTCAGTATCTAATGCAACACACCTTTTCACAGCCTAATAGTACTCTGAGTGAGCCAGAAGCAGTTCTACTAAAGGCTTTGAAAGACGTAATCTGGCTGCATGAGGATTTTATGTATCTGTGATTCAATTTTTAGTGCTACATTACTGTCCAAATGAGACTAAGGTTACCATAAAGGAAGTTCTTGGGTGATGTTAGTTATCTGACATTTACAAATATCTTGTAGCTTTTGTTAACATTTTTTATGCCTAAGTTCTCAGCATCCTTCACAATTGATGTGTTGGATGCAATATCATTTATTGAGCCAATAAAATAATGAAGTATATTTGTAAGTAAACCAATTTTTCTTTCATTTTTACTGCTCTGGTGGTTAGATTTGGTGTTCTTCTGCAAAACTTATTTTAATGTTATAACAACAAAATTAATTTAAATAGAAAACTATATGGAAAAGGAAAAGTATAGAAGGATACAGACTCAACTTCAGGTCTCTAATTCATATCTGCTGAAATAATAACTAACTTGGAATTTTTTTTCATCTGTTGGTTGTTTGATGTTCTGCATGAAATGAGCAGAAAATCTAATTCTTGGTTCTGGTGGACCATTAAAATCATCATATGTGACACCAACCGATAGTTTTGTCCATAAAGGCAAAGACTGATAAAAAAATTTTTAAAAAAGAGGAAAATTGTTCTTCCAAGATCATTCTGGTCAGAAGAGAAAAGAAATAAACTCAGAGAAAAAACAGGAATACAGAAATCATAAACTGAAATAAGGATAAAATTCTTGGTGCAAAAGGAAGCATTTTCAGGACTATTAGCAGTATTCCATTAGAACAATATACTTGCACTAACTGCAAAACTTCAGGAACAGAATACACAGAAAAATGCTAAACATAGTTTATCATGGGGAGGAAAAGCATAAAAATACCTACTGTTATCCCACCCTTAGGAAAAATAGTGTATTCATTTAGAGCAGTAACACCAATTCTATTTGCCTGATTTGAGAGCTTAACAGGTTATTTTCCTGAAAGTTTTTGCTTAACAGCTAGTGGAGAATGAAGCCCAGATAGTCACACATTTAGGAACTTAGAACAAGATCTGTCACAGCAGATCAACAAAGAGATAGTAAAAATAGCAATTAAACAAAAACTAAAGAAACGCCCACCCTGATCAGTAAAACTGGCTTGGTACTCGCCTAATGTAGAATCACTGTATAGCTTCAAAGAGAGGTTGATTTTTCAGGGTTGTCAACTCAATATCTTACCCCATTGAAAGAAACATCTCTTCAGGAATTTAAAAAAAATAAAAATAAAACAAAATGAATAGTGCTAAACACTAATTAAGTCTGTTTTCAAATTATGTTAATGAAACTACAAAGAAAATGCAAATCTAGAAGTCTCCAGAAATTCTAACAGTTGTGGTGTAGCACCATGTCTGGTAGTCCCACAGCAATATTTCCACTGCCCCCAGGAGAATACCATATTAGTGGTTCACAAATGTGCATTAAATTAATCTGTTTGATCAGTAAGTGTTTTCAATTTTTTGGCGAACAGGGATTTATTTTGAACTCTATTCTATGGGATTCAAAAATTGTGGAGTAATGCTGCCATTTGAGTCACAGAAATAAAGTGAGCAAAAATCTGTCACCATTCGTAACACTAACATCGTTCTTCAAGCCTCATGACATCAGCCAGCAAGATTCTCTTCATTTTAAGTAAGATATAAGTACACTTATAAGTAATGCTATTTCAGCCCACTAGAAGTCTAAGAGGTCCCACTACAGCAGTATAACAGTCACAAGACTAGTGATGCAGCACTTTAGGAGCGCTTTGCCTGCCTAATCATATTATAAACATATTCATAGTAGTCCCATGGAAGTCCAAGACTGCTTTTGTATTAGGGTACTTATGCAGTACAAATGAAGCTCACTTTGTCACTAAGGAGAGGCTTTTTAACATTTTCTTTGGCACGTGGGACTCCTGTTACTACAAGTTTCCCATTATGTTTTTCCATACACAAACACCAACCATAAAGTTTGTCAGATTGACCTTTCTTTGATATTAATTGAACAACAAAACAAACAAGAACAAAGGTGAGCATCTGTGAGAAAGCATGAGAGTGTGTATGTCTTTGCACTGTACTAAGCACAAGCAAAAATAAAACAGCAGCCATCTCTCAATAGAAGGGGACATTCTTTTTTTTTGCAAAAATGAAGACAGAAAAATAGATTGTTTCTCATGCACATTGTAAAGGCCTTCATTGAACTCACATTTATTTTAATGGTTGTCTACAGCTATGTTAAACCAGACTTATCTTTATTCACTTATAAGCTCAAGACCTCAGTTTGTCTAAGGAAATCAGTTTGTTTGGAATAGGCAGAATGAATCAATGGTCTATATATATCACTCCTCTTCTCTTTGTGTCTCTTCATCCCTTTTACAAGTAATATAAAACTGGAATTTAAATGGTCTTGGGTGTAAGACATGCAGGAAAGCCTCCCAAGAGTACTAAAAACTACATGAGGATACTACATACTGAAATTTTGTTGATTCAGGTCTCCTTCAAATACCCAACCTCCAACTACTTTTAAAAAAGATATTAATTACTTATTTAGGTACTTGACATGATGAAAAGGTGGCTCTTAGATTTTCAAGTGAGCTCTCTAAAACTCTAATTCCTGTTAAATCTACAGTGTGGTTAAAGCTTTCTTTGTCATTTGCAGAAGCAGTGGTTAGCCCTTGGATACTTCTCATGAGTCCTTTGCCAGCTATAGGTTGCATATTGTCTGCGGATTACTACCCTAAGCATTGATTCTGGTTGCATATACTTTTCAATCCTGGGCCTATAGGCCATCAAATGTTTGGGTTCTTTTAGATTTTTATTTTTTAATATCTGTAATACATATTTCTAAGAATATATTACATATGGTATGTGTGCATTGTTAAGAATATCAATATGTACATAGAAGTTCATAAATGAGTATAAAATGACTAATATGAAGTCTAAAGCTAACATAAGGTATTTCTAGGAGTTATGAATTTCAAAGCTTGAGCATAAATACTCACTTAAAACACAATATTCTTTAAAGTATTCAAGTAAGGAATATTCTGGTCATTGTTTTCTATCTTTTTACTTCGCTTCTTTTTTGCAAGCCTTTTATAGTAAAAGTCTGAATTCCATAAAATCAGGTATTTATTCTTCACATCATGGTGCTAAGGAAGATATGAGAGACACATTTCAATTTTCTGCTCTGATTCTGTTTTATAATTTGAAGTAACCAAACCCTGGCCATTGTTTTTTTAACTTGTACTCCAGGATGAGAACCACTGTAGTTTTCAAATTCAGTAAGCTAAGTAGTGAAAATGGACATTTCTTCACATGGGAGTAATTGCAGATTCTTCAGACTAACTTCTACACTGGAGGTATAAAAGTCAGTGCTATTTTTTTAAAATGAGCATGTAATTTATCCTTTTATGGTGCCTATTTAACACAACATTATTTTCTAGCAGTATGATGATTTCTTCTCCGGTGCTAGAAATCTTAATATGGAATGGGAAAGTAGAAGTTGGAATAATCTAGTTTTTGAGTGTTTTTTCAATGAGTTCTCTTACATTCATATACCACAGTAAGATGTTTCTGGAATATTTAAAGATTGTTGTCACATAACGATTCCTTTGAATATGCAGTAATGTGAAATTATCCCACTGTGCATCCTTTCAGTACCTGAAAGTTTACTTGTGGGAGTGTCACACTGAGACTGGGTAAAGGTTGCAAGAATCACAGAAGATAAAAAATGGAAAGGTATATTGCACACTTTCCCTTCCCTCGCAGTCCAGCCAGATTTCCTCTCTCCTCCATGTAGGTTTCACACTAGCCTGTTTTCCATTCAAAAAAAAAGGATCACTGCAGTAGTTATTTTTCCAATACTACCTTTCAATCCCTCCACATTAAAGGTCAGAATTAAACCTGATGTGATGCATCAGAATTAATGTAAATGCAAACAAGATTGTGGTTCAGAAAGTGGATGCTTAAGGAAAAAGTGTGGGAAAGAAGCTGTCTATTCAGTGATTTTTCCTTAATGTACCAGCTGAGCTTCTAGAAGCCACGAGTTAGGGGCTCCCTGAGCTGAAGATAGTAGCAGAGAGGAACCACAAATGGTCTAATTCTCATTATTTTGTCCAGTTTCTTTCTGAACTAGGTCTCCTTTTTTTTTTTTCTTTTCGTTTATTCAGTAGGTTGTTACAGCTGCCCTTTGAGGACATTGAGCCATTATGGTCCATTGGCAGAGATGACCCCTTTAGGCTGGGTGTAGTTATCATGGCTGAGTTGATTTGTGAAGGCAAAGAAACACTATCCTGTGTGTAGGGTTTGCCTCTTTCTCTCATCTAACACCCATCTTACAGCCTGGGGTGTTGGGTGTGCCCTGGGCAGCTGTTGCAAATGACCCACCTTTAACAGTTCATCAGGAAATAATGTAGATGGGAGTAGAACACATTGCTTGGTTACACCCCACATTGTAACCCAGGACACATTAGAAGTGTTCGAAGCTGCAAGTTCTATTCAGACAGTATTGAAGCAGCATTTCGGATTCTGTACAGTTTTCAGCAACCTGCCTATTGTGTTTCCTGAGATGTTCTCAGAACCCCATTGAGGTTTGCTTTGGAAATAATTAATTCATACATAACAAAAGGGAGAGCCCAATAATCAAGTAACATGCATGCAGTGTAGAAGATTAGGGGTTCTGTGTGCTGTAATGAAAAAAGGGGTCCAAAGCGTTTGGCTATATAGAAGAACCCCATTCTGCATATCAACAGATATCCTTCTTAAAACAAGATTAGAATTGTGCACTACTCAAGAGGAATATATACCATGCATTTATACAGTAGGATAATGGAGTTTTCTTTTTACATCTTTCTTTCCTCATAGTTACTAAAATTCTGTTTGTCTCAGCATCATGCTAATAGACCAACAGTTATCTGTTCACAGAGGGTGGCAAAATCTCTTTCCTGAGTACAGTGGTACATCATCTGAGCCTATCAGTTTGTTTGCACAGTCAGAACAAAATTGCACTTACCAATGTTGAGTATTGCCTAATATTTTATTGCCCATTCACTTTTTACTTGTATTTTAGAGATAGGTCTGTCAAATACTATTTATTTTGAAAATTGAATACCTCACCACCTTTCAATAATATAATAATCCAGAACATGATTACTCCTGTTGACTTACTTTCTTCAAGAGCCTTTAGTGATTAGCCTTTTCAAAAAGTTGTGGTAATTCTAGTGATTGAATTGATTGAAATATATTTATACATGTGATGATTCAGTGGCTTTCGTAGTTCAAAATCTTAGGTTATGAGATAAATTCTATCTGCTTCACAGAAGATCCCTCGAAGATCCCATTCCAACTGCTGTGCCCATCAGATCATCAAAGACCTATCTTCACTAACCCTGAAGAGCATAGGACAGGCAGAACATGAATTACAGACTTTCAAGGAGTGAATATCTTGTCGGGCTGTCCCAGAATATCCATCAGATCCAGGCATAAATACCATAAAGATGCATCACTGGAACAGCTCTCCAGATCACATTTCAGGCAAATTGCTGTGTAGGGGTGGGACACATTATGGAATGCAGTGGAAGAGCATTTGGGGATTATGCAGGTTTCATTACAATTAGTTTAAGGGAGAAGCCAAAGGTAGGAAAAAGGAAGGGCTTAGGTGATTTCAGGAGGAAAGAGATAACTAAGAGGATAGAAAGCACCAGTTTTGTGTTGGTAGTCTGTCAGTACTCTTGTCTGGATATGCCCAGAGGTTTGACATTACGAGTATAAATGAAACCTAGTGGGATGAGTGCTGTGAGTGGGTGCCCTGTTGGATGGTTCCAGGCTCTTCAGGAGGAATACGCAGAGCAGAAGAGGCAGAGGGGTGGTGGCATTGTATGTAATAGAATGGTTAGAACACATGGTGGTCACAGTTGGCAATGGCACAGTTGAAAGCCTCTAGGTGAGAGTCATGGGGCAAACAAAATGCATTCAGCTGGATAAATACATCATGCTGTAGATAAAGAACTGGCTCACAGGTCAGGCACAAAGGGTTACAATGAATAGGGTGACATCAGACCAGTGACCTGTCACTGGTGGGGTTCCACAGGGCTCCACCCTCAGGTCTGTTCTTTTCAACATCTTCGTAAATGACTTGGATACTGGACTGGAAGGGATACTGAGCAAGTTCACAGATGTTACAAAATTGGGAGGAGCTGTTGACTCCCTCAAAGGCAGGAAGGCCTAGCAGAGATAACTCAGCAAATCAGAAGACTGGACAATCACCAACTGCATGAAGTTCAACAAGGGAAAGTTCTGGATCCTGCACCTGAGATGGGGCAACCCTGGATGTATTGATAGACTGGGGAATGAAGTGATGGAAAGCAGCACCACAGAAAGGGACCTGGGGGTCCTGGTCAATGGCAAGTTGAACATGAGTCAGCAGTGCCCTGGCAGCCAGGAGGGCCATGTGTACATCTGTGTATGTATGGGAGTGTGAAAGCAGTGACTGCTCTATATTTATCTATCATTTATATCTATATCTATCTGTATGTGTGATATGTGTGCATATTCCTGATGGGGTTACATCATCAGCCTTGCTTCTGGTTGAATCTGGGAGCAGGGAGAAGCAACAGTCTTGATTCTCTTGCGTTGTTGAATTCAGCATGATACGTTTTGCTGAAAAAATAAAGTACAATAGCGCTATTTTTTTCAGCTTACTAGTGAAAGAAAAAGTAAAATGAAACAAAAAATTTTAATGCTAAATTTTGTACTGAATCGCCACCACTCTTTTCTGCTGGAGTCATTTAGTTCTCTGCAAGATAAAGAAAACGCTATCACGTGGAGCTAGCAGCATTGCTATCTTCTTTTCATAATCACAAATGACTACTTAAGGTGCACCACAAGTAGATTTTCAAGAACATTCACTCAATGTGTGAGCATAATGAAACTTTGTTTAGCTAAATAGGGTGAATTTCCCTACTCATTCTTGGGACTGTATCGGGATGCATACTTTCAGCATGGGGCAATTTTTGCAGCAATGCTAGAGCATAGCACTAATTTAAAGAACCAATATTCTGCTGAAATGCTCTGATTCAGAGTCCTTTACTTGACATTTGGGACGATGTTCCACACCCATTGTGCTCTATGCACCAGATTTGGTAACTGTCAGCTCACTCAGTGTAAGTTCTTTCCTTCACTGTCTGGGGGGCTGCCTATGATAAATTTTAAACTCACAAAACATTTCTCTAATATAGTAAGGGACTAACTCCAGTGTCCTGACTAGCCATTATCTTTCTCATTAAAATAATTATTGCGTCCAGGGTTGAATGTGAACTATTGTGTGTTATGACTGTGCATTTGTCTACAAAGTCATTGCGCTCTTGGAAGCTATTGTGGCTTATTTCTATAGGAAACCTTCTTATTATCTTGACTGTGAAGGGGAGTGGGGAAGGAGGGAATTCTGCCTTTCGCATATTCTGCATTTATTAAACATCATCTAAAAGAAAACATTTTAAACACATAAAAGCTTTTACATGCACTCTGCATCCAAGGGAACACATTTATTTTTTCTGCTACTTTAGCAGTATGTATGTGGTGAGACTATTTTAAAAAAATAGGTCAGGACCATTTTCAGCCTTCATGAAGGCAGAACCATTTCACAACGTGCTGGGAAAAGTAGTGGCCTTGCATTTTGCATTCCTGAACTACACAAAAGTGTCCATGTATTTAGAAATCTCCAAACTGCATTATTTCCTATAAATGTCAGAAGTGTCTTGAGATGCTTCAGATTGCTTTAATATCTCTCAGCTAGTACAAAGTCAGCACCATAAAACCCTTTTTATAAGAAGGATTTTCTTATATATTGTATCACATTGGTTAAATTAAATGAGCACGACAGTCACTTATAGTCCTAATCTGTCTTCTGAAACTTTTTTTTTTAATTTTTGGATGTAAATCAGAACTTTCGGGCTTAACATCTGTGCATATCCTCCAGTTACAGATAAAGTAAATTATTTGTATATAATAACAAAATCCCCGACTTGTCCTTCCTTCACATCCTCAAAATTCCAACTTGGGCTATTTTGTTTATCAGCTGCTCATATATATCCATAATTATTTCAGTCACCCTCTGTTCTGGGGAATCTGTTTCAGTAGTTCACTAACTTAACTGTAGAAATAAAAATCTTGCTTATATCCAATCTGAATATACTTTACCATTGCTCCCTGTCCTATCACAACAGCTTCTAAAGTTTTTCCCCATCTTTCTAACAAGACCTCTTTAAATTCTGAAAGATGACAACGTGGTGTCCCCATAGCCTTCTATTCTCCAGGCTAAACAGCTCCAGCTCTTTCAGTCTTTTGTCATTGGAGAGATATTCCATCCCTCCATCTTCCTCCTCTGGACCCATCCCAACAGGTCTACGTCTTTCCTGTGGGGAGGACTCCAGAGCCAGATCCAGTATTCCAGTTTTGGTCTCAAAAGGGCAGAGTAGAAGGACAGAATCAACTCCCTCATCCTGTGGGCCATGCTTCTTTTGATGCAGCCCAGGATAAGATTGGCTTTCTGGGCTGCAAGTGCACATTGTTGGCTCATGCCCAGTTTCTCACCCACCAGTACCCCCAAGTATGACGGGGCTGCTCTCAATCCCATCATTCCCTAGTCTATATGGATACTGGGGCTTGTCCCGACCAAGGTACAGGACCTTGCACTTGGCCTTTTTGAACCTTATGATGTTCCCACAAGCCCATTTCTTGAGCTTGTCTATGTCCCTCTGGGTGGCATCCCATCCCTCAGGCATGTTACCTGCACCATTCAGCTTGGTGTCTTCTGCAAACTCGCTGAAGGTGCAGCTGACCCCTCTGTCTATGTCACTGCTGAAGACATTAAATAGCAGTGGTTCCAGTGCAGATGCCTGATGGACACCAATCATCACTGATCTCCATCTGGACATTGAGCACCTGATCACCTTCATTTCAGGCACCTCATTCCTCTGAAGTTTTACTCCTGAACAGAGGATGTTGAGACAAAAATCAATGCAAATACCCAATTTGGGATTGAATCTAACAGTAATGATATTGCTGTCACAGAGAAACATACCTGGCTAATGATATTTGCATGAATGTCAAAAGGCCACAGGACACCCACTGCCTAATTAGCAGAAATAGAGGTTATAATGACCTGATCTAGGTTTCCCTGCCCACTTCAAAGGTGTTTTAATTTTGCAAGCTCTGTATTTAGGCATTCATAATTAAAAGGATCAAAGACAAATCAAGATGAAAATAAGGAAAAACTATGCATCTAAAAAGAGTATAACAATGCATGGTTATATATTAATAAATATCAGTGACTTTTAAGACAAAAAACAAACTAACCTGTACACATGCACTGATAGTGACAATTAGAATATGGATTTATCTGAGATTATTTTCTCATTTCTATACTGGTGTGTCTTGCCAACTTTACATTGAGCACAGGACTACCAACCACTAGATGAAAAATTCTGCATTAATTTTTAAAATTATCTCATGTGAAATGTAAATAAATAATTAATGTTATGCACAATATGTATGTGAACATACGTATACATGTAACTGTAAAATACACTGCAAGTAGTTTTGGTAATCAGTTCACTGATTCAGTTCACAGTTCACAGTTTGATTGAAAAAGGCTTCAGAGATTGGTTGGTCCAAGCTCCTGCGCTGAGGCAGGCTCAAAGATACTGTAAAGATGTTAATGTATATTATTAAATAAAAATCAATATTAATCCATTTCAAATTAAATCAGAAATTATGACAGCAAATATTTTATTGCCTAACTGAGCAACAAACTGCCGGAGTGATTTAAATTAAGAAAAAGAAGTACTGCCTCGTATCTGTTAAAATGATGGAATACTGGCTAAGTATTCAGAAAAAGTGTGTAGGAGTATTTTGCGAAGTTTTAAGAGCAATTTCTTTCCTCAAATGAAGAAAATATTTTCTTCTCTGTAAGTTTTATGATAAACTGATTGGAAGTTAAAGAGACAGGAGTACTTTTTTTTTCCCATCTATTCTATGACGGAAAAATAAATAGGGTGTACAGGATGAGAAAGAGGTATTATATGCTGATTGGAGGAAATCAATCAGCCTCTGAAACACAGGTAATACTTTGTCTTGCCTAGTAAAACTAAGACAGAGTTAATAAAACATTTTTTATTCTTGAACACAGTTAAGAGTTCTACTTAAGCAATGAAAACCATCAAAATTATATTTTTAATGTTTAATTTATTTTTACTGTCATTCAAATTTAGTAGCTGGAATTTTTAAGTGAATTAAACTTTGTCAACATTTCTCAGCACATTGAAACAATAAATTAGAAAACCGAATAAATATTTGTGGGGTAATGCAACTACCTAAATGTGAATTGGCAAGACATATATTCCTGGGTAACAAGTAGGAATGTACTAGTCTAAACCTTCAGTAGGATAATCATTAACACATATGAGAACAGGATTTTTCTTGCCTAACTTAGACTCCTAAAGTTAACAGAGAGCAACCAGCCTTTCTGAAAATCTGTTCTTTCTCAGAAAATCTCTATACTGACTCTATGTGAAGGGGTTGGATTTACACAAGTTACTCTTTTAAATTCATAAGGCAATTGAGAAGATTCCTACCTACATTTAGTTATTGATATTGGGAGGTTTGAGGCTTGTAGATTTAGAGAGCATTGAAAGTCAAAGGCAAGTCTAATTCCCTGATGAAAATCGAAAGCAGACATGAAGTTGCTTTATATTTGCCCTTCCAGTTCTCGAAAAGTAATTTTCAGAGCTCTTCCATCCTCTTGTGGTGGGATAATAAAATGGACTCACGACTTCTCTTCCTCTCCCTCTTAACATCTATAGTTTAGCTCACCCTCAATGCTGCTTGTGGACAGGGTTTTCTTTCAGGTTTTGGTGTTGTTTTAAAGTGTTATTATCTACGGTGACAAGGAAAAATCTTATTGGCACAGCAACTGAAAGGATCTTTTCTTATCATTCCTCAATGTTACCAGTCCTGTGATTAATCAAAGAAAAATAAGACTTTCCTCATCTGTAAAACTGTCATGACACCTGGGCCAAAATTTGATTGCCATTTGACCCAAGCTGGTGTTAACATATACAGTGTAGAGTGGAAAAAGCAGACACTAGCAAGAGTTAATTCCAGAAACCTATAGCTCCTATAATATGTCATGCTAACACATATAGCACATTTGCACACTTGAGTGGACACTTTCTGGTAGTTGACAGAATCTAACACCCTTTTTTCTTTGTCTGATTCATTGCTATTAAACTGGTTAGTTCATGTCTTTGTGCACACCCATAAATCCTCAATGTTTTTTTGCTTCTTCTAGGAAAATTCTTATTTATTTGTTATTTTTTATTTAGTCTTATCATTAACACCATTCGTAAAATAAAGACTATTTAACCAAATAAAGACAACTAGTTTTCACCACTATTTAGTCATAGTTAAAGGTGTAGAAATTTTAAAAAAAGGAAGAATGAGGGTCTTTCTTCAGAGGATAGATTTCTATGATCCTTTCTTGTATTACTACTTGAATGTGGTTGAGTAGCCTCATTGAAACTGTTTAAAATATTCAAGTTAAGTCTGGTACAAGATCAGGACTCTAGCCAAACTCTTCTATGTACATCTGTTCAGTCCAAAGAGTGACTCTCTCTTTGAGTAAAGGCTAAGGTAGATTCTCAAAATTTAGTGCCAGAACTCTGGATAAAGGCTAGGAAGATTCCCTTAACTGAAATTGAAATATATATTATTAGTGTATCATGGCAGATAGAAACATAACAAGAAAAGTTTTACAAAAATGATATATACTTTTAGTCAGAAAAGCATTCTTCTTTTCCCCTCTTTTTTACACTGGTCTGTAAAATTTAACAAGAAATAAGATCCTCATTGTGAATTGTGCTGCTCATCAAATAATCCAGTGGATAAAGTAGTGTTTCTACTGATCTGTATGAAATGATTATACAAAGAAAAGTTTATTTGTAATTTTACATACACTTTTCCTATTATTTATGGAGCAGCAAAAGAAATAATCACGTTTACTCCTATGAAAGGCAAATACTATGTTTAATAATCAAGGACTTGTTTCTAAACTCTCAATGAAAATTGACTTTATAACTGAAAGCATCCTCTTCCTAAGAATGTATATAAATGCTTGTAATTCAGCTTAGAACTCTTTTCCCTTTCCCCCCCCCCCCATCATTTTTTAAACAATAAAAAAATAGTCCTTGGTATTGAAAGGAAAATGTTAACATCATTTGCCATTAGTCAGAAGTGTAACTTCATTAAAGCAGAAGGCCATATAATCCCTACAGGAGCTCTCTGCAGGAAATACTTTATTCTTACTTAGCATATCTGTGAATTCTATCAGCATTAGTGTCTTTCACAATGTTTGTTTCTCCTGAATATTTATGAAGGACTGTCCAGTGACCTGCTTAGAATCTCCAGGTTTGTTCTGCTTTAACAATCTCTCAAGTAGAATGCAATCAGAAGACTCATTCTCCCTCAACAGCAGCGATCAATATGGCAGAGGCCAAGGAAATGTCTGCAGAAAAGAGATTTCTATCAATGAAATGGAAGAAAGAAAACAAAATATAGGATTGGACTATAACTCACAAAAAAAGTCCTAATACCTAAGTCATGATAGTCTCTCCTTTATTCATCTTTGTGTAATCACATCATTACATTATAATGTTCACCACAAAAACTCTCCGCAGCAAAAAGGAGGTAGTTCTTTTTGTAATAAATTTGGAGAGCTTTTGAGATCAGAGAAACCGTGTTCCTTCATGACTTATTGATACATTTTAATTAATAATTTAAAAATTTAGATTAATTTAACTAGGACCAGAAGGTTTGATTTTTAGCTGTTTTTGGCATATTTAATTTGAGTATTATTGCAACTCTTCATTAAACTTAAGTACCCAGTCACTATTAAGCTATGGGTTTTGTTATCCTCCTGGAAACTATGTCCCAAATTCCCAAATACATAGATGTCGCAGACAGTGTTTGAGAATGTTGATGTAACACTAAACTACATGTAACACTGTTGATACAACACTGTCATCTCATTGACTTCATAACCTCTCACCCCCAGTAGATTAATTCCCTTGTAATTATTAGCATCAAAAACCTTACCAGTTTTTCTGCTCTTAATTCCTCTGGAATTCTACACCCATGTTTGATTGCACATTTTTATTGTTGTTTGCTTTGACTGACGTGATGAAGACCTATCCCCAGCATTATATACAGGTACTCCCTAGATATATTCACGTAAACTAGCAGATTTTTTTTTTTTTCATTTTCACAGAATCACAAAATAGGAACGGTTGGAAGGGACCACAGTGGGTCATCTGATTCAACTTCTCTGCTCAGGCAGGGTCATCCTAGAGCACATGTCACAGGATTGAATCCAGATTGTTCTTGAATATCTCCAGTGAGGAAGACTCCACACCCTCTCTCGGCAATCTGTTCCAGTGTGTGGTCACTTGCATAATAAAGGTCTTCCTCATATTCTGGTGGAACTTCCTGTGCGTCAGTTTCTGCCCATTGCCTCTTGTCCTAGTGTTTGACACCACTGAGAAGAGCCTGCCTCCATCCTCTTGACACCCTCCCTTCAGATACTTAAAGACAATGAGGTCTTCTCTCAGTCATCTCTTCTCAAGTCTGAACAGGTTAATCTTTCTCAGCCTTTCCTTGTAATAGAGTTTCTCCTGACCCTTGATCAATTTTCTAGCTCTTCACTGAACCCACTTCAGGAGCTCTATGTCACTCTTTTACTGAGGAGCCCAGAAATGGACACAGCATTCCAGGTATGGCCTCACCAGGGCTGAACTGAGGGGCAGGATCACCTCCCTTAACTTGCTGGTAATGCTCTTCCTCATGGATCCCAAGCTATCACTGGCCTCCTTGGCCCTCAGGTCACATTGGTGACTCATGGACAGCTTGTTGTCCACCAGGACTGCCAGATCCTTCTTTGCAGGGTTGCTTTACAGCAGGTCAGCCCCCAGCCTGTGCTGGAGCATGGAGTTACTCTTCCCCAGGTGCAGGACCCTGCATTTGCCTTTGTTGAATATCAGACAGTTCCTCTCTGCCCATCTCTCCAGCCTGTCAAGATCGCTCTGTAGGGCTGCACAGCTCTCTGGGCCACTCCTCACATCTTTGTGTTGCCAGTGCCTTGGGGAGTGGGCATCTCTCCCTTCATCCAAGCAATTGATGGTTAAGTTAAATGATACTGGGCCCAGTATTGAACCTCGGGAGACACCATTAATGTCAGGCCTCCAATTAGACTCTGTGCCACTGATAACAACCCTCTGGGATCTACTGTTCAGCCAGTCCTCAATCCACCTCACTGTCCACTTATCCAGTCCATATTTCCTGACTTTGTCTATGAGGATTTGATGAGAGAGAGTTGAAAGCGTTGCTGAAGTCAAAGTAAACAATATTCACTGCTCTTCTCTCATCCATCCATGTAGTTCTCTGGGTCCTCCTTCTCACCCTTTTTGAAGACTGGGATGAGGTTTGTTTTCTTTCAGTCCTCAGGTACCTCCCTTGATTACCATGACCTCTCAAAGATGATCATGAGACATCTTGTTATAACATCTGACAGATCTCTCAGCATTCATGGATGCATCCTGTCAAGGTCCATTTTGCAAATGAGCTCTTAGGAAAACAGAACTAAATCTTCCAGGAAATGTTTTGTCCTCTGTAGAATAGCTAGCAACACCTTGGCCCACAGGCTACAACTTCTGGAAACTAAAAGCCACTGCTGAAATTTTTTTACGGTACATGTCTAATGTTATCTGTATGAGCAGGAAACATACACCAAATTTAGGATATCATAAAGTAAAGATACATTTAACAAGAAAAATCAGGAGAGAGATAATTTTATTGAAAACTAATATATTCTTTTAAGTTTTCCAGAAGAGAATAACAATCAGGTAAAAGGACACTACTTCTTGTTTATAATCCCTCCCCATTTTGACTGCAATTTAGTCCACATTTCTTTTGCTTTCTAAATTTTTTAGTGGATGAAATTATTTTTAAGGTAAAAAATAGATGTGGATAGAGAGGGAATATGATAATGTATTATATAAATTATTATGAAGAAACCTTTCACTTCAAGAAAAAATTCAAAAAACCATCATATTAAGTTAGAAAATCATAAGCTAAAACAGTAGGATGTTTTACATAAAGCTGGGGACTACTATTAGATTTCAAAACAAATATACATGGGTGTGCGCAGGTTAAAAAAACATAGTAAAATTAGCAAATGCATGATGGTGAGAAATTTTCCTGAGAACTCTGGATAACATAGAAAGCTCCAAGTGAGAGATTGTTGAGATTAAAGAGTGCTTTTCTGCTATTTGACTTTTGCTTTATTCAGAGACATTCAAGTTTGTTATTCTTTGGAAATAAAGACAGTTTTCACAGGAATAGCTTGACTTTATCTTGTTATTCTCCTGAGTATATTAGTTGGTTATTTTTCCTTACACATTTGAACAAAACTGCTTTTTTTCTGAAAATGGAGCCTGTACAGAGCATCCTATAATGAGGTATTCAGTAAATTTGAATATAACAAAGTTAAGCTTTTGAATTGATATAAATTCAGACTATAAATAAAACTCATAAGGCAATGGCATTGTTTATTTACCTTAGAAATTACTAATATGATGCCTAAATAAGTAATCTTTATCACAAATCACAAGCCTTACTTTGTACAGCATTAGGAAAAACTTTAGGCATTAACAGTTAAATAATCATGTGAGAAAGATATTATGGAAGAATGTTGTACAGATTAAATAGAATATAGTGTTTTGCACCTTACACCTGAGCTGAGACTGGCCACTTCAGGCATTTTGCATCAGAAATACACTCCTATTTCATGATTTCTCATCGGTTGTGTACTAAGGCACGAAGTGCTCCACTTAGTACCACAGCTTACACAAATAAACATGTTTGATTTTGATGAATCCTGAGCTTGCTTTTTGATGAATACTATTGAGACAGCTCATTAAAAACTAGGCTTCCCCCCGGCCCGCACCCCCTTCCCCCCGACTTTGGTCACATTACTATCTAGAACAAAGTCAGACTGCTCAGCAAGAAAAAAAAAGTTATATAATGACTTGGATTTCACCTCTGCTTATTAAAATAACATCAGAGTTATGTGCTGCATTTTCTAAGAGAAGGATTGATATAGTCATGACAGTCAAGGCTGTTTAACACATATCGTCAGAAGTTTCACTCTATGCTTTTCTGTTAGCAGGGAGAGCTTCAGATGATCAGTAATTTCTGCATGCAAAGCAGGGGTGGAAATGCCATTATCAATGGCAAACAACCAGGTTTGGGATCAGGAGAAGCAGCATAGCCATGGACATGGTGCTAGGCCTAAACTCACAAACCGTGCAGCTCAGTACAACTGATGACGCTACATAGAGCTCTGCACCAGTGTGGCTATACCAGTTCCACTAAGAAACATCCTTAAAGTTTGCATGAATAGTTTTACTGCATTACATCATTTATGTGCTCTGAATTCACAGTTTTTTTAAAACAGAGGGTTTGATGAACAAATTTTGTAATTTTTTATCCTTTCTTGTTGCAAATATAACTTGGAATTTCTAAATATTTGTTAAAAGCGTTTATTGTCTGGCTCTATTAATTCTTTATGTTTCAGAGTCTTTCTTTAGTAGGCTTTAGTGGAGAAGGCCTAGGAGGTAGACCAACATTATTCCTTCCATTAGTGTGTAACTGAGACAGAGACTTCGAGTGCCTTGTTTGAAAGCTGTGATAAAAGTGGAAGCAATGCCACAATTTTTTTTCTTAGTTGCTATGTCACAGAGTATCTAAAAGAAAAGAAAAAAAAAAGTGATCAATGTATGAATAAAACTATTCCTAAAATGGACAGGTTCTGATTTCTCTCTTTTCTGGGATTATCTTATCCATAAATAAAAGTGAATTATGTCAAGTGAATCAGTATACTTCAAGACATTATTTATGGTGTATACCACAAGTTAGGAAACATAGGAAATGGAAAGACCAAGAGATGTGTGTATGTACTTTGGTGGGAACTTCTCAGGCCTGAAGATTATTTTGCTGTGGTCAGAGATCAGTTTTCCTAAAGATATGACGGCACTTCCTTTTGAGTAAAACTTTGAGACTTTTTTTCCTCCTTTATGAAAATCCCAGTAGCGAATTAAAAGTTTCAAACTATTCATATATTAACTGTTCCACCTTTGATGTTGCTAATTCTAATAGTTAGCGTGGAACACAGCACTGAAATATCTTTGGACCTTATTTACTTAATTGAAAACAGGTACTATTCCACCAGAAAGGCAAGTGATAAAAACCCATCTTTACACATAACTAACCATACTCATCAAGGAAAGAAAGAACCAATGCCACAATGCCATGTCAAAACAGCTGTAAAATTATTTATTGAAAATTGGTTGTATTTTTCAAGTCTAAATATCTATGTGAAAATCTGTACACATTGCTTTATCTAAATTGGATATTCTTTTTTCTTTGAAAGGTTGAATACAGTGATGACTGCTGAGTTACTATCTTGGTTTTCAGTATGTGACATGACAAGAACCACAGAAGGCTGAAACTTGAAGTCGTACTGTTGGCTCAATTTTGATTTGACACTACTGAAAAAATAATTTCTTCAGTGGAATATTCTTTCACAGACATTGCTGTAAGTGTGAAACTTATGTAGGTCTGATTATATATCTTGTATCACTGCAATGTCTAAGGAATTTGATCACCAAACATTTAAGAACTAAAAGCTATCCTCAGTTGATGAACGTTTTTAAAGAATACAACTCTATATAAGCAGTATCGATAGGAATTGAACTACCCAACCCAGTTCATGGAGAATTATAAAAGCACCTGGGGTGTAGGACAAGAAGGTGAGAATAGAACTTCTCCTAGACTGTGGCTCACCTCCAAACACTTAATAAGCAAGTTTGATTCACTTGTTCATTTGTTTGCATAGGTGCAGCTAAGGATGGCTACCTTATTATTTCCAAAGTAAAATACAAGAAAAAGGCTTTGAGATGAAAACTGCAAATTTGTTAGTGGGCAAGTGAATCCACAGGTGAAGTTTATCACTGAAGTCCTCTTTATGGAGAGATTCACTACTCTCACAAGATTTCTTCTGCAATATGCTATTTTATTGTTCCAGTGGGAAGCAACCCAACACAGTATTATGGGCCGCAGGAATGCAGGATATCTTAAGCAGGTCAGTCACAAAGAACTTTGAATTGCTTTCTATAGCTAGTTAAGAGCAAGTGAAGGGTGACCTACATAACTGAGAGAATTCTGGTGTTTATTTGAAGTAATTGGAGCTTTTCAGGGTATATGTCTCTGTTGCTGCAGGGAAGGTAAAATAATTCAGTCTAAATCTTGTGTCTAGATCTGTGTCCAAAAGCACACACTACAGTAATCTCTTAAGAACATAAGGGGTAGATACTTAATGTTTGTCAGTTTTTATTACAATGTTTGATACAACTCCTCACAGAAATAAGGAAACTAAAAAGACCACAAGATAGTAAATCAACTGAAAAATGCCCTCAGCTCTGAGGATTATTATGGAGATATAAGTCTCTTTCAAATGCTATTCTTACTTGCATCTATGGTTACCTGGTTATCCTGTTGATTTAGTGGTAAGAATTACCAAAAAAGCTGTAGTAGACATCTGAAATGAAGGAACACGGAGTTTGTGTTTCACCTCTTGATATCCCACATCTTTTTCTCTGTCTTGGGATAAGTAACTTGAGGGTCTTGTGATTCTTGTGAGACAGCAAAAAACAGCAGCCCACGCTTTATTGTATGTAATTTAAAGAGGGAAAAATGTAAAAATTCCAGTATTTTTTAGAGTCAATTGGAGGAGTCACATAAAAATTTGGGATGCAATTACCTAATGCAATGGAATATTACACAGAAATATGACTGCACTTAGCCCCTGCTCACAGACCAAAGCAGTCACCTATTAAAGATTGTGTAGGTCTCTATTTCTTTAATTATGGCTGCATATCTAATGACTGAAGATTTTGTTAACTTGCTTGTCATTTTTGCTTGTTTCTCTGTTATCACATACTAGAAAAGGAAGACAGATACATTATTTCCCAATACTTTCCAAGAGATCCATATTCTAGAACTGTGAGTGATTCAAAGCTTGTATTAAGAATTATTTTTATGATGAATTTTAAAGAAAAACAAGATTGGATAATTAGTCGCATATTCGTAAAATACTTAATTGCAAATGAAAATGTTTTGGATGCCTTACTAATGGCAAATGCATTCCAATTTGAACGCTATGTAAGTTCTGAGAACTGATTTGAACACATTTCTTTGAGGTTTTTGACAACTTTTCACATTGATAGGCCTTTTTGTGACCTTTAGGATACTTTACCTTTTAAAGAGCTCCCAATAAGAATGACAAAATGGGTATAATAAAAACAAAAGCTTGAAAATATAAAATATAATGAAATATATATATTTGAATAGATTATTTTTATTGACATTAAAAATGGTTACACTAATTTTTAATTTATTAGCTTTATTAGCTTTCTGCTCCAGTAAAAAGTTGCATTCAATAAAATCTACATATGTCTTATTATTTTTATTCTTATAATTCTAATTGAAAGAGAAAAGAAAGATAAAAGAGGTCACTGTTTGTTAATTCATGTCTTGAATTGTGGCTATTGTAGGTATCCGGTTTTTGAGGGTTACAGAGCTGTTTGGCTCAGTCATAATAAGTGACCCTGACATTATCTCCATGCTATTGATGTTTCACATAGGACCATAGGTTTTGTGAGAAAACTGAGCAGTGTATAAGTGTACACAGGATTTTCCTATTGTATAATTTTATCTTGAAAAAATCTTCCCAAAGTACTTGCAGTCAGTCTTTCATGCTGGTTAAATCTGTAGATAAGGTGTCTTGGACTCATATTTTACCAAGAGATTTACAATTGTCAAAACTTGCTCTCCAAATCTTTGTGGACATGGGTTTTGTTCTGTTCTGTGTTGTTTTGTTCTGGTTTGGTCTGATTGGTTTGAAGTTTTTTTCTCCTTCATTAAAGTCTGGCTTTTGGATTGGCTTTAGCAAAGGACTTGCCTCACTCTTGCAGATTTGAAGACTGAATAAAAAGGTTAATATAAGGAGCAATAGCTTTGAACAATCATAGATATTTCCAATTTTTTAATGTAAGGTAAAGTAGCTGAATTTTTTAAAATTTTTCAATTTAAAAAACAAACAAAAAACCCCAAACTAAAAAACACAAAAACCATCAAGAACTTTTACAATTTAAAAAGATGTATTTATATTACAGTTCAAAAATAAAAAGAGATTTGAAATTCTATTAATTATCTATTATTTCTTTAAATTTATGCTATTCAGTAGTCTATCCTAAATATAATTGCTAACACTTATGTGGACATAACATTGATTCACACAATCTGCCCAATGTGTAGAAAGTTAATTTTGGGAGGAGAATAAGGAAGAAAATGGAAGTCAATATCCATTTCTACTCATGGATTCAGCCAGCTGTGCCATTTGAATTGTATTTTGGATCTAAGCAGGCCCATTCCATGGTGCTCATGAAATTTCTATGGCTCACCCACTTTCAAAAGTCTCTTTAGTGCTGAAAGGAGTCCTTAAGCTTTACAATCCTGTTAAAGCCTTAATTTTCCACTCAGATTAACCTTTATACTTTGAATCATTGGGGTATTCATCCTTGCTTGAAAGAAAACTGAGGAAGCTATGGGAAGTAAGAGACAGGAGTTCATCGTTTTGAGGTTTGGCTTTTTTGTTTTAATGTTGGGGAAAAATAAACCTCTCTTTCTGAGTCCTACAAATAAAAATGCCTCATTCTAAGGAAGAGACATAAACTATCAAATGTAATGAAATGTTTTCGTTAAATAATAAGCAACAGAAGCATAAAGATATAAATATTTTTCATAGAGGTAAAATATATACAACTATAAAATCATAAATATACTGGAGAATTATAATATGAATTTGTAAATTGTATGCAAATAGCTTGAAACCAGATCTACAAAGACATAAATAAAGCAACAAGACTGAAAGGTTTATATGTTGGCTTGTTTATAGAGTAGCACAAACATTTTTCTTTTTTAATTGGCAATTAATTTTCGGCAGCCATCTAGGTACTTTCATGTCAAATTACTTTCCCTATACTAAACAAGATTAGGCATCCAAGCAGCAAAGCACTTATGTGAAAAGTGAGAAACTGACTGTCAAGTAGATATTTTCCACATATAACCAATTAAAATGTTTCTTTTGTGATGAATGGATGTTGTAATTCCACATCTTGTATTTCCACTTTGGTCTGCACACCTGCCTAACTTCATGGTTCTAATGTCTGAAGATAGATAAAGGCAATACTGAGTTCTCTTACTGTTCCTCTTCCTCTTTAACTCCAGGACAAATGTGGTACACAAGCATCTGTTATTGAGGTCTGAGTCATAAATAATATATCCAACCAGTAATGCTGCCCATACATATTTTAGTTCAGATGAATACCCACAATACAATGGATGAATGTAAGCTTTTTAGCAGGTCATTGCTTTGATGATTTTTTTCTTTTGCCTCACTTCAATATTTTTTCAAGATATCTCTACATTTAGAAGTAGGGCTACTGACACATAAGGTATAAAGTAATGTATTATTGATACTCTTCAAATGAGTGACATAAAAAGGAAAATATTGATTTTAAAAAGATGTATCATTTTTCTTATTTCACAGAAGACTGATGCAGGTTCATGTGGCTATCAATATTATTTGAATTAATGCATATTCCTTACTATTGATTGCTTTAACAATGATTGTCATAACTGATTTATGGGCACTTAGGCATGTTAAATTTTTAAAAAGGCAAATATCAGATTTGTATATATAGATGGATTGACTTGAATAAACAAGATTGCTAAATGTTAATGACACAGTGTTTGATGGAATTTACATTATAATACATTATGTTCAATACTTTGTTTTTAAAGTGCTACTGAAAAACCTCGAAGATTTCCTCGAGAATTTTTTTCTGTAGGACAGATTCTGTTACTCTCATTCATGGTATCTTATTCAACATGTCATACCTTTGATTTCAGTGGGATTTATTATAAATATATAAAATAAAGAGAAAAGGCTAAATGTACCTTAAAAGTCAAGGATGGCACCTACTCAATTGGAACCTAAACGGAAAAAATGTGCGAAAGGGAGGGAATCCAAAACTTTTCATGTGAGGTGATTGTCTTTAAAACAAAAAAAAAACCCAGGTCAGAAAAGATGACCAGAACACAGTGATGCAAGTGGGTATAAAGAATTTATGGTACATAGAAATGAAATTCTGTATTTCAGAAGAAACGTCTTGAATTACAGAGAAAAATTCTGGACAGCGCAATACAGTGACTTGAACTACATAAGTGCTCTGTTATAGTGAATAAACTGAGGGATCATCTAGAAGGTATATAATTTTTTTGCTGTGTGCATGTCTAAAGGACCAATATTGGCTAAAGTTGGACTCAGAAGAGTGCGCTAGAGAAAAAAGTAGAAATTCATTTCACATGAAGTTCAGTACCAAGAGGGTTGGTACTAGTTTTCTAAGATCAATTCACCCACACATAATAAATGGGGAAAAACACCTGAAGGACAATGCATCTAAACTTCAAATGGGTTTGCAAAATAGGTGACATTTTGAATCACTTTTTCTTGCCATTGACTGGAAAGAGAAAGCAAGATGATTGCTTTAGCTTTACTAGACTAAGTGATAAATATTTCAAATTGGGTGAAATGAATCCCACTTATTTGGAGAGTGCTTATAAACATCCCAGTAAGTAAAAATGTCTGGATTCTGATAGGAGTCAAGGAAATTAAGAATGAGCAGTTAGAAGCCAGCACAAGAGTCTGCAGTATGTCCATCAAGGCCTTTTCACTAGGATAGTTATCACATTTGCTTGACACCAGTTAACCAATCTTTCTGTCACAAGAAATCTTGAACTAAGCAGAGGAGCATTTAAGGAATGTTTTGTTCCATCCAAACCCTAACTGAGAAAATAACTTTTGAGCTTATCTTTAATCATGTCGGCATCTTTCTGACTTCATTGTATCATGCTGTTTTTAGAGATAAGGGTGCATTTACATTGCTGTGTGTTTAGTACATTTATTTGCTTTGGTTGCAGTTGTTTTGAAGAGACGTACATAAAAATTTGATCAAGGAAAGAGCATTAGGGTTAGGAAAAGAGCATGGTTAACTTTTTAACCATGCGTTTTTTAAAAGATAATACCTCACCTCAAAATCTTAAGGGACAACTATCCTAAATTCATGTGGGATTTAACTTTAAAAGTATTTATTGCAGTTACTAATATGGAAAATGTCTAGACTGCCTTTATATAAAAAACATTTGGATGGGTTGTTTTTGCTGTTAGCATCTCTTTTAATTACAATTGCAATATTTCTGATGTGTAATACCTTCATATTTAGAGCTCAATTGCATCTCACTCTAACCATAGCTGCAATAAAGCAGCTGACATCTCATAATCCTAGAGATTCTCTGAGTTCTGTCTCTCTATTATGACCCAGATTTGGATTAAATAGATTACAAAGAAATTTACCATTATTTTTTCATTCATGACTTATTTACTATGTAATTACACAGTAAGTGCAGCACAATTACAAGAAAATCAGGTTTGCTTATCTCAGTTAAAAAAGACATTCTGCAGCTAATATTGTTAGAATCATGGCAATTGCACTACAAAAGTAAAATATCACAGAATTAAATGTATGTACTGTAGGCTTTGTTTAGGAGAAGAACAGACTCACAGAGACTATCACCTTAGTTTTTAATTTCACAGCATTTCATGCTATGATTAAGAAAATTTTATCTTCTTTTATATGCTTATAGCATACTTTTCCCACACAAGGGATAAATTATTCCTTGCAATGTATTCAAAGTCTACACCAGAAAAAAAATATATAAACAATTGGCAAAATATGTTTAGAAGATAGTCTTGAAACCTGGTGGCAGGATTCAGAAAAACTGTTTCCCAGTACACAGACTTTTTTCCTGTCTCTTATTATGCTTTTGTTTCAAATTTTAAGCTAAGGAACCTGAAAGCATCTCTTGTATCCCATGATCATATATTCACGCTGGTTGTATCCTACATTTTTGTTAGGTGAGACATGGGTTTATTTCACTATGTATTATTGCCACTACTGTTAGGAGTTTTCAACCAGCTTCCACAATGAATAAATATTGATAAGACCTTGATTAGATAGCATCCATAGCTGGCTCTAAAACCTAGGAAATCTGAACAGTAAGAGGAATGGGATACTGGGCTAAAAAAATAAGTCTAGATCTAGCTTAGGACCTTGAGACCACTATGGCTTATCTTGTCTGACTGTGAAACAAGGACAAAAATTCTTTTCCTTTTTCACATGAAGACAGAAAGACAGCTGTATCAATATTAGCAGTACTTACTCACGGGTTAGAAGTTAACAAAGCTTACTTATTTTTACATGTTACTACTCTAGTAGAGTCCTAAGTAGCTAGTTCTAAGTAATAGAAAACAGGCAAGTCTCAGGGAGGCCTTCAGTGTACCCCTGAACCAATCTAATCCTTACATCTGAAAGACTCTTACCATATAAAGTCTTACACAAAAATTGCAAATCCATTACTACAGCATTTCTATCATGATACAGAATATGCTGCAGTCTTAGCTAGTTTATACATTCTTTCTGGAGGATGTTTTTTCCCGTCTGCCAGAGGAACTGCCATCTGAGGAAGATCACAAAGTCTCATTGAAAAAGTAGTTTCTCTATGGATAATGACTTACAAGGAAGAAGAGGTATGTTAGCCCTTCAAAAGCAAGTCTTCATGACCGATGAGTGAAATGCGTTTACTATTGACGTTAATAGTGCAAATGTGCAGTAAATGGGTTTGTTGAACTTTAACTGAGAGTCTTCCATGTATGATGCTAAATTTCCTAAAAGTTGCTATCCTGAAACCACATCAGTGCAAGGTAAGAAAATACTGCCTCCCTCTTCCTGATGTGACTTTATCAGCAAAGCCTTCATACTTTCATGTGCCAGAGACGCTTGGAGAAGGAAAACAGTGATTAGATTCTTTAAATTATCATTATTCACTGCCTCAGTGATGCTACATACTATGGTTTTTACTCTGGTGATGATCTAAGCTACTGTGCTTGGCTCTGCACTGAAAAAGGCCAAGATTATCTATTGGATCAATTACTACATTTCAGAGAAAAGGGAAATAACGAGTTTCTGAGGAGTGAAAATCTCCAAGATTATATGAATTTGTCTGTGATGGTAATTTGAGATGGTTTAGCTAGCCCACAGGAAATCCCAGACATAATTGATGGAAATCTGGAAAACAATGTTTTGTTTTACGAACTGGAAATGCAAATCTAAAAGATGAAAAATAGATTTTCTGAGCTCCAGTTCAACAACGGCTCTGATAACAGCAACGTGTTATGCTTCCAATATGAATCCATTCTGATTACTATAAAGTGTGTTATTTTTGAATACAGGCACACAGAAAACTGTCCCTTTTTTAATCAGAAAAAAAATAAAAAGTAAAACCATACAGACTTTGTAGTGTGAAGAGACATCAAGATTGCCTTGAATGATGACATTAATATTTTTCTATTGCTCTTGGAATTTTGCTGAGTACAACCTACCTATCCTGTTTGCCTTTTGTCACAGCTACATTATGCTGATATGCTTGATGATTTCTGTGGTTCTGATACCATTTTAAAGACAGTTTTCATTGTATAAACACTGAGAACAGTTATTTTTGTTTTGGGCTGGAGTCCATAGTTATTTTCAAACCTGCAAACACATTACACTTTGCCAGTCCAACTGAATCTTTCTCAGACATCCTGTACCAAATAATGCATGACCTCCTCGTTTCACAACATAAGGATTTAACATATGTTGTTTACAGTTATATGTTACCTTCACCATTATAACACTCAGGGGAGTGAGAGGTTTTGTAGTATATGTCTTAGAAACACTGGAGTTTTCTGCAATTTCACCTTCTTAAGTAGCCTCTGACAAACCTGCCATGAGGTAATAAGAAGAAGCAGACTCTGGATAAAGCTCAATTTTATATTGCATTGCTTTCACTTGCAAAGGAATTCAAATAATAACTTCTAAATTAAACAGCTGTGGAGATGTTAAGGTATCCTCCATGGACTCAGTGCTGTCGTCTGCAAGCTGATGATTCTGGAATTCTCAGGTATTGTCCCCATGAGGTGTTTTTTGCACTGACCTGTACATCTTTTCTGTGCATGTCCCAGTTTCTTTGCACAGTGTTTGTCCTTGAACCAACAATAATTGGCACTGTGAGACAGTGTTTCATAATAAAAATATACAATCTGTAATGTTCCCTACACTATACTTCCTGTTTTCTCCTGGTGTATTTGTTGCTAAAAAATTTTCTGATGCTTGTGACCCCTTACCATCTTTAGTAGCAGTCCAAATTAAAACAGTAATACTGAATATATATTTTATGCAAGCAAACACAATTAGTAGACTATTTGTGTTTTCTTTATTTTACATGCTATAATATGTCCCTTCAGATGCAAAAATTGTCCCTTAGCTTTTCACTGAAATCACTTGTCTACTGCAAATGTATTTCTTTAATTCAGCAACTTATTAATGGCTGGGTTTTTTGGTTCTGTTTTCTTTAACCAGTCTATAAGCATTCTACAATCACTCACAACTTCTGAATTAAGGTAAATTTGTAGAATTTCTACAATTTCAGCATTGGTTTAGGACTGTGTTTTTGTGAAGCAGCAGAAGACACGCAACAATGTTTAGGTTCAACTCCTACTGCACTCCATAAAAGCGCTACCTTTTTCTCATCACTAATAATTCTGTGATTCTGTGATTCCGTAATATAATTATTAACTATATCCTATTACATTCTTTCAGTAAGACCTCTACTGAGCCCTCAAATGGGAATGTTTTCCCCAGGCAGATAGCTTAAGGTCCTTTTCCTTCTGTATTTGAACTGCACTGCACCAGTGCTGCAGGATGTGGTTTTAGCTCTACTTTTAATTTCCAAATAATTTGTCTTTTACTGTACATGTGGAATAGGGTCTTGTGTTTGTCAGTAGTTATTGTGTCTTGCTTGCTTGCAGCAGAGAATCTCAAATAATGGTATGTATTACCTGTGTAGGAGTGTACACAGTGTGTGGCTATTTCAGGGCTGCAATCCCTACAGTATATGTGACAAGCAGATAACTCCATAGCTCTTGAAACAAGGTTGGTGCTTTGAAAAGATGTTCATTTCACAGAAAGAGCTGGTGTTCTCCAAAGTGAACACTGAAGTTGTGTACCAGATAGTAGACATTACAAATATTCAACACTCTCCTGCACCTAACTTACAGAAGGTGTGTGCTGCAGTTTGCCTTTTTTATATTTACAGCCCAAAAGGTGTTTTATTTGTAACTAGAAACCATTTTGAGATTATACGGATAGGCTATAAGGACGAAGCTCAACAGCAAGATAATTAGCTATGTTTTATGTAGGCTTATATATTAAAGGAAGAGGGAAATATTCTAGTCATATATTTTGCACTTATTTATTAATACTGAAAGATTCTATATGAAACATCATGCTTACTCACTTCTCAACCTTTTTCTGAGTATGAAGGGACATTTGGGTATAGATTAAAAGTCTTAATTTTCAGGAACAAAGCGATTTTGTGGAATTGCTGTATTATAAAGGATGTGTTAGGGTGTCAGGTTTCTGAGAGAGAGGACTTTGTGGATTATTGTTCAGACATTTAAGCATTAAGTACTTAATAAATAGAAGAAAAACCATTCCTCGCCTCTCACAAAGTTAGCTTTTTAAAGAGAAGCACTTAGCTGCAAAAGCAAGAGGTCTAAATGGACACTGCCATCAAGTAACTAGGCTATCATTTAATGTACTACCATCAAAAGTATTTGGGTCTCCATATTTAAACAAAGGAGGCTAAATAAGTGGAGAGCTTTTTCCGAACAACCTCTGAAGAATATATAGGGATCTGGTTAATGCTAGCTCTACAGTGTGTCATAAACATGATTCATGTAAAATGCGCAGAGAAGATGTCAGAAAGAAAAAATTCATTACTGCTCTCTTCTTTCTTTTTCTAGTTTTTCTATTTTTTCCAACTAAATAGTCCAAGTCTTCATTTGACAGCATTTTTGTTTCTTTTATATATGCAAATGGCTCACACATTACTTACCTGCATATTTTAGAAATGAACGCTGAAAGTTTTATTAGTGACCTATTGATTATTTTGCATATTATTGAGTATATGTTTCAAAATTCAGATATTGTGAAAAGCAAACATCTTCAGAACGGTCAAATTTTTTTGTTCATGTTTGGGATATATGATGTCATGGCTCATAGAATTATAGAACAGTTTGTGTAGGATGGGACCCTTGAAGGTCATCTAGTGCAACCCCCCTACAATGACCAGGGACATCTTCCACTAGATCAGCTTGCTCAGTTAGTGAGGGAGGAAGAGGAAATGGGGGCCCTCACAACAGGAGGAAGAGGCAGAGCCATAGATAGTCACCTGATCCCTATCCCTGAGTGAGCAGAGAGACATGGATGAAGATTTCAGCTATCGGTTGGGTGAGCCTCTACTGACCTGGCTCCTCCAATGCTGGGATATTGTGGCCCATGATAGAAATTAGATGGTAGCAAAGCCAAGCAACTGGGATCCCTGTCCCAGTATGCAGGCATTGACAAGGAGACTGGGAAAAGTACAGAAACACTCAGCCTCTGGAGGTGACTCCTACCAAGTGGGAGGGAAAGGTATTTTCTCAAGGATGGTCTGGTGTTGTATCAAGATGTGTGGATCACCATAGAGCAAGGTATCCAGTACCTGAGAGAATTAGCTGTGCTGGAGGTACTCTATGAGGATTCAAAAATTGAGAATACCCTATAAATGCAGGTGAAGTCCAGTGTACACAAACCACATAGCAGAACATCCTATGGAGAGCACCATTGCCGTATGCCAACTCCTTGGCAATGATGTCTCAGAAAGAAGAACAAGGAGTGGATCATTTGGTCACCAAACTCAGCTATATGAAGAAAGTATCTCTTTCCCGATACAGGCCTGTGTCTTTCCCGTGGAAAAAGTGTTCAGGAATCTCCAGCAATTTAAAGAAGTGTCCCATGCCCTACCAGTATAGAACAGATTCTCTGCTCCTGGGATCAGGTGCCCCACTCCCTGTTCAAGATAATCTAGGATCTCTCAGATCACAAATTTGCTTTTAGAACAGGTAGGAAGAATGGCTCTCCACTGCTGCAGAGGGAGCCAGGAAAACTGGCTTAAGCTACACAGTTAAATTTCAGATGTCTTAATTTAGGTGAGATTAATCTCTTAGGTGAGAGATTTCTTAATGACTCTTTTTAAATAGGGAAAAACCTAATATCTTTCTATAGAAGATATTATTAGGCCAAATTAATATTCTTCAAGTTATTTTCATCTTATTATCTTGAAAGTATTGTCAAAGTCCAACCTGCACTTACAATACCACAAATGGAATACTATTGTAAGTTAGACAAAAACATATTATTGAATAAGTTGTTAACACATGAATGAAGTAAAAATTTCATATTATAAAGTTTATTCTCTTTCAAGTGAATTCTAGATATAAGATAGTTAATAATGAACTATGAAGCTTAATAGCAAACTACATCTATGTCAGCATTTTTATGAGTGGATTTATTCCCCTTTTATCTCTTTAGAATATCTAATAGACATATTAATCACAAAGCCCTTTTTTTAATATTAAAAATCCACATGGAACTGGCAGATATGACAGAGAATCTGTTCCTCTTCAAAATGGCAGCTAAAATTGAGACAAGACACTAGTGATCACATGACTAAAATCATGGAAGAGCTGATGGAACTGTAAAACATTTTCTGAACATAACTGAATGTGTTTTGTTTTTGCACACTCAAAACTTTTACTTTCCTTCTTTGATTATTCAATTACAATTTTTATATTGGCAATTAAAAGTTAAAACCCAAAAATATTTGGTTTATCTGATAAGTAACTATGAGACTCTGTGGGCCAAATTTATCAGAGCAGAGATTATCAAATACAGTCTGAATTTACAATCACTTTTTGCGCATAGTTAGTAAGGGTTCATGGTGAAGGAACATCCACCCTTGAAATCACAGAGGAAATATTTCTGTAAGGTCAGTTGTGGAGTATTTGTAAATGTAGTGTATTTATATGATAAACACACAGCTGCAGAGTGCTCTTTCCCACAGATTGGACAGAATATCTCCCAACACAGAATCCTGCCTTTGATGCAATAATTGTATCACCTGAAAAGATGAAAGAGAATGAGCTTTACCTGAGGAGACATGCAAATAGTACAGATTCTGGTACAGATTAATTGCTAATTAATCAATTTTCCTTGCAAAATTCAGAGCAGAATGCTTGCGGTGCATCGTCTGAAGTCTTGTCAAGTCATATTTTAACTTATTTACTGTATTGTCCTGGGAAAATGATTTCATATGCTAGCATCTACAACACAATATGTAGCCACATGCTCTATTAGTCAGGAGCTACTATTCAATCTTATATGGTCTTATACTGTATGTTGAAACACTAGTGCAGCCGACATGTTGCTTAATTGCTGTCTAAGTCCTAATAACCTCAAAGAGAATAAGAGCAGCTACTGGCAATTTAACAGCACTAACATCACAAGATGAATCTAGGTAATGGATATAACATGTGAGGGACCAGTGGGCTAATTTACTTAAAACAAAATGTGATTAAATGATCTGAATACAAAATATCTTCAGCAGGTCAGGTACTTCTATACCATGTGACAAACTGTTGGATGGATGCCCAAACCAGCTCTGGAAAGCTAGTATTCCTAAACTGTCAGTTCAGAAAACAAATGTATAATAGCCTGGAGCAGACTTCACATTTTCTGAAGCAAAGGTGAGTCAGAAGTACTGCATTAAAAGAGCTGCTATGAAGCTCTGAGGAATCAAAAAAAGTTCCAAGTGGAGAGAGAGAAGAAATAGGAAATACTGAAGTATGATTTGTCTGACACATTTAGATATCTAACTGAGAAGAGGTGGATTGTACCCTAGAGTGCCTATTTATTTCCTTGGAGTATAGGTGAACTATATACATGTATTTAAAGATTAATCTGGCTTGATTTATTTGGATGCCACAACAGTTCAGAGATGTGACACGCAGAAAGGCCAGTTCCCTTCTGCTGTGGTAGCCATGGGCCAGATAGAAGATCTAGAACATCTCAGTTAATATTGCTAGCCTCTGTTGTAAAAGCAAACTCAACAGCATGGTGTGTGAGAAAATGAGATTGTATATATCCATATCTCTATCACAGAATGTGAATATCTACATTAGGGATCTATTTCCAAGCACTCATTATATTCTACTTCCTTGTAGGGGAAGGGATTTTGTTGTTTAAGAATCTCAGTGTCATTTCTTTTCTAGATTAGTGTCAGGTGCTACTGCTGAATATATACGTCTAGGAGTTTTAGTTGAGAGAGTTAGGAGAGATAAATACACAAAAATCCAATGCCTTTTGCAGAGTTTTTCTTGACTCCTTCCTGCAGTGATTTAGTGTCTGAAATTGAACTTCAACATAGTTTGAATTTAACACAGAGACAGGTCAGGCCTGAAACTATATGAAAACTAATATGCCTTCTGGTAAATGTAGCACAAAGCAGCCGATGAAGAGAAGGCTGTATTCTAGCTAACCTTATTACCTCCCACTTGGGACTGATCTTCTCCGTTTTCTGCTAGATTTTACCCGGTACAATGTGTGTTTCTGCATTGTGTTTCTGAGTGTTTTGATAGCATCATTTTTCAGACTGGAACAATACTAAGATTGAATTATAAGCCTTCTGAACTGAATAAAGTGCTCAGAATTTAAGTGTAAAAGAACAGGCATGAAAAACAAGTGGCTCAACTCAGGCTTGGAATATGCAGACCTAAAAAAACCTCAGCTCTTTGTAAAAATTTGTATTGTCTCTTCACTAAGTTCTTGTTTCTAGGAACTTTTTGCTGTAAAGCAGCAGCAAAAAGGAGATGGACTGCAACACACAACTGTATATTTTATCAGTGCCACAGTGTCCAAGGAATGCACATCCTTTACCTCTATTTATTAAAACTAATATACCTCTCCAATTCACAGACAATAATTAGTGGGGATGAGAGACTTTTATTTACAAACTCTGATTTAATTCCTTGTGAATGCAGTCCATTGTACTTGATGTATGTAGACAGTGACAGTGAGCTGGGCAGGTGTGTTATCCCTGTGCTAGAAATATTACAGAGTGGTTCATGAATTGATTTTGCCTCTGTTCTTTGCAAAATGGAGATTATACTTATTTCCCTTCCAAGTGAGTAGAAACTGGAGATAAAGATTAAATTTTGGGCTTTTTTTCAGCTGAACAAAAATGGAAAATGCTTGTATGTATAAAGCATTTCCCTTTGAATACAAATACAGAGGCTCTTCACTTACTAGTAAATAATGAGGAAAACTTAAAAAAAAATATAGAATATTTAAATAGATCATGGTAGGCCCCTTGAGAAAATGATTCCATTAGTGGTCCTGCCATCTAGGAATGAAGTGTAATCATTATCTGTTTATGTCAATCTTATGTGCGTTGTATGTTCATAATACAGTATTTCAACCTCCTTGTGTTTTAATTGCCATGTGAGAATACTGTGCAGGATTTTAGCTTGAGATCTACTGTGTGTTGCCAACATTTCCTTAATTTAGTAAGGCTTATAAAAGTAAGACATAGTTAAGTTGGCATGATTTCTCAGCGACTACTATATGGTGGCTACGTTTTATCACCTTACTTTCCTCTAGGTGCTTACACACTGACTGCTTTAATAAATGTTCTAGCAATTTACTAGCTATTGAATTTAAACTTGCTGTTCTGTAATTTCCCAGATTGATTCCTCTGCTGTTTTAGTGGAGGCTATCCAATATTTTAGGGAATCCATTTCCCAGAAAGGAAAATGTAACACTCTGAATGCTCTTCAGCATCACCTTTTTTATTTTGGGTGTACCCTCGTGATTCTCTAGTGTCAGTTTTAGAATATCTGTGCACAGTGTGAACCTCTGATCTAGTTCTTGGTCCTATGTCCTTTTGAGTTACATTTTAATTCAGAAAAAAATCATTGAAATACATTCAGTCAATCTAAATTGCCTAAACACCTGAGAAGAAAATGAAACTTTAAGAGCTCTGGATATGAAAATCTTGCTTCATGTAACTTAATAAAGTAGGGTCACAGTCTCTGAAATAGGACAGCATTTGCCATTCTTTGTAATGACCTACTTATTTAATTTGCTTTTACATTATATAGAATGTAAAAAAATAATAAATGAAAATGAAATTATTTTTTATATAAAATCTTTCTAATGAACAGAGTATTTCTTTATAATTAATATCAGAGATAAAATGTTGTGGTTCAGTTAAATGCATCTATATTCCAAGTGACTATGCGTTTTTTACACCTCTACTCCAGGGAGAAGAGGCTTGTACCAGCTGCTGAGCAACAGAAGGTGATGAAAGGTTTAACACCAATAAAATACATGTGTAAGGACATAACCTTATAGAAAAATCAAGAAAAAAAAGGGACATTTTAGGTACCTGCTTATTTCTATATTCCACTACAGGTGTCAGCTACTGGTTAGTACCAGAACCTGCCAATCTTTTCCATGTTTTCACACACTCAGTAAATACTGAGTTCCTTAACTATGGACTTCCTTGAATTACATCCCTGTTTGGTAAGTCCTATAGATCTATTCTTTTGTTTGGAAGTGGGTTCAAGAGTCCAACAGATAATGTAATCTAAAGCACTCACTGTGAGAAACGCATCTTTCAGAAAAAATTCCCTTTGCATAAAATCCTTCTTTTTATTTTCAACAAATTCGGGAATGTTCAATTAGGAAAAGGAAAACAGAACCTTCCAAAAAAATCAAAGAATTATTTCAATGTGTGATATTGTAGTTCCTCCAGTTGTTTCTACCTCATTCACTGCTATGTTCAAATGTGTATGTAGATAAAATGGGAAATCTTATACAGGTGCTTTGACTTTAAGCATATGTTAGATCTGAAAAATAAAGATTTTTAATGATGTCTAATTTGGAAATAAGAATTTCCCAGGGTCCATAGTATTAAGTTACTAAGAACATACACACAGAGGCTTTATTTTTTTAAAATAATTTACAGATACACAGTTTGCATTCATCATATTTATAATATGATGGCACATCAAACAGGGGTAAAATAAGCATGTACATAGTGATGGATACCACATTGTTTTTTTATTTTTTTTTCAGTGTTCATATCTGGTTGGTTTTGATGAAGAATGTTTGCGTGAAATGAAAAAGAGAGATGCAAAAGTGAAAAATAACTTAGCTAATAAAATTTAGAAGGATGTATTTTATTAAAGTAAAAAAAAAAAAAAAGAAATCTGGCTAAATAATGTTTAGAAGAGTCCAAACTTTTGTTCTCTAATGTTTTATTTGTTCACCCAAAGAGATGAAAGGAAGAGACCAACCCTGGGATAAAGAGGAGTTTCCTGGAAGTAGTCACAGTAGCAGAACAGGTTCTTTTCCCTTCAATTTCCCTTTCAGGAATGTATGGAACTGTTTTGAGCAGCCCTTCCTAGGCCTCAAACAACAAGCTCAAGTATACTTTTCTTATGTGAGAGGCAGTGATGATTTGGATCATGGGTCCAGACCATCATAATTTCTGATTATAATCACAGTAGGGGAAAAGAAACAGGAAAAAAAAGGAAAAAAAAAAAAAAAAAGAAAGAGAAAAAGAGAAAGAAAAAGAGAAAGAAAAAGAGAAAGAAAAAAAAGAAAAAAAGAAGAAAAAGAGACATCAGGGGACAGCAAATCTAAGCTGCATGCTAGTGCCAAAAGACACAGCAGCATCTCTCTCAACTTGCTAGGCTTGCCAAATTCACTGGAGTAATGTCCACTATAATAACATCTTCCAGCAAACAGCAGTGCAGGGTTGCTGCTGTCTGCCAAAACAAGGCAGCAAGTCCTTAGAACAGGATGACTCACATCTAGGTTCTTCCCCAAACACACAAAAACCCCAATGACTCTGTCAAAAATTATCACACAGGAAAATAAAGGAACTGCACAATTTTTTTTTGTTTTCTTAATTTGTAATGCATACAGTGAAGATACTGTACACAATGCAGGACATTTTATTTAAAAAGTTCTTGACACCATATTCTTAGTGAAATTCATCACTATATAGACCTAAAATCTGGCCCTTAGTTAACTTGCTGTAATTCTACTCAGTAATTAAATAAGCAATTGACTGGCCATCACTGATAAAAAGGACTCTACATAAGCACAAGTGAGCTCATGCTTATTGTAAGAAAACTGTTGGCAGATAACACACCTGTTCTATGTGACCAGGAAATGCTCTGCTAATGGCTCAAAGATGCTTTAGGTCTGTGTTTTACCAACAGCCTATCTTTCATCAGGGTTACACTCTCAGTCTATATGTGACAGTCTTTTTTAGTTTTGCCTTGTATGTCCGTTGGACATCTGGGGCCTTTCCTTGATTTTGCAGTTAGTGAAAAGATAAAGAATCAGCATCATCATTTTCAGTCACTGTAAACTGTAAATGAGGCGTGCTTTGACCATCCTTTTTTTGTTTCCCTATGATATTTGTATGCATTTTGCATTAAATGATAATTTAAAAAAACTAGAAAAAGTGCAGAGACTGGATCTCACACCAGTGATCTTCAGGCTGGATTCAGAACTGGCAGCCTTGAGGTCACAGAGATGCAGTTCTGAGTGAAGCATTTAATTTTTTTAGGTAATGCTGATGGTAAGCTGTAAACTCTTGACTAGGAGAGCCTCACATCATGATTTTTGTGGTGCTAGAGCCTGGACAAAATAGTTATATGAATAGTTTTGAGATTAGAAGCTTCAGGTTATAAATAAAATTATATAGATTCCATTTCTTGTTGAAGTCATTGTACTCATTTAACTTGAAGATAACTTGTTCACTGATAACCAGGATTCAAGTATCATTCCAGCTAAAGATAAAATAGAAAAAAAGCATCATAATTTCTAATATGGTCAACACTTGGACTTCTTAATATTAAGCATATTTCTGTTTCTTAATAATCATATGGCCTTTTCTGCTTTTGCTCTGAGACAAAATGTTTCAATCCTCAAGTGAAATTCAAGGTTGAAACAAGGTTAAAAATCTGGAAGAAATTGTCTTCTTGTACAGGCCAAACCTGACAATTTTTTTCAGTCCTTGCCTTGGCACAAGCTTCTCACATCTATGCAAAACATGTTTGAGAAATTTTTAAGTCACTGAGTTATTGAGTGAAGTCATCTTGTGTTTATTTTGCATACATGGAAATATGCATCATCAGATAAAAAAAAAGGAAAATAAAACAGACCAAGTGTCTATAGATTAAGCATTCTGCTGTAACTATTGATGCGTATTTTTAAATTTTTTAAATTTTATTTTCTATATCAAAGCATCTTAAAAATGCAGGTTACAAAGCTAGAATTCTTGCCTATTATAGATGTAGTAATAACTTTCTAATTAGAGAATTCATTGCTACACTGCATAATCAGCTTGTAGAAGACGTGTATTATAGTAAAAGAAAAAAAAAACCACTGAATAGTAACACAGTTGTCCCATTAAAGTCTTGATTAAATTTATAACAATAATGCAATATCATTATACTTTCATAAATTAGAAGACAAATTGGATATATATCAAGTAATGCACTTGTATCTTTACAAAAGAATGCATGTTTAATTTAAAGTAAAATAACTCCAATGACATTAATTTCTTAAGTAGGGGGGTGACATATAAACTCTACACAAATATATAAACTAAATATTTCAACATCTCAGCCATATCATATAAGTGTTTCAAAGAAAGCTATAATATATAATATAAATTGCTATATATATACATATATATATCTGTCATATAAATGACATAGAGTGACATCAAGAGCAGCAGATATGAGCAATGACAATTGAGATAATCTGTTACAGATAGGCTGACCTATCCAAGCTGAGTCCCACTGCTCTTGTTTGGTCAGCAGGCACCTTTTACCATCTGCTTTACTTATATTGGCTCAATCTTTTCTATCATTATATAACAGAGATATGGCCAGATGGCTATTTGGATCTAAAATGCAGTCTGGAAACCACAGAATTTTCAAGCTAGGATTAAAAACTCAGATTGAGTTTCTGAGACTTTAAAACAGGACAGCACTGTAGCTAAACATGCACTTTGTATGGATAATTATGAGTAATAAAACAAAAACTGGCTTCCATATAGCGGAATTTTATATTTAGTACCAAAATAACTGAATGAAATGTTCATAGGTTAACTAGAACCAAGGAAAAAGTTCTTAAAGAAAATTTTAAAAAGACATCAAAACTCCTCTCACCCTACAAAAAAGCCTCTACATTATTGCTCAGTAATTATTCCAATAACATTTTTGAAACTACATTGCATAATATCAACTCAGAAATTCAGTAAGACAGTGGTTTTCTTACAATAATCAAATAATAATCAACCAGTCATTTAAAAGACTCTGCACTGGAGTTCAGTCTGAAAGAGGCATAAGACCATAAGAGAAAGACTGCATATACAAAAGGAAGGCAGGGTCAAAGCCTCAGTCCATATCTGAGAGCATACATGGCTGGCAATTTGCTTTAAAATGTAGCTAATAAATATTTGTCCACTCTTGCTTCTCTCCTCAAGAGATCACAGAGTTATAAATTTGATATGCTTTCTGTTATGTTTAGGTGATACCTCATATGTAGGATAGAAGGAAGATCCCAACATTCATCTTGTGTTAATCTCTTTAAAGGAGAAAATAAAGCATTTTATCAACAATTTCTTCAAGGAGATATCTTTTAAACTGGAAATCTGAATCACTTTATAGTAATAAAATATATTTGTTAGCTTTTTTTTTGTTGTCCCTTTCCCACATTGTTCTGCAAAGCATTAATTCTGCCTTATCCTTGGAGAAATCATTTGGTTTTTTTCCCCCCTTGCTTTCAGCTCATAGAGATATCTTTGGGAGAAATTTTGTTGTTATTTAGATTTTTTTGGAAGTGTTACAGAAGAGAAACCATGAGCTAGCTAAAAGCAATGGGATTCTAGTGAATAAGATATCACATCAGTATCCTAATCATTTCACAGCCTAAAGACAACTGCAGTGAAGCCAACAAAAGAGCAAATAGAGCCTGCCAATAAGCCAGATGCTACTGTTGAAAAAGAAATTTCTACGGCTTAACATCTGGGCACTGTGAATACCTCTCAGAAATGAAGGAAAAAACTATTCTACGCTGAGATACAGAGAATGTTTATTAAAACATGTTTCACCAGCAGATACTCCTATTACAAAGCTGTCATTAGAAGGCATTTATTTTGTAGATGAATTTTTTAAAAAGAAAAGGAATGTAGGAAAACATCCTCTATACTTTAAAGCAGCTCTTGTGCTTACTTTGAGGTAGCATGAGTGGTTGATAGGAATCTTGAAATCAATATGGCAGTTAATGTGTGAGTATCACATATTTGATTTTATTTTACTTAGTTGTAAGCATGGCTTTGCTTGCCATGTTAATGCATCTTCTACAGGTCATCTGGAGATGTTTTTTTCGTAGCAGTCCTATACTTGATGCAAACTTCATCAAATGTGTTGACTAAAACAGTGATTAAATTAATGCTGCACAAGGTAATTTTGATATGTGTTTCTCTAAAGACTGTAGCTTGAAGATCTTTTTTCCACCTGCATAGGAAAAGAGGAAATGAGATTTTGGGCATAAAGATGGATGTTACATTGTATTGACTACCTTCTCCAACAAAAAAGAACAAGCAGATGGTGTGCCTGTATATTTGACACTTCCCAGTCTGCTAAAAGAACAGTTCAAGCAAATTGGCACAGGCTTTCCATTACCACAGTGCACACTTGGAATAAAACTTTTACAGAAACATGAAATCCTAACAGGCCACGATTTTGACCTGATACAGAAAAAGTTCTTACATGAAGTCCTTAACTAACTTCTCATTCACTATTGATTTTATGTGGGAAGGAGAATAGTGGCAATGGACACCATTGTGAAAATCTGGTACAGCTGAGCCAAGCTCTATTATCATTGTCATTATGGCATCACCAGCATTACCAAGATGTCTTAGTATACACAGACCTGGAGTTATATCTTTTGTGACTCTAGTTTTATGCCTAGACTACTAACATCTGCATTCTATATAATTATAAAAATATAGTTCTTAAATTTATGCATTAATCTTTTCAAATAACGAGGATGTCTGATAAAGCAAACAGTGCAACATTACCTTTTTTCAAGTGAGTATAAATATATCAAGAGTAAATGATGTCTAGTTTCCAAGTGAGAGTTTTATAAAATACTGACCAGGGAAAAGAAAATTTACCACAGTTCAGGAATAATGCTCATAGCCTTTATTTTCACATCATAGTCAGAACTTCAGGTCTCAGTAATATTTTTTCTCCCTTGGGTAATATTTTACAGCCATTGACCTCAGAACCAGTTGCTATTTATTTGCTGCTTTTTTTTTCTAGAGCAGCACACACATTTTCATGTTTCCTGTAGTGTGTTTGGGAAGCATAAAACCAAGCAGAAGAAAAGGAAAATGGTTCCCAAATGCTGAAAGAAGCTGAATAATTTTAAAAACCTCAAACTTTAAGTGGACTGCAGCAGCTTGTGCATCCTTTGCTCAGAAATTGCTGGTTTAAGTCATAGAGCTCTTGTAACACCATTGTTAGATGTTCAATATGGGGAAAACCCCCAAGACGAACAACAAGCTGTGCTACAAAATTTTCTATATTATTAATAATCCTTTAGGTCGTGCAACCCTATGTCAGCCCATTGAATTGTTCTTGGCTGTCAAGATAATAGAATCCAGTCCCACAACTCTTGGCCTTGGTTACCACACACCTTACATGAGGAATCTCACTGGTCCATATGAGGCAATTGCCTACTAGTCAAATTTTAGACTTATGCTATGTGGCTTTTAATTAAATTATAGATCTTCAGTAAAGCTCTTGGAAGTACCTATGATAGACTGGAAAGACCAGGTGAGAACTACAATATGCTACTTGTGTAAATATGAAAGAAAATGCAACCTTTAAGGTTTTATCATTTCTATAAGATTTGTTGTTGCATAAAATAATATTTTGATGCACACTGTTTATATTTTTAATAGAATTAAATTTTTATCCCTTTGCTTCTAAATGCTGCTTCCATTTTGTAGGCTCTGTCTTTTGCAGCAGATGAGTAAATATACTTACATGACTTTGAAACTACCCTATTTCTGACTGCAGTTTTGTTACTACTATGAATGACTTTCACAACAGGAACGCAGGCCAATTTAAAGTCCAGGCACCAAGCAATTTGAGATCCACCAGCTTTATGCAGTAATATAATTATTCCCTCCGAGGCTCTTAATTGTATTCATCACACCATGATTTCTGCACAAATTAAGCATGCATTTACTGCTATATATAACTTGCTTTGCAGTTAACATCCTGGAAACAAATTTCAAGGAGATAGAATCTTGAACTTAGTCATCCCATGAAATCACTAGTTTCACTGCTCGGAAAAGTCACTTAGACTGTAAGGTCATTATATTTTTACATCGCCAAATCATATACAAGGAAGCAGTGAAAAAAGAGTGTGATAAAAAGATCACAAAACTTATACAAATATTTTGTTCAGACTTTAAATGTTAAAATCCCTAGCTAAAATTCCTTTAGACGTGTTTTTAAGACACAGCAAAAAATTAACACTATCAAAAAACCTTGCAGTCCGTAGAAGACAGAATGTCTGAAATTCAGATTCAGAACAATTATGATTGATATCACATATAGATATGTCTGCATATGGATTTATGAATGTGTGTGTGTACCATTCTGACCTTTTACTTTGCTGATTTTATAGCAAATCACACACTTCTATGAGTGTTTCAAATAAAAAAAACCCTGAACATTATAGGACTTTACATAATTGTCCAAGAAATGAATTACAATGAATGTGTCATTTGTAGGAAGTTATTAAATGAAGAATACATTTGTGTGTACATTTGAGCTTCCCTGCATAGGGGTATATCTACTCTGTTAGCCAGGTAATTTTGAAATATATGTTTTTGTAATTACATCACAGCAGTGTTGGTCTACATGAAATCAGAATAACCCAGTATATTTTTTTCTTGCTAAACTATTTTCTTGGGGAGAGGGATGGGGAAATATAAGGGAAAACAAAGTCTGATGCTATACCTATGAAAATGTGATAGATATGAGAGCCCAGACATTCAGTTTTTTTTATTCCTTTACATTGTTTTCTTTCTGTGGACATTTCCTTATATCTGCAGTTGTAGAAGATACTTGTCAAGAAAAGAAGGAAGAAACAAGATACAGAGCGTGTGACCCATTTCCACCTTTCCATACTCATTCATCTGGAGTTTTAAATTACAGTATCTTTTTGACATATCTTTAAATTGCTATAATTCATGTTGTTATAATTTAATTATAATGATAATTTATAAAAATTATATATTGTATAAATTGTTCTGTATCCCACAGAATTAAAAAGCAAGATTTTAGGAAGGTTCAGAGTTGTTCTGGGTAGCAGAAATGTTCAGAATTAATGTCAGAGTTAAGAACTAGAAACAATAACAAAAAAAATGGAAAAAGAAAAGCTCTGATTTGAATTGGCCTCTACATATTGAAGGGCAAACCAGAGAACCTCTCTGGAGTGTGAATGGCTGGTGAGCATCAGGAAAGCAATACTGGCCTAATACAATTAAGATGGTGACTCTTACATCCTTGCAATATTATTTTCTCTTACTTCCATCTTTTTTCTCCTTATTTTTCCTTTATTGTTTTTAATAGGTTTACTGACTCAATAAACCATAAACTCTTTCAGGGTTTATTTTATTTGTATTTAGTGAAATTGTAACCACTAATGGTTATAGTATAATGTTTACCTCCTATTTTTAATTGCTTGAGGTGTCAGAAAATTAATGAAAATATCAAATATATTCATAATCAACAAAACTCAATAAAGGCTTAACTTGGTCTTGGTGCCTGACTAGACTCAAAGTCTAAGGTCATAAGAATAATTTCAAGTTTTGGAAGAAACCCTAATCTCCAATGTCAATGAAAAACATCTATTGACTAATAAAATTAAATTGGATATTGCCATGTGTAATGTCAGCAGAATTGCACTGATGTACTGAGAGATCAGATATCTCATCTCACCATGCATAAATGATAATTCAGAAATACAAAAATGTATTTGTTGCATACATGAGGGACAACTTTTGTTAGAAAACTGGGAAAATTCCCTTAAAGATCTGCAAGACATTTGCCTGCCTAAGGTCCTAAATTTGAAGTTTCAATAGCCTACAGGGAGCACCTCCCTCACAATTAATATACCTAAGAATTATGGCAACAGCATGGAAGTGACTTGGAATGTTATATCATGGCCAAGGGACTCTTTAATTTAATGATCTCTTTTAGTTGCAGTTCACATGTATGAATCCTCTACCCTTCAGTCTTGTATGAGCCTTCTCTCAGAGCATTGCATAATGTGAATAATCAGATAGCATTTCTGCATTTACAGTGCAGAAATGATCCTTCAAAACCCATACAAGATACCAGGCCACCGGTTAATAAAAAAACACAATCCCTAAGCACAGAGAAAAAAAACAGCAACACATTTTTGCCAAAATACAATGACCAGTCAGCAAAAGTCTATTTATTGGCAATGAAAACTCTCATCCCTTTAAGCTTGCCAAATGAAGCCTCTTCCTCATCAAACCTCTTCTCTCTGCATGCATCTCTTCAATATGACTGGCTTTGTAAAAATCTGATAAGAGTAACACTTTTACATTATTCTTCAACAAGAAGGAAGAGAGCTACAAGAATCCTATGGAAAATGAAGCACCAGCACTCATTTTGCTCCTGTCATAGGATTTTGAATGGTCTTCTGATTAACTGCAAGGACTGCTAGGATTGGTAAAACCTTCTCCTGAGTGCATTGCTCAAAGCCATTTTGACCCTCAAAAGTCAGAAGCAGTACTCTAGCACCGTTCTGGAAAGAGGAGACAGACCCTGAATTTGTAAACCAGTTTCTTTATATGCCCTAAAAAATATTATCTCAAATATAATGGAACTCACTTTTATTTTTCTCCCTCACAACAATGTCTTCTAAATAGATCCTGAGCTGGTAGTGAAGCACATTGCAGTTGTCCAGTGGAGAAAATCTGAACATGGGCTATCAGATTCTGCCTCTCAGAAAGAACACCAGACTCAGTTACTGCTGCTGTTTGTTGATGTAAAACAGCTAGGAGTATGTCTGGACACCAAATCAGTAAGACCTTGCAAATGACAATGAGCCAGGATGTGTTGCAGGAGACTTTCTTACTCAGAAAGGGCAAAGTGGTGGCCATGCCCAGGTTTTATTCTTAGTATCCTAACTTACAACAGAAACACATGAATGCATCCTAAGCTGTATACAAATACTAGCTTACACATTAATATTCCTTTACTGACTTTAACCTTAATATTTAACTTCATTTTAATCCAGTCTTTCCAGTTCAAAATACTTTATTTCTTCATTCCCTGATGAAGAAGATTTTGTCCACTGTTTATGAACATGATAAAACTGAAACTCCAACATCCATGCATATATATATTTCATTTTTGTGAGGTACATAAATGTTACTTGATTATTTGGATTCTGAGCTTAAATACTTTGTAAATCCTTATTGGTTTGATTAGGGTACTGCCACTTCTGCCCAGACCTTCCAATTTGGATAAAGAGTTATGTTTCTCTGTGATATGCTTTGAACCTTATCAGAGCCTTTTCACATCACGGTGTAATATATGTTCATGTAGCAAAATGAAGACAAGACTGTAGCATGTTGAGTAAATCTGTTTTTCCAATCTAATAATAGCATTTCAGGCATGGTGCCCAAGCCTTGACATCTACTATTGGCCAAAGTACAGGCTCCCTGTTCTATGTATGATGTTATCCAAGTTGCTGCTATGTACTGAAGCAAATGTCCTCGTTTTCATTTATTTTGTTGCCCTTGTTAAGCAGATAATACCAGAACACTTAGTTTTCTCTTTTGACACTTTATCTGTGTGGAGAAATTTAGATTTCTTGATTTTATACACCCTGATTCCCTCAAAGTTCTGCCAGATTGAAACACCACTGTATTTGATTAAAAAAAGAAATTAAAATAGCAGTTTTATTAACATATTAGAATAATTTCGGATCACATCTCTGGTAGAGTCCAATTCAGTGACCATTAAGGCTGGTAGAATTCAGTAGCCACTAATCATAGAACTATGACTTTTTCACACACACAGCCTTATAAATGTAGCTGTACATTTGTCACCTAATCAGTGTAGGTTTTATCTTAGCAATAAGAGCAATCTGAAGCCATTTACTTTTAATAGAAAGTATGGCAGAAGTTCTGAACAATCAGACAAAGCAGCACAATTAATGTAATAAAAAGCTTCAACAGGAAGTCTGTTGTGTCTTTTTCCCACTTAATCAGCTATAACATAATGGAATTACAGGCAGTATAAAGTCATATGAGAAATATCTCACAGACATTTTCTTTGTTATTGTAGGAGAAAAAGTAATGTGAAAAGATAAGTAATTTTCTGAGGTGCTTCTGACTTGTTCAGTTTCGGGGGATGAAAGTATGGCTTTCATGCTGCTGTTTTTTTTGTACCTGCATTTTGACATTAAAATAATAGAGTCAATGAAGTGAACATATTTCTAAATTTCTGTCACACACATCACTCTGTCAGCTAGTAATTGACATAATGACAAAGTGGCCAGGAAAAATGTAAGTGGAAAAAAAGGGATTGGAACAAACAGGATGTGCAAAAGAAGCAGTCTGGAGAGTCTGCATACACTCGATGGCATGACTAGCTTCATTCCCATTGTATTGCTTAAAAAAACTTTAAAAATCAAATATGCTAGGTCTTGTGGGTATAAGGTGAGCCTGATAAACAGAAACCTTCCAATTTTCTATTTCCAAAGAAAGGTCTGTCAAGGTTAATGCTGAAGGTTCCTGAAGAATTTTGATTGGCACTGAGCAATAGTTTGGGAAGCATAACTGAAGAAAATGAAACAATAGGCTACTGAAATATCAAGGGAACTGAGAGTGTTAGCAGTGTTCATACAGCATTGTACACCATGGCATCCTGGACATGAATATTCATGTTGCTACAGTTACATATGCTCAAAAGCCTTAAAAAGTTCCCTGAGATATTATTATGCTGCAACTATTAACCCCAGTTAATATGTCCTGAAAAGAGTAAGGTCTGGGACTACAGAAAAGGAAACTTTTACTGACGATACTTGGTTTATATAGGAAACTTGTTTATTTGTACACATGGTTTTGAACTCTGGCATGTAGGCACGAAAAGTGTCTGGTTGTTTCCTAGAGTAGGACTACATAAGTCATGTTCACATTGTGTTCAATTCCCTTCCTCCCCAAAACGATGTTGTGAAAGGATTTGAGTCAGAGCTCTGGCCCTACTCGATCTACAAATAGAGAACATTACACTTGTAGTTCTAATGAAGATATGCATGGATGTGCATAGCTGTAACTAGTTTTAACTTCCTATCTATTTGGGTTTTTTAATTAGCTCTCTGTTTGTTTGTTTTGCTTTGTTACTGCTTTTGTCTCGGGGTTTTGTTGGTTTTGTTTTGGGTGACTCTCCTCAAAAAGAAACTGGCACAGAAGCTATCCATGAGCAGTGTCAGCCTGTAGATCACCGACTGATTACTGTCCTCCTTTATTTAAAAGTACACCTATAACAGAAAACACAGCTTGGTTAGAAACACAGTCTGTAGTGAGAAAAGGGGAAAAGTAGCACAATCTCTAGAAGGCAGCTCAGAATCATCCTTGCTTGTAGCATTTCCTAATGGCCACTCTAGGTGACTTCAGTAATGTGCTTCCTGGACTGTTTTTTAGGAGACACTTTAAGCACACTGCTGAATAGATGAAAAACATCACCACTTAGTTTATATAGTCAAACACATTTGTTCACAATTGAATGCAAAAATGACAGATTTTGGCATTTATAATTGTTATATATATAGACACTGCATATATGCGACTCTTATTACTGATCATTTCCAAATGCACTACAAAGATGTATGATATAAAATTATAAATCCTTGCTGAACTGTATCTCATATAGACCTGCAGAACACTAAGTTAAATAAAAAGAAGTTACTTAGAGGATGGAAACGTCTCCAGTTTCATTTCATGTATATATAAAACATAGCACCTCAAAAATTACCCATCTGAATTGATACTCATAAATAATATGTAGCTACTTTTAAAGAGATGTGTTTATTTGCATAGTTGACATAATATATATTTATTCATAGCTAAAGAAGCCTAGGAATTAATTATTATAAAATAATATTTATAATCTTTGTAATAGAATCCTGCCATTATTTGAAAGACATTTGATAGAAAAAACTATTTAGTTCTACACAATAATCCAAGTCCAGCAATAAGTACATGAAAGACCCATTACAATTCTCTCCTACTTGCCTCATTAGGTACAATGTGCAAAAGAGATCAATGACCCCAAGGTGAATTGACAAAGTGTGTATTTTATCTTTTGCATGTGCCCTGCCTTAAACAGAGTAAAAGATCTACGTTTTATTTATTTTCTGAAGCATTTCTACTTTTGTTTCTCTAAGTATACCACATTCAGCTGCTTTCACACTCTTTCTGTTTTACTAACAATCTGTTAGTGATCTTTTCCTTTCATCTCTCCACATGCATATCCTAATGAAATCATTATGGCTGAACTGTTAGTTTTCACCCTCCTACATTTCTACAGTATATGGTGGTAATGATCTCATTTTATTTGGTATGCTGACATTACAACTGTCCTCTTCATCCCCCCAAATATTTTTTGGGTATGTTTAAATATATATATTAAACTATTCAAATCACACAGCTGTATAATCTCACGTGATGAGAAAACATTTGGTTATCAGATATGGTTATCTGACATGGCTGCTAATGTTTGTTTTGCTGTGTAAATTACAAGTTGTTAAACAATAATATCCTGAACTGCAGTATGAAAAAGGGAAAAAAAGCCAAAACTAAGAAAAAGAAAAAAATATTTAAGGATGGTTTAGAAGGTTTTGCTATTAAAGGGAAAAATGTGTCTCATTTTGCATGTGTCATCTTCTTGTGTTGTCAGCCTGCAGTATCTTAAATTTAACTTGGAGAACAAAAAGTAGAATAATAGAATAAGTAGAATAATAGAATAATAATTCTATTATGGATTTATTTTACATTTAGTCTAAGGACTTAACTGAAGTGTGTAAGTCTTACCAAAACAAGGATTGCAAAATTAGTCAAGTATTTCTTAGTTGTCCACTGTGTGAACAAGGGAGCTTCACTAATTTCTATCTGTTTCAGAGGATGTGTTTTCTGGAACTTGGGAACAAGTGGAAACTTGAACACCTTTTTTCTCCAGGTGTTTTTTGTTTTGTTTTGTTTTTTTGTTACCCACAGAAGAGCTGTTTTTGACTTTGTTGATACTACTGGTCAGCTTTCCATCATTAACTACATATAGTAAGACCTAGGAAGAGGGGTCTTGCTTTTTTTTTGGTTTTCTCATTTTCCATGGTACGTAAGGCACTGTTGAAATGTTCCTTAAAAATGCATAGTTTCCCTGAAGGTAAATGAATAAGGAAGAGGAATTTTCTACCTCTTCCCTCTTTTCCCCATACTAGATGATGGGAAGAGCCTGCTGCTTAATGGGAAAATTGCAAGGGTTGGGAAAATGGATGAGAACAACCCTTCAGCTGTCATTTGCTGGAAACTATCACTAACTGATTTGAAATAGCATAGCTCATAGTTTTGATCTGAAATGTCTCAGCTGAGTCAGAAAAAAGCTAATCCTAACCATGTATTTCACCAAACAACATCAATAAACAAGAGTAAAAGGGTATCTTAACATCACAGACATGCTGTATTTGATTAGCTGAATTCCCAGTATAACATTTGCCCAATGCTACTCCTGCAATAAAGAGGTTTCTTTAGAAAGTGGCATATTAAAAATATATTTGAACCGTTTTTTTCTGTAACGAATTTCCAAACAAGTTATGATTTTGAGCTTTTCTTAAGAATAAAATTAGTAGTTTATGCTTGAAGAAACAAAAGGTCTTTACAGGCTATACACTAGAGACTTTCATCCTGCTTAGCAAAAAAGGGGAATGATATATGACCAAAAAAAATTAAAACGAACAAAAATAATTTGTCTCCTTAAAATAGGGAAAATGTTTCAGAGTTCAAGAGGTTTCATAAATTACAAAATTATTAAAAAAAAGTGCAGATGAGAATAAAGTATATGAACAGGGACAGGTGCATAGGGCAGCTACTCTCATTTCAGTCTCAACTTTCTCAAAATGTTGAGTACTGCATTAGAGTACAAGGTAATTAAATAAGTGTTTATAATTCAAGAGTCTTACTTTCTCAGATTCATATTTTGTTTGAGAAATACTCATTTTTCAGAGATCAGGGAAATGTTCACATAAGACTTATAGGTCTTTTATTCTGAAAGAGAGAAAAGGTTTCATCAGTACCTGAGTTTATGCTAGACTTCTACAAAGGAATAAAACTTATTCACTGACTTGTACATTGTTATAATTGAAACTGCTGCCTGAATAGATTACTATTCCACGTGAGTGAGTGGAACAGATCTAGGACTATGTTATTTTACTATCAATCAGAGAAAGAACTGAGAAGCCTTGTAGCTTTGTAGCATCATCATATTTTAATAAGAGAAATGTGGAGAGAGGATTAGAAGAGAATGAATAAAAAAGGAAACATATTGGGCATTGGAAAGCAAATATGTTCTTGTGTTTGAACTTCATGAAGTGTTTTATGTGTATGTCAAGAAAACCAAACCAAAGCATTATTTTTCTCATTTATACAAATAGAAGAATGGTACGTTCTGTAAATAAACTGATCTCAGTTTTTGTTTGAGGTCAGAGATTTAAAACTAATGGGTGTATGAATGATCTAGAGATATGTTTATAGGCTAAGATAAATACATAGATGATTGTGGTATTGTAGCAGATATTTGTATTTTATTTCTGATTTAGCTATTGTTCTATGTCATCATCTAAGCAAAATCTATGTCATCATCTAAATTCTGGGAATGACATGATTATCATCAACATGATAATGTTGATCGGGACAAAATACTTTGCTGTATTTTCAGTAAAGGGTATGAATCTCTCAGTGATATTGTTTGGATAGAGTGCCTTTCAGATATATTCCTCCTACATGTATTATTTCTCTCAATCTTTTCTGGTTTTATGCTTTCCCATTTAATCCTTACTTTGTCATTTTACTCATATCTATGGAACCTTTGGAGTAGAACCCTTTCCCACACTTGACATTTATTAAACACGTGAGAAGAGGTTACTCTTTGAGAAAGTGCGTGCCTTAATGTGTTGATTGGCAACTGACTTTATAAATGACCTAAAATAAATAATTTTCTTTTCAACAATTTTTATTTCCATACATAAGTATTTTTGATTCATCCTTACATTTTCTGCATATTAAAATTTTGCTTGATTTCTGGAGTTTAGGTTCAATTACAATGAATTCATACAATTAAACTCCTCTCACTTCTAAAATTACACACCCACATACTCCATTTTCACAACTCCTAAAAAAAGATGATCTACTCCCTATGGCAAAGGCCAGCTGAATGGAATTCTTGCAAATTCACAGGGAAGATGGAATTGAGATTCAAGAAATGCCAACTACAGTTGCACAAATATTTTAATTTCTGAAATATTTCTTATCTCTCATCAATTTGTTCTACCCCTATTCAGACATATGGTTTGCATTCAGTTCATTTTTATTTTCTGTGTGTGTCTCTTAATCTGGAAGATGTTTGAACTTCTTCTGCCAAAAAAGCCCACAGTTCTTTAAACCAACATGTTTTAAATTACTTGCAATCAATAGTGTAAAGTGATGAACATAGTGCTCTTTGCTCAATGGATTTCTTGAATTTTTTGTTACAGTCTGGGACTCAGAAATGTAGTGATCATGGAAACTTCACCTTGATCTTAGAGTCTGCAACCTTTGGGTCTCACCTCTTTTGCACTAATAGATCTCCATGCTATTGTTTTCAGTAAAAGTACTTCCAAGAATATTCTTGAAATGCTTTGTGAAAAAGCATTTTTCCTTTGGTGAACATTATAACAGAAATTCCTGGAGAACTCTAGTGACTTCCAGTTGCCAATAATCTGGCTTCTAATCTCTCTGAAAGTATTCAGTCCGAAATAGCCTTAAATTATTTTTTAAAAAAAAATTATCAGTTAAGATGTATTATATTTTTTTCTTTTTCCCCCTTTCCTTTTTCCATTTCCCTTTTCCCTGGAATCACATGAGTACATTTTGCTTGAATTAAACAAATTCATGTCACATGGGGTTGAGAAACAGGGCTGGTTTGGGGTTGGGTATTTTTGTTTGTTTGTTTGGGGGTGTTTGTTTGTTTGTTTATTTAACTCCTGCATTTCCTCTTTTTGCTACAAGCTCCTGACAGTTTTTCAGACACTAAAGAAAAGGAAGCTGATGTTCATTCCTTTTATTATACTTGAGTATTAAAAACTAGAACTACATTAATATTTTCTTAATCCATGGAAATTGCTTTGGTCACACAGAAGTTGAATCACTTCAACTAAATAAGTATTAATTTAATTTCTTTAAATTGGCTCAGCCATGCTGTGGAATAGCCCTCCATTAATTTAGGATTTCCTTGGATCAGTTTATATTGCATTTATGAAACTATGTATTAAATAAATGGTATACTTTTTTATCAGTTTGATGATTTTATTCTTACCTCTTCTGGTATTTTAGCCTTTGATCTCAGTGAATACTTGCTTGTCAAGGTAGAGTTTTGTTCAAATATAGTCTGTTTTGATATGCTCATATCTTCTTTTTTTGACTCTTTAAACACCTGAACTAGATTTGTACAATGTGGATATATGTGAGCAACTTTACAGTAAAAAAAAAATACAAAGAAAAACAGTTTACCTAATGTATAATTTCCATTTCAATTACTGTCTTCTACTTCAGTGGACTTAGAGTTCCTATGGAAATTGATTATGTTTTCCTTGACAACCCTCCCATGTCTACTTTTTATAAAAGAATGCATATGCCTGTGACTGCATGGTACAGTTTTTTAATAGACTTCACGAATTTTAATTTCTTCTCCTTTGATGTCCTTGGGCATTCTTGATATATTTCTTTATGTTTTGTAACCCTTCCCTGAAGTGTACTGTCTAAATTTAGGTAAAGTCCCTTTCCTGAAGATGTTGAATGTATTCCTATTGTTCTTCATGATGCTCTCTTACTCCTTAAATTAAATACAGTTAGAAGACAGAAGACCTCAACATCAGCTTTTTGTTGGTTTTTTGGGTTTTTTTTGTTGAAAACAATTGTTTTGGAAATCAATTGTTTATGTTAGTCCAGAAACATAATGTAATTTTTTAAGTCTTGTTCCACGTGTGTATTTGGCCAAGTACTAAGCAGATGAAGCTATCCAACTTATTACGTTCTATAGAGAGCACCATAATGGTCTTCCTAGAAAAGTTGTCTCAGCTGAGAAATTGATCTCTTTTTCCAATTAATACATTTATTGACAGAATTTTGGTGAGATCTTACAGGATGAGTCAAAGGGTAAGATCTGGTATTGATTTTCATTTTGGGTCATGGTCGTAGAAATTACAAAATTTGCTACTTGGTAATAGTGTAAAATACTTCCCTACAGTTTGATCAGTCATTTCATAAGGAATGAAAGTCCTGTTAGAACTGTCAGCTGGACAGTAGAGCGAAAACAGGAGCAGTCTAGGGTTTTGTTGTATTTTTTCCTTTTCTTTCATGGCAGTTAAGAGTCTGCTTGGGCTTCTGATCTGGAACTGAGCAAGACAAAAGTCTTTGCAAAGTAGGCTCTCAAAAGTCTGGTAACTCCAACAGGAACAGTATCATTAAATATTCTCTATTTTCCTCTGGAAGTAGATTTGGGTATTTTTGGTTTTTTTCTATAATAAAAACCTAAGCCAGACTAGTACTTCTATTTCTTGTCTGTAATAGAAATCCATGCCAGAACATGAAGATATACACATAGTCTCCCCCATAAACATTATGAAGATCAAAAGCAATGGGAAAGATGCAATGCAAAAACCTTGTGTGCTTGTGGTAGGATGTTTGGTTGCTATACTTCCAGTGTATTTCTATCCCAGTGGAAGTGGAAAGTATGAATTCCAGATTGTCCCATATCCAAAGCTAGACCATAGAATGTTTTTGTGAAGAGTTTTCTATCGCTTGGCTGTTAAAAATGGCTCACAATGCAGTCAGATACAAGGTGAGTGCTCATTTTTTTTTGACTTAAAACTATATATCCGTGGGTTCTGGTTTTTGCTGCTAAGGTATTTTTAAATTGTTACTGTAGTCATTCTTATTGCCATTGAGAAAACTCATAGGCCAGTGTAAAGAGCATTCATTGGTCAGAGATGGGCTTTCTGGTTTGACTCCTCAGTGCTTCATGTTTGTATCTTAGGCAGCCTGAATTACATCAACAACACATAAAGACCAAACAGGGCAAGGTCAGCTGCTGAGCAGTGGGAAAACCTATAGACTTTGAGAAATTACTTGTGTGACTGAATAATGAGCCTTGGATTCTGCAACCTGGCACCTGCCATCAGTACTGTATTAATGAAAAGGAAAACCCTTAGAGTCATTATGGAGGCATAAAAGCTGGTGTTACAGAGTGGTGAATCAAGCCTTTATGAATAGATACCGTGGTGTTTTATAATAATGATCAAAAGCACTACAGCTTGTAACACCATTACTGCACTCTTTATGGATAAGAAGCATTACTCTGCTAAGAACTTTTTATAGGTCTGAATCTACCATGCTTTGTTGTAAGCAGCCCTCTGTAAAAGTCTTTAAGTTAATACCAGTATTTTATGCTGCACTACCTTTGCTGTGAAGCCAGTGTGTCCATTCACTTCTATTTATTATATTTTGATATGTGTAACTGTAGGGCCACATCCAAGAAAAAGGATTTGAGTAAGCTTAGGGTTTTATCAGGAAATTACGATCTAGAAAATCCAGTCTGAGATTTTACTTAAAGTATTTTTTGTCAAAATTTGCTAGGTGTCATTTCAATGAGTTCTCTAGGGTTCTTGAATCCTTCTTCAAGGCATGTGTACAAGAAATGTGACTTTGTCACCTAATGGGTAAATTGCTTAACTATGAGACCAGAGACCTGCAATCTATTTTATGTCTATTTTCATGCACAAACCCTTAGTATAAAACACATTTTGAGTTTTAGCAGCCGCTCAGAATTTTGCCGCTTACAATTTACTGTGTCTAACCCTTTATTACTAAGATCTTCATTGAATCTGGCCTTCATTAAATTCACAGCTTTAGCAATTACTGTGAACATATCAATAATTGAAAAAGCAATGCCATTTAATGTTGTATAAAGTACCCACAATTCAGACATTTTTTCTTTGAAATTTCTATGGTTCTAGAGTATTTCTTCCTACAGAGAACCATTTTACAAGTAATATATAAAGGACATTATTGGATATATCTTTAGGATTATGTCTGTAGGAGTATATGTTTACATGGTTATAGTGTTATGGTTCTACACTAGGCTGCAGTGGCAGTGGGAAAGACCGAGCTTTCTGCATTACTTTGGCATATAACCAGCAATTGGCCCTCTTTCATTTTTTCCAATCTTCTTCTTAAAGACTGAAAATCTTTTTAATTCAAGATCCTTCTGATAATACTGCAGTGATATATGTAATTTAAAATATAGACAGATGTGGATTTGACGATATGCTACCTATAGTTACAGAATAAATATATAATCTGTTGAAGACTTCAGGAATTCTGCTGTCAGCAATGAACTTGCCAGGCAAGAAATACTATATTAAATGAAGAATGCCTATTTTAAAGTCTGTTCAATTGCCATGGGGGGAATAAATCGCAAGGATTCAAAAGAATATGACAGGCTGATTTCTTTTGATGCTTCGACTATTTCAGGCAAGAAGTCCATTTATGGATGCACATTCACCTTATCATGATTCCTTTAACTGATGCTTCCCTGTTGGTTGTACTATCACTAGGAATTTCTGCTGAAGCATGTATAGGCTAATTTCAGTTGACAGGATTAACAAAACTCTACTTAATCTGGATCAACCAGTGAATAGATGAAGGTAATAGTGTCATTTCCCCAAATCCTTTCCCATCTTCAGATTCATGCAATTAACATCCTTGGTTTTTTTTTTTGATCCAGGAAATCACAGTAAAATCAAATCTAAAATATAACTCAATAAACACTTCTCAAGCTCATTCTATTAATTTCTTATGGCCATGGTACTCATATGTCAATATGTGTTTTCTATGCTGTGTGTGCTGGGACATATGAGAAGTGTATGAGCTTAAGATGGTTTTAGTACTATTTTGAAAGGGCCTTTACTGGTCTTTTTAGGTAAAAATTAAATTTATTTTCATATATATATAAGCCTTTGATGTATTAAAAAAATTCTGTAAACAGCTGAAAGAATTCAAATGAATGTAACGAAATGTACTGGATGTCACCTATGTTAATACAACTTTGCTAAGAAATTATGTAAAATTTGTCTAATATCATATCTTCTGACAAAATGCAATGTAGTCTAGGAATGTAGTCTTCCATTAAGACACTGCAGTAACTTTCAGTTTGCAAGCCCATATGGTACAAATCACAGTTCTCTGACATTAGAGGACTCTCTGATAGCAGGCTGAATGAGATATGAAATGTCATATCTCTTTATCCAGTTCAAACTAGTCTGAAGTGCAAAAAAATGCTTGGGATACTGTTTTCTGTATTGCTTGTAAATCTTCACAGTTTACTTCAGTGAGATAGAAAATGTATCATGAATTTCTAGGGTAATCAACACAGAGTTTATATACCTTATTTCATGGAACATGTTATGTATGGAACAGGTATGTTAGGAAGCCTCATTTTGCCAAGTACCTTCAAAATAACCATAAAAATAATATTGAATGGTGGTGGCGATTCTAATGCAGAAAGCTGGACTTAAAGTTGTTGGAGAGTCTTCAAATGCTTTAGCAAAATGCTTCATATTGCCAGCTGTGGAGACATTGTAGAACCTCACATTATAGAAACTCACCAGATGAGACTCTTGTCTAAACAGCTGGTTTAGAAAATCAGTTGCTAAGCCATGGAAACATATGCTTGTATCATGGAATTCCATGAAAATATCTATGACAATATTTTGTCTTGGAAAGGTGCTGTGACAGCATTTAGGTATGTTGAAACTGAAGGAGGTTCCTCAGAAGACAAAATGTTCTTTACTCTTCCATGCAGATAAGGAATCCCTCTAGCTCTGTTTAGAAAGAAGGATTATTTTGAGTCTTCTTATGACATAAATATCCCTTCCTTTAGGAACAGAAAAATAGGTATTAAAAAGGTGTCAAAAGTACTAAGGCATTAGAAACAAAGATACTGTTAAATCAAAGTTAATTTAGGCAAGCTGTGACATGTATATAGATACCTGACACAACTTACTTAAGACACACTTTTTTAAAAATTAAATTTTAGTTTTAAAACTTCAGGAATCATACTCACTACAGTTCTTAAATAATAAGATTTCAAAGGCAGAAATATACACCAATATCAAAACCATAAGTAAGTATCCCTAAGATAAAAGTAAAGAAAAAACTAAACCACAACATATTCAAAAGACTTTGCTTTTCAAGGATATGCCTGTATTTTGTGGTTGTTTTTCAGTCTTGGGGCTGCTCCCTATAACGAATTCCTATTTTCTATTTGCACTACAGAAGAGAATTAGTTTTAGAATGTTGTTTTTACAGTTACAAAATGGAAACAAAAGATTAGTGTCACAAAGATAAAAGTATTTACATAGAACTGTTTCATACTTGAATTTTTACAGTCATTCTCTTTTTTCATTCATATATTGAGATCCACATTACTCCTGAGTAATGCACAGCTTCTGAAAAGTATGTTTACTTACAGGAAAATGGGGAAAACAAACACTGACTTTTCCAGTGTTTATTAGGCAAGGAAAATGGTATCTGGAAACTATGACATAAAACAAATTATCAGAACGTAATTGAATATTTTCTTCTGCACATAACTAATTGAAGTTGTAGGTTTTGCAATAATTACTGTGTGCATACACAAAGTTATTCAAAACATTTAACATTAGATATTTAACTTCAGAAGATTTACTAGAGAACTGAACTGCCTACATGATCTATGAAACCTGAAAAGGAAAATTCATAGCGTGTATGCTTGGAGCTGACTTGTCCCATTAACAAGAACCTGATGCTTTAACCTGCTGCTTAAATACAAGGAGCGTGTAACCCCTAGCAGTGTGAGGCTGCTTCCATTCTGTGACTAGCCTGTGCTGGAAAGGCCTACATTGATAACCTTTTCTGTTGCTGTACTAGGGTAAACTTTGAGCTATAGTGCGTGAGAACGTGTAGTGCAGTGAACAGATAAAAGTAATAGAAGAAAGTGTTAGGATGTGTTACTTCTATCTGGTCTGGGAGGCATCAGAAGGATTTTCATGGTACTGTTGTGAGAAGATGAGTATATTGAGAGGACAGGTAAGACTTTTAATAGCTCATATATTCAGAAGCGGAAATTGGGATGAGTAGAAATAGGACAACAATGTGTGCAGGAACGGATAAGTTTCTAAGCTTCTAGGGTGTAATATAAGCACTTTCTCCCATGTAATTAAGGAAAAGGACTACTATATCATTAAATGTTTCATGGAGGCTTGTTGTCAATTATAAGATATTTATTTTTCCTTCCCTTATTCAGAAGTTCTTCACTGAGTTCCCTACATTGACCAAGGTAATAGATCTTATGCAAAAGCTACTGGAGCTTCTGAATTTACAACTGAATTGTGTTAGAATAGCTGTTTCCATTATCAGTTTCTCACACCATTGACAAAATTTCCAAGCATCTAGTCACGGCCAAACTGGGAAAACAAAAGAATTATAATTTTTTGGCTCTTAGTAGCCTAACCATGACATGTGCAAAATAAATACACAATGGTTTACACACAGTTCCAACTGGTAGATCTCTTTGTCGTATCTGAGAAACTCTAGACTTTATAATCACACCAAAAATAATATCTGTGTGGTTTATAAAAGTATTTCAGCATGCTGGTTTTCTCCTGGATAATTTTTTGTGAAGCTAGTGAGTGTTTAAGCTTCTGAAGTAAGATGAATCATAAAAGAGCATTCAGATATTTGTGAAATATTTGGCTCAAACAAGAGTTGTTGCCAAAGATGCAGGCCATATGCCAGGCAGCATTGGGATCACATCAATTCTGGAGGGAAATCAAGGGGCTGAATGCTTGTCGTACAGGGTTTATATATGTGTGAGTTAGAAACAGATGAAATAACACAAAAGTATTGAGAGAAAGCAAGCAAGAGAACTCTAGAAATATCCATAGAAACAGGAATTATTCTGTAATTTGTTCGTCTGGAATAGTATTCTGTATCCTCCATTCTGATTTATTGCTTTTGTCTGGTCTTTGCAGGAACTTGTGTGAGCCTTGTACAACAAAACTGATGGAATGCTGAAGAAGATTGCTGTTGAAAAGAGAGTGGTAAGAAGAAGATCAGATGCCTGAGCATGGTACCTAAGCAAAACTAAGTTTTCATTTGGGGATAGCAGATGATCTACTAGGAAACAGCAGCTGAGGATGAGGAAAGATAGAGCATCTCAGATGGCATTGCCCAACAACCATTGCTTAGGTAATGGAAAAATTCATTTGGCCTTTGGCCATGTTGATTTAACAACATGAAACTAGAGAGAAATTTGAAATAGTCTATATATCTGGAACTGTGGTCTTTCCAGGTACCTATGCAAAGCCAAAAACTCCAATATAGTGTTGTAGCAACCAGAAAGAAAATGGACAATAAGACATCTTATACAATATCTCTGATTTGACAAAACTTTCTAAAAGAGATAAGATTGTGAGAAATTTCTAAAGGAATTGTTCTTGCAATTTCTGACGTATATCCTTTTTGGACTCAGGGTTGGATGGTGGTACAGCTGAGATACTCAATAAAATGAGTAGCACACTGTGCACAGGTACAGCACAGCACCAGAGCCCAGAATCAGGAATTGGTTGTTAGTCAGCTGATGCTTTTCTGTGCTCATGTTTATGATTACTGGACCCTGTTTCTCCTTGTTGGGCCCTTGTACATTTAATGGAAGTTATTTTGCAGCATCATGTTTATGTATTTTAAAATGTCATTACTTATTATTAGCTGTATTGATTATATACCACCATCTGCATTCAGATCTTTATTTTCCACTGATGTTTTCTACTATTTATCCATTAGCAAGTAGAACTCCTCCCCTGCCTTCATCAGCCTGAACTTTACTAGATCAGAGCCCCAGGGCTTTGTGGGGAAACAGTCTGGAGGTTTTATAAACCAAATAACCTCAAGCTGTTCAATAAAATGTTTAAAATGTAAGTACTGTACCACTAGTGTCATTAGGACCTCAAATGTACAGCTCTGTGGCTATCCTATTTCTAATACAATATGAAATTATAGATGTTTCTACATAATATTGATTTATGAAACCTAGCAATAAAATAACATATGCAGATGGCTTCTAGAATGCACTTGGAGCACCTCAGAAAGATTCTCACAGTAAGCGGCACCTTTGCATAGTGGGATAAACTCCAGAGACAAGTGTGCTACATTAGTATCAGTGTCAAGCTGACATTTCAGGGTCAGTGAATAAATATCCTAAAGCCCAAGTGTTTATTTTTGAGAAATTTCATACATAATGACCTTGACTTTACATTGTTTTCTAGGTATGCATATGACCTCTATCCAAATCACAGTTTGCAGTGATTTACTTCAGAAATATTATTCTGCACTATTAAAATGAATTAATCAAAGCTTGATACAGTGCTTTTTCTTTCCCATTTGTGCTTTTATTCTTTCTCATGTTTTGATGAAATAGAGAAAGGACTTTGAGTTATTAAAGCACATGTGCCCACACAGTCATCCACACACATATATTCATATATATATAGGATTTATTTCCCTGATCTCCAATTTGTAACCATATGATACATAAAAATGTATAAAAATAAAGAAGATCCAGTTCACTATCAAAACAGTTGGTAATTTTTCATGTAAGCCCAGCAAGGTTACGTTCCTGCTTAGTCTTCAGGGTGCAAGTAACTATACAGAGAGATTTTTATAAAACTTACCCTAGCAGAGTATGAAACTTATATTTGACCATAGAAGATGCAGAGACGAAGTCGCCAAATGCTAAAGATCTACAGATTCTGATCTTGCTTACTTTTATGCTTGTAAAGAGAGTTTTTCACTATTTTTCTGAAAGCAGAACCCTATTCACCAGTGAAGAATAATCCCTTCCTTGGAGCATTCTAACACATAATAAGTCATACACCTAGGCAATCCCCAACCAGATGAACTTTAACAAGACTAAGTCCATATTCTCCACCTGGGACCGGATAATCCTGGCTATACTGGTTATTCCTTCAAACTGGGGGACAAGAGAATGAAGAGCAGCCCTGCAGAAAGATGTGTGGGTGTCCTGGTAGATGGCAAGTTGAATCTGAGTCAGCAGTGCCCTGGTAGCCAGGAGGACCAACCCCCTGTGCTGGGTGGCATCAGGCAGAGCATCACCAGTCGGGCAAGGGAGAGGAGGGTTCCATTCCACTCTGTGATGGTCCACCCTCATCTTGAGTGCAGTTTTTGAGCATCTCGATATAAGAAAGACATCAAGCATTTAATTCTTTCTTATATAGAAGTAGACGTCTTAGTGTTGCATCAGAAATATCTTACCACTTTAACCTCCAGGCTGAAACTTCGGTTCTTTAAACTTGTGGGTATTTTCCCAGTATTTCAGTGATCTGCAATTTCATTTTGATATCTATTTAGGATGTGGCCTGTATGTTTCATGGCCAGTTCTTCTTTTGTTTTCATGAATTCATGATGCATGGAATTTTTGAGTTCGAATTTAATAGATTAAAGGATTCTGCTAGTTCATACTCTGATTTGTTGTAGTGGTTGTTTTCAATTAATATCTTGAAAAACATGTTTCAATTTCAGCTTGCATTTCAATTTCACATAATAGAAACTTGGGTTCTGTGAGACTGATAAAGACTAAAGAATTTTCAAGAGGAGAAAGTTATGGATATTGTGCATTACTCTTGTCTCTTATTTTTATCCTTCCTATAAAAATATCTCTAAGAATGTCCTCATTGTACCAGTTCTACTTAATTGTCACTCCCTAGTCCCATATTTTTGAGCATTTGAGTCCAATCTAGGATAAAGATTTTCCAACTGGCATTCCCCTTCTATGTCAAACATGAGAACAAGCACCAAGATTTAAATTGGTTCATCTACCAATTTTTATTGTGGTTGAGACTTTTGAACATCAAAGGTGTTCTTGAATAAGAACACTAGCTCCCTTGATAACTGCTGCAGGTATCTAATTCTCCATGTTAAGAGTCTAGGAGGTTTCTCAGGGATGATTACTGATGAACTGAACTGGAATATTTGGCTCTCAACTACCTTTTAAGCATTGGTAAATAGTTACTTCACAAAACCTCTCTTATTTATCCATCTTTTCAGATGGGAAAACACTTTTCTCAGAATTGATGACTACTTATTTTTCAGCTAAAGTAAATACAGATCTATATCTCTTTTCATTTGTGCAAGAAGCTGACACATTCTGTCACAACATAGCATGAGTAAATGGGAAACTGACAGCTTCCTGGCAAAATTTTAAAGAGATAAACATCTATTTTTGTTTAAACAGCTACTAAAAAAATGGATAGAAGCTTTCCAAGCTGAAAGGCTGTGGAATATATGACTGTTGCAAACTGGCAAATGAATGCACAAGATCTGGATACTTATTACCCCTACAATTTTCACTGTATTTGTCCATTACCTGGAATGAAAAGTTTAAGTAATGTACTTAGCATTATTAGTTTACCTATGTGAAACCATACAGAAAATACTGCATTTTATTGTTTTTCAAAAGAATATATAACCAAATTTTAAAAACTCAAACAACTTCTTTTAAGCAGGAATGTATTTTTGCATTCAGTTTATGTGGAAAGGTTTTGGTAGTGGGGAAAGGGGTGTAGAGGTTTGCATTCTGTAAAAATAGACCAGGAGCTGCCTCCAGGTTGGGCATAGCTCCAGAATGGACCTACCATTGCCCAAAACAGCCAAACAGTGATGCTGGTAATGCTCCTGTAATAAGATTTAGAAAGTTGTGAGAGAGGAGTGAGAATACAGGAGAGGAGCAGCCCTTCAGACACTGAGGTTGGTGGAGAAGGGAGGGAGGACGTGCTTCAGGCTCCTGAGCTGAGGTTCGCCTGCAGCTGTACCCTGCAGCCCATGGAGGACCATAGTGGGCCAAATATCTGTGCTGAAGCAGGTGGATATGCCCAGAAGGAAGCCTGTGCTGGGGCAGGAGCTGTAGTCTGCAGAGAGGAAGCCTTGCAGAGCATGTTTTCTGACATGAACAGTGGCCAGTGGGGACCCACACTGGAGCAGTCCATTCCTGAAGGACTGCAGCCTGTGGGAAGGATCCACATTGCAGCACTTTGTGAATAACTTTCTCCCGTGGTAGAGACCCTGCACTGGAGTAGAAGAATATGAGAAGGCAGAGAGGAAGTGTTAGGGACTGACTGCGATGCTCATTCCCCCTCTTCCTCTGTGGCTCAGGAGGAGGCAGGTGAATCAGGGGTACAACTGAGGCTGGGGAAAAGGGAGAGTGGAGATAAGGTGGGTTTAAATTTGACAATAAATTTAATTAAACTTTGTGGGCACCTGGTGGTTGACCCACTACACACACTCAGAGTGCTTACAGATTCTAACACCCATGGATTCAAAATAGTTTGGATAGTTATTGGATCCTTTTTGCTTAAAATTAACAGGATGATGAGGTATGGAAATTTCTTTTACTGTATTTCTGAATGTAGAATTCAGAAACAGTAAGGAGAAAAAAGAAAAGATAAATGAAAAGAAATCTCATAAGGAAGATAACTGTGTCCAGAAAAAAGGATGTGAATTTGTGACAGGGTAAAGGATAAGTTTGGATAAGACTTATGGAAGCATCTGAGCAAAGGCCAGAGAAAAGATGGAAAATGTATACTGCTGTGTGAAAGAAAAGCAGGAAAGACATTTGTCAAGGGAAGAAAAACAGAAACTGAAAGGTTCACAGGTAAAAGAGAGCTGCAGGAAAACTGAAATTCTTTGAGTGGGGAAAAAGACTGTAAAATCCAAAGAAAGATAAGATAAAGATCTGGATAAAGAAAGAAGAATCATTGGATAATCTTTAAGGTCCCTTCCATCCCAAGCCTTTCTATGAGCCTATGATCTAGTCAAAGATCACAGAGTTAAGTGGTGTGAGAAAACAATGAGATAAAACAAAGTTGTTTTGATTTATGCTGCTGGCTTTATATGTTTCTAAGTCTTCATCTTCACCCTTTCAAAGGTAAAAGGAGAATGTTTGCAGGAATTATTGTGTAAGACCTGTGTGAATTTTCCTTCTTTCAGAACACTAGCTATCTCTGCAGTTGGCACACTTTTGTTTAACTGTTGGCCAACGCCTCTGAACAGGAAAGTGATTTTATTAGCTCAGTTTTGCAAATGGGGAAATTGAGGCAAGGAGTTATGTTTTTCCTGGGTCTTCAGTGTGTACTTATAGTGACAAAGCCAGGATAACCATATTCCAAATGAAACTGAAATTTCAGGGTCAAGTTTTCTCATGTTGCTTGTGCAGTTGTTGAAATTACACTTTTTGAGATCAGTGTAAAGCTTACTGAAGGAGAGTTAGGCTTTAAATACAGTATATCTTCAATTTCCATCAGTGTTTCTCACTTAACAGTAGAGGACAACTCTTCAGCAAGCATCTGCAGTGTCAGTAATTCCATTAACAAAGAAGCCACTGTATTATCAACATACTGTAGCTTCATTTTAATGTGTCATTTGCACTTCAAAGTCACATAACTTTTATTATGGTAAATCAATTAAAACTATTTCTCATGATAATTTATCTTCTACAGAGTTTATCATCTCAGAGAATGCAATATTTCCCAATTTAACTTCCAAGACAAAAGTGATGTAATTTGAATGCCTTTTACTGAGCTTATTAAGCATAAAGATCACAGAAATTTCAAACCCTGAAAGATAACTGTTTCATCTATGTGATAAAATGGAAGTCACATTTTAGTAGCTTACTGGAGGTAGTAGAAGACAGTATGCTAATTAGTAATATAACCTCATTTACTCATTTGGTATGTCTCTTGTTTTAAATGATAGTCTGTCTAGAATAGATATCCAGCTTGATACAAATATGAAAAGGAAATCAAGTGAAGCTGCATGTAGCATTCATTTGATTATGCTTTTCTTTGTGTATTTATAATTCAGGAATCACCTTGAAATAAAGTAAACATTCTCAAAGATCTTGCAGTGGAGACTAGAGGTTTATATAGAAAAAATTCCCATTCAGAAGGGAGAGATGGGTCAGATCTTCAATTAACATAAATTGTCACAACTCTAGGGAAGTCAGGAGAAAAATGTCAATGTACATACAGGAGCTGCAAATCTGATGCTGTACAAGTGTTAAAAAAACTCACAACAAAGCATGAAAAACCCAACCAGTACACAACCACCATCCCCTTGAAATCTTGAAGCATTAATATGAGATGAAAAGTTCATCTGTGTCTTTAGTGAATGTATTTGAGTGTGACTGATTTTTTATTTAGTGGCAGAAGGCTTGATTTTCATATACTCTTTTTTTTCTAATACGCTTGGGGCAACTGCCCCCGATTTGCACTGTGATTTGTGCTCTTGGCTATTCAAAAGGTTTTAAATTGCTGACACTCTCTAACTCCTGTCTCTTCTCCATCTGAAAGTGCTGGGTTCACACATTATATTATAATGTAACTAACAAATAAGAAAATAATAATGCTTGACTGTCTTAAAATTCGACCATGCAGTTTTACACAGAGCAAGAGAAAAAGTAATCCCAACAGCAGTCAGACCTCTGGTCCCCTTTCTTTTCAACTGCACTAGCAGTAAATAATTGCAGCCCCTAAGTCCTAGGCCTTTGCTCAACAGGGAGAGGGAGAGCAGTTCCTGGGTGGTGTGTGTCATTTGTTGGCCTGTGGCTCCTGCCTCTTGGTTTGCACACATCAGTGCACAGCAGCTCTCAGCTACAGTGTTTTTGGCTGGAGTAAGATAACTGGGAACACTGGGTTGCCCTCTGCACTAAAGCACAACACATATTAACTTATTAGAGCTCTGACATCAATTAAAAACCCTTAACTTGGCTTCTTCTGGTTCTCTGTTTCTGGAATTGGAGTATAAAGAGGTGCTTCTACTGTAGGTGGAGTTTATGCTCATATTTCACATGGTGAGGATGCTTCTCACAAGTTACCATTTTGCACCCTGGAAGACTAAAATGCTGAAAATAATATGTCTCAATTACTCTATAATACTTATGCTGGGAAAAAAAAATCTGTGTCTTACCTTGCTGCTTTGCTCATAAAAGTCCAGCAATATCTTATCTGCTCACTCTTTTGGCTGTAAGATCTGGAGATCTAACTATGTGAAAGGGATGATGTATACATGCATTTTAAAAGGAAACTTAGACTGAAAATCTGCCTTAATGGTGTTATTTATTGGACTACATTATTGTCTCCCAAGAGAGGGGATAGAAGTCCCATTAAATAATGGAAAAACACATCTCCTGAGGACCAGAACATATGGGAACTAAGCACAGGGAAACAGAACAGATTTTATCTAAGCTACAACTGGCCAGTTTCTCCTGCCATTACCATACTCCCAAAGGAGTAGCAGAACAGATATACAACATTTTCCTACCATTTGTGTTTGTATGTTCTAAAATAATTTCCCTTGATGATGATTATTTGTTACTATGGAAAGTAACTGGTTTAACAGTAGGAGTACTTTCCTTAAATTAATAGTTTCATGTTGTGGCCATTCATGGAAGTAAAGAATGAGTCATTCTTTTGTATAATTAGCCAGGAAAGCACGCACTTAAGAGTCAAGAGGCAGCTAGGACATGCATTTGAACAAACTGAAGGGAGTTTTGCTGTTGACTTCACTGGTAACAGTCAAAGTCTCATTTTCTCCAGATATGCTGAGGCCTTTTTGGAATTGGTTGTATTTGATTTCACTCAATATATGGAAGAAAACTCTTAGTATCTCATTGACAAAATCCATTTGGTCTGGGCCTTCTCACTGCTGAAGTCATTACTCATCTACTAGCATTTTAAGAACAGATTACACTTTTAAAGATCCAAATACCCCTTACTTTGTATTTGGTTTAGTCCTTTGCACTTTTGAAAATGAATATAGCCATCCTGCTCTATCACTGCTTTGGGGTTTACAATGCAATTGTGCTTCCTTTGTTTTGATAAAAAGGGAGTCTCTTCAACATTCTGTATTTCAGCTATTGGAGAAGCACAAATCTGCTTATGGAAGGTTACTTATAAGAATTCTTTTTTCATACACACAGAATTATGCATCAAGACATTTGGACTATAATGCAAAAAGCTGCCTATCTATTATATTACCCCCTGAATGTGTTATTAAAATGTTACTGGAGTGCTGCACTTTGATGGTTTCATGCAGTCAGAATCCAACGAACATCATTTTAGAATCCCATCTTTGCATTACTATTTTTAAGGGTATTGATTTTTTTCTAATAGCCTTTCTGAAGAGTTTCTTGGGTTCAATGAGGTTTCTTTATTCCCTAATTACAGAAAGCTTACTGAAGGTAATACTTTTTTGAAAGAATTTTTTTTCCAGTTTAGTTTTGCTTTGATATGGTCACATTTATGTAAATAAAGATCTGTTTACTCAGTTTCAATATACAGTAGTCTTAAATCAGAAAAAGCTCATAATAAATATGAAACTAGAACATTCCTTTCTGTAAACACATCTGCAAGCCTGACTGCATCTCACTAAGCATTTTATAGGTTCATTACACTACTTGGCTCACATTGAAGTCACCTCAATTTTTTTTTTTTTTTTCTAACCATCATATGAATAAACTTTGGCTTCTGTTTCGACTGGAAAAGATCCAGTATCTGCTGATAATCTACAGATTCAGAAAAATATCACTGTTATTCCTGGTATGAAGGCATTTCTCTGCACCTGTGTGTGACACTAAACTTTAGTGGGGTCAACAGAGGAGCCACTTACTAGAGCTGTACTGTGGATTTTATGTAGAAGAAAATCCATTTCATTTGCAAATGTGCAAAGTCTGGAGCAAAGTTAGCTTTGGCATAAATATAGAACCAGGTGGTTATATACATATATATATATGTATGTACACACATGCACCTACACACACACATATATCTATACACACACACACACAGACACACACACGTGTATTTAACCAGCCCACAAGGGATGGTTTCAAAACATCCTGTAAGTATAGTTTGACCAAGACTCCAGATAATTGCTTGTTTATTGTAGTATTTTTTTTCTCTACACAGCTTAGGTTTTTTGATGAGTTCATCGTTATGTACGTAGGAACCGGTTTCAGAAGTGTTTTAGAGCAGCCTAGATGATCATTAAGGTTCCTTCCAAACCAAACCATTCTATGATTCCATGATTCTTTGTACAGCATTTAAGAGTAAATTAAGGCATGCTTGAGAATGAATGATCAGTATAATCAGACATATATACTTTATGCTGAAGGGATAAGACTTAAAAGAATGCATTTTTCTTTTAACAGGATGCTATACTTTGCAAACCCATTGTCTTCTGTGTAGACTCACTGTTTGCAACAGTGGTAATGTCAAGTCCATTTATGAAAATACCTCTATTGTAGTTAATGAGATTTTTTCATGCATAAAAAATGATTAATGCCTTATCAGCATGAACAAAATGTTACCTATGTTATTTAAATTTTATTATATTTATAATATTATTGTTGATAGTCATTATAAGTTGCTATATGCAGCTGGTAACATAGAAGCAATTTTTGGAGGAGAGTCTTATAAGAATTGCATTTTCCAAGACTAATATAGAAACTAAGTTACTTGGTCAGCTGGATTGAAGAATTTTAATTCATCAGTGTGAAAAGTGTTGCAAAAGTCAATATCCTTAAGATCAATCATGTCCTACTTTTGTTTGGTTGTATGTAGAACTGTCTAAAAGCTTGAAAAAAGACTCACAAATAATTTACTTAATCTTGGCACTGCTTGTAAATCTTCAAGTAATAATTATTTATTAAATATTTACTTGAGGTGAAAATTAGACTTCATCAATGAAAAAAGATTCAAAGATGCTTGGATCTGTAAGGCTTTTCTTCTTTAAATCTAAACTTTAAACCAGTCTCTTGAGATTCATCTTGTTTCTGTGAGCCCTAGGGAATAGCAGGAAATTCATACATATTTAATATTAGTCAAATCAACCAATGCAATAACCATGCTAAAAGAACAATTATGCAGACTATTTATGTAAATATGGAAAAGGAACTACGTGTTTTTATTTAGAACACTGGAAAGACTTGTAAATTATTTAATTTAAGAAGACATGCTTTGGAGTCATTTTGAGCAATTTATTTACAATACATGTATCATAGAAAAATATTTTAATATATTTGTATTTTCATATTCATTTCAACCATAACTAGGTTAAGACTAGTATAATCTTCAGAGAACAGAATTACTTTGTCTTTTATAGAACATACATGCAAATATCTGTTTGTGCCAAAAAGAATTTATTTAACATTTTATTTAACAAGCTCTTTTTCAATCAAGGAGGCATGGTAAAATTATTTAACTATGTGATAATAATAATAATAATAATAATAATAATAATAATATAGTAGTTTTCATGAATATAAGAATTTTAGGAATCTGCAAACATGTTTTATGTTTTCCTCCTCCACTCTAGTCATGGAGAATATTGCATGTTTTAATGAGACTGGAAAACAGTCTCCAGTTGACTTCCAAATCTTAGATATGCTTCTTCTGGAACAGCAAAAGATATTCACAGAAACCATTAATTCACCTCTTTAGAAATTACTTTCTTATTTTAGTGTCATAGTTAATCCTCAATAATTCATCTTTCTTGTGAAGTCTGTTATAAGTTGAAGAAACCATTGTATTCAGAGACATTTGCACTGAAACATGATGAAGAAACTATGTCAGGAATTAGGGCCACAGAAAGACCTTGCGGGCCACAGAAAGACCTTTGGGGTCTCCGTGGTTTTCAAAACATGCTGAGAAGGGTCAGAAAATTCTTATTAATTTAGGTAAGTCCAAAACTTCACAACCATTCTGTCCATTGCTTTCCTGCAAAAGGAGATAGCTAACTTGGCAGTAGACAGGTCTGTGTCAGAAGACATCAGTTGATTTGATCATCAGTTGATTTGACAAAGCAATTTTTGGCATTTATTCTGGCCAAGTATAGATGATGGTCTAAATCATAGACAACTAGACTCTTTCACAGTCACTTTTCTGACACATTTGATATGTATGTGTAGGTACAAGGTATATCTTACAGGACACCTGGCTCACATGGTCGCTCTACTAACTCCAGTGGAAGGGTCTGAAATGTAGACACCTATATTTATCCCTGCTAACTCTCCATGCAATTACCCCTCAGCTTCTCTAGGTCTGTACTGATATTTTAGCTACCTGGCCTGGCACTTTGACCATGAATTTGGTGTCAGTCAATACTTTGAGTTGATCCCAGAATGACACAGATCGCATGCTCAAAAAAAATTAAAAAAAAAAAAAAAAAAAAAAAAAGAAGAAAAAAAAAAAAAAAGAGGTGTTTAATAGTATACTGTATAAAGGATTTGGATTTCTGCAACTAGGTCACTCAATTGAAAACCCAGCTTGAAAGCTGAAAATCTGAAAACTTAACTGTGCAAAACCACTGCTTCTTTCAAGAGGTATATACTTATTGCTGAAATCCCACCAGATTTCAGAAACTAGTCCTTTTCACATCTAATCAAAAGCACTTCAGCTATTAAGGCTTCCTAGAGAAACTCCATGTGATATTAAGTAGAATGGGGCTCACTAAACAATGCAAGCATAGTTGCTTTCATTAAGAGGTCAAAATAAAAGAATCGACCCACATTTTCATATAAAAGCTCAGTGATCAGAATATTTGCCCGAGTTTCAGTCTCTCTGTGTAAAGGAAGATTTTGTCTAAGTTACTCTTTTAGAGTACTGCACAAATAACATAGGCACAAGGGAAATGAAAAGGGAAAGAAAGGAATTTGCTTGTTCTTTTAAAAAATTATCTTTTAGCCTGTCTGGTCAGGAAGGCACATGAAGAAGTAAGGCACCGCTCCCAAATTTCAGAAGCATAGCTGCATTTACTTTTTTCTGTATTTAGCACAAGCAAGCATTTTTATAGAGCAAATAGAATAAATCTCAACATAGAGATGAATAGATGTACCTTGAAATTCTTTCTTCATTACTTTTTTTAATTTCAGTGGCAATATTTGTTTGTTTCTAAGATGGGAAAAACCCCAAACTAAAGCTGTAAGATAAAAAGTCTTAGGGACAAGGCCAGAATCTAGGAACTGCCCTTCAGAAGTCAGTTTAGCACTTAGCTTCACAGTTCCAGCTCCTGGGTTGTATTAATAAACTTCTGGTGTTTGAGAATTAAACTAACAAGTAACTAATTCCCTCCATAATTATAGTGTTTCTCTTAACTCCCACAGACAGAAATAATATTTTTTAAAATTTATATTACATAGAACAGGGCCAAAAAGTTGTCTTAACACCTTATAGCTTTGCCTTTTTCTTGTCAGGGAAAACCAAGAAGTGTGCTTGTATCTGACAGACATAGTGTTACTAGTCTTGCAACTAATACCCCTGCTTTTACTGCTGTTTTCTGCCTCTGTTCTGTTTCACATTCTAGAACAGCCTACAGTGCTGAAGTTAAATTAGAGAGCAGTGCTAATTGAAGATCAGCTGTAAGAAATCAATAGTGACATTACTACATATTAACTGTTATCCTAAAAGAAACATAGGTTCATTTGTTCATTTCAGAAAGAATAAAAAAAGGAAATTGATGTGGTAGATTCCTGAAAAAAAGAATGCAAAATACGAAACTTCAGTAACTGCAAAGAGATGCAAGAACAATTTTACCTGCTGTGGACAAATGATTCATATTATAATCCTGAGAAAGCCATGCACTAGTCTGGATTGGTAATTACAATGATGTGGATTTCCAAACATAATTTAATTATTTCATAGCCAGCAATTGACACTCATTTTTACATTTTTTACATTTTTACATGGACACCCGTGGGATTAGTACTTTTAAAAGCCCTATGTCATTGTTTTCATTGCTTACTTCCCAATATTATACTTAGTTAATTATTAACTGAGCTACAGTCCCCACTGTGGGATATTTTGATTTACAATGCATCTTTGACTTAAAATATACTATTCCAGCATACCTGACCTGACTTAATATTAAGGGAGTTTTTTGTCGTTGCTCTGTTAGTAGCATAATACCTACTTTTCAAATGTTTATCTGTTCTGTTCTTTAATTTCTAGCAGCATGAAGTTCATAAACTTGAACTAGAAATAGATATTTTGTGTCAGACCTCATATAGAACAAATGAATTCTCAACTGTTCAAGTCTACAGAGTTATACTGATTTACTTATGAACCTGCCCCAAACATCTCTTTTCAACTCCAATTTAACAGATATATTTAATTATGTTTTACATTGATGTAGGGAAAACAATCCTTAAATTTTTCTTTTCTGTTTGGAAGACACTATCCTTTAAAAAACTCGTAAGAAACACTATAGGATTATCAGGCTATTTCTGCACAGTTTTAGTGTACTCATAATTCAGTTTGATTTTGCAACAAATAAAAAAACCCAACATCATTACAGTAGTTTTTGACATAAACTGAAATGATACTATCTTGGTAACTGCTTTACAGAAGGCAATTATTTTGAGTTTTTGTTTGTTTTACATACAAATTATTAGCCATGTATCTAAAATAGTTTCTGTATATAAGCGTACATAGACTGTGGAAATTTGTGATTTGACCTTGGCTGGCTGCCAGGTGCTGACCGAGCTTCTCTCATACTTCTCCTCAAGAGGACAGGGCAGGGGGAAAGGATAGGTCAAGATAAAGACTGAGGATCACTTAGGAATGGCTGTCACAGGAAAAACAGACTCAACTTGGGGAAAATTAATTTAAATTACTGCCCAGTATTTAATAATATAGTTGGATGGTTAAAAACAAAGAAAAAAATTCGGAGTACCTTTCACCCTTCTCCTTTTCTTAGACTCAACTGCAGTCCTTCATTTCCAGCTCCTTAACCTTCTCATCCTCCAGCATGTCACAGGGCAATGGGGTATGGGAGCTGTGGTCCCATAGCTGTATGGGAGCTAATTCTTCTCTGCTGCTCCTTCTCATGGAGACCTTCTTCTTCCTTAAGGTCATCTTGGACAGGATGTTGAGCAACTCAAATACAGGAAGGCGTCCCTGGCAGAGGGATTGGAACTAGAGGACCTTTAAAGTCCCTTCCAACTCAAAAAATTCTGTGACTCTGTGTTTTTACCCTGCTCCAGCTTGGGCTGGACTGCAGTCTTGCAGGACAAACTGGCTCCACTATGGTCTCTCCCATGGGCTCCAGAAGAATTTCTCCTTTATCTTGTGGGACAATATCTCTCCTCCTTCTTCTTTGACCATGGTGTTTGCAGGGCTGTTTCTCCTCCTTTTCCCCCTATTTCTCCTCCTTGCTATACAGCATTTTCCCCTTCTTAAATAGGTTTTTCCTGAGGCATCACAATCTTGGCTGTAGGGCTCAGCCATGCCCTGAGGTGGGTCCATTGGAACCATCTGGAATCATCTGGAACCTGCTCACACTGCTCTTTCAGCTCCCCTCCACCAAGACCAGGACACCTGCACCCAGTGCAGTACATGAATATAAATATACCTCAAGGTATGCAGAATTTTTCTGATTTCCCCATTTCAGGGAAATGAGAAAATAAGAGGCTCCACAACAGGGCAGGAATTAAACTTATGACCAATCAAACCAATCTCCTTTGGCTATACCTAAAGCTGCAGTGCTCATTCATTCAGTCAGCGCTGAAAGAACGACATCCAAAGCAATTAAGAATTAATGGTCCAGATAGCTGCCTTATCTTGCTTTTACACTGGGTATCTGTATTGTATTCATTGTATTGAATGAGTAGACCAGGAGAATATGATCTGCAAGTGTTAGTGGCAGATTGAGTTCCTTTCTTTTAAATGGAAGAAACCCCATATTAAAGGTTTCAGGTTCAATCTTCACAGGTGATCTCTGTTTGGATATATTACATGTGAGAGCAATCAAATGCAATGAAAGGTGAATTTTATTAAAATGCTCTTGCATATTTATGCAATGTGAGTACAGGAACTTTTAATATACAAATTCATCATAGATTCTACCACAGAGCGAGAAGCCACTTCTACAAACTCAAAGAGGCTATTGGATCATAAATGCTACACTGATGACTAAAGTTTGTGACATCAAACTTCTAATCATGTGTCTTAAATCAGTTTAGTTATATTTTTCAATTAGGTTGTTATATTAACTTTATTAACCTCTGTGACCAAATACATATGGATTTTCTTCTCTAAAGGCAAATTGCAAAGAGGGTTGCAGAATTTTTTGCCGATATAAGTTATCAAAAGATAGTTTCAAAGGTTCTATTTAACTTTTGGAGCCATACTTGTGTATATGTCTAGCTTTCACAGCAAAAGTACAAGGGAAAATTAAGAGGCAGAAAGCTGAAGCAGGTCAGCAATGCCACAAAGCCTGCAGATTTTCCAGCAACATCTAAAAAAGAGCTGAATTAATCTAAAAATCTGGAAGAGATTGCTGAGCTATGGTTCTAATGACCAGAAGAGAGCAGAGAAGGGAAACATTACTCTGTCCTGATCACAGTAACAGATTTATCACAGAATTTCCCATGATCATCCACCTCTGCGTGTTTGGTAGCCAATGCCCTCCATGTGACTACTGAAGCTTCCTGAAATGCTTTGTTTTCTATTGGCAGCTGAGCTGTTTCATACGGGCATTTATCCTTGGAAAGAGTATTTATAGCTGCCTTTTTGCAATAAAATGGACTCCACTGATCTTGAAAAAAACAAAACATATTTTAATGATATGGATATAGTAGCAGTTTCTTATGGAATTTGCTTCACTGTGTAGGTCACTGTCAGACTGGGTTTCCATTACATGGAAATGTGGAGTGGTTTGGGCCATTGATGCAAATTTTAGTTCTCAAATGGTTGAATGTCTCCACAGATAGTGTTAATCTTGCAGAAAACCTAGGATGACTTTTAAGACAAAGTTGAAGTATTAGATTTTGTAATAAGGTGTAACATATTGATTTATTTTGGTTTGGTGTGGTTTTGCTATTTATTTGTTGTTGTGTTTGGGGTTTTTTGTGGTTTTGTCTGTGTTTTTTAAGCAAGTTTATTATAGACAGATAACTATTAACATATAGATATTTAAAGTCAAAATAGACTTCTCTTAGGAATCTACTTTGAGGTACAAATACACAAAATAAAACTGGAGAGAAATTACTTATTCCAGGAATCTGCACCATTGAATTCTAGCATTTTCATGGATGTAAACCTCTGTACTGCTTTTCTCAAATTCAAAAGCACATATATACTAGTTTTTAGTGGCCCACAACTTGCAGATATGTGGCCCCACACCAGCAAACACCCAAACTGTGAAATGTCTATACAGTGCACACACAGGCTGATAGTGAGGCTGAGGTCAGAACTGCTGGGATAGATGGATGTCACAAGAAAAACCCCAAGCAAATGCATAGCATAAGGAAATCCATTCTCAGATCTCAGAAGTTACAATTGCTCTCATGATTTTTTTTTTTTTTTTACTAAGGCTTTAAGTTACAGCTAATTGGATAATAAATTATATAAAGGTGTATCTATAGGTTTCCAAGATCTTCCAGCCTCTAGAGCTAGCCACCTACATAAAAACATTAGCAGAAATCACACATGAGAAAACCAAATGAATATTTGAATGAGATCACTCTCCTTTTTACTTCTGTGGTTCCTCAGGGAACTTAAAATTTGTTATCCTGTACATTAAAACTGAGTCAGATAATGTGGATTTTTCTCTGTCTTTTTGTAAAAAACGCTTAAGACTGTTAAACAAAGTTAGAAACCCAGGTTTTCTCATCTACTTTTTTCAAGTACCAATGTCATCAGGAGAATGATAAAATTCTTATTTAAATTTGTGATGATTGCTGAAGGTTGATGATGAGAAAATACAGGACAAAATATGGATAGGAGCATTCAATATACTATGCAAATTATGAATGATAATCTGGACAGATTGATTAGATTCTAGTATGTGGAATAGTTTGAGAAATTAAAACTGTCATCTAAGCTTTTTGACAGGTGTCAAGAAAACTGCACTTTTTTTAAGGGATACCTTTTAATTGAAATAGAATTCTATAGGAATGCTTTTTTTTATTTTTGGTTCCCAGCTTGGTGAATTCTGGAATAAACTCTATCTACTTCTTCCCATTTTTTGAGGAAGGGAGGCATCATCCCTGAGTTAGGATTATTTGTTATCGTATTTTAAATATATGTGACTTCTAAAAATTTGATCTTCTGAGAACTAACTAAAAAGAAGTATTTTAAACAAAAATGTTGAAGAAACTTTATTTCTAATATATAAATTTATCCCTAGGAGGAAAAACCAACATAAAAATGCATATAGTAACCTTAAAATACTTCATGAACTTTCAGCCATCCAGCCTCTCTAATGTCCAATTGAATGGCATTGATAAAGTTCCAAAACTCTTGGGAAATGTATCCACAAACACACAGTTAATCATTGCTATTATGTTAAATATAGTGAAACAGTCATAATTTGCCTGGTAAATTACAGTATATTATGGAGTGCACAGTAAACACGCTTATTCATAAGAAATAATTATATATTTTAAAAGATGAAACCAAACTTTCACTTGTAAATTGCAATTCCTTTCACATGGATATGATATAAAGAGATATTTAGCAAACACATGTATGACTTTTAAATCAGTTTCCGCAGATTTTAGAGTTGTGATATATTTGAGTTAGATGTATTTGGCCCAATATGTAGGTGTTAAGAAATAACTCTTAGTGGAAGCTTTGATCAACGGAAATGTAAAAATGAAAAAAAAAACAAAATCCCGAATTAACCTGTTGTCTGTTTGTTTTTTGTTGTTTTTGTTTCCTTGTTTGGTTGGTTGGCTTAGAGTATTCCTTCCACCTTAGTGAATAAAATATTTCCTATAGTTCTAAACTTACTGATACACTGTGGGGTGAATATATTAAGAAACAATAAGGTCTATGTATCTATCTGTTTATATCTGTTCTCATGCTTGTAATGTCTTACTGCCTGACAATAAGATCTGTTTAGAAACTGGCAATTAAGAAAAGTGAATCTGACCAGCCTTCTTTATTATCCAAGCCTAAAGCAATGCAAGAATGCAAGATTTAAACACAAGGATATATTAAGCAAACTTGCATTTAAACAAGCCATGTCAGTCTTAAAGTTTTTTCGAGCTCCTTTCTCTTCATCCATTATAGTCTATTGTACACAAAGTCTGTATATTAATAAGCTTTTGATTGCAGTATGTTTGGACTAGTTCCAAATTTAACAAAGCAGCATATAAGAAGTATGGACGTTTTAGTCCTGCAGAATTAATGTTGGTAGCTGAGGATATCAGGTTTGGTCCATTTTGGACAAATACTTATGTGTCTGCAAAAGCATGATGTGAACTCTGATGTATAGAATATGAATCAGAGAACACAAAAAAAGAAAGAATAACTTGTGCTTGCTATTAGACAAGGAGTATAAAAATCAAATGTAACGGAGCCTAATGAAGTCTCTGGAAAGGCATCCCCTTGTTCTGCCTCAATGCCTGTCTCCATATTCCCTTTCTTTTCCCATTTTGTCCCGTGGTGGTGTCTCTGCTCTCCAGGCAGTTCCAATCATCCTTGCTGAAGACATTCTTTCTCCTGTAACACTCCTGTGATGATGGGGTACTGAGAAATACTAATTAGAGAGACAAAATATGTAACACATTCCCTATAACTTCACAGGGTGCCAAAGAGCATGTAGAGATGATATGGAATCAAACAGGACAAATGTATTGTTTGGTTGGATTAGTGTAGATCTAAATGAAGAGTTTTTATTTCAAATCTAATATCATGTTTTCAAGTGTTTCGCTAGCAAACCTAGAAGTCCTAGTTTATAGATATCTGAAAGTTGCCCAGGAAGGTTGTGGAGTCTCCATCCTGGAAGATATTCAAAAGCCATCTGGACATAATCCTGGGCAACTGTCTGTAGATGGCCCTGCTTGACAAGGAGATTGGACCAGTTGGCCTCCAGAGGTCCCATTCAGTGATTCTCTGATACATTTTTATAGTTTATAAATTTAAATTATTCTTTGGTCGTCTTCTAATTCTGTAAAAAATCTTTACTTGTAAGAATTTGTGAGTCATTGACATGAATACATTTTAAAATCTGATAATCTGAGTATGCAGTGTGTGGAGCAAAAACCTAGAATGAAGCTATAGACATCCATAACTCTAATTTAATAACCTTCTAAACCTTCACATTTGTGCTTTCCTTTATATAGGACAACCTCCTGGAAAAGAGTCACTCTCTTAAAAAGGAAACTGCTTTTACCTTCTAATTCCTGTTCTTAATCAATGCAAAAGTCTTAGTTACGGCTGAAACTTCTTATCATGATATCATAATTTTTCTCTTGAAATGTAGTTTTCATTTTAAGATATTGATAACAGAAACGAGATAAGAAACTTTACTTTGCCTTCCAGCATTAGAAAATATCTTGCACTGCTAATCAATTATCTCTTTGCTTTTAAAATAACTCTACTCTGGGAATAATAGGATTCTGTATATGAATATACAATATGCCCTTCTGTGCACATGTGTATGTGAGTAATGAGTATGTATTCTGTTCTTTTTTTGTGAATGTAAGGCAGTTTTAAGTAAGTCTCTGTTCTCTTAAGATAAGACATCCCTTTCCTTTCTAATGGAAACCAAAATGAAATCTGATATAAAAATAGGTTCCACAGCTGAACCAGGATTTCAGGCTTAAAGTTAGAATATTTTTTCAATACTTTTTTTCATGCTAAAAATGTAAAATTAATGTGTAGTTAAACAATAGGCAATCTGTTCACATATTTAAATGTCATTTTAGTATTATACATAATATTTGGAAAGGTTTTTTTTTCACTGTAGTAAGATGAAGAAAGTAAAAGCACTATATTTTGCATTTTTATACCAAGAATTGTAATTATGTAGACAAATAGTTCCAACAATAGATTTTTTTCATTTTTCAAAAATGTTTAAAAACAGATCAACAGTAATGTGACCAAGTAATAAATGGTAATTTTTTTGAAAATGAGACCTCTTCCTAGTTAAAAAAATCAATTAAGAACAAAAGCAGCCATGGGACCAAGTTTCTTATAATTTTGGAAAATACTCATTTCTGTATCTAAGTCACTAATCTCATGATTCATGCTGCTTTGGTCATCTCTTGTGTAGAACGGCAAAAACCAACCTAAGCACTGACAAAAATTTCCCGTTTTGCCTAAGCAATGAAAGTTTCTGAAAAGTAATATAAGTTTTTCGAAATCACTTCTGAAAACAACTTTTCCATAGAAGCTGAACAGGAGCCGAAGGAAATGAGAAAGGGGAAAAGCGCCACCTATTGATCTTGGCTCGCAAACCCGCTCGCTGCCGCTCGGTACCTGCTGTGGCTGTGCTTAATGAGCACAGCCGGCATTTTGGAGGCGCATGTCTGCTACAAGTTCCAATATTGTCAGGCTGCATGTTGAAATGTTTAAAGAATACATATTAAAACATAACTGAAGCCAAATGAATATTTTACACAGAAGAAATGCTGTATCAGAAACAAAATTTCTTTCTTTCTTTTTCTTTCTTTCTTTCTTTCTTTCTTTCTTTCTTTCTTTCTTTCTTTCTTTCTTTCTTTCTTTCTTTCTTTCTTTCTTTTCTTTCCCTTCCTTCCTTCCTTCCTTCCTTCCTTCCTTCCTTCCTTCCTTCCTTCCTTCCTTCCTTCCTTCCTTCCTTCCTTCCCTCCTTCCGTCCTTCCCTCCTCTTCTCCTTCCTCCTTCCTCCTCCTTCCCTCCTTCCTTCCTCCTTCCTCCTCCTCCTTCCTCCTTCCTCCTTCCTCCTTCCCTCCCTCCTTCCTTCCCTCCTTCCCTCCTTCCTTTCTTCCCTCCTTCCTTTCTTCCTTTCTTTCTTCCTGAATTCCTTCCTTCCTGAATTCCTTCCTGAATTCCTTCCTGAATTCCTGAATTCCTTCCTTCCTTCCCTCCCTCCCTCCCCCCCATTTCTGTACCCTCTTCTCTCTCTCCCCTCTCCTATGTCTTGTTCTCTCTGGTATCTCTTCATTCTCTTCAAAAAGAGCTTTTTTTTTTTTTTTTTTGTGAGATAAAGAGGGCTTGGGGTAGAGCTTTAGCAGAAATTTTGTTGCAATTTGTGGAACATGAAACTATATATCTTGCAATAACTTTGCACCTGGTGGAGAACTTTGCATGCTGAATAGACAATCTCATATATCTTCCAGTAGTTAAAGAGAGAAACAGTTAATTTTCCCTTCAATGAGGGTGGGGATTGTTACAGATACCACAAGGCTGGCAACAAAACAATTCTGATTTTGTCTTTCCAAGATTATTACTGCAATCTGATTTTAGTATATTTCAAATCCTACCAAGATTTCTGAAATGTGATTATTTTTTTTCCAAATAGGCATTAATGATGTACATATTGTGACTTTTAAATCACTGGGTTCAATAATGAATAGTTCATTGACTACTGGTTCAATGAATTGTGTGGAAATTCATGGACCATGCAGGCAAAGAGAAAAGGTAACTGTTATTATTTCAAACGAAGATTTTATGTCTTAGTGGCATTGTGAAAGATTGACCTTCACATGAGATATTGCTGTTCTTGCATTACCACCCTGATATCAATAGAAAACTGCTTTTAATCTACACAAAGGGTCCTGTTATCCTCTCAATGCATGAGGGATTATCATGCTTAACTCCCCAGAACATCGAGAGGCAAATAGACCCCACAGTCTCTATGGCTGGGAAGCAGCTTCTTGAACATAATTCATATGTGTTTCAATGATGGATTTGAAAACTTCTGTAGTTTGCTTGTGTGTGGTTTGTTTTGCTTTATCTTAAACTAGGAAGTTGACTTTTTTGCTGTAAACTTGTACAAGAATCCTACTCGATATGTAGTAAGGATTTGCTGAGTTCTTGATATTAGTAATTAGATTAAAATAATCATGATCATCTCAACCACATGATCTCAGCAATGCTCATTCTAGAAGCTAAACACTTTGTGTTGTAATGGAAATGTAAATGTTAGATTTAAATAGGAATCTGGTATTTACAAAGTAAACCAGGCAATAATAGTAATACCAGGCAGTATATTTGTTTATCAGCATTTATTTTGATAATCTGCAATAGTGGCGATGCTCTTCACTGCTAACATTCCATTGCATATTTGTCTTTTGCATTTCCAGATTAATATGATAACCATGGGTTGCTGTATTCCTATATCTATAAACACACACACACACATATACATACAGATGTATATATATGTCTGTGTGTATGTGGGCATGTGTGTACTGCGTCCACTCAGTGAAAACTTTTAAATATTAAAAGGAAGTATTGCATCCCATATTTCATCTATTCTTACAAGACAAGAATGACAGTATTAAGATGCACATTCAGGATAGCACTCTTTCTACTTTGAACGCTGTCAAGAACAAAGTGCTTTACAGACTTAAAATAAATCTAGGTACTAATCCATTGAATTTCTGACAACAGGAGCCCAAGGTTTCCATGCACTTAGCTGAGTACTGCATAAGAGCTTGTGCATTATTTATGTCCACTAATGGTGTTGCAATGCTCTTTGTGTGAAGCAGTGACAGTGCAATCTACTAAGATAGCTGCTGCTGTGGACAAAGCCATACATTTTCCTGGGCTTGAATTTTTGACAGAATACTCTATTAATGCCAATTCTGCTTAAGTAAATGCTGAACAGGGGTCAGTTCCTCCCCTCCATTCCCCTTATTATTTAAGAAAACAGAGCCATAAAACTGAAAATGATGTTCTGGGCTTTGCTGAATTTTGCAACACAATAGCAGCTGATAAAGGTCAGTCTGCTTTTTTGTCTACTTTTATGATTTTGTGTGATGGTCCACAGACTAAATAGGAAAGCTCTTAGCATTGGAGAAGGGAGGTGCCATTAATTCCGGTTTCATTGCCATTATACTCTTCAGTGGATCAATAGAATTAAATGAGCTGAGATATTAGGAAAATATTGTGAAGAGAAGTAGGGTGGTATTATTTGACCAAGGTTAGGATGAATAGAAAATAAAGAACCATTTATATTGGGATGTCAATAAATCATAGGACCCATATATAAAATGGAATAGGGCATAACAATCATAAGCATTCAAATGACTATAATATCTTTCAGTTTTTAAAATACGTTAATATTTGGCTGGCAACTTAAAGGGCCACTGCAAGTATTTTTTTTAATGGGATGATATTTTTTAAAAGAATTATTCTTTTGGTATAGAAGGTCCTATTTAAATTGAGTAATCATAAGTTTACAATTATTGGTTAAAAATAGCTGTCTTTATTTGCTTCTTAATCATTAGGGCCTGGAAGTTGTAACAGGGACATGGCTGAGCCCTAGGTATCTTTTCCCATGTGCTTTCCTGTTTGTACTGCCTGCTGCCTCTGCAATCTCCATTTCAGCCTTGCTGTTGCTGTTCCTAGGAAATACTTTTCTTGAGAGCTTGTAAAACATTCTGTACATCAAATAAATCTGCAGAAATGACTAACCCAAAGGACATGAAGTAGTTTCTAAGGAGTCAACATACACAGATGCCTGTGGGAGATAGACAAGGGACTTTCAGGTATTTAAGAAGGGGAAAAAAATAGTCTTTATTCCTTTTCAGAATCCACAGTATGAACAGCAACAATTCTCACCATCTGAAGAGCTCAGTGACTACAAAGCAAGCTTTTTTCATTGTTTCCCTTCTATAGTTAGGAAAACTGAGGTTATACACAGGTGACATTTTCCTAAAGTAATAGACCTAAAGGCAGAGGTGTAGTCTTGTCACAAGCCTAATGGTGACTTGTAAGTAATGTATTTTAGCTAGAAATTAATTAAAATGTATTTAATTCAGAAAGAAATCAAAACCAAATCAGGATAATATATGCAACAATTTGAGATAAAACTGACAAATTGTAGATCCAAGGTCTTTTGTTTAGCACTAGAGCTCTTCTATTTACTCTTCACGAGCCTAGTTTAACAAAGTTAATCACTCTTCATCCTGTTGAAACTGAAGAAAATCTCATATTCTTCATGGCCATGATTTTTCCCCTCCTTTACTAATCAGTTAATTTCATACTCTTTCTGCCTGTACTGCCTCTGCCTTGTAATATAAGCAGTCTTCAAACTTTTAGGTCTAAAAGAAAAAAAAATCTTGTTCTTTCTCAGACTCACACAGTATTCTGGATTTTTTTAAGGACTTCTGGAAGTTTTTGGTCTAATGCCTCACTCAAAGCATATCCAGGAGATTAGGATAGATTGCTCTGGGCTTTGTCCAGCTGAGTTCTGGATCTCTTCAAGAATAGACACACAGCAGTATCTCTGAAGAGCCTGTTTCAAAGTGTGCACACACTCAGCATTTATTTTTCTTTTTGGGACAGAATTTCCAGTGTTCAAACCTGGTTTATGATTATGTTCAGGGCATTGTTGTACTGGACTGTGTCTTCTTTATAGTTTGTCATTAGGTTGTTGTTGGTTACTGTGAGATACAAGCCCTCTTTTGTCAAGGATGAACAAATCCATCTCTCAGCCTCTCTTCTTGGCTTACTCTGCCAGCTCCAGAACTGGTGCTGCAAAGCAGTTGTATTTGATTCATCAGCAAACTCCTCCATTCAGTGCTCTTCTTCCAGGAATTTAAGGAATTCAAGAAAGAAACTCCAGGAAGAAACCTTAATTTCTCTCCATTTGCATATTCTGTCCTCCATCAGCTTTCCTCCTGCCTATCCACTTTTTACTTTAAAACTTTCTTTGGGCAAGTACAAATATCAGCAGTATAACTTTTTGTGGGATTTCTACAGAGCTATCTTTCAGATCTGTTTCTTTTTTTACTTTTATTACTTGATGAAGTTATATCTCACACTGCTACAGCATGAAGATTTTCACCTGAGATTATTGTCTAGGCTACTTTCATTGGCATTTATAATGTGTGATTCATCTACTTTTAATGATTTATGCAGTATCTTGATAATATTTTTTTTTCTTCTCCACTGGCTGCCATAATGCAGAGCTGCTGCTAAGTCTTCATTTTTATGCAAAATCACCACTGCAACTACAGAGAATATTTTGGAATATTGACTATTTTCCCCTGTACAGATTAACCTACCTCTTTAAAACCTTATTTTTCCCCATCACAGTCTTCTTTTACCTGTGCCATGATGGTAGCTTCACTATCCTGATTGTGTGTTGGATTACGTCTCTAATTTACTTCTAGGATATATCTAACTTTTAAGGCTATCCTTGCACATCAGCTCTGATTCATGGTCTGTGGTATGTGTCCACAAAACTAGAACACTTTTCAGACATTCATAACTTTGTGTCACCAGAAATTTTTAGATCTTTGTGAGTCTTGCCCTTTCTATCACATTAAATACCATCTCTTTCCTTTTCAAGACCATTCTTAAGCTACCCCTGACCTATATTCACTTCACATTAAGCACAGTTTTAAACACTAACCTTTGAGCACTGTGTGACATGTGCCATCACTGTCCATTTATCATTTTTTTGGAATCATAAATCATTGTAAGGCATGCATTGTGTGCACATGTAGAAACATGTGTAAGCCTGCCTGAAGTCTTCACTTCTCTCCCTTAAAACTCTGATGTCATTTCTTTGGCGGATGGGGGAGGAAAGGCAAAACAAAGAAGCACCCTAGACAGGACTCATGTCAGATAGATATTTGGTAGCTTCATCTAATCTCATTGCTTCCTGGTTCTGAGCTTTTTTGTTTCTTAGCTCTTATGGCAGCCTTATACAGAGATCGGGCACTGTGCATTTGTTTCACCATAGTGTGAAATCTAGCTGTTCATTAACTACCAACTCTGAATGCCTCAAGTGGAATTCATCTCATCTAAGACAGGTGATGGAGATATATAGGCACAAACTAATCAATTTACAATACTTGCAGTCAGTGGGGAAAAATAAACATGATTCATTTGATCTGTTTTTGATATCTGCATTTTGTTGGCATGCCCCACACTAAAACGATTTATTTAAGTGGTCTGGTTTTGGTGCAATTCCAGGTCTATCTGTCTGAGCCAGTGGAGAAAATATTGTCGCGATAGAGTCCTGAAATAGACAATTATAATCACAATGAGTAGTGGGAAAAGTGAACAACTCCCACAAAATACTCAAACAGCATAAAAACAGGTCATGCTTCCTGTAAAAGATTAAGTTCAAAGGTCACTCTTGAGAGACAAAGATTAAATCATCTCTCTATTTAAGCTTTTATATAATTTAGTTTGCAATCTACATTCTGAACTATGGCACTGAAAATCTGAAGTAGTTCAACAGCCTTGCAAGGAGTTTAAGTAGAAGCTGTTTCTGGTATACCTGTCTGGCCTTATAGAGATATATGCCTGTCAGCAGTGTTTTAAATTTCTCTCTGTTTTTCTGATATCAGTGACCAGTTTGCATGTGTTGAGAAGTTGATCCCTTATATGTATACTAAAAGGAAATGAAAGCAAGCTTATTCAGTGTTACTTTATAGCATATTCTCCATCCGTGCTAGAAAATCTGACATAAACCTTGGTTTTCAGTGGTTTGTTTCAGACATTAAAAAACCCAGACTGTGCTTCTGAGAAAATCATGTCACTCAGTCTGTGCCAGTTTACTAGTAAATAAAGTGTCCTGTGCAAAGCTTTAAACACTGTACCAGGATTTTCTGGGACTTAATTGTGATTATGATCCCTGGCATCTTTTTAGGTCTGCACTGACTAATGCCTTATAGACAATGTTCACATCACTTTTGTTTAATAATGTAGAAGTAGTCTTGAGTGCCAATCTAATGAGCACTAATTCCTATTCTACATATCATAAGGAAGAATATGAAGACACTTAGAATTCTGGATTAGGGAATAAAATTTAAATCACTTAGGAGAGGACTAGCAACCATACAGAATATTTTCCAAGACTGTTCTTTTAAAAGTTATGCACAGAAAAACCTAGGCAGAAAATCTCAGCCCAAATGCAATCACTTTAAGCAGTTTCTTAGGAAAAAAATCTCTGTTTAGCTATTGAATCAAAGTGCCAAAGATCAACTATTTATCCAATTCATAATTCAGGTTCTAGTATAATTTGACAGTGATTTTAAGTGGATGAGAACTAAACCTGTCATGAAAATTACCCATTATATGTTCTCAATGATTTAAAAAATTTTCAGGGGCAAATAAATAAAATTGCTTAAATAGTACAACATTTAGAAAGTGGTCAGTGAATTTGGTTCAGAAATACTCTGTTCCATCTCCATGGCTATGTTTGCAGTAGTTTAGAAAAGATGACTAAAACTATTTTCTGGAACAAAGATCAGCTAGCACCAAGTACCTTACACCCATAATGTGCTGTTGTCTCTAAGCAGGGCAACCACAACCACCCGATGGGAATAGTCCCTCTCCCAGGTTTACTCCTGAAATGTATTCAGGATTATAGTAGGTACATGTAATTTTAAGAATTTATATATATATACATACATGAAATCATATGAGCTTGAAAACATTGTCTACACTGGCATTGGTTGAACATTTGGTATAGCTGAGTGGATCACCAAAGAGGAAGGTAGCCAAAGCCAGAGTAGTTATGACTTCCTACTTAATGATTTAATGGTGAGAATGATTGCAAATGATTTGAGGACTATAGTATGTCATTTAAACCTTTCTCACTTTCCCAAATTGAACTGCTGAAGTAAATGAACAACCAGAATTGCAAGAGCCAGAGTCATAAGGAGAGAAGGGGGAACAAAACCCAGTTTTGCTGCCTCTGGAAACGTCAAGAGAATAAGGTAAGAGTAGGAACAGCGAAGGCAGAACAGATGTGGTTAATTTTAGATATGGTGTGACTCTTACAGTCAAAAAACAGACATGAAAGTGGAGTTCACATCTTCTATAGGAAATCCTAGTTGAATTTTGTAGATGTAAAAATTAATAGTGCTAAGAGTAAAGTTAAGAACATAAGAAATGCCTTACAGGGTCTGCCATTGTCCAGATCTAGTTCAGATCTAGCTAGCCTAAATCCAGCTTTATAGCTTGTCCAGACTATTTCATCTAGCACACTAATGTGTGTGTAGTCAAAGATGCTCTGTCGGAACAACACTCTAGTCTCAGCCCTTTCAGCTATGAATTTTGCTTCCAGGGCATCCACATTTCTTATCTTAGGGGTTTTAGAAGATATCTCCCTGCTTGGATCAATATAGTAGTTCAGCTTTTGCCCACTTCTAAATCTTCCTATTTCTTTACTGTTCTTCATAAAATGATCAGTATTGACTGGCTTGGATAAGTGTGTCTGTTGGTTCAGTAGCAGGTTAGAAAGCTGTTAAGAAGGAAAAATGCTAGAACAACCACACAGAAAGTGAAGAAACTGTGAAGAGGTGCCTGATTGCAATGTGTCACTTTTTATATTGAAATCTAGGTATGTCTTCCTAACTATCCTCTCCTGTGCTTCTGATGCAGAATAATGAGTCTATAAGTACAACTTTCTTAAGTTACTGAATGTTAGTTGTATTATTAGATGAATTAGTTTAAGAATCCAGACATGAAAAACAGAAAGAAGAAAGCTGTTGAATAGATCTTTAAGGTGTATAAATTCAGAGGTTTGCATTCTTTTAGAATTTCTGCAGAAATCAACACTGCTGGTAAATGTGTAACAGATGCACCAATGTGCCTTGAGATGAATACATTATGGACAAAAAAAATCGTATTTATTCCCATCATAATAACAGTTTGTTTGGATCACCTGCTCTTTCTGGTTGCACCTGTGGCTTGTTCATTTGGTTGCAACATGGGAAAATGCCAAGATCAATACAAGCTGTGGGTTCTTTCTCCCTTGTGTGGGTGTTTCTTTTACTTGTTCCCCAAATGTTTTCTGTATACAGTCTTTAGATGTAAAGGAGAGAAAAAAAAATTAAAAAAGAAAAAAAAAAGAAAGGCATTAGTGCAATATTTAGGCTTGGGAAAATGAAGCAGCCAGAACATAGGGAATTCCAAACTCAGGAGTAGTTTTTAAACTTCATCTCAATTGTACCTTTAAAACATGGTGATATCTCCTGTATGACTTTTGCATGTATATCAGTACAAATTTTTTGCTATATACACAAAGAGCTCCTCTCTTCTCTGCACAAAGTTCAAAGCTCTATTGACTTAAGTATCATGTGTTGGTGAAGAAATATTATTCAATAAATCCTCTTCTTTTTGTTAGACTGCCATTGTAGGCAGCATGCCTTTATGTTTTCACTTTCAGAGGATCGTCTTGTGAAGTTTAATGTATGCTCTTTGAAAAAATCTGTGTTTTCTCTCCTGAATTCTGAAGTAGTGACTGTTCTTCGTGTGGGAGTCATTGAATCATAAAGGTTGGAAAAGACCTCTAAGATCACCAAATCCAACTGTCAGCCTAGGCACCAGCACCATGTTCACCACTAAAGCATATCTTCAGGTGATATATCCACACATTTTTTGAACGGGGAACCCACAGGTTCCCTGAGCAGTCTGTTCCAGTGCTTGACAACCTTTTTCCATGAAGAAATTTTTCATACTATCTAATGTAAACTTCCCCTGTCACAACTTGGGGCCATCTCCTCTAGTCCTGTCACTAGTTGCCCCTGCCTAACTGCAACCTCTTTTTAGGTATTTGTATAGAGCAGTAAAGTGTCCCCTCAGCCTCATTCCCAACAGGCTATTCATGAGAAATGTGACCTCCAGCATGAGGCACTAATGTAGGAGTATCATCATCGGAGACTTTAGGAAAAGTGGTGAAAAGTAGTGGGCACCTTCTCAGGGTGAAGTGCCTTTGGAAGGAAATATGTCTAATTATTCAACACAGAAAGTGCCTATACTGACTATGTTTCCAAGTGACTTTAATCAAGTTCCTAATATCAATGAATATTAAACCTAGCTTGAGGTTTCCAGACATCCTAAGAGATCTGCACAGATTCATATTCAATCTAATTGAGCTATAACTTCTTCTGAGTTTTGTTTTACTAAATACATGAAAAGCATTTTTATGTTTTTCTAGAGAATCCAAATGTACCTGTAAAATATCCAAAACCAGTGAGCAAAAATATATTAGAAATTTTATGGGAATTCGTGCACAATATGCTTTGAAAATATAAATTATTTGAACAGATTCATTTTAACATGTTTATATAATGCACTTTAGCACATTTGTCTCCAGTCTCTTTTCTTCTTCAGGTATGGTGGGAGAGAAGTAAACAGGGAGTAGTAAGCAACCATTTCTAATATTACTTTCCTATTTCAGACTGGAATTGCTCTGTAAACCTGAAAAGGGATTTCTATACATTTTAACATGTTAGTTTATCAGGGTTTAAAGCTTCCAGTACATTTGGGTTTGTGTAATAATATCTGAGGTCACAAAAACATCAAATGTGACTCAGGATGTTGCTTAAAAGTAATCAGTTCAGGTGAAGTACCATGATAAATGGGCATTTTATACCAACATTATGCCAGAGCTGACTCTGACCTATGAAAATGAGGGTTCAGCCAGTGCATAAATATTCTACTCTTCTATGTAACAAACGCTAACAGTGTTGCACTAACATTTTCAAACTATGGACTGTATCCAAACACATCACTCTGAGCCAATTTCTTATTTATAAGACATCATACTTCTAAAACAGACGAACAAAATTCTTATTGATCAGAATAAAAAGAAGGCCTGAAATGGAATCTGAATCCCTGGACCTGTTTGCATCTAGTATTAATGAACAAAAGAACATCTCCTAAGACACATAGATTTGTGCACAGTAAAAATAGCTGCTATCAGGAAGTTCTTTGGGAGATAAGCTTAGTTTTCCGTGCTGATACCTTTTCTGTCTGAATAAATACTGAAAGGGTATAGCAGTCTTTATGATTTCTTTTCTGCACACTACTGAACTTTAATGTTCACAGGAAGGGTTAAAAGACCATACTAATGGTATAGCACCATTCATGCACCAGGAATTCTGTTATGACTGGGTAAACTCATGACAAATTTTCCTACCAGAACTACTTACAGGTATTTAAAGTAGGAATGTAGTCTGAATATGGACAAACAGTGTATCCCTCTCTTGTAAGAGTCTTTTGGAGATTTACTAACACCTGGAACTTTTTCATGGATATGTTTCTCCTTTAACCTGTTTCTATTTTCTCAAAAACTGTGGGTCACTAATTGACAGTAATGTTTTTCAGTGTAAGATCTTCTGTAGAGTTCAAAGGCCAAGACATGCTAACTCCCCCAAAAAAGAAGCATGAGCTTTTACACATCTTCTGCGCTAGAGCTTTCAATGAATACATTGACCTTAATGTAAAAGAACCATAGCAACAGCAACAACCAAAAATGTGTAGATAAAATCTAATACTGGAAGTTAGAATGGGTAAATGCACAGACAAACTTAAGGTGAATAAACAGCAGCTATTTTTTTCTTTTTTTTTTTTCATCTTTGAAAGAAGGAATAATTTTTCTCACAAGGTGTCAGTTCAAGCTTTTTAATTTTGTTTGAATTCACATGAAACTGTGTGAATGCCAAAACTCAAGAAAGATGTCAAAAACAGACAATGTCTTTCTGATATTCTTGCATTTGTTCACAAATGGTTTTTCAGAAGAGTATACGTGAGTGTTTAGTCATTCAATGTAATAAAAAATTTCATTGCTTTTACTAGCAGAAAAGTTTATGTTTCGTTTCTTTTTCAAACAGAGTTCTTCTAATTACCATAATACATAGAGTGTAGGGCCAGCTCTGGACCTACTGAACCTTGATTCAATGGCATAGTAGTGAAAACCTTTACCTGGATTGCAGCTTTCACATCTGTAATCTTTATTTTATTGCCATGCACATTTTTTCTGTTGACTAAACAGAGTCTAAAAATACAAATATGTCTCTATAGAAAAAAAAAAATCATTAATTTATTCTTATCAAGTTTATAATGAGGAAGAAGCTACTGATACAGAAAGTCCTCTGCTACAGATTGTTCATTGATAATACTATGAAGGGGAAATACATTTAAATAATTTGCTTATATCATTAGAAAGTTTACATTCTCAGGGTGGCATTTCTACTGGGTCATCTGTGTTAGCTGGTTTTAAATTATTTTGGGTAAATATTGCAATTTGTAGTCAACTTCATTTTTTTCCAGAACACTCTGCCTTCTATGTAAAAGGCCTAATAATTCTCATAAATGTAGTATTTGGTTCTGCTCCCAGTATCCTGTATATAGCTTTACATAATCCACCTTGATAGAGTTATTTTGGCACGTAACTTTGTTAGAAGTCATCACATGTTTACTACATTGCTGTTCCATGAGGCTTCCAGGAAAGAATTATAAGCTTGTCTGAATCACAACCATTGGAAATTTATTTCCATTCTTTTCTGTAGTTTTAGCTAATACTTATCCCACAGGGATGAATAGTAAAAGGCAGACTCTTGTTCCTTCTGCTTTCTTAGTTTCTCTACATTGTCAGCTTTTAAAGATCGTGGCAGAAAAGCAATTCATTAAGAACAATATGACAAATGCCATTTTGAAGTCCTGATTCCTCTTGTCTCTCTTCAGTCCCTCACTGAATGCTGACTTTTGAGTTATATAGATCAGTTATTGGACTCCAAAAGTAACTGCTAATTTAGTAAGGAGGATAGCAATAAGTATCATAGGTAAGTATATTTTGCTACTTTCCTTCTAAGTCCTGTATAGAATTCTCTGTTTTACAAAGAATATATAATTCATGGAAAATTACTTCCCATTTTTTGATTGTTATTGCTCCTCCCAAGCAAGCATTAAACAAACAAACAAAACAAAACAAACTCAACAAACAAACAAACAAAAAAAACCCCAAACCAAAAACCAAACAAAAACCCAAACAAAAACGAAAACAACAGCAAAACACCAGAAAACCCAAACATGTAAGGGGGAGATTATGGAGTTTTAAACCATAATTATAAATTTTAAATCTTTTTAGACTTCTTTTTTTAGTTATGTGCTGCTCATAGGAAAATGAGTTATATTAATTTTGGGTGGGTTTTTTTCTGTAGGTATATGTTTAAGACTGATAATTACTTCCAGGCAGAGCATATATCACTGAAAATATTTATCAGTTTAATATATTTACAGACCATGATGCCAAATTCAACGGAACATAATGTAGAAAGAGATAACACCAATTTATCATAAAATATTGGAATATTTTAAGATGGCAGCAGTATCTCCACTATTTGGCCACTACATTGTTTATATTAGAATATTTCACAATTGACATACAAAATAGTTTCCACTTTTTTAAAGAATATGGAATGATAATTATTTTTCTAGCCACCAGTGGGACAGCAACAGCTATTAGATAGGTGATAGGTATTACATAATTGATTATTTGTTAATAGTTAATAATTTTAAACTGTTTGATGTTTAATATTCAGCAGTAAAGTTCTGCAAATTGGGAAGCCTGAAGTTAACTGCTATACCTGATTAAAATTAATGTGATCTATTGGCTCTCTTCCTCTTTACATAGGTTTTTATCCATTTTTCACAGTTGCATATACACCTGTAGAGCTCTGGGTGCTAACCTTGCTTGTTTGAAGAAACAGTAAGATACTGATTATACATATGTCTCCTCGCCTTTAGAAGTCTAAGAAATTTAATTATTTTATAAATTTTGCTTGGAATGAAAAAGAACTGCAGACTTCAGAGAGAAGTGCTTAGACCTCATGAGATAGTAAATAATTCCTTCCATTGGAATGTTCTTTGGGGCAAGATTACCTAGGACTTAAAAGGTAATGTGTGTGAATAAGGTCAGTGGGCATCTCTCCAGGTTCCACTTCTTATGTTGCACAGGTGCTTGAAGCAGTTCCCCACACACAGAACCTGCTGCTGTCTAGGGATGCCTGGCACTGCACCACCAAGCATTGTAAAGAAACCTTAGCATGCCTGACAATCAGGTGTTGGTTCACATAAAAAAGTAGGGATTATTTTATTTCCTAAAAGTTTATCCTTCCTATACTTTTCAAGCTTTAGTTTGAGCTGATTCTAGAATACTGGCAAAACTGTAGGATATAGGAAGAATCTGTCAAATCCTGGCATGCTGACGTTGGCAGAAAGCTGTACAGATTATAATAAACATAAGTGAATAATACAGTGTTTCCTTTGCCTAATAAAACTAAACTATTTGCCAGTTGTTACCCTGCTGGAATTAGATGCTTGAATTAAACCACATGTTGTACAAAAAATGAATTAGAGTCTAAATTCCCTAGAAAAATCTTAGCATTTTTATCTGCTGTACATCATGCTATTCAAGCATACTCAAAAATCAATGAACAAGATTACAATTATTTTCTTGTAAGTATATAATACAAACCCCGGCGTTATGAGAGGAAAAGGATTTCAATCCAAATGCTCATGTTTGCTAGTTTTAGTTTTAATCCAGGAATCATTCCAATATAGAGTAGCAGCCTGGAGGGGAAAAAATCAACAAAAATTTCTTGCAAGAAAATACTATATAACATAGAAAAAATGAAAAAGCTTCTGATCGCCCTAAGCAGCACCCGGGTTAGTACCTGTAGTAGTTGTCCTGATGTCTGTGGTTTAAGCTGTTAACTAACTTTAACTAAATGGTCTCTTTGGTGCACCAGGATGAATATAATTGGGATATGAATAAAAGAAACAAACAACAGAGATTGGCATATAGTTGATGGCACATGCATTGTATGATTTTGTAATGCCATTTTTTTAATGTATTCTGACATTCAAGAGCAATAAAAACCTTAAAACAGAAATAGAATTGTCTCGCTGGATTTGGGACTTTGGCTGTTACTGAAGGTTCTCTTTTCTATTATTTTTTACGTTGCAGAAAGTATATTAAAAAAACCCACCACTATAGGCCTTAATTGTCATATGCACAATCAGCAATGTTTAAGTGGACCCTGTGGATTTTGGTCCAAGACCAAACCAATCAGTTACAAGGTATTTTTCTTTTCTGTTAGATGTTCTTCTGCAATATTTGCATAAATGTAACCATGCTGTCCGTCTTTTAACTTTCACTCAATTAATTATGCTCCCAGCCCCCTGCTGATGGACAAAAATGAGGCTTCATCTACAAATAGCTTCAGCAGTTTACAGCTTATTAAATGCCAAAATCTAGTTAAGACAGTTTGAGAATTCTCACGTCAGGCATTTCAACATGCTCGTTTTAACACAAAACTCATATTAAAAGGGAAAAAAGTGAACCCACTAACCCAGGATGGGGTAGTGGGGGTGGGAGGAGGGAGAATGAAATAGAATAAGGGTATTGGACAGGTAAGAATCCTCTTCAAATCATGTAGTTAGCATATATGGCACAGACAAAGTATATTTTAACTGATTCCCCTAATAATGAAGAACATTGGAAAAGATACCAGTTTACAACAAAATGGTCCCTACAAATTGCAAACAGCTTTAGTCTGCAGTATCCCCCTTTATAATCTTTATAAAAGTCTGAACAAGCCTTGGAAGAAGCAGATTACATAGTAAAGTATTCTTAAAGAATAACTTTTCTATGACTCTTTTTGACAGGTTTTGCATTTTGCATCAAGCATCTGGTGCTTTCATTTTTCAGTACATAATGTTCTGGTATACTTTATACCATGCTGGGTTTATTCCTGATTTAAAACAGAAATAGAGAAGCAGTATGAGATACAGGAAAATTGAAGTGTGCCATGCTCCAAGAGAAATTCAATCCATAGTTTTAGACTTTAACCTGGACCAGATCACTTAACATGCTTGAACTTTAAGCAGTCTCTTTAAAACTGGATATAATCAAGAGCTCATTGAAGAATAAGTGTTATGCCTGAATGTCATCTTCTCATCTTGAATGGATTATGGAAAGAGGACTAACAAAATTTCTTTTCCATAATGCAAGCTACATTTAATTGTTTCCATTTATTTTTGCTGTTAGTATGTATTTAGCTGGCTATTGTTAATGATATAGATATAAAAATTCCAGAGTAAAAAAGAAAGATACAAATTCATATTTTAAATTTTAAAATGCATTATTTCAGTTAAAATGTATTATTGCATTTGTGAAGAACATAAATTCAATTTTTTTTTAATTTTTTTTTTTTTTTTGGGTGGGAGTAGGACAACATCCAAGCTGAAAGAGAAAGCATTTTTTTCCTAAAAATTTCTGACATATTATCTGGGTTATTGTGACATATTTTTTCGTGTTTGTTGTCTCAAGTTATAAACTAAAGTGACTGAGCTGAACATGACATGATGATTCATGACAGAAATGTCAGGAATTAAGATAAAGAAGTATAATTCATGTCCAGTCATATAGTAATTAGCAGTTCTCTTATAAAATGCTTAGATTTTTCATGTTTAATGTAATGGAAAAGACCCCACAGTGTAAAATGTTGTATCAGTTTCCCATCTTAATATTAGATTTAATTTCTGAAGATTTATTTCAAAGTCGTACACACTAATGACCCTATCACGTAGAAGTGTAGTGAAATTTGGTGATCTGTATTAAGAGAACTATTCCTCAACAAGCAGACACAACACTCAGGCTATGTTCCACATGAAATGCCCCTTGTGTATCTGCTCTCTGTAGTCTGAATCTCCTGTACTGGTGAGAGAGCATCAGCCTTCTCCTTTGCATAAATGAATTCATCTTCAAGCAGATTCTTCTCACAGTCAGAATAAAGGGCACACATGAAATATGTTCCTGTTTTGCATGATTGTGTTGCTAAACTTCCCCAGAATGATTAAAATATCAGAAAAGAAGAAATGTATAATAGATAATGGAGCATCTATCTTGCTTCATAATATATCAAAAATATCCTTTATTATGTCTCTCAAACCTGATGTTTGTTTTGCTTTTGTTTGGTTGATTGGCTTATTTTCTTTTTTCCCTTTGGTTGTGTTGGTTTTGGCTGTGGTTTTTGTTTTTTGGGGTTTTTTTTGTTAGATTCTTTTAGGTATAGTGATGGAAGCAAGTACTGAGGACATTTTTTAGATATAGCAAATGCCTTATAGCAGACCTGTAGGAGGGTGGCTGATAACCACCGCTTCAAAACACTGTAGTAAAAAAGGTACAGAAATTATTGTGGGAGAAATGGGCAAAAGAGAGATTGAGTCTAACATGACTGATGAAATTGCTTCAGGCAACACAATAAAAAAATGGAACTCAGGATGTAATCAGGAGTGACAGAGGAAGAGTGGGAGTGGTGGTAGTGGTACAGAAGGCTTAGGAGGAAAGATAAAGTGGTCATTTTCCTGACATCTGTGTTAACTCACAACTGGCCTATAGACAAAAAGTATATTTTTCCACTTTCAAATTTCAGTGATTTAGCATCATGGTGGAAAGTGTGCCCTGGAGACCAAAGTCTTGTCATCCGTACTGGGTACTGACACTGAGTTCTTCTGCATGTATTCCACCTCTTCTCCTTTGGTATTGACATGGATGGACCACTTCTGGGCATGACATGGTGGGTTATGCTCTGCCAATCAGTGTGCCAATTAATGCCAGTTACACAGATATGTTTTGTGAGATGAATACTCCTGGAACCGATGAATGGCAGAAAATACTGGAGGGCAGTGCTGGAAATATTAGTGGGTTTGACAAAGTGTAAAAATTAGGATTATCTTGAATGCTTGTTAACCTGTTTTAAAGAAATTTCAAAAGAAGGTATTTTCTGATTGTTTTGGGTTATGAACAAAATTTCATTCAGAATAATGATTGTGAATAAAATTCATTGAGGTTCATGAAGGGAAATGAATATTCAAATACTAAAAATACTTTCCAGTTGCCATATATAGATGTCCAGTAGTAATTTCTGTAATATAAAGTAATTTATTTTAAAATTAAATTTAATATGGTTGGGACCATTTAATATGGTTGAAATTTAACTTGGTTTCAAGTTGGGAAAGTAGCAGGAACAGCGCAAAATATAACAAAGTGAGATATACCAAAAAAATTCTTCCAAAAAATTTTTGGGAGAAAATCAGCAACACATAACAATTTTTCCTTCTATGTAATCAAACTTCATGTAGGAGATTATGTGATGCAGCTACAAGGCTTATCTCACACTGAAAGAGATTTTTCCCTACTCCATTCTCCCAAATCATGGTAGTATAAGACATACTTTGTTTTGTAGCATAAATTATAATTTTCTTTTTCCTACTCCTTTCTGTTTAGATTTATGAGAGAGTGTGTGTGTATTTTCATGGCAAGTCAAGTTCATATGAATTCTTTGTTTTCCCCAGAATATTTTTATGCACTTTAAGCAAGGAGTCAGCTGTTACAAGTACTTTATTATATGTGTTTGATTTTTCCTTTGCATCATTTGCTACTGCAGAACAAAATATGAAGAATTCATTTTAACTTTGATAATTTTTCTCCTTCTGTGAAAAAAGTAAAAAATATATCTTACATATGTTACTAGATTACATCGCTAGATGTAATCAGATAAAGTGAAATCTTTCATTTAATTGAAAAGAAAATAGGATTTAGTCCATAGTGGGGTGGGGGGGTGGGGGGGGGGGATGTTGAATATTTTTTCATTATTTGAGGGTCTTGTAAGCTCTGGGATACAGAAAATTTATGCTATTATAGAAAGAAATCTATTTATCTAAAAGAGATTTTCTCCCTTGTATTCCAGTTAGGTAAAATAATGTAAAATTATGTAAACCAGGAAAACATTTCCACCTGTAGCATGACTGTGGCAAACTTGATCGTTATTACAGAGGCAGCAAAGTTAAAACATATTAGAAGAGAAGCACATGCTGTATTGCTATTAAAAGTTCCCCAATTGCTCTTTCTTTAGTGCTATGACTATAATGTATTCAAGGAAGAAATATATGCTTCATTAGTTGTAGAGGTGTTAGCACTTGCTGCTTTATAGCCAACAAGAAATAATAGATCATAAAGAACAAGAATGTGTAAAGGAATGAAAAACAGTAATCAAATATATATGTTTATATACAAACACAAAACACAGTAAGTTTACATATACACCTGTTTTAAACATATGCATGTGCACCTTTCATGTAGAAAGCCTTGAGAATGTGGATATGATTATTTTTAAATGTGCAGGTTTTGTGAAAATGCTGAACATGGTAAGGATACAAGATGTAAACACATGACAATTTTATATTTTTAACAACATAACTGATTAACTATTCTGTGAATGTAGTCTGGGGTGGATGATAAAGAACTGAAACTGTTCAGACATTTATTATGCAGTGCATTTTCAAAAAGGGCAGCTTTCATTTATAAATCATTATAAACTCACTACCCAACTGTAGTTAGGATAAAATATTTTGATTCTGCTCTTCTTGGGGCAGAAGTGGTAAGAACATATTCTTAGGTACTGAATGACAACATTTTCGGCAACTGTTAGCATACAGAATGACTAGCTGGATCCTCTAGAAATCTGGGCAGCCAGCATTTTCCTTGTATGCCAACCCCAAATGATCACTGTTTTTCCTTTGTATTTACAACTAATGAAAGACTTCTCAAAAAGGGGCCCCACTTGCAAAAGAATGTAGACGTGTAAATACATTGTTGGCACCACTCTGAGGAGCAAACAATGAGCAGTAACTCTGAATTAAAAAAAGACGGAACGGGAGGAGGAGGGGAAAGAAGAGGATGAGAAAGGAAAAACAAAGGCAAAACTAAAGGTGAAAGTGTGTAGGTGAAGACAGAGGAGGGAAAAGAAGGACCATAGAAAAGTACTGGTAAGATTCAGGGAGAAGAAGGGATGTGGGCTGAGTAAGGAGAAAAATGAACAAATTATGAAGAAGAAAGTGGGAAAAGGTTTTGCAAAGAGCTTTTTTAACAAAAGATATAGAAAATCCAGACAAAACACTTAAATACTCTGAAGCAAAGATTTCTCTACCTGAGCTTTAGACAGTGTAGTGAAATAGGCACCTTTATGTGCGATTCATCTATGTCAGATTAGGTTCTTGAAAACACACATGTAAGGATGTACTTGTTGCCGTATCAGCTGTCCTTCTGAATCAACAACTGTTTGGAAAGCCAGGACTTTTTCCACTTTATCACATATGCAGCATTTTTAACTCAGACTTGTTAAATTATGAGTGTCTCAAAATGTTCTTCACATGTTTTTCTCTAAACCTCCACAAAAATAAGTTCACAGATTTAATGCTTTTATTTAAGGCCCTCATTGAGTGGTCCTGTACTAAGAGTTGTGAATGTGTAAAACCCATCTGAAGACACTGCCTCCTCAGAAGGCCAATAACAAGTCAAAAGATACACCATTTTAAAGTTCAAACTAACTCCTTCCCACTCTGTTACCATTATTATATCATAAATGATAAACTACAGATTCCTGACTTTGGACATGAGGCTATGATTGAGATTCTTTCACAGAATCAAATCCTTTTCGGATTTTTGTATCAACCACCAGTTTTGACTGCTTCAAAATCTCTAGTACCAAATTCCTCAGAAATTGACTTTGTTGGCGAATTTTGTACTCTGCCTTATTCTGCTGATATGTAACTGCTTGAACATATGCATTCTGAAGCCAGCAAGTATTTTAAAAGTCATATTTTTACTCCCTCTTGCCTATAGTATCACTTAAAGCCATCAAAAAATAAGAGGAATTCAATTCATATCACTCTACTTCAGCTGTCTGAAAATAAATCATGAGCATAAACTCGTATCTTCAGATACTCAGTGGAATCTAGAGCTGGCAGTTCAAAACGTCCTGAAAAAAGTATCTGAAATACTTGAATTTTCCCCTCTGGTGACACTCAGTTCTTTCTGTTGCTCTTTAAGAGTCAAATTTACACTACAGGAGTTTAAGTATGACACTTATACTTGGGACTTAATTTTTAGAAGTGAGTTACATCTGTAATTCTGTATCTACAAATATTGCTCAAATAATTTAAACTCACTTTGCACAAATAAAGGGATCAGATGAGCAAGTAAGCACATCATCAGGCCCAATAGAAAGCTGAAGGAATGATAATTTGGTTTCAGGTTAACATTAACATTTTTTCTCTCTTTATTCTTTTCAAATTGTCTTTTCTGTTTTCTCTGATCTTCTTGCTCGCCTGCTAGATACTAAGATGGCTTCAGAGGTGTATGACAATTGCAGCTGTAAAAAAGCCTAGTGAAGCATGTGTGAATGCAAATAGTCATCTTAGTGACACTAATAATGGAATATAATGCTAGTGAAACCAAAAATGTTTAGCACATTTTTATAATATACTTTGATTTTGCATATGTGAATTAAGGACAGTGTGTAAAATGAATGTACTGAACATTTACCTTTAATTTTTTTCTTTTTTGTACTCAAAATGTTTCAGCTGCTGAAATATGAAATAGGGCAGGGTGCTCAGTGTTCTATTAATTTTTCAATGAAAAATTTTAACATAATATTAAAGGAAGAATGGCACTAGAGTAAAAACTAGTGGAGGTTTTTTTATTATTTTATTTTATTTCAGAGCCATTCTTCAACACCTGTGGTTAATAATAGAGGATATTTACATTTATTTTCTCTTTCAGAAATACAATTCTTTGAATATTATTTAAATTAAATCTTTCTTTAAAATTATTTCAATGTAGAAAAATGGTTCAAAATGGGGCCCTGAAAGAGGAATCTGCCTGACCAGTTCGAATGGTGATAATTCCCAGAGCACCAGCTTTGTTCGCTGACTGTTTTCATTGTTCCTGTAACTGTTGCCAGTGTCCATGCAAAGTCAGAGAAGTGAATCTCTTGGATTCTTTCTAGAACATGCCACCAGGGAAAAGTCCTGTAGGTTTGATCAAATTTGAGCAGTGTGCACAAGTACTTTTCATGTTATGAACCAGCATCAGGATCCTCTAAAACAGAAACTACTTTATATGATAGTCCTTTTTAGGTAGTTACACAACTAATTGAAATGTTAAACTTGAGCAAGCTCACTGAACTGAATAATAACAAACTAAAATTAGTGAAAGCACGCCTAGGGCAAAGTGTAGCTTCTTACTTTTCTTTTAACTTTCAGTTTGGCTTTTTCTCTGAAAAGCATGAGACTAAGAAAGTCCTAAAAAAATCACATTTACAAGACTATGTAAAATGCAGACTTATAAAACTGGTATTCCACAGTGATGTTATTCTTTTCAAACACCCTCTCCTGACATTTATTACTGACTGGTTACTGAGAAGTTGTTTGGGAATCCATAGCTATCTTGCTCTGTGTATGTAGAAAATAACCCATTTTAAAAAATACACATCTATACCCAGTAAGGGAACTGTTGTGACAATAGTTTATAATATGCATAGGCTAAGAAAAACAGAAAAAAGTATATGTTGTAGGCAATTATCAGGCAATTAGCGTAGTAAGTAGTTACTCTAAACTTCAGCTTCAAACACATTGATTTTATGTCTGTGACTTAAGAGTTAGTATAGATAGCTGATGAACAGGGGAAAAAAATGGGGAAATGTAAAAAAAATTAAAAATAATGTTATAGCAAATAAACTGAAGGGAAAATGGTATTCCAGAATTAACAGCTGAACCTAAACTAGTGCCTAGGAAAGGACAAAAGTGCAGCTGATTTCCAGCATCCAGTGTAGGTGGATTAAGATATTTCAGTGAAACTGAAGTACAACAATTAACCTAGTTAGTTCCTGCTTCCTAAATTTTTTTCATCTAGTGACTTTCAAGTGCAGAATGCATGCAGTGGTAGTGGTGGTTTTTAATCTCAGAGTTCCCATCCTGATTAGTTTGGGAATGCCTAGAAAACTGACCTTCACTAGAATATTGTGAGTTTGAGACATAGAGGCATAAAATAGTTTGGGTTGGAAGGAACCTTTAAAGGTCATCTAGTCTTCCAATGACCAGGGACATCTTCAAGTACATCAGGTTGCTCAGAGCTCCGTCTAATCTGACCTTGAGTGTTTCCAGTGATGAGGCATCTGCCACCTTTCTTTACAAACTATGTTTGGAAGACACTGAGAAGACTACTGAGTATGGTCAAAGTAAATGAATCCACCAACGTTAGAGGGAATTGAATATGCCAAGGAAAACTGCCTAATTTTCTGTATGGGCTCAATAGGAGATGCTTATTCGGCAAAGTAACAGGTTTAAACTATGCACCTCCATGAATATCAGAAGGTGAAGAATCTGATTAAATCTAGTCTTCAAAATGCCATATTACAGCCCAAATTGAAATCAAGTATTTGAGGTCAGAATAATGATACATGTTTTTGCATGTGCATTCAAGTCACATTGAATAATGCCTTTACCTTATATTACTGGTGGACTTCATTTTATTTACAGTAGCAAATACAAGGAAAAGGGAAAATCTAATTATCTCCAAATATTTTAATAAATTTTTAGTAACATTTTTAAATTTAAAGAAAGGTCATTTTCTTATTAATCATTAAAAGAGAAATCTGACTTTTCTAATTACGTTAGTGAACCATGAGATCAAAATGAGCAGTAAGTGCTGCCAACTTTCTGCATCATTCTGTATTGATCATTTATTAATTGCTATAGACGTGCTCCAACGTGGATAAACCTGCAGTGGAAGGCATCATGGTTGTGCATATGTAGCGCTATGTGAAATCATCAATACTTTCTATGCAAAACCGAAAACCTAGGACATAAACTCATAGGATGTTATTTTTGTGGTCACTGTCTTTTTCCTTATATGTTGTTTGCTCAGGTATGAGAATTCCTTTAGTTTCAATGCTGCATGAGCTTGTTTCATTCTTCAGTTTAATCCTGTGTTCACAGCAACATCAAAAGGTTTTGTCCTGGGAGATTTGAAAGTTTTATTTTTCTAACCATTTGTTTGCCTATTGGTTAAGAGAAGTTAAATGTAAAATAACTATCTTTTAATTAGTAAAAGGTAATATCTCTGTACTGGAGATGCAGGATGCCCTTATTCTACTTACTTTCATCAAAAATTGTAGTTATTCAAGAACACATAATTAGCTTGTTTTAATCTTATCATTTTCAGAGGCATACTACAGTAATTGGCTTTCTTTCCTCTCCTTTTTAGTTAGAAGATTGCTGAAGGATCAATGGAGAATACATTTTTCTATTCTGCAGCATCAATTACGGTGACCCTGGGTGTAAATTTATTGATTTTTCTTATTAGAACATTATCACCAGTTATTCACAGCATGGTGTTTATTAATTAGTAAGGAAAATAAAGATTAATTTGTGAAAAATATTCCTTTTAAGTTTTCTACCTAGCACATTCATAGCTATATGAGATCTCCTAATTGTATTCTGCCTTCATGAACTAGCATGCAGTATTTCATTCCCTATTCTGTTTGTTTTTTCTTGTCATCTTGAAAGAAAAGCTACAGAATTATGTCAGCTACAGTTCTGAGATGTTGAAATTGTCCATTTTGACTATTGACCTGCAGAAGCAGTACAGGTCTCCTCCATTTTATGCTTATGATGGGTGCTTTATTCTGAGAGGAAATTAATTGGAGGGACTGGAATTCTAAAATCACGAGCGTATTTAAAAAAAAAAAAAAGGAAGAAGTAAAAAGAAAAGGAGAAAAGGAGGAAACAGATAATAATCTCCTAGGCAGAGCTCAGCATTCCAGTTGTCCCTGCAGAAGACCTACCAGGTACATAGAAGGAAACCAGCTTTTATTTAAGTCTTACCAATCAGAATTATACACAATTTAGAAAGAAGAGAGGAAAAATCAGTAGATTATTCTTTTCTTTCATTGTTTTTTTCCCATGAATTTGATTCCTCCTATTCTTCTCCTTCCTTTTTTTCCTTTAATTAAATAAAGAGTTATTCCATCTAAGATTTGTATTTTGGCTTTGGATGGGGAATCTTGGCACCCCAGTCCATGACACATTAACTAGTGGGTGAATGAGAGCAGATTAAATATTTAAAACAACATACAATAATATTTTTTTCCTGAGGAGTACATGACTAATAGCACATTTAAGATGCGTGAATAGCATTTGTATTAATGTTTAATACCTCATTTGTAGGGCCCTGTTAATTTAAAGCAATTTTGTGTAACAAGACAGAATGTATTCAGAGTATTTATCAATTTATAACAATTAAAACAAATTATTTCTGGATTCAAGAATTGAGCACAAAAATCTACTCATTGCTCAGGCTTTTGTGTTTCAATTTTCATGTATGGAAAGAACAATAATTTGCAAAAGAGGAATGAAAAATATTTTGAATAAGATACATACAAAATCTAGATATCCAAGGATTTATCACTAATTACAAAAACATTTTTTTGGACGGTGAAAATTCTATAACTATTAACATGAAAAGCCTTTAGTGAGGCCTTTTTACAATGTGAATTCTAATATCAATAACATAAATAAATCTTTCCCACTTCAACAATTCAACATTTTCCACGAAAGACACAATATCTTTCTGTAGTTTTCCTTGAATAAAATTCCAGCACAGAGGACATACAGGTATAAAGAGTATTTAATATAGAACAAAAAATTGAATTGAAGAATTTTATTTGAAACCCAGTAAAAAGTAGCTTTTATAAGTGAAAATAATGAAACTAAAATTCAGTCTTGAACCGGAAACATAGGGTGCTACATTCAGCAGAGACAAGGGACACTGCTGGAATAAATTTTTATTCCTAAGACAGTAATTCTGTCCCAAAGGTAGTGCATGGTATCAGCAGAACCTTCAGATGTAATCGAATTCCACATATTATTTGACAGGTTAACATTAGGGTTACAATTGTCTATGTGTTTCCCACGTTGTGTTTTGCTTGGCTTACTAATCAGAATGAGTTGCTAGTGCAGAGCTCTGAGAGTCATAGCTAGCTATATTCTATTACAACGTCATTACCAACATTATTGATTCTTGAAGTGGATTTTTATTCTTCTTTTCATTTAAATACATTATAATTATTGATGATTAAGTGAAAAGCAAAAGGTAGATGTTGATTTCTGACTACCTTTATTCATGCAATATAGTCAGCAGAATTAACATTAAAATCTCCATTAACCTCAGCTGTATAAATATTGACGGTTTCATAGAATATGGTGATAGATGTTGATTCACAAATTACAAGTTTGTTTTTATAAAACACCCATGGAAACACAAGGATATTACAACCTTCATAATTTATCACAGAATCGTTAAGGTTGGAAAAGACCTCCAAGGTCATGGAGTCCAACCTTTGACCAAACCTACCACGGCAACTAAACCGTAGCACTCAGTGCTGCATCCAGTCATTTCCTGAACACTTTCAGACACGGTGACTTCACCATCTCACTGGGCAGCCTGTTCTAATGCTTAGTCACCCTTTCTGGGAAGAAATCATTCCTAATGTCCAGCTTGAATCTCCCCTGGTGCATTTTAAGGTTATGTCCTCTCACCCTGTCACTGCTTGCCTGGGAGAAGGGACCAACCCCCACAAGGCTACAGCCTCCTTTCAGGCAATTGTAGGGAGCGATAAGGTCACTCCTGAGCCTCATCTTCTCCAGACTAAACAAGGCCAAGTCCCTCAGCCATTCCTCATACGACTTGTTCTCCAGACCCTTCACCAAGTTTGTTCCTTCTCTGGACCCTCTCCAGCACCTCAGTGAGGGGCCCAGAACTGGACACAGGATTTGGGGTGTGGCCTCACCAGTGCAGGGTACAGGTGGACAATCCCTGCCCTGGTCATGCTGGCCACACTGTGTCTGATACGGACCAGGATTTGGCCTTCTTGACCACCTGGGCACACTTTGGCTCATGTTGAGCTGCTGTAGACCAGCACCCCCAAGTTCTTTTTCACCAGGCAGCTTTCCAGCTATTCTGTCCTCTGTCTGTAATGCTTCATGAGGTTATTGTGACCCAAGGGCAGGACATGGCACTTGGCCTTGTTGAATCTCATACTCTTGGTCGTGGCCCATCAATCCAAACTATCCAGATCCTCCTGCAGAATTTTCCTGTCCTCCAGGAGATCAACACTCCTGTCCAGGTTGGTGTCATCTGCAAATTTACTGAGGGTGCACCCTCTACCAAATGATGGATAAAGATTTTAAACAAGACTGGCCCCAGTGCTGAGCCCTGGGGAACACCACTGGTGACCAGGCACCAGGTGGATGTATCTCCCTTCACTATCCCTCTCTGGGCCTGGCCATCCAGCCGGTGAGCATATCACTGTATGTTCTGAAAGAGTAATGACCTCAAATGTAAGGGATAGTCAAATCCTGAAACAAGATAATTAGAAAGAATGAAGATCAGAGGAAGAGGTTAAAAAAATATCAGTGTACATGTATTCTTGCTTCAGTTAAGAAAGATGAATTTAATGACTTTATAAATTTTGAGGGCTGTTCCAATCCTACATCACTAGGTGACATATATTTTAGAGAAATCAGTTTCTAAGCCATCATTAATTCCGTATTGCTAATGAAGCCTTTAATCCACTTCTCTGTCTGCCTTTAGAAATAGCCTAGTGTTTTAAACTTCCTACTTTAAGTCTAGAAAATAACAAATTCAAAATCAATTTTAAATTGTTCCTGAACAGTACTCTATCTGAAACAAATAAATCAATCTATTTTTTTGGAACAAAGATCTAGAAATAATATTTTCTGAGCTGCAGATGAAAAACATAGCATAAATGGTAATTGGAATCTCACTGTAATATTTGCAGGGCCTACATGTTTCAAATTTATAGTATAAGAAATACTTTCTTTCAAGCAAGCATTGAAAGGTCTTGAAGTTACATGTCCTCTGAATAATCTTCTCACTGACATTAAAGATTTATGTTCAGAGAGGATCTTCAGAATTGCTCCAAATTGGCTTCAAAGACAATAAGAATAGAAGGAAAGGAGTTTTAAATTTTTTTAACTGGGAAGTGTTATACACTTACTCTTGCATAAAAGCAAAAGCATCACTAATACGAAGAGGATATCTACTAAAAATTAAAAATAAAAATTAGTCTTCTTCCTGTGCAAAGATGGATGCTGCAATGCCTCAATATTTGGAAGAATATACTGTGGTATGCAAAACACTGTTATTCAGAATTATCAGGTTTGTAGTAGTTTGGTAGCTTCACCAAACTTACAGGCTTCTAGAAAACAAGTGCCTAAGAATGCACGCAGATATTGAATATATTGCTCTTCCTTCTTTACAAATGAAGTTCATTTTAAAAGGCAGGAAAATAGGAAAACAGGATATATGAAAAAAGATACTTCACTTCATCACTGTCCTTGGAAATATAGATGTAATATTTTATTATTTCATGTGCAGTAAGTGATTGCAAGTAATGCTTTCCTAAAGATGACTGCAGTGTAGATTACACTTAAAAGCACGGAGAACTTCCCAACAGCTTCATCTAGCTCGAAATTAGGAAGCTCATAAAATCAATGACCATAAACTAAAAATACAGATAGTCTGCAAAAAGAGGTAATAAAATCACACAAAAAAAAAGTCTATAAAATTGGACAGTTTTGAAGAGAATATTCTTTTTTAAAAAATCAGTTGAAGTATTTTATAACCTTTTCCACCCACAAATTGCACTATTTTAAGTCAAATCCCACTGAATGTAAGAAGGTTAGCATCCTGTAAGGTAGAAGGGAGGACGAATAAATCTGTGATGAATCCTTTTGTGGAAAAAGTTATTTAATAAATATAATTATGTTGATTTTTACCCACTAAGCCTCCATCTGAGGCTGAAGATTACTAAAGAACTTATTAAAAAAATTATTAGAGGTACATAGGCACTTAAATCATTATTATCAGCTACAATAAGGGGTTTAAATACCTGAGAGAATCTGGGGTGAAGTGGTAAGTTCTTATCAGATCTAGGAAAAAAAAAAAACATTAGAAATTTAATTGTTCTGATATTATTTACATTGATTTGTATTTCAAAAGAACTAATATAGTCTTCATCTGATAGCATTTTCGCACCTTCTTAAGTGAATTTTTCACCTAGACCAGCCTCGCACTCATGGTAGGACTGGGGCCCATGGCCATCAGCCAAGCTGGCTGGCTCTGAGGGTGGGGCTGCCAGAATGGCTGCAGGTAACGCCTGCACTGACTTCAATGGGAAACTCTTTTCCCAGCCAGCTGGGTCTTTGGCCAAAATTCCTGCTCTGACTGCACAATGGGGTTAGTTTGTCCCCGAGATTCCAACACATTTTCCTTTGAAATCAATTAACCCTCCTCATTGCCTTTCTCCTCTGTGTTCTTATTAAGTCTGGAGATGTAGCCCTCTGCTTATCATTCCAACTTTCCTTTAAAGAAGACAGATCAGCTAACATCCAGCACAGCCCTGGTTGCTCTCTCTGAGAGTTATCTCAGTCACATCTTCTCTGTGGGCCAAAAAGGACAGTGTCCCTGTTTTGTCCCTCTAGTAACTGAGAAATTTGGGAAATTGCCACCCACAAGGCATTGAGACTTTCAGGACACAAGTGTATGCTGCTCTCTGAGAGCTAACACAGGTCAGGCATACATCAGAACAGCTGCTTCAGACATTTTGCTGGTGTGGTTTAGGATGTAAGAGAATTCAACAGTGAGGATGTCAATCATTTCAAACATAGCCAAAAAATTAACGCTTCTGGGCAGTTATTTATTGGAAAAGATTACTAAACTATTGTCGTTTTGGAGCAAATAGTGCAGATTTTAGAACAACAGCAATGCCGTTCAAAAGTTTAAAAACTTCTAAATTTTCTTTCTCTCCTGAAATGCTGTCTAATGAAGGGTTGATACATATACTGTCTCTAAAGGATTTAATTGGCACTTAGAATAGAAAATTATTTTCAGCTAAACTGAATTCCTAGAAAAGGAATTCTCTATAACAATAGGTATTATTTTTACTGATGCCATCAAATTTTGTAAAATGGGGAAAGGCCAAGGCTTTCGCCATTGACCTTAGTGATAATTTTGCAGATTTAAACATAAATCTAGGAAATGCACCGATTTGTAATTTTATAAAGTCTGTTATAATTTAAATAACTGAAAAAAGTCTATTAATATGATGTTAGTGCCTAACTCTTTTGTCAAAATTATTCAAGTGTAGCTCCTCCTAGGGAAGATATCATCCCTGGACTGTTGCCAAGGTTAGTTCCAGTTTGGATTACCTACTGTACATGTGCCTGTAATACATCATAGACTTGTGCAGGGGTTGCTCTCATGTATATTAGCTTGCTCAGGAAAGGATGATTGCTCTTGAATCAGTGGTCTTTGTTCTCTGTCTTCACTTATGTATTGCTAAGGTGTGCTTCTAGAAGGATACATATTGTGATTGAGAATTATTATTTGTTGAATTTTCCAGTAGGTACTGAATAATAATGATTATTAAGTAGAAAAAAATTATTTTAGATATACTATCTGGATAAGCATCTTGAAAACTGTGAGCAAGTAAGATATGGGGAAGGAGAAATGCAGAGAATCTTTTTTCATACTTCATATTCAGGACCAAGAACTTTATATGAATGATTTCTAGTAGTAGAAAAAGGGTTTACTTGCCACTTGAGTTTTCCTGTTCACAATCAAATCCAAGCAGAGTTGGGAGAAACAGAGTAACAAGGGGGACTTTTTCCTAAGTTTGTGCTTAAGCATTAGTTTACAAAAGCACTCTTTTTTTTCTCTGGAAACATCCTCTATAACAACCACAACCTATGCAAAGTCAAGTCCGATGATGCTACTTTTGGATTCCAATGGATGCAGGTTCAGTAGCATTAAGATGCAGACAGCTCTCTGCAATGCTTAAAAAGTTACCCTAAATAAACCTTAACCACGGCATATATGACATTATTTTCTGTTTGATTTGACTGCATCTGAATGAGGTTTTCACACAGAAACAATTATCTGTGTTACCCACGCCAGGTATCATGCCAGGGTAGCTCTTAGTGTGAAGGCCACATTAAGACCTGAAGAGAAGTGTACTGTGCTTTAAAAAGTAAATGATTATTTAGAAGGAATTAGATGGTAGGAATGGATGTCACATTGCAAATGTCATTCTTCACTCTTTAAAAATGATTGAAAGGCACTCTGGTATTTACACTGATAACATTCCTGTTTAGTTTATCCTGTAAAAAATAACTTAGTCATTTAAGAAGATGGAATGAAGAGCGAGTGAGATGATCCATATATATACAATTTTTAGTAATACTTTTAAAATTAAAAGTAAATGAGTTTGAGTGAGTAGTTTGTGGCTTGGTTTCCTTTTCACATTTTTTTAATCACACCATTATTAATAACAGACGTGATTTTAGAGCAGAAATTGCTCTGTGCAAAGTATTGCTCAGCTAAATTTCTGCTCTTTTGGCTAAAGTAATGCCTTCAGCTGGCAGGGGTACTGACATTCCCAGAAAAATGGTTAGAATGGCTTTGCTTTGTATAAAGTGGAGAATCTTCCCTTATTTTCCTACCAAAAGAATAGCTTTTAAGAGTCTTCATTTTGCCATCCTTTGAGTCTATTCAGACCTTGCGTAAATGGAAAAATAGGAGTTAAGTTAATGCAATGAATAAACTGAAGGTAATCACTGAATTAATGAGGTAGTTGCAAATTAATTAGCTCACTAGAGTTAGACCACTTAAACCAGGTCTGAATTTAGCCTATTTTGTTTAAATAAATCTTAGAATTAAATTGAATTCGAAGGAAACAAACAAACAAAATAACTCTAATAAATAAATAAACTAACTAAAGAACTTTGATGATACTAGATATCTATGGCAAGGACTGCATGTTTCCTTAATGGTTATCTTCTTGGCATTAATGTTTAAGGGTTTGGGGTTTTTTAATTAACCTAATTTATTTTCAGTCTCTGTACTCTACACGCTATCATTTCCAGAATGAATCTGCTTGAATTGATCCAGGACATCTCTGAACTTAGTTAAAGCATTCATTTGAAAAAACAGAAGAGTAAAAATTTGCCTTTTAGTCACTCAAAATGTTTTTTTTAACAAACCAAAACAAATGTTTAAAGTAGGATATGTACATGCCCTCACAGGGAAATAACATAAAAAAGGACTGCAGAAACTGAGGCACAAAAGAGCAACAGAATTTAGGAATACATGCAACAGCTTTTCCTTCTCCAAAAAAATTTCATAATATTTAAATGTGCCTCTCAGCATTAGCAGTAGACTAATTCCATTATCATAATTTATTAACCAGATCTTTTGTTCTACGTAGTAATACACTGTGTTTCCATGCTGTGTATTTTTTATCCTGTGACCTAATTTGCGTAAAAGGAAACTCTTATAACTCCCTTGTTGTAATGAATAAAATGTTAATGAAGAACTACAGAGAAATCCCCTTTGCATTAGTTCCTTATTCCCAGGAACATCATCATAAATTTGTTTGCCTGGTTCTGACAATGGTAGTGATGTTCAAGCTGTGGAGAAGTAATAGTTACACTAAATGGTTCTGATGGAAAAGTTAAAGATATTCAAGGCACTGTCATCAGGGATGGACTATTGAAATTTATCTTTTGGAAGATGAACCTGATGGATTTGGCCACAATCCAGGGTTTTTTAAAACATTTGTTATGTGCATTGATAACTGCACCTTTTCAGAAAATGTAAATTCAAAACAGAGTTGTGAAGAAAGACTTTTTTCTTCAATACATGGAAAACTGCAGATTAATTCACTTCACCACTACATATTGGTTATATTATTCAGTAATTTCTGACAATGATAGTATGGTAGAAGTACTAAAGTATTAAAGTTAAACAATACAAATCATTATGTGTTTGTAGTGATTATAGATCACTTATTAGTAACTACAATATTTACTTCATTAGAAGTTGCCAGTTTCTATTAGCCTTTACAGACTTCAAGAGTAGATGAAATGTTAAATCATAAAGGATGATAGTATAATTCTATTCCACTTAAATAATTCAACTTTTATTAAGAAACAAAATATACATTAGCAATAAATTGTATTCCAACTACTTTGTCAATATTAGTACAGAACTTTGAAAGCATGTATGTTCGTTATAAATTGTATTAATTTATGGTCTCATTGTCTGACACTTCTGGATTTGCTTCAGACAGCTCTTTGGAACTGAGGCATACTCCAGTCCTGAGGCACTCATATCCCTAAATGTCAGAGAATTTGTCATTTATCCTTCCCTGTAGATTAGCGAACTCCTTTTAGCACCAAAGGGTTATTACTTTACAAAGACCAAACTTACAGGTCATGTCACTTGCATGGCTGATATAATCATAAAAATACACGTGGAATTGTCTTAACACATTCTAATTTTTATTTTTTATTTTAAAATAAATATTCCCCAAGTTTTTCTGAGATGGGGAATTATGGCCATTAAGATTAACAGTTCAGACAGATGTAAAAGCTTCTGTGGGAAAAATTGTGTATAAACCTCTATCTGTTGTTGTATGGTACTATTTCATGTTCCTGGTTTTTGTGTTAGATGAGAAGTACTTCAAACATAATAAGCACAATAAGTGACAAAATGGATCAGCTTGTAGGCAGCTGTTTGCCTGCCTCTGTTCTTCCCAGTACAGCATGACTTCAGTGGGTCATGGGTTTGCTTACTCAGCACAAGTGACTGGTCCTGTTCTTCTAAAATAGCTGTGTTGACACTCTCTTCAGGAAAAACGGTAGGGAATTTTCAGCTTTTACTCTTTTACTCTGTTTAACCCTTTCTTCATAAATCTCTCTTTTCATTATGTCAGAGTCAAAAAATACGCAACATATCAGACTTTTAAAATAAAAAATATATTTCAAATTTATAATGAATCAAATAGTAAATAAGCATAATTTTTTTTTACTGTAATGAACTTTAACTGTATATGCTTATAGGAGCAAATTATATTCTGTGCTTTCTGACAAAATCTTTTCTCAAATTGGAATCACACTAAGTATAAAAATTAGGTGGTTCACAAACCCAGCTGGGAAGTAAGCACCATGCAAACGCTTACTTGCTCCCTCTGACCCTGGTGAGGAGGATAGTCAGAAAGAAAAGGTAAACCTGGTGGATTGAAACAAGGGTTTAATTTAGTAATATAAACAAAAAATTAATAACAACAATAATAGTAACAACAATAATAATAGCAACAACAATAGTAATAGTAATGATAAGGAGAGGGAGAGAGAGCAGAAAATCCCAAGTGAAACAAGCAATACCCAATAAAATTTTTCACCACCCACTGACTTAAACCCAGCCCATCCCTAAACAGCAATCAGCACCTCCTGGTCAGTTCTCCCCCGTTTGTGTACTGGGCATATCCTTCAATATGGAATATCTCTTTGGCCAGTTCAGGTCAGCTGTCCTGGCTGTGCTTTGTCAGGTGCTCTTGTGCACCTCCTCACTTTCAGAGCATGAGACACTGAAAAATCCTTAAGTTAAATAAAGCACAGCCAAAACATGATAAAGATGTCAGCTTTAGTCTCTTACTAATTCCAAATAACCACAGCGCTGTAGCAGCTACGAAGAATACAAACTGTGTCCCAGAAAAAAACAAAGTGTTGCATGAAAATCTGTAAAAAAGAATTCTCTTCAACTGCCTGTGAAATCCAAACACCTTCTTCATTCAATACCTGTTAAAAACCTGTGTTGTGTCAGGAGAGGTGTTCATCACACCAGCAAAGGAGAAGAGATATCCCAGCAGTGATAAGCATCCAAAACCTGTTTGTCAAGTCATACCGCTCCTCCAACAGCTGCTTAGGTATTCCCTCAAAAAAAGTGTTTAGATTGTCTGGACTGATATATTAGAAAAATAATTCAGATTCCTAGCTGATGATTTACACTGGGGTCAGCAAAAATTTTAGAATGTAGTTCCAAATGCAAAAATGGAATGAGGCTTCATTTCAGCAAGAATTACAGTCTTAAAACCTTAACTAATTTTTCTTTTTTTTTCACCTGAAAAACCAAAGCACTTTGAAAAACACTTACAAAGTCTTCTGGTTGTCCTCTTGTGCTTCAGTTTATATCCTTCTGAGTTTGAGAGCTCAACATCTTGAGCTCAGCCCACATGTCTTCTTGTTATGTCATAGACTCTGCCCAGCAGTTTGGCTTCTGCAAAGTGGAGCAGCAATTTCTACTTTCTTTATGATATAAAATAACAGAGCCAAGTCCATTTTTTATCTGTAATTTTGATAGTTTCCCTGTGAAGACAAGTAAAAAATTATTTTATAACTTAGTATAAAGGGTAAAGCATTTAAAGGGCAGGAAGGCTAAAGTTTATGTTGTAATACAGTTTTCAAAATCTACAATGGTGTTGAAGTTGCAGATTATTATGAAGAATAAAAATTCACTTTTTTTTACTGTCAATATTATTTCAGGTTTGTTTAAGAAAGAGAGAGAGAGCAGAGCAGGGAAATTTGAGTTCTGATCTTGCTGGGATCAGTTGGGCAAGAGGAAGTCAGACTGTACATCAGGAAAAGGTTCTTCACTGGGAGAGTGGTTGGCTACTAGAAAAACCTCCACAAGGAAGTGGTCATGACGCTAAGCCTGCCAGAGCTCAGAGCATCTGAATGATGCTTTCAGTCATGGTTTAATTTCATGTAGTTATGTGAGGAGCAGGGGTTTGTACTTGATCCTTACAGGTCCCTTCCAACTCAAGATACTCTGTGATTCTCTGATGATACCAAATTAATCCATTGAGTTGGATTAATGTTTTTGCTACGAAATAACTGATGAGATTGCATGGAATAATTCAATATTATGTTATTTATTAAAATAAATTTTTAAAATGGTTAATTTTCTTCATTTGAATTTCCTAGAACAAACCTTTTATAATCTGGGCCTTCATCTCCTCTTTTTGCTGGTGTACTGCCTGTATACCTTACAGGGATAGAAATGTACCAACTAGTTGTAGGAAAAAAATAAATATGAAAAAAATTACTAAAGCATAAGTTTTGCTTAATTAATATGAAACTACAGATAGGGGAATTGTGTGGGATGCTTATAGTTTTTTATCTTTTCTGAACTGCCAAGTCAGATCCCTTCCAACTCAAACCATTCTGTGATTCTATAGAACATATTTATAAATTGATGCAACTTTCTCTGAAAATCATCTGGTGCTTTGTTTTTATCTGCCACTATTGGAAGACTGTATCACTTCTGATGGTTAAAAGTCTTTACCTAATTTTCAAAACAGCTTTGTGTGGTGAATTGATCCAGCAAGCCACTCTATCACTCCCCCTTCTCAGACGGAGAGGGGAAAGAAAAATGTAGTTAATGGCTCATGGGTGGTACCACAACCTTGCCATGCTAACCCAATGCATGCTGTTTAAAATCATGCATATAATCAGTTATTCTTGAGGCATCAGGAGGCTTTATTTCAAACAATTTCCTTCCCCCATTTTTGTGTCAATTTCCATTTTTCTTCATATAAGAAATTAGCATATATATTTTTCTGCAGTAGTTTCTTGTGGTAGGTTTTAGTTAGACCGATAATAATTCAATTGCATTGTTTTTAAAGAAAGTGAACTAAATAAGTATTCCAGAAGAATACTCACTTATATGATTTATTAATAATTTTTTCTCTACCTTCATTGCAAAATTTTCCTTGGTGCATTCCAAGTTTAGATAATATACCTAGATCTCAATGGCTATAAGTCCAGCTTTGAAAATATCTCCTTCAAGAAATAAGACCTTATGCCCAGACTAAGGGTTCAGGGCTAATCTATTCTTTACTGGATTTTAAATGCCCACACTGAGCTCTCTTTAACCCACAGTGTGTGTCTTTATTCTTTCCTTGTTTGAGGGTGCAGTGGTGGTGTGCATCTTTTCATCCCAAGGCACTTGGGTATTATGGTTATGTGATTGTCCACAAGATTAATGCTTTCAAGAGGGAATACTGAAGACATGCCACATGCCTCAAGAACTGATATGAAGGGACATGGAGTGCTTGATAGTGTCTGTGTGACAGAAAGGAGAAGCATGTATAACATGAGATGAGCTAAACTCAGTGATTCTATTCTGTAACAGCTCCAGAGAACAGGCTCTGGAGTGAGATGAAAATGTCTTAGCTGTTCATTGTCCAGTCTCATCTCTTTATGAGACAACCTAACTATTTAACGCCAAGCCATAAGCCATGTATTTTGTGATGTAGGTGAGCTTTATCAGCTGATGAACTTACTGCTTATGGAAGTCATTCTTGAAATTGGTCTCTAAGTATTTCGAACTCTTCCATTCCATTTCTATTACTCCAATCTGATTGTCGTTATTTCCTGCCATATGATAATCTGATCCTATATGGCAATATTTCCCAGGTTTATACCATTGGCACATTTCATTAGGAAGCTCTTAGTTTATATTGCAATGAAATGTACATCAAAGTATGTGTCAGCCTGTCTGCACCCTGGTACTTTAAAAGCTCACTCTATCTCATCACAGGAAGGATGTTCTGTTTCACTGTCATTTCAAATGCCTTGCTAACTCCTTTAGTATATCTGGCTTGAAAGTGTAACAAAGCCTCATGGGGAAATTTAGTGTGCTGGATTGTGTCCAGGTAGATTTGGCATAGTTACATAGCCACCATCGACATTATCAGTTAATCCTTTACCTCCACACTGCATATCACTGCCATTTCTCTAAGCTGAGGTAATGCATTTGTCTTTGCAGCATAATTAACTTCAAGTTTTAACTCATGTTCTCTGCAAAGTGACCACATTTTCTGATTTCTTGTGGTTTATTATAAAATGGTGGTTTGGTTTGGTTTTTTCCCCAAACATTTAATTCGGTTTGCCTTTTTGAAATTCTTTTTATCCTTTTATGTCTTATTCTCTAAAATGTTTCATTCTTAGTAATCAGTTCTGTTTTCTGTTCTGCATAAGGAGACAGTAAATTTCCTTTTATAGATGTTTTATTATCTGCTTATATCTAAAAGCCTTCACTACAATCTTTTTTCTCATGGTTTGGAACCCTGTTCACCTTTAAGTGTTTTGCTGTTATGCCCAGGTGATTATAGTCCTACAAGGTTCTCTATTTTTCATTTTTGGAAGTGAGAATATTAATTACAGTTGTCCATTTATTCAGCCATCTAATTTAAGCAAAACTAATACCTGACTAAGTATGAATACAAGATTTTATGGCTAGGTTCTCTGTAGTGTCCTTTCTTCCTGTTAAAAGACATTTAAAATAGTATCAGTTTCTGTTGCTTTAGTGATTATTTACTGAAGAAATGTTGGTTATCATCTCCAGTTTATCTGAACCCGACTGTCATTGTCTCAGCATGTATTTTAGCTCTCTCTTCAGGCTTTCACTGTTCATTATACCATTAACATTTACTGCCACCTCAATACTGATACCTTTACTGCTCCCTGATGTGGACACAGCAGATTTTTGATGGCTGTTTCAGTTCTGCCTAATATTTCACCAAATTTTTGGTTTCATTACAGTCAAGATAGGTCTGTAGCATCAATTTTGTTGCAATACTGTGTAAATAAAAAATTTAGGAAGGATAATAAGATGGATGTGAGCTTGAAGGCTGAAATTTATTATGTTTCATATTTATAAATTTTATTTCTCTATTTGAAAATGTATGTAGTCTTCTAGTTTTCTTGATCATTCTTTCTTAATATGTCATTCTTTTGCTGCATTTATATGTAAAAATAAAAGAAAATAAGCTTCCTCCTCCAGAAAGCTTTACAACTATTAGAACTTTCATGGAGCAGTTGAGGATTTTCTTTCCCCTTAACAGAAACTTTACTTTCAAAACCATGTACGTGTTAGTTTAACCTTGGTACATATGCTTAGCTAGAGGCTAAGAAAAGAAAGGTTCACTGTTAAATGACTCATTAATCAGCTTTAAATCTGATGAATAATACTTTACAACCTCTTTGACATATGGTAGGGTCTGCAGCAAGTTTGGCATAATGGTTTCACTTAATAAACACCTGATTAGCATTGTTTAACAGGTTTGGATTGCATGAAAACAGTAAAATGGCCACAGTCTATCTAGTTAATTCCTCATTAGCAGCCTTACATTCACCGTGTTTGACAGACTGTATACCAGCTTTGACACAAGGTGACCTCTTGCATGGGCCTGTTCATCACCTTCTGTCTGTCATAAATGGAGTCAGTATAAATGTCAGTAAGAATGTGCCATCACCAGAGATTCTTGAGAATTAGAATCCATCTGGTATCATAAAGGTTATTTTTTCCAACCCTAGCATTACAGACCTGATGAAATTATATCGAGTAACAGGTAAAAATGCAAGGAGATAAAGCCACAGAAAAATGTCTGGGTGGAGAGATTTATTTAATGGATGTTGTAAAAGTTGAAAATTTGCAGTATGCAATCCATTTCAGAAAGTAGGGAAAATGTATCATAGCTTATAAATGCATAGTTCTTAAATTTTAAACAAATATGAAAATATTTATTCAGTCAAAAGCTTTGGGAAACTGCTACTTTAATTTGGATTAATGCATTTCTAAAATGCATTTATTTTTTTCTTTGAAGAATGATTAGAGTTTGACAGCTCATTCACTTTATTTCCTCACAGTGTGGATTATCCAGGAGCTAATGACTTCCTAGTTCTGCTATGGGGACAAGAGGAAAATTTTAACTAAAATAATTGGAAAATCTGATGCAGTCAAGTTATTCTCCAGTATGAATAAATCCCAACTTCTTCCCTGACGTGTACTCCATCTAACAAAGCATAGTGTAATATCAGACAGTGCAGTGGTCATAGAAGATTAGTCACCATCACATTACACAAATTACATCTACAAGGTGGGAAATATCCCCTGCAGATCTACTACTGATTGAAAGTCCTGTGAATTTGGTGAACGAGAAAGTCTTTCCCAGTACTGGTTTTTATCATGAAAACTCTAATTAAAAATTCTATCCTCTAGAAGTTATTTCTGAACTAAATGTAAGTGGCTCTGGAAATATGATGGTATACAGTTCTGCCTACTATGCCTGCAGTGCAAAACGCAACAGTAATGGAAATTTCTTATAAATATTATAGTCAGCTGGTAAATTGGAGAACATACAGTAAAAAATGGAGGCAAAAGCAAGCACATAGGAAATGAATGAGTTCTGAGCGCTCCTTGGCTATGAAGCACAGTCCTCATGGGACACCCCTACCTTCCATTCTACTGCTGTCTACTCTGCTGTCTTTTGTGAACCAGTGGAGACACCAAAGAGAGAGAGAGAAAAAGGAAACTAGGTATACAAAACAGGATAATTGAAGACAGTTTCAGAACTGGGGTGCGGAGGGAAAGTGGGAAGTGTCATAAAATTTAAAAGCCTAAATCCACATTTACTTACTCAAGTATTCAGTTAATTTGAGATGAATATTGTAATTCCTTCGTAAGATATATTCAGAGTGCTATCCAGGAAAGTACTCAAATCTATGCCTCTGTGTCTCACTTTTCTCAGTTGTCTCTGGAGTAACCTCAAACAGCTGTGCATAATCTAAAATGGGGGGGAAATTTTTCCAGCGCAGAAGTAAATATGAGCTCCACATTGTCTTATGAGGATTTCTTGTGTTCTCTGATGAAATGCTCTATGTTCCAGAACAGGCCTGGAAATCCAGTACATAAAATCATGTTGTCCAAATGTAGAGTACACAATTTTCTTAAACAACAGTGATTGCTTCAGCCCTGAGGAGATTCAGTATCATCAATAATCTTCAGGAATTTTGCTTAACTAAGAGAGACAGTGTCAAGAATGGTCACTAAATCTTGCTTATCTTTGTCCACATGATTATTTTAATTAATTTGATTGAGATTAATAATCTTAGTAAGGTGGCTGTCTTCTCCCTCTATTCTGCTCTGTTTAGGCTACGTCAGAAGTGCTTTGTCCAGTTCTCAGCTCCTGAGTTCAGGAAAGACAAAAAACTACTTGAAAGGGTTCAGTGGAGGGCTACAGAGATAATTAGGGGACTGAACCATCTCTCTTATGAGGAAAGACTAAGGTAGCTGGGCAAGTTTAGCCTGGAGAAGACTGAGAGGGGATCTTAGAAATGCATACAAATATCTTAAGGGGACTCATCAAGAGGATGGGGCTAGACTTTTTTCAGGTGTGCTCCCTAATGGGATAATGGACAACGGGCACAAACTAAAACCCAGGAAGTTCCATCTGAATATTAATGAACAGTGGAACAGGATGCCCGGAGCATTTGTGGAGTCTCCTTTTCTGGAGATATTCAAAACATGCCTGGACACAATTCTGTGCAACGTGCTCTGGGTGACCCTGCTTTGTCAGGGGATTGGACTAGATCTCCAGAAGTTCCTTAAAACCCCAACCACTCCATGATTCTGTGATTCTTCAGAGTGCTGAGCTTGCAATTTAGCAGTTTAAATGTGGGATTTATTACTATTTGGCAAGTAAAGTGCAATCATTCACAAACTCAAATATAAATTCTTAAAAATGAATTAGAAGATTTAGAATAAAATAACGTGGAGCAGTCAGCCATTTATGCCTTTGGAAGTACTCCTGAAGACAACTTTCCTGCAGCGATAGCAAGTGTGCAAAGAAAGTTGCTGTGCCTACAGAAACATTATTGTTGAACACAGCCCTATAATTTAAGCAATTGTTTTTGACAGGTCATAGTAATATAGAAGTCACTTGAGGCATAAGTTCATTTTGTCATGTCCAGTTTATATACATCAGACAAGATGACCTACAAAACCAACATTCCAGTGGGGCTTTGCTGATTTCCACACGCTGAGGACTGGACAACTGATTTTTAAGGCTGTTTTGTGATTATGTTTAGAAATGACAAAGGTTAACTCGATGTAATTTTAAGAGCAGTGATTTGATCTTACCTAGTAAAAGTTATATATTAAATGAGATGTGCTGTTTATCATACTTTATCACGATTTCTGGAATTCAAGGCTTTTTTTAGTACCACTCTCAGTGATAATAAAGATGTGAGCTCACAATAGAGTATTCCAGCTGATGTTTAGGCGAAGAGAGATGACGCAATTGAAACTCCCTCAGTAGATTACTTGTGCAGTTGGCAAAAGTAGGTGGTTACATGTTCATAACCCAGAATTCATACTTGATTAAAGCCTAAATATTCCATTCAAATCTATTTTTATGCAATTGCTATGTTTCCAGACTTTTTCAATTTAATTTTCCACCAGTTAAAAATTGTAATGAAAAGCTTTAAAAAGGCGGCTTTCATAATTTTTGGAAAATTTTTTATATATATACATTATCAATATAATATATTATAACATTATTGTGATTATAAGTAAATTTACAAAATAGTGGGTTTAGTTTTAGTCTTACTGTTCATATTACTATTTTTATACTTACTGCTCATATTTCTATTTGCTTTTTATTTTCCTGTGCTGGTGTAGAAACCTAACTAAAAAAGAAAAACAGAGTGAAGTGAATATTCAGTTTAAATTTTGAACTGCATATCAAAAGTTCAGAGATTTTTGAAATAGTTTTGAGAAGAGTTTTCAAAATTATATTTTATTTTCATTTTTTGTACTCTGTTATGCTTTAATCATCTGCTCATCAATACAAGAAACCACCATTATTATACCTGAAAATAACTGCACTCATAAGGAGCTGTCTCTACAAATGATAATATTTGCATATCTGATAAAATCATATCTATCTATCTAAGCTAATGAATCACACAATTTTTTAGCAAAATGTTCCCATATACACTAACAATGAATTCTACAACTTTTGTAGGAATAGCGCTGCTTTTCTGATACTGCAGGCTATATAAGTATTTCAGTATGGATAAATATGTGATCATAAAAACACCTGCTAATGGGAAATAGAAAATGTTAACTATTGTCTAAAATTTATATCAGTGACTGTTATCTGTATCAGGCAGAAGGCTTAAGATAACGAGTTTTATATATTCATTTTGTATTTTTTCCTACAAAATGTAAATGTGATTTTCATATCATTATTTTCTTAATATTGGTTGTCTAATATTTATTCAACATAGAGAGGAACAGCAGAAAGTGAATTAAAATCTTCAGGCCAGATACATCTAGCATTTAATTCACATGGCTCATGCATTTTGGCTTCCCTGAGATGCAGTTGCTGTATGCAAACATTCATAAAATGGGAAATCCCAATGATCTGGCATTTCTTCAATCAGGCATGAAGAGAATGGAGAGAAAGCACTAGCAAATACTAATATGAATAAGAACACTTTTTTGTTTTGAGGATTCCTGTTAAAAACTAAGAAGTATGAAAATTCTTCACATATCGAAATTAATTTTTCCATCCTGATATTCCTTTACATCTACTATTTTCATATCTTTAGCATATGTCATTCAATGTCTCTCTACTCCTTTCAGATCAGACAAAGTATAAGCCTGGTGAGCAAGCTAGCTATGTCATTCCTCTGTTTTTACATATTCACATATTCACATATTCCATGTGTTTTGATTTTGGATCTCGCTTTTTGGTTTAGTTTGGAGGGGAGGGGGAAGTGTTTGTGTGTTTGTTTCTTTTTTCTTTCTCTGTCATTGCTTATTTCCCCTTCTTATTCTTCCTTTAGGCAACCTTTCTTTTAGAATTTTTGTTTTAACCACAGTCTTTAAAGGAGATAACTTACTCAACGTCAAAAGTAGCTGCTGTTCCAGCATCTATCAAAAAAAAATTTAAAAGTGTTTTTATTTCATAGTTTGTTTTTACTCATGCCACAATATACTGTGGAAATACGTGATGTCAAATGATTACTAGCATGTGCAGTCTATTTAAGTAAAAGGTAATTGCTGTGATGTTAAACTTCAAAAACAGAATAAAAACCATCAATCTAATGCTTAAAGAAAATATAGATAGCTAATTTTAAAAAATTTATATCTTACCAGTTTCTAAGTAACAGCAGCAACTTATGATGCAGAAATAGGTCCTCAAAATGTTCAAAACTTTTAGCATTTTTAATTCCAATACAACATTTTTATCATTGATTTATCAGTTTTGCCATAATTTACAGAATAGTTATATATAATATAACCAACATTTAATAAAAGTAGATTTCAGCTTCTTACAGATGTGGTATGTTTTTTTCCATGAAGTCCACAGTCATATTGAACCCAAACATGTAGAAAGACATAGGTGAAAGTATATTAAATCTGACAAATGACCTCCCATGTGCAAAGGAGGAAATAAAGATTCATTTTCCATGTTTGTGAGATCATTTTGATGAAGGGAAGGCTAATTGAGGATGACATATATTCTAAATCTAATTCAAATCAGCATTTTTACATGAAGACTCATCACATTTCCAATGGTATGCTCTACCATAAAACAGCTTAGTGTGACATTGTGAATTAGATTCTGGATTTTTTTTTTAAATTCTTCAAAAGAATTGACATTCTTAGTAGCAATGAGTTTCCAGTCTTGATATTAGTACAAACAAGGTACCTGTGGTATTTCACATCTTCTGTGAGATGATGCCGTTGGAGAAGGCCACAAATTTGATCAGAGAGTTGGAATAGCTCTCCAATGAAGACAGACTGCAAGAGTTGGGATTGTTCAACATGGAGAAGAGAAGGCTCCGAGGATACATCATTGAAGCCTTCCAGTACCTAAAAGGGGCCTACAAGAAAGCTGGAGAGAGACTATTGACAAGGGCATGTAGTGATAAGACAAAGGTTAATGGCTGTAAACTGAAAGAGAACAGCTTTAGAATAGATGTCAGGAACTACTACTAACTATGAAGTTCATGAGGCACCTTAACAGGCTGTCCAGGGAAGCTGTGGATGCCCCTTCCTGGAAGTGTTCAAAGCCAGGCTGGATGGAATCTGAGGAGCCTGATCTAGTGGGAGGTATCCCTGTCCACAGCAGAGGGGATTGAACTAGATGATATTTAAGCTCCCTTCCAAACCAAGCCATTCCCCAATTCTATTTCTTCTTAGTAAAATTAAGTCTCATGTTTCTGAGAAAATTGCAACTAATATGGGGTTATGTTTAGCAAACATGGGAAAATACAGGATTTCTTCCTGCAAAAACATTACTATTGTAATGTGAAATTATAGACTTTTTTCCTCTGGCATTAATTAGGTAATCATATTTAAGAAAAAATTATATTATGTCGTCTTTAAAAATGAGAAGGACTAAAATTAAGTCCTGTTGTTTCTCATTTTAAATTGTAAAAAAAAAATCTTAACATCATTACTAAATTTACACAAAATTAATAATTCAGTTCCTTAAAAATATTGATATATCTTACACTATTGATTTTTCTTTGTTAATATTAAAGATTACAGATTGAGGAAGTAATATGTATTATGAAAAATCAGGATCACCTCTCACAGAAAGATGAAATTGCATTTTGAAGACATATATGAAATTATGGTATAAACCTATGTGTATCTTTGTGCAGTGAATGAACAGAAGAGAACATTTAGGAGACATTCCACCTGAATGCATGGGTAGTACTTTTTAACCATTTAAATTAAATTTGCAAGCAAATATTTTTATGTAAGGAAGGATGGTGCAAACAAAGCTGATAATTTTATTTATAATAGTTTATTTCCACTCTCACAATGGTCATTCAGCTTTCTTTCCATTCTGAAAAATCCCATCAAACTTCAGGTTTCTCTAGCATACCAATGTTTTAGAAGTAGATGAGTTCCAGTGAGTGGGAATTGCATTCTTCTTCTGGATTTTTTTTCTTTAAAAATTCTACCACTTTAAAGCTGCACCATAAAATCTGGCAAATTTGCTGTTCATACATTGACAATAAAGCTGACACTAGCAATTAGAAGCTCTGATTTACCATTTCAGACTTTAGATAGCACAGCAGAAAAAATGCTTGAATGTTGAAGGAAGATCGCTTTTTATGGAATGGCCTCTTCAACATAGTGAAAATTATACCCAAATGAAAATAGGAGCAAGACACACACATTTAAAAGAAAAAGTTTAAAAAAACCACAATTAAGCCTACACCTTGCCAGCAGAGAATGATGACTATAATGGGGCTGTTGCCCAGAAAAAGGGGCTACAAGCCTTATTGAAGTAAGAATATCCTCAATAAAAAGCCAGGAAGACTCCAGGGAGATGAGGATGCATTGATATAAGTCATCATCCAGTCGCGTAGGAAAAGATGCTCTCCCTCTGATGGGTGCATAGTCACTGCTCTGAAGTGTTACTTCTACATTGGAATCCCAATTATATATGTTATATGTCATAGAAAACACAGAGAACTGAGATTATGCCTTAGAGTCTTTAAACAGCGTTATTTCCTTTATTTTGAATGAAGAAATTGCATCTTTATTTCCTGAAAGTGGAAAAAGAGCACAGGTATGTCTAAGTCAAATAAGCATGTCTAAAAAAAAAACAAAAACAACTCTAGATTTTTTCCTGAAGTGAACAGTAGAATTTGCTTAAAAATCATGTTACTTGACTTTTGGATCTCTTCCTGGCTTAGCCTCTGCTTAGCCTCTGCAGTGTGCTTCCACTCATGCTGAACAAATTAAATGGAAGGAAACACCATTCAGTAAATAGTAACAGAAAAAAAAAATCAAATTGCACCAAGCAGTTTACTCATGTAGGTATTTTCGTGTGTAATAATTTACAACTTCTGTCACCTTCCCAATCTACTATTAGCAACTTTGGATATAAGGAGAGCAAAAGGAACACCGTAGTGTATAACTCAGGCTCTGTTGCTTGTAATGATTGTGTTCTTCTTTTAAGGCTTCATTTATTCTTGACAGAAACAATTATGTAGAATTATGTGGAATAATTATATCGAAGGCAGGTGGTATGCAGTGTTCAAATTAGAAAGTATAGAGCATTGTTTGACTGCTATCTGGAATATCCTGGACATTGAACGAAAGTTTATATCAAGAGGAAACAGTATTACATATTTGTAATTTATTATTTAATTCAAATATCACAGTATTCACAGTGTAAATAGACAATATGCAGAAATAATCCAAGCATAACTCCACAGCTAGGGGCTACTTTAGATTGAGATGCATAGTCTTACCTATAGAAAAATAATTGAGTTTATACAATAAACAATTGGCATGTATATATATAAGTGTACTAGAGAAGTGGTTTATTTTGGAATGAAAAAAAAATTTAAAAAGGAAGAAAAATTGTTCAATAAATCACCCTATTTTTATTCAATGTTATTTCACAATTTTTCATGTGCTTTAACTGTAATAATGGTAGCTGAAATAATTGCAATGCAAAAACAACAAACTTTCCCAAAAGTGATGCTAAAGGTAAGTAATTTCAAATAATCATAGAATGGCTTAGGTTAATGTGGACCTTTAGGATCATGTCATTCCAACCAATCTGCCTTTGGCAGAGGCAGATTGCACTAGGAGAGGTGGCTCAGAGCCCCATCCAACCTGGCTTTGAGCACTTCCAGTGATGGGGTATCCACGGTATCTCTGGGCAACCTGTTAATGTGCCTCATGACCCTCACAGTAAAGGATTTCTTCCTAATATCTAAACTAAATCTGCCCTCTTTCAGTTTGACACCATTAACCTTTGTCTTATCACTAAGTGTCTGTGTTATATTGGGTCTGTATTGGGTTTGCTTGGCCAAGCTCTGGTAGTGGGAGGGCTACAGGGTTCTGTGACAATGCACTAGAAACTTCCTCCAGGTCTGGCAGACCCAAAGCCAGGTAGCTGCAGGACAGATGTACCTCTGGCCAAGGCTGAGGCCAATTAGAAATGATGGAAATGCTTCTGTGAAATTTAAGAAGAGAAAGAAAAAAGTGGTTGCTTAGTTGTAATTGTGACCAGAGAAGAGCGGGGTGAGAACACGTGAGAGGAACAGCCCTGCAGACACCAAGGACAGTGCAGAAGGAAGGGAAGGAGGTGCTCCAGGTGCTGGAGCTGAGACTGCCCTGCAGCCTGTGGTGAAGACCATGTTGAAGCAGCTGAGCCCCTGTAAAATATGGAGGACGATAGGGATGTAAAGATCCACCACCAGAGTGGGGGGATGCCTGAGAGGAGTCTGTGAACCTATGGAAGGCCCATGCTGGAGAAGCCTTCTGAAAGCCTAGATCCTGAAAGGGACCTGCAGAGCTGTGGAGAGAGGAGCCACAACGGAGCAGATTTCCTGATAGGACTTCTGACCCCATGGGGGACCCATGCTGGAACAGTCTGTCCTTGAAGGGCTGCATCCTGTGGAAGAGTGACCGTGGAAGAGGAACACTGGAAGGACTGTTGCCTGTGGAACGGGCTCATGTTTGGAGATGTTCATGGAGAAATGTCTCCTGTGAGAGGGAACCCACGCTGTAGCAGCAAAAGACTCTTCTCCCTGAGCAGTGTCAGGAAAAATGTGATGCACTGACTACAACCCCCATTCCCTGACTCCTTGCACCGTTGGGGTAGGAGGTAGACCTGGAGAGAAGGGAAGAGTGAAGGGAAAGGTGTTTTGAAGGTCTTCTTTTACTTGTCATTATCCTGCTCTGGTTTTGTTAGCAATTAATTTAATTAGTGTCTATAACTTGAGTTTGCTTTGCCCATTACAGTATTTGGTGAGTGATCTCTCTCTCTGTCCTTATCTCAACTCCTGGTCAATCAATCAATCCCACTGTCCCATGTCACCAATGAAAATATTAAGCAGCACTGGTCCCAATACCAACCCCTGGGGCACTCCACTTGTCACTGGCCTCCACTTGGACACTGAGCTGTTGACCATGACTTTTGGAGTGCAGCCATCCAGCCAGTTCCTTGTCTGATGAGTGGTCCATCCATCAAATTAATATCTCTAGTTTAAACACAAGGATGTGTTGTGGGACAGTGTCAATTGCTTTTCACAAGTCGAGGTGGATGATTGGTTGGTTGCTCTTGCCTTATCCAACTTATTTTTTAATGTATGAGGAAACAAAAAATGAAAGGATTGTTTACATTCAGCACTACTAAATAGTAGCAACCAAATTCAATCTGCAATTCCATTTGCTTTGAGTTTATTGATGTAATGGCAGTACAAGATATAAGTCCCTATCTGTTGAACATTGTCATCTTAAGTATAGAAAGGAGTGATGCAGGGATTGCATAAAAGGGGAAGCATTAACTGTTTTTTGATTTCTATCTATAAAGCAGAAAAGTAGAAATCTCATTTGTGAAATTGAATTTCCATTCTTTATAGCATTCCAATAATTTTATGCACTACACACAAGTTCTTGACAGGATGTTGAACCTGGGAGGGAAAAGAAAAAAAAAGTTAAAAGAATTGGTAAAATTAACAAAGTTTTTTTTCAAATACCAAGCAAAATTTTATGGCTTTGTTAGAGCCCTCTGTGAAATCAGGAAAATTAATATCTCTTTTTTCCTGATGTCTCAATCTGAAAGTTGATTTCTTGCTATTTAGGTAGTTAGCTTGTAAGTTGGAAGGTACAATATTTGAGTTGCTTTTTTTCGTTACAGGATACCTGTTTCTGTTATAAAAAGAAAAATACTCTCTTCCCCTTCCCAGTAAAGCCTTTTTCACTGTGACTTTTTTCAATGCCAAAATCCCTTTTTGACATCATCATTAATTATTAGTTATTAACTGACTTTCCCCATCCTTGCCTGCCAACAAAAAATAACCCTTCAGAAATTTATATTGTCTATTATCTACCCAGCCATATTTGCCAATTTTTTCAGGCATTTTAAAAGCAGAGTATTCAGGAAAGGTTGAGAGGTGGTTTATTCTTCTATGGGCAAAATTGAATGACAATAAAGTTTGCCAAGATTTGATTTATCGCTCTGATTCTCATAGCTATGCCAGCAGGTACTGCTTTAACTCATAGACGTGCATAGGTACCTGTATGAGGACTAACAGAAGTTATATATGGCTATTTCTGCTTAGTGTGCTCAGGAGGAAATTTAGGCAAATTTCAGTGGGTATCCTCGCTTTCCCTGCGATGAAATTTTAGAAGAATCTATCCTATTCTTTTGAGATCTTAGTCTCCTTGCTTACCTCACAATATTTTTTAGCTTTTTGTTTCCTTAATATTTTGCTACATTTCTTATTCTCATCATCACTGAAAATGGAAATACAGCAGTAAAGATGTATTTTTTGAATGATCTTACTTTTCTAACACCTTAATGCACAGGGTATTTTAATTGTTACAATTTTCTTCATATTCATGCTTAAAATTACAAATATCCTAAGCTTTTTAGACATGTAAACAAAAGTGTTGCAGAACTTTAAATATTGCACAGTCAGTTTCAACATCAGTGAGTGGTGTTAATATAGGTAAATCTTACCACTTAATTTAAACATCTTACCTGTTTTTAAATTTCACTGTATGTAGGTCTTCAAGAAAGAAATTGGTTTATTCTCTGACAATTTACTGGATTACACCAATTTCTTTCCTCTTCATTGGAGGAAAAATGTACCATCCATAAGCACAGGGCATGTTTTGCAAGATCAAATTCATAAGATCAATTTCGTCTAATATGTCTTTCTAATAATAATTCATCAAATCTTAGAATATCCTGAGTTGGAAGCTGCCTATAAGGATTGAGTCCAACTCCTGACTTCACACATGGCAGCCTAAAATTCAATCATATAAGAGTTGTCCAAATGACTTTTGAACACCAGCAGACTTGGAGCCACAATCAGTTCCCCAGGGAACTTGTTCCAGTATTTGGCCACCCTCTCAGTGGTGATTTTTTCTTAATATGCAACCTGAACTTCCCCTGACATAATTTTAAACAGTCAGTTGAGTCTTATCACAAGACACCAGAGAGAAGAGAACATCACCTCCCTGCCCTCTCTCCCTCGTGAGGAAGTTGTAGACAGCAATGAGATCACTCCTCAGTCTCTTCTTCTCTAAGATGAACAAGCCTATTCTCCTCAGCAGCTACTCCTAAGTCATATCTTCTAGTCCTTTCACCATTCTTTTTGCACTCTTTTGGACACATTATAGTATTTTATATATTTCTTACATTGTTAATCCCAATCCTGCACATAGAACCCAAGAGGAGGCCAACCCCCTCTTGGGAGTTTAGTATTGTGGGACAATTACTTCTTTTACCAGTTGTCTGAGCTCTTCTTGATGCACCACAAGATATAGATGTCCCTTTTGGCCTCCAGAATACTGAGATGACTCATACTGAGCCTATGATCAACCAAAAACCCCAGATCCATAAACCACAGATCCATTTTCTACAGAGAACTCCAGCATCTTGCCTCACAGTCTACATGTACATCCAGAATTACACCATCCCAGGTGCAGAATCCATTATTTGTTCTTGTTTAATGTCAACATATATCTGTTTATTACTTATTTAATAAATATATATATAGGACATATTTTAACTTATCTCTGAATTACCCTAGATTTTGAAGAAGCAAAGAAATGTATTTTTTTTTTCTCATCAATAAAACAGTGACAAAAAATGAATTGAGGAAAGTACCTGGAATTCTTTATGGGTTAATCTCAAATTTTCCGGTATTGATGTTTTCCAAAAGACATTTCTAAGGAAAGCTTTTGTTTCCTGTATTCTAAAAAGTATAAAATGTAATTCCAGTAAACTTTCTCTAAAACATATTATCATGCCAGTAATAATAATATTATTGAAGAAGTAGAAAGGAGATTTATTCTCCAGTGGCACGTATAAGGCAAAAGATAGCTATATGAAAATTTAAGAATCAATTACCTTCTTGAAACTTACATCCATTGCTCTACCTCCCTTTTTTTGAGAACTCTTCTTATTTCAAGTCAAGACTACAAAACATAACAAATAAAATCCAATGAAGTGTTTCCCATCCATACAATTCCTTTTTTGTCACCTGCAATCTTAACAGAACTGTTTTGAATTGAAAACTGAATGTTGCTCATACTTCAAATATGCTTTTGTGTGCATGTGTGTGTAGTGTTTCTCTTTTCTCCCACGTGTTCTCCACCTACATGTCTATCAGTCTTTTCCGGGCAGCATTAAACCATAAGTCTTTTTTAGCATTGAACTCACAAACATGCAACTGTATTTTGATGTGATGCCTTACACAACATAAAAAAAGGCTATAAGTAATTCCTTCCATGAAGAGTGAAACAATATGAGGGAAATGAATTGCAGCAATATGGAAGTGTTGCTATTGTTTAGAGGTCTGTGTTTCCAGCATTAAGGTCTTTGACTCCCCACTCTTGTTGCACTCTGTCAAAGCTTTTAAGGTCTTTCCTCCTTTCCCCACAGCTTTTGGTTTCATTACCCTGTCTCTACATTTATTTGGTCACTTCTCCATTAATTACTGCAGTGAGCAAGTTCATTATATTTTTTTCTGTAGTCTTGTTTCTCATGCTTTTTTATTACCTTTTCCAGGAAAGTGGACAAAAGACCAAAAGGAAAAAAGCACAGAATTTTATACCATATGAAGTGTTAAATAATACAACCATTTTGCAGATGTGCTTTGAATTGTAGGAATAGCATCAGTGGATGAATGCTTTCACTTCGTTATTTTCTTTGGAGGTTATTGGAAGATTGTGTCTACCTCACTTCTTAAAATTGTTTTAAGTTCAACCTGTACACACAGAGCTACGAATATATTAGGAAGACTTACAAAATTGGGGAAAAATAACTTAGTTTCACATATAAATAACAAAATACTTCATTTAAATAAATTGAATAATTGAGTAATATATTTGATCATATCTATTTTAATTTTAGAAATAAATTTCATTTAAAAAATCCATGTAATGCTTTCTTGAATAACAAAATGTATTATAGCACATTAAACTATATAGATCTACTAAACTACTGAAATATTATACCCATCCTGTTTTGAAAAAGATTGATCTTTTTTAGGCTACGGCTTTTCTAACTACCATTTAATCGTAAATATTTATATTGTAGTGGCATCTAAAATGTGCTATTCACTGTGTAAACAATTAAATATTCACTTCTTATTTAATAACATATTCTGCCATCACTACAAGTGCAGACCAGATCAATGTCAGGATATAGTTTCACAGTACTATGGGGAATTATGTTACAGTATGCAAAGTGCTAATTTCCTAACATTGTAATTAAAGTTTCTGAGTGACAAACTTTGGAAATTAGATGTAAGTCTCCAGTGTTTAAGAATGTCTGAATCATTTGCCATCATGCTTGAGTACCTTTTCTCCTCAAAGTATTCACTAAACCGACTCGGCGGTAAGGGAGGAAGGGAAATTGCTTGTTTATATTTCTTGGCTTCGGCTTTGGTGACTTAGAAGTACTTACATCACATGTCCCAAAGGCAACAAATATGCTGCCATCTCCTGTGAGTACTACTGAAGGTATATCTACATGTGTTTTAAAGGGAGAAAGAATTGGGGAAGACCATTATGAGAATGGGAGTATTTTTTCTATGCTTTCCCCCCCAGCATTTTCCTGAGAGTCCTGCCAGCTAGGTTATTTCTAAGACTTTTAAGGCTTCTGAAGTTTTAAGGTTGAATCTGAAATGTTCTGAAAATGAATTTACTTGTTAGCTTCACATAGTTTTCAGTGTGTGTGGTGTAGAACAGAAGAGTCCAGACTTTCTCTTTTTTCCTGCCTCTTCATTTATGCATTTATTTGTTTGTCTGTTTCTGATTCATAAGAACTACTAATATGTTATATCAGAGAGGCTGTTTGAAAACAGAATATTTATTCTTACCCAGAACTGAGTTTTTGAGCATGAAGCTAACTTTATCAAACTTCCTGTTTGATACTGCCAATCAACTAAGAAAGGAAATACTTTGTATCTTTATTATTGCAGGAAGCAAATTATCTTACACACCTCTGTTGTCAGGGACATCAAAGCCATGAACCTATAGTTTTCTCACTAGTATTACAAGAAAGAATTATTATTGCTATTGCAGACTTCTTCCATGTACTAAGATGAGGTCAGAATCTCTAGCATCTGTTTACAGATGGCAAAATTTATATCTGCCTAGAAATGATTTATAAGGGTTAGAGGAGGAAAGTTCAGCAGCAGAACCTCTGTATTTTGATCTTGGCCTGGGGCCTGATACTTATCGGGCCATACTGCCTCTTTAGTAAAGCCCTAGCAAATCTGAAAGTCCCTTCTGTTTTAATCATGTCTTACACTTCAATATACAAAATACATGTTTCTGTAAAAAACTCTCTCAGGGAACTCAATTACAAAAAAAGAGCTGTACTCATTCTCCAGGAGCAACTAACCCAGAACCCTTCAAGTTTTCAGGTCGACTTCTGTAAAGTAAAAGCTTTTATCTTGTTTTCCTAAATATTTTTCTTCATTAGCTACTTCATGGCAGGAGCAAAGACTATCCTGTTAGAAGAAAAGCATTATTTTAATTGATTGGGAGAATTCTACACTTTCTGAATACAGAACTTTTAAAAATTTCTATTTAGGCCTAAAGGGGTAGGGAAACACTTTCTTTGCTGCTAGGTGGGTTTTTTCATTTTTATTGTGACAAGAAAAGAATTGAGAAAGCAAATAAGGTACATATTTACATGAGATACTTCAATTTCCCATCTAAAAATTAGTTATATATAATCACATGTACTTTCACCTCATCATAAAATAGGTCATTGTATTACCATTCATTCACAGGTTCTTATAAGAGAGATCAAAATAACTAAATGCGTAACCTGGGACAGATGCCCCTATGGTTTAGGGAAAGGAATATTTGAATAAATTCCATCTAGGTCACTAATGTTTAATCCAGTTTCTGTCTCTTCCCTTTCTAATTTATCCCTGAACTTCAACTACTTTCACTGCTTTGTGTGTTGTTCTTAAATTATATTTACTTTGAAGTTATCTGCTGTTAAAAAAGGTTTTGAATATTCAAAGCTTTATCGAAGCTATGAAAGAAGGTCTTATGTACTCTAAGATTTTTAAAAGTTCTACATCTTCTACTCCAAAAACATTGGCTGGTGATACAAAACTTTACCTCAATTGATAAAATCCAAAATGTGGTAGGAATGTAAAGAAACACAGATGGACATTCTAATTGAAGCTAAAAATCTATATAGTCTTGTGTCTTGCTTTTAGAGTACCCAAAAGAAAATCTAAGGGTAAAGAGAACAAATGTTAAAACTTCTAGTGCTTCTTTTCCTAGGAATAAACCAGCTCATGTCCAATCCCCCATTTCTCCTTCCTCAGCTTTTGGCAGGAATGAAGCCCAAATATTTTAAGAGTTAATTAAAATATTTACTTAACCATCATTTATTTCACAGTGCCTTTTTGTTTGCTTCTTTGGGTTTTGTGTGGGTTTTTTGTTGTTGCTACTTTGGGTTTTTTGTTTGCTTGTTTGTTTTGTCATAGCTGTGCAAAATTTAGATTTGAGGTATCATAAAGCTTAGGGAATATGTAGATTCAATCATAAGCAGCCTTAGGACTTTCCTGGAAAATATAAGCTAAAAAACATTAAACATTTATGACTTTGTTTCCTGTTAAAGCCCTAGAACAGCTTCTTGACCCTTTCTTAATCTTTAAAATATCCCGGTAAGATTAACTCTGCTTAGATGAGTAGCTCTATCAGAATGCTTCACCTGCAGATAGTTGTAGTGCCTAAGCACTTCTAACATTTATTTTAATTTACAGTAAGTGTTTTGTAAATTAAATTTCTTGGCATGCTTTTATCTATTGTGAGGTTTTAGTCTTTCACATACTTCAGTACCAATTTAGCTAGACTTTCATTGTGCAAATTAGTTCTGTATTGCCTAAGAGAAAACTCAAATATTTTCTCATAACGCTAAGTTATATGACATTGGAATTTTTAGTTATAGCTCCTTGTTATGTTTCACATGGCGGAATTACACCGAGGTGAAAAGATATGTTAAGCTACAAAACAGCAATGCTTTTAATTTAAGAGGCTTTCCTGTTTCATTACTTTTTTACTCTTCAGTGGAGCTACAGAAGACTGGAAATGAAGCTGTAGGAACTGAGTGTTAACTTTATGCATCGTATATTTAGAGTCTTACCATATTTTCATAAAGACCATCTGTAGGGGAAAAAAACCAACCAACAAACCAGAACCATACAATCTGTACAATAAAAGACCTATATTCCACTCTAAACAGTGGTTTTCACAAAAAGAATTTTCATTTTGCACTAGAGGTTCTTATTGGGACCATTTGGAAGTCTATGAATATGTTTTGTATTTTACCATTCACTTTTTGCCATCCTGTCACCTGAAATGCACAGCCAGATGCCGTGAAGTAGGTTTAGTGGTACATTCATCTTCAAATGCTTAACAGGGAAAATAAACATTTTTATACAGGATCAAGCAGTTGAGACTTCTAATCTATAGCATAAACTGCTAAATAATTTGAAACTTTTGATAAACCAAAACTAGTTTGTTTTCTGATTTCCTTTTTTTTTTTTTTTTTTTTTTTTTTTTTTATGCAATTATCAATAATTTGAACAGTGAAAAAAGCACAATTTATCTTAGGTGATGTAGTAAAAAAAAGAAAGGTTTTTTTTTTCTTCAGGTACATATCTTGAATATAGTATTTCCATGCTTACTGTATTTATGCATTAGCTATGCAAAAATAAAATGCATGTATAATTTGGGTCATGTATGCTAAACATGTATTTTAGGTTTTGCTTTTAAGAATGACAAATGAAAAAATTGAGGTCACATTAAGTAATAAAGTTTTAATAAATTAAATAGAAAATACAGTACCATAAATGAATTAACAAAATATTTTTTCTAAATTTTCTTTATATTTTTAAATATCCATGATTGCTGTCAGATTTTCTGGTTATAGGTGTTCTTTTCAAATCATCATCTGGATAAATTTACTTCTTCAAGAAGAATAAATCTAAAACCAAAATAATAAAACCTTAATAAAATATACATTCCACGGTAAATAATATCAACTTTCTCCTGTTTTTCCTTTTTTTTATAAATTGCCAAATTATTTTAAATTATACTGACATTAAATTACATATAGAATGTCAAAGAGTTTGCTCTGATCTTGCTGTGACTCAAAGCCTTACTGCTGCAGCAGTTGTACTTCAGAGACAGATTTTTGGCTAGTTTTCATTTGTCCTAAATTTAGAAATCTCCAATTTGGGATGAGAATGAGAAGTCTTGTTTTTACAAATGCTTTCCATATAACTGCATAAGAGTAACGGGTGCAGTTCATATATTTGCTGCAATAGGCATTCATAATAGGAACAATGAAAAAAGACCCTCCAAATCTCTATAGGCTGTTTATGAGAAGAAGACAGTTTGGTCATTGCAAGTTAGGTGAGAAATATTCCATTCTTGCTGCTTCAGTGGACAGGCCTATATAAAATAAAGGCTGTCTGAAACAAATGATTTTGATTTGGATAGTTTCCTGAAGGACATGGTGCAGACAGCTGAAGGAGCACCACATCAATTTAAAGATAAGGATCTGCAGCTCTGATTTGTCTACTTTGTACATTATATTAAATAAACATGTAAACAGCGTTTACAATAGCTCAGGTCTGGACTTAGGACTAAGCTAACAACTAATATACAGTGAATTAACAAAGACAAGTTACAAGCATTGGAAGGAAAAGGAAGATCAATGACACACTCCATTGAAGGGAATGACAATTAAGATAAATCATATGCTATGCTATTTAGCATATTTTCAACAAAGTACATTATACACAAACTTACATACATTTTTTCTTCTTTTTGACAGTTTGTGACTGAGTGCTTTGTGAAGCCATGAACACTGTTGGCACAGATTCTCTGGATCTCCCCTGGGTTATTCTTAGTTTTTTTATCACATTGCTACTAAAACACTGACACTAAGTGCTGAATATATAACTTGTTTCTAATTAGATGCCCTCTGTTTGCAAAATCTGTGACAAAAAAAAAGTGTTTTTCTAAATCTAATCTGGATAAAGGCAACTCATTATGAGTAGCATGTGATATGTCTAAAGGTTCTATCAAACAAAAGGAGGTGTTTTCATGCATTCCCCTGGAGCCCTGCTACCCTGATGGCAATTTTAAATTTGAAATATATTATCATTTAAAGAGCCTGAAAGATGTAAAGAATTAATTCTCTCTACTAAAGTCAACAAATAATTATGAGTTCAGGACTAGATTGATAGATTAGTGGCATGGTAAATTAAAAGTAAAACAGTAAGGGATATATTAAATCAATCTAGCTACTTTGAAATTATTTATTAATACTCTATTTGGGAATTTTAAGAGGCTGACACTGAAGACACAGCCACAGTGTCTTTGGGGATCCAAGTTTAAGAGATTTGAAAACATAGCTTTTTTTCCCCCTTGCTATTTGTGCTCTTTAGCCTTTTGAATACTATGAATGTGCCTCATCAGCTGTTTGCTTTTGATGAAGATGCATTTCTGGAAAGAATATTACACTTATGGGTTTGGTTCAATCCACAATGTAGTAACACCTTACATGATTGCCTTCCTTTAGGATGAAAGTAAATCAAGAATTGCACACTAAAGATTAGCCTGATTAACCTGATCCAAGCACTAGTGGGTATTTAGTCTGTAGGGCTTTGCTGAAGCTAATTGGAAGTAAAACCTCCCAAGATGTACACAGAACGCATACCAGGTCCTCAGTGTCCTCTGTTTGCTTAGTGATAAACTCTTGATGTGCCACACTGATAGCCTGGCACAACTGGGGACCTCAGGGAAGGAAGGATGAAACCTATTCCTGGATGCTTATGACCTCTGTTATCCTTGGGGCTAAAAAAGTGCTTCTACTGAGGTGCATTTCTGTGCATCTTATGTTAGCATTTAACTGTTATTTGACATAAAAGAAGCAAAATTATGTGGTACAAAACATGATTGGCATCACTGATCAGGATTTCATACAGCTTCACTGACCTCTAGTTCCCTTTGCATATTGCTGCTCTTGAGTGCATCTGCCCTGTCTCTCATCATGTCTTGACTGAAACAATAGAGAAAAAAATAATCTCCCAAACACAAACATTCTGACTTTGAACCCATGTTTCTTGTTTTATGAATTATGAACCTATGCAAGAATCAAATCTGCATCCATAACTCTGGTTCTTAGGTGACTAGATTTTTTTACTTTTTACGGTATGAATAAGATGTGGGATTGACAGGGCAGTCCCTCACTTTACTCAGTCAAATGGAAACCTTATTCATTCCTATGATGTACTGTTGGCTGCTAAAAGAGACATTACCCTTTTACTAGTTTTAGGTAAGCTGCAGCAAGAGTATGGTGTGGATTAGCAAAATAGGTGGGATGAAATACAGCACTGCTCAACCAAAGGCTTTCTTCTGAGCTCTCAGATGCTAGGAAAAGGCTGTGACAAGGAGAGGGTATGCCTGAAAGGGTTGCTGAATGCTTGAGTGGCAGCTCTCTGTATGACAACTCTTGGGGGATTGGGTACTTAAATCTTAATTACAAAAAACAATCATCATCAGGTATTAAAACTCTACAGGGAAATTGAAAGACTCAGAGAAGAGAATCCCAATAGTGGAGATCTGCTCTACGCAAATTTAATTGACTCATATTATACAAATAAACCTGATAAATTAAAAAAAAAAAAAAAAGTACCTGTAAGAAATTGTTGAGTGATTCTACTATAGACCAGATGCTACGAGAAAGATGGGGGTGGGATTTTCAACCTGAAGAAACTCAGTGACTGCTTAATGAAGAGCTAAATGCCACAGCTGACCAACTTTCTCCGTACAATTTGTAATGTACCTGAAAGCAGAAAATCTTTTGGATCATTCAATGTCAAGCATTTGCAAAATATAAATTGATACATTTACGTGTTATTTGGGGTTTGTCATGCCTGTACGAGGCAAGCATGTACAAAATAATTTTGAAAAACTACATTGGTGGAAATGGAAGTGTCTCTAAAAAATGAGAGGGCTTTACTGCAGAGGTGTAATAAAAAGAATGGGTTCTACTATCACTCTCTGGAATTGAAGGAGAGTGGCAGCCATTGTCAGTGATGGATTTTGTGGTAGCAGTGAGCAGGAGTGTAAAGCAGGTCTCAGTTTGGAGGAAATGATTTTTTAGTTAAACAGTGGCCAATTTTAGATCTTTTCAGAAACAATAAAATAGTTCTGTCACACTCAATTCACAGTATAATTAAAAATGGAATGTTTTTCTTTCATATTTACTAACCACTTTTGTTATTGTACATGCCTGACCTAGCAGGAAAAATAAAATTTATACATAAAAAGTTCTGCTTAGAGTATACAGCCTTTGTTCTGTACTTTCTTTATTAGCCCTGTTGACAATAGCAATAGTCAGAGAGATAAAAACACAGTAGGTGGCTTCTTCATAATCTTTGAAGAGAAAGATTTTTAAAGTAAGTTTCTTTGGCCTGGACAGATGTAGCACTGTGTACTTCTCGTGTGTCAGTCATGGTTCAGCCCTATGTTTCTCTAGTGACAAAGGCAGCCTAAATGGTTCCCAGACTTCTTGGACTGTCCTGGCATTTCTACCATGATTCACAGCTTCAGCTGAATTCAATGTATGTCTGAGCATGATGTAATATGGACTAAGAATGATGAAAGTTATAAATAAAAGCCAACTTCCTTGTGAGTCGTCCCCTAATACTTCACTGAACAGAATTCTGAGGACTTCACTGAACAGAATTCCGAGGACTGTGTGGAACCAGGAGCAAACACATATGAGGGAGGGCTATCCTTGCAATTAGTAAAATAAAATAGCATGGAACTACTCCCTCAGACATTACTGCTCTGCTAGCTTTTCTAAGCTGTTTTAGATGGGGGTCAGTCCCTTTCCGCAAACAGAAGAAATTTAAATGAGAAACTTAAACTAGATGGCGAACTTTGGACACTTAGAGATACAAATGATGAATGACTAATGCATGAACTTTGCAATACTCAGTATTTGACATATACCAAGTTTCCTTTAAAATATTGGCTGCTGTTCACCCTCCCTTTCATGTACATCTCAAGCTTCAGGAACATATGACTTCAGCTGTAGACTCTTTGCTTACAGAATTCCTTTTAAATTCAGTGGGAACTCAGATTTTGGAATCTCTCAGATCAAATCCTCTCTTCTGTGGAAATGCAAAAAGATGTGACTGAATAGGGAGTAAGGTACTGTAATATCAGTCCAACAAGACTGCTGTTTTATTCCTAACATTTGGCTTATCTAAAATGGCTATGATGTTTATAATAACAATATTTTGTTTGTAAAAATACAGCAAACAAACAAACAAATCTTCCTTACCCTATTTTTGGCTAAAGCAAAATAATTTATTCTTCACAAGCTGTTGTGTAAATCTAGAGATTGCTTAGTTGTTCTCACCTCCAAATACCCAAATGAAAAGGCAAGAAAAAAGACGAAGTATTTAATACTATAAAATATGTTGATAAATGAAGTTGCTGCCATTAGAAGCTGGAAAATTATAGTCATTAAAAAGCCGCCTACTGATACAAATTCTGTAAAAAAGTTGGAATTTCACTCTTCAGGGCACCTTTAAAAACGTATACTGACAGTTTAAATTATAATGAACTTGTTACAAAGTGTGCTTGGCCAAAGTTTGTAAACAATAAAATAAGTTTTGAAGAAAAAGTAAACAAACAAAATCCTAATCTTTTTTGTTGCATTTAGTTCCCTTCTTTGCAAAATGCAGAGGTAATACTTGAGTTGCAGTCATTACTTCTCTTTCATAGTACAAGCTTTCCTCATAAACGTTTCCTTAAACATACTTAAGTGAAATTCTTGGAAAGTGTCCATAGACTTTTGTAAAATAAATCATTGCAATTTCCCTCATAAAATTATAGGGACAGATAGTCAATTTAGACATAGTTCTGATCAATGAATAATTTTCTGCAAAACTGTCTCATCAACTTCTTGTGATAACCAAAATGTATGGCTTAACTCTCGTGTGTTCTCCATCACTGCAAAGGTAGTTCTGTAGTATTACTGGGTGGAGGCTAAGAATGCATAGGTGGTATTTCTCTGAAAAAAAAATAGGCACATGTTTATAAGTTTACCATGCATTCCTTACTCTTGTAAGTACTATCCTGATAAACACTTATAGACATGAATATTCTCACTTTTTACAAATTACAGTATTTCACTTTGCAGCTGACCACACTAAAGATTCTGACTTAGATTGTATAAGCATTAAAGTTGCTCAGAGGAGTATATACTACAGAAATATGTCTCAATCACCCTGTTGTCTGCTTGTTATTGTTCTGCCTGAACCAGCTAAGAAGACAGGAATAAAAGTAAGAACAGTCCATAGTTCTTTGTCACTTCTTAGCCACGCTGTATATGGCACCTTCAACCTATCACTAAAAAGTTCTGTTAAGCATTTGATTGACCTCATAGTGCTGCCCCACTGCTAACTTAATAACTACGCCTGCTTGATAACATTTTTGATGGAAATCTTCCATCAGAAAACTCATTTTCAATGGGACCTGAATAATCTGCAGGGGGTTGTTAATTTAGAGGAATTTTTGCAACACAAAGTCAAAATATGATGCTTTGATCAAACTGAAATGCTACATTTTGACAGTTCTATTTTTATTTATTTCATAATGATGATGTATGTGCACATTATATTTGATATTATGTTCCTGAAATATAATATTGGTTATACTACTATAATATTAGGACATCATTTCAGATATAAAGCTCTATGAATTAAAATTATAATATTTAAAATAAATGCTTAACTCAAACTAAAGGAAAAGTGTTGAGTTTCACTTCAGTAAAGTATGTTTCTCATCTGAATGAGAAGAAAAATGGAAAGAAAATGGTCTCCTGATATTAAAATTTTGCATAGAATAGAAAAGTATGGGTTTTGAATCCTACTATTCTTGATTACACCAGAATTCTCAAATGCTCCAATTTATTCAAATACATTCTATCCTAATAGAAAAACTTTTAAGATAAATTCTACTGGTGTTACATATTCTGGTACTGTCATCCAGCAGAAGAGAGGACTATGCTAAAGAGAGCCTTGCACTATGTAGGAATGGGGAATGCTGAAAAATCTGAAGAAAGACAAAGATAGAAATACTGATGCAAGGAACAGGAATATCATGAGAAGAATTCTTTCACTGTTTGCAAAGGATCATTTCCTCTGTGCCTCGGATAGCCAACATTACTCTTTAACATTATCCCAGCTCTGAATTTACCCAGGAGGAAGAATGTCATTTACTGAATCATCACTAATGTAGTTTAGAGCTGATTCTAATTCAAATGTGGTTTTCAGCTTTGAAATGAACTGATAAAATGCTCCAAAGTGACTTAGAAAGAAAAGCAGAGATTTGTTCTGTCCCTGGATTTCCTTCTGTATAGATTTCCTCCTTAGAGACTTTTTAATAATGACAGTTGCAAAGGAAGGTTTCTGTTCTGTGAATTTCTATTATTATTTTGTTCATTTATTTTGTTAACTCTAAAGTGTTGGGGTTTGGCTTTTTTGGGGGGCAGGGGGTTGTTTCATAAATCTGTTTGAAGTCGTAATTAAGAAAATGGTTAAACCTGCTGTCAATTAACTTAATTGATTTAAAAAGTTGATGGGTGCCTGGAATGAAAGTATTTTGCCTGCAGCTGAGCTGAATACAAGAGTAATTTATTTTAATAATGAATGGTGAAGGAAGAGTTGAGCAGAAATACTGTGTGGGAAACTCTCAGAGGGTTAAAATAAACATGTACAATGGTTAGTGCTAGTGTTTCTGATAGTGGACTGAGATTTAATAAACCTGTTAATATTAGTGTCATAGAAGGAGTTTAAAAATAACTGGGCACATACATTTTTAGAGTAAAAGAGATCATCTTCCTTAGAACTGAGTCAAATTTAGCGATGATGTGAAGAGTGTTAATTTTTGCAATAAGTGTCAGTTGATCAATAAAATGCTATGATCAAAAAAATGAACTAACTAGCATAGATATGATATTCTGTGAGTGTGCAAATTATAAAGTGAATATAATTCACCTGACTTGAGGTTATGGGATTGTAGTCAGGGCAATTTTTCCAGTTCCCACAGCTTATACAAATGATTTGGGATTGTGTTTTGAATATCTGGGGGCTCATGTTGCATTCAGTTGTGACCAGTAAGAGTTGTTTTTAACTGGAGGTGAATTAGAAGGAACGTGTTTCTGTGGATTACCCTAAATTTCTGATAAATGTTGATTTAATGTAGTTTGAACCTTTTTTAAAAACAACTCAATCGAGCAGCCATTTTTTATCTAGAAAATAGTATAGTGTCTTTTAATTTTTTAAAATTTTATTATCACAAATGAAAAAACCTTTTGTGGAAGAAAACCTTCTGTGTTTAGTTATAACTTCAGGCTGATAATAAAGTCTAAGAACCAGTAAATGAAGGAAGAATTTGAAACCAAATGGGGAAGTGAATATTAGTCCCAAAAAACTTGTGATTGGATTTTGTCTCTAGTTTAAAGGACCTTAAAGCTTTTTGAAATACTGTGTTCCATAAGAGACAGGCCTATGGATCAAGAATTCAAGCTGACTGCTTATCTAAAAATGTGAAAAGGAAAGGAAACATTCGTGGGGAAGTGTTATGCAACTTCAAGTAATTTAGTAGTGATGTGAACGCTATAGACACTAATAGAAAATTTCATTGTGTATTAGGAAAGATAAGTAAGGAGGGAGCTCAGCTAAAAATCTACAGTAATACCCTAGAAATTTACCCTAGTAATACTCACTGGTATTACCCTAATATAATGGCCAGTTAATTTTTTTTCAGGGTATTAGAATGGGGAAAGTACCTGTGTTTTTCTATGTGTGATACATTTACAGAATTCTGCTTTAGTAAATTTGGTCTGATACATTATAACTACAGATTAATAAACTCAGATTAATATGCTTCACACTTGTGAAGCCAAATATTGGTCACTCAGCAGTTCTGAAACATACAATACTCAGGTTGTTATGCTTACTGTTCCTAATATGCTAGGAAGTCTTCAATGCATTTTATTCTCAGGGAGACTTTATGATTATTAGATATTTCACCTACCATTTCTTATATTAAATATTCATTTAGATATTTCCGTTCATAGTTATTTATCTCAGGCATCCAAAGCTGCTGTATGTTCAAGAGTAAAAGCAAGGTAGGTAATTTTAAAGAATTGTGATACTACTAAGGCAATATTTCTTTCTTTAATATAAAAGCAACATGTTTGGAATCTTTCAACACCATCAAACAGGCCCGTTGTGAAAAGTAGTTTAGCCAAACCATATCTTAGTATAATGATGCAAAATGCTCTGAGAGAAGGGAGCGTTACCAGGCCAAATGGATTGGCTTAAACATTTTCGACACATGTCACAAGTTCACATAATCAGCCTGAGGCAGTAGGAAAGTTAAAAGCTAGTTCGATAGTGTTTCTTACAAATATTCTTTGAATTTTATTACTTGTCTCCCACATGAGGCGTAATAGTTTCAATGTTCTAATTAGTACTTGTGTATATTGCTATTACTTTGTCTCTTTAATGAGGTTATTAAGTCTGTTATGGAGATTCCTTATAGAATCACACTTTATAATAGTGTTTCTAATTTGAATATGTCCTTTTTTATGTTGTCTGAATCTGAAACATCATAAACTCTTTTTATGGGTCCTTTGATAGTAGTCACTTTCCTGTTTTATGCTTGATTAGAACATACAGTACTAAGTAATAAAGAAACTTCCTGAAGCTTTGGAGTTTTAGTACCAGAAAACATTTCAACTTCCTCAGGCTTTTTTTGTCTCTTTGACATTAGGTCAAATAAAGAGATGCTCTTGTCCATACTAAAGTATTGAACAGGAAATATGTAGGAGAAAAAAGCACTTTTGTTAGATTATAATAGATTTTATATAATTTCAGAGATTGATTTTCGGTCTTGTTTTAAACAAGATATGTAATAAGAAATTATCTAATATCAAAAAATTCTGATAATTTTCTCAAATAGTAAAAATAGATACATATAATTATAAAAATCAATTTAATATACAAACTTATGTTTCAATGCCAATGAGAAGAAATAACACAGAAATCTGTCTCCCTCACTCTGTCTTTCTATCACTTACCCTTTCTGAGGAGCTAAATACACCATCAAATTCAGGAGAAAGTCTGTTCAGTTTTAGGGAAATTAATTATAATAAGTCTCCTAATCCCGATACGAATTTGATAAAACAGGTGATTAAGTAGAATTGTTATAAAAAACCCAAAAAAGCAACGACAACAACAAAACCACAACAGCAACAACAAGTAACCAAAAAAACCCCCCAAAACCCAGAAAATAATACTTTGGGTAAAACATAAAATCAGTTGAAGAGATTGAAAATTGTAAGAGATATACACAATGTCATAAGGATTAAAAATTACCTAAAAAGCTTCATATGAGTAGGCAATGGCAAAATAAGGTAAACTGGTTTACATAAAAAGACATAGATTTTAACAAAGCTTAAAGTTTGAGCAAACAATAGTCCCATTTGATGTCCTCACTGGAAGTCTCTGAAGTCATGGTGGTTTCCAGCTTCCAGTTTGGATCAGAACCCAGCAGTTATTGGACTTCACAGGCTATTCACAGCTCCTTTTGTAAGTTCGTTTTGTCTCAAGAATGTAAGGAAGCTGGTGAAATTCAAGGACCAGCATATGGGACGAAGAATTTATCATTGGTGATTAAAATATTAAAAATATCTATTTTCTGAAAATATTATGAACATGTGGGACAGATGAAAGAATTTATACTTTCTGAGAATCAGCTGCAAGTTAGAAAAGGAAGTATTATCTCAATTCAAAACTAAAACCTGTTTAAAGGAAAATAATAGGAAATAATCCCCTCCATTAGATTTTTTACATTCTGCAATTTCCTTCCCAAGTGAAGTCTGCATTCACTTACAAGCAGTTTGCAAACAGGAACAAAAATCCTTTTTCCAGCACAGACACGCACTGTAGTTATTGGTAAGGTTTATGTGCAAGATCTAAATAAGCAGGAGTTATTTAATGTTAAAATTTAAACATATTGAAAGTCTATGCCTCAAATTTTCTGGTGGAACTTCATAAATGCAGGTTCACTCTCTGGTAACATTTCATGCTTACTGTATTTTTGGCACTGTTTTCTGTTTTGGTTTGGTTGTTTTCCTCTTTAGTGCTCTCAGTAGCATCACAAAGAAAAGTACGTCGGTTGCCAGCAATTACTTTCTTACCGAGTTCAAACTTGGCATGAAACTCCTTTACATCAACCTCTCAAGAAGTAACATTTTTGCCCTTACAGGACGAAAAAAAATGAAAAGACAATCTATCTTTAAGATTGCTTCGGAAACGCTGGCATTTTCAAGGAATCTTTGGGGATTTTCTCAGCTTTTTCTAAAATAGAAATGCTTGGAAAACACAAGAGGATGAACTGTTCTAAGGTTTCTCCTCTCTGTCCAATTTCCAAATGATTTCTGCGAATAACACATATATTAAAAAGAGACAGTCTCATTCTGGAGCTTTCTTCTGATTTTCTCTGTTTATTAGAAACATGGAGCTTCAACTGAAGCATCTCAGATCAGCAGTTTTGTTTCAATATTATCCTCTCCCCTCTCCCAGCAGGAGAGGGAGTGATAGAGTGACTGAGTGGGCACCTGGCACCTGGCCGGGGTCAACCCACGACACCCAAACATAATACAGTTGTCTTTGGGATTTTTTGCTGGTTTTGCATGTGTAGAAACTTTAGCAATGTAAATAAGGATTTGAGCGTGAGAAAATATTTTGAGATATTACCTACAAGTACTAAAGAATTAAATTTAATTCTTAGGTGCTTTCTAAGATGTTCTTCTAAGGAAAAATATATTAATTTACAGTCTGGAAAGTGAAATTTATTCACACTTTTTGTTCTTTGTGTCGTATTAAACATGGCAGTAAAATTGTAAACTCGCAAGTTTCAAGAAATATGAGATTTTAAATACTTTGATTATTCATATGAATTTTTGCCTGTCAATACTGTCATTGCCATTTAATTGCTATACATACACTAGTCTCTCAAAACAAAAGCAACACTCTAACAATTGATGTCAGTTTTCACTGGTTTTGGTAATCTCAGTAGAGAGAAGTGAATAAAGAGAATGGTTTAGCTTCTCTTCTACACAGGGGTCAGTTCAGGAATTCACTGAAGGCATGTATGTGCAAACTATTGCTGCCTGTGTTTTATTTTTCTACAGATTTGAAGTAATTTCCTAGCTTATGAGTCCTGAGGGTCTCCTTATGAAAAGTAGTTATCTTTAGAAAAATCAGTGTTTCTTATCTGGAGTTTTTTTGGAAGTTTAAGCACTCAGAGCTAATACTTAGACATTCTTATCCAGAGTATACTTGTCTGTCTATCTCAAAAAAGTGTCTCTCTCATGTTTTTAATTGTAAGGTTTCTAAATGTAATCACACATGGAATAGTTTCATTTCCAAGCACAACAACAGTAATTGAGCAAGTCTTGTAACTTGTTCTATGTTTTTTAGCTATGCTACTAGGAACAGGCCTTTTATGAAGTTATTTTGAAAAGTAAGTGTTAAGGAAGTGGGACAGCCCCCTAGAATTTAGATTTTTCTGCTTGCGTTGCACAGTTTCCATTGAATGGAAATATACTTGCCAGTTTCACATATATTTAGAATCTTTCACAGTTATTACTGTGTTTGTGTACAGGACAGAAAAGCCTGATAAACTGTGAAGTCACTAGCATCTATTATGATTCAACAGCAGAAGCAGAAAGATTAATATGTGCATAAATAATCTGAAGTAAGAACACTCGACATATAATGAGAAAGTATTTTTCAGTTTGCCCATAGGATAGCAAAAGAGGAACTTGGCAATATGCTTGCTTTAATGTGTAGCAGCTAAAAGGAAGGCTTCTACTAAGAAACTGACAATTTTGTTGCAAAATTTCAACGATAAGAAAAAAACCCCAAACCAAAAAACCGTATCCAAAGCAAGCATTAAAATAATCATGGAAATAAGGTACTGTCTTATGCTATCTAAGTATTTAAGATCTATATGCTTTCACACTGCAATTTATGATTAACTCAATAGGAAGTCACTTTAGATACAGGACTGCGCTGAAGGAGAAATCATAATCAGATTCAAATATTATAAGAAAATAAGAGAAAAACAAATTATTTCAAGTGTATTATGTCCTCAGTAAGTGCCGAATAACACACAAATAACATTAATTCTAAATTCTATGTTAATTTAGCTATTATGGTTCCCATGTTAATTTATTTTCATATTCTGGGTTCATCAGACTGGGGGATGGATCTGTTATCCTTTTAAGATTAAATATATCTTATTTTAGTCAAATAAGAAAAAGCCACACAACTACTAAGGAGATGATGTTCAACTACTTCTGGGAAGGAGTGAAAGCACAGAATAAGAGAAGAAGAGCAGTGGGATAGCCTTTGTTTCTTGGAACTTGGTGTAATCTGAGCTGAATTCAGCCTCCACCCCTCTTTTGACTGCAGAAACAGCATTCAGCCTTGATTGTCCAGTTGGCACTGACTTTGCTAAGGAATGGAGAGTGGCAGGAGATGGCAATCACTCTGAATAATCCTGTTATTACTGGCAGCTGAACTATGCCTCCTGTGTACTCCTTACTCCCTCCGGTAACATAGATACCTGGGAGTAACTCAGTGGATATGGGAGTGAATAGTGGAGGTCATAATGCAGTGCAGATATATGTCCCAGAAACACAGCCTTCCACAAGAATTTAGGAGATATACTTGCACTAGTTCTTGAAATTGTGGCTCTAACCTCTCCTGAAGTGCAAGTACAGACTTCATCATTATAAGGCAACTCGCATAGGACTCATTTAGTACTGTAAATTATGACATTAAATTGTATTTAACTAATGTTTAGGCCCCACAATGCCTCTTTGGCTGAGGAATAATTCACTCAGAGACCCAAGATAAAGCTGATCAATGCATGGGCCAGACCTTGGAAGATTCTAGAAGCAGCAGCTATTTTATAAGAATTCTTTCAATACAGCAGTCATGATTTGGCCATGAGAATTTATTTATATAGCTTTTGTTTGTGTATTCACCTTATTGAACATGTAAAACATTGGATTAAGCCATAACAGGGCTAAATTATTAGAACATGAGCTAGCCACAGAGGTTAATGAAAATATAATTAGTACTGGTTGTGCTACATGCAGCTGAAAAGAGGGTCATAAATCCTATTAATCCTTCTTAGTTTGGGAATTATTGACCTGAAATACCATAATGGGTATGGTCTGTAGTGTCAGTGAAGTGCAAGTTGACGATATGTAACTGATCTTCATCCGTTTCATTCTGAAAATCAGGATGGGAAAACTGAAGTGGTTTTGCATGACTGTGATGCAGCATCACTGTAGTGCAGTGATGAAGCAAAGGAAGTGGTGAACAATGAATGTTCAGTAATCATTCTGTAGTGCCTTGCATGTGATTCATAAACTGAGCTGTAGATAAATATCATGCATGTTATTCATGACAGGCAACCATTTTAAAGATCTCTTATGTAGTTCTGTAGTATAATATGAAGTCAGTAATACCTTTATAATGACTCATCTCTCATCCCCAAAAAAGGAAAAAAAATAAAACAAACACAAACCCCATGAAATAGTAGCCCATGAAATATGACTCTGCTAGGTACATCTAAAGACATTTCCCATGCCTAGTTCTGGGATTAGAAATGGGGAAAAAAGTAGTGCTTAGCTAAAGGGATTTCAAATAGAAAAATTGTAAATAAAAATAAAACCCAAACCAAGTCACACAAATATAACTCTAACTACATAGGAATTAAATATGTTAGTGTGAATTAAGAGTTAAATATATTAGTACTTGCAGGCTTCCTGCATGTCTGACTCTCAGTTTAAGAGCATTAAGACTCCTCTTTCTTTAGATTTCTTCATACTGCTTGCATCTATTTCTATTTTTGATATTTTGTTAAAAACTGTCTCCCTTATCGTTCACTACTAGCCAATCTGAGAAGACTAATACATTGTAAAGGCTAATTTAGGCACGGCACTACTATTCATTAGAAGCAATTATGGAAAAAATTAGATGTAACTGAAAATAATTGTTTTTAGTCCACTCTTTTGCAAGTGTCCTAGGAAGAAGTGATTCTCTTCAGTTCACTTCTGCAAGAAGAAAAAATATCTCTAATATGAAGCAATCACCCTCTTTGGAATTTTGTGCCTCTTTTGCAGGATTTCATGTTTGCTTGAGTCAACTCTTTTAGCTTTTTTGCACAATTTATGAAACTTGTCCCAATCCTAGAGATAGACAGTTGTCTCCCTAAAAGCATCAGCTAGGTTTTTTAAGATGTCAAAAATAATGATGTCATTAATGGATTTGCAGGAGTTACATTAAGAAATGCATTAGATAATGCATTCAAGTAACACATTGAAGCACCAGTGTATTGTTTTTGTGCCTTTAAGGGTATTTGGTTGCTGCGTTCAGCCCTAGGGGAAAATAAATAGTTAGCGAATAAAATCGCCCCTATGAAATTTAATAAAATGTTAAACACATCCCCAGATAGTAATGAAGTGTTAAGCTAAAAGTTAATGTCCTGCTGTATTGCACTGCTCAGCAGGACAAGAGCAGTTCTCTGGTATGACAAACTGCAGCAAAATAGAGCACCATGCACACTAGAACCTTCTCCTTTTCCCAGACCCCTATCCTTGGCTTTGTTAGGAATCAGTGATGAAATAATATCTCAAATCATTCTCTTTCACATGCAGATCATATGAAATTGATATGATCAGCAAAACAAATGCATGCACTCCTTTTCATGTCTGCATCCTCACTGCAGATGAGAATTTTCGGGAGTGTGCATTCCACTAAGCCGAAGAGAAGTTTAAAATCAAATTTACAATTTAAAATGAAGCTGAGAACATTCCTCTTGTTATGAAGGATGAGTTTTATCTTGTAATTGTAAAAACTAGATCAGATGACTCCAGAAATCACTCTGCACATACAGTCTTGGTTGAGTGGAGAGGAACAAGAATTTTACAGAGAGTTTTAAAGGAGTGGACATTGACTCTACTGGGGAAAATTGATAGTATTAAAAATATTAACCAATGCTTTCATTCTTGACTGTACAACTGGTCTTTTATGGAAAAATGATCCTCTGTCATGTTTGAAAGCTGGACTCTTTTTCAGACAAAAACTGCCATTTTCTACTTGAAAAGAGAAAACTTAGTGTGTTTTTAAGCCACTAAATAAATAAAGAAATTCATCTATCAGAAAGATAGAAGAGTTTTGGCAAGCGGGAAAATACAGGGTATTAAAAAATATCTTGAGAGAAATCTTGGCCTATTACCTTGCAGCTTTGCATGAGTTCCATTCATCCTAGCAGAGTTCCAAGGGAGCAGAAGACCTGCACACGTGAATTCAGCTGCAGGATTGAGTCTGTCAGACAGGGAGTTTGTCTTCATTCCTGCTGTAATTCAGCACAGTCCTACCGTGCCTGAAGAAAATTATAGTGCTAAGATATAGAAAAAGGAAACATATGAACCTGGCAGAACCTGATATAATACTTTTCAAGCATAAAACCCTCAACTTAATTAAACTAGCTCTCAGTGTAAAATCAGTGTAAGCTTAAAAACACTTTTGTGTAAGAAAATCAAGTGTCTCATGTTTTATTAATAGAATTAGATGTTTCTAATTCATCTTTTCCTTCTATTTTGCAGTATAATTCTAATGGTAAACTTGTGAAAATTATCTTCTAAAAGGGAATTTAATATTCAATATCTCTGTCATCTTAAGCAGACTATTCTCTAACAAATGATAATAATACTCTTTATACCTATATATTATAAACTTATGATTTTTTTATTGCTTAGATAATACACTTTAAAAAAGAAAAAAAAAAGGCACAGAATTAATTCATTCAGAACTGAACCTTATGCCTGAGTGAGCTTCTAAAATTTTCAAGACAGCTTTAATGGTCTTGTTAAATGATCTCTACCCAAAATAAATTCTAGGTGAGTTCACAATATTTCACTTTGTCAGAGAACAGTTTCAATATATAGTAAAATATAATTAACTCTGTTAACAAAAATTGTGCTAAGATCCACTTTACAATACAGATGGCTTAAGACTTCTGAAAAAAAATTTCTTCACAGAATGGGAGGTGGGTTCATTCTAAATTTTGACAAGATTTGAGGGTTCGAATGCACGTAAATTTCTTTTTTTCCTCTGGATTTGCTCCTTCAGGTCAATTTCTTTCGTGTGCTGGGACCCTAGAGCTGACGCAGCCCTGCAGGTGGGGTCTCACCAGAGCAGAGCAGAGGGGCAGAATCCCCTCCCTGTCCCTGCTGCCCACGCTGCTTTGGATGCAGCCCAGGACACGTTTGGCTCTCTGGGCTGCGAGTGCCCATGGCTGGGTCATGTCCAGCCTCTCACCCACCAGCACCCCCAGGCCCTTCTCAGCAGGGCCGCTCTCCATCTGTCCATCCCCAGCCTGTGTTGATACCAGGGTCTGCCCTGACCCATTCTGCAGCATCTTGCACTTGGCCTTGTTAAACCTCATGAAAACACCATTTCTTGAGCTTGTCCAGGTCCTTCTGGATGGTATCCCATCCTTCAGCTGTGTCAAACTCACCACGCAGCTTCACCTCATCGACAAACCTGCTGAGGGTGCACTTGATCTCACTGTCTCTGACATTGATGAAGGCATTAAACATTGTTGTTCTCCATACAGACACCTGAGGGACACTACTGTCCTTTGGGACATCAAGCCCTTGAGCACTAATCTCTGATGCAACATATGAAGCTCCAACCAGGTGTTCTGAGTCACCACTGATGAGTCAATGATAGGTTCTTATAGACATAAAACAGAAGTGAAGCTTGAACAAACACTGCAGTATATATAAGGTGTCATATACAATTCCCAGGCAGCTAGATATGGCGTTCTACTATTTCCCTTTACTCATCACAGGTTTTCTGAGCTGGGAGAAAGGTGAGGAAACAGCTGCTGACTAGTATTGAGTTTCGTTTTGGAATTATATCCAGTCTTGTGGTTGGTTTGTGTTTTGGGGTGTTTGGGTTTTTTTTTTTTTCCCTTTGTTATTTTAAATCACATTAATTATAAACTAGAGATTCATTCTTAAAGAGATATTGTAATTGATCTTTGGAGTGTTTATATACATGTATATACACAGACACACATACATGAGTTGTATATATAGGCATGCAAATTGAATATATATCTACATATGAGATACATGTACTAACAGGCTACAGTGGACTGGTTCACAGAATCACAGAATATCCAGAGTTGGAAGGGACCCATAAGGATCACCGAGTCCAACTCCTGGATCTGCACAGGACATCCCCAAGAATCACATCAAATGCCTGAGAGCATTGTCCAAGTATTTCTTGAATTCTGCCGGGCTTGGTGTGTGTGACCACTTGTTAGAGCCTGATAATAGAAGAAAGGCTACAAAAAGTGCTTTGTTATTATGCCTGCTTACCATAATCACTCTTGAACACCTGAAAACTACTTGGGGGATGAAACGTGAGTAGCCTGCCTCGAGGCCCATAAAAAGGAAGGTGAAACTGGTGCAAAGGTGGATGGGAAAGCGAAGGGCAGAATCCCTGACCTTTGCCTCCCCCGCACCACCATGGCCTGCTGCGAGACACCCTGGCGCCTCCTGGAGCCGACGCCGCCCGCTTGGGGAGAAGCTCCCGATCCTGCACCTCTGGACCGAAATCACAAGTGAGTTGAGGAACCGCATCCCTGCTCCTGTGTCCCTTGGCGAGAGCGCCGCGAGTGCACCAAGGTTCGGCTGCAGCCGTCGGGCACCGCGCCTGCATCCCGGAGGATGGGCCGCTGCATCCCAGCCAAACTGCTCCCGAGATCGGGGAAGGCAGATAAGAGCTTCAAACAGCAGGGGAAAAAAAGGCAAAAACTGCTCCACTCCCCCCACCCCGTCTCAGCAGCAACAAAGGTAGGACAGTGTGGTGGTGACCTATCCTATGCTTTTTAAAGTAACCTTGGCTTTTTCTAACTTTTCTCTACTTTTCTCTTTCTTCCTCTTTGCCTCTCTTACTATTAAATAAAAATATATCAATTTTTGGCATCAGCATTTAATCTCGCTTGGTTTTTATCTCGGGGGTTTTTTTGGGAATATTTTGGACCTTCATAGTTCTTACAGTTCTTTCTGTTTTATTCACAGAAACTTAGTTTTTTTTGCTCCTCAGTGTTTAAATACTTTCATAACACTACCTGCCTGGGAAGCCTGTTCCAGTGGCCAGCGACCCTCTGGGTGAAGAGCCTTTTCCCAATATCCAATGTAAACGTCCCCTGACACAACTCCAGATTCCTTGGCTCCTGTCAATGGTCACCACAGAGAAGAGATCAGTGCCTGTCACTCGTCCCTCACAAGAAAGTTGTATACTGCAATGAGGTCTCCCCTCAGTCTTTTCCAGACTGAACAGACCAAGTGATCTCAGCCACTCCTCATGCGGCTTCCTCTCCAGATCCCTCACCATCCTCATGGCTTTTGGATGCTTTCGAACAGCTTAATATCTGTTTTATATTGTGGTGCCCAAAACTGCACAAAGGACTCGAGCTGAGGCTGCCCCAGTGCAGAGCAGAGCAGGACAATCCCCTCTCTTGCCCAGCTGTGATGCTGTGCCTGATGCACCCAGGACAGCGTTGGCCCCCCTGGTGCCAGGGCACTGCTGGCTCTTGTCAGCTTGCCATTGAGCAGGACCCCCGGGTCCCTTTCTGCAGCACTTCTTTCCAGCACTATACATCCAGTGTTGCCCAATCCCAGGTGCAGGGTCCAACACTTTCCCTTGTTAAACTTCAAATGATTGGTGATTGCCCAGTCCTCTAATTTGTCAAGGTATCTCTGCAGGCAGTTTGACTCCCTGTAACTGACAGGCTCTATGGAAGATGATTGTGATACACTCTGAGTAATCCCCACATTTGATACTACTCCTCTGAGTTGGATAAAGATGGGTGACAATTGAGAACATAGGGATAGTATTAATTTTCTTTGGTTAAACTTAAGGTTTCAGTGTCTCCTACACAGGAGTGCAAGTTGCAACCTAAACATATTTGGTTCTTAGTCTGTAATAAATGCCTGAGCAGGCAATTTTGTGTGTATATAGTTTTCTCAACAGTGTTAGATAAAAGTTTACCCAGCCTATGTGGAATCCTCAAAAGTATGATCAGCAGATTCTGCAGTCACTTCTTTTTCAATACATTATGCAAACTCTTTGGAAAGGAGATTAGTTTCGTCCCAAATAGCAATGAGATGTTGTTTCATTAAAACAAGTTAATGAATTACTGAAGCAGCATTTTGTGGGCAAAGTTTGAAAATACTTTTTTCATAGTATTAGTGATTACAGACTAATATCTAAAGTAGCTTCCCAGTTATGAAATGCTGACTTTCCACATTTCTTCCACAATCTATTGAAATAATGCAAATCTAAGTCATAGAAATGTCACCTAAATGGTAGCATTTCCAGAAAGTGAAGCTGAGTTTGGATTATGCTCTAAACATGAAATATAGGTCTAAACCCTAAACATACTCAAGTTTTCAGGCTTAACTCCAGACAATACTAGAAAATATAGGTCTGTACTCAGCTCTTATCATTCTGAATATGACAATTATTGTATTCACATATTCTTATAATATTCCATTCAATTATCTTTTTTTTTTTTTACTTCTGAAAATATGTTTCTTTTGCTATCCAAGCTTTGCTGCTCAGAATTACTCTGAATCAAATCTGTATTTAAAATAAAAAAAAAACAAAATAAATAATTAAAATTGAAGTTATGCCACAAGCTTATTCTAAAGGCTGATAGCACCCAGGGCTGCAGTGTTTGCAAGACAGAGGTAGACATTGCTTGGAATTCTCTGGTCCTCTTCATGTGACTTTGATTTGATATATTAAAGTTTTGGCCTCCAGAGAGAACAGTCTGTAAATTTTTGGTGTCAAGACAAGATTTTACCTCGAAGCATAGACTACACATTGTGGAAGATCAGGACTTGCTGTGATCCAGCAGGCTGCTTTTTATTTTAAGGACCAATTGCATTCTAGTTTTTTGTTAGTACAAAATTCTTTCTTGTCATACTATCTTATTTTTATCCTACACACACCAGACTTTTTATCTATCCTTTACTAAATAATTGCATCAACTGGCTTTTATCTCCTAACTCTAGAGATAAGAAAGAACATATTCACTTTTAATTGTAAGTAAACCTTCATCCTTTCTGTAATTGTCAATTAGAAAGTACTATAACCACAGACTACCAGAAACCAAGTATTCCATTAAATATACATCAGACAGACTAAAATATAGTTTTTAAGCTTCTAGATTCTACAGCAGTTTAAATTATGTTTTGATAAACTGTGTAGAGCACATACTTGTAATTTGCCTGCAAAGTATTTGGAGAAATGTAAGTTTTTAACTATCTTCTCCATTACACTGATAAAACCATTTCACACTCTCAGTGGGCTTATATCTTCTTCACAGAATACAGTGTCTTTTGTACCATGAAATATATATATATGTATAGATATAGTTAAATTACATCTCTGCCTTAATTAGACTCCTTGACTATTAGAACACAATGCTTATATGTTATTCATATTAACAATATGAAATATATTGACATATATAATTTTTGAGAAAAAAAATTCCTTAGAAATAAAAATATTCTTGCAGTGGTAAAATCTGTTATAACCGGACATATCTCTTTATCTCTTCAATTCAGTTTAGATTTGAAGAGTAACGTCACAAGTTTGTGCATGTCCCAGGGTGTTTTCATATGACCTGGCGTGAACAAATTTTGGAGACTACTGCAGGATTCAGTGTGCTGATGCAGAACTGCAATTTAAAGCAGTAGCAAGGTCATTAAGGGTTATTCGTCAGTCTTCCCTAATGAGCTGCTCAGCCTTTTCAGCATTCATGTGTGTTGCTGCTGACACAGGTCTCCCAGATCATGGTTTGTCACAATTGCTAGTCTCACCTGACTTGAAATGTTTCAGCCATCTGTACACATTTCTCAGTTTCATGGCTTCAACCTTGTACAGTTCACATATTCTTATGTCTCTTTACTGGTTGAACTCTGTACAATTTCTTTCCTTACACATTGCTGTATATGATGTATACAGTTATGTCCCTTACAATGTTCAGTTCACTGGCACTCAAATCACTGCTTTAGAGACCCTCGAGAGCTGAGAAAATATGCATGCAGAGTCCTGCAAATACTTAACTCTGAACACATTGAGAAGATTTTTTTTGTCTCATTTTAATGTTAAAAGGCTTATGACACTCAAATCTTAATAGATCCGTTGGCAGCTAAATACCACAGTGGCACTTGCTCTCTCATTCGTCCTCCTGCCTACTCCCCAGGCTGGATAAGGAGGAGAACTGGAAAAGAAAACAGTAAAACTCCTGGGCTGAGATAGAAAAAAAAAATAATAAAGATAAATTAAATATAATAGTGACAGTTGTAATGAAAAGCAGGACAGAGAGAGAAAGGAAAAAAATCCAAGAGAAAAAAGTGATGCACCATAGAGTTGCTCACTACCTGCTGACCAATACTCAGCCCCTGAGTATTATCCCTGGGCCACAGTTGATGCTTCTGAGTCAACTGTATAAGTTTCTATACTGGGCTTGTTGTCCTATGGTATGGAATATTCCTTCGACCAGTTCAGGTCAGCTGTCCTGGCTATGGGCCCTCACAGCTTCTTGTGCCCCTGCTCCCTGGCAGAGCATGGGTAACTGAAAAAGTCCTTGGCTGAGGGTGAGCACTACTGAGCAACCACTGAAACATCAGTGTGTTATTGACATCATTGGCCTACTGAATCCCAGACTCAGCACTGTACAGGCTGCTAAGAAAAAAAAGAAGAAGAAGTAGAACATGAACTCTATCCCGGTCCGAACCAGGGCACGTGATTGAGCTGAGTGACCCATGGTGCAGTTGCCCCATGGTCCTATAAATCTATTTTATGCAAATTGGCTATCACAATCACTCCAAATTAAAACTAATATTAAAAAGGAACACATGCCAAATTGTTAATCAACTTTTTTTGAATGGGCAAAAGAATCAAGAGGTTGCTAGAAACCAAGTAAAAAAAATAAAGAAAATAGTTTTTCTGGAACTACAGAAACTGAAACAAAATAAATTAATGAAAAAAATGCAGTATACAAAAGAGATAAATAAATAAACAAACCTAAACAAAAAAAATTGCCAATTACTTCTTACTGCGTAAGAAGACAAAAAATACATTGAAGAGAAAGATTTCTGGATCTTGATTTGCTTCAAATTTTCACTCAAAGAGAAGGTAAGAGGGAGAGGAGGGAGAAAACTTCCAAAGAGTGCTGGAAACAGAGGAGCTGATGTTACATATACATGTCAGATCATGTTTCCTTTTTATTCTTTACTATTGTTGTTATACATGAAGACCAGCACAATTTTCATTTGATTAGTGACAATAGAACAGATTTTATATTTCCCTGGTAAAATGCATTATCAATTAAAAAAAAAAAAGGAAGAATAAAGAACTTTAATCCTAGCAGTCTGCATCCAGCTCCAACTGTTTAAGTCCTGTGACCAGGGTACCAGTAATTCAGATATTTGTATATGCTTCCACAGACGTATACTGGTTTTATTGGTATGCATTCCCTTAATAGTATAATCTAAATGCATTTTACTTGATAAGTTTTTATGCAGATCTAACAACACATTTTTCTACCACATGTTGGAACATTTGCACAAAAAAAAAATCCCATCTTTATGTTTGAAATTTATGGGAACACAATTAAAATGAGAGGGGTCCAAAGGTATCAAGATAATTACATTTTTCTAATCTTACTAAACAAGATAAATTACCTGCAGGCCCTCTTATAAAAGATGAAATCTTCATAATAAGTGAATTAATCAAGCAGCAGCTTGCTACTGCACATGCATTTATAACAGGAATGATTCAAAGACTTATTTTATGGGGAAATTAATGGAAACAGGCTTTTCATTCTTCTGCACCAATTGAAAACCTCAGCAACCAGCTGCCCACTTGTCAAGAAAACAGAAAGAAGCTGGAAACAAAGATAAATAAAAACACCTTTTTCCTGGCACTTTTGAAGAGAAAAAGCAGCTCTCATTTACAGCAGCCATCTGTTTGTTATTTAATATGGGTGAATTACATGCTGTAATGAGTTTGTTTCTGCATCACTCAGTGCAATGGAACACAAGTTCACTCTCATAATGTGCAGCAGTTTTTAAAAGCTAATCATTTAATTGGACACAATAGTCAATGACAAATGGAGATGTAAAAACTCAGCCAGCTGTAGAGTGAATATGTAATCATTGTGAAATCATATTATTTTACATGCATGAAGACTCTTTAATAGTGGCTGATATTGGTCAGCACTACAGGCTGAAGAATGGAAAAAGCATGATGAAAAGCAGAATTTCAAAACCATTCTTAATATAATTGGGCTTTATTCAGGCACATGCTGTATCTGCCATTAAGTTTAGGTACTTTATCATCTCCAAATCATTTAGTGGCCTCTCCCAGTTTTTGTTTACATTTGCTTTCAATATTTATGGTTCAGTAGGCATGATCTACAGTTTGTTGGGAGTCATCTGACTAGTTCTCTCTAGACTGCCTTATAGTTCCCAAAGACTTTCTGCTTGTTTTATTTATAATGCTACACTAAAATAAATAGAGAAAAGTGAAAGAAATGAATCTCAGGGACAAAAATGGATTCAGGTAATCTAGACTTTGGTTTAGATGGTTTTTATCTTCTGGTAAGGGATTTATCTGTTTTCAGAACTTCTTGAGGAAGCAAAGAAATAATTTTGCTTTAGACTTGTCATAGATTCAGCTAGCCTGTGAGCTTTAGCCAAATTCAGTAGAATGTAACCTTTTTCTGATGTACTAAATTTATGAATTCTTCACTTCTGAAGACTAAGTAAGCATAATTATTTGGCTTCAAAATGCAGCGAGAAAAGCAAGTTTAATGCTGATGTATACCTCTGGATGAGGCAGGACAGATCTGATTTTTTTTTTTAACTATTAAGAAAAGCCAGTTTGAACCAGGATTCAATTTTTGTTAAAAGATTCAAAGGCCTAAAGAGATTAGATGGATCAAAACAGCGTTCTGATAGGATTTTTGAATGTGTACTGCTACCCAGTGTCTTGTTGCATAAAGGCCTGTGTACTGTAAGGTAATAAAAACAGATATATCCAATAAGTTTTAAAATATGAAGAGGTAAGAAGTAAGAAACAATACTCATATATAAAATTGAAGCAATTCAGTTTATTTCCTCCCTCATAATTTAAGGAGTTCAAGACAGAGGAAAAATCCCTCAAAGAATGAAAAGATATCACCTCAACAGCTATGGGAGAGGGTACTGAAAATAAAAACAGGGGTTTATGTACCTAGAAAACAAGGGAGAAAATGAAACTACAGAGTAGACACATGTCCTTAGACATAGAGAAAATGTGGGAAAACAGCTTACTCATGCCAAAAACATCCACTCAGAAAATACAATAAAGAGAAATAAAAATACTGCAAATTGGAAAAGCCTTTGAAGCACACATCACAAACACAATCAGTAGGGAGGAAATGTCACATGACTCCTAGTAGATTACTAAAAAGATGGAAAGCAGAGTAAATCACAAAGTATTTTCAAATACAAGATTTGGAGCTCATGCTAACAAGAGGCAAATGTGTTAAACTTTTTAATGATGCACGTAGGGTGGAAGGCAAAATCGCTTGGATGGAGCAAGTACCAGTTAGAATTACAATGTCCAAAGAAACGCCAAATCTGTCTTAACCTCCCATGTGGCTGAATTTCTCTAAAGACAGCAAGGAGAAGTAATTCATTTAGTGCAGACAAGCTGAATAGTTACATCACTTCTCCCCCACCTACTGCAACCTGAGGCAGTGCTACATGGCTTCTGCTGCTTCTAAAGTTCAATCCCTTCATCTGTAACCCTATTATCTCCAGTAACAGCAGTAACAAGCAGCTAAATATAACACTTTTAGTGGAGGGTGGATGGAGCATAGAAGTAAGTTGGATCTGTATATGAGGAATACGGGTTTGAAGTTAAATATAAAAGGAGAAGAGTAATTACATGAATATGAGGCGAAGGAAAAGTCTGTGTGTTTTGCACAATGCAGCCTGACCTTCAGATCTGATTCTACAGGTGTTGTGTTCCCCCCAGCTTTAGAGAGAAACTATGAAAACTGTACTCATAAGAGCAAATGACCAACTTCAGAAAACTAATGTCCCACTTGTTTTGTTTTAATTGTAGATTCCAACTTTGAGGAAATAGATTATGAAATGAACAGAAATCCTAATGACGATCTTTTTTTTCTACAAGAGAAATAAAGTAACACAGTGTTATCTGAGCTGATATCCTCACCACTCCACAATGATACCAAGTCTGTGTATTACTTACATGGTTTATCTGAAGGTTGAAATGCACAGAATGGACCTACATGTTTCATGGGAGTTTCATTTCAGGAAAAAATACCAACACCAATCACAGTAGAAAAGTTCTTAACAAGAGAATATCAGCAGTTCTGTTAGGATTGCCCATTTTAATTTTAAGGAATATCACTTATTGGAGAATTTATAAGGAATCACTGTTCCTCAAATATGGAACTGAACTTTTGCTGACAAGCTATCTGCATGTGATGAATAAATGCAAATGGTGCCAGATACCACTAGGTCTTATTTTATATTGACAGAACAGAAATACAACTGAAAGTACTTGATTTTTCAAATGAAACTGGCAGTAATAAAATTGGGTCACTCTTAGGTTTTAAGATTTTGTATCATTGTGTCCTCACTTTGTTTTGTTCAGATGGTCATGTAAGACTATCAAAACAATACCCATTTTTCATAGGACATTGTAGTTTAATAGATTAATTTAGACTTTATCAGATAAATTTATTCTTTGAACTTGTTTCTGAGAATTTCATGCTGAAGAAAATGTCCTATAAAAAGATCTGTGTCAAATTAAAAATTATACCTATTAATTTCCTCTTTTCTTTAAAAATAATTTTCAAATCAAAACACATACTTTACATAATTGTGCTTTTGAATTTTTCATCTCTCCTTTTCTTCATTTTCCCTTCTCTTTTTCCTGTCACTTTTGTATGGACAAGAAGTCAGTAATAAAATGCTTTACTCCCACATACTTCCTAACTTCTGCTCGTAGCTATTATATTTGATATCAAAGAATGTTAAAAAGAAGATAATCTTCCCTGAAGTGCAATCTTAGAACACCAAGATGTATAAAGTTTCTGTAAGTTGTCAAGAGCTGAGGACCAATGAGCCTCAAATATTTCAATAATCTCTATCGTAAACCTAAATAGGTTCTCTTGAGATAATAAAAGGCATTAAGATTTCCTCACAAATCCTAATGGAAATCTTGCACATTAACAGTACAGAGTCATCTACTTTTTGATCAAACACACATTTAGAACTAGTGGCCATGACTGCCAGTCACAGTACAGAGTCATCTACTTTTTGATCAAACACACATTTAGAACTAGTGGCCATGACTGCCAGTCACTTCTTGAAGTTATTTGCAGGTAGTAGAGCAGACAGTAATGTTTTGTCAATGCTGTGCAGAGATGCTTGGGAACCTCTGCCCCCACTGAAACGGACTTGAATCTATGAACATCTAAGTAAAGAAGCTTTTACTTTCTGACTCTGTTACTCATCCTTAGCATAGATACATGGGGAGAATGATAAAGCTACAGAGATACACAAAGACTATTCAATTTGTGAAGCTTCAGGTATAGGTCAATGTTGGGTAGCACAGCCTTTGTATAAACATCAGATTAGACCATTATACTCTTGGGTGTAATTCAATGGAACTCTAAGAGGTGGTGAATTATGAGCTGATCTTGGTGCTCATTTCTGACACTCAGTAGTGTTTAAATGGCTTGATTTATAATCATGACAAAAATATTTTTAAAACTTAACAACATTCTAAAAATGTTTGAGCATATGCTCATGTGCTCTTGAGGAAAGTAAAAAGAATGGAGAAAGCTGGCAAAACAAGAAAGAAGCACAGGTTGATACACTGGAAAGAGAAAAACAAAATGAAAACCAAAATATAGCCTGCAAAAGTGGAAGCATCTATTTATTACTAGAATATTGAGCCATTTTCCATCTAGGAAGTTTAACCATGCATCCAAGTATTGGAAATGGTTCACTATATTTTTTGAAAAACCTTCTGGAATTTAATTCTTCTGATCAAATTTTGTCATCAGTAATGCAGACACAGTCATCAAAACCAAGGTTTTTTATAGTCAGTGGGTAATTTGTGCTCATCATTACTATTTGCTAAGAACTACCCAACTATTCCAAGTTTTAAACAATAGAGGCTCTAGAGTGGATACTGTAGGTATACATGAGAAAATCCTTCTTCCTGAGTGCCTGAAAGCTAATAAAAACTCCTAAAATGAGACCAAATAAAAGAGAGGCAACTGACCATATTTTTTGATTAATCTGAGACCAGAACTGAAACCAAAAGCTTTGGAAGTGAAGTCATGCTTCAGAAAATAGGCACTGTCTTGTCCATTCCAAGATCTGTTGAGGTAGGTTTTATCCAGGAAAGCTGGGAGCTTAACTTCTAGGCACCAACATCTCAAACATTTATGTAAGTCTTGTTTTTGTAGTCAGTGAAGAGGAACTTAAACTGCTAAGGAGTGATTTAGCTCGACCCAATGTAAACATTTAAAATGTGTCAGCTGAACTGACCCAAAAAGTGCCTGTTTCTGTTGCCTTTAGACTAACATAGAGGCAGATGTGTCTCCTGTAGATATCTCAAGCTATTTCAGAGAAATTCACACCATAGGAATTATATACCCAGCTTTAACTTTGCAGTAGTGTTAAAATCACTCAAGTAAAGTGACAAAGAAGTGCAGATCTTTTCCTGATCAGTGTGGATTTAAGTTCAAATTTAAAATCTTCGCTGTGAGGCTAGAAGCACTGATTATTTGAGTTAAATGCAAGGAACTTTCTCCATTTCTCCACATTCTCCACTCTTTTACTAGCTACGTAGCTAAGATGTAAATATTCATTCTACCAAATGCAAGGAGTTACAGCAAGCAAGCTTTCTAGCTTAGTGAGGAGGACATTACAATAATTCTATGGTAATCAGAAACCTGGGTCTTGATCTGCAAATCTTATCGTAGTTCTTACATTGTTTACTTCTTTTATCCCAAAATGTGAAATACAGAGCCAGTTCCTTTATGGGTCTGGGCCTTAAAATCGAAAACAGAAAAAGATGTGACAGGTCTCAAAACAAGGGTGACGAAGACACAGATGACAGTGATGGGTATCCAAGCTTCTGTAATCTCCTAAGGTTTGTTGCTGTTGTAATGCTTTTTTCAGTTTAGAGAAAGTGAGATACTGATGAATCACCAATGAGACATTTGCCTAAAAAGACCTCTGCTTCTTAAGACTTGTTTGGAAAAATAAAAAAAAAACAAATCAGAAGAGAGTTTTATGTATGTATTAAAATATGTATCATATTATATTACAGTTGATGTTACTGCTTATTATGAAACTGTAAAAAGCAGAGCAAGCCTGTTCTAGATAAGTCAGTAGTAATGTTTTATGATATTTGAACTGACATTTTGCAGGCACCACAGATTCAATTCGATTAGCTATTTCAGTATCTTTTGAAAATTGTAAACATTTCCCCAAATTATGCTCTATATATTGTGCATTATGTGACATGATGTTATCTTTTAAATTCTGGTAAAATTCTAAACAAATGCAATCCTTTGTTTAGACAGCAGTATGTGCTGCCTGTAAACTTTCAGGCCACCTGCATGAATCTGAGAGCAGAATTCATAATGACATGGACACTGCCTAATCTAGGGTAAATCTTTTACTCCCTTCTAGTGGGATCTTTATCAGCAATGACCCAGAATGGCAACCAATCATTGGAACAAAAAGCTTGTATAGAGAGACTGAAACGTTCAGTGAGTCTGTCCTCCTCCCACTTGATGGCTACGTCTCTATTCTCAAAATGTTTCCAACTGAGTGTTTGTGCACATTATGCTTAAGGCTTACACAGATGCAGAAAAAAGGGAGGCATTGTATTTCTATTTTCTGTGTCTTTATGTTTCTCTCCTTAGAACTACATGGATAGAATATTAGCTAGTGTGAATATCCCCAGTCCTAAGCAGTCCACTCTGATGCATCTTTCTTGCTGTTATCTGCACAGAGGAATGCAGAGTTTTTACATCCCAATTATTTTTAGAAGAATTTTTTCATAAACCAGACTGCTGTATACATGCGCCTGCTTGTGTTCTTGTCTATCTTGACAAAATCTATTTTATAAAACCCTTTCAGTGCTGTAACAGAAAATTGTCATGAAGTTACCTCACAGTATTTTATTTCAATATAATTTATACGTCTGATCTCTGCCTTCAAATAATGTTCCTCTATTATGAATTTGGTTTAGGATCTTAACTGTTTAATGTGTTGTGAAAACATCCTGAATTACATTGTAATGATTTGTATTCTGTCTTATAATTTTTATGTTACAGGTGAAACTATGACTGACTGACCATATGTAAAACTAAGGAATGAATGAATAGCCATATACCCTCTGTCCTTCAGTGTCAGCATAATGAACCTTGAAGCCTAGAAAAGAACATGAAGTGGCAAGTTAGATTTTCACTGTAGGTGAATAATTCTATGGAGTGTTGAAAGGACATGCATGAGGCCTATATGGAACCTTAATTCTGCTGTCTATAGTATGCCAAACAGGGCAATTCACAAGGGAGAGGATAAGCCATGTATTATTGAAGGCAGCAGAAAAATGACTTTCCCTTATAGCAAAGGGAAAGCAGAAAAAGAATTGCTCCTGCATTTCCCTGGGCTCATCCTACCACAGGGCTAAGTTTAAAAGCTTGGTCTTACTGTCTTTGAGTAGAGTTTTTAATCTGTTTTAGCTGCTTTGCCCTTGGAGTGAATGAATAAATTTTTCTGATGGAAATAGGGTATCCAAGTATCTGTCTGACTAATGAGATTACTATAAACAGTAGAGAATTTTTGTCTCAATAGTTGTTTACAATAAATAGAAATTAAATGAGGCTAATAAAAATAAGAATAAAATTATTAAAAGAATGCAGAAGCTAAAGGAAAGCAGGAATAATAAACAGTAAAAAAATCAGCAGAATCAATAGACATGCTGATCTACTCAGTTTTATGATGGAACTTTGGGGATATGGGCTGCTTTTGGGCTATTTTATCTGTAGTTTTAATAGAGAGATGATATATACCACAGTAACTTCTGGGGTTTATCTCACACACGTGAGTGCCTCATAAGTTATTAGTACCGAAGCCATGAGTCATGTCACACTTCTCTTACATAGCCTCCAAAAATTCTAAGTCCCTCTAAGCCATGAGCAATATCATTAACTCAGCTCGTTTTCAGTCTTAGAGATTGTATCCAAATTTTGAGAATTTTTCTTACACTTCACCAGTGATGCATGAAAACTAGTAATGAATATGACAATGTAAGGCTGATGCAAATACCCTGACCTACATAGCTCTCTATGTAGCCAAAAAATATTTCTCTCTTTTTCTTCATTTGAAGTCAACCAAGGACTAAGTTGAACTCCAGAAGTTTACAAGAACTTTTCTTAAAAGTGTAAATTTTTCAAAATGTAAGGTATCCACTGTTTCTCAGTGGTTTTCATAAGACCTGGATATTGTTCTTCAACTAAGAGATTGTCTTAATTCTTTCAGCAGCATGAATTTATGATCCAAACACTCTGAAATCTAAAAACCTTTGATCCCAGTGTACTCTACCTCTGGGTGGCCTTTTCTTTTCTATTTATTCTGTCTATAATAATTTTTAGACTACAGTGAAAGATCAAACTGGGATACTAAAATTTTTATATGGAGATAACACTATATATTTAAATATAACTAAAACAGATTTTAGAATACTTATAAGGAAGATGGGTTGACTCAATTTTCAGTAACATGCGCTGTACATTAGTGTATGTATTTAGTCTCCTCAGCTAACTGCTAAAGAATAACCTCAGTGGAATTATTCATGATTTATAAAGAAGTAAATGGAAAAAAGAAGGATGAGTGGTAATTTCAGCTTTTCTAAGGCAGGTAACTAGAATTTCTCCTCACTACAATTACAATAATTTCAGTATGGTGGAAAGGAAATCTAAAGCTAACACAGAATTACACAGGTAGTTATGGTTGTTATTGTTTTATTGTTGTTGTGAGGGAAAGTCTATTAGGACCTGATTTTACATGTGGTAATCCAGTTACCAGTTTCTATTTTCCTTTGTTGGTTTGGGGTTTTTTGTTTGTTTGTTTTTGTTCAGTAGCATAATTTAGAAGAAAAAAAAAAGTCAGATTATATGACTAAACAGTACAGTACAAAACATTCCTAGCACTTGAAAAAATTGTTGTGTTATTTGAGATTTCTTGCCCTTCTCATTTTTATTCTGGCTGTGGTCATTTTTCCTACATTTCAAAAACCAGGAGCTTATGTTTGCTTTCTTGCACTGTTATCAAGTACATTTCAAAGGATTTACATGATTTTAAAAAATGTATTGACAAAGAACTAAAGAATATTTGTTTCAGCTTCTTCTCCATAAAAAGAATACATTCACAAAGCATCTGAAAAGGACAAATATAATTGAATAAATCAGGTGCCAAGCATGGGCCATTTCAATGCAGCCTGATGTGTTTTCCCCAGAAGACAAGAGGGAACCCATCTGAGTTGAGTTGCTGTGTGTTCTTGGCTCAGAATAATCCTTCAAGTTCTTTTTTCTACTGAAAAACAAGTGAAGACCTATCCCTCAGGAAACAAGGATACTACAAGCTCTTACTGGAAAACCAGAGACAAAATGTTCAAAACTTTAGTCTATTCTAATCAAGATTTGGGTTGCATTTTTATTATTTATAAACTCTTAGGGAGGCAGGAGATTTCAGAAAAGATTATATAAAGGAAAAAATAAAATTAGTAATATAGCTCACCTGAAGAGAATCTAGAATGCAGCTCTCTTAAGTCAATATATAGACTAGTTTAATGTATAGGACCATCTGACATTATTAGCAACAATGAGAATATTTCCCAAGAACCTTCAAGAAGTTTTTTACAGTATAATCTGAAGCAAATGAGATGAGAAAATAAAGTGCATGCTTACAGTTCACAGATAAATTTGTTAATAAGCCAGTAAATATTTCAACAGGTAAAATTTAAATCCCAAGGAACCTGGAAAATCCAAGTAGGTATTTCTAAGGCCAGATTCACTTGGTTTTTTTAATAAAAATACATTTTGACACCTTTAATAGACTTTTTGTTTAAACGCAAGTAAATTTAACTATGGGTAAGAAAAGGAAAAATATCAAAGAAGGGTGAAGTAGATACATGTGAAGGGGTGCACTCTTCTGTTGACTAACAGTTTTAGGGAAGAATTAGACTTTTTGATTCAGAATAGGTGTTAAAGATTTGAATATGCACAATCTAGTTTCACATAGTTTATGTTTATACATGGTACATTTTCTCTGTTCAAAAAAAAGATAAACAATTAGCTTTTTATGATAAAAACAATAAATCTAAATCAATCTATTTATCTCATTTTTATTTTTCTTAACTCTCTTATGCAAAACATCAGTGGAAGTAATAGAATTTTTATAGAGTTAGCAAACTTGGGTCATCTTGCTGGGTGAGGAGATATATATATACATATGAAGCTTGCCAAACCTGTGAGCCGTGATGAAGGAGCTTAATTAAAGTTCATGGGCAAATTAAAAGTGAAAAAAAATAGAACAGCAAGAAAGGCATTAATTAAGAAAACCTGTATCTTAAAAAGAGCAGACCCAAGGGTATCAGTACAGTAATAAGTAACAGCAGGGGTGACCATCAGACAGAAGATAAAATAGAGTAATATGGGGTAAGAGAGCTAGCTGTCCAGGTGTAAAGTTGTTATGAAGTCCATGACTATGGCTCAAGAACAGCACTGAAGTGCTCAGTTGGAGCACTGGAGTTGTGTGGGAAAAGCTATCTTTTACCCATGCCAAGAAAAGGTCCCATGAAAGTATCTGTTTGAACTCAGAATGCTTTTTTTTTTTTTTTTTTTCACAGAATTACTATAACTCTATGTTCTTGCATGCCTTTTCTTAGACTTTCAGATCCATTAAATAAGTAAAAAGCAAGGTATATATTTAGTGCAAAACAAATAAGCAGTATTTTGTTACACTGAAGAGAATACATTTCTGAAACTCAGTGAGAGTTTTCTTTAGGGTTCATTAGACATTATGTTTTGCAGGATACTTTTATATTTTAGTCTTCACAAAAGCTGCTCTGATTTTAATCTTCTAGATTCCCTACACTTTCTTAAAAACTTTATTAAAGGTTATCTCATTTTCTTAGGAGTTGGTGAGGTTTTGTCCAGCTTCCCCTGCAGCCCTCCCCACTGCTCTCCATCCCTGACAGATTCATAGAATCATAGAATTGTTTAGATTGGAAAAGACCTTTAAGATCATCAAGTTCAAACATTGACCTAGCACTGCCAAGTCCATTACTAAAACACATCTCTAAGTACCACATGTACATGTCTCTTAAGTATCTTTAGGGACAAAGACTAAACTGCTTCCCTGGACAGCCTATGCTAATGCTTGACAACTCTTTCAGTGAAGAGATTTTCCCTAATAGACAATCTAAACTTCCCCTGACACAACTTGAAATTATTTCCTTTTGTCCTATCCAGCAAGATGAACCAAGTTTATTAGCTCTATAAATATTCTATTGACTGGGAGAAGAGATTGATCTTCACCTCACCATAACCTCCTTTCAGGCAGATGTGGAGAGCAATAAGGTCTCTCCTGAGCTTCCTTTTCTCCAGGCTAAACCTCCCCAGGTCCCTCAGCTGCTCCTCCTGATGCTTCTGCTCCAGACCCTCCACCAGCTTTGTTTCCCTTCTCTGGACATGCTCCAGCACCTCAGTGTCCTTCTTGTACTGAAGGGTCCAGAACTGTGCCAAGTACAGAGGGAAAATCCCTGCCCTGGTCCTTCTGGCCATGCTATCTCTGATACAAGTCAGGATGCTATTGGCATGCTCCTGGTGTTGACCAACACCCTGAGGTCCTTTTCCCCTGGGCAGCTTTCCAGACACTGCTCCCCAAGCCTGTAGTGACCCATGTCCAAGACGTGGCCCTTAGTCATGAGTGATCTGACTGTATTGATCCATTGCTGTAGAATCCACAGATATTCACCAGGATTTTTCTCTAGAGAAATATACAGTACTATATATTTGGGTCATTTAATTTTCCTGTGTACATATTTCTGTCTGTAATAGGTGGTTCATTAGAGATGTTTACACTGCTCCTGATGCTCATTGAGAGGAATCTCATGCTGTTTCATGCTAATGGAAAACTGATGAAACTTTGCTGTTTCAAGCAATTAATATTAACAATTTTTTATCACCACTGTAGTTGTCATTCTGTTCTGTGGTGACAGCAGCTGCAGTGAGACTATGGTAAAGGCAAAATAAGCAGTGGATCAGAAACTATTTTGTAGTCCCTGTTAAATTCTTGCCCTGAATATGACTGCTTTGTTTATGCAAATAGATGGCAATGATTTAATACAAGATATAGATATTTTCAGAAATCACTTGAAATGGATATTAATCAAATCAGGACAAAAATTCATTTTTAGCTGGGGTACTTTAAATAAGCTGTTTGATTTTAGACAACTAGCCTTGTATCTAGTTAAAATTAATTGCTAAGCTGATTTATGTAAAAAGTATAGTAAGTATGTTAATCACATGTTTCCTTTCCTCACATTCTTCCATAATAGAGACCATACTGGAGAAGATGGTAAATGTCCCTCAATATCACCTATAGATATTTTTCAGTATTTTGTCTGATTTTGCTTTCATTTTCATCCAATTCTAAAGTAGTTGAAAATCCAGCTACTGCGATGGTGTAGGTATAATATCCCTGTCAGGATGCCCAAGAATCCTTCTTAATGTGTTATTTAACATTTTACTTCATTATATAGCTACAATAACACTACGATTGCAGGTCTAAGAGAACTTATTTTCTGGAGTTTTATTTTCTCATGGACTGCACAAAAAAATCCTCATTTTTAAGGTCATGTGACATTTATACAAATGTGTTTTCTTTTTCCTAATTCGTTTCTAAACGTTTTCCCCTCATTGCTCAAATCCAGTATTTATTTTAACCTTGAGCTTCTTGAGACCTGAAGCAGAAAGCTTCAAAGTGTTATAAAAACCATATCCTTTTTAAATCTCATTTGAATGCAAGTTCCTTACAAGCTCAAAGAGTGTTGGTTGTTCTCATTGAAGTTTATAATGCCTTAGATATTCAAATCAGCTTTATGCCTTCTATTTGTTATGCAGATTTGCAAACTTTGTATATCACATGGTTTATCTACATTAATACAGCTTTCACTAACAGGACTTACAGGAATAGATGTATACTCTAAAGATGCACATTTTTAGTACCTTGAATTATCATAAAAACATAAAAATAGTGTGTATTGCTCTCCTCTAATCAGACTCATTTTTATGTGGTGGTTGAAAGCCCTTTTACATTCCATTCTGTGTCTGGAGGTCTGTATAAAACCGATTGAGAAAAAAACCAAAGTGAAGACACCTGCTGGCTTATAACACAAATACTAAAATATCTTAGAGCCTGCTGAAAGGAGAATTGGAACAATATGTCATTACTGAAGGCTCACTTGCAAGTTCTAATGTATTATAATGAAAACAGTATGACAAACCTAATGAGACAGTGAAGATTTGGGTAATTGTTCCTACAATGTATGGTAACTTTTCCAGCCGTTATTGGCAAACATAAAACCTAATGAGATTTTATTAATTTAAATGCAGTACATCTGCAAAACATTTCCTTAGTTGCAGTCTCCTCTGCTAATCTCCCTTCCCACACGTACTTGATCCTTTTAAGTTAATTGTTCTGCATAGTACACTTTCTAAACAAAACATACAAAGCACTTACCTTAAATGTGCATTAACTTATTTTGCCAAGGCTTACTTTTGTGGGTACACTTCCACATTGGTTGGATAGATTACAGCTTCTTTCCTCTCTATGAAAATGTGTATAATGAAACTTGTGTTTTTACTTGGAATTTGATTAAGGCAGCATCTTCACACAGAGCCCAATTTTGTCACTGTTCTTCACATTACTCTTCCAGGAGTCCTATAGAAGCAATTCACATTTTGAAAGAGTAATATTTACTATGACTGAATAAGGTCAATCTAGTCATATTTTAGAACTTCAATTATTTTTTTTATACAAGCTTGTTGATAACTAAAACATACATCATGTTTATTATCTGGCTTTTTATTTTCTTAGCTTAATAAAGCCAAAAAGTTTTAAGAAAGATTTCATAAATAATCTACCATTTGATGTAAAGTTTAATTGTGTACTTAACATTTCTAACTCTAACCAAGCATGAAAACATCAATAACTATTTTGCTATTACAATTTCTTTGAGTAACTGCTGATTAAACTGTGTGTGTAACTGTAGTCTTCATCAGTATTTTCACTGAAATGTTGATTTCTGAATATTCTGTAAGTTTGTTTTCAGAATTCTGATATCTTCTCATGGCAACCTCATCAGTAGCTCAGGTTCAATGTTTTGGAAAAAGAGGTCTGGTTTGTTCCTTCAAGATCTCCCTTCTGCTATATTTGAGCTATCAAAATGTTTCAGATCCAGGAACTGAATGTTGTCTTTGATCTGAACTCCTTTGCATACACTTATATTTGGCCTATCTATATTCTTTCTGCTTATTAGTCCTGAAAAACCACCATTTTTATGCAGCTATATGTCGGATTAATTTTTTAAATGTTCAGATAATATTTCTTAATGCTTGCTTTGATAATTTAAAACACCCCCTAACCTTTACCACTACCTTCTTGGAAATGTTTTCAATTGGAATTAAACAAGGCACCAGTGGAGGTGTTCTATGCTCACTAGGTGATGACAAACACCAAGAATGACAATACTCTTTGACAGGCTCTTTTGTTTGTCGGTAATTTAAGGAGAGTTTGGAGTAGGGTTTGTGTGTTTTTCATATTTCTGTCATCTTCTCTTTAATTTTGGGGTTGCAGTTTCCTTGGAGTACAAGCTGTCTCCCTGTCTCACGTTTGTGTTTTGCATGTATTTAAGTGATATATGTGAATTCATCTGTCATAAATAACTGCAAATGTAGATATATAAATTAATAATAGCTATATAGATAGATGTATCTATAGATCCTAAAGTAGATGTATGTTAGTTATGCTGTGTACTCAATGGAAAGAAATAGGTACCTCATTAGAGAGGCATCTAGCAAAGATCAGATAGATGAGTTTCCTTCTGAAACCACTATTTCTCTCCACTACTTATAATAGCAGTCAGGAGTAGCTAGACCTTGATACTCCATTTCATATCTATCTATTTATATTTCCGGTATGATGAATCCCAAACATAACATCACAGAAAGCTTCACTCTTTTCCTTCTCTTCGTAATTTTACACAGTTAATTTATTTCTATAACCAAAGAGATATCTTTCAATTAAATTGATTTGATCATTTAGTATACAATCTTTCTTTTAAAAGTGTAAAAAATGGCTGATTTTAATTACGTTCATGAAAAACAAATATATACAAAAGTGTTGCCTTTGTCATAATGACTAATTTGTTACTCAGTCACTCAGAATTAAATGCACTTCAGATAGTGCTGATTTCTGGTTCATTTTCTCTGTTGTATTTAGTGCTGGATCTTTTTCAAGTTACAATGTCATAAAAGGATGACAAGAAAAGTCTTGACTTTGCAGTCTCGGATGAAAGAGCATTTCTGGATGAAGGTACCCATAACACACTGCCAAATCATGGCACAAAAAGCAATAGAGCTGTCATGAAGTTCAAAAATTATATTGTCTCTGCTAGAATAACTGGGAAGAGATAATATTCACTTTTCCCCTGAGTTTTACAGGTCATTTTGAATTTATAGCATGGCTTTTTATTATAGTTTGTAGAACTTTTAGGGACTGTAGTAATTTTTATCAATTATTCTTTCACTTGGTCAGAAAGTCCTGCATCACGATACCACAAAATGTGACAAAACTAATTAAATAATTTATCTTAATTGTGCATCATACTTTTTCATGCCCTTGACACAAATTCTAAGAGGCAGGACACAGACAGGACTCAAAGTGAAAGTGAGTTGTAGACGTAGAAAGCACAGGGCGGCTTTGTGTACAGGAGGCACTAACAGGAGACATCTTTTGTGTAGCCTAATTCTTGTTGGAACCATATCTGGCCACAGCTAGACTCTGATCTGAACCCTTCACTCATCTGGTAAAATTATAGGAAATAAACTGTTCTGCTCTGACTAATTTATACATTCTCTTAGACTACAGGAAAATCGAAATTTCTGCAAAGTGTCTGACTTTCCTAAGTAGAAATTACTTGAACTCTGCAGTTAGAATTGGGAGTGTTTGGGGATATGACAAAGGGTGATACCAGGGAGTGTCTTTCTACCTATGCTGCAAATAGCCATATCCTGCTAAGGACTATACAGACTGATAATTTACTGCTGTCAGGAACTTCCTAATGGAGATGAGAGCATCTGAAGAGGGATACACTACTAAAACTGTCTCAACCAAAATGTATTAATGCAACCAACTTTTTTGGCAGCAATTTATTTTTTCATTTTCATTTTTGTTGGACTGTTAAGGTAAAATGCTGATTTTTTAATAATAATTAAATGCATTTTTTGTTATGAAGATTCTTCTTAGTTCTAGCATATATCTGAAAAGACATCTTTAGGCAAAAAACTTCAGTAGAAGGTCATATGCACAGCTTCCCAGTGAACTGCTCTGGATAACCCAGTTGGTAATCTTGCACCATTTGTATGACTGCATGCAGCCAAAGGCAGGGAGAGGAGTGTCTGCCTTTAGCAAGCCCCTGTAGACTAATTGTAGAGTAAAGTATATTAAATAACCAGTAGGAAAAAAATAATAAAAAAAGAAAGTCTGCCAGGCAGGACAGCAGCCAAGGGAGACTTTAATCAGCAACCGGCAGCCTCCTTCTTACCCCGAAGACTGCATAAATGAGAAAGGTTTTGGAGGTCTGCCAGGGAAAAGGAGTGCTGAGGTTAGTAGAAGCATGACAGTTTCCATTTTTCTCAGTCTCTCCCCCTCATAGATTCACTAGATTTCCCTCCTTTATTATGCAGTATTATTTATTATTATTATTATTATTAGTAGTAGTAGTAGTAGCATTAGTATTATTATTATTATTAGTAGTAGTAGTATTAGTGGTGGTATTATTATCAGTATTAGTATTATCATGGTTGTTGTGATTATTATTATCATAGAATATCTGAAGTTGAAATGGACCCACAAGGATCATCAAAAAATCATCACTATTAATAATAATAATAATAATAATTATTATTATTATTATTGTTATTATTATTATTATTATTAATTATTTTACTACATAAAGGGAGCGATAGTTGTAAGTCATGCCTGAAATGTTTGATTCCAAAAATCTAAATGAATTGCAAACAGAAGAGATTCCCAAGAAAATAGACTCTTATTGGAATCTATGGAAAACACTGTTGTTACTTCCAGACCATCGTTTTAGTTTCTGTTGCGAGAGATTTCTGGAAGTCTTAAAGCAAGGCCAAATTCATTTCTAGATCAGATTTTTCAAGGCTTTTTTCACCAATATACCACTCTCATATCTGCTTTCATTTTTAAAGGCAGCTCCCATAGTCCCCTTCACCTAACAGATGAATTTTATTTTCCTATGGTTCTTCCTATGCCTTGGCTGTACACTTTGTTATATAATGTTTAGTATTTTAATAATAGTGAATGTACACATGGTTTTGCATTACTTCATGTTAACATCTAGTTAACACTGTCCCAAGTCTTAATGCAGCCTGTCTTCACTGTATTCTTCATGATTGCAAACGTGGGGCTCAGTCTGTTTTAACTCACCAGTTTTCCAATGAGGGAAATCCCAACAGACTAGAAACAGGTGCTGCAAAATGTCCCATACCTATGTATAGGCTAGATGTGAACAGGTAACCCTATTTTTCCTCTCCATCAGCCATGTCAAACCAGCCATGTCAAACCAGCTGCCCAGCAAGTGACAAATGTACACCTATGCAAGTCAGGCTAAATACGGCCAGTCTGACTTCACCTATTTGCATCTAAAGTAGTAAAAGTAGTCCCAGTGGTAATCAATTAGTAGAGGGATTGCAGGTGAGATGATCTTAAGTGCAGGATAAATGCAATTTGTCTCTAAGCTCTTTGATTTATCCCATAGATATCACCATCACTTGCATGTGTAGATGATAGTATATCTCTTAGTGTAATCTTATTTTAAACACTAGGGATGCAGTGATTCTACTGTACTCTGATTTTTGACTATATTTGTAATAGAGAAATCAGATATATTTAACAACTGATCTGGTTAGGTTTTTCTTTCCTGTCTAGATTTTAGTAAGCATTTTGGCCAAGAGACTGGTATCTGCTTCTTATTAAAATCCCCGTTCATGCTCATGTTGCTATAAACTCCTGAATGCAAAGGACTGTGTATTTTCTCAAATTCAGACAAAATTCTGAGTATTATATATATGACTTTCTATATGTGTCCCCATTTTGTATCAATCTAATTAAATTATTATGCATAAATTTTACATTGTGCTGTAATATCACCCACGCCTGTTTTACCTTTTGAGCAAAATCCTCATTGCCTAAACCTGTAAAGCACAACCTTAACTCTATGTACCATATATTCTAGTTTAACTTGTGAGATTTTGTAGCTCTTATTACTTAAAAATCTGACCTCTATTAGAAAGCAATTTACTTTTCTACTTAACAGGAGTGACCTACCAAATGAAGAGCAGATGATCATATGATACAAACCAAGACTTCAAAAGGGAAACTAAATTTTCTATCCATTTACTATGAGGCATGTCATACCTAATTCACGTGGTGTTTTTATAGATGTAGAATAATGTGCAATAAATTAATAGTTTAAACACCACTCTATTCCAGAATAATCAATCAAAAATGACATCTGATTGATTTCTTCTTTCAGATGAGAATTTACCCATTGCTTAATTGATTTTAATATTTTTCAAAAGGTGATTTGAAAGTCATATGTTTAAAAAAAGCTAATTTTTTAAAGTACATACAGAAGGATGACTGATTTTGGCTGCTAGTAGCTCTTCCCTTCTTCCTAGTATAATGTGAGAAAATCTGCAATTGCAAATTCACAGCCACAAAATACACCACTAAAATTAGAAGGAGTTTCCAAGAAACTTCAGTTTTAAAAGTTTGCAAATATCTTCCTGTTGACTACAACTTCTGAACTTCAGTTGACATATTTCTTTTGAATGCAGTAGTGAATGCCTGCTATACTATGAAGAAAAATAGGTGAAAAACTCCCTTGGGTCCTATGATTGTAGAACACAGGTACTATAACTAGCAAGAAACAGATGGCTCCACAGCACAGAAGCATTTTAAAATAAACATTAATACAAGTTGGGATAAAATTCTTATTAGGAATGCAGTTTTAATCATGTTAACTGTTGTTGACATTGGTACTTAAAACTGTTTCATAGATCCTAACAAAAAGAAAAAATCTAATTAATGTGAGATATGATGAATGTATGCCATTAACAGTATTATTTACAGTAAATAGTCATCTCCTGAAAAAATGAGTATTATTTTGGTTTAATGAAACATAGTCCATAAATATTTTTAATTGCTTTCATGATAGTTTCAGTATGCTTGTTACTAATGTCTAGTCATTTACTTGTTCTGAAATATGTTTGCTGATTTATAGATCATACTAACCTCAAGTATCTTCTGTAAGGAAAGCTGTGATTCTTTGGCTATGTAATCATAAGTGTTTAATTGACCATTAAAAAAGGCAGCCATTTCTTTATAGTTAACTTGACTAGATACAGAAAACCAGAATTTTTTATTAATATATTCTAATAACTATGCTACAGTACTGAAATGTAATACTATAAGGTATGCCAACAGTGCACCACCTAGGAGGTCAGCTTTAAAATAATCTTTCAGTCTATTGTTTTCTCTGGGTGAACAGCTTTGTCACGAATTCACAAATACCACAGGAAATGTATTAATCAGTCTCTTTTCATAGGCTGTGAAACATAAGATTATATTTTGAAGAATGCATTGCTTCTTTGATTTTTTTCATTATCTTTCATATTAAGATAAAATTATTAATGTGAAGGGTTGTAAAACATTTGAACAGACTGCCCAGGGAAGTGGTGGAGTGGCAACCTCTGAAATTGTTCAAGAAATGTGTATATATGGCATTGGGAGATATGGTTTAGTGTTGAACATGGTGACAGTGCTGGGTTGACTGTTGGACATAGTAATCTTAAAGGTCTTTTCCAACCTTGTCAAATCTATGATTCCTTTAGCTCCTGCTACCTTTGCACATGCCATTCAATTAATGTTTTGTTTTATTCTATATTGAGTCATATATACTTGAATTCAGTGAACACCTGTTAATAAGGACTGTATTTATTTTGTTGACAATTCAGTTCAGTATCCAGAGCTTAAGATCAATCCTTCCATAATACTTCCATTCTGAGAGGAAAAATGCTTGAGTGTGTGATCAGTGTTCCTGACTTCAGTATAACTTCATTATTTTCATTATTATTGGGAAAGTTTAGTCACTTGGGCACTCATCTCACCCGTGAGTTTAAAATATGAAGGTAGTCAATAGGGAGGCTACCTTTGAGCTGTGGGATTTGAAACACCAGACAACTGGAAGTCCATGTGGCAGACTCAGAAAAATAATTAGATATTTCAGTTTTAGAGAATCATTGTTATCTGGCAGAATCATTTTGCCAGAAAACTCCTTCACTCTGCTGACATGAGTCCTATTCATCTGAGTACATGCTGATGTCTACAATATAGATGTCCAAATCTCAGCTAATCATGTTAGATACCTTTATATTTAAAAGATACCTTTAGGGCATGGTTCATCTCATCCTAGAGTAGACGTAGACATTCAGTCAGATAAATTAGGCTCTTGAAGTACTTATTGCTCTCCATTGACTAGAAAATGACCCTGTAATGACTAGTTGGAATGTAAAAAGTCTGCGTTGCAGGTGTCTACATTTAGATGGAATTAATTTCTTCCCAAGGATGGCTTTCAGCTGCCTCATCATAGTGCCATGTGTGATTTCTTTTTTTGTTGAGGCACCTTACAATGCTGTTAGATATGAAATAGGATAACCTAAAAAATTGCATCATGTAACCTCTGTTTAAGTAACTGAATTCCTCCCCAAAATCTTGAATATCTACTTAAACCTCTAGACAGATTTATAGTCTATACAACCATTCACAAACTTAAAGCCAGGAAAATTCTAACATGCAGACTATCTGTCATCTGACAAATGGCATAACTTTTTACAAACGCAAACCTAAAGACTTTCTGGAGCTACCTTCTGTTCTACAAAAAAAGAGTGTATATATCACCTCAAGACAGTTGAGAATTTACAACAAGACTACTTACAAATTTTTCTCAAATTTCACATAGAAAAATATTTTCTGTTACTTATTCCCCTTTAATTTTACACTTGTGTATCTGATATTACCTTGGAACTCAGAAAACATTTCAAGCCATTTACTTTACAGGACAGCTTAGGCCTCTCCCTGTTATAGAATCACACAGAATGGTTGAGATTGGGCGAGACATTAAAGATTATTTTGATCCAACTCTCTTACCATGGACAGGGACACCTTTCACTAGACTAGGTTGCTCAGAACCCCTTCCAGTCTGGTCTTGAACATTTCCAAGGATGGGGAATTCACAACTTCTTTGGGAAACCTGTTCCAGTGTCTCACCAACCTCATAGAAAAGAATATTCTTCTAAAATCTCAATCTCTTCTAAATCTCCCCTTTTTTGTTTTAAAACCATTCCCCCTTGTCTTATCACTACCTTCCTATGCAAAAATTCCCTCTCCACCCTTCTTCTAGACCCTTTTAGGTATTGGAAGGTTGTTATAAGGTGTCCTTCTCTTCTCCAGACTGAGCAGCCTTGAATCTCTCAGCTTGTCTTCATGTTTCTGCCATCATTTGTGGCCCAGAGCTGGACACAAAATTCCTGGATCTCACATGGGCAGAATATGGTGGGAGAATCATCTCCCTTGAGCTGCTGTCCACACCTATTTTGATGCAGCCTAGGATGCAGTTGGCCTCCAAGGCTGTGAAGACATACTGTTGGATTATGAGAACGCCAGCTCCTTCTCCACAGAGCTGCTCTCAATGAATTCTTCCAGTGTTCGTGTCTGGGATTGGCCCAACCCAGGTGGTGCACTTTGCACTTGGCCTTATTGAGACTTGTGGGCCTATTTCTCATGCTTGTCCATGTCCCTCTGGATGGCATCCCCACCTTCTGTTTTATCAATAGCACCACTCAGCTTCATGCCATCTGCCAACTTGCACTCCATCACACTTGTCCATGTCACCGATAAAGACATTAAAGAGCACTGGTCCCAAAACAACGCCTTGAGACTCACCACTGGTCTCCACCTAGACACAGATCCATTAAGCACTCTGGCTGGATCCAGACAGCCAACTTCAGTCCATGCTTCCAGTCCATATCTTTCCAATTTGGAGATAAGTGTGTTGCTAAGGACCATGTCAAAGGCCTTATAGAAGCCTGGGTGGATGGCATTGGTCACTCTTCCCTTGTCAACTGTCTTCAGAGCAAAATATGTAGCAAGAAATTTCTAGGGCTTAGGACCACACGTTGAATGATGTAGGGAACGAAAATATTGAATAGGTGCTAATAAATGAATGCCATCTGTTATCTGCATTAAACAAGGAAAGGCTCAATTAAAAAGTAGTAGATGATTGTATAATTAAGGTCTGTTGCAAGTTATGTTTATGACAGAAAGAAAAGAGATATAAGGTATGGTCGACCCTTAACTGCTGGCATTCCTTAATTTTCAGGTGTTCAGCTTCACAATATCAATACTGTGCTATTAACAAAGTCTCTGTGTGCGATGATCTAAACCTATAGATGTTTTTCTTTGATTTGAATTAATGGCATAAATGAAAGTCATCATGTTGAGTATTCTACAGATGAATTTTGTAGAAATATCACAATGGCACGTCTTTGAATTGGGAAAAAAATATACTGCTGGGAAAAAAACATGTTCTTGAAATAATTTTATATAAATGTGTCTATGCATATGTTACATCATATATATATATATATACACACACATAATTGTATATTATTCCAGGTATTATGTTAATGTAATATCCATTAACAATTATATATAGTCCTGTATAACAATGTTATATTTTAAAACTCATGTAGTGACAGTCTTTTTATGTGTGCCATATTCTCCTTTGAACCAGGAAAATATCAGTGGAACTATGTGTCTCTTCCAAAATTCAATGTCTATGTTCACTCAGCTCAGTTTTTGGCATCTAGATATCCCAGTTTTGATCTTTAAACATTTCTACAATGATCAAGTGGGAAAGCAATATCTGAAATTACCTTGAAAATAGTTAAAATTAGAATGCATGTGTAAGTATATGTTTTATTTTGCCAGGACATTCTCCTAACATGATCACATAATATAATAAATTTATTCCAAAATATCATAATAACTGAATACCTGACATATCTATAAATTTTTATATAGAAGGTAAAAAACATTGAGTGCCCTTCTAACTGGCGAGTAATCAGGCATTTATTGGGTAACTGCTAATCCTTTCTTTTGAATTTTTCATTTCTACCACTGCAAGTGATCAGGTTACATGACTTTAAAACTATGACAATACTCAATATCTAAAAATGAAATAATTTTCTGTTACTTATAGCAGAGATTCCATCTCTTGATTTCATAAATTTTTAAGTAAATTATTTATGATATATATTTGACTAGACTGGGAATTGTACAGTCTTTGCCACAGTGCCAATTACATTTACAACTTTTCAAAATTATGCATTTCCTGCATTTTACAAGAGAATTAAAGACACTAGGAAAGAATAGATCACCTTAAGCCATTATTCACAATGATTTGGGGATGTGGTAATTAGACTCCCCCTGAGCCTTTTTTCTCCACTATTTGCTGAGGACCAATCTCGAAAGTGATTTCATCAAGGTAGAGAAAACATGAGAAAATTTAAAGAGATCAGTCAGCCTCAGCAGAGAGAAGAATACATAAGTTGGGAAAGTTATAAAGGTACAAACTACTGTCAAACTGTTGTAGTCTACAATATCAAGAAGAACTAACTTTTTTCCCTACAGAAAAAAAGAGATGATAATTTTCTGTGATTTCTAATGACTAAAAGAGAAAGTTTGTATAGAAATGTTCACGCTAAGTTTTGTTGTGTTTCTCTAAAGAGCTTTGACCCCCAAAAACTGATACAAAATTTGCCATATTTTGAGGTCACAACTTTGAAGAAAGTAGAATATGTAATACATTTTTCCTCTGTGTGTTTGCTAAATAGCCTGTCCACACATACTTCCAGATGCTAAGGTACATTCTTGTCTTATCTCCTTTCAGTGATTCATCCAGAAAAACTTTTAGAAAACCTGTGTTGCAAAGAAATCGTGGACTTTTTCTTAAATTTACCCTGTTAAATGTCAGATTAAATATTCAGAATTGCTATGGGATGAATTTTAATTTTTTCTGTAAGTTCCCACAGATAATTTCTGAGGATAATAAGAATTTCTGAACATTCAAAGGTGTTTCTTTATAGGAAGAAAAGCAAGACTAGAAAAATATGAATATCAAATTCTTACGTAGAATATTGTTAGAACTGACATAAACAAATGTGAAGAGAAAGGGAATGGTGTAATTAGGTACTTCCTTCATTCATCCTGACTGCAGTAACAAAATTATGGAGTAGTTCAACTTTGCAAGCCCAAAATTGTACAAATTTTTTTGCATAAAAGGGATGGAGAGACAGAACAACAGCCAGGTGCATTATTTATGTTGTACTCATTAAGACACGATTTTTTCTATAGACCAGCTTAGAACAAAGCACTGACTGGAAATGGAACCGTCTGGATGTAATTCTGTGCAAAGTGCTCCAGGGTGGCCCTGCCTGAGCAGGGAGGCTTTACCAGAACACCTCCCTGTGATCCCTTCTGACATTATCCATTCTGTGAAATACTTGAAATTGCAAGACTTTTCGACCTTCCACTTTATGGTTTTATCAGTTTATTTATTTGTGTGTGACAGGACCATCCTGGACCTATCTAGAAAAATCCAAAAGTTATTTTTCCTTTGCACCTTAGATGAAACATTCTAAGAAGACAGGGGGAAAAAAGTTTCCTAGAAACTGCTTTTTCAAACCTTTCTGTTTAGGAGAGCTGAAAATGTAAGTATAATTTCAATTTAGGATAGATTGATTTGACATCTTTTAAACAAGCAGTTAATCTGTTTCCTATTTGCTAGAGTACTACAGCTAAGTGTTCCATTCACTGCCTAAGAGAAGGCACATGTTTGTTTAAAACATCTTTGCTTATTAATTATTTATGTTGAATGAACAATGCATATTATCCCTTGAAATATTCTTTTCATATGTTTAGAAACAATAAGGAATAAAGGAAACCAGGAGGGAAAGCCAGGAAGTATAATTCCTTGTATTTTTATATTTACTCCTTAGTCCTTAAACTGCCAATAATGTAATGACCAAAGCTTTGAAAAAGACATCAAAGTATATGGACATTTATTTTGATCCACTATATGCATTATATATATATATATACACACACATATAGTGATGCAATGATAAACTCTTCATTGATATAGAGTTACCAACGTGTTACTGTCATGTTTTACAATATTGAGATGCATGTTAAATTTTACTTCTATATTTTTAATGAAAAGTGGCTATTATGTGAAGCACACCAAATGTTGCAGAATCCCATTTAGTATAAGACAGCATGGAGCATAATAAAACTAGCAGTTTTGGTGCAAATAATTTGATTTGTATCAGAGGTCATTCAGACAACTTGCTCTTGTCTTATCCTGATTGTATAGAATTTCTTCACAAAAATACATACTAACAAATATGAACTATTGAAGTTCTAAGGAAGTACCATACATGTGAAAACATTTTGGAATTTCCATGGAAGATCAGATGCTCAGCTGGTATACACTAAACTGTTTCTTTGCAATGATTTTTAGTTTGTAACAAAATACATGGTGTGCAGATAGACAGGTTGGCTGATACAGCTTTCTTGTGTTAATATGTTTATGCTAGTCCTATTTCTTGCAATTAATTCCTTCTAAAAAAGTTTATGATTCATTCTGCTGTAAAGAGTGAATAAAATATTTTATGTCTCTAGATAAGAAAAGTAAATACTCAAGATTTTTTTTTTCCTGTAGGCTTTTCAACAAAGTATAAGTCAGTTCTGGTTAACTGTTCACATTAAGGGATTTGTCATTAATAGCTTCTGTAAATTTCTGGTAGATGTACTTAGTACATATAAGATAGGTTATGTGACATTTGTGATGTTTAATATTGAACATGAAGCAAAGCAACAAATGTAGGCCACAAGAGTTATAAGAAAATTATTTCTGGTAATCTATTTTTTAAGGTATGAGATTAAAATGACAATTTTCATGACATACTGGAGGCTCTTTCAGTCGTTTCTGGACAATGGAGAGTTAAAAATAGGCACATGTTCTTGCATTTAAAAAAAAAAATTCTGTGTACATCTCAGGGTGACAGATATGCTTATATTCTGCAGAAATGTGCTTCTGAGTGACAGGAGCCTTGAAACGTTGTTTATGTGTTTAGCTCTGAATATCAAGGACATGATTTAGTAGGAAGCCATCATGTTAACACCATTAATAGCATTTCACCGACATTTATAATCCAATACTGCATAAGACCATTTACCTCTAAAACAGACTGTGCAGAGTTTCCACGTCTGAGTCACTAGTTTTTCATATGCTATCAAAAGGTAAAAGTTTCTTAGTAAAACAGTCATCCCCTAGTAAAGAAATACATTAATTGATGAGTTCTGTATCGTAAACATGAAAGCATATACTTTTTTGTTGCTGTTGTCATTGCCAGAAATTCTGCTTGCTTTTTCTATTATTAAAATGAATGTCAACAGAGAGGAAGGTATGTTCCTGCTGTCACAGGGTGTATGCTTAGACTACATCTGAACATTGTTTTTCAGGGAGAAGTGTTCAATGATTTGATCACCTGTCAGACATGTCTCTGTGAAATGTCTTGCAGAGCCTTCAGTTCTCTTTCTCTTACCATCTGTGTACCAAAGAACAAAGCCCCTTTTCCTATAAGTTATGCTGGCGTAGAAAAAAAATCACAGGCATCCATTTGGGGCTTTTGTTGTCCAGGTGGAATTCTTCTTTCTTCCACAGAAACGTAGAAAATCAGTATCACAATGTTTTTTCCTGTGTGTTTTCAAGCCAATATCTAACAATGTATTTCTATAATCTGTCAAGTGTCTTCTCTCTGTCTTTTTTTTCTTCAGAGTTCAGAATTCTTTCACAGACATATCACTACAATAACATATAATGCATGTTTCTACAATGTAATGTTATACACTAAATCACGAAAGAAGAAATATTCCAATAGTTCTTAAAAAAGTGATTACTAGTTGAATTCTTTCAGCAGAATAGGCTTTTTCGTTTTAAAATTAGCAACGACATCCATTCTTCCTGGCTCAAGGCATAATATCCTACTGTTACTCATCCTGATGTTCCATGCACCTGTATCATATTGCAACTTGTTCAGCTTCCTGGCCAGAGGACCATACTTTACCTGTATCCTCTTACAGTTTACAAAGATGTCTCATATTCTCTATATCAAGAGAAAAAAAATGCTTTTGCCAATGCAGCAAAAATTCTATGGGGTTGTAAGATTCCTCACTTGCTCTTATAGCACTGAAGTCTGTCTTCTTACTTTGTTAATAATAATCATGGGAAAATTTTTAATTTACTTCAAATCAGATGCAAAAGGGATATAGATCCTGACCAGAACATAATCTAAGTCAGTGGGTAAAGGATAACAAGCTCCTTTTGCTGACATTCTTTTATACAATGCATGACTTAATAATCATATTCTGAAGATTTTAGTGACTGCTACATAGGCAAGACCACTTAACTATCAAGGGCTTTTACCACAGACAATGTCTCTTTTTCAGAATCTTTGCTAGTCTATGTAAGGTACGTGGATGCTGCCAAATAATGAGGGTAAACAAAACTGGAACAAGATACGGAGATGTGATTTATTTTATTTTTTGGGGGGGAAAGGAAATGCAACTGTCTGGGAGATTCTAGTGGCTCCAGGATTAGGGTGAAAGAGAGAGTTCATAGAGCACACTAGTCATGCATTAGCCTTTGTTGCATTAGCCACAGACATATCAATGTTAAGAGATCTTTCTGTGGAATTATCTCAGTTTTTAACAAGGGATGTTACGCCAAATACCACAAACCTACATTTTCTGAGTAAAGAACTCTTCAGGATTTTCAAACATAAAATTGACATCCCAATAGACCTCTCTTCATTTAAATAGACTTATTAAAAATTTAAAACAGATGAAAATAGTTTCAATGAAATAAATAAATAATTAAGGCAAATCTGTATGCTTGTCACAAACTCGATATTAAGAATTAAGAGAAGACATACAGGTCTCTGACATATCTGTCTTTTTTTTTATATAACTAAAGGTAAAGTTATTTTTTATGCTCGATATTCTTTTCAAGTTTACCTGATCAAACCACAAACTAAAAAATGTTGCCAGATAACTTACATTGGTAATAATCATAACCTTTAATCACAGTTAAAAAGAATGATACAATGCTGTTGTCTTTTTTTTAAATAGTGGCCTTGCTGAAAAGGGCACGTTAGCATGCTTCAAGCAATTTTAAACATTGATTTGACTGTGAAATACAATAACAGATTGCACTTTGAAAACTGGTCACTAGCAGTGCATTGTCAGCAGGCCTAGACAGTAATCCCTGAGTGTTGTAAGACTGCTGCCATTAATAACTGAGCTTGTTAGTCGAAAGCTGGCAAAGACTCGAGTGTTTAAGAGGATTACTGCTATAAATCATATTAATTTTTTTTTAAACATTCAAGGTCTTATTCATTAAAGGCTTTTGCAACAGAAACAGCTACACCAGGATATGATTCTGTTTTGATAAATGACTAGGACTTTGATTTTGCAAATGCTTGCAGTGGGCTCTTTGAAGAGTACTTAAAGGAATCAGTTATTCAATTTCTACATATGAGGTCCATTTCCTTTGTAGGAAGTCAACACACTAGTCAGCCATCCTCAAGCAATGAGGAAAAGATGGATTGGGATTCCATAGGTTAGAGATCTTGGGAAGAGGCATGCTTCAAGCGCTGTGCTTGTTAGGTACTTGTATATGTAATGCTACTTTGGCAGTGTACTTTCATCCATACAGCAGAATTATTTTAGATCTGTCCTTAATAGAATAAGGCCATGAGGGGTCACAAAGTTGGTCAAAGGGCTGGAGAATCTACCCTATGAGGAAATGTTGAAGAATGATAGGATAATGAAATGGTTTGGGTTGGAAGGGACCTTAAGAATCATCTAGTTCCCCTTCTCCTGCCATGGGCAGGGGCAGCTTTCACTGGACAGGCTTGAATTGTCCATAACTTCTCTGGGCGATCTGTTCAAGTGCCTCACCACCATCAGAGTGAAGAATTTCTTCCTGATACCTAATCTGAACCTGCTGTTTTTCAGTTTAAAGCCATTAACTTTCTTTTCTCCCCAGAGAAGGCACAGTATTCTGGTACAAAAGGGTTAGCTGCCAAGAAGATGGAAGCTCTCTCTTCACAAGGAATCACATGGAAAAGACAAGGAAATACAGGTACAAGTTGCATTGGGAGAGGTTTCATCTCAATACAAGAAAGAGATTTTTTGCAATGGAAACCATCAATCAGGAACAGCCTTCCCAGGGACATGTTAGATACACCATCCCTGGGGGTTTTCAAGATGCAATTAAACAGTTTTCTTACTACTCTCTTCTAGGGTTTCTTTCCTGATAAAAGATTGGATCAGATGATTTGAAGTAGGTTTTGACCTTCAGATTTCTTACCCCTTGTGCTATGATCGCTTTTTGGCATGTATTTTTCAAGGTGAGAAGAAAATACTTTTATAGTCTTCCCGCATTCAATGTATTTCCATAGATAGAATAGCATGTAGAGTACTATGATCTGTTTTAAATACTCCCAACCAGCACTTAACAATGAACCATTCAAGTTCTGTGGTCTTCTAAGAAGAATACAAGTGAATTTTTCTCTAGATACCTTACTCATCCAAGACAGATGACCAATGGATAGTGACATGTCATTGCTTGGCTTGACCATTTCTATACTGCACGTCAGCAAGACAAATGGAGGATATATAATCTGGAAATGAATTAAATATGAAATGATGAAGAAATGAAATGCAATAGATGTAAGAGGCCTAACAAAAGAAATTCTGAATTTTATTCTGCCATAAGTGTGAATTTCAGGCTTTGATTTTCAGGGCTTCTATGATCCAGAAGATACTTTATCCTATATTTTATTTGTCTCTACATTCCTTATGCCTAAGACCATATCTGAATCAACTGGAAATAATGTTTTCTTTAAAAAACCCCAAACCCCGTGAAATCCCAGCAAAACTTTCAAAATATATACACATACATTCACATAAACATGCTCAGTTGTCACTTGGTAATAATGTAAAACAACACTATATTTAGCTTTTTAGTCAAATATTTCCCACAAGGAAACTAATTGCTACTCAGGCACACTGGAAGTCATGCTCAGAAAAAACTTTTCTTACTTTGTATCTTTTTCTGTTGGTATTGCATTCTGCTTATCAGTAAGAATGTCAGAAGTGAATGTACATCAGCATCTGCATCATGTACTCTTCATTCATCCTCAAAAGGGTGTTGATTCTTCTTGCCAGGGCATCAAATTATCAGCTTATCTATCACTACATCTTTTTCTTTCCCAATCTTCTGTTTTCTGCTCCAGGAATACAATATCAGGAAATGAAACACTGATGTTACATTATGAATCAGCTGAAGTAACAGTAAAGTTGCAAGACTGGCAGCATTTTAGTGTCTTGTCTTCCAGCTTTATGGGTGCTTTCTGACAAAGTAATCATAAGAATTTATAACTGACCTGTGTGTGACCATCTAAATGCTACAAGGAAGAGATATTCCATAAATGTTCCCCATAATTTAACATCTTGAACCTGTTAAAAAAAATAAATTGTAGAAATGCCTAATTATGTATTATATGTCAACTCAACAAATCAACAGAAAATTTGAATATCTATTATATATGGATATATATTTATTATATATATGAGCTACTTTTGATGGTAGTTACAATGAGACATTTCTGCCTACATTATACAGAAAATACATGAAAGAATGTCTGAAGATACACTGTAATGCTCTTTTTATACATGATAAATGAAATGGGAAGGAGGAAACTTCCAATTTGTTCCTTAGTAAAATAGCTTTGCAACTAAAAACAATTTAAGCAAGACAGATTTTCTTTATCTTTAAATAAAAGATATTATTTCATATGGATGTATCTACATTTATATATTGTAGATGTTTTTGATACAATGAATATTGAATTTAAATTTCTTTCATATTTTACTGAATGTTTCAGTCCATATATCAGTCAATAATAATAGAGGTAAAATAATCTTTTATTATCTGTATCTGGAAAAATGCAAACATGAAACTTCAAAAAATAGATCTAATAAAAACCATTAATGTGGATTTGCTTAAAATTCTTCAGAAACATTAATTGGCTTTCCTCAATATGACTTCACAAGATTTCATTCATGAATTCCAACTAGTGAGAGCTCAGCTTCTAGAGTTATCTTAAAGGCTTGGGGTAGATTGGTGAGTCTTTAATATGTAAAGTCAGTCTAATTCTGTATAAATTCAATCCTTAAGTAAATCAAATGTACAGAACAAAATATCTGAGACCTTAGAATAATTTTCAGAATTTCACTATGATTTAAAAAATGCTGTAACTGGAATATCTTTATGAACTTTGAAGTATCATTGACCTCATTAACTCACTGAGGAAGAAGAAGATAATATATACTCAATTTGGCAAGAAAAAAATATGAACAAAATGAAAAATTTAAAATGACATGCAGTGGTAGTGCTAATTTTGGTTTATGATTTCAATTATAAAAATATCTGATATTTTTATAATTGGCAGAATTTTCAGGTCAATCCTCATGAAAAATATAATGAGTAAATATCAGTCAGAAATGTTTGTACTACTTTTAAGACACTGAGATTCTCACTGAACTTCTAATCTTTTTTTCTAAAGATTCTTCAAATCAATCTTCATTCATAGGTGTGTGATAGAAAGGTTCATAAAGACTGGTTTTTTCCACCTGCAAAAATCAAATCTATCACTGTATATTGATAAATTTATTTGGATACATATTGCAAATGCAACTGGATATTTTCTCAAAAATTTAATTTCAAAACTCATTGATACCTCAATTTAAAATAATTTTCTATTCAACTGAAGCCAAAAAGAAGGGTGAACAATGTGAACAGAGAGAGATTGTGCATTAATAATGTGATCTTTTCACTACTTTGTCCGAGATCAAAACTGAGTGAAGCAATGCTTAAATAAGACATATATATACAATCAATTTTCATCTAAAATGTTAAACTTTACTTTGTGTAATGACAGAAATAATATTTTGATGTAATTGTCTTCTCTTCCTACAATGGTGCAGGAGTGTGTTTTCTTTTACTAGAGTGGAACCATATTCATTGAAAATCCATTCCCAAAGAAATCACACAGAAGTGTCCTGAAAAAATATAACTGTCAGAGAACCAGAGTAATATGAGGGTGTAAATCCTTGCTTCCATGAAATGATTTAAGAGCATTTAGAAAGAACCAAGGGGACAATCTAGAAGACACAGTTTGCCATTTGTATTACACCAGTTTTTGGTTTTTTGTTTGACTTTTAGTTGAAATACTCCTCTTTGGATATGTATTCAAGACCTTATGCAATGCTAACTCATAGTTTAGGGGTTACAGGGTGACATTGTTCACCTGAGTATTTATAAGTTAACAAATTTTCTTCCTTCTGCTATGTGTGAGTAAACAAAACAGGACAAAAATTAAGTATTCTTAAATTAATTTTCATGGTAGCTTTTCATGAGCCAGTCTCTTTATACAGTATTGTTGAACCATAGGGAAAATATTTAAAAGCTATTTTCTTAGACAATACCCTATTATGTCTACAGACTGACTAGAAGACAGCTAATTCTTCTTGTTTCAGGTACAACAAGGGTGTCTTTTATTGCATGAACAACCTCCCAAGAAACAGAAAATTGAGTTGTAAGAGAGATTTCAGATGGTAAGTTTCACATGATCACTATGATTAGGGAAACTCATTTATTTTGTATATGTGTGTCTGCTACATGAGCCTTGACTTTTTAGGCAAATTTTAAAATTGGTACATTATGTATGCACATCATACTAGACCCTTCAGCTTTATTACACATTTTCAAAAGGCACAGGCCTTCTGAACAAAATCAAAACTAGATTTTGTCATATATGTACAAGGAATACTGACTTCATTTTACTCATGCATGAGATCAGGAACCTACTAAGTGATAGTTACCAGCAGTTAGTAAACTTGCCAGCTTGTTGATATGTTACATTTTTATACATAAAAAGATAAGTATATAGTGTTAAGCCTGCCTAAATGAAACAATGAAATATTAAATGTGATCAGGAAATTTGAGAATATATGTATGTTATAATTTCCATTTAGAAAACCATGATAATTAATAATTTAGGATTAATATACCACTGATATAGCATAGAATTAAAAAGTGCTTACAGCACAATGAAGTTGTGTGTTTCATTTTTACTTCAACATAAAGATAAATACTGTTTATAACTGGCAGAAAAAAAGATCCAAAAGCCTTCTCAGATGTTTAATGCTCATAAATAGATGGGACCTTGAATTAATGTGTTCTTTGACAGGAAGCACCTTTATCAGCAATTTCCCCTAACCATGGATCTGAAACAAAAGTCATCAAAGGCTTTTTTGTCCCTTTTTTTTTTTCCTATTTTTCCATTGATTTAAATTGGCTGACTGCCAAGGTGTGGAATCAGCATGGTAAAATCCAGCAGGACAGGAAGATGAATTAAACAATACACAATTTAAACAGACCTGCTGTGCTGAATCAGTTCTGACTCAGAAGGAATAGTACTGAGTCACCAGAATCAGTGTATCATATTGTAGGAAGTTTCTAATTTTGAATATTGGCAAAATTCAACTTTGCACAGAGTTTAAAACCCTGCAAGAACAAAGGGCTACATAATCCAGCTGCAAGTCAAAAAAGATTAATGTATATTAATATAAACTGAGAAAAGCTAACAATCTGGAAAAGGGGGAAACATTTAGAACTTCAGAGTGGTTTGAAAGAGCTGATATCTGAAAACTTAATCTTCAAGGAGGCGATTCATTCTTGGACTACACATAGGAGAAATTATTTGATAATTATTTCCCAATTTCAGAATACAGTAGTGAACTTCAGTGTTTCTTCTTCAGTTTTCTGTTCAGTATGTTTTTTAGGACTGCCGCTGTTTAACTGATGGGCCTACATCACAAAGATCTGCATACATACATGCTTTCTCATGCAAGCACACACACTTAAAAACAGGTCATCTACAGTGTCCACAGAATCACAGAATTAATCAAGTTGGAAAAGACCTCTGAGATCAGCAAGTCCAACCTGTGACCACAGCCTGGCATTTTAAAAAGACCATGACACTAGAGCCACATCCAGTCTTTCCTTAAACACCTCCAGGGACAGTGACTCCACCATCCCCCTGGGCAGCCCATTCCAATGCTCAATCACCCTTTCTGTGAAGAAATTCTTCCTAGTATCCAACCTACACATCTCCTGGCACAGTTTAAGACTGTGTCCTCTTGTCCTGCCACTGGTGATCTGGGAGCAGAGACCAATCCCCACCTGGGTACAACCTCCTTTCAGGGAGTTGTTGAGTGTGATAAGGTCACCTCCGAGCCTCATCTTCTCCACGCTGAACAATGCCTCATCTGCTCCTCACAGGATGTGCTCTCCAGATGCTTTATCAGCTTTGTTGCTTCTCTGAACACTCCACCACCTCAATGTCCTTCTTGCAGTGAGAGGCCCAGAACTGAACACAGGATCTGAGATGTGGTCTCACCAGTGCCAAGTACAGAAGCACACTTACCACCCTGGTCCTGCTGGCCACACTATTGCTGATACAGGCCAGGATGCTTTTGGCCCTTTTGAGCACCTGAGCATAGTTATAGCTCATGTTTTGCTGATTGTCAACCAGAACCCTCAGGTCCTTTTCTGCTATGCAGCTTTCCAGCCCCTCTGCCCCCAGCCTGTAGCACTGCATGGGGTTGTTGTGGCCAGGACCCATTACTGTCCAGGTATCTGATGGGTTAATACTAGTGAAAAAGGAAAAAATCATGCAAAATTTGTCTAATATATTTACCCTCCAAAAAATTCTCATTAACTATAGTGTAATAGTTCACAATGCCTGCTATCGAAACACTCCCACAGACATCATAAAAAAAAAATTGTTCACATTCTTTAGAAACGTTTAAGAAATATATACAATGAAAAATCTATTGCATAAAGTAGAGACAGATCAGGAAAGTGGAACAACATAGAAAAGAAAACTGATTCCTCAGTAAAATTGAAGCAATAATGGATAGTACAGAAAGGAACTTTGGGAAAAGAAGAAGAAATAGAAAATCAGGAATATTTTAATTCTAGAACAGGAAAAAAGCAACAGGAGCATCTGGTATTATCAAAATAAAATCAACAAGAAGTGACATATGTTTTCCGATCCTGGATTGCACAAGATGAGTTCATATGAAATGTTTTCCTTTATGATTGACCAGATACTTTGCCCTATAGTGCTTTTGCATTTTTAGCTACTGAAACTTTTCCTTTCCCATTTGTGGTCTTGGAACATTGAGTATTTCACATAATTAGTAAGTGTTGTCAAGCCAGAGCAAAGCAGCGCAGTAGCTGGCTGACTGCCCAGAAGTAGAAACAGAATAGTAAAATCTTGCAAACAGGACATGAAGAGAAGTTAAACAAGAGACAAATCCTCTATTTTTGGCACATACTCAACTTGGCAAACTGGGAAATTACAGATGGAAAGTGAAAAAAAAAAGAGAAAGTTATGAAAAAATAAAAGTCAGATATGCAGTTGGATAATTTTGCAAAATTCATCATTCCATCAATCTTTGGATAGCAGATACAACATATGACATAGAACATACTAATGAAAATGAATCCCTTCAAACTGGAAATTCCTGAGATAAGTAAGCCAAATAGATCAGGGAAGACATTACTGGTTACATTCATACTAATACAACCTATTAAAGAGAAACAGGAATCAGTTTGATTCTAAGTTGATGGAGTAGCAAAAGAAGAGAGGTATGCCAGCTCCAAGATAAAATTGTATAAACCTTTTTTAATAAATTATATAAAGAAAGGAAAGATTTGGAATTTGATTTAGCTTTGTTTTTAATTTTTTTTTTTAAACATGGACATCATTATAGAGATTGACATTCAAAATATGATTGAAAATTTGGGCGGAAAAAATGTCTTATTTTGTCTAATTTTGTTGCATCTTTGATTTTCCCCCTCTTCTGTAAGGCTGTGAATTTTTTTTTCACTTACTTCTGATAAGAAACTACATTATAGGTCTACAACTTTCTTCTGATTTATCCCCAGATGCCCCACCAGCAGGCTGGGGGAGACAATCAGGATAAAACTGAGAAAATTATTTGGTAGTGATAAAGAAAATTAAACAGGTTAAGCCAAAGTCATGCACACGAGCAGTGCAAGGAATTAATTCCCCACTTCCCATGGGCAGTCAGGTGTTCAGCAGTCTCCAGGAAGGCAGTGCTACATGATGTGTAATAGTGACTTGGGAAGACAAACACCGTCACTCCAAATGTTGCCCTCTTCCTCCTTTTTCCTCAGCTGTATATGCTCAGCATGATGTCACATGATATGGATTATCCCTCTGGTCAGCTGGGGTCAACTGTCACAGCTGTGTCCCCTCCCAAATTCTTGTGTACCCCCAGCCTCCTTAATGGGGTGAGGTGAGAGGCAGAAGTCTTGACTGTGTAGGCACTGCCCGGCAATAGCTAAAGCATCGCTGGATTATTAACACTATTTTCACCATAAATCTAAAACATGGCACCATACTAGCCACTGTGAAGAAAAATTATCTCTGCCACAGTGAAAACCAGCAGGAGTTTATTTTGCAGATCACAGAATTATAGAATACTTAGTGTTGGAGGGGACTTCTGGAGATTATACCCTTCCTGTATTTTATCTGACTATCTAGAAATCTGGGAATAAACATAAAATGTAACAGCTGTAGAAGGTATTTTCTTAATGCAAAGAAAGTATAGGAGGAAAGCACATTTTAGTGGCCTAATTTATACATACCAAACATAGGCGTATATCAGAGGTAAGAGCCAATGTTGACAATAAAAATATTCTTAGTTCATAACCTGTGATGCCACTGTGAATGACATCAATAGAGCTTTAATAGCTGAAAGAAATAGATCAAAGAATTTGCAATTTGCTGTACAGGACATGTACAACATGTCCTCTTATTTTCTCCCCAAGATGTAAACTTTCCAATAAAGATATCATGCAAAAGCCACATGTACTTAACCCATCAACACTTATACATCTATGTATAAAAATTGCATACATTCAGGCTAGGTATGCATGCAGGTGACTTACATAAATATACTTGGTGTTTACTAGATAAACTTACCCATGTGATAGATTTTTAAAAATTACAAATTAACAAAGCAAAAAAACAAAAAAAAAAGTCCCAACATGTCTATGAATGGCTGATCACCAGTGAAAGCATATTTTCCAGAAGTTAGATTTGTGTGACCTTTTCTGTGGTTGCTTCTGATACAAATGATCTCTGTGTCAGTACTCTGTTTTAATAAAAAAATTTTGGTAGCTACTTTTATATGTATACAGATTACATCAGGCTATAACACAAATACTGATATGAACAAACTCCTTTGATTCAGAAGTTGTCCAAAACACCTGACAATGTATTGAAAAACTCCATCTGTGTCTGAAATTTGTGATTGAATTAAATCATGCATGTTGTAACTTTACAGCCTCTCATGCTGTGAGATGTATATTATCTGACTAGACAAACAACAAACAAATATAGTATGAGAAGGGCCACTCATATTGTTCCCTAAATTGCTTAATAGCTACCATAAATTGTGAAAATACTTCATCTTTTTTATCTGCTTTTTTTTTTAGTTGGTTGGTTTTTTTTAATTAAAAAAATTCCAAGATCACCAGCAACTTCAGAGAAAGGCATTTCTGAAACACTTGCAGAATCTTGGCATATGTTTTGATTCTACTCTGTCTGGTTACATTAGACTGTGTAATAGGGTGAAGGTTTTACCTACTATCACACTCAGGAGATTAAGCACAATATGGTCCTTCCATATGGTATTTGTGCCTAAAAACCAATGAGATTAGAATGCCTATGCTGAACATCACTCCATATGTTCGTCAGAATAGACCATAGGTCTTGATAGAACTAGGGATTTTTTAAAGATTTAAATTAATATCTTTAGCAGTGCCTCAGAAACATCTCAAGCACTGCCAATAATTATTGTGTTTCATCCTCTCCCTCTTCACAATTATGCTATTATGTATTATGCTAACAGCTATTTTGTTTGTTTCCAGTAAGAATTTTCCTTTGTTAAATTAACATAATTATTTCACTTCTATACTGAAAAATTTATACTCTATTTAAGAAAAATATCTGGTTTGCACTTAAACATACCATACACTTAAAGCAGAAAAAAAAATTAAGTCAACAGTCCACAACGGGTTTTTTGCTAGGTATTTCAGTGATTAATAAATTGAATCTAGTTTCCTGCCTAGTATTTTTCACATTTAATCTTGATACTGAAGTCACATGACAACATTGACTTTATCACTATAATTTATGGAATTAGAGAACAAAGAAATCAAAGGTTTTGGAAAGCATGTGTACAACCCCAGTAGTAATATCCACATTTCTCCCACTCAGGAAAATTCCATCTGATCCTCACAGCCTGGAATGTGAACCCTGGAATGTGAAAATTATTTTCTTAGCATTTTTTTATTGTCTAGTTATTTAAGAAAAAAAAATCAACAAACTTCTCTCTTTTCTTCTGTCTTAGAAGAAACACAGATTTTTTCCTTTCCAACTGGACTTCGGGTTAAACCGTACCCTGAAGGCAAGGAGGCTGAAAAGGCAGATGTAAAAATAGCAGTCAAAGAAGATCAGCAAATACTTTACTCAAGAAAGATAATCTTCACAGACCTTTATCTTTGAATAGCTTATATAATAATTCAACTTCAAGCAAGTTGTATAATTATCTTTTCCAAGTGTTTGGGGTTTGGTTTTTTGTAGATTTTTTTGTGAGGGAAGTCTGTTTTCTTGTTGGTCACGATTATTTATTGTTCTTTTCTCTTAGCTGGTCTTTTTTCTGACTAGATATTGTATAGAGTGGTGGCTTCTCTTTCACTGTTTCTTATTCATCAAGTTTGTGTAGGATAGAGTTGGTTAATATTCTGTCATCTCATCTAACAAGAAGCATAAATATAAAAGAACACAAGAAGCCACTGCTATTATTAATGATGACTGTCACTCAAAATGACTTTAGGTGTTTTAAATAAGATATTTAATGGTTCCGTGAAAGAAAAAAAATCTAATATTTAGTTTGGCCACTGGTTTTCCTAATTCCTGTATTGGAAGGAAATATCTCCATTCCATTGGCTTAAGGTATTTTTACTTTGCACTACAAATCTTACCTAAAAAGGGATTATTTTACACATCATTGCAATCTCTATAACAACCTGAACAGACTTCAGTGCTGCTTGCAGCTATCATTTAGGAGTAATAATAGAGTGGGTTTAAAAGAGAATATCCCATCATACAGTATCTATCTAGTAATTTTCCTCCTCTCTCTTGTATCTTAAGAAGGATTTGCTTTTTTCAATTGACTGTTTCAACTATGAGAATTCAAACTTAAATTTCTTTTATTCACTCTAGCCTGATGACAGAAAATTGAAGTTATTCATGGTTCTGTCCAGCAACATGGTCATTTTATGATATTTTTCTAGCTCTGATGTGTTTTTAATAGCGATATCAGTACAAAGAGATTGAAAGTAACACAAAATAACAGGGCAGTGGAAGCCAAATGCAAAATCAATATAACAGGTTCTCACAGAGTATTTAAATAGAAGACAGTTCTCTGTGTAAATAAAACAAACAAACAGGCAGACTATTGAGACTTCATTTTTGCACAAGTTTTTGGTTAAAAAGATTAAGTATGTCTGGTCCTGCTCTAGTGTGATCAAACTATGGCAACTCTCTTCTTTGAGACCATTTCTATTATCATAGTGGGATAACCCAGATTAATTAGTGTTTTTTGCTGCAGTCAAGTTATGCCTAAATTCACACTGATCAAAGTCTAACAATAACTTTTGGAGCAAGAAAAAAGTGTCAGACAGGTAGCATATTTAAAAATCACATTCATACTTTGTTAATCACCTCAGTAAATCAGAAATTTCACCACTTACAAAATACATTTAATACCTGCAGGTAGAAATAAATCAGTAAAACAGTAGCAGAAATCTAATGAAACATTTTATAGTTTAGGCTCAAGCTATGTCACTATTTTGAGGTGTAATTATCATATTTTTGTCACATAATAGGGAGCTAGGCATTGGAATTATATCAGTTAAACTTAAAAACCTGATTTTTTCTTGATGTGAAGATTCATTTTGTCTCCTACCTTTACAAAAAAAATCTCTGGAAATGATATTTCAGAGTATAAGGACTGAGATTCGCAGATACAGAATCTCAGTTAAGATCTAAAGATTAGTATTTTGCTTTAATTCAGCAAAGTGTTTAATCATTATTTTAGCTTCAGAGACTTCTTTGGGATCTCACTGTCTCTTTCTGCATATGATTTTAAGCATGTTATCTTCAAAAATATAAATAAAAATAGAAAATTGGAAAGACTTGTAAAATAAGGTTTCAGGACCTGCTTTTGATCCTAACAGGAAGAATTTTGGGGTTTAACTTCATCTGAACTGCTAAAACTATTTCACCCCTTATGTAAATTATAACCCAAAATAAAGTGTGAGGGTTGTGGTGCAGAGAAGTTCCAGCAATTTAAAAGATAAATTTGGATGTTATATATACAAAAGGACCTTTACTGTTACTTTATGCAAAGAGCCTGTCAGCAGTTCAAGAGCTCAAATGCTCCCATAAACCTTGTAAAACAGTCTGCTAAGGAAATGGTGTCAGCAAAACTATTATAAAGAAAATTATCTTAGAAAAACCTTCCTTGCTGGAAGTCAGCTAGTCAAGCTTGTATATGTAGATGTTAAAAAAAAATCTTTTTGCTCATCTGATATGTTTAAGTCTAGTGACATATGTTTAGAACATGCAGTATTTGGATTAACGTAAGTGGCATGTCCATAGTACATTTTCCTGATTAAAGAGCTTGAACAAATCAACTGGTTGCATCCAATAGCTTTTAAGACTGCTTGTACCAAGTGTACATTCATAAATTGCCCTCAGAATCTGTTCTAGCTGTAGATATTGGTAACTGTATGCTTGCAGGTAGATCCTCTTTGTCTCATCCTTGACAACACACACACCTACATACCATACATATGAACAGAGAAGAATTCTGGATTGCCCATCCACCAGGACTCTGTTTCTTGGTATAGAAAGCATTTTTTATTGAAATTGTACAAAAATACGGTTGCAGAGAAGCTGAAGTCATCTAGTCCTTCTCCTTCTCAGAGGATGGTGAACTTTGAAGTTAAATTGATCTGCTAAGTGGTTCATCCAGCTGAATAGTGGCTGTCTCTAAGGTCAGGGATTGCACATGTGTGCAACCTGCAACAGTACTTAACCACTCTCATTGAAAAGCTTATTTTTTCCCTTATGCTTGAACCTGTGACTGTAGCTTTTTGTCCTTCCTCTGAGCCTCTCTGAAAGGACACTGAATCTGTGTGCTATAGTACTGCTTTAGGAAGTGTAAAACTGCAATTAAAATTAACCTTTGCCTTCCCTTCTCCAGCCTAGACAACCCATTTAACTTAGCCTCTCTTCATGTTACATTCTCCATGACTCTATCTTCTCCATGATTTGCTTCAGTATTTTCACATATCATTCCTCTCTTTCTCTGTTCATGAAGTACCAGTTGGAAGGTTTCTGAATACTTCCTTTTTATGCAGTCAGATTCAAAACAGCAGTGAAAAAGGACTTTCAGGTTATGAGTACAATCCAGAGGGAGTCATTCCCTCACCCACCCACATACCCCTCTCCCCACCACTGCATGCATACCCACAGACACACACAAACATGAACAAATCCGTTGGCTTGGTTCCAGTTCTTTTCGTGGAGTATCACACACAGAAACTTGACAATTTGTGATCCAGACTGTTTTGGGGTGGGGGGGAGGAGGGAATATTCATCTGTTTATGCATCCATTTTTCTCTGACAGAGAATGAAGACTAATTTATTCTCAAGTGAAACTCAGTATTTGGATCAATTTGCAGCAGAGTTACTCTCTTTTCTGTGCCAGATTTATTGAGATAATATATTTCAATATTTAAAGTAGGTAACACTTTGCATCATCTATTTAGTTTGACATATTTATTTGTTGATGTAACTTCTGTATAAAAATATGTAGTTACAAAAGGTTACATTGCTGCTCTAGTAGGATCTGTTGTGATTTTATGAAGCATATTTCACGCTCAGTACTCAATTACAGAAAAAAAAAGACAAAATGTTTTAAATAGTAATTACTTGTTCCATAACTGGAGATCTAGTGATTTTTCTGTTGCAGAATGTGGTCTTAAATGTCCAAAGAATTAACTTTGAATCTTGTATATATAAAATGTAAAATAAGATTGTAAGGGAAAAACAAATGTAAGATTTAAAAATCTATCTGTCTACTCCATAGAAGTTTTGTTTTGCAGTTTGAAGGTCCAAAAACCAAAGTTTAGATTTAATCCATCCCTTCTGGGACAGAGTAGAAGCCAGGCCTTCTTTCTGGGCTGCTATGCATGGTAGTATAGACAGCATTTGCCGAAACTTAAAAAGGTCCTCTGTCATGAAAAGTTCTCATCAGAAAGCCCTGGAAACCTTACATCTATGGGCACTTTCTGTTTTCATCACAGTTTCAAATTAATTAGTGAGACAACTTCAAAAGCTTTAATCTAGGCTATGGTACTAAGAAACATGCATTAGACATTTCCTGTTTGCATTGCTATGTTGCTTGTTTAAAGAGTTCTTTTACTTTCATCGAAGGCTGCTGAGGACCTTAATGTGCAATATTGACAAAGTAATAAAAATAGCAAATTATATTTCTGACCGTATGCCAACTTCATTAAATTTTCAGCTGTATCAAAAACAATATGGAGGACAAAGGAAATACAGCCTTATTCAAGTTTAAACAGGATTGCAACTGAAATATGATGAGGAATAACCAGCATATTCTTTTCTCCAAATAACTTCCCCTGCACATTCCTTCCTTCGGCACATTAATATTCTGCACTTCCCTTTTCCAGCATGCACATTACAATCATGACTGGCAACTTCCTATAAGGTTTTTTTCCTAAATGTTTACATTTCTGAAATAAAGGTTGCATTCTGTCTTTCAATTATAGTATTACAAGATCATATGCTTTGAGGTATCAAATATTAATACCCTAGGTTTTTAATATTGAACTTATTGTACATGGCAAAAAGCATCTGCATGTACCACTTATTGCATCTAGAGAACATTTTGAAAATATGAGAGCAATTAAAAAAAAAGCAAAGCCCAAAAATCTTTCAAATGGCACAGCTTAATGTAGAATCATGTACCACATCAGGATAACTTTAAGAGACGATGTTTAGATTTCATTAAAGATTTCAGCTGAGACATTCCTACACTGATGATGGTAAATATTAAATGAAAAAAACAAAAGTATATTCTATAGCTATGAAATGCAGGCGAAATGCTAGTGTGGCATTAAAACTTCCTCTACAACCTTCAAAATACTGAGTGGACAACTGCCTAAATTATCCTGGAGATAATGCAAAGGAAAACATGAATCCTTCAGGCTTGATTGCCTGCATCATATGAAGCTATTTTACTCTTTACCGATTTGACAGCCTCATATTTCTTCTACTGCACTTTATCTCGCTTCCAAAAGTTTAGTAATTTCATTCTTTCAGAACAATGTTTCCTACTCTTGAAACTAATTACATATAATTTAGGAGACCTCGTTGAAACTCTTTAAGGGGCTCACAAATTTTCAAAAAAACTTATGGAAATCAACCATTCCTGACAGAGACAAGAATACTCAGTCCTTGGCTCTGGGGTGTCCCAGCTTTCATTTGATTACATTCATTTGATAAAGAAAAGAACCTGTGCAGTTACAGAGTAAAAACATTCCACTTGGAAAGAAGTTTCTTTCCAAACCCAGTTTTACTGCACACTTATAATGTTAAAGGTGGGGAAGGGGACCATTAAGGGGTTTTGCTGTAATTTTTTAATTCTTTAGGGACTTTAAGATATACCTAATATTTCAATTCTGGTAGAAATTAATCATAAGGAAAACATTCAACTGATTAAAGATTTCCAGAAAAATTTAAGAGTATGTTTTTTTCACACCAGGGTTTGCTTTTTGAGTGTCACAGTTTCAAATTTTCAGTCACACAGACAGAAAAGTGTGCCACAATCTTAATTTTTTTTTAATGTAAGCGATTACATATTCTTAAATCTTATCCTGACAGGGAACTGAAAAATACTGAATGATGGTACTCAGATTCTAGGGGTTGGATTAACTTCTACATTCTAGAATTATATGCAAAATATTTTCCTGCTATATTTTGTGAAAACCTTGGCTACTGTTTATTTATGTTATTTATATTAATTATGTGGCAGCTAGAATTTTAAGTAGACTTGTGCATTTAAACCTTCCCATCAACCTTGTTTTTATAGACATTCCCTTCTCGTTTAGATTATTATGTTTTGTTTAATGCTAATTTCTTTAATTGCATTGCAGTAGTGGATTCAAAAATGCTTTTGTGGTTAAATTATATTTTAAGACATAAAAACTAATTTTTTTCCTATCAAAACGTTTCATCTTTTTTTCCTAACTGGAAAGAAAAGTGAGTGAAAAGAACTAGTAAATTGGCTCATTAAAAGATAGTTTCTCTCCCACATCTAAGGGAGGAGACACAAAAGGCATGCAGACACTATATGGAGAATCGACTAGAAAGATTTAAGAAAGCTGTCTGCATGGAAAGAAAAGATCCAGAGGTGAATGAGTGCAGAGGTGTGAGCAAGATCAGGACTGTGCAGAGCTTCAAAGCTGAGAGATTAAATTTTGTGCACAAAGCGTGCAGATGCCAAGTTACTACAATGTTCGTCACGAGGTTTAAAACTGTGGAGAACAAGACTACCTACTGCATCTGAAACGAGAAAACTGAACAGCAGACAGAAGAGTTCCCTGTAATTGAGATAAGAATGAGCCTATCTTTAGGGGTGGGAAAGAAAAGAAAACTGCATAAAAATGTTAGCCCAGAAGAAACCTGAGTAAGCCAAAATATTATATGCTGAGATGAAATAGCAGGTGTTGTGCATGACTGTTAAAAGAGAGTGAGAGAATGTAGATCCAGAATACAAAGGGAAAAGTAGATAGAAAAATTTACTATGGCTTAAAAATTCAGATAGGGACTTTATTTTTGTACAATTTTCTCTAGTGACTTTGGTCATTAAATTAAACTGTTCTGGGGAAAAATGTTTTTTCAAATTCTCAATAAATTCAGACTTTTGAAAAAGAACTTCACAAATCTCTTTCCAGTCTCATCTGACTCTCTCTGGTTTACATTTATTATCATTTCTAGTGCACCACTTCAGCACCCTTTTTTTAGAAAAAAGAGAGGAAGTTTATGGACCTGTGCACTACTTGCATGTTGTCTCTCTCATTAGAAAATACATTGCAGTGATGAAGTGTTTAGGCTTATTATCAAGTGGAGAAATTTTTGTAATAGAGGAAGCCTAGTGGGAAGATGGAACTAGCAGAAAGCAAGATGGGCATGGGCTGCTACCACTTGAAATGAACACTGTCATAGGAAAAGTCCTGAAGAACAGGAAGAACTGGAAGCTCTGGTGAAATCTACAAGGCAGAAGAATACTTTTTCTCAGGAATAGTTACAGGTAAATAGGAAAAATAACTTTATTTCAGCAAGCAGCATAGAACCAAATAAATAGAAATTAAATATACTAGGGTTAGAATAAGGAATTTGCTATGAACTATATAAATAAGGGTCCTAATAACAGTGAAATTTTGAGAGGGATTATAGACTACAAAGAGAAAATGAACACTGTGGATGACAAAACAAAATTTTCCCCTGTATGTGTCTGGCTGAGGTAGAGTTAACTTTCTTATAGCAGTCTGTATGGTGCTGTATGGTGCTGTGTTTTAATTTGTGACTGAAACTGTTGATAACACACTGATGTTTTAGCTACTGCTGAAATGTGCTGGCACAGCATCAAGACCTACTTTCTTTCTCACTCTGTCCCCCCAGTTAGTAGTCCAGGTACAAGATGGAAGAAAAGACAACTGGGACAGATTTACCAAAGGGCTCTTCAATGCCATGTAGCATGATATTCAGCAACAAAACCCAGGTCATAGTTTTGCCAGAATCACTGCTGAAGACTATTTGGGTGCTGTTTTGCTAGTAGTAGGTGGCAAGCATTGCCTTTGCATTGTTTGTTTGTTGGGCTTCTTTTCCCCTTTCCTTTGCTTATTAAATTATCTTTATCATGACCAATGAGTTTTTCTGCCTTTTGTTCTTCTTATTTTCTCTCCTATACTGTGACAGGGCAGGGAATAAGCAAATGGCTGGTGGGTGCTTAGTTGCCTGTCAGGGTCAACTCACCATATTCCAATAGAGGCTGAATCTTACATGGAGAGATGCAATACAGAGACAAAATAGAGAAACAAAAACTTTGTTCTATAGGAGAATAAGCAACTCTTATTTATTACTGATCAGTACACATGACACTGGAAAAATGCAAGCACAGTACATACATCCAGTGTCCTTTATTTTACATAAAAGTCTGATGAGATAATCATAGAATCACAGAATAAGTAAGGTTGAAAGTGACCATGGGATGTCATCTCATCCAATCTCCCTGCTCAAGCAGGAGCTTCTAAAGCATGTTACTCAGGATAGTCTTTGGGCAGCTTTTGAATAACTAGAGAAGGAGATTCCACAACCTCTTTGGGCAATCTGTTCTGTAATGTTTACTTTAGAAAAAAAGATTTTTTTTTTAAAATACTGTGGTCCTACATATATACTAACCCATATTTGGACCATTTGTTACTTAGTTTGCTTTTTGATTCTTTTAGTATCCTTCAGTCCAGGAGTAGTTTTGGGAGAAATTTATACCTTTCTTGATATCTGTGTGTGGGCACTATTGCAAGCCCTTTCTAGTGAAAACTCCAACTTTTTCAACCAGATCATTGAATTAACTACAAAATAAATGGGCCTTTTCAGACAAAGGATACATGGGAATTGTGTGGGGTGTTATTGCTATTTATCAAGACATTGGTGAAAATCCCTCTGGAGAACTCCACATAGATTTTCTATGCTAGGGAAAAAGGAGTCCAAACTAGGGCAGCTTCAGAGAGGGAGGACCAGCAGAGTTGAGACTGGTTTATCAGCAACTCCAGCCCTGTAGGAGACAATACACTAGGTTAGCTGAAAAGACCCTTGCCTTTACAGGTGTTCTCACAGGGTACAAAAGACATGCTCATATGGTGGGCATATTTCAGTGAGGTTTAGATTGCAAAGGAATGCAGACATTGCAACAGAAAGCTTAATGCAAGATGCAGTCTTCAAGAAGCTGGAAGAATATATGGACAATCACCTCCCTTTGATTTAAGTTCTGTAGTGTCTGTGATGTAAACATGGAATACAGCTTAGCCTAAAATCCACTCTGAACAGTGAATGACAAGTTTCTCTGGAAAATATTAGACAGTAAAAATTCTGTTGCAACAAATGCATTTAAATGGATTAAGAAAAGCATTAAGGAAGAAAAAAAAGGCTTTACTCTTCAGTAAAACAGGACTTTGGAGCTGCTCAATAATTAAAGTCTTTGAGGTTAAAAGAAGCTAGTCAGTTTTACGAATTTGATATGTTTAGTAGAAGCATCTTGTAAGAGACAAGGATGGATTGCCACGTAATAATAAACTGCATTACCCAGGAGGTCCTTTGCAGTCCTAGATATTTCAGACATAATTAATCTCCAAGTAATTGTTACTAAACAGTATGAAAATGCATTGCAATGACAGTTCACCTATATATACAGTTTAAGACTTAACCTAGATTGTTTATTATGTAAATTTTAAAAGCATTTTGTTTGCTTAGGTAATATTGAGATTTTTCAGTTCTCAAATTAATTTTATCCCAGAGCATGCTGTGAAGAAATGTAAGTAACTGTTACCTAAATATTAGTCATAATGTTGTAGAAGAATCTCTATCATCTATTTCATGATGGCCTCTCTCTACCTTGTTAAACTGCTCTCTGGATTTTCCAGTCAAGTCATAATTTTTGCCAGAGATGAATGACTTGGGCTAAGGTTATAGTTTTGTATTCTCAAATTATTGAGAGACATCAGTCATTGACTTCTTGAAATGATAGGCATAAAATAATGAGTATGTACCTAATCACTTAGCTTCATAGGCTTGGGACAAAAACATTGCAGAAGTGATTGGTGAATTGATTTGCCATTTACTATGGGTTTTCAGCAAACATTTCATTGATTTGATATGTAGCACTGACCCATGAAAGGCTATAAGCTTTCGTCCTGAATTTTTATCTCTGATTTTTTTTTCTCATCATTTTAGAATTCCTAAACAGAAGCATGCCTCATCAAATATAAAGACCAGTGGTGTCAAAGTCATCTCAATAAAGGCAGATAGGCAATGTTGTAGACAGGTTTTGAGTATGTCGCTCTGGTAAATTTGCATTCAAATGACCAGCTATACCACTAATTTAAAGCTCTTGTTCCTACAATTCTGAAAAGCCAGAGCATGAACATCACAGTGCTTTTGTGAGGTCAGGAAGTATTGTCGTAGAAAGGGTAAACTGAGACACAGCATTTTAATGTATTTCTCTATGTTCTTTGAATATGTGACAGAAAGCAATAAAGTGTGATGATTTATTCTTGAAAAAACTATTCCATAGTGGTTAATGCCAAAAAGGGATCATTGGGTCTACACTGATGCCTTATCTATCAGAAAACACTGCGTTTTACTCAGCCATGTTCATGCTGGACTTTGTGATTTGTTTTAGAATATTTCCTTGTTCAGAAAACAAATTACTACAGGAAGAAGCAGGTGACAGTGAAACTGCACCCACACTAAAAAATTAAACTGTTTCTGAGCATCAGCACAAAAGTGTTGTTGCCTACCCTTGTCAAACTGTTCAAGTGGCTTGAAGCTCAGGTTTTCCTCCAGGATATTTTGCAATCTCATACACAATTCCCAGAAGTTACCTGGGAGTTTCCATGGCCAGAAATCATCATCAGGAGGAAATTTGCCTATGGCCACTCTTTGCTGGTGGAGAAGAGAGTTCAACAGTGTGGATCTGGACCAGCCTGTGTATTGGAGGCTGGTCAGAGGTGCATTTAACTTCTTAATGAATGCATAAGCTCTTCCATGCCACCTGGCTGCAAGAAAGTTGATCAAGTAACCTAAATTATCCTCCTAAGAACAAATTGTGTCTGCAGAACCAGGAAGAGCAAAGGTCTCAGCCTGTCTTTCCAATGCCAAATGTGATTTTCACATCTTTCACAAGTTACATTAAAAAAAATATGTATAAGTTTGTAATTCCCATCATTGATACAGCTCTTATCTTGCTGTGGTCGAAATCTGGTTGTTCAAAGACAGCATGATCCCTAAATCTGAGAATATATCAATAAAATAGTCTGTGAAGGGGGAAAAGTATATAAAGAAAACTCCCTGGTAGATGGCAGGTGATTATAATATCTATCATTATATAAGGCCTTAAGATTAAAGCAGTTTAAAGATATTTGTATTTCACAGATGTGTGGAAGGGAGCACACATGACTAGAATACTTTATAATGAAGGCCTAGTATGGCCAACATAACAGAAAATGTATAGCTGTCTGGAACTCGAGCTTTTAAAGAATTTTTTGAAGATGTTTATCTGTATCAGAATCTGTAAGCAGCTCCTATGTGTCACCTGGCAAACAGTTACATTATTAGGTTTGCTATGAAGAGTTTTCAGTGTATTACAGGGATGAATATGTCCAGCTATACCTCTCATGAAATAAATAGGTGTGCTCCTTACTAAAAAACCTCTTCCCTGTTAGATTAGATACAGGAGAGAATATGTAAAGTTTCTCTTCTAGATTTCCTACCACAAAGTGATCATTTATTTATATGAACCTGATTCATGTTTGAAACACCAGTTGAAATACAGGTCCATGAGGTATAGGTATATTTTGTCTCAGGGAAGAGAAACTATTTACCACTTGGATAAATATACTTCAGAGCTTTGACCCTATGCAGCAGATTTCTGCACTTTTGCAAAAAACTCATTATGCTTTTTTGTAAGTCACTCAAATATTCCTTTTAAAGTCGATATAAAAGTATCTCTTCAGTCTATATTTCTTTAACTTTTCAAGTAAAGTGTTTTTACACAACATTGTTTCTTTCAACAATGATATTGAGACTGAAGGTATTTGTCCAAGCAGGAATAATAGTCCTATAACTACAAGGAGAACCATATATATTGAGATATATCATTGAGATATATCAAATAATTATGAAAATTATCACAGTTCTAAAATATGAAAGGTAAATTATGTGATAAAGGGGAGTCGGTTTTAGGAGATTAAGAACTCAAGATATTTCTAAAGTATATATCTCATTGTGAGAGGCTGAAATGTTAATGGTTAATGACCCAAAACAATTGCCCTTTTGTGGCTGCTGCTGTTTCCAAATGTCCCACCTGAGTCTTCACTGAGCTAACAAGACACACAACACAAACTGACATCTATTAAAACTAAACTTTCTTCAAAACTTTCTCTTTTCTTTGCCTTTTCTCTCCTCATTCAAATCAGGCTTTCAGGTGAGTATGTTTGTTTATGAAAAACCTAAAGGAATCAATACTGGGAAAAGTAATAACTAATCCAAAATTTTTATCTATAAGGTTTCAGCAGTCAGTGGAATTCATTCACATTTTATGTATAGTAAGCTGTGATTTTCATACCAAGACACGTAATAAAATATAAGACATTTTAAAGTTCACCAAGCCCATGTTGTTAGCATTTGTTTTATATTTGATATATTTTTAAATGATCATCCTTTTTGTTTTGACAAAGTGTTAGCTAGATTTTTGTTTTACATTATTTTATTGTTTCTAGTCTAGTCCATAATTTCAATCAATCTCTAAATCCAGCAACAACAGACATAGTTCTAGTATTACCCACCCCCAATAAATATATATTCTGGACTGAAGAGACTCTCTGTACATATCTTTAATTTTTGTTTCATCATGGTTTTCAGAGAAAGCTAAAAAAATCCCCTAATTTGTTTTAAATCTTTATATGTGATTCATTTTCTTTTACAATCACCTTTCTTGGAACAACCTTAAATTGGTTAAGTCAGGTATTAAACACATGTTATTTTGGTAACTGTAGCTTTAACAGTACTTCTAAATTAATCAGGAGTTTAGGTACTCTGGGGAAGAATAAATAGCTAAGTGAGGCTGATAATATATTGCAATGTTATACAACCCGGCGAGAATTGAAGACTCCTGCATTGATTATCTGTTATTTCAAAACATCTTATCTTTTTTTACCCCCCCTCTAATTCAAATTGGGTATTTGCTTATGCATAGCATGGTCAGTGTTTTGGGAAGGTGCTGCTTACTTCAGAGCTTAATTTCCTGGCCAGAAGAACATTACAAAAGCATGCAAGTTTACAGTTGGTTGAAAGCAGTGTAAACTTACCACAAAAAAATGTAACAGGTTTCAGGCATGTTGTACAGTACTCTGTGAAAATAGTAAATTAAATAAAAAACCACCCCCCACTCAAAAAAACCAACTTGTATGACACATAGAGCAAGCTAAGAGATCATGTTCAGTATGTCAAGCTAAATGGATTATTTTTTAATTAATAATTTTAAAAGTTAATTATTTTAGTTATTCTGATTAATCTATACTTATTAAGAGAGATGAGATGAGATGAATAAAGATGACATTCCTTATTGATAGGAATATTCTCATGATACTGGAATGGATAAAGGAAGACACCCTTGCTCTGTAATATTTATTTATATAAAATCACAACTAGTCCAGACTGAGTGGAGTTAATTTTTAGGTGTTTGGACTCTTTTTGCACATATTTAACTGTATGGATGATGGGGAAAAAAATATCATGACCTTAGTTACTTTCAGATTTTTGTTTGTCTAACAATATTCTGTTGACATGTAAGGATTTTTCCTTTTATTTGTTTGGAAACATACAGCAGTGCAAGAAAACTGTTACTTGTCTTTACAGTCAGACTACTTTAGCAACTAAGTTGGAACTAGTAAAGCAATTTTGTTATTCTGAAAATATCCATAAGTGAAAATATGAAGATAGAAGGCATCTGTCATTCCAACAGGTTATTTCACTTCATATCAGTACATGAAAAAGCACATGGATTCTAAACTCAGTTTTTCAGGCTGAAGTGGACATCAGACCAAATAACTTTTCTCATTCTCTGCAGAAGATACAGAAGACATGGTAATTTTTTTTTCTCAATTTTTCTTTTCTCTTCTATAAAATAAATGCAGTTACTGTAAGATATAGATAACTAATCTGAGGTGAAGAATTAATTTCCTCTTCTACATATATAAATTTCTGGAATAATTAGCCTTGAAAATGTACATTTCAAGATATTTAACTTCTGCAACATCCCCAAATAATCTTTTGCTCATGTAAATGCTTGCAGTTTTTGGCATAATTTCTTACAATCCAAATAAATTTTAATTGATAATAATTTTCTCTCCTCTCATGCTTTTTTTTTTCCTCACTCTTCTCTCTTCTGCTTGGTCTTTTGCCATTTCTCTAGCCTGCTTACCCTAGGGGATCACCCCTTTGGCTTTGGTGCCCAGTTATGTCCTTCAGTGGGTCCTACACAGGGCAGTCCCAGTGCTCCACACAGGGACCCCATGCAGCTGATACAAGTTTATATGTGTAAAGTGTATAAAATATATAGAATATACTGTTCTGTGCATGCAGAGCAGTGCAGAAAATATGTATGTGCTTGTTTGTGAGTGTGTGCACATGAGAAAGGCTGGAAAGACGGATGGATGGATGGATGGATGGATGGATGGATGGATGGATGGATGGATGTTGCAAACTCTGTATTTAAAAGTATAATTAATGTTAATTGGAAAAAAAAAAAAAAAAAACGAAACCAAAACTGTACAACCACACTCCAGGTAAAAGCTCTGGCCCAAATTTATAGATATTGTACTTGCCTCAATTTCACTACTTGAAGAGGAGGGCAAATTATGTCGAGGACAAAGTATGTGGTTTGATATAAAAGCAAAAGGAATTAGACATGGGTAGAAAAGAGTTGTCCTTTATAAAATTTACAGAAAAGGTATATTCAGAGTGTCATCTAAATCCAAATCCATCAAAGGGAAGAGGACACACAGACCTGTAGCTAAGTGGGATTGTGTTTATGTTTAATGCTTTGTCTGAGAGTATCATAAACAGTTCATCCCTGTGAAAATTTGACTCCTTAATACCATCAGTATCAGGAAGCCAGAATAGTTTCTTCTTCAGTTCATTTCAGGTAAGTTAAGCAATTTTTTACATTTGTAAAGTTTTGAACAACCTAATTATTCAGGGATTTTTGGTTTTTGTTGTGGGTGGTTTGGTTTTTTCCAGGCTTTTCCCTCAGGTAACAAGTATCAAAAACTCCATACTATATGTATAGGTTACCGGTACAAAACAAAATATTAACAAAGCATAAATAAGTGAAATTTGTGCATTATTCTATTATTTTATCTGTATAGTCTTGATTCAAAGCCTGTCAAAATCAAAGGAAAGAATCTAATTATCTTCAAGTAAATTTGGGAGAATGCTTATATGTGATTGCAGCAGGTTGCCTCTTGTCAGCAACCATTAACTATGAATCGTGTCTCCTGCTAACAGCAGACATCTGAGACTTATATGTTATTATAACCCAGTTAGAAAAAATTATTCCAAGTTTCTTCAAAGTAATAGAGTTTGCTTGTCCTGCTTATTTTCCCACAGAATGTTTGCTTAAATTTTTGCAGCCTTACCTGGAGAAATTGAAAACTCCATCTTTGAGCACATCATTTTCAGAAGTGCTGAGAAATATTATAATATAATAACTCCCTTAAAAGGAATTCCTTCATTCATGTTTAGCCTTGGTACTAAAATATCAGTGGAAGAACACTTTACCACATGCACATAAAGAAAATTTCTCTTAGATCTCAATCCTTAAACCAAAATTGACTGATCCTTAGCAGATAACATATTAGTTAATCTATATATGTCATTGGGATTTTGAATGACTGGATCAATTTGTCTAAAACAAAATGCCTAAGAAAAACTGAATTTTCAGGGTAGGCATTCAAAATTTCCTTCAAAAGTAATTTTCAATGCTGTCTGAAGTTATCAACCCCCTGTAGAGAAATCATCTTAGTTAATATTAAAAATAATTACCTAAAACAGCAGTATAACTTCTTAAAAATATTTTAATATATTATTTTATTCTACCCTAAACCTTTTTCAAATATATTATTCTTACAAATATTTTCACATCTACCTCCAGCACAACCACTTTTCTCATTGTCCAACAAACTTCCCTCGTTCTGTTTTCCCAGTAATAGTTAGTAAAACATTATGCAAGGCTTATTACATTTCTTTATCCTGGAAAAGGAGAAGATACATGGAAAAGTACTAAATGGCTCAAAGTTGTTTATAAGGAAAATCTTATAATCGTTCTAAAGCAAGCAATGCATGATTAAAACTTTGATTAAAAAAGAATATTTCAATTAATCTGATCTTATACATGCTATGCAGTATCTAATCACTGGGGAATAAAGCTCTTTTGATATTAGTTAGAGGTAAAATTTCAAAGTAATGCTAAGATGTTTTAGTCCCATTGATGTTGACAAGAGTTGCCTGACCAACGTCACATACACCATGCTCAAAATTCACTCTATTAATTAAGAAACAAGACTTTATAAATGCTGTCTACATCTTAAAGATGTCCAGAAGTAAGCATGTTTTTAGAGTCACTATACTGTTTGCAGTGTACTGGGAGTCCTACAAGTTTTGCCCTTGACAATTCTTGTAATTTCAGAGGAAGCAAGTGTCCTTAAAAGTGCAAATGGGTCAATCCAGTAATTCTGCCTGAAAAAGCCACCGTCTTTTAAACAAATATCTTTGAACAGAGATAAAAAAATATTTTGAATGCATATTTTGGATGTGTAGACTCTCAACACTATAAATTATGCATGTGTTTTATCCTTTGGGTGCCTATTTTCAACTAAAATTAATAGCAAAACATCACTTTGAAAGAAAATTCTGTGTGGGGAGCTGTTAAGGTGTATGATGTATATAAAAACACAACATCCTTTCATACACAGGAGCTTCCCTTCTTCAGCTTTCCAGGTAATGTTGGATAACTGCTCAATCTTGGAACACTGATGTCTATACAGTGATGTAAGCATGCTACTATCTCTCTTCTCCTATCTAAGTATTTTGTGTGACAAAAATCTTCCCCCGGTATCAACATAGCAGTGTTCTGCCCTACCTACGTCTTCCCCCACCCCTCAAAAAAGAAAAAAAAAAAAAACAACAACCAAAACAGAACAATGAAACAAAACCCAAAAAACGCCAGCAACAAAAAAACCAAACCAACCAACCGACCAAATGAGAAACCCTCCCAAAAAACCCAAAAAAGAAACAAACAAAAAAACCCCACCAAAATGGACAAGAAAGCAAGTAAATAAACCAAATTAAGAGATTACTTCAGACTGACCTGCTGGATGCATCCTTTAAGGCAATGTCATTGGCCTATAGTTGCAAAATAAAAAAGTCATATTTTCCTGTAAATAGCATGATATTTTTTTTCTACTTTAAGGAGGAGACACGCAAAATAATCTCTAATATATGGCCTCTTCATCTCCTTACTCAACCAGGAACAGAGTGACTCTAACTTGATCTCTTGTTGTTTTTCTGCTACATGGGGCCAGGCCATTAGCAGTGCACAGATGAGTCAGTGTGTCAGAGTGAATCCAAGGAATTGAATCCTCATCTGTCAATTAGTTGTGTTAGCTGCAATGTCCACATATAGATTGTATCAGTGCAATTCCAATCTTTTAAGTAGATCCACATATCTTTAAATTTTGTCTGAACTTGGTGTGCAATGTGCCCTTTGATAGTGGTACATCTACACATTTCATCTTAACAGTTGTTATCACCTATGAAAATGAGCAGGAGCTGCCTTCATCTGGACTTACAAACTCCTTTCATTGTTACACTGATAAATTTGTCTCTCCCAGTCTTTCCACTGGAATGCCAATTACACAGTCACAGTACAGTGTAGGTATGGTGAAACTGCAAAATTATTTTCAAAATTCCCCTAAATTTCAGTTTTGTTAAGACTTTTCTCGATCACCATGAAAGGAACAAAGGATGTTTCCTTTAATGAAATAGCTGTTCACCAGCAAAAGTTCTGTAAAGAAAGTATGACTATCATAATGAAATATTGCTTCCATGTGTTTATCCCCGTGTCGCACCTTCTCTGGTGACAGCAGGCATGGATCTTTGTCTCAAATATCGTAATCACTTAGTTTTCCCAAGAAATCAGTTTGATTTTCATTCTTCTTCTTTCTATAACCATGTAAAAAAAGAATGATAAATACTTGTGTTTTCCAGTGTCAAAGCAGTGAACACTGAACTTCCTTTCTTAAGGTTGGGAGTCTTTTTACATGTAGTTTGGTTTCATCAGAGCTTTCAAGGCAATTTAAATGTCAAGTGTGCTTTTCTTATGCTACTCTTATTAGGATGTCAGAGGTTATTTTGGTGTGCCCTGGGCATGTCTATTTATTTATGGATTCAATAAGTGAAAGATCCTGTGTGCAATAATAAAATCTATCTGAACAGTAATTAGTCTTGTGATATGTGGTGGAGTAAGTAACTGTAAGTAACTCACCCACCCTGTAACTATTAATACAGCATTAGAGACTTCTAGCATTGCATTGCACATTTGCTCCTATTTCTTCTGAAACTGGGGACTGGATTTGTTTTCCACGGGATTTTGGCCACCACCAGTTAGGTTCTTGTTAAAGTATAAAGGAAAGAAAAGGAAAACAAGATAAACAGGGTTGTTTCACCTCTTATTTTTAAACTGATTTGTGATTTTTTTTCTAGTAATATAAAGCCATTTGTAATAAAATTTCAAAAATTCCTGTTGCAGCTTCTTTGATAAGCAGTCAAGACTTTCTATGTCTTAAAGCCCATGTTTTTCCTGCATTCAGTTTTTAATATAAATGTTTAGTGATTCTAATTGTAGAATAATTCATTAGAGAAGGTAGATTTCAAGAACATCTACCATAGTCATTTGAGGCAAATTAAGAAATGAGACATCTGGAGGGAAAAACACATAATGATATTATGATTATTATTTTAAAGATTTTTATTATAATGCCCATATTTCTTTGTAGATCTAACTTAATAATGTCAGGTACATAAGGTGTAAAATTATATGAAAAGGTAAATTATATTGTTATGAAAAGGTAAATTATACTGCAGGTCACATGAGGAAATTTAGAGAGCAGAAAATGAGAAAAATTTAGAGAAATAACAAAAAGGCAAGGACAGCAGATGTAAAAATTAATGTAAGAACTAATATAGATACAAAAGGGTGAAAATCTTCTGTGGAAGCTCAAAGAAAAATAAAAGTCAAAACATATGATTAAGATGAGGTAACAGAAAGGAATAAGGAGCAGGGAGCTATTTTAATAGCTACGTCATCTCTCTATTTCATGACAAAATATCATTCTTAGTACATATTTTATCAATTGATATGGTCTTCAATGTTTTTTCTAATCCTTTTTTGCTTTCCACTTTTTTGGAGGTCTCATTCACTTGTTCTCTTTTTGCCTTAATTGTTCATTTCTACTCTGCTTTTTTTCTTATTGTTTATTTGCCTTATATTTCAGTCCCATATTCATCCTCTTGCTTCCACTCAGTGATCATTCTAGAAGTGTCTTTAGTAGAACCTTTCTATTATTTATGTTGAAAAAACAGACTTCAGAGAGAAACAGACAAAGTATTTAAATTATGTGAAGAAAGCAATGTTTAACATAATAAAAATGACAACAAATTTAGCCAAGATCATGCTTTTTGCAATACCTCAAGGGACAATTTCAAATACTTTTGCATTTGTCTTAAATTGAATTATTTTAATGAGCATTTGTGCAGTGAGACAATTTTTAAACAAAATCTCCCACTTCCTGTTAGTTTAATTTCTTCAACCTTTTTGTGCTTTGAAATGAAGATTCTCTGGACATTGTAAGATATGTTTTATGTCATATAGAGACATAAAAAAAGAGTTAGTCTTTTCAAACTTAAAACTGCTTTATGTTTGCATAGCGATTGCCAATCTTGAACTAAGTTTGGTTCAATATGGCACTCATAGACAAAAATCAGAGTTTTAGAGTTCTCAGAAATTGCTTTCGTATTTTAGGAACCAGTGAGTTTTCTCCCAGTGTGACATTAAACCAATAACACACTGTCTGCAAGTGAATGCACATCATGACCTTGTCCTTCACATTTTTGTTTTTGCTACCTGTTTAGGTAATCGGTACAGTCTGAATGCTATTGCTATATCAATTAATTCAGGTCAAAAGCATAACAGCAGGAAAAAGAGATCAGTCAGTTACCATATGAAAACCCAAGACGCTGGGGCACCTTATGGTATGTGCAAACAATTCACTATACAATTTCTGGAGAGAGGAAACTGGCATACTGTTGAATACTGTTTTCCTTTGGGTAAAATTTTAATTAAAAAAGCAGCATGGATACAGGTTTTAGATCTTCACTATTCAAATAGCTGAGAGAACTGTTTGAATTTTAAAATCTTATAAAGTATTTCATTAAAAAAAGACTTCTGTTATCTTAGCCTTAAAACTGTTTATAATAGGATAGACCTGAATTTATGAGTCAAGTTAAACCTGCAGTACATTCTAAGAAAAGAAAGGATAATGAAAATTTGCAATTAGTCTTCCTAGGTCAAGCTTTAAAACCCCCCAGAGAATAAGCTGAGTTGGAAAGGACCCACAAGGATCATCAAGTCCAACTCTTACCCCTGCACAGAACCATTCCCAAGAGTCACACCCTCTGCCTGAGAGCATTGTCCAAATGCTTCTTCAAATCTGACAGGCTGGTGCTGTGACCACTTCCCACAGGGGCATGTTCCAGTGCCCAACCACCTTTTTCTAATACCCAACATAAACCTCCCCATACACAGCTTCAGGCTGTTCCCTTGAATCTTGTCACTGGTCACGACAGACCAGAGATCAGTGCCATGAGGAAGTTCCCCTCACGAGATCAGTTCCCCAGAGATCAGTTCCCCTCATGAGGAAGTTGTAACTGCAATGAGGTCTCCCCTCAGTCTCCGCTTCTCCAGGCTGAACAGACCAAGTGATCTCCTCAAGCCACTCCTCAGATGGCTTCTCCTCAAGCCCCTACACCATCCTTGTCGCCCTCCTCTGGACACGCTAATAACTTAATATCTTTCTTATATGATGCTGACCAAAACTGCACACAATATTCAAGGCAAATACTGTTCTCATACCTGAGGCACGAGGGAAAGTAACTCGTGCCATACACACCTGCTGTATTTCACAATGGCCAAGGATGTCCAGAGTACCGCAATGTTCTGACACTCACCTATTCCTTGAGAGACACACTTCTATCTTTTCCTGGAGGCATGGAGCTGGATACTGCTATATCCATACAGTTGGGTCATGAAGTGGGAACAGGGAGGAAAGGCCTTGGAGGAGCCCTGTGTCCAACTCTTCAGCTGTATTTCTCTGTAAGCAATTCTGCACGACCTTTTACCACACTTTTGCTCTGCATTCCGGGGTGATCAAATTTGTATTCATATAATACATTTGTGTAAATAGAGTTCCATCAAGATATGCTCTAGCCAAGGGTGAATGTTAAAAAAAGAAAACTATACATTTTCTGTGAAGATTATTTTTCCTTTCTCAGTTTAATATGGTTACTAGAGGCATATGAGCACTTAATTGACATCCTTTCAGTTTGTGAGGCACTAGGCATTTCTGGAATGGGTAAAAGCTTCGTTAACTCTGATTTCTAAAGCCTGGGGGTAGAGAAGCTAAAAGGATTTTTTTTTTCTTTTTCTTTATTTTCAAACCAAACATCAGTTTGTGCTTACCTTTGGATATATGAAGATGTGATGTCTGCTTAAAACCCACAGAAATGTAAATACAAAACTGGAATAGTTGCAGTAGTAAAGGTCAAGCATTTTAAAAAGTCAATATAGCAAGAGCTAATACAAGGAAAAAGGAACATCTTACCTTCCTACTTCTAAGAGATGATAAAAGCCAAACCAGAAATATCCATGAGGTATGTATAAAGAAAAGTTTAGCTTGAAAAAATTTGCAACTCAAAACTCCAAAAATATTTTTTTGCACGAATTACACTTAAGATGGATTCATTATCCCTATTTTGGGCATTTAAACTTAGCCATCCATTTCTGAATCAGTCATGTATGAAACATTTATAGTAGTCAGAAGCATGCAAATTGGAAAGTTATTTCAGTATCTAAACGTATAGTTAAATTTCAACTACAGAGGGAACACCTCTGAAACCCTGTGCATATTTGAGTTTGTGTCTTGACTCCAGATTAGAATTAAATCTGATAATTCTCTATTCCTCTTTCAGTTCCTATATTTTTATAGAAACAAGTGTCAAATGCATGAATTGGAGGGTAGCTATTGGAGGGACCAGTGCTCTCATGGGGACACTCAGTGGATCAGGATATCAAGTCACATCCTCACATCATTGACAGGTGCATCATTGACAGGTGCACATCACAGATAGCATTTTGACATACCTATATTAAAGTTCTGGAGGTACCTACCTATCTCCATTGATTGTAAATTCATAGAATTATAAAACTGTTTATGTTGGAAAAGACCCTTAGATCATCAAGTTGAACCATTAACCCTGCATTGTCATGCCCACCATTAAAACATGTCCCTAAGTGCCACTGCTAATTCTCTTTTAAACACCTCCAGGAATGAGGATGCAACCGCTCCCCTGGGCAGCCTATACCAATGCCTGGCAACTGTTTCAGTGAAGAAATTTTTCCCAATATCCAATCTAAACTTCCTTCAGCACAAATGAAGGCCATTTCCTCTTGTTAATCACTTCTTGGGAGAAGAAACTGACCCCCACCTCACTACTACTTCCTTTCAGATAGTTGTAAAAAGCATTAAGGTCTCTCAGCCCCCTTTTCTCCAGGATAAACAACCTCAGGACCCTCTGCTGCTCCTCATATGACTTTTCTCTAGAGCCTTCATCAGCTGTGAATCCAGTCTGACTAGTTCAGACTTAGAGGCAGAAAAGGTAACCAAATACCCCTTGAAATTCCCTAGATATCTTTCCTGAATGCCATGTGTCTTTTATCATCTGAAAGTCTCGTACAGCTGTTGGAAGTCATCTGGAATGTAAAAACAGATATCTAAGGTGACATTACCATCAAAAGATTAGGAATCTAGAAATCACTTGCTCCATATAGGTAACTACTCTGGCTTGAGATAGTCGGCTCCCATTTCGTACTTAATCTTCCTGCTGAGTAAGAGTGTGGTACAGACATAAGTTATGGTAGATTATGCAATACACAGATAATATATATAAGTATATACATAGATATACACTAATATTTTTATAGATGTACATGTAGATAAAGATATTAGCTAATATATGTTTCTCAAACTCTTGTCTATGAACTGATTGCAATTACAGAATTATAGTAATAATTCATATTTCATTCTCATAATGAAGCTATGTTGCATATTTGATACCAGTAAGAGGTGTTTTGGTTACCTCGGTAACACGGGCTTTGTGACTTTCTATGAGATACAGAACAGAAAACTTCATCAGTACTTGTGGCAGATCAGGTCATAAATACACTTCCTTGTGCTTACAATTTATGTGATCAGGTTTTCAAGAAAACAAAACTTAAAATTTCATCTTGTAGACAAGGCTGAGTGTACAGTCAAGGGTCTCTTATGTGTTTGGTGTGTTGTGTTCTGGATCCATCAACCCCTTTTCTGAAGACAGCTGGCAATAAGGAAAGATTCAATTTCTTTTATATGTCATTCAGACTTGAAGAAAACCATTCCTCTGTACCCTTCACCAACTTCTTGGACTGTTTCCAACTCTGATTTTGTCTAGTACTTTTCCTCTTGCATTTTTACCATTCTTCTCAGTACCTATGTCTAAATATTCTCTGTAACAGTTCATAGTTCCTTACCTTCTGTAAATACTGTCCTAAATTAAAAACTTTCTATGCAAATGTTTGTTTTCTTAAGAATAGTGAAAGTTACTAAGCCTACCACAGTCCATTCTGTATGACTATCTTGTGAATCACCTATCCTGTACACAATGTATTTTAATTAAAAAAAAAGTATTACTGGTTCTGTAAGAGTATTTTATATTTAACACCTCACTTCAAGAAAATCCAAAATACAGAAAATATTTTCAGTTTAGGGAAATTATTGGATAATGTAAGCAAAATAAACACCTCCATCCAGGATATGGGTTTGTTGCGTATTGGAGGTGTTACTATTGTTATTTTCATCTTTAGAATTGCTATTACAATAAAAATATTTTTAATGGATAAATTACATATATAGGCTTGTATATAATCATCTGTATTAAAAAATTGGATTTTTAACTTTCTTGGTTTGGGAGTTTGGGAGGGAGTTTTATTTTAGAGTTTATGAACAGGGTTTGTCTGGGTTTTTTAATATTTAGCTGTAATTTCCTTTGTGATGTTTTCAAGTGAAACCTTGATAATAATTTTCCTTGGAGAAATTGTGCTGTTTTAAAGAATGGCTTTAACAGAATTATTTATAACAGGTAGCAATGCACACAAACTTCTCATGTTATGTGTCTCCACTGACTGATGGCCAAAAGTACCTCGCAAGATTTTGTCTAAAAACTTCTCTGATAATAAGAGTGAAAGGTGCTTTTGTGGAGTTATCTTTAGTGTGAGAAGATAGACATATCAAGTAGAAGATTTTAAATGTATTTTAAGAATTCCATAGGCATGCCTTCTGATTTAATTTTCTGGCCATTACATAACAATTGTTTTCCAGTATGGAAGACGCTGCAGATATCCATTGTTACTCTTTTGGGTAGTGCTGTTAAAAAAAGCTTTTTCTCCGGTAGAAACTGTACCTAGTCAGAACTTTGTTTATATAAATTATACACATGCATAAACTAAGCACACAGATTTATGTTTTGTGTGACCCTTTTAACTCTGTGTACTTGCTGTTAAGTTGTATATTTTTCCATAAGAGCACAGTAACTCATAAGAAAATGACTAACGCTGAAAACTCAGTTAAGTCTCAAAAATAGGCATTAGTTGTGAGGCCTGGCACTCCTTTTGGGAAATCAAAGTTTTTATTGCCAAATAAATTAGTGCTTCAAAAGTATGAATACAGATGCTGTTTGCAAATTTGTCACAATCTGTCTTCCACAGAAAGAATTTACACTGTATATAGTAATGGAAAACAGAAAACTGCATATTTCACTAAATTGCAGCTGTGTAGGGAAGATTTATATGGTTGTTTTGTGTCAGAGAAACACATAGGTCTGCCAGTATTCACTTCAGTATTCTACACAGGACTCTGGAATTCTTATTTTAAAGTTATTTTATACTTTTTAATAGTATAAATAAAATATAGCATTTTTTTGTTGAGAAAGTCATACATAGTAACTATGTTTATCAACATTTTATTGCAGAAGATGACTGTAGTAATTGTGTTATTCTCACTACTGGCTTGACAGACCATATCTAATAATTTCAGTCTGCAACTCATTTTCATAATTCCTAAGTGTCCACTCAGTGCAGTATTAAATGTTTTAGAGGACTTATATATCATCCTAGGTGGGTAATCCTAGAAGAAATGCCTAGAAGAAGTGACAAAGTCACAGTTTTATTTTTATTATAATCAAGCTCATTCATTTAGAGATTGAATGTTCTTAGATAACAGAAAGCTGAACCCAGACGGCAAGTTGCTTTTTGCTTGCATGCCTTTACATAATGGAGTGCTACTTTTCCTTTCTTTTTTTTCTTTTTTTTTCTTCCCTACTGTCAGTTCCCTTACAGCAACCAGCTTTCAAAACAGGAGCTAACACTTTTTTTGCAGTTGTGAAGTATTGGATCCAATTACTCCCAGCAACAAAAAACCAGAGTTCATTTTAATAGGATTTGTAGTAAAACAAGGCACATAAAAATCAGATGCATAGGCAAAGAATTTTTCATCTTTAATCATTAAGCTACCAGTACAAATTGAGCCCTGCAGTTATTTCATTCCCAAAGGAGAACAGAGATTTAAAGAATTCAGAGGATTAAATATTTGTGTTTGAGTGAACATGCTAAGTGTTTTTGTGGCTGCTATCATTAAAACTGAATTTCAACACTTTATTTCAAATGCATGCAATACACATTCTCTCTAAATGATAGCTTGAAACTCTTACTAGATATGGGGCATTAAGGTCACCATCCTTCCCACAGATGCCCCCTGTTTGTCTGGTTACTAACCTATTGTTACTTTGTCAGTACAGACAATTTCAACTTAGCATTTTTTTCTCAAAGCAAAGAGCTGCATACTACAATCGATTATTGCTATGACAAAAAAAATTTAAAAAAAATAAAAAAATATATATATATATATATATATTGCCAGACAAAAGTTTGTTCTCCCTTTGAACCTCAGAAAATCAAAATATGTTCTACCCAAATTATTTGTCAAATGCCAGTGCCTTCTTTCCCCATGAGAGTGTAAACGTGGAACAGGTGAAAATTTTTTACATTGCTATTGAAAAAGACCAAGAAATTAATAGCAAGATAACAAAATACATAACCATTCTGAGAGAAATGAATGAGAACTTGTCAAGTACAAGACACCCACTTACAATAGGCCAGATCAATGTCCTACACTTAGGGTTTAACACATCTTTCAGAATAAATGCTTAATGACACTGAATGCAAATTATTTTTTTTTTTATTTCTGCATATTTACTATATTTCTGTATGCAGCAAAGATATACCAGAGTCTAAAATAAGTTGCTGGCTGCCCAGATAGCTATGGCACCTAGTGGTGTGCTAATCTAATGTTTTAACTTATGTTAATGCATGTTTTTTACTTTCAAAATCACTTTTTTGTTATGAATCTTAAAGCTACTACTCTGATCCATGGTACACCTCTAGTTACATAGGAAGTGTGACAAAAAGCCAACATTTTCATGATCTTGCTTCTTCCCTTTTATTAAGACCATTGATTTAGGGAAGGAAGTTGGGAAATGCTTCCCATTAAAATATATATGCAAATAATCATCTTATATACAATATTTTTGTATGGTCTTCTCAAAAGCCAGGAGCGTAGACTGGACTGTACATTACATCTGTGTCTAAATAAATGACTGTAACATTTCTGAGGGCAATCCATCCCATTGTAAAACAGCCATTTACAAGTACAGAAATTAATAATGCCTTGACATTGCCAGTTCCGTTCTAAGATTATAAAGGTCTGGATCTGTCAGAATGTATATCCCAGTGATATTACTAAGTGTTCTGTATAGGCTGTATATTCAGAATTGCCTTGCCCTGACCGCCAAGATTGCCTATTCAGGATTCCACATGCACTTCAGATGCGCAGTTTTCCAGTATCCACAGTAAGGGACCCCCCAATAATATTTGGTGTTTTAAACATGAAAAACTAAGACCCGAGTAACCATAATCTAATGTTCTTTAAATTCCAGTTCATATATAATCCTTAAAAACTGCTTTGGAAAATATTCCCCTAAATGGTCACACACTGTCATCTCAGCCATTGTCTAGGTATCATGGACAAGAATCTCTGATTAGCAGACCTCTTGAAAAACTTTAATAATGCACACCTGCAGGGGTATCATCTTTGCATGAACAGAGTGGGACTGATAGGGTTATCCCAATTCATGAGTATGAGTTTTGTATAAAGATATCCAGATGGACTGGAATATGTACATGTGTAGGAGGGCAAGTGCAGGGTGTGCCTGAGAGATAGAGAGAAGCTGCAGATGGTGTTTGACTGTTGAACTGAGAATATGTATCTGCAATTTATCTGGAAGATGAGGTAAACAGCACATTAATTAAATTTGCAGATGATACAAAATTGGAATGTGTTGCAAACACCATTGAGAAATGATACAAAGCAAAGTGACCTAGAAAAGGTTAGAAACATATGCGAAACCTTAAAAAGTGATATATAATCTTGGGAATGAAAGTTAGTATACTGAAAAACAGACCTTAAATAAACTAGAGATAACTGAAAAACAATAATATTAAGACAATTTAAAGCCTGATACTCATCATTGTATGACCAGTTTTAAATTTTCTCTTCTCTTCTCTTGTCTTCTTTCTCTCTTTTTAGTGTTTTTAATTCTTGTTGGTTTTTATTTGTTTATTTGTTTGGTTTGGTTAAGTATATTTTGATGTGGTTTTTTCTTTTTTCTTTTTGGTAGCATGTCTGCTATATTTTTGTTGATGTATTAAAAGTATGAATTACCTTCCTCAAGCCTTCTTAATCAAGGTGAGAAACTGATTCAAATGTATCTTTTGTCCACTGCTGATTATCCTGTCGTCATATTCTCATTACAATCTTCAGGTAATCCACAGCTTCCTGTTACATTGAGAAGGCACCTGCCTCTTTTTTTTCTGCTTTCCAAAGAAAGTAAATGAGCTCTTACTTTGTCTGCTGAAGCTTACACATTAAACTCTTAAACTCAGTGTGGTGCTTGGACAGAGCAATTTTGCAGGGTTTCAAGGTCCTCTTCTAGAGCTGGCTACAAGAATACTCTTAAAATCCCAACCAAATGCCTGTACAAATGACACCTTAATCAAAAATAATAACAGAAAACCTCAATAAAAAATCCCAAGATTTTTAAGAGAGGTTGGGAAATACTTAAAATAGAAAAAAATAATCCTTGCATTACTGGCAAATCTTAAGACCAATATACTTAGGAAACATTTCTGAAGTACATTGACTGCAACCTCTTGAGTAGTGGAAAAGCATGTATCCATAGTTCAAAATATCTGGATTGTTTCTGATCAGGAAGAAAGACAAAGATTTAGAATCCATTTGTATTGATTTGTTTGCAGAATGCATATTGAGTTTTTTCTGTCACACATGCAGAGTAAGCCCACTTGCAAGGACAAGCAAATGAGCAGTCACATCAGGAGACCATGTTTTTGTGTTCCATTGTTGAAGACTAAAATAAAATGTTCTGGTTATGACTTTGAAGCATTTATTATCCTTTACACAATTTAACAGAACCCTGAGACAACTATAAATTATAAATATATATACATTTTTTTGCTTTAAAGCCAAATAAAAGCATAAAAAAATCAAACAGTGCAACTAATAAAAATGTATAACCATAAAATATAGTATAACCATTAGAGCTTATACAAAATATAAGCATTTTACAGCAGTATATAATCCATGTGATCTTGATTCTGTAAGGATCTAAGCAAAAACTTCTGGCAAACAAATGGCAAGATAATAACAAAGGACTAAATATAGGAAGAATATCTTGCCAAAAAAACTGAAACCCAATGTAATGGGAGCACAGGAGATACTCTCATTTTTGAGGGGAGCAGGAGCAGTTGAATGAAACACTGTACACCAGTGAAGAAAACTGGAGAAGTAATAAAGTGTGATAACTTCAGCTGCAACTTGACTTAGAGAGCTCTGAAAGCTCATCAACTTCAGCTCAGTGAAATGTCAAGTACCACAGCCATTAGTGCTAAATAAATGTAAACATTATCAGATTTACAGTACGGTATACTGAGATCTAATTTAAGAAGTCTTAAGGACTAAACGTTTTTTGATCATAATGGTGATGGTTAATAAGGTACAAAAAAGTAACTAGTAACAAAGGTGTTACTGATCAATTAGTTTAAATTTTTTACAGTAAACTTTAAAGTTTCAAACTATCCTGCTTTATCAATCTTATGAAAGCAATATAAAGTCCTATAATTTTCACATGTGTATATTTGTGTATATTACACATGTGTATGTAATTTACGCATATAATTTTCATATGTATATATATATTTATATATGTATGTATGTATGTATGTATGTATACATTTATTTAATGGAAATACTTCTCCCCCAACTGACTACCTGAATATTTTTTTTTTTGAAAGACTGGGATTATTCACCTTTTATCTCTATATTACCATTGTGTTCTCTTCCCTTTACTCTCATTGTATTTTCTCTGAAATTGCATTTACCATTAAGCAATAAAGTTTTGGTAAGAGTATTCTCAGTATCCCTTTGGTTAGCCTTGAGCTTTCTGTTGCCATGCAGCACGACCTTTTATTTTTGTGTGCATATGAAAGTTGTTTTGAACAGAGATAAAGTCTAGGAAAAAAAAGCAAAGATAGTGTTGCAGAGATGTATGACTGAATACAAATCTTTCTGTACTAAATGATTATCTGGTTTAAAATAACTATGAGATAAGTGCTGAAAACCTAATCATTATCAGCAATTTATAATCACAATCATAGCTTCCCTATCAGTTCAGTGAAACAATTTAAAATTATTTTCTTTTGAGCTGTTAATGTCTCATGAGTATTCCACAGTGTATGATGGTAAAAGTTTGCAAGAGAAATATTTTTTCCTGTAAAAGACAAATAGACAATAGATTTTTATCAGATGACAGATTACACAGTGGTGAAAATAATAACAACAAAAAAGATTCAATAAATCACATAGGTCTCAAACTTTTTTTCTTTCAACATCACTGACTATAGTGGAGTGATGTGTTTTTAAAGATCTTTAAGCTTATGGGTGGCACAAAATGGTCATAGTATTTTTAGTTTGGTTTTCTTTTTTGTCTTTTTCTGATATTTGGTTTTGGGTTTTTTGAGTTTTTCTGTTTGGTTGTGTGTTTTTTGATTTTTTAAAAATCTGCATACTTTAAACCCTCTGCTGGTGACCTGAATGGAGTTGTGCCAATTCACATTAACAGTGTTGACACATATTTGGCTGTGGATTAGACTAATGCATTTTTCATCTCATACATCTGCCCCAGCCTGTTATCAGAGGCTGCTGTCCCTATGGCAAGGGCAGATGAATGAAAACCTATTTCTTAATCAAGGCTAACCTGTTATAGAAGCTTGAATTCAGCATTACCTTACCTTAATGTGACTGGTTGTAAGTTCAAGAAAATGCTGAGGATCAGTTTAGATCTTTCTGTTCCTTTGGTGGCATCTTCCACAAGTGGGATAGGCAGCTAGGGGCTAGAGACAGATTCACATGTCAAATCTCAACATGCTGCAATTTTTTCTTTCTGACACGAAGTCTGGTGGAGACAGATTCAAATGTCCAGTCTCAACATGCCACAATTTTTTCTTCATGACATGAAGTCTGCTTTAGGAGAAAATCTACTTGCAGCTGTTAGGAATAGATGGCTACTATTCTTCACAGGTCTGCACTGTTCACATGTCTAACCCTTCTCTGGGTTAGATGAGACATAAAAAACAAAAAGCCAAAACAAAACAAAACAATAACAAAAAACAACCAAAAACCCCCAAAAACAACGCAACAACAATAACAACAAAAACCCAAACAAACAAAAAAACACCCAAAAAAGCCCACCCATAAGTAAAAACCTAACCAACCAACCAACCAAAATAACCCCAAAAAACCCAACCAAAAAACTAACCCAACAAAACATGACAAAATTGAGAAAGTATTAACACTCTGTTAAGAAAGAAGTTGCAAATGGAAGGGCATATGCCACTACCGTGACTTGAGCTATAAAAAGTTTTAATATTTGGTGAATCTTTAAAATGCATTCCATTTTCAAATTTCCATCCCTATTTGATGCTCTGTTCGACATTCTTTCTCCTATATAAACTGCACAGTGACATGCAAGCAGATAAGAGATCCTAAGCAGGTGAAGTAACTTCTTTTTCTTAAATAAAATATGTATTTTCAAAAATAAAAGTAAGCAAATAAGGCATGGGAAATTGTTCTGAACACTTAAAAAACAGTCTGGGTTATTGTGTGCATTTCTCTTAATGTCAGCCTCATTAAAAGCTGACTGGTTTAGTCCTTACTGTATTCTAAATAAAACATACTGGGAATGTGAGAGGACTCTGAATAATTCCCTAGGTAGTGAAAATACATTTTCAATATTAGATTCTCAAATATAGTGCAATGGAATTTTACCAATCTTTCCAAAACACTGTGTTGAGGGGGAAGAAAAAATATGAGAAATATCCTCCTGACAGGTAGTGAAATGAAAAGCATTTGAAAAATGCTGCTTTGAATGAAAATGCCATTCCAGCCCTAGCCATAACACCACATTTCCAGCTCTACAGTCACTTGCTTCCTCGTGAATATCCCCCTGCCTTTGAACACAAGTCCTTTATTATTCATTCAGCAGCCTTCCCAGGATGTTTGCTAAAACACAAGGAGGCACAAGGATTTTAAACAATAAATAAGTCACCTCAATACCACTTGGCTGTAGATTAAACCCAGAGGTCACTGGAAGTAAAAACAAGATTTGACCTACGCTATTTCAGTACACATTGAGCAGGGCAATGCAGAGCAATGTGAGCAGGCAGTCTGAGCAGGCATCAGCACAACTTGCAAACAGCAGAAAAAGATGCCTGCGCCATAGTCTTCCACGGCTCCAGCAGAGCAGCCTGCACATTTTCAAACTGAATTTTACTATTATGCTTCATTGCCTATATTGGTGTAAGACACTGTGAACTGGAATATATGAAGAATGGAAGTAAAGTTAGGTTTCTTTCTTTTGTGTGTGGTATTTTGTTGCTCTAAATGTCTTGGTGTAGTTTCTTAGTTGCTCAGGATATTTTTCCTACTGCTCTTGCTCAATGTCTTCTCACAGAGAGATAAGAATGCAAATATTACAAATAGTTTTGACAAGTCCAAATTGTTATTGTTGTACCTATGTAATACCAATTGTAAGTCTACCACCCAGAATGTACTTTAAATAAATTCATACACAACATATGAGTGTATGTATTGTAAGTATTTGATTTGAATATATTCCTGGAGTGCAATACAGATTTTAGGGGTTTTTTTCTCTATTTATCTTTCTGTGTTTCAGAACACATGGTAAATGCTTCTCTTGATAATTTTACCCACACTTGCAGAAAAACATTCACAACATATTTGAAGGATTATTCAAGCCAGAGGACTTTCCTTTTGATTTGAAAACCTGTGGTGGGTAAAATTGCCTGGCTGCCAGATTTTCTGGCTTGCCAGAGAGTCAGAATGGGGTCCCCTATAGGCTGAAGTGGGGACACACTCTGGCGTGGTCTCCCATGGACTGCAGGGGGAACTGATCCAGTGCCTGGAGCACCTTCTCCCCTCCTCCTTCATTCCCTTTGGTGCCTACAGGGCTGTTTCTGTCACATTTTCTTACTCCTCTCACCCACAACTGCTGTGTATTTTTATCCTTTCATAAATATGATCTCATAGAGGAACCAGCAGCTTGGCTGAAAAGCTCAGTTTTGTGCAGTGTTGGGACCATCTCAGAGTCATCTGAAATGGCCAGTACAGCTTCTGATCTCACAGAAGCCACACTCGCAGCCCTCCTGCTACCAAAACTGTCACGTAAACAACGTCCTTTGCTGCTGTTCATTTCTATTACTTATTTTACCTTGATTAATACCAAATTGTATTCCTCTCTTCTAATTTAAAAAAGAAGAATCTTCTTTATACACTTCTGTCATTGACAACAATATTTATATGTTTCCCTGCCTCATCCATTCCTAATTTCCTTTTTTGTCAATGTCAAAACAACTCATTCTTATACAACGAGGATTGGCCAATACGTTATAAAGCAATTGTCATTGGGTAGCCTCACTCAGAAACAGGGAAAAAAAGGAAAAAAAGAAAATAAAAGATTTTTAATTACAGAATTGTAAAAAAAAATTTAAAATTGAAGGATATTTAATGGTATTGCACATTCCTATTATTGATAATGCAATTTTGGTTGCTTGGGGACAGCTGGATATCAAGAAAATTTAGAAATATTTTTCTGTTTCTGTGGTTTAGGGTTTGCCAATGTACCTTATCTGTTCCATAGCAGCTGTCATGATTGGGAGCTGCTGAATACGTTGGTTTTTTTTTTTTTTAATGTCAAACAGTAAATAATTGGTAATGAAAAGGGGATAGGCACTTGTAACTATATATCTTAAACCTGTGAGATGCATCACATCACTTTGCCAGCTTTTCACAATCACCCTCAAACAGGAAGAAAAACTGGTAACAAAACTAAATCCCAGAAGGATAACAACTACTGAATTTACATCCACCAGTAAACACAGTTCCACATATGTTTTCCCTGTATAAGATATGAATGAAGAATTCTTAAATGTATACAGCATGAGAATTACATCAACAGCAGGAAGTGCATAGACGAAACCAACCAAGTTCAGCTTTGAGCGTTAAATGTCAAAAGAAAGGCCATATGCAGTAGCTGTGCTCAGTGCATGAAGAGGATACTCTTCAGAGACATCCATCTCCTGTTTTAGTATCTGTCTAATATTCATTGTGATGTAGTTGTGTATCATCTAATATAAGAAGACTGAAATAAAAAGAATAGAGAAATAGAAAGCATCAACACTACTTTCACACAAATTAAATTATGAAATTAGTGGTTTCCTCCACCTTCAGTCATCAGTAAGGTATATAATTAGTGGGTAGGCTTCCTCTGTACTCCCAAAGATGTACCAATCCCCAAAAAAAATTACTTAACTATGTGGGATGAGTGGTCCCTGAGGAGGGACGCTTTATCCTCCACAGAACTTGAATTTGGCTGCACAGTAAGGCATGTAGTGCCCTAAGAAAGTAAGAAATTTATGTAAGAAGTATAGAGATGAAAAAAGACCTATGGGAGATGCGTGTTCTAAAGCAGAAGCTGGATGTCAGACAGGATAACAGGTATCTGAAATGCTACTGAACATATGTTTGGTCAACTGGCACTCACTTTGATTTTTTTTCAGAGCAATTAATGGTGTTTCATTCAGCTGCACACTCTGCAGAGGCATCTCATGCCACCTTCAAACCATGCAATTATCAAAAGCATGTGGCCAGAGCTGACAGGGCAAGTGTACAGTGTTGTCTGAAATATCCTACATGATTCCACCTGGCCTGGGACTGCTGCCTGTTGGTTCAGAACAGAGTGAATTTCCCCCACCCTTTTTTTTTGTTTTTTCCCCCTTCCTTTTTTAACACAGATACACCTGAAATCCTAACAACTTTCAAATAACAGTAGACGGCAATGTTCAGATGACTGTATGGAACTGTTAGAACTTTTAGGCTCACAGTGGTCATGAGATTATTCTGGACAGATGAATAAACTCTCTGTTAACTATAATGAGAGCTTAAAAACTTGGCTCATAGGCAAACATCTGCATTGAAACAACTGAATTTTAGGATCAAATGTTCGAAGATGGATTTCCTCTTTATTTGGTTACCTAAACATAGGCATGATTGGTGTAGGTTATTAAAGCTGTATGTTATTTAAGACAACCAACCCTATGTAACAGCCTTTCCATTTACAGAATAGATAGGATCCCATAGTATGTCTCAAACAACAAAAAAAATAGTCTCTGTTTCAGTAACTAAATTCAGATCTGAATGCTGAGTAATAGAAATGTTTTGATTTCCCTGTGGCCAGCATTTTACATTAACTTGTGAGAAGTTCTTGATAAATTTTAATAAACTGTAGAAGTATTTAGGAAACATATATGTAATAAGATTCCAGTAATTATCTCCTCTAAAGATGTGATTGAATAGACACCCAAATTCTTTATTAACATTCCATGCATTTCAACAGCTGGATTTGTTTTCAGTGTTGTATTTGTATTATTAATAATTTAGAAGATCATTGTTTTGTTTACCTTTGTTGTTGTTGTCACAGCAGTCTTTGTTGTGTATAAATGTTTTGGGGTAATTCTGTCTTTTGAGCATCATAAACAGTAACAAATGCTTTTTGATTCACTTACAAATTATAAGAGAAGAGCCATGAAATTTTCCTAACCTTTTCTGCAGCTCAATAAATCACAAACAGACAAGAAAGTTAAGCACTGCTTCAGTGGAAAATCAGCAGACAGATGTAGCACACATTCCCCTCAAAATAATTCAGAACCTGTTCCAATTTATCAAATGCCTACTTTATCTGTCAAAACAATGTCCTTTCTCAAATAAAGGGCATTGTTTCTGCAGCAAGAAAAAGGTTGTGATGTATTGTTATCTGCAAATGGATGGTGGAATAATGGAACAACAGGCAGCATTTCAAGCTAAGAGATCAAAGGGCAGAATACATTACAATTCTTGTTAAAATAAATTAGACTGAAATTGTAATTTTAATAAAGACATTTATAACCTTAAACAATATTTTTTGAGTTCCCAGATCAGCAGAAACAATAAGAAAATCCCTTTAAATATGTAAGTTGATGCATTTCTTCTCATTGTGAGAATTTCAAATTTCAGAGCTGTAATGTACATTAGCTGGTATCTTGTGCTGACATGACACTATCTTACATTTGCAGAGGAAATATTTTCAATTGCTTTATTCATTGTTTACTGTATTTTTATGTTACCAGCATATTACAAAAGCATTTTTAGATTTCTAGATTAAGAATTTCTGTAAGCAAAATTTGGTATCTTGAAATCTGCCAGGATAATTTTGATCTTTAAATGTTCAATGATATATTGTGATATTAAATCATAATATTGAATCAAATTCCTCCTTAGAAGCATCCATCCTTTCCAAAGTCCACTAATAAAATTAAATCAAGAATTACATCCTTTTAAAACCTTATCCTCTCTAGAGTAAATTAGAAAACAACAAGGAAAAAGTAAACTGTTAATAATTGTCAATTAACTGAAAAAGCCCAGGAGTTTTAAGTGTTTAGCAAATCTGTTTACTCAAACCTGGTTCTATTATCAAGCCATTGCAATGCTCAGATACTTTCTTTAACCTCAACATGTCAGATATTTATGAAGATTCCTGCAGCCAGCTTGATCCCAAGCTGAACTGTGACAACTTTACACTGATGTATCTGTCTCCTCCATGATTGCATGTGGCTCTTTCATTCTTATATTCTTCCATTTTTCAATTCTTCTTTATGTAACTGTGACCTCTGCCAGTTACTAGGTTTTTCTCCTTTTGATACATTTTTTAATATCACAGAATCCTCTAAAAATACATGATTGAATAAACTCCTTTAGAAAATTATTCATTTATAATCAGCTAATGACAGCTTCAAAAGTTGACAATATTTCTTTTTTTTCAATAAACACTTTACTTACACCTTGATATTCATAATCTCTAAAAAAGTCTCAAATGTTCTATGAAAATAAACCCAAGGATCAGAATCATAGCAAGGCAAAAATAAGAACATTTTGCTATATATCCTATGAGGTTGGATTTATTTCCAATCTAAGTTCTTATTTTGGTGCCATTCCAGTGCAAGGTAAAAACTAAGCCCATCATCTTTAAACTTGGACATCTGTTAAAGCTCAGTTATGCCAGCTCTTGCTTAACTGCCTAAGTAGATGTCTGTGTTTATAAATAGACCAGCTGAAATCAATTAGTCCTTGTACAGTGCAATACAGCTGATGGGGAATTCTAGAATTTTCCTAATTAAGATTAGACTAACTCAGAAAGATTACTGATATCAAAACAAGCTTTGACCAGTGTGAAACTGGGTAGAATTGTGGAAGAGTCTTTGCATCCCCAGTTGCACATCAGCTGTCCCTGGCTTGAGGTAGTTACACACATACTTTTGCTACCACCACCTGTTCTGTTGCAGGCTGGATTGAACAGTTTAATTCAGAAATTTGTACCACTGCAACTGATTTTGCCCACACTATGCTAGGGAACACTCACATGAGTAAAGTTAGTTACTGAAAAGCTGCAGGATGACTGCCAGCTAGTGGGTAGTGAGAAGAAACTGGGTGATAAAAATTGTCACTTCAGCATAGCCCAAATGAGAAGGGGTTGTGCATTTAAATCTCAAAGGTATGCAGGATTTGGCTAGCACACGGGGACCACAATTTGAGAAATGAGGCATTCTTTTACTGCTCTTTGCTGCTGGAACCCTTCGGTAAAAGCATCAGTTTGTCTTAACCAAGCAATAGACCATTTTTCAGGACAGCTTTGTTGTATTGATCAAAGCAAATTTAAACCAAAAGATAAATAAAGAATATTGTCAACAGAGTAAATAAACACTAATGTTATGATAGCTAGACACACATATTCAAGAATCACTTCAAGATCTTCATCCCTCCTATATTTTCAAGAAGTAGTTGACAATAGTTCTATCATTTTATAAGCACATAGCTGAAAACTCAAAGATAACCCTATTTAAGGAGTTATGAATAGATACATTTTTATTGCTGATATTTACACTCACAAGTGATGAAAATTAAGAACTGAGAAACAACTACAAATGTCATTTTAATTTAATAAAGATATTCTGTAGCTATTGACAAAAGAAAATGGTCATTAAATAAAGATTAATGAGGAAGTGAATTCAATTCAGAGAATATGAAGATAAAATAAAAATGTATCTAGAGAAAACAAACCTTTCTCTTTCAGATATTCTTAATCAAAATCAGAGACAAAACCTAAATTGAAATGGTTAATTAGGACCCAGGCCGAAATCTCTAGGCAACCAGAATGCCAGCTGAAATTACTGAGGTTTTCAGATGCACAGACGATTAGGCGTAGGATGATCCCAGATCAGTGCAGTTTATACAGAGGACTACAATCTCTATTGAAATCTGTCTTTGGGTTGCTCTGGAAGCAAGCTGTAAGAATAGAAAATATCCAATTTGAATATCAGCCTTAAACTATCTGAAACCAAAATCAACAGAGATACATCAGTGTAAGTGGTTGGCAAAGAGTAAATAATTTGCCATAATTCTCTGCAGAGCTGCAGCAGGAACTTTTCCTCAGAGTCATTTCTGATGTTGAGAAAGAAAATTAGGACTTTGTTAACACTACTCTCTGCTGCCTTGCCCATTACATACTCACTCCTCTCCATGAAACAAATATAAAAGTGCAACTTAAAATTAATAGATAATTCTGATGTGATAGCACATTTCCCAGGGGAAAATGACATGATAAAGCTCAGGAGACTGAAAACTAAACCTACCATTTTTAGGGCATGCAAAGTACCCCACATCAAGTGAAAAAATATCAACGAATCCACTAATGCTGTCTGTGGAACACTTTCAGATTCATGTTTCTGTATGACATTATGCAAAAGAAAATCACACAGGATTTTTGGTTTGGCACAGTTTCTTTTGACTATGTACTTTTTTCTTAAGAGAATTTTCTCAGATATAGTTCGAAGACACAGTGCATAGGAAACAGTGAAAAATTGGTTAATTAAAGTGATCAAGACTATAAAGAGTACATTCTGTGTGAGAAAGAATGCTCACAGGGAAAAAAAAGGTAATAAAAAATTCGTCTTCTTAAGGAAGTTAAAGTATTCAGGAAATGTTTTATTCACTGATAGCCGAAAAAACAGGATCTTGCCTCTTTACAATACAAAGTAATGAAGAATAAAATAAATGATATACAACTGATTTGACAAAGCTCTTCCTAACTGTAATAAAATTTCACAAGGTGGTTAAAAACCACATTGTTATCTACACTTTCCACTAATATAATTCTGCTCAATTATAATTTTTCCTTTGAAAGCCAGATTCACTTTTTTGCAGATGTGAAAGAAAAATGAAGCTGTGTGTGTCACTCAGCTTAAAAAAAAAATCAACGAAGTGGTTTGTGGTTCATATTTCCATCCTCTTCTAACAGAAATTCATAGGAAATCAAGTATGAAACCAAATAGATACATAAAATCCTTATTCTCCACTTGATATTCACATGTTGATCTTGTAATTAGAGAAAGAAAATCAAGACAGTTTAATCTGGCTTCTCTCAGGACAATGACTTGAAGAATACAAAGACCTGTATACAGTTATTAATTTAGAAGTTAACTGTGACTAATACTTAGATGAACACTCAGGCTTATGAAACCTTGATCTTGTCTGCTAAGTAGCTTTGTACAAGGCTGTCCCAAATGGAGCTCTTTTTCCATATATCATTCAGCTTGAAAAGAAAAAACAACTACTTTCATTTACATTTCAACAAATTATGTTGACTTTGGTAGTGTATAGTATCAAATTAAATTGCTGCACATCGTATTTTTCTCCAAAGTTAAAATTAATTGTGACATTGAGTAAATAGTTAAACATACAGTAAAAATGACAATTTAAAAATGAAATATTTCATGCTTAATTAAGAAAGGTTATGAATAACTTCCCATTTGGAGTGTTTTACAGTTCTTTATCATTTGAGATACACATCAAAACATGAAAATAAAAACTATGGATCTTCCAGTCTAATACACAGCTTACAGTAAAGGGAACTTTGAATATCCCCTTAGAGATTTCGGCAATGATTTTCCACTCCATTACACCAATTTCATACTGGGGTAAGTCCATTGATGTCAATGGTGTTACATCAGCTTAAAAACAATATGACAGAATAGAAGATCAAGGTTATTCAAGCTCTTATTTATGGTTATGGAAAATTACACACATCTGATGTACATAACAAGACTGTTGTTTTGTATTTCTTTGATAATGAAAATGTCCTCATATACAAAAAGGCAGAAAACTGAAGTTGAAACATAACAGATATTTACCAGCTAAACACACATAGGTGTAGACAGCAAATGCTGGTTGTAAAATAACCATGCAAGATGACAGCTGCTCAGCTATACTAAAATTAAATGTGAGAAAACTTTGAATAGACTGAATTTTCAGAATTTATGAAGTCCTAGGGAGATATAAATCAGGAAGTTAATAAGTTTAAAATTATAATTCCTTCTCCAGTACTAATATTTTATATTTATTTATTTATTTACCTTAGTATTTTATTTTTATTTATTTTATATTTCCAGTAATGTAACCAGACTGGTTATTGAGAATTTGTGAAATAGGTTGCTCTTGAAACAACAGCCACATAAGTAAAAACGCTGTCACAGTCACAAAGTTAGCTACAAAGACAGTCTCCTGGAATATAAAATTGATCTAATTGGCTGAATTTCCATTGTAGCTAAGGGAATTTACCTGACAGCAGTCTGAATCTTTGGTTACTTCTAATCCACAGTGCTGCCCAAATATACACCAAAGCTGTTTGCACAACCTGTTTGACCTATGGCAGAGCATATCTGAGCTTTCTGTGAAAAACTCTGGAGTGTCTGTTGTGGGAAATCAACTACTCTTTTCTTCTAGATGGTATTACCTTCCACAAGAGCAGAGGAGATAGAGGCATAAGTTTCTTCCTCTCCTAGCTCATGCTACAAGTAAAGCTGGAAAGACTGCAAACCCTTAAGGATCTGTAGATTTACCCACAAAACTTTGTAAGAAACATACACAGACAGTCAACATGGATGAGTAGCTGTTTCATTCTCAAGCAGACCTGGGTATCATGTATTTGTGGAATCCTGTGTTACCTTATTTAGTTTTTCATTCATAGAACTTCCAGGTGTCTTTTTCTACTGAAGTAATACCTAGCAATACCTTCAGTTATCTTGTATTTGTGCAGTAATTATTTGTCTAAGAGCACTTTGCATTTTTGCTTATTGACTTGCATGCTTTTTCTTTCATACAGTTTCTCTAATTTACGTAATTTTTTTCAATTCTAATGCCAAAGCCTCCTTATATCCCTTTCCTCTGAAGCTTGGTGTCATTTATAGGGTAAGACCCATTAAAAGAGGGTGCTCCTAAATTTCAAAATCAGTAATGGAAAATTGAGATAGTCTGAGATCATTCTCTTCTCATTTTTCTCTTTCCTTCATTTTTCCAGTATTATTGTGATCCTCTCTTTAACATTTTGTGAATAGTTTTCCAACTAGGCCATTTTTGCCACAGGAAAACATAACATGGGTTTATGTCAACAGCTCAAAATTTGCAGCATTCACTGCCTTTTAATTTGCACAAAGCCACTTTCTTGGAAAAGGAGACATGATTTGTTGTTTGAAGCAAAATAAGTAAATTGTTTCTTGTTACCTTAATATTGTGGGGCTTTGTGTGGCTGGATTTTCACCCAGGTGTTTTATTTACTTTATGGCTGTAAACAGATACAGGTTTGGAATTCTATTATTAAAAGCAATTGTGAGTAAGGCTACTCTCTAAATGCAGCAGTATCCACTAGCTGTTTTATTTTCTTCTGAAATACTTTGGAGAAGAACAGACAGTGTGACATCTGGGTATAAAATTCTTTCACTTTATAAAGCTTAAAATTTAGTGGTTTGTATAGTAGGTATCTACTTATCAGAGGAAACCCAATCTATTTGGCTAAACATACATGTATAATACCACCCAAAACAGAAGAGCTAAGTTATCATGCGCAACTTTTAGCTTCAGAAAGGTATTTATTTCCAATACATTCTTTATCATATCTTTCCTGAGTAAAATGAAGCTTGGACAAGTAGATCACATGTAGACTGATACGCTGTAAATACTAAATTTAGGTTTTTTGAATCTATGCTTGACCTAAAAATAAATATCACATTAATTTAACTGAACTATCAAAAAAAAAAAACCAAGCAAGCAAAACCCAACCTTCAAACCTTAAATACTGTTGAAAGGAAGAGAAACAAAAACGTAATAACAGAATGCATAAAAAAATGGAAAAATATTGATATAAACAAGAACGACACAAGTCTGTAAGAAATATACCACAGAGAACTTGGATATGAAGATACATATTGATTTTAAAAATACTTTGAATTAGTACAAAAGAATGGATAGTTTCCTGTTTCTCCCGGGTAAAAGGCAGGCTAAATCAGACAGGACCCTCTGTCAGGTCTTTTCTCCTCTTACACACTTATTTCAGGCTGAACTGAGCCACTTTCTGGAAAGGTCTGTCTTTCTTCTATTTAGTATTAAAGTAGACAAGCCTCTCACCCTAGCAGCTAAGATTCAGATGGCTACAGTTCAGTAAGATTTAACCCATCCTGTCTATTCTCCTACTCTAATTGTTCCATAGAGTTTTAATCTCATTTTGCTTCAGAAGTTACTTCAGTGTGGTAAAAGCAGATTGCCAGAAAATAACTTCATTACTTCCTGGATTAGCTCACTGATCAACATTTTTATCAATATTATATTAACAGTTAGCAAGCTGTCCACAAAAATATTTTTTATTATTTAGCCCTTTGCAATCTTTGACAGACCGAGTGCATTGAGGCTGTTCGGCCTGAAGAAGAGAAGGCTCCAGGGAGTCCTTATAGCAGCTAAGAACAGGCTGGAAAGGGACTTTTTCAAGGGCATGTAGTGATAGGACAAGGACAATGTCTTAAACTGAAAGAGAATAGATTTAGACTACTTGTAAGATAGAAGTTCTTTACTGTGAGCCACTGGAACAGGTTGCCCACAAAAACTGTGGACACCTCATTCCTGGAAGTGTTCAAGGTCAGGCTGGATGGGGCTTTGAGTAATTCTGGTCTAGTGGAAGGTGTCCCTGCCTTTGGCAGCAGGGTTTGAACTAGATGATCTTCTAATTCTTTTCAACCCAAGCTATTAGATGATTCCATGTTAAATCTCCAGAAGGTTTTGAGGGTTTGTTTTATTTTGATATTTGTATTACATAAACTATTTACTATGGTTGGTCAGTTGCAGGTATTGGTAAAATAATGTTTTGAACATCACTTTTGATGAAGACAAGTTTGTAAACAGTGGTGGTTTGTTCTTGTCTGATTGTCAGAAGCCCATCCATCTGATTTCTCACTCCCTATCCTGAACAGGATAGTGAGGAAAAGAGGTGGATGAGTGTAAACAAAGAGAGGGAGAGAAGAGAGAGAAGTAAAAAGAGTTTAGGCTGTTATATAGCTTTCATAAAATAAGAAATGGGGGCTTTTGGCCCATGGGATTTTAAGCCAATATTTCTAACAGCACAGGAGAGTGCTGTTACCCACAACACACAGTGCAGGAGTTATGGACAAGGATATGTGAAGCATGGTGAGCACTTACTACACTTCTGTTGAAGCTCTATTGCTCTCTTGGGAAAAATGATTCTCACAGAAGTTAGGGCATGATTCTTGTTTTAGTTGTATGCTTTGGAACAGCATACAAGACTTTAATTCTTTTCTTCTGGATGGTTTATACATTTTGTAAACAAATAATTTTGTCCGCAAAACAAAAGTATTCCTTCAAAAGCATTCAAAGGAGACCAAAATGTTTGGAAAAGTCTTTTTTACAAGATGTATAAGTAATCCTCTGCCAGATTTGAAAGCATAGGTAAGTAATGTGCCTTGTGCGACACCTGAACTAATTTAAAAGACTGTCTAGATCCTTTGCATTTACTTTATGGTATCTATTCAGTATTAAATAGCACGTACTATTTTTCATATTCACTGTGGGTCCATATGGATTGAAAGACTTTTCTGTGGGATCTTGTTCCCTAATTATTGTTTATTTTTTATGAATTATTTTTCTGTGTCTTTCTTCTGAGGACAGCTCTTAGAAGCCCTTCAAATAAGCACAATCACATTAGAAATGCTGAGGCTGTATCTAAAGCCTGCAAAAGTTAATGGGAATAATCTTACTTATTTCAGTGGCTTTGTTTACAGTTAAAAGACATGCAAGTTGAAGTCCATCATTCATTGCTATGTGTCAATATGAGATATTTCTTTGAACGTGTAGATATATTCAGAGATTTTAAGGCCAGTGTTCGGGATAAATTAACCTCATCTCTTGTACATGCTACGAGACAATTTCATCAAGTCAAATTATATGTGCAGTCAGCACAAAGCATTCTTCATTTTCCTTATACAATATATTTAAGGCTAGACAATTGTTTTATGTCTTTTCAATTCTGTATTTCTCCTGTTGAACCACTATTTTTCTTAATGAATATTGAGTCCAGAAGTGTCTCTGAGTCACTGTAAACCAGCCTTGTCTCTTAAAAACCCAGTAAAACCAGAACAGGGCCTGCATACCATCCCCTTCTTAGTTCCTTGAGCAGCTGATTACACATGTGTAGGTTTGTTAAATTTTTAGAGAATGTAGCTCACAATAGAGTTAAGTGGTAAAAACCCACAGTGAACATCTTTCTCATATGCTTTGTGAAAACCAGTGCCATGCACTTGCATGCTCAGGAGAGCGTTTTCAAATGGGACAAACAATGCTTTCAACTCTTTTGTGTACTGGTGCTTCAAAATTTTCCTGAGGGTTTTCTTCCTGATGTATACACCTTTTTTTTTCTGGAAGTTGAGCTAAATCAAATTTTAAATACATCAATAAATTGGTTTTGTTTTACACAGTTACATATGGTAAGCTTTTAATTTCATTACTTGGTTATTATTCATTTTATTCATTCCATTAATGGGAATTCAGAAGAGGAAAAATATTCTTTCAGCTCAGATCAACAGGAACACTTTTAAATATCATTTTTGCAAACCATCATCTGGCAGAATTTTTTTGGATAACTTTTTGCCTATTTCATCCTCAAGATTTTAACACTCCAATATTTATTATAATTCTTCTCAGATGGCATTTAAAATAAAATTTTGTCTTGTAAAACAAAAAAAAAAAAAAAAGAAAAAAAAGAAAAAAAAGAAGAATGTATTTACCAATGCCTTATTTCAATAGTTATAAAGTTCGTTTGGGTTTTTTCTTCAGTTTTCAGAAGATTAACTGTTTTTCACAGAATTTTGCAATATTCACATGACTATAAGGAAACAGGTAACAAGTATATGTTTGAGAATTTTCACAATACAACACAGTCATAGAAAGGAATGAATTTTACCCAATACTTCCAGCATTACTATCTGGTTCTCTAATGCTCTGTCTAATGCCAGCTTCAAATTCATTTTGAACTGACTATCCTGGCATATTCATTGGAAATCTTAGTCTTAATCTGGTCCACTCGTTCTGTACTCATCTTTATTTCAGATTCCTACAATTTTTTCTCAATTTTCCTCTCAAAATTTCAGCATTCTTTGGCCTTTAACATGCTATACTATTTCAATGTTTCCATGTTTCTTTACTCTTTAATTAAAACCATATTTCTTGTTACATTTTTCCTTGTAAAGCACTTCTCCACTCTTTCATTTTAGGAATACAGTTTTCATTACTTCCCTTTGTGTCACTTAACAAAAAATTATTGAAATGCTCAACAGTTTCAGAATGAAAACCTTTTTAAAACTAAATGTGTTTCTTATCTCCCCTTTATCTGGCACCTGTTTTTGTATAAAGAGTGTTTTCTAAATGGCTTACAATTATTCTCTTAGGGCATCACCCATCTCAAGGTAATTTTCTTAGTTCACAAGTACTCCAGTTAAAGTGCAACAACAATTACTCAAAACAAGGTACCACAGGTGACTGTGGGTCCTCCTAAGAACAGTTGATCTTCTCAAAAAATATGCTTGATAGAGAGAAATATCCTTTTCAAGAGGCTGCCTTCCCTTTTTTGTTTTTTTGTTGGGTTTTTTTTTTTGGGGGGGGGCTTTGTTTTTGTTTGTTTGTTTGTTTGTTTGTTTGTTTTCTGCACAGAAAAGACTTGAGACAATTTCTCACACTTCAGCATGAATTGACTTTTGCTATCACTGGAAAGGATCCTGTGCAGTCCTATGCTGTTCACACAGCTCTTCTATCATCTTCCGTTATCCGATGCAAAAATCTCAAACATTATTTCAATGACACTTGACACATACTTTAGGCTGTTTTATAAAGATCATAGTCCAAACACCAGCTCCCACTTGACATCTACCTTTGGTCAGGTTATTTGGCAATACTGACTGAACTCTGGACTCCGTTTCTGGCATCACTTCTTGATATTTTATTTTACAGCTCATTATTAATTGCTGCCTTATTTAGACAATATTCTTCCAATGTAGTTAAAACAGCAAGTAACTCTCACAAACTGGGAATAACATCCTGACACCATAAAAGTAATCAGGGACTCGATTTATATTTCTTGAAGTTCAGCACAGAAATCAGTTGCTTAAACAGAGATATCCAGTGAAGTGTGAGATAACTGAGGGTATCTAACCTGACTTGCAGTTCCTCACCAGAAGCACACAAGTTTCCCACAGACCCTGGGTGTTATGTACCAGCTGCGTGCACAACACCTCAGATGCCTTGTGTCATTTCAGATAGTTCTCACTATGTATGCTTCAGAAACTTAATCACACCACTTCAGATGTGTAGGTAAAATCCACCTTCTGTGTATTTATTAAAATTCAGCCAAACTATAGGAAATAAACATTTAAAGTAATTCTAGGAAGTTTGTGTGAGATCTTCCTTAAAAGCAGATACCCATAGTTCAATTATTTTTTATATGCTGATGATACAAAGATTAGTTTGGTCTGTACCAGAATTAAGTGATCATGCTCTCACACTCTTCTTCCAAAGACAGCTATTTGTTAGATCTGGACATTTTGGTTGAAATTAGTACTTTTCTTATGCACTTAATCAGAAAGTGACTTGAAACAAGGGAGAGAAATTATGATTACCTTTTTTTCAAATTTAATTAGAAATCCCATGGAGTCAGCATGTCCTTACCTTGAGGGAGGGACTCATTCATATCAGATAGCAACAAGCCATCTGGTCTCTTTAGAAGAAATGCTGATAGAGTTTCAGGTTTCCTTGGCCAGAGGAAGGGACTGTGGTCTTATTCATTTATTGAGACAGATGCAAGTATCACTTTATTACAAGAATCATACTGTTTATGCAGCTTTTTTTAAAACTCCACTTCAGAGAAAGATTTATTAGCATTCTGTATCCTAAGGTTATTCCAAGTCTGGGTATGGCCTGACAGGTGCATAAAAAGGGAAATTCATTAGGAGGTAGGCCACCTCCCATGCAAACACTGCCTCAGAGATTGTCACATCCACGAGGTTTTCACTGCCTCTTCACCATTCTGTACAGGTTTGTGAGCTCTGGCAGCAAGGAGACCAGGAACCTGACTGGTCTCTGTCAAGGCAGAAGTGATGATACAGAGATATGTCAGCTCACTGGCACCATAAGCCTTTGAGGCAAAGGAAGAAAGCAATTCCTTGTGATTTGATTGCATCTGTTTTTGTCTTAAGTAGAGAGAAAATTTAAAATTTTTTCCCCCAATACATCTCTGTTTATCAGGCTTTATGTGTATTATAGCGTCACTGCACTCATAGGAAAAAGCAATATGAAACAATTTCTAAATCTCATATCTTTTTTTCAAAGCAAGTAAACAAATGAGCAAGAAGGATCTCTCCAGAATCCTCTAATATTTAACCTGGGAAGAAAGAAGTTCTTACAGGAACTCTGGAGACTAATCAAAGTCAGAACATTTATTGACTTTACATCTGTTAAGAAATGAATTCTAAATATAACCCAGTAAAGAATTTGGTTGATGCGAAACTGAGTGCCAGATTCAAATTTTATCAAAGTCCAGGGTCCATCCGATTTTAAAGCTTAATACCAATCTCTGTTTTCATCAGTAAAAGCTTCTGGTATGTTTAGATATATATTCTCACGTATAACAGTATAAAATAACTATTCCATTCTGATTTTTTTAACATTTCAGACTTAATTCTAATTAAGAGAAAGTTGCCAAATTTCTGCTACAAAACCTTTATTCCTGATGACAATGATTATACCAGAAATAATTAATCTTCTACATTCTAAGATGAAAACCTATACTTCTTTCCAAATAGAGTGATTATGGTAGCATAATCAGCAATATTAAAGAAATAAAAAATATAATTATTGTGAATGCAGTGTTCAGAACAAAAGCACTTTTTAATATTGTCATTTTGTTTTTGTTTTCAAACTTAGTATATTTCTATGAAAACAGAGGTTTAGTGAATATGGATAAATGTCACTACAGAAGGCTAAGTCATATGCGTGTATTTCATCTGTCAAGCCATTAGAAAACAAGCATGATGCAAATTCACTTGCTCATTCCATGTAATCACACAAAAAGAAAAGCAAATGTGAAATTGTTGTAGAGGGATGTTCCCTCGAGTATCATGAAGGTCTCTTCTTAGAAACCTCTCTTCCTGGTCCTGGCATATCAAGAAATAAATACAGTAATTACAAAGAATAAATGCAAAAATTCCAGGTAATTAAAAATTTATAAATACTAAGCAGCAAAAAAATGGGCCAGCTGTGTAGAGAAGACATGGATTTTTTGACAAAGATGATCATATGAATCATGGATATTTAAGTGTCTTTTAACAGGTCATAAATACAGAAGTAAGGCATGTAATCACATTCAACATTCAGTTCTGAAATTTACTGAGACTGAGGAGGATTTTGAAGTCACAACAGAGTGCCACATTAGCTACCTACATGAGGTGCCCGTGCAAAGCTGTAGTCAAGGGAACACACATAACCTTAGACAGAAATAGGTTGCCAGAAGCCCTCACATCTGTACATGGTATTCAAAACAACACTAACACAAAACTCTAGAGATTTCTACTTTTAAAGTTTTTTTAAAAGGATGTGTAGAAATTGGGCTGTTTCCAAAATAAGTAAGGAACAAGAATGCATGTGGCACACTGGGACAGTTTGACCATACAGAATGAAGCATTTGGGCTGCACAGAAAGCCACTGCAAAGCTCTGGGGGTGTACTAACCCACATGGACCCCTTAAAACAAAACAAAAAAAGCGCCCTTAACAAAACAAAGCAAAAACATCTGAATGCATCTGAGACCCCTCAGGCCAAACACGAGTTTACAGGAAGGCACGCAGCCTCTGTGGGTAGACTGAATCTCCCTAACTAGAGAGTGAGTACTTGAACAAACCAGGCACACGCAATTCCATGGGCCTGGATAGGTTGCACCCACGAGTCCCAAGGGAACAGGTTAATGTCACTTTAAGGTTCCTCTCAATTATCTTGCAATTGTTATGACAAACAGGAGAGGTTCCTGAAGACTGGAAGAGAGAAAACATTACTCTTGGCTTCAGTGGTGAAAAGAAAGCTTAGGATTACAGATGGATCAGTCTCACCACCATCCCTGGGAAGATGATTGGGAAATCTTTCTCCAAAGCATACAAACACATGAAAGAAAGGCAGGCAGTAGTCAGAATGGGTTTAGGAAAGGGTAATAATGTCCAATTAACCTGATGGACTTCTACAGTGAAATGAATAGATTGGTAAACATAGAGAAAACAATGGGTTAATGGGTTGCACTTTCACAGCAGATGTGATATCCTGCCTTCTCTACATTTTGAGAGAACCATAAGGGTCACTATTTTTCTCAAGTGCTGTTATTCACTATGTAAATCTAACTTTAGAGCTTGTGATTATAAATTTAGAGATAAACATTCAGAACTAAACAGTGTATCTGTTGCTGAGGTGAAGACGGTTTAATACGTCTCATACAAATTTTCCCATTTACAATACTCTGCTTTCAAATTTAGGTCATTGTTAAGACAACCATCAAGTGAGTGACAGAAATGCTAGGATCTTACAGCAGTCCAGAGAAAAGAAAAGTTTCTCATACTCAAGAAAAATGAGATATCAAGAAAAATACTGAACCTTTTCTTTACTTTGGGAGCCTGGAAATCAGAGCGTTTCTCTCCATAGTAGAAAAAAATATATAGAAAAGATTAAAAGAAAAAGTAACCACATGCTGTCAGAAAGTGCAAGTTGTGTCTCTAAATCTTCTCTCCAGTTTTCACTACAAGATATCATGCTAGAAGAATTATCATAAGAATTTTAGGATTGTTTGAATTGGATGGGCCTTAAAGATCATTTAGTTTTAACCCCTCTGCTATAGGCAGGGGCACCTTCCACTAAATCAAGTTGCCCATCCAGTCTGACATTGAACACTTGCAGGAATGAGGCATCCACAACTTCTCTGGGCAACCTGTTTATGCTCACCATAAAAAAATTCTTCCAGGTATCTAATGTAAACCTTTTGTCTTTCAGTTTGAAGCCATTCCTCTTTGTTCTGACTATATGCCGTTGTTAAAAGTCCCTCTCTGGCTGTCTTGTAGGCCCCCTTTAGACACTGGAAGGTGTTCTAAGTTGTCCCCAGAGCCTTCTCTTCTCCAGGCTGAATACTATTTAACTATTTCTGGCCTCTATGTGCATTTCACTTCTGAATATCACTTTTTTTTTACGTTCTCATTGTATTGCACTGCAGAAATCTCAAGAAGTATGAAAGAACATGACTTTATTAATAATCCTTAAATAACATAAATTGTCTGTATTCTGTCTTTGCTGCAGAAAGTCACAGGAAACTGTGATTGAAGATCTTCTTTGCTCCATTATAAAGTTCTCCATTTGACAAGGATGAGTCCTTGCACCTGAGAGGTGTTAAGTGGCTTCGGAAGCTCACAAACGCATTTGCTGTTGAATTAAGAAGTTTTGTGTGCTGAATACCTCAGATTAGAATCTCTCTCACTGTTAGTGCATTCAGAAGGATTGCCGAGGAGCTTCATCACTTCCACGAATGAAAAGTAGATTCTTTACACATCTGTTTTGTCATAATTTTTGTGGTCTGATCCACACTCTAATTGGAGTACAAGGACGTTTGGTTGGATATGCTACTGAAACATTCTTTGTAGTGCATGCTACTTTTCATTAGGTAGGAGAGGATATTTCTATTTCTTCTAACAGAGTGATAAAATAAAACGCATTTGGGGGTTGAATTACATGGTCACAGTCATCACAAAAGTAATTGCCATCAAGTAGCTGTGCCACTGAGGGTCTACAGTGATGAACAATGCACTTTAAGAGTACACTTTTGTCTCCCAAGTTGGGCTTCTTCCATAAGCCATCAGAAGAAGATCTTTAAACAAGTTATTGAGGTCAGGGTTGTTTTGAATAATGTTTCCAATGTTTCCCTGATAATTGCTTGGATTCTACCTACCTATTCTTTAACCTAGTGACATGGCTAATAGAAAGTTATTTGTGTTTTGATGCAGAGTTGTTTCAATAAGAGCTCCACTCATGCTTTTCTAACTCCAGGTTTATTCTAGGCATGAGGGAATTGTGCTTAAGGCAAGCACCTATAAAATAAATAAAACTTCTTTCTCAGCTCATCAGACCTTTTCAATAAAGGCCTTTATGTTAAAGAATCTCTTGAATATAAAATGTTATTTAATCAGTAAGTCCCAGCTTTTATTAAAGCTAGCAATTTTTGTATGTTTTCTTTTCTTGTGAATAGGTGTATTTTCTATGATAGGCAATATTTCATCTTGAAACTTGTTAGTAAAACCATGTATCAAAATAATGTCCTTTTTTCCCATTATGTTCAATATGGAGCTGAAATATTTTACAAATTTTCTCTGCACCTGTCAAAATAAACAAAATATAATTTCCAGGATAATTTGTAATTAATTTTAAACTTTGGTTTTTTCTTGGCAAGTTACATTTTCATCTTTACAATGTGGAAATAAAGAAGATTCATGTATGTTTTTCTCTGGATATATAACATGTCACTTTGACTCGAATAAATGAGTAAGCTTACAGTAAGGTATATAACATCTACTAGGTAATGCAGAAATTATTATGTGTACACATTTTGGAAATGAAATAACTTGCATATTAATAATACTTCCCCACTTATTTAAATGCTATTTTCAACATATTTGGTTTTGTTAGATAAATTCCATGTAAAGCTTATATATTGATTTATGATGGCAAAAAGCAAAAAAGAATGATAAGTTTCCCTCCACCTCTGACAGAAACAGCATTTTATTCTTTATTTCAGCGCTAGAATACTAATTCCTTATTTGAAAGAAACCCTAGAGGTCTTCATGAGGAATGAAGAACGTACTCCTCTATCGCTTGACATTAACATTGCCATTGAAGAAGATGATCTGGAAAGTCTCTTCCAACCTGGATGGCTCTGTGATTCTGTGATTAAAAAAACCCAAGAAACCCACAAATTATAGAAAGAGAATACTTATAATTGAAGTCAGTATCAGTTCTGACTAAAATTCTTGTGGACAACATGCAAAAGGGGATTAAAAGAGCTTGTAAAGGATCTGAAAAAGTAAAGTTTTGGAAGAATTGTTCAAACCATAATGACGCTAGCCAGAAACTGATGACAAATTAAATAAACCCTCTAAATACGAAACTGGAAGAGAATTTACCATTTGAAATACAGAGCCCAAATTAATCATTTGTGTAATTTGAATGAAGTCAGTTGGAATTATCCGAGGAATGAATATAGCCCAATTTGTTAAAGATATGGTACTGTAAATATTGCACTGTGTCAGATGTACATCTGTTCAATAACTGCCTCAGCTAAATAAATAAGAGAATCTTTCCCCTTAGCTAAAAGCAACCTAAACACTTAACTCAGACTGTCCCAGTCTGTCAGGGTGCAGAAGTGGCCTTCAAACAAACCATCTCTGTATTTTTCCCTTGGAATCAAGTAAGGCATCAAAAAGTGTTTTAAAGGAAGAAAAGAAACAAAAATAAAAGAGAGGAAATTACCAAAGATCAGAAAGGAATAAAGGAAGGAGGGCAGCATGAAGGGGTATTCAGAATGCAGCATTCAGTCACTAGCAGTCTGATCTTCAAAGGATTTCAACCAAGTCATTAAAATAGGAGGTTAGTTTTTAATGAGAAGGTATACAAGATGCCTAGTATAATTAGACAGTGGGCTCTGAGGATTTACAGGACTTAGGAATTTTTGAAAGAGAAGAAATAGCTGAGCAAACTGAATTTAACAAGGACCATCCCTAATATTTTGCAACCTGCAAATCTGTAAATTGTTTTAATGTTATTGTACTTCAATCCTAGTTGGCAACCAAGCCCCACAAAGCCACTTGTTCACTCTCTCACCAGTGGGATGGGGGAGAGTGCGGGAAGAATAAAAGTGTGAAAAATCATGGGTTGAGATAAAGATGGTTTAAAACGTAAAGCAAAAATTGTGTACACACAAGCAAAGTAAAACAAGGAATTCACTCACTACTTCCATGGGCAGGCAGGTGATCAGCCAGGAGAGCAAGGGTCCGACTTATGTATCTATGATTTGGTAGGACAAACACCACCACTTTGAAAAATCCCCTTCCTCTTCCTTCTTCTTCCCCCAGCTTTATATGCTGAGTATTATGCCACAAAGTCTGGAATATCCCTTAGGTCAGCTGGGGTCAGCTGTCCTGGCTGTGTCCCCTCTCAGCATCTTGTGCACTCCCAGCATTCAGCTAGCAGTTTGGGATGAGGAGCAGAAAAAACCTTGACTCTGTTTAAGCCCTGCTCAGCAATAGCTAAAAGATCCCTGAATTATCCACAGTGTTTTCAGCTCCACACAACTCACTGAAAAGTAACTGTACCCCATCCAAAACCGGCTTTGAACCTCATGAGGCACCGTAAAACAAGCTCCTTCCTCACTAGTAGTTTCATTGGAAAATCCTGTTCTGGATTGTACGGATCCTCTCATCTCCTCTCCCCACCATTCTCACACAGTGAAAGCTATCCTTTTTGTTCACTAGATGATCCATCATGTGTACTTTACTTATGTACAAAAGAGTTTAGTAGGGTCAGTAAGTGAAAGCAAGGCCATGCTTTCATGAAGGATTTTTTTCCCTTTGTTTACTGCTATGCAGTTAAAAGGCTCAAGTTTTACACAAAGCATCATTTACTTGAAATACTGGTAAGTTCTCCTAGTGATCAACACCTCTAAATTCTAGAAAGTAGCAAACACTTAAGGGAGAGTAAAAAAAAAAGCAAGGGTTGTTATAGATAGAGAGAAGCTTTAAATTATATCTTGCTCACACATACGTGAAGCCTAGAAACATTGTTTAGAGTTATGTTTCTCTCTAGCTTAATCTAGGAAATGTAGTAGAGATGGGGTATTTTTCTATCTCATGTACCCTTTTCCTTTACTTTGCTTTTGTTTTCCCTGCCTGGATGTGGTGGCCTCCTTCTTGAGCTCTCTGCCTCTCTTTTTTTCCATATGTGAAGGTTTTTTGCATGTAAGCATTTACCAACCTTTTTTTTTTTTTTTTTAGGAATTAAAGAGCTGAATGCACATTTTAATACATTTTTAATGGCTGTTGCTGACAGACAAGACACTTTGTTGGTATTGTCTTACATTACTATTATGTTAAAAGACTTTTATTTTTATCAATAACTATTGTGCCATCTGGTTAAAATGACAAAGACTCCCACGCTGAGCAAATTGAACAAGCTTTTCACTTCATTGAAGAAAAGGACCAGCTCTGGCTGGAATGGGTTTTTTTGGAGAGGGGGAGTCATTGTTCACATTCTATTGACTCTATAGTTCCTGTTAAATAATGTTCATGTATTATTAAGAGAATATTCGTCTTTAGTGTACGAATAACTTTCTTTATAACACTGCTTCATCTAGAGTATTTCCTCATGAGACTTGGTCTTCTGCTGCCACCTTTAGACACTATAAGGTATTGTTGCATGGAGTGTTAATGCAAATCACAGAGACATGTTACACTCTTTCAGAGACATTCCTCCAGTTTCATGTATCGGCATAATTTTGTTTATAAAATATCTTGGATAAAATCACGTAGAAATATTGTAAGAGAAATCTCAGAACTGGACAAAACCATTCTCACTGACATATAGAGAAAAATTTTTTGCTGTAGGATGAACATATTCTAGTCTATTTATTATCTCTCCAAAAGTGAAGAGTTCCATCTTTTAACTACATACATCAGTTCTGTTCTGTGTTTGATCATTGTTTGTTGTGCCTCTTGTGTTCAAGACAGCACTTAGTAATAAGGTTTTCTTGCATCTCACTCTAAACTGGTGAAATACCCTTTTGTGTGTCCTTCATTCTCATGTTTCTTTTGCTATATCAGATTGGAAGGAACATTCAGACTGGTGGTTTTCTTCTCTTGTTTGTAACACACAGTACAGATTAAATTCTGCCAGGGACTCCTGAAGCTGTAAATCTCACAACAGGCACTGCACAGATGTGTGTCAGAAGGAATACCAACCTTTGCCTCATTCTGCTGAACCTCTGTGGGCACTGTGAAAGAACCTCTGCTAAGAAATTGTACAGCACAATGAAGTGTTTAAAAAGGTGTAAAAATGAGAAAACCTCAGTATATTGCCCTTTACTCAAACATGATGATCCACTGTCTATAGAGGCTTGAGATCAAAATGACTCTTCTTCACCCATTCCATCTCAGAGGTCTTGTCCCAGCAGCAGAAACAAGTTCCTGATACACATTTAGAACATCGTATATTGCAGAAATATAGCACAATGCAACCTGTAGTCAACTCTTTTCTACACAGAAAAAAAATAATAGCTTAGACTGTGAACACTGAAAGGCAAAAGGTAGTTTTGTGTGTGTGTGTTTTGGAGAAAGGGGGGGATGAGTATCAAAATCTGAACTTTTGAACACTCAAGAGGAAGCCTTCTGCATGCCAGTTAAGACTGGTAAAAGCTTGCATAATCAAATTAAAATAAGACAATTACAGCTAAAATGTCACTTCCTGAATACTCCAGTTGTTAAAAAGGCATGAGACAGAATCACCAGCTGAGACAGTAAGTAGACATTGTGTTTCTGCTTTTAAACTACTTAGGTTGGGAAAACTGGGGATGGAAGTTCAGGAAAACTAAAGGAGGGGGGGAGGGGAAAGAGTAAGAGCAAGTGGCTTCAGGAAACAGGAGGCAGCCTGAAAAAAATAAGGTGAAAATCACTGTTGGAGGAAAGGTCTGAGAAGCAGGTAAAGATCCCAGATGTCAGACAGATTCATGGAGAAAGTGATATGGGAATGGTCAGGGGCCTTGTCTGATGTCCTCCAAGGTAGCCTACTGTCAGCAGCAGCATGATGTGCAGAGGCACAACTTCATGCCTGATTTTCCCAGACCACTGGGAGCCTCAGTGTGGCACAGGGAAGCTGAACCTAGAGAGTGTAATACAGGGGAAAGTGAGCAGAGTAGAAGTTCTAATTTTGATGGTTCTCCACTTTTGATGATTCTTAAATAAACATCAGTTTTCGTATCCACTATGGATTTTACTCACTCTGGTCTCCATCAGCATGACAGACCATCTCCTGTGCAGGAGTAAAAGTTACAAATAAACAGAATTCTTGGTAATGTCCCTATAAACTCAGTAGATCCCAGCTATGGCTTGTTCTGCTCTCTGCTTTCTTTGAAACAAAATTTATTCACAAACTAAGAAAAAAAATTCCTAAAGTATAAGTATAATGCTTAAATTGAGCACTGCAAATTAAATTGGTCTAGTCACTGGATCAGGGAGTTTCTGAGAAGTTTATACCCGAAGAATCTTAGGCTTGGATGTCTGTGTTTGCTGTGTACAGAGAAACTAAAGACCATTGTGATTTTAGAAATATTTTAATAAAATAGAGGAGCTTTTTCCTGATGAAAAAATAATTGGTGATGACATATTTTCCTATTAGACCAACGTTCATCAATTAGACCTAAATTTAAAAAAGTAAACAAAAAACCCCCCTTACTCTCATCATAATTTTCTTCCTTGTTCACCTCCTCAATTTTATAGATTTCAAGGCCTGAAAAACCCAGGAAATTTCTCATTGACCTTCTGCTTAGCACAATTTTTAACCCTGTTCAGTGCCTTCTCACAATAACACATTTGCATAACTATGTTTATCAGCTACAATGACCTTCCTCTTGCCTTCTACCAGTCATTGTAATTTAACACAAGAGGTACTTCATATACTACAGATTTTAATATGCCTTTTGCTGAAGACGGTCTCATTTGTAAACACAGCCAGGATGCAAGTTTCATGGATAAATTTACTCATAGATATGCATTGTGTCTGTCACAACTTCAATATGTCCACTTGGTGATTTTTATTTAAAATAATATTTTTACCTTCAGAGAAATAACTTTTATTTCTTTTGTTTTCATTCATAGTAAAATATAAGAAAAAATAGTTCAAAACCACCAATACCAGAATTGACATAGCAGACCCTTACAGGTCTGGAACTCTGTTTTCTGCTTTATCTTACACTCAAATCCAGAAAATAAGACCCAGAATAGAAAGAAATTACAGCAAAGAGTTAATAGGGCAAGTATTTTCCAGGTTATTTCTACATATTAAAATGTAAACTGTGAAATAAAACATTGCTGCATTTTATAAATATATCCTTCGGGTTCTTTTTTTGCCCCCAAAACATTACACCAGTTCTTATTTATTCTCTCTAGCTTTTATTAAGTGCTGCTAGAAATTACAAGGGCTAATTACTGTATACTTTCATAAACACATACACTACATATTTTGATGTTGCCATTTTGAAGTCAAATGAACTGATAAATGAGAATAAGTAATATGTACAAGAAGAGTCTGAACTTTTCATTTTGATGGAAAAAGCAAAACCAATGTTATTTTCACAGGGCATAATTATTTTGTAAATATGCAGTAATTAATGTCCAGATTGTGTTCTGTTTTCAAATAATAATATGAATTTTTACAGACTCTTCAAAAATTACTCTGAAGTTCAATTCCAATATAATAAATATTTTTTCTGTGTGAATAGTGTAAATATATACTAAAGATTTTATTCCTTAACAGCCAAAATGATAATTCACTACTCACCCCCAGTTGTCTTCTTTGCCTGAGAACTGATGTGTTTATTCATCTTAATGAAGGAGTTAACAGTATTTCATTGGCACAGATTGCTTACCATGAAAAAAGTCTGAGAAATCAATCCTGGATTAAGGACTGAAGGACTTGGCCCAATCTTTACAAAATATGAGAATATAATTCTTTTTCAAGGAAGAAGAATTGTCATCTATTGTCTGTTGATGAACTCTGTGATGACTGCATTACATAGCACTCTGCATAGCAGTAAATGACTATTGTACTTGAGAAGTCAGATTTATTTTTCACATGTAAGACATTATTTTCACTCTTGGTCTTCAAGGACTCTTTGTTCAGAATCTAAAATGTTTCATCAAACAATATAGCATCTGCTAAAATCATAATCACTTGCACCAAAATTCATATAAAAATATACTATACTTTACTTCCTTTGTATTTATTGCCACCCAAAAAAAGGTGTCTTAACAATTTGGGAGATATATATAGCTGGTTTATATGGTGGAAAAAAAAAAGTGTTTCACTATATTTTTGTTTTTAGCTAACAACAGAAGTGCAGCAATGTTAATTTAGAAAAATAAATAGGCTTTAACTGTTTTTATGGGCCATGCAAAGACAAAGTAATAAAACAAGCATGTAGGCTTTATTAATCTATCATGAATAGTGTCATTAGCATGAAATATATTATGCAGACTTTAGTTGATTTGCAGTGTGATTTGTAAGAAATTAAACCACAGCTTGTTAGTGTGAAGGTGATGAGGAATCTTAAATTCTACTAAACCTTGCTGTTGAATATTAACTGTAGGTAAAAGACTCAGGAAACCAATAAGAGATGAAAGAAAGGATCAAAGAGTGTCAAAGATATCTACTACTGCATGGCAATTGTCATTTTGGCATCCAATAACCATTGCCTTTTTAAAACCACACTAAAGGCATGAAAATACAAATATTAGCTTAATAGTAACAGCCTAATCTCTTTTGAAGTTCTGAGTCTCCTTTTCATTGTCTCTTATGTCTTTGTTCACTGGATCATTCTGTGCATATTTATTTTTAACCCTGGGACATGCTAATAAATGACATGGTAAGAAAGCAATACCTGCCCTTTTTTTTCTATGCTATTTTCTGTTTTTCATATATTTGTTCTTATTTTCTCCAAGGGTCATGAAAGTGCTTTAAGTTTCTGTTTCTTTATGGAGAAGCAGCATAGTCTGGAAACACACTAATTTTCAAGCTGGATTCTCCCAGTATATCAGGAAATACTGTCTTGAATGGTGGGAGAGAGGTGAGGGGAAATTTAGTCTTACAGAAAATCTTCAGGATTTCCACAGTCCCTTGACTTGACTAACAGAGCAATTTGACTTAAAGCATTTCTGTTTGAGAAACACCCAATAATATCTAGGGTTGAAAACTTCTATTGCATAAACATAAGGGGGGACTTGTATGTACTTCAAAGTTAGTTCAAATTAAAGTAAAATGTTTAAAAACATTTAGTAACCCAGTAAATCAGTATAGAAGCCATATTGTCTCTCTGGGATTTTAATTTTTTTCCTTAGAGGGAAAAATAAATTATTTATTGAAATGACTCTGTGAAAAAATGCTGCCATTTTACCTGTAAGTTGGGTAGGTAATAAGTCTTTTACAAGTCCCAAAGAAGAATAAAAAAGCTTTGTTTAACAAATATCCTGAAGTTCATTGAAATAGTATCAACAAGTGAGAGAAAAACAAGAAGAAAATGTGCATTTGTGGCCTGAACCTCAGTGCTTTATGCCTACAAACATGGACATGAAATACAAAACACTGTTGAAGACCTTTTGTCCCACCTGTGTATCACACAATGTAATTAGGTCACTCAGTTTAGAGCAGACCTAAGCATGGTACAGTGAGATTGCACATGACCCTATGAAGTGTTGATCTTATTTTCTACTTATTCCATATTCCAATTTTGATTGTCAAAATTGATGTAAATATTTTTTAAAACACTGAGGAAAAGCTTGAGTACATCAAAATCTCAAAAATAAAACATGATACAATTAAATGGTACATGTGTCATATTAAAACAATTGGAAATGCATCCCAAGAGGACAAAAAAATCACAAAAGATTAGGGACATATTTCAAAATACATCACTGAAGCAATCAACAATCATTAAAATGAACAACATATCACCATAGGGAGTCCTAAATTAAAAATCCTTCATACTTCAGAAGTCAGTATAGTTAGTGCTGCCAATGGTACACTTGGGATTATTTTAATATACTATAGGATCTGGCTGTTTGGTTGATATGCATAGTTACCCCTTTGATCAGTTATCATTTGTAATTTCCGTTTGATTTTTTTTATTATTATTTTGCAGATAATGGTTCCAGTGATTTATTATCAGTCCTCTGTTTTAATGGAGGGGTTATTGTTTATTACACAAAATAATTTTACTTCTTAGAAAGACAAAGGATTACTTTGTCATATTTTTTTAGGAAGAAGAAGAGGCAGTTTACCATATTTCATATTGCCCAACTCCTGATTGTTTGTGAGGACATTTGCCTAAAGATACTTGCTGGTGGCTGCACTTCAACTAGCCATACTGCAGAAGAAAACAAGTTTGATCCAGCATTTTATTCTAGGATCTTTGAGTACTAATATATAGAAATATCAGTGTCATTCAGTCCTGGCTTTACCTGTTAAAAAAAAATAAATAATGGATTGAAGATTTAATCTGTGCCTCTTTTGCAGACACTGTTTCTATGACTTTCTTTTGTTTCACTTGGACAGAAGTTGAGAAGAAAAGACGGAAGCATTTTCCATTTAATTCCTGCCTGATATAATCTATATGAAGATTCAAGACTGAAATTACATAGATATTCAGAAGAATAAATATCTACAGAATGGATAATAATGCATTTTAAAAAAATTGTGCAGATACAGACTTTATAATAAAAAAAGAGACCGTAGCAAGAGAAAGGTACTTTTATAAAAATGCTGTAAATGATACTTTAGAAATATTCTCAAATTTTATTTCATTGTAGTCATAAACAGTGATGAAGGAGCTTTTTGAAATGACTAAATTACATCAAAATTATGTGATTGAAGGAAAATAGTTGATATTTATTTTAAGAGCTAAGATTTAGACAATCCAACCTATAGTTATTCAAGTCATCAGTGATATGTTGGTGTTGGGCCAGAAAGTTCTAGCACTCTATTTGCTGTTATTGTGCCATTACATTTTAAAGAAAAAATGCTGGAACTGGAATTAATTTCTGCTTGTGTTTCTTTTTTGATGCTATGAAGTGCATTCCATGAAGAACAAGAGTGATTGTACTAAAAGAAACACTTAACGCTAGTCTCTTCTGCAAAGAGCAACAATGATCTCTAGTGGCAGCAACTTTTATTTCAAGCTTAGTGAAAATAAAAAGAAGGTATTCTGCATCCTCATTTATTTTAGATTGAGTGTGTTGACTGTGAAAAAGTTTTTTTCTTTTAAAAAAGCATTCAAGCAGCAGAGGTTAATGAAACTTGATTCCATTTATTCAGTATTTCTCACCTCTTGATATGTATTCAAGTTTTCAAATCTAGAAGCCCCTTTGAAAATAACCCAGTTTAACACATGCAATTGTCTGCTATATTTTTTTGGCAAACTCTTTCAGATATATTATTTCACAACTACTTTCAGCTGAGGCCTAAAAATTCTCTGAGTTACTGTTGGTATAACAACAGAAAACAACAAAATGCTAAATTCACTCTCCCCTATACACAGAGTAGCTTTGTACTGTCTTTATATATTTGTAATTTATTTTCATTCAAAAATATATGGTTTTGGCCACCCAAACCAGCAGCATTGCATTATCTAGGAACACATTATTAACAGTGTGATTTGGAATTCTTGTAAAATTTTTGTATTTAAAGGTGACTCATGGTTATAAGATACTAGGTTTTCCATTAGTTTTGAAGGAAGAAAAAGAAAGAAAGAAAAAAAATCAAAGATCGAAAGTCTTTTCTTTCCATATGTTGTCCTCATTCAGTTGAAAAAATATTCCCATGGGCCCACTTCTTTAGCTTGTCCAGGCCCCTGTGGGTGGTATTTTGTCCTTCAGGTGTGTCAACCACACTGGTCAGCTTGGCATCATCTGCAATTTCTAACCACTTCCATCTGGTTGCAACAGCCAAACCAATTCCTTATTCATCTAAGAATCCACACATTGGATCCGTCTCTCTCCAACAAAAGAGAAGGATGGTGTGGGGGACCATGTCAAAGGTTTTACAGAAGTCCAGATTATGACATCTGTAGCCCTTCCTTTGTCCACTGATATAGTTCTTCTTCAAAGAAGTCCCCTGGGTTGGTCAGGGCAGACTTGCAGGACTTGCCCCTGAAGAAGCCATGCTGGCTGTCCTAAATCACCTCCCCATTCTCCATGAGCTTCTAGAAGGATCTGTTTCATGATCTTCCCAGAGAAGTGAGACTGCGAGATCAGTAGTTCTCAGGGTCCTCCTTTTCACCCTTTTGAAAGATGGGTCAAAAAAAGTAAGATATTCTCTTTTATACCAGTATATTTAGTACAGTTATTTATGCTAGATGTATGATAGAAACCTCTTCTGTCAGGAAGAGAGTATTCAGCTTTCTTATTCTACTTCAGTTTTCCTCTTTCCACATGCTTTTTTTATTTGGCTCCACTTTTTCCCTTGTTTGTTTTTTTGTTTGTTTTTCTGTTTCTTTTTTTGGGGGGGGATTTTGTTGGTTGAATTGGATTGGGTTGGGTTTTTTGCATGATACATAGATAATTACTACGTTTCAAGGAACTTATAGCACCAAAAAGATGTTGTTGATTAATTGGTTATCTGTCTTTAAGAGCAATGGACTCAGGGATCTAAAAGACATGTGAGCTGAAACATACTCTTGAAACATATCAAATGAAATCCCAAATCCCAAGGTAGGTGTTAGGAATATGTACAGTGACAGAACACTAAGTTTCAAAACGGATCCCAAAGTGGCTGGTAATCTGAACAGTGCTTCTTAATGACATAGTCTTGCTTGGAGTTAGTCAGTGAGGAAACACTGAGAGTCAAAAAATCTTCACTTACATTTCAAGCGGAGAGGTTTTTCCTGTTTTGTGATGAGATGTTGTTCTGTAAAATCCTCAAACCTTTCTCCAAAAGCAGACAACCCTGTTTAGTTTATGCCCCCTCATTATGTAATACAGAAATAGCCTTCTTGCCATGATTGTGAAAGAAAGATTTTTCCGGCTACTGTGCTATAACCTGTCTGTGCAGGATTAACACCCGATTTCCTTTTTCCTTATAAGATTTTCAAAATGCAAGCTATGCTAGGAAGAGTTCTACCTTTCACCTTTTACCTTTTATCCTAGTAGTTTGTTATCTTCTGAGTCAGAAAGAAAAAAAAGAAAAAAGAAAGAAAGAAAGAATATAAGAGAGAACACTCTGCTGTTTTATCCTCAAAGCTTGTGACACACAGTAACAATGATGCTGTTTTGCTGCAAAAGTTAAAAAAAAAGTTACTATCTTGGTTATAATTTCCCTCACTGCCACTATTGGTAAGAAAAATTTGCAGCATGAAAATTCTGCTGGCTGCCGGATGATTTTATATAGATTTGTATTTCTGTGAATTTGACAGAAATTCTAGTAACTACTCAGTATATAAACATGCACATAAGTTTATATTTTCTTGGCTTTCACACTGTATGTCCACACAACTTTTGCTACTTTGAAAAAGATGAGGAAGATACAGCCAGTAAAGAAGCTGTTTTCTTGCTTAGAAAATGTAGTCAAAACTAGCTCATTACTGCAGGGCTTCAAGGATTTCACTATCTCCAAATATGTTTGTGGATACAATTCAAGGTGTTAATATTTAATTGCTCTTTAGTATACTGCATACTTAGGGTTTAGCTCTTTGAAAGCCTCTTTCTTTTCCAGCAATAGAGATCGCTTGATGTAATATAATTCTAGGTCCCTGGACATGTACATTTTAGATATAAAGCAGACTGTTTCTAATAAAGATTGTTTGAGTACTCATATATTTTCCTGATGATCCTTCCAGCCCGCCATTTTCATTCCATATTTAGCCTGCAGTAGACTCTGGTCTTTATCTATACAACATTTTATTCTATGAGAGCAATTTGTAATACTTTTTTCTGTATGTTTCATTTCTTTAAAATAATCTGTGCACACATAGGGCAACCAGAGTTGCAAAAGAAGAGAAAAGGCTTAAAGTACTTCCACTCACTCAAATTGCCTGAAGCTTCTTTTCCTTGTTGCAATCCTTCCCCTTCACTCTAATCACCTCCTGTCATTGAAGTGGCTGGTGAATTCTTCTTTCACAGTAAAGACTTTCTCCTTTTCCTTCCTAGTGTTTCTCTCCACTCCAGCATCATCATTTCAGACTCAGTAAACTTTCAGCCTTCCTCACCCACCACCTCTTCTATCACCACTTCTTACATCACTGAAGAGCCTGGAGCTGGCTCTGCTGACAGCTTTTTGACTACAACAATTTTACATAAGTTTTGTCATTTTTTCCAGCATAGTTGCTGATCATAGCTGGTTGTGCAGGCATTATGCACATGCGTGCACGTATTTAATTATACATATTATTCCAGCATTGCTTAGATCCCAAAAGAAAAATATTTGAACATGGACAGCTTACTACTATCTGGAATAACAAGATGGAATGTATGACAGCCGTTCCCCACTGGAAGACAGTCTAAAGGCCTAAAGGGTTGTTAATACTTCAATTAAAAATTTTTCCTAATATAAACAAAAAGACAGACACCAAAAGTCAAAATTTAACAGATGTTTATCCCTTTACCCTGCAGAATTCTAGAGTTACAAATCCCAGTTTGCTACATCCAAGAAAAGGCCTTCAGGTGTTGAGGAGCAGGCTCAGAGGAGGAATGGTGTGTCTCAGAGTGCTTGCAGTTATTTATTTGCATGAACCATAAGATTGGGAATTTGATGTTCTTGATTTCATATAGACTGATAAAAGTTACCCGTAATAATCCGGCTCAAACTCAAATCTGGAACAATACCTGGTCATCAGTCACCCTCAAGAAATTTCTTGACTCATTCAGTAACTGTATATAGTCTGTACATGCATTTAGCTTCCCAGTTAATTTGTACAACATTAAACCTCCCTGTGGCTGTGCTACCAAAATGAAATTTCTTAGGTGGCAACAGAAGTGACATGTTTTAAATAATTAAATTTTCTCTCATCTCCTTATAGGTATTTTATTTTTTCAGGGTTCAGGAATGTACTTCTAATATAGTACATATATATATATATATATATATATATATATATAGACACACATACCCTCCCATATATATAAAATGTGTGTATATATATACACATATATAAAAGGTATATATTTATATACTGTCTTCTAAAACTTATAACATTCTAAATTATCCAGTTTTCCAAAGTGTTGAATATATAAACTTTTACTGAAGAATTTGGCTATATTTGTCCCCTGCTTTTTAACTGTCTTCTGAAAGAGGATATCTGAAAGATTAAATTAGGTTGATTGTACATGTCAAGCTGATATCTATATTGGAAAGCATCAATTCAACATTTACAGCATAGACAGTAGAAGGTCCTCCATACGATAATAATATATAAATATAATAGTGGGCAAGTGAGTTGATAATTTATTCACCATGGAATTTGGGTTCTGGATTTATCTACTGAGAAGTCATACAGTACTGATAACTAGAAGCAATACTTCAGTTGCAATTCGGTCTGGGTTTACATCTACTCAGAGTTGCACAGTGATGCCTGTATCTGAAATAACCATCAGCAAAGAAAGGTAAAAACTAATTGCTAGATCCTCAGAAGGGCTACAAAGATGAGAATTAGTGTAGACAAAAGGAAATAGATTCCTATTAATATCTGTGACCTATTTCGTGATCGCTTTTTATCCTGACACTTGCTAATGATATTTTTGTTGGGAAATTATTTTTATTATTTTAAACTTTGCAGTTCCAGGGTAGTGCAAATCACTGGGGAAAGAAAGTTCACTGAAAATCAGAAAGATCTCTTATGGCATAGGAAATCAAATCATCCCCCTGGCTAGGGAAGGAGGCACAGAATGTTTATAAATGTGTTTGACTACACAGGAACTCCTATCCTATACTAGCTCAGAAAGCATAAACTTTCTGTAGAGATTATAATAAAATTTCTTAGAAACTTTGTAGAAAGTCAGAAGCAGTAAGATCTATACAGATAAACGAGCATGCTGTCAGGTAAGACTATGAATGGGATGACATCATAAGAACTTTTGGAAAATATGGAAGAACATTACTGTGGAACTTCCACTATTTGGACTGTGAATACTACCATAAGACATGAAATTTAATGAGTACAGGTGGAAGAGAAGAGTAGCTCCCTTAAGTAAGCCAAGGGAAAATATTTCAATCATCTTCATCATCAAATTGTAGAATGGTTTGGGTTGGAAGGACCTAAAAATCCCCTAGTTCAAACGCCCCTGCCATGAGCAGGTGCACCTTCAAATATACCAGGGTTTTAAAGCCCAGCCCAAGTGTGAACACGATAAACTAGCCCCAGTCCTCTAAATACTTTTGTTGTGGTGTGCAGCACAGGAATATGGATATGGTAATTCCAATAAAACTGTTGTGAAATTGGATATTAACTTAAGCACCTGTAATGCTGGATTGAAAGTGAAAGATTTTTCTGTATTAGTCCTATTTTGTCACAGTTTGATTATTAAGAATGAAATCCACACATAAACAGAAATAATTCATATTGTTTTAAGAAAGCTGGAATATTAAGTGTTCCATTACCACAATCAATAATATGAAATAAACAGATTAAAAATCACAAAGCCAGCCTACCATCAAAACCATAGGAAATCAAATAAAATCAATCAGCTTATAACCTTGATTTATACATTCTTGCTGACTCTTTTTATCTTTTTGCCTGAATATACATGAATACAAGAAACTGCTAGTAAATCCAGTGGTACTCAGGGAGGCAAAAAAGATTGGTTTTAGTCAACATGATTTGCCTGTTATGTATTTAGGTTCCTGAAAACCAAAACTGACTGTAGTGGGTTGACTCTGGCTGAGTGCCAGGCCCCACTGAGATATTCTATCCCTGCCCTCCTCAATCGGACAAGAAAAATATGATGAAAGGCTCATGAGCTATGGACAGGGATTGATCTCTCATCAATTACTATCATGGGCAAAACAGACCCCCCTTGGGGAAATTATTTCAAGTTATTAGCCATCAGATCAGAACAAGTTAATGAGAAATAAAGTCAAATATTGAAACCATCTTGCCTATACTCCTCTCTTCTTCCCAGGCTTAAATTCACTCACTGTTTTGACTGTCTCGTCCCAAATGGCACAGGGTGATGGGAAATGGGGTTGTACCCAGTTCTTCACATTTTTTCTCTGCCAGTCCTTCCTCCTCATTCTGTTCCCCTGCTCCAGCATGAGGTCTCCCCTATAGGAGACTTCTCCACAAATTTCTTCAATGTGAGTTCTTCGTTAACTGCTCCTTTGTGGGTCTCTTCCATGGGCTGGAGACCGTCCGTAACAAAATGCGTCAGTGTGGGTGGCCTTTCCACAGGGCCACAGCCTTTTTTCTGGTGTCCACCTGCTCCATCACGGGGTATCCAATGGGCTGAGGGAGAATCTCTGCTCTCCCCTCCATGGGCTGCAAGGGCACAGCTGCCTCATCATGGTCTGCTCCATGGGCTACAGGGGAATCTCAGCTCTGGTGCCTGGAGCACCTCTCCCTCTCCTCCTTCACTGACCTTGGTGTCTGCAGAATAGTTTTTCTCACATGCTTTCACTCCTCTCTTTGGCTGAAGTTATGTAGCCAGTTTTTTCCCCTATTCAAGTCTCTTGTCCCAGAGAACTACCACCATCACAGATGGGCTTGGCCTTGGCCTTGGCTAGCAGTGGGTCCCTCTTGGAGCTGTCTAGCATTGACTCTATTGGACATGGGGAAAATTTCTGGCATCTTCTCACAGAAGTCACCGCATTAACACTCCTGCTACCAAAACCTTGCCGCACAACCCCAACATTTCATAGCACTCTACTACTACTCATAATCCAGCAAAGTAAAATTAAAGGTGACTTCACCCCACATAATAGCTATTTTAGAACTACTCACATTTACTGTCTGATTTTCAGCTCATCAGGCACTATCTGTTACTCTGAAAAGATAACTACTTCAACAGTTAAGATTTTAGCACCTTATTTTACAAATTTATTTTATCATTAAATTTGCTTGGCTACATTCAGTAATGCTGGTGCCTCCTTTTCCCAGTTCCCACCATCAGGCACTATACTTGGGTATAGTACCCAAAATTTCATTGCTGTAGCTGAAAGAGAGGTAACAAGTCAGGGGAATTAAAAAAAGTCACCTAATTTATCAGGAACAAGAAAATTCTTTGCAGCACAAGAATTCTGTGCTATGTGCAGAGATAAACTATATAGGACAAAAGTACTTATACGAGTTGAAGACATGCCAAACACTGTTTCAACAATTCAACCTTATAAATGACTGAGTTCCACATCCACAGAACATGGCCCAGCATTGTTGAATTTGCTCGTATAGATCCATGTGTGTTAAAATGAACCCTAATGAGTTTCACTATATACGTGAAAGCTGCATTGAATTGAACTAGATAATTGATCTTCAAGGTTGGCAAATTCATGGCACAGAAATGTCAAACAAGCACCAGTTGAATTCTGTCCTTCTGCATCTAAAGGCTCTAGAAATACTGCTGATGAACAAAGACAAATAGCAGAACACCAGCTTCTGACCTGAAGCAAACAGTAAGGTAGATGACTTCTGGAAACATAGCCACAGGCATGTCAGTACAATATCAACAACATCTTGCTTAGTGGAAATAAGGAGATACAGTTTGTGTCACTTGTCAGATTTTTCCATAGTAGTGCAAGAGGCAAAGCAAGTCACCTTTTTAGGATGTCTGTACAATATTAGGCTTTTAAATTTTAAATATTTGGCATAAATTATTACAGATTAAGTCCACCTCATTACACCTATGCAAACAGTTACATGTACCTGCTATATTATTTATTTTCTAGAATTTTCTTTCAAAGGTCTTCATGAAGCCTAGATTAAAATAATATAAGATTAAAATAAAATAATAATGTTCTGGTCTTAGTAACAAAGTTTTCTTGCTCAAGACAGTGACTCTGCAGTTCACAGTGTGAATGTTACTTACTCTAAAAAACAAATAAAGCTGCTGAACACATTTTCTCAGAGACCAGTAATGTCTGAACACAAAGCTACTGTTTCAGAGTCTGGGCAGCTCATAAAAGAGAGTGTAGATACATGTGTTTGAGTCTAAATGGAAGAAGGCAAGGAATGGAGAATTGGGGTTTAGATTATCCACATTACTTGGCTGTTTTACTCACTAACTGCCTAATCCCACTTACTTCAGCTACTTCCAAAATAATGCTCATGCACAATTCCAGGACAATACTACCACAAGACAATATAGCCTATGTTGGGTCACCAAGATTCATTTTTTGGTTGCTAGAAAATGCAAAAGTACAGTTTTATCACAACCGTCCATTAAAATACAGTCATGCAGTAATGCACATGCCTATTTGAGTGGAATAAACATTGATGTGAGACTAGGAAAGATGTGTTCCCACATACAAAATATTTAAGCTTTATCACTTCCACCGATAATCTTTTATTGTCCATATTGCTTAAAAAGTAGTTTTACTCTAGCATCTCTTCTGGAGTGAGAAGTTTCTGCCCAGTGCAGCTTCAGAAACTGAGCTATGGCAAGCTGTGACTGTATCTGTTGGACTTCTTTTCTTTCATAGTCTTCTGATACTCTTACAGCAGCTTAGTACCTTCAAATGGATCCATATGACCTCATGCAACATTCACCTTCAGAGTCTTACCATGAAAATGCCATTTTATGGCTTCAGCACAGTCCAAATGGGACTGACACATGCACAGACAGCTGTATTCGGTACACAGGCATTTTTATTTAAAGTCACTGCCAAGAATGATAGCCATTTGTTCATGAGATGTGAAAGGCTTGACAAATGTTTCTGTAACACTCCCAGAACGTGAAAAATCTGAATTCAGATCATTGCTCTTCACAAGGCTTTCCAAACCAATGCCTTTCATCCTCATCTACTGAAATTGTGTCATTAGGGCAGTGTGGCAAAAATATAGAATCCATTAGGTCAGTGAGAGTACAAGAAATCCAGAATATGATTCTGTAATGTGGTAATCTAGAAAATTCCCAGTGAAAGATATTACTCAGACTTCTGGACATGTATATTTCAAAATGTGTATTTAACATAAAGTGGATGAAAAACCATACAAAAAGGGATTTAAACATAAGATCCTTCAGTTACACAAGCCCAATGTCAACAAGGTTACAGAAGTAGGGACCTTTCTTTTTTTCTTTGTCCTAATCTCAGAGTTCTTACTGCAGCTGGCCACACAGTGGCACAGCTTCAACAACAGAGGACAGGCAAATTTTCAGACCAGTTCTTTAAACACTACAGTACATTGAATGAGGAACTGCTGCTCCTGTAAAAAAACACTGTTGTGGGTTTTTGTTTAGATAGATTTTGTTGGTTTGGTTTGGCTTGTTTCCCTAGAGACGTTTTTTGTTTGCTTGATTGGATAGTTATGGGTTTTGTTTGGTCAGTTGGATCTGAATCTGAGAATATTACCTCCAGCCACACCTTGGCCTCTAGTTGTGAATTTGGGCAACACTAAAAATGCTGAAGAGAGCTGCAAAGGAAAAAAAAAAACTGAAGAAAGATGGTCACTGATAAGGAGACTGTGCTATGATTATAAACATCATAGAAACACTTGACTTGGCAGCAGCTTACTCTTAAGTTTTTCATACAGTTAATAAAGGGAAAAAATAGGGAATGGCTGATTAGGGAATTTTACTGAATCTCTGAAGTTGAACGTCTTGTAAAGGAGACAGTCTTAAAGCATAAAAGTTCCTGTACTGGATACAACTTAAAGTCCACTTTTCACAGATTCCTACTATGTACCATGAGTAGGAGACCTACATTTGCTTCAGAGGACAGAAAGAAATACTGATTAAAACAGTTCTCAGAAAAAATGCACCTTCAAAGTGATTTTTACCACCCAATTAAGATCACTGTAAATTCTGAGGACATAATTGAGACAAACTGAGTTAGGAAAAAAATCCCCAAAACATTATGGAAGCTCATTTTGCTTTGGGAACTCAACTACACAAAATACACTATTTTAGTGCAGTTTTGCTTTATGCCTTCATGCAACACGCAGTTCTCTATCTACCCACAAGATGGCACCAGAAGATTGAATAAAATTTATTTCTGTGCATGGCCTCACGCACCTTTACTTTCTTTATCTGTATCTTTGCCTCCACAGTGGCAAAAATATACTATACATAGCACAGACTTAGAAGTTTGCACCTGTCAAACACTTCAAAATACATATATTTTTTAATAAAGAGCAAATGCAGTACTCATCTCAGATTGATTCAAATACGCAATTTGTCACATGTTAGATCAATACTTAAAAATATATATTTTGAAAAAATACCTCAGTCATGGTTTAAAAATAAAGGTTAATTCCCAGGTAAGACTATTTCTTCAGTAACATGATTTCAGTTTACTACTTAATATTCTTTTAGAGGTAGAGTAGCATACATTTTATTGAACAGCCTTAAGTTTCATAACATTAAAATTTTTTCAAAGTTAATAGAAATTAACATAATATTTAATGGGTTTCTGTCTAAAGGGGGAAATGTTTTTAGTGAGGCAATCACTGGGAAACATAGAGCTGAGGAAACTTTGATAATTTTCTATTTTTTTATTTATTAAATCTTAAGGAAAGCTTTAGTTTCTGTAGTAATACTAAGTCTATAATGAATGTTCAAATTACTCTCTTCTGGGAATCTTCCATGTAAATATATTTGATTTTCAAATTAAAATAAGGAATTATTCATTCATAAGTTCATGTAACAAAGAAATTTAGAAAAGGATTCTTTGAAATTTTTCAAGATGATTGAACTGTAAAACTTGTACAAAAATTGAACTTTTACAAAAGAAAAGTCCTCGACTTTTGTAAAAACAAGATATATAGTTAAGTGACAAAAATAATCTGATTTACTTCAGAACTCAGGTGTATGTCCTTTCTTCCTATAAAAATACAGTTTATGTACATTATGAAAATATGTATGAAAAGTATTCCAAAAGTGTTCCTAAGAAGAAGAGAAAACTAACCAAGGAAATTTAAACCTTATGTCACAGCACACTGCAGATGCCAATAATATGTAGATTATTTGCCACAGCTGCAAAAAGAGAAGCATATAATAAATCAGAAATACATTCTAGTAAGGTCTATATGCTGAATGAGTAATTTGTCCTTCTCTTCCCAAAACTCACAGGGAGACATATAAAAGCAAGTCCTGAATGCTCTTGAGAAACAGTCAGCTGTTGTGCAAAGAGTAAATACAAATTTTTATATAACAACCAAAGACAACAGACCAACATGGCCAGACAAGACCTGCTGGTCAAACTTAAGGGCAAGAAGCAAATGAACAAGAGCAGACGCAGGGACAAGAACAGAGATGAAATTCAGTTTTGCAGGGATGGGATCAGGAAAGCCAAGGTACAGCTGGAGCTGAATTTGACAGGGGATGCAAAAAACAATAGGAAGGGTTTATACAGGAATCTCAGCCTGAAAAGGAAGATTGAAGAAAGTGTACCTCCCTGATAAACACAACTGGCAAACTGGCAACAGATGAGGAGAAAGGCTGAGGTGCTTAACAAAATTTTTGCCTCAGTCTCTACTGGCAACCTTTCTTTCCACACCTCCTGAGCAGATCGGCGACAGGATGGGGACTAGGGGAGCAAAGCTCTTCCCACTGTTAGAGGTTTGTGACCAGTTGAGGAACCTACATAAGCCTATGAGACCTCATGAGATTAATCCCAGAGTCCTGAGGGAATTGGCTGATGTAGTTGCCAAGTCACTCTCCAAAATATTTCATTTGGATGCAAAGTGCTGCAGGATGTGATACGTTGTTGTTCATGATGGAAAACTTCAATTTATTCTCCCTTTAAAACCTGAAATAAAGTCACATTCAGAATATTTTGTATGTGAAGAAAACTAATATTCCAGTATTGTTTATATATTTTTCATTTTTCAAACTAAAATTATTACACCGCCACACCTCTCTGAACACCAGGAATTCACAAAATGTCCTTTTGTTAAATAACAGGTACCAGATGTCACACCAAGTAAACTATACCTCAGCTGCCTGTGGGTTAGCAAATTCCCTGTGTTCAACATTGCTTAGATTAATTGGCAGGACATTTGCTTTTGACTTGCTGCTATTTGAACTGAAGGACAGGGCAGAGCCTCAGCTCTGTGATTACACCAAATTCTACTAAAAGAAAAAAGCTCTGACTTTAACAACTATAGTAATTAAACAAAAAAGGAAGCAGACAAAGGCCCCCAAAACCAACATGAGTATTTATGGCTTATTCTTCAAACATGTTTCTTCTGCATATAACACACAAATGAAAGTCCCTTCAACAATTTTATCTTAAGATATTTTTGCAGCCAAAAACATTTTCAAAACCTCTGACTGTTCATTTATAAATCAGAACTGGTATTAGGTAGTTTTACAGAACTTCTCGCTGTCACTCAAGGGGACAAATTGTGTATACAATAAAAATGTGAGCTGGGAATACCCATGGTAATCTGAATCAACTAGCAAAGTTTGATACCCATCTACTTCTTTTGAGTCAGGTTGTTCAAGGTCTACAGGACCCAAGTAACCCTTTTTCTCTAGCATCAATCATATAAGCAAGTAAAACTGTAACCCTATGTCCTAAAAAGTATTAAATTGCTCATGTTTCTAGAGCATGCTCATGTTTGTTAGGCAGCACCACAGAGTAGAATGACAATATTACTTTGTTATTCTAGAGAAATATAAGAAAAGAAAAATCTTATATATTTTCAGACTATGGATTGTATAATTTGAAGTGCAAATAACATGAAATTTCAAGCACAGAAATATTGAATAAACATTCAATATACTATGCTAGTTCCATCCCTTAGAATCAGGGTGAAAAGCAGCCTGAAACTGAAAAAATTCAGTGGAGAAAAAAAAAATGAAAAAGCCAGTAAACAAAGACCAAATTTTTTCAGGAAGAAGGACTATGCATTTTTTGGAAAAAAACTTACTGAATATTAACTTTTAAATAATTTATTTAAAACCAATGTGAAACTAACAATTCAGACTCCATCTCATAGTTTTGCTGGAAAGGTAGATCTAAATGTTGTGTCCATAATACTTCTTCATTGTAAGGATGAGGAAAGACTCTGAAAAGCTGCTGAAAAGTTTTGCAGTCAGATGTTTGACAGCAACAGCTGTCTCCAGGCTGTACACTGTCAGCATGTGTATTTCAAGGCCAGTTGGGAGCTGATTAATATAGACAATTTTGGTCCAGGAGCAGCCACACATAAGGCCAGTTCTACTCCACTGTCATAAAGCCTTCCCTCTGACTCCTCCGATAGGGCACGCTGGGTTTGGTGCTCAGAAAGCTGGAGGTTGGTGTTGGTGTTATGTGCATCTCACGAGCCAGAAAAGCCCTGGCATACACAGAGGCCTGTCAGGTGGCTGATGCTGCAGCCTCTTTGCCTCTGGGCACTTGGGTTCTGGGGCTCTGATGTGTCTACCAGAGCACCTACATCTGCCCTGCCACTGATCAAAAGGAAGAGCAGGAACAAGGCCTAGACTAGAACATACATAGCCTGATCAGAATCTTCCATTTCAATGCCTTTCAGAGATTCCTCTGTGATATAGGTACTGCAGTGGCAAGAAGAATGCTGTTATGTGTTTTCTTCTGTCACCTCCAACGCCTATATATATAGAACATGGTTTATTGCATTACTCCTGCTATGCTGAGAATGTTCCTAACCTGAGTCCTCTAGACTCAGTAAAATCCCTGTTCCACTACCACTCCAGACAGACACATTTCCCAGAAGAGAGACAAATATTCATCACTTTCCTTCCTAGAAAAGCTAAATCGTAACCTTGACACAACTACTCTCAAGTCCAGGGTTTGACTAATGGGAACAGAGAATAATACATTGTCACCCCTCTGAATCCTGATTTTATAGACCCCTATCGTATTTCCTCTAAGTAACATTTTTTAGATTAAATGCTCTTAGCTTATTCAGTCATTTCTTCTACAGAAATTATTCTGTATTTTGCTGCCTTCTCTGGACTTTTTCCAAGCCTATTGCATACTTTTTTAGAATCAGAGCTGCTTGTATTATTGAAGGTGTGGAAAAGACAGCTACCACCATTATAATGGCTTTGTCTTGTTCTGCCTCCTTCCCCTAATTGTCCCTAGCATTTTATTTGTTTTTCTGAACACTGGTATTATAAAACTGGTATTTCAGGAAATGGTTTTTTACACCCCAAGATAACACTTTTGAGAGGTAATGGTTAGTTCAGAGCCTATAATTTTATATGTGAAATTAGGATTGTTTTTCTCCCACAGACATTGTGTTATATTATTTACACTGAATTTCATTTGTCACTTTTTTGCCCTTCAGTCTTACAGTCTTCTTTTAATTCCTTACAGTTAGCTTTCAAACTTACTATCTTGAATAATACAGAATTGTCAGCAGCCTTTTTCTTTTCAGTAATCGCCTGCTTTCCAGGTCAGTGATGAATATGTTTTCCAGTACAGGCCCCTGCTTACCAGCATTGATGACCTGTCTCCACTTCAAGGACTGACGACTTACTCCTATTTGTGTTTTCTTTCTCCTAACCAGTCATTTATCTGTGCAACAAATGCCTTTCCTCATGCCACCTAATTTACTTAAAAGCTTTGTGTGTGATACTTTGTCCAAAGGCCTTTTGAAATCTATGTAAACAAAATAAATTCCCCCTCCTCTCCCACAATCACTCAGTTTCAGATAAGTCTCCCGCTGAGAGCAGCTCCCTAATGGGACTTTCCTCTCCTCTTTTCTTCTGCAAAGTTCACCACTGAAGCCTCTCAACAATGACCTTTTTCTGCTTCTTTGTTTTTAGTACACCTTTTGTATTCTGATCATCAAATGGCCATATAGGTTTCTTGATTCTGACGTGTGTAAAAAAAATTAGCTTTGTTTCCTTTTGCCACTTGCCTGTTCTTCTTAATACTCTTTATGGTTTCACATTTTATAATCCCTCCTAATTTCCTTTGAATGTAAGTGTACAGCTTCAGCTTTTTTTTAATTGTTTCTAGAAACCTCCCTTATATTACTATTCAATTTTTGCTTTATATCTTATGGTCTAACTTGCTTTATAGTGGTATTAAAAATATTGATTCCTTTTTATGAAACAAGTTGCATATTGCTTTTTTTCTCTTCACACTGGAAAACTGACTTTCTGAATTGATGCTGTGTTTAAAATGGGAAAATAAGAGAAACAAAAATAACATTTACTCTCTCAATCAATCCAGAGACCACTTTTATTATGAAAACCTATGCACACAATCAGACATGGCCTTCTTACCTAGTTTATTCCTGTTGTCTTTTTTCTGGGGATGGCAAGGCAATAATTAGACTAGTTTGGCTTAAGTGCATGAGCCAAATTTTTCTTGCAAAATTTTAAACAGGCAACAGAGATTTGAAGCTGATAAGAGAATGAAAGCCAAGACAATAGAAATTAATCATGATTTGCATTTCTGGCCAAGTAGTTGGGGAGAAAGGTCATCCCTTGGGTCATGTGCCAGGAAGTGTATATTAATTTTCTGCCTTGCTGTAGATGTCATGAATGAAAAGCATAGAGAAAAGGATGTGTTCTGAACATTTCAGAATGAGGTCTGTGTGTTTAATATTCTTTCATGGAATCATTTTAACTACCACCTGCTTTGAATTACTGTAATTTCCCCAGGCTAAAATTGAAATAATTTACAAAAGATTCTGACATCTTCCTTAAAGGTTACAGAGTAAAGAGAAAAAGACCAAAATGTCAAATTTCACAAAGAACAATTAAGTAGAAAATCATGTGTGATGAAAATAATATTAAAAAAAAAATAAGATTTTCCTGGAAAGGACTGCATTTGCAACCTCTCACATAGCAAGAACACTAACATTCTAGATCACAACTATTTATCTGGAATAATGTTCTATTTATTTGTATACATATCACTGTAATTTTTGTCTTTTTTTTTCTTTTTTATCACTCCATTATTTCATTTTTTGAAGGTAAGTGCCACTTATATTTTTCTTGGAGTATCACTGGTATGACAGAAAGGAAGCCATTTGTAATTGCATCAGAAGTTATATATTTCTATTGCCATGCATATCAGATGCTAGTGATATGAGGCCTTTCCATTTGAGACCCTTTTATATTTCCACAACAAAATTATCACAAATTAAAAAAAAAAAGAAGTAAGACTGAACAATAATGAATTACATAATGCAGGGATTAGTGTTGTTGTATTTGTATAGTCTATATGATAGGCTTATGATCTTTGCACTGTCTTAGTTTTTACATTGTCTTATCAAGTATTTTACTTTACAAGGTGTATGTAATAGAATAACCTGATAAGTAGTTAAAACTGTGTCAACACTTCCTCCACTCAAAAGGCTTTGACTTGAGTAGGGTCGAGGCTTAATACTGACAGGCAGGCTAAGTTCTGTATAAGCAGCTCATATAGTGGTGGAAAAAGTAAGATAATACAATTCTTTGGGGACTGACAAAAGGGAATGAGTTTGGTCTTCTTTCCCTATACTCAGAGGGGCATATTAGGCAGAATCTCATTCACTGAATGCAGTTTGTTGGTCCATTCTGACACCTCTGCTCCAATAAAAATGAGTTCAATTAACTAGAAATTCAGCTTGAAGGCCTTTCCTTGCAGGTAAAAAGTGTTTTTAATTTGCCTCTGGCAATGTAGCGTGTCAGGGCCTCGGTAAACATTAAAAGCGAGACAATTCTTGTTTCTTAGTCTCCAAAACTACAATTTGTCTGCACAGAGCCCTATCTGTACGCAGCTACTGGTCAGGTATTTGACCTGAGATCAAAGGAACATGTCAGAATACTCCAGCCTCTCAAAGCCCTCTAATTAAAAAAGTGTGTTGCATAACAACAGGATTTTTAAAAATACTGATGTTTTCTCCTGTTGATATAAATATCAACAACAACAATAATATGAACTGCTACGAGTGAAATAGAATGCAGCTTGAAATAGTCAGAAAATTGTTGTTAGCTTTCGTGGTGGATTAGTCTTGGCTAACACCCAGACACCCACATAACTTCTCTCTTATTTCTCCTCAACATTATGGGGGAAGAAAATAGGCTGAGAAAGTTCAAGGTCGAGATAAAGATAGGGTTTTTATTTACTAATTACTGTCATGGGCAAAGACAGACTTGAACAGCACTTAAAAACTTATAAAGCACCACCTTTTCTGAAATTTCAAGGACCATTTAGAAATAGATATATGGAGCAGCCTTTTAAAAAATTTATTTCTGTATGTATGTATTTGATATTTACAGACTGATACTGAAGTGAAAGAATACCTCTTAGATAACCAGCTGAACCTCAATGTATGTATCCTTTAACCGCATTCAAAATATTTTAGATTTTTATTTCACTGCTAATGATTTTTTCAAATTAATAAGAAATGTTTGGAAAGTTTTTTGTAGAACGTCCTTAAAAACTGAAGTTTCACCAGTCACTTAATAGATCTTGAGAACAGCAGATGCATTGCATAAAAAGATTTTCTTTCCTCAAAGGGAACAGCAAAAGGTAATGCAATAAACATCCAGACAAACAGAGTCTAACAAAAAGATAGTCTTGACAAGTCTAATAGGAAGAATTCTGACACAAATCTACTCACAATTCAACAGCTGTAATGCTGACTTCATCTTTTATTGCCCACAAATATTGGATGAGAATATATTTAAGTACAGTAAAATGTAGACTGATAGCAGGTGAAAAGAGAAACTAAAGACAACAGACAAATCTTTAGTAACGTTTAATTGCAGCTAGTTAATCCATCTTACTGACATAGTAAATAATGCCCAAGAGGAAAGTCATGTCCAAATTTATACTTCCTAGAACATACTAGATATGAAATATAGTTCTCTGAGTTTAATTTAAATCAAGTAAGAGGTCAATTATAGGGAAAAAGTTTTAGATTGACTAATTTGATATTTAGTTTTCATTTGATATATAAAGCACAGTTAATTGCTTTCACATGCCCTTAGGAATGTAACAATGTAATATTTTAAATTTACTTACTGTTTAATTATAATGTAGAAAACATAATATGGAAATGCTTTAATATATTCACTTATCTTAAACTCCTTAATGATAAATTAAATAGGTTACTATTTATGCAAAATTAAGCACTTAAATTTGGCCTAGACAATTTCAGACAGGTAGAAGAAAACATTTATAAGCATTTGAGACTGATTTAGGTTTCTGATTCACATATCAACTAATGTGACAAGACTGATTTGAATTTTGAATTTTTTTTGCACACTACTTTTAATTTGTTTGCAGACAAAAATGGTTCACAAACAATATTTTCTGGACGCTCTAAAATGATTAACATATTTGAAAGTGTTCTAATTTGCCTGCAGAGAATTCAAGAACAGAGAGAGGTGAAATTCAATGAATAAATTAGAAAAAAATCTTTCTCAGCTTAAGTTAGAATGAACAGATCAGCAAATTTAGTCATCTCTTTTCAGTGCTTGCACTGATTAATATATCACCCCAGCATTTTTTAAACTTGCATAATCTTAGGGATGCTGTTTGTAGTTGTTAATGTGTGTCAGTCATTTCTATTGTATACTAATGGTTGTCATACTCCTTTTCTTCATTGAAATAGGGCATCACAATTAAATTTTGATCTTATCTTGTTGATATTTTTTATATCATGTAACGTATTGTACCTTATGCTGCTTTTTAGATATGGCACATAGAAATAATAGAAAAGAATACCAATAACAAGAATTAGTTATCCTAATTGAATAATTCTTAAGATTGAAGAAAAAAGATATCTAAAAAACTGAACTGAGCAAAAGAATTCAAGGAAAAAAAGTAATTTTCATACCCAGATAATACTTGAATTGTTCCATATTGGAAAGAAATCTCCTTTATGCTGAGTGTGTAGATAAGTGCCAGTTAAGGCTCATTTTTAGGTGATAATTGGATCTTATGAAAATCCTATGTTGAACTACTGCTCAGGTAATTATACTTTTTAAAAGAAACAATCTGTTTCTACTGAAACAATTTTCAAATCCAACTAGTTTAGTGCTTTAAATTGAGCAAATCTGAACATAGCCACTCATTTGGGAGAAAGAACATGTCTGTTCTGTAAGAATGCAAATTTTATGACAATCTACTACAGGTTACAGTAATACAAGCAATTTGAGTCAACTAGCAAGCATAGATAAATAAGTTAAGTGCTAAAATTGAATCTTCCTTTCATTCAACTGAAACCTCCTTGGTGCCATTCAAAGAGTGTTGGTGAGAATTGTGTTGTTTTAATGTTTTTTTCTACAACTCTATTTCGTGAGTATAAATCTAGATGAAGGTAAAAGCATCTTGAGATGAAGATATAATTCTGGCAATCTTAGAAGTATTCCTCCCTAAGTGCTAAGCATTGCAGCCATTTTTTCATGATAGATGTTTAAGTAACAGAAGCTATGTTTCTATGTGATCAGTAGGAGGGCCAATATCCAAATCTAATGTGGGAAATAGTTAAAATATTTGTATTTGTTTATGTGTATATAAATATTAACTAAAGGCAAATATTTGGTTGATTTAGCAAAATGATTACCTTGTCAGATATGAAATATGATTATAAAGGGAAGCTTTATGACAAATGAAAAGACCCATTACTTGAAGACTACATGTTATTAGAGTGAAAAGAATTGTAAATTCATGGACCCAAATGGATACTATTTTGCTTTAAATATTTATGGAAATACTGTCTTGTCCATATTTGATGATAAGTGGTTGTTGAAAAGCTGACATATCATTTTATCCAGTTTTTGATGCAAGACTATATTAACCTTGAGTTCAGGATGATATTAATCCTTCTTGTGCTCTCCTCACACAATACAGCAATGTGTCATCTGCAGCATGGATACATTAAAAAATAATCAGGAATTTTCAAGGATATTGACAAAAATGAGAAAGTGAAAAAAAAATCCTCTGTTCTGAAATATTAAGGTAAAGATGGCACGATTAGAAAATAAACTAAAGGATGAGATTAGATTCATTTAGTCAATTAAATAGAAATAGACTGGGATTTGTTTGTCTGCATTTTTGTTTTAAAGAAAACAACTAAAGAAGGCTCAGGGATATTGCTTATTATACTTTTAGTTTGTATTTTATTCAGTTGAAGTCTGAATAGGACTTAATTATAAGGTCAGTCCTTATAAGCATACAATAATAAGAAAAGATAAAAATCCCCCAATGCTCAAAATCAAAAAAGTTAAATACTAGCTTATACAAGCAGATATTTGTTTCATTGAAACAAAAAAAGACAGCTTATGAATAAAATATTATAAATCAGAAAGTCTTTCATAACTGAGCTACAGAAATTAATGGAAAAAACAATCAATTATTAGAAATTGCATGCAAATTACTGCATGAAAAATGGATGGACAGAGGGGGAAGGAGAGAAAGAAGTCAATATAGAGTTATATTTTAAATATTTCTAGGATGCATGTAATATAATCTCTTTTATTTTTACGGACATTCTTGACAATACTTTATGTGAACTTTAAATTATTTTTCTGTGCTCCCTCAGAGAAGCATCAGAGTAGGGGAATGGAATTATTTAATATGAAAATTAATCTTTTCATATATGTTTCTGCTTTCTGGAATAAACATGTACAGCCTCCACTGTAGTCCACAGACTCAATTTCATTCTACTTTTGATCATTTCATTTTTTTTGTGGAAGACCACATCCAAAGAGTTGAAGGCAACAGCTCCATATCCCACTGGACATCAGTAACAAGTGGTGTGTATCAAGGTTCCGTACTAGGATCGGTATTGTTCAATGTCTTCATTGGTTACATAAATGGTGAGATTTCATATTCTCTTAACAAATTTGTGGATAACACCAAGCTGTGTGGTGTGGTTGAACACGTGTGATGGATAAGATGCCATCCAGAGGCGTTGTTGCTTTAAGTGCAGCAGGCAATTAAGCCCCACACAGCCCCTCACACACTGAAGGGGAGAATAAGAAGAGTAAAATTGAGAACACTCATGGGTTGAGAAGAAGACAGTTTAATAGGCAAAGCAAAAGCAGTGGACCCAAAAAACATAGAACAAGGAATTAATTCACCACTTCCCATGGGCAGGCAGGTGTGCAACCATCTCTGGGAAAGCAGGCCCCATTCTGTGTAACAATTGCTTGGGAAGACAAACATCATCAACCACTTCCTTCTTCTTCCCCCAGCTTTATATGCTGAGCACGATGCCATATGCTATGGGATATCCCTTAGGTCAGTTGGGGTCAGCTGTCCCATCTGTGTGTCCTCACATCTTCTTGTGCACCCCCATCCTCCTCACTGATGGATTGGGGTGAGAGGCATAAAAAGGCCTTGACTGTGCAAGCACTCCTCAGCTATAACAAAAACATGTCTATCTACATTTTTCCAGCTTAGAACCAATAAATAGCCCCATACTAGCCAGTGTGAAGAAAATTAACCCTACTACAGCGATACAAACACAAGAGAGACCTTGACAGACTTCAGGAGTGGGTACATGTGAATCTCATGAAGCTCACCAAGGCCAAATGTAAAGCCCTGCGTGTGAGCTGGATCAAACCCCAGCATCAATACAGACTGAAGGCTGATGGATAAAACATTGGACAGGAGCTAGCAATGTTTCCTTGCAGCCCAAGAGACCAACTGTGTCTTGGGCTGCATAAAAACAGGTGAATCTGCCCCTGTACTCTGCTCGGGTGAAAGCTAAATGGGAGTAATACATCCAGATGTAGGGCCCCCAGCCCAAAACATGGACTTGTTGGTGGAAGGGATTGAAAACTACTCCTGTGAAGGCAGGCTAAGAGAAATGGGACTGTTCAGCCTAGAGAAGAGAAGGCTCCAGGGGGACCCTATTGCAGCCTTTCAATATATTGGGGAGATATAAGAGAGGAGAGAGATTTTTTTGCCAGGGTCTGCAGTGACAAGACAGTGTAATGATTTCAAACACAAAGAAGGTAGGTTTAGAGCTATGGGGATGGTAAGGCAGAGAAACTGGTTGCTCAGAGCAGTGGTGGATGGCCCATCCCTGGCAGTGTTCAAGGCCAGGTTGGGAGGGGCTTTGAGTAACCTTATCAACTGGAAGGTGTCCCATGGAAGTGAGATTGGACACTGATTTTTTAAGGTTCCTTTCAACCCAAGCCATTCTATGATTCTCTAATCACCAAACAGAAAAACATTGCCGTATCAGTAAATGCAAAAAATATTCCATGAAGAATTTACAATGGAAGGAGAAGATTATGTTTGGCTTCAGACCTGATGAGACGGCATTTCTTGTAGAATGTGTGTCCTAGAATCATAGAATCATGTAGGTTGGAAAAGATCTTTAATGTCATCAAGTCCAGCAGCTAACTTCACATTGGTGAGTTCACCACTAAACCATGTCCCTAAGCAACCCATCTACACATCTCCTAAATACTGTCAGGGGTGGTGGCACAATCACTTCCCTGGGCAGGCTGTTTCATTGCCACCATCCTGGCACTGTGATATAATTACTTTGCTGGCTCTGGTTTCACTGATATCTTTATCTCTCAGTAGTTGATTATCATCATCACTAGAAATTATTATTGATAGCCATAAAATATTTACTGCTTTATAAAAAGAATTATCTCAAAAAAACTGTGAAATTAAAGAACTATGTGATTTGCTAGTATGAATTATAAACTCACTATGAGTTACATGTTCCAGCTGTTTATTAAACATTCAAAGTACATTTGCATTTGAAGACATAAAATGTGTGGATACATTATATATTAGATACTACCTTCTAATTTTACTTTATTTAACAACAGTTAATTTAATCTCCTGATTTAATGAATTCATTCATCAACGGATTAAATTCTTCTATGAAATTTTCAGAAACAATGTAATGAAGTCACCTTCAGTCTGGAGTTTTCAGACTACAAATTAACATAGTGAAATATCCTCATTTTTTCAGCATTAAGCATAAAAAATTTTATTACAATATTTGCCCTAGTAACTTTAAGAAGTTACTAATCCTGAATGTCTTTTCTTCTAATGTAAAAAAGTTAGGTCAAACTACAAAAAAAAAAAAAAAAAAAAAAATCTGTTTGTCATTCAAAGTTAAAATAAAATATTTAGGCTTAATGAAAAAGAGTGTTCAGGTTCAAAGAAAATTTAGTTTTTAAGCCACAATTTGGACACAGAGAAACTGGATACAGAGAAAAATCTGAAAATGTTAAGCACTGATAAATGATGGTCTTTCCAGTGTGAAAGAATATGTATGCAAATTTTATCTATGAAATACAAACATAATTTTGTTATTAAAGTGAAAACCTATTCACTGTAGTTTCAGTAATATTTATTTAACTCTAAAAATTGGAATATGGGTTTGCCAGATAATCTTGTCATTATAACAGGAAATCCATATCAAAATAAATTGAACATTATAGCACTTATTATAGCATTATTAGTTACCATCTAATAAACTTTGTTGCCATTTGTCTAACAAAAATATTAGGAGTGTGGTCTGGTGATCTGAGTAGTGGGCTGTGAAATTGGCACCTGTATTCTCCACCGCTGGATGTGACCTTGAGCATTCCACTAAAATATAAATCTTATTGTATTTCAAAAACACATTTAATTGAGAAACAGGTTATAAATATCTCAAAAACTGAATGTCATAGGAAGTAAATAAAAGAAATTAGTAAATGTGTTTGAAAATGTGTGATGTGTGTTACCTTATACATCAAATTACTATGAGTTTAATCTAAAAAGAGGATATCAACAAAGACTTGTATAATGCAGAGACCTAAACTGTGTTGGATGCCACATAGAATATCTGGAAAAAAATTTGCACTTGAACATTAGCATCCTTGATCTATTAACTTTGTGTGAAAATTTATTATTTGAGTTGTACATCATATATCCATGTAAAATATGTCACTGTGAAAAGTTCTAATCTTTTTTTTTCATTTTCTTTAACAAAAGAAATAGAAAAAGTTTTTCTTCTCACTGTTTTTTTTTTTTTTTTCATTTCAAAGATTAGACTTCTGTGCCATAGAGTGTTAATCCTTTTGTTCGTTGCACTTCCTCCCAATTTTAAGCACTAGCTGTATTCAAGCACATCTATTATTTACAACATTTTTATATTACATCAGCTCAGAAATATTAGGACCAAAAAGTCCAAGTAATAGGAGCAAAAAGCCCTGAACTCAATTTGCATTACTATTTGAAGTCATTTTTGTATTACCACTTGAGTAGCACCTTAGCCTTCCAGCTTCCCACTGAAATTTCACAGAGCAGAGGAAAGAGACTTTGTGGCTTAAAAGAAGTTTTATGGGGTGACTCTAATGTGAAGGACAAAATTTGTCCAAATCTTCCTGCAGTCTGGTCTATTCATAACAGATAATAAAGAAACAGGAAAATAGTTTAAAAATAGACTTCTGATATTAAGAAGGAATATAATTTTAAGAAAGTATTGTTTTAACAGTCATTAACTGTTTTAGTTATATATTTGTGATCATTCTATGGCAAAATAAAAGGAGAATAAACTTCCTTCTTTCCATCAGAGTCACTGTAAAGAAGAACTAAACCTCTGGGCTGCCCAGAATAGGTAGTGGATAAGTGTAAATTTTTCTTGGATGAGTAAATCAAATACATCCAGGAACATTCCCCATCACTGAGGTCAATGAAGAGAAAATTGCCTGTATCTGTGGTGATAATCCACTTTAGTCTACAAGAGGGGGTGACAATGTGCAACAATGGGAAAGAATATCTATAATAATACATATAAGAAATTACTAATTTTATTTTTTATATAATAAGAATATGATAAGAAAGAAGCATGGAATACTGTAATTCCTCATATATACATGGGAATTAATTAGAAGGGGACTGATTTTCTTGGATCAAAACTATTTAACTTATCATTATTCTTAAATTTAATTTTAGGTGTATCTGTAGTCGCCTTTACCTCTCAGAATTTATAAAGACCTATTTATATTAAAACCATTTTAGACACCTTTAAGCATAAAATCTCAGAAAACTGTAAGAAAGAGATGTCCTCTATTCCTAGAGTGACCTATGTCACAGGATGGGAAACAAAGCATAAATGCATACATGGATAGATTTAAACTGTCAAAAATTTCCATAACTGGTATTTAGACATTATTAATGTTCTTGAATTCAAAACAATGACTAAATCAGCCTGCTCACAAGTTCAGGCTAACCTCAAGGGAATTTTAAATTGACTGGTAGCTCCTTTTTGAAGAGCACAGTCTCAAGACACCTGAACTTAGGTATTTATGTTAGCGCTCCAGACCGAATTGTTTGAAATTCAGCTCTTGCTTAAATATCAGAGCCATGTAGAGACAACACAAAGTATTGCCAAGGTGCCCAGGGGACCCTATGTCTCCTGTGTTCAGAGCACTCCTAATGTGCAGTGACAGCCCTGAGCTCAGCAAGACACACAGCAGTCACGATCACTTTACAGGGTGCATCTGTTGGCACTGTCATCGCCAGCTAACTTTCATACAGTGGTCTATTCTTGACATTATTTACCCAGCAGGTGTGGAACAAAGATTCTACATCCTCCACAGCTTGGCAATATGTAGTCAAACACTCAGCTCTCAGCCTCCAGATAGGCTTGACACTCTCAGCTGAAGCTGCCCCATTTAGAGTTTCAAATTTCATGTCAAACTCCTGTCAGGCTTCATTGTGGATAAATGCTTCTGTTTCACAAAAAAGAACTCGATAAAAGAAGATTTGGGCCAGAGAAAATAATGAAGGGTTTTCATCCCCAAATATATACCACAACTGAATGACCTAAGTATTTCCCTAAAATTATGACCGTGTGACTCAATACAGTGAGGATACCAAGCTAGCCTAAAATTATCTAGAGATCTCTAGTATAAAACATGTAGGCATATATTAAAGAAATTTAAGGATAATAAACCAAAACATATCTCAGTTGAGGACTGCAAGCTGCATGAATTAATGAAGTTTCATGATGACCCCAATATTGCAAGAACTCCATCAGTGAAAGAACACTTGTCTACAGGGCTCCAAACCCACTTCCTGAGTACTGAAGGATATCAAAATATGATTAATTTTTAAGTTCTAATATGGGAGGAGAGTTCCTTCTTTTTATCCCTTAAATTATCTAGATGCAAATTTGAAGGACATATTTTATTTTTCAGTTTAGGAAAAAAAGAAAATTTTATATTTTCTATTTAAAAATTCAGCTAAAATATTTTTGCAGCAGACGTGTTTCACAATCTGGGAACCTTTTCTACCAGTTTCAGGTGTTGTTGGTTATGAAAACCCATTAAGCATCTCTAGCACCTCTGAAAATATTTCCTCTCTTTTGTGTATCTTGTTTCAAAGTTTTATTAAAACATTTGCAGGAGTCTGGGAGCAAAGAGTGCATTTGACCAGCATGGCTGGAAATCCCACGAGTTTTCTTTCATTATATTTTCAATTTCATTGTTCAATTTTGAGATGTGAAATCCTTTTTTTTAAGTGCAATTTCCTCATATAAGATACAATAACAGGATATCCTGATTTTTATGGCCTGAAGGCAGAAAAGGCTCTGTGGTGTTTAAATTATTAGCACTTCTCCAGTTCATGGGGTGTTTATCTTTTCAATAATACTTTTAAATCTGAGTTAGAAACAATGTGAAGTCCTGTTTGCTTACTTGCATATACCAAAAATAAAACCTCAAAACCTGCACAGACTTTTAAAATTTATCACTGGTTCAATCTGAAATAGTTTTGCATCCCTTGAGTTTTAATTTAGTAAACCTGGTTTCTTGAAAACTGTTATGAAGAAGGTGAAACACAAAAAGAAACTCAATTAATGAGATCTCTAGATTGTTTATGAGGTCACCAGTGCTTATTTCTCCAACAAATCACCACCTGTTACCTGTTTCAATTCCAAGCCAAAAATAGTTACTTCTGATTGTTGCTTAACAGCTCTTAGGAAAATTTGAATCATCAGAGAAGCATTGTCCTCTTGATTCCATGAAACTCTTGATACTTCTAAACTCTGATGTTGTAAAATCAGGGACTGAAATCTGCATCAGTTAGTTAAAAAGATAAACTGAAAAAAGGAATGGACTGCCAGTGAGTAGAAGCTAGGATGATTAACTTTGTGCTGATACTTCCGTTTGAATGAGAACTACTGTTCTGAAATAAATCTCACAGCCATCCCCACATGATGTGCTTGCATAGTGTCTGGAGCATGTGTTAGATTGCTTTTATTACAAAACTAACCTGGAAAAGACAATCCAAGAGTCCACAAAATGTGCTCCAGCTGTATAAGGACATAGAATCATAAAACAGAATGGTAGAATGATTAAAGTTAGAAAAGACCTCCAAAATCACCACTATTTATGATTTAAAATGTACAGTGTCTGACTGCATATATCAGGTTAGTCTGATATTAAAACAAAACCAGTTTACAGTGTGAATACCAGATCCTCAGTACCAATAAGTTTACTTCTCTGATTTTTTTCTGTCTACCCCAATGTGACATGACTTAGAATTAAACTATCGTTAAGGCTGATCAAAGCTACCTAAAAATAATTTTTAAAATTGCAGTAATAACAATAACAATAACAACAACAAAAACGTTACATATACATCACTATTCAAAAATAAGAAGACAGTAATTATAAAACAGTAATAGTAATATATTAGTTTAGTCTTTCTGAAACCTTCTAAAACATATTGACATTGGTGTAAGCCATTAAAAAACTATTTCCTTTAACTTTGTACCAATTTATAATTGCCCTGTGCTGCCCTTCATACAATACGAGAGGATTTGATTTGCCTTTTTCCTGAGAATAGATGGAAATTTTGCATCAGGAAAAGAGGAGAAAAAGACCATATAATAAAGACTGCACACTGCTGTTCAGCCAGACTTGCAGTTCCTCACCAAAAAGATATTTAAAAGAAAGCAAAGGAAAGGTGGAGGTGGGAATTAATAGGAAAGCAGGAAGATATTATTTTGTTTCCTTTACTCTTGAGTCAATCTTTTGCTCAAACTCTTTCTCTTATTTAGCCACCAAAGAAAAGACTCCTGGGTTACTGTTCGTGAGGTGTCTTAGATGTGTGAGATAAACACAATATTTGTGTAGGTGTGTGTATTTTTCTCTGGTGAACTTATTTTTTAGAGATATATATGGATATACAATAAAAATATACATATGTATATAAATATATGTGCATGTATAAATATGTATATAGAAATAGATATAAATTAGTGTAATCCTTATTATATTAAGATCATGGAATATCCTAAGTTGGAAGGAACCTTCAAGGATCATCGAGACCAACTCCTGTCCTTGCACAGGTCCATCCCCAAAAGTCACACCATGTGCCTGAGAGCATTGTCCAAACACTTCTTGAACTCTATCAGGCTGGTACTGTTACCACTTCCCTGGGGAGCCTCTTCTGGTGCCCAGTCACCCTCTGGGTGAAGAATCTTTTCCTGATATCCAACCTAAACCTCCCCTGATGCAACTTAAGGCCATTCCCTCTGGTCCTATCACTGGTAATCAGAGAGAAGACATCAGTGTCTGCCCCTCCTCTTCCCCTCATGAGGAAGATGTAGACTACAATGAGTCTTCCCCTCAGTCTTCTCTTTTCCAGTATGAATAAACCAAGTAACCCCAGACACGTTTCCTAGGGCTCCTGTTATAAACCCCTCACTATCTTTGTGTCTCTCCTTTGGACACTTTCTAGTAGCTTTACTATTCCAATAGAGTTATCTGATTGACATTCTGCAGTAGATTTTTATATTAAGGGTCTGATAATTTGCAGCTGCCGCAGCAGCCAGCAGGATGCAAAGATCAATCAGACAATTCCAAGTTGAGGGGTAAAATGTCTCCTGCCATCAGCCTGGTGACAGAAAGTGTGAAGGCTGGGAGAGTTGGCAAGGAAGAAAAGGAGGCTAGGTTCCAGGAGGCAGGAAATTTATTGTCACACATTTACACCACTTGATTCAAAGTCCATTAATACACTAATAATGTCATTATTCATGCAATTTGAAAATCATTGTACTTATCCTTTTTTATTTTAAATTGGATTTTAGCATGAACATTCTAACAAGAGTGGGTTGTAAGTTACTAGTCCATTACATTTACAATGAACAATGACGTGCAATGGATGATATAGGAGTTATCTATCCAAAATCATGAGCACATTTTCTGAGGAGTCTAATTCATACTCTTTGCAAATTCCACAGCCACTCAGTTTTAGGTGCTTGTGCCTCACATACTTGTGAATGCATAGGAGAAAGGAAATGGGACACTGAGTGGTGGGAAACACTTTAACAGGATATTGCAAAATGAAGATTTAATCATATAAGAAAGCAGAATATGCTTGTTTTCCTGCTGATGAAATGCAGACGTCTTTCTCCTGCTCTTCCACGCTTTCCTGGCTGTTGGTCAGATATCCCCCACCTCCCTTTTAAATCATCTCTAATGATAGTTAGGCTACACATTGGCTCCATTTTCTAGAAATCTACCTGATAGGAGAAACAGTAACTGTATAGTCATTACAGAGAAAAAATTAGAATTTTATACTTCATGGCATCAAGAATATGAAATTCACCAACATTATGATCACGTCTGGTTTCAGAAAGCAATATTTGCTCTCACAAAACAAGGACTGTTTCTCATAAGCCAGATGGTTGGACAGAAAGTTTAGATTTAATCTTGCTATAAATAGATTAAGTAATCTTACTCTTCAATTTCTTCTATTTTTTCACTCAGCCAAATTTTTCCTATAATTATCATCATTTTGGTCTATTCTGAACAAGGGGGACATTAGTATTTCTGAAGAGTTTTAGTTCATCTGGAGTAGCAGGAATCTGAAGGAAAGTGGACCAGCTATAAATCTGCTTAGCAAGGCACTAAAAATTTTATGGAACACAGCACACAGCATGTGCTCTATTATTTTACAATAATCTGCTGAACATTCAAGTCTGCACAGACCATTCTGAAAATTTCTCTACAGAATTAAGCCAAGAAGAACCTCCTGCACTTGTAACCCCCAAAAATTCCCAGAATGCAACAACGTATTGGTAGCATACTTTAATCCCTTTCCAAAAGCAAATTCTTCCCATTAGGCTCAAGAGAACCTAAAACTCATAACCGTGTATGTTTGAGTAACTGGCACAAGGTCTGGCATTCTTTGCCTCATTGGCCACTTAACTTTTGAGAATGTGCCATTCCCAAAGGAATGGCAAGGCAAGGAATGAGAAACATTTTCCAGTGGTTACCTATATCACGCCAGCTAGAATTTTCGGGACTACCTGAATATCTCCATTACATACTTAGAAAATAAAGAACCTATGCAAGGCAAACTTCTTCACATTCCTAATTTTTAGTGAGGGAGCACTAAATTAGATGCAAAAACTTGAGAGTTCATTAAATCAAACAAGTGAGACATTTTGCAGATGCAGGTTTTCAGAATATGTTTTGTGATTTGACAATACTTCATGCCTAAAATATATTCAACTTAGAAAAGGACATCATGTTCAATGTATAAAACAATATTTATCTCCCTGTTTTATGGAACTCCTAAATTCACAGGGATGTTCCTATTTTTTTCTTTTTCAGAATGAATAGTAACTGCAGAGCTTGAATTGAAGCCATTCATAATCACACTTCCAAGTATCACTAAAACTTGTGGAAATAGTCCAAGAAAAAGTAATAGTCTGAATTATTGTTACAAGCACTATCAATTATAATGTTTAATGCAAAAATTAAAATAACTTGAACTTTAAACCATAACACTCTACCTTTAGTCTTCTAAGGAAAAAAACCACAATTATCTCATATTCATGTTGAAAGACATTCAGTTTTCTGAAGTAATTTCTGGCTATCTAGTCTTTTTTAAGTTGCATTTCTGAACTGGTTTAATCAAAATTTGACAGTTGAAATCTGTCCATTACTGTTTGAATTAACCATTGTAATTGTTATACTCCAGAAATAAACTATGCAGATAAATTTAACTCTTCTCCAGATGTTAAAACATCTTGAACTCATCTGTGCAGTTTAGTGGATATTGCATTATATGAAGAGAAAATGTGTAGTCATCAAGATGACTAATTTTGCTATATAAGTCTGATTTTTATTTATAATGTTTTATTATTTTAACTTCAATTGAACATGGCAAAATAAATTGTAAGCTACTGGTCTAACTTGGTGGAATATCATTTAATCCTTAATGAGGATTTATTTTAAAATTATTTTTAAATAAAAATGAAACAATCTTATTTGGCAAAAAGACACTTTTTAGAAATGATCATTTTATTTGAACAAACTTAAATATCTCTCTTGATTGTGTATTCTAAATTATTAGTTTAAAATGTCAAAACCTAGCATTTCTTGTTCTAACTGAAAGAATATGCATTTAACTATGGAATCCCGTCACTGATGTAATTGATCACAGAAAAACCTGCATCCTATATTCATTGGTTTACTCATGGCATCAGCCTTTGCCTATGAATGCACTATAAATAATAGCAATTTTTAAATGGAAACAGCCAATTGTGTATCTTTGTCCATTTGGTAGAAGTTTAATCATAATTTGCATTTAACCTCTGTATGTCATTATTTTGTTTACTTCTCTATTGTCTCAATATCAGTGTGTACAGAGAACTGCATTTCTGCTGGAGCAGTAATAACACATAGCATGAATGTTACATTTCAGAGGTTTTCTCTTTAGAATTATCAGAATGAAAAATGAAAGAGCTGACATCTCATGCAGGAGCTAGAGATTATGTTATACACACTACCATCAATCCACAAGAATAGTAATTTTGGAGGGAAATACCTCCCATCTAACCTCAGTAATCTATTATGTAAATGTGTACACCCTAGGTGGCACCTTTAGGCTTCTGTCAGAGCTGCTGAAGAGAAATAGGCATATTTAGGGTATGATACATCCACCATGTTAAATGTCTGTGTGAGAATAAAATAGATGATACCTCATAAGTGATTCTTTCTCTTCATTAACTATAAAATGAGCCTTGGGTATCTATTTGAGGTTCATACATCTGTGATATTTCCTAAGTTCAAAAAAATGTGTTGCATCTTAAATGTCAGTAAGACATTTTAAGAAATTAGCATAGCTTCAGAAAAATATCACTGATAATACTCCATCTTCACTGTCCATTGATTCACTAATAAAATAATTCTGTTTATCTTTCTTTATTTTTCATTTCAATTTTTGTTAGTGTCAAGATTAAAATGAGGCTTGGAGTTTTAGCATTCGCCCTCTAATTCCAGAAGAAAGTTTGAAGAGAAAGGGGCTTTGCTGTGACTCCAGTGTTGCCCAGAACTGCAATTGTAAACATCTTAATGCAGGTGTTTGCTTGTGAGCTTCACTGATTTTAAGTGAATCAAGGATTTCCATATAAGTTGCCCAAGCATGTTCTTGGTTTCTGGGAACTGGTACAAGAGAAAGTGGGTCTTCTGTATTTCCTTTGCCATATCTTGAGTCCTGTGAGATGTCTCAGTCATCCTATTAAAGCTCAGAGGACAACAGGTACCGAGAGAAATGTAACAGATTTCAATCAAAATGAAGGCAGGGAGAAAGCTTGCCACTTAGCATCAGAGGCAAACTGGACTTGGCTTTGGGAAAATTAATGTAACTTATTTCCAATTGAGATGGATGGTGAGAAGCAAAGACAAAAATACACCATCCTGCCAACCTCTCTCCCTCTGTTTTTTCCAGGTTCAACTTCACTCCTTCACGCCTGACTCTTCCACCTTCCACCACATGAACAGCACTGGTTAATGTGGAATGGGAGTTGAGGTCAGTTCGTAAAAGCTCCTCTCTGCCACTCCTTTCTCCTCACACTTGTCCCATTCCCTGTTGTACATAGGCTGCAGTATACCTGCTCTGGTGTGGTCCCATCAACAGGCTGCAGGAGCATCTCCTTCCATCCTTTTTCTCTCACCTTGCTGTCTGCAGTGCTGTGTGAAATAGCACATATGTGAAATACACACATTCCTCATTTGTCCTTCTGAAGCTCTCATGCAGTATTTTTAAAAAGTTTTAAAAATACGTTTTAAAATATGGTTTCCTAAATACACTTTCCCCAAGGTCCCTCCACCCTGGCCATGGGGCTCAGACATACCCTGAGATGGGCTGTTCAGTCAGAGCCAGTGGAACCAGCTATGTCCAGCATGGGGCAGCCCTGAACACTCCTCACAGTGGTTCCTGAAGCCCCTTCTGCCAGCAGTGGGGCATCTGAACTTCATTAAACCTGAAAAGCCAACAGTATTTCAGTCTTCTTCAGAAAGCTGTAATTTTGGAAGACTGGCTCACAGCAAAGTTCTTTTTCGGCATTATAGTAATCAAAATATCCTTGTAAAGTAGGTGATGCATGATAAGCCTAAAACCCTTTTGCTATGGACATCTGAGTGGAAATACTTTTGTATGCTACTCACATGATTTCCTAATGCAATATTTTCAAACGTGTGTTGTATGCTTTTGCCTGTTTAGATTTGTCTGAAAAGTAATGAGAGTGGGTGGAAGAGCTTGTGAAACACATCTGAGGAATCATAGATTTGGAAAAGTAGAGAAGATTAAAAGTATCAGACAGAAAATTATCATCATCACATGTTCATGTATCAGACTCCAAATTATTCTTTGCCTTAAGCAATTGAATCCTCTGTGTTTGAATGAAGTGTCCTAGCATTTTAAGACATTTTTAAGAGTTGTGGAGGTTTCTTTGCTTCTTTTTCACAGAAGAAGAGAGTTCTGTGTAATCATTTTTTACTGGAGCTGAAGTTTCAGGTAGGACAGCAAACATGTATGTATCCATCAACAATTAAAAATTGTAACTTTTGTATGTAACGATAGAAAAATCTAAGAGATTTCTTATTTCAGCAGAAAAATGTCAGTCTTCAGCACATATAAATTCGACAGATATATGATATAAATATCACAGCTAACTATAAAGGATTAACAGCTAAAACATCCCCAGAAAGTGACTGGTTGAGATGTATAAGAGCAGCAATATATTGACCTCCTTAATGTCTGAACATCATGATAAAAAGTTTGCAGCAAATGAGAAAGTAAGAGTGATGTATTGAAAATTCAGTACATGAGAAATGAGAATGACAAAACGTTCCCAAATCAGGATGTGCAAATGCTAAAGTATAGGCAGAACTCAGGGGAGAATTTGCATTGAGTGGAAGTGATGTTGCTATTTTGACTGTGCCTGTTGCATAGCAGGTGATTACTTCATGACAGAGAAGAATGATCCTTCTATCTCTCATCTCTCTAGGTAGTTACATAGCTGTCATCACTTCAGTACATGAATGTAGTTTTCTCTTCCTTCATTTATACAACACATCATTTATCTATTTTATGTACACCATTTAGAACTACTTGTAGAAAGTCTCTGTGGCAACCTTTGGTTGCAATTAGGTTCTGTCAAGTTAATTTCAAAAGTTATAAGTCACCTAAATTTCTCTTGCATTTTATCAAAACCAGTTCCCTTTAGGATGCTAAGATAACTCTTAAAGAAAAATACTAGCTCAATGTTCACTCGTCTGAAGTATGAATTGTAACTTTCATCAATAGGAGAGAAAACTATTAAATGGATAGTTAGAAGATGTAAAATTGTTATCATTGACACATCTTTACTGTTTCATTTAGCAACTGAGTCCCAGACATAAAAATAACATTAAAATTTTTAAATTTTTTAACAATAAGAACTTTCAAAAGTCAGTCACAGTCCTAATATACTGATTCAACTGCTATGAAAAAGGGAAAGGTAATAGCAATCATAGCCATTTTCTGTTCCTGAACTAATTTGCGTCAGTGGTAGATGCCATACGAGTCAGTCTTGAGAATAAAGTAATGCAACTACAATGTAGTACAATGTAGTAAGATTTGCCACTAATTAAAGAAATCCCCGAGTTTAATATGACACAATACTTTATGACCCTTTTTCAGATCCTATGTCAATTTCATCATCCCCTGTGAAAAGCCACTGATTTCAAAGAAGTTTTATAATTTAGCAGAAACGAATGCACTGGATGTTCCTCTTCACTGAGAGGGTGACCACACACTGGAACAGATTGTTCAGAGAGGTTGTGGAGTCTCCTTCACTGCAGATATTCAAGAACCATCTGGATTCAGTCCCGTGCCATGTGCTCTAGGATGACCCTGCTTGAACAGAGATTTTGGACCAGATGACCCACTGCAGTTTCTTCCAACCACACACATTCTGTGATTCTGTGACTAAGAGAAAAATTATGGCAATAACCAAAGCACCACTCCTTAGGCACCACTCCTTACAGTTTTAATATTTTTAAAATTCAACATCTCCAATTTTATTGTTATTTAAATTTAATTATTCTTTCATTTGAGTAGATCCCCTGAATTGTTATTAGACTTTAGTTAGCATATTTTCGGCATTGTTATTAAAATTTACCACTTACTCATGTCAGGCAAAGTTACAGGAAGGAACAATTAAGTTTTGCTTCACATTCAGGTTCTGTTCTGTTGTTTATCTACCTAGGTAAGAAAATAAAGTTGATCCAAGTGTGAACACATAATTTGTCAACAACTAGAAGCAGCATGCTTTGTATAAATGAAAATGTTTGTTCAGTGATTTTTTTAAAGCATTTTCTACTCCAGCAATTAATCCTCCCTTCAGCTCTGTTGAAACCACAGTAGCTATCATAGTTTCATCCAATTTTCTTGCAAGATTTCTTTTCCTATAATTACTAAACATTAGTTTATGCATTCTTTTAAGGTCTTACTTATTTAAACATTAATTATGTTTTCCAAATGAAAACAACCCCAAAAGTATATATGTACACCTATATTTGCATTCTGTTTATATATCTGATATTCAGTAAAAGTCACGAATATTAAAAAACTAGAATTTTTGACCAGACTAGGGAGAAAAAGACACCTTTTAAAATGTATTGTATTATTAGGAACACTAAGAACTGCTTTTCGATTAAACGACAGTAATTTACGAAACCTAGATGTGCCGGACCCAGGAGGTGAACGACCTGCTGTTTTCTTGTACTCTGCCTTTCAACTATTAAACTGTATACAAATTTGCAGCTGCCAAGTGTCAGGTCATTGATTTTCCTTCCTACCAGGCAACAGCTGCTCTGCTCACTCTTCAGAAATCTTCCTCTCCAGACGACATTGGGAGTGTAACAAGAGACTGCATTACTGGTGAAATAAAGCCTTGGACTACTCCAAGAAAATGATAAAAAACCCCTAAGTTTCAGTAGAAATGTGCAAATGAAGTGCAGAAGAGATTGGTGGGAATGAATGTGATACTTATTTGGAGTCAAAACATACAAATATCAATTTTCTTAAATACCCTCTATTATATAAAAATTTACTTTGTTTGCTAGTAAAATAAAGAGAGAATCTTCAGCTGTTGTGCTTGGTCTTTTATTAAATTCTTAGGCAATATTTCTGTTCCCTATTATGTGGAAAGTTGATTTTATCTGTTAAATGAAGCATTGAAAAAAAAAAGTGAATGTTGACAGAGGTCTAACAAGAAGATTCTCTTGCATACAGAAAAACTATGTTATCTGGTCAAAATTTCTCTTCCATTTTCAATTTACATCAAAAATATAATAGATAAACTTAGGAATTATTAGAAAATTATTAAGAACAGAATGGAACGCAGAGGCATGCACAACTACAAAATGCACATACAATTTTAACAATATAGGTACTCCTGGTCACACTGTTTGATAAAAGGCATGGTAAAATGAATACATAAAAAGAGAGCAGCACAAGCATAAATCACAGAATGACAGTTGCAGAATCATCCTGAACAAAATCTTTTCAAAGAAAGTGTTCATTTGTGTGGAACAGTTTCCATATCTCTAATTTATCAGATCTGCACTACCCTTGGTGGAAAAGGATCAAGTCAGAGCATACTTAGGCAAAAAGAACATACAGAAGTCCTTGGGGTCTCATGGCATTCTCTTACAAGTACTGACGTAATTTCAAGGCTACTTTCAGTAATGTTTGAATGGTCATGGTGAGTAGAAGAGGTGCCCAAGGGATGGAGAGAAAAAATGTCACTCTTATCTTTAAGGGGGGGCAAGAAAGAGGAATCAAGAACCTACAGATCAGCTGGCTGCACTTTGATCCTCATGAAGGTTATGAAAGAATTAACCTGGAAACTGTTTCCAGGTTCACAAAGGACAGGAAGGAGACTGGGAGCAGACAGCATGGATTCATCAAGGGGAATTCATGCTTGAAAAATGCGATAAACTTTGATGAAATTCCTGGCCTAGTAGATGCAGGGAGAGCAGTGGATATTGTCTAATGACTTAAATAAATCTTTTGACACTTTCATTCATGAGGTCCTCATGGAAAAGCTGATGAAATATGGGTTGGATGAGCAGACCCTCAAGTGGAACAAAAACTCTCTGAGTGGCCAGAGCCAGAATGTGGCACAGTCTACTTAAAGATCAGTAACTTCCAGCATACCCCAGTGATCAATACTGAGACTGGTGCTCTTTAAAATTTTCATTAATGTAAGGATGCTAGCTTGTTGTTAAACACTAAGAACTAACTAGGAATGCTGCTTAGGTTTGGTTTAGATTTTTTTCCCTATGAGAAAATTCACAGACCTATAACCCATTTGTTATCAGTTAAGAATTTTTCCATTGCTTTTCTGAGTCTAGAATCCAACAATTCGATTCACCTCTATCAGTTTTAAATATCTCTCAATGTTAGATTCAGTTTGCTTACTAAAATCAGCAGAGAGAAATAAACACATCTTAGAGAGTAATTTCTTTGATCAGTTTAAAGTGCTTACATGAGGAGATAACTGTATAATAAAAGTGTTCCTTTCTCTTTACTGATCATAAAGAAAGGCAAAGGCGTACAGTTCAGATGCCTGTACCTAGAAGCCCCTATCTCTGGTGAATGAACATCAATTGACATATCTAAGTACTTAAGTATTTCCTTCAGCTACTTATACAGATTCAATATTTATTACATAATAAATAGTTTCAAGAAAAGTAATTTTATGAGCTAAAAATAAAATGCACAAAAATGAAAATATGTAAGTTCTGGATTAAGTGTCATTACTTTTAGCATGCCAAATGATAAATATCACTCATAGGTTGGAAAAATAGCCAGAATAATAAATAAAAATCCACATTCTACATGCATCTAGTAGCATTAAAAATTATTAATGAGATAATGAATTTACTGTGCCTGCTAAAATTATTAGTTTCTATTTTGATATAGTCAGTTTGCAAAGTTTAAAAATTGGAGTACAAAATTTTCAAGTTAAAATTGCAACCCCATGACTCATTACCCTCTTAAAGACTTTTAATTTGTATAAATGAGACATACATACAAAGAAAAGCCAACAACCTGTAAAGAATGAATGTACTTTTTATGATTGATGCACAATACAGATTAATAAGCAGCAAATCTTCCCAAACTTGCTTGGTCTGGGTTGAGATAAAAGTGGAAATTAGGGAAGGCAGATAAAATATACCCTTTAAAAAGAATGATACATGCATAACAAGAAACATTACATGAAAATTAATTGTAATTACCTCATACATTAAAACTGGTTCACAGATTGAAAGCTGTTTGAGGCACAGTAAATGAAGGAGAACAAAGCACAGCAGTATGTAAGATCTGGATATGCAGTGCAAAATTAACAACTATTGGAGTCTATAAGAGGCAATACAATGTCAATTAATATCTACAAATAATTTTAAACTGGAAAATACTGAAAATTATAAATACAGTGAAGAGAGAGAATATGTTGTCAGCTAACAAATTTAGAGTGTGCTCCCCAAGCAAGAAAAGGACAGACTATTTCAGACATTAGCTGGAATATGCAATTAAAGGCATTATGTTAAGAAAGCTGTAAGACTGTAAAGCCCCAGAGGTACCACTGATTGAGAATTTTTCTATTACTTTCAGATGGAAAACAAGTAAAAAACCAAAAGGCCCAGAACAGACTTGCTAGTGCTAAATTGCAGAAACAGAATTACAGAATCTAAGTTACCAGGTAAGAAAAGGATACGGTCCCATTCTCAATATGTCTATTGCAACAGATCCAAATAAAATGCAATTTTGAGCATTGAAGGATTCTTCTTAGTCCAAAATAGGCATTTTGTGTCTTGCCTCCTGAGATGAGATAGGCAGTATGGCTTACCAAACCTATGGAAAGAAATGTGTTGAGTGATAAATTCACAATTCATCCCAGGAAACATATCAATTATATATTTATCAAGATGAACTCTGGCTAGAGTACCAAATATAGATTAGATTGGCCAGAGAGATATTGCTCTGAATTGAAAACAAAAAGTAAATGCTTCTCTTTATCCAAAACTGACAGAGATAGAGAGGTTAACTAAACCTGAGCCTTTGAACTTCAACCTATCTCCAAGCAATATAAAACTAGAAATACTAAAGAAGATACTAAAATTTATATAATTCTGGTCTGGGCTTGAGCACAACCTTTGCATCCAGTTCAGTTCCAAGTACAGATACCTTTGTTCTATTCCTTCAAATTACCATTAATTACTGGTTACACAATAATCACTTCTGCATCTAAACTGCATACATATCTGTACCCTGAATGAAATCATATTAAAATCAAAGGGTCTCCAGAAAAAGATTCTAATGATGAGTGAACAAATCAAGATGACACTCAAATATTTTGTTTATGTTTTTACCTTCAGAAAAAAAGAGCATCTGTTTTCTGCCTTATTTCATGAACAAAAATATTTTTTTAGCTATTTGCAGCAACAAAGAGGTCATGCAAAAGAACCCTTGAGAAAAGATTTCCTTGAGCAGTTTATTACATGTTGTTAGACTGCTAACTTAAACAGAAAAGCTGTGTAAGGCAAGAGCACAATCTGACTCCTCTTCCTTCTTCATACTGAACACAGAGTTTTTAAAAAGGGCCAGAAATTAGAGACATCAAGTGTCATTCTTATAAAATAGGGCAAGACTATTTTTCAAGTACTTCTGTAGAATTTGGATGCACAATTCCAATTCTTATTAGACCATCAAAGGAAGGGTTAACTTCCATTCCTTATTTCCCACTTAGAAATTGTCACTTACATTATAGTCAGTTTAAATCCAGTGAGTGGATAAAATACTTGTGTTTAAACCCTTCCCTTAGCTTGTATCATTTGCAAAAACATTCAAAGCTTAGATGAAAAAATTTTGCCCTTCTGGCTCAATGTTTCTTAAAAAAAAAAAAAAATAAAAAGTGTTTGAAATCTTATGTAAGGTAAATGAAAAGTTGTAGTCCTCTACATAACCTCTCCAAATAGAAAGCAATAATAGGTTTACTTGAGTGATGCCCTGAAATAAATACATTCAGAGAGATCTCATTAGATACAGACTTTCTTTGCCTTTAGTCCAGTCATGTACCTGTAATTTTCCTTCAAGGTCAAACTGTAGGATGTTCGATCTGTAGCAAAATCACAGCATTTCTTTCCACTAAATCCTGGTTTCCTGAAGCTCTGAAGTGCTATGTGAACACCACGAGCTACATCATATGTTCTGTGTTCATTTATGAGTCCAATTTAATGTCAGATGCTATCCTTGCAATGTTTAGCTCTAGGAAGTTAACTAGAAAGAGACAGTGGCCTGAGTGATTAGATGGTATCACATAGTAATAATATAAAAAACCAAAATCAGTTTTAAATCAAGGTGCTATAAATCTAGATAAAAGATTTAGTAAAGGCTAGCACTAAGATAAGAGAACTTAGGGCTATTTTGTAAGTATAATGTAAAACCACAATATATATAGCATCAACTAAAGTTGTTATTAAATTTTCTATACAGCTTTAATGTAATTAAATGCAATTTAATATTCTGCTAATGAAAAGAGAAGATGCTTTCTAACCTTACAATTCCCCTGAAAAGATTTTCTTCAGTAGTAGCAAGCTGTTAAACAGCACTATTTGAAGCCACTACCTGAAAATCCTGCAGACACCTTGAAAAACCTACCAAGAGACCTCGTTTTTCACACTGGCATCAGCCTTTGATAAAAGCCAAACCTGTAAATGTGTAACTTCTGAGTGTGACCAGTACACCCTTACACAGTCTCTAAAAATCAGCAGTGATATCAGGAAATGTATCTATTATATATAAATTAGAAGATCAATGTTCAGACCTGATTATACCCATATTTTCATTATATTCCCTCAAGATTTATGGACATAGAGACAACTAAAAAGGACTTTTGAGTAGTTTGCAGCTTTTCTACAAGAGAGCTTCTGAAACTTGAGAGAATAATATATCCCCTAATGAAACATTATCTAGTTCTATATAAGTATAAAGGTATCCATTTAAGTCATTACTTGGTTTTGAATTATATGTCACAACCATTTTGGAAGGAATTTGTTGTATAAGCAGGTATATTTAAATTTTGAGTTACTATGTTATAAATTACTAGTTTAAGATTTCTTCATTCACAAAGTCGTAAGATAAAGCAATAATGTCAGACCAGTGTATTCACATTTACTCTTGGTTGTCCTAGATCTTTCCCTGAACATTCTGAAATTCTGATACTAAGAGACAAATATTGGAGGAAGAGGAAAATTGATCATTGGTTCATATAGTCTGCGCATGGCATATGTTGCTTTGAAGTCAAAATTCACACTGCAGCATTTTGGAACCATTTATTTTAATCACATTGCATTCCAAGTTGCTATAGATATATTTTTATATTATATTTTAACATATTATTAATATTATGCACTCCACATAGCATTATAGATATCATCTGTAGTGAAAAAGCCTATTATTTTCTTTACCAGGTATTCCTTATTTTTCATTTTTTAATCTTTGCTTGTGTTACAGAAGAATAATATATTTTAAAATACTAGATGTTCACTATCAAATTATATTATTTTTAAGAGCAAAATGTGCTTTCAGTCTGTCTCCAAACCATGCAGTAATTTACAAAGATTCATGCTGGAAAAGGACTCATATTCTTGCCCAGCATGAATTCCCTTTCCAAGATACATTTAATTAATCATATGTTGCCTTTTTTATACCATTGAACTGAACATTTTCATCTTAACAAGATTTGAGTTTTAGAGGTTTCAGAGTAACAGATGTAGAATACTTTTTTTGCATTATTTGAACAATATTTCCAGGGATCCACAAGCCTACGAGGGTTAAAATCCTGTTTAAATTTCATTTAATTTCTGAAAGGTTTTACTTCTCTGAAGATTTAGAATTAAACATAGTAAATAATAAAAGGACACATAACCTTTAGTAACTAGAACAGATTAAACAACATTTATAATTAATAAGCATTACCTCATTATTAAATGGCATCAGGGATTACTGTTTTATAGCCATATTAACATTGATGGAAAATATTAAAGTATCTAAATGTCAAGCAATTTTCCTTAGGTTTCAACCATTCTTCCATTCTAATACATATCAAATTGGTCAAGCTACAGCACTCAAATAGCAGAAAGGTTATTGAAGCACCAGCCTGACCCCATTCTAACCTACTGTTTACGAGGGTTAAATATTCCTGGTGTTAAAAAATGTTGCAAGGCTGTATTCAACTATAAATAGCACATCTGAGCATCTATAAACACTGTAGCTGAAAACAGATTGTGTAAATATTTCTGGAGTAATTGTACAGACAAGTTTGATCTCCACAAAAAAAAAAAAAAAAATCAATTACTATTAAACTTCAAGTGAAATGTAAAGTTACAGAAAATATTCATAGTGGTTAACATTATGCTGAGGAGATATGAAGAAATTTCTTCTTCCAAACCAATTATTGTAGGAAAAAAAAAATACAGTTTCCCAAAGTTTTATGATTAGTCATATGATGCTCAATTTTTTATCTGATTGGTAAAGTTCCTTAAATGTTCAAAGAAATAGATAGTACAACATATCAACTGGATGGATTCCTTCATCCATCACCCTCTGGCACAGAATATAATCCACTCAGCTTTTAAAGATCCTTAAAATTATCACTTACGTAGACTTATTACTGTAGCATATGATAATCCCTCCAAACGCCATCTCCTCCAGCCTGTCATTCTTTTCCAGACAGCATCATTAGGACAGGCTAGTATTCATCAAACTTCAGTGAATTTTAAATAAATTAAATCTCCTATTGTGATTATCAGATTCTGGCATACCTCCAATTTAACATAATCAAATATATTTTAGATAAAATGACACCAAAAATAGATGCATTTAAAGGTCACATATATTTCTTGTTACTATGAATATGCTTACAGAAAGAATTTGATAAAGGCTTCCTAGATACAAATACGAATTTTTTTACAGCCAAATGCTTAAAAATTTAAGATGAAACGGTCAGAGCACCAGCCTGCCATTGTTCCAGAATTGTTTGGACAGGCATATGATGTCCCTTGGGGATGGTGTTACGCAGGTCAAGGAGTTGGACTCAATGATCCTTGTGGGTCCCTTCCAGCTCAGTGTATTCTCTGATTCTATGAGATCTAAGAATTTTGCACTATTGTAGCTCGGCATAGGTATATAAGCACTTGTAATGAAACAGACTCCATATTTGGAATGCAAAATTGCTCCTTTCCTGAAGAGTTATTTCATCTTTATATTTTAAGTAAATGCAATAAAAAAACAGGAACTGGTTGCCTGGAAAGCATCCATATAAGTCTACTGAGTACCTGTATTCTCATAGAATGTAATTGTATCATTTATTTCACTGTAAGAAAAAGACATAAAATTTCAGCCTCATTAAGTTTTAAGATGTGGAAGTTGTTTTCTCTGCAATATATTAACTTTTTTTTACTAGAGAATAAGAGACAAAATTGGCATAATCATTTACAAATGTTAAATAATACGTAGTTAATCTTTCTTGGTAATACATTGAAATACCACAAAACCCTGAAGGCAAAGCTAATGCTTTGCTGATTATAGCACACAGTTGATTTTTTCATAATAATAAGAGATTTTTTAGTATATAAAAGCTCCAGTTTATATATAAATAAGTATATGATAAACTATGTTAGATCTCTTTGTGTTTCTATTCAGAGCACCTGTTCATTCAGATTCATAAATGCATCCTGTAGAATTTTGTGAGGATCACACTGCAATATTATTGTAAACTGCATGAAATTTCACTGAGTTTCTAGGAGATTTTTATATCTATTTCAATATGGAGCAGTCTACCTACATATGCAACAGGAAACTTTATAACCTGAATGCTATGATTGGTACTTGGGAGTGAAAGATAAATTGAAGAGATTTCACAGAAAGAATTCCAAACAAAAACTTCCTTGAGAACCAAATGTTAATCTGTCTCAATAGGAAAGGTAACTATTTTCTTTCCCTCAAGAAATGAGATCCGAATTTTATAATTATGCAATACTGTTAGTATTGTATATTGCTTGAAGATGCCTGTTCCAATTACTTGTGAACTTGAAACCAATCAACTTTAAGTATATCACTTACCCAATTAAGGCCAGAATATTTTATTTACTGAAGATAAGGGCTTCAAAGAGCAGAATGTAGCCTACTGATAATCCTTGCAAGTTTCTTTGCTCTAGTCTTGGACCATGACTGCAAGCAAAGAATATGAATTAAAATACTACAGAAATTAAGATCACATGGGACTTTCAAGACATAAAAGATAAAGCAAGTGGGGTAATATTTAGATTTTTGCAAAGAACTTAAGAAAATATTTGGAGTATGCCAGAGAAACATAAGGTCACCTGTGTGGAAGTGAATGAGTTAAGGGAGAATGGCAAAGCTGCTGAAGGTAAAATCTGGAAGCAGCCTATTTGCTCCTGCTATCCCAAGTTTGTTTCTTTTATTTGTTCTTTTCCTTCACTGATTCAGTTGAAAAGTCAGTGGCATAGAAGCTGCTTTGAAATTTATTTAACTGAGAGTGAACTGACCTAGATGAGTGCATGTGGGAGTCAAGCTCACACATGACATTTGAAAAGTACAGCATTAAATAAATGTCAGTCATCCATATATCATCAAGGAGCTCCTCAAAGCCAAGTTTAGAGTTATTCATATTACTCAAAGCTCCTTTGAAGGGGTCCAGGACAATTAAATAGCTAGGAGCTCACAATATGCCTCACACTGTGAATTGTCTGATAAGGCTACTCTGAGATGATTAGAAAAAAACATACCTCAAAAAATATGGAAGAGGCATTGGAATGAATATTTTCCTCCAGCTTTATGTTTCTGTACCTTAAACACATCTGAAAAAAATCTTGACTCAAGCTTTCTTCTAACACTGTCTGCTAACCTACTATCAATAAACACCAAACTATTAACTCCACATGAATAAAAGTCATGGCAAGCCTTAAAAAGATAACAGTCAGGTGATTTCAAATCTAGGAGAAACATTCCTCTGCAACAATAGGAAAGTCACAATTTAAACTTCAACATTTATCTTATTAATTCAATGTTTATTTGAAAGCAATAATTAAATAGTCCTTTACGGTTTAATAGAAGCAGCTAAAACTGCCTCATTTACACCTTTATTTTTAGGCTTTTCGCATTTTTTCTATCCAATATGTTTTCTGATGCCTCACAGCAAAGAAGAGAATTTGACTAAATTTTAGTTTATTATACTATAAACCATTCTTAAATACATTTTTGAAGTTTCCCAATTCAGTGGTGATATATTTCTAAAGAAAAAAAGCAACACAAAACCACTTTCAGAGTCTCCTTTGTTCTCCAACATTGATAAAATGTCTTAATATCATAGAGGTTATTATAAGAGATTTGTTTAAATTAGAACCCTTTCTCTTCACTACTTTTAAACATATAAATAACTTGTCTTGATATAAAATCAATAAATCCCCTTCTAATTACCTCTGGTCCTGCTTATAACAAATTCCCTTCATGCAGACAACCTGACAAATACTTTATATGAAGTCCTACAAAATCCTGGCAAGGCAGGGATAAAAAAAATGTTCTGTGAAAAACCCAGTCATGCAGTGAATATTGTGTCTGTGTCCATGATCCTGTGTGACTGAAACTGTTTATCAAGCTATCCAGAGTGAGTGTAATCATGTGCGAAGTGGTAGCTGAATTGAATACATGAGGGCTTCCAACTATAACTTTCATATTTGTCCGTTACTGTCTAAACAATGAGACAAAATCCTAATTAAAAGAAAAGCTTTTTTCCCATTGCATCTCTAATAATGTTAAATGATTACATACTTGAAAAACATTCTAAATTTTTTGTTTTCAAAACAAAAAAAATAAAAATTAGTACAAGTCAAGAATTGTATTATGGGTTATATACTTTTATTGAGGTTATTAATTCATTGCACCATTTTTTAACTTCTGGTTCTTTGGGGTATATTAAAACTCTGCAGTATTAAAACTAAAATTCTGTTTGAAGGAACAAGTTGTGACTAATTTCTTTTAGACTTCATCCTTCCATGTTCCATAATGAAGGAACAGCCTCTGCCCATGCCCAAGAGCTTATGAATTGCTTATGCTTCTGCCCCACTTTGGGGGGCAGTAGTGTGTCTTCCTAGCAAGATACAATCAGCTGGATAAGAATATTATAAGACTGGACAAGGAATACTAAGTGCTTCACAGTGGTATCAAAGTCCGTACAGGGGCTACAAAGCCATGAAAGCCTGAGTGATGACACCAGAATGTCTGCATTTGAACATAGGACTTCCTTGTCCCCTCATGGCTTCTGGGCATTGACAATGCAGATATTATTGGCCTATATGCTGCAAAATAACACAATGTGAGCTGCAATACTAAATCAAACCAATGCCAAAGGTACTTCTATATTTAAGAACTATGTGGGTTTTTTTTCAATTTTCCTCTTATAAAATTACTGTATTAGCCCAGAAATAGTACCAAGAGGAAAAATGTCTGTGTAAATAGTTTTTAGCAAGAGAGTTATTATGTCACCTTCCTATATTCATAGTATGTCCATAAGTACTGTGGCAAAATCTGGAAGCCTGGGAAAGTGAACGTGTCTTTGCAAGTTCCTTAGGTGTCTGCATTTACTTTATAAAACCCGTGAGCCAAGTGTTTTTCTTGCTTGGGCACCTTGATCAGAAACATAAAACTTAGCTGAGATACATCCTGGCCTTTATCTTGTTCAGAAATGTGCTTCTTTTACTGCAATTGCAGTATTGCTGTAGAGTATACAAATAATTTCAGAAAAGTGTCCATGTAGAGAGACAAGGTAGGAATCCAGTTTATCTACATAAATGTCTACATAAAACTAGATGTCTGAACACAAGATTAGATGTCTGAATTTACATTCTGTCACTGTTTTTGTTATCAGCACTCTCGGTGAGGTTTACCCTACCTGTTTAATCTTTTGGATACCTCTCTAGACACTAAGAACTATTTTGAATAGGTTCCTACCTTCACTAAAAGGAACTAGGATATCAAACCCACATATAGACACCTATCATTTACACACTCAGAGTAATGGTGAGGTGAATGTCGCCTGCAGAACTACAGGTAGATTAAACCCTGCAACAACTGCAATAGGAAAGTACAAAATAGGGTAGTAACAATGACCAGCATGAGTATCTCCTTATGTTAAGCTGACCACAAGAATTAGCTAATTTACTCAAAAGGAAAACCAGATAAATGTATGACGTGATATATGAAGTTGCCTAGCATATATAAAGGAAATTAACTCCAAACTGTGGGTGTTAAGCTTCTGGAGGATTGTACTGCCTCTATATTGTTTAACTGCCCAAAGGAAAAGAAAATATTGTCCTTTACCTATTATGGTCAAGTTGGCTGACCACCAGGTGCTCACTGAGCCATTCTAACACTTCCCCTCCTTGACAGAAAAGAAGGAGAAAATTAGATTAAAAGCTCATGGTTCAAGAAAAGTAGAGGGAGATCAACTTACCAATTACCATCATGGGCAAAGTGGATGAATTGGCAGGAAATTAATTTATTGCCTGTTAACAGCAGAGTAGGATGGTGAGAAATAAAAGCAACTGAAACCACCTTTCCCCCACCTCTCTTCTTCTCAGGTTGAACTTTACTCCTGGCTCTTCTGCCTCCTTCCCACAGGTAGCACAGAGTGACAGGGAATGGGACTGTGTCCACTCCATCACCTATTGTCTCTGCTGTTCCTTCCTTCTCACACTCTTCTCCTGCTTCAACATGTTGACCCACAGGATACAGCTCTTTATGAACTACTCCAATAGGGATCTTTCCCCCAGGCTGGAGTTCTGCACAAACTGCTCCAGTATGGGTCCTTCCCATGGGGTGCGCTCCTTCAGGAACAGACTGACCTTGCACGGGTCTTTCACAGGATCACAAGATCACAAGTCCTGCCAGCAAACCTGCTCTTGCAGGGATTTCTCTCCATAGATCACAGATCTTGAAGGACCCCACTTCAGCACAGGGTTCCCACAGGCTGCAGCTTCCTTCAGGACACAACCATCTGTTCTAGAGTGGTTCTCTAAAAGCTGCAGAGGAGCAACCTGATTCAGCATAGTCTTCTCCAAGGGCTGAAGGCAAATCTCTGTTCTGGTGCGTGGAGCATCTGTTCGTCCTCCTTCTCACACATAGCGTGTTTTTAAGGCCCTTTGTCTCACACTTTCCTCACTCCTCTTTCTCACAGAATATTTTTTATTCATTTTAAAATGTTTTCCCAGAGGTAACATCAGCATTATGGACAGGCTCAGATGTGCCCCTCAATAGGTCCACTGGAGCCAGATGGAATTGGCTGTGTTAAACACAGCAGCACCTGCAGCACCTAAACCTTACCACAGCCACGCAACTCACCTGTGTGTGCATCGAACATAAAAAAAGAATGGTTTCTCAGAAATCAAAAGAGAAAACAGAATTAACCTTTGATATACTTTGTATTATATATTCCAAACAGAGCATGTTACAAATCTGTGTCTGAAGAGGCTTGTGTTTAGCGTAATTACCTCCTTTACCAGGAAGCACAAACAACTGGGAGGTTAGTCCTGCAACAAGAGATAAAGGAAGATGAGTGCTGTGCTGGTGTATTCAGTCCATCACTCTGCAATTTTTGATCCTGTCAGAAAACTGGGTAGAAAATATGTATATGAACTGTTTTAATGCTATTGAATTTTTTTCCTTTAGTATTTGAGTTTTGGAACAGGACAATAGTTTTGAAGTGTACCTACTAATTGTCTCTTATTATTCACATGGTGGAGTGGTTTCAGCCAAGCAATTATTGAAATCCTTTTGGCCAAAAACTAAACCCCTGCATGAATTCTGGGGGCTCATGTAATGCACTTCAGTTTCTGAGTTCCCCTGCTAGGACCAAAGTAGGATGGGACAAACTAAATGCCCCTGAAACACACACAGTGATTACCATTTTCTCATCTTCATCTGTTTGTTCTATTATCTGACAAAATTTTATTTCACCACTTACTGATGTAGGCATGGTCCTCATGGCTATGAATCACATATCTGAAGATGTGATAATTGTTAGCATTATTAAAATGAGAAATTATATACAAATCTGTCATAAGAAATTTGGTAACTGCAGCCTGTTGCCGTAACTATTTATTTCTTACTCTCTGAACTATTAATATCATGCTGTCTTAATCAACCAAAACAAGATTTGAGCTTTTATTAAAACAGCTGTTCAACACTGTTTCTTTCCATAGAAGCATACAGGGGAAATCTCACTTACAGAATTATTAACACAATTATTGTCTCAAGGAACAAATGAAAAATGATAATTTCAAATAGCAGTTTGTGTGAGAATATCATCCAAATTAATCACTATCTAGATTCATTTATTTCATAATTAGGAATATCTTTTCTTCTGCATGAAAAAATGAGTCATTAATAGAACAGACATTGATAAAGTCAGATGGCCTTGTTCAAGCGTGCAGCTCTTTAGATGTACAATCTTTATAAGCATAATTCAATTTCTTGATTTAATAGAATACAGCAAGATGAATATAGAGGAAAAAAATCCCATGGAACCACAGATAATTTAGGCTGCAAAAGACCCCTAAGATCATCAAGTCCAATCATTAACCTGGCACTACCAAGTCCACTAAACTATTTAAGTCCCACATCTGCATGTCTTTTAAATACCTCCAGGTAATGGACTCAACCACTTCCCTGGGAAGCCTGTTCTAAGGCTTCGCCACCCTTTCAGGGAAGAAATGTTTCCTAATATCCAGTGTAAATCTCCTCTGGCACAAATTGAGACCTTTTCCTCTTGTCCTATACAACAGATTTTTTATGCAGTGAAGAGTGAACCGGTCCAAGCCATGAGCTGATAGTTTCTCCAAGAGAATGCTGCCTCAAAGGCTTTACTAAAGTCTAGGCAGACAACATCCACAGTTTTTTCCTTATTCGCTAGATAGGTCACCTTGTCATACAAAGAGATCAGGTTGGTCAAGCAGGACCTGCCTTTCATAAATCAATACTGGCTGGGCCTGATAACTTGGTTGTCCCATACGTACCATGCAGAGACAATCAAATTTCAGAAGGTGAATCAGGTGAAGTATTCAGGTTTATGAATATCTCTAAGAAATAAGACACTTTATGTGGTCTGACTACAAATCTCAGTTCCAAATTACACATCATGTCATAAATTTTAAAAAGTTATTAACAAGCTGGCACTAGTATACTAGTTTTGCATGGATTGAAAATCTTAGTTGGCTAACTAATTTGGATTTGACTGCTGCTTATTACTTTTTGATGCAAGAAATAAAAGCAGAAAGCAATGAGAAATGTTCAGAAACTTATGAGACTAGAGTATAAAAGTTTTATTCATAGAGGGAGACATGTTCAGCCTTCTTGAAAATGATCATTAGGGTTTTTTTCAGGATGAGCGTCTTGCATTCTTAGCTACTTTTCAGTATTACCTATATATATTACTTCATGTATTATATTTAGTTTTATATTAATGTCACAGATGATACTGTACAAGTTTTTCGAATTAAAAGAGAAAGACTCTCTGGAAAGAAAGCCTTAGCATACTATTATTGTATATATATATATATATATGTATATATATGTTTATATTTTTTATGTTTTCTGGATTATGATTTATTTACATTATAAATTAAAGCTATATAGGCAAAATTTCAAATATATAAATATTTTAATATTGTTGTTTCAGTGATCCTCTGTCCTCTTTACACACAATTACTGCTGAGTACCCTCCAGAATAGTATTTTAAACTGTATATCCTATGGTGTCAATATGTAAAAATCCAGAAAGATAAACCTAGACATTTGAAAATAATTTAACTTGAATTTAGATACCTTCTTTTCATCTTGATTTCATGTGAAGTAGAAACTTTCCTATGAACATAACTCAGAATGGGTTGCAATATTTGGATATTTAGCTGTAGGGTATCAAAATCCTCAGTGATAATTGGAAGAGTCAGTGAAATGTAGAATGTCACAGAAGTGCATTCTCATTTGCTTTGCTTCATCTCTTGCAAACACTGTGCAACTGACCTGCTGTCATCAAATACAAAAATAAATTGCTAGTGTTATGTTAGATTAGGTTTTGGTTGTTTTTTTTTAAATTGTTATAAATTTAATTTTGTCACATTCCTTGGTGGTGGTTTCTAAGAAACTGAAACACTGCAAAGATTGTTTCTAAAAGCTAATATAAATGTGAGATTCCTTCAGTTTTGGTTTCAGATGGGGTGCTTCTTAATTTATAGGACAATCTTATATTCTATCTGATCTTATTTGTTTAATATCTGCTTCTGATATGGATGCTGAAAGACATTATTTTCCAATATGCATAAATGAATCCCATCATACTGTTGCACACTTGTCATGCCGATGCCTTCACTAGCACCACTCTGAAAAACAAACCAGTAAACAGACATTTCGTTATCGTTAATCTTTACATTTTTAAAAGTTCTGTAAAAGTAGTGAACAGAATGGATTTCATTTTTTTAACTCATTATTGAAGAGACAAACTAAGGACACTTATAGTGCACTTAAGCATTTGACATTCAACTCAACTGCCTTTTTTACAGATTTGTCCCCCTTTTCTACAGAGACAACTGAAGAATGCTGGGAACTTTCACTACCTTCAAGTCTGAAACAATATGAGTTTTGAACTCATATTGATAGAGGAAATCATCTACACGTTACTTCTTTCAGTTATTATGACTTTAGTACATTTAAACAAATTACACTAAGTATCTGAGAAGAAATTCACAGTCTCATCAGCTTGCACTCATGGGGTTTTTTTGACATGGAGCTGAAAACTGCAATTGGTGTATTTTCTTGATAAAAGTCTAGAAAACTGGGATTCTTCTTTGAAACAGGAAAGAAAAGATTATGAGAAATTAATTTCTATGTATGTTCCAGCACTGAGAGAGAACGATCTGGTCTCATGGTGAATCTCTCCTGTTTTCTACTGCATACAACATACTTCTTCTGTAGCAAGGGTCTAAATGTGCAAAGCAGAAAGTGATTTGGTTGTGTTCAACAGTCAAATAATCCAGTCCTTCACCATTTTTCTTTTCCATTGATTGTGCAGTTCCCTTCAGAGTGACACAGTAGACAGGGCTTTTATTAAGGGTTGCTGAATCATCAAGAGTGTTCACATTTGTAGATGAGGTGCGAGTAATAGTAAGACAAATTGCCTGGCACATACCCAGCTGGACCTCTGTGACACTGTGCAGGCTAATTTTTGCTCATTTGCTCATACCTTTACCTTTATTAAATGCTATGCAAGAGCATAGCCTGAAACATACTAAGAGAATTGTCTGTACCTGTACTTTTTCAACTAACTCCATGCATAAAAATGGGACTTACCCTTACTTTGTAATTGGAATTTGAAAAAAAAATCAAAAACGAAAGAAAAAACAAAAGGAAAAGAAGTAAAAACCCAACACAGCCAAAACTCAGGTATATATTTCTTTCTCTCTGCATAAAACAGAAAAATAAAAAAGAAATAAAAACGAAAAAAGAAATTGAGAGAATAGTACATTAGATTTTTACATTCTCTACAGAAGCCTAATACCAGTGTCTACTTGTGATTATGTGGTATATTGGCCTTTTAACTTTTTAATAACAGTTCTTATGAGAAATTGCAATTGAGACCTGCAATTGTTAAATTCAAACCACTTTGAAACATCCAGGTATTCTTGTGTCTACACACACCGCAAAGAAGGGGATATAGGCTGCCCAAAAGACCTGGATCACACCATAAAGCAGAAATTGTGTAGATGGTAGACGTTTGATCTGTGTTTTATAGAAGTCATGATCCAGAATCTAAGCACCTCGTATGATGGGAGAATGACTTTAAGCTTCTGTTTATGAGCATTTCTAAACCTGTCGCAGCGTAAGCAAATCTCTTTTTCTTGGAGACGCCTAATTATACCATAGAAATTATTTCCATTTGCCAGTCCACTGTGCTTGGTGTTTTCAGAGTGCTCTTAAAGACTTGCTGACAATACAATAGCTTCCACAGCAGAATGCACATGTAATTTTTAAGTTCAGTTTGGGGAGAAGAAATCTCTAGTAAGAGCTAAAAAAAAAATTGCAATCATTCAAGAAGTGGAAAATCCTAACCTCAACTAGGATCCTCATAGCCAAACCCTAGCCAAACTTTCATCTTCCACCAGTCAAGGAGCTCTCATGTGAAGCTACAGTTTCCCCTCCTCCCCCTGAGAAAAAAATTGCAGACTTTCTGGTGTGAGAAAGGGAGTGTTAAATCAAAGAACATGATCTGAGACATTTAGCAGGGAAGAGCTTTTATCATCAACCACAAAAAAAATTGTATACAGTTTATGTTTAAGCTACTTAATTTGGAAAAACAATAAGTGATGGTAAATTAAAAAAAAAAAAAAAAAGAAAAAGAAAGAGAGAAGGAAAATAAAGAAAACAAGAAATAGTCACTCTGGATATATGACAGCTATCCCAGACAAGATTTGTTTATAAGTCTGAATTACCTTCATTCACAAACGGTGCTGTAAACTCAGACCAGCTGGTCAAAAATCACATGGATAATAACTGTCTTTGGGATAAGAACTGAGGAAACTTTTATTTTGAGGATTATTAGGCTATTAACACCTTTAGGAATAGTGGAGTAATACCCCAATAGTGGAGTAGCACCCCAAATGAATAACTTGGAACTCATTCATTGATTTCCGTAATTATTTCATAGTTGATATATATTCAATTTTAACCTATCTGAGTTAATGCCAAGGATGTTCTGAGGATGAAGGGCAAATTTAAAAAAGCAAAAAAGGAAGAACCACTGGGTTCTATTTGCTTGTTGACATGTCTCATTTTTCTCCAAGGACAAAAGCACATTTACCTTCACAGATCTGGAAAGAGACTAAGCCAAATAAGTCTCAAAAGCTTTTATCTAAGAAAGGGACATTACAGATAAGGATTGGATGAGTCAAATTAGCCACCAAAATGCCTGATTGAGTGGATTCTGAAAGAGATAAATTTCTGGCAGAATGGCTGAAATGCACACTGAGACAGTCTGAGTAATAAGACTGGAAAAAATGTTATTAAAGGAAAAGATGAAGATTTAGATGCAAGAAAAAAATCACAAAAGCTTTTAAAAATATCTAAAGTGTTTGGAAGTGAATGAATAATGTTTTAGGCTATTTGAACTAAATTTGAAAGAGCTCCTTTTTCTCTGCAATATTTCAGTCCTGACAGTGTAGAACCTCAGTGAAAGGAAAAGATATTAGTGTCAAATAGCTTTATTTGTCCTCTCCAGTGCAGGAAATTATGAGTCCAATATTATTGCTATCAGTGCTACCTGTCTGCAAGCATGATTGTAAAGTCATCATGGAATCTTAGAATGGCTGAGTTGGAAGGGACCTTAAAGATTATCTAGTTCTAATTTGCTTTGTGCAGACAGGTTGCTCAGAGCCAATCCAACCTGGCTTTGAACACGTCAAGGGGTGGGGTAGATGGGTACTTCAGAACTCGCTTATTTTGGGTTACTCATCCAGTATGCACTTGGCCCGCGTGAAATTAGGTTCAACACATGCGACCTGAGCTCTTTAACCATCTTATGTTTGCACTGTCCTCTTTTCACTACTCAAACTTAACATTTATCCTGTGACTGTACTTTTTTGATTGCTTGGTTAGTTTGTTTTGTGAACGCAAGATTGTGAAGACATCAGTTTAATGGCCATGTAATTTAAACAGCACCAAAAAATCATATAATTTTGAACCTGACTGACTGATAACACTAGAAGCTCTCATACACAGAACTCAAATTCATATTATGCAGACTTTCAGAAGGAACATGGCTTCTGAAGAGTAATAAATACACCTAATGGCCTATTAGGCAGGGTATTCAAGAAAAAAAATCCAAATCATTCAACAAACAGTGACTATATAGCACAATGCAAAAAAATGAAATATAGAGAAGTAAATGTATTTTGACAGGCTAAATGCATTTTACTCTTTCTTCAAAAAAAACTCTTTTCTTCTTATTTATGGCTTTCCTTAGGGAAAATGTGTCCTTGTTGCATATTCCTTTTTAAACACCCTATAAAGCCATTATGATACCTGCAATAGAACAATTGGATTGGTTTGTGCCCACACAGACAGAACCACGGTGCTGTAAATTTAAGAGCTGCCAAACTGTCCACGCACACTATGCTGGAAGTGCCTGTGATCTTCTATTATTTTTCTTTAAATATTTTATGCTTGTGACACAAATCCAATATTGCTTGCATGGCTGGATGATGTTTTCAGATTCCAGGGTCATTTTCTGTGGCCAGGGATCATGAACCTCATAAAAAAAAAAAAAAAAAACCAAAACATTTCCTAGCTCTGTTTCGGTTATGATATTATATTAAAAAAAGGCCTTTTTCTCAAACATAATCTGAAGGTTCTGACATAAGCATGGAAAAATGTCAACAAATGAATGAAATGGAAACAGTCAGGTAATCCTGAATTCTTGCTCCCATTGGTAAAGCTTTTAACTTTTCCATCTGTCACATGTTTGTGAAAATCTAAAGGTCAGCAAGTGACTCTTTAGCTTTCTATATGGGACCCAAAAAAACCACCTGCTTCACATGCCAATTTTCATTTATGTTACTCCAAGCTATGTTTTAATAAATCCCTAACACATAATCCCCTCCTATTCCAAATATTAAATAGTTTGGTTTTGTAAGAAGCCAGTCATCAGAAAACCATTTTAACCCATGAACCTGAGTATAAATCTTGGCCTAATTTTACATCTTCAAAACACTTGAAAATAGATTCAGAGACTCACAAAATGGTTGATGTTACAAAGGACCAGTGGAGGTCCAATTGCCTGCTCAAGAACCTAAAGCACAGTACTCAGGACCATGTTCAAATGGCCTTTAAATATCACCAAGGATGGAGACCACACAACCTCTCTGGACTCTCTATGCCAGGGCTCAGACATAATCACAGTAAAAAAAAAAGTCTCCTGATATTCCTTAGGAAACTCGTGTGTTTCAGTTTGTGCACATTGCCTTTCATTCTGTTAGTGGGAACTACTCAAAAGATGCTGACTTCATCCTCCCTTCATGCATTTATGCACACTGGTAGGATCTCCTCATAAGCCTTCGCTTCTCCAGGTTGAACTGTCCTTGAACTCTCAGCCTTTCTTGATAGGAGAGATGTTCCTGTCCCTTAATCATTTTTGTGTCCCTTTTTTGGACTCTGCAGTGTGTCCATGCCTCTCTTGTACTCAGGAGCCCTGAACTGGACACAGCAGTCCATTAGGACCTCACCAGAGCTGAGTGGAGTGGAAGGATCATCTCCCTGGACTGGTGACAGCATTTTGTATAATGCACTCCAGAATACCATTGGCCTTTTTATCAAGGACACAACACTGGTCTTGTTCAACATATTGTCCATCAGGACTTCAAAGTACAAATTTACTTTTCAGCTAGCTGGTCCCCAACTTATACATATATATGGGGCTGGTCCTTCCTGAGTGCAGGACTTTGCACTTTCCCATTCCTTTAAGCCCATTTCTTCAATCTGTTGAAGTTCTTCTGGACAGTCACAAGACTCTCTTGCTGAGGAACTCATCCCCAGTTTTGTCTCATTAGCAAACTAGTTGAGGGTTCACTTTGCCCCATCATCCAACTCACTAATGAAGATTTAAAACAGGATTTACCCTTGGGGTACACCACATAATTAGTGGTCCCCAACTAGCCTTTCTACTGATCACCACTCTCTGGGCACAGCTATTCAGCTGGTTTTCAATCCACCATGAGATTCTGCTCATCCAGTCACTATTTCATCAGTTTATCTGTGAAGACCATGTCAAAAGCCTTTCTTAATTCAAGGCAGACAAAAATCATGGTTGTTCCCTTCACTATCAAGGTGGTAATTTCATGCTCAAAGGTTATCAGGTTGGAAGGTGTATTGAATTAATAAGGAAATGCCTTCAGCAGGAGTGAAATCCTGGGGAGGAGGTCAGGGTTTTTCCTTTTGCCAGTTCCAGCAGGGTCTGCAATGGACCCAACCCCAGTGGATTTGGTGGGGCCTTTGTAAAATATATTTAAGAAAGGTCAGAAAACACCGGGTAGGAAGGAAGAGGGAATAAAACCAACAAGAGGAACACCAATATAGAGCATACCTTCCCAAGGCATGGCAGCTCATGTGGGAGCCCACACCGGAGGACCCCAAAGGGAGAGAGTCCTGTGGAACACACATGTTGGAGCATAGGAAAAGAATGGGAAGGAAGGAGATGCCAAGATAAGCTGCTACATCCTGACTGCAGTCCCCACCAACCACCCCAGTGTTATCTATTGACTCACTGAAGTCACTGAATTGACTGAATGCAATCCTTGATGATATCTTGGGGTGCAGAGGACAGGTGCTTGGAGTAAAGTTGAGCTTTTTGTGTTATATATCAAATCTATTCTTTAGGTACAAAAAGACATTAAAAGTGTAAGTACATTTTCTTTTTTCCTGTGGTTTTTAGGGTTTTTTTGGTTTGTTTTTCTTCCCCTCCACTATTCAAATCAGTAATTAAATATTTATTTTAATTTGCAATAAATAGTGTTAATTTCTGCATGTTACCTGTTGTACTCACTACAGCAACTGGTAAGTGATCTGTTTGTCTTAATCTTGACTCCCAAGCTTTCTTGTTCCTATTCTTTTTTTTTTCTACCTGATTCACTGCTTATTTTCTCCAATTAACTAGCATAGAGTGATTTTCTTCAACTGTTTTATGGGAAACTTGGAGCACTTTATAAAAAATCAGTGTGATTACTCCAAACTGCTTATCTCAGTGTGCATCACTACACTTACATGGTATGAGACTCAAGTGCCATCTTATAGTCTGTAAATTAAGTAATTGAACTCTATACCACTTAATACATTTTTTCGTCACTAATGCATCTTTAATAATCAGCAGTTAAAAAACTCCAGTTTTTTAAATCTCACCAATTTCAGGAATAATTTTTAGCTCAGATTTGTTGAGTTATTACAATGTATTCTTCAAGAGAAAGATAGGAACTAAAATATTTCACATAATACATGCAAAAGCATGGTATTGCATGCATTAAAGCTTACAAAATAGAACATAATTCTCTATCATGTAGCAGCAGTGTAAATAATAATCTGATTTATTTTCAGAAGTATCACCTTCAAAAAATGGTTAGTAATTTTAAGCAATTGATCAATTCTCATGGGGAATCTTAATGATATCATAGAACGTGACAGAACATTGTAGGTGGTTATTTAATCACTATCCTCCACATGTGAAATTTTTTAGTGAAGGGGATGTGATAGAAGAGAGCAGATAGAAATGGTAAGAGAGGAAGGGTACAACAGCTCTAAACAGTCCTCCTGGAGAAAGTTGAATGAAATAGGGTCATCCAAGGAGACTTAAATATTATTTTAAACAATTTTTTGTTTCAGTGTATCATTGATTTTAGAAGAAGACCAGGGATACATCTAAATATTTTGGCCCAATTTGGTATTCAATCCAGTGATTGTTCCCACTAGCCCTGTTCCATTCATGGAAAAGTTTTGAAGCATACAAATCAATTCCTTTCAGAGGAAATGGAACTGCAAGCTCTTCTGTAAAATGTACTACTCATCTTAATGGAGAAAATTGACCTTTTAATCAATGATTGGATTTTTCAACATCTTTGGCCAAGTTTGAGGGATGTTCAGTCCTACCAATTAGACTACACCTTATGTGACAAAAAAACAATAAAGTAAAAATTGTGCTGATATAAGTAGCTTAGAAGCAATCATTTCAATCTCCTGGGCTGTTTCTACTGAGCCAAATTGCTTGGCACAATAGGCTTTGCCTATAGTGGATATGATAGGCTAAAGGTATCATGTAATCTGAAAATTACAGACCATAAGGGCTCAGTTCTGTGCCTCTAATAATTTCCTTTAGCTGCCACAGCCCATACAGAACTCCTCTTTCCAAGCTTCCCCCAAATATTCTGACAAAATGGTTTAATTTTTCTTATTTATCTAATCACTCAGCAGTTACCCTGTGAATATTTCTGCCAAAAATTTCCAGTAGAAACAGACTTTTATGAAGCACTATTTTCCCCTACTAGAGCCCTCTTCACCTGCCATTTTAAAGACTCCTGCCATGCAGAATGGCTGCCTGCCATCTGTTTGCAGGGAGGAAGAAAGCATTTAATAATTCATAGGGTGGATGACAAATAATGTTTGACATTTTCCTCTGATTGCAGTATACTTAAGAAAATATTTTGTCTGTAGAAATTGTTCTATCATTCAGTGGGAAGGAGAGTTTTACTTTTCACTCAGATAACCTGGAGGCAAGAAGATCAATGTAAGTAGCTTTTCTAAAGTTGTAGGTTTTTTAGCATCAACAGCTCTATTAATTCTATTAGTGGTGAACATTTTCAATTAATAATTAAACTCAATCAAACTTCATATAAATTAGAAGAGGTCTAATGGTATCTATGGTGAAGCTTATATATACAGATATTCAACACAATGAAGGGTTTATTTTCATAAACCAAGGAAAATAAACCTGATATTTCAAAATTTAGAAGTAGACTTGAATAGAAAACAGACTAAATAGAAAACAACAATGAAGCAGGATATATCAATTTCAGAAATTTTTCAGGTCTATGCATACGTCACATCTTCCAGTGGCTGTCAAATAATTGTGAAAATTTAGAAAGCCTGATAATGCAAAAAGAGTCTGGCTGGAAGAGGAGGTGAGTTTTAACTATAGTACATAATCAACCACATCCAATATTTGCCTGACTTATTAAAATTTTTTCCTATTACCATATAGAATTCACATTTACAAATGTTTGTTTAGAAGTATTTCCCTGGATCTTCTGAGGATTTCTGTATTTCTTCAGTTAGCAACAGGCAAACTGAAATAGGTACAGTAAATTGTTCCAAGCTTCCTCTTTTGATTCTGAGTTCAGTTCAAAAGTCACTTGTCTCTACAGAGAAAAGAAATAATTTTCATATTCATCATTGCAAAATAAAATGCTTCATATATATATGAGTCCTTAAATTTATTATCTTTCTTGAAGTGTACAGTCAAATTATTTGAAAGAAAATAGGAAAAAAAAGACAAATTTTATGCAAGTAAAAACACACTTGTATCATATAGTCACCTAGCATATAGAAAATTAAAAGTTAATTTGTAATATTTTGTATTTAATTTATGACTCGGTTGTAGATAGGATAGGAGATAGTAATCAACTAATAAATATATAAAAAAAGCCCACAGAACATTAACTCAGCAAAAATGGATAAGAGACTCACAGATTTTCAAAAAAGTAGGGACTACTCAAAAATAACCAGTAGGACAAGATCTTAACCACTGCAGGTGCTTTTTAACCTTTTATTTAAACATTAGGTGAGATTTTTAAGTGTTTTTCAGATAGATTGGCTGCTTAATTCTACCGTAACCCTTCAATGTCATTTCAATTAGTGGCCTCTTAGTAATTTTTCTCAAAAGGTGAGAATTATCCAGCATTGCTTCTGGGTGTTTTTTATGTTCTTCTTACAAAAACAACATTATCAACAAAAATATAGCTGACTTTCTTTAGACTACTCTAAGATTATTTTTAATTTCTTGCTTAATAAACATACTTAGTTGAGCTATATTTTCAATTCTTGTATTGAAATAATACTCAAAGGAGTTTTGAAAGAGTTTATTATTTCAAGCACAAAAACTGTTTAAATTGCGAATTGTACATATAAACAAAGTTATAAGGAAATTAATACACTGCTTTGTTTTGAAATATACCATTAAAAAAATTCTACTTTAAAGAAATCATATTTATATGTCTACAACTTTTTCCAGACAATATCAGCATACCAGAATTTTTTTACTTTTTAATAGTTTTGCATTTAAACATTTTTTATTTATAATATCATTATTTGGTATGTCTACTGAAACATCTAAAAAATTCTTATTGTTTTTGAGTTTAAACCAGAGTCTATTTCTATGAAACAATTCTTTCTGTGTTATCTAATTTATGTCAGCTAAGTTGCAGTGTTTATGACCTTACAATCTGTAATGACAATTGGTCAGAATAGGACAGCAGACATGAGCTTGCATAAAGACAGAGCAAACAGTAAGCGCAAAATTCATTTTTTTGCTGCTGGAAGATCATGGGGAAAAAATATTTAGTCACACATCACAGCACAGGGTTTTTTTACTGAGGTTTAAGGAATATATCATCTTCCTGCTGAAAAAACTTTACAATTACCAAAAAGTCAATCATCTTCCACATAGCTTGAAAAACACAACTGACTAGACAAAAAAAAAAAAAAAACAGTTCTAAAAAAAGGGCAGATGAACTTTTTTTTTTGCTTTCTTTGTAGTAATCATTATTCATTTTAGCTGGATCATGCAAAGAAATAAGTTTAAGCAGAGGAACTGCAAATTTTCTTATTCCCTGCATCATCCAAGTCACTTCATTCTGAAGACAAAAATGATTGCATTTTAGGAATACAAACTAGATGTTAAGTGTTCAAGATAAACAAGATTTCCTTTCTTCAAAGTTTTTGAGGGCTTTTCCCTTCTTTGGGGGATTTGCCTTTCTTTTTGTAGCAAGCTGCTCAGAATTAATTAATGTCCTAGGGTGATGGTATGGTTTCTGAAGCAGGAAATGTGATAACAAAGTTAACTGAGTAGAATCCATTTTTGAAATCCCATTAACCAACCTCTGTTCCTTATATTCTTCATTGGAAGCATGTATTGTGTCTTATATTTTAATTGTATCATATTCCACTCCAGTGGATTTGAATATTATTTCCTAACAGACTTTCTGTTTTATATGCCTTAATTAAAACCTGAATTCTTAATGGTACCATTAATTCTAATTTTCATTAGGAAGTTTCAGATACGGGAATGATGCACACATACTAAGTTTAGTTTCCATCTAAAAGAAGTAGATACAAGATTTGTTTTATTTTCATTTAATACAAATGCAGTATTATAGTTTCCTTTATGTTTTGTGGGTTTCTATATTGCCCAACGAATATGTATTTAAGTATCAAAAATATCCCAGGTTTCTTAGCACACAAAAAGTTAGTTTGAGCTGACCTTGTTTTCTTTGTCTTCTCAACCTTATCATCTATATCAATCACACACTGTAATTTCTTTTTCCTTCCCGTCTTTGTATCCCAGTTCATCGTATTTACCCTGGCACTAATCACTACTAATCCTGTAGTTTTCTGGATGGTAAATATTTTTTATGTGCTTTATAATGACACCTTTCCCCTCTTCTTTTTTATAAATTGTACTAATATGTATTGACATCCCAGTTATAAGAATCTTCTCACCGGGTTTCAGTTATGCCTACAAGATCACAACCATCATCATTTAGCAGTCTATTTTTTTTCATTTTTCTTTGCTTGTCTCTCATTCTTCTAGAATTGCATAAAGGCACTCTAATACAGTCTTTTGATTCTTCAAGTTTCATTCTTTTGGTAAATGCACCTTCTGATTTATTACTATGGTACTAAAGGTGACAAAAGCCTAGCAGAACCCAGAGGACTAGATTTTTGTAACAGATAATATCTGACAGTTTTGTAATGCACAAAAAATCCCCATACAAACCTTCTTGCTTCAGGGTTTAATCTGGTGCTAGCTACATCTTTCTAGAAATAAAATTTCCTTAACATAGAAGTACCTATTAGGGAATGTAAAATTCACTATTGCTCCTAATAAAAGTCGTGGAATATAAGGTGTGGGAATACCTTGGCACTATTGAAGCTCAGATTTATTTGGGTCCCTAAGCAGGCACCTATTTTTAAGGATTTTCACCTACAAGTTAAGAAGTCCTGTTCTGAAGTTATGTAGCAAAATTAACTGACAACATTTTAAGTTATGTTGTGATGTGTAAATAAGAGGAATTTGATACTGGAATTCTTCTTCTCAAACTATTTTTGATAACATTGTTAATGCTCCATGTGCAAGATTTACTATTTAACAGCAATAGATAAAAAAATGAGCAAGATGGAAATTCAAATTCTGCATTAAAAAGAGTTACTCTGGAGCAACACCAAAGTTGATTCTACTCAGTGATAAGGACAAAGCTCTTGTTTCTTTATATTCACTCTTTTTTTGTTTACAGGTTTCATTTGTTTTTTCAGATACAGTTTGGGAGTTAATTCATTCGAATATGACTCCACCAAATATGGGTACTTATATCCATATCCTGTCTTCCACATATGTAAACTGTTTTCCTATTTAGAACTTCTATTCATTGCAGACTTTTTGCTTCTTACTGTGGATATAATTTTTGTCAAAGGTAGCTTTTTGCTGATAGTTGTAGTTCGTTTTATAGTCAATACATAGTAGCCATTCAAACAAGCAAAAATTTTCTCTGTACAATTGATTTCATTAGCATTCTTTATCAGACTCACTTAATTTACAGACAAAAGTGTCAAAGACAACTGTAAAATATTTTTAGTAAAAACCTAGGCTTATTTTTTGAATGTTTGAACATTTCTATATTAGTCCTAAATGTCTCAAAATTCGGAACCAGAATTTTCAATTTAATATATGTTTGAACCAGTAAATTATTGGAGTTTTGTGCTGCATACAGATGAGAGGATCCATTTTGTCCTTCCATTATAAGACAGCTGCTAAACTGTCTTGCACATCTTCCTACTGAATAAACAGTGGTGTGTGGTCATTCATCATCCTGTAATAGATTGAAGTCAGTGCTACCCTTTTCATTTTCTAAATATTGTATTGGTCACTCATCCCTAAACAGAGACAGAAGACCAAATCTTAAGCTTACTCTATGTATACATACAAAATAAGTGAACAGATTAAAAAGCCCAAATTTTGAAAGTCATCTATGAATACAAATGGTGGAAAACCAGGATAACTCAAGCAAAATTCTTTACTGAACACAGGGAGATGTTATGGCAGCTAAGCCGCAAATTTTGTTAACTTTAGATAGTTATCAAAGGTGAAAAGTGATAGAACAGATGAAATGCATATATTAATGGGATGATGACATTTCTGCAGTATTTTAGGAAAGATAAAGCTTTAAACTATGTTTCTATGACTCTGAATACATACGTATCCACCCAGACATACTTGCCTACCTTCTCACTTGGATTAATCTTGCTGATAAATTACCAAATGCAAATTGTCTCCTATAGAAGAAAATTACTAAGGTTAATGCCTCCCTGTGGCCCAGGTTTAGGATATCACTAGGAAACTTTCTAGCTTGGTTTGGCCTTCACACTATGTCCCATTATTGCTCTTCCATGTGGGCAGTGATGAAGTTGCAATGTGTAGTCCAAGGGCAATCAGAAGACATTTTAATGCCTTAGGATGGTTGATGAGGGAATCTGGAGAATAAGTAATTTTTTTCTCTATCTTTCCAGTTGCAGGCAATGACATATGATGAGACATATTAACTCAATCTATTAATAACTCCATGGCTGGTGTCACCACCGCAGTTTTGGGGTTTTTTAGTAAAGGGATAGTACCAGGCCTGTTGACATTCGATTGGATTCACCTTTCTCAAAGGGAAAAGAGGGTGTTTGGCAGAGTTTTAAGCTAGACTTGAAGTGGGAAGGGGATAATATCAGTCTTGCCAATGACAAATGCAAATTGAGACATTGACCCAAATGGTTTTGCTTGCTTTTGTTACACTTACACAACTTACAGTATTTACAACACAGTAAGTCTTTTCATTTTTTTATTTCTTTTTTAAGGAATCTGCTAAATAGAGTGGGAAATATATACTGATTTGAAATGTTTTTTTTTTACCAACCATGCTCAGTGAAATCCACATTCTGTGTATTTCCAGTGCAGGAAATAAGTGAAATATGGTAATCTTCCATCTTGTGATATATGTTTGTTCACCAAGTTCCTATAGATAGCAAAAAGCTGACATTTTCTTTGCTCCAGTTAGCAATTCTAGAATTGGTTTCAGTGTTTATGCCCACTGATATTTTGCAGGTGATGACATTAATGAAGATGGCCCCAATTCTATGGTATCGCAAAAAATGGAAAATCAAATCAAGGTCTTTCTTGAAATTATGTAAATAAATAAGTAAATAAATAGCACCCCTAAAAAACCCCAAGAAAGCAACAGAAAATTATTGACTGTTTTAGATATCACTTTTTATTCCTCTATAAAAATCTATAATGTGTCCAAAATGAAATAATAACCTTTTTATCTTAGAGAAAATATTTTTTCCTGTTTTTTTTATGACATTCAACATTTTCATTGGGGTTAGTGTGTGCTTGATTAATTTTTCAGTTGTTCTTAGTGTCACCACCTTTAATCTAATCTGCATTTTGCTCTACTGCGTTCAAATCATATAAAGAAGAGCTCAAGCATTGAAAATAACACATTTTCATAAAACACTTAAATCTTTCCAGCATCAAGAACTCTGCATCTCTTTTTACAAATAATTCTGATCAAGTTGAATAAAAAGTGTTTAAAAATTAATTGTTTCTGCCAAGAAAGCAAATAATAAGATTAAAATATTTTGTTCTCTTTTGCTACTTTTAAAAAGCTTTGTGCATACCCATCAGAGATAATCATCATTCACTAATTTCAGTTTTGTTGTATTCTAGTTGATTTTAGGCATTAAAATAAGGAACTATCATGGAATCTGAACCATAGAACTATCCAGCTGTGAAGATCTCAGGAGGTCTGTAATCCAGCCTCCCTCTCCTAACAGATTTAACTCTGAGGTCACACAGACAGCTCTGGGCTTCATTTAGTTGAATTTTGAAAATCTCTAGGGATAGAAGCTGTATATCGTCCCCCAGGAGTCTATTTCTGCTTGACTGTCTTCATTGTTGTTGCATTAAGGGCATAGGAATTTAGAAGAAAATAAATACCCTTGCAGTCCAGTTGGTCCTGAGAGATCAGAGGGGCTGGGTGTGACTCAGTTGAATTTCTGATTATTGCCAATTTAGCACTAGAAGTCTGGTGGAGTTCAAAAGAACATGCACTAGAATAGATCCACAAATAGTGCAATTTACCTATCCAGCACTATAGTTCTGGCCACTTTCAATAAAGACTTTCCGCAATCCAGACTCACGAATACTTGAAGACACAGGAAAGCACGTTCAGGATTACTAGTAATCCTAATGCACTACCTACAGAGTGTTAATATGTGCTGTGACAGAAACTATAGCAGGAGAGATTCTAATAACACTGTGTATGTTTAAATGAATATTCCTGGGTGTGCTCTTATGTAGTTGGAGGTGCAAAACTCACCTATAGGCATTCCTTCAGGAGAGGAGAAGAGACACAGACCATTGGCTGATCCTGAACAGGTAGGGATGTTTTCCTCTTTCAGTCCTTTCTGCCCTGCAGCACTCCTTTTATTCTATAAATTTGGGCCCATCCCAATGTGACCAAACAATCACGTGTTATAGGTGGGGTTTAATGACTTTGGTCACATGAGCATGACACGCCCCATGCTCACCTTCATTTGCATCCCAACTTGTGTGAGTTAATAGTGTGAATATGTGCTAGTTAGAAAAAGTGTAAGTCAGCTCTCCATTTTCAATGCCCAATACAGATGTTCCTTCTTATCTCTCAGAAATTCAGCAATTTTGCACCCTATTTAAAATTGAATTCTATTATCAGTTTAGGAAAACACAGAGGGAAGAAGAGTTAGCATGGGGAGGTTGCAGAAGAGGAAGGAGAAGTACCTGTAAAACCTCATGTATTTAACTGAACATAGTCCTGCCATAAAGTATTGCAGGAAGTACAGGTTCTGGATGATGAGAGATATGATACACACACAGGTGAATACTGACATGATTTGTCACAGAGATAGTGGGGGAGGTTTGTTTAATTGTTTACTTTCTGTTGAGGAGACTAAGTTTTCAACTCTTTCTTGTTAGGAATTATCATCTTTTGGGAGACATTCCAACCCTTCACAGTCATGGAATTTTTAATGGTTGACTGTGCCTTGAGTATTCATTCCGAGCAATTTCCAAAATTCAAGGTAAAACACAGATGTAGTTCCCAAATAACATTCAGATTAATAAAGTCATTAAAATATTTTAGAAGTATGCTTTATCATTTTAAGCCATCCAGAATCCTTATAGGTTTTTTTTAATTGTTCATGTGCACTTTGGGCAGCCATTGATTAAGGAAGCAAATAAGTTGTTTGGATATCTTAAAAAAGCAATGGAATGTACTATAGAGAATATTATTTTAATATTGCTTTACATTTTTTAAAGCAGTTAAGTATCACACTTAACTTTGCAAATGCTTATGTATTCTACATAGCCACTAGTTAAAATAGTAAATATGATACCTTTTCCCTGTAGAAAACAATAGCACAAGTACATCACATTTTGTATGCTGTCATGCTACCTAATCCATGAAAAGTAAATAACTGCTCACATTTATCCATGTTATTTATTCACTGAAGTGACTCGGAATCTCATTCACCTTTCTTTACCCCTGGAACACTATTTGTGAATTAAAGAATACAACCCTCCCTTAAGTATTTTTAAGTATTTATAAACATTTTTTTCAGCTAAAGCAGGGAGGAGAAGCATGTTGTTTTGTGTACTTTCATTTAGGTGTTTGCACATTTATTGGCCTGAACAGATTTCTGGGATAACAGGTTGGTACAAACATTGGCTGTAGTGAGCATAAGTGCAATTCAGAATGCTGAGAGAAGGGATCACAGCAAAAAGCAATGACCATAACACTGCACTTCAAGGGAAAACTTTTCCCTGGTTCAGAGATTAATCTGCAAGCATTAGGGAGCAACAAGTGTTGTCTGCCCAACAAGGGAAGTTGAGTCAGAAGAATTGTGTGATAAAAAGCAGATGCAAGAGGCAATCTCACCAAGAAGGACCCAGGGTGGGGAATGGCAAATCAGGGTCAGGATCAGAGCCAGAGAGAGTAGTCAAAGTCAAACATAGTTTAGTGGTCACTCAACTAGATTGTAGTTCTGCATGAACAAATCAAGACTGATTTGAATCATTTTGGATGGGCATGCTCTGTTTTGAGTTTGAACAGAAGAAAACCCTTCTCTTAGAACAATGGTTTATGGTATCTGAACATAAATTTTATGATACCCTCATAGTTAGAAATTACAAAACACATAAAGAGGTTTAATAGCATGAAGGTGAGATTTTATCTCAAAATTTATGGGGACAGAGGTAAGATAACACTTTCTCGTGATTATTTTCTGATTATTTTGTGATGATAGTGCGTTATAAGCAAGAGTTTCAGTCTAACGCAGAGAACAAGTACTTTACATGCTGGAGCCATAAGCCATGTCACTTTGGATGAAGGGTACAGTTTTTTGTCTTCCCCAGCCACTGGTGACCATTCATTCTGTCTTTATCCTCAAGTCTGGATCTTGCTTATAATAGGGAATGCTCAAACAGCTTGTTTACTGACAGGGTGCTGAAGGATGCTGAAATAATTGAAATGAACTTTGCTTTTTGGATCAACTGCTAAGGAGGCCAGATGACATAAAAGTGACACTTTGGAGGCAGAGAAACCTTCTTTGAATACATATAAGGCAGTATTGCTTATATAAGTGTAGATTTTGAGCTACCTTTTTTTATATGATAGTAATGGAAGAATAGCAACTTTACTACAAAATCAGACATCTTTTGTATGCATATTTTGTTTTTTTGTTTGTTTTACCAGCTCTGCTAATGCTATTTCCCCCCAAAATTGTGACATTCTGTTGTAATTAACATACACTAGATGTTCTCCTAGGTCAAAAGAAAACAAACAAAATTGTACTTTACATTGTAAGATGGGTTTGCTAATGTGTTTCTAGTTTATAGATATATCAAGATTTGATATTAAACTGTTCAGTATTTCTTAAAATACAGAAATAAAGCAGGGGGCTTGTTTGTTTGGGTTTTTTTGGTTTATTTTTTGTTTGGTCAGGGAAAATTAAAGGTTGACATAAAGAAAAGAGGAGAATGAGATACTTATACCATACAGTAGACATTCCTACTGTATTATTATTATTATCATTATTTCCCATTAAAAGGACAGATATTTCCCTTGTACAAACAAACAAACAAAAAGCAAAATACGTGGTCAATATTATACACTAATCTGATACTATTTTTTAATGTAGTTACTTTTGATTTAAGGAACTAAAAAATTCAGTGTGTCTTGCACAGTCTGCTTCTACTTTGGAGGGACAACAGGCTTCTGCTCTGGCTATTGGATTGACAAAAATGTTGTGATAAATATGACAGAAGAAAGTTCTGCGAAGAACGTTCTGACTGTCATTAAAGCAGATGATAAGCCCAAATTCAGCTTAGTTCCTAAAGTATTTAAACTCCCAAAGTCAGTTTTGTCTTAGGCAAGTACAGGATCAGGGCAAGGGAGAAAGCCTGACTCCTAAATACTTCCCATAGTGCTTTATTTATTCATTTATTTTATTTTCAACAGAAGTACTTGTGGGGATGTAAAAAAAAATATCTAACTTTGAGGACTAACTTTCATGTATAACAAACAGTTCAGATTACATCCAAAAGGACAGTTTGTGGGCTTATAGGCCCAAAAATAGGATATCTACCTTTGACCAACATGAACTACGTCCCTGAAAAAATCACATTCAAGGTAATTACTCTAACTACTACTTAGAGAAAATTGAAAAAAAAAACGATGTCAACTTCCTCTTGTTCTCTCTTGATCTTAATTGCCCGTAGTCCAAGATTAAAAGCACAAATATCTGAATTACATGAAAAAGATTACGTCTTACCATTACCTCCACTTAAGCTTTTGCAGAACACATCAAGTAACAATATAATACCACACCGTATATCATACTTGGCTCAACAAAGTTTTCCAGGTGAGTTAATAACAGACAGTAAGTCACAATTAATGAATAGCTCATTCCACATACTGCTCAAACATATAAACTTTTGTAAAGAGTAGACAATAGTTTTTAAATAAGATTTAGAGTCTTGTGGCTGGGTAGAAGCTTTGTTAATATATTAAAGAAATTTCAAAATGCTATTTTCAGAAAAGTTCTATATCTGTTGCCTATATCTACATGATAAAGGCAATAATCTCATGGCTAATAAATGTTGTGTTTTGCATTACATATACTTAGAGCCAAATAAGTGTAGCCAGTCATTTTACTCCAGGAAAATTAAATGAATCACATTGTATGATAAAATCCCTAAAATAACTGTGTCTCAAAAGTTAGAATAATTTTTAAAAGGAATTTCATGTTATTCTGTCAAGGTAAGTATATGTATATCTACATATACATCAATGTCATACATCAAAGCCAGACTTAAGGAAAATTCATAACATAATTCATAAGAGAAACAGGAAAATTCTAGATTGAGAAAAGTTCTCCAAGAGTGACCAAATTATTCAATACTTGCATGTTTCTAATTGAATGGATAGTTTGCATCCAGCTCTTGTTATTGCCTGGATTATGTGGAAGTACTGAATTCCTGTACAGAAATCAAATTCTACTTCTATATTGCTCATAAATCCTCACTGATTATTGATGACTGGTTTCTATTATTCATGCCTCAAACTAGTAATTTTCTTCAAATGTATGTTTGACAAGACTGCTACCTCTGCCATGGGAGACAAAAATTTTGGAGATTTATGTTCCACCCATCCTCTGAGTGGAGGACTGTGTCTTTTAGCACAATAGTTAAGACACTGCAGTGTAAAAAGCAAAGAGTATTGGTCTTAACAGGACATCTGCATTTGCAGGAGAAATTATCAGCCGACTTTAATTGTATAATTCTCAGTATCTTACAGACCAGGCAATACTAACCTGGTCAATACTAACATTGCTCTATACAACTAAAGACTTGAAAAAAATATTTTAAATATCAGGCACGTTTGTATTAGAAACTGACACTGAAAATACAATATGCATTCATACTCCCATGTGGACTTTAATACATGCAGAATTAAATCTGAAAGAAACTGGAGAAAATATTTTCAGCTTAATGGCTCATTCTGTGGACAAGCCCTAATTTTCTAGAATAACATTATTGCAAACAAAGAAATCATCAGGGACAAGAGCTGCCTGGTGCTGTAATTTAATTGTGCTCCAAAGAGCAGTAGCACTAACTTGTCTCGGGCCAAGAGTCTGTGCTTACTAAGTAGGCTCCATAAAATGACAGTCATACTGGCTTTGGGACATATATCAGTTTTGATGAGGCTAGATATTTCTCATTAGAATATATCAATATTAATTTAATCACACATATTTACATTAAATTTATAAATTTCAATCAAACTGTTTTATCTACAATAGAAATAAAAATGTATGTGTATAAAATTGTATATAGTTGAAAATAATACATTTAGATAGTTCAAACTGACTACTTGATAAAACTTAACAGTGGTACAAATACATTTTCTCTAATGCAAAATTTAACTTTGAGGAACTAATATAAATATAACAAGATAAACACATGTAATATGAAATATATTTTGTAGATATGGATATTACTTTTCACCTGTTAAAAAATCAGTGAACAGTTGGAAGCTTGAGTCTTACTCACTGCATCACTTCAGGTGATACCTCTCTCTTGAGTTGTTTTGTTGGTTTGGGCTGGGTTTTGGTGGTTGGTTTCTTGGTTGTTTTTTTTTCCTGTATTCAGAAAACCACAATTTCATAGGCAATGTCCTATGAAAAATGAAAGATCATAAATTACTGTAGCCATGGTCACAGCAATACAACTCAGAATTAGACTAGTAAATGATGAAAAAATGCCACATGCACACACTCTGTATCTTTTTATTTACACTTTCACAAATTAGGAAATCAATTCAATTATATAAGTTTAGATATTTACATTACTGAGCACCTCTGAGTCTAAAGTGGAAAGAATTCATCTCCTCATTATTCATAATAACTATTTGCGGATGACCAAGTATTATAGAAGTTTTGCTAAGTTATAGGGAGAATGATTGCCTAACAGAGGCTGATATTTGACATACAGGCTTCTACAGACTTTCTCATTATTTTGGATTCAGATAGTGTAACAGCCCCATCCAGTATGCCAGCCTTTGCATATTTTCATTGCATATACTACAGTGCAGAAGATCATAACATAATGATAACATAATACACATTCTCAGGTGCCTTTCATTCATTTAACTTAGGTCTGTGTTGGCTTGCAAACCACATTTCTGAAAAACAAAATGAAGGATATTAATATTAAAAACCTCTATGCTATGACGTAAAAGAAATACCGGACATAACTGGATAGATACATTTCATTCTGTGTCACATATATGTTGCTATTTCTTATTGAGGCAAGGTATTCATTTTCAGATGCATCCAGAAGTTCAGGTTTATCTGTTGATACTCAAAGTCCTCAGAATATGGAAAAAAAAAAAAACAAAATAGAAGAAGAGAAGAGAAGAGAAGAGAAGGAGAAGGAGAAGAGAAGAGAAGAGAAGAGAAGAGAGAGAAGAGAAGAGAGAAGAGAAGAGAAGAGAGAAGAGAAGAGAAGAGAAGAGAAGAGAAGAGAAGAGAAGAGAAGAGAAGAGAAGAGAAGAGAAGAGAAGAGAAGAGAAGAAAAGAAAAGAAAAGAAAAGAAAAGAAAAGAAAAGAAAAGAAAAGAAAAGAAAAGAAAAGAAAAGAAAAGAAAAGAAAAGAAAAGAAAAGAAAAGAAAAGAGAAAAGGAAGAAAGGAGAGGAAAGGAAAAAGAAAGGAAAAGGAAAGGAAAAGGAAAGGAAAAGGAAAGGAAAAGGAAAGGAAAAGGAAAGGAAAAGGAAAGGAAAAGGAAAGGAAAAGGAAAGGAAAAGGAAAGGAAAAGGAAAGGAAAGGAAAGGAAAGGAAAGGAAAGGAAAGGAAAGGAAAGGAAAGGAAAGGAAAGGAAAGGAAAGGAAAGGAAAAAAGAAAAAAAAGAAAAGAAAAGAAAAGAAAAGAAAAGAAAAGAAAAGAAAAGAAAAGAAAAGAAAAGAAAAAAAGAAAAGAAAAGAAAAGAAAAGAAAAGAAAAGAAAAGAAAAGAAAAGAAAAAAGAAAAATAGAAAGAAAAATCATTAAAGCAGGGGGAAAAAAGACTGAGTGTGGACCAAAGTATAGTCTTCTTAGATACCTTATCCTACTGAAATAGCAGCTTGAATTCATAGGCTATTTACTCAGCCCAAACATTATTTCAGCTTCTTCTGTTTTTATATCGCTATCAGCGTGTGCTGTAGTTTCCTTCTTCTTGGCATGTAATTCCATTATTTTTGTTATAAGCAAAAGTAGAAATTGTCCAGAATGTTATTAAAACTTGAATCACCATTTCTGTGATATTCTCTTGCTAATAAGACAGAAATGGCTTGAGACAGTGCATTAGTGTAATTGTTTGGGGTATTACATACCATTTTCTATTTCAGTGACTGTTTATATCAGCCTGGCATTTGACACAGAGGGCCAGCAGTGACAGTTCAAGCAGAAGAGCTTGAATATCATATTCTTGGAGTTCAGAATTTTATTTTCCATGCAGGAGTTTCAAACTCTGACATTTTTCTCCTAGATTTCAATTGCTTTCTGAAGAGACAATATAAAATGTATTTTTCTCTATATACCACTGAATGCTAAAGTGCTAAAAGCACTGTATTTCAAGAAATATGAGTCTCATTCTACTGTAACTAGCTTGCCGAGACAGACAAAATAATATGAGTCTTCAACTGAAAAAGAAACTCAACATTAAATAATAAATCTGTTAATTCTCTGCATCCATCCTATGGTAAAGATCCAGCTGGTATTTTGTACTGCCTTATTAAATCTCTAATGGCTTGTCTAAATTTATTAATTCAACAACACAGATGAAATATTAAAAAAACCTCAGCATCAGTTTTAGAGGAACTCTAATAATTTCCCTGAGTTCAATATGGCTCATAAAGTATTTACCACTGCTTGGAGACACTACTTTTTCTAAGTACGAACTCTTAAGGGAATGGAAAAGTAGAGATAGGTAAATGTGAAACAGTTCATCCCAGTGGGATGAAGTTCTCATCCCATAAGGGAATTGCTAAAGATTCAAAAGAAAATATTTTGTTTTCAGTAGGCATAATACAGCTATTCGATGGGACAGCTGAGCCAGGAAGTATAGTAAGCTGCCTAGAAGTCTAGACTTGTTCTGTGCCATGAATAAATTTTAGACTATGTGTCTGGGGATATCTCCAATGTAAAATTCATTGTTATTCTAACAAAAAGCATATAAAAATGACCAATAAATATTGCTCAGCTCCAGTGCTTGGTAGAGGAATATATCTGAAGGTATATTTTCATGATTGTCCTGCTACTCTAGTATTCCCGGTCCACTTTGAAGATGTTTTCCTAGTAGAAAATAACCTGTCTTGTTTGCTTTCATGGGACATCTGTTATTGTACTCCACAGTTTTGAGACAGCAAGGGATCTAGACAGTTTGAAGTATGTGTGGTGGTGTGGTCACATCTCCTGTTCTGTGTTTGTCAATATCCTTAGAAAGGGAGTGTGTCTTCTCAGTCTTTATTGGTGTGGTTCAAAGTGTAGCAGAGTCTAAAAGCACATTATAAACCAAGATTTACTGAGGCAGTAAGAAAGATGAGCAATAACATTCCCATACAGTAACAGAATCGTAGAATCATAGAATGGTTTGGTTTGGAAGGGGACCTTGAAAATTCTTGTTGCTCCAACCTCCCTGCCATGCACAGAGATACTTTCAATTACACCAAGTTGATCAGAGCCCCAACCAGCCTAACTTTGAACACCTCCAAGGATGGGCCATCCACAACTTCCATGGGCAACCTGTTCCAATATCTCACCACCCTCACAGTAAAGACTTTTTTCTAATATCTAATCTAAAACTGCTCGCTGTCAATTTGAACACACCCATTCCCACTTTTCCTATCACTGCATGTTATTGTAAATAGTCTGGCAACATAATTTCTGAAAGATCTCTTCAGGTACTGGAAGGCTGTAATTAGGTTACCCCAAAGCCTTTCCTTTTCCAGGCTGAACAATCCCAATTCTCTCAGCCTTTCCTCATAGTAGAGCTGTTCCATCCCTCTAACGGTCTTGGTCAGCCTCCCCTGGACTCTTTCCAACAGGTCCATGTCCTTCCTGTGCTGGGACCCCAGAGCTGATGCAGCCCTGCAGGTGGGGTCTCACCAGAGAAGAGCAGAGGGGGCAGAATCCCCTCCCTGGCCCTGCTGCCCATGCTGCTTTGGATACAGCCCAGGACATGTTTGGCTCTCTGGGCTGTGAGTGCACATTGTTGGGTCATGTCCCACCTCTCACCCACTCAGCGAGTCATACAGTGATTCACCTGATCATGGATAGCAAATACAGGACGATAGGTGACGCCATGGCTTTATGGGAATGGGCAGACACTTAATGTGTAGATCAGCCAGCAGTAAAAGCCAGCAGCACAAATGCCATTTGGATGTGCTTAAGAGTTGTACTATGCCTTGGGTCCACCAAAGATTGCAATTGGAGAAAATCAGACCTCACATGGCAGTAGCGTGCCCTACATGTCCCTGGGTTGATGTGGGCCTGTCTATATGATGATAATGGTCAAGGGGCAGAGTGTCCTTTACTTTGGCCCTCCTGAAAATTTCTATGCCTCTGTTCCTGCAGTTTTCTAGTCTTTCTTGTTCTAAATGAGTTGAGTTGGTAAGTTTCAACTGTTTAAACCCCAGAGGATAACCGGGCTTGTTTTGATTGCACCAGGTACCTGTCTGCCTTTCTGGAGTGCAACAAAGAAAAGCCATCATCTATAATCGGGAGAGAGAAAGTACAGGCTACGCTGACTTGATAGCTGCTTTAGCTCTATACCTCTGCAGCAAAGCAGAGTGTATAAGCACCAATTAAGAATTTTAAACAGGTTTTGGGAACTTTCAAAGTATTCAGTACTGACCCAATTTTTTTTTTTAAGCTGTCATTTCACCATCACACAATTAGAGCTGGACTGCCAGGACTAGTTTAGAATATATTTGTTCTGATAAGCCTCACCTCCAATATTTAACATATTAACAGTGAGAAATGTCATTTGAGAGAATGAAATAGTTAGTTTACCTAAAGCTGCAGTCTTTGTGGACATACTCCATTAATCAAACTTCTTTTGCTAGCAGTCATGAAGAAAATGCAGTCAGCATACCAAGAAATGTTAAACTACCTGAATAATTTGAATAGAATACATTTAAATGAAAGCAAACAAAGAAGCTTTAAAATTTTGAGCAATGTGAAGTTACTTAAAAGGCCAAAAGGGCATTTATGACTTGAAACAACTACAGAGCTACCTAGTAGACCAGCTCTAAACTGTGAAACTGATGTAATTTCAAAATGTGTTTTCAAAATTTTCACCAAAAAAATCCCAGTTTTGTTCTTTTTAATCTCAAATATTATTTTAATTAAACATTTTAATATTAATTAATTAACACAAGAAGTCAGCTTTGGAGGCTGAAGACCATTTTCTGGAGACATCGTATAACCTTATTATAGGCTTTACTTCAAATGTGTACAATTATCATTCCTAAGACTTTCTGAGCTTTAGTAATTTGTCCCAGGGCACCATTTTTTTCTAAGACCTTGTGGTGAGCTGACAGGCCAGTAACTAAGCCACTCACTCATTTCCCCTGCTCCCAGTGTGTTGGGGGAAAGAACAGCAAGAACAAAAACATGGAGACTTATGAATCAAGATACAGACTGTTTAATAAGTGAAGGAAAGATATTACATCCTTCTTTGGATATCTCCCAGACAAAAAAAAAAATACAGAAAAAATAGATTATTATGAAGTAAAAAAAGTGAGGAAATAGTGCTAAAAATCAAAACAAAAAACCCCAAACTAAACTACTTTAAAAATATAGCAAACCAGCAGAAAAGGCAGTCTCATTAGTATTACACACTGCCAGGAATTACCACACTACATTCAGCTGATGACGAAAGGAAAACAAAACCTGTAGAGGTTATAGCGATATTTTCTCCACCTGTACTTTTGCTATGCTATGGGTAATATGCACTGAGGGTTAAGAAGTAGAAGCATTACATTGCTCCATTCCACACCTACATAGGATAAGTTTGGGGGTTTTTTTATGTGATGGAGTTGAAAACGAGAATTCAAAAGTGAATTCTGGCAGTGACTTCAGTGAATTCGGGATATTATTACAAGACTGTATTGAGCCTCTGTCCTGAACTTTGTTTATTTCAAAGAGGTGAAAGAGAGCTGCTGAAAGAGAGGGTCTTGCTGCATAATACTGCTAACAAAGGCATCAAAAGTACTGTGTGATAGTCACCAGCTAAAAATGCCTAGGTTTTGCAAATTATTTTAAATATAGGATACACATGTATGTGCATGTGTAGATAGAAAATTTCAGATGTAAAAATAAAACAATCACCTCAGAAATTTGTTCCTCACAGTTATATTAATGCTCCAGAAATTAATCTCTTTTTTCTGAAATTTGATATTTCTAAACACATGAAGAATTCTTTTGCATTAGTTATTCTAATTTTTATGTAGAAACTTTAAAGTCTATAGATTATAAAGGAGCACAAGAGAAATCCCAAATCAGTATATTTTTGGTATAAAATACCCTACACAACAATTTCTCTGTGTAGTAATAGTACTTTAATAGAGCTATGCAAACTTTAAATCCCAAAAACATGAGGAGAAAAATGGCACTATAAACTGCAATTTTAAGGAAACGAAACTGTAATTTTAAGGAAAAATGTTTAATAGATCACGTGTGATGTAACTATGAGAGAACTGATTGCTCAGAAAAAGTTATTTTATAAAACTAACATAACTTGAAAAATTGTATGCATCCTCTAATGAACTGTAAAGTATGGTGCCTTGTATGGAACTGTGAAGCTCTGAGAAATTCTTTTATTTTGCAGTTATAAAAGCTCTACTTCACTGCAATCTGTGAGGTTATTTTTTAAATATATATTTATTTCAAAGTTCAAGCTGAACTGTTGATCCTTGTGCATCTCAGCTGACCACAAAGAACGTGGTTGATTCCTAATAACAAAAGAACTGTAATATTACTTGTCCAGATGGTATTTATGGGCCATAAAATTAAGTCAAAGAAAAAGCTAAGGAAACTTAAATCATAATGGGGGAAATATTGCAATATCTATGTTCAGTAAGACAAGTTTACTGCAGTCAGGAGAGATGCAGGGACATAGAACATCAGATTTCATAAGTTTCATTGCTCCTGAAGCAAGATCATAATTGTTTTTAGGATGATGCATACGGTTTTAGAAATAAGCCAGACTTTTATACATTTGTAGTATAATCATGTTAAACTACAACTCCAAATTCATTCCCTGAACTGCTATTATTTGTTAAATTAGTTTAATAAAAATCTAAGTTAAAACTTCTTTTTTATAGGTTTCCAAAAGCAACAAAATGTCAAACCTTCTGTGTGATTAGTGTAAGGGTGTTAAAGAGTGTGTCAAACAAATAGAAGTAATGTATTCTAATTTGCAGCTAAGTCAGTTTTAAATTACCAGGGGACTGAATTATTTGTAGGAATTTGTCTTTGGTTATTACTAGTGTACAGTGTGAAGCTGAAATATCAAAGCAGAAGTAGGCTGTAAGTGCTAGTCTAGTACTTTTTGTCTCATTGTCTACTAATTCACTGGATAGGCATAGCAAAGTGAATGTTACAAAAAACAAAACGAAACAAAACAAACCACCAAAATAAACTACCTTTCTTTTTAAATTAAGAATGGTAAAATCCATAAAAGCCAAGTAGATCAATAGTTGAAATCAAAATCTTGAAAGCAGTTGAGGATTTGCTCTGAAATAAGCATATGTATGTTCGAAGGTATAGAAATCCCAAATTTCAGTATTTCATCATTATTTCTTGGATTCAGCATGAGTACTGGGAAAAAATTTATTTTAAAAGGCGATTTATGACAAAATCATATTATACGAAATTCACATATACCTAGATATGTGCACACGTGTGCATATGTGACTGTGTGATCATATGTATATAGATTACATTTTTTTAAATACCTGTAGTGAGGGAGTATCCTGGTCCAGATCAGGATGAACTAAATATATATACTACTGCTCAGTAATATCGTCAGTGTCAAAGAGTTCTGAAATGTAATATTGTCAATGTGTAGGAATGGTTAATAATGCAAAGTACTAAAATGTTGCAGGAAAGTGTCTAGCTCTGCTTTTTCTTTTCTTGCTCAGCCTTGTTTCAACCATCAGAGTCGGGGAGGAGCCAGGAGCTGAGCATGGTGACTCTGGCTGCTGACTCTGAGCTTGGTCTCGGGCATCTCTGGAGGTCTTCCATAGTCAGGCACCCCCAAAGGTGTGGGCCTCTGCTCCGTGCTGGGATGGTGGAGGATGGATAAGCTTTATGAGATGGGTACCACCTCCAAGATTGTTTGATCTTTCCTTGTTGGCAGACTGCTTCAAGATGTCGCTTGTTGATGGGTGTAGTGAGGCAATGTGCAAACATTCTCGTATGAATTTCGTGCTGCTGTTCCTGCTTTTTACATGTGGGTGGTATTTTTTACAAAATACCTTCCGAACTGTGCTTTAACCAGTGGAAACTTTGTCCCTAACAACTACTTAGCAACATACCTCAGGCCTCCAATATCAGCCTGATTTCCCAAGTGATATGAGCTCAGCAGTCAAAAACAGGAAAAAAGTCAAATGAGGTGAATTCCATCCTGGCATTCTTCACCTGTTTTTCTTAGAAGCTCTAAGGTTTCTTTCATTCTGTACAGACTCACTTTGAAAAATGGTTTCCTTGAGAGTATGTTGTATACCCTCTTTCACTCTTTAAGCTGGTGAGATCATCACTTTGCAGAGTTTGTCAAACTGACTGCAGCTCCCTGTAAAAGGTCAATGTCGCTGTGTCCAGAGTAAATGAGATATTTCTTCTCCTTGTAATGCCTTCTATTCTTTTTATAACACTGCACTATAAGACTGCTGTCATCCATACTGAAACTTTGAAAGTCAAGGTTTCAAACCACAGTTGCTGGGGTTTTTTTTATGATCTGATTTAGATTTTGTACTCTTGTCCTAGTTTTCATGTTCTAGTCAACAACTACAATTTTTTTCATGCTCCTGGAAACAAATTTGTTAATAGGCATAAACAAATTCTCCTTTTTTTAAACAAAAAACTGTCTGTCTAAATGGAAAATACACAGTATTATAGCTAAGTGAAATATTTATGTTGTATTCGGCTCTTCTGACTGGCACATCTGACTTTAAGGGTGTGATTATACCAACGGTGCAAATAGTGAATCACAGTGAGTGGTTAGAAGGGACCCACCAGGATCATTGAGCCCAATTCCTGAATCAACACAGGGCAACCTGAAAATTATACCAAATATCTAATCGTTCTCCAAATTCTTATTAAACATTGACAGTCTTTGGATGATGACCACATCCCTGAGAATGTGAGAAGTGAATTGTGTCTTCATTATTCAAACCTATAACAAAACCCTTGCCTTAAAAATATGAACTATAACATTAGAATAAGAGGCCGGGTGATTTTTCTACTCTTCTTAATGATGGAAAGCCATAAATCATTGAGTTATGGATTATTAGGAATTCATTTTATGCTTCAGAGTGTATACCAAATTAGAGATCCTTGCACAGTAGTTCTTTATTGATATCAGTCTTATATTTCTGTGGGTTTTTTTCTTCTTTTCTCCTGCAACAGGCTGCTGGCAACATGAAAAAGAAGTATCATGACACTAACCTTTAAAAAAACAAATTGCATTATTATGAGGAAATATCTGTATTACAATAACACTGTTAAAATGAAATAATATTTAAAATACTGTTTATGATACAGTTACCAACCTGACTCATAGACTCATGAAGAATAGCTTCATTTTTAGGCTTCCCTCATGAGGGCAATGTGGTATTTAAGCTATGGCCATGTCAAAGAGGTAAAATAATTTAATCGTCTTTTGTAGTTCTGGTCTCTATGCTCTAAGAAGGACTTGGGATTGTTAGAGAAAGAAGAGAAAATAACAACATTAGAAGATGTTGCTTTGTGAGGAAGTGCTGTAAAGGATGGTACTCTTCAATTCAGAGAGGGAAAAGATTGAGAGAATTATGACAGAGGTTTACAGAGTCATTAAGAATCATTATTAGCTGTCCTCAAACAAAATTGGAAGCATTCTGTTAAAGTACCAAGAATGTGGTTTGAATAAATATGACAGTGTATTTGACACAGTGGAAATGAACCGTAGTTTGCTGCTGCAGGACACTACAAAAGCTGGCAGTATCCTAAATTTAAAAAAGAAATTGATCAGGTAATCCAATGGATAACAAGTTCATGAAGGGATCATAAAAAGATTAGTCAAAGTCCTAAAACAGAAGCTGTACTGGGAGCATGAAGTAAATCTACTGCAGAAAGTGATCAAGCTGAACAGTGTATCTTACTACCATCATCAGAGACACAAGTCTGGGCTGAAGGGAGTGTTAGTTTGGCCCAGCAGGGCTTTTCTTCTGTTCTTCCAGCCTCTCCTGGACACCTGGGAGTTTCCAATTCTTCATAGAAAATACCTATAATTATTTTTAACAACTTAAAAAATAGCACAATAGAGAAAATTGGTGAAGTTATAGACAATCCTAAAGTGTCTATTGGCTTTTATTTATCTTCCAGATCAATTTAATACTTTTAGTAATTAAAGGGGTTTGTACGTTTGTTTGTTTTTTTATTTTGAAGTACACTACCTCTTCTCAATATGGGTCATGGCATCACCACAGGCAACAAAAGTTGCAGAATAATAATGTCTTCCTGCTGTTCAATAAAGGATGAGAGATTCTTACACTGAATTTGAACAGAAACTTCTGAGAGCTTCTCATCTGGCAACAAGTCCCAAATACCTACACTTGGAAAAAAATATGAGAACGTGTTTTACAGGGACCTAGATTACAGTTCCAAGGTGATAAGAGAAGTCTTTCTTAAGAATAAGAAAATAGTACTTGCTTTTTGTTTTTCTAATTGTAAAATTCAAACCAAGGGAAAGTATGTGAATTTACAAAATATGAATTTTGATTGAATTAATGTGAAGTCAGATTTCTAAGAAATAACTTTAGTACAGAAATCTTGTATCAGTAGATTAAAACATGTATCTAGCTGAGTTTGTGATTACTTTAGATCTTATTTTTTTTACTCTTTTCAATAGTAGCAATTTCAAAATAGAAAAACCACTTGAATTCACATAAAAGATACATGAAATTAAGAAATAAGTTCTTATTTAGAAACTTCTGTTTTGGTAACTTGAATTAAATTCATTTGGATTATCAGCTACCTTTAATCTTACCTAGATAATCGTGAGTATGTTTGTTTTTATTTTCCAAGAATGTATTTATAAATGTTTAAGAGATCTGATCTTAAACCTCTTAAAAACATGATTTTTTTAGAGGAAATACATTTGTAGAAATCATAGAGGCGGTAGGATACAAATTAGGAAAAAAAAAGAGATAATTCAGAAAAAAAAATACAAAAATATACAATATTGTAGGGCAGCCACTTCAGTGGAAGACATGTAATAACCGTACCTTTTAGGAAGAAACCTTTTTTAGTTTTTAGACAGAAAGAAACAACCAAGAACTTTAACTATCAAAATTGTGTGATTATTGTCTACATGGTAAAGCATAGTTGCAGACAATGCAGAACATTTTTAAAGACCAATGGTTTTTATATGTTGTAATGATGATGAATATTGTCTATGAACACATAGTTTGTTAAAATATCTTGTTAATGAATGTAGCAGTGTGGGTTTAAGACTTGAAACGAGCCTGATTTGTCTGTCTTTTAACCTGATCTCTCACTATCTCTGAATTTGGTTGCAATAATGGAGTAAGACTGCATGAAAATTTTTTATTCATAAACCTATATATGAATCACTTATTAGTTGCTGTGCCTACATTAGCATTCTGATTCAGAGTGTGACTTTTTAAATTGAATTCACATGTCATCTCCATTTATTTAATTTTCCTTTGGGCTTTTTGCAGCTTTTCATGTCCAGAGACTAGATTATTTTTGAGAGCAAACTAAAGCACAAGCTCTTAGTAAGGTGCATACTATTTGTTGAAACAGCTAGTGAGCCCATACAGGTGCTTATGGACATCTTTGAAACACAGGTGGGCTGAGGACATTTGGTTCAGGGAACCAGATGATGCTGATAAGAAGTACAAATCTGAACCATAAAGTCAGCACAAAACACATGAGTGCACTGACACTTCTATTTCAATCAAATATCTCACTTAAACACTATGTAATATATACTTAAATTGCAAACTAATATTACAGAAGTTTCAATGCTAAATATAGATAATATACCACTAGTCTTAAACTTCTTTTCCTAAATGAAAATAATTTATTCATCTATGCACATTTTGAGATTTTCAGCAAGCATATTGTCATTGTGAAAGTACCTCTGAATTGAAAATCAATAATGCAGGTTAAACAGAGCATACTTTTTGGTTTAAGGTGGATAGAAAAAGACTTGTAAGCATTGCATACACAGAAATAGAAAATCCACAGTGTTCACTGCAGCTGCAACATGAAGCTGGGTTCTGCTATCTAGCACAAAGCAAAATAAATGAAGAATGTGGAGAGCTCTGGGTTGGATGTGGCTTTTTGGCTTTCCATTTTCTAAAGATAGTATGAACTACTGCATCATCTGGAAAAGGGAGAGAGTAAATGGGATATAATTGTAAGGAAAAATAACTTGGAGACTTTGATTCTTTTAGCTTGCCCTAGACTGTTCTACAATAATGGGACAGAACAAAAATAATCTTGTGCTGTGCAAATTCCCTACATGTGTGTTAAGTGAATGTATTTTAAACAGACACTCTTCTGTTAAAAAGCACACACTGGAATATTCCACTGAATTTTAAGGGTCAAGAATTCACCAACGCATAAAAATACTGTTTCAGTGATATGAATCAAACTCTATGCTGTAGTTCCCTGAAACTAAAATGTCAAAGCAGGGAATATGTAATGAATCCCAGAAGCAGATTAGTATATAGAAATCAGCAGAGTATTTCATATCTTAGCATCTGAGAGAGCAGATGTCACGGTCTGATGTACAAACAGCAAATTGAACTGCTTTGATTTAAAAAAAATTCCTTTAAAATTAACACATAGAATAGGACAGGGTACAGAGACTAGATATTCACTGAACATCTGCTATTTCTGTGTCATTCAGGTGACTCATATACCTGCATTTTCCCTGGGGATTCCAAGTTGTTAAAACCAGCTTCTACTACAAGATTGGTGCCAGTAGAAAATGTGCATAAATTTTACCTCAGTGAAGTGTCATTTCAGTGTATTTCTTTTGCTGAAGCCCTAACACAATGTTACAATCCATTCCCTTAACATTTTTTTAATTAACCCATTACCACTAAAATTCTAGACAAAATAAAATTTTTAATTGTTGGCTATGTTTAGAAAATCTCCATTCTTGGGCAGATATGCCTATCAAGTAAAAGAAAGATATAATCTGGATTCTTCGAGTTACTCATAAATGGTTCAGCCCTCTGATGAGCTACATGAAGCATATTTGAACACACATCTCTTCAGGCATCCATAGTGCCACATGATACATTCATCCTTCTCCCAGACTTTCCTGCTGCATGGTTTAAAAGGTGACATAAAAGTATGGTCAGCAGCCAGCTGACTCAGAAATAAGTCAGTGATTAATCTCTTGCTTTCTTGCATTTGTTGCCTCAGTGTTTTGAAAGTGGTTTCTCCTTCAGCAGCTAACACGAGTGCTTCACATTGCCCTAGTTAAGGGAACAACAGCAACTGCTTTACATTATGTGTTCATCTTGTGTGCCTTCAATGATCGTTTTGGGTTTCTCCATTCTGATAGAGAAAATATCTCCAATCCTTATGTCTTCCTCTTTCACACTTTTCATATGGTCAGTGATGGATTTAGCAATCACTCATATGGGAATGATGGTACAGTTTAACTGTCTGCCTGCTTGATTTCTGAATATCTAAACATCCTTCAATACTAGCTGAAATAATAATAAACTGTTACCAAGTTGCATAATAATTAGCCAACTGAAGGAAATTGTATACATCCTGAATATACATTTGTAACTAGGCAGCACTGGCTATGAATCAGCAGACTGTTTTTGTAGAGCCTTTTCCCTGAATTAAGCCTGAGTCATTAACGCTTTTGGAAATAAGTAAGATTTTATCATTATATTTCAAATAATCTAATTTCTGAATAAAGCAAATAGAATTCCTTAGCTGCAGAAATATATTTTAATACAAAAATTCTTACTTCAAAATTATAGTTCCTTATTAAGCAACAGTTACCCACTACTATTTATTAGATCTTCTCTGTCATGACAGAAAGAAACATTATCACAGAAATACAGAAAATAACTTTCCAATAAAATGCTGGTGTCACCAAAGGGAGTGACAAAATTCCCATTAACTTCAATAGGTTCAAGAAAAGCCTTTACACAGATTACTTGCAATTAGCTATTAGTTAAATAACTGTATCTATGCACTCAGATTAAGTAATGAATCTTCTCAAAGGTGCCCAAAAAGTTATACAAAAAAAAAAAGGAATGATATTTTATGTATGTCATTTATACAAGAGCAGAAGGTTCATAGAACAGAAAAGCAATAAATAAAAAGTCTGTCATTTCCTGACACAGAAAGAGATATCTTGATGACAGAGAAAGTTGTTTCACTAAAATCTCACCTATCAAAGAAAGTAAGATACAATGAGAAAGGCATTTCTAGTTTGACTCATAAGGAAAACTGTGAGAAAAATTTATATTGTAAAACAATATCAAAAAGCGAAGCTTAGATCTGTAGAAAAGAAATAGTGTCATCTAATTCATTTGTTGTTTGTTATCAGAAACTGGAATTTATTGTGTTCTTGTAAATATACCAAAGAAACACTTTATCCTTGTTTTTCCTAACAGCAAAAGCAGACAGCTAGATTCCTTGGACTTACAAGTATGGTCCAAAAAGTATCACAGTTTTGAATCTAGACAATATAAATTTATGAATACAGTGATTTTTCCCATTAAGATAATTTTCACATGATCATTTTATGTAAGGCAAAGCTCCCAAGACAGTACTCCTGCACAACTCAAATGATGCACAGAACAAAGTAGCTGTACATATAGATACACTTTATGAAGTAAACATAGCTTGCAATTATTTCATTGGCGTTTATCCCTCAGAGAACAAATAAAAAAACTTCACATTAACAAAATGGTTAAGGCTGTATTTCAGCTTATTGATTCTCTCTGTTGTTTTTTTTGGGTTTTTTACTAATTTGTGGAAACAAGTATTACAAACTATTAACCTGTGGCAGTAGCTGGAGAAATGAGATTTCACTAAGGTATTTAACGTTTATTAAGCACTCTTTGTATGAAAACTCTCCCACCTATCATCCCTTGGCAGTTGTGTTTTGGAAGACCAGAAGCTGAGACACAATGTTTGCTAAAGGGCAAAGTAATGCAATTAAATTGATACTTGAATGTACATGAGAAAAAAAAAGAATGATTCAGCTCTTCCTTTCCTTTGTTCTTTATTTATCGCAGTAACTGTACATATCTGACAAGGCTGTGACCCTAATCCCCTCTTCTAAGAATACATTTATAATTCTATAGTCATAATAATTTTCTCTACTGTAAACACAAGTAATTCAGTCAAGCTTACTTGAAATTCTGACTCAGCCTCCCAATCACCAGAAAAGGGTGAAATAATGATGGTTGGCACTACTTTGTGATCAGCTGTATGGAACTCAGAACTCAATAATTTAAAATTATTGTTATCCATCTATTGATGGGTGATTAGTGATCATTATTCATAAAGTGTCAAAAAAATCTAGGCACCTACTCCAAGTTTTAGAAACCTCATGTTACAGACATGCAATTATTTATTCCATCTTGCACTAATGACTTTAGATAATTTAAATGCATGTAATTAAACCTTTCAGAAATGTGTATGCAGTTTATAAATCTTAACATATATGAGACATTAGTAGTTTTAAATTTACTTCAAAGGAAAAGTTAATTATCTTACTATACCATGGCAAGAACTTCTTGTTGGTGTTTTTTTTTTTCCTGTGAAGACTCAGCTTTGTCATGAAACAAGCACTGGCTAGATTTTAGCAGTACCAAAGCAAGCATTTCATGATGACCATCATCTTTTCACTTTCCTACATGTTCAGACTCACCACAGTGAAAGAAAAGGCAGAAAATGATTTCTCCAATTTATTATTGCATTTGTCTGGAGGCAATTTTCTGACTGAAATGACATAAAATCCACTGGGAAACAAGAGCTGTGGACCTTATAAATATGCAGCCATCTCTTCTATGATCAAGCTTTTGACTCTGTTGCTATGGCTGTCATAATAAGAAGGAATGCTATGGGAGAAAAATAAAAAGGTTTTTTGTTTGAAATTCCTTGGTGCATTCCTAGCACCCACAAAATTGCTGCCTATTGTAGGCACCACAGAGTCTAAAAAATTGTTACATACACTGTTGGCAGCTGTTGCCAGCTGAGATGGTAGCTGTTATTCCCTTCAGCATGTCAGTATTTTAAAAAATCATTACAGCTGCCTATTCTTCAGTGTATTATGTTAATGTGGATGTTTTGGGCAATTGTTTATCCTTTGCTGCCTATCAGAATCTTCTGGTATATTTCAGCGTCTCCCTCCTTCTATTTATTCTTTATCAAACAAAAAACAGAAGAAATCTATGAGAGAAATGACATAAAAATTGTTTTCCTGGACAGAATACCATCAATATTATCTTCTGCTGCCTGTAGGCTTATCATTAATACATTTCCATGTATCCAATTACAATTTCTGTAACTCAGGAGCCTCAGATTCTGCCAGCAATGTGCTGCATCTGGCACACTGCTCCTCATCATCAAGTGTGACTGGGTTTTGAAGGTAGACAGTGTTACCATTCTGATTTAACAGGAGTACTATGTGGTAAAAAAAAAAAATCTCTCCGACAGTCATAAAATGGCTGAGAGTACTTATATGTCCTTTTGCACTTCATTTTCTGATCCAGCTGGGCAGGACTACAGCTGACTACAGAAATATCTCTTATCTGCTCTGTTGGGTGACAGTAGATTAAACAGTGAACCCCAATCAGGCTGGAAACAGATACGTGTTTAGTATGAACAGACAGCTGTGTGGAGGTTGCTAACTAGAGCTGTGACTCACTGCATGGAGCTCAGGAAGAACTAAATAAGAATTGGCTCAGTCCTAGGAAAGAAGTATTTTGCTATTGCTGTTATTGGCTACATGATCTAAGAAGCAGTGAGTATGGATGGAGGCCTGATTGAAAGTGAAGTTTAGGGAAATACAATATGTTCAATTTTCTACTGTTAGTAAGGAGCAGAAGTTGACAAAGAGGTCCTGTAGTAAACAAGCAATATTGTAAGTTCTGCAGAATGTGCAAGTACAGGACCAAAAAATTCAAATGTGTAGGTCTGAGAGCTCCCTAGACCCTCAGAAGCTCACCTGTACATAAATAATAATTATGTTTCTAGCTCCTGCAGGTGCTGAACTTCACAGACTCAAAAACAGCAGCTGGGGCCTGATGTGCCAGCTGGCCTGAAAGAGCACCAGTTCTCTATTTGTTTTCACTTGAATTGTTCCCCGCAGGAAACTTAGATATTTTTTTCCTCTCCCTACATGTACTGTTTTTGAAAGAGAAGTCTACTTCTATTCCCAGAAGTGGAATTCATAATTATAGAAAGGACATTATAATTTCAGATTTGAGCAACTCAGTCTGCATATTTGTATATTCGAGAAATCTATCCAAACAAGAAGCATAATTTAATTATTATGGTTTTACTTGGTACCAAGGGTCAAACTCTCATCTTTGATTAGCTGAAAGCTTCTTTTTATCTCTCAGATCAACAGAAAAAGGTGGGAAAAAAACTCTAAGATTTTTATTCTTCTCAAGCCTTCCTTGTATATACTGAGTAGCAATTGAGCAAAGACAGAAGCTATACTGAGAATAGTAATACAGTCTGCAAAAGCCACTCACCAAATAAGAAGCTGATAAAACAGAAGTGACAAGGCAAAGAGAACAAAGTATTATCTGACTTGCATATTCAAATGTATATATGCAAATTATAGAAGTCCAGTTCTATTCTGCTGTGAATAAGCATGTGAACCTGGAATTTTGATAAACTTTAACAGCTCCATTTGTTCTGTTTCTAATTGCACATTCCTTACCATAAATACAAATATTGCCCTAATTTATCTCTTTCCTTTGTATACCCAGGTTAAATGGAATTTTCTCCTCTGTGTTTTCTGTCCAGCATATTTTTTCCTCTTTTATCTTCTTTCTTTTTTTCTTTGCACATACTTCTGAATTCTCCAATCTCCCCACATAATAATTTTTTATTATTATTATTTTTTCTTTCTGGCTTAGTGAAATGATGCTAAGAACAGTCAGGGAACTGCAGTTCCAGTAGCATTACCCAACAGAGAGCTGGCAATGCCTTCACAATTTTTTGGAGAGCTTTCCTTGCATTCCATGAACATAATGAAGCATAAATACTTCAAATACTGAAGGTGGCTGAAAGGTACATTTTCAGCTCATTAGAGGAGCAAGAAGTTGAAGAAGAGATACTGTCATAGATTTTTTGGAGAAAATTCAACTTAGCTTCTTCTTCCTCATCTGATTTATTAAAGAACAAGAGCAAGGAAAGAGAGAGGGGGAAAAAATTGTCCAGAAATGCCATTTCTGTGATATAAAGGAGTTATTGGGTGTCTAGTTAGTTACCAGAGGCTTTTATAAATTTTTCTGACTCTCCATGCTGAACATTTTTTCCTATGATACAGCCAACCTGTCCAACACCTACACTGATCTTTTGAATTATGACTGTGTCTGCAGCTTATAATCAGAAGTATTACATGAAAGATAGGTCAGCTGGGAAACAACAGCATAATCACCAGTAGCATGAAAGTCAGCAGTTTTCCATTATTAAAATACTTTTACAAAAATTCAGGACTTCTATTAAATTCATGTGACTTTAATGAAAGTTTGAACTTAGACTTAAAACCAAAACTGATCGATTTTGACAAGAGTTTTCAAAAGAAATACTGAGGCAAATTTTTAAGTTAAAACAGATTTTAAGTTTAAAACAGATTATATTCTTTCCTATTACTTCTTTGACTTTTTTTTTTTTTATTTCTTTTTTTTTCTTTCCTATCACTTCCCATCAGCAGAACAAATGGAGGAAATAGGATGTAAGACTCATGGGTTGAGATAAGGAGAGGAAGATCACTCACCAGTTATGGTCATGGGCAAAACAAAAGCAACTTGAAGAAGATAAATTTAATTTATTTCCACTTAATAACAGAGACGATGATGAGAAATAAACCCAAAACTTCTTTCTACCTTGCTTCTTCCCAGGCTCAATGTCTCTCCTGATTCTTTTACTTTCTCCCTCTGAGCAGTGCAGAAATGGGCTTTGCAATCAGCCCATAACACATTTTCTCTGTCGCCTCTTCCTACTCACACTGTTCTCCTGTTCCAGTGTGGGTTTCCTCCCACAGGATACAGTCCTTCAGGAACAGGCTGCTTCAGCCTGCATGCCCTGTAGGCCTCAGTTCTTGCCACAAAACCTACTCTATCATTGGCTCCCTTCCACAGACCACAGCTCCAGCCAGGACCTTGCTTCTTCATGGACTTTCCAAAGGCTACAGCATCCTTCAGGGCACACCCACCTGCTGCAGCATGGGGTCCTCCATGGACTGCCGTGTGAATACCTGCTCCAACGTGGACTTCCATGGGCTGCATCTCCACCCATTATGTGACTGCAACCTGTAGAGAGGCATAGACTGGGCAAAAAATCCATCTGACTATATAGCGTTAAACAATGTATAAAATTAAATGCCTAAGTAGTAAAGCCTGAATTTTGAGCTTGGATTTGTAAACATAGTTTAAATTTCTGCTCCTGTTACTTAAGTAACTGGCAGGATCTAGTAACTGTCCTCATCTAATTTATCAGTAATATGCAGTGAGGAGAATACAGTGTGAATACAGGTGGAAAAGTATCATTGCCATTCATTTGGATTATTAGGCTTCAGGATTACAGAAGTATCAGTGCCAAGAGTGGACTTCTCATAAAAATAAAATTTTTAAAAGTATCTTAGGAAGCCAAGTAGATTTCAAGCTGTCATGTTGTTTTCAGCTGCTATCTCAAACATGGCTTCCCAAGAGACGGGAGCTTATTCCAGTCTGTGAATCAGTTGTGCCTCTGAAGATGAGCACAAAGAACATAAGCCTGTAGCTGTGGCTTTTCAGTTTCTCTGCTGTCAGACATCTTTTAACTGAAATTGTGCACAGATTTTAATCTCTTTCCCTGGCTGATATAGGTTTATAAATAGAAGAATCTGATTTTCTCAGACAGTCTGTTTGTTATCCTTGGCCCTTGGTGTCCTTTGAGTAATATCTGATACCCTATGAAACATGAGGCAGGTCAAAGAGAATCTCCATCCTTTTTTGGATGTAGGGGGAAACATAACAACAAAGGATGAGAAAAAGGCTGAGGAACTTAACACCTTGTTTGCCTTATATTTTAATAACAAGACCAAGACCAGTTGTTGTCAAGGTACCCAGCTGCCTGAGCTCGAAGACAGACAGGGAGGAAAATGAAGCCCCATAATGCAGGAGAAAATGATCAAAGTACTCTCTTAACACCATCTCTTCAAATGCTTACTGACATTGATGAGGTCTTTTCTCAGTCAGTTTCTTCTCAAGCCTGAACAGACCCAACTCCCTCAGCCTTTCGTCAAAAGAGAGATACTCCAGTTCTTTAATTACCTTTATTGTCCTCTGCTGGACCTGCTCCAGGAGCTCCATGTCTGTCTTGCACTGAAGAGTCTAGAGCTGGGCACAGCACTCCAGATGTGACTTCACCAGGGCTGAGCATAGGGGCAGGGTCACCTAACTTTTGGGCCACTCACTGCAAGAAGGACATTGAGGTGCTGGAGTGTGTGCAGAGAAGGGCAAGAGAGCTGGAGGACAATGAGGAGCAGCAGAGGGAGCTGAGGTTGTTCAGTCAGGAGAAGAGGTGGCTCAGGGGTGACCTTTTCACTCTCCACAACTACCTGATACGAGGTTGTAGTGAGGTGAGTGCTTGTCCTTCTGCCAATAAACAGCTAACAGAATGAGAGGAAATGGCTTCAAGTTGCACCATGGGAGTATTAGTTTAGATATTAGAATATATTTTTTTCATGGAAAGGATAAAGTATTGGAACAGACTGACCAGGGAAGTGGTGGAGTTGTACTTGAGGATGGTGATAGTGCTAGGTTGACAGCTGGATTTGGTGATCTTAAAGGTCTTTTCCAACCTTAACAATTCTATGAAACTACGATTATACATATATTTCAACTTAGACTGCACAAAACTCTGACAGTGCTACATGGTATCTCACCGGTAGATCAGTGCTTTTTAGAAGTCTGATGAATTTTTTGCATGCTTTTGTGTGAGAAGTAAGGATTGTTACAAATGCAAAGCCTGGAATGGAGTTCTTTGAAGTACTTTGTCGGTAAAGGGAACCTAAACTTAAGCAATTTACATCCATATGGACTTTGGGAGAAGAATTTACAAATAAATAGCCCCCTAAGTTATGCCCAGTCTTTCTCCTGGAAACAGCTAGATGTGGTGGTCCAAAATAGATACAGGGAGAAAATTAACAGGTAAATTCTTGGTCAGGAAATGATACTTTGGCTTACCTTCCAGCGCTCTTACTTATATCAGAGACTTTAAAGGAAGAAGACAGCGATTTATTTGCTACACAAAGATACATTTTTTATCTTTATTCCCTTTTTTGTCTTTTGCTTTTGAATCTCAATGAGAAGTAAACTGGCAAGTCTGTGCTCATTCACTTGTAAATTAATGAAAATACGTTAAGACCTTTCATCTTTATCCTAAGTTGAGACAGAACAGGAATGTTCTGTATATCACCATGCAGAGGAGAGGAAAGATTGTTAGGTTTAGGTATGGCAAAAGATCAATACATTCAGTGTATAATTTAATTCTCATAGGAAATGGGTTTATTCTTTATAATAGAAAGGTCTACTGTTTCAGCTTTGTTAATGATGAAAAGTCACAAAAGAGATAGAATCTCAAATGAGAGAGAGATCTAAAAGAGGACAAAAATCCTGATATAAATTTAATTGGGATATCAGACAATACAGTTCATTCCCAGTGGAAAAAATTATTAACATGTCTTGTAGCAAAGTTTGCAAGAAAAGAGAGCCGTGTATCTCTCTATGTCATTGTGACTAAATGCTTCAGTAATTTTCCTTTTCCTTTTTACACATTTTTGCGGATGGATATAGTTGCAATCTAAAACTAAAAAAAATTATCATTATTTCCTTTTTACAATTTCAGCACAAATGTAGCATAAAAATTATTTTCCCAAGTGTAAGGACTTAAAGATCACAGTTGCCAGTCTCAAGCTCTGTTAATGCCATGAAGGAATTTGCCACGAGAAAAACACAGAAGGGAGTGATAGGATGGTGCTGATTCCAGACCTGGCAGAGGTGAGATCTGGTTAGCACATTCTGTGTAATGCATTCAGACAAAAATTCACACTGGCAAACCATGTAAAAAACCAACTGCTCATACACATATCACTGGTCAAACAGAGATCACCCCAAGTTATAGGACAGATGGCATCTTAGACCAACAACAACCAAGGAAGCTCCCCAGATATGCTTCCCTGGATACCTGGAACTTGGGCTGGAAGATAAGACACAGCAGCTGGGAACTTGAGATAAGATAAAGGTGTTACAGTTGTCCAGGTGTTATCTAAGACCTAGCTGGAACTTAACAAAGCTGGGGGAGAAGTAGGGATCACTGGTAATGAACACAAAGAATGCAGAATTTATGGGCCACGAGCAAAGCCAGCTCAGGAACTATGATGAGATCAGCTTTGAATGGATGAAAAGCAATCTGACAGGGGGAGGTCACAGCCACCAGCCAAAGAAATGTACCAACTCAATAGAAGAGAAAGAATGAGAAGGGGACTAATTAGCGTTAGAAGTGAGGGAACTGTTTAGCCTATAGAATAAGCAAACTGTAGCCAATGAGCATTAATTCCTTTGCTAAAAGGCATAAATAGTGAAAAATTTTGAATGACCCCCACCACCTAGAAGGCCAAGGAGAAGGACCAACTGGACACTGCTGGTGGTGGCCGTCATCTGCTTGAGCTCTCTGCCTTTTCTATTTCTTCATGTCTTTCTGCCTCACATTCATTGTAAAATAAATTCTGGACTACTGACTTTAGCGTATGGTCTGTTTTGATTTAATTTGGGCTGAGACATCTCTCAGTAATTGGATTTTAACACTAAATATTTAAGTTTTGGTAGTTTTTGGCAAAACAAGTGGTATTAATCTAATCTTAGACCAAACAAATAAAAATACCCTACTAGTAACTAATCAAACTAGCCCTCCTAGGTTTTTTCCTGAGGATTAAGAAAAGATACCTTACTAACATGTAATTCATACTATCCTCAAAAGATTGCAAAATTATATTGAGAATTAATTAATTTGTAGATGTCTCTAATGTCTACATAGTCTAAATCTTTGCCTAATCTTTGAGATGTATCATATGTCCCTAATCCTTGCACATGGGATAATATAAAGTGAAACGAAATATGGGCAGCATGTTATCTAAGTCATCTGATCAAATATCAACATATATTTTGGGATTTAAAAATACCATTATTTTTTCTCTTCTCTAACTAGGAACGCAGCCTAGTTTTACTAGTTCATATATAAACCATCCTCATTTGGTCAGTGCCAGTATCACATGAATATTTTTATTATTTGTAAAAATTTAGAAGTTTATGAAATATCTTGTAGGAAGAAAATCAGGGTGTTTTGTTTTGGTTTGTTTTTTACATGGAGTCAGCTACATTCACTGAATTTCCATTGTGATCCTTCTGGAGGCAATGCAGCATGTAATGCAACTTCTACCATAATGGTAGTCTATCAGATGCAGTAAAGTGATTTGCTGATTAAAAAGTGTCAATAAAATAAATAAATAAATAGATAAATGTTTACACTCTCCCCACACTCCTCTAAACTTAGAAAAGCACAAAGGTAATTATTTTAGCTTTTTAGGTTCATTGCCATTTTTCCCCTCAGTATTCCTGTCAGACAAGCAGACTTTGCTCTTTTCTAATTTCTTCATGGGTAAAATATGTTTTAAATTTCCTTACTGAGTGTGGGAGAACCAGACAATATATAAATCAGCCAGATCCTCAACTGAAATTCTACAGAATCAGTCTTCACAGAAACGAAAGACAAAGAATGTTCTGCAGCTAATTTTATTTAGCCTCACAAGAGTCCTACCTTAGATAATAATAATAATAACAATATTCCCCAGCCTTGCTAGGGGTTATGAGGGAATATTGTTTTTCTTTGCACTTTTTTTTTAGAAAGGCCATTTAAAGCACAGCTAATCAATTTATCTAAAATCCTTTGAGTCAGAAAGTAAATAATGTAGTACCTTCATCCCAATAAATCTTTATCATCCCAGTTACTGGATTCTTCCTTCCCCTGAGTATCAATTGCTTTGTTGCAGCAATTTTTTGCCCTAATGTTTCATCACATGCCTTGTTTTTGCACATTTATTAAAAAGCTTTTTATTAAAATGAAAGTTAGAAAACTATCGGCAATTAAATTAGCAAATACCTAAGTGGTTGTTAACTCATCTCCTACTTCACTTCCTACTATCATTCAAGATAAACTTTTTTTTTAAAAATTTACTTATACACTTTTAACATTTGCAATTATTATGCCTATCTTCCCCATGATTTTTTCTGTTCCACTTCTAGAAAATATGTTCAATCACGTAAAATCTTTTCTTTCTCTTAATCCTTTCTTGCTATTTACGGGTTTATTGGAAAAGCTACTTGCTTTCTGAAATCTATATCTACTAAAACACCTTTTTTCCCTTATAGTTATTTGAGGACATAGATATTCTTTGGAGTTTTGGGATAGGATTTTATTTTTTATTAGTGGAAAATAGCTCTCTCTGTTTTCACAGTGTCCAGTTCCTTTGGCCTTGGTATCTAGTTGCAGATGTCTTTCCAGTAGAAGCTATTTCTTAAAGGTATTCAGGTTTCTAGTAGAACAGAATTCTGATAGCCATTCCAGGCTAAGTAAAAATAAATGAACAAAACCAGATTATTCTTCAGTATTTTTTATATTTCCATCCTACATATTTCAACAGCACGCAGTTTATCTTCCTAAATAAAAAAAATATATATATTTTAGCTAGAGATGAGAAATTAAAGTGCAGATTTACATGGTATTATTAAACATGTCCCTGCAGCATTACAGTCATTGCAAATTTTGACACCAGCTCTCATGAGCATTCACATGAGGCCATCTGTTTGTGGAAAGGAAAAAGCCTTCTTTGTAAATGCAAGGTGACAGCTGGAGGTGAGTTGTCCTTTGACAGGTTGAAGACAGTTGTGTTTTGAGAGCAAATAGATATGCCTCTAATCAAACACTCGGTAAATAGGTTTATCTCAATATGGTCTCCATGTTGATGTATTTTTTGCCATTTTATGTATTGGCAAAATATCATCTTAAGACTTCACCTGCCACCATCTTACTCCCTTTTTCAGTCTATCAATTAATTTCAAACTGGATAAAAAGTCCTTTTAATAATGTATATATTTTGGGACGGTCTAAATCACTTAAATTATTATAACAAAACCTCCTTGCTTGGGAACAAAGCCATGCTTTTCCACATTGGAAGCTGACATGACCAGCATGTGAAAAAGAGACATCTACTCCTAATAAGACTTAGACAAATTGAAAAGCACTTGTTTTCAGGACTGCCATCTTCTCATCCCAGTTGCCCATAGAAACAGAATGCCAGAAATATTCCCACTGAAACACATGAGGCAGGAGCCTGAAAAACTTCTCAAACTCTAGTAAAATAACTTAATGAAGACCTCTGTAAAGTACATGCAATGGAATTATTCTATTACCATTCTTTTTCCTGGATTTACATCATGGTTGTCCCACATGTTACTAACTGATTTATAAAGGTGTACTTTTCACAGTATACTAGTGTGCAGATCTAACTATGAAAGTGTTACAAAACCATGAACATGCAACTATGGGTAACTGATACTACCCAAATCATACATGTAAATACAGTTCCTGTCTCTTTAATGTATCAACTGTTTCATCTTTCAAAACATTTAAAAGAGCATCCTAGGTTTAGGGGACAGATTTTTCGGCATTCGTTAGGTTCCTGTCATTAGACATTATGAAAACCTTTCTTTAAGCAAAATGCAATGAAAAGAAATTCACTATAAAGCCTCTAATGTTGTTCAAATGATAAAACACATAGAAATATTTAGGTCAAACACAATATTTAAGAGTAATTACTATAATCTCAGAACTCTTACAGCTTTTTAGTTGACTTGTATTTCTTCCTAAAATAGCAATTACTGTGGCCATTATATTTCACATATTATGTCAGAAATTACTCTTATAAAATAATAAAAGGGTCAATAGAAAAATATTTTAAAAATATAAAAAGTATCAAAATGGAATATTTGAAACATGAAATAGAAGTATTTCTAAGCTACTTGATTCCTAGTTATTCAGAAAGGACATTCTGTTTTAGACCTCACAATCATTGCTAAAAATTGCATTCAGGTTGGAACCATCACAAATTACAGTACAGAATGTCCTTTCTTGTTATCAAAGTCAGCCTATTCCCTCAAAAAAAGTGATCAATGAACAGATTATAATTGATTTTGGATAAAATCAGATAAATAAATAATGTGTAGACTCAAAAGACCATCTGGTCTAGCCTTCATAGAAAAGGAAACCTAGATAAGATTATCAGAAAGGAAGCCTAGAAGAGATTATTGGGAGCTAAAATGAGAATAGCACAGTTCTGCTTAGTTTATTGATCATCTTTTGGAGATGAACCTTGTCAAATTCCTTTTGGAAATCTTCATAGACTTTATCAGATCGACTACATTTTTAACAGCAGGATTTCTTTACAGGTCCTGATAAATTGATCCTACAACAATAAAGACTCTGTCTTTCTTTTCTAATGCAATGTTGGGTATAACTTTTATAAATATAATTTCACTCAAGACTACTTAATGTGTGAATGTATTTTTGAATTACAGTTGTCACAAAAATACTAATAACATAGCTGTAAGAAGAACTATGCTTAGAGATTTCCTGCTGGCATCTCAGAGCACCTTTCTGAGAATTTTTTTTGGTTCTGTTTAAAAAATTCAGCTTTCTGATTATAAGTACATTAACAACTTCTTAAATAAAATTGAGAAGAAAATTGGAGTGAGCTGCTTTGAGTCTGGACTGGGCCTCTTCATCCTGCCTATGGTGTCACTTTTGACACCAGTCTCATCTTCACTGCAGCCTGTTCATGTTTCCCCCTAACATGTCTCAAGTGGATACACAAAACAGACAGACTGTAGGGTGGAAGGGTCATTGGGATGCCCACACTGGTCCATCCTCCCAGGTCAAACTTTGAAGTCGGATCAGATTACTCAGGTCATATTCACCAGGGGGTTGAAAAATTTGTAGCCTCCTTGCGAAACGAGTTTGTGTTTGACTTTTTTGGTTTTTGTTTTTTTAGGGTATTTTTTTTTGCTAAAACTCTACAGCTCTCTGAGTTTTATGTTCCAGGGTGGTTGTTGGACATGTACATTATGCATATGTATTATTTGTATAGATCACACTTGCTTAACAGCTCTCTAAATTCCACTGGTTTGGATTAGTGACCTACAAGTAAGAACCTAATGTCACAATATGCCTTAAAGTTATTGACAACCACTACATGAACTGACAGTTTTCTCAGAGGACATATATAGGATCGGTGTTCATTTTTAATGGCAGCTACTGGAGTGGTAAAATAACCAAGGTGCCCTCAAGTGATAACCAGTACGTTGTGTGCACACAACTGAATCAAATCCATTAACTGTATTGTTGTTTTTCCATTGATTGTACTCAGACTTCAGTCACGGAGCTCATTTAAAGGAATAGAGATTTAGACAAAGTCTGTAGATAGGTGAGTACACCTGAGAGCTGAATCCCAACTTCAAAGACAGATGTCTGGAATCTGAAATATTATTCTAGTCTAACCATCTTATTTCCCAGCTACTTTCTATTTTGCCTGAAAGTAATATTCTTTTTAAAGTAAAGGTGAAAATAAATTCTGCCACTAATCTAGCATCCTGGAAAGCGTTGACAGAAAACACAGGGACTTGTTTCTTCATAAAAAAACCTGAACTTCCTAAATTTCTCTTTCTGAAGTTCTCATTGCTTCAGTTAAACCCAATTTCAAAATGACTTTTGAAACAGAGAATGAGACAGCTTGAAATAAACATGAACAAGATATTGTCCACCTTCTAAGGGGACAGAATGAGCAGTTGTGCTCTGTTGAGTGAGATGTCACTGGAGGATGCAATACTCAGGGGAACAAGGCGGGGACCACACCTTGGCTGTGGGAGCATGAGCCCATGAAGTGCTTTTTCAGCAACGCATCTGTCAGCAAGGTGCACTCAAAGTCAGGGCACCCTCATCTCCCACAAAAGGGTGAGCACAGAGGGACCCCCTCACTCTGGGGCAATGGGTTACTGGTAACCTTCATGACCTGTATCTCTGTGTGAATTAGTGTGTGTGTACGTGTGGCAGTGAGACAAAAAGAAGGTCGTTGGCTACAGAAGGGTGTTTAGAAATATGCGTTTATTGACTTTTTAAACTGTCTAGTACAGTGGTTTATCTTCTGTATTGTTGTTATCGATTTTGAGTGTGTATTCACAAATCGCTTGTTAATTACTTGTCACCAATAAATCAATAAGTCACTTAGATCATTATTTTTTTTAAATTACCTGAACTTGGAAATTTTTACCTGTGATAGATATCCTGAGGTCCTCAGATTTTTGTTGTGGATACCTAGAAAGCCTATTTAATTTTTTGCCCCTAAAAATGACCTTTGGTTTCATAAGATGCAAGCATAAATACTGTCTGCCATGTCAGACCCCAATATTTTAAAGTGCAAGTCTTGACATTTCTGAGAACATTAGTTCCACAGATCTGTGTTCAATATAGTTAAAAAAGTATGCTATTCATTACAGGCCCTATTTAATAGCTTGCCCAATGGAATGCTACCCAGCCTCCAAACAATCCATAAGTGTCATAAATTATAGCTCTATTTGCACCTCTTGGAAAACACTGTGGCATTTTAAATAATATTATACATCTCCATTTGGACAACTCACCAAACTCTCTATCAACACTTAAAGTAGGACCATTTACACACAATGAGAAAGATTCCTGCAGAATGAGAGCTCTCAGCTGGATACAGATTCGTATAAAGAATTACTGAAAAATTGATTCAGAATGTACTGTGGAAATACCAGAAACTAAATCAGCACAACCAAACTAGTGCATGGAAAAAATCTGCTACTGATGTTGAGAAAGAAAGAGCAATAAAATGGGAAGATTGTGACAAACACTGAAGGAATTGTACATGTATTTAATGTTTTTCCTCCTGTAGCGATATACTTCATAAGCTAAACTTCAAAAACTTTTTTTTTTAATTTGTGATAAAATTTGATAGGTTCAAAAATCACAGAAATACATACTAGCCCCTGAAAAACTAAGGTCCTGATTACTCAGTATGAGAAAACCCACAAGATGTTATCACACATTCGGTAAGACGTTATTAGGTACATGCAGCAGAGGGGAGTTATATAATTTTTTCAAGGAGAGGTTTAGATACTCTGTTTTTGAAGAACAGAACAAAACAATGTGATATGCTTATAATTAAACTACAGGTATCTTATTTCACTGTCATTTTTTACTTAATACTTAATAAAATAATTAATTACTGCAATTAACATTTTCAATGGACCAAATGAAATCTTACTTGTATAAACCATCCCACCTAGATATCCTATTTCAGAACATTTGATTTTTTTAAGCATTTTATTTTCACCAACTGAAATATCTTCTTCATTGAGTTTGCATTGAGAGGTTTTTCACTAACATATGACTTCAAATTACAAATTTTGTATCCGGATCATTTTAACTGCCTCCATGTTTTCATTGCAAAAGAGTGAGGTGAAGGTAGGAATCAAAGTGAGGAATATGAACCATGACTGCTAGACTGCGACTTATATTTTTAAATATTCCTGACAGGCTTTCCTATAACAGAAAGATGTGCACATAGTTGCATCAAAAAAAGAATTTACAACATCCCTTCTAAAATGTGTATTCATAACAAATGTAGTGTCTTCAGAAAACACTGCACCCCATCTCCTCCCTCCTTATTTTCCTTTATTATTATTGCTGTTGGAAGTGGAAATCCAGTGGGAATTAGTAAGGGGTGATAACAACAGTAATAGCAAAACAAAGTTACTCACTGGTCACAAAATTAAACAGAAATTATTCTTAAGATAAAACAAAAAATATAATATCCTAAGAGGCAAAAAACTCAGAGGAGAGATATAGGAAGATAGAAGATACATTTATAGAAAACTGGATTATAGATTTGCCATTCTGCTACTGTCAGTTTCTGAGTTTCACAGAAAGAAAAAGCCCCTAACAACTAACAAACAAAATAAACCAACCAAGAAGGTGAATTTCAGTTACATTGCTGAACAGAACAAAGAAGACTGACTCTGGACATCCTGATGTAGTAAAGGACCATGCACAGAGGCAGCAAAAGGTACAGTAGGTGAATCATGTGGACAGATTGCTCCCCATGTCCCTTAGAAGATGTGAAAATTCTTTGAATTTGAACTACGTGGTGCCCCTTAAATTCAGGAATAGGGACAGATCCTTGGGTGTTTTCTATTAAGCTGCAATGCTGACTTTATTCCTACAGTAACTTCCTATATGGGTTTTCATTTGTTGTTGTAATAAATAAAACTGATAAAGAAACTTTCGTGCTTAGATCGTGGCATGGAGCACTTCATTTCATGCATTTCAAACTCTGTACCCCTCAGTATAATTTACTTTGCTGTACTACCCTTTGTTAATGATCCCTGCAATTTTGTGTCCCCAAACCATGGTGAGGTAGCTTCAGAAAATGCTGCTTGAACTTTAGAAAAAACATATCTTAAGCCATCTTGATAATACATGTGTACATGGTCCCCAGAGCAGTACCATCTATAGTTTCCTTAATGATATTGACATAGCCTTAAGGGCCTTCTGTTCATGATTTTCACCTTCTATATGTTTTCCCCTGTGCAATATAAAAGCTGGAGAAAGTGAGAACAAAGACCTAAAAATGCATAATTGGGGGATTGAATGATCTGAATTCAGTGCAGAGAATAAGAAGGAAGAGCAAACAAAGTTATTTCAAGTGAATTTTCTGATTCCTCCCTACAGGGAGATGAGGCTGACCTGAAGAACAAAACAGTCGTGGGTTGCTCCAAGCTTTATCAGCATCCTTTATAGACATTTTCTTCAGCCAGGGACTTACAATGCACAGGAGCACAATGCACAGAAAGGACTATATGTCCTGGTATAGTTTTAATGCTAAGGGCTGAAAGAAGAGACAGAGAAAGTAAATAAGTCTGAATTTTACATGATTTCATGTTTTATTCTTGATTAGCTGGCTTCTGTTTATCATTTATCGGTAGTGTATGCTAGAGGAAAACACCAATTTCTCATCTAATAAGAACTTCATAGTTCTTCTTCAGGGATATCACAAGTTTTTAAGGCAGTTTAGCTGGACAATACTGAGGTTAGATTTAATTGCAGATTTCAGCAGCATGTACTCATACATTGTAAAATAATATCTGTATGCTGACATATAATTATATGTATTTAAATCTCTTCCTGTTATAGGAAAACACACTGCAACCTGTTTTCTTTTCTAGTTTCAGTGAGGTGTTCCTTTAAAAATGTAAATTTTGCATCAGTTCGTCCATTAATAAACCAGAGCCTTGACATTACTGGGGGACCAAGTGACTTTGGTGTAATCTAAATGAGCCTATTATTTCAGTTACTCAATCTGCATTTATCAGAAGACAAAATAGATAAATACAAATTTCTGTATTCTGAAAATACAATTTTCTGATTTCTGTTACCATTTGCAACTATATATTGGGCTGGACTAAGCATTATTTTGCACACTGCTGTCTATCTTTCTATTAAAAGCATAAAGTATTCTGAGACATATTACGCCGTATGGTTCTTACAGCTGCAGAGCAGCTGGGCTAAATTATCAAAGGAGGATGCACAATTAAACAGGATCTTACTAGTACAATCAAGGTCTGTAATTAAGCCTCTGTCTCCACAGACACATCTGGTCCCTGCCTCTTCACTGTGCTCTGGAATTTGAGGTTTACTGTCTGGCAGTAACGTGGGTGTTGGGGAGAGTGGGGACTGGGTTTGTGCATACACTGGGTACTGTACACCTCAAAAAGACCTGCACAATCAAGATCTCAGCATTAATGAACTGAATTTCAGAGGAGGACATCATTTACCTTCTTACAAAGGTCTGAAATTTCCACTAGTCACGTATTTACCCATATCTATTTGCCTATTTTTGAAAAAACATGGATATCTGAAAATAGCAACATCAATTACTACATCACACTTAAAATAATAACACACAGTTGTCTGTAAAACTGTTTAGTCTTTTTTAAAATTCTATGCATTTTGCAAGCAATGTGGTAATGCCTAAGGCTTTATATACCTTATTGTATACCTTATTATTAGTTAGAATGCATTGAAAATGTATTATTCAGTATTGCACATACAAAATTTTAAAATGCATGCTATAGAACATATATTAAGGATCAAAATCTCATGACACTAAATTCAAAGAAAACAGATTTTAAATTGTCTCCATACTATACTCATGCCTGCATCAATACAATAAGAAATTATGTCACTCCTGTCTGCAATCAGAGAATCACAGAATGCTTTGCGTTGGAAGGAACCTTTAAATAATTTCTTGTTCTAACCATCTGCCTTGGGCAGAGACACTTGACTTTAAATCTGGTTGCTCAAAGCCCCCTCTAACCTGGCCTTGAACCTTTCCAGTGATGGGGAATCAAAAACTTCTTTGAAAAACCTATTTCAGTTATTATTATAAATACTGAATTCTAGAACCCTTATTCAAAAAAACCTCTTCCTTCCATCTAATCCTGTCTATCTTCCAATCTAAATCTATATTGTCTCAGTTTAAAACCATTGCTCCTTGTCCTATCACTACAGACCTTTGGTAAAAAGTCTTTCTCCATCTTTCCTATAGGCTGCCTTTATATGCTGAAAGGCTACAATAAGGTGTCTCCACTGTCTTCTCTTTTCCAGGCTAAAAACACCAACTCTCTCAGCTTTTCCTCATAAGAGAGCTGTTCCATTTCTCTGATAATTTTAGAGATAATTTTTCTGATAATTTTTCTTTCATATGGCTCTCCTCTGGGCTCACTCCAACATGTCCCCATCTTTCCATTACCAAAGACCGCAGAGCTGGATGCAATCCTTGAGGTGTGGTCTCACAACAACAGATCAGAAAGGGAAAATCACTTTCCCCAACCTGCTGGCCACCCTTCTTTTGGTGCAGTTGGCTTTTAGGTCTGCAAGTGCACAATGGCAGTTCATGTCCAATTTTTCATCCAACAGTATCCCCAACTCCTTCCCTCTGCCTGGCTGCTTTTAATACCTTCATCACCCAGTCCGTACTGACACTTTGCCTTGTTGAACTTTCATATAATTACATGGGCTTACTCCCCCAGCCTGTCCAGTCTTGTGATGGCATCCCATCTCTCAGATATGTCAACTGCACTACTCAGCTTGGTATCATCTACAAGTCTGCTGAAGGTGCTGCCAATCCCATTGTCTATGTCATCAATAAATATATTAAAGAGTATCTGGTCCCAGTGCAGACACCTGAGGGAAACTTCTTGTTACCGGTTTCCATTTGTACATTGAACCATTGACTGTAACTCTTTGAACATCCATCCATCCATCCATCCATCCATCCCCATCTTTCCATTACCAAAGACCGCAGAGCTGGATGCAATCCTTGAGGTGTGGTCTCACAACAACAGATCAGAAAGGGAAAATCACCTTCCCCAATACAGAATATCTCTCCAATACAGAAGTAACAATGTTCTGTGGGACTTTATCAAAGGTCTGGGTAGATGACATCTGCAGCTTTTCCTCAGTCCTCTGGTGCAATCGCTCCATCGTAGGAGGCTACTGGTTAGTGAGGCAAACACATTCAATTAACAGCTGAGTAGAAGTGGATTGAGAGGTGAGTGCACAGAGAAAATCAATCAGCACATACATTGTCATTGCAAACATGCAGGCATACATGTTTAATTAACAAGAAGCATGCTTTCTGTCTTTGAAGGATATAAGGGTTGTACAGTTAGTTCCTGATGAGTCACAGTGGCATGAGTATAAACAAGCCTCTACAAGTGTCACAAATGTGAGAAAAGATAATTATATCTGCACTGCAGATATTTCCTGCTGACAATCAGATTTATATAAAGCCTGTTGGAAATGGGAAAAGTTCTCAGCAATTTCTGTTGTTCTTTTATTAAGTGCCAAGTGAAGAGTTTGTTTATAATATAGTAAGTAGATTTTGCATTTAAATAAAAGATGGTTTTGTTAATTTTAGTGGATAAATAAAAAAATCCAAACACTGAGCAACTAAAATTTGTAAAATTAAAAAGTGTGAGATTGATCTTTTCTGCCTAGATCTCACGTTCTGTTGTGTTTATGCAATGAATATATACTAAAATATATTTATATGAAGTCACCTCTTCTTAAACTGGAGCCAGAATACTATTTCACTATTACTATATTCTAATGAAAAAACCCCGAACATCTTAAAAATCCCTTTTTTTATCAAGGGGGACAAAAAAAGGTAAGATAGATTTCGACATTCAACATAGTACAGTCTAATAGGCAGAAGTTTGCATATTGAGACTAAAAACACACTGCTGACTCTGCATCCTTGCTACAATGCAGACAATAGCTGACCTGTGCATGTAAGGAAGATGATATTAAAACTAAAAGCATGAACTTACCCTGTGTGTTTTCCCTGACTATATTCTACAGATTTTATGAGTAAAACCTTCAGGATATTTTTTGAGTCCTTTTATGAGAATAATTTAAATTAGACATTTTTAGGACTGAAAGACACTCATAACTCGAAGATTCAGTTATTTAGTAACTTCTCTGGCCCATGACAGATAGCTAGGATGTACTACAAAGACATACCTTTTCAGAAAAAAAACCACTTAAAATTATGATGCCTGCTTGACACAAGGCTTTGGGAGTTTTGAAAACTGGGTCTTTGAATTTGATCCTATTTTACTGACAAAAGTCTTGAACTACATTTTGTTACTTGACTCTATCTCAGTAAATATGAATGATGTGGTGTTCTCGTTACTAAGGAAATGTTGCAAATGCCCTACCCCTGTTGCATTATAAATGATGGCACAGTATCCTCGTGCTGTTCAGAATAAAAGAAATTAAAGGATTGGAGAGCCAGAAATCAAAGGACTGCAGCACATAGGCAGCCAGCATTAAACAGCTGAGAAATTTTAGAACTATTTAAGTCACCATTTCTAAGATTTTCTTTCCACATCCAGAATACACCCATGGAATACAGTTTTTCCTTGAGTCTTGGAGAAGAGGAACAGAAACCCACACGAAATATTAGAGTTTCATGTTGTAGATTTTAATATTGTATTGAGTTAACAAATGCCAAGTCCTGTTTAATTCTAATTAATTAATTTTATAAATATCTGTTTTATGAACTTCAAATACAGGATTATTTCATGTTAACTCTATGAGTCATAGGTTATGGAATTGCAAGAAATAATTATATTATTATTATTATTGTTTATTATGTATGTATAAGGTTTTTACCCAGAACATTTCAGAGTTTGACTTCTACTATTAGATGTTTATTTACCATAAGGGAAGTAGTAACAGCAAAAAAAAAAAGGTGCCTGGAATTAATTTATGCTTTTTGAGAAATCTTGCCCTTCAGTTGAATGACTTTTAATGTGAAGCAGGACAAAGGATTTGAAATGGTCCTTCTTTTATGGAGAGATGAAACCTAAACCCAAAATTTTTGCTAAATGTTTTGGAAAACTGCAGTGCAGTATTTGCATTCACAGAAGCTACTATTCAGTGTAATATATGATGATATATGATGGTGTCAGTTCAGTACTTTTCCATATCTAGATAGGCTGGACCTCCAACCATCTCTTTTCTATAACAAAGAGAAGAAACATAACTTCTTACTGTATTTGTTCTATGCTACAGTGAAACAGCAGCCGATTTTCTGAACATAAATTGTATAGATAGTGTGGTTTGGACTAAAATGATGTTTTAAAGATCATTAAAAAGATGTAATTTCACGTGGACAAAAATTTTCAACCAAGTGGCATAGACAAAACTATTGAAACAGCATGGCAGCCAAGTCAGATACACTTTAAGATGAAAAGTAGAAACTTAATTTTCTCCTTCACTATTTCTTTAATTAATTAACAGTCAATGCCACATTGTATTATTTCATGAATCCTATAGAACATTCTAAATATCAAGAAGGGATGCATCTTATTTTAAATAAAAATTTCAAAAGAAACAAGGTTTGGGTCCAGATAAGATATTGGTCTCTACCTTGCAGTACAGTTTGCCCTACAGATCCTCTGAAATACAAGGAAATTCATTTCAGTGCACTCTAAGAACTGCGGGAAGCAAGATAACTCTATAGACAAACACATTGATTCATGGTTAAAGATGCAGCAGTTTTAAAGAAATCAATTTTGATGCAGTTATATGTTATTTTCTGCAAGGGACACCTCTCTGATCTTAGGCTTAGGTGGCAAAGCCTTTTTGTGTACTCCTGCTTAAACTCTTTCATTGTCACACAGGGTTTGTTCTTCTGTACTGCCTGGGGGATGTGCTATCCAAGCCTAAATGCATTCTGGGAAAGAGCTGGCATACAGAAAACAACATTGTAGATGGTACTAGCAATTAAGAATGAATAATGGCAAACCTTCTTCCTGTCCCTCTGCTACTTATACACACAGAAATAGCCTCAGTGCCTCACGGATGTTTATTAATATCACTGGTGTCAGCATTATCCCTTACTTAAATATAAGGCAACACTTTCAAGACTTTTGTTTTGAAAGTTAAGGTGCATGGCAAATATGTTCACTATAAATGAAATGAAATCCTGTTAGTTTATAGTCCACACCTGGAAGAAAATAGATTGTATAAAATTAAAGTATGCACTTGGGAACAAAGGCTCCTGTATTCTCATGCTGCAGGCAGGTATTACCTATTTAGCAAGTCACTGAACTGCTTATGCTTCATAAATCCCATCTACAAAAAAAAGGCATATTCTAGTCATTAAGTCTAGAAAAATACTAATAACCTACAGTAAAAAAAAACTGGGGGGGGGAGAAGAAGTTAAATAAAAGTGATTTTTATGTTTATTTAAATATCAGTGAACGTTATCTTTGAAGAATTCATACATTTTGATGAAAAAATAGATAAAGATGTGTGAGCAAAGAGTCAAAGTAGTCTATGATAAAAGGAAGAGACTAGCTCTCTTCAACAGATAACCTGACAGGACACATATGACAATATTATTCCATCTAACTGAAAATCATAATTGCATTTTAAGATTAATGGTAAGTATTAATATTTAGCAGTACGTACTCCCATCTTATACTCACCAGAAATCAATGAGCATTCAAAGAATGAGAAAAATCTGCAATTATAAATCATTTGTCATTTGGAAGGTGTCATTGATCAACATCAGCTTTCAGTAATATATTTGATTTCTATTAAAATTATTTAATTTCTATTCTTAGTAATTATCTGCAGAAAGATCCTTCAGCCCCCATTCATGTGCACACCCTGTGATCATAGACTAGACAGGGGTTTCCCATTTCTGAGGTCCTTTATTGACAAAATTCACAAGTATGCTTAATAATGGTGATAAAACAGTGTATGCCTGGTGTCCTAGAAAAATTTTATCCAAAAGTGCAGCTCCCCAATACTTCTGCAGCCAACAGAGTAATCCTAGTTTATTAATCGGATATGCTAGATTGTCTCCTTTGATTCTTCTAGGGAGCCTGATCATGTTTCCAGATATGCCAGATGCCCAAAGTGAGATTGAAGGCTTCTATGTTAGGAAACACTGCAGTTACAACAATAGAAAGAGGTTAGTGTCACTAATGTTTTTCCACTCTTTTTGAAGGAAGAACACATAAGCAATAATAATAGTGGGAAAAAAATCTGTCCCTGTCCTCAAGAAATGGAGTTGGAATATTCATGTAGATTTTTCATCTTCATATGACTTAGGAGTTGATGGAAAATTATGCATTGCCTCATTGCATTATCACAAAGCATATTTATCATGGTTTAGCCTGAATGACAAATTTGACATTTATTTCTCTGTTATTAAGATTCAAAAAAACACAAAACCCAAACCAAAATCAAATTAAAGGGAAAAAATTAACCTATGTGAAACAAGCAAAGTAGTGTAATTAGATGCACTGTTTAAGGAGATGGTATATTCACTGAAGCAATGAAATTATGTTGCTTGAAGAGAATATAAATATTTTTACATTAACTTGCCATTACTTTAGCTGTTACTAACATTCAAAAGGACTCAGCCAAAGAAGCACAGAGCCATTTTGAGATCTTCAGTGTCATGGAGAAGTCTTCACAGTTGTACACCTGTAGGGGATGCCAAAAGAAAATGTAAAAGTCATCTTGTCCCATGAGCATATTCCTGGATTGTCAGTGGATTCCTTCATATTTCATATCTTGGTCTTTGAACTCTGAAATCAGAAGGCTGAAAAAAAGAGTATTAGTAGAAGAATAGTCACAGAATAATCACTGCAATGAAGTGCTTATTAATCAAGATACAGTAAAACATTGTAATGGAAGAAGCAGACTACTTTATTGGTATGCAAATACCAATAAAATTTGAAAATATTAGGACTGAAAAATTTGAAGATATTAAGACTATTACACATACTAAATAATAAGATTGTAAGGAATCAGCCAATATGTATCACAAGGCAAAATATCCATTTTTTTCTTTAAGGAAGTATCTAGGTTTGTATTTATGAGTTTAAAACATCACAAGTATATACTATTTCATCGATATTTCTGCCTGAGTTTGGCAATTGGTTAATAGCTTCCCCTATGATTTCGGTTTGTCATTTTAGCATATCATTTCTAATATATTTCTCTAATTTATTTTTCTATACTGTGTGGTAATTATTGGGTTGAAATGTCATTTAGCTTTATGAATTCATATTGACTTGTTTGTTGTTTTTAACATACATTTTCTTTGCAGCATTAGCATTCTATAGTGCAGTTGCATTAAACTAACAGAGCTAGGCAGGCATTCAACCAAAGAACTTCAGTTATATGATGCTCAAAATTGTGAAATGTAACTGCTCAGTTCCAGCCGTAGAATTTACAATGCAGATGATTAAGTTTGCATATGATTCCCATACACCTCCTTGAATACTGGAGTACTCCAGATGGAAAACAGAAAATAAGAAAGGGGTAGATTCAAGTGGGTTCTCAAAACTGAACTGTCATGGTCTGGGGATCCTAAGAGAAGAAAATCATGGACCCATTGTAAAAAATCCAGAGGAGGCCACGAGGATCATCAGAGGTCTGGAACACCTCTATAGCTCGCTGGTTCCTCTGTCCAGCCTGGAGAAGTACGACAAATTCCAGCTGGCTATATTTCCAGGAGTGCCCCTGTCCCCAGGGCACTCTGGCAGCGTCTTCTAGACACTTAGCCAGAGAAACTGCAGCCTGCATTGTGGTGCAGGGACTGAGCTCGGTTTAGCTATCAGCTGAAGAGAATAACGAGAGGGCTCTTGGTGTGCCTTTAATTCTGAGTGGATTTATTGCTGGGAGCTCTACACAGAGGGGAGGCAGGAATTCAAGAGGGCGAGGGGCCCTCAGACACAGCCTTAAGAGTTATCTCATACAACCAATCACCAGGGGGTCTGAGGGAGGATAGGGAAGGTCCAGGTTTACTTGGTCCTATGGGATGGGGAAGGGAAGGGGCCCAGGAGATAACATGGGATAGTACAAAGGCTCTTAGGGGGAGGGAGGAGATGATGGACACAAGCAGTGGCTACTCTGGTTTGTCCTGGGTTAAACCATGATCACTTCACTTTCCAGGGGTTTCCTAGCTCCTTTGGACTTTCTCCACCAATTATCTTTCTCCTTTTCTAAGTCATCTCCCCTTGGGGTCTCCAAGGACACATCTACAGCAGCTACACACCTCTCATATGAAGACAGGCTGAGAGAGTTGGGTTTGTTCAGCCTGGAGAAGAGACTGAATTGAGGAGAACTGGCAGCACTCTTCAAGTACTTAAAGGGGGTCTACAAGAAAGCTAGACAGGAACTTTTTACAAGTGCATGTAGTGGCAGAACTATGGGGAGTACATGGAAAATTACAGACCCATCTACTTTCTACTGATCTCATAAGACTAATCATCTCAGCCAGCATTTACACCTCTTAAAGTTATGAGAGTTTAAGAGAAGATGCAGCCACAAAGGAAAGACAGCTTTGGGAAAGAATGCAAATCAAGAAAATAAAGTGGAATCCATATGTATATATTGCACAGCTATGTTCACTCTGGCTCAATTTGTTCAGCAGAGAGCTTTTTTTAGTGTCAACTGACACTTTTTATGGCTTGTAACTTAGGTTTCAGTGCTGTGCTAATCAAATCTTGGTGTCATAAATATGTTGCAAAGTGTGACATATCTGACTTTGACAGAATATGGTACTGTTCACCTTGACACTTCATCCACCTCATATATATATGTCCTGATTCTGCCTTAAATTTAGCAGGGGAATCTGAAAATTACAAGGGAGTTGAAACAGATGAAACTAATGTGGTTACACAAAGGATGCCAAAAAATTTTTTTTTAATATTTTATGTAATACAATATATTTTCAAAAGTTTTTAAAAATATCCTGTAATTAGCAATTATATTCTCTTCCACATTTCAACAGGCTACATTAAATTATTATTTCCATTGTCCAAATCATATTTCTTGAAGAAATATGTTGATTACTTTGTATCTACAAGATTATTCTTCTCTAATTATGCATTGTGAAAATGGTAATCAGTTGTGCTGCATTGCAGCATCAATTCAGTAAAATAACAGTTTATAAAAAAAAGTCTGTCAGTAAGGGGGAGAGAAGCCTCCAGTCTTTAGGACTTCTGCTAGCTTTTATCATGTTTAATTTGCTTCATCATTCACATTATTTTCTTTCTGATTTCTTAGAAATTGATAAAGAATACACCAACTACTTAGGTAAAAAAAGTGCAGATCCATTCTTCTACAAAAATTAGCTGCTGAAAAAGTTAAATAAATTACAGGCTCAGTGCATAATTGCCATCTTATTAGTGCTGTCTAAATCCCAGTTTCCAAACAAACCCTTCATCAAGATACATCTCCTTCATTTCACCTCTATCTGCTGCTCTCAATCCACACATTTCCTCCAATTAAGAATTCAAAAAACAATGTTTAAAAGAGCTTTTCTCTGGACAGGAGCATACTGAAAATGTTGCTGTCACAGTAATAAATAAAAAAATAAATAAATATGTATTTTATCTCATTTGCCTGGCAGCAAAGTCTTCTGCCTGGGAAAAATATACTATCAAAGTTTAAAATACGTTCAAAGAATTAGGTTATTCAAGTAGAAAAGAAGAACCGATTCTGGAATGACCTTTTGATGAAAAGAATTTATATTCACCTTCACTGATTCCCTTCTGAAACACATTTAACTTCATTCTTCCTTTACATGTCGATCTGTCTACTCCAATACAAGCAAATGGCATTCCTGACAGATATCTGTTCTGCAAAGCCTCCAGAGTTAGAGGCTCTGCAGACTTGCTATGGACTTTTCTGATGTCTTCTAGCCATTAGAAAATTTAAATTATAATTTGTTCCATTATTTCTTATGTAGTTCACTATGTATACAGGATGCAGGTTATTGCATTTGCACGAAGCTTGTATGGATTTGAAAAGTATCTTCATGCCAGATCCACATGAACATCCACACATCCTTTTTAATCATCTTCAAACTAAGTAATTCTCACAATAACTTAACTCATAAGTGACTTACAAGTGACTTGGAGAAACATGGCAAATATAAGTAGTGTTAAACTAAAGAGGATTGTCTAGGGATACCATACTTTATTTTTTTAATTATTAAGCATGGATGGAACGCTTTTTTTCTTACAGACTACAGAACCCATGGTACTTGGGAGGAGGGTGTTTGGATTCAAGATAACACTGGAAACAAAGAGCATGGCTACACAGGAGGTGCTACTTTTAGATCAGAACATTCAGCTAGGTAAAGGCAGATAGGAGAATAGCTGACTAGTGACAGCTCTGACAGGAAGAGATTGAGGATTAACCCATGGGAACAATATTAACACATTTCAATTTTTAAAATATTAATTTTAGAGGATCAAGTATCAGTAAAAATAAAAAGGCAAGTAAAGATATCCTAGTGTTCTGCTTATCAGAAACATGTTTCTCCACATTACAGTATTTAGGTAAAGGACAGATGTGCCAGTTAGGAAATCCATGGAACAATGCAACATAAACTTACACAATATACATCATAAAATGGAAAATGAATAAATATTAATTTCAATCTTCCATGGAATTAATTATATTTGATTTCTATTTTAACTTCAACTGCTAAATTTTTTTTTTTTAGACTGAATTTTATTAATTTAACAAAGCCATCTTTTTGGATGTCTTCATACCCATACTGAACTGAGGTGACAAACAGAAAGGCAGTGAAAGGAAACCTCCTTGTAGCTTCAGACCTGTGAGTGATTAGAAGCTGGTCACTTCATTTGAGAAAAACAACTTTACCAAGAGAGAATATTATCCAGTCTTTCTCTTGACTGTTGGAGCTGTTCCACTTTGTAGTAATAAATTATTGACTCAGTTGGTGAAGAACAATGGCATTACATCTACAGAGGTTAGAGTGCACTGATGGAAAAAGAAATTTTCATGTTCAGGTCCTTACTTCAATAAATATTCAAAATTCATCAGAAGAGAAGTTCAAAGACCAGTAATCCCAACTCAAATGACCTAATTAGAATAGTCTGTATGCATCAAGCAGGTGGCCTCATCTGTTAGGGGTCACTACAGTAGTGTCTAGTGAGGAGGCAATAATTTCTGAAATAATTTCATTTTTTATATTGCAAGCGAATGGTCAATATATTTTATTATTGGATAAGGTAAAATAATGTCTTCTGGATCCTTTCAGAGGAGAAGGCTACCTGGATCTAAAGCTCTTTAGCTCCCTGATAGCATGCTTTGTCTTAAGAGGGAACTCTTTTTTGTTGGATTGCTTCCATAGCTTTTCACTCATTCTGCAGGTGTCTATTAATGTGTCCTATTATCCCATGCAAATTTTTAAGGGCAGTCACTAAATTCACTTCTGTGATTCTGTGATTCCGTTAAGTCCACGAGCCCTGTTGAGATGGATCCACAAGTCCCAAGGGAGCTAGCAGATGTTATTCTGAGGCCACTCTTATTAATGTTTGATGGATCATGGTGGCTAAGAAAACTGCCCAAAGACTGAATAAAAGAAAATGCCACCCCCAATTTCAAGAAAGGCAACTAGGAGGACTTAGAAAACTACAGGCCAGACAGCCTCATTTTTATCCCTAGGAAGTTTATGGAGCAGCTATTCCCGGAAACCATTGCCAGGCACATCAAGAAGGAGAAAATAATGTAGTCAGCGTAGAATCACCTGGGAAAATTCATGCTTGACAACTTTTTGAACTCCTATGAGGAATCAACATGCCTGGTAAATGAAGGAAATATTGCCCACCTGGACTTCAGGGAGGTTTTTGACATTTATGTACATAGCAGCACATATACATGCCTGAAGAGATGGCGCCAAGAGGAGGAAACCAGTGTCGTATCAATGATGCACAATGAAAAGACAAGAGGCAGAGGGCACACACTGAAATACAGGAGATTGCCTCTGAACATCAGGAAGTGATTTTTTATTGTGAGGGTGACTGAACCATGGCACAAGCTGCCCAGAGAGGTTGTGGAGTTTGGATCTTTGAAGACAAAAAAATGCCCAGATATGACCCAGGGAAACTGGCTCTAGGTGCCTTGGTTTAAACAGGGGGGCTGGACCAGATGAGCTCCAGAGATCCCTTCCACCCTCATTCATTCTGTGATAGTGAATTCTCTTTGAGATGCATTTCAAGGACTGGCATTACAAATTTCAGTGCAGGGATAGATTCTGTCCAAATCATAACGGCACATACTGGTCCGCAAAATGTATTAATGTATGGGAATTATCTACTTGTGTTCAATATAAAAATAAAGAATTGGTCATTATGTAACACTTCCATTGCAATATTCATAAGGGAAGAAAAAAGACGTAAGTCCTTCATTTTCTTAACTCTAACAAAGATTTTAAAAATTCCTTTTAAAAAATGTACCATAATTATCAGACTAGGAAACAATTTTAGCTGGGGAAAAAAGTTATAAAATTGTGTATAATGTGGCAAAGAAGCCAAGAAAATAGGAAGGAAATAAAAACAATGAAAAAGTGAGCTTGAGTCTGCAAGCTAGTTCTATTAGTCTTGTAGAACAGGGAAACCCAAGTTGCATTTCTAATGTATTCATGGACTTTATTCAGTTACTGGATAGTAGAACCCTATCCTTCTGTACAACTTCTCTCAGCAACAAAAACTCCAACATGTTGACACCACCACCACTCCTGTCCCAGGCATATTTAAAATACAAACAACAGTTTTCTTGAAAATCTCTTTGCATGAAAGTTTCAAGGCATTTCAAGGATTCTCCACATTCTCAGTTCTCCATGTGGCTTGAAAGCATATTTGATAAAATATGTAACAAAGCATATGATTTATAGGAGAGAGTAAAATGGATGATTTGGGAATTGAGCTCTTGTTGATATTAAACTTGGTGTTCACACTCTGTGAAGTTTTATGGAGCTGAAGCATAAATCTCTCACTACAAATTTTCCACAAAACATTAATACTCCTTTTGGAAGTAACATCCCTCCTAAAACATTCAAACCCATGTTTTTACTAACTCTCAGTTTCATGTGTGTTGATACTATCCCAGATATAAGACTATGGGAGAGTTTAACATCTCTATTTGGAAATATGTCATAAACTGTACTATTAGCACCATAAAATTCTATCAATCAGACAGAATGATATTGAAGAATGAATACTATCCCAACTAAAGTGAAAGAATCTAAAATTATAGAAAATATATTTTAGAAAACCAAACAATGCTTTTACAAATACATGCCCATGTTTTATTTTTTACTCTTACTTCATTGCAGAATGCAAATACCTTTTTAATAAACTTGTCATATTACAAATACATGCAACATTGCAGTAAAAAATAGGATAAGCAGAAGTAATTAGTTGGAATATACAGAACAAAGAATTACCCTTAAAATATTTACAGCATTAGTTTTGATATTCCCTTTGAATGGTTTATTTGCTTAAATTAATTAAAGTTTTACAGGAGCTTTCAAAAGGATAGCTGCAATCTGAAATCTTAAACGTCGTATTTTCCATTTATTAGAATTGACTGACTATAGTTTAAATTATTAAAATAACAAAAGAAATAATAAAAAGGTTTGTTTAATAGAATATGTTAATTTATAAATCATTGCTTCATAAATATGTCACTTTTAAAACTAACTAGAGACAGTACTGATAAAGGAAAATAAATGAGCAGGGTTTAGGAATTGTTCAAGTATTATGAACAAAAAAATGGATCAAGATTTAAATTTCCAGCCTCCAGGGTCTAGGTCAATAACCATCACATACTGAAGTTAGAAAAACAAATTTCAACTTCCAAAATTGACAGTCAAGTAAAGATTCAGCACAGAAGACTGACATTCTATTACATCTGTTTCAGTAAAGAAAAGGAAGATGACAATTCATAGTGATGCAGTGCAATAAATGGAAGACAAAGAAGAAAATTTAAAGAGGCTAAATAAAATAAAATGTGCAAAGAAATGCAAATTATTTTAAAGGTTTAGTTACTTTTCATATCACTTTATGATATATTTCTTTAAAAAATATGTATCTTTATATTTGTTCAGTATAGATCTTTCCGCAGTGCAACATTTTGGACTGTAAACAGAAATGGCATAATTATACCTCTAGAAAGATTTTTGTTAATTCTTCACCTGAGATCAAACAGTGTAGTCACCCTGTCTGTGGAAGATAAAATATTTCAACATATATTTATATTGTTAAGTCACACATCTAATAGACTCAACTATATATTTGTTATTCCATTAACTAGATTAACAACATATGGTATGAACGTACCTCATCAACCAGTTATATTGCTTTGTGAATCTTATGCATAGCTGCTGATAAATGGGAAAATAACACACTAGCAATGCTGAAGCAGTATATAACATGCCTTGAATGGTTTTTTTCATCATTAATATTTAATAAATTAATTAATGTGTTGAAGTAATAAACTTAAAACTTACTTTGTGCTATAGCAACGGAGCAATATATTTTGACTACTAACAAATAAATGCTTTCAGTTGGCAGCCTCAAAGAAAATTATTTACACAATGCTTACACAGCACTTTTAAGAAAAAATGCAAGCATTCCACATTGAGTTGATAAAAACATGTTCATAGGGTAAAGATGGAGAAAACTCCTTTATTCATGAATTTAGTTTTTCCCTTCTTATTGCTGTCTCACTAATTGATGAGGAGTTTAACTTTATGCAATAAACTAGCACAAAATAATAGAGAAAAGAATTTTTCAAAAACATTACCTTATTAGTGAATAAAAAATATATTGTCCCGATTTGCAACTGCTTACAACCAGATAATAAGAAATAAGACAGTGACTTAAATTACTGAGAGTGTCAAGTTTTATGAAAACTACAGAAATTTGCTTTCTCCAGATTACCTGACAATAGCAGAATGAACTTGCTGTGTAAAACTTAAAATAAGTATACACTTCTTCACATTCAGCCTTGAAATGGTCTCATGCTAAGAGAGCAGTGCTGTGCAGTGGTGTGGAAACACTGCTCATGAAAGGAAGAAATGGAGGACCAAACAGAATCAGTCTAGATGCTGACTTTGTGTAACATCTGGCTACAGGTCTGAATATAAACCAATACAGATTCATTTTCATTGACATTGTGAAGGGTACTAAATTTCTCTGAGGAGATGATAGCATTTTTATTTACTGAATGTGGAATGGTAATAAAACAAAACAAAACAAAAAAACAGGGTCAGCTGTTTTGTTAGAAACTGTGAAAGGTGTCAGTGCTTAAGTCTTCTGCAGTAACTGTGTGATTCAGGACTAAATTGGGCCAGTGACGCTTTGAAATAAAGGCAAGTTACCACTTCTGTCTGTAGGCACTGGATTTATTTGCAAATGTAAAATTAACCACTGTCATACTCTGACATTCTAACTTCTGGCTTTGTGTTTCTCCATGTCCTTTCAAAGTGTCCTGTCAATGTGCTATATTTAGCCAAATATAATAAATAAATTTAGCCAAAGATAATAAATAAATATTTTTAAGACTGCTGAACAGTATATACATATATATACATGTAATTTTACTTCAGGATGTGAATGGTATGACCAAAAAAAGGGACAAAGAAATGTGCAGTTTCCTCTGGGAGGCATAGTAAAACTTGCAGTGACACAAGTAGCAGGTATAGCAGACAGAGAACATAAGATATAAGATTGGCATAAGGGGCTGCAAACTAAAAAAAAAAATAATATAAGCATAAGGGGATGCAAATCAGCAAGACACCCTGATAAATGTGTGAGAAGGATGAAAGGAAAATGAAAACCAAGATAATCAGTAGGGTGCACAGATGAGATTCCCCATCTTTTAAAAGGCACAAGAAGCATGAAAACACTGGTGTTGATTAAGGGAATCCAGGCAAAAAGAATGCTTCTGTTTCATTCTGATTTTCTTTCTTTTCAATAATGGTAACCTCAATCTTAGCAACTAAGAAGAACCAAGGACTACAGGCTTCACTGCTGTTTATAAGGCATGCTATTTTATATACAGGTCTTTTGGGGTATAAGTTTCAAAGACTAACAGTTGTGTACGTGAACTGCCTAGTAATAGCAGTAACTTCAAACTGTGCTCCAAACAAAATCAGTCAAATATTTAAAAGAAGCCAAGTGAATCAGACAATTGTCACAGTGATTCCTAAATCTCAGACAGTCATAACATGTGTAGGTGTATAGAAATATTTACATACATATGTGTGTGTGTTTTAGTCTATTTGGGTTCTCTACATATGCACATGTGTAAAGATATTCAGTGTGAGTAATACATATTTACTAACTCAGTTCAGTTGTGATTTTCATGGACAAAACAGATCAAAATGACTTTTTGAATGGCTATTGTACTTCTTTAACAATGAGTCAGCTAAAATCAATGGAGCCTTTACATTGACTTCAAATGAGTTCCAGGTAAGGATTCAGTCTCTGGGAGTTCAAACTATGATAGTAATTTCTGTTGAAAAAAAAAATCAAAGCATGTTGAAGTGTTCCGGTTTTAAAGCAAACTTTTTGATACTGACTCAAACTTTCAGGTCTAGTAATGAACCACAGAGGGAAAACTTTAGCTCGCCTGTTCCACATGGCAACACCATCAGCTACTCAAGATAATACAGTCTACTAATGGACATGGAGCAAGATACATCACTTCAGCACTACTTCAAGTCCTTACTGTTACAACCGACCAACCAGCCAAAACCCCACTCTGTACTGGATATAATAAAAATTTAAGCATGCATTGAGGTCTTCAAGGGTCAAAAGGTATTAAGCTATAATAGAGGTAAAATTAGTGGTAAGGCAATACTATCTTTTTAATAGTAATAGCAACAGTAATATAATGAATATTGTATCTGCATAGGAGTGAAAGTACATTACAAAGGTGATGAAAAAATTAGTGAAAGAAGCAGCAATGTTTGAAAGTTTGATATCTTTTATACGTGAAAAAAATCAAGGAAAAAAAAGGCTAAAATACAAACTATGGAATCCTCTTAAAAGCAAGCATTAATTAATCAAGTAGTTTTAAAAAAGTAAATAATGAATGTCAGTATGAGGAACATGAAGCTACACAAATCAACCTGTGTGAAGGCTACTGCTCAAATATATTTGCCAAATCATTCTTCAAACTAATTTATAAATTAAGAAAACTGGACGATGACTAAAAAATGTTGGTTTGGTAGTAAATTTGTCGCTTCATTACTAGAAGGAAACTGCACAATTTTTTTGCTGCTCTTCTGTAAGCCTTAAACTTTGCGCTCATTTTTTTATATCTTTGCCAGTTTCCTATATACTGTGCACACCTCCTGTCAAAAACTGCCTCTCCTTTCATGGCTTTTAATCTATGATCTCTGCTCCTTCTCTGTCACTGAGCAAATTCAAAACTTGGGCAATCTACACTACACAAAAGCATAGCAAACTATTTATACGTATAATTCTGTGGCTGACAGATTCCACATGAGACAGGGCTTGCTGCCTGCAGAATCTCTTTTCGATTTGGCAGTGTACAAACTCACCAAATCCTTTGAAAAACAATAAAAAGGCATTAGGATATGTTAGATGTTTGAAAACCAGCTAGTTTCCAAAAAGGTAATGAATTAAACATACTGTCCTGTCTTACTATTCACTTATTTTCCCTTAAAGAACATCTGACAAAATAGTCTTTGTGCTATACAACAGATTTATTTGAGAGGGCTCTTTTTTACAGCTATTTCATTTTGAAGGCCGTTAAACAGCATATGAACATGAAGGCATGCTCCACTAAAATTTAAAATGAACTGCCACTATTAATTGAAGAGAGATGGACAAGAACTGTTTATGAAGTAAAGGGAAGAAAAATCCCACAAATCAGCAATCAGGGTGAAACTGGCTCCCAAAAGCTGCTGCTGTGGATAGTAACAATAGAAATCTTGCTACTGTGTGGTGTGAAATTCATAGTCTTCTGAATAAAATAGATATAAATACAGAATCACAGAAAAGTTGAGATTAGAAGGGTCTCTTGAACCTGCCTTGTCCAAATGCCCTGCTAAAATTGCACCAGCTAGAGCAGGTTGCCCATGACTGAATGCAGTAGGGTCTTGAATGCCTCCACAGAGACTGCACAGACTTTCTCAGCAACTTGTTGGATGCTCCCAGAATAAAAATATATTTTTTTCTTATGTTCAGATGGAATTTCTTATGTTTCAGTTTCTGCCCATTGTCTCTTCTATTTTTACTGAATACAACTGAGAGGAGTATGTCTCCATCTTCTTTATCAGTTATAAACCCTAATAAGTTTTCTTCTGCCTTCCTTCCCTTCTCAAGTTTGAATAGTCCCAGCACCTGCAGCATCTCTTTGACCAAGAGATGATTCAGTCCCTACTCAACTTGGTGGTCTTTCACAGGAATATTCATATCTCTGTTGTATTTGAGAGTCCAGAGCTAGGTCTGGCAGTTGAGATGCGTCTCCCCAGGAAAAGATCCCCTCCTGAACCTGCTAACAATAGTACTGACAAAGTAGCCCAGTAAGCTGTCGGCCTGCTTTGCCACAAGAGCACATTGCTGGATATAATTTCTTATTTGTGGAAAGGGGTTGGTTGAAACAAAAGGGAGGTAACTCATTTTAGAGTGACCACCTCTTAAAATTTGTCTTCAACCAGGGCAACTAGGAAAAAGATGTCTATGAAATACCTTTAAGACTTATATGCAACAGTGTATTTTGTCATAAATTGAGGTGGAAGGTAGATGCTAATGCAAAGGATGAAAATTTCCTCCTTTTATGAAGTTTAAATTATAATTAATTATAATTTAAATCTTATCCCAAAAGTAGCTCAAAATTCTGGTCAAATTCAACAGAATGAGATTAGCAATTCAGAGCTGCTATTTGTGAATGTCAACAAAATATCAAAGTTTATGAGTTAATATTTGAAGGAAGGTGTATGCTGCATAATCACAAAATTATTTAAATTAACATGTTAGTTCAATGTTGAATAAAGACTAATACAATAAAGACATTTTAATAAAATTAGCATATTAAACAGTGAAGGTGCAAAGACCTCAGTTGAAAGTGATGAACAGGCACAAGTCTTTCTGAAATCAGAATTTTAAATTACTTTATGCATTCCAATTCATGTCTTACTAATATTAATATTGGTTAGATATCTAGGAGAGGCAGAACTGAATATACACTCCGCAGTTTTCATCTTTTTCTATGAATTGTTTTCAGACGAGGTAAAGAAGCTCTTGTGGCAAAGCAGGTAGACAGCCTACTAAGTTACTTTGGCAATACTATTGCTGGTAGGTTCTTCCAGGTGATTCTTCTGATTTCATCTCATTCATTTGTCTCCCATTCTCAATCCCAAAACTCTACTCACTACTCTTCTATGTCTCTGACAGATAGTAGGTAGAACAGCAGAAGTCACAAGCATATCTTTCTTCCCTAAAGTCCACAGCTGTTACTTTAAGTCACTGGAGTCCCTGAAATAATTGCTAGATAGCAGTAAAAATTATTTATTTTTAAGATGTATGGATATGTCTTGCAACCAAAAAAAAAAAAAAAACAACCAAAAACCCAAACAAAAGCAAACCAACCAACCAAACAAGAAAAGCACAAAAGAAGTCCATATCAGCTCATTTCCTCTTACAAAAGAGAATTGATAAAAACAGGAATGTGTCAAGATAGTAATAAACCTGCTATAACATTTGATATTAGAGTGTGAAATAATATATTATTTAATAAATAAATAAATAACCAAATATCCCTGCAAAAAATATGTTACCTTTTTATAAAAGTTAAGAATATCTTATTGGTAAATTAATAACTTAATTATAATAAGAAAATATTGCTCAGGTGTTCTCTATGAGTGTCAGAGTGGCAGAAAAAATGCAGCAAGAATATTTATAGGCTAAGATATTTATAGGTTAATATTTTTCAGACTGTGATAGGAGTGAAAAGTTTATAAATTCACTCATTTTAATATACACATGCTTGGTCTTCCAATGATCACACTGGACTGTGAAAAAAAAATAAAAAACCTTAGCAGGGGTAACATACCTATAGAGAGATCAATAAGTTAACTTCTGACTTAAAACATGCACAAGATATATATGATATAATGAGATAACAGGTGAAAATAATTGATTTACTTCTGTTCTGAAGTGTGGCTAAAGTCAAAGTTCAGATCAAAAAATGCTACACAACAGTTGTTCACCAAAAACCCACACAAACGTTGAAAAAGGGAAAGTCTGAAGATGATATTGGGTACAGAGAGAAAGAGGAAACGAAAAGTCAAGAAACATCAAGAAAATATCATAGATATAGACTTGGAAATTCCATAAATTAATTAGGAAGAAAAGGATAACTAGAGTAACAGCCAGAAAAATTTCAAGAATGACAAGCAGAAGTCGTAAAATATGAATTAAAGTGATGGCAGAACCAAGACTCTATGCTTTGTCTTTACTTTGCAAAAACCTAAACATCCCATCCAATGACAAGCAGGCAAGCTTGGTCTTCTGATATCTTGCCCTTAAATGGCTTTGTTGGGTTTTATAAAGGAAGTTTTTTAATGTGCAAGAAAAAAAGTTAGCACATATTCAATTCAGTAAAGTGCTCTTTGCATCCAGTAACAGAGGGTAAAAAGTAACTTTGAGAGGACTGGTAAACCAGTACAGGCAGCAGAGTAGCTTTGAAGTTGCTTTTGCAAGAGAAGATAGAAAAAGTCCTTTGAACAACATATGAGGAACTGCTTGTGTCAAACCAGCAACTGAGTCCTGTGGTGGTCTGTGTAATTCACTGAGAGTGTAAGAAAAAAAAAGCCAGATGTGACAACTATTATATTGCCTTTCTGAAATTCTTTCTAGCTTGTGTATGTGCTTCTTAACCTACTTTTACTGTGGCATCCTACAGATCTATCCCTTTTTTAAACAGAGCATTCTACCCCAGGGTGGATTGATAAAGGGAGCTCATTTGACAGAAAACCTCTTATGCAAGATTAAAGGCAGGATTTGCTTTGTTTTTTGCAGCCTCATGAAAGACTGGCATCTATAGGACAGAAGGGCACATGGTCCCAACTCTGAGGCTGTCATCACAGTCCATCTAATGCTGTAGAGCACTTGAAGGTTTCACAAATCTCTTCTATGGTTTGGAACTATTTTCTGACTGGAATATGAAGCCTTTCCAGAATATTATGTAATTTTGTTTATATGGTAATTGCAAGGTAAAATGAGGGTTACCTTAGGCATAAGGAGATGATGTGCAAAACTAAATTTTCTGTAGGGGCTCCTGGTGCAGAGAGATCACATTTGCCTAATACTAGCTTGTCATTACTGTGAACATTTTATTAAATTATAAGAAATTGTGTTTTATAATTTTTAACAAAACAGTAACTTTTGTTAAAGCAATGTGTAATATTATTAAAATCCTTTGTGAAGACTCATTTGGCTTTCATCAGAAAATCAAGAATTTATCTGATGATAAAGCTAACATGCGAATTATCTCTTTATACATGTCTCTTTCCATGCCAATAAAAAATGATTAAATATTGCTAACTTTATTCAAGCAACAGAGAATGGAAGAATTATTTTCTTCCTCTCTGCAGTGGTGAGGGGCTGCACTTTCAGCTTTCTTATGTTAACTGTAATATTTGCTGTTACATAGAGGATATTGCTGCAAGCAGGTTTCATGTTACAGAGATTTCATGGTTTGTCAGACTGGGGAAACCACAGCACAAACTGGTTCAGGCAGTTAAGTCCAGGGCCAGAAGTCCAAACAGGCAAAGGTGTGATAATACAGCTTTTCATGGTAATGAGCCAAGAATCCAAATACACGGAAAAACCAGTTCTAATGAAAACCCCAGTTACATTTTCAGAACAGATATTATATCTCTGGGGTTCTGAGACCCCCAGCACTCAAGACTTCCTTTTTTCTATTGCCATATCAGAAAAAGAAGATTTTGTTTGCATTGGAGGTTTTAGAAACCCAAAGTTAATTTTGTGACAGCTGGAAAGCCTAGTCAGAGAACTAAGAATCCATGATATTCCAGAAACCATAGTTTTCTGGGATTTTGCAGTTTCTGCAATTGTCCTGGTAGTCAAGAAAATACAGAGCTCTATATACATTTAATATGTAAAATATTATTCTTTATGATCCCCTATGTTTTTTTACTGCCCTGAGATTCTCACCTGGATTTGTGGATTTTTTACCGGACATTAGTAAAACTCTTAACACCATTTTTCATGGCATTCTCCTAGAGGAACTGGCTGCTGACATTTTGGTCAGGTGTGCTCTTTGCTGGGTAAAAAACTGCATGGACAGTTGGGCTGAGAGGGAGTGGTGAATGGAGATACATCCAGCTGGTGGCTGGTCACAAATAGTGTTCCCCAGGCCTCAGTACTGAGACCAGCCCTGTTTAATGACTTTATTAATGACCTGGACAAGGGTATAGAAAGCACACTCAGTCAGTTATTTTGCAGATGACACCAACTTGGGAAAGAGTGTTGATCCATTGTAGGGAGGGAAGACTCTACAGAGGGATATGGACAGGCTGGATCAATAGGATGAGGCCAGTTGTATGATTTAGTGACAGACTTGGCAGTGTCAGGTCAATGATTGGAGTCAATGATCTAACAGGTAACATAAGTAATTCTATGATTCTATGTTTTACCTTCTGTTTACCTCATTCAGCAAGCAGAGAGGGTTCCTACTTTGTCTAAGGAACACTTAGTAACATTTAAATTAAAAATTATAGATATTTTCACCATTTCAACACTAGCTTAAAACAGTCATGTATACTAATAGAACTACTTTCCGGAGATACTGCATGATGTCAGAATGACGTTAAGCATAACAAAGAAAACTTCAACTCAGCATAAAGGGCATCATTCTGAAAATGTTGGAGTGATATTTGGGTGTTCAAAGAAACATTCACTGCTGTCCCAGCAAGGCAATGCTGGCCAATGTGATGGCCTAATCAGAATGGTGTGGATGACATCAACATCTTCGAGCAGACGAAGAGAGTTCAACACATATTTTCCAAAACACAGTATTTTCAAAGTCTTTTCAGGTTTTTTGGCACTGAAATGATATCTGAATCTATATTACTGGACTCAAAACAATCTGAACACACATCCTCATTGAGTTGTGATTTTTGCCAAAAAAACCTTTAACAAATTTCTTTTGCCAAATCCAACTGATGAGATCAAGTACAGGCCATGAAAATTTCCCAAGAGAGAGGAATATCCCCATAGTCAAGGGTGTGTTAGGTGCTAAGGACACATTTATTATTGTTCCAAAAAATAATCAGAGGAACTTCTTGATGAACGGCCAGAACCTGAGAATTCAGGAGAATTTCAATTTCGACATCTGTTTTAACAGATGTGGGTAAGCCATGTCAGGGATTTTTTCCTGTCTTTGAAAATTGTTTTTGGCCTAAAAGCAGAAGAGGATCCACTGCACCATTCAGGTGTTTGTATTAGTTTGCATTTCACAAGCAATGGTTTAATGCAGCAAATTAACCTAATGTACATCCTTTGGGAAAAAAATTAATTCCTCTTTTATTGCCTTTTACAGTTAATTGAGCATGATCTGTTATTCCAAAACATGAGGAGAAATTTAGAGCGCCCTTGCACTGCAGCAGTAATTTGGTGGAATGGGAACTCATTTCATGTCCTTCCCTGTCAAGATATTTGTGCATCAGATCTGGAAACCTAAACGCTGCATAACTGGGCAAAATATTCAAAAAGTTGAGGAGGAGTAGAAGTCAGACCACCAGCAAAACTGACAATGGACTTAATGTAAGAAAGAGGCTCTACATACAAGGACTGTTTAGTATAATTCTATGAGAAAAAGATTTTACTGAGATGGAATAAGATCCTGCAACAGGGAATCCCAAAAAAAATATTTCCAGGACTAGTGGGCAGATTTTTACATAAGTCTACACATTCTTTGATCCACATGCTAAGGCTAGTTAGAGGACAGTTATAAGCCCTTACTCAGATTTAGCTGACTTGCCAACAGCAGTTACACTGATTTTAGAGCTTTTGTGCATGTTCCTTTTATTCTACATCAGCAAAAATGGTGAGTGGCTTTTTGAAGTCTTTACTTTCTCAATACCTCCTGAAAAAGTTAATTTATATTGCTATTACCTTCAGGGAAAGAAGCAATAGTAGGAGATCCAAAGACAAAAACGTTTATTTTGCCTTGTATCATAGTTCACCTCAAGGCTAGAAGAGCCAAGAGGGAACTAATAAAACAAGAATGTAAGGATGAAGTCATAGGAAGAGATGATAGCTATTTATACTGCCTCTGACCTTTTAAATTCAGTCTTAGAACCTGGCCCTAAATTTATCCCCATAGAAATAATATGTGAAATTTATATGCAAACTTTTTGAAGGTTGTACTTAGTCTACAATTAGTTTTGTCTCTGGTGAGTTCACTGTTTGTTAATTTATGTAATCACTTGTTGTGTGCATGTGTCCATGTTTTGTTACCAGCTTAGACCTTTTCCCTTCCGCTTTTGAGTTTTTATGTTTATTTACATATCTTTTCAAATTCCTACTGTTCCCATTAAGGAACTGGTTCCTGTTTTCAGTTCTCTGTCTGTTAACCTGTTGGCTGTACTTGTTTACTGCCCATTTCTCATCATGAGCCTTGCACAAGCTTCTATTTTAGTGCAGTAAACACAAAATGATACACAGTTCAGAATAGATGCATCATTAACACAAACTTGCTAGGAGACAAATACACACAAGATATTAAAGCATCTGTTATGGTTCACAGTGCTTTGGTAATGTTTTTATTTGACCAATTCATATGTATCTTTTATTTTTTTTTCTGTTTACTTGCTGTCCTGTTAAGGTGTGACTAACCAGGATGAATTAATGTTCTGCAGTGCTGAAAGTAGCCCACTGTTTTCCTTGTCTGCTTCCAGCTGCCTACCCATTACAAAAACAGCTGCTCAGTATTTCACATCAGACTCTGTGAAGCACAATGTCCAAAGGCACAGTATAAAAAAAATAGCAGCTTTTTACAGAGGAACTTCTTACAAAACTATAGGTGTACCTGTCATTTAGAGCACTGGATGTTAGGCCTTGATTTCATCTTCAGGGAAGATGAAATCCATTTTAATGAGAAAAGCAGACATCACTGCAGCCAGTCCTGTTTAATACATTTATCAATGACCTGGAAGAGAGGATGAGGTGCGCTCTCTGTCAGTTTGCAGATGACACCAAGCTGGGCAGGAATGTTGATCTGCTGAAGGGTAGGAAGACACTACAGAGGGATCTAGGCAGGCTGGATCAATGGGCTGAGGCCAATTGCATGGCACTCAGTGAGGCGAAGTGCTGGGTCCCGCAATTCTGTCACAACAACCCCCTGCAGCACCTGGGGAAGCATGGCTGGAAAGCTGCCTAAAAGAAAAGGGCCTGGGGGGCTGGTGGAGAACTGCTGAACATGAGCCAGCATGTGCCCAGGTGGCCAAGAAAACCAATGGCATCCTGGCCTGCATCAGCAATAGTGTGGCCAGCTGGACTTAGCAGAGCACATTTGAGGTGTTGATGCTGCACCTCAAGTCCTGTGATCAGTTCTGGGTCCCTCACCAAAAGAAGAATATCAAGGTGGTGGAGGGTGTCCAGAGAAGGGTAACAAAGGTGATGATGGGTGTGAAGCACAAGCCTCAAGAGCAACTGAGGGAGCTGGTGTTGTTTAGCCTGGAGAAAAAGAGACTCAGGGGAGAAATAGTCTCAGATTGTACCAGGGGAGATTTAGATTGGATGTCAGGGAAAATCATCTTCCTGCAAGAGTATACCTTCTTTGCTCCAGCACTTCCCCTTGGTTTCTGTGACCTGCAATTCCCAAAGACTGATCTCACTAATAAAGACTGAGGGAAAGAAAGCATTCAGGACTTTCACCTTTTCCACGGAGAAGATATGCACGTTAGGTATCCAGTCTTGATGTCAATGGTAAAATGTACAAATATATCAGATGCTGAGCCTTAAAGTACAGTATTTCTTGTAGATTAGAAATTCACTACCAGTAAAGTGAAAAAACTCCAAATCCCCCAAACCTATACTTAGAAAATATCTGTGCAGAAATTATATAAACCTATGGAAAAGGAGAGACTTCAGGCTCAGAATGCCCCTAACAGTATCCCTTTTATTTGCTGAGACAAATTATTAAAAACACCCAGGGAGACTGAGCTATGAGCAATATATACGCATGCTTAGACTCACAGTTTTGACTGAGGCATTAAAAAAAATATTTCTTAACATATTTGCAAAAATTTTCTTAATAAAAGCTGCAGACCATTCCAAGAGATCCGTGCTATTAGGAAGTGAAACATACTTTCATGTGTTCTAAAATTCTCTATAACACATATGATTCAATTTGAGTATATTGATGGGTGTTTCCCAGATAAATTAGACAGAGAAAAAAATTCTCCTAGTGGACTTCACAGACCTAAGCCTTTTTTTTTTCATCTATAGTCCTATGGAATATATATTTGTTTCAGCACTGCTTTTAATTTATATTTTTGTGGTATAGATAGTGTAGAAATAAATAATTGTCATCAAAAATTTTTCAGAGTGCATGCACACAAAAACACATACACACACATAATATTTTCCAGCTGGAACTGGAAATGCTACTATTATCTAAATCTATCAAAAAAATCTCTTAGCTATCTTTCCCTCTGGATCTTATATTTTTGTGGATTTATTTTATAAGTTACACCGTCTCAAACAAGCAGTGTAGATTATACGTGCGGATTTGATACACAGGATCTTACAAGTCTCTAAGATGGGGCTGACACCTGAGGTGGCAATAAAAATCGACTTGATCAACACAAGTGACAATGAAAAATACTTGTACTGACTAATTTCAATGAGGACACAAGTAATAGAGACTCTAAAGCTTTCAAACTCAGCTTCAAATAGAACACACAAGTAGACATGATTCTCCTCTGGCTTTGTCCTCATGCATAAGGTATTAAGTTTACTAATGAGTTTATCTAAGAACTTTGTACTGCTGCTTCTGCATTATTTAAGGGGCAAAAAAGACTTTTAGCAACCATTCCCAAAATTTCTTTTTTTTTAAACTATCATTCACATGAGCACATTTTTAGGTATATTGTAAACTACCAGGGGGAAACTCACAAAGCTCAACAGCTACGGAATGAATCAGAAATGCTTAGCATTTAATCTGAAGGGTAAGAGAATGGGAAAGAATTTTATGAAAACCTAATTACCCTGGATATCTCATTGCAATATAAAAAAGAACAGCAGACACCTAATTGCCATGTTCACCTATACAGTTAAAAGAGGTCTGCTATAAAAATTACATGTAATCAATACGAATACAGCTATAAACAGAACTACACATGGCACCCTGCAATTTAATTCTGTCCCTACTACTGCTGGGTTCCACTTTTATATTTATAGTATGCATAATGAATGAATACATTTTAAAACTGATCCAAGAGGGAAAAATATCTTTCCTTTTTGACATATTCAGAATAAACTACTTGCTTTTCTTAAATCCAAATTAAAATATATTTGGATTGTGGTTGAGCTGAATAAGAACTGAGTATGTTTTGTGTAGCAAAGAAGCTATGTGAAGGAGAACATTTCATTAAATAAAAGAATATTTCTATATCTCATAAATATAATCAAAAAGTCAAATAAAGAAAATAATGAACAAATTTGCACCAGTAGCAAATGCAAAATAATTAACAAGTGAATATATATTTTTTCCAGATGTACAAGTATTTGTCTGTCAATCACTTTTAAAATCTGCCTTCTGGTTTACTTTAACAATAACTTTAAAAGTATTTAAATATAAGATACTTATTTAGTGGATAGTATATTATTTATTGAAAAATAATTTTCCACGTATTTTTGATTTTGACTGTCTTTCTATGGACAGCTTATGTCTCTCAACCTTAATTAATTTGCTTGAACACTTGAGCCCTGAAGCATCTATTGGGGACTGAGTCCTGAAGAATCTATTTGGGATTTATTTTCTGTCTTGTACCACCGTGATAGGTGAATTCATCCTCTACATTCAGATTTCTGCTCTTCTTTAATGAAAAAATCTAATAACAATATCTATGCAGCTCAATAAGAATTCCAAATACAAACTCAGTGACTCATTTTTAAATAATTATGTTAAAAAATTTAAAGAAAATAGAGATAGATAGTAACATGAACCTTATCAATAACTAAGTCAAAAGATTTCTCTATTTTTTGTAGCAAAGGCATAACAACACTGCTGTTATTCCTAGGATCCATAAACAGGAGTGTGACCAGCTGTTCAAAGGAAGTAAACAGGTCTCTACTCTGCTCCTATGAGACTCCAACTCGAGTATTATATCCAGCCCATGAGTCCTCAGTACAGGAAAGGCCTCTTGGATCTCTTGGAGTATGTCTAGAGGAGGTCCACAAGAATGATCCGAGGATTGGAACACCTTTCCTGTGAGGAGAGGCTGAGACAGTTGGGGTTGTTCAGCCTGGAGAAGAGAAGGTTTCAGGGAGACCTCACTGCAGCCTTTCGATATGTAAAGGGTGCCTGTAAGAAAGACAGGGACAGGCTTTTTTAGCAGAGTCTGTAGTGATAGACCAAGGGATAATGGTTTTAAAATAAAAGAGAATAGATTCAGATTTGATGTGAGGATTTTTTTTTTTTTAAAATAAGAGAGGTAAAACACTGGAACAATTTTCCCAGAGAGGTGTAGATGTTCCATCCCTGGAAACATTCAGGGTGGACAGGGCTTTTGAGGAACATGATCTAATTAAAGATGCCCCTATTCACTGCAGGGGCATAGGACTAGATGATTTTTAAAGGTCCCTTACAACCCAAACTAGTCCTTGATGTATGATGCTCTTGTTACTACTTACTGAAAATAATAGCTTTAGGATGGATGCGTTGCCTCCATTGAACTTGGTTGCCAAAGTCTTTGCTAGCAGGAAAACCATGAAAAAACAAATATTTTATTGCAAGAATCTTTTTCTGTGTGTTTAAGAGAGCAGGAGTACATCCCAAACAGAGAGAAGTGATTATTTTGCTTTGCAGTCTGTGTCTACAATCAGACCCAAAGTCTTTGAATGGGCTCCATAGAGTGTGCGCAGACGAGAAAACCAATACCATACACATCAGATCTGCCTCTATGTGTTGTGTTATTGTTTCTATAAGTGCTGCAACTCTGAAAGCTGAGATCTGTGCTCCCAAGGGTCTGAATGTGGCGGATACACTCATGTCATTGTCTATGCCGTATAGAAACACATCACAGAGACTGAACTGCCCATGTTGCCATGGATCCTGGGGTCACCTTGGAAAAGCATATGTTTTTCTTTGTTGCTGGAAACTACTAAATATTCTTCTGTTCAGACTCTATAGCATCCTTTTCCATGCCTCATCTACTGCTCTGATATAGCTGCCATTATAACAGAGCTTGTACTTTGTATTCACAACATTATTATTCAATAACCTTTCTTTTCTGTTGAGAGACTTCCTGCTGTCCTTGTGCTTGACCTTTAAAGTGAAGTAATTCTACCTAGCAGACCTTTCTTTTATATCAATATTTGTAAAACATCATCCATTCTTGCAAAATGATCCATAGAATCATAGAAAGGTTTGCGTTGGAAGGGACATTTTAAAGGTCACTTAGTCCCAACCCTTCTGCCATGTCCAGAAAACTTTCCACTAGACCAGGCTGCTTAAAGCCCCATCCAACATGGCCTGGAACACTCCTAGAAATGGGTCATCCACAGCTTCTCTGGGCAACCTGTTACAGTGTCTCACAACTTCCACATTGAAGAAATTTAATAAAATCTTTCTAACAGAACCACCTCCACTGCTGCTGAAGGATGGTTTATTCAAATTCAAAGTGCCTAAGCAGTAATTTTCTCTGCCATTGATTTATTCCATAACCTCAGACTTTTCTATGGTTTAATTGGCTCAGTTTTACTTTGGATTGATATTATCTAATTCAGTGTGATTCTTCTGAAGACTTAGTAGAGCACTGTTCATGATATGAAAAGGAAAATGCTTCATGAATGCATATTATCATGTCTAGATGCTTTGCATCAGCCTGCTGCTCATTGATGTTGCCTATAAGCAAGAATGAATGACATAAACTGGATTTGACAAAAATGTCTTCAGCAATTGCTAGAAGTAGTGCTATGAATATACTAAAAATAATGACACTGTCATTATATTCAGACTGACAGGCTTTGCTAAGAGGCAAGGAATGTTAACTTAGATCTGTTAAAATATTGTATTCTGGACATGGCTTCCTATGTTTGGCTGCTTTGTTGTGCCAGCAGGATGAACATCTGACAATCTGCAGCAGCTAAAGACTGTGACCTCAAATATATTGACTTGTTCATGCTAATATATTTTATTTGGCTGCTGTAATCAAGCTGATTTATGCCAAGTTGGTTTAGAGAACTTAAAAAACACTGTATAACAACATGCATTTATCCAGAACCAACCATACACATCTGTTCAAGCTTTAATCATTCACTACTCTTTCAGATTGAAGGGAATCCTTTTATGATGTTTTTTTCAAGGTCTCCAGTTTACAGTTTTACGGTTGCATTAAAAATATAATATATTTCCTATTAAGCAGTTTACTTTATGTTATACAATATAAGCTCCTGAAGAGATTTTACCTAATCAGAATTCTTCATCTGGTTTGATATTTTAAGTAGCACTTTTTTCCTTTAATTAAGAAAATTGGTACTTAATTGACTGATCAACAACAAAACCAAAACCAAGTCTTTTTTTAAAAGATTTTATATTTAAAGTGCTTAAATTTTGATTTTGCTTTCAAAGATACAGACAAAAAATGCAGAGGAAAGGCAATGGTTTATTCTCCTCAGAAGCTCCATTTGAATATAAATTGTTCTTTCCAGCAACTTTAATAAATATTTGAAAGAAATACACATATGTCTTAGGTACTGACATAAAAATATATATTCTGAGCACTTCACCATGATCAATCATTTCTTTACTAATTCCTACTGAGAAGTCATCTGGGAAGCATAAACTTCTTAATTGTGTTTTGGCACATTTATTCTACAATTTTTTAGTATTTTGAGACAGAATGATTTCCTCAGTGTATCATCTGAACTCTACTTATGCTCAAATAATCCTTTCTTTCTTCTAAAACTTTAGCATAGTTTTTGACATTTCCTTATCCATTTTACTAGGATGTATTTTATGAATACTAAGAGTTCCACTTGTGCCTAAAACAATCTCACTAGATCAAGCTACAGCTTCAGCATTTACCCATGAAAGATCTTCTTCACTATAAAACGTATGTTTGTATTTTATTTCTTCTTTGATAGTTCCACTCCTTCTTTGTAGGTACTTGCAAAACATTCTTAGACATATTATTTGTAGCTGTTTTGTTGTGGTTTTGCTGCCAGATCTCTTTCTGTTTTTCTTTTTCTTCTGGATGTATGATGAAGATTTGATACAATTTTGTATCTTAGAAAAACCAAAATACTTTCTCTAACGTTAAACCAGGTTCTTAAAAGCCTTTCCCTCAGTTTTGGATCACAGACTACTATTATAACATGGTTTCCTGAGATTCTAAATACCTTCCAAAGAGCTCTCACTAGTCTCAAGACTTCTTTTGATTCTCTTTTTTGAGTTTCTTACATGAGGCTTATGAAATATAGACCCCAATTCTTTCAAAGAATTAAATTTCCTTAAGTATCTTTTAATTCCTTTAGCACTCTTCTCAACAGCTATCAATGCATGTAATTCTATAAACTGGATTAAACTTTTTATTTTTTTCCTATAGGTTCACTTCTCATTCTCTCTCTGCTGCTGATACTTTGTAGTGCCAGATTTTGATCTAATTTACAAATGATAACTATATTAAATCCTTAAGATGACAAAGGAATGAGAATTTTTTTTCTTTTCCTCTGTTAATATGAAATTAGCTTTAAGTAGACTAGATTGCTGCAGAGGTTGTTTTCCTAGTTTGAACAGTCTATTATGTACAGGTTATCTTAACATTTTTCTACTCTACAACATTTTTAAACTTTTCACCATGATAGATAGCTTGCATTTTTCATAATAATATCTATTTAAGGCTATACCATAATCCAAAAATAAGACCAGCAAGTGCAGTAATATATATATATATATATATATATATAAATTTAAACATGATATTTATGAGAATAAGTGAAATAGAAGAGCTTTAACTTATTGTTTTTTCAAGTGTGATCAAAGATGATTGACCACTATTTTTTGGTCTGCAGTTTTGGGTGTGATATAGAACAGAAAAAAGCTGATCATTAGAAGAGTGGAAGAAAAATGAAACTGTGGAGAGAAAGGGCTAAATTGAATGCAGTGATAAAAATTAGACAATGACGGAAATCAGGACAAAAGTAAAATAATTTCACTTGAAAGTTCTTTTAAATGATGAGAAATGCTGTAGACCTTAACAAAGGATAAAATTCTTTCCTCCAATCTGCACTGCAGTTCTTAATGGTATATTCTCCAGCTGCCCTGTATACAGGGTTCCTGCTGATATTAATAAATGCACTTTTCATAGAACTATTGCAGAATATGAATAGAAATCAAGAAGATAAAAATTTTACTGTATGGTTGGGTTTCCAGATGTTCAGCAGGAACCTCCTGTGTTTCAGTTTCTGCCTCTGGTCCTGTCACTGGGCATCACTGAAAGGACCCTGGCTCCATCCTGTTTCACCCCCCTTTCAGATAGTTATATACATTGATCTTTTTCCCCTCAGTCTTCTCTTTTCCAGGGTGAATAGCCACAGCTTTAAAATATAATTTTAAAATATCCAATTAAGGAGTGTTATTAAAGAATTTATAGAACATTAAGCAAATGAGTTTTATGATTTATTTAATTTGAAATTAATGCTGGTCTCAATTAAAACAATGTATGATTTGTTAGTTGACAAAAGAATTGCATTTATACACGTGTGGTGTATTGCATATATTTAGATCTGAATGAATTTATAGAATTGCTATTAAAATATAACGATTTTAAAAGGAAAAACAAATGCAAAATTTGACTGATTAGTGTTAAGGTATTTCAGTAAACAATGTGCATGATCCCTAGTATTTCATATATGACACTAAGTAATCAGTAATAACAGTGAAATGGATTCTCAAATATGTATATGTAATTTCTTTCAAAAACCAAATAATTTTAAAAGTTATAGCAAAAAGAGTATAATTGTATCTTTGGTAGACAAAGAAAGGGAAAGGAAAGAAGGAAGTTTTAAAATTTGAGCTACCTTAATCTAAACTGACCTTGAGTATAAAATAGGTGAGCAAGATGTGTTTGTTGTTTGGAGTCTTTTTAACCAAAATGAGATAAAAACAATAGAAAGACAGTGATTATAAAGCTTCCAAAGGAATTTCTGCACAGAGAAAGCAAATAGCTTATTCCAAAGCCTAGTAATTAGTGAAAAACCTTCAACTTCTCAACTAACTTCAGACGTAGGCAGTCTGATTGTCTCTTTGAGGTATTGACATGAGGATTTATTTATAATCAATACAGAGTAGCAGGAATTTTTAGCCTGTGATTTATCTCATCTTAAATAGATCTCTTAATTCAGATGAATCAGACATTGCAACAGTCTGTTTTCTTTCATTACCTATAAATAAAAGCTGAGAACAACTTGTTACGATATCCCTTTAATTGGATAAATAAAACTCTCCTATCAGTGGGTCTTGGATTTCTAGAAGCAAAAATATGTTTTTTATAATTGTCTAATGAAACACATCAATATGCCAATTAGTCCAAAATAACCCATGAGGGGAAAGGATGCCTATTAATCTGAACAGGAGTGATTCCATTCACTCTAGGACTGATTCTGCTAATTTCACACTAAGACAAATTTAATTGGGGATATTGAGCTGACCAGCTTGTATTTAAGTTTTAATCGTAACTGAAGTCCTTGGTGTAATAAACTTTCTGTGGAAAACAATAATAAAAAGCAGTAATTCATTATCCTCAAGATTCTGAATACAGTAACTTTTAAATAATTCAATAGTTAAGCAAAAATACACACTCCCATTTACATGCACCCCCTTCCACACACACCCAAGTGCACACACACACAGAGCCAGGATCAGCACAGGAGATCATTAAAACCCTGGAAAAGACTGAAATGCTAAGTACTACGTGCTAAATGCTAAGTAAGAAGAATTATATGATATATTTTCAAAATAAAACATTGGTTTATACAATTTTAAGCCATAATGATATGGAAGAATGTCCCTCACTAAGGTAGAATAAGTATTTTAATCACAGAACATTTACGATTAAATATTTCACATTTATAAGGTGGTTTAAAAATTTTTGATACTCATTGTTTATTCATTGTAAACAGTAATTTTTCAGTGAATGGAAATTATGTGTGGCATATCTACATTAGTTAAAACAATCATTAATACTAATGGCCAGGATGAACTACAATAAACAATGCCCTGAATTATGTTTTGCCTTCTTCTTCGTCACTTCATGAAATCCTAACACAATCAAGTGTTGAAGTACAGAGTTTTCCTCTTTGGTAGTGCCCCATGTTGAAACCCATGCCATATATTTTATATTGTAATTCTTATATATTTTAAAATTCGATAGCTTCTCCATAGTTTTCATTAAGCTGTTACAGTAGTAAAAATCACAGATAACTACAATTTTGTACAACATTGAATTTTCACCAACAGCTGAGAGAAAACTTGCTCCTATACTTAATTCTGATTTTCTTCTATATTCAATCTTTGATTCACTATCATCAAGAGTGTCATTTGTTGCTGCTGAAAGCCCCATCCAACCTGACCTTGAACACTTTCAGGGATGGGATATCCACAACTTCTCTGGGCAACCTGTTCCAGTGTTTCACCACTCCACAGTAAAGAATTTCTTCCTTATATCTAAGATATGTCAGAAATAATAAATCTAGGCATATAAAATTTGAGGAAAGATTTGAAATTATTTTGATTTTAAACACATTTTATATTAATAATAACTCACAGATGACTAAAATATGTTGATGGGCATTTGAGTTTGACACTTCTTGAAAAGTGAATGGAATTTAAAATTAAAATCAATAAAATTACAAACTTATTACGATTTCCTTTTTCCTCTGATAGTCAAAGTTGCATATGACAAATTTCTATGCGTCACACAAATCTCTCGACACTCTTGGAAAAAGTTTTTATTTCAGAATAAAATATGATTTATATGAAATACTAGTACTATTGAGGGTTCTTCAGGGAATAGGGGGAACACATTCTCATTGGATTTATGTGCACAATACATTTTATCCAAACTGGATATCCCAAGTGTGTTAAATCCATAATTCTTACCAGGCCTCACAATTCTGGGAAAATGATCGTGTGGACCTTGAACATATCTTATGTGAAACAGATAAGAGTTGGTGATGAAAAAGTTGAGGGAGAGAATAGAGAGCATACGGCCCAGAACAGACACCAGAAAGTACATTTCCATATGATCCACAGCCTGACAAATTGTTTAGCACCATTTAAAGGCTGTGTTTGACAAACAGGGCTGAAACAGATCTTCAAAATATCTTGTAGATCAAAATCCCTTTAAGCAAATTGCCCTGGCCAGTCACCTTGCTGGTAAAAATTCACCCTTCACGCCAGCTGATCAGGCCAAACAATGTTGTTGAAAAAGTATTGTGAAAAAGGTAGGCACATTGTCACAGATGCAGGGGGAAATTCCCTTGGATGATGATTCCTCAGGAAAGTGTAGTAAGTCATGTACCCTTACCTACTATGCAATATCTAAGTTGGTGGGCTCACCATCTGTTAGCACCACTTTGGAAAATGCATGTTTGATCCACAAAAAATATTTCATATGTCCTGTCTGTCTGCTTCGTTTTAGCCAAGGAAGAGGCTATGTTTTATAAGCAAAGTGTTTATAGTCATATGTTTCTTTAAACTGTGATAATTCTTTATTTTTTTCTAATCCATAATTTCTAAATTATGGACTATCTGTCCATAATTTTCAGATGTACATGGTGGGGGTGTAACTAAGTTTCATGTTCACTGAGTCAAAAAATATCATTCTCATTATCCTTTTATTAAATTACTGATATATAATATCAGTCTGAGATCTGAAAAACAAACTTAATTTGCTGTTTGCCAAGTATCATCTATGTGATACAAATTCTACTTGATAAATCACACCCACACATTGCCATATGATACTACTAGTAATGTCTTCACAACCTTTTCTTCATCATTAGTTATTTTGGTGGAGTGAATGATTAGAACATAAGCAATGGCATTTGTTCAAGATGTGCCAGAAAGAGCTGCAGTCTGTTCTCTTCTTCACTGCCCACGTTAGCACTGTGCTGTAAAACAGAAAGATTACTAGCAAGAGTGTTACTTTTAGTCTAAATCTGTAAATGATATTCGGAATACCCTGCTAAATGACAGGATGCTATTTTAAATATGGCATCATAAGGGGAAAAGTCAGCTTTAAAGAGGTTTTGAGAGGGTTGTTTCTGGGGGAAAAAAATTGGAGGCATCTAAGGTCTTTAGCCATAGCATTCTGAAGATTGGTTTAAAACACAGTTCCTTCATATAGGAAGAAAAGAAGACAATAAATGCAACTCATTTAAAAATGGAGCTCTATATGTTTCTGGTTGGGATTACTGGACATAATTTCTCGTAAAGTCAAGGAACTGCAGTTAGGTCTCCAATGCATTCCTTCCCCGATGTTCATCTGCATGTGCAGATATCCAGAGTCCCCATTTATTAATGGTGGCATACTTCATCTATGCATTAGAATATTCAACTAGAGCTTGTGTCTCATACTTCCTAGCTCAAATTGGCTGGAACTGAATTGGTGTTTACAGTTGCTTATATTACAATAATCTTATTTTGACAAGTTTTCTTAAGTCAATATTTCAGCAGCAATAGCAAATAGTAAGTACAACTTGCAGCAGGGAAAGCCTTGTGAGAAGAAAAAATAGCTATACTCTTCTGCTTTTTCAAGTTTCCTGTAGTTAAATAAATGCAAAAAGGCTTTTCATAATAATACTACTGTCTTGTAGGAATACTTGATATAATCGTACTTTTGATAAAATTACTAATGGACTACTTTTTCACAAGGCAGAAAATTTTTGTTTTAATAATATGTTTTTAATAAGTTGGAAACACGAACTTATGCACCAGTCATGTCAAATGTACTATTACTTCTTAATATGTTTCACAATCCAATTTAGAGAATGTTCACCCTGTGTGACTTAAGAATTCTAGGCATCTTCATTCAATTGTTGTGAATTTTTTTCTACCATGTTGCTATTTTTTTTATATTAAACTCATTTTTACAAATGGAAATATTTTGCCAAGACAGCTATAGAAAGTACCTATATATACCCAATACTGCAGCATCAATGTATTGTTTATAATTATTTCAACATGGTGCCAAACATTTCTGACAGCTATACAGCTGAGGTTAGCAACAGTGAAGGGGAATAACTACTGAACAATTTCAGTAGGTTTCCCAGGAAGGGCTTGTTTTTTGCCACTGCGATTTTTACTGGAGGTATTGTCTGGTTAACAGTTGCATAAAAATAGTATTTTAGCACAAACCTTCAACAATACAGTGCAGCAGCCAAAGTTGCATGTAACATCTGAAATGTTTAAGCAGATCAAGGCAGAAAAAATAAAACCAACAAAAACAACTTATTCATCTGTAGAAGGCTTCGAAGTTGTAGAGTAGGGAGTGTAGTTCCTCTTTTATATGATGGGTTCACTGCTCTGGCACTGAGCCCAAGCAGAAACAGATTCTGTAGAGAAAAAACATACAGGTATTTAAATACTTCATTAATAAGTAATTGTCCTTTGCTAAATGCTACAGGGTCCAAGAGCAGCACAGTTTTTCCAGAAAGGCTATTTTAAATCTTCCAACTTGCAGCTCTAGTTCAGGCAATCCTTGTAAGTAAGGGAAAAGAATCCTAGGATGTCTGTGTGACAGGGGAAACTGTTCCGTGAGTCATGTATATGTTATAGACTCTCCATTTGGGGTATCTTGGAAAGCACTTACAAATGGCCCATGTCTTGATTAAAAAAAAAATCCAAAAAATGAAAAAACAAACAAACAAACAAAACCCACAACTCAACAAGGGGTGTCAGTGAAATTTTGCTCCATTTTACCCATTTTATCTTACAGAGATTAAATCTTACCTACGTTCCACTCAAAGACAGTGCCAGACATGATATTTCAAAAAGCAGAAAACCACTTTAGTGTTGATAGGAGAAATAAACTGAATTTTTAAATTCCATTTTTCTTTCCCTGTAAATACTGTTGAATGTCTAACAGGAAGGAGAAAGCAAAAAGTCTGAGAAAATCCTGAAAATAAATTTCTTTCTGAGACAATTGTATTGAATCCCTACTGTTACACGAAACAATCAGATGGAAAAATAGAATTGGGAAGAACAACACATTTTTCTGGAAAAAACCTCCAGCAACAGTATTACAGACATCAGTTGCTGGTATCAGTTTTATTTAATAGTTGGGGTTTTTTTAAATTTTGTATTAGATAAAAAAGTTATTGCACCTTTATGTTTTCTTAATATAATATAGTTGTATAAATGGCCTTTTTAACACATATGTTATGGGACTCTGTAAAAATAATTAGCTATAAATATAAATTCAAAAGTTTATAACTATTTAGAATAAAGTAAGCCTAAGGTGATATAAGAAGAAAACAGTTTTCTTCTCCTGATAAAAAAATGAAGTAAATTGTAGAGTGCAGGCATATTATTTCACTTCCTGAAAAACTGAGTAGATTTGATACGGCCAATGATTTTCATTAGGAAGGAAGAAATTCCTTTTGAAAAAGACTTCAAATTGACTTTACATGAATGCTATGACATTTAATTTCACCAATCAAGAACAGAAATTCTCATCACTTGATATGGAAATCATGCTGGTAATGGAGATAAGGATAGCCTGCATCAGGAACATCATACAATGCAGGTAAGACTCTGTTCCTGTTCTAGTAAGAGTGCAACAGGGACATTTTCCTTTAAGAGTCTTCACGATTAACAGCAGAATAAACTTTTTCATGTGAAGTATTTACGAATAAAATTAACCTTTAAAATGACATTGTTTTCAAAAACCTTTTTACAGTATCTCTTATAATGGTAGACAGTTATTATAGATAGAAAAATAAAAGTATTTTTTTCAAACTCTTGTATGCTTAAAATAATCTACAATAAAAATAGTATTTTTTCATGCTGGAAATTATGCTAATTACAAAAATGCCTTGTAGCTCACTTGGCACTTTAGTCTCTTGTTTAGCATAGTTTTTTATTCCTCTAACAGGTTTCACATTGACGATTTTTCAACCTTAATTAATGGTGCCTTTGTACTTATGCAGCATCCATGAAGAGTTTCTTGGCTTCAATTTGTACTCGACCCTACAGGGCAGGTTCTGTATTTTGCCATCTGTCTAGCTTTCCTGTTTGATGCAGCTTCTGAGAGGTATTTTCAGACTTGAGGACTACCTGTAAGAATGGTGTTAAATACATTCACTTTACTCCTTGGTTAATGCAAAACTATTTTTCCTTTACAACACAATAATAATAGGAAAATAATGATGGTAGATTCAATTCTCATACGAATACACAGAGCATTATTATCATCATTAGAAACCAAGCAAGTCATATTTATTTCACATGCAGTACAACCAACCACTAATGCAAATTACCCTGTAAATTCAAAATGAATCTGTATCATAGGAGTGGATTAAATTTTTCTATTGATACTTTGTTTAAATCAGAAAATTAATTATTTAGGCAGCTAACTCATAATTCCAACCTAATTTTCAGCTACTGCTTTCAAACAGTTGAAACATGTCAGTTTATGAAACTATACAGTACAGTACAGAATAGCAGATCAGGTCATACACATTAAAAAGAAAAAAAAAAATCAAAGGACAGATTCATTCACATCTTCAAGCCCTCAAGAATGTAGAGGTCAAACATCTCCAGAGAACTAGGTTGGTGGCACAAATTTTCTACATCTGCACCAGCAGAGGCAGTTGATATCTTTATAGGATGCAGTCTTGCTTACATCACCCTCCAGAGAGATCTCCTGAACCCCTGACCAATACACCTTCTGCTCTGTTCCTTGGACTTCATATTTGCATTTCTACAGTCCTGCATATAGAGTCAAATTTAGGTAATAGTTTTCTGAGATTTAGAAATGTTGTGTTAAGTTTATTTATTTCATCCTGTCTAAGCATACTGTAACTTTCTGAAGAGAAATATGCACTAAGAAGGAGGCTGGAATATTTAAATATTTCTGCTTCCAGCTTAGGCAACACTAAATCTTGGACTTTATCTGAAAAACTATGTGAATTAACCCATTCAGCATTCATAGGCCAAAAATGTGAATAGTACACCAAGAACTATCAAAAGAGCAACAATTGCAATCATTAACTTATAAAAATAATTAGTTTGAAGGAGTCAGGAAGAAGGACTAATCATGCAAATATCCTACCCCGAGAATAATTCTGTTTATTTATACAGGATTTTTCTTATATCCCCATCTAATGTGTTGGACATGTATGCTTGTGATGACACAAACACTTTCAAAGCTTACCAGACAAACCATGTGTTCTCTTCAAACAGCAAAACATTTATTTATGGTTGGATTTGCTAATTACATTTGGACTCAATGCTCTTAAAGGTCTTTTCCAACGTAAATGATTCCTTAATTCTGTAAGTCACACATCCTGCTCTATTGAGATATGTCATCAGACTATGCTAAGACAAATTTTTGGAACTGCTAATTAAAATTCTAAAGTCACAGTGAAGCTGAGGAGGAAACACAGATCACAACAGTTACCTTGTGGCATGCCAATACTTCCTTTAATTCACAATGTTTCTAATTTTGTAATCCATGACATCACAGGCACTAATTAAATATCCTTTGGGCAGGAAGGAAGATATTATTCTCCTCATTTTACTGATGGGTAAGTTGAAATGCAAAGCAGTTAATTCAAAGTGAGAAAGTAATAAAGTCAATGCTAAAACTCACCACAGTTTTGTTTACTACCATAAATCCTTACTATCCCAAAATACAATAACAGCTGTAAAAACCTTGTGGCTACTTAATTTTTTCCTATACCTACATGGCAGGGTAAGGGATAGATGATTCCAAACAATGGTAGTCTACAATAAAGCATCCTTGACATCATGTTCAAATTTTGAATAGCGAGCTCTTCACCTGATAAAGTTATTCCACTGCAATGGTTTGGGGAGTACCTTAGAAAGCTGGGTGTTGTTTGGTTTTAAACCATCTTGATGATTCAGGTAATCAGTAGTAAAGAGAAAGCTTAAAATTAGATAGTGCTATGCATTGATTTTCATATATGACAGACATACTTCTATAAAATAGAAAGCTGACCTAATGCTTTACTACACATGGGTGAAGTGGCATCCTGTTTTTCTGTTTATTTGTAACTGCTTTCCTACCAGATTAGTGAGCTGGACTAGCTCAAAAAGGAATCACATAAGTGCCAGAGCTTTCAAACAAAAAAATTGCTGCAAAATAGTGATTTGTAAGTGTGTTTGAAAAGATAATTTTTTTGTACTTTTCATGGATACATGGCATTCTCTAGAATGATATTGTTCCAATATATTTTTTTAAAATTCTAAATGTTATGCATTCTTTTGGCTGTCTTAGTAAATAGATTTTTTCTGATACATTCTTTCAAGCTGAAATTGGTTCTAGTAGATATAAACACATTGGTAGGTAAAAGTAGACTGTAAAAGATAACAGTCAGAATGTATTTCCCTTAACTTTCCATTAAAGCAAGTGAAGAAAGCAGGCAGGAGATCTTCAGATAATATGCTATGTGAATTGAAAAGAATCTGTCCTTATATGAAGCCACTGAGAAACTCACACAATGAAATACAGTTCAGAGAGCTGAAAGGGTCACATATCATGCCAAATCTATACTTTTAATGTTTGAATTAAACAAGGTTTCTTTAAGTACAATCATATAAAATAAAGGTGAATTTGCAGAAGCAATTGAACTAGGCCTGTTTTATAAATACGTTTTCTAATTAAACTGAGGATACAGGAAGGCAACCTTGAATTTAAAAGGATTTAGGAACATACAGATACCAAGACTGGCAGTTCATCAGCTTTAACAGTCTCTTTGAGATAGGATTTATTTTTAACTTCTGCTTGTAGTGGGTCTGATGCCATGAGGAATGCTGCAATTTAAAAAAAAAAACCAAAAAAAACCAAACCAAACCAAACCAAACCAAACCAAAAAAACCAAACCAAAACAAAACAAAACAAAAAAAAAGCCCCTACACTCAAAAACCTTTGAGAAAGCAGAGAAAAGGATGATTTATAGGGGTTAAGTAGTTCTTTAAAAGGTGTATCTTGGAAAAGAGATAAAAAACCTCTAATGACTGTGGGGAATATTACAAAACTGTATGAAGCAGAAAAGGGGCAAGAGCCTGTAATAAAAATAGTCTGCTGGGTTCATCTGTTGAAAACATTCCAGAATGGTTGAAATTATGATTCAACTGGTATGGCAGAAATAAAAGAAGAAAACATAAGGAAATAAGTATTTTAAACATACTTTCCCATTCCAAGATTGTATAATGGCTTTGTTTTGTTTTGTTACTAAGATTAGTTCATATCTTATTAAATGTTTTAGAATAGAGAGTGAGAGTGTTCACACCGACTATACAATATTGATGAATCTCTTTTACTTTATACAGCAGCAGATATGGTTTAGCAGTCCTTCACAATCCGGTCCTCCAAACTGAATGAGTGTGGCAGATTTAGCCTAACTACCCAGTCCACCGGAATCATTAATTATCTTTATGCTTTGCTATATCTCATTATCTGGCTGTGTCTCCCTATCTCCACTTTGAGCTCCTTGATCTTTCATCCACAGGATAAGATCTAATTTAGCCTACCAAGGATATAGCCTTTTAAAACTGCATATTTTGTCTTCTATGTTCTTACAAGTACATTCATACTGCAGGGAGTAGTTTGGAAGACCATAGTCTTTTTATTTCTTAGGTATGTTGCTGGGTAAAATAGCTCTTATTTTAATTTTTTCCCTGCTAAAGGATATGGTCTGTGCTTAAATTATTGTGATACTAACTCATTCTCATATATTCTGTAGTCCAACAAAGTATGCAACAATGTTTTCTCTTCTTCTGAGAATATTTTACTATTTTTATGAGAAATGCTGAGGGTCTGAATTTAGTTGCAAAGGTCAGTGATTCACAGATTGGAAAATTGTTAAGTCTAGTAACTGTAGGAAAAGTATGCTGTTGCTGTGTGTGTAAATGTCAAGTCAGCTGCTGTTGGGATAAAAACCATGAAAATAACCAAAGATCTCTGCATGGGTATAAAAGAAATGAATCAGAAGACATTTGTTGTGATTTCTGCACTAAGGAACAAGAATAAGTATGAAGCACTAATTTCAGCGGCTAGACAGGATCATCCTTGGGTCAGTTCTCTTCAACATCTTCATCCTGGACACAGGACTTGAAGGAATATTTAATTTACCAAAGGCACTAAACTGGGACGAGCTGTCAGCTAATTCCCTTGACGTCAGAGGGGCCGTGCAGAGGGACCTTGACAAATAAGAGAGATGGTCAATCATCAACCATACGAAGTGTAAGAAGGGCTAGTGCTGGATTCAGCACCTGGGACAGGTCTTGTTGCATAGACTAGGGAACAAGAGGCTGGAGGAAAAGCACTGCAGAAAGGGATCTGGAGGTCCTGGTCAATGGCAAGCTGAATGTGAGTCAGCAGTGCCCAGGCAGCCAGGAGGGCCAACCCTGTCCTGGGGTGCATCAGGCACAGCATCATCAGCCGGGCAAGGGAGGGGATTGTCCCACCCTGCTCTGCACTGGGGTGGCCTCACCTCCACTGCTGGGGGAGGTTTGGGTGCTACAACAAAAAGACATTAAGCTATTAGAAAGCATTGAGGCCTCAAATGAGGTCTATGAGGACAGAGCTCAAGGAAATGGCCTGCAGCTGAGTCAGGGGAGGTTTAGGTTGGAGATCAGGAAAAAGTTTTTCATCCAGAGGATGCCTGGGCACTGAAACAGGCTCCCCAAGAGGTGGTTACAGCATCACCTCTCTCTGAGTTCAAGATGTTTTTGCACAGTGCTTTCAGGCACATGGTGTGATTCTCAAGGATGGTCCCATGCAGGGCTAGGAGTTGGACTCGATGATCCTGATGGGCCCCTTGCACCCCAGCTGATTATATGATTCTATGGTTCTATCCTGTCCACTAAAGGTATATTGTTTCTTCTCACTAGATTTTGATCTGCTGTTGTTGGTCAGAATTTGTCACTAGTGACATTCTGTAGCATCAACTGGGTAATGATATTTATCACAAAAGAAAAAGTGCTTTTCTCAACAGAAATCTGAACACACACCCTATAATTCTAGAAAAAATCTTTTCCTTGAAACAACGCTGTCTTGTGCCAAGTATTCCTCCCAGATCTTAAGGAGAAAGAAGACAAAATGAGGGGACATATTACAATGAAGCATGGTCAGTTTTCCAGTTCTTTAGCAGTATACTTGTATTTCCACTATCCTTTTATAAAACATCACAGTTTTGTATAGCATGTAATTTTCTAGCAAGACACATTTTTGCAACTGAGCCCATCAGTCTCTGTGAAAATATATTTTAAAAAGCACAAAACATATGAACAGGCAGTGACAAGTGAGGAAAAAAAAAAAAGGATGAGAAGCAGCTCTTTGATATGAAGGTGAGACAAGAAGGAGGAGGAGGTGCTCCAGCTGACAGAGCAGAGAATCCCCCGCAGTCCCTGGAGGGCATCATAGTAAAGCAGGCTGCCTCCCTGCAGCCCTTGGAGAGCCATGGCTGCTCTGCATGCCCATGGAGGGCTCCATGCCACAGCAGGTGGATGTGCCTTGAAGGAAGCTGCAGCTTGTAGAAGGAGGACCAGAAATCCATCCTTGACCTTTAGCACATAATGGAAGAGTAAGTTCAAATGTTAAAGAGCTGATAACTCTAATCTACTCTCTTTCCAGTTATTGTCATAGGTAAGAAAGAAGAAAATATAAGAATTAAAAGCCTTAATATTTTAGTCTGAGGCTCCCATTCTCCCTGCTCCCCCCTTCAAAATTTAGTTTTATATGAAATAAAATTCTCTATAAATTTCTTAAGGCTTGATGTTCAGGCTTTATAGAAAATAGGGACTGCAAATAACTCTTGTCACTGTGCATTTTTTCCTTTTCACAGAACTTAAAAAATAAAGTCACTGTTTTCTAAGGACTCATGGAAATCAATTGATAGAGGTGGTGAGAATTAAGAGTATAATTAATCTGAAATGAGAATATCATTGATCTACCACAGTTTTGTATAAGTTCTTTACCAGGAACTCTAGACTTTTAAACAGATTTGGGACACAATAGTTATCTATGGCAACAGTTTAGTATGCATAATACATTCATCTTTAAATAGCTCTATCTGTTTTATAGTTATGACTTACATTTTAAATTTTATTTGAAAAGAAATATTTGTGATTCATATAATTTCCAGTTCTGAAGCATTCCAGTTGTTGACAGTTTTTGCTGTCTCCTGAGGGCAGAAAAATTGTCTTTATACCAATACTGAAACAAACTAGTTGGAAAAACTATTTTTCTTCATTCTTTTCTGTCTATTCTAACAGGCACAGCAGCAAAACCACTGCTATGAGTCTGTTATACTTGCTTATTGGAATATGTTATTGTGGTTATAACAATACCCTGAACATTAAGAACAACAGGATTATATAATGAAGTAATGAAGTGCTCTGGTTGAAAGTAAAATTCATTTTAAGGATATGAGTTTGGGGGCTAGCACAGCAAGATCTCAGAAATTCAGTGCTATCTTAGTTCTCTGATTCAGAAACAAGTGAAGCAATTCAGGAGTGTCCTCCTGTGAAAATAGTTTACAGATCCTTCTGCACAACAGTTAACAACCAGCATTAGAAATGTGTGCAAATAAATTACTAGCCACTGCAAGTTTGCCATCCATGAGTGGATGGTATCTTTTTTCTGTTCTATAGGTTTGGTTCTCAAAGTCAATGGGTATTTCTCCTGGATCTGAAGGTAATAAAACCAAGGGAATATTTGGTAAAAACTGTCCAAATTACACCTTAATGTGAACCAATTAGTCTAACTTGGGTTGCTTACATACAATTTGCTTCCTAAGTACTATGGCAACTAAAGAATGATTATGTCAATGACAAATCATCTTTTGCAAGAAGACATGCATGCATGTTTAATACACAACTATGGAATGCATTTTTTATTAAAGGATTTTTTTCATGAAATCTCTCTACATTTAATTTTTCCAATCATTGAACTCTGAATTCCTTAAAATATGAAAAATCTGTCATTAAAACCAACACCTTGCTTTCCAAATATCAACTATCACAAATATATTTGGCTAGATAGTACCAATCAGTATAGGCAAATTGTAGGTATAACCTTGAAAATAGATTTTCTTTTATCAGTGTTTATATTTTTACAAATGTCATTCTTATACAAATATAGTTAAATTGATAAAATAATAGTAATTGTTTCCAGAGATTTTGACTGCTAATAAGATAAGAAATCTACTTTGGAAATTTACCTAAGCTCATTTGCTTTACAAGAGGCTTGTGAGAAGTGGAATGTAGGCAACAACCTGGTAAGAAACCCATTCCAAAATTACCAGTTGAATACCATCTCATGACTTGATTTAATGATCTTAGAAAATTCTTGAGTGTTGTTAGTAAAAACACATTTCAACTGAAGAAAGAACTTGTACGTTTGTTCATTTGTTGGATTTTTGGAGGTTGATATTGGAAGCATAATCACTACAAATACAGTGAAATAAATATATATTGATTCTTCAGCCCCATAAAAATGTTCAATAGAGGCTTTGTTTGTAAGAGCTATGTAATAAATACACAATTAAATTACAGACACATACTTTTGGATAGACAAATCATAAATCTACCTTCTTGAAAATCAGTACATCAATCATAATAGAAATTATATGAGCAATAAATGAAATTGCAAGCTGGTTTTAATTAAAAGGTAATAGTGCAAATATGTCATGTATATTTTTTCAAGATCATATTGCAGTGCTTCTGCCAACTACAAATACTATCAGAAAGGCTGAAAATAAATACCTTTCATTGCACTTAGTCTAACTACAGCATTTTTCACTTAAATAACCAGCAGTATATCTGGTTAGTATAACTTATTATATAAGTTATTATATAAGTTATATAATATATTGCATATTATATAACTTATATATATATATTATATAATATATATAATATATTATATATAACTTTATATATATATTATATATATATATTATATATAACTTATTATATAAGTTATATAATAGTATAACTTATTATATAAGTTCCTATCGGGCCTTCTGAATTAGTACTTTGAAGTTACTAAAATGCATGAACCATAGTATAATTTAAAGTAATTTGGTGTGAAAAAAATGTTGAGCATATATGGTGCCCTTTCCATAATTTCTAGCTTGCAAAATAAGAAAATAGCCATTATTATAAATATGCAAATTACAATATATGCAGCGTCTATGCAAAGCATGCACCATAAATTCAGGTAGAAATTACGATTTATTAAAAGACGGATAACTGAAGAGAGCAGAGCAGAGGCTGGGCTGCAGCACATCACTACTGTTCTTTGTCCTCATCTGGCAGAACTCTATTGAGCTGGAAACTTCATTTTAACCTTAGTTTAAATAATGACTAAGAGCACATACATTTAAATAACCTTCTCCAGGTCTTTCCATTTCTTCTATTTCCTTTTACAATACAGAGAACTTATGCCACAGACTGCAGAGGCACAAAGTAGTGACTAAAGGAACTTGTCTATCAATTGCTAAAAGATAAGTGGTTTTCCCACCATGCTTCTTCCCTTCTCTTTTGGAAAATCTAAAATTTTGTCATCAGAAACTGTAAGGTCATATATCACAATATCCAATACATACTATGAATTATGTAGAATAAATATTGTTCTCCATAACATCCTTACACGACCCTTTTAAAAACTTGACTTTCAGTAGGAAAATTTGGTTATTTAATCTTGGGTATTTAGACTCAGTGAAAATTAAGTTCTCCACATTTCAAAAGTAAATTGCTAGGAATTGCTTGTGAGGATTGCTTCTTCAGCAATATGTTTTAAAAGTTTTTGCCAAAACATAGGAATGAAATTTGGAGTGTAGGAAAAGTCTATTAAACCAATTAAACAAATTAGGAAAATTTAAAGAAACTGAGCTGATTTGTACAATAATGTAAAGACACATATATATTCATAAATAAATATTAATATTTTATTCCTTTCATTCCTCATAGAAATATTACAAGTAATATTTTCAATTACAACTCATAGAACAAAGTGTTGCTACTTACTTCGTACAGAAAATCATATTAGAAACAATATTCAGGCCAAAATATTTTCAGAAGCAATATGGTTTCAAATAGACTTGGATACATTCTACTCTTTAAATTGCCAAGAGTTACCCTTATATTGTGGAAGGTCAGTGAAAAAGTGGCAACTGAATAAAATGTTTCATTTGGTAGTTTGTTTGTGAGTTTGAGTTTTTTGGTTCTAGTTTTTTGGATTTTTTTGCAACTGAAGGTGGATTTTTTCGTGGTTTTTTTTTTTTCTTTTGCTTTGTTTTATTTTGCTTCTAACACAAGATATATTTCTTATTTATAATGTTAATCAACCATATCAGGAGATATTTAGGTTTTCATTTGGAAAGTATGTAAAACAACAGTTTTTATAGAAGTTAGTGCCTAGAATGCAACATGAAACAACTCTCTGGAAATACATTTTTAATGTCAGTTTTTTCAAAAATAGACTAATTCACGGAAAGGTGTGTTTCAACCTTGAAATATGGGTACAAGTTACTAGCTGAACATTTTTGTTTCCATAGTTCTAAATAAGATTTGATTTGATGGAAACCCTATTAAAGAAAATGGTATTTCAGAATCTTTGGTTTCCACAGGACACTATTATCTAGAATACTAGGGAAAAACTGACTGAAATTAAAATTCTCTCCTTTTTCAGATGACCAAGTAATCATTGTACCCCTTGTTAGACACTTGGGACTAGCCATTTATTTAGAGCAGAATTCTTTACATTGCTTTGTAAATGTGGCAATTTGTTCTAAATATTTTGACTTTTCTGAAGAATACTGGAAACCAAAATATATAACAATCAGAATCAGAACATTAAAAATTAATTCACCACGAAAAAAACTTGATAGTAGATGAGGAGATGTACTTATTTTTTCAAGTCTAGATTCTAATAGTGGGGTAACTGCCCTTTGAGCAAGATGGCAAAAATAAGCATATGAACATGTTGCTCTCAAAAGTCTGATGAGAAGCTCTGGTTTGAAAATTATGAGTATGTTCTGGGATTCTGGAAATGACACTAATTGGTTTTTGATCAATGGTGGGAGAAATAGTGGAGAAATATAATGGGAATACTCTTTTCGTGGATTTTTCTTCTACAGACACCACCATAAATACTTTATAATATTGTACAAATGACAGAGCAGTCAATTGGATCATTTCTGGAAATTTTTGCCAATGTTCCAAAAAAATAAAAAACGCTTATGCAAATATTAGCAAAAAAAAAATCTTATCCAAAAAGCATTAAATTATAGATTGTAGAGGCTATTAAAAATGCAAAAAATTGCCAATGGGAAGCTAATAGGTGGCTAAACATGTATCCACAGTGTATATGTCTCTAAAGAAATACTCTAATACAAAAAGTCATTAATTTTTTATATCATAATCTTACCCTCTTTCATATTTTAAATGTGAATGAAAAACCAAATTAATAACTCCATAAATATATCTCTGATTCATCTTACATATAAAGGAAATATTTTTTCACTGGTTTTCTCTAAGTTCTGCTGCCTGCATTACACATTTATTTGCATGCCTTTCTGCTTCTTTCTGCTGTCAATACTGTGCAACTCATGCCATTTACAAAGAGTATGATTTCTCTCACTTAGGTAAATGTATTTAATCTTTAGGGTCCCTTTATATTAAATTGACAGAAAAGCAATTGATTTGTTCCATCAAACATTGATTCTTTTTATAAAGGTCACCTTGAGAAAACTTTTTTCTGCTAGGATTCAACTCAAGGATTGAAATAATTGAGAAGACTATTAGGCACTGGAGCATGGACAGCCCTTCAGCCTCTGTGGATATATAACACAGAATAAAATTATCAACTTTCTAAACTTTATTGACTGTACTGAACAGAATTCTGACCATAATCTGTTTCTCATGTAGATACCCCCTTTAAAGACACAGTAAGATGAATCTCACCTCCTACTCTGTACAGGTATTTGTATTTCTATTGACTATTTAGGAAACTTAGATGAATTTCAGATGTCTGAAATTAGGTGAGACAAAGCCAGCTCTCAACATCTGGAAACCCCTCCCTATAAACTGCAAAACACACAATGCTACAGTTCTGTAAAATTTGCCAAAGCAATGACTATAGTATTAACTGTGTGTAAAATACTTGCACACAGATATTTTTCAAGATATTCACAAGATATTCTTCACACAGAAAGATGTGAAGACACATCTTTTATCTCTTCAGTGAATAAAACCCCCAAAATAGATTACATTTTTGAATTTAGTACTCTTCCTGTTACAATTATTTAACTTTGCGTGGCTTAATTAAAAGTCATCCAATTCAGAGAAAGATTGGTAAAACCAGATAGGAAAGAAAATCAGAAATTGGTTACTCAGAGTGTGAGTAGGAAGACAGGGAAAGATTTAAAAGAGTAAGGAAACTAAACAGAAGCAGTGACAATGAGAGACATCCTGCAAGTTTCCTGTGGGGATTATGTATTATTCAATCAGTGACAAAATTATAAGAGCCTGCACATTTGATGTCTCACCACGGGAACACAATAGTCATTGTGCATGCTCATAATTGCCAAAGTAACACAGCAAAGAGAAGGAAATATACAGAATAATATAACTGAGTAATAACACTTTTTCAATACCTGGAATTCAGGTAGTGAATTATTCAAGTAACCATTTTTATATTGTAAAGCAGCAGATATAGACAACCTGGTAAACTGCATATATGTATCACTTGTGATCAGAAAATGATTTGCAGAAAACTGCAGATTCTAGTTTTGATCAAAAGTTTCTGAATATCACATAAGAAAGTATAAAAATGCAAATCAGAACATTTGGGTAAAGTACCAGGATCCAAGGATCAAGAAATTTGTCAAGGCTGAAAAAGCACAGCTGAATTCTCACAAGCTCAGCCTATGGTAACAAATTAACTATGAATCAGAGTTTTGTCTATTACTGAGGGCAACTCTGTGGAAAAACCTGCATTAATACTGTTAAACTATTAAACTCTGTTATGCTGCAGGACATCATGAATACATCCACAGTGCCTTTTGGGGGTCATCCATAGTTAGTGTCAACTCCACAACTGTCCTAAGAAATGCTTTAGGAGACTGTAACTGGCACAAGCTTTTCAGGGACCATTCCAGCAGACTAACAGGATATGAAATAACATCCAGGAGCATTTCCAGGAGCTTTATTTAATAATATAGATGCAACCAAAGGCTTCACAATTGATGCTGTTTACCCTTCCATTTACTTTTCAACTCTTTACTTCAAGATTAGGCAGCTTGCATAACTGCACATTCAGTAAACCTCTCTAGCTGGTCATTCCATGATTTCTCAGTCTGACGCCCTTGAATATTAAGTGTGCATCTTGCTCTCATTAATAGCTTTCCTTCTGGCATGCTGCTTCTCTGTACACCTGGGTATACTAATTGGAAACTGCTTCCTATCTGTTACACCAGTTCATAATCCCAGGCTTACTTGTGAGGTGTGAAGACTAAGGCATGGCTCAAGAAGGCTTCATTACAAATGCCTGTTAGTCCACTATATGATTTTCATTTTAAGTTGCTTAGCAACCTTCCTCTGGTATCAATCCCTGCGTACAGATTGGCAAAAGGCTTTACAAAGGAAAATCAGATAATCAAGGAACAGGAGAGGTATCTGAAAAAAGTCTGCATGTGAAGGGATCAATTTTTTAAACTTGTTTTTGTGATTTTTTCATGCCTGTTCATTTCTTCACTGATTATTAATAGAAGACCAAAGATGCCATTGTGGTAGGTGCACCTCTGCAGCTTAAGATGATGTCAGGAATGAATGAATTAAAAAAAAAAAAAAAAAAAAAAAAGAGAGAGAGAGAAAAGGATTTGTGTCATGACAGTTGTAGACTGAAGGATCTAAATGCAAAAACCCATCCACTCTTCCCTCTAAGTTCCTAGTGGGCTATTTATTTACTACTGTATGCTTTCTAGAAAGGAAATTTTTGAGTGTTAATAATGGGCTTATTTTTAATGCTGTTCAGCTTTTTTTTTTCTCATTGGTACAAATTCCATAAATGAAGAGCTGTGCAGTTCTGGAAACTGGAACTACTTTACAATGCGGACTCAGGTATTTACCATAGGCTTGCATTAAAGACGCTTTTAACTTGTTTTAATTTGAATGATTTTATAAAAGGTTGAAGTTGTGGAAAACCTTGCATAATTTTCTTTAAACATATATATCTGGACATAGATACTGTATTGTGCCATGGAATGTTATCAAAATTTTCTCCTTATGCTGATGTGTACTTACATCTGGAGTCTAGCAACAGAACCAACAGAAGTAACATATCCAAGACAGTGTAAAATCAGCTACTTCCAAACAAATAGAAATGTTGCACCTCTCTTTGACAGCCTTTTGATAAAGGGCATGTGTAGTTCCCTTATGCATTCAACTAGAGTCTTAATGCTTTGAAGTACAGTTTTTTACAGGCATGGGAATGGATCCTTGAATGAGCTGTTATAAAGCACAGAGAGCTCCCATCCAGCTTCAAACACTTCCCTCTCAGTACATGACTCCCATGGTTCTTATCTCAGATGTCCTTTTGGTGTACTCACTAATAGCATAAGGAAATTTAATTCGAAAATTTCTCCTTTTTTATATTGTACAAGATTGAATTTGGCAACGGAAGGCAGTGATCAGAACAAGACACAATACTCATCAACTATCAGACTCCAAAAATTTAGAATAATGATGGGGAAAGGATTGTGAGCAGGAGGATAAAAGCCATAGAAGTATTAAACCTCTCATAAACCCTTTTTTTTTTATTCCTTAGGTATTCCACATGTTGGAGGGATATGGACTCAATTACTAATAGCTACTGAAAGAAAAAGGATAAATTGGGATTTACGTCAGTGACAATTTGATTCCTTAGTCTTGTGTCTGAGCCTCTGTCTCTACTTCTCTGTCTATTTAAATAAATCTGTAACTTGATTTACTATATATTTTGACTGGTTTTGCTGCAAGAGAAAGTGAACTCATGTGAAGCTGGGCTGATGATGAAGAGCTTATGGTGCTCACCACCTGAAAAAAATACTTTCTGCTTAGGCTAGATGAGTCAGTGCTGGCTTCTTGTGGCTTGGGGGCAGCCATCCACAATGACGTGCCACTGGGAGCTTAGTCCGTATTACTGATTATCCATAGAACTTGAGCAGTTTTCCTGGTCAGATGAATGCTGACGCCACTACAGGAAAGGCCAGGCATTGCTGTCAGGCCTGTGAAGAGATCGTGTCCTTGTAGAAATCTGTCAGTACTGAATTCTTGCAACATGTGCTCTCAGTGAAGGCATTTATTGCATGCAGTACTTCTGACTCCTATATCCTTATCCTGTAGACAATGTGGTGACAGTGAAGAAAGAGAAAACTGTCTGTCTATCTTCTCAGGCTCACTCAGAACTTCCTTTATATGTTTTTCTTTGACAATCCCATCTATCCCTAGTTTGGCCCTCTCCTCCAATCAATGTCTTATAGGTCTTCTTACACCTTACAGGACAAAGTGGAAAAACACTACCATCCTACATGCTGCTCAGTGACAGAGCAATTTCCAGCTGTCAGCATCTGTGAACTCTTAGAGCAAGAAGTTAAGCATGTAAACCATCAACCACACTGCACTACATATAGCAACTGCAATATTTATTGGCTGAACATATGTGATATCTGCATGATCTACCTAATTGGTTTTAGCTGTGACAGACAGGAACCGTGGTGTCCAGGCGTGCTGGGTTTTGCAAACTTTCTACTTCTGTAAGATTAGAAGATATGACACTTCTCTCAGAATTGTCTTAGAGAGGCAACAGCTTTTTGTCCACAAAAATTGAATCTTCTACTTTCTAGAGAGTTCATCTGGCGTTAGGGGAAAAAGGTCTTGCTAGCAGAGAAGGAAAAATAAACCTCCAAGGTTTGTGGTTTTCGCGAAGGAAAAATAAACCTCCAAGGTTTGTGGTTTTCGCAAAGCAGGGTAATGATGGATTTGAAGAAGGAGCAAGACTGAGAAGAAATGTGGAGGGAATGAGTAGCAGGAGGAGGTTTTAGTATGATGCCCTGAAGCACTTTTCCTTTGTGTGGTTGTACTGTCATCTTGATAAAGCTGGGTCACCAGAATCACTCCAGTTGAAGGCTGTCTATCCATAATATCTTCCATTGTGTAAATAGGGAAGTAGGATGTCTACCTTTAGGCAGCTATCTCACGATAAAATGCAGTTTTGAAAAAGCACTAGCCTAAACTGAGGTCTCTAGGAAATAGAATCACACCCCAACAGAAACTAATGTGGAAGTAGGAGCGGTCATTGTGAGCCAAAGGATCACCCCGCAGTCTCTCTCAAATTTCCTACAATGAATATGAGGAGAGTACTTTAGAGGATCACAAAAATATGGTTGATGTACTATAGAACCTTCAAGGAAAATAAGCATGGGGAAAAAATAACAGGGAAAATAATCATTATGGGTTTAACAATTAGCAACTGAGAGGAACTACGAAGTCTCTGAGTCCCATTCAGATATTGCAGGAAAGAAATGTTATAAGGTGATGTCAATTACTGCATTATAGATGCTGTACAGCCATCACATCTCTTATTATCACATTTTCATTTGCTGCATTTGGCTAGAGTCTGGAACACTGACATTTAAAACTAATTGATTGGGAGAAGTGCTTCTAAGTCTAAAATTAAAATTGTGTGTATATGTTTCAGGAGTTCAGTTGGGAAGCAAGATATTGTCTAGCATCTAAATATGTAATTAAACAAAGGCTCCTTAATTATACTATGCTCATTAACTCATACCTATAATAAATGCCTATCTTTAAATATTTATATGATTGAATTCATGTTGCTGAATAATGTGCTTTAAATGATTTCTGTTTAAAAAAAAAAAACCATTACTGTGCATATTGCCATTGTAAATCTGGAGAGGTGGTAATAACTCTATGGATTGCAGGGTTTAGGGGTCTTTTTTTAAGATGGACAACTACAAATTATATTAGTGTAATTTAATGTCAAGTTTTATGTTAACAAGGGTGACCAAGAATGCCCTGCAATAGGGAACCAGGAGATTTGAGGGGATTGTTCTAAATAGAAAGTTATTTCAGCTTTTGGTCAAAGCAAGCCTAGTCGTTGCAGACTTGGAAGCCTCAAGGCAGGTAGGTGTTTCTCCTGTCCTATTTTTCGGTATATCCAATCTTGTTTACAGCTGCAATGAGGAGATACATTCAGTTATATGTATTATATATTCAGATGATAACAGCTAAGCTGTTATCATTCTGCTACTCTCCTGTCCACAGCATCAGCAGAAGAATTAATTTGTTAGTTTCTCTATTGTTTGTGAAAAGGTATGAAATATAATTTTCAAGTTAGACTCAAATTTTTTGTTCAGCTATAATTGCTGTATAACAGGGTATGAGTTTTGAGCTTTTGTGCACACCCAATGCACTTAAGTCATTAGTTCTTGGGGTGGTCCAGAAATTCCCTGTGAAGCTATCTGCATAGTTGAGATAATGGACTGACTGGAGAGAAGTTTATTGACTGAAATCTTAGTCATCTTCCCAACAAAACCTTTGACTAATTTGCAGAGGACCTCTCCAGGTCAGAATTTCAAACTCTCCCTAAGATTTTCCCATATGAAATCGGTCATCTGTACCAGTCTGTATGTGCAAAGTATTGACTAACATCTTGGGTGAAAAACCTGACCTTTTCAGAAACTCCAAAGAGTTCCTGTGCAGAACTGACCAACCTTTGAGTTAATAAGACCCCTGTAAAGCCACTATAAATAGTTTGTGCAGATACAGAAATGGTCACATGTATTTGCGGTTTATATTTTAAAGTGAACATTCAGTTATATTTTTCCTTATTTTTACCATTCTTTCTGAGAATGAGGGACATATTCTTTTTAGCCTTTTATTTTTTACTAGACATTTTTTTTCTATCTTATGATAGAAAAAATTAATTAATTTTTAATGTAAATTCTGTGAAATATTAAGTAAGCAAATAAAGTATCTCATTAATGTATGACAGTCAAGAAAAAGTTATTTCAACTTTTGAAACATAAATTGTTGGAAATATAACTAAAGATATCCACAATTCATATTCTGAAATAAGTACACTGAGATAAGCTTGTTGCAGTCAATATTTTAGGCAAGACTGCAATAGTGTATAAATTATCCTAGGTGTGCTGTATTACTAAGCCTGTTATAAAGTTGCACAAATAAAGCCCACACAGAAATAGAAAACTTAATAGTAATCATGTACCACAATTAAATTTCCTCCCAAGCTTTTCCAGTGAAGTTTCACACAAGTATCAAATACCAGAACGCGTATTGCCTTCCTAGTCCATTGATTTTTTTTATCCCCTTTATTTTAGTCCATAGAGTAAGAATAGAATTGAACTTCTGAAATAATAGATTCAACTAATACAAACTCTGTGTATGTTATGATGTAACCCTATCTTTCACGAGAAATTTCATATTTATATCTCCATGATTAGCAGACTTGTTTCACCATTCGAATGAAATATACTCACAAAATACAAAGTCAGACTTCATTTTGTCTGTTTAGGGTTGTTTTGGTTTTCTGTTTGTGCTTTAGATTTTTGGAGTGATTGATTTCCTCTTGGTCTTTTCGTTCTGTCAGAGAAACAAAGCATAGAGTTTTTATCAGCAATAAATTGTTACTTTCAGTTGTCTTTAGGTATCTAGAGTACAGATCTGCACTTAGAATCATAGAATTCTTTAGGTGGAAAAGCTCTTTAAGACTGAAGTCCAACCACTTACAGCACTGCCAAGTCCACCACTAAATCATGTCCCTAAGCGCCACAGCTACATATCTTTTGCATACTTACAGGGCTGGTGACCCAACCACTTCCCTGGGCATCCTGTTTCAATGCTGGACAATATGTTTGGTGAAGAAATATTTCCTAATATCCAACTTGAATTTCCCCTAGTTCAACTTGAGGTCGTTTCATCTTGTTATCACTTCTTATTTGGGAGAAAAACTGATCCCCATCTCACTAGGTTCTCCTTTTAGATAGCTGTAGAGGGCAATAAGGTGTCCTCTGTATCTCCTTTTCTCTAGATGAAACAACTAAAGTTCCTTTAGATGCTCCTCATTTCACTCCAGCCACTTCACCAACTCTGTTGTCCTTCTCTGGACATACTTTTGTACCTCAGCGCCCTTCTTGTAGTGAGGGGCTCTCACAGAGAAAGTGCTATACTTTTCTCATAAAAGCAAAGGAACAATACACTTTATTGATATAAAACAGTGAGTTGAACAACTTTAATGGTAAATGACACAGAAGGTTAACAAGATTTGATGACAAGGTACACTTGATTTTTTACTGCATAGCGTCAGATAAAACTATCAGCAAGACCCTCCCGTTAAGTCATGAGGTTTTGGAAGAAACCCTTTGCTTTTTAAATTCCTTCTCAGAGAGTGATCTGGGTATGGCTGGATGCAATCCCAGTCCCTAACTTGTTCAATGGCTTATATCTAAAGGATTAGATGTGCAAAATCATTCCTTTATGAAACTCAGCTAAGATTTCAAAGTTTAGCATGCTATTAATCTCTTACCAAGGATCTGTTACGGCAAAGAATCTCTCAGCCTCATGGAGTGACCTTGAGACACATCCCTATTAAAGGGGAGATACTGGTGTACAGACCATAGCTGTGTGGGAAAGTTCAATGGATCCTGAGCTGTCGACTATTTATGAAGTAATTATTGACCCATAGTCATATCTGCATACCAGCAAGAGATCTGGGTCACTGTCTCCAGACAGCCCTTGGCTATCAGGTTGCTATTGGTCACCTTGTCATAGAAGGAGAGTGGGCTGGTCAGGCAGGATCTGCTTTTCATAAAGCTGTGCTGCCTTGATATGATCAAGGTTGTCCTGTATGTGCCATGTGAAGGCACTCAAGATGATCTTTTTACACTGAAACAAGTGCCAATATAAAATAGGCCATTTTTTGTCTCAACAATTTTGCTATTAAATGAAAGTTCAAATTTAGATGTTAACTTTATTCATAGTCCTTTTTTGCCCGTTTATTCTTGCACCAACATTTATCCTATACCTTTAATAACTCTTATTTTTATGCTCTTTTACTACTGTCTTTTCCAGCTTCACTTTATCTATTTTAACATTGTTAGTAGCCCTTGTAGCTCCTACTCCTAAACATAATTTTTATAGTCTCCTAATCAGACAGGTCATCTTTCTCTGGGCACAAGGATGCATTAGAAGACTGACTTGAAAGCAACCCTGCATAAAGGGATCTGGAGGGCCAACTGACAGCAAGCTCAGTAGGAACCAGCAGTGTGCCCTGGCAGCCAAGATGACAAAATGCATCCTGGGGTGCACCAGGCAAAGTTTAACCAGTCTGTAGAAAGAGGTGATTATCCATCATCCTGTGTTCAGCATTGCTGCAGCCTCACCCTGGAGTGCTGTGTGCAGTTCTGGGCCACACAGGGTTAAGGTAGTCCAGTGCATCCAGAGGAGTTGGAAGGAATGTCCTCTGAGGAGCAGCTGAGGACTTTGTTTTATAGTTTAGAGAAAAGGAGGCTGAGGGGTGACCTCATTGCTCTGTACAGCTTCCTGAGGAGAGGGAGAGGAAAGCATTGAGGTCTTTTTGGTATCTAGTGACAGGAAGCACTTCTTTACCAAGAGGGTGGTCAAACACTGGAACAGGCTTCCTAGAGAGGTGATCAATCCCCCAAGAGTGTCAATTTTTAAGAAGCACTTAAGCAATGCTCTTAACAACTTTTGTTCAGTAGTAGTAGCCAGGGAGTTGGACTGGATGACTGTTGTAGAGACCTTTCAACTGAAACAGAGTATTCTGTTCCATTCTCTTTTCTGAATCTTTGTATAATAATTCTGATATCTACTGGGAGTAACAGGGCACTTTTTATACTTTTCCTTCATTTTTTCCACATCTGTATTAATTTGACAGGGTACAGTCACAGTCACAGAAGTAATATTCTACTGATCAGCTTTCAGTTAATCTAGTAGAAACTCGCTCTAAAAGTTCCTATACACATGACCCCACTAAATTTTGTCCCATTTATATTACTGTATTTTGGAAGTTCATCTCATTATTCCTTTATATGATATTCAGGTCTTGTTATGTATTAATGATGTCTCCCAAGAAATAAGGGTAGAAACAGTTCAGAAAAGACAGAAGCATTGACTGATATTTTTCTATTTTACTAATGGGAAACAATAGAGAAAAAAATAAACATTCATAAATATAAAATAAAAAGTCCAACATTATTAGAAATAGTATTTTCCCTAAATTTAACCTTCCAATTGTTCTCTTTCCAATTCCCACACTGTCTCTCCCAGTGTTACACCTGTTATATAGCATTTCTAAGAAGCTTATGGCTTCCATTCATTTATTTCACTGCTCTGCCTAAGGATACAGAGCTATGATCCTAAGTCACTTCCTCCACTAACTTTACAATTATGAGCTACAGAGCATGAGTTAAAAAGTCACATTTGAATTAATCTCAGCTCTTATTCATGCAGACTTGGAAGTTTACACAGGATACAATCAGTGTAATCCTTCCTAATGGATTTGATAAATATGAGATCAAGCAGAGTCCCTTCAAGAATAACCCTGCTAGGATAAACAGACTTCAGCATGTTTAAAGAACACAGTATCCTGACTGCTGCCTCGACATCCATTCCAATTCCCTTTTTATGGGGTAAAGCAGCAGTCCATGATAGTGTCTGATACGGGATAGCTGAGAGCTTGCAAATAAAGTCTGTTTTGCAGGCAGACTCTTTTAACACATAACTGATAAAGAAGGAACATCCTTATGTACTGTTATTTAGCCTGGGGCTGGTGTTAAAAAATTATTTCAGAAAAGTCAAGATATTAAATGTTTAAAAATGGATGAGTGGGCATCCATTTGTTGCTATTCATCACTTTTCTAATTTTCAAAAGCATTTTATGAGTGTTGGTAGTCATGTCCTTTGCACTTGCTGAAAAAAATTTAAAATGTTAAGAGTGCTCTAGAACTGGAGTTTTCACTGGAGTAAAATGACACTTATGAAGGTATTAATTTTATTTTTGTAAATCTTATAAAATGTTTTACCAAATACACATAAGAAATTAAAATTAATATGAATTCTCTTTAACAAAATATTTTTGTTGAAATGTTGGTAAATGCTTTTTGCTGGTTTTGTGTAAAGCTGGCAAGTGGATTTACATAGTTTCAAATATTAATGCATAAAATCAAAGATGCAGTTCTTCTATAACATACTAATAATTATTTTTAATAATAAATAATGTATTTATTGGGTTTTGATGTATAATTACATTTTTAAAAATTAAATAACCTATTTTCTAGGAAAATATTTTAGGTAAGGTACACTGCTTTTCAGTCCTATTCTGTTACCTGTGAAGTCAAATGAAAGTTCTGTAAAAGATAATGTAGCATAAAATAGCCCATAAAATCAAGTACTTCAGATACATAGGACACCAGTAAATTAAAGAAGACATGTAACTTTTGATTTTTTCTGGGTTAGACTGGCATGCCTTTAGCTACGGACTAGTGTCAAAAGAAATATTAATCAACTCCCCTGTAATGACTTATATTAAAATACTGCAGTTGGATAGGATATGTTAATTATTTTGCATTTTGTTATTCTAAGAGTAATTCTGAATGCCATTTTGAGATGCATTTTGTTCAATATCTGTATGGGAGTAAAAAAATTTGCAATTTGCTAATATGGTTTATCACACTTTTTTCTTTGCACACTGCTCTCCAATCAGAATGTTCTTTGAATTCTAAATCTGAAGGGATAGAATTGCATACTGAAAATAGGATTGCTCAAAAAAATCCTTCTAAATAATGACCAGATTATTGAATCTGTAGCCTATGTGTTTTAGTTTGGTTTGGGTTGAGTTTTTCCTCCTTTTGGGAGTTTTATGACAGTGATGAAGGTGTTTATAACTACGTGCTATCTGGTAATTAAAAGCCATAGTGTCACTAGAGTTCCGGAATGAAATCTGAACTTCACTGTTTGAGATGACACTGGCATATAAAAACCACTTTAATCTCAAACACATGTGCACTTTTAAAAGTTGCATAACGTAGCTGTCTCAAGGGGTAGACTGGCAGGAAGGTCAGATGGGTCAAAGCAGCAGTCACAGCTGCGTGGTGTGTGATCAGGGAGCTGGGCCGCGGGCTCCTGTGAGTATCACCTTCATGCCTTTTTCTGCGGTCCCATCAGCCCTGTGCTGGGCCCTTTCCTTGTGCACCCCAGCAACCTCTCTTCCCTCACCAATGCCTTTCTGCATGTCTCCACCAGCACCTTGCACAGCCTCCAGGTGTGTCTCCATAAGCACCCAGTCCCATCTGTGTCCACAAGTGTCTATCCCCACGTGTCTCCCCGGCTGCCTCTCCTCAGCATGTTTCCTCATGTACCTCTTCACATACATCTCCCAAAGTGTTTCTCCCCAGTGTGTCTCCTGTGCCTCGTGGCTCTCCCTCTTTCCTAAATACATCATGAGCCAGAGCACATGGGGCTCCCCTGCCTGGCTGCAGTTTGGGCTGCAATGGGATATTTACAGCAGCATCAACCGAACCCTCAGGATGTTCTCCTTTCAGCACACCTGGCAGCTCCCAGCTACCCAAACCTGCCACTTAGATCCAATACATGAACATCTAACAGCAAATTTTCCTATCTCTTTTCCTTCCCTCCTCACTTTTTTCAGAGCTCAGTCTCATACTTTGCTGCTAAGATTTAAGACTTTCTTAGTGGATAATGATTTTCATTGTTTCTACTATATGTGAAATACTGACTTTTTCCTTGTAGTAGGCAGGTTTACTGTTTTTATTCACTTGTAAACTAGTTACTTCCTGATCTGAAAAGGAAGGATTGGGTTGTGGGTTTTTTATCTTTTTCTTCCAAACACATAACTTTCCTTAAAGCAACAAATTTTCACTTTTTGAGTCAGTTCAAAAAGGTGCTTTATAGTAAAGCATTAGCAGCCAGAGCTAAAGCCAGGACACAAGGCTGTATATTGTTAAGGTTACCAGAATCATTATTTTGCAAAAACTTGAGAGAGATGTCTTGGCTTTTTTTTCAGGGGTAAGATTGAGCTAGACAAATGCAGTGCTAAATTGCATTTTTTAACATTTAAAGCATATCAGATGATTTATATATATATGTGTTTTATAAGCAAGACATATTAAGAAAAGGAAAAGGGAAAAATCCTTGTTAGGATTTGATTGGAGCATAACTACTATAGATTCTTGGTATGTTTCTGTTTTACAATGCATAATCACCTTGCTTATGCATTTCTTGCTTATAATTTTGTGAACAACAAACTCAAAAAAATGAAAACAATGCAAGCAGGATGTGCAATTCTGAAAAGTGTCCTTTCTTGCTCCTAATGGTTCGTTTTGTTTTGTTTCTGTCATGGTATCTCTTTCTTTACTTTTTGATGTTTGACTTAGAGAAGCTGTAAATGGCTGAAAGGTTCTTTTTACATTTATTTAGATTCCAGCTGGGACTTTATGTATGAATTAGCTTGAGGCTATGATAGTGAACAAAACCATGAAATATAAAGTGCCGTCTTAGCATTGGAGGCCACTTTCTACAGAGATTATTTATAAAGTCAATTAAACAGTCAACAAATATTCTACACCTGCCAAAAACTTTAAGAAACCCTTACTGTCAGATGCAGCTTCATATACATTGTATAAAGACGTCTGAGTCTATCCACTAAAGAAAAATGGAAGTGTTCTATGTGGAGCAGTTTTACAATGCTTTTCTGCTTCCTGTCTTTCTGACTCACCTGTTTCCTAGAGAGTCCTAAGACATATGAGCACATGGAATTTTCTTCATCTTTGTGTAAAACCCTTATTTATATAAGGAGGATTTAAACTGTGAATTGAAGATGTTAATTTTACGTTTCCAGAAGCTCACCAGCCCTAAAGAAAAGAGATTTGACAAATCCTCCCTATAGAATGACTGTGATATTCTAGTTCTGGGGTTTTACTCTAAGTGAAAAAGTCAGGAAGACATCTAATTTTTAATTAGTTCTCCCCATTTGGGAGATCATCTGATTTTACTGGCAGAATTAGCAAGTGAAATCACTCAAGAGCTGCCATGTAAATGTCCCCTACCCCCAGGGACTCAGTATATTAAATGAGTACAGTGTTAACCTGGAAACATTATTATTGATTCTAAATGAGAGCAGCCCTGAAATTTGGAAGAAATCATTAAATTGAAATAATTATTTTGATTTCTTGATCATTGACAATGGAAATTAGGTGTGTATGTCTCTTTTAGATGGGAAAGAGGACAATTTCTGTCCTCCTCCTGCATTTTGCTAATTATAATAAATAATTTAAATTAATTCCAGATAATTTTATGGTGTTTTCTGACAAACAAGAAGAACAACTTGCAGGACATATCAGAGAATTAAAAAAGCCTTAACTCTTTTCCTCCTTGATTCTTTTTTTTTAACTTCTTTAAATTTTACTGTAACAATTAAAAACAAGTATTCTGAGATTTTGTTAATTGGCTTATTTTTCCACTGTCATTTAAGTATTCAAATTCAACCATATTTCTTTGGCAAATTTTCAACAGTCGATTACAAATAAAGACCATTTCTGGAGTATCAGTATGAAAGTTCATTTACAGCAAAATTTACAACGCTTATGTAAATTCTAAATGACTGCACCCTGGAGCCATACAGGCAGCTGTCACATATTTAAAGCTCAGCCCTCCAAAAGTTCTTGAATAAGGACCCCAGCCTTACTAGCCTGACTTGTCCTATAGAACTGTCATTCCTATCACTCATCCTTTTACTACTTGAGAACAAACAATGCCTAGAGACAAGGAGAGATTTCAGTACCTATGCTTCTCAGTCACTATTTCATGGATTTTACTGCTAATGCAAAAGACTTAATTAAAAAGAATCAAGCATTTCCAGTTGACTATTAAGACGGAAAACTAGTTAATGTGAAAACTCACCACTAATGGCATGCTCTTTTAATGTTTTAATGTATACATATATATAGACACACACATGCATATGGATTCATACACAATCATAGGTCCATAGAACACTTTAGGTTAGAAATTACCTTTAAGATCATTGAGTCCAGTAAATTGTAGCAGGAATATCTGATAGAATCACAAAAGAAAATACATTCAGACATAATATAATAGTATAGCTTTCTCAATTCCCCCCTCTATCTTTTACTGCAAAGATGACATATGTCTCCTTAAAATAATTATACATTCTTACATTTTAAGACATAAATTACTGTAAAAAGACTAGCAACAAGAGGTCTTTATTTCACAAATTCACTCTAAGTCAATGGGGACTGCATCTTCTAAAATCAGATAAGTGGGATACATATCTAACACAATAATTCAGAGGACTAATTTTAAATGTAGGCACTCTGAAAGGACAAATAAAAGCAGAGGAGAAAAATTTACATATTACATTTATTATCATAAATGAAAATACAAGAAATACAGGAACTCTTCATGAAACTTTGCAGTCTTTAGAAGTATAGAAAACTAGATACTTTCACCAAGGACAAGTTCATCCAGTTTTTGACAGCTTCAGAGATATATTCCTTTCTTAGTCACTAATTATTTTTAGAAATAATGTATAAGAGGAACAAAGCTGAAATAATGATAATGAAATACAGTGAAAAGAATATAATTTTTATTTAATGTAAATTTTAAGATTACATTTTTCAAAAACCAGATTCAGTTAGAAACTGCATCATTTCTAAGACAGCTTTATTGTATATAGTCCTACAAAATTTAGGGAAGTGCTCCAAATTTCATTGTAATAGACTTCGGTCTTCTACTACTAATACATTATTAACACCATTAATATTAATAAAGGAGAAAAAATAAGAGGCCATTCTATCAAGAAAATGTATTATTATTTTCAGTAATAACTGCATCTGCTCTCAGTGATTAAAATCAAACTTGTCATTATAGAAAACACGGTACCTAAAAATGGAAATATGTTTCTAAGAACTATCAAGGAGGATTTGAGAACTCATTAAGAGTTGAAAGACTTCTGTTAAACAAAAGCAGAGTACTTGAAAATGCTTAGAAATCAACATAACTACATACAGCCTGGAAAAATATATTAGTAAAACAGAAAGGGATACAGTTCTATAGTGCTCTTGATCATGCAATCATTTCCAGCTGCAGAATACTGATGTAAATCATTATCATTTTAATATTTTACGAAAGTAAGTATGTACACTTAAAACCAAACTCATTATAATCCGTGAATTTAAATTTCTGGGACTTTCTATTATTTCTTTATATTGTTGGAAAACTGAGTACAAAAGCAGTTCCTTTATCGAATTGTCAGATAATTTTGACTTGCAAATAAGGCCCCAAAATGTCAATATTTGGATGACCCATAAAAAATGTATATTTTCTGCATATTTCACTGAAAACATTGTCCCTCTTACTGCTTTTGTCAGAGCTTAAAGAAAGAAACCATTTTGGCAACTACTTTTCCAATAAGCTTCCCTGAATAATAATTTGCTGAATAATATGTTTGAATTTATAAAGAAGTGATAACCATTTATTTATATATATGTCCTGAGAATACTAATTCCAGTAATGAGGGAGAGTATCTGCCTGATTTATTTGCCATTCAATATGGTTTTATACAGAATAAAGGGATCATTAGAATTGATGACTTTCCTTTTCACTTAATTTCAAACTTTACTTATCTTTTTCTGTTACTATTTCTCAGAAAGCTGCATCTTATGTCTTTTCAAAAGAACACAAAAAAAAGTATTACCTTAACAAGAAACAGATGTTCAGCTATGAAACAGAAAAAAGATCTCCCAGTAGCTGGAACTCAACAGGTAAAATCAAAGACATATCATGAGCAGAAGCTCTTTCAAACACTTGAAATGTACACCAGAGTTTGCCATTGTGTGTCCTCCACCAGGCTACTACTGGTTCTTTGGCTCCTTAGAGTTACTGATTTTTATCCAGCTACAACTTCCAGCAGAATCATGTTTTATGTATCACGGCTATGTCGCAGGTCTGAAATTGTTATATGCAGGCATATTGTGCCCATTTACTACAGACTAGGAGACAGAGAACTATGTAGTGAATCTTGATTTTAAAGTATGTACAAACCTTAAGATTCACAGGTGCTGTGAATAGATCATCTAAACTCATTATGTGCCTCCCTAGCTCAACTTCCACAGGAGTACCTAGGTGTGACCTCCTTGGGAACCTTTCAGCAAACCAGCACATGCATTCCACAGACCTAAAAAAAGTATAATTGCGGTGCTATTTCCAAGCCATTGGCAAGACTTGTGACTTTGAATTTTAAATAACTGCTGTGACACAAAGTGTTTCTACTTCACATTTCTTTGCTGTCAGAGGAGTAGCCCAGGCTGTCAAAGAACTTTGTTTACTGCACACTGTACACCAACAGGGTAAAAGTAACATTCTGGACTTCCCAGGAAAAAGCCTTAAATATTATATAAAGAGATATTGGGTTGAAGCAGATAAATTCTGTTGGTTTCTTCTTTTGAAGCGGTGCTTATATGCAACAAGAAAAATAACATTTATTGTATTAGAAGACATACCACAAGTGTGAAAATAACTCTTATACCCTCTCAAAGTTGATATGAATTTGAAATTCTGAAATAGGAGGGATAAATGTGTCCTAAATTTTTTATTTCTCTCAGCTTTTCAACTGTTGCACTATTATTTGTAGATTACTTTACTAGTACCATACTGTTGAGTTTGGATATAGTTTTTTCCCTCAGGAATTTTTCTCCCATGGGTTGCTAAGAGACTAATGACTGAGCTAACAGCTGAGTGCTTAAGAGAACAAAGCACAAGGCTAGAGCCTTTCTCCTTGGCAGGGTGCGGCAGAATCCCTCTCATGGAAGCAGAGCCTGACAACTCGAGATTTTGGGACTGAAAAAGCAAGGGCAGGGGGGAGGTCACGCTCTCTTGCTCGGGACCCTCGGAGCTGGACAGTCGGAGCTGCTGTCTGCTGAACCCACGGCCCCTGAGAAGCCAGCGCGGAGCTGCCGGTCTGTCTGCTGTGAGTCTCTGCCCTCTGCCCCATCGGGAACTGCCTGCCACCAGCCTGTCTCTCCCCCGCGCCTCCTCGCCGCTCCGAGTTTCTCGCTACATTGTAACTGGGCTCCCCTGCACGCCGGGACCTCTTACCGTCCCAGTTCCCTGTGTCCGGGGATCCTGCTGTGGCACCGACACCAGCTGCCCCCCACCCCGAGGGTCTGTGGAGCAAGGGCTCTCCTCCATCCCTCTGTGCTTCGGGCAGTCGCCATTCGCCGTGTGCTACCTGAGCTCACCCAGAGCGCCCCCTGCAGGCACCGGGGAATCACCGCACCCAGAGCGCCCCTGCAGGCTGTGACTGGAACTGCACCGAAGGGAAAGGTGCCTGAAGCCGAGCAGGCTGCCACTGGGTTTCTGGTTCTGTTTGTTGGTCAACGTTATAGTTGTTGTTATTTGTTAGCTTTGTTTTAGATATTAGTAAAGAACTGTTATTCCTATTCCCATATCTTTGCCTGAGAGCCTCTTGATTTTCAAATTTATAATAATTCGGAGGGAGAGGGGTTACAGTTTCCCATTCCAAGGGAGGTTCCTGCCTTCCTTAACAGACACCTGTCTTTCAAACCAGAATACATACTGACAATATTTTTTTGAGAGAGTGATTATTATTACGATTTCTGAGGGCAAAGTGGCAAAGTCTGTTTATTGTGGTTTGAGATTTCCATGTGGCCATTCAGAAGACATTGGATTCAGTACGCAACTTCGAGGTTAAAGAGATTGGTTATGCAAACGGATCAAAATGAAACTCCCTGCAAGCCTGCACATAAACAAATCACAGTGATACTAGAGATTTAAAGTCAAAAAGGGATAGAAATATATATTTTTGACACTACATGCCAAATCCAGATTTTGGGTTTGGGCAAAGCCAAATTTATAAACCCCAAATTAAGACTGCAAAGTATCCCATTGTGTCCTGCCTCTAATCAGATTTCAGGCGTAGCATTTGTTTAAGGCTGGATCTATCAGTTACTCATGCAGTTACTGCTTTAGAAAGGCCTCCATAAAACATAGCTACTTTCCAGCCTGGATACATGGATCTATGTATCATCTTGTAATAGTCAAATCTCTCTGCCAGCAAGATTTCTAAGACTGCACACTGCAGCTAATTTCCACAGTAGATTTTGGGAAGAATAATCAAAGTGTGCTCAATATCAGAAAATGTGAATGGATGAGAACATAACAAGAGACTTATCTCTGCCACTGAAATGCAGAGAAAATATATCTATGTAATTAAATTTATCTAACTATAATCTAATGTGGATGTTTGTTTATCAGGATTAATTATAACACACAAATGCTGCTTATGGTTACAAGTACACAATTAAGGACAACACAGTATAAAATTCAAATAACATATGGCATTTGCAGAACCAGCAGTGCCACCAGAAAAAACATACCAGTTGTCATATTTTATTAATCTTATGATAAATTATTGCTGCATGATAATTAAATGAGCAAGACAGTCAGCCAACATCATTATCAGAGCTCCTATTTTCTTTGAATCTCTTGTAACTTAGAAATCCAATTATTTATGAATATTACACTGTTTTATTCAACATGAATTACTGTAAGGATAGGAGGCTTGAGTTATTCTCCAGTAATGTTATTCCAATACAGCAGTGATTTATGCTAGGTATTAATTTTGTCATGTTTCATATTGTGTCTATGTATATGTAGTTCTTGGCAAGAATAACTAGCCCAATATTCCTTAGGTAATGAGCTATTAAGTTCAACAAGTGAACTTACAGTGCCCTTCGAAATACAGCATTCACATTTAGCTCTCATTCATGTCAGAGGTTAATAATTTCACAATTTAATAACTTCCATCTAACAAAGGCAATCAGTATTCTTTTGTTTCATATATTGGAATGAACCTAAAATTTATCTTGGTAACATGTATGAGTAGTATCCAAATTTTGAAAAAAATATTCTTTTCAGTATCCAAGACGTTTTTAAGAATTAACACACCACTGAGAAGGAAATGAAAAGCTTACACATTGTGAAAACATAGATCTAATTATTTTTATTTTTTAAATAAAACCTGGAGATATAATCCAAAAGCAGATGAAGTATCTTAAATTAATTTTGTGTTGCAGTGCTGACCACTCTTCAGATAAATAATGATTAAAATAATGTCTAACCCTGTATTACTGATTCTTCTCAGCAACAACAAAAATTCAAGAACCTTAAATCTGTCAGTCAGGGTCATGTACACACCTTGTAAGTGCTCATCTTGCATTTAGGGGCACCAGATAAAACATATTTTGCCCCAGAGTGTCTTTGGTATTGATATGTGGACATGGCTAAATAAACTATCAGCCTATTCTGATTTTAAAACTCAAAAATAGGTCAAGTAGACACTCCAACTACTTTTCTAAAAAAAACCCAAACATTTGACCTAAAATGGGTTAACTGATTCAAACAGAAAATTAACAGTTGCAAGAAAAATTCCTAGTAAGTTCTTGGAGTTCTGGATACTAAAAAATAGACTAATTATAGGTGAAATACTGAACATATTGCATCTAAGAAGAAGCTAAACAGAATTTTAAATTTAGAGCACTGTCCTACATGTTTTTCTTGTTCTCAATTAAAATAAAATTATCGGCCACAATTATATTATATAAACCTCTCCATTCAGAAATTACAATGTCCAATCTGCTTACTAAATGCTAAGTATTTTCAAATTACTTAATTTTGTGTACCTAAATCTATTCAATTGACATAAGGGGTCAGTTCTCACAGCAGAATCCTTTCTGGAAAGAGCTCTGCAAAGGATTTATCTGAAATCGAAAGGATTGCGGGAGAAGATATGGCACATGCATAAATAAACAAGAACAAAACACCTCACATAATGAATCACTTGAATTTTTATCAAAACCACATTTTTTTTTTAAATTGCATTTATATCTGGATTGCAAAGTAAACTTGGCTAATTAAATACATTTTCATGTGCAGGCAGAGAATTATATCTTTATAAGTCTTATGCCAAATAAATTAAATGCTATGAAGGACAGAATTAATTGATATATGCATAGGTAAGATCATTCAGTAGATTATGCATGCTTTTCTCTTTTTATAAAGACAAAGAAACAATTCAAATCTTGCTTTCCAAATTGCAGCTTTATTCCACAATAATCTATTGACTGGAGAACAGGGTATATGACAAACAGACAAACAAACCCAAACAAAACCAACCCCACCAGGAAAAGAGTATGTTTAAAACTGAATCTACATCTACTATATCCTAATAACCTTCTATTGAAAGAGAAACAAAACTCTTCTTGCTGTGCTCAGAAGAAGGACTTTTAATCATGCATGGAGGAAAGAGCCTCCCTGGGGACTGGTTTTGTCTGAAGAGCAATGGCACTGCACAGCTACTTCTCATTGCTGGTTAACTATTGGCTCATCATTCAGCACTCTAGTCTTCTAGTCAGGCTCAAATCTATCAATTTGTTTAGGAAGCTAATAGTCCACCAAAGATGACTGGGATTTCAGTCTACAATGAACATATGTGAAAAATGACTTAAAAATGAGGAGCCACAATAATATGCTGCAGTGCCTAAATTCCTTTCCAAATGTAAACTCAAATTAATTTCACACAACACTTACACTGTTTGTTTCTTTCTATTAATGGAATATGTTAATCACACTGGAAACATGTTTGTTATAGCAATGCTTTGTAAATGATATTTTTTACTGTTGCCAAATGAGCAATTCATAAACAAAGTATATCGAGAGTAATTACATGAAACAATGAATTTTGGAACTACAAGAGAAGAGATTTTGCTTTTAACATAATTGAACTAATTTTTGTCATGAAATTGGATTGACATATTTTGGAATAAACAGCAGTAATTGCTTCTGCAAAGGTAGATTAACAAACAAAAATCAAACCAAACAATCAAGCAAAAATAATTCCTTATCTGCCCAAGCAGTCTGGTGAAAGAGAGAAGAGCCACCTAACAAACATGATTTATCTGGATGAGCGCAAGAAAAAGGATTTGAGCTCTTAAAGAACCCAGAAGGCAGTCCTGAGATTTCTGGACTATACAGCTCTGGATAAATTAGATTGAGGATATAATGACAGATGTTGTATGGCAGAAATATATATGATTTTATTATATGCTGTGTTATTAAGTCAAAGTTGTATAAAAGCAGAGTAAATATTTGGGCAGCTCAAACAGGAATTTAAAAAACAGAATTTAGTGCTTTATTATGGTTCTGGGTCATCTTGTTAAATGCCAGGTGAACATATTGCAAACCATTATCCTCTGTTTTCAATGAAAATTAAATCCTGAAAAATATTTCCAAAACCTTCTGCATAGATTTTTTAAATGTAGATTAAACCATAGACTTAAAATTAAATTAAAATAGGAGGAAGGAAGGTTTTATAAATCTTTATCAGTGAACTCAAGCCCAACTCTAGCACAATACCTATATTTCATGAGAAGTTTTCTTCTGTCATGTCTTCTTACACCTTCATTTCTACCTGTTTCTTCCATCATATTGCCAGAATACTATTCCCAAAAAGTGCATGAAGATCAAAAAACCTTTAGAACAACAGACAGATCATAACAACTGCCAAATAAAGTGCAGGGGGAGGGTTTATTTGCTTATTTTTTATTTTGTTTTGGTTTTAACTTCCCTTCTTAACCATTCTCCATCTCATCATTTGCACGTCCATTTCTGTAGCGTCACTGGTTTTCAGTCATAGAGGACTTTTGCTTCTCAATTTCATTTGGCCAAAACTATTCCATACACGATGCTCTGCAGGGCACATTACCAAGTTAGACTTCTGTCCACCCAGATAGCTTTCTATCAAGGAGGAATAATATGACATGGAAGTCTAATGAGGTTAGTCTGTGTTTTAATAATTTCTGTTGGATGCTAACTTCATTGAATTTATCTGATTTTTTTTTTTACTAGTTATTCTATCTAACATCTATATAAATCCAAATAGACAGGTTATTAAATTACAAGTAAAGAAGTACTGACAAGAGAACTTAGTGGCTGCGGTGCCATCCAACTTTCAAGTGCATCTGAGACTCAGACATCATATTTCTATCTGTCCATACAATACACTTGGTTAAGAGCTAACACAGCACTTAAGAATTTATGTTGTGTAAACACACCCAACACAACGCACAGGCAAATTAGAGACTTCTACAGGGTTTGAATACACTATAGCAAGAAATACCCAAAACAGTACCTAAAAAAATTCCTAACAAATAGGTACTAGTAAATGAAATATGTCAAATATAAAAAAAATATCTTGTTGGTAGAAGATTTGTCTTTAAGTAACTTACGCAGCTGTAACTTGAAGGAGAGAAGGAGAAGGACACAGGGACTGTGTTGTATCTGTCATGTGCCTCTGAATGGCAAGGCAACTAGATGGTGCCAAATCTTACCTTTGACTATAGGTAAAGCTCAAATTTAGCTTTAAAAATCACATGTGATATCTGAACACAACAGATTTTCAGTGTGTGCAGCCTGGAGCTCATTCACAACTTGCATGACCCTACACTTACTCTACCCTTTGTTCTTACCAATTTCTGTCTTCTGCCCACAGAAGTATCATTTAAAATCTGCCTTAGAACCTTAACTACATTTGAAAAAGGACCTGAAGACAGTACAGGGGAACTAGAGATTACAGACTTTGTATTTGGTCTCTTTGTTAGACCCAAACACTTTAAGTGTGAGAAACATTTAGAAAAGGGTCAAGTTCCAGACAATGTGTGTACAGAAAACCATATCCACTGATGGCTATTTCCACACTGGAAAAATATACAAATATATTTTGGAGTTTAGTGCACAAAATTATAATAACTAATAGGTATGTTTCAGCTACATTTTCTTCCATAAATAAATAATAAAATGCAATGTATAGCTAAAATACAGAAAATAATTTTAAGTTTTCAAAGTAAAACTCTAGCAATTGGTGGTAATTTTCTTTATAGCTAAAATGAAGAGCAATGAAGGAATAATCAATACCTCTGAAAGCAGAATTGACTTTGAGTGCATTTTTTAATTAACTCCTTAAATCACAGTTGGCTCTTAATAACATTTTAACGTAATGAAATATTTTATTGTTTGCAGTGTTCACAAATGCAGGCTATTTTTTAATTGGCTAAAATCTTTCATTCTCATGCTTGATGACAAATCTTCATACAGAAAACATAAATACAATGGACTACAAAATTCTCAGCCAAAGCTTTGTAACTAACTTTTTTTTGTTGTTCAAACTTTGGAAGTATCATTTAAATGAAATCTAAAATCTAGAAGAGAAATTATTATTTTTTTTCTAATATGAGAGATGTTAAAGTATGTTTTTACAGTAGGGACAATTTCAGTGGGAAGATGCAAGAACAAGTAAAACATAACGTACAATGATGTATAAATATGATAATAGCATAGAAGTAAAAATTTATGTAAGACTAGAGTGTTTGAGAAAAGGAATCTAAGCCATATGGTTCTAATAGTTATTTGACGTCACTCAATGCCAAGTACTATTAGTGGTGTTACTGGAAAAGTTAACTGACAACAGGTATGTTAGGAAGAGGGGGGGCAAAAGTGATGGGCTCTAATCTCTGTGCTGTAACAGTCTGTGCTTCTATCACTGCCATTTTAGTCCCCTTAGCAACCTGTGTTAATATTATAATAAAAAGCCTGTACTTAAGTGTCCATAGACATGAAGATTGGCTTTAAACAGCTGTGAACTTACATAAAGGGTGGAATCTTGTTAGGGCTGCAAGCCCATGACTATGCTGCTGGCTATAACCATGTCCTGAGATAAAATTAACTGAGCTGGACATGGCACGGCATGGGAAGTGGCTGGATGTGACAGATAACAGTATGAGAAGCTGAAACAAAATTACAGAGAACACCATGAGGCATAGCACGGGGTGCAGAGGTGGTTAAGGCAGAATTATCCAAGAAATGGCCAAACTTCACAGCTAATTGGAGGCATAACTTGGGACCTTCAGGATGGCAGTTTCTAACAGGCAATCAGTGACAAGGTAACCACGTCAGCAATGACCTACAAGGCTGAGGTTACATAAGGAATGGTCACAGAAATACCCAGTTGGGATAAGGATGCAGTAAAATAGGGATCAATAGGGAAGAAGTAACTGAGGACAGTTAAGAGAAGTTTGGGCCATAAAAAGGGAGGTGGAAAAAAAGAGAGTCAAGATAAAGGAAAAGCAGTAATAAAACATGTTAATGTTGAAATTGGTGCTGCCTCAGGGCACCTTCTGGGCAGTCCTGAACTTGATCACTGTAGCCTAAATCAGGACTGTAGACAAAACCTGTTTCTCTGAGCATAACACAGGAAAGACACTTTAGAGGAGCACACCTGGAAAACCAAATCAACACTGCCTCCACGTGAGGTCTCGTTCCTGACAGCATCCACACCTGCCCATCACTTCTAACAAGCATAAAATTTTGACACAAACATTTCCATGCAATTCATATTTTGGATCTTTCAGCTGCAGGTGTAATTTGAAATAAGTAATATAGATCCACTGGAAATATAGTGTCAACATTTATTAAATTGGAGAGGTCAAAGCAATACTTTTCTTTTTTTTTCTTTTTTTTTTTTTTTTTTTTGCTAGTATTCATGGTTTAGAACTTGTCCAAGCCCAACTAAGAATTTGTACTTTCAGTAGTACCAGAATGCTTCTTTTCTTTGACTTACAGAAAAATGGAGATGGGAAAAAAGCAAAAGGTAGACAACAAAGACTGTCCACACACATGGGATAGATTTAACTACTAGGAAAATTTTGCCTGAGATCTAAGACTTTCTTTCCTGTACCTGAGGAAGAATTTGAATTAATGTCTTGAATTTATTGTGATTAAATGGCATCTAGTCACCTTAATATTTGGCAATGCATACATACACTTATACAACATTGCTGGACTGCAGCTCTCTTAAATGGTGTCAGCAAGAAAGCTATAAAACTTAAGTACCTAGAACATACTCTAGGAAGAAGAAAGAAAATTCTTTTCAGAAGTGTTTGTTAAATACCTTCTTCAGTTTTCTTTTTTCATGGAGCTTTTATGACCAAATGGAGAACTTTAAATATTCACTGCCTACTTCAAACAAAATACAGAATAAACTGCAAAAAAGTAATTTATTGAGCTGACAATCATGTTATAGTGCTACATGTTATAGAATCCATTGCTTCAAGAAGACTAAATATGCATTACCTTTATTATCAAGTAAATTTCAACAGAGACTAATTGTGCAGTCCTTCTGCCCATCCAACTCTAAATCTTATACTTTTTGTACAAAATGATTTTTTCATATTTTTTTTATTAAACTAAAATATTTTCACTTCATTTACCATAGACTTATTCCTCTTGCTCCATGTAAGGAGCAACACGATGAACTCTGAGCAGGAAAAACATAAACTTTCAGGAGAAAGCAGAAGGAGTCTACCCCAGTAATGATAATTTTTCTTGATTAGAAACAATTAAATATGGATTTAAAGAAATGAAAGTTCTCGTCTCATCTTCAATAGATTTATCCTCCACTTGTAACATTATGAATTCCAATAAGGATTTTGTTCTATAGCACTTTAGTGTATTCAATAAAATAGTAAGGTTTTCAAACCATAAAACATTTCAAATTTCATACAGAACAGGACAGACAAAAAAAGGGTTACTATGTGACCAAATTATAGGATGCTATTTCATTATTTTAAGAGATGAAGAGGGAAGCGTTTATATCCAGGCAGATTTAAAAAAAAATAACCCTGTATAATATGGTATGGTTTCAGTTGTAAATATGTAGGCAAAGCCCTCACTTGGCTGTCCATTATTGGTGTCTTTTCTCAAGTCAGCATGAGTCATCTTCATTAAATTGTCATATTGCAGCAACTCTGACATTCAGAGACAGTTTTCGCATGTATCTTTGAGACAGTCCCTTCTGTTGTCAAGATGCCATGAAAGTTACAGCCTCAAAAGCACTCTACAGTCAGCTGATGGAGACATGCATGAATGCAGGAATGGTGGCAGTGACTTTGGAACTCATAAGCAGGCAATGCTTCACAAATTAATTCTCCTTGTAGAACTGCTTGTGCAACACTCTAGCTCACATTTCTGGAAAGAAAAAAAAATTATGTGGGAAAACACAGAAATCAAGAAAGACACACAGTTAAATGTAAATAATGACTTTTCATTTCTTTCAGCATATTCTACCAAATTTTGAGTTTTGCATTTGTATCCTTTCCAAAAGAAATATTCTAGACAGTTTATGATCCAGTTTAAAAAAAAAGTCTCACCATAAACTCTGCTGTAATTTGGTCAAAAACTTATGGTGGGGCTTTCAGCCCTGAAACTCACTCATGAAGATGGCTAATCCATATGCATTTAGATCTACCTCAAATCCTGCAGATAACACTTTCAGTTAAATCCTTTTCGTAGTTATTATTGTATATTTCTATTGTCTTTAGGTTTCCTGGTCATCAGGATTCTTCATATTTTCAATGCATGAAATATTTATATATATTATAGATGTAACTCAGATGCTAATTTAACCTTAAAACTTCTTGAATCTGCACACCTAATACAGCTGCAGTACTAAGGCTTATAAAATTTCTTTTCTGTGTCTTCAGTGCTTTGCTCATCAGTTGTATTGAGATGGAAAACATGAGGCAAATTCAACATATTATTATTTTATTACTATTTAGGTTAATAAAAATGGATGCCATATTGGGATATTTTCCAAGAATTTTTTACTGCCAAATGTTAATGAACACTAATTTAATCAGGACAGTATTACACATAAATTTCCAATTAAAAGGAATATATTTTTCTATTGCCAAGAGATAAGTGATGTTCAACAAAGTTTAAAATATATATAAAATTCAAATTTGATTTTGATACACATTTTACTAAATGCATAGCAAGAGGTATAAAAGCCATTTTATTTGAGAATGGCATACAATCTACTTAACAAAGAGATTTAATTTATGATTAAATGTTAGGTGCTTTGAGAGTCAGGTATCAGTGAGCAGCTATTGTTGAAGGTACAAAGATAAAAATTCACTAATAAAAAAAAAAGCATATTTGACACTGAGAAATTTATTTCAATTTTTTTAGAAGATGAGTTATTCCTTAAAAATTATTAAGTATACCAATGTTAATAATCTGAAGACAAATTTCAGATAACTATTGAACCTGATATCCACATAGAACCGTAGAATGATTTGGGATGGAATGGATTATGATGTTTTTCTAATCCCCCTGCTATGGGCAGGAAACACTTCCTTACATCAGGTTGCTCAGAGCTCCATCCACACTTCCAAGAATAGAGCATTCCCAACATCTCCGGCTGATCTGTTTTTGTGCTTCACCAGTTTCCCACAAAGAAATGTTTTTTAATATCTAATTAAATCTTCCCTATTTTGGTTTGAACCCATTCCCTCTTTGCCTTGTCACTATATGCTCTTGGAAAAAGTCTCTCTCCATCTTTCTCGTAGCCTCAATTCCGGTACTGGAAGACCAGAATTAGGTGATCCTGAATTCTTCTCTTTTCCAGGCTGAACAAACTAAGTTCTCTCAGCCCTTCCTTGTAGGTGTGATGCTCCATTCCTCTAACCATCTTGGTGGCTCTCCTCTGGATTCACTCCAATGGGTCAAAGTCTTTCCTCTACTGGGGACTGCAGAGCTGGATGCAGCACTCCAGGTGAGGTCTCACCAGAGGGGTCTAGAAGTCAGAATCTCCTCTCTAGACTTGCCTTTGATGCAGCCCAGGGTATCTATAGCTTTCTGGTCTGGTTTGTTGGTTCATTTCTCATCTCTCATCTACCACTACCACCCCCAAGTCCTTCTCAGCAGGGTTGCTCTCCATTAGTACATGCCCCCAGCCTGCAGCACCTTGTACTTGATCTTATCAAACCTTATGACATTCCCATGGGCCAATTTCTCAAGCTTGTCCTGGTCTCTCTTCATGACACCCCCTCTTTCAGGAGGACAGCACCGCTCAGTTTGGTGTCATCTGAAAATTTGCTGAGGGTGTATTTGATGAAAGTATTAAATAACACTAGTCCCAGTATGGACCCTTGAAGGACACTGCTTATCTCTGATATCCATAGGAACTCCGAGTCATTGACCACTTCTGTCTGGATGCAACTTTCCAACTGACTCCTCATTCAGGGAAAGAGTTTAACTCTTGATTGTATGCAATGCTTAACTGCTAAATTACTTCTGGCTCCTTTTTGCAAATCTATCACTAGTCATCTTCAAGACTAATCCGTCATTAAAATGGATAAGTTTCAGCAGCCTTTCTCCATTTGGTCATTGGGGTAGTGTTTGTTTCCCTGTCTTCAGTAAGTCAACAGTAACTGAGATAGCCATGGCAAGAGAGGGAATACAAACTGTCAGTTTATTGAAGGCAAAAGGACAAGCAAGAAAGAGCTGAGTCATTACTTAAGGAGCATCAAACATTGATACTAGGAAGGATGAAGTGCTTACACTTCTTCTGCTTCAGCTTTCATTAAGGAGGTTATGGATTAATTAATTTCATTAAGGAGGTTAGGGACATCACACTAAGACAAAACAAGGAAAAAAGTTCCTTAGGTATAGGTCAGATGAAATTGCATCAAGTTGACGAATTTTTCTGCAGGGGATTTAGAAAAGCGGCTGAGGAAAGAGGATAAATGACCTTCCAAAATATTAGAAAAGAGCAAAAACAATTTTTTTTTTAAAAAGAGAGGAAAATTGCCCTGGTAAACTGGGTCCCATTGAGGAAGAATATGTTTGTACAAAAATATGGAATATCAAAAGGTGTTTTCTGTTAACCAGTAAATTATGCCTTAACAAATTTCATTCAGCTGGATACCTCATCTCATTAGTATGTTTGAAATATTAAGGTATTTCAGATAGTGGCTCGTACTATTTTCTTCAATGACCTAGAAAATTACAGTGAAAAAATCTGCTGCAAGGTAAGAATATAAATGGTTGGAAAACTGTACTCATCTGCTATTCATTGCACACAGTGGTACAAGAAAAAATGTCGTGCATGTTTACATAAGTATTTGTCTTTCCTTCACTACTGTTTATTACATTTATCATTTTATAACAGAAAATAGGGTACTTTATTCAATTTGCAGATCAGACTGGACTAGGCTTTGGAGACCACATGAAAATTCAAATACTTGAGAAACTGAAGCTTTTTTATCTTCCAAAACAACTTCTAACTCAATGTTTGCTGACAGTAATGCACTTTTAGCTTAAAAAATAGGAAAGATTGCTGTTGTCTTCACTTTAAAACTACATCCTGATAGTCAAATTACACATATGAATATTTGGGGCAATGAAGAAAATTGCCCAAAAGTTTGCCATAATGATTCCATTACTTGATATTTTCTTCACTCCCCTTCTTTAGATTATCAGAAATAATAAGCCTGCTCTTTAGGTTTTCTAGGTAGCAGTGCTTTTTACTGCCGATATAACTTCTACTGGACAGGTAACACATGTTCTGACCATCACAGAATCTTAATTACTGAACTTCTTTGTTAATTATGCCTTCTTATTAGTTATATGCTGTAGAAATCAAACTGCCAAGCTCAAGTTATTACAAAATAATGAAAAATTCTTTATACACTTGCAGCTACAAACAAAGTTGTGTCTCAATTTTACATCTAAATTTAATTTATATGTAACCTTATGGAACTGCTACATACTGGAATAAACCGGAAAAATACAGACTTCCCATTAAAAGCATTTTTTAAAAAACAGAAAAATATCTGTCAGTTATAATTCACTCAACTTTGAGTAGAAAGTTGAGGGATGAAGGGGAGAAGAGAAACAGAGAGAGAGAGAGATTAAGTAGAAAGATGTCACCACCATGTAGATTTTTGCAGAATCCTGCAGATCCTTCTTCACCCCGGTCTTCCATGGTGGGGTACTAGAGTCATTCTTCTGGAAGTAACACTTTTGTTCAGTTCAAGTCCCAGGTATTCACAGGACAGAGATGCTGTCCCCACAGCTTGGGTTGTCATGTGTATCCTTTTCCACAGTTTGCGACCATATACATTTTTTTTTGTCTGGATAAGTCTTATCTCAAGTTTCCATAGTCTGCACACCATGGTGTGCTAATTGCAAGTCTTCACCTTTGTTAGACATGGAATTAACGCTTTCCTGTTTTGCCACTTGTGCTTATCTCAAGTTCCTGATGTGATGGCTTATCTTATGTGAACTTTCTTCTTTAGCAGTGTTTTGAGAAATGCAACTGCATTCTTTCAGTCCTCCCAACATTCTACCTCTAGAAAAACCTGTGAGCAGGGGAATAAAAATACAGCAGGTAAAACCAGAGAAAACAGTAGGAAAACAATTCTGCAAACAGAAAGTATTATAATTATGTGAGACTTCAGATATATACTAATGTAAAACATTTTTTAGAGCGTCCATAGCCATAGAATTGAATCTTTTTGCTTTAGTACTATGTACTTACAACTACAAAATTTCAAGCAATTTGTGATCTTAAATCGTTATGTTTACAGTTATTACTGTTAGTGTCACGACATTTGGATGGAAAACTATCAAGTCGTTCAACCAATTATAATACTCAAATCTGAATCACAAAGCATTTTTTCAAGTGAAAAAAACCCCAACACTATACATTTTGGGACACTCAGTTCAAATGAAAGTGTGAATAAGCAGATTTAAAAAAAAACATTCTCAAATATTTGGTTTTTTAATTTGGCCAGACACTGAATGTAAACAATCAAAAGACCATTTGTACACATAATCATAAACAAAGCCCCATCCTTCCTTTTCAAAATGAAGGACAAGAGAAGCAGACAAGGGCTTATACTCAATGCTGAAGAATTCTTTTAAATGAATAATATATTTCTGCAAAAAATACTGTAACTTCTTGCTTGCTTCTTTTTAATGCATTATCTGATTGTGATACGAGTTGCAAAAGAATGAAATGCATTGTAAATAAAGATTTCATTGTCAGTAACAGTTACTTTAAAATGAAAATGGCAGTCAGAGATCTCCAAGAGCATAACTACATCTGCAATGTCTTGTTAGGATTCCCAGAAAGAGCATGAAGTCAGAAGCTGTCCAAACACCCACCATTTCTTGAAAGCAACAGAAAAAAACCCCTGTAACTCTGCAATATAAAATTTTAAACTACTCTTACTCATGTGATGACAAGGCACTTGATATAAGCAACAAATATCTCGACTGTAACCAGGAAGTTTAATTATCAGTAACTTCCTAATCTGGAAATATACAATTTTTCAGAGTCTGGGAATCTGTCTACTGAGACCTGAAAATATGGGAAGTATAAGGTACCAAAAGTTTGATGCTAAATTAATAACTCAAGTGAGAGAATATACCTCTGTGAGGGTTGGGGTCTTGCATTCTATGAGAGATGGGGAAAATAGGAAAATGCTTCTCCTGTTGGTCTGTGTATTCACAAGAAATTAGAATAGTAGGGACAGGAAGCTATATCCAAAGGGAAATGAAACTGTAAGCTGAGGAAAAATTGAGGAGACTTCATGATAATCATGTTACTTGTTTTAATACAAAGTGTTAGACATTTAAAGAGCAATAAATTTACTGCTTAAGTAATTGTGTGAGATGTAAACAAATTTTTGATTATTTAATTTTTTCTTGATTCAGCTTAATTACATAATTTTGTTTATATTTTTCGATGGCAAAGAAAAAATGCAGATTCATTTTTAACATTAATAGAAGTTAATTGCTCTTCTGTGTTTCAAAATATTTTACTCTAATTGTAGGTTGCAGGAAGAAAATGTTAATTTAGAAATGCATACAATAATGTTGTTAGGTGGTAAATTTTTGCTCTCCATTTTATTTCTGAAACAGCAAAAACTTTAATATAAAGTGATATGATTATAGTTGCTACTATATGTCAATTTTAGCAACTACATTATATTCACACGTATTCCTCAGATTAAATGTCTATATACATCATGTAGTGCAGTTGATATTTATTAGTTTCTACTTAGCTATTTTCCTATTCAGATGACAAAGTTTGCAATTTAGAAGGCAAATAATATTATCAGGCAAGATTCTTTAAAACAACTCAATATTCACATACTTAGAAAAAGCATTTTTAAATTTTAAAGTTTAATTTTGAAAGTTAAATTCTCTAAGGATATCATATTTTCCTATAAAATAAAACAACAAAGAAAATACTAAGTCAGATTTATTTTAACAAACAACCCAAAATTTCTTTTAGAACAACCTGTTCAGAGGGTCATTACAAAATATCTCATAAAAGGTTTTCAGTGGCAAAATTCCCCCAAAATCATTTTTGTTTTTAATTGCACAAGAACCTGTAAGCTGAAATATAAGCATTGTAAGGCCATGTCTAGAACAGTAAACAAAATCTCCCTTTGCCTGTTCTCTGCTCTGTTCAGCCTCTGGACCCAGGGCAAATGGCATGGCACCACTTACCTCCATATGGCTAAATGCTCTTTTCTTCCAAAATGCTGGCTGTATTCAAAGTGCCTACTGAGTATGTTCCCTGACTTATGTTAACTTCTGGATGAGGTTGCAAGTACAACCAAAAACCATTTTAAGACAGATCCCTTATCAGTATTGACTATCTTATGCCAAATACTTTGGCTCTGTTTAATTTAATTAAGTCTAGTATAATTTACTACAACATGTGTAGTTGTAAAACTCTAGCAATTCCCTTTTTATAGAGCCTATTTTGGAAACCATCAGTGTCTCTATTACTGTGATTTGACAACATATATTTAAAAGATTTAAATTCAGATTAAAAAATAAACATGGAATAAAAGATAAGCAGGAAACAGCATATTTTTTGAACAGAACATGAAAGCAAACCAGTTCTAAGAAGATTCTGAGTCACAGAAAAATGACAGCAACTATTATTGAATCTAGCAAAGAAAAACCACCCTATTTTCTTTGCATCACCAGTATTTTCACAGAGATTGATGTCATTCATAGAAACACCACTGAAAGTGTTTATTTTAGATCAAAACAAAACAAAAGAGTGATTTTTACAAGATATTCTACCACTTTATATATAGGAACAACGTCTACGTGAATCAGCAAGTGGTACGGATGACTGGCCTCCAAATGCTAAGGTCTAAAGATATTATGTGGTGTATGGCATAGGAGCAGAAAGGTGTGTGCTCTGCCAAACCTGTAGTAGATGGAGTTCAGCTATTTCTCTTGATCATAACTTAAGAGAGAAAGCATGACATTTTCTTCAAATAAGGGTGATTTATCGTCAGCTTGGGAACTGTGGGTAAAAACTATGTATTTCACAAAAGAACTGACAACTTTTACAACCAGAGGAACTGTGGGAAGTTATTTAGGAATTTAAGAACCTTAATATTCTTTAACTTCCCTACTTTTTGAAAATAGTTGGTGTCATAATTTCATGTTCTTAGCTTAGTTTACTTGTGAATCTTTATCCATGACAAATCCTGTAGCATTTACACTTCTTAAGTGAAATTCTCTGACCATTTAAGAACTGCTTTAGGGTGTGTTTATACAACTACTTGCGATTGTGATGAAATGGATTAAGAAATGACTGTCCCTCAAGCTTATATAAGATAAATGACTGCTTTTCTAAGCTCCTGCAATGCAGAATAATATATATCTGTTCAAGTCACCACTAGGGGTACTTCATATATCAATTTTTTTATCCGGCATTACTAAGGAGGCACTCAACAAAAACAGTGGAGAAGCAATATTTTTTAGCACCTGAAATAAATGCAGTTGGTCACGTCACTACACTTTCAGAAACAGCCTGTGCTGTGCTAGATCCTTTTAATTTTGAGAAATGACACCATTTAACTTTTTAACTTATTGAAGGCAAAACCATTCTCAAAAGTTCAATCTCAGTTGAAAACTCACTAAAAAATAAAACATACATAAGTGCTGACAAGTGAATCAGCTCTGGTTTATTTTTTGTCTGGTTTTGTTATTCCTTTCTTGCCATTAGAAAACAATAATAGCAAATAAGTGCTGGTATATATATAGTATTTTAAAAATGACTTTGCATATTATTATGGGAGGAAAATTAACAACTTGACTCAGAGGAGCACCACAGCATTATGTGTATACATTATAAACAACGTAAGAGTTTAATTTTCCCCCTACTACCATCTATTCCCAGTGTTTTTCAGTTTACTTATCAAAACTTACTCAGAATATAACTATATATCATAAAAATTGTTCAAGGCTTTGTACACACCAAAAATTTAAATATTTCTAAAGCATTATCTATTGGCTTGAGTCACTTAGCACACTGACATTTTCTGCAATGAGTTTTGATGTCTTAATGGATGTCCCGTCCCATCAATTTCTTTCTCCACTTTCTTTAGCTTGAGCATTCTATAGTTCTGTTTCACAGCATCTTTTTAACACCCTCTAGCTTCTTATTGTATAATTAACCACCCACAAAATAAGCATCTTTATAGCTGAAGTGCATGTTCATTCATTCGTGTGAGAATTCCCACACTGAAGTGAGAATTGTTGTAAAACTATTCATTCTAGTACCATCCTTACCCAAAGCATAGCGCTGTCTTTTTAAAATTTTTCTTTGTGCTTATTCTCATTGAAATTCAGTGTCTTCTGGATTGAAATATGTGACAGGATAAAATTCAGTAACAAAATTATGCCTTATCCTTTTAATTCACTGAGAGGTATATCCCTTCTCTTATTAGTATCTGTCATTCCCCAGCACGCATATGAGCTCATCACTCTCAGAACTCACTTGCTGTAGCTTTTGACTTTATGTAATGCAGAGACTCACATAGACTAAGACTACCCTTAACCCTAAGGGATTTCTTTGCATGGTGGCTCCTCTGTTGCTTGTTTTATCAATCAATAACTGCAACTACAACTCAACTTCAGTCCTAATCCACCAGTTCTCCCTGGAGTACAACATGAAAATAGCTTGACATAAATCATGTGCCTAAAAATAAACAGTACTCCAAACCTTGCAATGGAAAGAAGGAAAAAAGAGGGTTAATAAAATCTGACTCATTTGGATACCTCCTTCAAGCTTCTTTTCTTTGGAAGTACTTTTCACTACTTGAAAGATTTATTAAAAGGATATATATCCCTAGGCCGTTTTTCCTACAAAACACGAGCATGAGACTTCCTTAGGGACATGACTATGTGAATTTATTTCATTTGAAGAGCATTAGAAAGGCAAAAACACAAAGAGAAAGTGTCAGGAATCTGACTCATAACAGGAACATAAAGATAAACCACTTTCATCTGTTTGCCTGACTAATAGATAAAGAAAAAAGAGCCATGAATACTTTCAAGCAAAATCTGTAAAGTTGTTCAAGATTTGAGTGGCAATGAATAATCCAGAGAAACTACATCGGGGGGTGGAAGTTGAGAAATACTGTTTAATAAACAAATATACAATGTGATACACAGTGTGCAACCAACAGACAGGAAAGTTTACCTGTAATCATTATTATTTTGACTGTACTTCATGGAACAAATAAGGTACGGGTGGAAGGGTGCAGGACATCAAAATGTTTCCCTTTGACAACTTAAAAGACAAGTGTAATTTCATAGTTCTGTTCATATGTCTATGTCAATGCCATATGAGTAGACTAAGGCATATTTGACTAGTAAGCTAATTAGTTTAGTGTAATTCCTATGGGAAAGGTCCCTAGAACTCCAGCAGAGAACCATTTTTTCTTCTTTTGGATGGAGAAACAACTTACAGGGTTAAGTTAATCTTTTTATGTATCAGAAGTTTCAACTGAAACTCAAACACATTTTGTGTTCCTGTCATGTGATAATCTAGAATGTGTTCTTTGCCTCCCTGGCATATGTCAAAAGCATTCACTGGGAAATATGAAGATAAGAAACTGCGAAAACCTAACTAAACCAAACTGTTTAATTCTTTTGCTTCATGCACAGGAAACCAATTTATTAACTAACTACAAATACTGACAGTGACTGCTTCTTCAATGTAGCTTTTTTGGGAGGTAACTCTTGTTAACTGTACATTGACAAAATAGTTGTAATTGTGATATGAACTAAGATAATCAAGACAGTTATCCAGATTTCATTTTATGATACTCAAGTGTTCATACGTCTTCATTCAGAAAAAATCATGCATATGTGCCAAATTAATGCATCTCTTACTGCAAAAAGTATTTATGTACTAAAATATGAACGAATCAAGTAATGTTAAGAAGCATGTCAATGCCTATACAGGATATATTGAAGAGCTGAGATTTCAGTTATTAAAAAAATCCAAGAATTTAGTTCAGTTACTGACGTAACTGAAACAAAAACATATGGATAACAAATAACCTAAAGTATTTTCTACCTTTTTTCCTTATAATTGCTTGATAGCTTGTACTGGATGGATGGCTGATAAAAAACACTTTCACTAAATCACTTTCTTGGGTGCTACCATAATACATATTCATTGAGTGACCTCTGAAGTATATTTGAAAATATGCTTTGTTGGAATGTACTGTCATTTATATTTATCTATTTAGCTGAAGTAAAGATAGAATGTCTAACCTATCAATTGTTCACATCAATTGATCAATTTGAATTACCTTAAAATTACTATGATTTATAATAAGCCAAGGAAATGATACAATTCTTCTCAAATCAGAATATCTGAATTGGCCTATTCAGTCAAGACGTATTAAACACAGAAGAGGTAGCATTCTGTCTATATCTATTTTCACTGATTAAAACCATTTTACATGTAGGTATCTCCATCTTTTAGAGCATGTAATTAGACACTACGTAGCCAGTATTCACTATAGATGATTTCATACCTTTTGTCATAAGAGATGCATTTCTAGACTCTCAGAAATTATTGAAGTTTCATCTGTCCTATTCCAGACAAAAATTTCTAGGCATTTCTTTCTGCTGCTCTCCTAAGCAGGACATGCTCATTCAGATCAGTTCCTGGATAAAAATGAACGGTCTCTTCTGTTTGTTTTGGAATGGTTCTTGTCTCTTTTTTACTGCTGAATACAGAGAGCAAAGTTGAGGCACCAGGGAGTTTTCAGTCCAGCTGTTGTGGCATAAATCAATATTTAAAATGCACAGTGGCAATTTTTTTTCCTTTGAAAGTGGGACTGGGTGCCCTGAATTCTTGTACTGTTAAATCCAAGACTTTAACAGTGTTAAACACAAACCCTAATATTGGTTTGTATCCAGAAGCACTACTTCTCTGATAAACTAAACAAAACAGTAACACACTTCAGTCATGAAGTAAATATAACAGTAATAAAATTTTTAATTTGTGTTTGATTTTTGTGCTTCCCTGGAGGAAGTTTCAAGCTATAATACTTTATGAATGAGGAGTTAAAACAGTCCAGCTTGAGGAAAATGATTCCTTCAAATTTATTTCTTGATTTCACAGAGTTAGAATAACAAACTTTTGAAAGCTCATGAGTGCAGGGGTAAAGCTGGCCAATGCAAAGATTACTGGATGAAAATAAAGTCTATTTCATCATCTTCCCAGGGATACATTTTCTTCAAAAATATTATTTAGTAAGGTAAAGGTGAATTGCAGGTATTCTGTGCATCATCTTATTGCCACCAACTTTTCATGCATGGGGTTTATGAGCCAGCAGGTGATGATTTGCTGTTTCGCTGCCATATCCCTCTCCTACATTTCATCACAAAGCTTTTAGTTCTGTAATTATGTCCCCAATGCAGTGCATTCTGTGACACCCCTCCCAAGTGGGCAGATGTTCCTAAGCAGATCTCTTAAGTTGTGAAAGGAACATCCCTTGGGTTTAGCACTGTCAGACTGCATTAAGAGCAGGTATGAAAGGTAAGAAGCAGATGTGTCACGCTATTTCTGTTTGACACACTGTCCCTCCAGCCAATGTTGTCTACTGGTACAGCAACACTGAGCCAACAGGCTAATGAATGGAGCCTGCAGAACACATCGTTAACCTGTAACCTCATCCAGTCTGCATGCAGTCTGTTAAGTCTGTACCACTATGATACACATTTTTGTGTTTACTGCTGTTGATGCATTTGTTGTTGTAGTTTATTTTGCTCCCAGTAATATACAGCTATCTCAGAACCAAAATATCAAGGTGAGGAGACCTGCACTGGAGAGAGAAGAGGAGGTGGCTGTGAGGGGCAGTTAGTGACCTGCCGACTTACTTGCACGAGGAAGCCTGAAGCATCTTTTCCCCTCTGTCTCTTCACAGTGACGGCCCCAGAGCACATCTGCGTCACATGCAAGGGAGGGGGCGGCTTGGTGAAAGGCGCCGAGATAGACAGAAAATTGTATACTCAGGACCTTGACAGCCTCACGGGCGGGATTTTTTTTCCCCTCCTACGTACAGCGCATATAAAGGAGCCCCGATTTCTTTCTGTGCCAGCTCTCAGGCTTTGCCATCCCAGATAACGGCAGGCATGGGACTCCCCAGAGAAACGGGATGGGAAGGCGGGAGGTGGAGAGAGGCGTCCAGGTGACTTTTCCCCCTCTGTCTGCGCTCGGTCACGGAGCTCTAGGAGACTGAGGAAGTGCCACCTGCCTCCCGCTGTGGCTGCCGCCTCCGCCGCCGCTCGTCTCCGGGCTGTAGCTCGCTCCCCCGTTAATCAGATTAGCGCGTCGTCGCAGCCTCCCTCACCCGCTCTTCCCTCGCAAGTGTCCGTCTCCCCCGAGAGATGTCTCTCATTTCTGCCTCTCTCTCCTCCCCTTTCCACTGATCACAGTGCAGTTCTCGTCAGCTCTGGGCACCTCTCCCTCGCTCTTTCTCCCTTTCCTGCTGGGTGTCTCTACCTCCTCTTGTCTCTGTGCATCGCTCCATCCATCCTCTCTCTGTCTCCGCACTGGTGTGTGCGCGCATCTCTCTCCGCCCGGCGGCTGCCACCTCTCGCCCTACGAGCCCAGAGCTGCCCGGAGGAGCCGCCGCCGCCGCTGCCGGAGCGGGGCCGCCCCGCGCTGCCGCCGCCGCCGCCTGGCCCTGCCTGGCCCTGCCGGACCGCCGTGAGTCCCGCCTCAGCCCGCGCCCGTCCCCCGCCCGCCGCGGCACCATGTCCGGCTCTGGCAGGAAAGACTTCGACGTGAAGCACATCCTGCGCCTCCGCTGGAAACTGTTCAGCCACCCCTCGCCGGCTGGCGGCCCGGCGGGGGGAGGCTGCCTGCCGCCCGACAGCAGCTTCGAGCACTGGGGACCGAGCCAGAGCCGCCTGCTGAAAAGCCAGGAGAGAGGAAACGGCGTCTTCTGGAAAAAATCCGCCTCCTCCGCCTCCTCCTCGGCGGCCACCACGGCCAGCCCGCCCAACGGGACACTGCTGCCCGCCGGCGGCCGGACGGCCACGGGGCACGGCCCGGGACCGCCGCCGCCCCGCACCGTCTTCTACGTGGAGTCCCTGGAGGAGGAGGAGGAGGAGGCGGTACCCGGCGGGATGGAGGTGGCCCGCGAGCCCGAGAAGCCCCTGGTGCCGCCGGAGCGGGAGGAGGCGCCGGGGGGCTGCGCCGATGGAGGCAGCCGGGCAACAGGTGACGGAGGCGGGCACAGGTAGGGGAGCTCGGCCGCTCCGGCGCCCCCTGCGCGGCGGGCGCGGCCGGGTCCGCGGGGCTCATCGCGGGGCTTGGCGGCCCCGGGGGGCAGCAGCGGGGCGGGGGCGCAGCCGGGCCAGTGTGCTGACGTTGTTGCGGGAGGGTGAGGGTTTTGGGGCGGGAGGATTCCTCTGTTTGAACTGGCAGGATTTGGAGGCGGAGGGAAGAGCGGCTGGAGGGCTGCCGAGAGTCCCGGGAGAGACCGGCCAGCCTCATGGTCAAGGTGCCGCGGAGCAGGGATGCTGCTCTCGGCCTGCCCCTGGCCTTGCCCCTGCTTCTGGCCTGCGGCTGCCCCTTACCTGCCCGTGTCCTTGACCTGCCCCTGTCCATGACCTGTCTCTGTCCCCACCTCCGCCCCGCTCCTGGGCTGCCCCTGTCCCAGGTGCTGGCCCGAGAACAGGCACCTCTCAAAGCCGGCGCTCGGCGCTGGAGATCGTCGCTACCCAACTTTCTCAGAAGTTTATTAAAACGCTAGCGGGAGGTGGTGTTGTTCTGGGTAGTGGGATGACAGGTGAAAGCTCGAAAGTAAAAGCATCTGCTTTCCTGAAACTCGGTGACTAAACCGTTGTACAACCTACCTCAGAGAAAAATAAGACTTATAAGAATTTTATGAGTCATCAACCAAGTGACACCTGAGAGGATCTAAGAACAAGAAAGACATATCCACATTCTTGTGTTTCATACAAATGTGTTAATGTTGAATTGCTTTTCCTGCCCTCCCCTCCTTGCCCCCAGCTGAAGCAGAAATTAAAATAATTTGCAGAAGAAAATGTAGCTAACAGAGCTTTCAGAAAAACTCTGATACAGATAGTCCTAAGGGTAAAATTATTCATTGCTTTAACTCTGCTTGCCCCCACCTCCCCATGGTTAAGATTACTTCATTTTCATTTTCCTTGACTTTTTTTTTTTTTTTTTTTTTTTCTTGTGGAGAGAAATGTACTGTTCTGTTACTAAACATGAAAAGAAATTAAAGAAATTAGTTTTCTTTCATATTGAGAGTAAAATATATAGTATTAAATATTTTATTAGATGAAGAGACAGCACTGTGCATATGTTTGGATTAGTATAGTGGTAGATAAATATATGTGTGTGTAACTTTGAGTATGTTGCCTTTTCAGAGAGCCCTAAGGCATATATCCTCTTCTTGAATCTCTCATTGTTTTGTCAGTTAGCATAGTTCATTTCGTAGGAGCTACATAATTTAAACACATGGAATACCTGCTAAGTGACTTGAGGTGTATTTTTAAAGCAAAAGTATTACTGAAGTTTTTATGAACATTGGAAGTTGTTCTGAGCAACAAGAAGGTGCTTATCCTAGGATTCCATTCAAATTGTTGTCAGATACCCTACAAAGACAGGTAAAACACCAACCCTACAATTATCTCTTCAAGGTTTTTGAAGAGGGAATGGAAGAGGTTAAAAACTATTACAAATGTGGTTTCATTCTATAGACTTTTCATTTAGGTGTGTAATTAATCTGAGACTGTAGAGATCTGCATACTAACAGAAACTGACTGAGTTTTAATAGCACCACTTGATTTGTATGTAAGAGTCAACTTGCTAGAATGTATGTACTCTGTGACATTATGTATCTTATTACTGCTCTTATTGCTCTTGATTTTCATAATCCATTTATTCCATGTTCTTCATTCATTGCTGCAGAAGCAACACATCTAGTCATCAGTACCTCGTAGTCCTGTTGAAGAAATATGCTCAATTTTTTTCAGATTTAGAACTGTGTCAGGAGATGTGATTTTATTATTAATGAAAATGTCACCTTTTGAGGTATGAAAATGCTTAAGAGAGTTTCAGAGTCTAAGACTTGACTTTCTGTTCCTCATCAAAGAACCTTTCATTTACCTCCATGAACATTGTATGTTATGGCAAGACGTGGTCAAGTGCTGCAAAAATGGCAGTTCTGTGCTTGAAAGTTCTACAATCCAACAATCTTCTAATGCTCTGGAAAGTTTGTCTCACTCATTCTGTAGACATAAGTCTTTTTATAAATGGTGCCAACTTCTTTATTTCACTGTGACTATAGGATGTGTGCATTATTATTCAGTCCAAAATCAAATAACTAAACTGATCAATATGTGGAACTTCCTCCAAGACTTTAGGCATATACCTGGATTTTTGGTACAGAAAGTGATAACTTCTGAATTTCTGTAGTATTTAGTCCTGCCCATATTTAACAATTGCTTTAATATTTGAGGACTGTATAAAAAACAATATTTTTGTTATGTGAAAGAGGTGAGAATTCAGTATTTGAGAATGTTCCAATATAGACCATGTCGACATTATTTCCAATTTTGTGAATAGGAGGTCTCTGGGCAGTGTTAGACTGAAACCCAGTGGTAAGACATAACATGAGGAGCAATTTGACAAGCTGATTTTCGTTCTTTGCTTGGGATTTATAACTTTTTTGTTATTTCTGCTATTGACATATATGTAAAAGTGAAAATTACTTCTTGTTTTTTATTTTTAGTGTCTTCTTGGGATCCTTGTATATCTGAAAGAGTTTTGGTTGGGTTCTTGTTTGGGGTTTTTCTTTGTTTGTTAGTTTCTTTTTATTAATTTTTTTTCCAGTTAGTCTCCTCAGCTTGGTGCATGAATTTTGTACTGGTACCCTTTTTCAGTTCAAATGGGTTTGTTTTTCAGTGGAGTTTTAATTACTCTTTCTACATCTAAGGTGTACACTCAGCTGCAGTTTTCTTGGTTTTAATTTTTGTGTTCTGTTAGCTAGTGTGGGATTTATTTAATGAGAGATTATGGTTGTGTAATAATAAGTACATTCTTCTTTACTGATCTGGGTTTTTTGCATGTTTCTGAAGAACATCCTGTCATGTTAATTGTACATTACTTCTATGCATAAGTCTGTATGGATAGTCCTACTGGCATTAAGAAGATTGAAGTGCTAGATAGGGCATGTACTTACCTAATTATTCTATTTTCCATATTGTATCTGTAAAAAGAAAAAAAAAAAGTTTTACAGCTAACAGTTAGTGTTAGAACATTTTCTGATTGCTTGAAATTGCTTGGAAATGTGCATATTAAATTGGTTTAGAGCTGGCATGACAAAATTATCAGTAGATACAGTGGATATTTAAAGATAGATTTTTTGATCTTCATTTCCTAAAACAAAAGTGTTAGAAAAAAAATATATATAATATGAATTTTTAATTAAGATTTACAAATCAGCCACAAAATGCTTGGAAAATACCAGTGCAAAGATTTACGATACATCCATCAGATCCTCGAAGTTTATAATGGAGATTTCACATGATCACAATGGCTCTTTTCAGGTGACATGTTAATCAACCCTCAACATGAATGGGATTCACTGAATAGGCAGAGAGTTAGCATTTTAATCCCTCCTTCCTGAGTGGGTGGTAGCATGTTTTGCCTGCCTTACACTGTTCAAATCCTATGAAGATGTAATTCCTCATGAGCTCTCAGCACTGTTCACCACTACACTCAGTACGTGCTTCACAAACTAGTAACAGGTTTATTTTTACAACAGCCCTGTTTTACAGTGAAGGGGTAAACCAGAAAGAGAGATAAAAGAAAAAAATGTTGAACTGATTGGTTTCAGAGCATATAGCACTTTCCTCCCACTACTTTCTCTGTTCTCAGTTGCACCCATAAATGATGAGCCCATCTGCAAACCAGTCCCAGACTCCTCTGGTTGTGTGCAGGAGAAGTGGAAAACATGAGTTTCAATTAACATTTTGTTTAAGAGACAGTTCCAAGAAGAATATGCCAGATATGCCTAACCCACATAAAGCGAGCACTGACAATGCAGAAGTCTTTCATAAAACATACAAGAATTTCAAAATACATCTTCTGAAAGATGATGGCAAATCCTCCCACCATTAGATACTGTCTAATTGTGTACCGTAAAGCAAGAAGCAAAAGGACGGAGTACTGTGCCTTCCTCACACAGCAGGGTTTCATGATCAAATGTTGAGTTACTAGAAGAGTAATGAGGAAGGTATTTTGCTGTGTTTCTATCGAGTTTGTTAAGGGGAAGCAAAAAATTCAGTATTAATGGGAATCCAAATGGTTAATAAGTGAGAGAATGATTTTCTAATTCAAACATTAACTGAGAAATTTAGTTTGCCAGTGTCTGTGGTCAAAACTATTTATTTAAATTAAATATTATGATCAGTGTAGAATCAGGAACATGAAGATGTGCATGGTTAAACTATAGGATCAAAGCTTTTGTGTAAGCATTTCTTTTGTATTTTTCTATTCTGAGCCCACAAATCCTGCATTTTCATGCTTTTGCCCATTAGTCTCTCCCGCTTCCAAGTCTTCTTCCTTTTCTCCTAGCAACCTACAACTTTGTGGTTGGCATGCTGCTATAGAAAGTTATGAATTTGAAACCTGTCAGGATGAGCAACATTCTCAGTGCAGCTTTCTAATTTAATGAGAAAATATTTTTACCATTTTAGAAAATGTAGATAAAATTGTCATTAAAATTTGCTACTTAAGTACTTCATGTACCGTTGTAAGTGTATCAAGTCTCATGAGAGGATTCTGGTCTCTGGTTTCTAAGCAAATGGCGTTTCCTGTTTACAGCTTTCATCTTGGTACCTGAATTTACAAAAAGAGGGGAATCAAGATACTTTCCTATGTCTTAGTCTGTCCTGTGAGCTCGCACCACTTAAAGTATTTTCAACTGATCATGGCTGTGGCCTTTCTGAGGTGCTATCCACATTTGAACCACAGCTTCTACTGTGATCCTAAAATTAGATACTAAAGAAGCCAAATAATAGTTGCTTATATTTTTTTACTATCTCATGTAGACTGCTTTGTTAAGAAGATAATTTAATGCTTGGGGTGGAAGACAGACCACACAATTCTGTATTTCTAGGCTATGGAATCAGAAGAGAATAGTCTATTTGTTTTCATCATGAACCAGTTTTTTAACTTGATTATGAAACTTCTAAAAATGGTTATATAACTTGTATGCTTTTATATTTATTCTTTTAACTTTCACAACATAGGAGTCAGGGCTCCTACACAACACAGGCCACAGACGTTTCTCCTCCAAAGCTTTTATTCATTCTCAGAGGATCTATACTCTGCATGGGATGCAGGAGAATTAGATGATAAGAATAGTGCAAGATCACATAGCTGAAGACTGTATATACATGTGTATGGAATTAAATAAGTTACAAGAAAAATCTAGGTCTAGAATTTCCTAACTTTAAAAATGGACTTTGCTACTTGTAGAACCGCATTTCTAAAGCTTGGCTGTTGGGTTTGGTTTGGTTTTTAACAAAAGAAGCAGAAGAACACACAAGTCACTTCATATGCTGTGATTTCTTTTGTCCACCACATGAATGCAGAACTGAAACTTGAGGATTCAGTGTATATCCCCTTGCTACTTGAACTGATAGAATAACTGACATCATAAGAAAGTTCTTAATTTTTATGTGGTGATTGTGTACTATCTCTGCAGAAAGACTGAGGAATTCAACAGCTGTAGAAATAGCAAGTCTTCAGTCTTCCTTCTTGATGCTCCCAAACTTTGTTTCTTTTGTTACACCCTCTTTACTTTTTTATTTTTTTTTTTATTTTTTTTTTTATTGAATATGTGTTCTCCTGGATCTTATTCTCATTTTTTTTCCTTCTTTCCACGGCCTCAAAGGATTCCCAAATGCCTTCTTAAAATCCTAGATTCCTTACCGAGAAAGCATTACTTGATGTTACCAGCTTCTCTTACCATCTGCCTCATTGATTTACTTACCAGGTTACTTACTGTCCAGTCTTGCCTGTATCTTGTCCTAGATACTTTCAAAAATAAAGTCAAATTTCCCCTAGTTCATTAACAGCTTCTTGGACCACTCATTCTTCTGTTTCTCCCTAACTATTTTGTAATCTTTGAATTTCAGTATCATTTAAGCCTTCCCTTATCTCCTTTGTCAGTTTTAATAAAATCCTAATAGAATTCCCATTCCTATGATTTTGCCTTAGCTCCCCATTTTACTTTGTTCTCTGAATTGTTTCATCACCAGCTGCCAAGTTGATGGTACTATTTTCTGTGTTTAATGGGTCAGCAAGACACTTTAGTTTGAGTAACTCATTCAGTCCATGATGGGGATTTATCTTCTCTCATCTCATCTCATCTCGTCTTTATCTTAGATGCACATTTTTGAATAAGGTGAATTATCTTTCAGATGTCCCTATTTCTCTTCACTGAGTGTAACAGTAGTCTAAAGTGGATGATTCAGGTTCAAATGTTCAATTTAAATGTTTAATGTTCAATTAAATCTGAAAAAATAACATACTTTGAAGTCTACATTGCAAATTCAAACTGTTCTAAAAAGATAGAATAAAAGGATAGAATTAATTGAATCTGTTATATTTTCACGGTGTTATTAAAAAGCATACCACTCATCTCAATCAAAGTATCGATGCTGCTAGAAAACGTGAGCCTATTAAACACACTAGAAAGTAAAGGACTTCACAAGTCTTTTGGCTGTTGTTACCCACGTACTTTCAATGTTGACAAAACCAACCATTCTTTTTCCCTCTGGACTAACTTGCACTGTTCTGCAGGAATATTTCAGAAAATTTCAACATTAAGAAAAGATTTGGCAGTGAAAATATCAGTTGCACAGGCAGTGACTGAATCAGTAAAATGCCTCTAAAACTATGGACTTCTTAAGGGAAACATCAAAGAACATTACAAATGAAAATGCATTTCAACCTTTTCATAGTCAATGTGAAAGCAAGTACAGAGAATATCCATCTGAAAAATCCAATTGATGGTGAATATAGATAAGTCTGCAGAAATACTGTTGGCTTGAATATAATTTTTTTTCCTTGATAAAACCATTTCTGGAAAAATAACAGTAGGGACTTCTATAAGTCTATATATGCCCAAATAAATATGTATCATCTGCATTTCTCTCTTAATATAAACATTACAAGGTTTACTTGTATGAAAAGTGCATAGATGTATATAATTTATATATTTATTAATAAATAAATTAGAGTTGATACCTTTATAATATTTTTGTGAGCAGTGAAGTTCACTAAAATGCTGTACATAGAAAAAGTTAAAGCATATTGTCAGAACCTGCTCAATTCATAAGAATGCTGCTGATACATATAGATAAATGTACTCTTTACACATGATAATTGCTTTCTAGCAGCTACTTCTTTTCCTTGTGACACTTTTTTTTATAGCCTGTTGGAAGCAGTTTAAGAATTTGCTCTTTCTTTTTTATATCTCAAGCTTGCATTTTTTATGTGAAAACTGCTCCTTAAATATTATGCTATGATGTTTTGGCAAAATTTCCTAGCATACAAATTTCCTGGTTTTGTTGGAGCAATTTTTTAGAATACAGAATTGATGACCTAAAGTAAACTCTTTAAATTAGGGAAAGAACTAGATGTTATTAAAATTATTATTCAGAAAGGAAATTTATCCTGTAAAAAGTTGGGAACTGCTGCAACTTTCTCAAAAAGATTAGTAAGTGTGTAATCAACCCTGATAATAATGAAAAAAATCCCCCAAATCCCCAAACCTTAACTTTACCAAAAATTTAATTTCAGCAGTATCTAAAATTTCTGATTTTTATTTCAAAATGTCATAACTTACAAGCAATTTAAGACAAAAACAGATCCAAAATACTAAAATATTATGATTTTTTGGTAGGAGTTTTAGTAAAGCTTATAATTTTGTTTAAATGTTTTTCCTTTTGTATTTGAAACCTTTTATTTCAAGATTTTTGAAAATGTTAATTTTAACTGTAATAACAGGTTAAAACATTATTGTCATTTATACTTTAAAAATACTCCTTTAGGTAAAAATATTTTCCTGCAAAATAAAAGAAAGCAAATTTCTCCAAAATTCATGTTAAAATTTACCTGGAAGTTTCAATACGTGCTTCAAATTTACGTCTCATGTTTATTTCCATATATTCGATTTCCATCTGAAGTCTTAAATATTTGTACGGGCAATGCTGAGGATTACTGTTAGTTTAGGCCAGTGCTATGGTTCTGCAGTCACAATGATATATATTCAAGGCATCAGAAGTGATTGTCATGAGTAGCCTGGTTTTCCAAACCACATTTGTAATCATATCTCCTATTTCTTCACTCTTCAGTCCTTCAGTGCATATCTCCCTGCCACATTTTGACTGTTGCATAGACCTTTCCTACCAGTTAGGATCATGAATCCATTCTTTCACTTACTCAGGCACATCTTATCTCTTGATTTCCATTTTCACTACTTCATGTGGAACTTCATCTGTTCTACTTGATCCATGAAGAATATTGACTTTAATTAATGAGATAAAATGAAAAATAAATGATGAGTGTTTAATTCTCAGAAAAGAGCCAACAGAAATACACAGAGAGAATTAAGACTTGCGTCAATGTGGTGTGTATTCCAAAGTTGGACTTCAACTTATTATATTAAAATGGAATGTAAGAAATAAAGCATGTAAGATTATGTAAAATTGACAATAGGAGATACTATATTTTAGTGTTTGCCATTATCTCAAACTGTATTTAAAAGATGGAAATGTCTTTTAAAAAAACTTTTCTTGAATCTAAACCCACAATCTTTATCATGTGGGATTGATTTTCTGAGTTTAATAAGGCAATGATTTTCTTATTATTTAATAAGTAGCTGGGTGTAATTCATCATCTGCCATTCATTCTTTTTTTAACTGTATCAGTCAAGTTTTCTGTTTTACTATGTTTCATCAGCATTAAAATATGCTACCTTTTGTAACATTTGTATTTTCCTGTCATCTGTTTTCATCTTTCCTCCCACTCTAACCATATGGAAAAAGCAGCATTGTTTTGACCTTGGTATCTTTTTGCTATGTAGGTTTGCTTTGTGCAAAACCCATGAAGGAAAACAAAAACTAATCAAATAAAAAATCACAAAAGATCCTTGAATCTGAATGGATATAATCACAAGCACTGTCTTTGCTAAATATAGTCCTAGGACTTAATCCCCTCCTAATTATTTCTAGAGATTCTTCAATGTTGTAAATGATTCATACCTAAAAATAGAGTGTTGAAATATGTAAGGAGAAAAAAGTACATGATGCATACCTCATGCGTAGTTTTGTTATGCTGTGTGATTTTGTTGAAACGATCATTTTCCAGATCATTTTATTTTCTAGCTGGGAATAGGTTCTTTCAGAGAATAGAACTGGTTTTATCTTCAGTAATTATGGAGAAAACATGATAAAAAGCACTGCATCTGTATTTGAGGGAATATATGGCACTTCAGAAACTCAGCTTTCAGTTCTTAGATGGACCTCTGATTGCCTACAGAGATGTAACTTTTTTTCATGTTCTACACCAGTCAGGTGCATCACCAGTCCAAGCCTTCCGGCCAATTTGGTTCACTGCTTTTTTCTCATATTCCTTGTTATTTCTCTACTTAGGAATTGGAATCTGTAATATCAGTGTACGTCTATCCACTACTAATCTCCACGTGCATTGTTCTGTTTTTATTCATGCAAATGATAATAGTTCATATGAAAGATAATTTTATAAAATTATTTATATTATAGAGTTTGATAATGCTAATCATCATGCTAAATGCAAACCTTCTGTGTGTAATGTCTGGTCACTCTATTTATGCTCTATTTTTTATTGAGTTCTCTTCTGTCAGTTGTTTAATAATAATTTTTACTATTAACTTATTCACAAAGATAACCACATTTTACATCAATTATCTGAAGTTCAGAATAAAAATACCCCAAAAGAAATACCACATCCCCTTCAAAGTAGCAATTGTAAGAGCAATTCCAAAGTAAATGAGAGATCAAAAATAGGGAAGGAGAGAGGAGAAAGAAGGGGAGAAAGTAAACAATGCAGAATAAACTACTTAATATTTTCAGTTGATAGGAAAAGTTTTTTAAACTATTTTTAGTGGTCTATTGATAGACATAAGGACTTCAAACTACTGTGACATCTCAGAAGTTGTTATTTTTAATGCCAAAAGCTTCAATTAATAGTTGTTTGTTAATCAACAATGTCTTCACCAACATATTTGATGATAATTAATCCTCCTGAATTAAGTTTTTGCATATCTTGACTCTGGTATTTTAATTTAGAAGATTAATGACTTTTGTTTGAAAAGTAATAGTCTTTGAGAGGATAGAAATTTAGATGAAAGTGAATGCTTCTGTACACTGTTTATCAGAGATGTAAATGGAATTTATGAAAACTGCTATAAAGGGGATTGAAGAGAAAAGCCTTGACATGCAAAATTAGGAACAGTAGTTGCATCAGTAGGAATTCTACGTATGTTTCTTTTGCACCCAGTATTTTCATTTTAGTCAATAAGGACTAAATAATGAAGTAAAGCATATGCTTCTTAAAAATAAAAATGAAGAATCTTAAATGATTCACCCGTATGTTACAGGAGAGATTTAAAATGCACAATATTCTTGAAAAAAATAAAAGACCTCTGAAAAAAATGAATATTGAATAGTGCAACTCGCCATTCTGTCACAACAATAATCAGCAGAGGTGTCAAGTAGGATCAAATGTCTAGGTAACATTCTGCAGAAGTGTTGCACTTAGTACAAAACAAGTGAAATATGAATCAAGTATGCCATACCACTGCTAAAATTTAATCATTGGAGTAGATGAACAGACACATAGCCTGTGAGAAAAGAATTCCTATTCTCTGATCTGTTTGTGTAGAGCCTCAGCTCTACTGTATTGGCCAGAACAATCAAGAAATACATAGATTGTTTGAAGAAAGTCCAGGTAAAAAAAAAATTGCTATCATTTTAGGAAACATGTTGTGCAAAGAAAAGATTATCATAGGAAAGAAATTTTATTTTATTTTATTTTATTTTATTTTATTTTATTTATGTTATTTTATTTTGTAAATACCAAACAGATTTCCCGGTAGTGGTGTGGACTCTTTGATATCTGGGATTACAAGATTATTATAAACGAGACAAACTTCTGTCAATCGTGACATGTTTAGACATGACAGTCTTTTTGCCTTGAAGAAAGAAGCACATTCAATAATTTCTCACAAACTGTCAGTCAGTATCTTTCTATGAAAAGGTTGCCTGCAGATGTTGACAAAGATTAAAAAAAATCTAACCTTTTGTATGAGGACTAGAAGTGTTTTCTTATCATTCTGTTTTTACAACAGTCACTGAATATATCTTTTAGAATTTAAGTACATCGTCTCTTTAAGTTTTATGACTTCATCTGATTTGCTCTTCTGCTGGAGTATTGTGGTGTGCCAAATCTCATGACTATGCATTGCCAAAATCAATCCCCATCATGTTAGACATTTAATATAATGCATAGATTCATATCTTTAAAAGCTTAGTGTTTAAAGAAATTGCACTAATTTAAAGTAAATGCCTGCACTATTATTGGGGTGGGGTTGTTTTGTTTATTTTTTTTCTGGGAATTTTTGTTTGTTAGTTTGTTTGTTTTTTAAGACAGAACACCGAGGCAAAAATAACTGAATTGCATGGGACAATTTATAAACTGAAACTAGGTATTTTGAGTGTGAGTCATTAAAGGCAAGATTCTAAATCTCCATCAAGTAAATGTTATAGTAAAATAAACTTATCCACAGTACTCATTAAAAAAAAGTTTAAGTACATAATGAAAACTTGTGTATTTAATTCATCATCCTGTAACTCTTTAATTATGTGAAATTTAGTGTGTTCCTTTTCGTGCACAAGCTTTGTTGTTTTCCCCTCCAATTATCCCACTGTCATATTTCTCATTACATTATCTTAAAAATATTGTGGAAAATATAATGAAGTCTATTGCTTCCAGATAGTGAATTAAATACAAAATAAAAGCAATTTTGTACTAGCATAAGTAATGGCTAGTGCCATCTCTCTCACCACTATGAAAGTTGACAGCTTGATTTCTCTTTAGGTGACACTGTTTTCATGACAGGCTTCAAACATTGCTAAAACTGAGAGTTGAAATAAGATGTTTTTAAGTGCAGGATTCACAATCCTCTCATAATAAAACTGTATGCATCATTAAGAGTGTAACGCATAGAAGGAAGCACGGTTGTTTACTCAAGGAGATTTCTGTCTGAAGTGTCCCATTTCCTTTGTAGTGGTAACTGGAAATGTAGCAAAAAAGAGGCAGTGAGTAATTAAGAAAGGAAGGAATATGCTTTGTCTTACGAACTCTATTATAAGAGGCTTACTTCAGAAGGAGAAATTCATTGGAAGGTTTCTTTACAAATTTTGGTGATTAAAAAATGATAGAGATGTTTCTTAAATCTTTGGTCTGGTGTTGAAACCAATTCCTTTGTGCATGACACAAGAACATTTTGAAAAGGTCAATTAAAAAAATGATACAAAAGCCTAAAAAAATCATGATATTAATTAATCTCAAGTGAAACTTGGAAAGTACCCTTTTTCTTTTTGTTTTTCGCTGCAATCCAAATGTTCTGTTGCAACAGAGATGTGTCTAGGCATATGTTATTTTGCAAGGTGAAGTCAAATAGCATCTCTCTTAAGGGGCTTGTTTTTTTTTCTCTTGCCTTTTTGTGTAGTCTAAACAGAGCCACCCATGATTATTGTACTGTAGGAAAAGCTCAACATACTTCAGGATTTTTACTTAGCTTTACTTTTTATGTTAACATATGAAAACAGCAGTCGAAAAAACCAACCCAATCCAACAGATGGTTTGTGCGTTCTGTTACAAGCAGATGATAGGTTCTCTCTCAAGTGTATGCAGATAACATTGTCTGCTAAAAGTTTTCAAGAAAGTATGATTATGGCCTACATTGAGCAGAAAAAATGTCAAGATGTCTTTTTTTTTTATATTTATGTTAAACGGTGAGGAGTTTGCATATTTCAACGTAAGTACAGTTGTATGTTTCTGTGATTACAGAATATAGATATTAGATATCTAGATATAGTAAGACAAACCAGAAAAATGCTAATTTCTGGAAGTATTGCTGCCTCTCTTTGCAAATGTCATGTTTTGACCATGTGTTGCAAACTTTGCTGTCAGGGCCGCAACACTGTAATGAAACTTTTATCTCTGTATGTTTGAGCATATTGAAATAACACGTAGATGGGTCTCACTTTCCTCGCTGATTTGTATTGATTTTTTAAAAACATTTTTCATGATTTTTTCCAAATTTTCCTGAAGAAAATACAGATAGTAATATTGGCTTTTTTATACATTAAAAAAACCACTACATTGGAGGAGACTTTGATGGAGCTCAGAAAAATGCGATTTCCTTTTGTGTGCAGGTGAAATTTAATTTATCTAAGATTCCTTACCATTACCATAAAAGGCAATCTTTCTGTCAGAAAATGAATTCCAGAATCATATTAGAGTAAGAAGCAGTCGTAATTACTCCCATTCCACTTTTGTAGAAGTTTTTCTCTTCAGGAACAAAAGGTCTCTTTAAAACTTTGTCTAAAAATGACTAAAAAATGCACCAAACAAGCACAAACTTCATGTCATGTACAGTAGACAATTTTAAAAATATAAAACTCAATTCAAAGCAGATCTAATTTAAAGATAAATTATCTCTCAAAACCAGGTATTACTGATGACTATTTATGTAAATATGTTGCATCCTTGCCTTTTCTGTGTGGTATTTCAGAAAATCTGGTGAGGTTATGTGTAATTTTGCCATAACTTTTGTTTTCCAGCTCCTTATTTGCTTTATCTCATTCTAATTCATACAAAAATGCCTGATGAATCCGTGTAGCAAATTATTACATTAAATGAGTCCATCTAGAAAATTTCTTTAGGCTTGTTTGGAAATTAATGGAAACCACAATGTGTTGAAAGTAGGAAAAAATAATCCCTGTGTGTACAATTTAATCATTCTATTCTAATTCAATTCACTGTGGATGGAAGGGTCAGTCAAAAAAGATCTTATATTTCTTTTCTGTACACAGAGCAGGGATGAATAGGAATTTTCCGTGAGAATATTTTTTGTGATAAAATACTGTTTTATAAAAAAAAAATGGGTAGGAGTTATTCCACTGCTACCATTTAATGATTAAAATTATTAATGAAGATTTTCAGAATTACTGGAACTTCCTATATGGCATATGAAAAAAAAATCCCAGTCTCATTAAAAAAAAAGTTTTTTTCACAGATCATAATTAGACCGTTAAAAAGTCCAAAGAGTATGACATGAACTAGTACTAAATTATTCAAATTAATATGTTGGTTTGAGCTGATAAGGACTTTTTATTTAGTAATTTTTGCATTCTGGTTCATGAAATCATGAAGGTTCTGACTGCATTGTTAGAACTCTGGAAAATTATTTGTCTTAAAATCCCATCAAATGGTTCAAGAGATGATTGCAAATGTAATGGATTAAGGAAAATATATTTTATTATTAATTCTGAGATCACAGATCCTGTTTTTGGCCACTACATGAATGTTTTTAAATTGTGTACTTTTTCTGAACACATAAGTTCTTCCCTGTGAATAGTTATCCTGCTTAAGTAATCTTTTGGGTTTTAGAGTCTCATATGTTTATATAGACTTGCTGTATGATTGAGAACAGATAAGAATTTCAGTCACTAATAAGTTTTAGATGGATGAACCACAGTATTTGAAGAAATGTGCTAAATTAATCTTATATTAAACTTTGTAATTTACTATCAGCATAATATTTCAGTCTTATTTTCCATTACTGCTGATAACTACTCTGTAAAATTTAGTGTCAAAAGGAAATGAGACATAGCGATCTTATATATAGGAAATAATATTTTTGTTAAAAACATAATAAGAGCAAAAGAAAAGTAGTATTATTCTTCTGCCAAACCTTTTGTCACATACTATGTATTGTCCCTGCTTTATGACCTTCTCAAATAGCATTTAATTTTAAATCTCCACATTGTATTAGAAACTAATTTGTGAGATTAAAGCAACATTACTCAGGTTTTATAATTAGAAAATTTAGTAGAACTGATATACAAACCAGAGAAACTAGATTTTTAGTAAGCATCTTCTGACTGTGGTACTTTTTCTTACTATTACTTTTGTGTATTGGATTACCAGCCCAAAAAAATTTAACAACTTTTCCAAATTTTCTTTGCTAACTGCAGGCAGTAAGCATCGATGAACCTCTTTCAGCCTTGTTTTTCAGGTGATACATTAGTTTCTTTAATTTTACTCATCTGAAAGAGGGAAATCTAGTTCAGTTGTCATCTAGTCAACATAACATACTCAGTATTTGAATATAGCTTGTCTGAAAAAAGAAGATGTGCATATACTGCATAAGATGAGTCCTCTGTGGTGAGAAGGAAAGCAGGATCACTTGTTGAGTGAGATCATTATTGAGGTAGAGTATCTCAATGCATTTTAGCCATTTACATTTAGATTACCCATTTTGGTGTATCTTTCTATATTCTATAGAAAATGGAGAAAAATATATACTTTAAGCCATGGTTCAGCTGACATGTATCAGATGTCTACAGTAATATGGATTGGATTGTGCTTAAGAAATGCTTTGATTTCTGTACTACTCATTCTGTGTTTCCATAAAGATTGTCCATGAATAGAAAAATGAAGAATAGACTGGGGCAAGGCAGAATCTGAATTTTACTCTTCTAATGAGCTTAAATTTCTGGGAAGGCAGCCCAAGCCTCATCATCTTAACCTGAAATGATTAAAAGAATGAATGAAATATTCCTTTAAAGGTAGAAATAAAGAATACTTTTTAGCTGCTGTCTTATATATAGATGGAATTACTTCAAATTACATCTAATACTATATAAAAGAAAACATTAGAATAAAAATGTAACTCAGAAGGTTCTAAAATAGATAGAAAACAAGATTTTCACAGTGCTGCTAAAGAAAATTATATTAACTACTTTATAATGAAAATTCTAGAAATTAGAAAAACATATTGTCTCAGTTTAAAAGATGAGTGTCTGCTAAGGAAGGTAGGAACCTCCCTTGGAATGGGAAACTGTAACCCCTCTCCCTCCGAATTAGTATAAATTTGAAACCAAGGGGCTCTCAGGCACAGATATGGGAATAGGAATAACAGTTCTTTACTAATATCTAAAACAAAGCTAACCAATAACAACTGTGGCATTAACCAACAAACAGAACCAGAAACCCAGAGACGGCCTGCTTGGCCTCAGGCACCTTTCCCCTTTGATGCAGTTCCAGTCACAGTCAGAAGGGGGTGCTGGTGGCTTGCGGTGGGCAGAGCTGGTGCAATGATTCCTCCGCGACTGCAGGGGGCGCTCTGGGTGTGATGATTCCCCGGTGGCTGCAGGGGGCGCTCTGGGTGTGATGATTCCCCGGTGGCTGCAGGGGGCGCTCTGGGTGTGATGATTCCCCGGCGGCTGCAGGGGGCGCTCTGGGTGTGATGATTCCTCCGCGGCTGCAGGGGGCGCTCTGGGTGTGATGATTCCCCGGTGGCTGAAGGGGGCGCTCTGGCGCGAGCTCAGGTAGCGCACGGCAAATGGCAGCCAGGCCCAGGGCAGGGAGGGATGGAGGAGAGGCTTTGTTTCACAAACCCTCAGGAGCAGCTGGTGTCGGTGTCACAGCAGGACCCTCAGAAACAGCGAGCTGGGACAGCAGGAGGTCTGGGTGGGCAGGTGGAGCAGAGTTACAGCATAGCAAAAACTCAAAGCGGTGCTGGAGGAGCGGGGAGAGACCGGCCGGTGGCAGCTCGGCTTCCTGGCAGAGCAGGGAGAAAACTCACATCAGAAAGAAAAGCAGCTCCGTGCTGGTTTCTCAGTGGCCATGGGTTTCCTTCAGCAGACAGCAGCTCCTCCAGCCGTTTGGCTCCAAGAGTCCCGAGCAAGAGAGCGAGCCATTGCCCCTGCCCCTGCTTTTGCCAGTCGCAAAATCTCACGTTGTCCCTGCTCCCTGAGAGAAACTTCCCCTGCCCTGTGAATTAGAGAGCCCCTGGCCACACGCCTTTGTTCCCTTAAGCACCCAGCTATCAGTTCCCCAGAAACCCACGGGGTTTCCTCAAGAAAAAAAACAAAAAAATCTAAATCCAAACCCGGTCACATATACAAAATGAAAATTTCAGAAGTTACTCTTGCAATTGAAAGTGTTATTTTCAGTCCAAGGCACATATTTTTCACCTATGGAGAAGTAAGTGTAACCCCAACTTTTTGACATTGCTGAACCACCTGCTGAACCATCTATTTGAATTATTTTAAAGTGTGCTTAAAAGCTGCATATAAGAATTTCATACAGAGATACTGTTTTGGCATACTGGATGAACGTTTCTGAATTCAAAAAGAATGTATTCAGAGTAAGGCCCAATCTTACAGACCCCTTAGCTATTGACATTTCTGCTACCAGTATCGACTCAAATATTTTGATGTCTGGTCACCAGTAGTTCCTGATCAAATTTTGATATTGACCAAGACTAACTAATTGAAAGCTTTGAAAGAAACTTTTAACAATTTCATTTTATTGGATTTCACTTGTTGTTTTCCTTTTTTTTTTTTTCCTGTTATGTGTTGACCAAAAATAAATATAGCGTGAGAAAGGAGTATCAGAAAAACATGTCCATAAAGCAGCAATGCAATAAAGTCTCTATTTCTTTACTTTCTGGTAGATACGTTTGCTGTCTTTTAAACAGAAATTATCACAAGCTCAACATTTGTCTTAATATTTCATAACCTTAAGCCTTATAAAACTTTAACTCTGATATAAATTTTTAATAGATAGCAGAAGATGCTGAATAAGAATGTCTTGAAAGGGGTTCTTTAGCACAAAGAAAAAAAGCACTGAAGTAATTGTGAATATTTCATGTTGTAAGAACTAGCTTCAACGTCAACCTTCATTTTTTTGAGAAAAAAAATCCATCAAAAGGTTAGTTATAACCTTTGGGAAAGGTTACTTTAGGAATACCAAGCAGGGAAGCATATGAAATATTTGCAAGCCTTTGTGTTTTTAGTATGAATGTTTCTGATGTCAATTAAAAATATCATCACTCAGGGAAAAGTGCATTTTGAAATAAACATTGGTAAAGGCTTTATCCTCCAGAAAGTAATTTAAAAGAAAACAAATAAGGGGGAAATGATTGATATGTATTTCAAATTGAAGTCTGCAAGCCCCATTTTATTGTGGGAGTTAAATAGTAACATTTGAGTTTTCGGTTAATTCTGACTGACTGTGCCATTTTGCTTGGCTTCATGGGTCCCACTAAAATTACAAAACCAAAGTCATGAATGACAACAACAAAATTTAAGAAAGTCCACTTACAGAATCATGCCTGAGATCAAGAGTATTTGGTCACATCTGAATGGGGTAGTCCATTTATGCCAAGTTCTGCCAGCCACAAGTAAAGCTATATGTGGTGGTACTATATTAATAAATTCTTGGTATCTAGTATGATTGATGGCTATCCAATGTTCTTGTGTTTTCTATCCTCAACTCAGAAATAGCTTCAAGGACTGAAATGAGAGGCATTTTGTTTTGTTCTGTCATTTCTTTTCTTCCTTTCCATGCCCCAGTTGCTCTGTAGTTTACAGCACTGTCAAATATGGGTCACCTTATCACTGACTATACAAGCTGTGACAAGCATTAATGTGAAGGAGAGTGTTTTCTAGAATACAGGGAACAGCTTCTCAAATTATCTTTCCTTCTTTTCTATCACCCTTTTTTCTCCTGTTTTTTTTCTTCTCATTCCACAGCATTGAGCTGTATTGCTGTCATAGCCCTGTGAAAATACTAGTTTGTAAACTGCAAACATAATAAAATTGCTGGTCGTGACAAATGACTCAAGTCAGTCTTTCCTATTAAGTCCATGTAATGGCTGCAGTATGTACTGTGCTGTACTGAGGAACTGGAGTGTAGCCTCTGCAGGAACTAACCTACCAATTTTTAACCAGAAGTAAATCAGACAACGATGAATTGTCTTCTTCTTTAAGAGTATTCACAGTGTCTACTGTGCATTTTCTGTGGAGGCAAAAGTTTCCTAGATTTCTGGAACCTTGTGGAGCTTCTGTGTTCTAGTTTTTCTTTTATCAGATTCTGTTTCTAATTTCATTGCATACAAATTTCCATGGGCCCTTCGAGAAGGTTTGAATCAATAAAATGATACAAAATTGACTCTTCATTTTACATCTGTAAAGTGTGGACTTTAGAGACATTAACAATAACTGACAGCAACAAGATGCTCACCAGGGTGAGTGCCACATCATCTTAAATGTATGGTATCTGATTCAAGAGGTGATGATAAATATTTCTTTTAAATAATATGACTGTGGTGGTACATTATGCATTCTAGATTACATATAGACACATACACAGACAGATGGATTTTCCATTTCCACAGATTAAAGATACTGAAAAATCTCTCAAAAAGAAACTGTGCCTGTATTTTAAATTTTAAGAAAAGAATGGTCTTTATTAATAGAATGCTAAAATAGAGAGGATTAAAATTAAATTACTGTCATATCACCTTTTTGAGAAGTTAAAGACAAAGACTCACGGCCAGATCAAAGATTCCAAAGATCTGACCTAGTAAGTGGCTGCTAGCATATATTGACATAAGGAAAAAGTATCAAATGGTAGACTACATTTATTAAGAAAATAAAATTATCCAAAATGAATCCAGAGTTATCTTCTAAGTGGAAATAGCCAATTTTTAGCCAATTTAAAGCCTATTGTTTCCCATATGTGATGATTCTTCCCATCTCCTTGATTCTGCAGTAATCAACACTGAATTTTATCTACTTTTTTATCATTCAAATTTATTACGCAGTCATTCAGAAGCATGAGATCTTTCTTATGCCTCTATGATCAAGTTAGGTGTGATTATCATTAATAATTTAGATAAAATATTTTATATACTCATTTTTCTTGGGTAAATAATTAACAACAAATGCAGCACACAGATTGTTCAGGGATGTTTCTGTGAAGATCTCTTCAGTATGAAAAATGACCATTCATTTCAGTTCTTCTCAATTCCAATCTTTTAGCTGATCATTAATTCATTAAAGACCTTTTTCCTTTAAAACAGGATAGGTTCTTTCAAAGGCTCTGAGGGGAGGACTTAACAAAAGTTTTATTGCAAAAAGTATATATTGCTCATATCATATTAATATAATTGCTGATATCTTTACATACTAAAACTTACAAGCTTAGGATTTCTTCCTTGCAACTCAGTTTGAAACTGTACCTTACGTATTCAAGTATATATTAATAATCTTTCTTATATTATATTGATACTAATTTCCTTATAGTAGAGGTAAGACAATGACTATACCTCTCTTTAAAGTTGATTTCACACTAATAGGTTCTGTGCATTATTCTGATACCAAAGATGATTTAAGTAATAGCTTAAACCACAGCAGATTGCTGTGTATTTCATAGAAAATTAGTGGATGAATAGAAAATTATGCAGACAATTTATTGTTTTCTATTTCATAAATCCTTTTCTTTTAGCAATTTCATTTTGTGGCTACTTGTCAAATTTTGTTTCCAGTAAAAAAGAAGACATCTGGTCAGAGAACCTACACGTGTCCCTCTGTGACTGAACTCTATTGTAAATAGAAAATTAGAAAAGATACATGGAAAAAAACAAAACAAAACAAAACAAAACTGAATGAAGCATAGGACTTTCCATATTTTTAAAACCTTGAAAAATGCATATTTTAATACAGTTTTTTTTCAGGTATGATTCACTCTTTCAGTGTGTGGTACTGCAATATTTCTGCTATCCATTTCTTGTTCTTTCCTTTGCTCTTCATTTCAAGAGTGTCTCAAAAAAAAGTAACAGGCATCTGAGAATATGAAACTAAAAGATTGTTCAGTTTTAGAGCTGTCATTCTGTCAAGCTTTTTGAAAAATGCATCAGAAAATACAAGTTCATAATAACAGAAAAATAGAATAGGGAAGGAAGAATATATTTCCTCTTTTTTCTATAATTTTCTATCATTTTTCAGTATGCAAGGCAAAGTTAGAGATAAGATTAATTTTTAGTTAAAGGTAATACAAAGATTAATTTTTTGTAGAAATGCATAATTATGAAATTAATTATATTTAATTTCTGTTATCAGATGTTTAGTAATGACTGTTTAAAGCTCAGCAAATAGCCTTCTGGCTTTGTTAGTACAAGGAGATAATGTGACATCTCATACATAGATCATCTGATGCTCAGTGAAGCTCATTTGAGCTACTTAAGTTTTGCCATTTTTTTGGGAAAAGGATTAGCTTCCTCGTTACATTACTCATATATAACAAAGCATCTTTGGGAAGGAAGAGCAGAAGGAAGGAAAACAAAAGTCATTTAAATGCTATTTAAATGTTCTTCTCCACATGAAAGGTCTACTGAAGTATACTATGTCCTAAGATAAAGGCCAAAGTTCAGGAGAGAGTCCAAGCCCAGGACATACATTAGAACATAAGCATGTGTGTTACTGTCTAGGCTGGGTGTCTAAACTCTCTGGGTTCTGTGACTTTTGGTTGATTGTTTTTTAATTTATTTAACTTCTAAGTTACTTAGAAGAAGGTAATCTGCCTTAATGCCAGAATTCTGATAAATACTACTGTTTAACCATATTGCCTCTTGAGTATTCTGGAAGCTTCTGATTTTACTTGAAAATGCAGAAAGATAGTATGAGAAAGTTTCTCCCTGTTGAAGAAATCAGTTCAAGTAGTTCTTATTAATCTTTCAGTGTCTATGTTTGTACAGTACTGTAACTGATAAATAATTGCAGAATTACAAGAATTTGAAATATGATGGCGAATTATGCTGCTAATGAATTCTGTGTCCAAAATTTTCCTGTGAAAATTTTAGGCAGATAGAACTCAAAAATAATTCTTCAATTAAATGCAGTCACCTATATTGTAATTTTATTTCCTTTTTTAGGAAAGTTTGAACATATTTTTGAATTACTCATGAAAGATTATCTTTATTATTTAAAGGGTTTTCATATTATTTGTGCTGGCTAAAGGATTACAAAGGTCTTCATAAACTTAATGGGTTAGGTTAAAAACGTAATTAAGGAATTATATAATCACACCTCATTTCCTGCTCACATTTAAATGCATCTACTAGGAAAAATTCAGAGTAACTTACAGCAGACAGCTAACATGATGCACTGGCAATCTTATTAACATAAATATTTTCTTAGGTTATTTATATACATGTATGTATGCATATATCCACATACATATGTGTCTGTATGATCAAAATATACCTTTTTGTTTTGTGCAAACTCTGTATGGGAAATAGGCTTGGATGTTGTTACAAAAACCATTCACTTCTGCACACTAATGATCATTTCTCCCTCACGACAGAGGGCTGAAAGACTGGGGAAGAGGAGGTTAAATAACCCCATACAGCCCTGTGGAGAATACCAGAAAGTTCAAGCATATCCCATGACATGAAAATGAATCCGTTTTAGTCAAAAATATTTTTAAAACTAGGCAGTACAATAATACTGTAAATTATTTCTATAATTGATAAAAAGACTACTACATTCAATGCAAAAATTCCCATGAGCCTCATAGAGTTTTGAATTAGGAATTAATCTCTAGAAAGCCTTACTTATTTCAAAATAGAACATATGTGCTGTTATTTCAAAATAAATTTCATGTGCTAAAATTTTATTTTAATAATAAGATATATACATAAAATATTAGAAAATATGTTTCTTTTTTCTTTTGCTTTGCAGTACTTGATATCAATGTTTTACTGACTGTATGAAAAAACTTTATAATATTTATATCATTAAGAATTTATGACCTTTTTAATAGTTGTGATTTAAATTAAATAATAAATCAAAATATTTGGAAATAATGTGCCAATTGTTTTGACTCTCAGAAAGATAGCATTTTATAAATTTATGCCACCCCTGCAATGCTATTAAAAGTACCATCTTGACTTCAGTCTAAGAAACATTATGTTACCTCTACAATAGTTCAAGTTTTTAAATTATTTTTTATTATATTACTTATACTATATTAACTGGCAAAATTTACTACAATTTTGAGGTAAACAAAGGGAAAATGGAGGTGTGCATGTGTACCAAGGAAAACAGTGCTCTGTGTTACATTAGTCAAACAATGGTTTGACTAATGTAAATCTCAAGTTTCAAGGATGTATTTGTTCCTACCCAAATATTGAGTAATTTCTCAGCCTAATCACTGTTTCTTAGTTTCAAAGCATATGAATTGGCAATAGTGACCTGGAAAATACTGACTTGGATAAGTCTGCACCACAGTGTTCTGCAAATCATAAACAAACACACTTTGGATTGCTGAAGTGGGTATAACTGGATTTTGTTTCAACTTGTTTAAAAAAAGGACAGTGGTTCCTCTATCCAGCCCGGCATAAGTACGACAGATTCCAGCTGGCTATATTTCCAGGAATGCCCCTGTCCCCAGGGCACTCTGGCAGCATCTTCTAGACACTTAGCCAGAGAAACTGCGGCCTGCGTTGTGGTGCAGGAACGGTCCAGTTTAGCTATCAGCTGAAGATGAATAACGAGAGGGCTCTTGGAGTGTCTTTAATTCTGAGTGGATTTATTGCAGGGAGCTCTACACAGAGGGGAGGCAGGAATCCAAGAGAGTGAGGGGCCCTCAGACACAGCCTTAAGAGTTATCTCATACAACCAATCACCAGGGGGTCTGGGGGAGGATAGGGAAGGTCCAGGGTTACTTGGTCCTATGGGATGGGGAAGGGAAGGGGCCCAGGAGATAACATGGGATAGTACAAAGGCTCTTGGGGGGAGGGAGGAGATGATGGACACCAGCAGTGGCTACTCTGGTTTGTCCTGGGTTAAACCATGATCACTCCACTTTCCAGGGGTTTCCTAGCTCCTTTGGACTTTCTCCACCAATTATCTTTCTCCTTTTCTAAGCAGTCTCCCCTTGGGGTCTCTAAGGACACATCCACAGCAGCTACAGACAGTAATTTCTGTGGCCTGTAGTTTTACTAATTGTCTGTAGTCTGTAGATGTTCTGGCATTTTGGTCAGACTCAAAAGGTGTAAATACCAATAAAGTAAACTCCGTGTATCTTCTCTCTTCTCAAGAACATTTGCTTTGTATTACTATTAGCTACATATACCTTTCAAATCCATCACCGAAAATAAATTAGAAACCATGAAAGGTCTATGTTTGCCCTCTTTCTGAATCTTGAGCTTCATTCAGGTAATATGTTCCAGAAAACTTAATGTTGAAGTACCACCAATTTGAATAAAAATGTATTTGCTTTCCTTAATGAGATCTTCCATTAGCGGTATCTTCATTTCAGTTGCTCTTCAATACATAGAAAAATCGAATACCTATCTGTGTTTTCTTCTAAATAAGATTCTTACAAAACAGCAATAATGTTTTCATTCTTGAAAAATTTTTTTGCAACTTCTGACTGCTGAACCAAATAGAATTGAAGAAGTCAGTCCTCTTCCTTTATAGAAGCTTTACTCAACAGTAGCGTTAAAAGGGGAACAAATAATTGAGTGCTTAACTTTTTTAAAATAGCTACTAATGTTGAGAATGTTCTGTAAACAAAACCAGAATAAGGATTCACCAGAGAGGCCTCATGAAGATACAAGTTGGAGTCCTTATTCTGTTAAAGGACTACAAGCTGTTTAAAGTTATCGGTGTTGTCAAAAAGTAATGTAAAATGCCTGTGTGAATTTGAGGACCAAAAGCATTGTCCGTTTTCTTTATACAGCTAAATAGGGAAATGAGAGCAAAAGATGTTTCCCTCCTATGTATCTCCCCACTATGTTCACAAAAGAGCCCATTATAGCCTTTAGCCTTGCCTAAGCACACACCTGGCTATAATCAGGTGTTGACACATAAAAGTGAGGAATACAAGAACTTGCCATAATGGTACTACAAAAAAGAAAAGTATTTCCCAGCAATCCAGCACATTTTCGGTCCATTACAGCAGCTAACTCAGTGTGATAAGTCAAGCCTCTCCTCATTAGCACCTTCAGCTTTGTGACTCCTTCAAAGAGAGGCAAGAGAAAAACAAGGGAACATATGGTAGTGCTGTAAAAGGTACAGAATAAGTCTCTCTTTATGGAGGTCAGGGAAGACTGAGAAGTTGCTCCCAGCAGACACCTCCTAGTCTATTCACTCTAAGCAATTGCCCTCAGGTCAGTGTAAGGCCATGAAACGTGGAATCCTGCTTGATGAAAACGTAGTTGCATACTTCCATGAGTCCAAGATTATTCCAGAAAATTAGTTTGCTGTGGCAATAAATCTATTGTAGTCTTCTCTTGCTGTCTTTCCTTTGTTCTACCTTTAGATGGGCCTATGATATGAACATTAAAGAGGGTGCAAGTAGAATTCAATATCAGGCAGATGAAGTGACATTTAGAAACAGCTTTGTTGCTATTACGGACAAAAATCCAAATAGGTACGGATTTTTACATTCTAATTTAAGAGAGTAAATCTCCTGACCTTTAATGAGACTGTTACAATTTCAAATACCTTTTTGAAAAGTGTGTGGTTTTAGAAACTCAGATGCAATCACATATTTTTCTGCTAATTAAACTGAAGAAATTTGGTGTGTCAGCCACATTTAACTGAGAGTGTATTGCATGCATACGGGTTCAATATTGCAAAGCAGTCACCCATTATGATGCTTTTTCTTAGCATAATACCAGGATAAACTGAGTCAGTGTGCCTAAAGTAAACAAGAATATAAATACAAAAGCAAATTGATGTCCTCACACATGAGCATACATAAAGCATTCCAAGGAAGAACACTCTAAAAAGGCACTCATTGGAGAAGTACTGAAATGTTGCAGTAGTTATTTCTTGTTTAAAAATGGACTGGCAATAAAAAGTAATTCTAAACTGAACAACAGGCCTGTGGACACCTAAATGTTACTGAGTTAATAAATCTAAAGTAAATCTAAACTGCCACATATTGGAAATCTTTGAATTAGGGCTGTCCATTAATGCCTTAAAATTTTCTACACACGGATTGAAGCAAATGAACTCTTCCTTCCCTTTTAATGTTTTGCCTTAAGGATTGTTGATCAAACTATCAATCAACAATTATTGCAGATACCCCCTTAGAATAAAATTTGTACCTAAGCTTGTTATCCTTAAGCATTAAGCTAGAATTGCACACAGTTGTACTTAGGCAGCTAAATGTCAGTCAGGCATTGATCTGTCTAAGTCTCTTCAAACACCTCTACTAAGAAACTTCTGAAATAGCATTGCTAATATTTCATTCAACAGAATAAAATACTTAAATTTTTATCGCTATTCTTTTATTTCGTGTGTTTTTTTAGAGCTAGAGAATGCACTTTGTGATTCTGATACAGAGAATATTCTTTAGAAATACTCATTTGTTTATCACTCCCATGAAGTGATGCATGGAAAATCATAATATTGTCATGTGCTTGTTATACGAGACAACTGATGGTTTGTGTGTCACTGTCTACCAGCTATATACAAATAACTGCTGAGGATGACAGTTGTGGTACTCCTACTTAGCAGCTTTAGTGGGACCCTCTCAGCTTCAACAGAATGTCTTAAAGAACATTCATGAGATGTGAGCAGTTAGGAGCATATTTATCCATTGACTACCCTGTGTATGGCTTTTTGAGCCCTAAGCAGTGTCTGTAGTTAATAAAATGAGGAATTCCTTTTTGCACGCTTTACACAAATCCAAAGCTCAGAGCTTATATTTCATTGTTTATAATTCTGTTGCATAGCTGTATGCATGTACTCATCCACATCAATGCTGTTAGGTTTTGGTAATTTTATTAAATATATTATTAAGAGTGAGCAGTAGCAATGTAACTATTAAACCCAAGAAATACTAAAAAATAATTATTTTTGCATTTAATGGTTGAAACAATACCTGCTCCAGTTCTTTCTTTATGTAATTTTAAATCTTTTTACTGGCTTTTCTGGAGCAGTAAAATTTTACTCACAACTTCTGACCACTGAACCAAACAGAACTGGAAAAGCCAGTCATTTTACTTTACTTCAGTTCCTGTGATGTAGACATTTGAATGTAGTCGAGCAACTGAAGCATACATTGTTAGGAGAAAAGCCAAATAATGCATTCAGAGAGCTCATAATATCCTTGCTAAGGAAATGTCCATAAATGTCCAGATGAATACTGCTCTAAGCTCCACTAACTGCTAAGTTCAGCTCCCCCTGCATAGATATCTAGTGCTATTTGACATGCCTTAGGATGTCTGGGATATGTTCCATGGGGTTGACAGATACTGTTCTGCATCTAGAGGAGACCATTCTTTATGTGATGTCATCTGAAGACCAGACAAGACACATGAGAGCATCTTAAATTGCTTCAAGATGCTGGAATGTGGGCAGCTGAACTGATATCTTATATAGCATAAAGAATGCCACAGTGAAACCTTTGTACTCAAGGCATAAAGACTTTTGTCAGTAAGAAATAACAATTTTAAATATACAGCTATGTCTTGTGTTTACTTGGTGAACAAGTGTACTGTAGAAAAGATAATTTTATAATCCCACATGTAGCATTACACATTTTACTAATTTCTCTGTTTTAAAAAAGCATAATAGAGTGATAATTAACATGTTACAAAATACTCATTTCTTACTTAATGCACACATGCAACAGCCTTTGTTGCTAATATTAAGAAACAACCAACCAAACAAAAGACCCCCAACATATCAAAGAGAAGATGGACTGTACTATAATTTGGTTTTGACTATTGTAATTTCTTTTATGGAAAAAAACTCCACAGTAAGGGGGCCACATTATATTGTGATTTATGATCACATAGCACAACAATAGTAATGAAAATGCAATGTTCCATTAGAGGAATAAAAGATTTTATTGTGATCATGAAAAGAAAAAATAACTTCCCGAAAATATTTAAGATTCATGTATGACACCTGTTTCCATTTCTAATTTTTTCACATATATTCTAAAATAGAGAGCAGACACGTTATTTAACTTTTGCTGTGTTTCTTTACATGTTATAAGTTCTTCACTTAAATTGGTCCCTCCAACCTGAATTAAGTTATTCATGCTATATATTCACTTCAGATGCCTTGAAATTTCAAATCTAGGGAACAATTTTTGTAGATTATTTCACTTTCAAGAGACACTCTACTACAAAGGTTTATTTAATGGGATGCTTATTGAATATGTTGCTTGAAAGAAATACTGCCTCTTCAGGAGTTTGAAAGCAGTGAAGAAGTGATGGATTTAGAACAAATCAAGAAGGGATCATTGCATAGGCTTGGGACACATGGAGCACATACACAGAATTTCACTGAGGTACTTTTGTTCTCAATAAATAAACACCAATCTTATAAGACTGTGATCAAGAGATAAAACCTATCCTCCTATCACCTGTATTTGAAGAATAAATCATGTCTAACCAATCTTTTTGTTAGATTGACTTTCTCAATTAATTAAAACCCAGGAAAGATTTTGGCACTTAAGCTAAGTGATAAATTAACTATTGATATATGATGTAGGTGTAATCTGCCTCTGGTAAGTGCTCAACTGCTTAAAAATCAATTGCAGGATACTTATTAAAGACTTGTTGTTGACTAAAAGAACATTTATTACAGTTATGTTCTGAATCCAGTTTCATCTACTATTTTAATTCCTTGAATAATAAAATAAAATAAAAATTAATACAATCTGCAGATGAAAGACAAAAGAGATTTAAAAAATGATTTCAAATATAAGTCTGATCTCCCATTGATTTTGAACCATTTGGAAGAAAAAAAAAAAAAAAAGAGGAGAAATCTAGATTTTGAAACACAAGTCTCACACACAAGCAAATTACCCATGGGTACTGTTCTACGAATCACAGATGTGTACATCCCACGGTAAATGCAACGTAATTTGTATTAACATATTTCTCTTGCAACAATGAATAAGTTATTTCACGTTTCTTGTGTCTGTGGCTAAGAATAGAAATTTTGGTCAGCTGATGTGTACTGTCTTTTGGGAACATGTTTAGCTGGAGATATAAACACTGAAAAAGATTATGACAGATATCTCTAAATCTCATTCACTAAGCAGTTTTGAGTTTTGAGAATTAGGCAGACATCTTTCAGCAATTTTCTAGGTTTGCATAATTCTAACTAGGCAGATGGTTTTTGTTTGTTTGCTTGCTTTTTAATTTCATTTTAATATTTAAATCACTTTTAGTTTAGCTCTTTGTCTGCTATATCAGAATCATATATCCTCCCAATGCAGTTTATATAATGAGCATTTCTCATGTCTCTTGCTCAGCCAAATGCATCCAAATGATGAGCACTCGTACTGTTCATCAAAGTGCCTCTGACTAACCCTGAGGAATGCTCCCTCCCACCCTCACATAATTTACAGAGTGCACCAGGAAGACCACGAACAAGAGTGTCACCCCTGCCACCCATATTCTGAATTTGTTGTACTATTTAGTGTGCAATTAAACTAATCCGCCTTGTGTTCCTTAGTGACATGTGTGCACAAATGCTGCCTTGAGATACCAGTGCTATTTGAGAGACACAAGTCCTCAGCTTTCCCCAACAAGCTGATGCCAGGTCTCCTAAGCAACCTGCTATGACTTGTTTACTCTTCCTGTGCCTTCCATTAGTCTTCACGACCTGCTGTCCAAGGGCATTGTGAGCAGTGTACCTCTGAAGTGGCACCTCCTGGTGCACAGCTAATGTGCATACACGTCTCCTGGGCAATCTCAGGTCAATTTGGAATTGTTCTGCACACTCATGGTATCATTGCACAAAGAAATGGGCTGCAGCAATGCTGTGTGTGAGAAAATAAGGAAACAAGATTGGCAAAACAAATTAGTATTTACTGTAGCTTCTTCTAAGATCACAATAGCAGTCTCCCTCTGGTGTATGTCTTTTCTCATCTCTATATCCCAAGTCACACTACATGCTAGTTCAGTTATTTGGTGCTGTGAACATTTCACAAGAACTTATCCACGGGTATCAAACTCATAGCTATCATTATGAGCCATCTACCCTTCTGATAAGTCAGAATCTGTCCTGCAGGCTCACCTTTCTCCCTGCCTGACTGTTTGCTTCTAAGGACTGCTAGCAGCCACTCATTTGTCCTTTTGAGTAACACTGGGTTTGTACGTGCACTTGCCATTAACTGCAGGAAAAGGAGCAAAAGCTCACCTCACTGAGCAGGACCTCAGACACTGGAACCAGCTGGAAAGGGAAGAAGTGGTAGAAAAATATGTGTTATTGTTATTGTCAAGTTAAGATACTTCTACATAGAAGCTCAAGAAAGGAAAAATAATTCTTCAAAATATGTGCAGTCATAAGACTCTCTTCCAATTTGGGGTGCAGTTCTGCACATATGCATGTGTGTATATGTGCACACAAGAGATTTTTGTGCAGTGCAAACTGTCTTGGCAAAAGTCATTATCTACATCTGGATTTGCACTGTTAAGAATTTTTTCCAAAGAAGGAAAAAGGAAACCTGGGATTAGATGGTTCTTTTTTCTTTAGGAGTTCAGAGCACTCTGACAAAGCTATTTACCACACAGTGAAAAACCTCTGCTGCAATTGTGACTGTAAATTTATTCCTCTGCTTATCTGCTTGCTCATTCCATACAGACAGTGATGATAGAACTTATTTATCAAGAGTAAACAGTTTTTATATTTACCTTTCCTTAGTTATCTATATTTGTCAGCTTTATTAACATCAGAGTGTTTTTATTTGTGGGTTTTTTTAAATCCAGATTTCTGAAATCTTTGCAGGAAGCAATCCTTTAATAAACATGTAAATTTCTCCCTTTTAAGATGCACCTAGATAGCGAAGTAAACAATCAATCTGTGGATCATCTGTTTTCTCAGTTCAGCATATTTTCCCAGGAATCAGCATGATTCCTGCCATAACAGTACTTAATGAACCAGTATTTCAAAACCCTTCTATTTGTTGTTATTTTGGCCAGTGGTTTGTAGGCTATTGCAACTAATGCTTAACTGTGGCCAACTCTATCAAAAGGAAAAGACAGTCCATATAGTTTTATGTAGTCAGCAATGAATTTCACAGAAGCTTAAAGGTTTTGTTTTTTTTCTGAAGAAAATCAATAGCAGCTGAGCTATCCTGTATTTTTGCTGTTGCTGTTGTTAGATCTATGCTGAATGATTGTCACAATTTAAGAATGCACAAGAAATTGAGTTTCATGTAGCATAAATGCAGTTTTGTTTTAAAAGGGATTATAATTTTATATCTAGACCATTTTAACAAATGTAGATAGTAATAAGTAATTTATGCTATTGCTTGTCCTCATCAGACTCATTACTGCAGAGTCTTTCATCCCTCTCCCTAATCAGAAATATGAAAAATTCTCCCAAAAGACCCTTTTCATATCTATTCCCTTTCCAACCCCCACCACTGAAATTTTCCTGTAGAAAAGTAATGAGAACAAGCTCACAGGACATGAAGGAAACGATCTCTGGAAAACAAGCTCCCACTTTCAGTTGCCATCTTATTCAAAGTAGGACTTTCTCATGGTAAAAGCATAATTTAAGTGCATGGAGTTCTCTGTGAAAAAAAAATAGAGAACAGGGGAGAGTAGAATGGGAAGAAAAAAACAGACTTTACAGAACATTTTTGTAGAACCGAACATTTAATTCAAACCGAAAACAACCAATGGGTTACCTTAAAATTTTCACCTTCCTTAACTTCAAGACTGGGTCTTCACAAATGGTTTTGCTGCAAAAGTGTGTCTCATAGTTTTGGGAGAAGGGAGGTCAGGGACTGCTGCCTAAGGGAAGGGGAACAGTGAGCAGAAGGTGAGCACAGCACAGATGCTGATGGGGTACAGTCCTAAAGGATCTGAACACAGTAGAGACCAGGGCTTGTAACCGGGTCTGTTGCTACGCCCAGCACTGCAAACAATGAACCACAGCCAGGGTGCGTCAGGGGGATCAAGACTATAAAGAGACAAAGCCAGAGAAAGATCTGGAGACAAAGCTACCATTTAGACAGCAGTGGCGTTCTACTTTTAAACAATTCCATTTCCTCTTTCATTATTTCAAAATATGAACTATATTCCTGCATGCCTGCAAAATCAGCAGTAACTCAGAAAACGTGAATCAAGCTTATATGACCAGCCTCTGTAGACACTGTAGGAGGAAGGGTATTGCCTTCCAGTTTTTATTCACCCATGGAAACAGTCTTAGGGTGCTTGTGGATCCCTCAATTTAGATCTAGTTTGAGACATTAGAAAAATGCAGTCAGGACTACAGGCATATAAAGGAGGTTAAATACATCCATGAAAAATTCTGAGCAGGACTAAGAAACAAAGAAAACAATATTTTAAATATTAGGAAGAAATATGCTTTGCTAACATCAGAACCTGGTAGGCAGGGCATACTGAAAATACAGCAATCTTATGCCCAATATGTTGCATTTGTAAGTTTTCTTTCATTGAAATGCTATCTGATCTGCTTTTAATTTGTGAGATGTTAATATTGAACTATTAAAAGTACATAATAGATTGCAAACATAGTACCAATATGTTTATTAGAAGGGAACCTCTTGATCAAATCCTTGAATTGAACTTTAAAAAAAAAAAACAAACAGAATGTTGGAGAATATGTAGATGTCTAAGGAAAAGTTTGTTTCTTCTAATAGTTCAAAAGGCCAGCTACATGTTACAGGCAAACTAGTTTCATGTTAATCCTAAGAAAATATTAGAGAAGTTGATATCATATGCACTATGAATTAATTAATTCAAAACAAAAGAGCTTCATGAAAGATAAGTTTTATCAATTCAATTAATTATCTTTCTTCAAAGGAAGAAATTGATACAATATTGTAACACACTAATAATACATTTTGACACCTGTAAGGTTTTATATTAGTCCTTCATAAGATTCTAATTAAAAAGAAAATAGTTGGGTGTGGGGGCTATTTACTAGATAAATGAAATATGACTTGCACTGAGTTCATTAGTTTTCTCTGCACTAGACTTTATGCTGTCAGCATGCATAAATATACTTCTGCATCATGTAATGGGTTCCCATGCACATGGCTGCATTCATCTTCATGTATGCTGGGGCTCTTGCTTTCTGTTGTTCTCAGGCATGTTGGTAAATATTCATTTAATGACAGCTTACTGTACCTTTGACGTAGTAAAATTAGTAACAGTTTGGACTCTAGAAAACATTCCAGGAGGCATAATCAAGGAGGCTAGTCTGAATCAGCTTGGAAGCTCCTGACAAATGTGCGCAATAAAGAAGCTCTGGATTAATATATATCTGGAGACAATAATATTTTTTCCATTTATTCTTTTCTTTGCATATTTTGGTAACAAATCTGTTGTTTTGGTTTTGTGTTTTTGATGCCAAGAAATTCCGTGTATATTGAAAGGAAATAGTATCTCTAATCCAATAAGATGTATTAAGTGTGAAAAGAGTACATGCTTTTTTTTCCCCTCCAATTCCCCCCATCCCCTATTTGCATTGTCACTGTTGAGCTACAGTCTTTTTTAGAGGAAGCCAGGAATTTCTTATGTAGAATCCCTTAAATAATGTAGTTACACTGACTGGTAGAGGTACGGGCTCTGAGGTTTATTAATATTATCCAGTTCTCCCTTGTCTCCAGAGTAACAATGGAATGTGGAAAGGGACAGAAGAAAAAACAGAGCACAATTTATACTTATCTCTGATTCTCATTATACCTTTACTGAGAGACCATTTTTCTAATGAAAAGCATGGGTCTCAAGCCACTGTAAAGGGTTTTATTTCAGTGGTTCTAGAAAAATATTTAGCTAGGCTTTTTTGTTCTTACTTGGTTATTGTTAACTTCATGAAATACAAGAAATAAATGAAAAGAAAGGATGGTTCTGTCATCGAAACGTATTAAAATACAGGAGATTTAAGTTTAGGTTTTGGCTTTACTTCAAGCCTTCTACGTAATTTTGCAGACAAGTCACTTAATCTCAAAGTTTCCACATGATCTGTAATATAAAGATATTCTCATTTTTCTTTTTGTTATGCATGAAGGGTAGTATTACTCTAATAACATGAAATTAGGCTCCTTGAGAATAGGGGTTTTTTTGCCAAATATGGCAAAATATATAATACTGCATCTTTGTAAACTCTTTACATTTTGGTAAGGTGTCCTATAAATTTAAAAAAAAAAAAAAAAAAAAAAAAAAAAAAAAAAAAAGAGAGGCAAAAGTGTAGTTGTTCAAGAATTAGAAGAAATCTGATAGATCCTTCTTTTCATATCAGAGGATGTTCTTAGGATACAGCTATGAACACTGATGTGTAAACACATTTAGGTATTTTTCTTTCTTCTGAAGCTTATAAAACTTGTTTGGAAGAGAGGGAGAACCTGAATCCATAGGATCATAGGAATGTGGAATCATGGAATCATGGAGTGGTTTGGGATGGAAGGGATCTCAAAGATCCCTTAGTTCCAACCCTTCTGCCATGGGCAGGGGCACCTTTCACCCTCCAGGGGTGAAATGGAAATTATAGCATTGTGATTTGTATGCACCACCAGTGAAAATGTTAATTATTCTGATAAAAGACTTTTAAAGTAATTGTGCAGCCAAAGGCGTTTTCTCACCATAAAGTTATAAGTTTAAATTACAATTGGTAATCTTTTAAATATTTGATTTTGTCATTATTCTTTCTAACACATAAAATAATCAGCGAACTAAAATCTTCAAATATGATAGAATAAAAATCTGGTACAAGTGAAAATGAAGTCTGTGGTTAAATATAATTGAGGGATACATTGTCATAATTTTTAACTGTACATTGATGTGCATTTTGGCTGTGTATTATATGAATTTGTCTGATTAATGTTAGACCTAAACAAAAGCAAGAAAGAAAAGAAAAAATCTGATGACACATAAACAGCTTTCTTCCTTCTGCTGGAGAAACAGGAGAGCAATTAGAGACCCACTGAGATATACTGGAAGGATATTGGCAGTGGGGCAAATTTTGAGGAATAAAGCAATGTACTTGGATTAAGATCAATGCTTGCAAGTGCAGACAATTTATAACTCCTGTTCATCATCTAAATTTTTTATTTCTTTTGTTAAGGGATTTTCTTAAAAAAGAAAAAAAATGGGTGAAAGGAGTGTATTTGGTTTATTATTTTGGTTTACAAAACTGGTTTTTAGTCTAAGACATATTTCAATTAATGGGGTACACTGCTCAAACCTCACTTTCCCTAAAGAGCAGTGTTTCTCAATCTGAACAAGAGTGCTTCATAAAGGTATAAAATCAGACATGCATAAAGATCATGAAGAGAGGAGATACAGCTCTTCTAAGCCATGTCATTCAACATTTATGCCAAAGCATAATTGTCTGTTTAGAGCGTCCACTTATGTATTAAATCAGAACTTTGAATTAGTTGCATTCTGCCAAGGAATCTTAAGATTTTGAAATGGTTAATTCTAAGTAGTAAGCAAGTAATGTGAGGTGGTTTAAAAAGGGGAAAAATAGTGAGGTGATTCAGTTGAGCTGAAAAGTGAATACTAAAGACATACCTACAGAACGGCAGATAGCTTTGAAGAAAAATAATTGGAAAAAAAGTGATTATGATTAGAAGGATTAAAGTATATTTAAATAGGTGCAGTATATTAAACAATAAATGTGTCTTTCCAACATTTGTAAAAGGAGTTGGATTAATTGTTTCCATCAAAGATGTGTTTGCTAATGACAAGATAGTACAGAATAGCTTAAAGAGCTTTCAGAGATTAATTATGAATGCCAGTTTGAATCCTTTAGAATATACACAAAATTTAAGCACTAAAGAAACATCTTTTAAAAACACATTAAAAGCTTGGGAGGAATAACTCAGTTAACTGATGGCTAAGTCTTTATTTCTACTAAGCTTAAAAGTAGCGTGAGGAGGCTGGGGAAAGCACACTGTTTCTGGTCCTTGGTCTTGAAGAAGCATCCCAAAAGGACATGTTATTGTAATTAATTTTTTTTCTCAGGCAACATTAAACTTGGCATTGTATGCATTAACATCCCAAGACAAATTACAAAGGCAGAGTTGCGAAAATGCAGTGTTTAAGAAGGAGAATTTGTGGTAACTCAAGACAATCTTTCAAGTGACTATGATTTGGAAGTGTAGAGTGAGCTAAAGTGGTGTGAAATACACTGAAACAGGCTTTTGGCTTTTTGTCTGTGTATAAAGTGGGAGAATTATGAATGGACAGCAGTATAATATCATTCCACAGAAGATATGCTGTTACATTTTAGTTCAGATAGATGCAATATCACTTTTGCATAATACTGCGTTTCAAGCTTAGGAAGATAGCAAGTTCCTAACTGAAATTTCTTCTCCTACATGATCATCTCTAGAGCCATAAATAACGTGTTTCAGTTACAAGATGTAATGTAGTCAATGTCAGTGGTCAGTGTTGTCTAGAGAGGGCTTCCAGTTCAGAATAGTGTGTAATCACATGAATAAGAAACTTTCCTAGGCTGGACAGCCAGAGAACCCAGGGTTCTGGGCATAAGACCCAGATCTCCCACTGTCTCAAGAGATTCCTCTTACCCTGAGCCATTACAGACTGTTACTCTTAGCAGTTGGACTCAATGATGTTAAAGATCTTTTCCAGCCTAAGTGATTCTATGATTGGTAAGTCCAGACTAGGTATATGTCTCTTCATCTGTTTTATATTTATGCTGGTCTGGAGTCAATAGGGAGTCTCTCTTATGCTGTATGGCTGTCTTGTCCAATCCTGCAGCACAAGGAAATTCAATCTTGTTTCTTTCATTGGTATTCCCTGCTGGCTCAATTAGGTGTTCCGGCCTCTGGTATCTTAACTGTTATGAAACAAACAAGTTTTTCTATCTTCTACAACTCTACCTCTAGGTGCACTTACTAGTTTCATTGCTGGAAGTAACAGGCATACTGACAGGCATCTCATTATATCTCTGATTGTAATGAACTCTTATTTAGGCTTATATCCTTTGGATTTTGTTCACCCTGGAGCAGATTTGACTTGGCATTATTTCTTCCCAGCTGTAGCCCTCTTTGGCCAATCAAGGATGATCTGATGCAAGGTTACAGTATCTGCTATCTTGGTTCTTAAAATCTGCTAGATCTCTGGTTTTACAGGTCAATCAGCCTGCCCTGTTGCACACTTTGCAAAATTTATGTAAGAGGCAGGTCACTGTTCAAACAGTATTTCTAGGAGTAAAGGGAAAGGGTAAATTTATGTTGTTTCAGCCATCGACAGGGCATGGCAACAAACAGCTGTTAAGGGGTCATTAGGGGTCATTTCATATAACACATTTCATCTGTGAATTAGTATCCTTTTAGGCAGCATAATAGAGCTTGATGGAAAGGCTATATTGGCTCTGTTTTTGTGTCTCTTAGGTTTAAAGCTCTAGAGTATAATAATTTGGAGTTAGTAATTTATCAATGAGAACTGGAATTGAATTAAGCTGCAAAGTTCATCTTAAAACACATCAGTGTACTCTTCTGTTTCATTTGGTTCCAAGAGGAGAATAGTTGCTGGTTTGGTATGTAAGGATAAGTACTATAACATGATTAATATGTGTATGTTATCAAAACATTGTTAGGATAATAAGAACCTTTTAATGATAGGCAGGTTTGGGGTTGGTTTATTTTTAATTGGGAAGGATAAGGATTAGATTTAAATTGAGTTTTTTTAATTGCCTTTTTTTCCCCTTAACAACAGTAGCTTATATTTTCAATTTAATTTTTATTATAAAAGCTACCAGCATTTAAATGCATATCCGTTTCATCTAAGAGTAGAAATGTTTGGTGTATAATTGGTTTTTTGTGCCAAAATGTTTAAATAGATTAAGTAACTCTATTATCCTTATAAAATAAAGTGAAGTCCTTTTCCAAGGATACGAAGTAAATAATTTTAAAAGTAAAATTTACTTCATACTAGTATAAAAACTTTATATACCCCAGAAGTGATCCTACTAGATTTGCAACTCTGTCACTTAGGAATTTTTTTGTGTATTGATATTACAGTTATGCAAAAATCTATTCTTAGTGTGCCATTTTAAATTATTCCACAAATCTAGATGTGAAATATACCTGTGCTAATGAATAAGGACTGATAGTGAAAAGTGCATATTGGACTGTAAAGGAAAACCTTACTAAATGGATTAATGTTACAAGCTCTGAAGTTAGGAATCCTTCCTTTCCCTTTGTTAATAACTAGCATTCTCTTTTCTCCTTTCCTTCTTGGACAGGCTCTCTGGGTGAAGAATGACAGTGTGCTTGTAAAGAAGTGTGAATATTGAAGCATACTACGGATATTTTTGCCTGAATACATTAATCTAAGTCTTTTAATGTGGTTTAAATGTTTTGATTTTTTTAATGTTATTTTCCATACATTGTTTATATTATTGTCCTTTAAATTGGCTCCTTGGTTTCATATACTTAATCTGGTTGCTTATGGACTTTGAAGCTAGTTTGTCTCTAGCTCAGAATAAGCTGCCAGTATGTTTGAACATACAGGCTTTTAAGAATACATGACATGACAATTGAGACAAATCCTTTATCTTTCTGTAAAAAATCCTCCAAGAACTTTTAAAATATAATCCATCCTACTGTCAAAATATTAAACCCTGTTGCTTCTCCCCTCAAGCCGTGATGGAACACAAAGAAATCTACTCAATGGTCCTAAGTGTCTTTTCCAGCCTAAGTACTTGTATGACTCTATGTTTCAACTGTTGCAAGGCACAGGTTCTGGTATGTTTTGTTTAGTAATAGGGGCAGCTATTGAAATTTATTACATTTGGTTGCCTACATTATGTTATTTACAGAAAAGAAAACATTTTGCTAAACTACAAGCACGATCTGTTTAATTCTGGCATTTAATGCTTCATTTTTTTCTTGGCCAGGTAGTGAATTTTTGGGAATACCCTTTCATATATTAATGACATATCTTCTCCATTACTAAAATGCAGTTAGATACCCTTTTTTTTTAAGAACAATGATTTTGAGTGTGCAGACTATATCTAGATAATATTTAAGTTTAATGGAAATATTAGACTGGTAAGAGTAAATTAGTATGAAGGGTCATATAAAGTAATGATGTGCAACATTAATGTTAATCCTTTAATCTGTTTCCATTTTGAATGTAAGAAAACTAAAGCAGTCCATTGCTTGCATATTTATGCCTTTCCTAAATGTGAAACATATGAAAACGCATTGTAAGAAATTGAGTTTTTTCATTTTTCAATAACACGTGGGCAAAAATCTCTGGTTGAGAATAGCTTGGCATAAAATCCAATTGAGATAATGCTACCATGAGTTCATTAACTGAGCTTGCCTGAACTGATGTATGGTGGATTACTGATATTTTCTGAGAACTACAGTCCTAACCATACGATCCTTGAGACCCATAATACCATCTTGAACTGTATCTGGAATTTAATAGGCAGATGATGCAGCTTACAAAGCAGTCAGGTCACAATGCATCCTTGGAAGTATTTTTTTTTCCTTTCAAAGCATTGTTAAGAATAACTAATTACAGCTATCCAGGCTTGAGGAGGTCAAAAAGCCATGCTTTGATCTGACAGCTATGGCCATAATTATTGTGCAAAATGCATGTGAAATAGATGAACTTCACAGTGAACCACTTGAAACTTCACAGATGATCACTGACCTTACTGAACTCCTCCTGCATGTGTAGCTCACTAATACTGCTAACAGTGCTTGATACAATTTTGCTTTCACTCCTTCTATTGAATGACACTGACTTTTTTTGTGTTAAACTAAAAACTAAATGTGATATGCCAAAGCTCTTGCTGAGTGAACTGTATATATGTGTCCATGCGTGTATGTATTTGTTTGTTCAAACACACATACATGCACATGTATATATAGTTATGAAAACTCACACATTCAAAATGTATTATGCTCAAAAATATATATAAGTGCCTAATAGATTAAAGTCAAAGGAAAACCCAGAACAGAAAATGTTCTGGCATATCAGATACCTGAATGGTCTGTTCCCTCTCCATTCAATAACTTCTCTTGAATGTGGAAAGTGAAAGGTAAAAGACTAGGTTTTTACTTTTCTTTTAGTAAAATGTAGCTTCCAATTTCTGTGTCTCAAGATACCACCAAAGGATTGTAAGAATATTGTTAATGCTATATTTGTATATCTTTTCCTCTACTGCTTGAGAAGCCTTATATGATGTTCATGTGAGGAAATCTTGCTTAGCCTGAGGATTACTGCATTTTTACTTGAGGGAGGAGCACTCTTGTGGTCCTTTTTCCATTAATCGCTGTTAACGTATTTTTTCCATAACTTTTTGATGTGTCTTACACTAAAACTCTTTGAATTTGGGAATAAAATCAAGTTTCTTTGTGTGTGAGAGCGAAAGAATGAGGGGGTCTGTACCAACAAGCAGAGTAGCCTTTGACCTTGGTATATCCGGGTGCCAGAAACTGGGCAGTTGGGGTGTGTGAGGCTGATGGAGACATCCAGAGCCTGTGTTGTGCATCATTTCTTTCTCTTGGGTTTTATTGCGCTCTCTCTTTTCTTTTAATGATTATGTTATAATTATTGATAATAATAATTTAATTGCAACTATTGAACTGTTCTTATGTCCACCCACGTGTTTCACCTTTTTCTGACTCTCCTCCCCATCCCACTGGGAGCAGGGTGGGGTGGGGAGTGAGCTCAAGGGGACACAGCAGTGTGCATTCCACCATTTACAATTTCTAATAGAACCAAAGTGTTTTCAGACACTGCAGTTGTATCCTAAATGTAACAACACAGCATTAGAATTGACATGCACTTCAATGAAATCATTTAAGGATTAAGGTAAATTTACGATGTGTGATTTGTAACACAAGAACATGGAATAGATTCACCTCTCAGTTCAATGTTTACTTTAAACTTCTTTTGCATTTCAGCAATGGTGCAGAAGGTTTTCCACAGAATTAGGAGTTCTGTCATGTATAATCAGCTTGCTAAATAAACAAATATATTAAATTATTTCCTAAATATTTTTGTAATCTGAGATGTTTGTGAAATTATGTGCTAGACTGATTTTTCTTAATTTCTGTTTTATCTGGTTTTCAAATCATCAGAAAAGGTACTCTCAAGGAAAAAAATGAACAAATAAAACCTCCCAAACTAATACCCTTTTAGTGTCTTTTATTGTAAGTAGAATGATATTAGGTGTGAAATTTTTAAATTATGTACTTGGGCTAGCCATGCACATATATCACTTAGTAATAAATTTGCATTAAATTAAACCCATAATGATAAAGTCATCATTAATTGCTTAAGGAAGGTGAGCATACTATTCTGAAAGCAAGAAAAGTGATAATGAACTGTCATTTCAATAAATTTGTCACAGAGCATACAATGGCGAGCATAATGATTGAAAGTTAGGCTTTTTCAGTGTTTAGGTGTTCTGGTGATGTTTTAGGGATGAGATTCTTCCAGACATGCCCAAGTAAAATAATCTTGAATACGCACAATTCTGGAAGAAGACTCACAGGGTTGTTTTTGTTGGTTTGTTTTGTGGGGTCTTTTTTCCCCCAGCATAACATGTACCTTTGACATAACATAACTTCTGCTGATGCCTTGTCAGTGGTGGTGTTTTAAATCAGAAAGGTCTGTCCAGAAAGAATGGTTAGTGTTTTACAATCTGTCGCAATTGCGTGTTATGATTGAGAGATTTCATATCATTATAGGATGAATGAATCACTCTTTTTGACAGTGAGAAAAAAAGATTATGTCAAGCACACTGGAAAAGCTTCAATGAAATATAAATCTTGGAAATCTGTGCCTGCCAATACTATAATGCATCCTTGACAGATGCCCAAATACAAAAGCTGAGAAGCCCCAAAAAGTAGTGGGCATACACACATCAATATTTTAAATTGAATTCTCCATCACAGCAAATCTTGGCAGACATCAAAATCATTAGCAGGTGTATTTCATTAATAAGAGTCAGTCTCATACCTAATTTCATGATATATAGCATGCAATGATTGCAATTTTCCAACAAGCATTTGTTAGTAACTGCTATATTATGGTCACACTGTCCACAGAGAAGGTATACCAGTTTCTTGCTCTGTTTAGTAGTAACTCTTGGTTTAGTTTCTGGCTATTAAAATATGATGATAGTTAATATTAGGATTGTCAAAATAATTTGGAAATAAAGACATTATACTCCACCATAACATACATAGAAATACAGGTGTGCTGCCTTAATCTTTTATTAGTGAGAAGTTAAAGGTCCTCTCTACTAAAAAAAACCAAAAAAACCCCTGTGTCTAGTTGGGAATTTACTGGTAGGGAGTAAAGTTTCTTGACTTTTAATTGGAAGTGTCAGTGTTTTTGTTGATAAGCCATGAAGGAAATGCATAATCAAGCAATTATTGTTAGAGTAATTATAGTTAACATTACTTCTTGTTGAAAGCAAATATTGCATGGTGTAAAGTGGTAGACAATTTATCTTTGCTTCAGAATAAGAAGATTGGCAGAATCCTTTGTGTTTGTTTTACAGCACTCCTAATGAAACCTGGGGCATGCTTACAGGGATTGATTTGTGTGCTAAGTTTGTGAGTGCAAGTTGCTCAGGTACAGGAAGAAAGCTGACAACAAAGCTTTCATAGCCTACAGACATCTCTGGTCAAGAGACTGAGCTATAACATTGCCAAGTTGTCACATTCTGCCCTGAAGCATTTGTACCATAGTTTGATGTATTCCACTTATAAAACCTTTTTATACAAGTTGGATTTTTAAGTGACAACTACATGAAATGAATTCCACAATTAGGGCTCTTTAACTATGCTTTTTGTAAACTACTCGTCTGAGGCATCAGTTTCAATAGTGAAAAAAATGTCATATCTATAATCATTCTTAGAGATAGGCTAGTAATTACAGCATTAATGCCTTCTCTTTTGTCTTACAGCTGCCAAAAATATGGAAACATTCAGTCATGACTGGAGATGGCTTTTCAGCAAAATAATCTCAAGCGAATAAATGGATATGGCAGTGGATAATGCTTTCGATAGCTAATGAATATTAGCTGTTAAATTGAATAAATAATGACCCTACCAGGACAGCACAGGACTAGACAGTCTGTACAAATCATAGAGCTATTTAAAATGTCTGAGATGTGATCAGTTACTTAGAGTTGGGGGTTTTGTTCTGGTTGTTTCTTTTTCTAATTTTATTTAATTTTTTAAGCTAAGGGTAGGATATCCTGTTAATTTACTTCTTCCCTCCCCCTCAGATTTCTGATACAGAGGAATATTCTGGTAACAAAAATTTTGAGACATAGCAACAAACCCTGAGGAGATAAACCCACCACATCACTTTTGCTGACATGAGATTGCCCTAGAGCTATTCAAATTTAAGGGCAGAAGTGAACAGTCCCAATAACCTCACAGACTAAAAGGCTTCTCAGAGATACCCTATGCTAACATATTCATTTGGGTTCTATATGAAACATGATGAGGTCAGACATGAAATAAGACTAGTTTTGTTGCACCAATGTGAATTAATTGTAATAAATTCAGTTTTTTTATACTAGTAAGTCTGTAGCTTCACTGGATTTAAAGTGTTGAAGAAGAATCTTTGAGCCTCTGTATTGCTGTTCTGTAAAATACTGTGTTAGATTTATTGGAAAAGCAAATTTTGTGTAATTCAATGTATCTTAAATTTGTGGAACAACAGTTTTTCACTTTTTGAGTATCTAATTAGTTTTAATTTGTTTAATTGGTTTTGATTTGATTTAATTTGACAATTTTGAAAGCGTACTAGGAAACACAGGTGAAGACTGTATATATATATATATATATATGCGTAACTTCCATTTGAAAGGATGTAAAAAAAATTCAAAATATGAATCTAAAAGACCATGCTACCTACTTGATTACATTCTTCATGATTTTTGGATGTTTAATCCCAGAGGGATATTGGTAGTGGCTTGCTCAAGTCTGAGGCATAAGAAACTTGCTGTTTGCAGTAGGTAGGATTTTCTATACCTTCTGAGTCATGGGAAGGAGCCACACTAAATATATTCTTAGAACTGTATTTGTCTAAGTAGAATTACTTTCATCTAAATAGGGTTTAAAATGTCATTTATTACTGAATTCAGGCAATGTCTACATTCTTTCTAGTTTAAAAAATAATTTAAGTTGCCTTTGTACTTTTTTTTATTTGCTTATTTATTTTTAAGGCACTCTGATGTTTTCTATTGAATTTGCATTTCATCCAAAGAATGACAAAGAAATCAATGAAAATCCATTTTTCTTTCTATTCTGGGGTGCAGACATAAAGTGTTAAAGATATTTTTAAAGGGAGTTGATTAGAAGTACCTTTCTGTTCTCTGTTTTTATATTGATCTTCCCATTTTGACTGAATATTAGATTGCTCAAGAAAGATGAATAAGTTATAATATTCAAATACATTCCTATATTTTATAACATTTTAACATTTATAACATTATAACATTTTATAATAGAAAAATATTAATGCAATGTATTTTAATACCTAGTATAGTGATGAGGAGAACATTCATTACTTATAATTCCAAGATATTATTGCACAATTTCAGATATTTTTTCTTTTAATAAGTTGTATAACTATAAAAGTAAGTAGAGATATATTCTACAATCAGTGGTCATTTTTAAGTGTGTTTCCAGAGATATTGGGTCTGATGTGAATTATGTTGAATGAATAACCCATTTATTGATTCATGAATGATCTAAGAAGTTTGAGAAACTGTTCAGAATTTGGCTTTGGCAATCATTTCTTGATGCTGTTTGATAGCTTTATAAAGGTTGTAGGAGTTCTTAGAGGTGTAATATTTTCCATTCTTTTCTTAATGACTGATATGAACTTTAATTTTTTTTTCTTTTCAAGTGTACTTAAACTGGAATTTTATTTTTATCCCAAAATTAAAGAAACAAGTATAAAAAATCTTATCAATCACAGGTCTAATTACTGTTTGAATGGTACCATCATTTACAGCTACACTATTATATGTAGATGGAGTTTGATTCAGATAGTCAGGAAATGGGAGGCTCTGCAAATTAGTCCATATGCACTGAAATTAGCTTGATGTTTGAAAGCACACATTCAGAACGCAAAAGCAAGTACATAGAAGAAAAAAAAATCAAGTAGACTTAAGACTTGACTAAGCAGGCACTTTCTGAGATGCAAAAAGTGACAGTATGAATTAGCTTGGTTTATAATGAGCCTGATTAAAATAAATCTTATGCTATTCAGTAGTTCTTAATTTTGAAATGGGGTGGGGTTCACTAATGCTAGTTGGAAGTGCAAGCTTACAGTTCTATAGACCTGAGAAATTAAGGAATTACATATTTTGTAAAAGAAGTGGGTATTTTTCAACACTTGACAAGGTCATGAATGTGGATTAAAGGTAAAATAGAGCCAAATAATAATTTCTACCATGCTTTAAAGCTGTCCTGAGACAGTAAGAGTATTTATACAATTTCTTTAACGTCCAGTCATCAAAGTGGAAAAGAAAAAGAAAGAGAATGGTCTCAAAACAATTGCTGTGATACCATAGCCTGAGAAAAAAATGGGAAGCATAAGAAACAATTAGTGTTGTTACAAAATACTCCTGGGTGCTCCTCTTCACATATACCAATGTTGCATTATAGAATGCAGGTAGAAACACAGTTGTTTGGAAATCCAGACATTCCTTTTGTCATCAATGGAGCTCAGCTTCCAAAGGAGATCATTGCTGCAATGTTAAATACTGAAATGCCTAAGGATGAATACCCACAATGAAAAAAGATTCTCAGGTTCCTTAAATGTTTAATGCAAAAGACTAAGTACCACAAAATGGAGATCCATAAAAGCCATCACACTTAGAGTCCTCATAAACTAGCCAATTGAGGGCAGGTGGAAAAAAGATATACCTTTTATATCTTGCTTTTTTTTAATGTGTATTTCTGGAAGTGCCTCCACCTGTGTCAGACTAGCAGGCAGGACTGTCTCATATCTGTATCTCTCTAAACATATGAGAAAAAATGTGCAAAATGCCTGATCACAAAAATCTGGTTTCTTTGTGCTATTTACAGTTAATTCTGTGGTCAGAGCACTAGTGCTCTGCTCTTGATTCTTCCTCCAGGGAAAGGTCTTACTTTGGGTTTTATAGACTGATCTCTGATGAAGAGAGTAAAAGTACTTCAGCTATTTCATCTTTCAAGAAAAACAAAGCAAAAGCCAGAGAGATACAAAGAAATAAGCCTACTGTAATGGGAAAAAAATTGGAATTCCAGGTTTTGTTATTACATTTGTATTACCCTTTGGATAAAAAAATAAATCACAAACAGTAATGTGGAAAAAATAACACTTGGGATTTTTTTCGGGTCTATTAATTATGCCACAGGCTGCTCTGTAGCTCTCTGTAACTGTACATAATTTTGAGGCTTTGACTGGAGGTTCCATACCTACAAGTTTGCAAATTAAGGGCAGTATTTAACGTGGATGTGTGTACCTTTTTATTTAATTCAGTCTAGCATATCACTCTTATTGCCCAATTTCAGCCTCTCTGGATAGTAATTTTGCAAATACTGCAGTAGACAAAAGCAATATTAATGGCTAGGTGTTTGTGCTATCATGCATGCATATGAAAAATTCATTAGACCTTTTTCATATTGATCATAGGATGAAGAACACAGCTTGTGCTGGGTTAATGAGTGGTAGCTATTATGAAATATATAGACTTTAATTGCTTGCAAGTTAAATTCACAGTGTTGTAGTGATTCTGCAGTGTAGAAACTGAAACCATCAAATTCATCTTAGACAGGATGCACCAAACTGTCAATTTTAATTGCTGTTTTCAGGAATAGCAAAAAATGTACTGACACTTCAAAACAGCAGGGCAAAATCACCTTCACTTTATTTCTGTATTTCAGACATATCTTTCTCACTGATTTACAGGTGCTGTGAAATTTGTGAGAGTCACCAGAAGATACATGACACTTGATAGACCTGTAACAAATAGCAGGAAAAGATTGTATGCTGCTTTCCACTGAATGCTGTGCAAGTTCCATAAAAGCTTATCATGCAACAGGATATGGGCTGAATCATTCATAGTTTACTGAAGGGTAGTGTGTGCACACATGTTTGTTGTGATCTCTCATCTCACCAAGTGCAGAGCTTAACTGAACTAGAATTTTAATCTGGGAATTTTAAAGATTCAGCTTCCAGTGGTCTTTGACATGATTTCCATGTCAGTCATAATGTGTTTTAAGCTCTGGCATGCTACTTATGCTGTAGAATATAAGCACATAATACAGTAGCACAATGAAATTTTATTGAAATGTATACTAAGCTCAATATTCATAAAATACTTGCTTATGCTTCTTTGAATGCCATTGCCATCACTCACCTTTAAAACTACTGTTTATCTAAAGTCCCTATGTCACAAATTAAATGCTGGAAGAAAATATCTCTTAATAAAAAAGAGATCTGCATCCTTGTATGTATTTGTGAACACACTCTGAATAAGTAACTGTGTCAGCTAATTTACTTAGTTTATCCATATAGATATGGCCATTCATCATGACAAGATAGTTAACACATGGCACAAGCATCTCTCTTAGGCATAATGCAGGCCATCCATTCAGAAAATAGGGCACTGTTACAGCAGGAAGAAAAAGCAGCTCTATCTTAGGTATCTTGCTAGTAAATCCAGCACTGCTCTTTTATCATCTGAAGTTGCATTATTCTGAGTAGCACAGGATAGAAGAGAGCTTTATGTCAGTGGCACTGGCACTGATTTTATGAAGTTTTAAAATGGCAATTCTTGGAGGTTTACACACTACTGATAGCAGCTGGTAATGGAGTTATAGCCAGAGCTGTCTGAAAGATATGGGAGTTTTCCTCCATAGCATATTAGAAAATGCTTCTGTGTGTGGTGCTGGCTTCATCAGTTTCTGAATGTACACTCTTTAGTGTGTATGTTTGTAAAAATCTCATTGGAAGTACATGCATAAATGCTGGGTGGTGACCTTTAAATTAGATAGGGGAACTACTTTGTTATGTTATGTTTGACCACTTAAGTAAAACCACAAAGGCTCGGTGCAGTTTGTCACCTGGAATAAGATGTATGAATAACTGGACATCAAGGAAGCTGAAAGTCTGTGCTTTGTGAGAGTGTGAAGTCTGTGTTTTTGCTAGCACTGCTCAGTTGATAGTGCACAGTGGTAATGCAATTCATTGCCTTGCATTTCTTGAGCTATTAAGAAAGGAAAAGGAATTTCTCTCATTTTCACTATGGCATCTACTGCTTGTTTTTCTCCCTGCATCCGTCTGCTTGTAGCTGCTTATCAGGCAGAGGAATGAATAGCCATTGTGAGCACTTCACATCTGCAAGAAGACAGGGAACTATATCTCCATCCTTTAGCATTTAACTACTCAGGACAGTAATATTAGCCTCCTGTACAACAGTCTTTACCCTTCGTCTCAGACTTCCTAGATGATAACTCTCACTGGGAGGACTTTCACTTCTGTAGGGAAGTTGAGGTGAGGTTAAATTAAGTTTTGAATTTCTGAGTCCTAATAATCCTTTTCATTCAACTTTCTATTGGTAGAAAGGAGGAATCATAAAATGCTAGAAAATACTTAATCAGAGTATTAAAAAAGTTTTATGGTGTCAGTCTGTCTTCGTAATGGAGCTGGTGTATCCCCATTGCATTACCAACTGGATAATTAAAATATGAATGGCTGTGAATGCATTGTGAATACTTGATATACTTGTTGCCTGTGATGAATGCAAGGCACTTTCCTGTTTAATGTATTTATTTTCCATAAGAGCATAAGAGGCTTGGAAGACAATAAATCAACTTTTGTTTGTTTGTTTGGTTTTGTTTTTTTTAATGAGAAGCAGTGATCTTACAAATATAAGGGATTTCATTTTTGCAGTGTCACAGTTTTATTTATTTATTATTTCAACTCAGAGTCAAAATCTTCATGGTGAAGGAGGGCAGTGATTTTGATGTGATTGGGGAAGAACAGAGAAAGATTGCCTGTCTAAAGAAGGAACCTTACTTCTAAAACAAAATTACTCCTGGTCTAAAGCAAAGTTGTTTCCTTTTAGTAGGAATTTTGTCTACTTCTATGATAGTAGAAGGAAAGAGGAAGCAGAGCAGCTGAGTTGTACTCTAATGAAGCAGGCTTGCTTGAGTCTTGAGCATGAAATTCTACTGTCAGTAACTTAAGAAAAGGTGGTTGTGCTTCATGGTTGTTCTCCAACAGTGTATGTATTTAAAAATTGAGGTTTCCTGTGACGCCTTTTCTGTATTGTGTTTTCAGGAAGAACAGGCTGCCTCCTTTCAGGAAGCAACTTGCTTTTTACTAAACTTGCATTTTACTAAAGCATGACTTGGGATATTTTACATAGCATGAGCAAAACAGTTGCTAAAAACTTTTTTGACTGGAAGAGTTATATAAAATGGATATTTTCTTAATAATAGTATCATTTCTGCCTGGGCTGTCTTTCATTTTACCTCTCAGAATACATGAATTGGAAAGTAAACATCCCCATTAGTAGTACAGACCTCTAACTTTTCAATAGTGCATGTTTATACGCACCTAGTATCTATTTGCAGGGCTTTCATGCTCGTAGGCTGTTTCCTGTATTCCCCATGATACGAAAAATAAATTCATACAGCAAGATCCAATATAATAAAAAGTTCTGTCAGCAACGTGGACGTGTAAAATATATTACTATGTGTCCAAGTCATTAAAATATGATTACATGTAGCTAGGAGAACTCTGTTCATTTGGATTAATCATCGGTTTTCCAGGAACATCTGGAACAAACTGCTCCCTCTATTTGGGCATGCAAAGCTGAAAAATCAGTGGATGCAACATTAGCTGTGTGTGGGAGAGAGCATCTTTTTCTGTTGCATAGCAAGACTATTTAGAGGCAGAATAGGTCAAAGATATGGATGGAGTGGGGACCAGAAAGTGTAATTTGTCAAGGAAGTGTGATGGCTGCCAACTTGTGACAGAGGTTTGCAGTGGTACCGTTATTACTGTAGCTGTCAGAAGCCTGTCATGACCACTGTGATGAACCTTAAAAAATCAGCTTTCCTTCAACAGTTTTCTCTGGATTTTAAGAAGTGTTTGGAACTTGAAACAGGGTTTGTAAAATGATCATCTTTGTGTTGAAATGAGTTTCAGAAAGGTTGACAATGATTTTAGGTATGAAAGAATTTTTGGCTGTGATACACTACATTAAATTGTTGTATTTTTACATGATGAGAGAAACTCTGAGAGATCTTAGTTGCATTTCAAAGACACTGTAAGAAGCAATGAGTAAATTTGAAAAATATAAAACAAATAAAAATGTTCCTTTGATTGGTGGATGTTGTGAAGAGCACAAGAATACAGAACAAAATATTCAATGCCTTAGATCCTATGAGGCAACTCAGCTATCAGTAAGGAAAAAAAATCTTTTAGTTTAGTTTTTATTTGTATTTATTATTTTTAGTCATGATTTAGAGATTTTGGGTTTTCAGGGAAAAATAAAAAATGACAACATGGGAGATAAACAGCGCTGCAGATGCTAAGGTCAGTGCAGGTGTGGCAGGAGGTGCTCCAGGCACTGGAGCTGAGATTCCACTGCAGACTGTGGTGCAGACCATGGTGAGGCAGCTCCCTGCAGGCTGTGGAGGTTCATGCTGCAGCAAAGATCCACCTGCTGCTGATGGAGGGCCACAGGCTGGAGCAGGTGGATGCCTGAAGGAGACTGACTCAGTGGGAAGCCCACACTGGGACAGGCTCCTGGCAGGACCTGTGAAGCCATGGAGAGAGGGGCCCACACTGGAGCAGATTTCCTGGTAGGACTTGTGACCCTACGGGTCCCAGGCTGAAAGTTCTTAAAAGGACTGTACCCGGTGGAAGGGTACACTGGAGCAGGGCTAGAGTGTAAGGAGCCCTCCCCCTGAGGAGGAAGGAGTGGCAAAGTGTGATGAACTTACTACAACCCTCATTCCCCACCTCCCTGTGCTTTGGGAGGAGAAGGCAGAGAAATTGTGAGTGAAGTTGAGCCCAGAAAAAGGGAGTTTGGGGAAGGTGTTTTAAGATATGTTTTATTTCTCATTATCTTCCTCTTCTGATTTTTAGTAAATTAAAATAATTTCACCAGGGTGACTGTTTTTTGCCTGTGATGGTGATTTTTGAGTGATCTCTTGAGTCATCTTATACATTAGATGTCTCAAGAGCTGTTACAATGAGGTCTGAAATTCTGCATTTGAACAAAGCAAAAGCACACACACACACAGAGCAAACAAAAACCTCCTCCGAAATACAAAAATGATCTTAAAAGACCAAATTTAATCAATTATCCTATGTGAAACTAAATGAAGTCAGTTCCATAAACTTGGTCTTTACTAAAAGCATGCTTTGGGGAATTTTGCATAACTTGAGCAAAACAGTTGCTAACAATATTTTTGACTGGAAGGTTTATATGAAATGAATATATTCTCAGTAATGGCACCATTTCTGTCTGCACTATCTTTCATTTTAACTCTCAGAATACATAAACTGGAAAGTAAACATCCCCATCAGTAGCACCTGTAAATTTTCAGTTGGAAACTTCTGTATCAGAATATTTCTATGTATTACCTCTTTGCAAAAATTCATTAGTGAATAAAATTGATAAAAGCTTTCCTTATGAGATGAGTATTTTGGTATGTCTTTTAAGACAGTTTATAGTTGTAATGTAAAACAATGTCAAAATGAAACTTTTTTAACCTTTGTCAAATAAAAGCAGTATAATATGCCAGTTTTCTGTCTATTGAGGAAAAAAAAACACCATCCCAACCCCCAAGCTTTGATTTAATTAAAAACCACAGAACCAACATACTTCAAACTTTACATATATTTAATTTTCCTACAAGAATTATATTATGATATTTTATTTTTTTTCAAACTTTGAAATCATTCTATTTATAATTGTTGATGCTCACTCTCAATCTTTATTTGGAAATTCTGCTTTTTGAATATCAGTCAAGACAGCACTGGACTGCTGAACCTATTTAGTTGTTCATCCTTGGAATCTAAATTGCTGGGAGTTGTAAGTATTGGAGAGGGATACTGAAAGTAATATTGACAGAAAGTAGGGCATAAGATTGGTAGGAGTACTAGTGGAGGTGAGCAAAAGCTTATGCTATTTTTAACCCTGGACACTGGACTATGGAGAAGGAAGAGAGGAAACAGGAAGCTTGAAGTAGTTGTTTAGAAGACTATAGAGGATAAAAGGTGAGAAAGTACGAAGTGCTAAAGGATCAATTGAATACTTGAAGAATGAACCAAATATCCTAACAGTTTAAGTGGTTTCTAGGGCATAGGACACAGAACAAACTCATTTCATCAATAAAAGTAATAAATTCTGGAAAAAATGGGGGAAGACTGAGGGAAGTGAAAGCATTTGTCATCAATATTACTGAATTCTGTTAGTAATTGCTTTCAGAATACATCTCTGGGTGAAACTGGTAAAACTAAAAAGTCATATTTGATATTCTGATTAATTTTTTATCTAGCACTTCTACCTGCTGAAACTCTGGGCAGAGCCTGTAGTTGCAGATATGATTGCTGGTAGCAGAGTGAAAAGCATAGCTTTTGTTGACAAACAGAACTTTAGCCTTGCTGTTGCAGTAAGAAAACTGTTTAAAGTCTTTATAAAACTCTCTCTTGCCTTTTTGCAAGTGATCACTAATGAGATCCATGACTTTTGACAGTCCATCTTAGATGGTGCAATTCCACAGGCTATTGATTTCTAAGCATTCAATAAGTAATTTTTAGAGAGTGAATTGTGTGAAGATTTTTTTTTTCACTCTTACATATGGAATACTTCTGTTTTTGCAAGTTGTAAATAGAAAAGCAATGTTTCTTTCACTGAAGAACTGAATATATTTTGTTTCTTGATGATGTATTTTGGGTAGGTACCCAATAATGTACACTAAATTTAATAGAACAAGTTTTGAATAATGCATGATCAATCCTGCATAAGTGAAAACTGAAAAAAACCACCATTAAATACAACAGGATTTAATATTCTAGTAACAATGAAATAATAAGACATTTTCTGGTTAAAGAGTTCTTTATTTGTGGACAGGGTCTTCAGTGGAATGAAGAATATATGTATTAAAATCGAGTATTTAAAATACCTAATTATTCTGTAAAGTTTTTTGCTATACACAGTGATATGAATCTGTTGTTTTCTGCACTTCTATGAATATAATTTCTAGAATGGAAATATTTCTAAATCTAAGACTCTGTTTACACAGAGAAATAGGGTATGAATTCTCTATTTCAAAGTATTTTTTTTATTCCTCATTTCAGGGTATGGTTTAACTACTGGTTTTACTAATTACTTAACAAAAAAGATACAGGTAGCTAAATCTGTGTGTGAAGTCCCTTTTTCCCTGGCATTTTCTCTTTAACTCCTTAACAGCATTACTGTAAGGTAAACGTTTTCATTCCTCTATTTTTGTTCAAATAAGTGGGTTTTTCTAGTAAAAGAGAAGCATTGTGGAGGCAGATGTTTTAGATTCTCTAGGTTTTTATTTCTATTTACACTATTTCAAGATCTGTGATGGCTCAAAGGTTGGATATTTCTCTACGCCTTTGGGCTCTTTAATAATTTTTCTTTTAAGAGCAGGATACTGTTCGTAGCACAGAAAATAGTCTGTACTAACTTGCTAAGGTGGATTCTTTCCTTTTTTTTTTTTTTTTGTTATGCAATATGCACTCTGGTTTGCCTTTTCATATACAACTTTTAAGATTATTGATTATTTGCCATATTGATAAGTTTTGTGAGCCTTTTAGTATTCCCATGCTGCAGTATCACCCTTCAGTAGCATTGCTGTAATCTTGAGAAAAGTTTGATTTCCTTATTTCTGTACTATTAACTAAATAATTTAAAGTTTTTATTCTGGACAACTCCCAAATGTTTGAAATTTCCACACTGAGTTCAGGCTTAGCACTTGCCAACTGAGGAAGATTATGGAAAAAGTCCACCTGGAGTCTGTCCAGTTCACTGATTACAGGATTTTGAGGTACACAAATGCTAAAAAGGGTTTTGAAACACTCAGGGAATTTTCGGTCAGATTTGTGTTGGAGTTGCTGCTGAATGCAATCAACAAGCCTCTCACTCCATTTGTGGTCGGATTTGCTTGGACCTGAACAAGAGCAATATATGCAAAGAGAAGATGTGATTTTCATATTGCTAATTGGCCCTGAGTACCAATATATACCTTTCACAAACTGGTAACTGGTAATAAATTAACTAATTTAAATAAATTTAACTAATTCCTACTTTAACAAGTTGCTATCTGAATTTAAAGCATTGATTATGCAGACAGAGCATTTGTAAAGAAACAGAGATAGCTCCTGAATAGGATAAGTAGGAGACATTCTATCTGGGATTTCTTAGAAAAATAAATAAAAGATTAACTTGTTTTCTACCAAACTTATTTCTTGCTATTTTTCATGATAATATTTTAAATATGCTGAGTCTTTGGTGGTTTGATGTTGAGCAGTCATTTACTAACTTGCTAAGTGACAGATACACTGAGCTGGAGGGTAGAAAGTGTTGCTTATAAATGACTAGCAGGAAAAAGAGCAAAATTTGTGGCAAACACTGCCTAGCAATTCAAGAACAAAATAGTCTAAGCTTATTACAGTCCAGTTTTACTTCACAGGATCAGCATAAATTCAATCAGGGTACTTCTCTTTCTGTGACCTGGAAAAGACAGCATTTTGAGTAAGCAAAAAGATTCGGGACTAGTATCCTATCTGTTCAAGTGTGAGCTGACCTAGACCTACCTTCTGAACTAACAAACAGTATGAACCCATTCTATCTGCTCATTCTTGTTACTATCCTTTCTCAGAACTGCTGTTGTCACTTCTAAATTCCTCAGAGGAGAGGAAGAAACATGTCTGTTTAAACCTATCAATCTCATTTATTAGGCATTAATTTATTTATTGTAAATTACTTGACATTCTAATTCTCCAGCAATAAAACTAAAGAAATCTGTGTATGGCTGCAAAAGTGAAATGGAAAAAAAAAAAAGAAAAAAAAAGATCCCATTCTAATGAGCTTCAGCTCTATCATTAGAGTTTTATGGGAAAGCATCTGCTGATCAACCAAAGTTGTGAAAATAGACTTGGATTTCTGATCAACGTGGTTGGAGTCCAGATTAGATAGGAACACATAAGCAAATTATGTCATTCACAGAATGAATGTGTTTGTTTTGTCCAGGAGGAAATGACTGGCACAAAGTACTTGACAATATAACAAGATTATCTATAACAGAATTAAGCAAACGTTTCTTTCTAAATCACCAATTCGTAGCTGTTTCAGTTGAGGAATCAGGTTTAATAATATTTGGCCAGTTCAGTTTCTTATAGACAGGCTCAAGCATATTTTAACCTCTGCAGCACAAAAATAACAGTATCAAGTAATTTAAACCAATTTTTCACTATCTAACTTAATGTTACAAAAGAGTATTTATTTATTTTAGATGAAGTTTAAGTAAAGTGAAGTTACTTAATTTCAAATGATAACTCATTCTGTTAAGTTAGTACGTGCACATGGCACAGAATAGGTGGTGGGGCAGTGAGATACAGAAGTAGCTGCATTGGTTCCCTGTGAAATTACCTGCATGCCATCTTCAATTATGCAAGATTGCTGCTACTTTAAAGGAGTGCTGTGAAGCCTAGTGATTCCTGTGACAGAAAGATGGACCACCCCTTCCTCCTTAAACCTGTAGAGCCCTGTACAGCGACTGTAGGAGACTATATGGAACATTTCTTGACAAAACATAATTCAAAAGTAAATCACTAGCATGTCTCAACTATTTGGCTTGGGGTTTTTTTGTTGTTTTTTTTATTTTATTTTATAACTGCATTTCATTCTCATTTTTAAGAATAATTATGCTTATGCACTTTTAAACTTTTTTCCCAGCACCAGGAATGTAGACTGCATTTTCTTACGTCTTTCAATATCATTTTCGTATTTAATACCTACCGAATTCAAACCTTGAGTGAGGAAACTGTTGTATTATTACTGTAAATAAACAACATTTCTTTTGTGCTCCTTAATGCTTATCTTTCAATAGAATATATAAAATTAAATTGGTTTGGATTAATTGATAATATTGTTTTGTATGCTGGACTAAAATGTCTTCTATTGCTTTTCTATTGATTATGTGAACTATATCTAATTGAAGAAAAAAAACCTTAATCTGTGAAATCCTTCATTTTCAGCACTACAAGTAATATATAATCTTAAGGCTTTCATTTGAATCCATCTCATTGCATATTTGTAAAAGAAGAGGATATAATCTGTCTTGAGAACTATTTGGAAATTCTAGCATAGTTTCCTGGTTTCCTCAAGGCCTACTGCTTCCTGACACTTTGTCTTACTTTCCACTGCAACACTGAACTAAATAACTTTGAATTAGGAGTAGATGGCTATATAATGAAAAAAACATACATTTTTCTCCTGTTTATTTTTTTCTTTAAAATATAGACATCATTATCTTTGCAGGCTAAATTCACTTTCTATTAATAAATCTTTGGGATAAAAAGTAGGTATGTAATTTTTCATTGTGAAAATAATCAGAATTCATTAAAAATTAAGTCAATTAGAGTTTTATTTTTCTTTCCCAAGGGGTGTAAAATAACTATGAATTTGAGAAAGTGAACCAGAGTAGGTGCTCAGAATCAGTGGAAGGATAGGATTGCTTTTTTCCATTTCTCTCCCAGTGCAGTAAAATTTTTATATCTTGTACTTCTAGTGATGAGAACGGGGAGAGGATGCATTGATTTACTTTGTTGGATTCTAGAAGCAGTGATGCAGTCAACACTTGGTCACAATCTTACCAACCTGGAGTTTCTTTTGTGGTTTGCAGACTGTCAGGAGCCAGCCACACCTTGCCACCTCACTGTGACATGGATTCGTGTAGCTCCGAGGAATTCTACCAGGCTGTTCACCATGCAGAGCAAACCTTCAGGAAGATGGAGAGCTACCTGAAGCAGCAGCAGCTCTGTGATGTTATCCTGATTGCTGGGGATCGCAAGATACCTGCACATAGGTAGGAGACAGGCATAAAATATTCAAATTACAAAAGTAAATGTTTTGGGTATATGTATTTATTAGAACAGTGTTTCCTGTTGCCCCTTATATGATTCTTCCCTCTGCTTTAAATACAAGTGTAAGTGCCTGAAAAAGGTGGGTTTGAAGGTGAGGGTTTTTTGTACAAAAGTTCAAGTAGCACTCAACTAGCAAACTGATGGTGAGTGTGATAAACAATTCTCCTTGCTGTGATGCTATTCTTATGTGAAGAGAATGGAAATTTGTGAAATGGGATGCTGTATAGCTACACGGAACATAGCATCATTTCTAGCTTAAGATCCTGATCCTCTGTTGTACAGTCTCTCAGACACTTGTAGTAGAATACTGAACACTTTCTTCCTATGACCTGTGCCTGTCAATGAACTAAAAAATGTCTTTTTACTTTTAATGATAATTACATTATAATTTCTAAAATTCTGTAAGATTGTCTGATATTAAAGCAATCAGTATTTATGAAACTATACTTGGTTTTGGATAACAATTAGAGCTTAAAATAGTTCTTCTTCATTGAGATTTTGGTCTCAGCAATACGCTTTTATTTAATGCATGAAAATAAAAATACAGTTCTACAGTTTAGATTAAAAATACAGAGAACAATTCAGAATTTTCAGGTGAGCAAGTATTTTTGAACCTGAACTCTGCATACAGCTGCAAACCAAAGGTAATCTACTCCCTGCTTGTGTCCTGATTTCTCTGGTAAGATACTAAATTCAGAGCAGGACTACGGTTCCCCAGCAGGAAGTCAGAAAAACAGCCAGTGCATTTCTGAACTCATAAATTAACTTCCTGCTGCAGAAGAATACTCTAGGGCATCTTGGCAACTTGGACCTCACAAAGTTCCTTTTGCCTTAAGTGAGTATGGACACAGAGACTATTCCTCTTAAACAAAGAAGCTGAATAGTCCGTATTCCAACTCCCATAACAGTAAATAAAATAAAAAATATGCAATATACAAGACTGCAAAGCCAAAGTTATTATTCAAATGCTAAGAAGTAAAACCAGACAGAACCTTCATTAAAATATTTAAATTATGGGGTGTTTTAAATAAGTTTATTTCAGTTCCCCTAGTATTTTTAATACAGCTGTTCATATTTGGATGCACACCTTTTTGTGGTAAATTTAATTTCACATTTGTCATTTCAATTCTACAGTATATATAAATCCTTTCTGAGCTGGAAACATGCCCTAATAAGAAGACTGACCATTAAATAATGGCCATAATCTTATTTAGATTTTCTAATAAACATTCAGACACCTTTAAATTTAATTTTCTGCTCTGTGGTCTGCAGTCAAAAGTCCAAATCTCAAATAACTGGAGAAGGTTTCCTGATAGTGTTTATTCTATGTTGTTTTAGACAGGTGTGGCTGGTCAAGAACAGAGAGCTGCTTAATTTACTGTGGTCATTACCATCCTAGAAATTACAGATTCAACTCTCCCTGCTCTAAACAGGGTCAACTGCAAGGTTAGACCATTAAGGTCATACCCAGTGAGTTTTTAAATATCATCTCTTGTGGACGTTCCTCTCTTATTAGTCTGTTCCAGTTTTTATTATCCTCTCTGTTTTTAGTGATCCAGCACATGTCTTCTTGGCAAATTTGCTCCATGATCTTGGTGAGGCAAATGAGTCTATAGGTGCCTACACCTTTCTTCTTAGGGATGGACGTGGAAATTGACTTTTCCAGTCTTTAGAAACCTCCTGCAATTATCATGATTGATTACAGATAGGACAGAGTAGCCTTTCAGTGACATTGTAGGGCTTCCTCCAGTTTTACACCTTAAAAAGACTGAGCCAAGTAAAGCTTTTTTGAGCAATGTACAAAATCTTTCAAAAGTTTTGCATTTGTTTCCAAGGTATTTAAAGAATCCATTCTTTACTATCAAATCCCTTGCTGTCTTTGTCTGTACCTTACCTTTGGGCCTCTCAAATTCCATTTTTGTGTGTTGAGACAATGTTTCCATATTTCTTCCACATCATTCATCTCTGCTTTCATTTTCCAAGTACTCCCATTCTGCATTTGGGAAATAAATATTTTTCAGAACTATAATGACATGACCACAGTACCAGTTGTTTCCAAGGTAAATGAAAATTGTTAATCAAGCGATAATCACATGGGTCAACCTAAAATTAAGAATATGTGTTTGCCATCAATGCTTTTGGTTGTTTTGAGGGAAGGCAATTTAGATGAATTACACTGGTTTTAGATACTGTACTTGAAATGCTGTATTCTACAGCTTCTGAAGAAACATCAAAAATGCTGCAAAGAAATGAGCTAAAGTCACTGCAAATGACAGATAGACCTTTAATATTTGCACTGGAGAGTTCATTAAAACTTCCATCTAGAACTGCATAAATGTTAGAGGCATCTCTAAACTCAGACTGTAGTTTAAGACATTTTGATTAGTAATGCTGCACAAAACAATACAGGAACTCTATGCTGAAGGGAAACAAAAAAAGGAACAAATGTGATATAAGGACTGAATTTACCTACCCCTATCCAATTAAAACAAAGCACTTCCATATAACAGAGACTGGATACAAGAAAACAGAAAATTCAATAAAACGAGAAAATGCAAAGAAGGAGAGTTATATCCTCATCTTACAGTTCTGATTTTCATTGCACTTGTTGAGAAACCAAGAAATCTACTTTTGCTGTTGTTATAATATAGTCAAGTATAGTTGAGTGTATAACGAGAAATCCAAGTTTTTATTTTCTGCTTTCTCTTAATATCAAAGAAACATTAACTTTTTTTTTTTCTTTCCAATACTCAATAAAAGGATGGCAGGAAAGGTAGTACAGAACTATTGGAAAATTACCAATAACATATAAAACAAAGAAATACTTTAGTAAGGTTACTCAAATCTTTCTGCAAGTAGTTGAATGAAAGTGAAGATAAATTTAATAAAACTCCTTCAACAAAATGCAGTAGAGCTCTGTTTCAGTGCTCTAAGGAGTGGTAACAACTTTTTCAATGCATTTTGAGTGCTACTATAGAGAGGCGAAGTTAAAAAAAATAATATTAGTAAAATGAGGAAAAATTAATGGAGAAAGTTTAGCTGAAAGGCAAAATGAAAGAATAAAGAACCATGCAGAAAAGAAAGGAGAACTAGGCAAAGAAGGAAGGGAAGTCTAGAAGCAGGGAGTGAAAGAAGAAAAATGCAGATTATATAGTCTGAAGACTTGACTTGCTTTCTGGCATGAGTCAGGAGCAGATGCATGCAGAAAATACAGAGTAAAAGCAGTACAGCAGACCTATGCTATTCCCAGATATCTGTAAGATTTGACAAACTTCCCACATCAAACTTTGCATCTGAACTGTGTTATTTATCACAACCCACTGTCCATGGGTTTAAAAACAATTCATTCAAGAAATGTGGTTGGAAAAGCACAACAGCAAAAATTCCTGCTATCAGAGGGAAAGCAGCAAGGCAATTTAGATAAGCTTTTAATAGTAACCTTGATTGATAATCTTTGTATGGGGTTTGGGTTGCTGGCAAGTAGAGTATGAGTCAGCAGTGCCCTTGCAGCAAAGGGCCAGCCATGCCCTGGGGTACACCAGGCACAACATCACCAGCCCATCAAAGGGTGATTGTCCCACTGTGCTCTGTGCTGGTACAGCCTCACCTTGAGTGTTGTGAGCAGTTTTGGGAGCCACAATATAAAGACATCACACTGTTGGAGTGTGTCCAGAGGAGGGCATCCAAGGTGGTGAAAGGTTTTGAAGGAAAAATGTACAAGGAGAGCAGCTAAAGTCACTGGGCTTATTCATTCTACAGAAGAGAAGGCTGAGGGATGACCTCACCACAGTCTATAGCTTCCTCAAGGGGAGCAGCAGAGAGGGAGGTGGTGATCTCATCTCTCTGGTGACCAGTGACAGAACCCAAAGAAATGGAATGAAGTCAGGGGAAGTTCAGATTGGATATTAGAAAAAGGTTCTTCAGCAGAAGGGTGGTAAGTCACTCCAACAGGCTTCCCAGGGAAGTGATGAGAGTTCAAGGAGCATCTGGATCATGTGCTTAATCACATGGTTTATTTTTGTTTTAGGAGCCTTAAGGGTCCTTTTCAGCTAGAGATATTTTATTACTGTATTAAACCAGAATACTAATGCTATTACACTGTGGACTGGAAGTAGGTACAGTAACTGAAATGGACTTTGGAGGGTGAAAAAATCTACTCTCCTTTACTTTGAAGCCATCCCACCTCCTCCTCTTGCTACATGACCATATAAAGAGTCTCTCTCCACCTTTTTTATAGGCTCCTTCAGGTACTGGAAGGCAGCAATTAAGTCATCCCTAAGTCTTCTCTTTTCTGGGCTGAAAAAGCCAAACTCCCTCAATCTTTCCTTATGGGAGAAATGCTTCACCCCTCTAATCATTCTGGTGGCCCTGGACTCACTCTAACAGGTTGATGTCCTCCCTGTGCTGGGAATTATATCACTATTCATTGAAAGTGAGATTTTATTTCTTTGAGAATTCAGAGCTTAAAATTTTTAAAGAAATAATATTTATGAATACATATATGTGAGTCTACAGATACATATATATGCATACTTTAACAATGTTATCTGTCAAAAGGCAAATGAAAATGAAAATTTAGTGTGGAAAAATTCTAAATATTAGCATTTTTTTTCCCTAGAATCTTTGTAAATGAAAGCTGTTCTTATGCAGTACTTCAGGTGGAGTCTCACTGAAGCAGAGTAGAGGGGCAGAATCCCCTCCCTCATCCTGCTGGTCACTTCTGTTTTGATGCAGCCCAGGACATGTTTGGCTTTCTGGGCTGCCAGTGCACATTTCTGGGTCATGTCCAGCCCCTCATCCACCGTCATCATGAAGTCCATGTCAGCAAGGCTGCTCTCCATCTGTTCATCCCTCAGTCTGGATTGATACCGGGGGTTGACCTAAACCAGATGCAGCACCTTGCACTTGGTCTTGTTAAATCTCATGGGATTCCCATGGACCCAGTTCTTGAGAATGTTCAGCTTCTATGTGTACTAGAATAATATACATGGAAAAAAAGTCATTTCTTGCCTATGAGTTTTCAGTCCAAGTAACATCTGATATTCTACTGAGTTGGCGGTAAAATGTAGTAAGAGTTTTCTTAAAGATTTTAAGTGATCAAGGTTTGTTTTCTTCTTTTAATTAACAGATGTAGCATCAGTGTTGAGGCAATTCTCTATCAAAGGTGTATATGAAGACAGTTGTGAAAATGGCAAAGAAATATTCTAGAATAGACTAAAATAAAATCTCACATCCTGGGAAAAAAGGTCACAACCCTAATCAGGAGTAAGGGTTACTTACAAAAGAAACCAGAAATTTATCAGGCTGAAATAAGTTGTAAATGTAAAGAAGTCCCTTAATCTGGAGAAAATCTTCCTGGGTTCACAAACTCATTTTAAGCCATAAGTTACCTGCTATGAGTCTCAAGGATGAAAGAGTTTATTATGTATTCTCACTGCCAGATCAGTAGTTGAAAAAGGTGACATCCTCAGACACCTGACCTTTCTTGATTAATAGGTCAACATGCCTTTAAACCAAGATTTAGGGCTGTTTGGAGCCTTCTGATCTACAAAAAGCAGCAGATCATTACAAACTAATTGATCTCTTTGATTTCTCACTTTTGATCTTCCATCTCAACCTTGGAACACAATAAAGATTTACAAAAGGTGTCACCTTTCAGAATTAAGTATAATTAGCAAGTTCCTCTCACTTCAGTTCAACTTCTGGAGCACTTCCCAAGGTAAAAGTTAGTGTCTTGAAATCAGTTAACTTTTTATGGTTATAGTAAGTGGATGAAATAGCTGATTCAGTATTTCTGTTAATTATTGATTAACATAAGACATTTAAAAAATCCAATTCTGTTCCTTTATCACTCTATTCAAAAGCTTGTCTTGCTTCTGTTGGTGAGCTGCTACATCACAGAACCTTTCTGCTCATTTAAGCCATCTTCTTTGATAGGTGGTACAAACCAGTAGGGACAAGCATCTAGGAAAAATGGGTAATGCTGAGGACCTGACATCTGTGTTATTTATTTTTCTTTTTTTTCCCCGCTTTACACTGGCTCTTGTGTGTTCCTGTAGACTGAATGCTCCTTGGCAGCTGAAATCCACTAGATAACTTCTTTGACTTTCCATACCCAAACTGTGGAAAATCACCTATCTTTATAGAACTTTGTGAAAGAGATTTAATCCTTCTGTTATTTATTTTCCATCCTTCTGTTGTTTTTTGTTTTATATTTGACAAGATATGTGCAGTAAGATTATATAATAAATAACTGCTGAACATGAATTATGTGAATTAAAAATAGAAGATACTACTGTTTGAAAATATTTCCACTGATCATTAACTGGTGTATTAAAATTTCTGTTCATTCATGTATTTCTTTTTGATGCAGCCAACGATTTTGGCCTTGGTTTTGGCAAGTGACCAAGTTGAATACCCATAGTTGAATTTAAATGATGGCTAGTAAATCTGAAGCAACGGCTAATGCAAAATGGTCTCAAATGAAAATCTCAATCACATACCTAAATTACATCTCTGCTATCTGTGAGAGTTTTTATCCCATAGAAAATAATCAGTATTTCATGCTGGTTTTCCTTTCTGTGATTTTTGTGATGCTTTTATTAAAGCATCTATGAACAATAAACTCAATTACTTTAAAGTCGTCAGAAAAAGTGTTAGAAGAAGATTTACTAAGATAATATAAAAATAATAGAAAATAGAATAAATAAACAAACATAGAAGTAAATGTTCCTCAGTGATGAAAAAATAGTAAATTAGGAGTTTCTGGTGACAGCACCAAAGTATATTTCTAAGTTCATCTTTTTGTAGTCATCCATTGTGTTTTAGTCATTACATAAATATAAATGTGAACTGTTTATGAATTAGGATGTTTACTTCTAAAATTCATGATTGCTAGAGCTGAGCACAACATGAAAAGTGATAAAACTACTATACCTATTTAGTCATTTCCTATCATTAGAGGCAAAGATCATTTATATGTCTTCAAGCTGCCCTACTTGCTGGTAAAATATAGCAGCTTAAAGCACTGTAAAATTATGAAGCCAGTTCAAGCTGTCATATTTTACTTAGCTATTGGGGTGAACTAAGAGAGCAAAGGCAATAAATTACTATAGTGGCTGATAAGAATTAACTTGTTTATCTTCATCTTTTTTTTTAGATAATAATTTGCCCTGAACAAACTAGCTAACAATATACAAAAGGATTATTGTTTTTCTCTTTGTTTCCACATTCTCCAGTTGTGATTGTTGTGTCTTTTATTAATGTTTTTGTATATCATGTTTTCAAATTAATCCAGAAGCGTGACCATCTTTATGGAAGCACATGGTACACTATTCATAGCTGTATTGCATTTCTATCTCAAGATCATCTGTGAATATTCAGTCCTCACAAGATCAAAATTTCACTGTAGATGTTATTTGGAAGAACTTAACTTAAAGCCCCAGTAATTACAGTCATGCCTGATATTTGCTGTGGTATTGATTTATCTAGATCAGATCCCCTAACAGCCAGCTATGCACATTTTGTAGGTATTTTCAAATTATTTTCCTTGGGCATGTTTATTAACAAAAACATTATATTACACAGTGATTCTATTATATTTTTTAGTGAGCAGCACATTAAGCTACAAACAGTTTGGTGGAAGGTTTGCAGATTGTCTAAAATCACATGCTATTATTAAAGTTTATAACAAATAAGCCTTTAAGAACAAAGAGTACCTCTGGAGGATGAAATGTATGTTATTAATAAGTTGTCTTTATACTGAGAGATTTTCTTGTTAACAGCTGGGACATCTGCGTGATTGGGAGATTATCAGAAGGACTGATTTTTATATATTTTTATTGTCATGTGCTAAAGTACCACTTGGTTCATATCACAGGAGGCAAAACCAAATTAGAATTAAATGCCATTCTGTGTTTTGCTGCCAATGTGCATTAGTATTATTTCCTCCTAATAATTTTTAATTATTATGAAAATATTTTTTAAAAGAAGTTTGCATATATGTGAAATTTCTAGTACATATATCCAAGCAAATTACACCAGTTTCCAATTTTTTTGCAGACTTGTCCTCAGTTCTGTCTCTGACTACTTTGCTGCCATGTTTACAAGTGATGTTTGTGAAGCCAAGCAAGAAGAGATCAAAATGGAAGGCATAGACCCCAATGCACTGTGGGACCTTGTTCAGTTTGCATACACAGGTATTGTGGTGTATACATTATATACTTCCTATAGAGTTTGATGTTGATATTTTTGTTTGCTGCATTCCAATGAATATTATTTTTGTTTAAATATTTTTCTTTTAGATATTGATCATCCAAAATGTTTATTTACCATTTCTGGGGATGAATTCAGATTATCTCTTATCTCCAAACTGTTAAATATTTCAATTTAATATGTCAAGTTCAATAGGAGAGTCGAGAAAATTATATATTTTTCTTGGTTTTCAATACTTAAAAAGAGTGTTTAATACTCACATAACTCAAATTACATAAGATCACTGAAGGAACATTGGTATTTTTTGAAGAATAATCCTATGTTGGTGTCTTAATCAAATCTCAATTTAAATAATTGCATAAATCTTTAAAAATCTGAAAAAAAAAAAAATTGAAATTTAAATAAGAAAATGTTTTAAAAGGTTTTATTATGAGCCGGATGTCTTCACTTTTATTTCCATTCATAGGTTGGTACTCTGTTTTGAAGTGTAAATTTGTGAATAACTCACAATTCAGAGTTAATAACTCAAAGCTCTCTTCTGAAAAGTTTTTACATTTTAATGCATTATAGATTTGGGATTTATCCTTCTTAAGCAATTTGTTATGCACAATGTAACTGAAGTGAATTAATCTGAAAGAAAGAATGCTAGTGTTACAAAATAAGGTAATTAAAAGAGTGGAAATGCCTTTAAGATTTGTCTTCTATTGCCTCGAATCACATAAGTATAAAATATATACTGTTTTCTATTTTTTTCCCAAAATATATCCTTATATTGTTTAAATTAACCATATTTTATCATGATGACTCTATTGTATATTTAATTTTGATTCAATTTTAAATGGATATCCCAAACCCTGCAGTTTGAATCAGCTCTAAATATATATAATAATTTAATCACTAGTTGCTGTTCACTTAGATATATTTAATAAGGATATGTGCTGGGTTTTTGTGACATAATAGCTTTACCATCTTAATAGAAAACAGAAATGGCAAATAAACATAATGTAAGTTAAAAATACTCTTTTTGAGAATAATGCTTGAGAAATACATATTCTAGGAGCATAGGACCACGGCTTATGTAGTACTCTACATGTTCCAAGGGTAGTGCCTACTCCTGTCAGCTGTAGCTTTGCCACTCAGGAATGTGTGTCATCCAGAGGGTTTCAAGCTAGGGATCCATGAAATGAAATAGTTTGCATAAGAAGGATACAATCTGATTCCTTGGTGAATGAATGGCACAGGAATACTGGGGCAAAACCGAGAATACCTTGGCACAGAACAGCAAAAAACACTACTGGTAACGTTAAATCATTTTGTAAGAGGAAGGCTAAAGACAGAGGAGGTAAGAGAAGGGACTATGTTGTTCCCCTGGGAACAAAACTGTGGCAATGCTCAAGTTCTGTATGGTCCTTTTACCTCAGTTTTCACTAAAATATCACATGGAAAGATACAGCAGAGTTGTTATTGACAACAAGAGATAGCATGTAAGTGTAGATTAAGGAAAGAAGGAGATTCAGAAGAAATGGGAAATAAAAGATAAACATTTTCAAGATGAATGAAGCTATCTAAGAAGTATATGGTTATCTCTGAGAACTTTGGAAACTGGATGAGGCAATGAAAAAGTAGAAGCAAACCTCTGCTTTCCAAAAACGTGTAAGAGTTTCATCTCCTTTATGCTCCTTGATTTCTCTATGCCATGTGATGTACTCTGTTCATTATATGAGGTGTAAAATTTGAAAGTTTCTTTTTGGTGTAAGGTAAATAGGGGCCAGACTTCACAAATGGATGATAAGAGAATTCCACAGCTGGTATAATTCCTGTGTTTTCTAATTTGCCTCATGTGAATTTGCACCTAAAATATTCATTAATTTTAACAAACTGCCTCAAAAATGGCAGCATTATGTGTTATTCTAACATCACTCTGAAGAATTAGAAGCTTAAGATGATAACCAGGATCTCTAGTGTCTTTCACTTGCAGTGGTAATACACCATTATCCTTTTTTTAAAACTCATTTTGGAGTCCAAATAAGACTTTAAAAATGTCTTAAGTTTACACTTGCAAGTTTCAGAAATACTTACTGACAATAGAAGAATGACGAGAATTGGGAAATGTGAGAGAAATTTACCTGCTAAAAGAGTAAATGTAGAATGATGCCATGATTATTCTGGTTTTGATTACTCTGTCTTGCATTTCTCTTCCATCGGGTTCTTTATCCTGACTTTATTCTGATTTATCCTTATTTATTCTTACCTTGTGTCCTTATCTCTTGAAGTTCATGTGGTATTATTTCTTTCTCTATTCCTTTTCTCTGTATCAGATATGTTAGCAGACACCTAAATTTCCTAGCTGCAATTATGCTAATAAATTAAACAATGCTGGGGAAGGTTTGCAGGCACTGGAACAAAATTGTCTCTATTGATCCTGGCAGTTTTACCCAAATCCAAATAGCTATCTCTGTAACAAATGGTGGGTGTACCTTGGATACACAGCTCATCATTAATGTAGCCAGCCTTGTACAGAGCGTAAAAGCATTCAAAAGTGCTGTGGAGAATTGAGTGATAACTCACGTGATTCATGAATTCCTAGAAAATAGTCCCAAACTTATTCAGTTTATTGAAATTAAATGCAATCTGGGCTTCTCAGTTAATCATTCTCTTTTCCCATGACCTTGCCAGAGCAAAAGCTTATTTTTTTTTCCCATTTCATTTCCATCATCTCACATGATCTATCTAGATTCATAGTTTCTCATCTCCTTTCTTGCACTCTGATTCCTTATTAACCACCAGCCTAGCTCATGCCCCCTTTGAGTCATTTCACTTTCCTTGTGCTGCATGGATGTGGACAAGTGGAAATTTAAGAAACAAGCCACTGTTTGGATACCCCGAAACACAGAAGCCAGCAGAAATTTCCTTTTAGACTTTTGATCTGTAATCTAGAGCCTACATCTGTCTATACTTAGAATATCTAGAGAATCTGGCTGCGAAATCCAATTAGAGACTGCACAATGTGTGAAAAAGTTTTCATCATCTCATGTCTGTGACCAGTTTAACTCTTTATTGTTTTACCTCAGGAATAGAAAACAATTTTAACAAATGGGCATTCAATCCTATTTTCTTTTTTCTGTCACTACCTTCTTAACCCAAAGAGCTTAAAAAAATTACATAGAGTTGCTGCTGCTATAGAGAAGGTTTTCCCCAGGGACAACTGAACATATCAGAAAAAATACAGCTGAACATGGAGTTGTTTACAAAAATGTAGAAGTTAAGAGTATTACAGTGCAAATATGTTTAGGTGTGATTTAAAAGATGGAACCATTTCCACATCTTATTTTGTGTAATTCAGTCAGGTTTATATTTTTTTAGAAATTAGTGAAATTATTTCATTTTTACTGTGAATCATACATGTTAAGTAGGAGTTTAAGAAGGATAAAATATATGTATCTACGAAAAGTACTATTATAGATGAAGATATAAACTGATACCAGATCCTTCACCAATATAATCTAATACTGTTGCAAAATATCAGAATTAAAGTTCAGCAAAGGGGAGGTTTTCTACACCAGACACACAAGGAAATGTAGTCCTGTGGTCCATCAGGCACAGTATTGCCAGCTGGGCAAAGGAGGGGATTGTCCTGCTCTGCTCTGCACTGGGGCAGTCTTACCTTGAGTCCTGTACGTGGTTTTGGGCACCACAATATTTAAAAAGACATTAAATTATTAGAGAGAGTCCAAAGAAGGGCCACGAGATTTGTGAAGGGGCAGCTGAGGTCACTTGGTCTGTTCAGCCTGGAGGAGTCTGAGGTGAGACCTCACTGCAATCTGCAACTTCCTCATGACTGGAAGAGGAGGGGCAGGCACTGATCTCCTCTGTGGTGACCAGTGCAGAACCCAAGGGAAGGGCCTGAAGCTGTGTCAGGGGATGTTTAGGCTGGATATTAAAAAAGTTCTTCACCCAGAGGAGTTTGGACACTGGAAGAGGCTCCCCAGGGAAGTGGTCACAGCATCAAGACTAACAAAGTTTAAAAAGCATTTGGGCACTGCAGTCAGGCACATGGTGTGACTCTAGGTGGGATGGTCTTGTGCAGGGCTTAGAGCTGAACCCAGTGATCCCTGGGGGTCCCCTTCCAACTCAGCTTATTCTGTGATTCTGTAAAAAAATAGAATTCTAAATTGATGAGGTACAGTTACATAGTGACCAGCAGAGCATCAAGTCTTGTACAGCTTGATTAGAGCAGCTCCTGAGTGAAGGCACCTGCCAATCTAACAGTAGTAACAGGAAAACAGAAAATTAGACAACCAAAAGTACTGATTTAAAGATAATAAAAGGTGCTGAAGTTTCTGTGAAGATTCAGCATTACTAATTATATAAAGTTATGTGATAGATGTACCTATAAAACAGAATTTGATTAAAGCTGAAAAACTTGGCTTGTGTTAAAATATGTACTATAAACCGTGTTAGGTCAGTCTTGGGGTTGTTTTGGAAGTGGTTTTGGATTTTTTTTTTAATATATATAGAACTTTATTTTGTAAAAAATGAATAAGGTAGTGATCACATATTGCTTAATCTGATATAAGCACAAAGTTTTCTAATGACATAGGCTACATTATAGGTAATTACAACTTATATAATTCAAATTATGTAGATTATATAAATTTATTAGAAAAACACTCCATCAAAATTATGTGCTTCATGTTGTATACATAGGCTCACAAGGATAAATAAAAGTAATTTTACCACTGTTTTTTGTGAAGGATACATTTGACCAGTAAAAAATATGCAACTTCATTAATCTACCCACACTTTGCTGCATTTTGTTGGTTTATTCAAATAGACAAAATATGTTTTGTCTGTGACATAGCAGAACTGTAACTTAATAGGAAACAAAACTTCCTCTTTTGCATATCTGCTCCTTGTGAGCCAACTGAGGAAATCTGAGGCCAACACTTAAGTGCAATGGCTGTGCAGGAAGAACGTTTCATTTTTCAAGCAGCAAGATGACTGATAGCAAAAGAATCTATGACTGAGATCTTAGTGCCTTGGGATAGATGGGTATGTAATCTTTGATCTTTTAAGAATTCAATATAAGCAGTAACACAGAAGAGAGTTTCTTTACCTCATTTTCTTAGGTAATGCTTCTTTCTTGATCTGAAAACTTGAGTTTTCGTTATTTTCATTTGTGCTTCAATAGTTCATAGAAGACTGAAACTACAGATTGATATTCTGTTATTTTGCTGCTATTGATGATTCTGGGAGCCCTCCTTTGAAATTACAAAAGAGCTGTGAAGTTACTATAGATTTCCTATATCAGGAAATCTAATTAGCATCGGGATATCTAATTAGCATGCATTCCCAACCGTGATCAGAAGAGTAGGTTGGTACTTTTGTACAGTTAATGAAACTGAAAAAGCAAAAACCATTTAAGCAATAGAAAACTAAAACCCCTTGATTTGTTTATACATATTTGAAAAAAAAAGCCAGAGAATGGATCATACATGGAGGAGGTTCAAACCCTGCTGTATAGCTTTTAATTAGATTTGGGAGATTCTTTAATTAAAGTACTGTCAAGTGTCTTTGTCAGTGTTATAGCTAATAGCCCACACAGGGCAGGCAGCAGGGATGTAGCAAGTGTGAACATGCCTTTAAGCACAAAGACTCTTAGGTTCCTGGAGCACAGAAACTATATTAATTAAATATCTCAAGGAGGCTTCTTTCTTGGTTTTGGTTTGGGGACTTTTTCTTTTTTTAATTGCTGATAGTCATTTGTCAATATGAACAAACAATGAGGACAACTCTTAGCATAGTTTTGAGTTGTGCCAATTAGTAATGTCAGTCCAGGGGTTATCACAGCCACAGGATTATGCTACAACATGCTGTTCGAATGTGACTGCTCTTGTTTGGAGGGTGGCAGTGTTTGGAGTGAAACTGATGCCTTTTCATTCCTGTTAGCCTCAGTGTTAGAGTGAAGTCCCAGACAAGCTTAATCCAATGGGTACAATGTAAACCGTTATGTATTTTATTAAAGGCTTATGCTCAGACAAATAATCCCTGGATTTTAGGTACTGGTGGCATTTTTACAGTGTTCAGGCTACCCCTCTCTAGTATATATTGGTCACATTGAGAAGTGGAGCTACCCTGATATTGTAAAGGTGCTTGCCTCTACCTCTGTGACATGTTGAGTTTGTTCAAGAGTTATTTGTTCTGTAGTGTCATGTCAGAGAACCCTGTGAACATGGACCATGTCTAACTAGCACTTTTGGTGAAAGTTCCACTACATTTTCTCTGCCATGTTGGCTTTGCACTTGCAGAGAGTAGGCCCTTAAATTTCCATTCATTTCAGATGGGAGATCATTTGTTCCAGGAACTCTAGAATGAGTGATAAAAGGACAAATTAAGGTAGGTGAATTGATCTGAAAGACTTTGTCAGCTGTTGTGTAATGGAGAGTACAGAAAAATGGTAATATATCATACTAGATGCTCATAGAGCTTGAATAAACTAAACTTCAGGATATGAAGGATACCCTGTGAAACTCTCTTCTAGAAGCAGATACTTGTCATATTTTCAGAGTCAGTAAAGAGAGTGTTGCAGAGAGCTACCCAAAGAAGCTTTCTTTATCAGTGTTGCTCCAGTTTAGGAAGTAGGAAGCGGTAGTGATGGCACAATCTGTAGAGCCATTCAGATTATCTGTCCATGGATGTTCCACATTGACTACACTTCAAAGTTCATATGCACCTTTGCTCCAGTTACATTTCAGATTTACATTTTGATATATTGTGTTCCCCATAAAATTCTTATTCATGCACCTGGATTAAATCGCAATTATTCTGTCCATGTGTACAATGCAGGAATCTTTCAAAGTTCCTCAGTGTAACTATAGGACCAGATTGTTGTCTTCTTTCCTCAGTGAATTACAGCCTGCTTGGAAAAAAAAATACCTTCCTTCACCAAAAATCTTTCTGATCCTAAAACAAACTGTGGGCTTTCACATAATTCAGGTCTGTAGGAAAGAGACACATTTATCTTAAAGTACTGCAGAGACTGACTGCCTCCTTAATTTTTGTTTTTTGTTTTTTTTTTTTTCTTTTTTTTTGAGCCAGCCCTACTCTGAGGGTCTTGTTTCCATCTGGAGCAGATGTTTTCCGTTCCTGTCACTGAAACACAAAGTCCTTGCTCATTTCTGGAGCTCTACACTCCAGTGAATTGTTATTCCTCCTTTTACCCTGGATACTCCATTAAGGGACGGAATTGGCAATTATGTATTAGGAACCAGTTGTTGTCTCATTCTTTTGGCAAAGTATATGACAATTGCTTAGAAAAGAACTCTGAACTGGATATCCATAGATTTTGAGTATTCAGAATGATCTAGAATATTATGGAGAGATAGATAGTAACTGTGTTTCCTTGTACTGTGATGCAATCTGCTATTCTGAAGAAGTCAATAAAAATAAATTCAGACAGACACGGGGAAGCAATGAGTATGGAGGGGAAGAACAGATAACTGGGTGCACTGCAGGGGGCATTTTTAAAGCTGTCCCTTGCTAGGCTCAAAGTTCTTCATCTTGAAAGAGAGATGAAAACAAGTACTGAACATTAATACAGGACATGGCTGGAAAGTGGCTGTTCCTTTGAATGGAGTATCATCCCTCTGTGTTGCCACCTGGCACATGCCAGCTTCTTGCTTAAATGGCATCAGTGAAGTGATAAGACATGCTGCTGTAGGGTGGTCTGCCTCTTTAATGTACTTCTTTCTGGAGGTCCTGCACTGGAGATGTGTACCCATATCCACTCGCTTGAGCTCAGCTGCCTAGCTGTGTATCTCTAGTTCCAAAACAAAAGCAACACAACCATGAAAATTGCAATGGTAGTTTGTGAAAGAGGTCCTCACCTTTCAGGTGTTTCCTCCTGTTCTACACTGTAAAACACCTTCACTCCCTTTCTGCTCTGTGTCCATCTGACAGCAGCTGTGCTGAAGTGTACCCTTAGAACAGGATGTGACTGGAGTACTCACTTCTCCCAGAAGTGCCATCCAGCCCAAAGGAAAGTAGATTTCATTAGGCTGTAAGGTGGAGTCATAAGTAAAAATCTTTTCTTGGCAATTGATGCCTCCATTTCTGAAACTTTTTGTTCTCTAAGCATGGATTTGAACTGCTCTGTACTACCACAACACAAGCTGCCAAATCATTGCCTGAGAAGTTAAGAAGCTTATTCTGGCAGAGGTGAGTGTTCCTGCTTCTGAGATACCTTCAGATGTGGAGAATAAAATAATTCTCCTTCAAACCTAAAAGCTGAGTTTCTTCGTCCTTGAGACATTTTTTTCCTTTTTTTTTTTTTAATTTTTTTTCCCCACCAGAGGCCAAAGCTTAACTAGCTTGTAATAGAAAGGTTGTATCTCTCGGAGATGTACTCAATATTTGGTACAAGTCTTGTGGAATGAAACTTGTCCCCTTTCTCAAGCTGAAGTTTGCTTCTGTTTACAAACGTAAATTCCTGGAGTGGCTTTTGATATGTGCAGCATGATGAGCAGAATGTACAGTCTGGAAGCAAACATGAGTGCTGAAGTCCATTGACTAAAATAAATCAAAGGAAACTAAGGCCTTATAGATTAAATGAGCTTTTGGGTATAATTCTTGTCATCTCCCAGCCTATTTTGTGAATGAGTGCAGTTTGTGCTGTTTGAAATTTAAGTAGTAAGTGTTGTTTATATTTGTGTATTTTTTGAGGTAACTTTGATCTTGCCTTTTTTTTCCCTTTGTTTTAAACAGTGAATTTTTATTCCTCTGTTTATATACACAATTAAGCTTAAAATTTCCAAATGCAATGCATGTATATTGGCTGAATTATTGGTGACAAAATTACTAACATAATGGTCGTCTGTGCAAATACAAACCAGTAATATTTAGCACATAATCCCAAGAATGATGTTCATATTTTAACAATTTTTCTGTAGCTAATGGAAAAACATATCTTCTATCTCAGACTGCCAACATATCTTTCTTCACAGTTGAAAAAAGGTTTTATGAAGATTAGGCTCACAGCTAAAGTGATTTGCTGCTTTTAGTTTTCTTATTTGTATGTATATCTTAGAGGTGACTAAGTTCAAGTATATAAAGTGAGCTAAGGCACATCAACAGCATAAGGAGAAAAGAACATTTTAATGTCTCTATCTAAAAAGTGGATGTATATGAGTCAGTGAACAAATTTTCTTTAAAACCTGACATTTCAGTTATTCTACAGAGGTGTTTTGGTTGTAGTTTTGAATGGCTTTTTTCAGAACAGGAGGTGAAAAGGCAACATATTGTGGATTACTTTGGCTAATATAGTTTTCTGATCTTTAGCCAGACATTTCCAAAAAGTTTCCTGCTCAGGGGGATTTTAATTTGTTAATAGCATTTCCTTATCTCTCTGCAATGTTGTAATATTCCATGCTATTTAAATCAAGGGGAGTTTGGCAGTACTAATGAAGTATCACATGATTAGGCCAGTTTAGTCCACTTACTCTAACATATAACATAATTAGGGCGCAAATAATTGTACAGTATTTTAAAAGAGTGAATCTAGTTAATTTAGAAGAATTCTCATATTACTGTGATTGTGGTTTTTTTCATTTTTCACAAGGTGCACATTTATATGTCTCTGATATAATTTATGAAATTATTTTATACATAATAATATTTAAATGAAGGGGGCCTACCAGAAAGATGGAGTGGAAATATTTACAAGAGCACATAGTGACAGAACAAAGGCTTCAAACTGGAGTAGATTTAGACTGGATACTAGAAAGAAATTCTTTACTGTGAGGGTGGTGTGGTAGTGCAGCAGGCTGCTCAGAGAAGCTGTAGATGCCCCACCCTGAAAGTGTTCAAGGCCAGGCTGGATGGAGGAAACCTGGTCTAGTGGCATGTGTCCCTGCCCATGGCAGGAGGGCTGGAAGTGGAAGATTTTTACTGTTCTTTCCAATGCAAACCATTCTGTGATTCTAAATAAACACAATTAACACAATGCCTTCTTCCTCGAGTACAGATGTTGAATGTGGTTTGCAGCAAATAATTAATAGAATATAAAACACAGTTTGATCAGAAGAAACCTCTACTAAGTGAATATATTGTGTCCTGTTTTCTTTTCTGAAAACATCTTCACCTTTATAATAAGTGTGGAAGACATTACAATGTAGAATTTTTCTTTTAAGGCATGGGTCAAACTGGAAACTAAAAGATGTTCTGATACACAGAAGGTACTATTTATAACATTCTTTACTGACTGCTTTTCAGGGATAGACATAAGAGGTGATTTTACACACTATGTCACTACCAGGAATTGACCATAACAGAGAGAACTGATCATCAGAATTGAACCCAAAGAGTATTTCATCACCTGCAACCTGATGGCTCTGATTCCAGTGCCGTGTTTGGGAGAAGATGAACTGAATTCATATCAACAAATATGAATATCAATAGTGTCTCAGTAAGTCAAATGAAGGCGCTCCTTTTGTAGATGAAATCAAGAAATAGCCGTTCAGGGAGTGACTCATCTCATTCTGCAGTACATGACTGAAACAGAGCAGGTGAAAACTACTGTAACACCTCCTATTTCTCTCTGTGGACTGTGAGAGGAGATCTTGGGTGATTAGGTCAGGTGGCTACCTCAGAGTACCTAAAATTTGGAATGATTAAGATAAATAATGGCAAAAACGTTTATTATAGCAGTGTGAGGCATAGCACCTTTTTAATAAGCTTTTTCAGCTCTTCAGTGGAATTAGATGCAGTTTCGAAAAAGCAATTTCTTACTGTACTCAATTAATCTACTATGCATAAAATGAATAAATGTTATCTTGATACCAATTACTACCTTTAAAAAAATAGACCTCCCAAAACTGATTAGCCTATAGAAATAATTCCATTCAGCAACATTTCAAAACTGCTGCACAAGTGATCAAGACACATGAAACAGAAAGGTCAAAAAGATAAATACCTGATTACAAGGAATTAGTTTTAGCCTTAGTTTCTAATTCCTTGACACTTCTCATGATTTCCCTTGTACACACTTATAGCACTCTTAAGAATGTTGAGGAGTCTTGCTATGATGGGTAAGAGTGTAATTACAAAAGAGAAAAAAAACTACTGTGCATATGATGTAAAGTGATATTACGATGTGTTACAAATTTAGGTTAAATTTCATGGCTTATACACAGAGCAAATGACCTGTACCTACTAAGTGGTCCCACCAAAGTGGTCCAATCTGTTGGTGAATAGCTGTGGGAGGCTATTCCTGTGATACACACTGACCTTATTAACATCATACAAAGGTGGGCAAAGGTGCAGTGATTCCCTGTAAACAAAAATAGTTCTGAAGTATAGTCAATGGTGTAGAAGAGAGAATAAAAGAAACAACAAACAAACAAAAAACACCAAACCAATCCCAAGTCAAAACTGTCCCTGAACTTGGGAAAAGGTTTAGCAACAGAACAAGAATATCAGAGAATTCTTAAATTATCTCTGCTTCACATTTGGTAATGAGGTAATAAAATTTATGTAGTCATTATGAGAATGCATGCTAAAGACAGGCATTTTAATTTCTGCATAACCGATGCACATAAAATTTTTCACAAATACAGCTATAATTTAGAATAACAATTGGAATACATTAAAGTTCTTTTGATTGTTTTTTCCTGATATTCTTTCATCTTAATTAATGTAATACAAAAGGAGATTTTAAGCTCTGGTTAATTTGTTTTTCTCAGACTAGGGCACTTGTGCAAGATTCTTATTGCATAAAAATGTGAGGGGGAGGTGAATTGAAGAAGCAGTAATATTAATGCCCCTTGAATATCCCATTAAACATTTTTAAATACATGCTTGGATCTTCTAATTGCCAATATGAAACTGTCTGAAGATTTCATATTTTACATACAGAGCCCCTTAACAGCTTTCTTTTTTCAAACTCTGACCATGCTAAACACTTGATATCCCAGAGGAATTTGCATAAAAATGTCATGACACTCTTCTGCAAAAGGGTATACAGCCCTTGTGAACAAATCTATGAAGGTGTCTTGATGTTTAAAAAAAAAGATAAGTAAGATTTGGAAAACATATGGATTAAAAAATTATCTATCATTGAAGCTGAAATAATGAAGACAATAAACTTTAACTCATAGTGAGTGTACTTTTTTAGCTTTTATCCTAGATATATTAAGTAGTAAATTAGTATTTCTGAAATTAGTTACAAATAAGTCAAGCTATAATATATTCATATCTCCACATATCCCAGAAGCCATTGTATGTTTACTTCCTCTATTAAAATGTAAAGCAGAAATGTGTTCACACTCTTCTATAAAAATGTGAAGCATCTTCTTCAAAATGTCCCTGTTATGTACATAAAGAAATGGATAATTCATAAAATAGATAATAATTTTTACTGATTTAGACTTAATTTAATCATACTATTTCCCAGCTAATACCATACCAGGATTAGTGTACCTTAAAGTGAACAGAAAATATCACAACTTGAAAACAAATAGATTGATGTGGTTTCACCTGATTCCTTTGCGTTCTTCTCCTAAGGGTAGCTACCTTCAGTGGTAAAAAGCCAAACTATGAGACTGTTACCTTTCCTCATAAAAGATGGTGATTCTTTCTATACCTACATTACTTTGCAAATGCTACCTGAATCAGTTTTGTAAGGCCAGAGACTTTTTTGAGCTCATTGTTGAAAAATAAATAGCATATAAGAAAAGGAGATTTAGAATTCCTTCTTTTTTTTTTGTTTTTTGGTTTCCATTTTTTAGTTCATCTAATTTTCAAAGGTGTTTTGCACATTTTTAATTTTTTTACTTCTGGTACCAGGATGGTCAGTTTTAACCTGAAAATAACTATCTTTTGAATGCTTCCACTTTACACAGTGGAACTGCCTTCCAGAGAATAGATTGTGTGTTGAGCCAACCATTACCTGCAGGCATGCAGCAAATGTGGGAGTGTCATTGATAAGTACATGGGTCAGCCAAGAATCTGCTGTTGAATGTGTCTTCTGCCCACCTTGCATAGAGATGTGGTGTACAGAAACTGTGAGAAAATGTCAGATAACATAAAGAGAAACTCATGTGACATTAATAGAATAAAAACAAGCAGAGGAAACCCACTGAAATTAGGCTGTGCGCTCCATCTGATGCTCTGACCTTTGCAACAGGATGCATTATATCTAAATCTAGTAAAGTATAACTTCACAGTTTCCATCATATATTAAAAGCTCCAGATACAGTGAAAGGAGAAAAGATCAGATGTACAGTGTTAATGTTATTGTCTTTTGAGTTTGGATTGCAATATAAAGCATGTTTTCTTTTCAATGGTATGCTGTTGGGAAGTTGAGGATTTTAGAACTCCTTAGTGCCAAGCAATAGAATTATTAGGATTTGTAGATTTTTTATTTTTATATGACAACAAATACAAAGTTTGTGTGGGGAAAAAAGTGAGTTTATCTGAGTGTTGAACTATAATACTTTTAAGAGAAATATCAATATACACATCATCCTCTTATTGTCAAAAATTATTTTTCTAAGAACAGCACAATAAAATCAGAAGTATTTTTTGACAATTTGTATGAAGTTTGCACATTTTATTTTCCTTTTTTTTTCAGTTCTCCAAAGATCCTTGTAATCTTTAGTTTGACGGTTTTTAACTTATTAATGTAAAAGATCAATGAAATACAAATGGAAAAATAAAATTTAAAATTATGGTTTGGGGGAGCATGATAAGAAGAATTACATATTCCAGCCCAAAATGAATTGTTTTCAAGGTTTATTTTATTCTATTCTACCTTTTATTTATTAAAAAATGTGTCAGTCTGCAAGGTAAAGATAATTACTTGGGAAATTACAGAATTAAGTGCAAAATAAGTATTAATTAATGGCTCTTTTCTCTAATATAAATTATTTTAGAGGAACTATGTGTAATGAGAAGCCTGCCATATGCTACTCAGATAACATTAATCCCAAAGTTACATTACAAATAAGCAGCATAACGTTTGAAGACTGTTAAGCCTTGTTTTGAAGATGTATTTATGGGTTTATTCATACTGTACTAGGCAGTTATTTCATTCTTTTCAGGGAGTAAATGGCTGTGAGGTTTTCTCTGTGCCACTGAAGATTACACAAATTTTATCACAAATATCAATGAAAAAAAGAAAAGAAACCCATCAAAAAAACCATCCACAGCCTGGTTGATATCAAGATATTCCAAGTCTTCTCTTCCGTTTCACACTGCACAGTCTCCCTTTTTCTGCCTGTTATATAATTGAATTAATAGTAGTTTAAAAAGAAATATTTCTAATACTGTAATTTTCAGGTCACTGAGGTGTTCAGTCATGGAGATTCACTTTTTCTGTAGTGTTTTTTATATAGAACTACAATTATTTATAAAAACATCTTTCAATATTTTATGTTTAATAACTACTAAGTAAATGAGTATTCATTTGTTATCAATACTTTTTTTTAGGCTGCCTGGAATTAAAAGAAGACACCATTGAAAACCTCCTAGCAGCTGCCTGCCTCCTCCAGCTCCCACAAGTAGTCGAGGTTTGCTGCCATTTTCTGATGAAGCTTTTGCACCCATCCAACTGTTTGGGAATACGAGCGTTTGCTGATGCACAAGGATGCACAGAGCTTATGAAGGTGGCTCACAACTACACCATGGTAAGGCAGTTTTGGAATATCTTAATTCTTAATCTTGTGACGCCTATATATCCTCTACAAGTAAAAATACCTCGTTATTTTTTTGGATTGAAATGATTCTGTATTATATTCTGTATTTCTATGGAACTTTATTTCATAAGTGGTCCTTTTGAAACCATAGAAGTGGTGATTCCTACGAACTTCAATGAGGTTATGATAATTGGCCCTCTATGATGGATGCACTGCCTGCTGGGTCAGAACTGTATGTGACTTATTTAGATGCATGATCACATATAGGCGATAATAGTAAAGTGTATATAAATCATTAAAATACTTTTTAATCACTTTAGCTTTAGGGAAGCTTTGTAATTGTCATTGTTCTGCATGGGAACAATATCAAGGGAAGTTTTGTAGGGTAGTGGGCTTGGGTATTTTTTGTCAAGAATTTTAGTCATCCTTTTAGTCATTAGTGAAGCAGATAAAGACAGGAAGTTCTAGAAATAAGGAATTTTATCTGGTAATTTAAGCTGGTAATACTTCATATTTTTCAAGTTTCATCTGACAGAACTGGTATGGAGTTAATGTCAAAATTTAACTAGAATCAATGAAGCAGAAATATGCTACTTATTCAGAAATTAAATCATATTGGTAGCCATTTGATTCTTCATAGTTTGACAAAATTAAAAACATCTGGCTCATGAAATTAAACTTACATAAAGAGTAGATTATATATAATTTATGAGAAATAATGGTCCCTTCAGGTCTCTAATGAAATTATTATTGAAGCAATAGAGCACATTTCAATTAATCTGATTCTCTTGTTCAGCCTTTATGTCCTTATTTTATTTATTCTTTTCTGTAACTAATAACACATTGCAATTCACAGATTTAACTGTGGTTTACTACCACTACAGTTCAAGTAGTAATACACATGTTACACTTCTGGAGCAAGTTCTGTGATTTCTCTGTATCATAGGTCCAAGCTATTCAGTTAAACCTTCTTCTGTCAATGGAGAGAAATAAGCTGTCAGAGCAGCATTCATATTATCTTCTTTTGAATGAAATTGTATTAGGACTTAACAGATGTGTTTTGAAAAAAATCCAGCCTTTTTATCAATATATTTCTTAGATTTATATATTACTTTTATATTTTCATTTTGTTTTCTTGTAGGACCATGAAAAAATAGAGAAAAACATTGATTTAAAAAACTTTTTAAATTTATTATGATTCTTTAAAAGAACTTACTGAAATACTTCTGGGTGAATAAAATTACTCATTGCAGTATATTTGAAGACTTGTGACTAGTACATATCTAATGTATCACAAAGTTCACAAAGATCTGTGCTGTGTCTAAGACATTGGGTATATAATCTATTATTCTTTTAATTCTTTTAATCTAAAATCTCAATCATGTGTAATGGCAAAATCACCAACAGAAGAAGGCAGATCAAAAAGAAAGACAGCTGTAATTAATAAGCAAGCTCTGATTTATCTGCAATGGATTTGCAAACATGCACAAATCATACTTTCTCTTTGCTGGAAAAACAAATAATCACAATGAAATTACAATATATTTTTCTGACTCAGTGAAAACATAACCCTAAAAGATAAGCTTCATAGAGTGTGATACTTTCATAGGCATTGTGTTACTTGATTTAGGTGTGAGTCAGCTCACATCTATTTGACCTACTATTTTGTGTTAACGTGTGTGGAAGACCAATTGTGAGTGGGGAAGGAGTGCCTTATTATCTGTCTTCAGTACAGCACTTTGAATCAAAGAGAATCTACATAAGAGAAAAGTGATTAGCTCTTCTACATGGATACATAACCAGGAAAAACTTAGACAGTTCAAGGAAGATACCCTGAGGAGTGTGATAGAGGAACACCAGAGACCTGGGAATGTGAAGAAAGGAGAGGAAAATGATGAGCACAGGCAAAGAGCAGATGCATAGTCTCTGAGGTGACAGAAAGCATTATTTTTTCCTTCAAACATCAGGACAGTAGTATGGACTGTGATGGGGGCAAACATAAAGTAGGGCAAGAGGGAGTTTGTTAACAAACTCCTGCAGTCTTATGCGGAGGATTTGAGGGGTAGCTCTGGTTAAAAAAAGGATGGAAAAATCACTGTTTCTTTTAAAAAAGTTCTCTTGTTTTCTAGAGAACTTCAAGGCTCTGTCTTTAAGATTTCTGGGGTGCTTTTTATAAGAGTTCGAAGTAGTGTATCTCAAATTCCAGCTCTGTGAATCTTCTTCCACAGTGTTATTGCTAAAGCTTGTTGTGAATAGGAAGTAACAGTACTCCCTTAACTCCAACATTGTGCAGTTCTTTGCTTGAGATAAAAAACCTCAAAGAAACAATAGTTCTATACTAGTGTGGGAATGGGGAGCAAGACAAAGTTTTTCAAATAATCTTACTTAATTTTAATCTTAATTTAATCTTAATTTATAGATGGGGCTTATGCAGTATAGTGTTCTATAGTTTTGAGATACAATTCAAGTTAAGTCTCATCATTGAATAATTTTGCTTCTTAGCTAATTACATAGTTGCAATTAAATATTCATTGATTCATTTCAAAAAAACAAGTAATAAAATAGCTCTCTGCCTGCATTACACCTGACAAATGTTTTTCTCCACCAATTGCTTTTAAGTAGAAAGTAATTCACAATTGTCTTCACAATAGCATTTTAATGAAAATCAATATATTTCATGAAATAATTTGCTTCATTGAGTCTCCATAAATTTTTTAATCTTCATTTTTCAAAGAAATCTTCTTGCCTAGTCTCAGACTTGATATAAGTTCTAAATTACATTGTTGTTATATACATATATATAACTTGCTTTGTGCTTTCACATAACATGTTGTGAGGGCAAGATATTTGTGCTTGGAAATTTTTGTATACTGAAGGAGAAAAAGCTCCTAAAGAGCAGACCAATTAATTTAGGAATCCTGTTGACCGGAGATACATAATTTCAAACACGTTTTCTGTCACACTGAATAACTTCTAATTCGCTAACCATAAAATTTGTGTAAACAAAAAATACAAATTTTTATTTGCATAGTGCTCGCAGGTATGTCCTATCTAATGTAAACACATTTCATTAACTATAAAGTTATATATCCCTTTCCATGAGCAAAGGTAGAATATCCCTGGTATTTACTGGGATATTTAGTCCTCAGTGTCAAATATCAAATTATTATTTTGAAATGCAAAACCTAAATGACGAAGAGCAAATGTGTTCATAGAAGAGGGGAGAAAGTGAGGAAGTGAAGGTAAGAAAAGCAGTGAAGGAAAATCAGATAACATTTGAAAAATCTTAGAAAATACATTTGCCATATAGCAAATTATGAGATTGGTGGGAAAAAAAAGGAAGGTAGATTTCACAAAAATTTAGTGAACAATGAACGTTGGTGATTTCTATGTTTGCATTCCCTGTACTTTTTAGAAATGGAACTTGGATGGCAGCATTTTAAATTAAAGCTTTACAAGGAAGAAGTTAATAAGAGCAAAAATGTAAATTGTCATTGGTTTCTTTTTTAGGCACATCAGATTTAATGTAGTTTGTTTTACTTCTGAGGTAAGAAAATGCCTGCCAGTGTTTTATGGTGTGATATTTATTTTTTAATTATTTTTAATAAATCTGCTAATTTAAATGGCAGCATAAATATCCATGTCTCTTGGTTTAAGAGTTCTGTACTTCTTAATTGCAATCTGGGTTGTTACTAGCTTGTCAATTTCTGAAAGCTTTCAATCTGCAGAACCATATGTCTGATAAGTTTAAATTCCTAATTTATTGCCAGTGTTAAGTTAGATGATAGTAGAGTGAAATGTATGTGTGATGTCTTTTTCTAAAAAAATAAAAGCAGCAAAATAGAACATATCAATAAGCTGAAGCAAATTATTTCTTCTAGCAAGCATTTTTAGTGACAGTCCTTTATTCTTCTATGCTTCATATGTAGGGAAGCTAACCTCCAAAGTCTGCAATTTATCAGCTTGTCATACTTGTCAGAAATTAAAATCATACTGTATGGACTGATCTGTCTCTTTAGAAAACAGAGTAAAGTGGATTTTAAAATTGGAAATTGGTGATGGCCACCTTGTTGGGATGCAATTATTTTTAAAGTAGATGATGTTTTAAAATATGCTCTAATTTGAACCATTGTATATTTATTGGTGAAGCTTTTTAATAGACCATACTAGATTAATGGACTCTGTGGCTTTAATGTACTGTTAGCCCTTCTCACAACAACTACTTTGCTACATTGGTTAATACTGAAAGAGGAAAAGTAAGTCATATTTCTTCTCAAAAATAAAATTGCAGCTTGGTGTTAAAGCCTGACAAATTATAAAAAAAATATTCATACTTGGTATGGTTTCGAATACAAATGTAATTTGCTTTCTCTCTCCCAGTAAAGACCATGGTTCTACTTGTGTTACAAGGTACAGATAATGCTTAGAAATTGAGTGTTACCTTCCAAGATATAGTACCAGCTTCTTCATCTCATTATCAACCCATTTGACTGAAACTTGATTGCTTCAAACAGAAAATTGAAATACCTCACAGATATAGCTATTTGATCTGTCAGTGCTTCACCTCTCAGGAAACTTCACTTAAACCTTAGTCATCATTTTGCATCTTGAAACTGCAGTTTGAGATTAAATGATAGAGCTTGTTCCACATTTTTATTTCACCATATTTCAAAATAAATTGCTAAACATAAACTTGGAAAATCTTCATATTACTTTGATGCACTGAGCAGAAGAATGGCCATAAGTAAAAATTCCTTGACCAGAAGAACATAAATGAATAAAGTGATTGATGCGTCCATAATCCACTCATAATGTTAGCAATATAAAGGACCCTAACAAATGTAACAGTTCCGAGTCTGGGAGATGCAGAATGTTTGCAGGCACCTTTGGATGAAGTGGTAAGAGGTGTTTAGCTTCTCAGAGATGCAGTTCTGTGCTTTTCATTGCAAGGGTCATTAGTCCCAGCACAACAAAACATTATTCAAACTTAATTATGAGCACGTGAGTAATCTCAATGGCATGTACTGACTCTGTATGGATTCTTTAATTTACTGAGAATTCTGATTGTACTGCAGATGGAGAAACCATTTCATTTAGTTGAAGTGTATGCCTTATGCAAATTTTTAATGATCTTTTATGGCGAGGAGCTTCAGTGATCATTTTATTAGTTATGTTTATTATCTAGGTTACAAAATTTCACAGTTAAAACCTGTTGGGCTGGAGTGGGGGAGGAGTGATATGTAAAACCTTTCCTTTCCATTTACAACAGTTTATCATGAAGCATATTGAACTATTGTAACGTAAGAAAAATATTGATATATTGATAGATGGTTGTTACAGTCATTAGAGAGCTGTAGTTGTACATTCAGACATCAGGGGTTTATTTCAGTGTTAGTGTAGCTTTAACTAAAGTCAGATAATAAATGAGGCAAGAAAACTAGTATTGTAATTTAACAGTTCTTTAGTGTCATGGTAAGGAGTCGTATTCCTCAATTTAGTGTTCCCACTAAATCACTCTAAACCATGCACTGCTCACTCACTCCCCCTTTCCTCTCCCCCTCCTCCTGCAGTGGGACTGGGGGGGAGAACTGGAAGAACAAAAGGTAAAGCTCATAGGTTGAGATAAAAACAGCAGTGATATAAGAAAGGGAACAGTAACAGCAACAATACTATACAAATGACAAAGTGTACAAGGAGGAAAATGATTCACATGTTCACCATGGGAAAACCCTACAAAAATACTCAACTACATAATCTGCCACACTGCCTGACATGGAAGGGAGCTTTTCCCAAGTCCCTGGAAAATGGTATGAGGTAGTATAGAATAACCTCCAGGTCCTAGCTACCCCTCCTCTTGGCTAGTGCAACAATTAGCCTCATCCTGGCTGGAACCAGGACATCTATCACACGCTTTTTCACATTATATATCTACAGTGTCACAAGGTTGCTTTCTACTGTTTAATATAGCTGATCACTTGCTGCTCAATAGATACTGATCAGATGACAGCTTTTTAAACTTTGAATTTTACTTTGTTTTGACCACTTTGACCTCTTTACCACCACATTGGTGACATATGGATAAACAGAAAATGAGATGAATGGAAAGCTGACTTGACAGAGAGGCCCAGATACTTGTGATGTGTAGTAAAAAGTCCAGTTGGTGACCAGTAAAGAGTGATGTTCCTCAGGGATTATTTCAGGGTGCAACACTCTCTAACAACTTTATTAATTATTAGATGATAGGATGGAGTTCTCTCTCAGCAAGTTTGCAGATGTCATCAAACTGTCAGGAGGAGATGATTGATATGTTTGAGGACAAGGCTGCTGTTTAGAGGGCATGCTGAAGCAATGGGCTGAAGGCACAGAATCACAGAATCATTAAGGTTGGAAATGACCTCCCTTGGTGCAACTTGAGGTACTTTCCCTCCCCTTGTCCTGTCCCTGGTTGCCTGGGAGAAGACACCAAACCCCACTTCAACACAAGCTCCATTCAAGTAGTTACAGAGAGCAATAAGGTCTCCCCTGAACTTTCTTTTCACCAGGCTAAGCCATCCCAGTAACCCCAGCCACCCCAAAAGGATTTATGTTCCAAACCCTTCACTAACTTTTTTGCTTTACAGCCACTCATCCCCAAGCCTGCAGTGTTGCATGGGGATGTTATGGCCCCAGTGCAGGACCTGCATTTTGTCGTGTTGAACTTCACACCACTGGCCTTGGCCCATTGATCCAGCCTTTCCAGTCCCTCTGCAGAGTTTTCCTATCCTTCAGCAGATGACACTCCTGCCCAACATTTTGTTTCCTGCAAACTTACTGTGGATGTACTTGATTCCCTCATTCAGGTCACCAATAAAGACATTAAAAAGACCTGGTCCCAAAAGTGAGAAACATCACAAAGTTCAGCGAAGGGAAATGCAAAGTCCTGCAATGTAGGGAAAAGTAACCTCATGCACTGCTACAGGCTGAGGAACAACTGTCTAGGAAACAGCTCTGCAGAAAAGGACACCAAGCTGAACATAAACCAGCATTGTACCCTTTCTGCAAGAAGGCCATCAACATCCTGCGGTGTATCAGTGAGAGTGGGAAAGCTAGAGAAGGTGATCCTTCCCTATTTGGTATCCATGAGACCAAATACAACGTGTTGTGGGTCCTTTTGTATTCCTTGGTACAAGAGAAACATGGATATAATGGAGTTAGTCCAGGGGAGGTCACCACGCTGTTTGGATGCTGGAACAGTGCCTGAGGGAAGCCTGAGGAAGCTGGGCCTGATGAACCAATGTCTTGGGGTGACTTTATGATACTCTACAACCTGGTGTACTAAGGGAGACCTTCCTGCTCTCTGCATCTACATGACTGGGGGGATACAGACAAGAAGGTGCCAGGCTGTTGTTGGGGGTGCAGATCAATAGGCAACAGACACAAATTAGAATATAGAAAATCCCAATTGGATATTAAGATTATTTTTTGGGAACAATGGAAGTAGTTAAATACTAGGAAAGCAACAACCACTGGAATTTTTGGGATCTGTTCTTGGAGCTATTGAAGACATGACTGAAAATGTTGCTAAGTAACCTGACCTAGATAAGACATGCACTGCGCAGGGACTGTGACTAGATGAGGTCACTTTGAAGCAAAATTATTCTGTAAGGCTATTAAATATATTTCCTGTATGTTTTCAGTGGTCCTAGATATGAGCTGTGTATCTAGGGATGATATGAAGCAAAAGTTCAGATATGTTTTATTTTTTTTTTAATTTTACTTTTCAAGCAATTTGCAACAGATGGTTTCCCAGAGCTAGCATTTAATTGACTTTTATTAGCTGTAAGCTACTGGTAGCATGTTAGCAACAAGCTAACAGTAACACACTGAAATTTTAAAACATTCTGCAATTTTGTGTTTCTTATGCTTGGAGTACTAGCTTGGAGTAAAAAGTTTAATTACATCTCTATTTAAAATGCTTCCTAGCCCTACATAGAATGCTAATTTTAGAGAAAACAGTTCCCTTCACTAGACAAGTTAAATTCTGATTTTTAAAGCTGTTATTCTGATTCTCTCTCCAAAGGTTGTTTTTTTTTTTTATAAGATCCTTCCTCTCTCTAGCATCCCTTGGACAAGTAAAATTAAATTAAAATACTCCAAAGACACAAGAATAATTGAAATAAATAATATCACCAGAGATACAGAAACTAAAATGAAAAACCTTTTGGAACTTACAGTCCAGTATCAATTATGCCTGACTAGGAAGCATATTTTTTGAGGTTTAGAATTTCATCTGTTTTGCCCCTTTAAAGCCATACTAGTGGTACACTAAAGTGAACAATTGCAACAGTGCAAACACAAGCAAGTCACAGAATCCTTGCCACTTTAAATTGAACCACAAAATTTGATCTTTTATTTCTCTTGATAGGATGACTTTCTTAAAATATTTCAGTAGCTTTTTTTAATATAAACTATTATTGCTATTGTTATGGCTCCTACTCCCAATTTCTTTTTTCTTTTCTGTTTTGAGAAGAAATTGTGCTTTATAGATCACCTTTCACACTTCCGGTATTTTTAAAATTCTTGTTTGAATGCAATAATCAGCACTTAGCACAGTGTGCTGCTTTCATTTTAAGTTCTGCTTAGTACAGCTGTGACATAGCACGTTACAGCACCACTCCATCACGACACAGTTGGAGAAGAGGAAGGTAAGAGCGTTTCGAGAACTAGCATATGGGCAGCAAGATAATTAATAGAAAATAGAAGAGACAACTGCTGGTAGTAAAATGCTGTGAAATCTACAGGAAAATAGTTAAGGAAATAGTCTATAGTGCTTTAATCACAATTTGATGGCTTCTTAATCATCAGGAACTTCAATTTGGCTGGCTAGATGCTACATTAAAAAGGTTAGTAAGGCAGAATTCTGTATTATTGCTAGAGAGACCAACGCTCTCAGCTGAATAGCCCTTTTACGTTACATACAAGTCTCAGTTGTTCCTATAGCTTTGTTTTTCAAGTTTATTCTAGTTCTAGAAAACTGAATATTCAGCAGCAATGTTAATATCCCATTGAACTAATACCTTATATGCTTTATGCATATGATTGCATACTAAGGGTACTCTTCTTCTTCATATGGTAATTGTCTGTGAGGTCAGCAGATCTACAGCTCAGTCTCTCAGGTGAAGAATATATCATTTTATAAATCCTGCTTCATTTGACTGAACTGTAGGCAGCAAAAAGCTACTGCTCTTAGAGGTAGCTCAGGATAATCAGACTTAACCTAACAAGCATTTGTGAATGCCTAAAATTAGCAGGAATCTGTGTTAGTATGTACAGAACTGCAAACATCAAACTAAAAAAGCACTCCAAAGACAATGAACCTTAGAGATTTTCTTGGCATTCATGGAAAGCAATGAAGGTGAGAAATAAAGTAGCTGAATTTTGTAGCTGTAAATTTAAACCTTTGAGTCTGCACACCAGTGTACAAATACCTGGCAATTTTGCATGCCTTTGGTAAGGTTAAAGTATGTGTCACAGTACAGGGGATAAGCATTCTTTCTTTTTTTTCATGAAAGTATTCAAGGGTGGGTAAATACAAAACCGCACATGAGTTTTTAGATTGTGTGTGTAGAAAATTAGTTGATGACTAAATTCTCTGAAAATGTATGCGTTGAATTTCCAGTTCAGGGGTACCAAGAAAACATGACATAGGCTTTAAGTGAATTTTCTGTGAGCTATTCCCAACGCTTTAACATTGAGAAGAGGTCCTTTAGAGTACAAAGAAGACACACTATTGCTTTCTGTGGACTTCTTTGATATCAAAGAATGTAGCCCAACTGAAATATGTGGCTGATGGGAGGTGAAGAAGAGCTGACATTGGACAGGATGGTTGAACTGATACTAGTATGGGGAACTCTGGTGGGAAAAACAGAAGGAAGGAGACATGGTAGAAAAAAGAATCTTAGTCTTTGGACTAGGGTTGAAGAAAACTGAAGAGTATACGACCATTAGAAATCTTACCCTGTAGAAACTTCATCACCAAGATTCTTGTCCCTATTCATTGTTCTGCTTTCTGAAATCATCAGGGGCTCATGTTGTTAAAATGGCTTGAAAATATTCAGTCTGATCTTATCTGGCAATAATGTGTTCAGTATAATGCAGGGCAGACATCTCGTTTCTCTGTTGACTAAGAAAGAATTTGCAGTCATACAAAAATAATGACAACGAAATCTCAAGGAATGATATGGTTTTTGATACTTCCAGTACTGGGGAAAAAAAAGGTAACACTTCAGAGTGGAGCTTAGCACTGGTCTCTCCTGAAGCAGTATAAGAAATTGAAGCTTTACAGTGTTCTGTCAATGTACAGGAACCCTTCAGTACAGTAATGACAGATGTTAGAGAATCTTAATACAGAGATGCTGAGAAAAAAATATCACCTGCAAATATTTCTTCCTAACTGGAGTCAGGAGAACAAAAGAGTGCATATTCTCACACCATAGATGTTAAAAAAAAAATCATTATTAATAGACAAGACTTTGGTCTTTCCATTTCATTGGCTTGTTACTCTATCCTGAGACTTTTTATATGCTGGTTCATAAAATATTTCATTTTGTTCACGTTCAGAAAACTTCTGGTGGTATTGCAAACTTTCAGAAAGTTTTTTCTGTCATGGAAACATCACAACCTTGCCTTGATAAAGACTTGGGTGACTGGATATAATGAGCCATAGCTGACAATACAATGACAACTCACTCTAACAGAGACAGAGTATGATAAGCCTTGCTACAGGCTGTGGGTCAGCAAGCAAGAAGAGCAAAACCTGAAGCTGCCAGAAAGTTACCTCATATCATCATGGACTGATGTTATTTGTGGCCTGCGTGACACCTCCTCAGTAACAGGGATTGAGACCAGAGGGGCAGGGGAAGGGGCATATTGTTGTGCTGGCATCCAACACTGAGCTGCAGAAATTATTGCATTTCCCCAGGCTCCACTGTGCCAACTCACATTTAGGGCCAGCTTCGATAGCTGGAACTGTGTGTGGGTTGTATGTGTGGGAGTGAGAAGTTTTTCCTGACACAGCTTACCCGCTGCTTTGGTTCAGTTATTAAATTGAACTTTGCAGCATCACACTGTCTGATGTTCTTTCTCCCTGCCCCCTCCTCCTTGACAACTGTTAATGGTGGATTTTTTTCTTGGCACCAAGAAATAACAGATCATCTCATATTGACTAGAAAACATTCTTACCAGAAGTCCTTTTTTTTTTTTCTTTATGGAAACATATAATTTAAAAACTGTAACATTTTTATAACTCATTAAGACTTAGAGGTTTTAAAGACATGTAATACATCATAGCTACAAAAGAAGATTATATTATTTATATATATATATTTAATATATATTTTATAAAAATCTAAAATATTCAAAACCATATTATTTAAAAGTAATAAAAGTACAATTAAATCTTCATAGAAAAGCTCATCTGCTATATTGGATCTGCTTTTTTCTTACAACCTTGTTGTGGTGGTTCTAAGTCCCCAGAAAACCCTTTTCCCCCCACTAGGAAGCCCGGGGCTGGGGACTCTCCTGGGGCAGAGCCCGGGGTGGTTTGCCCTGTGGATGGGCTGGCTACACTGTCCTCAGCTGCCACTCTTCTGTCTTACCACCTTTAGGCTCCAGAACTCAGTACTTGATTGTATTATCCCCTGCCAGTCTCCCCTTCTCCTCCCCCTTCCTTTCCCAGTTGATTCCAGTCCCCTGATCCCTCCCTGGTTCCTCCCCCGATCCCATCAGTGATTGGTTTGTAATCCCTCAATAAAAGTCTGATGCAGAAGGTGCCCCAGGTCTTTCACCTGGGTGCCCATAGCTGGCAATACGGTGTCTCTATTATCCCGGGTGAAAGAACCCTCCCACGATACTCCGGCTCTTTGGTTACAGTGACCACCGTAAAGGGGGACGCAGCCTGCGGTAAGGGGCGAGAGACCCGACAGCAGGGAACCCGCTCAGGTTGGGGACACTGGCTGTAAACGCCGTAGGGCTGCTGTCCGAGACCCTGGTGGGCAGCTGGCTGGCCCAAGCCAATGGCCATACAACCTATTCTGAAAAAGAACCAACAAAACTATGCAGCACCAATAAGGTGTGATTTTTATGTGAGCAGCATGTAAAATGAAGAAGGCTAGGCCTGGAAATATAGTTGTATGTAATGAATTACATAATTTCCTTTTTTGCCTCTCCCGGTCTTTCACAGTATCATTAATTTCTTTCACTTTCCCTGTGTCCTTCTCCTTCCTCCCTCTGTTCCTTCTGCTCTCTCTTTCCCCTACTTCCTCGTTCCCTATGCCCCTTTCCTCTCCCTTCCTCTTTCTCTTCCTGCTTTCCTGCCTTTCTGTCCTCCCTGATTGCTGCTTGCTTTCCTTCCTCCTTTCCTTCCTCCTTCCCTCCTCTTTGATTTCCATGTTTTACTGACTTTCCATGTGTGATGGATTTCACCTCTTGGTCGCTTAAAGTGGACACATCCTTAATACTTGTCAGTAGTAATTCTGTGCTACACAGAGAATACGTAATGGAAACCTTAGAAATTAAGCTGGAAAGGCAGTAAATATGGATAAATCCAAAAAGACAACTGGAAATGACAATGTATGTTAGCTTCACTGTTCACGTATGCTATTCATTCATAAGTATGTATGTTATAAAAATAAGTAATTATGTACATAATACATCAGCTGTATTATATATAATTATAGTTGTCAAGTTCAATGTAATGTAATCATAATTATAAAGGCCTTGATGCTGTGTAAGCACTGCTCAGCAATAGCAAAAGCTATTTTGCTTTCAGCATAAATGTAAAAATAGTCCCATAGTCCTATCCCTGCCTAGCTCTATCCCTGCCAAAATCAGTACAACTAAGAAGTTAGTTTCTAAATAGAAATGAGAACCTGGTTGACCTCATCACTTAAAACCCTTATAAAAATGTTTCCCAAATTTTCTTAAAGTGTAACCAGTGTTGACATGGAATGAAAGCAGTAATTATTGTTGCAAGTGTTGAAATTTTTTAGGGAAAGGGAGACTTCTATCAATTCAGCATTCCCCTAGGTAGAGAAGAGTTTTTTTCAATTAACGATTATAGCTGATCCTTACTCCCATGAGGATTTGGAATCTGGAGATTCTTCTGTTTTCATGATGAGGCTTGCCTTACTGCTTTATGATCCCCTTTGTATGTGACCCCACTTTTGTGACATCCAGTGTACTTGCAGCCTAGCAGCAAAGAGCAACTGTTCTATAAAGTAAGATGAATGGCTCAAAAATTAAAGGAAAAAAAAAGAAGGGAGGAAGGATGGGAAGAAGAAAAAAAACCTCTTTGTTTGAATGATTCCTTTAAATAACTTCTAATCTTTTGGAATTGCATTTCCAAAAGCTTGTCTGAAGATGACTGCATCTGGATTACTTCAGAAATTAAAACATGTTTCAAAAGAAGATGAATCAGTTGCTTCTTAGAGGGAAATAGCCTTACTTGATTTTGAGATCATTATCACATCTAGTGCTTTAAAAAGTATTTAGAGTAAGAAAAAATAATGTAATTTAAACAGACATAATTTCATTAGAGTCATTAAAGCTAATGCTTGTTTATACCAGCTGGCAAACACATATACTTCTAGAATCACCCTATTAAGATTGTTTCAACTTTTTTTAAGGGTACTGCATATTCCTTCATGACTGTTCTTATATTGCTTCTTTGCTTGCAATCCCTGGAATTATTTGTTCAAAATGGTGCTGTATTAATATCATACCTGATGTTAACCTGCTTAGCCAGTGTGTTTTACAGGGTTGAGTACATTGGTATAATCTGAGTGTCTTCCATAAGGGAAACATTGCTGAGAGCAAGATGGAGAGAATTGTGTGGATATTTCTTGAGGCTTTTCTGTGGGATGAAAAAGTTGGAAAATCTATTGCTTGACACTGATGTTGCTAAAAACAGAAGTTACAAGGATATTCTGTGTGACTGAAGTGCCCATAATAAAAGACTGATAGTTGCCTCAATGTTAAATGTAATTTACTTAAATAATTACTCAAAAATACTCATGCCACTGAAGATTAGACTTAATATCAAATGGCTGTGTTTCATTCTCCCCTATGTCATTGTTTTGGAGTACTGAAATTTTCAACTTCAACATGAATCCATACTGAATCCATTACTAAAATCCATTAATCCATTACTAAACTCTCAATTTCTTGTCATAGGCTTGACTGAAAATTTCAGTGTTCAACAGAAAGTGTAAGTCATGGCAGTTGCATATTTAAATTCTTTTTTTCCTTGAGTTCATGTTTGTTGTCAATATTTCTATTTCATTCTTAGAACTCCCCCTGGTGGATTATGTAAAATATAAACATACAAACTCCAAAGAATATGCCTCTAGAGGCTAATTTTACAACTTTCAGTAGTAAGAATATTTCAGTTAGCATTTTATAAAAATATGTGTTATTTATCTTGACAGTGGCTTTATATATTACTCTACTTGTTATTAATTCTCGGAAAATCTCTGAGGTTTTTTGCTCGTCTCTAATATCCTCTACCATGAAAAGGAGAGTTTACTAAAAAAACAGACAAAACCCAGTTCTAATAAATTGAAGAAATTAAATTAAATTGTCTGTCAAAGATAAAAGGATTGTCAGGGCATTCAAGAGAAATACCAACTATGGAGAATTGCCTGGGCTGGTTACTTAACACTAACATTATTTTTTAATGTGTCCACAAGTGAGTTAGTTACATACCCTAGGGAAAAAAAGATGAAGAATGAAGGGTCTGAATTTGAAATTATACTCTAAGTAAGAAAACCAATAGAAGAATGCTCTAGCATAGGAAATTGTAATGGACAAGAAATATCATAGTGATATGCAATTATTTACGTAGTCAGGTTAAGACAGAGTAACTAACTGGAGAAGTTTTTTATTTAATGTGTGAAACTGGATTTCATACAAGTAGCAGCAAGTTGATTATTGTGAATATCTTCTACAAGTATGAGAACATATGGTTTGTTAATTAAAGGAAGAAAATTAAAAGTAGAAGTTTTAAATGGAGTGGCAGGCAGGTAAATAGTAAGAATTAGCACTTATCAAAGAGATTCTGATAAACTAAAAATGAAAGAGTATTAAAATAGTAAAAAGTGTCTGTTAGAGACTGGTAGAACTAGATTTGTAAATAGATGCTGTTGTCTTTCAGATTGTAAAAGCAGATTTTAATTATTTATTTTCAACAAATACAAGAAAAAATAGAGAATTTTAATGGCTAAATCAAGAAAATAACAGTGTTAATTAGAGTGAGATGGTGGGTGTATCTACCAATAATTATATAAATGTCATGAAACTTAACAGAAACATGAATGTGCTTATAATAATTGCACTAATTTCTCACGTGCAGTCCAGAGCAGGATGTGCTTCAATGAAAACTGAAGTTCTTGAAAGGAAATTTACCACAATTAAGATGAAGGTAAAACTTGGAGTTCAAAATATATGCTAGTGATACAGGTATATGTATGTGTCTTTGTACATACATATGTACATATATATATTTATAAATATATATCTATATACCCAAATATCATATATATATATATATATATATAAATATAGATATGTTTGGAATAGATAAAGAACTCCCTTCTGTGTCAATCTGGTGTTGTGAAAAATAAAAAAGAGCTAATCTCTGGATGCAATGGTGGATTTTGGAATATTTTGTATAATTCTCATGTCACCGTTTTTAAATAGCCCTTGACATTTGGAGGATGTGAAGAGGGGAGACACACAGGATTATAGGACAAGAGAAAATGTCTTGCAATAAATATCTTAGAGTGCTCAGGCTGTTTCAGCTTATTAAAAGAAGAGAAGATGAGGTTCTTGATGACAGTGTATCTCCACAGGGAGAAACTACTGTGAACTAAAGAGCTCTTTAATCTAGTTGAGAAATCTTGGCAAGAGCCAATTCAGTTTAGATGGATTAGAAATAAAGTTCTTTTCCATCAACAAGATTACTTAAACACTGGAACAAACTGGGATAACTGCAGAGAAAAGCGTTGAATTCTCCATATCTAGGTATTTTCATCTCAAGATTGAATATCTTTGAATAAAATTGAGACAAAGCAGAAATTATTCTTAGTCACAGAGTAATTGGTGAACTATATATACAGAATATATTTGATATACAAAAACCCCCATATTAATGACCTAACTAGTTTTCCTGCCTTTAATTCCAAATATCTGTGTAATGTTAGTTTTTTTTTTCCTTGTTAGTGCTTGATATATCCTGTTAAAAAGATGGAACAGAGGACCAGGCTGCCATTTGGTTAAGTCATGAATACTGAAAACCGAATGAGTGGGACAAAGGCCAAGTTCTCTTTAACAGGTTGCTTGGCAGGGGGAACATTTTGAAATTTTGAATGTCATTAGAGAAGTTTTGCTAAACAAGGAATCCACAGTATCAGAGAAGATAGAAACTTCCTTAGCTCAGGAGGAAGCTAAAGCTTAGAGGCAGTGGACTTCTTTTAACAGCATCACAGAATGTTTTGAGTTAGAAGGGACCCACAAGAATCATTAAGTCCAGCTCCCGTCCCTGCCCAGCACCATTCCCAAGCGTCACACCATATGTCTGAGAGTATTTTCCAAACACTTGAACTGTGCCAGGCTGGTGCTGTGACCACTTCCCTGGGGAGCTTCTTCCAGTGCCCAACCAGTGCCCTCTGAGTGAAGAACCTTTTCCTCATATCCAAGCTAAACCTACCCTGACATAGGTTCAGGCCATTTCCTTGGGCCCTGTCATTGGTCACCACAGAGAAGAGACTTCTTGCAGGAGATACATGGAATTTGTTGCAGCACAGGAAATGCTGTAGTTCAGTCAACTGGAGGATAGCTCATTGTGGTGTGCCTACTAAGGGAAATATGCAAGGCATTTACCTCAGTGCTCCAGTGATTCTGGAGCCTTCCCTGATATCTAACCATTCTTTAGAAACCTTCATTGTCAAGTGTCATGAAGTTATGACATGCACACATAACTGATGTAGTCTTGAATAAACTTAAATAGACTAAATATCTTATTTGGCTTGAAAAATACTTTAATATATGAAATAAAAAAAACTTCTGAACAGAAGTATGTAAATACGTGTAAATTCACATAGGGATGCTCACTATCCAGGGAATGAAGAATTGATTTATATAAATAAAATGTTAGTATTTCTGATACTAGAGAAATGAGCTACTTACATATTGCACATTAGAAACGATCCAGATTTAAATTCAGAGATTTGTAGTTTACATGAGATGCAATACTTCTAACTGCTGCCGTTATACCCCAGTGATAATTAAGAACAGTTTCCTTTTCATTTAAGAAAGAACAGCAAGATCTGATTACAGCTAAAATGTTTCTAGGGTGAATTTATAAAAGACAGTGCTGCCAGGTGGTTTGCTCTAATACCTAGAACTTCCTTTTTTCTTGCATACTTTGGGAATTTATTTTTCCATCTGAAAATACAGGGCCAGGTAAGATGTGTACAATATGCAGCATCATTTAAACAGAACTTCAATCCTTTTACAGAATTCAGATGATAAATTTGGCTTATTATTAAACTAACAGAACCAATGATGATTCTTTTTTGTGTGTTTTGCTTCAATTAATGTCCTTAAAATAGTGTGTCTGGAGCTGAAAAGCAGTGTAGAAAATGAGACAATATTAGACCACCAAAATGTCCTGTGATTTCTAATATGTTTAAATAAATGACATGGCATTAAAAAATGCATACAGCCAACATCTAATTTTGAGTTTTCCTTGCAAACATAATTGTCAGTAATGAACAGCCTTATCCCAATAAAGCAAATATTAGTTCATCCATGAATTCATACTTACACCAGTGCACATTTATTATTCACCTTCTAAAATTCAGAATAGAAACGAAAAACCAGAGTTAACTTGTATGACTTGATCATGTTAATTTTGGTTACCTGGTCGAAACTTGGTTTTCAGGCCTCTTCTGTCAGCAGTGGAGAAATACAAGGTTCTCCAAAGGATATTTAAATGTCATCTATCTTCAATCTCAGGGTAAAAATAGCTACTCAGAAATTAAATGTGAAACAATTCTTTGTAATGATTATATAAAAAGGCGGTTTCCACATCCTCATTTACGGAGATGAGCGAGCACCACTTGTTCCTTTCAAAGAGTAATTCTCTTGCTCATGGTTCATTCATCTCCTGCATCTGGGTGAGGGATATGTGTCCAGTCACTAGCCAGATGTAGCCTCATTGCTACAACTATTCAAATTTCACTGTTTAGATTATTCTGTAAATGTAGAAATCCTAAACATCAAAGACAGGCTCCTGAATTGTGCTCCAGAGACCAAATACTTAAGAACTTGTCGAAGTATTTAAATTATTTTTGGTGTTTTCAGATTTCAGTGGAAAAGGTCATCGTTTCAAACAAAGACATTAAATTCTATTGGTGCATACAGTTCCACATAAACAAGGATAGTTCCTCCATTTTCATTAGTTGAGTAAGCAGTGATTTCTTATTTGCTATAGTGATTTAATATTTATTCAGCACATGCATTTGTTTTGTTAGGGAGCAGGTTGTAATTTCACTCATCCATTCCTTTCATAATAGGAAAACTATCATGAATTGATTTAAGAATTGTGAGGTATAAACATGGTCATGTATAATACATTTTCTTCATTGATTAAGCTTAGAACAAAAAATATCTTTTTCATTTCCATTTAATTTCCATTATATATCCCTTATATATCTTTATGCGACATACTCTTGTTAATAAGAAGAAAAGAAACATATTGCACATTTTTTCAGATTTGTTTTATTCTAGGCATTGGCTAACATTTGTGTTTATTTAGCCTATATATTCTTTTTTTCAACATGACAAATGTTATATGCTTTATAATTATGCAAATTTTATCTGCCAGGTTTCTAGCCTGCTTAGATTAGAGGTGCCTAGGTTGGGAAGGCTTAAAAAAGGAGACTTATAGGTTTATTTAGCTACTGAATGCAAGAGACAAAACACTGTTCATTAGTTCATGTTAATGTAGATTTAATAGATAAACATAAACAAGAACTTATTTCCTAGTGTTTCATAACTTTCTTTCTTATCTTTTAGATTGTGATCTGTTCTAGGTGCTGCTGCTTTAATGTGATGGCACTACCAAAACATTTTATTTTTACTTTACTCACTGTTTAATTTTCATTTCTGAATTGACACCAAATTATATTTTAATGTAATCAGTGGAGTATGCTGTGCAAGATTAAGGGTGGTAATTTGTAAGTAAAGGAATGCTGTTCAAATTTTTTTTCATTTAATTAATTTTTTATGTTATGGAAACAATCTTCAGTCTTGGAGCAGAGCTTAAGCCTTTGTGTCCACTGGAGTATTTTATCATCATTAGAGTCAATAATGAAAAAGGACCCTTAAGTTCTACCACCTTTTTCTGTGACTACATCTTAATTAAATTATTAATTTTAAAAATTACTCTTTGGGAGGTCACAAAATTTCTTCTTATTTATATTTTTATTTTAGCTCAGCAATTCGTTAATTAGGCTTGTATATTTTTTTGCTAAATAAATCATGAAAATGTGTATGAAACGAGACTCATCTTTCTGAACCTTCTCTCATCAGCACATTTCCATCAATTTCTGTTATGTTTTATTTTTTTGCATCTGTGTTAGAATTCCATAGTCTTCCCTGCTGGCAATGAGTTGCCTAGACAAGGCTGCTCAAGAAATTATCTGATGTGAGTTATAATCTGATGTGATCCTACTAAAAAGACATGACGTTAAAAATCAAGATATTTTTCACCTATTTTCATTATATTAATTTGAGGTCCTGCCAATTCTGAGATGTTATTTTAAATTTCTTATGATTTAAATTGACCTTTCTAAATACAAAGTTTCACAGGCATACTGTACCCTTTGGCATAAATACTGCCGTTCTTGTGTACTGATGATTAATAGAATTGCAGAGAATCTTTTCCATTTGTGAAGCTAAGCTACATCTGGCTTTTTATGTATCACTTCCTATTGCAATTAAGGAGTTGAACTGTGATTTCTGTTTATGCTAGTTAACTTTCAAAAAAAAAAAAAAGAAATTATGTAAATTGGCAAAATGTGTTTTTTTAAATCTACAATTTTACAAAACCAAATTTTGCCAGTGGCACTGATAATTCAGTATAGCCTAGTGCAAAGTCTTAAAGAGGTCTAGACCTGTCAGATTTTTTTACAATTGTAAGAGCAATGTTTTGTGTTTAAGAGTAATACAATCATTCAGAATGTGAAGTGCTGTGCACTGCTAACATTAAGTAAAGAAACATCCCTCCCTTCAAACCCTTTCACAAGAGTTATATCTGTCCAGTGTAGCTGCTGTTTGCAGTAGGGTTAAACAAAATACAGTAAAGCCTGAGGAAGCTGCCATCACAGCCAGGCATGTAAGGAAATTGCTTTTCCTCAAAATACAAAGGTTAATGAGAATTAATAGTTCTACTTGTGTTTCATTGAAGACTTTCCTAAAGGTAGTGTAGCTTAATTCCCTTCTTCTGTATCCTATATTGAACGAGGTTTTTAAGACTTTTAGTTAAAAGTTCAACTCTTTCTCTGACAGTTATATCCCTTTCATTTCCTAAAACTTCTAGTATGTGCCAAGAATGTGCTGATACCTCATCTCCCCATATATTTAATTTATACAGAAGACCTCTTAGCTGGCATGCAGTAATATTATAGTTTGCTATGAATAAATTCAAACTGAGTCAAAGCTGTTCTCTTTTATTGTATCTCAGATGGTTTATGTTGTTTATTGTTGGCTTTGCTGTTGCTTGCAGTGGTAGGGGAAGTTGTTTGTTCCTTTTTTTCTTTCCCTAGTGTGCTTTGTATTTTCTGGAGTGCTTCTAAAGGTTAATCAGTGTTCCTGCTTCACATGTAAAACATACCAGAATGTTTTGGATTTAGCTTGGTCTATTCTTGCATGAACTATTTTTCTCTAAGATTTGATTTTAGAAAGGTATTATACAGGTCTTTGGATTGCCGAATGGAGAGCAATACCCGGTCTACAGACCATCTGAATAACATGCAGCTACAACATATCGGTTTTTAACATGTGGAATCTCTACTGAAATTATTAAAATACTCTCTTCTGATGAAGGTGTGTGCTGCATCTGTATAAAGACCAACCATATACTCAGTTGCATTAGACAGGGGATTGAAAGAAATTATTACTCCCCTCTACCCAAGATTCATGATGCCATAATGAAGTGCATTTTCCAGCTGGTGGCATTTCAATTGATGAGCAAATTGAACCACCTATGAAGCTGGAACAGGAAGCACACAATATAGGAAGAGAAGCTGAGGGGATATTCATGAAGAAAAGAAAGCTAAGACAGATGGTATTTTCAGCTGCCTATCAGGGGTTATGGAAGAGATAAAATAATTCTTTTCTTGAAGGTGCACAATGAGAGGACGTTGGGCACCCTTCCTAAGTTGCAGTCTCCAAGTGAAAAACACATCCTCACAGTGAGAGTAGTCCTCATTGTAGCCATTTTCTCTGAGAGGCTGTGGTATATCTGTGCTTGGAAGTATTCCAAGCTAGATTCAACAAGGCTGTGAGCACCCTGTTTCATCAGTAAACCTGATGCAATTAAGTCTGAATTTCCTTCATTCCAGTTCTGTGCAATGAAGGGATAATGAAATATTCATATAACACTCGGATGCAATTATTTGTGGCATTCTACAATTTTCAATTTTCAGTAGAAATTTCATGAGATTAGATCTATGATTCAGATCAGATTCAAAAGCCTGTGATGAAATGTCTTAAATAAGTGTATGTTTATACATGTACATGCCCATAGACACATGCATTTGTATATGTATTCATATATTTGGAACATTACTGACCAAGTTCCAATTATGAAAAACACCATTTACTTGCTAATACCCATAATTATGGACTTGCTACTCATGTAATTGAAATGAAGATAATTTAAAAGAAATGTAGTTATTGTAGATTATTACTAAGTAGTAGCCTCTAGACGGGTGGCTTTATAAACTAAGCACATTCTACAGACAAATTTGTGGTCAGAGAAATAAAAACTATGTCTGTGGCTCAAAAATGCCAAAACTATCAGCCTAGGAGTGTAAATGTAAATTCTATTGCATCCTGTAATGAGCTTACTGTGGAGTTAATAATCAGTGTTTCACACCAAAATTATGCTACATATTTAGAAAATAATGACTTGTACATGCAATCTCTTCACATAAGGGAAAACTATCAAATCACTAGCTATTATAAAACATCTCCTTCTACTTGGAATTGGACCTCTGACAAGACTGTATCCAAACCCAATCAATTTTCCATCATTCTTGTGCTTTTCATAAGACTGAACACGCAGATTGTTTTGATTCTGAAGACATGAGCCGTGTACTGACACACAGAGCAAGAACTAAAGATATTGCTAAACTTCTCTGCTACTCTTCTGAGGATCAGTATTTTAGAGACATCCAAACTTTTCCTTTAAAGCAGTTTAATTCAGCTGTAAAACCTATACAGAATTCATTCTGATGGTTGTTAAACAGCTTGATATAGGTTTAGACAAAATCTGAGATAGAGTTGTAAAATTCCTAGGGGAGTGAAAAAACTTTGTTAATTAGGATTTGATAACAACTTAAGAAATTTATTATCTTAAGAATTTATTCAGAAAAACACCTGATAGTTTACCTATTTGCAGTGAATCTTAAAAATGTATTGCTATGGCTTCCTCATGAAAGTTGTTATCGCAATGTGCATCCACGGAAAGGATTTTGCAATCCTATTTTTAAACACTTGCATTTTTCTCATCACAAGTTTTATACGTATCAGCACAGATTAATGAATTTTATAGAATAAATTCCTGAATTAAAATCCACTTCTTTTTTTTTAACATTTTGGTAGCTAAATTGCATATGAACAGCATATGTTCTAGACATATGTTCTTAACATCCTTAATCTGTTTTATGCATCAGGACCTGCTGAGATGTATTGCAACTGACTTATTTATTGTATGCTTGGTAAAAACCTTTTCCTTTTAAGAAGTGATATCCAGAATATATTTTGGAAATGCATTACATAATTCAGTATTTCTAATTAAAGATTCTTGTCAAGTACCTGGTGGAGAAAGTATATATATAAAAATACAGATACTTTGATTCTTTTTCATTCAGGATGTTCCTGCACAATGAAGTAGAAGTGCAGAATAGTATCTACTGCTGTCTGGTTTTATGTTTAATTAAAATTGACAACAGACAAGAGCTTCCAGCATTTATCAACACTTTCAAGTCTTCAGTAAAATTCAAAGTTAGCTGAAAATTTGCTTATTTTAAATAAGGTTGTATTTGCTATGCAGTATCGTTCTTCTCAAGAAGAAGAAAAAAGTTGACTGGAAAGGCTGTAAGAGACACTTAAGACACAAATGACCTGGAAAGAGAGACTAGGATGATATTTCCCTCAGTTCAAGAATGGACATTTTCTCAAATCAATTTCAGCCACAGGTTTAAAATAAAAAAAAAATAAAAAAAAAATAATTAAAGAAAAAGGAATATTTGCCTTTTATAGGCATGTGCTTAAATTGTGTAGTTGGCTGCAAGGGATTCTGTGAAGGCAAAACCTAAATAGATTCAAACTGCTGTTAAATAAATTGAGGAGAATGCCACAAAGATCTTCTAAGCATCTCATAAAGGAAATCACTAAAATCAAAAATTTTCAAAATCTGTGATATACAGAGAAGATGGAATATTCACCATTTAAACTCCTTCTAATTTTCTGAATTACATCTGGTCACTGGTCAAAAATGTACCTCTTGCTCTAAGTTCATAGAGCCCTTTTTATGTCCCATGAGCATTTAAAACACTCTGTATCACCTCGATACCTAAATTCTGTGGAACACTATCGGCTCTCAGTAAGCTATAAGCTTATCTGAATAAATACAATTTTAAGTATAATCGATCGCTTCTAAAGCATAAGGGAATCAGAAGATCAACTATTAAAAATTGAACAAATCCTCATGTTATTTCAAATTCTTCATTTTAAAGAATGTTTATATTTCTATTCTGCTGCATTAGCATAATTTCAGGTGTAAATATCATGTAATAATTTCTTTTGATTTCCAGAAAAAGAAATTATATGTTTATTTGTGTTGGGTCCTCCACTTGGGTCACAACAATCTCATTCACCACTACCATCTTGAGGAAGAGTGGCTGGAAAGGTGCTCAGCAGAAAAGAACCTGGGCTTGCTGGTCAACAGCCAGCTGAACATGATTCAGTGTGGGGCCCAGGTGGCTGAGAAGGCCAATGTCATCCTGGCCTGTATCAGCAATAGTGTGGCCAGCAGAGCCAAGGCAGTGATTGTCCCACTGTACTCGGCACTGGTGAGATCCCACTGTAAATACCATGTTCAGTTTTAGCCCCTCACTACAAGAAGACCACTGAGGAGCTGAAGCATGTCCAGAGAAGGAGCTGGTGAAGGGTCTGGAGCACAAGTCTTGTGAGTAGTGTCTGAGAGAACTGGGGTCCCTGGAAAAAAGGAGGCTCGAGGATACCTTATCACACTCTACAGCTTACCTGAAAGGAGGTTGCTGTAAGGAAGGGATTCGTCTCTTTCCTCTGCAACAAGTCACAGGATAAGACGAAGTGGCCTCAAGTTGCACCAGGGGATGTTTAGATCTAGTATTAGGAAAATATTCTTCACTGAAAGAGTGCTCAAGAATTGAAATAAGCTACCCAGGTAAGTGGTGGAATCATCATCCCTGGAAGTGTTCAGAAGGTGCGTGGATATGGCTCTTGGGGACATGGTTTGGTGGTGAACACAGTGGTGCTGGGTTAATGGTTGGATTCAATAATTTTAGAGAACTTTTCCAACCTGAGTAATTGAACACAGGCTAATGAAAAAAATATCTAAACAATAAACAGCAAGCCACAGCTATTAAGTTCGCTTTGCCTCCTTCCCCTTTCAAATAAAGAACTTACACTAAGAAATTAGTGCATATTACAGATAGCATGAGATTATTTGATGTTAAGTTACACTCTTGGAAAGAGTGAAACATAATGTCTGTTCCTTCCAAATTTGTAATTTTCAAAGCAGCAATAAAACAAGAATAACTGTCAGTATAATCAATATTATGTGCAGGATGACAAATGTTTTACAATGTCATTTCTGTCTTAAATTTGTCTTTTGGGATTTACACAGGAGATTAATATATTTTCAGCATTCATTTAATAGTACTTTAAAGTGTTTTATCAAACAACCTAATGTGACAAGTTTTCAGCAGCCTTATATCTTGACAATCACTTAAGATCTAAATACAGTGCTTGTTTTATGTTATATACCATTATTTTGTTGGAACAAGTGTGGAAATTCCATTGTTAATGGTCAGACATCTTTGTGTAAATCATTCCATTTTGTGAAATATTGTGGAGTACAAAAATTTCAGTCACCTAGAAGAGGGCCTATATTAATTGACTTTGTACCATGATACTGATACTTTAGCATTAATCTGGATTTAAGAATGTGCCTTAAGGTTGTAAGTGCTGTCAGAAAGTGATTACCATATGAGTTTCTTCAGACTTGCTTGTAGTGTGGAAGTGTTTGGAAGTCCTCTTTCAGTTGAGAGGTGGTTCTTTCCCAGAATCATGTTTATATTTTGATGTTTGTCTAATTTGAAATATATTCTCTTTTTCCATACTAAAATTCTCAGGAATGCTTCAGCTTATGCTGGATGCCAGTCAAAAGGTGAATCAGAGTTCAACAATGGAAAAGAGAATATATGAGAGTATGATTCGAGCATGTAACTCAGGCCTTTCCTGAACTTGGTATTTTCCCTACAATGGGCTTTTTGTTTTCTAGAATGCTCTTGGCTGGTATATACGTTTTCAATATAGTGATTCACTGTAGATTAATCAGAAACACTAATGTTTTCATATGTCTCTGATATGATATTTTAGGTATTTGGATTCAGTTAAAATGACTACTGTATTAGAAATTCTAACATAAACTACCATTTGTAAATATTTCACTCCTCAAACAAAACTTTAACTGAAACATTCTCCAGAAACAGTGTACATGACATGGCACAAAACACATAGGCTTCAAGATGTAAAATGAAGATGAAAGAAACAGTATTGTTGCAAATCTTTATGGTGTGGAGAGTCATTGAGAAACGCATTTTTCCTCTATGGTCTTGCAATTACCCATGAATGCATTTTGATTTCAATGGCTACCTTTTTTTAATTCAAGTTTGAAGAACAGGGATACAATAAAATTTTCACTCTAGTGCTTTGACTGATATTCCAGTTACCTTTTGAAATACTGTCTTAATTACAGTATTTATTAATAATTTATTAAAGTAGAGGCATTTTTTTGCAAAAAGTATTTTGCAAGTGCCTTCAGCCCTTGCTTTGTGCTGTATTCCATCACATTTCAAGGCTAAGAAGGGTCAGAATAGGTCAGTGAATGATTATGAGATTACAAGTATATCTTTAGGTGTTACCACAAAGAAGAATGTTAATGATGAAGTATCTTGTTTTCGCTACTCAACACTGCAACAGTTACAGGACTGTGAATAAATTGTAAAAGCAAGGCCATAACCACTCAGCCCCTTTGAGCCCCTTTGAAGACCCAAGAGATTATTTTGAGGCTTTTAAGTTGTGGTGCAAATGGGTTCATTAATCAGGCTGAGAAATTCATAATAAGAACCAGTATGTATGAATAGAAGACAGACAAGTTCGAATGGGATATTAGATGCACATTGTAATGTTCAGAATGATTGCTTCTGAGAGCTACTGTGAAAGAAGCAAATTATCCATCTCCCGCATGTCTTTGAGTTGATGCCTTTATAGGAAGCAATCTTCAGTGAATCAGATGTTATTAGGCTCAACAGAAGGGTAACTGGGTTGAAACAAAAACTGAAAGGGATTCCAAGGCAGCTTCCTGCTTTGAGAAACTGTTTAACACAAAGCTGAAAGGAATTGCTGATACTCTAGGGAGCTGTGCAGCCCTTCAGAATGACCTGGACACATTGCAAAGAGGAACTGTCTGAAGTTCATCAAGGGCAAAACAGGGTCCTGCAGCTGGGGAGTAATAATCCTGTGCATCAGTGCAGGCTGGGGATTGACATGCTGGAAGGCAACTCTCAGGCCATGAAAAGGACCTGATGGACAATGAGCTGGCAGTGAGCTCTTGTGACCAAGAAGGCCAACAAATTCCTGGGATGCATTAGGAAGAGCCTTGCCACCCTCTACTCACCCCTGATGAAGCCACACCTGGAGTACTGTTTCCAGTTCTGGGCTTCTCATTAGAAGAGAGACATGGAGCTCCAGGAGCAAGTCCAGCAGAGGCCTCAGAAGAAGATGAACATCTCTGTTATGAGGAAAGGCTGAGGGAGTTGAGCCTGTTCAGCTTTGAGGAAGAGACAGCTGAGAGAGGACCTTGTCAATGTATATAAATATGTGAAGGGAGAGTGTCAAGGTTATGGTTTCAGAAAATAGGACAAGAGGCAATGGACAGAAACTCATTAACAAAAATTCCCCAAATATGAGGAAGAACTTCCTTACTGTGCAGGTGGCCACACATTGGAAAAGGTTGTCGAGAGAGCTTGTGGAGTCTCCCCAGCTGGAGACATTTAAGAGCCATATGGACACAATCCTGTACAATGTGCTCTATGATAACCCTGCTCGAGCAGGGAGGTTGGACCGGGTGATCTTTCCAATCTTCCCTTTTGTAAACTGCATCCTATGTTATTACACTGGTTCTAACTGACATGTTTCTATCCTATCCACTGGAAATCTGTTCCAGGGCTTAATGCTTTAACAGCAATTAATATTTTTTTCTGATTTTCAGTTTTCTTTTAATCTGATTTGATTTATGTGTGTTTCCTGTTAGACTTGTTACCGTCCATTTTCCTTGTTTTCCTCTCTGTGTCTGTAATCAGTATAAACAAGACAGGGGTTCTATTAGGACATAAATATCCTCATCTTTACATAAATCAACATTATCATAAATCAACATGTTTTCAGCATTATTCTTATACTGAGTCTCCAAAACACAGCACTGCACCAGCTATTAAGATGAAAATGAGCTCCATCACAGCCAAAAGCAGTACTGTAGGAATGAAGGAAAAGTTGTGCTAGGAGAGTAAGAAACTGAGATTGTCATGGTGACTACTTTCCTGAAGTGTTATAATTTAAACCCAGAAAATTGTCATTCTGTTATCTGTGTGAGAAGGGTTGCATTCCTGCTGTGGAAACAGCACAATTTAAACAGCTGGGGCAGCTCATATTTTCCATACTTGGGAAGCGCTACGGGCAAATCTTAGACAAGTAACAGCAAAACCAGGCAATCACCAGAGTCAGTACCAGTATGTATCCACAGTATACAGTACTGCACTATTGTGACAATTTGCACTGTGATTCTATATTTTTGCTATTTGCAGCCTTTTAAATCCAAAGTGCCTCTGAATGATTCACAGTACTGATCTCTTTGCTATTTACTTGAAATTGTGCTGTGAGACTTTCCGATGACAAATAAATCAATTTGGGCCAATTCAAGTCAGAGAACAGAATCATAGAATATGTCAAGTTGAAAGGGGCTCTCAGGAATCATCTAGTTCAACTCCCAGCCTTGCACAGAATGATCCCCAAGAGTCACTATGTACCTAAGAGCTTCTTGAACTCTGTCAGGTGTAGTGTTTTGACCAGTACCCTGGGGAGCCTGTTTCAGTGCCCAAACACCCTCTGGGTGAAGAACCTACTGTCCAACCTAAACCTCCCCTGACGCAATTTGTGGCTATTCCTTCAGGTCCCATCACTGGTCACCACAGAGAAGAAGTCAGTCCCAGCCCTTCCTCTTCCTCTCATGAGGAAGTTGCAACTGCAATGATGTCTCCCCTCAATCTTCTTCAGGCTGAACAGACCGTGACCTCAGCCACTCCTCATACAGCCTTTCCCTCAAGGCCCTTCACCATTCTTATTACCCTCCTCTGGATGCTGTCTAACAGCTTAATATCTTTCTTATATTGTGGCACCCAAACCTGCCCCCCAGCACTTGAGGTGAGGCTGCCCCAGTGCGGAGCAGAGTGGGACAATCCCCTCTCTTGCCCAGCTGTGATGCTGCGCCTGATGCACCCCAGGACAGGGTTGGCCCTCCTGGCTGCCAGGGCACTGCTGACTCATGTTCAACTTGCCATGGAGCAGGACTCCCAGGTCCCTTTCCATGGCACTGCTCTCCAGCATCTAATCCCCTCATCTGTCTATACATCTAGGGCTGCCCCATCCCAAGTGCAGGATCCAGCACTTTCCCTTGTTGAACTTCTTGTGATTGGTAGACTGCCCCGTCCTCTGATTTTTTGAGTTCTCTTTGCTGGGCCTCCCTGCCTTTGAGGGCCCAGTTTTGTATTATCTGTGAACTTGCTCAATATCTGTTCCAGTCCAGTGTCCAAGTCATTTATGAAGAAGTGGAAGAGTGCAAGGCCTAAGATTTGGTTAGAGATTCAGGATCCCAGGTTCAAGTTTCCAGCTAGAATCTGAGATTTGGCTAGAGAACCAGACCATAGGCATATCAATAAATACTGGTCCTTTGTCTAATGGGAGTTCACAATGGACTGAAAAGCCCATTCTCCTTAGGGAAGAGGTTACACAGTATTGTAAAGGGGATGTAGTCTTACATGATACACAGCTGATATGGAAAACCAGAAATAAAAACAAGAGGTTTGAATTCAATGTAACACATCAGCAATAATTCCAGACTGAAATAGTTTAGGAATTGACCAAAATCAAAATTCACTTTCATGGCTAATCACTTCAGAAAGTATACTACCAATATGATTTAATATGAAAATCAGATTCACTATTTATTCATTTATTTAAATGTTCTAAAGAAAACTTAAGTTCTAAACTAAAAGTAATATGAGCTTAAAATACTATGGACATTAGCAATGTATCAAGTGAAAGCCTACTATATGCATATCTATTTTTTGGCATTAGTTTATGTAGTTTTAATTTTTTAATTGTTAAGGTCATAACATCCAAATCAGAAAAATATAAAACTTTTTAAATAAGACCCCTACATCCAACAAACCTGCTAATCATTTTATTTCCTTGATGCTCTGATGTACCAGGTTTTGAATAGAATTCTCAGAATATGACATTCTTTGTCAACATATGAAATTATTTAATGTTTTTCAGGTTCTTCATTATAACTGATACATGCTGTTTAGTGAAATCAAAGACATAAACATCAATGAAAACTAGCTTTTGCAAGATAATTTGATTCCATATGGAATAATAATCATTATGAGTTAAGATTTAAAAAAATCTAATTCAGTTGTGTTGGTGACATCATTATAATGATATATTGTATTAAATTCCATCTGGTAATAATTTAATTTTATTAGAGATTTTATGTTCCTATGATGCACAATCTATTAGATACTTGGATGATTGTTTGTCTACCTTTAAATATAGAAATGTTTTGTTTACATGGCTCTACTGTTCTAATACTTCATGCTTATTTAATGCTAATGCTGTGTACTGCTAAAAAGATTTAAAAGTGAAACAGCTGTACCACTGAAATGCAATAACCCCATGGCAGTGGTTACAGCATGGCCATTTTGAAAAAGTGGAAGAGCAATCAAGTGACACAGCTTCATCCAGTCAGGTTCAGAGACTTCATACTTTCTACTGTGAGTTACATTTTCTGAATTAAAAGCAAAAATTCTACTACTCTACTTAATTAAAACATGGAAGGGCTATGTGAGTGATGCATGCAGAAGAGGCCCAGTGCATCTTATGAGACTTATGAGACAGTGAAAACCGGATCTACAAAACCTTTTAAGTATTAATCAAAAATTACAGGTCCTGGAGACTCATACAACTCTCAGCATGCTTTAAGGTTCAATACCCTCATTCTCGTAATAAAGTTTTATCTGCCATGAGAACCTAAGGCATTCCTGAAAGCACTTCACTGGAACAGGATGACAGCAAATGGCCTCTACTTGTGCCAAGGGAAAATGACATTGGATATTAGGAGAAATTTCTTCACTGAAAGGGTGATCATAGTGTGGAATCACCATCTCTGGAAATATTCATAAAACATCTAGATGTAGTACTTGGGATGTGGTTTAGTGGTGAAGATGCCAGTGTTAGGTTGAACTGGATGATATTAAGTCTTTTCCAGCTGTAATGATTCTATGATTCTATAACTGTGTACCTCAATTCCTATCTTGCACCTTAATCTCAGGAGAATTTAAAATTTATTTATTGTATCCAGAAAAGATGTCACAGACATCTGTTGTATCCTGTCCCCTAAAGTGCAAAAATGAAGACTAAACATAAAAAATAAGGTGGATATTTTCCCACAATAAGCATTTGATAAATTATTTCTGTTGTGGTCAAACAGCTAGCCAATGAAATATGCTTTGCTGCTCCAAATGAAATTAACCTCAAGAAATTAAGATGTTATCTGGGAAGATTTAACATTCATTAGTCAGTTCAGGAAGTGCTAATGAGTTGAAAGATAGAGTTTTTGGCTCTGAAGATCAAAACCTGGATTTTATGTATAAATCAGAATTATATATGTGGCGTGTATATATTATATATATGGATATATACAGTATATTTATTATATATATGGCATATTATATTTATAAAACATAATATATATTTGTTCCTTTCTGCAATACTCATGCCCAAGTAACATGAAATTTATGGAAGTCCAGACATTTAGAAAGAGAGATTTGAGCTTATATGTTTTGTCTCAAAACTTTATTTGATTCTACAATCAGTACAGAGGCTGGAATAAGTTCTCTTTAAGCATGTATGCAAATGAAAAACAATTACAGATGACCAAAAAAACCCTAATCAAAAATAAATTATTATTCTGAAGTTAAAGCTCCTATTTTGAATGTTATTTTTATTAAATTAAGTTCTGTGAGTTCATTAAATGTGTTCCACCATCACAATGCATCTCTATAATATTAGGTCTTTGGATTAATATGCTATTGCAAAGTTCGATGTTGGTTCCTGTTAAGAGATAGGGTTATATTTTTTTTCATAATGGGATTTAATGTCAGTTGAACCAGGTTTAATTAAGCTTTGTCTTATAAATCATTTTATTGAGAAGTGCAATGAAATTTTGTGAGTTTTATGACTTTTTAATTAAAATGAATTAAGCCAGCTTGTAGTTAAGTGCCTGCCTACAAACGAGTTCCCTGACATTCCCAAGCTATTCTAAAATGTTCTAGACACACAATTTAAACTTTATCAAGAGGCAATGGTTTAAAACCTCATTCCAGAAAAATCTACATTTTTAGGGACTTCTGGACATTTAATCTAATAATTTTAAAAATAACTGGGTCAGTGAAAGTTAAGTTTTACATATCAAAGCATTCACATAACACTAAACATAATTTTCAACTTTGTCTAATTTATTCTATCTGCATTTATGTATTTTATCTGTAATTACATTACACATTTCAAGGAACTTCTCTCTCGTGATTTTGTCATGTTTATGTCTGCAATATTCAACTCTGCTGTTTTATATAAAAAAATACACAGTTAATTTTTAATAAATATCTTTAAGAAATACATTTCAAAAAACATGAAGTTGGAGAATTAAAATAAGAGTTTCCTTCTATTGCATGTGGCAGGGAAGGACAGCATGTAATATACCAGAGCCAGAGTATAATTCTGATGTTGTAAGTCTTGCACATTTTTTTCCTGTATTTATATGTTATAACGTCTTAGCAATACTATGTTACTTCTTTTCAGTTTCTAATGACCAGTCAGTCTTTCCCCTGGTCCATTCTCAAACAAGCAATTATAGGCAACGTTGATTGGACTTTGATATGCTAAAAACTGAATTTAGTGGGTGTAGCAGTGGAATTATCCACTTCCCTCAGTTTTGATGTTCTCACACATAAGTCCTTGACTGATGTTTTGTCATTCTTTCCCTACTTCTCATCTTAAAAATTCTATCTAAAACAGCAAAACTAAACTCATTATTATTTTTCATCTATTAGATGTTGCACCTTACTGCTCCCACTATTACTTTTTACATTTTCAGTTTATATAAAAATTCAGTTCTTTTTTCTTTGCCTCCAGTCTTCAATTCCTTCACTGTCTTCTTATAATTGTTTATGGATCAAGAATATGAAAACACATTTACCATTTCTCCACAGAGATGAAGCACCCTAAAAGAAATATTTGGAGAAAAATATCTGTAGAATTGTGATTCTGCTGTGTCCTGTTGATGTAGAGTAGATAGTTCAGGAAGTGCTTAATTCAATCCTTAGGATTCAGACAACTAAATGCCGCACTTTGTTGTTTGTTTGTTTATGTGTTTTATGTAGTTTATAGTTTTTTAAGGTTTGTTTTTTTTTTTTTTTTTAGTTATTCCTATTTTTATTTGTCCTGATTCTGTCCAGGACAGTTAATTTTTTCAGTAGCCAGGAGTGGGGTGTAGCTGGGACATGGAGGTTAGTCTGTAAAACCTTATGTCACTGCCGGGAGTGGGGGGAAAAGGTCTCTTCCAAGGAGAAGGAGTTCCTTCCAATTGAGTAAATGTGACAGAGGGATCCATCTGGTATTGTCTACTGGGGATGGGGGTAGTGGGTGTAAGGGCTGTGGTTCTGTGTGAATCATTTCCTTTCTTGTACCCTCTGTCATTAGCATTGTTGCTGTTACCTCATTACTGTTTCCAGTAAATTCTTCCTATCTCAACCAGTGACCTTTACCTTTTATGCCTCCGATTCTCCTCTCCAGCCCACCACAGTGTGGAAGGGTGAGGGTAAAAGCAGGAGAGCAAGAGAGTGTCACATGGTTTGGAAAGTCTCAGTGGGGTCACTGAACTGGGGAGTACCATTCCTAAACCCCAACAGTATTATAGTTTTCAATACTGTGAGATTTTAATTGCTGTAAACATTTTGCATGATAACTGGATATTAACAATCTGTTCTAAACAAGGTCAAAAAAATAATCCTTAATTCATGGTGTTCATCTTCCCTTGAGCCTTGTCATACGTATAGACAGTAATCTAGATATTCATATCATAACTCTATAACATCGAAGAGTTATTTAGAAAATAGATCAGACAGTGAAAATATGCAGGAAAATGTAGTATGTGCATGTAAAGAGTTACAGTATGTGCCTAATTACAACTGAGTTTATAAAAATTTCAAACAATAGCCTTCACTAATTCTGACAGTTTTTAATTACAATATTACCATATAATCTTCATATTTTTGGAATATATTTATATATGAACTGCAGCTATAACTGTTGAAATCTAATCATTTATGTTTTGTTTTTCTCATGAGCTGCAAGGGTATGACAGAGCATACCCATATCTGGGTATAGCAGATATTGACTAATCCTATGGTTTATTAGCTTTAACGGTTGTTTTAATTTTCTTGCAGTATTACTGAATCTGAAATATATTTTTCTTCTCAGGAGAATATAATGGAAGTTATAAGAAATCAAGAATTTTTACTTCTACCTGCTGAAGAACTCCATAAACTTCTTGCCAGTGATGATGTGAATGTTCCTGATGAAGAGACCATTTTCCATGCCTTAATGATGTGGGTGAAGTATGATATGCAGAGGCGATGCAATGACCTAAGTATGCTGCTTGCTTATATCAGATTACCACTCCTTCCACCTCAGGTATTTGTAATATTATGTAATCATTGTCATCATAACAACAAGAACGTTGTCTTTATTGTCTTCTTGTGAAAACTCCCATCAGTTTATAGCCTGTAACTTCTGAATACTCTGTGTGTTTAAAAGCAAACCTGTTCAGAACCCAAAAAAATGAGTGGTAGCCCTTCCCCCAGAGTGATCTCAATAAAATGGAGGATTGGGCCAACACATGCAAATGAAGGGCAGAGTTGTGAAACTAAAGAGGAGTAACTGCAGATTTCATAACATGGTAAGAATAATAGGCAAAATAATAAATATTCTCAGAAAAAAAACAAAAATTAAACAAAACAAACCAACACCAAAAAAAACCAAAACACATGGGGTTTATGACAGATACCAGGCTGAGGATGAGTCAACAGTATGAATTAAGTAAACTCTGCATTGTTCTATGACATAAAAATTCTGTCATCAGGCCATATGAAGTTGTTATTCCTATATCTGGTGCTGCTAAGGCTGCGCCTGCGCTATTGTTTCCAATTTTGTACTCCACGATTTGAAAGGCATAGGAAAAAATTTTAGAAGGTCCAGGTGTAGGCTACCAAGATGGTATATCATCTAGGAAATGAGAAGCAGAAGTGGGCTTGTTCAGTCTAGTGAAAAGAAGGCTAAGTAATGACCTAATAGCAGCTTAAGACCTGAAGGTAAGATCATGGAACCACATTCCTGAGCACACCACAAAATGTAAGACGAGACAAACACTCCAGCTTATAGCATGGGCAGGTCAGATTGGATATTGGCTTGGGGAGGAATCGCTTGGAATGCACTAAACAAATGCAGCAGTTTTTCAAAGTTTAAATGATCTTCATCATAGAAGGTTTTCCTGAATTAGCTAGATCAGAGCACTAAATCTAGTGTTGGCAGAAGCCCTGATTTGAGTGAGTTGACCTAGCTGACCACTGGTGGTCATCTGGATCTCCTTTCCTATGAATGCTTCTATGAATCTGTGGTTCAGACTTCAGCTCCATTTTTTTTTTCCTGAGAACTGAGTAACAATTTTTTTCCGTAATTCCATACAATCAATCATTCTCATTTCACTTAGTGTGCTGGGCCTGGCTGGAGTGGAGTTAACTTTCTTCATGGCAGCTGATAAGGTACTGTGCTTTGCACTTTTTGCTAAAACAGAAGGTGAGAGTAACCCATTCTGTTAATAGATCCCTTGGGGCAGATCAGAGTGAAACAACACTGAATGACCGGTGTTTTTAAATATACACATGTAGGCTTTATTGTAGAACAATTTAGTTGCACAGCAAAACAGGTATACAGCTATTTACAATATAAAAGCATAAAAATATCACTCAAGAAAATGTATAAGAAAGAGAAGGAAGGGATAACAGTAGAAAGATCTCACCACCCATAGGCCTAGAGACAAGACTTGTTTGGTGCAATTTTGCCGTCTGTCGAAATTACGGTCACCATCTTGGTCAAAGTGAAAGTTTCAGACTGGATCACCGGATGATGGAGGAAATCCCAGTGAAATCCACAGCACATAAAAGCTATTTGGTTTATATTTGCTCAGGTAGGAAAGCCCAGGTACCTCCCTTGGAGTGGGGAATTTCAACTGAATGATGTAATATTGTGGATCATGGGACACTTTGGGAAGCTTTGACACCTTCTAAGATACAGCTGCCTATTACATCAATGAACTTGAGTCCCTTAAGATCCATTGTGGCCTGTCAGCAGAGATTGATACCTTCAGGCTATATGATACCTCAGGCCCCAGTACTTCCCTGAAGGGGAGTTATCACAGCTGAATTCACTTGAGTAAGGACAAAGAGGCGATAGTGTGCCTTGCAGGATTTGCCTCAGTCCTTACCTGGTTCAACACCAGCTGTAGCCTGAGGTGTCAGGTATGCTCTCCCACTGCTGCACCTGGGAGGTTACTTTGCACATCAGCAGCTTGTACCTGATTGTTTGAGCCATCAGCATTCCAATCTCTTCCACTATCACTTGTGGAGTAGCTCCTTTATCTTATCTCAAGTTCCACTCACATGGTTAGTTGGGATATTTGGGGAGACCGTGAGTGGTCCTGTTGCGTTTTCCCCCAACCTGGAAAAGAAACTCAAGATCATTTTAGCAAGGAGGTAATATAAAAGGGGATCTTTATTTTGAAGGTCTTCAGGAGCAGTTATGGAAAGGTGTCCGTAAAAGCCCCCCCTCCAGGGGTGAGTACATATTTATAGCTTTTAGGAAATTAGCATAATTGATTAAAAGCACCAATTAGAAGAACAAGTGGTGATTCAATTCCCCCCCAGGTCCAGCCCCTTCTCTGGAGCCCCCTCTCAGCACTGGCTCTACTTGGTTTATGAAAATGTACCTGAGAGTTGTTCTCGGCCTTGGTTCCAGGAAGAACCGAGATAGGACAGGGCCTTGCACCCCCCTGGGGCTTGGAGCTCTGGAATTTGTTTTGTCTTTCTGCTTAGGGAAAGACCATGGAAAAGTACTGGAAAAACCAGCTATTAATACAATAGGTTACAGAGCTACAAATATATGTGCAAAGAGTACAGAGAACATATGAAAGAAAAAAGGCAGAAACCAAACAGCATCAGTCCCTGATGAACAGCTGGATCTTTACAGTTTTCTACAGTGGGCAGAAGTCCTCTGATGAATTTAGCAAAGTTTAAGCCATTAATTATTTCAGTCTCTTGCACAGTGCTGGTAACACACGTGTTTTGGCTATTGCTGAGCTGCTTTTATATAGCAGGAAGTAGGTTACTAGGGAGTTAGGTACATGAAAAGAAAAAAGTTTAAAAACTGTTTATAAGGAAATTTGGAAAGAAATGTTTCATAGTGATATACTGGCAATTCTCTTGAACTTTCTATTCTATTTAATCTGGAAATTAAGTCTTATACACTGATGCTGGTCTATAATAGAGAACTGCATCACAAATATATCAACTATAATGCTAGAAAAGCAAAGTATTTTTCAAAATTAGAATTAAGATATAACAAAATGTCAGTAAAAAATAATTGAGAACTGCAAGTGAAAATTTACTTTTTATTACCAAAAGGGTATCTTGTTCCTGCTGTGGTTTATACTCAAATATATATCAAATAAAACCCTCTATCATTTTCATTGCGCTGATAATTAACTGACGAGATCTCTGGAAAGAAGCCAGGTCAAAACTAGCAGCTAATCATTGGACCTTTGAAAAAAAAAAATATTTATGTTCCTTACTTTTAAATTTGTTCAAAAAAGATGAAGTTACAGACTACAGAAATTATTAACAGATTGAAAGGATTGTACTGAAATCAACTTAAAATGAAGGTTTAAATTTGTAGTCTGAGTTTCCATGATAACTCATTTCACTCTAGAAGTGAGTAATTGCTGCATATTGGCAATGTAGTCAGACTTAAGCAGTACAATATCAAACAATGTAATTCATAATCCAGTAGATGAATTTAGGAGAAGGCAAGCCAGTATTAACATGTTAAAAGGAAATTATCATGAAGCTGAAAATGGAATAATAGAACCTGCAATGTTGCCATAGAAACTTTTTTGTTTCTTTGGTTTGCGTGGAACCATCTTCTGAACTAAAACAGTTCATATTTCTTCACTCAAGACAAAAAAGAAAGATTGGTGGCTTGGCCAATATAAGAACTTACTTTGCATTATAATAGGTAATAATATAGGTAATAGGCAATATAATATAATAGGTGTTACAAAAAGAAGAACACCTTTCAATAGATGTTCCAGATATTTTATGTTGATCCATACAGAAAACAATCTGTGATCTTTTTCATTCTTAAGGGATTTGAGGAGAGTAAAAATTTGGTGACACCCTTAAACTGTGTTAATGCTGAAGTATTTTAGATATTTTTTAAATTGTTAATTTACAAGCTTGTGATAAATATTTTCTCTGCGACTTTTAATAGCATTTTTTACAGAGAGTAAGTTAACAAACAAGTTAAGAAACAAGCAAAAACTGTATTTAAGATGACCTTTTGTCAATTTTACAAAGAGTATAAGAAACTATTTTCGTGGTGAAATGGTGCCACTTGTGTCCTCAATTTTCAGCAGTAACTTGGCATGCATTTTAAACAAAACCCTTTTAAATTAAAAAAAAACCCAACAAAATTAGTACATGTAAAAAATACAGAAACACTACAGATAGTTTATATACAGGTGCGTGTGTGTGTGTATGCCCTTTTTTTTTTACATTATATGATAAACACATACATAATCACAGAATCAAAATGACAGAATGTCTGAGATTGGAAGGGAGCTCTGAATAACCTCTGGTCCAACACTTCTGGTCAAGCAGAGATAACCTGGAACCATTTGCACAGGACTGTGTCCAAACAGTTTTAAGTAATTCCAAGGATTCTGCCAGTGCTTAGTCACCCTAACACTGTAAAAGTGTTTCCCGATGTTCAGAGGAAACATCCTGTGTTTCAGTTTGTGCCCATTGACTCTGGTCCTCGGGCACCTCTGAAAAGAGCCTGGATCTCTCCTTTATGCACCCGCTTTTCAGGTATTTATGAACATTAGTAAGATTTCCCAAAGTTTCCTCTTTTCTGGGATGAGCTGACCCAGCTCTCTCAGCCTTCCTTCATAGGAGAGGTGCTCCAGTCCCTTCATCATCTTTATGAGCCTTCATTGTATTCTCTACAGTATGTTCATGTCTCTCTTGTGCTGAGGAGTCTAGAATTGGACACAGCTCTCCTGGATTGACCTCACCAGTGCTGAGACTAGGGGAAGAATCACTCTCCTTGACTTACTGACAGTACTTTGTTGAATGCAGCTCCAGATATCACCTGCCTCCTGTGAGGCAAGGTCATAGTGCTGGCTTCTGTTCTGCCAAGCTACTTTCCAGCTGGGTGGCCCACAGCATCTATTAGTGCATGAATGTACATTGCACATACACATGGACATGCAAATATACATATGAATTTATTTATTTTTTTTGTAGTAGAATGTAGTTAGGAACCTTTTTCTTAGAAGTGAAAATGTATAGTTGTGGAAAGATGTATCCATTAGTATGATTAGAATACTTAAAGGTGTTCTCATCTAGTTCCCTGATGACGTGTGATATAGTGATTGCCATTCCCACCTCTCAGGGAGCAAAACAGTTCATCTAAATCCTCACTAATTGTATATAGACAAAAGTCTAACCTTGTTTGCAGATGAAGCTGAAATATTAACTTCTGGCCATGAAGGCAAATGGCATAGACGAGATTATATCAATGTCACTGAATTCTCCTTATCTTTCTCTCCACTTTTCCCAAAACACAGTAGTTTATTCTATGTTTGTATCTTCTATTCCCTGGCTCAAGCTGTACGCTCAAGCATTCAATGCAATGCAGCAGCATGTTTGAGCCTCTGCCTCTTTTGATTACTAATGATGTAATCACGTTTACTAAGATGAAAAGCTGGTTTCTGCTATTTGTCTGTACACAGTGTAATGTATCTATTAATGTTGGTGCTACAGCATGATCCAAGAATGTGTGTAGCTTCTATTGGGCAGAACATTACTTTTATGGTGTTGTTTAAGAGTGTGAGAAGTTGCTCATGACATTTGGGCTGCTGAAGAAATTTACAAGCAAGAGTTAGAAGTTAACACAATACTGAGTACCTAGAATAGCATGACAGTAAAGATGAGGACATTATGCTGTTTCAGTGTTTTTCAGCAATGATATGCATGATAAAAAGAGCACAAATATTTCCTTGTAGAAATGCTTAAGTTAAAGATAAGTAGTACTTCATCAGTGTGCTGGGTTTATAAAGGCTTTTATTTGCATCTGCTTATAACAGTTGATCACTAGTTTAACTTGGAAAATTAAAAAAATAGCATGGAGTAAAGCAGAGATATTACTGTCTTTTCCTCTGCAACACTTTTAATAATATCACTTTCACAGGCTTGCAAATCACATCAGTAGGATAGTGCCTAGTCTTTAAGTATTAAATACACTGCGGCTCAGATCCAGTGAATCTGTTATAGGCATCTAAATTAGATTTCTTGCCCAGGAGCAGAAACAATGCAGTCCTTATAAAATGAAGTACTTAAATACCATGTAAGCCACTGGAGAGTGAACAGATTCACATGAGTTCTCTTCTTATTTATACAGAGATTCTGTACGTAACCTGTAGAAAGCACTGAGCCTCTAAATCCCCTTAGAATTCACACATTACATTTGACTGTACATGATCTTACAAATGTATATGAATTTGCATGTAATAATTGAGTAGAAACCCTTTAAATCTTAGCTTAGATAACTGACATGATCATATAAACTTGTAAATTCCTTTCACAACTCAGCTGGCATATGGCAAAGAGGTATTTCTTTGTACTACTAAAAAAATCCAATTAACCAGACAGTTATCAGACAGATTCATTAAGTTCCGACCTTTGCAATATAAATTGAACTACAGGAAACAACTGAAGGTTCCTTTGCTTAGCAAAAATGGAGGGTATTATTCTATGTCAGTCAATCTTTAAATTTGTGTTTAAGAGCAGTGTGATTGATAATACGAAATGAGAAGCTTTTCCAGTTCTCTAACTGTCTCTAGTGTCACTAAACAAGTGCAGCTGATAAGAACTCACACCTGAGTAGATTTCGAGGCTTTTAAGATTGGTTCCTGACCACTGGTTTGTGGTGGTTCCTGACCACTGGTTTGCGGTAAATCCTAAGTATGTGTGTAAAGTCCAACAGCCTCTACAACATTTTGTGAATTCTTGCAATTATTTCTAGATAATTGCATACCAGGAGATTATAACTTGAATCTGAAAAGACTGAAGGTATCTTATTCACATATGTGTACAGGCTTCTCCACATCAGCTGGATTCCTAACCCCTCACTATAGGCAATGAAGCTCTAGTGCACTTCCCAACTCATAGGAACAAACCTGTGTGCTGATTTGAGAAGTTCCATGCATTATCATGCTGTCTTCAAACAATTTTTCTGGAACCTTTCCCTTAAAAATCCAGTGCTATATTTACTGGTTCTGTGTGGATTCTTAGACACCCTGTGGGATCTCATATAGTGCTAAAAGCTTGGTTTTGTGTGTTAAGCATCACGCAATTTAAATGCCAGCCTCTATCAGAATAACATAAATTTTGGAATGTGAAGAAACTTCACATTATTTTAAATTAATATTTGTGTTAATTTCAAGTAAACAAAGATAAGTTAATTACCTTAAGAATTAATTACTTCCCGACCCCTAAAAAATGAATTTCTAGCAAGCTTCTAGGATGTTCTGCATATTCCTCTCTTAACTTATCAATGTAGGAGAAATTTGGGTTTGAAATTTCAGTTGCCTGTATAATGACAATTAATTGAGTATAGCCAGTAGAAACAATATAAGCTGGTTTATTTTTGGGTTTTTTTTTTTGTTTTTTTGTTTTGTTTTGTTGGCTTTTTTTGGGGTTTTTTTTGGTTGTTTTTTTTTGTTTGTTTTTCTTATATAGATCATACAGTAAAGCTAACTTTTTGACTTTTTTATAGCAGCTTCTCTGGCTTAGATAGTCCTAAAATTGTCCAAAAGTCCTGTCAATATGGCTGGGATTTTTTTTTTTTTTTTTTTTTTTTTTTTTTTTTAGGTAAATGACATGTGAACCTTTGTAAACAGTGAAAATGATAACTGCTCAACACAATTATGCCTGATGTTCATTTCCAAATACATTTTATTATCAGTAAAGTTTAGTAAATATCAGTAAAGTATCAGTAAATGCTTTGATGCTCTCATGAGGTGCTGTTCAAATAAAAGGCTGTGACAACATAATTCTAGAATCCAATTTAACACACAGGCAACTTACCTGACTTTTTATTCAGTTTCTCATTATACACTTAGCATATAGTTAGCTAATAAATGTTTTGGGGTAAATTTATTTAATGGAGGAGTGGATTTTCAGTAATTAAATCACTTCTTCACATCATCATAAAATACAAACCTTGCCCCACTTAAATTTATTCTGTGTTTTGAAATATTTAGAACAATGGTTTTATAAAAATACTATACTTCTGTTACTCATTCTCTGCATTTTATGTGAAACACATGGCAGAATATATGTTTCATACATTTCCCCACTAGAATGTGTAGACTGTGTCCATGTGAAAACACTTATTTATGACTAAATTAGATTATATTAACTGTCAAATCAATTAGAAGCTCTGGTTGTATATTAAGAGGATATCTTTCCTTGACCTTTGAAACAGCAGCATCCTTAAATGAGTTACATTCATAATATAGTTACATTGGCATAAAATGATGTCTTCAGTTTTGAGAAGACAAATTTTGCCTGTTGCTGATGTTTTTACAAGGTCATATGATCTATAGTCATTATTTGGCAGGTTTATATCTCTTTCTCTCTTTCTGACTGTCAGATAATAGATTACTGTTGTGTGTTTCCCCTGGCCACTCTACCCTCCCCTCCACAACTGGACAGGGTAGAGGAAGCACTATAAAAGGCTCATGAATTGAGACAAGTTTTGCTCCTGGTTGTTGGTGTTCCATAAATCATGCCTCCAGAGGTCATGCAAGCATAACTTATTGAAAGTAGTTAGGACAAAAAGCAATCACTGCTTTTAAAATTTGTTAACAGGTAGTTTTAAAAGCAGAAACTATTATTGCTATTGAAATCTGTCACTCTTAAGTAGACAAGAAAGGAAAAAGGGAGGGCTAAGAGATGGGTTGGACTTACCCTCCATCATGTTAAGTCCCTATTTTTTGTAGTGTAGTGCTGTTTTATGCATTCTCCCTTCTCCCTTACATTGATTCAGCATAATAGACAAGCACAAAATAAGACACATTTTCTTTTCTAGTTTTAACTGAACCATCAATGTGTCAGAGATTGTGTATGTCTTAAAGAATTCTTCATATTTAACATTTGTAATATTTAAACATGAAATGTACTATCTGGAAAAGGTACAGTCCCCCTTCTATGATGTTTCCTTATCTGTCTTTTTTGCCTACTTCTAAGACTGAAGACCGTATTTGAATTAGGAAAACATTATTTATGGGAAAAAAATGCTTCTTTTATGCTCCTTTTCTTTATACTTATTCTCAAATAAGAGTTTTATGAAAATTGCATCAATTTTGGTAGACTGCAGCTGAGTGCAGTTAACAGGTAACTACATTAAAAAATAAAAAGCCAGTAGTTTTCAAATATGGGCTCTTAGTTGTTATTGAGTGAATAATGTTTGTATTCCATTTGTTAGCATCTGTCATGCTTTTCCCTCATCTCCTATTTATCACTTTCAGAAGAAAAAACATAAAGAATTTGTTTCAGAAGAGCTTCAAATAAAGACATCTGCCTTCAAACAAAAGGAGACCAGCCAATAAGAACATTTTATCAAAGACCAATCTTTTTGTTGCTTCTAGTGTTGGGTTTTTTTTATATTTTCTCTTTTTTTTTAATGTGATTGGGGTTTTTAAAGTTTTTGTTCCACTTCTTTTGAATGAAATGTGACCTTTTGAATGCAGTTTGACGTTTTCTCACTTCTTAGGTAGTATTTTATTACTATGGCAAAATATACACGGCTCTCAGAATTATGAACTTAATTTTTTCTTCAAGGAGTAGAGAAAAAAAGTACAAGGTACTCTAAGAGACATTGATCTTACCTAACTTTATCTAGAAACTTAATATTTACTTTAAGGAGCAATTGATCTTGAAATAAAGATATTTTCTTTATTTTCTGGAGAGTAAGCCTACCATGATGAAGTAAAATGTAGATCTGTGCATAGGTAGAATTGTGTAGTAAGCTTACATGTTAGATTTTGCCCTCCTTATTTTAGCCTCTCTGTAAAATACATAGTTTGATAAAATTGTTGTGAAAAGATACCACTGGAGGCAGAAGCTGGGGTGAGAAGGTTTAAAAAAAATGTTGTTTTCCTAAACTCAGTAATATTTGAATTAATAATACATCACGTTGATAAGACAATTGGTCAAATTAGTACCAGTTTCAAAGAGATGTGGTTGCACAAGGTCAGAAGTCAGTTTGTGTGCAAAAGCGTGGGCATATATACAAATTAGGTTAAAATGTTAACAGCAAAAAGATAACATGGGTCTACTTATAGAAAATAATGCTGAAAATTATAATAAATGGGTTTGTTAAATCATAAGCTTTGGAGAAGAGTTAATGTTGTGAAAGTGATTTCAATACCACAGTTTAATTGCTTGCCACAGATGCTAGCAATGAATGTTCCAATTCCATTAGTTAGTTTATTCGAGAGGAAGTTGGGAATACGTCACTTTCTTTATTTCTGTATCAACTATACAACCTCAGGGAATGTGTGTGTACATAGTTGATTGTTTCTCTAATACATTCTTTAGGGTAATCTAATGATAAGTTTAAGAAAACAAACTTCACCTATGCTATATTCTTTTTTTTTTTTTTTTTGGGTTTGGGTATTGTACCCTGATGTGGGGGAGGAATAGGGAGGACTTGATTATGACTGAAGGGTAGAAAGCCAGTTCAAAATTTCTTCTGAATGTGAAACACTTTTTAATGTGTTGGGGAAAAGGAATTACAAATCAATTAAATACTGATCACATTTTCTCTTCCAGTGACTATGGTCATCAAAAATGCAAGCTCAGTAGACGTCAGAATTTGGGTTTCAGACAGCACACACAATTAGATTTTTTTTGCCAAAATTGCAATCTGAGACTAATCACTATTCCTGCTACGTGACTGATCTCTTTGCAATATATTATCACCTGCATGGATACAGAGATCACAGACTTTCAGTCAGACTAATGAAAGGCTGTGGTGTCTAAGCAGTAAATCCTAATGTAGATTATTCATAATAGAAATGATTAGCCATATGTTTCAAGGAAGAACTGGTCTAGAGTTTCTTGAAAATCCTTAAGTCAGCTGCATCTTATTGCTGAGAAGAAAATAATCTTTGTCTGAGAGTACAGAAATCTGAGGGATTTAATATAGTCTTTCTTCCTGAGTTGGTTGAGCAGCTGGCTTGACTAACACATAATGAATAATTTAGTCCATAAGCAACACAAATATTGAATTTCATATACTGAATATTTTTTTCTTACTACAGAAAAATGCCTGGAAATCTCTGAGCTAAAAAAACTTTACTGGACTCATTAATTAAACATGAATAAGAAAAAAAGAATTTAAAACACATCCAGAATCTTCAATGAGCTGAAAAAAGATGGTCAAAACCAAAATGGGACATGCTAAATTTGAAGTATTATTAATTGTAGTTTTGCAATTTTCATTATTTTATTTCTAAGACAAAATATTGGAATGATTGTTTTAAAAGCTAGAAAAACCTCAAAATGATAAATTATAAATAAGCCTTTAAAAAAAATTTAATGTAAGGCTTCTGATTACAAGTTGAGTGAGTAAAGCAGATGGTTATGTTGGATTTCGCTCAAAACATTCCATTCCTGGCAAAACAAAAAGGTCTTTTAGTAATATTGCAAAGGTTCAAATAGATAAAATGTGATTTAGAAATGGAGTTGAAACTTCAGCTACATAGAGGATCAGTTTGAAACCTTCTGTTCTCTACATTTAGAAGTCCCAAAAAAAGTTAACAACTCTCATAGTCTTTTCATACTTCAAAAACTAAAGAGGAGACTGAGGGAATGTTTAAGTGCTTTCATTTACTTTAGATAAAATCTACTTGCAAATTTGGATCTGTATACTAAATGACACTATTGGTAATGACTCAGAGTACAAAGATTGGAAGAAAATAATTTTATGGCAGCAGTACATTTTACTTTCAATATATAATAATGTAAAAGAAAGAGTTAAGTGATAAATATAATTGCTTTAAATTCACAATTATACGATTCTTCATGTTGTACCTTCTGTTATGCAAAATTAAGGGGGTTTTTTGTGTACAAAACTGTCCCAATTTTTAAATTAATACATAATTTCTGATGCCTTTTTATGAGGGCTATTCAAAATTTTAGTCTGAACTTTTAAAGGCTTTAAAATTTATTCTTGTTCTCTGAGTATAATTCTTCAACACTGTAATAATTTATGCTTAATATATAGTCCCAAATATTGTCTCACATGAACAGTGCAAACATGCTGCTCTTGTCATTCCCCCCATACTCTTAGGATTTTTTAATTAATACTTTAGTATGGATAAAAATAAGATTTTCTGTATATTTTCCTTATTTGAAAAATATTATTGATGACTGAAATATCTTGCTGATTTTACTTTTTTTACTTTATTTTTCTGAATAGTTAATAATATTGCTACTGGAAACCGCTTACATTTCTGATGTAAGAATGTAAATTAATACCTTGCATTGTCAAGAAAACCATAATGCTCTCTTTCTAAAAATCTGTTCTTTTCAAGAATAAATGTTAAGCAGAATATTTACTTAATATTGAATTAGCAAAATTTAAAATGATATTGTAAGGAGCAAACCATATTTTAATTCACTTCCCCAGTACCTTTCTGTGATTAATTTCATAATTATCTTTCATTTTTTCCTTGAGCAAAGGAAGAAGGTTAATTTAGAACTAATCCATAGTATTGGATAATTTTGGATTCTGACATAATTTCATCCACTTTTGCAAGCATGTAAGCACCTTCACACAAAAAGTATCTAGTTTGGATGCAATATGCAGTATGGGTGTTTAAGATTGGAAAAGCTGGTGGTGTGGTTTAACCCCAGCCAGCAGCTCAGCCTCACACATATGTTTGCTCAGCCTCCACCCCTGGAGGGATGGGGAAGAAAATCAGAAGAGTAAAAGTGAGGAAACTCATCGATTGAGATGAAGACAGATTAATAGGTGAAGGAAAAGCCATGTGCATGAACAGTGGAAGGAGTTTTACACCAAGCAGGTGTTCAGCCATCTCCAGGAAAGCAGGGCTCCATTTCATGAGACAGTGATTTGGAAAGACAGACGCCATCACTCCCAATCTCCCACCATTCTTCCTTTTTCCCCCAGATTTTTATGCTGAGCATGAAACACCAAATGATCTGGAATATCCCTTGAGACAATTGGAGTCAGCTGTCCCAGCTGTGTCCTCTCCCAATGTCTTGTGTGTGGTGTGGAGTGAGAGGCAGAAAAGCCTTGATTCTAACTAAGCCCTGCTCAGCAATAGCAAAAACATCCCTGTGTTATCAACACTGTTTTCAGCACAAATCCAGAACACAGCCCCATACCAGCTATGAAGAAATATAACTCTATCCCAGCCAAGACCAACAAACTGGTAGGAAAATATGCTGTAAATTTTCACCTGAAACAGGAGAAAAAAGGAAACCTGTTCCAGCATGTCACAATTAAACCAAAAAAAACCCCAATAATTAAATTACTTAGCTCACTATTATGCCTATCCCATAAGTTCAAAGGTTTTTAATGAAGAAGTTTAAATACATTAAACAATAGTCTTTATAACAAGAGAAGTGTTATCCAACAGAAGTAGCTCAAAGTATATTGCTTTTGTAAAAAACGAAGTATCACTTCTTGGAGGTCTTTTTTTTCTTTCATGTTTGCAGTGAAACATAAATAGCCTGACTGATATTTCTTAAAATGGGTATGTTTATATAAGGTTTTTATCAGAATGGCAGTTAATTAAGTTGAAATTTGCAGTTTGCTATAGTATTACAGGCATTTCCTGCAATTGTCTCATAGTCAGAAAATACAAAATATCAAACTATTTATTCCTTTTACCACATTAATCAATAGAAATATTTGCATTCGTATGGCAATATTATGATGTAGGAATCATGACCCCTAACAGCTTTAAAGAGATAAAAAATTCTTCTAATTGGAACTTTGTCCATAGAAACACAGCATTTCCCAACAGCTAGAGCACCATGAGCATTATGAGACTTTGAAAGTATACTGAGAACTATTTTTGTAGAAAGTTTCAAAGCAGTATTTTTATTCTTTTCAGAAACTCATACAAACCTTTTATTTGCTTTTCATTTTAATCTGTATAGAGAACAATCATGACCTTACATTTCAGAAGTCTGTTCTTTCCTGGTAGCTGCATTACTGTGATCATCAACAGTAACCAGCTGTAACAAATCTGTACATGGAAGACTCTTTAAAGGACAATGATGGCTAATCACACATCTCTCATGAAAAACATTCAAAATGCAAACTTTAGGTCATTATTTCTTCAGATTTTTGTTTCATATGGTAATGTGATTCTCTGACTCAAGGTTGTCAAGTAACTTGGGATATATTTTGGATCAAGGAAGAGACTTGTGGACTTGGTTAAATGAAATGTGCCATGGAAATCCATGTTTCATTTATTCACAGTGCATTTAAAGGACTTTTAACTTTTCATTCTTCTGTTATAATTATTAATACTATTAAGATAATTCTAATCCTCTATTCCATATGACATTGGCATGTAAGTTTCTAAGGGCACAGAACTCTTTAGGGCTTTTCAGAGGAATAATGCATCTAGATACTGGGAAAATTTTTAGAGAACTGGAAGTTGTTTTCTGCCTCTGAAAAAATTAATGTGTTTGGGTATGAAATTTAATCCTAATCAGTAGTGTACAGAATAGTTATATGTCGTTAAGGTCTATTCAAGATTCTTAATCATAATAAACACTTGTGAACGGATACACACCACATAATGCATAATTTTGAATGATGCTGTCCCTCTTTTGGAAACATTTATCTCGTCAATTTCAGATCAAAACTTTTGCATGTGCTTAGTATTGAATTTTGGCATGCAGGGAGTACTTTCTCACTTTATTCACTTTTATAGCCCTGATATCTGTCCTGGAGGAAATACCCAGGTTTATTCTTTTTAGTGGTAGGAATCCAGTGGTGTTTCATTGTCTCCCCTTTTGGATATTTACTGTGTCTGAGTATCAAGATGGAATCTGAGGTTATTTCATCCTGACTGAGTGAATATTGTCACACCTTGCAGTTTTCACAAGGTAGAAAGCTCTGTCTAAATAATCAAGGGGTGTTCTGTGCCTCTTCAGGAGTATGAGGTCACTATGAAAGCTTTGGTGAGGCAGCTCTTTGCCTCTTCCATTGCCTTGTAGTCTCTTCCAAGAGTGGAGTAAAGGAAAGAAGTAGTAATTTTCTTTCCAGGTAGGTGGTATCCCCTTTTTGCCTAGTAGTGGTTGAATTTCATCATAGATGGCACATGTCGATTGGGGTAGAAAGGGACCGGTTCCATCTCTCAGATGATCGTTAATGTAGAATATTAACGTGTGCGATTTTGCTTAACGTCATTCAAACCAAGTATTCAGATTCCCACAATCATAGCTGCGAATCACTGGGATAACAGAGGGGCTGGGAAAGATCTGTCAGGAAGCAGCTAATGCAGAGCTGCTCCTCAAGGAAGGAAGGAGGGAACTGAGGGTAAGAGCAAGGCAGGCAGCAGTCGGTGCAGTCCTGTGGTGGACCCATTGTGAGTCTCTGAACTGGTACCAAACTACTCCTTTTGTGCTCATTAGAATTGACTATTCTTTTGGCTGAACTTGAGTGCTTTACTCCAGATCTCAAATTGAATGTGCTTCACTGAGCTGAAACAGGCCTGCTCTCTGCAGTGTGGTGCTGAAAGTCATTCAGAAGTACATTTAAGAAAGGAGTTTTGGGGGGTTTTAACTGGGAAAAATGAGAAACATGATGGCACAAAGTTGCAAAAATTCTCAGGATATTGCTAATCTGAGAAGTCCTAGCAATGGTAAAGTTAACTGTGCTGGCATAGCACTGATATTGTAGTCTTTTGAGAAGCTGCAACTCTGTGAAATTTCCACGTTACAAAGCCCAGCAATATTAATTTAATATTAGATACAATTCTCTCTTAATGAAGTATGTCACAGACATGGAAGAGCAAGCTGAACATAATATGGTTTCCAGGGAAACATCCTTATTAACTGAATTTCCTGATCAAGTGCATCCTGATTTAATAAAAATATATTGATTGTTTTGACATAATCAGGAAAGATAACTATGGACTAGAAAATCCTTGAAATAGATTATTAAAATTTAGACAACATGAAACAGCTTTATATAACTTCTGGTTTCTAAATAGTAGCTTCAATTTAAATTAGTTTTTTTTATTATTCACAAGTTCTAGCCTTTAAGAGGTTCAGAAGTACAGTGTTATCACAAGTTAGCCTGTGTTCAAAAAAAAGTGAATAGGAGGGAGGAATGAATAATTTATTTTTTAAGGGAAATGAACAAATGTTTCTGTCTGCTTTAAAACTTTTATTTATATTTTCTCAGTTATTCTTTTCCATTTTCTATTCATTTTAAGGTGAATTTCTAACTTGCAAGAAAAAGAGATTCAGCTTTTATTTGTGGTTGGTGAATTAAGTCTCAGAATTTTGAGACAGAACAGTGTTCATGGGTTATTTCTTCTTTATTTGAAACACCTGGCAGCTCAGTTGAAAGATTTTGAAGATAAGTATTTGCTTTAGGAGCCTAAGCATCTTTGGGTAAAGGAGTAGCAGTCTAACAAGAAGTCACCAATATTATTGTTGGACTTTGATCCTTACTGATATAATAAGCTTGCCATAAAAACCTTTGTCATCAATTTCATTAATTCCATTAAGCATTAGAAAGTCTATGTAACTTAATATTGCCTCAAATTTGTGCAGAGAAAACTGGTAATTTGATTTCTGAGCTCTCTTGTGCCTGTATTCTGTTTAGTTTATGTTGACAGAGTACTCTGGTTCTGTAGTCCTAAACGTATGTTAAATCATTTTGCAAGAGAAAGCATCATCCTGCCTAAAATCTGGACATGATTTGTCTTCAGACCTTTGATTTTCTAATCTGCTGAGCAGTGTGCTGAACAATGTAAAGAAAAAAAATCACAGAAAGAATATATGAAAAATCTTAAGATTATGAGATAAAAATTAACTTAGTGTTATGATATATGCCTATCACCCCTGTTTATAAGCATACTTTTAATATTCTTATTTAGTAACATTAATTGAATAATAACCAGAACAGGCACACAAGAATACACAGAAACCATTATCACAGAATCACAGAATCAAAGAACCACAGAATCAAAAAATGGTTTGGGTTGTCAGGAACCTCAAAGATCATCTCGTTCCAACCTCCCTGCCATAGGCAGGTGCACCTTCCACTTGATGAGGTGGCTCAAAACCCCATTCAGCCTGGCTTTGAACACCTCCAGGGGTGGGGCACCCACAATTTCCCTGGGCAACCTGTTCCAGTGCCTCACCACTCTCACAGTAAAAAAAATTCTCCATATTTCTATATTAAACCTATTCTCTTTCAATTTGAAACCATTCTCCCTCGTCCTTTCACTACATGTTCTTGTAAATAGTTGTGCCCCTTCATTCCTGTAAATTCCCTTGAGATACAGGAAGGCTGCAATTAGATCACTCCAAAACCTTATCTTTTCCAGGCTGAATAATGCCAATTCTCTCGGCCTTTCCTCATAGTGGAGCTATTTCATCCCTCTGATCATCTTGGTGGCCCTCCCCTGGACTCGCTCCAACAGGTCCATGTCCTTCCTGTGCTGGGACCCCAGAGCTGGATTTTGCCCTGCAGGTGGGGTCTCACCAGAGCAGAGCAGAGGGGCAGAATCCCCTCCCTGGCCCTGCTGGCCACTGTGCTTTGGATGCAGCCTAGGACATGTTTGGCTCCCTGGGCTGTGAGTGCACATTGCTGGGTCATGTCCAGCCTCTCACCCACCAGCACACCCAAGTCTTTCTCAGCAGGGCTGCTCTTGATCTGCTCATCCCCCAGCCTGTGTTGATACTGGGGGCTGTAACACATATTGCTTTCCTTTCAACCATAGACTCATTTCATGACTGATGACTAAAATCAGAAGCAGACAACAACTGTCTACATGTACCAGCTGTTAATATTTTAGATGTCACAGAAAACATGTTATCTGCCAAAGCCTGACAGGTTGACAAAGGACATTCAAGCATTCTTCTGTAGCCATTGAAGTCCAGATGAAATAGCTGAGTTCTTAAAAGGAATCTAGCTTCCTGTCTTTAGGCAACTGCAAAACAATTTGCATATGTTTACATATATATGTCTGTGGGAAGATACATCCTCAGACTTCAGGAATGAAATTCTCCTGCTTCCTGGCCTTTAGCTGATTCTCTGAATATTATTTGGTCTCCCAGATAGATGTTCTGTGATACGTAGAAATTTACCACAGTGTACAGATATGCTGTTCTATGTAATTAAATACTGCTCTAATTTGGATGCCTTAGGTCATCTGAGATATGTACATGGGTTTAGCAGATATGGCACAAAATCTGCATGAGCGTTGCTCTCTTCTGGCCGGACATCAGTGAGATCACAGAATCAAAGATCATTCAGGTGGGAGGAGACCTCAGGAGTTCTATGATCCTACTCCTGTTCAAAGTTAGGCCAGCTGTGAGGTTAACTCAGATTGTGTAATTCAATGGGATCTTGAGAACTTACATGGTGATTTATGCCATCTCAGAAACTGGTACATACATATATACAGGCAAGCAAATCAAACACTTAACATTTACAACATGCAGCCTTCTTTGGAAACATAATAGAATATTCTTTCACCTGTATACACTGAGCACTGCTGCTTTTGGAGTGGGGCATTATTTTGGTTTGGTTTTAAAAATAAGGGATGTTCCTGCAAAGAGATGCTTCTGTGTCCTTTCAGTGTTTTGCTGGAAACCATTAAAAATAAGTCAGCCTACATGACAATATTTAGTTTTCTTCAATGCCTTCAGTAAAAGATTAGTAAGATTGTAGTCTCAAGAGCTGGTGAAACAATGGCCTTAAAATCCTTTAAAAATCAATTAACTATTTAATTTTCTCTCTGTGTTCTAAATAAAAATAGTCCTGCAATACCATGTGTTCTAGCATGAAGAAATGTACTTATGACATCCATTCGTGTTTGTCTCTCATTGCATTGTATTGTTTTTCTAGGAATTCCTAGGATTTTTTTATTCACTTATTGTCATTCACAGATATTGGCTGACCTGGAAAATCATGCACTTTTTAAGGATGACCTAGAATGCCAGAAGCTTATTCTGGAAGCCATGAAATATCATCTATTACCAGAAAGAAGAACTCTTATGCAAAGTCCAAGAACTAAGCCTAGAAAATCTACAGTTGGAACACTTTATGCTGTTGGAGGAATGGATAACAACAAAGGTATTATAGGATATTTGTTGCTTTATGAATTATGCTTCACATTTTCTTTATCAGAAAATGGTGAAATAACTTTCTATTCCAAGATTGGTGGGGGGATGTCTGAATCAGTCAAGAAACATTGCCAAGACTTTTGGTCCAATGAAAATCTGCTGATATTTAAGGAAAAGCATAATACAGTTAGAGAAAAGAAAGTGAGTTTTGAGTTCATTCTTTATTCAAAATTATTATAATTTTCAGAAAGAAATTTAACAAAAAAAAATGTAATGATAGCTTAGTTATAGATTTCTAGAAATTATTTTTCCTTTGTAAGTCAAATACTTCTCTGTTTTTTTAACCTATCATAAAAGGCAGTCTGGTATGCAGTGTATTCGATCCTTCAATAATTGTCTAAAATATTATGGATGATTCATGGATCTTCCAATGCAGAAATTTGTAAGTCTTCTAGAGAAAGAAGATAACTAGCTTCAACTAGATTCCTAGTTTTTCAGCTGATGAAGGAAGGTGAAATTGCCCCCATTTTTCTGTGAAGTAGGAAGAAGTGGAAATTTTATTAAAGAATTTTGGTTTTATTTGTTAATAAAATAAAATATAATAATAATAATAATAATAATAATAATAATAATAATAATAATAATAATAATAATAATAATAATAAATATTGTTGTTGGGAATAAGAGTTATCATCATAGGTTGCACTTTCATTTCTGGTAAGTTTAATCCACTGATTTCTTGAATGGAATGAACCAAAATATTTGAACTAAAAGCTAGCTATATTATAAGCTTATATATTCAAAATCTTTATTAGTTATTTTCTGATATTCACTAACAATTCCACAACATTTAAATTTTCATGTCTATATTTAGACAGAAGACTATGCCTCCAGAAACACCAGTTTTAATATAAAATAAACTGTATTTCAAAAAGTATATTATAAAATTATATCTTTATTATTTCACAACTCTGTGTCTAGATGCTGTTGTAGCAGTTGTTTCACTAAATAGCTGTGGCAATATTGTTTGCAAAATGCCATGGCATGTTCTTCCCATCAAGTTACACCAGTGATTAGAATGTATGACATCTGTGCCTGTGTGAAAAATAAATGGGTAACATCAAGAGAAGCATGACAAGCAAGTTGAGGCAGCTTCATGGTAATGGCATGAAGCTGAGTCGGGGGAGGTTTAGATCAAATATCAGGAAAAGGTTTTCCACCCAAAGGGTGATTGGTTACTGGAAGAATCTCCCCAGGGAAGTGGTCACAGCACAGTCTGAGTTCAAGAAGTGCTTGAAAAATGCTCTCACGCACATGGTGTGACTCTTGGAGATGTCCTGTGCAGGGCCAGGAGTTGGACTCAATGGTCCTTGGGGGTCCCTTCCAACTCAGCATAACCTGTGACTGTGTGATTTTGCCCTTCTACTTGGCTTTCTTGAGGTCCCCACATGGGGTATTGCATCCATCTCTGGGATCCCATAATGACACGGAGCTTCTGGAGCAAGTCTAGAGGAGAGTCACAAAGTTGATCAGAGGGCTGGAGCAGTTCTTCTATGAGGGCAGGATGAGACAGATTTGATTGTTCAGCACGGAGGGAAAAAAGGCTCAAGGGAGACCTTATAATAATCCGTCTTCCAATACCTAAAGGGGCCTACAAGAAACTAGAGACAGTTTTTACAAGGGCATGTAGTCATAGAACAAGGGGCAATGACTTTAAACTGAGGTCATAGGTTTAGATTAGGTATTAGGAAGTAATTTGTTACTGGGGGTAGTGGTGAGACACTGGCACAGGTTGCCCAGAGAAGTTGTCCTGTGCCTGGAAGCGTTCAAGGCCAGGCTGGATGAGGCTTTGAGCAATGTGGTCTAGTGAAAGGCGTCCCATCCCATGGCACAGGGGTTGGAACTAGATGATCTTTTGGGCTGGAAGGTCCCTTCAAACCCAAACTGTTAAATGATTCTATGACAATACAAAATTGTTGATGAAAGAACCAATACATATATATATTCTCAAAGTAGCTGCAGATTATTTTTGTCCTTTTAACATTTATAAACAATTGTGTAGCTAAATGTTTGGCATGGATATGCACAGAACATTGTCTTTGGATAATAAAATACAAATTTCCTCTTACTTAGGACAAATTACAATAAACACAAGCATTCAGGTAGGAAATGACAATAAACCAAATTTGGATGCAGCTGTATTTGTTCTCATTTACTAATAATATCTGTTCCTCAATAAAAATACAGAAATATTTAGGAAGACAGCACAAATCATAGCACCATTACCACATCAACACACAGCCTAATTTGTGGATTCAGGTCAGGAAGAAGCAGTTCATTTCTGTAGCAGCAGGAGAAAACACAGAGCAACAGAGGTTCAGCCCTCTGTAGATGCAATCTCTGACTGAAAACTACCAGGACTTTTATGAATTTACAGCAGATAAAAACTGCTTTGAGAAAGGGCCTGGTATGGCAAAGGAGCATCTGCATAGCTGGAGCCTGTGTTGGAGCTGATGCAATATGTATTCCCAGGAACCCAGGCTCTGCAGCTGTGCCGTCTCAGCTCGCATCTGTTCAGCTCATCCCTCTTGTCATCCTGCTGTGTTCTTGACTAGCTTTTATGCCCAGTGAGTCTTGTTTCCACACGTCTGTTCAGGAGACCTGAGTGCTGTTTGCCTGCTTTGAAGAGTCACTGAGTTCATAAAGCAAGCCTGGGCTGGGAGATGATGCTGATACTGTATTATCACTCCTCAATAATTAATAATGTATCTTTTCCCCCACAACTTTCTTCACTGAAAGGCTAATATGGATGGTATGGATGGTTGCAATTCACAATGATGTACTTTTAATACTTCCTGATGTTTGCTACCAAATGTGAAGCCATTGCAAATAATTGGATGAGCTAGACAAATTAGCAATTTATTAACTAGGATATAAAATAGTGGCTAAGTGCAAATATTATGAAAGCATTTGAAGGTTATATGGCTCATCACATAAAAAGTAGCCTAGCATGCTAAGTTTGTTTTGAAATCTCTTCTATAATTATCTTCCTTTCAATAAAAATGAAGTGATAATTAAACTCCAGCAAACAGCAACGGGAATTTTGCCTGGTGTGAAAAATTAATGCAGCATAGTACTAAATGGATAGAGAGGAAAGTATCAAAGTTAGATAAATTCGTAATTTTAATTTCCTAGATGAAATAAAAGAATTTAAATATCTGTTTCCACACACCTTTGCTTATTTATTAATTTAATTTTGAAGGCACATATAAAAAACACATTTTCTCAGTATGTCTGCATTAATGGAATGGGATGCATTAATAGATTGGGGGTATGTGCTTCTGACAATGTTCTATTCACTTTACCATTAATATCATCGCATTGACTTCTCTAATTAGTATTGGTAAGATTTAATCATCTAATAGTAGACAAATATAGAGGAGGATGATAGACTGAAATAAATGAGTAATTGCAGGAAGTGTACATACAACAATTTTTAGGAATGAGTAAGCACTGACTTCCTGCAGCCATCCTGGAATCCCAAATATAGAGCAGAAGCCAAGTGGTAGAACATGATGTACGTGGTCTATGTTAGATGGTGCTATGGAAAATCATGAGCACGAAAATACACAGCAAGCAAAGATTGGTATCAATAGTCAAGCAGTGTTGTAGTGAAGTCAGAATGCTGATTAATTTCTTCTGAGGTGTTCTGGCCTGTCTCACTAGGTAGCAGTTAGAATAATAATAAGGGACAAGGAGAATTTTTGCAGAAACAGAAAACAAAGGTGTTACAGTAAACATGATCCAAAACCACTGGTATGTATTACTTTTGGAATAGTTCTAGACTAGTTCCTCAAAGGCCTAGATTAGTTCCCTGTTTACTGAATCACAGTCTTTAAGTAAATACAAGGGGAAAAAAAAAGTTGCATGAGCAAGAAACTCTTCCATAAAAATGTGGCAGGTCATTTTAAAAAGTGATGGACTAGTGAATTTACTGAAGCACTGGTATTAAATGTCTGTTTTTCATTAACTTTGTGACTAGATATAAAACCTGCTGTAAAAAGTGCCCTCGTGGTAAACAGGTAAGGTTCATCATTAGTCTGTATCAGGCAATAATAAAAGTTCTTTTATTATTGTAGAGATACTTTTTAGAAAGATCTTTGCTATTGCCTCAGATATATTTAAAAAATTAACCTTTTGGAAGATGAAATTGAGGCCTCCAGTCATTCTTCCTTATATACTCATGTTGCATATTTTTCCTTTTCTTTAATGTATTTTAAATCATTGCAATAATCCTTTTTGCTTCACAAATATGGCTTATCAAATGTGGTTTATTACTTATATATAATTATTTCACAGGAATGGCATATAGCTTAGCTGCATGAAGTTATTCATTCTAGTGAATTTTGGAGATGTCCTTGTTTTTCTGGGCTTTTTGAGTTTTGGTTTTGTTTTTTGTTTTGTTTGATTTTGTTTCTAGCTAGACATTTCTCAAAACATTTCAGTTAAACTTTATTTATTTTAATTTTATATTTTTCATTCTCTTATAGGCCTATTTCTTTTAAATTATAAAAGAAATATTCAAAAACCTGTTGTAAATACTATTTAAAAAGGCAAAAATATGGAAAGATCATGTTTTTCCTCTTAGGTAATTCTTATAGCATCTTGAAATATGTGTCTGAGTTGTCTGTGACTTGAATCTGCCTCTTTCCTCTTCAGTTTAGTGGGAATTGGTTTAAAAAAAAAAAGAAAGAAAGAAAGTAAAATCCATCAAGATTGTTATATGGCATTTTGCAAGTTGTAGAAATTGCTACAAACCACTTTGTCTTCACATACATAAAACAATTGACAGCATTCATTATCTATCCATTTGATGCACAAAACTATCTTGAGTAAGCATCTTATCTTCATCTTACTTGCATTTTCATTCAAAATATACAATGTACAGTAACTGTGTTTAATTTTCAGAATGTGAGTGCTTAAAGTCCTGTATTTGTATAGTATACAAACAGCAAAATCTACCTAAGACATAGAGTATTTTCCTTTAAAAGAAAGAAAAGTCTGAAGTGTTTATTACTGAATATTTCTCCCTGATGTGCGTTTTGAAAAGTTTTATGTAAATGTGCCTACTGTGTAAGTATATTTATGAATGTATATATATCAGCCCTGGTCTGACTCCAGGAGCAGCCCCTGTCAAGCAGGAACAGAAACAAACCTGCTGTTGTTACCCATTGCATAAATAGATGTTCACAAAAGAACTGGGAAGTGAGAAATTGGTGGTCCTTCTTGCGGTCCTACTCTTTTTATTGATAACATCACATATATGTCATTACTGCTCCTCAGTATGAGCTTCTTCTGCCTTTGGTGCTAATTTGTTTTCACCTGTGTTTCCATGAGGCCATTTGTTATCTTAAAGAGCCATGTAGTCATAGCCTTAAAATACCCCAGGAGTACAGTAAGCCAAAATAAATTGTGCTTCTGACATTCCAAGCAGCTGTCTGTATACCACTTTTTACTTAGATATCTACACTTTTTCTCCGAAATCTTGTCTGCTTTATTTAAGTAGTAGTTCTATATCAGCCAAACAACTGCAGTGTTTTAAAGTATCAGAAGTGTGTAATTTTACTGAGATAGATGTGAAGGAGCAGCTGAGGATACTGGAGTTGTTTAGGCTGCAGAAAAGGAGGCTCTGGAGAGATGTTATCACTCTGTACACTACCTGAAAGGAGGTTGTAGCAAGGTGGGAGTCAATGTCTTTTCCCTAGAAACAAGCAATACAATGAGAGAAAATGTCTGCAAATTTCACCAGGGAAGGCTTTGACTGGATATTAGGAAAAAATTTTCCACTGGAAGAGTTGTCAAGCATTGGAACAGGCTGCCCAGAGAAGTGGTTTAGTCTCCATCCCTGAAGATATTTGAGTCTATGATTTTGTGTTTACTCAGTTTCATGTAATATATTTCATTATTCGTTCTTATACTTTTTAGAATTAATTTTTTTCAAAAAATTGACACCTACAAATGTTTTTTTAAACACAAAAATATGTGTTGGCATTATCCAGTGTTTTCCCAGACATTCTCTAGCTAGCAATGGAAAACATTGGAAATGGAAAACAATTTACATAGAATCTAAAATGCACTAATAGAAAAATAACATTCCATTAGCTTTAGGTCAACACTGTACCAATAACCAACTCTGTTTTCCTTTTTCATACTTTCTGGAAGACTCAACAGGAAAATAATAATGGAATATATAAACAGGAACAACAACACAGAGAAGTATATTCTTTTTGGAGTAATCAAGATAGTGTAGTAATGTCATCATGGTGGGTTTTCCTGAGAAAATTAGAATATCAGAGTAAGTGACAGGCAGGCTATGTAGAAGGAATAAGTAAAATTTTCAGTGCCTGTATTGCAAATATGCATTGAAACTTACTTTTCTTCATCAGTTCCTTAAACAGAAAAGATGTAAGTTAGCTGTTAAAAAAAGAAAAAAGAAATCCACTGCTTTTTAAAACAGGAAACCACACAATGGATTTTGGAAGAATTAGTTTATCTTTTGCAGAAATTCATACTTTTTAATATAGCCCAAGAGTTCATTACTGAATATATGTTTGATAAACTAAAAGAGAGTCTGATTTTTAGTTTGATTCACATAATAATAACCAGAAAACAAAATTAACTGTTTCAAGAAATATATATATATTTATATATAGATAATATTTAGCTAGCAACAAAACATTCTGGAGAGAGAAGCCATAATTAATGAAACAACAGGAAGTAACCTCATGAAGTTAAACTTAGGAAAGCACAAAGTCCTGTGCCTGTTCCTATTCCTGAGAGGAACAACCCCTAGAACCCGTGTAATTTGAGGGCCACCCAGCTTGGCAGAAAAATGCCTGGGGTCATTTTGCCCCAAGCATCTTGTTCAGATATTTGGAAACAGCAAAACTGCACACACAGATTTGATCCCTGGTAGCAGATCTAGGGAGCAGAGAAAGCTGTACAGTGCAGCCACCTTCTCCATCCACTGTCTGCACCCTGGCAGACCTTGCATGGAAATTTTAAAGCATGTGCTGCTATCAAAGAGGAAGATATGAGGGGGTTATTTTTTGCCTGTTTTCATTTGCTTTTGGTTTCTCTTGAGGGCACTGAGAAAGATTTGCCTCAATACTCACTGCAGAGGTGAGTGATGTTCCCAGTGGATTTCCCCCCAGGCAGGTAGTACCATGAGAAGTCATTTTGCATACCTCACTACTAAGACAATGCAGTGCATCTCTGAGGACTGGGGCTATGTCAAGAATAAGGAAGCAATCTTTCCTGGGAAGTTATTGGAAAAATGATGGGCACTTTTTGGGTTTAAATACCCCTCTCTCCCTTCTCTTTTCAGTCATCAAATTGCTTACATCTTCCTCACTCTGGTCAGATCTCACTGGAAATACTGGTCAGTCCTTTAACAGCATTTCAGACAGGTGATGAAAGGACTGGAGCATCTCTCCTGTGAAGAAAGGCTGAGAGATTTGGGACTGTTCAGCTCAGAGAAGAGATGACCTCCAGAGGTCCCTTCCAACCTCAACTCTTCTGTGATTCTGCAACATGTTAATGTAATTGTAGAGTAAAAGTAGAGCTTGGCTAATTACTTCACCAGAGGAATATGAAATACACTGGCTAATCACTAATGAGATAATTAAATGTATAAAGCACACTAAAATTCTCTTCTCGTCCAGTTCTTATAAGTATTAACATGATTACTTCCTTCTTTTCACTCCTATGATTTTCAATAAGTTCCAAAACATTCAGTCTCATAGGCTAATTAGTAGTTAAAGTGCTTTGATTTAGCAGTGCATTTCAGAATAGAAAAAAAACCTAACTGTATTTTAACACCATCTGGTACTTTTACGGTACTTATTTTATATCACTAAATTTCTGGCTTTTTTTTTCAGTGTAATTATCTTCTGAAGCTGCTGATTCAGTTGCAGTCTGAAATGAAAAGAAGATCCTGAAGTGATCTATTCTGAAGCCTCCATGGCTTCAAATGTAGGAGAGGAGCCCAAGTTATCACATACAGGATAAATTTTATCATCCCACAAACTTTCCTTGTCGATCTGTTTCCCTGGAATTCACACCTGTTGGTAGAAACTATGGGATACTGCAGACAGCGCAAGAGGCTTCTGCATCACAGATGTGTTGGGGGGATTATTATCCCAAGAACAACCCTCTGTTCCTGCTCGTTACTTCCCTGCAACTTATTCTATTGTCTGACATTTTCAAGTATCTTTTCACTTATTAAAATGCACATTAAAAAAAAAAAGAAAACTTTGTATGTGATCTAGAGAAGACACATGCCTATCAGATGAATAATGTAGAGAATTTCTATACTATCAGAAACCTTATCTTTTTTTGTACACTAGTGAATTTCTGTTCACTGACCACCAAAGTTTCATTAATGGTTGTCACCTAATGGTATTGGCTTTAGAGTAAACCACCACAAATTCTGAGTCTTGTTCTGGAAACAGTTCAGTGCTCAATAGGCAGTGAGGATAAGGCTTAAAAAAAGGTGACATCTCCCAGTGCAGTTCTTCAGCTCCATCTAGCACCTTCAGCCATATCACAAATCTCCTTGCCAAATTCTAGGAAATGCTCCAAAAGTCTCTGTGTTCAAGCACAAGAACATCTAAATAACCTTCAGTAGAGCTTTCACCTTATTTTTAACACTCTGAACTGGAAAACAAAATAAACACAATTATCTTTTTGAACCTTTGATGGCACCATATAAAATTCAATCGGTATTATCTGCATCCTACCCATGAGGTTAGGATCCTTTTCAGCAGGTTTACCTTAGAGTGAAGTCATTTCATCTCAACAGAATCTCACAGGAACTGAGCTAAGGGCTAAGCAGTGTGGATGAGCATCTCTATAGCTAAAATGAAAAATAATGAAAGAAGGCTGGGGGTAATGGGAAACTGGTACTTTTGCAGCAGTTGCAGCACCAAACTGCTCAGTTCACATTGTTTAAACCAAATCATGATCAAAGTAGCTTATTGATTTAGTTATGGTACATAACAAAGTGTCAATCAGATGAACCATGTGCTTAGAATCAATATCAGTCAAGTAGTAGATAAACTGCAATACTAGACACTTGCAAAATATGAATTTACAACTTTAAATTTCTTAACATTCTTCTTGAGCAAATCCCTCAAGGTTCTAGTCACAGACACACATGTATTCAGACATACAAACACAGATACACAGCTTGTGTCAGTCACTGTCAGCTGCTCCCAATTGGTGGGAGCTCCAGTGGTTGCACACCCATCCTGCAGAATATGTAGTTCCCCTAGCATTTGCTTTTGTCCACATGTAGAACTTTCATTTTTATTGTTAACACATTATTTGCGCAATTTTCAGTGGGAACAGAACTGTTTTTAAAGAAGTCACGAATTTGTTGCTGAGCAAAGGTAGAGTATCATACTGCATCATATTAATAAAAGGAACATTTGTACTTTTTAGACTGCATAAAAATATAAAATAAACCATGAATGTTTTATGTAATAACAGATAACACTATATAATAAAAGAAGTGCACAACATCAAAGACATTGCCTAAAATCACTGTTGAAAAGCTGTCAGTTCTGATACTCTCAAAAATATATAGATTAATGGAAAAAATTGTATTGGTTTTAGAGAATTCTGCTCATATAGCATAATTGGATATTCCCAAAGGTCTCTGATTTTTGTTTCATATCACTATATGGCAAATCCTTCTGGCATTTTAATACATTTTTACGCTTAAAAAAAGTAAGACTCTTTTTGTGTATGTGTTGTAGTTTTTTGGAGTGCTTAAAGTAGTATTATTACAGAGTAATGAACTGCTACCCTATACTACCATTTTCTGTATAGCTATTTCTTTACCGAAATATTCTCCTTGATATCTGCATCAGTAACCTCCTTAGGTCACATTTGTTCCACTTGAGTCACTATCTTTTCAGTTCAAAATGTAATGTTGCAGATCACTAGATCAAGGTCATCATTTTGCGCCTACTCACAGTAGCATCTCTAAATCTTGAACAAAATTATCAGAGTACATGTCAGCAACAGCTTTAGTAATAGCAAAATCAGCAGAAGGTCTTACAGGGAAAAAAAAATGTAGAAATTTTCTGATGATAAATGTTGAACTCCTATCCCTCTTCAAATACTTAATCATTCTACCAATAAGGAAAAAAAAGGGTACTTTTATGTGGAAATGTTTCCATTGAATACAAAGATAGTTTAGCAAGGGGAGATGTTTGGGATTTTCATCTGCTACTGAAGCAATTTTCACTTTGTTTATATGAAAAGTCCTGCATTTATACCTAGCTAAAACAAACACATTGCATTCATAGTCTCAGACAATCTTTATTACATCATGTAGTCTATGTCAGTTTCTTCAAAAATACTTAAAAATATCTTTGAAGGACAGGTTTCTAGGTATTTCTGTGTTTGACTTAAAATATTGTGTTGCAACTAATATTGCTATCCAAATATTCTTTATCATTCAATGACTTTGCTATATTATTAGTCTTCAGTCATCAACTATGTAAAAAATATGAGAATGACAATCAAGTTTCTACAAAAATCTTGATTTATAAGCCATTAGGAAGAAAATTAAATGCTTAATTTTAGAAAAAGACAAATTTAAGAGAAGATAATTAGAGGATCACTTGAAAGACTTCACCAAAACAGTTTCACAAATTCATGAGCTTAAAAATGATAACTAAACCAAAGAAATAGAAATTTATGTTTAGTGCAGTGGTGTACTGCTCTGTAGATAAAGGTGAAATTGTGAGAGCTTGTACTTTACTGTTTCATCAGAAACATGGGGTTTGTAGGATCGTTTTCATCCCTGCTGCATACACAGAGGAGTTGTCAGCAGTAGTTGGACATTAATGCAAAATTACCCTGATCATCTATGGCATTTCATTTCTGAAGTTTTCTTTCTCTGTAGGTCTCTCATTACTTCATAGACCTGGATTAATCAGGGTTTATAATGCCCATATGCACAATACACAGAACTAATTTCATCCAATGCCCAGCTGGATCCTAAGTGGAATTTAAGTTAGAAAAAAAAAAGGTTGAAATGTATCCAGAACATCGACAAACATCCTTATGTTCTTACCAGAAATTATTTGTGCTGCCACAGTCATGGAATAGTTTTTTAATTTACTACACATTTTTCTTTATCATGCAAATAGCTATTAAATTAATTCTATTTCACCTCACTACATCTTTTTCATATACTCTGTCTTCAGTGCTAGATCCTGAAATTAGTTGGTTTTAGAGCCCTGTCCATCTGAAAAACAGGAGTTTGTGCATGTGTGTGTATAGAGGAATTGCCTGGGTGTGTAGTACTTTCATTGTAAAATCTTCAGTATTCTGTGTATTTGTTTTTCTTTCATCTTTACAGTTGCATACCCAGTATCTTAAAGACAGTCTAATTAATCATTTATTGTCTTTTTACCAATAGAACACTCAAAAATCATTAGTGATATGCAAGTGAAGGAAACAATAATAGAATACATTTTTAAACGTAATTTCATGTTATTTTTACTATAGTTAGTATTTTTATTTATGTCTGTGTGCATGTTACTTTTTCTGTGGTATTCCATCTGTTTTGTTTTATAGGAAAATATGTCTATCTCTGCATAATCAGCAGATACACTGCAGCTCAAAATGATTAATGATTTTTTCCTTTATTTTTTTATTCATTTCTTCACGTTAAGCCTGTATCTCCAATTTCCATGGAAAAATATACTGGTCACTTCCCAATTGCTTCCTTCCATCCTCATGTTCTTGGGAAATTGGATTTTCTGGTTTTCTGAAACATGTAATCAGAATTACTTTGGTTTGTTCATGGGAATTACAAAAAAGTCCTTATCTACAGGTTTCTGACATTGTTAAGACATCCTTTCACAGCCTGTACAGACTGGGGTAGGCAGTTGTGAGGGTCCAGAGTGACTCAGAGTGACGCACCCCAGGCAGGCGCAAAGGAGAGCCGTTCATTGCAAAAACCAGGCCTTTTTGAGCAGTTAGGGCCATTATCAGGTATATTCCATTTCAGCACAACAAATGTAATTCAGTCAACCACCATAAACCCTGATGTGAGCACGTACTTGTTATATAACTTGTTTTTCTACCTCCAATTCAGCTGAGTCAGTTTCCCATAGTCCTTTTCTGCCTTGCCAGAGTAGCACACCTGAGCCATGATTTTACAAGGGTAACAAGGCCCTTATTTTATAAGGTTTTACCTATATGTAACAGGCAGTATTAACCAACACAGCTTATTTCTTTGAGTTTGCAGAGTTTGGAAGTTGTTTCAGTTAGGAGTTGGCTCTGCTGACTGCCATCCACTAGTTGTATCTCAGTTGGTATATGATGCCGCCCATTTTTGCTTGTCACTGGAACCAGCCTCTGGGTGAGTGACTGTTCCTCCACTGCGCCACAGCATGGTGGTTTAAAAACCCTAGATACCGATTGATCCCAGCTTAGAAGTGATGAAAGTCAGTGGGGATAGGGTTCTATCTCTCCCTCTGATTGTTCCATATGGGGTACTCATTATTAATTCCAGATCTGTCAGCAAAGAGTGTCTCATCATCCTACAATGTAACTATTGATTATATATGCCCTGTGCTCAGCACTGGTGAGGCTGCACCTCAAATCCTATGTCCAGTTCTGGGCCCCTTGCTGCAAGAAGGACATTGAGCTCCTGGAGTGTGTCCAGAGATGGGCAATGAAGCTGGTGATGGGTCTGGAGTACATCTTGTGAGGAGTGGCTGAGGGAGCTGAGGTTCTTTAGCCTGGAGAAAAAGAAGGCTCAGGGAAGAGCTTATCATTCCCTACAGCTCCCTGAAGGGAAGTTGTAGCAAGGTGGGTGTCAGTCTCTTATCCCAAGCAACAAGTGATAGGACAACAGGAAATGGCCTCAAAATGCACCAGAGGAGGTTTAGATTGGAAATTAGGGAAAATTGCTTCACTGAAAATGTTATCAGGTATTGGAATTGCCCAGGGAAGTGGTGGAGTCCCCATCCCTCGAGGTATTTAAAACATATGTAGATGTGGCACTTGGGGTTTAGTGGAGGATTTGGCAGTGCTGGGTTAAAGGGTGAATGGTTTTAAAAATCTTTTCCAACCTAAATGATTCTGCAAGTCTACAATTCTGTGATCCTCTTAGACTTCTGACAAAGACAGAACTACTCTCTGAAGTCATAAAATATAATCAGTTGCTTAAATGCTAAAACAGAATTTCAAGAAATTTCCCCAAAACCTTAATGTATATGAATTTCTTAACTCCAGTAGCCTTACCATAAATCAGATCTTTAAGGTCAATGTAGAATTAGCAGAAAAGGCTGTGAGAGAATCTAAGAATGACATTGCTGTCCTTTTGAATTAAGATTCCTAAAAAATGGGAAAACAGATGTTTAGTAGTCTTCATTCAGTGACAGGAGATTTTAGCAAAAGTAGCACAATGATGTTGTCGTCAAGATAAAGCAATGGCCTTGTTGTTTGTGTTGTGTTTGCTGCATCCCTGGATACTTTAGAGCTTCTCCTTTTATTCTGTTTCAGAGCAAATTTGTGATGTCAACAGTTGGCAGTATAATAATACTTTCATTCTGAGAGTATTATATGCAAATATATTCAAGCCATAAAATATATGATAGATGAAAAATCAATATTCCAATATGATATTGTTTTTATATACCCAGAGGACCTGACTCTTAAATAGCTAAACTAATTTGTCTAGTAAAATCCTATCGGTATCAAGATTTTGCCTCCTTTCCTAGGTGCAGAAAATCCTTTTACTTTCAAGATCAAAACAGTTGAGCTAAAGAAAAGAACTTATTCCTTTGTCAGAAATACTCAGTTTTCTTCCTAGGAAAGGTAGAAGTTAATTCTCTTTTGTAGTCTAATCTGTGTGAATATTTGACCATATGTATGGGAATGAAGAACAGTCTAAATATTATAAAAAGAAATTCTTAATAATCTGAAATTAGAGATATCCAAAAGCCCTGCTGATGATACCTTTTAGTGGTTCCATCACCTTTTTGTTTAAAGATTTTTCTATTTTGAATGTTACTATTGTAGAGTCATTGCAATCAAAATATTTACTGAACTTTAAGAGGTCTTCTCTTCTTGTCTGAATTGCAGTCTAGGATGTATTATATTCATGTATCTGATAATAATGATTTTATAGCACTGACACCTATTTCACTTTGTGTCATTGATTTTTGTTATTACTCTTGTTGCTGGTTTTATTGTTAGTATTATATCATCCTCATCCTCATCATTACAAATTAGCAAGGCACCTTATTGGATAATCAGAACTTAAGCAGTCCAGGAACTCCTGGATTAGATGCTCAGTATGTAATATAGTAAAATCTTGTGGCAACTCAGCCAATATGAGAAAATATGTAGCTGAGAATAATTCAAAGACTCTGTTATGTAAATACAATTTTCTGAAATCAGAATGACAAACCTTTTAAACTGTTCTCTTTACCACTGAAGTAAACAGTTTTACAGACCTCATGTGCTACAGTTCTAGCTTTTAACATGAATAGATTCAAAATACAAAGCATTACAATCTTAATAATATGCATCATTATAATATGCCCTCCAGCACCTCCAAAAAACTGTATTAAATAAACTGTATCTTTTGTTCTTTCAAACCTCAGGATTAATGACTTTACAGCTGTCTGTTTTAAACTAGGGTCAAAAAGACAAATAGGTATGTCTCTCTAAACTGAATGTAAAATTTGCTTCATATAAAACTAGGAGGGAATTTAATACATCCAGTTGTAGTGTATATTATTGCTCCTCTGCTACACTTAGATACAGATTGAATTTAAATGATGTCTTTTTTAGTCCAATTAACAAAACTATTACATTCATGATGTTTGTTTGAACTGGTTCATTGCCCTTTGTTCCACCGAATGAATGAATCCTAAAAGAATTATTTTCCATGGAATTATATAACCTTTTATTGTAATCCAAAGAGTTAGTTCCAAAGACTGAAGCTTCATAATTATGTTGATTTTTTTTCTGTAGGATATTTAAATTCTGGAAGTGAAGCACTGTTATGTGTATGGTAAAATAAAGCACTGGCTACATTTCAGATGGATTATTAAGTCTTTCTCTCAAGCATTAATTTAAATGCATCTATAATTTTAATGTTTGTAGTTCTGCTTTTATGTCTCATCAGGAGCTACAACTATTGAAAAGTATGATCTCAGAACAAACATATGGATTCAGGCTGGAGTAATGAATGGCAGGAGGCTTCAGTTTGGCGTTGCTGTCATCGATGACAAGCTGTTTGTCATTGGAGGCCGGGATGGTTTAAAGACATTAAACACTGTTGAATGTTACAATCCAAAAACCAAGGCTTGGACTGTGTTACCACCTATGTCAACACATAGACATGGCTTAGGTAAGAAAAAAAATATTTTTAAGCAAGCCCATTTTTTATTGTTTATGTAATTTTTTAAAATAGAAAACTCAGTACTTTTAAGCTATGGTAGCATTCTGACCGGTAACAATAACTGGGTTTTGCAATATTGTTACAAGGTATAGAAAACTGAACTTATCTGTTCTACTAAAAACACTTGGTGTGATAAAATTATTACGTCTTGAAAAATAGAAATGGAAGACACTGTTATGACCTGCTCAAGAAGGTGAGGATAACCCAGGCTGTTGTTAATAGATCCCTTAGGCACTGGATGATCAGTGTTTGTAAATATACACATATAGGGTTTATTTTAGAACTATTTGATTGCAATGGAAAGCAGGTATGTAGCCATTTTGGTTATTATTATCTGTAGTAATATGGCAATAGAGAAGCATAAAAATAACACAAAAACATATATGGAAAAGAAGGAAAGAGAAAGGGAGGATAAAAGTAGAAAGATAATATCACCTGTGGGTCCAATGACGAGACTTCATTGTTGCGATTTAGGCATCTGTTGTTTGAAGTGATCACAGTCTTGATCCATTGAGAGTGGGGGAAACACACGAAACACAGAAATCAGTGGAGGGGAGTTTTACACTGTCTTTTGCCACACTGTAGATCATGTGTTGATCCACAATAAAATCAGATTGGGGGTGCTTTCAGGGGCAGTCTTTAATAGCTTATTGCATGGCAGCTGCCTCTCACATCAGCGTAGTTGAGCCATCAGAATGGATGTGTGAATGTCAATGTTCCGTGTGAATCTGACCTTCCAAGGGGGTAAGGTGGGAGGAGGAATTTTACAACTGAACCAGCTTGTGTAAGGGCTGACACTGGCATGGTAAGAACTATCCTGCCTCCATGAGGTCACCCCATCTGATTTATGTAGACGAGAGGCTTCACCAACACTCACCTAAAAATTCACCTCCTATCTCTCGGGGGATGCAAACCCTCACCCAGTAAAGCACCCAAGGAGGATGGCAGATTTCCTCAAGTGACATTGCAGCCTGGAATGCCAAGACCTGGAGAATAACCATGTGGGAGCCCCATATATATGTTATGCCTAATGCTATTTATCTCTGTTTTGAGAAGTAAAATATTTATGTAGAGATAACATGGGTGTTTGGAGAGACTTGGAGGCACTCTTATGATCATATTTGAGCTTCCTGTTTTGGGAAAGAGATCAAAGCTCAGAGGTCAGAAAAAGCACAGAGGAGATCCCAGCACATTGGTAAACTACGTGTGCATGGGTCCTTGATAAATGGGTGCAAACAGCAGCCTGGCCACCTGCCAGGATTGGACTCAGTTGTTGTGTTCCTGCTTGTGTGTCTCTGCCTGGGTGTTGCATTGGCATCCTCTAGTTAGGAAGGTAATAAATAGGAAATAAATTTACTCTTTGCATTTCAGCAGTGATTCTGTGATTATTCCGGCTGCCTGCCTGTGTCAGCTCACACAACACACTATGTTATCCTGTCCATTCCCCTGAGCTGCAATCAGCAAATCCTTTATTGTGCTATTACATCAATACCTCATGAAATGACCATGCTTTCCTGCCCTTCTCTCATGTCATTGGACACTTGTAATATGTATATGTACTGTTGCTTGTTAAACAAGTCTTACAATAGAAAATAGAAGCGGGAATCTATATCTGAGGGCATCATGACACTAAATATCTCACTGATTTAAAATTTCCTAAGTTTAAATTTAATTTTAAATTAGGAAATGCATGAGCAAATACATGAATACATGCAGAAATACATGTCATGTCTCTTCTGCCAGTGTTCCAGAATTTTACAGAATCAGTGCTGTTCCCAAGGGTGGTAAAAATGCAATGACTTCAGCTATAACTACAGGAAAATAGTAATACAATATTAGGTTATGCTTAATAGAGAAAATATTTGTCTCAGAGAAAAAAGAGATGAATCTGTGATTGAAAACCCTGGTGATCTGTTAAAAAATAATTTTGGACTATAATTCTACAGATGCTTTTGGTCAACAGCTTTAAAAAATACCATTATAGTTTAAGTTGAAGAATGCTGAGGTTATGACTAGAGGAAAAACTGGTATGTTTTCTACATTAGGAAAAAAGGAACAAACTAGGCATTTGACCATTTGATGGGTTTTTTTGCTTTCTATAAAATAATTTTTAAATTTTTGTATTGAAGTAATTCAGGCTTTTTGTAAACAACCTGTAAAATGAGGAAAGAAGTTTAAACTGGGGTGATTAAATGCAGTTGTTTGGGAGGCATTAGAAATGTGTTCCTTATTTGGAATTATGTAGTAATCGTACTAATCATATTCTACTAACCTGCAAAGCTTAGTTAGTAGAATTTAATTGCTTTTTTCTTTTAATTTTTTTCTAAGTATCCCATAAAGTTATTTTAGTAAATGCCCTTTGTAATGAAAATTAATCTGAAGTAATGTGTTTTTTTTTATTTTATTTGTTTTCTAAACTACATGTTATGTTATATCTGTGCAGTAATATTGCTAGAGAAGTTTGAATTGGATTTTGTATACAGGATAGAAATAAGCACGCATCCTTTACGTGGATGTCTTTTCGTTGACATAGCAAAAATATTGTCAGATGCACCCCACTGTAACTAAGGTCACAACCAGATAATACAATTCACTGTATCCTGTCTTCATATAATCTTCAACAGAACCATGTGTATAGAAGTTGATACATGTAGAAATGAGGAAAAAAAAATTGACAGGCCCTGTAGTGAGAGTCTATAGTGTAGGAAGTTATATGTTAGGTGGTTTCAAAGCTGCCAATTGAAGATGAGTGAGAGCTCTTTTAATGGCAGTGTTTGAAGTAAGTGGTGTTAAAGTACAAAAAGAAACAGCAGACTGTGGGGTCCAAAACTATTATTTAAAGTAATAGTGATTCTAATATCCCTGTTGAGTAGTCCATAAAACAGAATGGAATATGAAAGAGCAATAAGGCACCAGAAAGGCAGTGAAAGGCAAAAATGAAATATGGGAAAGGTGAAACCTGACAAACAGTAAGACCAAATCAAAATCTTTACAGGAAAGGAAGAAAGACACCTGAAAGAACAGAGAGGTGAAAAATGTAAAACAGATTGTTGTTTATAAATTCAGCAGTTTTATGTAGCAACTCTGTATCCACTTTTCCAGTTTCTTTGCTGAAATGAATAGTCTGTGTGGGGGAGGAGAGAGAAAGGAAATGTGGAACCAATGATAAACTAATTAGAATTTTAGATATCAAATCCAGTGAAACTGTGATTTTTTTAAAAAAAAATAAACCAACAAGCTAAAAAAATTTGGTACTTGGCTTGTCTTTCCTAACGAAACAATTTAAGTGCCAGTATGAGAAAATTAGGCTTCCAGTATAATTAAGAGAGAACAACAGTCTTTTCAGGTAGGTGTTCTAAATTGTCTTGTTCTTTCCATGAACTATGTAAAGTGTGTCTAAGCTTCTATTTTAGGTTTTGGCTTTGAAAATATACTGATCTCACCATCCATAGTCAAACATGTATTTGCAAGATGATCAGTGTGGGAAGGAGAATGGTATTACCTCATGAAATCCTGTACAGCTCAGAGTGGAAGCACATTACATATTTTTCCTCCTCCCCTCTTGGAAGAGAGAATCTTGCCAGTTGTAATCATCTGAATGATAATGCTTTAAATGTTATAAAAATATTAATAGTTGATGGAGAAGACTTAGATTTATTTACATAGAATACAGGCCTAGGATAGATAGAATTCACTCCACCCAGAGTGAATGGCCATAGAAGACCTAAAGAGTTTCCAATTCTCAGTTTACACAGTGGATTAGGCTTCAACCTTTTGTTGAAGAAGCTAAATATGTAATATAAATGCATTTTAAAGGTCCTGTTTAAGATTAAATGATTTGTGGCTTGGGAGCAGTTCCTGCTTCTCAAGGTACAACAAACACTATTGAGTAGACTGGAAACTGAGAACCTGGTAGTAGAAATATAACTTAGATCCCAGTTGCATGGGTACTTTTAAAAAGAAAGCCAAAGATGTTGTATTGGGTATTTATGCCTGTATGTGTGTATGATTTGAGAGATGTAGATTCTTAAAAACTATTTAAGATACAAAACTAAACAAAAAATACAGTAAATTTTTACGAACATTTCTATTTAAATAAAGCTAGCATAATAATGAAGTAAATAATATTTTAAAGAGCTAGCTGTAACATAGTGGCATCAATGGTACTGTTTACCAGTTTAGCAATTTCTGGTGGAATTATCCCTACATGAAGTAATAAGTAGAAAAAAAAATTCTGTATAATAATATTTCTCTATACAAATATTGACATGAAGCAGATATTTTTAATCCCATTGCTTTCCCTTGGTGAAGTAAATAAAGTAATTTTTAACAATAAATTTGTAGATTTCAGTAGCTTTTAAAAATAAGTCTGCAGTGCAATATCAGAAAAAGTATCAGATACTAGAAACCTTACTAGATCCATAATAGTAAGACAGTATTGAATTATACTGAAACAAGTAAAGGAGAAACACATAGGTAACACATATTTAATACCACAAATTTATAATGAACATGTCATTGCAATAAAAATTATGTATATTACAGATGCATTTTATGAGATTAATATGGAAAGTGATATTTTATGCCAAATAAATCTTGTTTGGAAACAAAGTGTTTGAAAAATGAGTGCTACTAACAGATTTTTTTAAAACAGTTCCACAAGGAAAACATAGGCTATAGGATTCATGAGCAGAGTAGATCAGATACACTGCAAAATACCAAAACCATTAACTGTACAGGCTATCTGGCTTTTACCTCTTTCATGAAACATAATATAACATAGATATTGCTTACTCAACATCGAAAATCTAATGATGAATGATACTTCTCTTTAAACTTAGTTCGGAAGATAATTTTCAAGTCAGTGAGAGTTGAACTTTCATCTTCCCTTTTAAAAACTTTTGCTGTGCCAGTTAAGCAATGATGTTATTTTAGATAGCGCTTAAGCCCCAATAAATACATGTTTGTCTGTGGAGTTACAATCTGTCAGAAAGCATTCCAGGAAGAGTAGAAACTATTAAAGTAGACTAGATATATAAATAAAATGTTGATATAGCCTTAAAACTCCCATCTGTGATAACTGTAAAATAAACTATAAAAATGTAGAAGATAAAAGGGATCTTTGTTCTTCTTTCTCTGCTTTCTTGCATGATAGCTTCTTTTTATGTATCACCATTGCTGGGCTATCAAGGAGCCCAAAATGGCAAATTTACATCTTCCATTAACATACAATAAAAAATAAGTAGGGATCTTCTCAGGGCTTGGATTTTTTTGAAAAATTTTACAACACAATAAATCCCTAAATAAATAAATTTTTGGTATGTTGTCTGTACATAAAAGAAACCACTCTGTGTAGATTAAAAAGTACAGAGCTGCAGAGGCAGATGCATGAGAGTCTGAGATTCCATTCTGGACATCAGGGCATATATGAGCCTGGAGGCCGGAGACGAAGGGTAGGAAGAAAGAAATGTCAGTAAAATGAAGAGAATTGAATTAGCATTGAAACCAACAAGATTAGGTCATACCCTATTAGTATGATAAAACTGTAATTATTTATGACTAATTAATTTCCCAATACTGTGGTGCAACTATTTATAAATAAAAGAATTCTTGAATGATATAATAATATTGTTTGCATAATGTTTGTTACAGTGCCAAACAGCTAGATAAAGGAAACTCTTTGTTAGAGCATGCAGATAACTGAAAATATTACAGCACTATATGCTATCACATATATGACACTGACCAAATTCTATTGAACTAGGCAGTGATACTCCAGATTTCCAGAGCAGGAGGCCATATGATATGGAATATCATTTTGGTCATTTGTGATGAGCTGAGAAAGATTCATGTCCCATAAAGGTTCAGCTCAAGATCCTGCTGTAAATATCTTATTTTTCTGCAATGGTAGGTCTTTCTGGGTACATCAGCATCTCGTTTAAGCAATGCTATAGTTAAGATGTGTGTCCTCCATGTTTATGTGATGGTTTCTATGCATAGGAAACCCCATAACTCATCGCTTCCCAAAAAACCTAGCAAACAAAAACCCCCTATCCTATTGCCACCTAAGCATTGAGAAGAAGAATTCCTCAACAGACTAGCTTACCAGAGCACAGGAATGCTCTGATATAGCTGTATATACCCAGAAGCACCTGTTAAGAGATTAGTTTGAGAATCTTTCCTTTAGGCAACATTCACTAGTATGATATGCCTCTATGTAGTTGAATTATTGTTATTTTTTCCATGTGAAATCTCGGGAAAAATATGCCATTCTGACTGCTTTCACTGTGGGTTGCAATAAGGCCTGAGCTTTTTAAAGTATTTTCTCTGCAATATTGATTTGCATGTATATTAGCTTTCTGCTTTGGATTTTTCTCCTAATCATGGGGAACATTAGAGGGATTTTTTTTTCTGAGTTATTAAGTACCTTTTCTTTGTACTTTGTGCCTTTAGTAAGTAGGAGATCATAACCCAATTCACTAAAGAGTTGCGAATCATAGCAGCAACACTTATAATAATTTCTGAGTCATGTTCTCAGGATAATAGTGTGGCAGAGTTGAGAACCTAGTGTCTTATCTACAAGACTGAATGCAAATAAAGGGTCGACAGGCAGATTTTTGCTTCTATAAATTTGCATTATATTAACAAGTTAGTGTAATATCTTCTGGCCCAAGAGGGCAGTGATATTGCTATAATTCTTTAAATCAGCCTTGATACTTTCTTGTGAATTTACACAGGAATAGGTATTTTCAACAGTGTGTCACTGAATATTCACTAAGCAAGGTAGGTCGGGTCCAATTCTCCAATTAATGACACACTAAATTCCAAGTTGGCCTATGGCAGTCCTATATGCAGCATCCAAAGAACAGAATTTGTATTTCACACTCAGTTAATATTGTGGCTTTGAGAACTAAATATGAGATTTAATTCGTCATTTAATTCATTATGCATAATTTAAAGCAAATTGGACTTCACTTTTTTTGACACCACTACTATGGAAAAAAAGTGGTTTAAGATTTAAAGAGGGAAATAACAGAGTAAAGAAAAGCAGCAAGATTAATTACAATTAATACAAAATTGTACAAATATGCTTCTGTGGGTGTGGGTGGGAGAGGAGATTGTTAAAAATGTGCTTCTACCTGGACTCTAAATAAATGCAAGGCTTAAAAAGGGTAGATAAAGTCTGGGTGTTATTTGATCAAGTTTAATACTTGGATAACAAACCACTGATTTGTCTTCTCACCTTCAATGTCATGGTATAGTGTGTATCTGTTATCTTCTTGAAAGGTAATGTCCTTATTTAAAGTAAAAGTTGTTGGGCACAGTGTATCCTTCCCAGTTAAAATTTCATGTCTCTACAAATATCAAAATGCAGAGACTACAGTAAAGCTAGCACCACAGATAATTTTTTCTTTGATATTTTGTATCCAAGTGTTCATATGAAATTATATTTATAGTTGCTTTATAGAAAAAAATTACAGTTTTAAAAATTTTGCTCTGTAAAATTAGGTCCATCAGGCAGATAAGGAAATGCAGAGTTAAAAGTATTATAGGCAGTGTTCCTTTATTTTGTAACATTACAGAAAAGCAATTTAAAATCCCATTCTAGTCTTCAAGTATAAATAATTGGAACTGTACAGATCTCAGCACCTAATTAGGCATAATAGGTTTTTTGCTGCATAGCATTGTGAAGGCAATCAAAAGGAAAACGCCTGCTATTGCAAACTGGACAATTAATTTTTTAGATCTCATTTAGTCTAAAAAGAATACTGTTTGCTTTTATAAATTCCTAAGTCAAAATGTTTAAAAGACTTATTTTCCAGGTATTTTTTTTGTCCAGAAAAACATTAAGGTTTCTCTACACTGTACTTACTGCACCCAACTACTCAATAGATTGCTGAAAACATATCTCCTCTTAAGAAAACAAATTGCTTCCTGTCGTAAAAGGGATGTTCATAGCTGGTTCAGCTCTGCAACTGTATGAGAACTAAGAAAGCCAAACTGTTCAGTGTCAGGTAAATGAAAGTAATTCATCAAAAGACGGGTGGAACAAATTACTCCCTCAATGCCAGAATTATTATTTTCTACAAATTAAAAAAGTAAGATCTGATTCCACCAAGTTCCAGTTTCTTTGTTCAGATAAATAATAACTTTGGTTATCTAATGTAATTCTCTTACAGTAAAATATTCCCTTTCTGAATGTATTATTGCTTTTGTCAGACAACAACAGAGCACTAGTATCACGTGAAAAATTAAATCCAAGAGGATCTTTTCCTTTCTTGTGCCTTAAACTGGTTTTGCCAAATTGTTGAAGATGACATATAGGAAGAAAATGCTTGAGGGCCTTCTGTCCTCTCTCTTCTCTAATCAAACTCTCCTGAAAGAGCTACCAGCATTATTTTTCTGTGTAATTTGCTTAATGACAATTGAGGGTTCAAGTGTCAGCTGGAAATAGTTATTTTCTCATTTAGGAACAGGAAAAGCCCATTCTATATAATATACTTTATAATATCGACATTCTGAGTGTAAATCTTGGTGATATTTGTTATCTTGTGCACATATATGACAGAAAACAAAATTATGTACTCTGACATCAGTTTACTCTAGGACACATAATGAACACAAAAATCTGTCTCATGAAGTTGAAATGACCTCTGATCTTCTATCACACTGTTCAGTATCTTCACTACAAAAAGGTGAAAAATCTTATCTCAGGAGACCAAGCAGAAATTGTCTTCACCTTTTAAAAAAATAAAAGGTATATAGAGTTCAGTACCTTTGCTCTTTAAGGAGGAGGAATTCTACAGTGTGCTAATAGGATTGAAACTCTGACATTTCAACACAGACTACTTACAATGAATTTAATTTTTTTATTCTATTAAAACAAATGACCTGGAACATTCAGAGAAGAGAATAGTCTTGTTTCATCAATTTTACTGGAAAATATTTTGCTTTGTGATCTTGGGGAATGTGTCCCTTAAGATTTTGGTTATGGTGTTGCCATTTGCTATTATCATGGACTGTTGAGTAATTTCAGTCAGAGAAGAGGTGTACTGCAATCCATCCTGTGTGACAAGAAGACTACAAGAAACACCTCTGGGACTAGCCTTTAGTCCATATGTGTGCTATAAAAATCCCATAGAAGTTCTGCCATCTAAGCTTAGAATTAATTCAAATGCTTGAATTCAATGCTTGAATATTGAATTTTTCATATAAGACGCAGTGTCTGTAATATAAAATGTGTATTTATATACCTCCTTGGGGGAGATGATTACATTATCATTACTGCTCATTAGAATATTTTGAAACATATAGTGCAAGCACTGCCTACTGGGGAAAGAAAATACTTCTGTGTAGCTTAGAACTTTTCCAACCTGGCTTTTTGGAAAACATAAGAATCAAATGTGAGGCTTCATACATAGGTGAGTCTGAGCTCAGGTAACAGAGATGCAACCCAGCAGATGCAACAGTTTGTGCAGCGGCTTCCACAAAAGGGCATCAGAAACTACTGAGGGCAATATATTTGTTTCTGCAATGGGGGAAAAATCAGAAGGAACTGTGCATCTCACAGGGTTCTATCTGCATTGTATAAACTCAGAAAAGTTCTCGTGGGAAGAAGAGAGAAGCCATTGAAGACTATTTTCTGTATAAGCTCAGTTACAAGAGTATGACAAGAAATGCAGAGGGAAAGTAACATATTAATACAATGAGCTTATCAGTTTTCATTGTCATTAAAAAAAAGTAAAAATCCATGAAAATGCAGGAAGAGTGGTATTTTGATTAAGGGGAAATCAAATTTCCTACAAAAAGTGAATTAAATAATTGTAATGGCTTAATTTCCAGCAGGAAATAGATGAGAATAAAATTCAACTATGAAGGACTTGAAAAAAAAAGTTAAATACTGAATGAGATAAAAAGAGTAATTGAAGAAGACTATATCCTAATGAAAGTGCAAATAAGTTATCTAAGGAAGTAAAAGCTGGAAGTTTCAAAACTGATGAGATGTGGTTTTATGTGTATCACAGATTCCTTGTGAAATTCACTGCATAACAATACATTGTTTATGTGTGAAGGTGAGAGAGGTTTTGTGTGTTTGTCTGGACACCAATTATGTGTACATGTATGTGTATAGAAATGTATACTCCCCTGAACATTCTCTGAATATTATTCATGTTTTATCCCAAAAAGAATTTGATTTTCCATTTAACTTTGCATTTAATGAACAGTATATACATGAAAAGCCAAGGAGTACTGTGCTTTTATAACAAATCATAGTAAATAACTTTTTTGCAATATAAACCTCTTTTTTCAGGATTTAAGAATATTTAAAAGTATTAGATACTAGAGTAAACAAAAAACCACCCCCAAACTACATATATTAGCATATTATTCCCTGTTTTTTATGTGAACACTGATGCATCTTCCCACACATTGTTACTGGTTGTGTTTTGAGATATGATATTGAGCTATATGGATCATGACTTCAATTTAATATCCACTTTAATATTCTGGAAAAATTATAACTGGAACATATGATTTAATAGAAAGAATTTCTAGGCAAGGCAATGAAAACAATTGGAGAATGAGTTCTATAGGAAAAGAGGTTCAACCTTTATTTGGAGGAAAATTTTATAAGGGTTAGTAGGGTTTTTTGAATTATTTTCTTTTTTAAGTTAAAAAATATTGACAAACAAAAATCAGCACCCAAAATTGCAGGAACACTTTCTGTGTACACTGAGATGAAACATGTTCAAACTCAATGATAAATATAGTTTTAAAGTAAAATAAACTTTTAATTAATTATTTTTCTGAAATAGAACAAAGCATCCATACACAGAAAACTTCACATTGTTTTAAATTAGGTAGACTTTTCTGCAAAAAAACCCAAAGCCATTCTCTGAAACTTTAATGATCTACTGTTTCCGGACTTTTTGATGAGTTCAAATCGTGTTAAATGGAGTGAGGAAAAGAAAAAGACATTGACTAAGAAATAAGACTGGATTTATCCTAAGATTTTTCAGAGCAATGTTCATTTGGGATCAGGGATTCATGGAATGGAATTACTGAGCTCACTGTCTTGTAACAAATGGTGCTTAGCTATAACTTATCTTCCAGAGCATTCTAAGCTTAACTGAAGAGACTGTGAGACAGAGAATTCATCAATTCCTTTGACTGGGTGATTCAAACCCCTCACAGTTAAAAAATTGTTTCTTATTTAAATATTTTCAACTTCACTTTTCGCACATTATGTTTTGTTTTACTTTTCTTCAGTAGATAAAACAGTCCTCATATATCTGACATTACTTTTTCTGTGGTTATTTCTTTTTTTTGATAGAGTAAAACTGAGGAAGCAGTTTGAATTTCTCAGTCTAATTACTTGCTCAAGCCTTCAAATGTGTTTTTTGTTTCTGTACCAGTCCATCAATCTTCCTGCTACAGAAAAATTTTATATTTTCTTCTACATGATTGACAAAAATGGTGAAAAAACAGACTTCAACCCCTGTAAAAGTAATTCCATTCAATGAAATCCCCATTAGGTTGAAAATAATCTGAGATCTATCAGGTACCCAGTCCCTGCTTTATTATGTGCTTTACTGCTATTCTAAAGAGCTAGTTCATGATCAGAATGCCATGAGATACTAAAGGGAATACAGAAATCTAAAAGGATCACATCATTGACAGGTTATTCTCTGAAGCAAACACTCCTCTCAAGAAATGAAATTAAGTTTGTTTGACAAGACTTGTTTTTCATAGAGCCATGTGGAGTGGCATTAATTTTATTCCTGTTTGTTGATTCTTAATTAATCAAATCTCAAATCGGTGCTTCCATTTTCATTTCAAATATAGAAGTTCATTTGTTGGTTGTGTTTTGGAAAACTTTTTTTATTTTTTACTACTGATACAGGAAACATACTTTTATCTTCTCTCACTTTCTCCTCTATTTTAGGAGTTACAGTGCTTGAAGGGCCTATTTATGCAGTGGGAGGACATGATGGTTGGAGTTATTTGAACACAGTTGAGAGGTGGGACCCTCAAAGTCAGCAGTGGACATTTGTGGCAAGTATGTCAATTGCCAGAAGCACTGTTGGAGTAGCAGCATTAAATGGCAAGTGAGTAGGGTGTGCTTACACAATTGAAACGCTTCTTTTGAAAATTAGTGAAGCTTAATTGTCATTGCTTTCCCTTATTATGTTACAGGGGCATAGAAATGTTCCAGAGTAAATCAAATGTTCAAAGATGCTTTAATAACCCTGTTACTCTACAAGAAACTGGTTTCAATGGTGCCTAAGCCATGCAGCCGACTAGCAGAAGCAGCATCTAGACAAATAACCCTGGAAACACTAAATTCATGAAGGGCTGCATATGATTGGGCATATATATTCCAGCTTTGTTTCTTTTGCACAGCTGATCATATAGTTAATGCTTCCCAATTAATTGATACTCATTTGAATTCTGCATGACTTATATCAAACACTTTTAAATTAAAAGAAATGTCGTCTGCATCCCAGAATGGTAGGATGAACACCACTGAAAACCAAAAAGCAGTGGTCTCACTGCAACAAATAGAAATATGTTATTGATTTTTATTCTTTTTATCTGAGTAACATTCTTTAAAAAAATATTCAATATGCCGAGAACTGCAACTTGAAAATATATGTAAGGACCTTTCAACTTCCCGGTGCTATTCTTGCTACATTGCTGTTCCACAAAACTGATGTGTGCTGCATTCCTCAGGATATTAGAAATGGATATATCACCGAGAAACAAGATGTTGGATTTAACATTCAGCAAAGTTGAACTCCGTTTTAGTATGGAAGTTCTGAGGAGTTTTTTCTTGGCTATTCATTATGATTTCTTTCTTCTTCAGTGCATTAAATAAGTAAATAAATGAAATGCATTACATGGTCTTTGAAGTGAGAGAGTTACAAACTATTCTATGTGTGTATCTCTCACATTGCTTTGGGCACTTTACATAAAATGGATACTGGATGCTAAATATTTCAAATGTGAGTTTCTTAAAAGACTTGAAAAAGTATAGCCACTTCTTCAGTGTTTTAATGTGGGAAACTATTGAATTTGAGATCATCCGTTGCCCCATGGTTGGCTAATTTTTTTCCATTTAAATTAATTTTAAGCAGAAAAATGAAAATTGTATTTTTCTATCAGCATCTGATGGAAATAAATAAAAACTTAAAACTTTCATATTCTGATCTCATCAGGTTCTGACTGAGGTGATTGATTTGTAAGTAACCTCTTATTAGTTCCCAATGTGTTGAAGTGTTTTCAAGCTTACTTGTGTAGACCACGCAAGTAAATTATAAATTATTTTGCTGCTCAAAAAAATTCATCAGGAATACATACACCTCAAAAACATTCTCTGTGTCATATGGATTTATTTCATTCCAAACATTTTTGTGTCACTACCATAACTGAAGTTTTTCTATATCTGCTCTATCATATGTCCACAAAGATTGCATTACAAAAAATATTCCTTAGTTTCTACTGGTGTGTTTGAAATTATCAATATTTTTTGAAGCAACTGTAGCTTTCATGGCAGAAAGTCTGGCCCTTTAGTTTTGATCCCTTTAGCAAATATCAGTGAATCTGTGTTGCAAAAAGATAAAATACTCAGCTGTTGATATGATCTGCAGGCTGACTTTAAATGGTAGAACATCACAGCAGTGCCTTAAGTGTCAAAAATCATGACTTTGACACCCACTGGTGAGCAGTTCAATCTCATGGTAACATCTTGTGGAGTCAAGGAGAAAGGAGTCGTGGCCTTTATTGATTGACACATCCTCAAATATGTGCTATAGTGAACTTGATATTTCCCCCTGGTGCTGTTGTTTTTATTAAATACCACACACCATTGTTGGTAGATGATAGATGACAAAAAGCAAGAAATTGTTTAATCTTAACTTTTAGACATATAACTGTGTAAGTATTCTTTCAAATAATATTTTACTTTTTTCTGAGGAAAAAAGAGCTTTATAAGTACTTGTTTTCTCTGAAGGAAAGTAGAAGAGCAAGGAGAAATGCTGCAAGAGAATATTATTCCCCATCAATATCTATCTGATCATTTACCATTTACTGTCACAGGCAAAACAGACTTGACTTGGGGAAAATTAATGGAATTTATTAGTAATACAAATAGATTCTGGCTAATGAGAAGCAACCCTAAATTTTAAAATGCCACCTTTCTTCCCCCCTTTCCTAGGCTCAATTTACGTCTTCTATAACCTTATAGCCTCACCCCTGACTGATGCAGGGGGATGGGAAAGGGGGGTTATGGTCAGACCATGATTGCTTCTGTCTGCCACTTCTTCTTCCTCACACATTTCACTTGTCCAGGGGCTGCAGTCCTTTGGGAGACAGCCTCCTGCTCCAGTGTGGTATCCTCCATAGGCTGCTGTGCCTGTGGCTGGTGATTATCTTAAGTAGGAAAATACAATGCTAATACTACAGGCAAGATGCATAAGCTGACCCAGAGATATTTTCTTTTACAGGAACAAACCCCAAAGCATAGATGCTCTTAATCCAATCCAACATCTTTAAAACTGGAGTTGTTTGGCAAGCCTCATCTCTCTCCGTCAATTATATTTTCTTTCTTTTTCCTGTTTGCCTTAGACACTGATATTTTTTTATATTTTTGTTGAAAGACAGTCCAGCATAAAAACCCAGTGATTTTCTGGTTGTGTCCTTTAATTAATTATTCATTATCAATTATTAATGTCAGATTTTGTCTCTTACTTAACTATAATAGATAGAATTTAGATCAGATTCCACATTCTATTAATCCTGCTTAAGTATTGATAGAATATACAAATGATTATCTTTTTCTAAATGCATTTGTGTATGCATATTTATTATTTTTCCCTTCACATCCATGCAAATTCATTTTTTATATTTTCAAGTTTACTAGTTAGGTAGAGAGACTTCAATAACTATGTAGCTTTAGGATTTTTTTAATAGTTATTTATGTATTTATATTCAGTTACATTAATTTAGTTCCACCACATTTGCAATAATTGGATTCATTCAGTAATGGATTTTCATAAATTGGATTATTGTTTTGGCAGTGCTTTCCCAGCTAGTCTCTGCTTCGTTTTGAATGGGAAACACAGAAAGCTAGCCAATAGAGATGTTGGCTATATAGCTATATGCTAGCCAATAGAGATGTTGGCGCAGTGGAATGTTTTGTTTTCAGGTCATTTAATGAGAAAAACTGGAATGAAACTTGTATTATTTAGATCAATATTGTGCCTGCTACAGCAGTTGCTTTAGTTTAATATATCCCTTACGATTATTGTACATAACAAAGTAACTATCAGGAAGTTTAACCTGCTGAAACTTCACTTAAAGAAAAATAGCAAAATTCAGATCAAATTGGTGTGAGCACAAGAAAGTTCTCAAAATCATCTTGTAGTTAGTCACTCACCAGGAATTTAATTGCTTTGGACTGACCTTGGAGAGATAAAAGTTAATAATTCTACAAAGTCCTTAATAGTAGTTCAGTGTTTGGCACGAGAGGATTAGGACTGTATTACATTCATATAACCACCTACAAAACGTGATTGTGTGTTTGATTACAATCTCCTCCAGGAGTTCTGCTCCTTTGCCTTTCATGCATCATATAATAAACTATCTGTGGCATTTTCTCTTAGCAGAATCATTAAGGCTTATTACTAATTCAGTGCCCTGGTCTGATCTTTTGTACTTTTGCACACAAATTCATATTTCCTACATGGGGGTCTCATGCAGCTCAGTAAATGTACCATTTAATCCAAAGTGCATCATATTCTCTCTTTTTTAAGCAAGATTTAGCTTGTTATTTTACATCCAGCCTGTAAAATAAGAGATTCTGCACAGGTTTACCTTTTTTCTGTGGGGCTAGGCTAGCCTTAAAAAGATACAAACCAGATAAATATATGTCACTTTTGTAAGAGAATAGTGAAAAATCATGAAACTTTACTGTAGAGACACTATTTTTCTGACAGTCGAAGGCAGATGCATATGCAGCTAGGATGCCTTCCCCTTTAGGAACTAGGTGGTTGGTAGGAGGCACAGAAGATGCTAAAAACATTGCTGATCTGCAGGGTGAGAACTTGGTGAGTCTATTTTCTCTGGCTATACTATGGCTGGGGTCCCAGATGCTTGGGCCATATTTCTATTTTGAATGTTTACTGCATATCTACATCTTTTAGTGTGTATGCCCCCACTATGCCCCTCTTTTCATCCATCACCCATACAACAGAATTTTTGGACTAGTTGGCTGTTTACTGTTGTAGAGCTGTCATGACTGTAATTTGTGGTAAGGTCTGGCATTCAGGTTTTATAAAAAGAAACATTTTGTCTGTACTACGTAATATTTTTTTTGTAAGTTTTGTAATGAACAACAAATTCTGCATAGATAGTGCAGATGATCTGGTATGGTATGCATTAATTTGGACAGGTATGGGTACTTCAGACCAAACAGACATAGTGAGTTAACTTATTCAGTCCTAATGCCTGGAAAAAAAGGCAGTAGTGTCACTCCATCTAATTTAAGCTTTTAAATGTAACATATGCACCAATCTAGATAGCAGGAAGCTGTGTGGATAATGCCTAGGAAAATTCAAATCCTATTTTTTAATTGTGCAGCTTATACAATTAAGCACACAATTTTAAAAAAGCATTCAGCAATTGCTGTTTTCTCTCTTGTGGTCAAGAGTTCAAAAGGTATTAATATCCTATATTCTTGATTATGACTAAAGTTTGGCTTTTCATTATTATCTTTAGTGGGAGATGAAGTATGAGAATCCAAACCTGTCTCAAGTAGTACTTGGTGCCTATATGCAGGGACAGGAAGGAAGCCTTTGTGCAGTGCAGCTGAAGTCTAGAGATCCTCCCCACACCAAATGTAGGCATTAACTCAGATCGCACACACAGACATGTATACACATAAGCACTCCTGTGTATACACACACTTCCTTATTTCCTCATATGTGTAAATCTGGAAGGATGTTTCAATATATACATCTGATTGAAATTAAAGAAAGCGAAGTATTAATTTAATACTCAATTAAATATCTTTATGGGCAGCAACCCTTATTACAGCTACCAAATATCTACTATAGTCAGCAGAATAGAATACCAAGCCATCTCCACTCTTAACTTTCTATTTTTCCAGTTTGAAACTTGATTGAATTCTTAATAACTAATATTTGGGTGAGATGAAATTTCTTTTGACTCAGTAGACCAGCTTCAGCTAATCTTAAATTATTGGTTGAATTTGTTGAACTGAGAAGGGTTTGTTCATTGTGAAGATCACAAGCTAAATGACCTAAGACTTTTTTGCAAGTCATTCATGTAATTGCAATGCACAGATAATTTTCATACTTCAGCAAAGACAGAGAACTGGTCAATGTTATGAAATAAAAGAAGTATAAATATACTTTAATTGTGGGTTTTAAGGCTATAGTAACACTTCAAAATTTCATGCCAAACTAACAATACAAGAAAGTAGGACCGAAACCACTATATTTCCCATCAGTGCCATTTTTTTCTCATGGCTTTTGTTGTTTGAGGTTTTCTTTGCTCTTGTGCCTTATTGGTGATTCACTTATTCTTTTACTAATCCATTTGAACGAAGAAAAGTACCTTAATTGCCATGCATAGTTACTGTTATGTAAGGAGAAAAAAAAGTTTCAAATTGCATGGTTTCTGCTCACAATATTCTCACTAACGACAAGCAAATAATTTTAAATCAGTATATTAAGTATGGCGTAGATATTTTGCATGATGCTAAAATACAGCAGTGCATTGTTTTGTAAAAAGAATTCATGTTGTCACATGTCTGCTTTCATAACAAACCCTACATCATCTGCCTAACCAGACAGCATCTCAAATTTGTCTTAGGAAATTGTTATCTATTATTAACGAATTTTGTAAAACTCTTTTGCAATAGGAAGAATACCAGACATACTTCAAAGACTAGCTCACAAGTTACTAGCCTTAGAAATTTTTTGTTAAAAATTTTGTCTCTGTTCTTACTGTACTTTGACCTATAAATAGTTATATAACTTAACTTGAATCCGAAGAAATTATTTCATATTCTTTTATGATAGTTTTTAGGCCATTGTTATTTTATAAATATGCTCTTTATTATCTTCCAGTTTAAATCAAATTCTTTTTTTCAGAAAAACAATTATTCTGTATCCCACTATAGGGAAAATGGGACACATTGAAATTATTCTTCCTCAACTGTGGGAGCTACTAAAAGGTGTAGATATTCTAAAATATTTTAGTTAAAATCATGAAATAAATGGATACTAAGACAAAAAAAATGGAACAACTGTAAGTTGTAAAATTATTAAACTCACAAAGAAAATTAGTATTGTAAACATTATCTCAGTCTAGAACAAAGTAATTCTATGGACTCACTAAAAATTCTTATTTAATGACAGGTTCACTGTGTGTTTTTTTTTAATAAACAATAGAGCAAATAAAGGGCCTCAGGCACATGCTGTAGTAAATGATTAATGTACAAAGACTATTTTGGCTTATCTACTTAATAGCCTGATAAAGTCAAAAACATTTTTTAACAGGTGGAATCTGCATCGAGTCAATGCTCTTGAATAGAGAATGTAGCCCTTATAATTCTGATTACAATTAAAATTGCTTGAAACAAGTTCTTTCTATTAGGAAACGAAAATTTCCAATGTAGAAAGTCAAGCTTTGTCATAATGACATTATCCATGCAAAGGGTGTTTTTCTCTCAATATTTTATGTCACAGAATCATAGAATGGCTTGGGTTGGGAGGGACCCCAAAGAACATCTGGGTCCAACTCCCCTTTCATAGGCAGAAACACCAACCATTAGATCAAGTTCTCTGGACCCCCATCTAACTAATCAGCAGTTATTACTGATTTAACTCCAGGAACTTACTCTATGACTTTTTTTTTTCCATTTTTGGAGGTCAAATTCTATTTTTAATTTGCTTAACTACTTTATACAATAAATTAAACACCCATCCAAATTTACACAAAGAAATAATATTTCATTAGTGCTTTCCATTCACAAAATTATTGTATCTTCAACTTTTGCCAGTGAACTATATTGGCTTAATCAAGACAGCTTGGATAAATATCTCTCCTCTCCCATAGTCTGATTCCTAGGCCAGGTATGGGCTGATTCAGCAATACAACAGTCCAGCACTGATGAAAATTATTATTGTGTCTCACTTCTACCAAGCATATCTTTTGTGCCCGAGTAATTCTGTGCTGCTCTTTCACTGAAAGGCCAGAAAAGGATACAAAAAGGCCTAAGCAAAAGACTGGATAAGGTCTTTGATATTCACAGTGAAAGAATTTTTAAAGGGAAAACCTCATTAAGGGATGCAGCAAGGGCGTGATTCAACTGTTTTCACAGGCCATACCACCTCACATCAAAGGCAGCCTGGTCTTTTGAGGTTGGCCTCTCAAACTGAATTTAAAACTGGCTTTTCTGAGTAGTTAGAAAAGGTTTGTAATGACAGAACTGAGATAAATGCTTTTCATCCAGCTGGTCATGATTTTTCCTAATGTTTCCTACCTGGAAACCTCTACTTCATTTTTCTAGCCATTTATACATATAGTTATATATATACGTATGCTCAAGAATCTCTCTCCATCTTAGTACAAGAACTGACAAAACCCTGAAAAGACAGAAGAGGCTGAGCTTGGTCTAATTTCATATCTATGCACAGTGTCTGAATCAGCTGAAATGTAGAACATTTAGGAATAGAAATCTATAATACCTCCTCAGGCAAAACTTTCACTGTGGAGATAAAAGTGCTCAGTACAGGATACTTCCTTTCCCTTGTTGATCTCTCTCTCTCTCTCTAAGCAGAAATATATGATTATTATTTTTTAAAAATTCTAGTTTTGATGGGATACACTCTGAAGAGTGATTCAGCTAATTCAGAGAAATACATTATAGTTTTCCCTATAGAAATTTTATTGCATACTGTTGCCAAGCTAGACAAAGCTGAAAAAATCAATTAATTTGAAGCAATCTAATAAAATAGGACCTTAAGCTCTAAAAAGGAATTAAGACTACTAAATAACTTTGATTATAAGTATTTCAAAAGTTTCAGGTAGCTGTACAGTGTCCTGAATATTCAGTGCATGTTGCAGAGTCTTTCTCCAATCATTTTGGGCCTTTGTGAACATGTACTTGGAAATTTGGCTGTAGACTGGAAACAATTTCTGACTGAATTGTTCAAGCTCAACCACAAGCAGAGTTTTAAAACAGTTACTTGATTTCCAACTTTTACTTGTCTGAACTATTTTTATTTCACCTTTGTGAAATTAAAAAAAAACCTTTATTAATGATTCCTTAGAGAGACAGAAGTACAATCAAACTAAAATTTTAGTTCTAAAATATGATTTTGAAAATTAATTTTGTTCTTAATAGCAGAGAGTATTTTAGCAACAGACTAGGTGGTCCCAATCACTGGCTGAAAGTTTTATCAGCTACTTGTGAACAGCATTTGCTGTCTTTTTACCAGCAACTCAAGAGTGCCTTCAGCTATATTTTATTAGCTGTCTTAATTGGAATAGAGGAATGAGAAAGTACGTTTCATTTTCAGTGTGCAAATATGAGCTTATTGATTTATTTCAGTTGAAAGACAATGGAATAAATAAGAACTTTTAATGCCAGAAGAAATATCAAAGCAGTGGGGATTTTGACTAGGGACACACAGGATTATTTGCACTGAAGTCTGCAGAAGTGTTGGTTCTTTGCATTTTTGAAGTGGTATTCAGTGTTTATGTGTCCAAATATCTACTTAGAAATATATTTGAAAATCTCAGAAATGTATCATGGTTTATATTTTTGGGAATCAATTCACCTACTGACATGTAATTGTCTACTGCCATTTAAATTGCTTCAGGGTGCCAGGAGTCATGAATTTTTCTACTGTGTTCTACTTTCCATACCTCCCAGCCTAGAAGGAATGTCAACATACCTTAAATGTCACAAAAAATATTTTATCACTGTCTGTGGGTAGCTGAACTAAGTCACATCTTTGGAAATAAAGATAACATCCTTGCAGACACCACATGTAAATGCTTATCTTTACATTTATATTAATGTAAATGTTTTTGATCACATGTTTAAATTTTTTTAGTGTTGTTCTTTAGGCTCAGCTGACTACTTTGAGCATAACAGCATGTTAGACACTGCGGACATCCACAGATTAACACATTTGGGTGCCTTAATATTGATTTCATCTGTAGATATCTGATATTCATAAATAAAGTTAAATGTACTAGGCCTGGATCCAAAGAAATAGTTGTAAAAAAAAGTGTATTTGCTTTAGTATCTCTCATAGAGGAGTATGGATTCTCCTGGGTGCTTTAGTCAAAGCACAATTATGTCTGACAGGCACTACCAAAATGTTCTCAGGCTTCAGTGACATATTTAGTGGCTGTACAGCACTTCTTTATTCATCAGCATCCCTACCAATGAAATGTAATGGCAAATGCACATTTAAATGGCTCTGAATTCATGGAGTGCTTAGGACAGTAAAAGCTTCCAAATGAGTAATTGCTTTACAGAGACAGCTTTTACATCTGAAATTGCTTAGTGGTTGGACTTTAAAATAGCCTGTGTTTCTATTAGTTAATCTCCAGGCACTGTATAAAAGGCAACAGACTGCAAAAAGATTCATACAGAATGAATACAGCATGATATTAGGGGGAATGAACAATCAGAACTATTTCCTCCTGGGACCAATTATAAAGGCTAGAGCGAAACAAGTTTCTTGCCTGCAGATACTTACAAACACAACATTGAACCACATTTTTACCATTTCAAGTTTAAAATACTCCTCAGAAGTTGTCCATGGCTTTCCAACATAATCTTCATAAAACATTCTGATGAAGAAAAACACACAGTGTTTGGGAGTTATAATTTTCTTGCAAAGTAGATATATTACTGTTAGTGTGGGTAAGACTTTTCTTCAGTGTAAGCAAGAGCCTTGAAACTGAGGTAGCACTTTTAAAAAAATTCATGTTTAAAACATAATGTGATATTCCTATCTGCAACACCTTTCATATTTGATATCTACTATATTGTAAGTGTAAAATTCATTCTGAACATGTGTTCCCATCGATAAATCTTTATGTGAAATTTGTTGAATATCAGATCTAATTTTCCATATTGCTTGTACTTCTTAATACTTTGATGCACAGCAAAAAAACACAGATAAACTATTAATAAATGGTTTGCATATTTCTTATTTATCTGGATTACCAATTATAAGGTTTCACTTCCATCTCATAGAACTTAGGAAGCAACCCTGATTACATGATTTTTAAACCAACAGAGACATACCTGCATGTCATTTGTGGTGCTCTTGACTGTACATGCAGTAATGAAAGAATGAAAGTATTTATTAGCAGAAAGAAATATCTTTCTTTCTATTCAGATGGATAAAGCACTAAATACTATCTGAGTTTGGTAATAACATTGAAAACATCTGTGTTTGCTCACTGTATGAGATTAATGCGATTTAAAAATATTAATTTTTTTTTTTCTATTTTCTGTTGTCAGATAAAATAACAGGTACTTCTTGTGTTTATTTCTGCAATTCTGAGCTCTTGCTTTATCAACATTTTTATTTGTGTGGACTTTCTTAGGTTATATTCAGTTGGAGGTCGGGATGGAAGTTCATGCTTGAGTTCAATGGAATATTATGATCCTCACACGAATAAATGGAATATGTGTGCTCCTATGTGTAAGAGAAGAGGAGGTGTAGGAGTGGCTACCTGTGATGGCTTTCTTTATGCAGTTGGAGGTCATGATGCTCCTGCTTCTAATCACTGTTCTCGATTGTTGGACTACGTGGAAAGGTATCAAATTATACAGGCATTTTTTAAATACAAAGTAATGTCTGGTAGCATTATTTTCTTAGCCTTGTGATGGTAAAATTAAACAGATGTTTTTAAGCCAAGAAATGTCTAATTATTACTTACTTGAAAAATTTTATAAAGGTCTGTGAAAGACAATCTCTTTGAAACTTATTGTCATCCCTTTTTATTCACAGTACTATTATATATTATTCACATTACTATTATATATTACCACAAATAAAAAAATCCACTCTTTTCACATCCCATTTAAGTAATTTTAGGACACTATATTATACATTGCAGTGTCACAAACTCATATTTTCATCTTAACATAAGCTGGGGAAACTGCAACAATGAACTAAATTTATCCTTATGCTGTTTTAAGAGCTGGTATTAGAATGACAATATATAGTGTTCCTTGTCGAGATATTTTTTCCACTGATAGAAAAAGAAGTGGATAATGTACTTCATCAATAGTCAGCTTTGAGACTAAAGTTGGGACGAGCAAACAAGAACTTGTAAGACTATTAACTTGCATTGACTGGATGTTAATTAACTGGTGGACTATACTGAAATGTGAAAAAAACTGTCATGGCCCTTGCAGTGATTGACTGGTTTATAAGATGGTTGCAATGTGATTTAGGGTGTCTGGATTTTTATTCCAAAAGAATGCATCATTTTCAAAAAATAAAAGCCCCTCAATATCTTAGGAAAACAAAGAATAGTAAGTGACGAGGAGGTCTATTAGCCTAAGTTATTTTACATCTCTGAAGTTTTTCTTTCTGTAAATATTTAAGGCCTGTATTTTAACTAAGTCTCTTCTTCTTCAGGAATGAGTCTGCTTCAGTCCTTTTGTCATTCTGATGCAGCCTGGTAGGATGTGCTTTATTCCAGTACCAATTTGCTTCTGGAAGACTATCAAACCAGATATAATATTTTAAAATTTATTTCTGAGATAATGTAAATATAGTGACAGCAGATGTGTGGTTTTAAATGCTACTGCTAAAATCCCACTCAATAGTAATTAGGTGTTCTAATTTAGTCTCTTCTAAGGTTGATGCAATTTTAAAGGATTTCCTCTGGAATCAAGCATTCTGAAATAAAATAATAGTTATGTTTCTCTTGTCTTCACAAGTTGGCAAAGTGCAATCTTCTATTCCTTTTTAAAGGCAAAACAACTATTTTCTTTATCAGAATTATACCATTTTCAAGACATTTTGACAGATTTCATAAAGCAGCTTTCTTTTTCAATTGTTATTCAAAACTTGACAGATGCTAAAAACATAGTCATTTGACCTATAGTTTTTTTCCCCTTTGTCTTACCTTGATTTTAAAATTTATTTCTTTCCACATTCAGAAGCTTTTATCATAACTCTGCTCAACCTGGGGCATACCTAGTCATTATAAAAATGACATATACAGTTGCTTTTAGCAGCAAAAAGGATGCAAGAAATCTCAGGTATTTTCCTGGCAATTACAAAACCAACTAGTTCTTGTGCAGTTCTATTTTGTTGACAGAATTGAGTTAAGGATTTATTTTAGCCTTGCCTGCCTGTTTATTGGAAGCAGAAAAAAATAAAAAGGTCCAATGATGATGTCAGTTGTATTGTTCTCCAGCTTTAACTTTTGTACCTCCTCACCTTGGCCCTTGTAATTTAAGAGCAGTGTATGAAGGAGTCTATTAAACATTTATTACTTTGGGACAGGCAAAGGTACCATGCACACTGGTGAGTCTCACTGGATGGGAAACTGTTTCAGCTAGAGGCATGTGATGCTGCTGCTGAAAAACTCACACAGTCTTTGAAAAAAATCCATTAAAAAATTGTTTTCTTTGTTACATGTTCATTTCCCTTCCACATATTCAAGCAATATTTTGCAGTATTTTCCTCTGAAGTCAGGAAAGACATTTATCATATATCTAGATATTTGACATCTTATTTTCTGAGTAGTCCCCCAAATGCCAGGATAAGCAGCTAGTAGATGAGTAGATTTTTTTCTTAAAATGTATTTACCTCTCAAGGGCAATATAAATAAGCTTACAGACAATTATTTTATTTTCCAAAAGTCATATCTATAAACCTAAATGCTGTTACAAGCAAAACACTGTAACATTGCTGTTTCAATGCTTGTATTAAAATATATATTAAAAAAATATTTCTTTGTTCAAATATGTGGGACTTCAAACAGTATTCCTACAAGTTGCTTATTGATAATATGATTGACTAAAATACTTACACTTTTAAGCAAATTACTAAAGCCAGGCAAAGGATTTGTAGACTAAAACTGCTTATTTTCTCCACTGATCACGATTCTATCACATAGTAGACTTGCTTAAGGACAAATAAAATAAATTTTATTTTACTGTGGTACACTATTCTGTTTTAGTAATATTTGACATCTAAGAATGAGGCATCTAGTGTAACCTAATACTCCAGACATCCTTGGTAACAAACTCTCAAAAGGTAATTAATTTTTGGTTTATGCATGTCTGAAAGAGTTACAGTGGAAGGACTTCTGAAATGAAATAATTTTACCTTGTTAAGGAATATCTAAACGAATAGCTAGGATAAATATTTAATTTTTAAATTACTGTCATTATACAAAAGGATTTTTACCCTAAGATTTAAAATTTCAGTGCTGATTAGGTCTTAAAACCAGCATTACTTTTGTACTTGAGCAAATATCAGGAGGAGACTAATGTAGTTAAGAGTATTCCCTGAATACATACGAAGGTTTTTACTCTTGTATAGTATAATTTCAGAAATTAAAATACAATGAAATTTAATTTTAGAAATAATATTTCTAATGTCTTTGATATGCTACAGGAAATACTCTACTTAAAATATATGCATAACAGATAAAATTTATACACCTATCCATCTAGATATTGCTCATATATCTTTGTCTTTATGACATACTATCCTACAAATGCCTCTGGTTTATTCTAGAAGGTTAGCTGAGCAAAAGTTTCCAATCAACATCTAGAGGGTTGAATTGGGAACACAATAAATCTGCATCTTTTCTTTGTGCTGTTAGGAAGAATATTTTTGGATAAGATGCTAAAGGATTTTTTTTCCACCAGGAAAAAAAGAACTATATTCAAGTGGAAATCAACATGAACTGATGCTTGTCTTCTCTCCACATACCCAGTTTTGTTTTTCTTTCCTCAGGTATGACCCAAAAACTGATACATGGACAATGGTGGCTCCACTGAGTATGCCTCGAGATGCTGTTGGTGTTTGTCTCCTTGGTGACAAATTATATGCAGTAGGTGGCTATGATGGTCAATCCTACCTGAACACTATGGAAGCATATGACCCTCAAACTAATGAGTGGACACAGGTAATTATAAAGTTTATTTTATATATACACATGTGCACTCACACACACGTACACATATATATGAATTAGCTACTCTAAGTTTCCTTTAAACTTAATGCAGAAAAGTACGTACTTCTAAATCATGGTCTTGTCCTAAAATAAGCAATTAAAACAAGTATTAAACTCAAGAATGCTTATTTCTTTTTGGGATTGCAAGGGGAAACTTCCGTTGACAAGCTTAAATGTAGACACAAATGGTCTAAAGTTAATGCAGTAGCCCATCTTTTTAGTCTACTATGAATTACTGAGAGCATTTTTATGACATTCCATAGGAAATAAGAAATTAATTTGGAAAGATTCTTTTCACAAAACCACCAGTTCACATTAAAAACCATTAATAAACATGCTTGGAGAGGTAGTTAGGAGACATGTTATCAATGTTGTGATTTATACAGTACCACTAATTATAGTGTGTTTTTACATACATATAAGCTGACTCTACTGTGATGGTTTCATCAAAATTCAGTCCCCTAAAGGTTTTAATCCTTGTCTTGTCTTGAATAGTGTTTAAAATTGCCATACATATTTTACAGGACACTTGACACTTGTTTAGGAATACTTTTCTGTATTGGTAGCTTTCACCTTGCTTCAAGGACTAAAGTGGAAGCATCAGCCACAGTCTACAGAATATAGAAATGTCTTCCGTATCAATGGTTCACAAAACTGATGACAACTCTAAAATTAATTCCAGTTTTCTGTTCCCACACTTTCAAATGAAAGATGTCAGGTGTGAGTAAGCAGTTTTAAATTACAATAGTAGGGTAATATGGATTTTATTTATTTTTAGCAATTTATACTCCTATTAGTTTTGACCATTTAATAAAAAAAGGTTCACACAGCACTTCAGCAATCTTTGCATGGCTTGCTCCTGTCTGGCAATCTTTTGCATGGTTTGTTCCTATTCAATTAATTTGTGTCTGTTTTTCTACAGATGGCTTCCTTAAATATTGGAAGAGCTGGTGCCTGTGTTGTAGTCATCAAACAACCATGACTTTAGCAACACTGCTTAGGATTTTACTGACTGTGAAATGATTATTTTTCTATGAGACAAAGAGAACGATTACTTCACAAGAACAAGGATTTACACAGTGAATACACTGCTGATCACAAACTTGAAGAAGTTTGGAAGTGACAAAGATTAAGTATTTATGCCCTATAAAATCATAAAACCGTTCACAGTCAGTGAACAGGAAAAAAGGACCCAGACTATTGTAGGCGTAAATATGTGAATGTAGAGTAGTAAGTTCAGGTCTTGTTCTCATGAATGTGTCCTGGAGAACTGGATAATCACGGGAAATCTCTACACAAGGAGCAGAAAGGAATATGAGAACAGTTTGAGGCTGCAAGAGAACTGCAGAAACATGAAAGTATATTTAATCAATTTTAAACTGTGTTTTTTAAAAGAAAAAAGTGGATAGTAATATAATTTTTTTCCTGTTCAGGTCTTGTCTTCAATTGGGTTATGGTCTTCTCATTTAAATGAGCAGTTTAATTTTATTGAAGGGAAGAGGTCATGGTCTGGATATTCATAGTGATTGAGCTGTGACTCTAGGGTAGGAAGAAACAAAGAACTAAAAGTAGACTTTTATTGTAACTTCAGATTGTACCTCCTCACCAGTGTTAACATATCTTATAAACGAGTCTATTGAGGGGGAAGCCTGTGTGTTTAATCAACTAATATATGAAGCAATCCTGTGGCTACACTGGGGCTTTGTTGCAAATATGAGAGTCAAAGGAACAGCTACCTAATTCTTTCCTAATCTTATATTCAATTTAAGCATGTGGGCTCTAACCTCATTGTTGATGCATCTACTGCATGTTGGAAGCTCATGGCAAGCTGAAAAATTAATCCCCCTATTTCACTGCATCATGTTAACACATGAATCATGACAAGAACAGTCTACAGAGCCTCTTCTAACATTTCAAGAGGGAGAAAAATACTACATTTTATTTCTTTCTGATGCTTGTACATACAAAATTTTGCCTAATTAGAGCTGCCAATTTATTACTTTCCACTTATGATTGCAAATAACTCTAAATCAGGAAATCAGAATAAATGCAGGTGGAATAAGGAAAATTAGACCATTTGATCTAATAAAGTTCATATGGTAAATATACTAGTGTCATCTGTGCTTCCCTTTAGGGTTGATAATTTCTGCCAGTAATGATAGTTGGAGCTTTTGCTTTGGCAGTAGATTTGATCCTGATGCTTTCTGTCAGCTCAGCTGAAGCAGTTAGAAATTAAGGCCACTACTGGAATATGAAATTCTGCTGTTCAGGGCCGAAGAGTTTCTGCAAACAGGACACCAAATATACTTCTCTAAAGCCTTGCTGATCCTATAGGAAAAATTTCATGGCCCAAAAGCAGACATCTCACAATCCTCTGTCACTAGCAATTTTGAGAAGGAATTCTGGTTGCACTAAAATGAGTTTTCTTAGTGGAAACCTCTGCACCTCTGCAATCATTTGAGATGAAAAAATACATAGAGCTTCCATCTTGGGACATTAGATTTAAAGATGTATCTTTCCTTCTAACAGCATCAGGATGTGTGGAGATCTTTGTTTACTGATGTCAGCTGAATTACAATTCTGAAGCCTAAGTTTATGGATTTAAATGTGTTAAATATTTCTCTGTCCTAATTTGGAATCAGCTGAAAACACTTCAATATTACTTTTCCACAGCCAGCTGCCTTTTGAATTGCAATCAGTCTTTCATGGACAAGGACGTGAATTTTTCTCCAACTACAACAAATGGTTGAATAAAAGATGTTGCCTCTCTAAAGATTTTGCTTCACATAAGCACAAGTTTTAGAGGCCAAATGAAGAAGATTCTAGAATTATAATTGTAATTAAATATAGACATTTGCATTTAGTTCTCCTACAGAGATAACTAAAAACATAGAAATTGAATTTTTATTCTAGTCCCAGAACTTTCTTTTAATTTCATTTTATTAGTACACAATAGAAATATTATTGCTCTACCTATATACTGATCTTCAATATTGGATTATTCCTATTAATTTCATTCTGTGGTAAATTTTTTTTCTGCACCTTGATCATTATTTTCCTCCATTTATCCTCATTTTCATTTTTGATTCTCAATTTCCTTTTCCACTTTTTCAATTTGCCTTTATTTTACCAAAATCATTCTCATGTGAAATTTTTCAGTCTATCCCACTTGTCTTATTCTGAAAAAACAAAATTAGTATTTGTTTTATTTTGATTATGTAAAATCTAGCCACAATAAGAGCCAAAATTGACTTTCATATTTTTTATACAACTGCTACAAGTTTCTTGTAAAGAGAATTTATGAAGAATTTTAAATTTTTTTCTTACCATTATGTTTACTCTTACTAAAAATAATAGTAGTTTTACCCTTCTTTTCAAAAGGAATGTATTTAAATTCAAGTACAATTTAATTGTAGTCTTGATCTTTATGGTTCATTAAGATCCATTTTTTATGTATAAGAATTAAAATCACTTCTGATTTATTGAATTGTGCTAAACAGTACTAAGTTTACAGGGGAAGCTGCTGTCTTTTCAAAAAACAGGTGACCTTGTTGTTGGTCTATCATGATTTATTTTGTCTCACATTATCTCTTTGATTTCAAAGTATGAAAATCATAGTGAAATCAGAGTTCGAAAAACATTAATTTTAGTGAAATCAATGACTAAATTCCTCAAAAAACTGATTTTAAGTTTACTAGTTTAATGTTCTAATTTAATAGTCTAATTTAATATTCCATTAATATTCTGGTTCAATATTCTAAGTATGTTCTAAAATGTTAGCTTTTTCTCTGTCTTTCCAGGTTTTTTTTCAAGAACATCAACCAGTTTTGCTAGAATGTCTGTTTCACATTAGCCTGGACTTACACATAGGAGTTAGATCCATTTTTTCTTGCTATCTTTATATATGGACATCTTTTGAACTAATCAAACACAAGTAAAAGTAATTAAAAATACAGTCCTCTGAAGTAATTAAAATTAAGGCCCTCTGGGACTACTGAGAAGTCTTGCATTTCTTTCTTCTATGTGTCAAAAAGTCAAAATTTTTAAAATTTATTCACTATTTATTAGAAATTGTACTAATTTTCTTTTTACTGCCACTGGTTTTGAGATAGAAAGAAGGCCAAGGATGTTAATACTAGAAAAGTTACTTTTAAATGGATGAGTCCATACAGATTTTATAACAAGTTAGAAAAAACAATACTGTCAGAAAATGATCATTCTTGGACTGTGTCAAAGAAATCATAGAACAAATCATAGAATCAAGAACATCTGGTTCCAACCCCACTGCTGTGGGCAGGGACACCTTCCACTAGACCAGGTTGCTCAGGACCCCATCCAAACTGGCCAAATTTGCTTCTTTAGGTGCTTATAGAAGCAATACCTAAAAGACAAGTAAGCAGGTTTCCCAGAAGAGGAAATTTTTATAGCTGTGACAGTGCTGTTAATATTTATTAATACAATTATTAAAGAAATAATAGAAGAAATTACATTTTTTTCAGGGTTTTAATTGGTTATTTAAGTAAACAAAGGAAAGAAAAATACCACAGCACATTATGTCTCTGTTTTTCAAATTAGTTAATCTTTCTGATTTAATTTCTCTCAAAATGCTAGATGGTTAAACTTCAAGAGTATACTTTTCTATATACTTTTTGAAGCTGTATAAATATGGAATAATTCAAGTAAAACTCAATAGAAAAAAATCAACAAAAATAGATTATTTTTTTATTACACTTCTGATATGTTTCTACAAATAGTGTAGAGTTAAAAATCCATTTTACAAAATAAATACTAACCTTGTGATCCTCTACTGCTTCAGGAGCTGTTGATTACCATGCAGGTTTGGACTATTCCTTTTGCGTATTTTTTATGTTTACAGTTTTTTATTATTGACAATGATGGATGCTAGAAATAAAATCCATATTAGGAAATACCTACATAGAAAAATGTCAATTAATAGCTATTCTTTAGTGGAGCTCTTTAGTACTGACATTATGTGATTCAATTTTATAGAAAAGTTTTACATTGTTATCAGAGTCATAAATAATGTACGAATATTCTTGCATTGGTTTTAATTACAATTGTTCAATAATTGTTTTAATATATGTGCTTGCAATCAAAATACTGATATTGTTTAAAAATCAGAAGTAAATTTTTAAAAATCCTTTTACATATAGAACAGACTTTTATTCATATGAAACTGGTCTAATTATTAAGGCAGTTTTAGGATGCTTTCAGGGAGTTGCCTGCCTCATAATTTTATTCTGTTAAACTAAAATTAATTGATGTAAGGAAGCCATTACAACATAGACAAAGGATCATTTCCTTGAGTACCATTCTCTTCTACAGAAAACTGCCATCAGTTCACCATTATTTTAAAAGTACTTAAGTTAAAAGATATCTAGAAATCTCTATATATTATTCAGATATTTTCAATATGTTTAGAAGGCCCATATAAATTCCCTTAAATATGTTTATGACTTAAACACTTTCCTATTACTTCAATAAAAATAACTCACAAAATAAATTTGAGCTTATGCAAGTTTTAATGGCTCAGATCTTGATGTCCATGAACAAACACTAGAAATTCTGTGCATTGTGATTGTGAATGAAATACAATTTTTCTTCTTTACAAGAGAATTTACATTCTGGAAAACTGTCATTATTTTGCCCACAATGAGCTGGGGAAAACAAAATGTGACCTATGACCTATGTTATCTATGAATTTGCATAAGTTATTTCATGAGGAATAAATAGAGAAGGCATTTTCACAAAGGCTTTAGAAAAGCTCTTGTAACTGTTATCAAATAGCAATAATAGATTGTCTAATTTAAAGCCTTGAAATATCAAGTTACTGGACTTTTGGCATTTACTGTACCAAGAAAATGTACATAGAATAGGTAATGCAGGCTCACTGCCAGCTCAGAATCTCAATATGTAAAAGTAACTCCAGATATATTTCTTTAAAAGCAGATTATACGTGCAGTATATCTGTTGTAACTTAAATGAGAATGCATAAAATATTCAGCAGAGTAAGTATTCTTCAGCCTTGATCTAAATCCAGTGTAAAGCTACTCAGATAGGCATGACCTTGCAATTCATTGCCAATTCCCTCCTTATAGTTCTGCTTCATAGTTCATGAGGACTGGATACACTTCGGGACAGAGAAACCACTGAAAACTGTTAGATAGCAGAAGTTTGATTCTCATGTGTAGGTCTACAGCTGTTGGATGTTAAACCACAAAGAAATTTACTAGCACAGGTAAGAATTGCAGTGACAGGGAACAATACAGCCTTGAGTCACTGGCTATTCACAGCTTCACCTTGGGGAATCTATGGAGCTGCCAAATTCATCACCCGCTAGGAGTTGCAAAAATAGTCAAAGCCTAGGTCTAAGCGACTTGCACTTCTATCACCCCATATTTTCCCAGATTTCCCATGATGACATGAAGCTTAAAAAGTGCACAAAAATTAAAATAATTATGATAATAAATCCTCTCTTGCAGAAGTCTAGTGCTTCTCAGAACCAGGTTCGTGTTCATTCTTCACATAGGTGGCCTCAGTTTTGTGTTAAGTCTGGTGACACCTTTACTGAACTATTTCTAATGTCCCCAACAAAAGTCAGTGATGAGGGCTGCCTTTGATGGCCTGCAGGAAGAAATGATGTTCCAAAGGTGAGATGTTTCCATTAAATAGATGAGAATTCAGTTTAGTCACCCCCACACAAGTGTCTGATACCATGCGAGATGCCCAATATTATCTAAGTCGTCCACACTGGGCTGGCACGTATGACACATAGGAAGTTATGGAGTGGTAACAGAAGTTTGAATGGGCTATAAAGTATCCCAGATTGTATTAAATACCTTCTTGTAGGCAAGTAGAATCCATGATCCCTCATATATATATTTATGTATGCATATGTACCCAGTGTCACTAGTTATTGGAAGTTATTATCTTACAACCCACCTGTGTGATGGGAAAGGCTGAATTTAAAAATATTTTACTTCAGGTGTCTTAATCTTGAAAATATTAACCTTGATTGTCCAATGAATGATACTAATAGTGAACATAGGTGTGAGAGAACAATCGATTAATACTCATTAATTCTGGCAAGTATAGGAAATGCTAACTTGGAGAGATCCTCTTTATAAGGAAAATTAGCTTTTGTGCATCACTTCAGTCAAAAAATTTGTTCTGTAAGCAAGTCAGGAGTAAATCACCCTTACTCAACAGTTATTGAAAAAAATCACCTATGTTAGTTGCTATTATCTAATGTAGGTTTTTTGATTTTGTTTTTCTATTTAACAGTAAAATGTTCCTGAGCACAATTCTGTAAAGGTTTGGATAGCACATTTCAGTAACTTAGTGGAAAATCTCACCCCTAGACATAGTGTGAAAACCAAGGCTATTTGTCTTTGGGTTTTTTGGGGGGTTGTGGTCTGGGGTGTCTTTGTTTGTTTACTTGTTTGTTTTCTTGTTTCGACATCAGTATATATTCCAGGATATCAATTAATTTTAAATGGTAATTTGATCCGTATGAAAGGTAAAAGAGAAAGTCTTGCTATAGCAGGCTGAATGAATAAATAACCATTTCCTAATAAAGAGGGTTCTACTGTGTAAATGTCCACATCAGAATTATACATCCAAAGGATTTTCTTATAGCCAGAGTAGAAAAATCACTGTTTCCAGGACATGATTCATCTCAATAATAAGGTGAAATAAATCACACTTTAGAAGTGTGTTTCTCTCCATTGACTGCAACAGAGCCTAAAATGACTAGTTCAGAGAGAATTACTAAGTTGGATAAGATGAATCTCTACCCTTTGATAAATGCCTAAAAGGAACTGGCCCCACAAACATTTATTTCCAATAACTATGACAGGAATTTAATTTATGCTATAAGTGCAAGACTCAAGTATGCATTGAACAAAAAACTATTTCCCTGTTCTGAAATCAAACACTCTTATGATATTCAGAGAGTGGATAATTTGGAGCTTTCAAATGGCATGCAAAAGAAGCACAAGATATCTCTTTGTTAACCTAGAGGGAGAAAAAGTGTTCAGAAAATTTCAGCTGCAGCTCCTGTTTACCTATATTTTAGATATCCTAGATTTCAGGGATAAGGGAGCAATTTTGTACAGTAACCTGCAAACATATCTATATAATTAGACTTTAGAAACTTTCAGAACATGTAATATGATTATTTAAAAACTTAAGATTGCTGTAATCAATGGGCATCATTATTCCAGGCCCTTGTGTAGAAAAAGAAAAACTGGAGAAAAGCAGACACCTCCCACCAGATGGGTCATCTCATCCGAATGCAGGCATACAGAAAAATCACCTGCTTGAAATGTATTGTTTTCCTCTTTGATTTATAAAGGTGCTGATGAGAATAACCCAGATTTAGGCACCTAAATTAGTAGAAAAACCAACAATGAAGTGTAGAAAAACGCCAATAGTATGGTCTATCTGAAACTGTAAATCTGCTTGACTCATTTATAGATTTTTCCACATTATCATTTATCTTACAAGTAGTTTACACCATATTAAATATTCTTTGACAGCTCTATATATATAGACAATTAAAGAGATATATTTTTTGTGATCAAATGCAACTTTTGAAGTAACATCCATTATACAGCTATTGTAGGTGAATTTCTTGTTTTTATGAAAGTTCATGGTTTTGTGCAGTTCTGCACAAAGTGCAAAAGCACTGGATTAATTGTTCATTTCATAATAAATTCTGAATGTTTATCACCTTCTAAAATCACAGACTATTTTCTTTGATCTTTAAAATCAGGATTTTTTTAATTCAATTTTTCAAAATTGTGGCTGTATTTTACATGACATGTTTTTATACAACACGTGTTTATGTGTCTGGAACCTTGCAGAAAAATACGTGTCTGGATTCTGCTGGAATGAGATTACAAAACACACAAGCTTTTAAAGAAGTGTTTTCTATGTCAGGTACTTAACATATCTTTGGTTATGTTTAGTTGACTTTAGGGACTGACCCAGAGTTCTTAAAAAATATATAAAGAAAATTAAACCAAGATTTTGGTTTTAAGTATTTGAAGAATAAACTTTACTTGCTGGACTGCTATCTTTCCCCTCTTCCATCCTAAAAGGCAACAACAACAACAACAAGAACAAAAATAAACAGATAAGTTCTATGTCCTTCTTAATTTCATTGTACATTCAATAATTTATATAGTCATAAATTATTATTAATTGCAAAATTAGAATTAGACAGAGTAAGAGCTGCAACCAAACTGGCACAGAAGTAACTGATATGCACAGATTGAATGTCTTCATTAATTGGGGAAAAATAAGTCTTTTTTCTAGAATGGTCTAGTTACACAAAGTGTCAGCAGACTTATACTAATGGATGACTCATTCTTTAACTAAAATGCTTCTAAAATGCTTTATCTTGCATACCAAAAGAGCTTGTATCAGATTATGGCTGCTTGCTTTGAAGAAGAGACTGGAAAATGAGGGCTGTGTCTTTAATGCAAGAGGGACGTTGTTAAAGCAGGAATTATGTGGTTAACATCATGTATAAACTTTCCAGTGCTGTCATATGAGCATGCAACTGTTTGCAGATGTATTATAGGACTTTTGCATCAAATGGGTCCAATCAGAAGTTTTGAATCTTTAGTTGAGAACAAAATCAGCATTGAAGAAATATCTTGGGATGTTGACTTATGAGTTTACTTAGTGTGAAAAGGGACTATAGAGCAAAAAAAGTGTGCAATGTTTTGGAATGTAAGACGATAAATACATTAATAAAATGTATAAATATGGTTGTAAATACATTCAATTAAGCTGTCCTATGTTTTGCAATATTTGCAGAGCAGTTTACTGAATGTTATGCTTTTACCATGGTTCCATTATATCTTGGACATGTATGTATAGAATGCAAGTGAAGACAATAGAGCACAATGTTAAACTCTTAACCTGACTTTGTTTGACACAAATTGTTTCTAAGAAATTTGAATCTTGAAAATGTCACTGTGCAAAAAATAAACATGCCTGTTTTTATGTGTTGCAGAGGTGATTCTTTTAAGTGAATATGATAACACAATTAGGGGTTTAGCTTGCATATTTTAAACTTGCTTTCACTTGCACAGAGCCAAAGGGCAAGAATCTTAAGACTCTGATAAATATTAGTATTTGTTTCTTAAATCAGACTATCAAGAATATAATGGGATGACAAATAACATCATTAAAATTCAGACTTTCAAGTTTTTTGATCACCTTTTATTTGAAACATAATGAAAGAACTTCTTTCCCTGAAAAAGAAAAAGGCCTACATGCAGAGTTGTGTGATTTAAGTAGAGTAAGATCATGAACTGCAAGGGAGTCTGGATGCTGTTTAATATGATCAATAAGAAAATAAATTTTCAGTGGAAAGAAATGTATCTGTTCAGGCAAAACAGCTGTTGTGAGTCACTTGTATTTGAAGAGTTTTCTTGAATCACACATATTTGGAATAGTTTAGTGTCCAAAATGTTAACCTGGGGTATAAAATAAATCTCTGTTACAGGACCATAGAGTAATTCATATTGGGTCCACCTGTGCATTCCAGATTTGTTCTGAATTTATCTTAGAGTGAGGTCCAGCTGCACTCTACTGTCTGGGTAGACATTTCAGATTGACTAAGATTCAATCAATTTGTTTTCCCAGTTTTCATGTGTAATTTGGGAGAATTATTCTCTGTTCTTTAAATCCATTCCCTCACTCTATGAAACATGGATCGTATTATGTACTTAAAATACATAGGATCTATGAGAAGATACACTAAAACATGTTGAGGAAGATATGAGTGGGATGCATGACACATAGGTATTCTGAAGCATAAAAATGGATGTACTAGAATTTTCATTAAGTAATTTCAAACTCCTTGGAGAGGTAAATACTTTAGACATGAGTGCATCAGTAAGCATGAATTTTGATAACTGATATCAGGCTTTCTGTGGTGGACTGTTTAAATGCAGAACCTTTGCTGAGAATGTACTTCTCTTTAACATTTATCTTAACCTATTTTGGATGAGGGCTGAAGTGTCAAAATTTTTTTTTACAAGAGATGCAAAAAATATTTGAGCAAGAAATTCTTTTTGTGTTCAGCTGAGTTCAACAATAAACCTTTGCCACTTAATTAATTTTTCTTGTGGTCTCAACATTTCTCTTGAATAATATATGGTCAAACAATGGGTAATTGTTTATGATTCAAATTAATGAAAGGGAAGTTGTCAAAACCAGCCATACATTCTTCTTCCTGTTAGTTAATAAATTTTTTGACCTGCCAATACGGTACATGGCCAAACCTGTCTGACCTGTTAACAGAACTTTCCAAGAGAAATACAGTGGGGCTTCAGCCATGATCACTTTATTTCAGATCATAAACAAGATAATATAGCAAGGGTCTTAGAATCAAAAGACATTCTCCAACAGGAGGAGAGGTTTTATTTATTAAACAGAGATATTGAATTATTTAATACTTTGTGGTGCAAGATTCAATTTTGAATCCTCAGATGAAAATGTAAGATCTGTAAGAAATTACATCTGTTCTTTCTTACTACTTACCCTTTTATGCATACTTTCCTCCTTTTTTTTGCCCATGTTTCATCCTACTCTCAATTCCAGCTTTCTGTCCCATTCATATGATAATTTTCTTCCTTTTAATAAGTGCTACTGTTTTGTATTTCCCTTCTTTTCCCTATTTTCTTCTTGTTGTAGCATTCTACCTAATCTCTGGGAACTTAATTTTTCTTACTGATTCTTATTATCATGGGTTGAAATATCTCCTTCATGTCACTTTTAGCTCATAGATTTGTTCTCTCTCTCAGTACTTTTCCTCCAAATTCCCCTTTTTTTGTGTGTATATGCATATACATCATCAAGAACTCCTGCTTGCATTCTATTAAAAATTGTTATATTACAGCCATCTGTCCTTTAAAATTCTTTCCTATTGTCATATTATAAGCATTGGGAAATTATATTTATTTTTATGAGGATGAATTATTAGTAGTATTGACCTACAAAAAGGAAAATAATCACTAATTATACAGTCATAAAGACTTTGAGGCTTTTTTATACTATCCAGAGGCAAAATACTCATGCTGCACAATACATTGCATAATTTCCCTGTCAGAAAGATTTCATATATGTAAAAACCAGTTATTACTGTTCATTTTCCTCTGATAATTGTGTTCCATGAAATTGTGAGGGGTTGGACAAGGGGATTTAGACTCTACAAGGGATTCTTGTTAAGAACAGTTAAATTGAGAACTACAACCACTAGCTACAAAGAGAATTTGGGAAAAATTGGTAGAGAACAAAGAAAAAATAATTATTTATAATATTCAGGGTCAGACTGAGCAGGAAAAATACATTTAGAGGAGTTAAGAAAAAAAATGTAGATACAAAATTTAAAAAATGATGTTTAAATACAAGACTAAATTTGTGGAACTACCTTTTAACAAAAGCGCTTAGAAGGTAACTGGAAAGTTGATTAATAAACTCCAAAGAACATAAACCCTACGTTATTCCTCTATCAGATCACTTTAATCATGCTGTTACATTTTGGCTAGGCCCCCAATTGTCCTGAGAGGACTCTGCATCTTCAAAAAGTTTTGGCAATTGGAAGTATCTAAAGCTGATGCCATTCCTTTCAAATTGTAAATGTAAATGAAGATTCTCAACATTATAGCAGCTTTTCTAAAAACATTCAGAAAGTTCTCTTTTCTTCTTTTTACAACAACATATTATTTCTGTTGGAAAAAAAGTGCAGAAAGAAATATCTTGGCTGGTATCTTGATAGACAATTTCCTTTGGCCCAAAGACTGAAAAAGTGTTACTTTGTGAATTCATGATGTTATACTCTCTCTGTAGCCTCATGTTTAACTTTTACATTTGCTATACTCATCAACCTTGCAGCTGGTGCCCAAACTATGATGAGGGGATTTCACAGAGCACAATCTCCACATTGCTGCAAATGTGTCATTAGGCAGCAAAGAATGAAAGGTTCATTGAGCCAGAGAAAGAGACCATGAACACCAGTGTGAGAGGAATATGACTTTCTAATCTATTAATTTGGGCATTCATCATACAAAATGTCTGGAGTTTAGCTCTGCATAAAATGTTTCATATATTACATTTTGTAGTTTATGATCCTTTAACATTAAAAAGATATTAGGCAAAATAACCATCAATGAAATGTAGTCCTGGATCTTCCCATTTGCAGAAGTCCATCTCGTCTAATTTAGGTACTTCTAATCACTTTTATGCTGATTGGCTATGTACCCTGCATTTGTAGCTTAGATTCCTGATCCTGGGGAGCTGTAGGTACATGAGCTTATATTTACACTTTGTGCAGTTATAATCTTGCTTTACCTCTTTAAATTACTTTAGGAAAATTGATGAACATAAACCCAGATACTTCCAGGAGATTTATTATCAGAAGTTCTAAGTCATTTTTACACAGTCCTACGTACCTTCACTTCATCAGAGGAAGTTCACATATAAACAATACATATTTTATAAATCTATTCTTAACAAATGACATAACACCCCTGCTACATTTTCACTGTAGATGTGAAGTTTAAAGTTCATATAATATTAAGTAGCCTGACAATTTCTTAAATGGATAAGCACAGCATAAAAATGGCTGCTTAACAACAAGAAGTCCCACTATGAATCTAAGAGAATTTCCAGAACTTTAAAGGTCTAAAGAAATAAAACTGTGGGTAAATTTCTAAAGACAAAGATGGTGTCTTTGAAACAATGGAAATAAATTTCCTTGACTTTATCCAAACTAAAAAAGATAAGAATGTATTGTACTGAGTATGTTTTCTTGCATTTTCTAACCTACACTACCAGGATCAGGAAAATCTCTAAAGCAAAAAATGATTGTTTGAACTATAAAACCTGGCTAGCAGGTTAAAAAATATATATCAAAATGGAAATTATTAATCTCTTTGTATCAAAATCTGTGATTGCACTTTTCTGTAATGGTAGCCTGTATTGAGTCAAAGAATTAAGAGCTCTAGGGGTTATTTTTTATTTTTGTTGCACTTTGTATAGCCTAACTACCTATGTACCTTACTCATGTGGGTTTTATTGGTGTTGGTTTTAAAACATAACCAATTCGTTCAATTCAGAACATCAAAGAACACAAAATTGGTGGGGGTTTTTTTTGGGTTTTTTTTTTGTTTGTTTGTTTGTTTTTTGGTTTTTTGGGTTTTGGTTGGGGTTTTTTTGTTGGTTTTTTTGGTTTGTTGTTGTTGTTGGGTTGTTTTTTTTTTTTATGGTATTATATTGCAAGTCAAAGATCTTCATGAAACACAAAGACATAAAAGAGAGGCTGTCTGACGACAGGCAAAGTTCTCCAGAGTCTGACAGATGCCTTCATCTGATGCCTGGTACCATTACACCAAGATACATTTGGGGGATAAATTACAAATACAAATACAAATACAAAGCTCAGGCTGCCTGAAGCTGCTTTTGAAGAGTTTGATGAATCCCAGGTTGTATAACATAAACACAATAGTGATTGCTAAAATATCTCAGAATTACCCTTGTATGACAGTAGAAAGATATCTAGAACTTCATTAAGTAACTCAGGCCGGTGCTGAACAAACAGTTTAAGCTAAACATCAAAGGGCTTCTGCAGCTGATATTATTGGTAACATAAAGTAACAACAAAAACTCCTTTATGGTGGCTCCAGTGTATAAGAAAGAATACATTGAAGGCCTTTCTGTTATATCAGAAAGAAAAACATAGATTATGTCATGGAGATTAGTTGGAAACATACCATCACAAACTTTCAGTTATTTTGAATGTTTCAAAAAAAACCAAGAAAACCTGCCTGTAAGAACATAAAGATGTCTGCACTATTTCTGATGAAAGACCCATTGACGCTCTAATTTTATTTTTGAGTAGTAACCATCACCAGGAGCTTCAGAAGAAAAGTTTATGGGGTTATATTGTCACCTACTCCAGTCTGACTCCTGTCACTGCCTGAAAACCTGAATAGGCAACACAAATTTTTGTATAGTCAAAAAGAAAGTATTCCTGTGTTGTAATAAAGAAAGAATGACGGCTTTTTTTCTTGTCCTCTCAATCTCTTTTCATTTTACTTTACTCATTATTTTACATAATTCTATATCTTTCATCCATGGCATCATTTTTCTACTAAAGCGATTTATTTTCATTATACAATACTTACTGTGCAGCTTCAGTTATCTTTGTGAACCTGTTACTACTTTTTTCAAGGCTATTTTACTATATCATGTTAGATATCATGGTTCCTGAACTGTATCCTGTATTTAAAATTTAAGTATGTCCTGGAGGTTTAGTGGCACCAGTCTGTTTACTATGTTTTTCTTTATTTTAGTAGAAATATTTGTCAGATATTTACCTCTCACATGGCTGCACATTATGATGACATTTTAGATTTATTTATAGAGATTATATAATCTTTATTTATAAAGATGAGTAGATTTCTTTATAAGATCTCTTCCCTAAGAATAGGTAGTTTATAAATGTTTATCATTTGTATTAATTAAGACCATTTTCCACACAGGATTATATATATTGACCTTTATTTTTACCTAGCTTTTTACCAATTTATTAGAACTCTCAATTCAGGATTTGGTTTTACAGTACAGCATAATTTTTCATCTGTTGCAAATGTAATAATCTTTCACCTATTTTCTTTTTATCCCTGATGTGATCTTGGTTTCATCCAAGATGGCTTAGTTTCTTTAATAAGTTTTACAATGTAATCTTAAAGGGTTTTGGAAATCGAGGTGCATTTTATTAAAAAAAGCCTTCCAAGTATTTTTAATTTATTTTTCCAGTGTGACTTCCTTTAAAATAAAAGTTATAGACTTTTCCCGATATTTTTAAGCTAATAATTTTATTCTTTGCCACAATTTTTAACAGTCACAGTTATGTAAAACCCAGACCTAATTGTGTGCAGATATTCATATGCCCCCAAATCTCCTTATTAATTCATTTATTACTTCTCACATGTCATTTCCAAAGGTAAATTAAAGCCAGTCTTAGTATTTAACAATTTTGTATCTGGTTTCCTTTAACACTCTGGGTGAATACTATTTGCTTCTGGAAATCTCAGTGTTTTACTTTCTTGATTACCACTTGCTCTTTTCTGGTGACACCTGTCTTTAATGAAAGTTCTATCTCAGTAAACGAAAATTTCAATGTGGCAAATTTCCAGAACTCCTCCATAAAAAATGTAAAGTACTGAAATAGTTTCATTTTCTACAAATTTTGAGTTTCTTCACACTTCTTGCATGTTCTTTTATATCATGATCATCTGTGCACATTAAATTCTTTTACCATTCTTCTGAATCTGAGAAGTTTCAATTTATTTTGTTAATAAAGCCTCAGGAAATATTTTCTCAAATTTTCTTCTGACTATTTTCATTAAGGATTTGCAGTTGTCTTTTCTGGTTTCTTTGTTTCATCATATCTTTTACCAAGTGAAGATTTCTTTTACTTTACATACATATCTCCTTTTTTTCAGCATTCTAAATTTTTTGAGTTGATTTTGATAGGTGGCAAATATTTACATTGAGGTGCCAATACAATATCTTTAATAATATGCTTCACTTCACTTTGATTAAAAATAGCCATATTATGTAACTGCTTCTCACAAATATGTCACTAGGCCATTGCAAAGTCTTTTATGAAAATATTATTTTCTCATTCCACCACAAAGGGCTGACTAATGCCAAGACTAATGGATGCTCCTTCATATGACTATGAGATAGCTAGGAAATGTCAACAAAGATTGGAGGAAAAGATGATTTGTATATTCATTTCCTGAGATTTATTCAGCAGGGTATAAATTGTGAAGTCATATAATAGAGTATTTATGTCCATGTCACTCTTTTTCCCTTTCAATTGTGTGAAATTCTCCAGTAGTGCTAAGAATATACCGCTTGGTTCAAGTTGGTATGATAAACATTTGAAAATATTGTATATCTTCACGTATGTCATCTTTCACTTTTAAGCTTTGCTTTCAGAAATGTGGTAAAACTTATGTGTCAATTTAATGACATTAATCCTTGCAATAACAATTACCATTTCAAAGGAAAAAATAAATTTCCAGGAGTAGGCCAAGTGCATGTTTATTTCAAATGAAAGAACACTGTAATGGTCACAATGGTTTCATAAACCACTGTATCAAAAAGCAGAAAGAATTTTGTTTCCTTTTAGCAGAATTTATTAAAAATATGTCAACAGTGTAAGATAAATGGTGGAAGGCTTTTAAATCCTAATACAAGACAAATATTGTGATACGACAACCTTTGCTATCAAAGTTAATAATTAATATTGAACAGGCTTCTGATGCATGAAATACACAATATACGGAATTTTCATGTCATTTCAGTCAGTTGCCTTGAACTAAGAAAAGAAAAATATAAATTGAGTAAGACAACCTCACTATTTATTCTGTGCATGAAAATGAGCTGGATGTGGTAAGTTTGATCATAATCTTTTCAATAAGTATGCTTACATAAAAATTCATATGGCCATAAAGACGAGCTTATATTTTTAAAATTTCAAGACCAGCTTCTTAAAATGAATAATTAAGTATCAGACAGGGATATATCTGGTGCTACTACAATAGAGAAAAAGTGAAATGTCTCACAATTTTGGTCATAGAGTGGGTCTGGTGGATAAAAGAGAAGTTTTAACATTATTATTGTAGTGGAAACCTTAGTAGATATAGGAAAACCAAAATTCTTTCTGCACAGTGTTTCCTTAAGACTATCTGAGTCTTCCTTGCAACTTTAAGTACAGAGAGTAGAGAAATCTTATAGAAGTATAGGAGGGACAGTGAGCTATCAGGAAATGTGGTTATTTAAAATATATAATAAATTCTCCTTTTTTAGACCTTTTAAACATGTCGCCCATGGGGCATTGTTCTTTTGTAGACCAAAAAAAAGGTTTAAGGAATAAATATAACAACGTAAGTACTTAACAAGTAAATTAAATTTGCATTAGTAAGTGTGTTTGCCATTTATAAAATTCTATGGTGAGAGTCTTATTGAAAAAGAAAAATGAGTATACTAAAATTAATTTTTTTTCTTTCAACTCATTGAACATCCCCCAGCAGATCACCCCTTTTCACAATGCTACTCTGTCTTGTCTTCATGATCTGTCCTTTCCTCTCCTAGTATTTGGGTCTTCCATTTCTTCAGTCCCTCCTTAGCACTTAAGGAAAAGTTACTGTATTCAAATTCCTTGTACTTATATTCTTCTCTGAAACCCCAGGTTCCACAGTAATCCTCTCTTCTCTTCCTATTCCATTCTATAGTGTTTCATTTTAACTTTCTTCAGCCATATTTAATTCATTAATGTTAAGGCATGGAGGGAAACGATACTTCAAAGCAAACGACTGTCTTTGGCTGAAAAGAAAGAAGTAATGAGAATATTTCATAGGATCTAGCCATGTCTCAAAGACGTCTGATTTTTTGCATAAGGTGAACTAATTTAGATAGAGAAAGAGGAATAATACTAGAGTTTTCTCTTTCTCTTCACTGTTCATGAGGGGAGTCTAATTAAATAGCTCAGAAACAGAGGTGTGATGCATACAATTGAACTTTAGTGAGAGGGATACTGCATAAATGTCAACTTTTATCCTAAGGTTCAGATTCAAAAACAGTATAATGGCAATCTTTAATAATTAAATTTTTTAAATTTGACAGCAGATCTCTTGACTCAGAGTGGCTTCTGATTTCAGTCGTTTACAATAATGAAAATAGACAGTCATAAAATTAGTCTCTAGAAATGTTCATACAGTAAGATAATGACAACGGGAAATTTCCTTGCAGTGATTTGTAAACTCATTCTTCTATGATTTATACTCAGTATTCCTTGATATTACTTCCTCTTCCAGGTAATGAATGGCTCATCTGCTTTACTTAGACAACAAATGTTCCTGATGAAAAATTTTCCGTAGCAACTAAGTGTATTATATGAGGATGGAGTATTTAAAATAGTAGACATATACCTTAAAAATAAAACTAGAATATAGTATTATTACATTTCCATAACAGGAACATTGTCTTGTATCTATTACAGAAGGGATGAAAATTTCCTTTTTCTTGTTGCAAGACAGGCATAAAAAGTCAGACTCCACTACGGGGAAAATCTGCATTCATAGAGACAGTCATGCAAGAAATAAAACTGAATCCCATTAGGAAGAAAGAGGAAAGAAATTATTATGTCTAGAATTTTCAAGTGAAAACCTAAAAGATGCAGATGCATGAGATCCACATAGGTTCTGAAGAGTCATTGTACTCTCTTTTATCCAAGGAAGAAGACACTGATTAGAAACTGAAAGTTTTCAGTGTGATAGCTTTGGTCCTGTTTGAAATCTCAGTTTAGACTATGGTTACCAGAGTTTGAGTTTTCACTTGGAGAATTCAGATGACAACCAGAGGGGAGGATTTAACGCATGGCTATGCATACTTAATAGCAAAATGAGAATGGCAGAAAAAAACTTCTCTAATAGTACTGTAATAGTCTCAGGCATCCTCCTCACTGCTGTAATATCATGAAGGCACATAAGACCCTGAAAATTTTGTGCAACATAATACAGGAACTCTCCTGGATACTTCTTCAGTAGAAGCTTGAAATATTGGTCAGATGACTGCCCTCTGAAAGGACTGAAAGGTCAGAACAAATATGAACAAATATTATTTGGGATTATTTTTGTTTTGATAACATTGCTGAAACAATCTCTTACAGCAAAATGTTAAAATAAGTAATGAAGTAATTTGTTTGCAGAATTCAACTACAGGTCATATAAATAATTTTCTAAGAGGAATGTAGGGGTTGGTAAGAAAAAAAACATGTTTAGATTTCAATCAATGCCAAGTATTTCAGATTTCATAAATGTTTTTCCATAGCTAAATCTTGGTGAGATGAGACTCACTTTTATTTTATGGAATGAGAAAACATTTAAATGCAATTTTTATAGATGTTGGTTTGTTTGTTTTGTATAGAACTACTGTTTATACACATATATAAATACAAATATGGATGATACTCATTTCAAGTTGCTGTCTGAAACTCCAACAGCTGTCTCTGTATCTGACAGGGTAGTCTCACGTGACTGCTTACCCCACTTTTGAGGGAGACCATGTACAACATACACCACATGATAAGTCTGAACATAAAACTGTCCTGATTAATTTTCCATGACACCTAATAGGCAACCTTATAAGATCTAACAACAGAACATCATAAGTATTTTTGAAAGGATGGACTGTGTCTCTTTCTTACAATAATTTCCTACACAAATTTCATCCAGTTACGGTCAATGTTTGTGTCTTAAGAATTTTTTAAGGAAAATCTTCAATTTTGTTGTCTTTGAAACAAATGAACATAATTTACTGGAAGATATTCTATGGCCATCCATAAGCAACAAATCTTGCTTTTCTGAAAAAATAATTTAATTTAATTCTATGATACAAGGCTTTATCTAAAGATGGAATTTTTCTTCTTGGTCTTTTGTTTGGTAAATAAACTGATGGATTAGCATCAACCACATATTTATAGTGCTATATTAATTTGAAATATCTTGGAAGCCCTTTAACTCAAATATATCATGTAACTATTGTACCTTGTTCAGCAGGTGCTTAATACCTGCCAGTATTTTCATAATGACACACATTCAATCTTTTGTGTTCACACATACATAACATACAATAGTTTGATTAACTTGACAACAGCTGTGCAAGTCTCAGAGTTTCTGAACTATAATAATTAAGGCAAATAAAATTTGTAATAATTTAGGGGGGTTGTTTATTCCTTCTCTAACATCCTTAGATAAGGTGTTTTATCTGTATCATGCATTGTATGAAGATTAATGAACTCAGGAACAGCACACACAAAAAATGAAAAATTTGCTAATGTCAGATAGGGATACTATAATTCTCTGTGACTCAGAGAAAAGTAAATTGTGGTACTTACACTGAAGAGTGTCTACATATCTTTCAGAAGTTGTATTGAAATAAGGCAATTGCCAGAGTAATATACTTCTCAACATGAATACTTGATTTTCAGTTATGATTTTGTTATTTTTGTGAATTTTTCTGTCCCTTCTCTATGTATTATTCTTAGTAAGTGCTCAGAAGGAATTCCATAGGAGAATAGCTCACAAATAGATCCTATTTTTAAAATTAAAAATAGTAAAACCAGTGCAATCTCAGTCAGAGAACTGCTGGCAGCTCTGTCCTCACCTCCCTTCATTTGCTGGCACATAAATTTTCTTAAATTTAAATTTTATTACCTTTGTCCTTCAGAACCTTAATCTCTGTAGAGGAGTACATTCTCCATTAATATGGAGTAAAAACTGGGTGAGTTCCTGATCATCCTGGGCATAGCCCTACATATAAATGTGGTTTAATACTGCTGCAGTTCACTGAACATCCGAAAAGATAAATGTTCCCTACCACTGTGATGACTTTGACATTGCTGGACGTATATTTCCACAGGAGTGGCATTCACTGAGGAGACAAAAGAAGGATTAAACATTATAATTGTACTTTGACAAGAACATATGACTTCTGGGATGGATTAATACTCCTCCAGAGGATTTTACTACTATGTCTGACTATACTGCCTCATGAACTTTTATTCTGGGTGCCTTTTTTCTTTTGCAGTAAAATGACGCATGAAGTGCTCTGAGCAAACGTTTATCTTTATTCCAAGCAAAATATACTGCAAATTTATGAAAGGTTATCCAGACCTTTACACTGCCAGCAGAACTTGGTCATCCCATCTGACCTTACAGCAGCTCAGAGATTTTTACTTTTTATCCTGAGTGACCTCTTCTTCTGCCTATTAATCTCAGATAACTGAAATTTAAGTCGATTTGTTTTTAGCTGTATAAGTCTGAAGTCTGTAATAGACTCCATTTAGATGGACCTTGGTCTTAGATGACCAAGCTACAGATAAGCAAAGCTTCGTCTGGGCATAATTACCATCTTTCTTCTGATCCCTTGCAGGTGGACAGATTCTTATCTTCCAGAATAGTAACACTGCCTTCAGTGATCTGTCTTGAGTGATTTCAATGGGATCCTTATTTACGTGGACCTTTGAAACAGAACTGTCAAGGTTCTTCCTTGGAGAAGTACTCCAAGATTATGAGAAATGCTTTAGTACAAAATGAACAAATCCCAAAGAAACAAGAAAACAAAATAAAAATTAAAAACATTCCAATCCACTCCCTGCCCAAAACCCAAACCAACCAACCAACCAAAAAAAAAAAAAAAAAAAACCAAAAAAAACCCCACTAAAAAACAAGCAAAGAAACAAACAAAAAACAAACGAGAGAAAAGTCTCTGACTCATGATGGAAATGAACTATTCATGCTGATTTACACACAGAATTCTATATAAATATTTGCATACAACTTTCTCATTTTATATTCCTGTGATTTTTTGGCTGACACTTATTAGGAAAAAGATATTTTGATGGATTTTCAGATGTTATGGGTTTTCCTCTTCTTAGCATTATAAAAATTAAAAAATTTAAAAATCTTGAAAATTTTAATGGTTACCTGAGTAAAATTTTATTAATTGTATTTCTGGACATGTAACTTTTCTGTCATTATTAAAGTTATTCAAACTTCTATTAATCAAACACACACCAAAAAATCATCATCCCAGAATACAGTTCGATTAGTCTCAGGGTTTCCCAATAGACAGTGCATCAAAGCTTTCAGACAGAGCAACTTTAAAAGAAATCTCTCATCACAGAGGAATACACCCACACCTATGCCTCAGGTCTGTTTGAAGGAGATACTTTGAGAGTCATACACTGAAAGAAAAAAATCATTGCAGCTGTGCAGCTTCAAAGTTTCTTTAATATAAACCAGATCTTCACAAATACTAAAGTCCCAAAAGGCAGAAAATGCCCTTTGGCAGGGAAAATTCGTCTCCACTTTCACAGAGAGAAGTAAAAATATTAATTTCTTATTTGTTAAGCAGCAATATGATGGTAGTGGTCCCATGTACAGATTGACACTATATGCAAAATAAATAATTTATTTAAATTAAAGCAATATTCGTGCCAGGTGGGATTTTTTGTTGGGGTTTGTTGTTGCTGTTGTTGTTTTAATCTGAAAATCTGATGAAATTATAAATGTATATGTATAAGCACTCTCCATTTATACCAGCTCAGATCACAATGACGTCTTAGGAGCTATTTATGTCAGTATGTGATTATGTACATGAATGATACATATTGTTATCTAACAATCCTATATTGTTAAAATTTGGGACAATTTCTAACATATTCAAAACCCACTTACAACATTAAAAATTGCTGCAGAATTCAATATATTATGAAACACTCATATATTAACCTCCGTGGGGATTGGAGGAAATAGGGAATCCAGTAAGATGCCATACTTATTTTTTGAGGCAAAGATGAGAACCATAGATTTTGAACCACAGATTGAGAACCATAAACCCATATTTTGTCCATGCTTCAAAGGGAGCAACTGAACTGAAAAGAAATCAGATATTTTCTTAAGATGATCCCAGGACATATCATCAGCAGTCCCAGAAACACACAAGGCCAACAGAATCCTGGGCTGCATAAGCAGAAGCATTGTCAGCAGGATGAGTGAGGTGATCCTTCTGCATTAGTGAGACACATCTGGTGCACTGGGTCCAGGTCTGGGCTCCCCGGTGCAGGGGAGACATGGACACACTGGAGCAGATCCAATAAAGGAAGACTAAGATCATAAAGGACTGGAGCATTTGTCACCTGAGAAGAGGCTGAGCAAGCTGAAGCTGTTTCTCCTGGGGAAGAGAAGGCTTAGGAAGTCTTATCTACATGCATCAATGGTTAGTGGGAGAGTTTAAAGGAGAGTTTAAAGAAGGCAGAGCCGAGTTGCAGTGGTGCCCTGCAACAGGACAAGAAACAAGGAACCAATTTCAAATATTGAAATATAAAAGATACCACTCAAACATAAATAAAATATTCAATGAAAGGATGGTCAGACATTGGAACAGGTAACCCACAGAAGTTGTGTATGTCCCCAAGTTTTCATGGGTAATATTTTGCTGCCTAGCTGGTTTGTATTCTCTCTTTCTTCACCCAGATATTCAGCAAGCCACTCAAGACATTTCATAATCAGTTTTCCTTAGCATAGTGATCCTTCTTTTCTGTAAGAGTCTTTCAGGTCTGAATTCATACCAATCTCCAGTAAAACTGCTGCAAGCCACAGCGTTGATTCATTCACTTAATCACAAATGTGCTGAAAAAATAATGTTCATCTTCTATCAAATCTCCCCCAAATTGAGTGGAAACTCGCTAATTAAATCTTTCTGCAGCTCATTTGCCATTCTGTAAAAATGGGAAGAATGCTATTACAAGACAATACATGAGTGTAGTTAATATATGTTAATAGATTCTAATCACATGGTGATGACAGACAGAAAAATTCAGAATAAAATTTGCCATTTATTTTTAGAGCAATTTCTATGGACAGTTTGGACTGGAAAAATTATTTGAAATTGTGTTAAACATTAATCAGTGTGACAAAAAAATTAAAAAAGAATGGTTCGTTATGATATCCATGCTAACCTTTCATGTGCTCTGATTGTTTCAAGATCTGTCTGAAGAAATATAGTAAATTAATTATAGTATAGAAATATAGTAAATTAATTAAGTAAAGATTGCATTTTAATGCAGAAACAGGACACTAAAACAGTGAATTAAAATTTCATAAGCTTCCACATTTGACATTAATTTTGGTATTTCAAGTCTGTTAATCTCTTGACCCTATGAAGCAATTTAATGTTTATTTAAGATGTTTCTAAAATATTTATACAATCTGCAGCAAACTTAGTTCCATATGTTACTTTTGGTATTTTATAAAGATTTCAAAACAGGAGAGGGTTTCTATTTCTGGATTTGTTATCTGCCTGATTTTTTTTTTTTCTTTTTATTCTCTTATTTCTTTAGGATTGGGTTTTTTGCTTTATTTTAGTTTTTTTTAATAGGAAATTTATGTTTGATTGTTTGTTTACTTGTTTGTTTTCCCTAAAATATACACCAAGTTTGTCTCAGGCTAATCTATACATTATTGCATCTACAGTAAACTGGAAATGCACATAAGCAGGCTATCACTAAATATTAAGTTTTATTTTCTCAAATATTTCACATTTTATAAAATAACTGGGATAAATAATAAATAGTAATACCTTTAATGAGTAAATATTTAATCACTTTGGAAATAAATGCTTAATGACTTTGGAAATCTAGTGTTTAAATACAAAAATCTCTTTTACCATTGTTAGAATTAATTTCCATGACTATATACTTGTGATCAGGATTTTATCTTCATGTCAAAATGAAGTTCTTACCTTTTCAAAAAAGCAGTAATAGTAGATGTTATTATTACTGTTCATGAATTACAAAGAGTAGCCATAGAAATTGTAGGTAAATCTTATTCATATATGTATAGAAATGCAGACATCCAAAAAACATACATATATATATATATATGTATATATATATATCTATATCTATATATCACATCTTTAGAAATGCTTAGTGAACTGTAAAGCTACAATATTTTTTCATTTGGTGTGTGGAAGCCATCAGTCTTTCAGGGAAAGCCAGTGCCACATGCAACAAGGAAGGAGGATAGAGGAGACTTACTGTACCAGCCATATTAGAGACTGGTGGGAAAGGATGTGCTGTTGCATTTCATACTTGTGTGCAGTCATTTGCACCATGGGGTTGTGTCCTATCAGGGGGCTATCTATGATTTCTAAAGAGCCAGCACTACAAATACCTCTATGTCTCCATGTATATATCTGTAAATACAGCATTTTAATAATGCAAAGGATACCTTACATAGGATGTTCTTTCACTCATTTTTTTTCTCAACTATTTTCCCCATTGTATTTTCTTTTCATAAAGTGAACACCCTTCCACAACTCTTCACCTTGCAAGATATTGCACCAAAACCAAACAAAACAAACTAACCCTTGTGATCAATGTTCCATTCCCTCAGCAGCCTCAGTTAATTAAAACTTCATTCTTAGCTCAACTTGCATTTAAATTCAACTTGAAAATATAGCCAAGTTACACCTTATTTTGTATTGCATACAAGGTTGAGGATTAATTATACATTTAAAATGTTTAGCATGAATTTGGTGCAAAGAAACTAAATGACAATCTTTTATTCTGGTCTGTACCAAATAAAAATATTTTAGACTGCACAATGATATGATTATTAATATGGGAGATTATAGTTTTTTCCTGCAACTTAGGGATTACTAGAGGCTAAAGGTTAACAGACTGAGTGTAAAATACATTTTTTTCTATGTTTGAATTGGCTATTTTTCTTTCTTCTCCCAAGAACACTCCATTTTGCGCATTTGTGCTGCATTATTTTTTTGAACAGAATCGTTTCAGAGAGGATCGCTACAGAAGGTGACAGTTGCACTAGAGAAGGGAACCCAGGCTTATTTTGAAGAGTTATCAAATCCAAACAGAAGAAAATACAAGTTGCAAAAGAGTGGAGCTATGTTCATAAGCTTGCCTCAGGCAACCCAAATGTTCATTTCACTTTTACTCCTTATTTGCCAAAGAAAGGCACTATTAAAAGCTAGGGGGAAAAAAAAGGCTTTGATCATATTTTATTCCTATGGAACCTTGCTGTATCTAAAGTAGTGCGATCTCTGCTATTTGTGATGGGAAGAGTGATCTCTGGAAAGCATCAAGTCTGTTCAAACCCCCTGGAGTGAAGTTTTCGTATACAGTACTTTTGAAGACACATCTCCATTGGAAATGCCAATCCTCTACGGCACAGCCCAGATTTAACTCTCCTTTTGTTTTGGTAGCTGGCTTTAATATACTTCAGCTGCTACTGGAGGGGGCAAAGCATGCATTTATTAACAATGTGTATTGAGAAGTGATTTTCCTGGTTCTTGGGAGGAGTTAGAACCCGCTAACTCCCAAGCAGAGATCTGTTATATTGACTGAAGTACAGAGCAGTTAGGGAAAAGAAAACCACCTGCACCAAAAACCTCTTTTTTGACAAGCCCACTCAAAATCAAAGCAAAAATAGGAAAAGTAGCATGATTTCAAGTATGTAATAAATGGACATGGATTATTTGTGCAGTCAGCCTTACTGCGATTTTCCCCATCATGTTTGCAGTGTAGAGGAGCTCAAGTGCACAGTGTGCATTTAACCTCTTCTGCTACCCATTCTGCCAGTGAGACAGATCATTATAACAGGCAGCAAGTGAAATAGAAAGGGGAGGGAAAAGGATGTGACAGGTGAAGATAATATTGTCAGAGGCAGCATGATGCATAGCTGTTAAATGAAAACATGCTCTGTTAGTGAGATTTTGAAAGACTGAAGCGCGATAAAATTGCATATTGTCACACACAAGGGCTCTATAGCCCTAGATCCTCTGGTAACTGCATACAAACCAGGCTGTAGCTGACCAACTCAGACAATATGCTCAAATTTCACCACCTGAAGTAATGTTGATGGAAGAGTACGCCATAACCAAAACTGAAGAGTAAGCAGTGCTGCCAAGAGGATTTCTGCTGAGATATTTGTGCCTACAGTGAGCTCCCTCTAGCAGCTGACAGGCCTGGCTGTATTTATGGCCCAAGCCACACAGAAAACAAGTAGAACCGGGAGCCATTTGAGGAACTTTTCTGAGAACAAATTATTCTTCTTATGTTTGAATTTGGCGTCTCTAACATCGATATATGAGCAGCTGCCTCCTTGCTACACCATAAGCATGAACTGATGCCACCTGTTAGCTGGCATGGATGCACAAGGGAGGACTAATTGTCCTGAAACTGAGGTGTCAGAGTTATCTAAGAAGCCAGAGCTGCACAGTCCAGAGAGCAGGAGCCTGAGGGCTTGGAACTGGAGGAACAGACCAGGGGTCACAGATGGACACTGATGGGACCCATGTTTGTGTACTCAGGGGATGATGAGATCTGACCAGGCAGGAAGTCAGAGCAAGATCAAACCATTTCTGTTGCTCTCCCTTATGTCAGTGGTGTTCAACTGTAATGTGCTACCAGTGAAAGCACTGCTATTTATTAATCCATGGGCTGATGTGTGTGGTAGCACACACACAGGTCCTGCAGTCCATCAGATTCAGTCAGATCTTAAGAATTTACACAAACCTTGCTCTCTGCATCTCTGTGTTTAGGCCAGGGAGTCAGAAGCGATGCCAAACTAGATATCAATCCACAGCTATTGCAACCCAGGGAGACAGGTAGGGCTTTTAGATACTATGTGGAAAGCATTTACATAGATTAAAAAAACCATAAATTAAATATAAAAAGGGAGGTTTGGGGTTAGTAATGTGTTTCCTTCAACAGATGAACACAAATCTTAAACTGTAGCACTGCAAACGAAATCTTGTGACAAAATAATTTTATTTGATTAATACACATAAATGTTACCATGTTTGTTTTTCATATTGTGGTAAAATAAAGAAGAGCATTATATAGAAATATAATTGGGAAAATCAAATTTTCCTGTGAAAATAGAGTGATTAATTGCCACCATAGCTGTCATATTTTCAGTGTTTTAGTAGGATCACATGTCAAGATTTTCTACAATTATTCTTCAGGTTTTCAAGTGTAAAAGTTATTTTAGAGTAGGCTCACTAGTGATCAACCATAAGTCAAACATATTAAATGTTTTGCTTTGTTACTAAGGTAAGTAATATTAGCCTCATTTAATAGATGAATTTGGAAATGAAATTTATTGCTATTGCTTGTTTCTGTTAAGCATGATTAATTCTCTCACACAAATAATTAGTTATTTCTTTATCTGTTGAGGTGTCACGTGCACAATGCACTCAGATAATTTAAATTCAGCATTTCTCTATATTTCAAATTAAGATAGCAGAATATTTTAGCAGACAAAATCCGTCTGTGCTAAAATGTAATTGGAAGCAGTATATTTTAGGATTATGATATTCCCCTAAATTACAAAAGAGCTGTTGCTGATGCTGGCACCTGGATTATAAGGTAAAATGATAAATCCACATGAAGTACAAATTTATATGTGCAAATTTTTATCTTAATTATTTTAAAAGATGTTTTTTATTTCCAAATAAAGGAATACAATAAAAAAATAATAACTTTAAAGTGCAGAATATTAATAGGTATTGATATTAAATAAAATGTCACAAAAATAAAATAAAATATATATTCTTTATAATCTTAGCAACTATATAAATCTTAGAAACTGTATCAAACATTCCTTAGTTACTAGGCAATGCCTACCAGAACTCTGCAAGTACACTTTTTTTCATCACTAGCCTCATCTAGTTTATATCAACAGTCTTTCGTATAAAAATTATTTTGCTTGCTAAGTTGCTTGCTCACTTACTTCTAAGAGCACACTTTAATAGCATACATCATGTTTTGGAGTGACAGATGTCAGGAGATCAGGCTTGCTCTGTAAATGAAGAAAAATCTTGCACTTCTGTTTTCTTCAAATTCTCTCCTTTGTACTTTGAGAGGGGAAATGACAAGCTTAGAGCAATTTGAGGAGTCAGGATATATATCTGGTAATACCATAAACCTGTAAAATATGAGTATTTGACTGAATATAGATGCTAGCTAATTCACAGCTCAGTTTTTAATATCATAAGGTTAGGTGCTAAATTTCCAAAGCAATGCAAGGGGATTTATTGGTATTACTACTGGATTTGAAGGCAAGTCAAAGGCTTAATCCCTATGTACTCCTCTGTTTTAAAAAATAAATTTAAAAAATCTATAGATTTCTGAACAAAGAAAAGGACTTGTATGTAGCAAATTTTAACCTTGAAAGAAAATAGAACAATCCTGTCATCTTATGCTTGTGTCATTTTAACAGTATATCTTGTTTCATCTGTTCACCATAATATGAGCTGAAGAGAGCTGGCAGGTCTTTAAGAACATTATTCTTGGAGTGAAAGAGCTCTAAATTCCCACATGGGCAAGGACAGCCGGAGACCAAGACAGCTGAATAAGAATTTCTTGGTGAAACTAAGGTGCAAGAATGAAATGCACAGGGACATTTATTCTGGGAAGAATATAGGGACATTTCCCAGATAGGTAGGAATGGGATTAGGAAAGCTAAAGTGTAGCTTGGCAAGGGATGCAAAGAATAATAAGGTACATTAGTCAGAAATGGAAAATTAAAGTAAATATTCTCCCCCTGGTAAATAAAACAGGACAAGTGACAACCAACATGGGGAAGGCTGGGGCATTTTTTTTGCCTCAGTTTTCAATGTTAGTTTCTTTCCCCATACCTCTAACGTCCCTGAACCTCAAAGCAAGGATAGTGGGAATGAAGTCCCACCATAAGTGAAGATCATGTCTGAGACCATCTGAGGAATCTAAACATATAAAAATCCATGGCAAGTGATGAGATGCATCCCAGGGTCCTGAGGGAATTGGCTGATGCAGTTGCTAATTGACTGCCCATTATATTTGAAAAGGTGTGACAGTATGAAAAAGTCACTAATAACTGGGAAAAAAGGGAACATCACACCCAATGTCAAAAAGGGTAAAGAGGAGGCCCCTGGGAGCTATTGATAAGTCAACCTCCCCTCTGTACCCAGAAAGATCATGGTACAGATCTTGCTGGAAGATATGTCAAAACATATGGAAGACGAGGAGGTGTTAGGGACAGGTGACATGGCTTCACAAACCGCAATTTGTGCCTGAATCATCTAGTGGCCTTCTATGATGGAGTGACTGCATCCCTGGACAAGGAAGAACTACAGATATTTTCTATCCGGACTTCTGTGAAGTGTCCAGTGCCAGACTGAGTGGGGTTTTGAGCAACCTGGCCTAGTTGAAAGTGTACCTGCCTGTGGCAGGGAGACTGGGACCAGATGATCTTTAGGGTCCTTTTCAACCCAAATTATTTTACAATTCTATGTAAAATAATAATAATAATATTCATGGACTTTAAAATTAAATTATTAGTGATGTTTTGTCTTCAGTCATTGGGGAAAAAATCCATAAAAATGTGTCAATAGATATTTAGAAATGGAAGCACTTTGGTTTTGCACTTTTGTTTTGGCACCATATTTTCAATCACTAGAAGAAGGTGGATTCCCCTCTATTAAAGAAATTTCTTTGCCCCAGGCTTCCCAAAGCAGACTCTCAGACATCTGATTCCAAAAAAAAGAGGAATTAATAATTTACTGGTACAGCAATAGGAACAGCTTGAACTGGGTGCCTCCAGAGAGGGACTGAGAACAAAGAAATTCCTGGACCTTTATAACCTTACAGTCTGTACTACTGATCCTCAAGGGCTCTTCATGCACCTTACATATGATTCTTGATGGAGTGGTGAGTTTTGGCCTGTGGTCTTCTTTTTCCCGTAGTGAATTGTATCTCTGTCTTGTGGCAGGTCATTATCTGCTTCTTATCTGGTCAGGTTATCCTTCTGATCACTAACATGGCTTCCTTATCTCCTCATTTACATTACCTTTAAGACTTCCCTTTATATAACAACTCAAGATAAGTTAGTGGGAGTTGGGAGCTTCCTACCCAATCTTCAGCAACTTTAGCATCTTGTGCCAAACTTACACAGAAAAATAATACAGTAAAAAGAGTGAAGTTAGCTAAAATGAATTTATAACATCTCTGTATACACCCTTCCTGTGGGACAGAAGGGATGCTCTGTTTTTAAGTGAACCTCTGCTGGCATCATCACCTTGATGATGGATGTATTGCTGAGAAATCATCCATATTTGCACACTCGAGGTGTGATTCGTGCAGTAAGACCCTGAGTGCTGCACCCTGCAGTGCCACCCCACTCGCCAGAGAACATCTGCTCAAACTGCCCCATGTCTGCTCTGTCCTGAATGGGGAGGCCTGGGGCACTGCAGGGTGACTTCCAGCGCTGTCAAGACAGGTTTTACTGCTGCTGCTTCTTGTACAATGTCTCTGAACTCTGATTTTTCTTCAAGTTCCTCCTTCTTTGTTTGAAAAGTCACTTGGTAATTCACTGCTTACTGTTTAAACCAGTGGATTGGTCATCCTTCTGTTTCATGTGTAAAAGCCTGCCTTTGGCAGACACCTTCATGAGACTTTTGGTTGTGTCATTCACACTCCATTTTTTACCCTCATCTCTACCTTAACAGCTTTGCCAATTATGGGCTGTGTGAGTGTCCCTAGAAATTCTGTCCTATATTGAAGTAATACCAATAAGATTGTATCAAAAATATTTTTCAGCCTTGTTAAAAAGTCATTTAACATTTTGGAAAGCCTTTTCCATAGCATCACCACAACATGAATAGGCCTAATATGAAGAAATATTTTTAGTAGTAATATTTCAGTAATGCTTGTAAGAAGTATGTTTGAGAAATTATTTAAACCTAGAATATAATCAAAAGTTTTAATACTCTCATTTTCACTGGAAGTTAAATACACACAGAAAAATATAAAAAACACCTTTAATAAAGAAAGTAATATCTGTAGAAGTTATACTTCATACAGACAATCCTTGATACCGGAAAAAGTAAATTCAAAAAGTTTCTTGTTTCACTTCAGAAATCCCAGATGATTCACCAGTTTTTTGTCCCTCCTAGAACTCTCCTCCATTGATCATGAGTTTTTACAGTATGAAGAATAACTTAATCTTTTGGGTAACTCTGAGAACATTCATCAATTTATTTCTGAGTTGCAGGACTAATTCTGAAACATATATTTAAACCACTGAAAAGTGAAAACGTGTTGGTTGCCTCCCAGTGGAGTCCGGGAAGGGCTGTGATCGTATTTTACTGCAGTCTTTGCCAGGATAAAGTTAATATCTTCCTAAAATTTTTGAGTGACGAACCCATAATGAGAGGAAAAGTTTCACCATTCCTTATCCCACAGTTCTGTTCCAGGAAAGGAAAAACATCCAGAAATCCTGTATATTTAAAGTCAATAAAATACATTTAATTACAGCTTAATACTATATTTTACTTAGATGGTGTTTACCACTGAGGTAATTCCTCCATTTTCCTCTTTCTTCAGCAAAAGCTAATGCACAAAAGCAGTAGGGCTTTAGCCAGAATTACTAAATGAAAAATCACTTGCATTACCCTCCAAAATATTTTCTGGCTCTCCATAGAATATACCCATGCAACAGACATCAGTACTTTCAGTTCAAATTAATACCTCTTTTCATTCACATTTCTTCCACTCATCCCTTTTGTGTAAGTGGTGACTGTTGTAAAACTGTTTTACACAATGTAAGCATCTTTTCAGTGAAGTATCACATGACTCATGTATTTAAAAGTTGGTAGAAAATCTTTTCTCTTTCGCACTGAGTTGAGAAGTTAGTGACTTCTACTGACTTTTATTAGAAATTCTAAGGCTCATACCATCTAATTTTTAACATCCAGTTGTAATATACTGACACCTCTGCTGCTAATTCTCTTTCACTCTATTAGCTACACAGGGAATTAAGAACTAATTTCCAAGTCTCAATCACATCTCAGTTACATAGCTAAAGTACCCAAAGCAGATAGTGTGAATAACCCCTTATCTGTTTCTGCTGCCACTCAAAACGTGAGCTCTCATAAGCTGACATTTGCCACTCTCTTCTGTGCATTAAGAACAGCAGTGATTCTCAGAGACAGGGGGGAATTACTAACCTTTTCTTTCAGTTGGTGATTTCAGAACAGACTTCTCAAAATCTGGGATCCCATGGGGTAATACTGCATGGTTGTATTGGCTTTCTGTGGCTTAGGCAGAGAGGGGCTATGAAAGTGGCTTCTGTGAGATGTCTAACAGAGCTGGCTCCAAGATGGACCTGCCATTGGACGCCCATCAGCGTCAGTGATAGCACCTCTGGGATAAAGTATTTAAGGGCACGGCAAAACCTGTGCAATTGCAGCAGAGAGAGGAGTGAAAATAAATGAGAGAAACAGCCTTGCAGGCACCAAGGTGAGTGAAGGAGGGGCAGGAGGTGCTCCAGCACAAGAGCAGAGATGCCTCTGCAGCCCATGGTGAAGATCATGGTGAAGCAGATTGTGTCCCTGCAGCCCATGGAGGTTCATGGTGGAGCAGAGGTCCATTTGCAGCCCATGGTGGGCTCCAGGCTGGAGAGACTGTTTGCTGATGGAGGTTGCGGCCCTGAGGGAAGTCTGGACTGGAACAAGCACTTGACAGAATCTGTAATCTCACGGAGAGAGGAGCTGAATCAGGTTTTCTGGCAGGACTTGTGACCCTGTGGGGGACTCTCACTCAAGCACTCTGTTCCTGTAGGGCTGCATCCCACAGAAAGGATCCATGCTGGAACAGTTTTGGAAGAAGTGTAGTCAACAGGAAGGACTCATATTGGACAAGTAAATGGATGGCACTCTACTGTGTGAGGGACCCCACACTGGAGTGGGACAAGGAGTGAGGAGACCTCCACCTGTGGAGGAAGGAGCGGTAGAAATGTGTTATGAACTGACCACAACCCCCATTCCTCCTTCCCCTGCACCATTGGAGGGGAAGGGGTAGAGGAAATAAGGAGTGATGTTAAGCCTGAGGAGAAGGGAGAGATGAGAGGAAGGTATTTTTAATTTTCTTTTATTCCTCATTATTCTACCCTGATTTACTTAGTAAGAAATTAAACTAATTTTCCCAAGTCAACTCCGTTTCGCCCATGATGGCAACTGGTGATCTCTCCCTGTCCTTATCCTGAACCTTGAGCCTTTTTTAACATTTTTTCTCCCCCTGTGCAGTTGAGGAGTGAAAGAGAGGTTTTAGTGGAAGCCTGGCATCCATCCAAGGTGAACCCACCAAAATGTGATATAATACTGGTACTGTTGGAATAGATAATGTAATCAGATAACTAACAGAAATTAGTTACAGATTCTGCTTGTAAAGGACTAATCCCAAATAGATGATAATCCTTTTATTTGAAGAGCATTACCCTTTTCCTATTTTGCCCTCCATCTATGTGCCACCGAAGAAGCTTTTACAAGTTGTTATATATGCTGTCCCTCCAAGTAACTGGATTCTGGTCATTGCCACCTCCCAGGCAAGCAAACAAACACTGTTCTTTCCGGTTTATATCTGCTCTGCTAGTAGATTGAAAAAGAGGGAACATTTCAGGGAAATGTAATTTAGTCATGTATATTTTAGGTGAAAGTGGAACAAACCTTAGCATGGTTTTGAACTGGAACAAGTAACACTCTGCCTGACAATTTCTGTCACAGCTCAGGAGCAGATATGTGCCAGGATCATCTTCCATATTCAGTTTGGGTGTTGTCAACTTGTTTCTGAGGTGAAGACAGTTTAATAGAACAGATATGGGCTGTTAGCTCGAGTGCCAGAAAAAATTCTGGGCATGTTTAACTTTCTGACAGATGAAGTGCTAATTTAGATGGATTAAATCACCCTTTGGAGGTCTTCAATAGTATATATCTCTCATAACATCATGATAAATATATATGTGGAACACAGATGAAGAATATGGTGTCTTATGATTTCACAAATATCGTAAAACCAAGTAGAGAGTTGTATAGTAAAAAGCAGAATATAGAAAAGGGAGAGAAAATTTTGGCAGGTCAAAGATGCAGAAGTCAGAAATGGTAGGAAGGTTAGTATGTATCACCTATAACTGAAAAATTAGGTTCAGGACTAGCCTGTATCTATAAAATAAACTTATCCATCAGATAACCTAAAACTGTAGAAACAATCAAACCTTAAAGACGCATTAAATTTACAGAAAGTATGATGCCATGCCTCACTCAGGAATTTCAGAGTGAGGAATTCTGAGATAAGTAGCACTCTGAATCTTTAGGGTTGCAAAGAACCCTAATGCAATGCTCTAAGACCATTGAGACAAACCTTTAACCTAGCTACTACCATGTTCACCACTAAGTCATTTCACCAAGTTCCACATCCATTTATTTTTTTAACACTTCCTGGGGTAGTGATTCTACCAACTAGACTTGGCCCATCAAGCCAGGCTGTCCAGATGCCTCTGCAGAGCCTTCCCACCCTCCAGAAGATCAACACTCCCATCCAACTTGGTGTTGTCTGTGAATTTACTGAGAGTGCACTTCATCCCCTCTTCAAGTTGTCAATAAAGATATTAAATAGGACTGGCCCTGATACTGAGCCCTGTGGAACACTGGTGACTGGCCACCAACTGGATGTATATCCAGTCACCACCTGTCTGGGCTCAACCACCCACCCAGTTTTTTACCCATTGAAGAGTACATCTGTCTACACCATAGTAATCCAGTTTCTCCAGGCGAATGCTGTTGGAAGAAGTATCAAATGTTTTACCAAAGTCTAGTTATACACTGAACTCTTTAAGTTTAGTAAGTTTAAGGGATATTTATAGAGAACTAGCTTAAGAGAAGTGCTTTAAAATAGAGATTTGTTTATTTTTTCTAGTTTTCAGATTATAAGTAACAGTATGAAGCACTATGTAGGATGTAGACTAGGTCACAAAAATTTCATCAGGCAGCAATTTTCTGTATTTTTCATTTTAGTGAGTAAAGGTTCTATATATAAGTCGTTTTAGGTCCAATGATCTTTCAAGATCTTCACAAATGTCTTGGATGACGGACTCAAAGGTATATTCTGTAAGTTTGCCAATAGCTGCCTGCGGACAGGCTGAGCATCAGTCAGCAGGTGTTGAACAACCCTTTTGTGCATCACTTGTTCTTCTTGGGTTTTATTCCTCTCTAATTCCTATTTTCACTATTATTGTTATTACTGCTGTTGTTATCATCATGAGTGTTGTTGTTACTGTTTGTTTGTTTGTTTCAATTATTGAACTGTTCTTGTCTCAACCAAAGAGTTTTACCTTGTTTCTGATTCCCCTCCTCCATCTGGGAGGGGGTGGGAAGTGGGCAAGTGGTTGATTGGTACTTAGTTGCCAGCTGAGGTTAAACCACGAAACATATATCCTTGTATCCTTTGGATAGTTATTTTTTTTTCCTTTATCTAAAGAAAAAGATGAAAACAAAATTTCCTCAGCTGTTCTGGACTGGAACAGTTATGACCAAAAAGGGAAATGAAGAATGATATCAAGCTTCTGAAATTCAATTTTAGCTCTTACACAATTCCATCTAACACATCTTTCCCCAGACAAAAACAACTCTTGCAGGAAAAAGTTGAGAGATTGCTTTCTTCTTAGAGGAGCAGCATTCTTACGAGAAATGCTGTGCATATGAAATTTAATGTAGAGTGTTTTCTCAGTTGGCATCCTTTAACAGAAAAATGGAAATAATTTAAAGATCATGGTGGACTTTAGCTCCAAAAAAGTATGATCTGCCCAGAGCAGCTGTGAAGCTTAGTAGAAGAGGTCTTTGATAAACCACACTGTCAGAAGATGTGCATGTCAGTGGTTTTGTAAGTTTGATAGCTCAGAAGTATGACGACTTTTAGATAAATCAATTATGAGTAAACTTGAACAGAAATGGTTTTCCATGAAGAGAGAAGTTTTGCAATTTGGAAAAAAAAAAAAAAAAGGATTTTTAGTAAAAAATTAAGTAGTCTCAAAGTATTTTCAAGTATCAGGAGTAATAGACATGGTATTTAGGGTCGTGTTCAAGTCATGGCTCTGAGTTAGGTAAACTGTGGAACTAAAGGAGGGTTTACCACATCAGAGGAAGCCTAGCTGTGTGCTACTGGTTATTCCTGTTTCTCTATATGATTGGTTTTAAACAGCAATGTCATAGGTTTAGTAATACTTTACCTGAAAAAGCTTAACTGCAGCTGATATGTTTGTGGAAAGCATCAGTGATTTAATCAGAATTTAAGAAACAATCCAACCAAAAACCCTCAAACCCAGAAAAACGCATTTTTTCCTTCCTTAAAAATATCCTTTGAAATAAGTCCTTCACTTCAGTAATTAATGTTAAAATTTACATAAATAAACCACATTTTGGAGAAATCTATGGCATAGTCATATTTAACCTGGAATTTGTCAATATGGCCATTTGTTGTCTATGAATTTCCTCCATATTTTATTCTTGTTCCTAAATAACAGATTACACAAAGGTAACAAAAAGGTATAAAATATTTATTATCTTTATTTATTTATATTTATACCTTCTCCTCAGAAGAAAAAGTTTCTTTGGGTCAATTTTTTGATATGGACACTGTAAAAATTGATGAAAAATAGTATCTAGATTATGGGTTAAGACTATACTATCTAATGTTTGAGCTTTGACTTTTGTAGTAAACTATTTTTCATACAACTTGCTTAATTTACTCTTTTTGTCTGATTTATAAGATTTTGTCCTGAGAAATATGAAATTAAGCCAGTGCTACTTATCAAATATCTAATAAAATATGAATATTCTAATTGCATTTATGAGTGGATGAAGTGATTATTCACAGTAGGATAGCAATTATAATCAAACACTGGTTTTTACTACACAAGGGAAAGGTCTTCATAATGTTAAGTATCAATTCAAATAGAAATAATGCTATGTCAAATATATTATACTTCATGGACACTTGATTCTTCACCTTTAGAAGATAATAGAAAATTCAATTATACCTGAAGAACACTTAGAGTATATTAGCTTTGAGTTTTTCCAGCAGTCAAGAGGAAAAATTACTTAGATAAAGATGGGATTTCACTCATTTAAATGAAAAGCAAAAAAACCAAAATTCTTCCTGAAATGGGAAAGAAAAGAATTACTAAAGATTCCTGTCCCTGATTAAAGAGTCCTTGCATTTGCAGCTTTGAAATACATAACTAACCTCTAAAAAGTATCTAAAAGAATCCCTTTTGAGGACATGCAAGGAACTTCTAAAGTTTTGGTGATATGGCAGGACTTCTTTAAAGACAAGCAGCTAGTAAACTGCAAGAGCACGGCCAGAGAGTTTTTTGTGCAATCCCCACGGGGTGTTTTCATCTTAGGACGAACCACATTGCCCATTAGAGGGGGCAGAAAGGGCTAGGGTGTGCGTGAGTGTACGCAAGACTGCCTGCTAAGACCTGGCCATCCTTTGTTGCTGTCACAAAGATCAAACACAAAATCTGTCAGAGTGAAACCACATGGTAACCATTCTTGGAAAGGGAGTGGTGGCCAAGGTGACCTCCTCAGGAGCCTTCAGTCCTCTTGTACAACCCCCACTGCTGAGATCACCAGAGACAAAGCCACTAAGAAAAAGTATTTGGAAAGCTCACGTACTAACTGGTTTCCACATAACTAAGATATTTAAAAGCATCACTTTTCTTATCTTCATCTATATGTCCAGAAAAAAGGACAGAATTCTCATCTATCAGCAGTCTAGAGAAATATCATCTGACCTGTATCCAACCCATAGATAAAGAATGGGGCATTAATTTAATGCTTGTGTGTTGTGTTATATGTTATATTTCCTTTCTGTGAACCTGTTAGAGTTCCATTTCTCTAAATTTGGTAGGAAAAAACTGTTCTACCATGGCATTAAAGTAGAAATGGAAATGCAGTGAAAACCAGAAAATTCCATTTTTCCGGAGAAAAGAAATAACCAGAAATTTGGGTACTGAGGAGACTTGAAGGCTAAGTAGTTTGTGCTGAAGTTGTTGCACCATCCCTTCTGCCTCCTTAAATTGCCTCAAATGAACATTTCTCTGGGAGGTTTAATAGCAGATTTTTATGTCCCTTGGGTACATTAAGGCCTCAAATAGCATACCACGCCATGAAGAAGCATCAGTGAATCCTTGGTCATGGAAAAACTACAAAATGCACTGAACTGCCAGTGTGTTTTGCCTCCAGATCTTTCAGAAGGTTACAGTACATACAGGCTACAGTTTAAAACTACTTTTGATAGACAATAGTTTCCTCACTATTGTCTTTCTGTCATGAACTGGGTTAAATTACTTTTGTCTTAATGGTTAGAAGGATTCTCTATAGTGCTTATTTAACTGGAGAGTTTCTGATTACCTTTTGTGAATAGCTTTATCTTCCTTCTATAAAAATATAATGATAAATCTACCAGATCTTGCAAGGCCACATCCACCCTGAAAACTCCAATATATTTGATTTGAAGAATGCATCATAAGGAAAAGGTCATGTTAAGATAAGAACATGCTCATTTTCAGTTTTTCTCCTTGGCAAATACAAATCATACTAGAAAAATTCCCTTGTATTTCCATTCAGGATGCTTCAGTTCCACTGTCACAAAGAAAGTCTGCTGGAAGCAACTCTTCCATATGTACGCATATTTTGCAGTCAGAAAAGCAGGAATCAAAGAAGAAATCGTACAAAGTGGAAATTTTCTGCAAAATTGAGAAATTAAAGTAAATAGAGAAATTAAAATAAAATACTGAGTATACAAAGCATAGTGTGAAAAAAACCCCTATGTTTAAGCCCACAAGGCAAAGGAAACCCAGGAAGTCATGAAGAGTCAGAGATATGGTATAAACCACATTAAATAAAATGAATGCACAAGGAGCAAACTACAAAAAAAAATCTAATCTATTTAATTCTTTCTTTTTTAGCTGTTATTCACTGAGACAAAAATTGTTGAACTGTTGTGAGACATTCACCTTCCTTTTTAACTGAGAAGTACTTCACGGAGCTATCTAGTTGAAAGCAAATGGAAGTAGCATAACTTTCTCATAGTGAAGGGTAGATACTATTATTATAATGAATTTAATTTTAAGCAAAAAAATATTTTTAGGACTCAATCATTAGGTTTGTTTTACTATGGCCCTTTCATCATTTAACATATCTCCTTCTTTTTCCAGTCAGTAGTACATATTTTCACACTGAAAGCTGAGCAAATTTTTAAGCCTTCTGAGTGATTATTCCCCGATCACACGGCAATTTGGATGAGCATGTCCTAAACTTCAGGATGGAACTCTGCTTTTATTCAATGTTAACTGCAAATAAGAAGACTTACTGTTCTATCCGTCTACCCATTTTTCATCTATGTGGCAGGTGAACGTCTTTAATCTAACCTAAATCATCAGGTAAACTGTTCATCACATATTAACCTGTTTATTTTCATGGACATTCAATGTATTCTGTGAAAAGAAGGTCTTTCTGTAGTTCAGTGAACATTTTGGGCCAAATTACTTTAACAACGTTCATTAGTGAAAAGAGATATTAATTATCCTGCAGCACAGATACAGCATTTATAAAAAGATACCTACCAGAAGGTGAAGTTGTGGCCTTTTGAAGTATAAAGTAAAGTAGAAGCAGAGGTCTGACTTTTTTGTTTCTTTTCTTTCATTTTTTGATGATATGCATTGCTAATTTGTCAACTTTGTTAAACATAGCTATTTATGCATCTGTTGCTGTGTGCATTTTCCCAATAACTACCAATGTGTTAGGACTCAGGATCTTTAAGAAGGTTACAGTATGCATATAGGCTACAATTTAAAATAACTTTAGATAGACAATAATTTGAACAATAGGGCCTTTCTACTCTGAATTGTGTTAAATTACTGTTGTCTTAATGGCTTGAAGAATTCTCTGTAGTGCTTATTTTACTGAAGAGTTTCTGATTGCCTAGCTTTAGCCTCCATCTATAAAATGTGCAGGTGGCTGTCTTTTTCAGATGAATTTCCACAGTTTGTGGCCTTTAAAATAAATTCAGTCACTTCTTTCACTCATATCCTTGTAGGATATTATTTACCTATTGTGAAGTCTTTTGAAAAACAGTGACAAACTGTCAAAAAAAATCTCTAGTAGATTCAGAGTTGTGTACAATTTAATTGAAACAAACAGGACAAATTATATCTATTTTAACCTTGATGAATAATTAGCAAAAAAAAAAAAAATTGAATATTAAGAGAACACTGTATATCCATACCAATCCAATTGTTTCTCCCAGGAGAAAACTATTATTTACTCTATTGCTTCTACTATGATATCTCATAAATGTTTCAGTTAGAGCATTTAAGGCTTGAACCAGTGCTTCTTGTGGTTAAAAGTTTGTAATTCAATTAACTAATTTTTTTTATAAAAATCTATTTCACTCGACCTTAAGTGTCTAACTTAAGATACAAAAATAAACTAAGTAAGAAAATAGGAAGGTAGGTTTTTCCCATTAAATCCCATCAAGGACACCTGCCTCTCTCCTTTGACTATATTGGCAAGTTTAGGACTTTTTAACAGACTAAAGATCTGTACTTAAATTAACCATTCATTAATATTTCATTCTGTTCTTGGAGGAAACTTGAAAGATTTTTATTTCTGTATTTCTATTCTCATGTACAAGTGTCAGATAAGTATGAAAAAACTAATTCTGTGCAACTAGACAAGTTCCCTCTTTTGCAGTTGAAGTTGGAAATGTGACATGGACAGAAGACACCTACATTTAACAGTTTCTGTAAACAAACTTGAAAACTATTGGAGCCATATGCATCTCTCCAACAGAATTTTCAGATCATGTTCATAGCTAATGGATAAACAAGTAGTGGGCCAAATCCCCAAACAAAACTCTTATGTCTGTGCAAATCATGTGAAAACTCTCATTGTAATTAAGAGAATCAGGAATTCAATTCCAAATAAGAATATTGTTCATGGCAACTTTATGTGCATTGTCTGTGCTACAGTACAATGTTGTATTAGAAAAGGAGTCAGTGGCTTGTAATGGAAATCTGCTGCATGACAATAATTCATCTAAGCAATCTTACTAAACTTGAACTTTTCTAAAAAAAAAGTATTACTTCATGGTAACATTTTTACTCATTCTGAAGTTTAATATAGTATTTTGGAGTGGCCAGGGAAAGATTTACAGTGTACAAATAACATTTTTTAATACTGTAAATGTATATATAAAGCCTCCATTTTTTATTTTTAAAAACTCTTAGAGATAGGTGTAAAAGGAGATTGATCTTCCTACTTAATTAATCTTTGGGGTTTGATTCTGAAATATGAAACATCTGATTTTTCATCCTTCCTCTTCACTCACAACCAAAAATATTGCTAAACTATCACATCTGTATATATCAACAAAAGTAGTTAATTAAATCATCCATGTAAACACATGAACATGTAAATAAGAAAGTAACTAATAAATCATTTCATAAAAGCTTATATTCATATTAGTACACAAAATAGTGTGTACACATGAGCTTTCTTCAGAAGATGCTATTGCTAATCTATGTCAAGAGAGAATAAAATCAATAGAACAAATGTCACTGGTTCTAAAGAGAGTTTGAAAAAAATCCCACAAATAAAAAACAGTTGTGGTTTTCCTGACTGAGCATTGAACATATCCTTGCAGTTCTGAGTTTTATCTAACAAGGATCTTGATGTAAAGTTTCACTTATAGAAATTCATAGTGAGCAAGTCTTAACTATATAAAGGCAAGAATTTTTTATTTATACCATCACAAAAATCTACAAGATAACAAAATTAAAAGAATGCTTGCAAATTATTAACTTCAATTTTATTTATAGTGAATATCTTCCACACAAAATAGCCTGTTTTCCAGGCAGCTGCAGCCAATTTGTGTATCAGTTTTATAAAGCCTGTATATATGGATCCCACTTGCATCATAGATTCAATGACAGCACAGTTCCTTTCTATATTCTTTACTTCTTTTTACTGACACAGAAGAGGAAGAAAGGTAACTTTTAAAAGAACTATTTTAAAAACCTATTACAAAAAAAAATAAAATCAATGGTTCCCTCCATAAAAGTCATGCAGGCAAACAGAAGACTGGAATACTTTGTGAGTGACTGTACATCAGATGGAAAAAAATCAATAGTTTCCGTAAAGAAGGTATCCTCAGGGACAGAAAGCTTCAAGGTATGAATAGAACAGTAGCTTCAGTGCTTGGAATCTGCAGAAGTGATAATACATTTTCTAATCCCTGACCAAGAGTGGGTAAAAGAATACACTGTTTCAAAGTTTTAATGAGCCAGGGTGCATATATTATACTATCTTTCCTGCTGAGCTGCTTGAGCCCTACTTTACCTGTGGGATATTTTAGAAGACCAATCAAATAATTCAGAAAACCGCACAGCTTAGCCAGCAATGTTGGAATGATGTTTACCCTTCCTTCTGGGTCCTCTAATGTTTACTGAAATCTCAAATAGTTACCTCAGGCAGCAGCTTGGTATTTACTAGCAAATATTTTATTGGTATGAAGGAAGAAAAAAAAGTGTAGTTTTTATAAATCTGTTGTGGGCATTAAGTTCACTTTGAAGTACAAAAAACACCAAACCAACACAGGACTGCCGGGTGACTGGGATTAAGTGTTGCCACTGCCTGGTAATGTCGTGTCTCCACATCTTCATTATCCATTTCTCTTTCCATATTCCATGAAAGGAAAACTAGAATTGCAGAGTAACAGCATGCCCCAGCTGACAACATCACACTCTGCTCACAGGCAACTAGGGTGGCATAACTTTAGACATATGTTTGCTGTCAAATTACTTCATTGGAATTGTCTTTCCTGGTGATGTCAATCCATGTATTGCTTCCATGGTAGTTTTCATCAAGACCAAACAAATCACAAAAAGATGACTTTGAGGAAGGACATAATTCACACCAAAAATTACTCTCCAAAATCAGTAAAAAGAATTTCAACCTGGTGTAGGCTCTTTTTTCTCTACAATATTATCCACTATTGCCTACAAATACATTAAGAAAAGTCACTGAGAAAATAAACAAATGGACTTACACTAAGAAACTGCTCCAGGATATTAAATATGTGCTTTACCTCTCAAGTAGGAGTGCTGTGTAGAAAGAAGGCAAGGAAAAACAAGCAGCTGGAGAAAATGAAGAAGGGAAGAAAGGGTAACAGACAGTCAGATGAAGACAGAAGAAAAAAAGACAAGAAAGAAAGATTGAAAGAAAAACAGATGGAGAGTGGGAAAGATGGAAGGAAAGACAGGTGGGCAGAAAGACAGAGAGGAAAGTAGGAAGGTAGCAAGGGAGGGAGGAAATGTGTTACATTATTTTAGACATTTTAAACTGAAGAGGTTATTCCTTTGGATCCCAGGAATGCCATGAGGCTGAGAGGACTCAGGGCCAAATGTTCAGTAGTTTGATCATATGACTTCAGAGATTACCTGAGAAATATGTCTGGAAATCATTCTGATCTGCCAGACTGTGAGGGGAGTGTGTGCCCCTTGGGTTCACTTCATTTATCAGTACAGATGCAGCTGTAGTGAATATTGCATGGGCATACTACTTAATATCCAAAACCATTCGAAGAGATTATTTCAACAAATAAAGAGAGGTTTACCTTAGACAAGCATAGATTGCCACCCTTTATCCATAAAAGTAGTGCAGACAGAAATTACAGTCTTCAAGGGGAATAAGAAGTTATCTGCCCTTCAGATGCACATACCCCAGTTTGGTGGGACAATCTTCTGTCATCAAGTTTAAAGCAAGCTGTGCTTCTGTCGAGTCTGTTAGATATACACAGGCAATATCTGTTCAGCCTGATTCCTTTGTCATGAAAAAATGAAGAAGATCCTTACATCTCTGAGAGGCTCCCTGCAGATCTGAGAATCCCAAGCAGCTGCAGGTGTCAAGCAGCATGGTTAGGAGCTGCAGAGCATTTTAAGTTTCAGCTTATTTTTTCTTCTATGAGTGCAAATCAATTCATGCTATCCATTTCACTATGTTGCTTAGGAAAAAAATCCACATATGTGACACACTGCACATAAAATATCCTTGAATATGATATGATATATCATATCATGATATATATCATATCATATCATAAGAATATCTAAAGAGATCTCATGGTTGCACCTTAAAGTTTGAATGACTCAGGTTTGTCATGTATTTGACACTTTCATTTTTTATTTCATTTGCATAAACTTAACTGCTACAACCTATTACTTTCATATGATTTAGCACACGCAATGACTTCCAGTCCTTATCGAGAGTTCTTTTCATGTCAAAAAATGTACACAAAAGTTCCAGATAAGCAAATACTGCTGTATACCTTCCAATCATTCTGAGGGTTGTCTTGGGTGTTTTTTACGTGCTGTGCTACTTTTGCAGGTTTTATCTATAATAGTCAGGCTATTCTGAAATTACAGGCATTATAATTTTCACATCAGTTTGAGATATGGTTTTTCAGTTGGAGAGGAAATCTGATCATGTTTAAGCACTAAGTTTTCTGTCATGTCTTTCTAAGGTACCTATTTCTCTGTTTTCAAAATGCATTTGGCAATGTAGCTAGCACTGTAATTGATTAAGTGACTGCAAGGCATGCTGAATGTTTATCATTCTTTGAGGAGAAACCTTCAGAAGTTTTCCTGCTCTACACCTCCTGCTGTGCTGAATAATAATTTTACTTCACAAAATGAAAGTTATAATGATGAATCTTGTTGAAATTCCTGATGGCTGTTTATTTAAGCAAACAGAAGGGGAAAAATCCCTTTGGTTATTTAAAATTTTAATACAGTATTGCCAGAGGAAATAGTGACATAATTAAAACACTAAATAATGTCTAATCTTGCCATGTAGAAGTTTGCTAAAATTCACAAAATATATTTTAAAAAGTAAAATATAATTTCATAATATACAGTTGAGGGATTTTTCTGCTGAGTTTTCTCAACACAATTCAGAAATTCAGTTTTGCTTTCTGTAATTGTGAGTATTAATCCCAGAAATGTAAATATTTTCAGACATAAATTATGAAATCTACCAATTAGTCTCAGGATATTTTGATACCCTACTTCTGTATGATGAAACTTAAAGATTGGAAAAGTAAAGAAAAATGCAAAATAATAAAAATAGTCTAAACCATTTAATTGAAATTATATATAATTTCATAGTGTTTAAAGAAAACAACCTTTCTTTATTTCTTAGTACTTGAATATTTCATGAAATAAATTTGAAATATTCTGTGGGTTACTATGCCATCAGATAATGTGTATCTGGAGTCTGCTCTTGGGCTCTCATTTCCCAGTCAGTTGCAGTATATGCTTATTTACTGCTAGGCTGTCCTTTTTAATGAAGAATCACATTACCTTTAAGACACAACACAACAGCAGCTCTCAGAAAAGTTCATTCCCCAGGCACCCTCCACGTAAACAAAATGGAAATAGTAGTCCCAAATTATTCCCTTTACCTTGCAGATTAGTAGAGTAAATGCCATTAAAAACCACTACATGTTCTCAAATGTCATTTCAAGATATATAATGTACATTTTTTGGTGTGAGACTATTATCCGAGTGAGTTGTGATATGGCACTTAACTGAAAACGCACTAAAGAAGTGATGATTGTTCCTGAGGGTACAAAGGTTCTCTGGGAAAGTTCTTTGTAATTGAATATAACCAGTCCATCCTGGTAGGCCTTAACTGATGACTGCAGACACTAGAAATTCTATTACTTTCTAGCTGGAGGACTAGGGATTTATCTAGCATGCCTTTAGTTACAAGGACAGGGATTGTCTTGTGAACTTCACTACTGTATTTGAAAAAGGTTCATAAATTTCTTATTAATTGCTCAAAGTGCTACAAAGTAGCAGCTGCTAAGGGACAACTACTTTAGATACAGCTTTTTCTTTACAGATATGGTTGAACAATCTGTAGAGCCATCAGAATTTGCAATTGTGTGGGAAATAGATTCATGTTGAAGAATCCTAAAGTAGTATATTAAATGTTACTATTAAATTATTCATTTGCTTTCGCAGCCTTGGGTGTCTTGGATTTCTCAGAAATATAGAAAAGCTAATAACTACTTCAACAATTTATGTTATTGCTTGAGAAGGGATAAGCTTTTTTTTCACTGTGTCAGCACAGCCAATTTTAATCCCAAACAACAGTAGTCTTAAATAACTAGAAAGTAGGGGGGAAAAACAAACAAAAAAAACCCCAAAAAACACCACCATACAAAAGAGAAACAGATAGATAGAACTTAGCTGATTTAAATTACAGGATTATGTAGTTGGAGTGGAATTCCTCATCTTGCAGTATGATTTCATGGTTTTAAAAGCATATTAAGTAAATTGCAAGATCAGAGACTGGAAAATACAATCATGTGAAATTACTTGTGTTTTTAAATACAAAATAATCAAAAGATCATGTTGTTATTCCTTGTTTTATTTAATGGAGCCATCCAGAAAATTACAACTTTTTAGATGCTTTAATTTGTATTTCGGTGTTTAACAAATTTCACAGTAATATTTCTTGTTGTGATAGAATGGTCTCCTAGAGGTCCTTTCTTCAGTGAGTTGTTTAAGACTGTACTTTCGAAAGGAAGTGAAAAAAATAATAAATTGTCACAAATAATTACAGCAAGAACACACAGATACAGACCTATCACAAATTAGTAGAATATTTAATAATTTTTCTCTCTAAGAAATCAGCTCCTACATATTTTCTCTCAGTCAAACAAGTCAAACATGAATTAATTCTATTAGAATTTGGTTTTGTTATCATTATTTAGATAACTTCTGAGGTCTGCTTTGTAATAATATTTTTGTTAAAGATCTTTTAAAGAATTCAAAAGAAAAATGTCCATGTTAAAATAGTCAATTTATTATATAAAAAAGAAACACATAGTGTTTTTTAAAAAAGTTCGAGTCCAACTCCCTTTTCCAATTTTGAAGAGATTTTTAAAGAGGAAAATTAATTTGTGCTACTTTTTAAGATTATTATTTCATTTGTATGATGACTTCTGTGTAGGAGACACATAAAATAGAAGCTATGCGAACTCATGCCAAATTTTTTTGCAAGTAGTGGCTCATCATAACTTCTAAAAGTACTTTCAGTGGCAAAAAATATACCAGACTTCGTTTTATGTTTTCAGCATGAGAACAGCTTTGGAGGACATTTTCATAGGAGAGACTTACCTTCCCCCTATTTTTGGGTCAGAAAACAACTCTCTTGTGCCCCTCATAAATCTCTTCCGTGCAGCCTAATATATCTATGCCAGTGGTGCATCTCATCTGATAGAAGTATGAAACGAAGCGTGTGTAAGATACATGCTTAAAATTGTATAGAAGAAAATTTTGAAGTATTCTGTAACTAATTTAGTCCAGTGTTGTTGTGTTTTTCCTAGTTCTGCAGCTGATCTTGCCACACGGAATCAAAGAAATGCTTAGGTTGGAAAGACCTTTAAGATCAAGTCCATCGATTGTCCTAGACCACCATTAAATCATATCCCTGAGTGCCACCCCTACAAGTCTTTTAAATACCTCTAGGCATGGTGACTCAACCACCTCCAGCTACACTTTCTTAGGTCCATAGCACTGCATTGAGTTGTTTGGACTCAAGTGCAGGATCCAGCATTCTGTCATGTTCAGCCTCATTCCATTGCCTCAGCCCATTGATCCAGCCTGTCCAGATCCATCTGCAGAGCCTTCCTACCCTCCAGATCAACATTCCCACCCAAATCTGTCTTGGGAGCTTCATTCTACCCCCTATCCCTGTCATCTAGCTCAGAGATCTGGGTACCCAGAGAACAACTTGTCTTGCTACTAAAGACTGGGGCAAAGAAGGCAGAAAGTACCTCCCTCAGCCTTTCCCTCAGTCTTTGTCACTTACCAAACTAATGCTTATCAGTTTCATGGAGTACTTCCCTATTCTAGACAGTGCTGCAGTATAGCAGCCAATAATTTTTTTTCCCTAAGAATCCAACTTTATGAAAGCAACAAATGTTTGGTGTGACTGTGCTGCACCATACTATTAAAATAAATCCTAAACAAATATCAGGACATACAGTATTTATAAAAATGGATTTTTGTTCTGCTCAATATCAACTATTTTTTAACCTGAAAATGGATGGCAACATTTTGTTTAGGTTTTTATGGATTCCAAAATTGTTGCTGTTCAGGGTTAAGAGTTCTACTCTAATTGCTGTTTCCACTTTCCAAATCTGTTTTCATCTTTGCTAGTCTTTATACTATTTCATATCTTTTCATATCTTCTGTATTCTATTTAAGGTAGAGGATCAGAAATGCATACACTATATTATGTACCAACATATACCAACATAGACATATAAATATATTTTATTTTCCTTTTTACCTTGAAAAATTAATTTTTTTCACTTGCAAAGCCCTATTCAGAGCTCCTCATTGTTTGTTCAGGAAAGATGGATAACATTTTTTAATGTGAATTTCTTGGGAATTATATTCACAATGTTCTGTCTCCATTTTATTTTCTGATAAATCCATAGTATAAAACCCTTCAGTAACACTTTAGTCTTTGACATATATATTAATTTTGTCATTGATGGTCCTTTTCTAGATCATTACTTATAAAATGCACATATTTTGCCAGATGTGCCCATACTCAACAAGAATGCACCCAGACATCCTCATGGGATTCCACTGGTGAATTTCTCTCAATGTGAAGCTTCCTACCCGCTCCTACAAATTTGTCTCCAGTCTTTTCACTACTCATTTGAGAACAATTTTCTATTTCACCCTATCATACCGTATTCTCTTCAAGTCTTGTGGCAATAGCTCTATCCAGCATGCTTACTAACTCCTTCAGGGAAATCTGGAATGTAGAAGAACAGCCTTCCATACTTTTTGTCATAGATATGAAGTGTGACTTAGGCTTGCCTAAGGTAAGATTCAGAATAAACTGATACATTGCATGATGTAGAGGTAAATTCATAAAGATTGATACTGTTCTGATAACAAGTTTTCTTCAACATCAGTCATATCAGCTCATTTTCTAGGCCACCATAGTCCAAGAAACGCTGATCCATAAATCTCCTCTGTTTGGGATGTCTTATGATTAATTGATTTTGCTGTCTACAATAAGCTGGAAAATATGTTGTCAAATCATTTTTCCAAATAATAATAATAAAAAAATCCACCTTCCACCATCAGGTGCTCACATCCACCTTCTCTAAGAGAGCAATAACATCTCAGGAACATACCTACCCACATCTACATTGTATGACTTTTTTTAATCATGTTAGCTTCTGAAATATTTTTTGCTTGTTACAAATAATTCTTAACGACTCCACAATTCAGACTACACAAAAGCATTATTTGAAAAAAACAAACAAACAAAAGCAATAACAAAGAAAACCCCACAGTAAAATACCAAAATTAAAGAGAAATTTTTTTTTTGTTTAAGAGTAGCATTACTTGGTTGTATACTTGAGTTCATGATATGAAAGTTGCTCTACCTGTTTGTCAGTCTTAAGCTCCTGCCCAGTTCTCTCATAACCAAATGTAAACTGCTACAAAACCTGGAGGGGCATCCATGTCCTGGGGTGCATCAAGCACAGCATCACCAGCCAGGCAAGGGAGGGCATTGTCCCACTCTGCTCGGTACTGGGGCAGCCTCACCTCAAGTCCTGGGGGAAGTTTTAGGTGCAGGGATATAAGACATAAAGTTATTAGAAAGCATCCAAGGGAGGGAAAGAAAGATAGTGAAGGTCCTTAAGGGGAAGCCATATGAGGAGTGGCTGAGGTCACTCAGTCTTTTCAGCCTGGAGAAGGGATTGAGAGGAGACCTCATTGCAGTCTACAACTTCCTCATGGTGGAAGAGGAGGAGCAGACGCTGATCTCTTCTCTCTGGTTACCAGCGACAGAGCTCGAGGTAATGGCCTGAAGTTGTGTCAGGGGAGATTAAGAGTGGATATTGGAAAAAAGTTCTTCGCCCAGAGGGCACTGGAAGAGGAGGTTCCCCAGGGAAGTAGTCAGAGCAAAAGCCTGACAGAGTCCAAACATTTCGACAATGCTCTCAGGGACATGGTGTGACTCTTGGGGATGGTCCTGTGCAGGGCCAGGAGTTGGACTTGATCCTTCTGGATCCCTTCCAACTCAGGATATTCTATGACTCTGTGATTCTATATGACATCTTTCTTTTTTGACTTTCAGAAAATCACAGTTTTCCTCATCTAGTGGATCCAGGTAAGCACCAGGCCTTCACATGAGGGAGAGTTAAAGGGAAGAATTTTATCTCAAGATGAACATTTTATGGTATCTATTATTTTCAGTGATAGGTCATGGTCAGAAGCATTGAAGGCTTATATGGGACATTAATGGCCCCGAGGATTTCTGTAGTTGACATACATCTGGTTTGACTTTGACATGAGAAAATTACAGAGTAAAAGCATCTTCAGATTTTAGAAATTTAAATGTCAATGTCTGTGGCAGTGGTGCAGGTTACCCCAGAAGAAGAATTTCCAATGAGAAAGCCCTGGGGGGAGGAGGAGGGCTCCCCCGAGGTAGAGCAAACAATAGTTTAGCCCAGAAGAGGCTGGGCTTGAGACAGGTTAATACCCCCAGGGCTCATTGGGGAGCACCACCTGCCCATCTGAGTTAGTCACCCCCAGTTTCCTAGAGAGTTCTCAGTTACTCGGTTGTTCATTGTATCACTCCCCTGTCTGTAACCCTCGCTCATCCCCCTTCTATCCCTAGTTCGCTCCCTGTCCCCTGCTCCTCCCCAGTTCCTCCCCTCTGCTACCCGGTGATTGGTCACTGGGGGAACAATAAAAGATCGTGTCCCAGGGGAATCGAGGTCCTCCGATCCCCGGTGCCACAGAGTGCAGAACCTCGTGTCTGTGTCTCTTCATTCCTGGGTTGGAGGAACCCCCTGAGGTGTGGGAGAGTTCGCCTACCGAGCAGCTAGCAGGGAGCAAGGGCAAGAGTCGCTCGGCGATTGGGAACGAGGCTGGCCCCCGAGGACCCAAGTCGCAGCCACCTTTGCTAGTAGCTACCTCCACTCCACCGAGGAGGCAGGCGGACGGCCACAGCTGGCGCCCAACGTGGGGCATTTGGTCAGCTTGACCACTTGCTTCATCGGAGCGACCTTCGCCAGAAGCGCGCCGTTGCAGCGTCGGCCGCCCTTCCTGAAGAGCTCCGCGTTTTAGTGGACTTTTCGGGAGGGGAGATCGAGCAACCTCTCTCCCGACGGAGTGTGGAGAGAGCCTCGGTCACCACACCACCCTAGCCAGAGGACTGTGACCGGCGGTCAGGGACGGGAGAGGTGCCAGGGATCCGGGACCCGGCACGTGGAGCAAAATCGCTGCGCAGCGTCCGGAAAGTGAGTTTAAGAATTTCCCCTGACCCCACCGCGTTAGCTTTCCTGTTTGCCTCGGCTAGGAGTTGCTGCCGTTATGGGTGCCCGGCTTTCCAGGCAGCAAAAGGGGTTTTACTCCCAAATTAAGGGAGTTTTAACTGCGGAGGGGAAGCGTTTTTCGAAACCTCTTTTAAGGGAATTCGTTAGATGGGTTTTTATTCAGTTTCCCTCGGTTTCTTTAGATTTAGTTCGAGATCTGGGCTTTTGGGACAAAGTGGGGGATTTAGTAACTAAAAAGGTTCGGGAGGGAGATGTTAGCATTACTCGTTTTTATTCGGTTTTGATTTTAATTTGCGATTCTTTGAGGGGACTTAGAAAGGGGAAAGTTGAAACCCCGGTTCCTCCTACCCCACTTTCCCTGCCGCCCCACTCTTCTCACCCCCCTTCCCTGGGGCGTCGAGACTCGCGTCGGGTGTCGTTTGCCCTCGATCCCCCGCGATCTCCGGCGCTCCCTGGCCGGTGGGGAGGGGGCTTCTCCGCGCCGGACCTTCCCTTGGATGTTTTGCCTGTGCCCGGGTGCCCGGTTGCGCCCGTTGTGCCCCCCCCTTATCGTGGTTATGGAGGAGAGGATAGCCGCGGTGAGGAGCGGGATGGCGCCGGCCGCGCGGCCAGCGCGCCTTCCACCCCCCGTTTTGGCGCCAAAAGCCGTTTTGCGCGGGATCCCTCCCCTTCCCCGGACTCCCCCCCTGAGCCTGCCCACGGAGTCCTCCGCCCCCGGGGCCGTCCCTCCCCCTGCGTCGCGTCGGGGCGTGGTATCGCGTCGGGCCCCTCCCATTCCCTCGGGACCTCCAGCCGGCCCCGCGCGGCATCCGTCCCCTCGCGCGCCGCCCTCTCCGGCTCCGATTCCCACGCCCCCCCTTCCGGGCCCCGGAGCCCAGAACCCGAAAGGGAGGGGGCCGAGGCCTGCCGGCACCCCGGGCCCCGGAGCCTAGAACCCGAAAGGGAGGGGGCCGAGGCCTGCCGGCACCCCGGGCCCCGGAGCCCAGAACCCGGGAGGGGGGAAGCCGAGGCCTGCCGGCACCCCGGGCCCCGGAGCCTAGAACCCGGAGGCCCACAGGCTGAGGCCGGTGCCGAGGCCTGGGGCCGGGCCCCAGCCTGCCCGGGTTCAGATCACCTGGAGCCCGGGGGCCCAGGGGGCGTGGCCCAGGAGGCGGGACAAAGCCTGGTAGCCCTACCGGTCTCCCTGGGTAGGCGTGGCCGGAATCCCCGGTGGGAGCCTTTTCCATTCTCCCAGCTGCGAGACCTATGTAAGATGATCAGTGACCACGGGCTGGAATCATCTTACAGCCAGGGCATGCTCAGAGCAACCTTTAGGTCCAACCTCTTAGTCCCGGAGGACCTTAAGTCAATTATGGAAGGGATCCTAACTCCTGAAAATTATATGCTATGGGAAAGAGCTTGGAAACGCCTACTAGAAGGACCTCCTGGGAGAATACAATGGGGAAGATGAGGTCGATGACCTGACAATGGACCACCTAGCAGGCGAGGGGGACTTTAGCAAGGGTGAGGAGCAGGCTGCACAGCTCCCAACGAGAGCGATTAGAGACGTACAGCAGGCGGCGCTGAGGGCCCTCCTGACGCTACCATCTGCAGAGGTGCCTTCAGATGGGTATGCCACCATCAGGCAACAACCAGAGGAGAGCTTTGTTAAGTTTGTAGGCCGAGTGAGGATGGCTCTCGAGAAACAGGAAGAAGACCCCTCAAACCAAGCAAAGCTCCTCCGGTCAGTGGCATACACCAATGCCAACGCTGCCTGCAAGGCAGTCCTAAAAACCCTCCCCAAATTGCCTCGGCCCACCTTAGAGGCAATGTTAGAAGCGTGCGCCGAGATCACCCCCGAGCCATCAGTAGCACCCCCTCCTCCAGGCCGCGGACCCCAACAGCAAAGGAGGTATGTGGCAGCAGCGGGGGCTGCCACCCCTGAAATTGACAATAACCGAACTGGACATAACAAGTGTTATAACTGCGGACAAGGTGGGCACATCGCACGCTTTTGTCCAAAGCCCCGGAGAAATAACACCTCTTGTTCTAAGCCTCCCGCAGGTCCCGGAGCGGTGCTCTGCCCGTGTTGCCGCCAGCACCAGGGAAACGGGCAGAAGAGCGCAGTACAGCACTGCGCTGTGACACCAAATTAAATGCTGACAACACCGGGACCACCATCACCGCTCCGGCGAGACCGCCCGCCACACCATCGGCGGGAGAGGGGGACACTGCAGCGGCCAAGGACAGGACCAGGTTCCACCTGGTAAGTGCCCACCCTCAACATGTCACCAACACAGACTTTCGTAGTTATAACGTGTTTCTTTGTGGAGACATTTATAAGAGGACAGAGCTTTTGGTCGTGGGGGACTCCACGAGGGGCCCTCTCGGGCTCTTTGTGCTCCCTCAGATTGTTACAGCTATCCCGGGACAGACTTTTAAAATCACCGCCGCCTGTCACTCGGCCCCCTGGTTCGTGTCCAGGGGCCAGTGGCTGGCTCATGCAATAATTATTCCGGAGGACCTTCCCAAGACGAAGATGACACCACGGGCCATGTACTCAGAGCTCCTGGGGACCGACAAGCCCACCCTGTCTTGCCGCCTCAAAAACGGCAAGGCAGCGGTGCACATCCGAGGAATGATGGACACAGGATCAGACGTGACTATCATTTCAGCAGCAGAGTGGCCACATGGATGGGGGCTCCGGCCCTCAACCGAAAACATCACCGGACTTGGGGGAGCCGTTATGCCCCAGAGGTCCACTAATAACATCTTGGTGGAGGGGCCGGACGGTCATGTTGCCACGGTAAGACCATACGTGGTGGCCTCTGGCTTCAACCTCTGGGGTAGGGACCTTTTGTCGCAATGGGGGACCAGGCTAGAAATCCCAGATACACCAGGGGATTTCTAGCTGGGGCCGCTGCTGGGCGCCCCACCCATGGCTCTGTCCCGCAACTCACCTGGAAAACTGACAAGCCGGTGTGGGTGGAGCAGTGGCCCCTCACTAAAGATAAGTTGAGCGCCCTACGGTCCCTCGTGGAAGAGCAAATTTCCAAGGGTAATGTTGTCCCATCAGACAGCCCTTGGAACTCCCCTGTCTTTGTCATCCGCAAGGCTGGCGGAGGCGGGTGGAGGCTTCTCCACGACCTACGTAAGATTAACGAGGCCATTGTTGACATGGGTCCCCTTCAGCCGGGATTACCATCCCCGGCAATGCTCCCCCGAGCATGGCCACTCGCAGTTATTGACATCAAGGACTGCTTCTTCTCGATCCCGTTGCACCCAAATGATGCGCCGCGGTTTGCCTTTTCTGTGCCGTCTGTGAACAGGCAGGCGCCCCAAGAGAGGTACCACTGGCGGGTGTTGCCCCAGGGAATGAAAAATTCCCCTGTAATCTGCCAGTGGTACGTAGCCCGAGTACTGTCGCCAGTGAGGAAAGCCTTCACGAAATCCATAATTTTCCACTACATGGATGATGTTCTTGTCTGTGCTCCTTCCGAGCACCTACTAGAAAAGACTCTCAAAGCCGCCATCGATGCCATCCAGCGTGCCGGGATGACCATCCATCCAGACAAAGTACAACGCACCCTACCGTGGAAGTACCTTGGCATCCGCATCGGAGAGCGGACCGTCGCACCCCAGCAGCTCGACATTGTGGACGAGCCCAGGACCCTGCGGGAGTTACATCAGCTATGCGGGAGTATCAACTGGGTTCGTCCTCTGCTGGGGCTGACGACAGCAGACCTCGCCCCCTTGTTCGATCTCCTGAAGGGCGGTGAGGGACTCGACTCTCCAAAGCAGCTTACCACCGATGCCAGGGCTTCCATAGGTAAGGTGCGCAAAGCCTTAGTCTCCAGGCACGCCCACAGAGTGGCCCCGGACCTGCCTTTTCAACTTATCATCTTAGGGCAGGTCCCCCAATTACACGGACTGGTCTTTCAATGGGACGAGAGGTTGAAGGACCCCCTCTTAATCATAGAGTGGGTGTTCCTCCCTCACACACCGTCCAAAACTATTACCACGCCACAAGAGCTGGTGGCCTCGCTTATCACCAGAGCAAGGGCGAGGCTCCGCACCCTTGCGGGGTGCGATTTCTCATGCATTCGTGTTCCCTGGAAAGATGAGGACTTGGAAAAATTAGTCCAGTCCAATGAGAGCCTCCAGTTCTCTCTTGACAGTTTCCCAGGCAAAATCACGGGAAAGAAATTGAAACATCACCTGTTTAACACAAATTTTAATTTGGTTCCAAAGTTTATGCAGTCAAAAAAGCCTGTAAAAGGAGCTCTGACGGTTTTCACCGACGGCTCGGGATCCTCTCACAAGTCAGTCATGACTTGGAAGGACCCTCGGACCCAGAAGTGGGAATCTGAGGTCCATGTGGTGGAGGGATCCCCACAAATTGCAGAACTAGCAGCCGTCGTCAGAGTCTTTGAGAGGTTCCAGGAGCCTCTCAATTTGGTTACAGATTCGGCCTACGTTGCTGGGATAACTGTCAGAGCAGAACACAGTTTACTTAAGGAGGTCTCTAACAAAAATTTATTCGGGCTGCTCTCGCGGCTAGTGTCCCTGTTGTCCCACCGAGAGCACCCATTTCACGTGATGCATGTGAGATCGCATCAAGACCTTCCTGGGTACATCAGTGAGGGGAACCGCAGAGCAGACGCCTTGGCAATGGCTGCGCAGGTGCAGTCAGCTAACGTCCCTGACACCTTCGCACAAGCCAAGATGTCCCACCAGTTCTACCATCAGAACGCCCCAGCCCTCCGGAGGATGTTCCACCTACCTCTAGAACAGGCTCGGGCAATCGTGGCGACATGTCCCAATTGCCAGACCTATCAGCTGCCCTCGCTCCATCCAGGGGTAAACCCCCGAGGGCTAGCTGCAAATGAAGTTTGGCAGACCGACGTTACCCATATCCAAGAGTTCGGCAGACTCAAATATGTACATGTCTCTGTAGACACGTTTAGCCATACTGTGTTCGCCTCGGCCCACACGGGCGAAAAGGCGAAAGACGTTCGCAAACATCTTCTAATGGCGTTCTCTGTCCTAGGTACCCCCAAAAAGATAAAGACGGACAATGGCCCAGCGTACACCTCTGCCTATCTCCGTAGTTTCCTCCAGGAGTGGGGGATTGCCCACGTCACCGGCATCCCTCACTCCCCTACGGGGCAGGCCATCGTGGAGAGGACTCACGGTACACTTAAGAGAGTCCTCTACCAGCAGCAGGGAGGTGCAGAGAAAAAATCGCCCATTGAGCGACTCTGCAAGGCGCTCTTCACGATTAACTTTTTAAATTGTACACCAGAAGAGCCCGTCCCCCCTGTATTCCGGCACTTTACTAATTCGACCAACTCCAAATTAAAGGAACATCCGCCGGTGCTGGTAAGAGACCCTGAGACCCATGAGGTTGAAGGGCCTCTCCCACTGATTGTCTGGGGCAGAGGGTACGCATGTGTGTCCACCCCAGAGGGGCCGAAATGGATCCCAGCTAGGTATGTCCGACCCTACCGGGGGCCTAGGCAGAGAAAGCGAGCTTGTTTTGCAGAGGCAGTTCCACCCCAGTCTCCGCAAGAAGAAGGTTTCCAAGCCACGGAGGCTTGGAAGAAAAGGAGAAAAAAAGACTTGCCCAGCTTAGACGACCCTCCGGCATCTCAGCAAGAAGAAGTCCCAGAGGAAGAAGACACCAGAGATGTCAGAAGGCAACCATACTCAGCAATACCATGGACTATACACCCCCTTTTACCCTTCCCCAACCTACCCCTCTGACTTACCTTTTGTGTGTCCCTATCCCTGTTACCTACCCATTCAAGAGAAAGGGGGGAGAGAGGGGGAGTTTATGTTAGAGTTACCTTTTGTCGTTTGGATCACCTTTGTTAGATTTTAAGGTTTTTCTTTCTCAGTCTACCCATCAGAGATCCCCAAGGAAGATGGAGCCAGTCTGGATTTTCGTTAGGGTCCTGTTTCTCCTGGAAATTCCGGCGTCTGCCCCGTGGCTGGTGCAGCAGCCTCGAGAAAACGTGTGGGTCACTCTGGCAAAATCCATCGGCCAGAGTGACTTCTGCCTTCACGTCGACTCAGCGAACGGCCCGATTAGCACCTGCCTGGTAGGGATTCCTGGGACATGGCCAGAGTACCACGCTTTTCTCTCAGGGACCAACCAATCCCACAGTTGGGATCAGTGGATGCAGGCCCTGCCACCCATGGACACCGAACCCCAAGAATTGGACCTGTTGGGGTCGGCACAACCCGCATTCTGTACCTCTTTCGCAGACCCTAGTGCCGCCAGACACCAGAGGCAAATTCTTTATAGCTCCCTTTGGGATAGGAGAAAGAGTTGGCAAAGGTACAGGGATGTGCCGCGGGAAACCAACCCAGGACGAGGGGAGGCCATAATGGCAAGGAAGGCAGATAAAGTTGACACATTGACCATTCCTCCGGTAACAAAGAAAGCCTTCGATGTCACCCCTAACAATTGGAAACTTTACAATGAAAGAGCCTGGTGCAAATTTGCTAAATTTACATGGTCAGCATCCACCAATTCCCCCAAGAAACTCCCTAAGGGGATTTTCTTAATATGTGGAGATCGTGTGTGGGCAGGAATCCCGTCCCGTCTCAGGGGAGGGCCGTGCATGCTCGGCAAGCTTTCCCTGCTGACACCAGGAATGAACCAGCTGTTATCCTGGAGAGACCACACCAATATGACCCGCCAAAAACGATCCACCCTAGATTTGGACCCAAATTGTGATAATAACGTAGTCTCCTGGTCGTTCTCCAAAAGGGTCGCGGCCTCGATATTTCTGCCGTGGGTGGCGGCAGCCAAGGCCCTAGGTGAGCTTTCCCACCTAGAGTGTTGGCTTGGAAAGCTAGCCAATTTAACATCTCAGGCGCTCTCAGAACTCCTCTCAGACGAGGAGGCAACCAGGCAGGCGACGCTCCAAAACAGGGCCACCATAGACTATCTGCTGCTGCTCCACAACCACGGGTGCGAAGAGTTTGAAAGACTGTGTTGCTTCAACCTTTCATCTCACGCCCAATCCATCAAGTCCACAATCCAGGAGATGCGGGACCAGATCCACCAACTCAAGACGGAGGGCAAGGACTGGCTTGACAGCCTCTTCACCAGCTGGGGGATCTCTAGCTGGATTTCACAAGTTTTACGGACTCTGTTTTGGTTTTTGTTGACTCTTTTCCTTGGACTTTGTTCCCTAAGTTGTGTTAAGTGTTTTGTTATCTCTTTAGTTAACCGCGCATTGCCTTTAAGTAATAAAAACGGGGGAGATGTGGCAGTGGTGCAGGTTACCCCAGAAGAAGAATTTCCAATGAGAAAGCCCTGGGGGGAGGAGGAGGGCTCCCCCGAGGTAGAGCAAACAATAGTTTAGCCCAGAAGAGGCTGGGCTCGAGACAGGTTAATACCCCCAGGGCTCATTGGGGAGCACCACCTGCCCATCTGAGTTAGTCACCCCCAGTTTCCTAGAGAGTTCTCAGTTACTCGGTTGTTCATTGTATCACTCCCCTGTCTGTAACCCTCGCTCATCCCCTTTCTATCCCTAGGTTCGCTCCCTGTCCCCTGCTCCTCCCCAGTTCCTCCCCTCTGCTACCCGGTGATTGGTCACCGGGGGAACAATAAAAGATCGTGTCCCAGGGGAATCGAGGTCCTCCGATCCCCGGTGCCACAGAGTGCAGAACCTCGTGTCTGTGTCTCTTCATTCCTGGGTTGGAGGAACCCCCTGAGGTGTGGGAGAGTTCGCCTACCGAGCAGCTAGCAGGGAGCAAGGGCAAGAGTCGCTCGGCGATTGGGAACGAGGCTGGCCCCCGAGGACCCAAGTCGCATCCGCCTTTGCTAGTAGCCACCTCCACTCCACCGAGGAGGCAGGCGGACGGCCACAAATGTCTGCATACAGAATTCTACATTTTAGATAAACATAACGGCTCTCTACATCTTTTAATTGTTGATTAGTGACGCCTTTCATTTTCTAGACTTTGTTGTTTAGTATAATTTGAGATGCCTTGGGGTATCTTGGCTGTCAACTGACATATGAGAGGGATACAAATACAAAAATAAGTCTTGCCTTACAGGTGGTTACAAATAACCATGTACCCTAGGGCATCTTTAATGTCAAGATACCCATGCATGAGAAGAACCATACTGATTTCTTAAATTTTCATTGGGCATACTTAGGGAGCCAAGTGCAGTCTTACATTTAACAGTCTGTGAACTGCATCCCACACCATTTGCCTTACACAGACATCATAAGGTCCTTTTCTATTAAATGGAGGGTAATAGAAAGCTCTGGAGAACAGTTTGTCTCCTTGTAAAGCATCACAAAGAAAATAATCATCTGGAGTTACTGTTTCTGGGCCTTGGCTGTAAAGGTTACTAGATCAGATGTAGATATGGGTTATCTTAAAGAGAGAGATGTAAAACCATTTTCTTGCATGCTCTTACCACTCTCTTTGTAGCCTCACTTTGTTTTCTGGAAAAATCTTTGAGTGAAAGCTCTTCAAACACACTTTGTGGAACGTGAAGACAGAAATGACTGAGATTAATTCATATGGATTTGCCATGGTCTGAATGACCTGATTGCTTCATAAGACAAAATGACTGGATTTTTGGGTGAAGGGAGTGGAGAAAGTGTAATTTGAAAAGCGAGTCTTTCAACACAGTCTCCCAAAATGTTTAGGATGTTACAGCATGGATGGGAAGTCTTGTAAAGACCTGACTAGATGATTAGGCTGAGCAGATAATCATTAATGGTTTGCACTCTCCTAGGATACAGTAATCAGAGGATGCTGCAGAAGCCTGTACTAGGAACTGTCCTGCTCAGCATCTCTATCAGTGACCTGGAGAGGATGACACAGTGCACTTTCAGCAAGTTTGCAAGTGACACAAATCTTGGAGGACATAGATGCTTCAGGGCAGGGCTATCTTTCAGGACAGACAGGAGGGAGAAATTAACAAAATTCAATAAGTACAGAATCAAAGCCCCATTCCTGGGAAAGAAGATCCCCTGACATCAACACAGTCTGGGGAGCAGTTAGTGGCTTTTGGGAATCCTTGGCAGGCAGTGACTGAATGTAAGCCAGCAATGTGGCCTGGAAGCAGAGATAGCCCACAGTCCCTGGGATTTTATAGCAGAAGCCAAGGTAGCAGTTAACAGGAGGGGTTTATTCCCCATGTTCAGCACTCATTAGACCATATTTAGAACATTAAAACTAGTTTTGGGTCCCCCACTCCAGGAAAGACTTTGACAAAGTGGAACAAGTTTATCAGACAGAGACAGGTTGGTCAGAGTGGTAACACTCACCTGTGAAGTATTCTGAGAGAGAGTAGCTGGTTCAGCTAAGAGAAGAGACTCTGTGGGGGAGCCTCACAGCATTCCTGACATTACCTGCAGGAAGGTTACTGAGAGGATGGAGCCAGGCTCTTCACAGCAGAGCATAGGAAGAAGACCTGAGACACAGGGCATAAATCTTAATGAGATGTTCACACTGCATATAAGGAACATCTTATTCCCCATGAGGACAGTCAAGCAATGGAATAAATTGCCCAGAAAGATTGTGCAGTATCCAGCCTTGAAGGATTCCTAGGACTGAATAAAGGCCTGAGAAACCTGACAGAACCTCACAGTTACCTTGCAGTTACCAGGAGGTTGGACTAGAAACCTCTTTAAGCACCTCTTTGTCTGTTATCCTAAGTCTAATCTCCTGATACATGTTCCAGATTTATGAAAAAATACAGGACGAACATTGTTGTATCTGACCATTTGTTTTCTGCTTTCTCACTAAATTTCAGATGCTTTCAATATAAATTCCTGAACTTATTGCTTTACTTGATCTTTACAGTCAAACAAACTTAAATACAGTCCTCTGATCCTAAAGTAGATTAGACAAATCAAGTACTAAAGAGGCATAGAGCCATTGATTTAAATGTAGAAAATACACTGAAAATACTGTAACTCAGGAAGATGAATTCCCATCCAGAAAGATTTAATTTAATTAGTTGACTTCTTATTTTGGAAATTATCTATGCAACGAAAAATCAAAAATTTGAACTCAGTCTTTGGCTGGAGTGAACAAACACTCATTTATTGTTCTCGATTTATTGAAAGTTCTGAGGAACTTTTGCTGCTTTACTGAAAACTGAGTCTTTCTTAAAAATAATATTAGTAGTATATTATAAAGATTTTGTGAGAACAAAACCAGATTGCAGCTATTTTGATTTTATTACTTAGTATTATGTCCAAATTATACAAATAGTTAATGCCTGTTTCATGATTTAGTAAAATGTGTAAAAGGGCAAACAAAAAGAAAGATTTATTTTTTAATTCTCCTTTAAATTGACAAACATCTAATATTTGTCTTCCATTGCAGGTATGACTGTCAAATGGTATATTTAACAGTGACTTCTATGAAACATATGCATGATACGGCGCTGCAAATTCATGTCTGCTGAGCCTTGCAGAATTAATAGATTGATAAAAGCTATTTTCAGCCAAGTCCAAATACAGAAATTAAAGAATGTGACTTCATAAGAAAAGCTGCCATTTCAAACAAAAATGATTGGCATCTTAATTGTGAATAAAACACTCATTACAAGAAAAATTTCTCCTCAGAAATGAGGAGGAACATAATTTAAGTAACCAAATAATATAATTTAACTAGAGGAAAAGATGTATTATGTCAAATGGTTCATCAGTCTGGTGATTCATAATTACCCCTTGTCAAGTTTTCAATAGAGTTTTGCCTGATTTAGTTTTAAATGTTCGAGAGAAATAATGCCCTTAATTTCCCACAGGAGACTATACTGGCTGTGAAAGCTCATTTCAAGGAATTGTTTTCAAGTTCAGTTTAATACTTACTGCTTCTAGAAATAACTCGGAGTTATTATCACTATTATTATTGCTGTTGATGGTATTGTTATTATAATCTTAAGTTTTACTCTCTTCTCCATATTCTAAAACACTGTTTCTTATTTAACCCATATGTATATTTTACTTTGAAATAATGTCTATGCATGTGATCTCTCCAACTTAATGCATTTATCAGTATCTTCAGATCCGTCTCAACACAATTGCTCAGAAGAAGAATGATACCTGTACAAAACTGTGCTCAGAACTTTTTGTTGTTATTCATTGCAAAGTGATTGCTATTTCTTTTAGGGTTTCATTTCTCCTTAGCTTTTGCTGGTTCCACAACATCAAATATTTTTACAGTCTGAGAAAGCACAGGATTTGTTAAGTGAAAATTTGGTAAGTGAAAACCATTTCTGATGTTTCCACGCAGAGAAAAAATGAAAAATGTTAGTAGACAAGATATTCAGCAGATAAGTGTGTGAGGACTGGTGGCTTGGGAACTGTCATTGGGTTTCATAAAAAATGAAACCACTAATCAGTGGAGTCATATATAAGTAGATCTATTTTAGTTTTATCATTATAGTGATAGTAGCAGGCAATTCTCTTTTGAGAGGTGCAGAGGCACCTACTTGTTAACCTGGTGTGTGGGAGGCGTGCTGCTTACCAGGGGCAGGTTTCAGGGATCTCATTAAGATAATACCAAGTCTCATACAGTCCACTAACTCTTACTCACTGCTTAAGTTTTGTGTTGGCACAGGAGATACAGTCAGGAGCAGTATGAGCCTTATCAAGAAGGAGTTATAGGAGTGGTAAAGGACTATGGAGCACAGGTAGTTTTTGTATTCTATGAAAACCATTATAGCTTTTGATTTTTTTTTTTTTTTTTGCAATAATATTTCTGCTTATTTTGTCCAGGTTAAAGGGGTTTCAGATCCCTGTGAACAGGTACTCCTACATTTGTGTGATGTGTCAATTGAATTAAGAGTTCTACTTGTGAACTTAGAGGTCTCCGTGTATACATATCCTTGTGAAACTAGAGTTTGTGTTGCATTTTATCTCTAATGAAAGATATTCTTTTATCAGAAATATTTTACTTTAGCTTTTTTTTTCCCATTCTTTACTTAATTTTTAAAACCATTTGTGGGTATTTCCAATCTGGTTTTATTAAAACCTATTTTTATTTCCAGTAATTGCACTTGATTTTCTTTCTCCCTTTCTCATATAGTATGATTATGTCTCAAATTCTCCTTTTTAATCCTCTCTACTCTACAATTCTTCTAACATAAAATGTGGAATACAACAATGGCTATAAACTCACTTCAATGAGTAAGAGTAAATGTCTTGTAGCTGTTTCCATAGATCTAGAAATGGAAATGAAACCTGTGAGTTTTAAAATGCCCTTTTGACAGCATCAGTAAGTGACCTCTCATTATGCTTAATGACTTCCAGGTTTGGATTAATTCTTGATATTATGGAGTCTGAAGGAAAACAGAACAAACACATTAAACCACACAAGGATGCTTTGAAGGACACACTGGTGTTTGGGAAGGCCTTAACTTTGGTTGCTGTTACAGTCTCTCTGCCTGGAGGCCCAGAAATAAGATAATTTGGTTTGCAAGCAAATACTCCTGTTAATATGCTGTTTTACAGCTGGAATCCTAATGACCACAGAGTATTTGTGAAAAAATATAATTTTTCCCCCATACTGTCCAAACTGTAAGCATATTATCTCACTTGAGCTGTCGATCCCTCCCATTACTTAGTCACCAGTTTCAGCAGTCAGAAAGCATTGACATGTTTCATTTTTACACTGAATGACATTAAATCTCATGCCAATAAAAACTGCCTCTTAGTCTTACTTCAGAATGCAGACACATTTTCATTTTCTTATGTTAAAGGAAAGAAAACTGTCTTAGAGTTAGCATAATGTGGGCCTGGAAGTCTTCATATTGCAATCTACTATAATAACTGGGTAGGCTCATTTATCTTTGACTTATCTATGCTACCTCTCATAATGATGTAATCAAATTTTAATATTTTGACTAGATTGTCTATTTTATTGAGTCTAATTTGTGTCACTTGAGCACTAAGAAATGCACATATTTATTTTTTAATTACTGGTAAAGACACATAAAATGTACCTTTGTGGTACAAGATATCCCCGAAAAACAAGTAATACTCCTGTGTCCTAAACTGTACTTCACTGTTTAGATATTTGTCTTTGTAATTGCTTCAAAATTCTTCAGAGAAATTTCCTTTTGGTAGAAAAGAAATATATTGCAGATGTGATGGTATTTATAAAATAATAAGATAAGAATCTTATTATGTGGCAGAATGCTCTTGGACACTGTGAAAGCAAACTGGTCTGAAGTAAAAGGTGAAGTAAAATGTAAAAGCATTTCAAACTTCAAACATGAACTTCTGTATCTGCAGGGTGAAATAAGGAAGTAGACTGAATTTTTTCTGCAGATAAGTAGAGATGATGAAATGTCCTGAACTCTAATCATATGAGATATCAATTATCATGATGCTGAAAACAATGAGAACTATGGAGTAGTCAAAAACATAAAAAAACCCAAAAAAACAACAACTACCAAAAAAAATAATAAATAAAAATAAAATAAGCAACCTGCAGACAATCAAGCAAAAAACTCCCAAAAAATTTTATCCTCAAACCATAAAATATCAATACCCAAGCACTTTTCTTTTGACTGCTGACTATTCAGCAGATTGCCTCTAGCTGGAATCCAGAGAAAGAGAATAACATGATAAATGAGGTAAAATGGCTCTCACCTTATATAGCACCAGTGGGGACCCATTCCTGTGGGGAAGTAGATTCTGGTTTTGCCAGGACACTATCCACACACCTCTAATTTTTTGCCTAAGGCTTGCCAACAAAAGCCTTTAGCTTCTATATCAATACCTTGCTGGAGTGCAACACACTTTGTTGTCAGCCAGTATTAAACATTTTAACCATTGTGCTGAGCAGTTTTAGGCCTCTGGACATCTCTTTGTGCCTCTAGGATCATTAACAGAAAACTGGGTATCCTTTCTAGGAACCAAACAAATTATTTATTTCTTATTTCAGAAATAATACATGAAACCAAATTTCCATTTCTTTATAGAAGAAAATACTTTGGATTTCTTCTACAATTCATTTAAGGATTGTGTATCAGGTCTTAGGTCATGTAAGGGTTTGATTAATCTTGTGAGTAAAATAGCAGTATTATTTTAAGTACAGCATGAAACATTGATAGAGGAAAATAAACAAAAGGCAAACTGAAAGCAATAGGAATGTTAGAATCAGAGAATATTCTGAGTTGGAAGGGACCCACAAGGATCATCAAATCCAGCTCTTAAGTGAATGGCCCATACAGGGATCAAACCCCCAACCCTGGCACTGGTAATACCATGCTGTAATCAAGGTAAATGTTGTTATCAAACTTCTTGGGACACACACCATTGTTTTCAAAGCCATGGTAAGTAATTTGTCTTACCTTGTACTTCACGTATTGAAAATTATTGAGGATGACAGTGATCTATCATTCCAAGAATTTGGAAAATCATGAGAAAACAATAATGAATTGAAAAATTTATTTTTTATCTGAAGAATTTTGAAAAGTAACTTGGCAGGAAAAGTGAAAGGGAATGCAATTTTTCTGCAATATGTTCACAGATTTTCAGAAGAAAACCTACTTGATTGCTAAGGAGAGTAGTTCTCATTAAAATTAAATTTTAATATTTCTTATTGCACTCAGAAAATACCTGTTTATTTAAGTTGGATATTAACTTTAGGCCCCCTTTTTTCTATTTTGGTGATGTTGCAATGCATACTATTAAACTCTTCAAACAATGCAAACTAGGTCCTGAAATACTTCTCAACTGAAGCTGTCATCAGAAATCACTGGACTTATGTGGAGTATTTAACACTATGTTAGGAAATAAAACAAACTTGTCAGTTTTATAATGATACAAAACCAAATGATGACATTCAAAAACTAAACTGTTGTTGAGAAGAGTTTTCATAATAATGAATTTTGTATGTGGAGATACCTCATGCAAAAAAATACAGAAAATCACTGAGGCATCTCAGTGCAGCTGCCAACAGCCTGATAGGAAAGAAATATCTGACGGTTGTCACCAGGATTCCTGATTCCTACAAACTACCTTAAAAAAAAAATCTGACTACAAACTGCAGCCTAATGGGTTTTTATGTACCTTTAGTGTTCCTGCTTCTGAAATACCACTGAAATAAAACCAGAAAATAATTTAGATTGGAGATGACCTCTGGAGATCGCCTGGTCCAAACCAACTTTGAAACTGGATCTAACTTCAAAGTTTGAAGTTGCTTATTATCTTCTTTGATTGATTTTTCAATATCTGAAGACAGAGTCCACAAGCATTTGTATGACCCAGTTGTGAGTTACGGTTTTTTTTCCTGATGACAAATCATGATTTTCCTTATTGCAACTGGTAACTATTGTCCTACACTTTATAGCTGTACTTATTGAAGAACAGTCTGGCTTCTTCTACACTATAAGACAGTATAGATATTTGAAGGCAACAATGAAATTATTCCTTAGTCTTCATTTATTATGATTGAAGAAGTCTAGCTCTCTCTTCCTAATCTCTCATATTTAAGAATATGAATGGCCACAATATGTACAGAACAGTTCTCTACCTCATATTTTCTGTTTTCACAAATGAAAACACAGAGTAATTGTAACTAGCAGACAAAGTGGTTGATATAGAAAAATAGAGAATTGAAAATCTATTTTTTTCATCTGTAATTTGGAAAGTATAAGGATTTTTAAAAGTGCACTAATAAGCATTTTTTTTTTTTTCAGCAGCGTCAGTGATATACCACACTATATTTCTGGATAATGTATCAGAACCAGATTTGTGTTAGAAACGACTCTGTTCCACAACCTGTGTGATTGTGCAAGTATGCACTGACATCTGGTGGACGTTTGACCAAACGCTTCACTAAAACACTGTGACTACATAATGCTCATTCAAATAAAGCGCTTAAAGTGGTTTCATTGCATTAGTTCTGAGTACTCTTTCCAGTAACATCTATGGGAGAAAAAATATCCCACTAAAGATTTCAAAGTCAAGATTTCTGTTTCCACCATGCTATTTGGGAAGTAAAATTTTCAAGGAAAGTCTAATTATTTTCTGCTTTTATTTGTAAACAAAGGCACGTTTTAAAATATATACAACAGCAGATGAAAACAGTTAGACCTGTATGACTATATTCACATATGTCCATCTGGCAGTATGTGACAAAGCTTAGCCCATATCTACTACAGAAACCCCCACATTACAGCATTTGCTGGTTGCAATTCCCATGAGGCTGTGTCTAATGAGTACCCACCTGGCCATGAAACAGCTAATGTTTGAGAATAAATGAGTGTGCTGGTCGACAGCAGCTCAATAGGAACCAGCAGTGTGTCCTGGAACCCAGAAGGGCAAACCACATCCTGGGATGCATCAAAAACATCATAACTAGTTGGCCAAAAGGGAAGATTTTCCTGCTGTATTCAACATTGGTGCAGCCTCACCTGGAGTGTTGTGTGCAGTTCTGAACTCCACAATTTAAGAAGGATGGGAAGGTCCTTGAATGTGCCCAGGGGAGGGCAACAAAGCTGGGGAAAGACCCGGAAGGAATGTCCTGTGAGGACTGGCTGAGGAATATTCTATGGGCTTGTCTGGAAAAGGAGGTTGAGGGCTGACCTCTTAGTTCCTACAGCTCTCTACAGCTTCCTGAGAAGGTGAAGAGGAAGGTGCTCATCTCCTTTTCCTGGTATCCAGTGCCAGAATGTATGAGAATGGTTTAAAGCTGTCCCAGGGGAGGAACAGACTGCATATTAGGAATTATTTCCTTACTGAGAGGGTGGGCAAACCCTGGAACAGGCTTTCTAGGGAAGTGGTCGATGCTCCAACAGTGTCCGTATTTACAAGGCATTTGGACAATTCTCTTAATAACATACTTCAACTTTTAGTCAGCCCTGAACAGGTCAGGCAGCTAGGCTATAGAATTGCTGTGTGTCCCTTCCAGTCGAACTATTCTTCTCTTCTCTTCTCTTCTCTTCTCTTCTCTTCTCTTCTCTTCTCTTCTCTTCTCTTCTCTTCTCTTCTCTTCTCTTCTCTTCTCTTCTCCCACTCAGCCTGCAACAGATCAAACAGATAATCCACAAAGTAAACTCTTACAACTATAATTTCATTTTGTATGCTCTTGAATGTCTGCTCTGTATGGGGAGGTGTAATGTCTTACTCTAAAGTAATTTTTCTTTTTGGTCTTCCATTTATCACTTCTGAGTTTCTCTTTTTCTACCTTCATTCCTACAAAGCTCTAACTTTATTTTCAATCTTTTTTTGCTCTTATGCTCTGTTTCACACTGATTAAATCAGTGCAACATCCACCACTGATGAAGCATAAAAACCTTACTTGCAGCCTATGTATTTTAAAGGCCATTAATGTTTCCATATTAGAGGATGACAGATGATATATGTCATCACAAACTTCTCTGTGAACAGAGAAGCTATATAAGCTGGCTGTGTGTTAAAAAAGATATGTAGAATCAAGGAAACAATGACTAAGAATTTTTTAAAATCTACTGATTATTTGATAGGAAACAAACAAAAAAATATAAGAAGTAGAGGAGTTACTAATTTAACATTTTTATTGCAATGTGCCCTTCATTTAACTTCTGATGATGTTTTATCTTTCAAGATATTAATGCAACATAAAAAAGCCTGTTTTCATCAACATAACATGGAAAAAATATCCCATCACTTTTAACTGCTTAACTTGTTAGGATTTTCAAAAACTTTTCAAGCAATAAGAATCAGCTTTTAAAAGACAATTTTATCTTATAAAGACCATAAAATTATTAGAACCTAATAAATTATTAAGCCTTGAAGACATATACTGCTCAGACTAAGAAGTAGCTTACATAATTATAATTTTAAAAATCCTGAATTTTTATTGACAGAATTTCAACTCACAAGCCTTTCCTTTTTGGCAGATTCTAAGAGGAGTTTGTTCTTTACATTTCCATGGGTAAATTCAATTACAATTATACAGTTAGTTTAGAGAGTTACATTCCTGGCTTAAAGTCATAAGAATTACAAGGAAAAGATATTTTAGCTACAAAAAATGTTATGTCTTCTGACTGTCTTGAATCAGGCATACTATTTTTAAATTCTGTTCAATATTCTGAAGAATTTAAGAGGGGGTTATTGGTTTTCTTTTTGTTGCTATTCTGTTTTGTTTGATTATTCATGATATGAAAAGGTGTTTAATGTAGTTACACATTTTCTAAAGCAAAAGATTTCAGTGAAATAATATATATAATAACATTGCAGAAAAAAGCTCTGGTCTAACAATACAACCTTTTGATCTGCCATGTTTTTATTTATTGTTCTATGATCACATTAGATGTCTACTGCTGAAAATAAAAACAAAGTTGCAATATTAAATGTATGAAATAATAAACATCAGGTGTTTTGAAGACAATGAAAAAACTTTATTTTCCACATGGAGAGAAAAAACTCACATATGAATTTTTAATCCCAAAGAGCCAATAATCTGTACATTTCATTTATTTCTGCATTTTTATTTGCTTTTTTCATGGTCAGAAATGAATGAATTTAGAAATGCAGTGATTATAACCAAATGTACTGACATGAAATGAGGTGCAGTGAAAAGGACCAAAAGTTGCCAAAATTATTCCTGTTGAAATCCCCAAATCAGGGAAGGAAGGTAAACAAAGAGACAAGAGATGCAACTGAAGAAATGAAATGCTAAAAAAAAAAAAGAGAAAATTCTGAAACTAAATGAAAACAACAAAAGTGAATGGGATGACATGAAGTGCAGTAAATGCACCAAACCTTACCCTATTTATCTCCATTGAAATCACAAGATTTTGTTTCCTTTCATGAAATGAAACATTTCCTTTCGGAAAGGAAATTAAATCTTGGAAATAGAGAAGAAAGTGTCACCAACACTCTGGAAGGGAGATATGATCAAATAAAATAAAATTGAAAAAAACCAGAAAATTTGGACATGAAGTTACTCCAACCAAATTGATTGGCATGAAATGAGGTGCAGCGAAAATGACCAAAACTTGCCAACATTATACTTACCAGAATACCCAAATCAGGGAACCAAGTCAAATGAAAAGACAGGAGAAGAAATTGAACAGATTAAGTGTATTTAAAAAAAAAAAAATTCTGCACCAAAGTGAAAACAATATAATGTCTTGGGATGAATTGTGGTGAAATGGACCCAACCTTGCCAAATTGGTCCAGGTAAGGAAGGGCTTCTTCCAGTCATTGAGCTGCCATTAAATGAGCAGGTGGTTCCATTCTGATTGACAGCCATTCAGGTGCAGGGAGGGGCCTCCTCTGGCCATCAGAGGTGTGATTAAAAGAAGGTTCTAGGGAGCGTGGTGACCTGAGTAGGCAAACAGAGATGTGGCATGGCATGGCATGGCATGGCATGGCATGGCATGGCGTGGCATGGCATGGCATGGCATGGCATGGCATGGCATGGCATGGCATGGCATGGCATGGCATGGCATGGCATGGCATGGCTGTTTCTGAGGCAGCTCGAGTAGGCAGGGTTACAGTCATCCTCATGTTAGTGGGATTTCTATTTTGTGTTGGGGTTCACCTGGTTTTGGTTTTTTTCTCAGCAATGGTCTCCAAACAATCAAAGGCCGTAGCTAGTGAAAGTGTTCCAACCCAGACAGAACCTGCCCAGGAGGGCGCATCTGTCCAGGCTACTTCCTGTAAAGGAGTATTTGAGCCTGTCAGTAGTATCAGGTAACGGTGTAAAAGACACCTGTGTGAGGTATGAAAAGCTGCATGATCTTCTCTGTCTCATGGCCAAGCTTAAGGAGGAAGTAGAAAGACTAAGGAGTATTAAGGAAAGTGAAATATGCTGATGGAGTTTCATCCTTCCATCCCTGAGAGAAGCCCATCAGGAATCAGAGGGCTTCCATGCCTCCTACTATCAGGCAGAAGGAGGAGGCCTAGTAGATGAAGGAGAGTGGAAAAGGGTCCCTACTAAGAGAGTTAAAAGTTCCTCCTGACCCCCATCACCTACCCAGGTGATACTTCAGAATAGGTATGAGGCTCTGGACTCAGAGGGTCAGCCAGATGACATTGAAGAAAATAATCTGCCCAGAGAGTCTCCCAATCCCACTTCATCTGTCAGACTGATCGCCACCTCTAGCATTAAAGAGAAAAGAAGGGTAGTCATAGTAGGTGACTCCCTTCTAAGGGGAACTGAGGGTCCTGTATGTCAATCAGACCCATCCCACAGGGAGGTCTGCTGTCTCCCTGGGGTACAGGTAAGGAATATTACCAGGAGACTCCCTGAGCAGATTCAGCCCTCTGATTATTACCCACTGAAAATACTCCAGGTGGGCAGTGGTGAGATTGAAAAGAAGAGAACCAGGGCAATTAAAAGGGACTTCAGGACTTTCAGTTGAGTGGTTGATGGGACAGGAGCACAGGTGGTGATCTGCTCAGTCCCTTCAGTGGCAGGGATAAATGATGAAAGGAAATGGAGAACACGCATTTTCAACAAGTGGCTTAAGGGCTCGTATCTTCAGCAGAATTTTGGGGTTTTTGAGCAGGGGGCAACTTTTAGGGCCCCTGGCCTGCTGGAGCCAGATGGGCTCCTTCTATATACTAAGGGCAAAAGAATTCTAGCCAATGAATTGGTGGGACTCATTGAGAGTGCTCTAAACTAGGTTTGAAGGGGGAAGGATGTGCAACTCCGGAAATGAGCCCAAGGGTGCCAAGTCAGAGACAAGGGTGCAATCAGCAGCCCACTTGAAGTGCACGTACACTAATGCATGCAGCATGCATAACAAACAAGAAGAGCTAGAAGCCATGGTACAGCAAGAAAGTTATGACATAGTCATCGTCACAGAAAAGTGGTTGGATGACTCGCACAGCTGGAGTGCTGCAATGGATGGCTACAAGCTCTTCAGAAGAGACAGGAGAGGGAGAAGAGGGGAGTGGTGGCTTTTTATATTAGGGAGGATCTTGACGCCATGGAAATTGAAACTATGATGATAAAGTTTGAGTGCCTATGGGTAAGACTCAGGGGGAAGGCCAATAAGGCTGACATTCTGGTGGGTGTCTGTTATAGTCCACCCAACCAGGATGAAGAGGTGGATAACTTGCTCTACAAGCAGCTGGAGGGTGTTTCAAGATCACCATTCCTTTTCCTTGTAGGTGACTTTAACCTGCCTGATATCTCCTGGGAACTCAACACAGCAGAGAAGAGGTAGTCTAGGAGGTTCTTAGAGAGCATGGAGGAAAACTTTTTGTCGCAGCTGGTGAGGGAGCCCACCAAGAGAGGGACTGTGCCAGACCTTCTGTTTGCAAACAGAGATGGGCTGGTGGGAAATGTGGTGGTTGGAGGGTGACTGGGGCTCAGTTATCATGAAATTATAGTTTTCAATATTTGGTGAAACAAGGAGGGGCATCAATAAAACTTCCACACTGGACTTCCAGAGGGCAGCCTTTGGCCTATTCAAGAGACTTATTTGGAGACATTCTTGGGAAGCATCCCTTAAAAACAAAGAAATCCAGGAAGGACGGGCATGCTTCAAAACAGAGATATTGAAGGCACAGAAACAGACTGTCCCTATGTCGTGAAAGATGAGACAATGAGGAAAACAACCTGGATCGGCAAGGAGCTTTTGAAGGATCTAAGGGAAAAAAAGAGGGTGTATCACCTTTGGAAGGAGGGTCAGGTATCTCAGAAAATGCTTAAGGGAGTTACTAGCTCATGTAGGAAAAAAATTAGAGAAGTAAAAGCCCAGTTAGAGCTTAATTTGGCCACTTCTGTAAAGGAAAATAAGAAATTATTTTATAAATACATTAATGGCAAAGGACAGGCAAGGACAACTTCCATTATCTATCAGACACGGGAGGGAATTTAGTAACTAAAGATGAGGAAAAGGCAGAGGTACTTACCATCTTCTTTGCCTCAGTTTTCAACAGAAAGACAGATTGTCCTCAGGACAACTGTCCTCCTGGGTTGCTAGATGATGTCTAGCAGAATAGCCCCCTGTAATCCAGGAGGAAGCAGTCAGAGCCCTGCTGAGCCACTTAGATGCTCACAAATCTATGGGACTGGATGGGATCCATCCTAAGGTGATGAGGGAGCTGGCAGATGAACTTTCCAAGCCACTCTCCATCATTTGTCATCAGTCCTGGGTCACTGGTGAGGTTCCAAATGACTGGAAGCTGGCCAATGTGACACCCATTCACAAGAAGGGCTGGAAGGAAGATCTGGGAAACTATATGCCTGTCAGCCTGACCTTGGTGCCTGGCAAGGTTATGGAACAGATCATCCTGAGTGCCATCATGGAGTACCTACAGGATGGCCAGGGAATCAGATCCAGCCAACACAGGTTTAAAAGGTGTAGGTCCTGCCTGACCAACCTGATCTCCTTTTATGACCAGGTGACCCACCTGGTGGATGAGGGGAAGGCTGTGGATGTCCACCTGGACTTCAGCAAGGCCTTTGACACTGTCTCCCACAGCATACTCCTGGAGAAGCTGGCAGCCCATGGCTTGGACAGGAGCATGCTTTGCTGGGTTAAGAACTGGCTGTATGGCTGGGCCTAGAGGGTTGTGGAGAATGGTGCTGCATCCAGTTAGTGGTCAGTCATTAGTGGTGTCCCTCAGGGATCTGTGTTGGGGTTGGTCCTGTTTAATATCTTCCTGGATGATCTGGATGAGGGGATTGAGTCCATCATCACCAAATTTGCAGATGACACCAAGCTGGGAGTGAGTGTTGATCTGCTGGAGGGTAGGAGGGCTCTGCAAAGGGACCTGGACAGGCTGGGTAGATGGGCAGAGTTCAATGACATAAAGTTTAACAAGTCCAAGCACCGAGTCCTGCACTTTGGCCACAACAACCCCATGAAGCACTACAGGCTGGGGACAGAGTGGCTGGACAGTGGCCAGGCAGAAAGGGACATGGGGGTGCTGGTCAACAGCCAATTGAACACGAGCCAGCAGTGTGCCCTGGTGGCCAAGGCCAATGGCATCCTGGCCTGTATCAGGAACAGTGTGGCCAGCAGGACCAGGGAGGTCATTCTTCCCCTGTACTCAGAACTAGTAAGGCTGCACCTCTGTGTCCAGTTATGGGCTCCTAAATTTAGGAAGGATGTTGAGATGTCCAGAGAAGGACAACAGAGCTGGTGAGGGGCTTGGAACACAAGCCCTATAAGGAACAGCTGAGGGAGCTCTCTACAACTGCCTGAAAGGAAGCTGTAGCCAGGTGGGGGTCAGTCTCTTCTCTGAGGCAACCATTGACAGAACGAGAGGACAGAGTCTTTAACTGTGCCAAGGGAAGTTTAGGTTAAACATCAGAAAAAAATTCTTCACTGAAAGAGTGATTGGGCAATGGAATTGTTTGCCCAGGGCGGTGGTGGAGTCACCGTCCCTATACCTGTTTAAAAAAGACTGGACATGGCAGCCATGGTTTAGTGCCGTGGTTTAGTTGATGAGGAGGTGTTAAGTTAGGTCATAGGTTGGACTTGATGATCTCAAAGGTTTCTTCCAACCTAGTTCATTCTGTGATTCTGTGATTTTGGTACAATCAGCAGATAACTCAATAGTGTTTTGCTCCCTTGACACGGGTGACAATGTCACAGAAGATCAATAAGAAAATCCCAGGTGAGATTTCATAAGTCGACTAATGAAAATATTTTAAATGGTATTTTAATACTCTTTTTATGTGGGAAATAGATTTCCCATTGAAATTTTTTTTCTAGTTTATTGTAAAGAATTTAGTCTTTTGTAGGACTAGCAGCTCGTTTCAGGTTTATAATGGCTTTTATTTCATCTGTCATCACTTACTTCTCTTGACCATGCTGGGTAAATCTTGGCTCAGTATCATACATCTGGTTCTCTCTTCATTAGCTCCAGTGTGTGTGTGTGTGGGAATATTTAAGTTTTCAGAAGTTATTTATGTTCTGCAGAAATAGAAAACAAACAAACAAGCAAAGAAAGAAGTAGCTTCCAAAATGAAGTGCTCTTTTCCCTCCATACATGGTCCTTAATGAATAAACTTTCTCAGTATTCATTTCTCTGGGGAAATATGAGCCAGATTTGGGTTAGAGTTTTACTTCTAAAACTCTGGGTGTTCAGACTGATGTTTTGGGTTGGCCTGCTTTAGACAGGCTTAAATACTGAAATACTTTCTCACATATATTGTGCTTTTATATTTTTTGTGTTATTGTTACTACAGTTTAGACATGACTGTCAAAGTCTCTAAATCATACCCTGTGATTTGGTAAACAAATCATTATTATGACTCTTAAAATGAGCAGAGCACATTTCTCTGTGGCTGAAATCCTGATGCTTCCTCCATGTGGATTTGATTTCAGATCAGAGCCGCATAATTCAAGGACAATAAATTCACTTGGGGAAATGGTCAGAGAGTTCTAGACCTTGGGAAGTTACGATCCTCTAAAAACAAAATCAGTAGAACCAGTCCTTAGATGAGGTCTCTCATAATCTCTCCTGATTTACAATCTCTCAGTTAATGAAACTCTTATTAATTAATAAATAAACTTCTGGTTTTCTTGCAAAGCAACCCAGAGAAGCAACTGTATCATTTTAAAAAATAAATGCTGAAAAAAAGGTCTCTCTAATTTTACTTAATAAAAGTGAAGGGAACTAAGAATGCTGATATTTACTAACTGTATATTCATAAAAATAGATCTCTCAATTTTCTTTTCTCTGCTTCTTTTTTTGGTGCAGAAATGGATTCTGTTAAATTAGTCATAGTGAAAGATTACTTCCACGCTCTTCTAGCTGTGTTCATGTTTCGGATATGGCTGAACAATATATCTGAGTACCACATGTAATTAATCCAAATAAAACTATTTATTCTAATACTAAGTATTAGTATTCCTTAGTAAACTATCTTGCAAACTATGGACAAAAGGTCAAAGGTTATAATGCAGATGATGCAACATAAAATCTTGCATTATTTGGTCTTAGTGTCTACTTTTAAAAACAGGTAGCAGAAAAATGTAAGATATTTATCTTTACGAGCAGAATTACACATTCTCTATAAAAACAAAGCAGTAGATAGGGAAGATAAGCAGAAGGAGAGGGAATAAAAATTATTGCACAAATGAGCATCTGTGTAGGACTTTCTGAGTTTCTCTGAATGTGTTTGAATGCTTACTGTATTTAAGACAAGTTGACACTTCCAGAAAATTATGAGGTAGGCATCACCCATGTAAACTTCATTTTGTATGCTGAAAGCATAAATCATTAGCCAGAATGAGTGACATTCTCACTTGGCCACATTTATGGAGCAGTCTATGCTGTTCATTGAATCTATGAAAGGTTGGCTGAATGGTTTCAGATGTTCCTAGGCTACTATTGCTACAAAACCACATGAATCTCTAAAACCTGAAAAATCTCAGGGTTTTTTTTGTTTGGGGTTGTAGGGTTTTGCTTTGTTTTGTTCTTTTTTTAAATGAGGACTGGATTTCAGGAATACAGTATCCACAAAGATTTGCTATTACAGGAGAAAAAGGTCTTCTTACTAACCTGCTAAATTGAAACACATGGATTCCTAGAACCATAATTTATCTTGCTTACTAAACATGGACTTTTATTGCCTTTTATTTTTTCAGTTCCATTGAATAAAGTATGCCAGCTCTTATGAATTAACTCTTGATTCTATACAGTGGAAGAGTTTCTCCATGAGTTCTGCATGTGTGAAGTTATCTTACTAGAACTAGCCTTTCTGGAAACGTCTGTTTTGCATTTTGAACATTTCCTGTCTCCACTGCAAGCACAACTCTCATACTTTTAACATGCAACAGAGAGTATGTTGCCATAAAGAGACTCCTTTTTTAACAAGGACATCATCAACTGCGTTGCCAAAGAAAAGCGAGAGAAAAGATACTGAAGGAGCACCATGCAGAACTGGTATTCATTTCAACTATCAGCTATTGGAAACAGGTTTCTAGACATAGATAACGATCTAAACTCCATCTTAAATGTACAAAAGAGGCAAGGACCTCTATCAAAGACAATTATTCTGATTTTAAGTGTCTGAAATTGAAAACTGCATTGGCCTTTCAGTGTACCAATGTCTTTCCATGGTAGAAAACTACCAGGCTGCAAAGAGCTAAAGGCCAGAATGGAAAGGCCCCAGCAGTAATCAGCAGTGCAACACCTACTGCTGCACAGCACTTGGCTGTGACTGTGATAGTCAATTAAAGAGAGCAGAAAGCTTAACTGAAATTAAAATAGCATAACTGGTTTAGACTGCACCCAAAGAAACCCAAGGCTGAAGGGGGATGAGTACAGTCACAACAAACAGTAGTCAGAAAAAAAAATATGTTGTTAAAAGATAGTGGCTGCTTAAAAGTACAAATATAAACAGTAGACATGATTCATGTGTATAGACATTTCATAGCTATGTTTAGCAACAGCAGAGGATTTGATTAATTTAGGAAGAGAATTATGTGTTGGAGGGACCTGTGATAAAATTGCATAGCTAAGTTCTCTTGCAGTACTAAATTCATGATGATTGAAAGTTGCAACCTTTTTATGTTTTGATATTAATGAGAAACAACCTCTGCTTCATTCTTTACACTTATACAAATAAGGCAACTTCTCAAGTACTAAAGCAGTGGTTACTGAACTTGATTTGATACAGTTCAATTAGTTCAACTCCTTTTCATACTGGAGGATTGAAATTCATCCTTAACTGCAGCACTTGATCTTGGAGTATGTCCAACCACCTAGCCATAAAGTATCTCAAAGGATCTGTAATCTTCTCATGCTGCAGTGAATGTAGGGTCCATAATTAAATCTTCAGCTAGTGAAAGGGTTTAAACACAGAGAAGTAAGATTTTCTCAACAAAGATTTCAGAGTACTAATGTTGGAAGACAAATGTGCCCTAGGACAGCTTACTGGTGTTATCAAATGGTTGCTTGACATGGAAAACAGGTAAAATTTGAGCAGGGATTAGAACTAGGGAGTTCTCCTTTCCCAGGGGTAAATACACAGTATTGCTATTGCTACACGTACATTTACAAGTACTACTGCATTCACTACCACTATCATTACCAGCACTATTATTTAATATTACTATTTACCAGTACTATTATTTTTGTGAGGCCACCCTGCTCACTAAAGCTGTTGGCGTCTCTTAAGAGACTTTAAAATGAAGATGGATTATGTTTTTGTCCAACTCATACTTCTATATTCCCAGAAGTATACTTGATACAAAATGTTTTGAACTGTATTCAAAAGTTCATTGCCTCTTCAAAATATTTAAGCATGATTTGCTTCTTTTCTTTCATGCTGCTTCTTAGAGTATGATTAAATACTCATCTGAGGTTTTGAGAGTAAATGGAGTGTTAGAGACTGCAATATACATACAGAATTTAAGAAGAACATATAGTAATTTCTTTGTGTCTTTTTTTCTGTGCTTAATTCCTGTGAGGAAGATAAGCAAAAATTTTCTTCCTCAAAGATCAGTACAAGGATGCCATTAAGGAAGATATTCTTGTATCAAATATTCCTTTGAAGAATTTTGAGTGCCCAAATACCAGAAATTTAACCTTTTACAGCTCCCAACATCTATAACTATGTTGAAGATATGCATTCACCTGGAGCTAGGCACTACTTATTTACAAAAAAACTCATATTGGGAAAGTCATAGAATTTCTCATTAAATCCTGGTCTATCAAAAATAAAGTGTGAAGTGTTTAGCTCATACTAGTCAAGGTAATGGTCTCAATCTACAAACTGAGAAAACAGGATTAAAACCAGCTGCAGAGCTGTGGTTACCCCTAGAAGAGGCATTTACATGGCTTGCCCTCTGGTAATACTGTACCACATACAAATATAGCTGTGGCCTGCAGCTGCCTTACAGGACCCCTTACAGTCTGAATCCTGTGATGTTCTCACCTCTGGAGTGCCCTTGAGGGTCACTGAAGCTTGCAGAGTCCAAAGGAGCTTTAGCAATTTTTTCTTGAAGGTAAGCATGCAGTACTTGCATGCCTGACCTCTGACTGTGAATCAATGTGAAGCACTGTCTTGCATGAATTCCAGCTGCCTCCTGTCCAGCTATGCCAAGGTAGCAAAGTCCTCCTGGGCTGTCTGCACTCTATTTCTCCAGGAGCAGAAGGAAATATGAAGAGCAGTTAGGTTTTGTCTTTACAAAACTAAAATGATAAAATTTTTAAAAATGTTTCCTCAACATTCTAAGCAACCTAATCTTGATATTAAACCTCTTTATACCTACTCAATTTTCTAGCTCCATGAAATGTTTTACAGGTTTAAATTCTGCTTCAAAAGAGTGTCCTTTATAGGCGTTCATGTCCTGGTTTGTTTGTATTCCTCCTATACTGATGCTAATAGAAGCTGCGGGAAGGGATGAGTTTGAGTAGGTTTGAACTTTTTAACTTCTTTTGAGGAGAAAGTATGCTCAGCTTTGCAAAGATTAATAATGCCTCTGCTGTGGCATTAAAAACTTTGCTGTGTGCATATCTCAATCTTTCTTGGCACAGGAGTCCTCTCAGAGGCATCCAGTGATGAAAGGGGTTTTTTTGGCTGTCTGCAAAGCAATAAAAATCCATCACCATTTCAATTTTGGATATATTTTGGGTTCATTTGTTGTCACAGAATGAGGTGCTTATCTGGCACTATTTTAAATGGAATGACATCAGGTCTTTATTAGTGTCAAGCTTTGATGCCTAAGAATAACATAAAAAATAGAGCAAATGTTGATTTGAAGTATGCTTTATTTAATAGACCTATTTTTCAGTATTTGGATGTAAAAAAAAAGGAAGCACCAAAAAACTGACCACCTGTTACTATGCAATCCATTGTGTCCCTATGGTTAAATATCCTGCCTACCTGCACTGTCTTTGCTCTTCAGTCTTATGTCCACTCCATGACTCAGCACAGTAGGGTCATGATTTGATGGTGTGGCTGATATTTCACATTAACTTTACTGGTTTGGGAAATTCAGGCATAGGAGAAGCAGGCTCTTATTGATGCCAGAATAATTTGCAGAACTCTTAGACCTGTTCTAGTTAGCTTGTCCTGATAAGGGCGATGTTTGCAACACAAATACCCTGCTCAGGCACTTCCTGTCTGGAGTGAAACCATGTGGCTGGAATGTGTTGAAAACTCTTTTGAGCAAGCACTGTCTGTTTTGAATTTGGCTAGAGTAAAGGGAGTAACTTTAGGACCCAAAGGCACTACAAACCATGATGAAGAATGAAAAACTGAAAGCAGCTGTGGAGAAGGACTGTTAACTGGGATATAGAAAACTTTGTGACAACATGTGACACATTTGTTTTATGGCATTTTCAGCAAAAACATTACAGTACAAAAAAGAACTCTCTAGAAGAGTTGACCTAATACAAATGATATAAGGGTATTCAACCATTACTATTATTTATTTCTTTTTATACTTGTAATAATTCAGGTGCTTTCCGAACAGAAAAGCTGCAGGCCCTGCCCCAAGGAGCTTACAATCTAAAGGTGGACAAGGAGAGAGAAGTGAAGAGAGGGTCTACAGAGCAGTCAAGAGGCCAAGATGGAAACCAACCAGTCAAATATGATTTGAACACATTGTTGCAAAGCTATACAAACTATTTTCGAATTACAACTCATATTTTCCATTTTGGTTTAACTGTATCTGCCATGACACAAACAGGTGTGGAAGAAGGAAGCTTTCAATATGTGAGATTAGAGAGAGCAGCACATGTGTAAAGTAGAACTGGAAAACTCACCTAAAAGTATAGAGATGAGAGGTGTTTGCCTGGATTTCCAAAACACAGTTCATTACCAGGACGGAATGATATGGCTTTAGGTCAGGTGCTACAGGTTTACATGGGATAGATTCCATCTGAAATGTAAAGGTACTCTATGCACCTGAAAATTCCTTAATACATCCTATTACAAACTACAAAATCTATCATGGCAGGGCTGGGGAAGTTAAGATTGAAACAACCATACTTTTGTGGTACATTCAGGGGGGGAAAGAATGGTGTTGAAAGTTGGGAGTGGTCATTCTTACGCCAGTTGTAAAATGACATTTTTAATAATGTAGGACACCAGCCAACGATTAAAAAAACCCACACTGTTTAATTTTAAAAATACTAGTTTTAACTAAGACAGTAAGTCACTCATCAGTTATGAAAAATACTATTAGTTTTCTTTATACATTTAGGTATCTATTATAAAACATCCAATCAGGTTCCCCCAAACTGTAAAATTGTCAAAGAAACTCCCTTAAGGCGTGCCTTTTAAAACTTCTCAACAAATTGCCATATTTATTCAAGTACTCAGGGGATCACTGTATGCTTGTTTATTCCTGAAGTATCTTTCCCTTAGCAAATGCAGGTGTATTGTGAAGGCAAAAGCTAATAAGCAGCTGAATATTAAAGTGCATAGGTTGTCCACATTAGGAAAAATAAATGGTTGAAGAAGCAGTAGCTGCGGTGTTTAAGGATTCTTGGGGAGTAATCCATCATCAACTTTTAGTAAGCCTCAGATATCTCTTTTCCTATAAGAAACATTTCTACAATCTTCATAACTTCCAAATGCATTTCTAACAATGGTATCAGGACAGTCATACTCCTCTTGCTGTGAGGGAAAAGCTGTAATTAAATAGACTGATTTTTCATAATTTACAGGTATTCATATTCCTTCAATAAATAAAAGAATATAATTTATCTTCTGATTCTGTATAGATTTTGACACAAGTTTCTAGCAATTTAAATAAATCATTCTAATAGCTTGACATGAATTATGCTGACAGGAGCCACATATGATTATTATGGTGCACAGAATCTTTTAAGAACCTACAAAGTTAAATAAAAGCTTACAAGTCTCTTAAGCTACTTTTTATTTGCATAGAAAAATATTTATCATAGGAGTCAACTATCATATGAGAGAAATTCCATTTGTTGTAATTGAAAAAGATAGCTAAAAAGTTTCTGTGGGTTATTGCAACAGTACAAGAATACAAGATGCTTCCATTTATTAAAAAATGTAAAACAAATCGTGAAAGCTAAAGCAGGCTACAAAACAGAAGGTCCTCATATTTTCTTTCTCTCGACTACTATGTTACAAGATCATGTGCCACAGTTGAGTACTTGCAAAGTGTAAATCTGCATTAGCTAATATAATTCTTAAAACATTCCCCCCCAAAAAGCACTATGCAAAATATATATATTTGTAAATGCTTCCTCCTGTAAGTATCACAACCTTGTTATCACATAGTCCCCTTGAACAATTGTTTCCTGATTCCCATCAGAGCCAATGTTAATGTCCAATGCCTTGTCCAGCTGATCCTGTGGAGTGGCAGGTTCTGAGTTCTGTAACTCCATTTTCTCTGTTTCTGAAGCACAAATACTTCCCTCTTCCTGTGAATTCAAAAACTTGCTGGCATTTTGTGACTCAGCTAACACACGTTTCTTGACACGACTTTGGAATTTTAATTCACAGTTCATGGTCAATTCTCCTTCTTCCAGTTCACGAGTTTTCTCACATTGTTCTTCTGCCTGTTGACGGGAAACTTCTTCAGAAACTGTGTATATTTTATTTGTGCTCTGCTCCACAGAGTTTGTTTTTGATCGTCTGTGAAACAACCCAAAATTTTTTATGTCTGTTACAAAATTCACACGCTTTTGTTTCTCCTGAGTGGACTCTGACACCATCATTGCTGAGCCATTGCTTACATTATGTCCTTCAGAGGCAATATTGGCTGATCGTGGGTGAATCATTGTTGTTATGTCAAAAAGGCTGAAGGGTTTCTTCTTTCCTTTCTTGTTTCCTTCACCCTCACTATTTTCTTCATTTTCTGACAGAGAGGCAGTGTCTTTGCTCATCTTTGCAGCTTGCAAATTAGACAGCTTGCTTCCTTTTAACAAACCCAGGACTTCAAAGCGAAAGCTCGAAATATCTTGTTTTAACTCCTAAAAATTAGGAAGAAAGATGAAACATCAGGACATCAAAGCTAATTTGACTTTTCCTTTTGAAATTAAAAAAAAAAAAAAGCGAGAGAGAAAAAAAAAAAAAAAGCTTATGCTGGGGTCAGTAATAAACTTTACTGTCTGGATGTTGCCATACCTGGCATCTTCAAGGCCAAAAAATCTTGCTCTAGGAAGCAAGTTACATGCTACCTGAATAACTGAGTGTGAGAAATATGCTTCACAGCCTTAAAAGATCTTACTACATTACTGAAACACCTAAAAACATAAAAAGAAACACATACCTTAAAATTTTCTTCTGTCAATCCTTCCTCAGTTTTGGCATCTCTTATCATTGCTGCAACATACCTTTTAACCAGATTTCTCATAACTTCCTAAAAATATAAAGTATTGTGTTATCTTTCTTGGTATTAGTTACTAAACCTACACTCACAGGCTCTGCTTGGGGCTTTTTCATGCTTTAGGAACATGACAAAAACTACAAAAACTATACAAACCTTAGACTGTTTGAATTTTTTTTTTTTTTTTTTTTTTTTTCCTTTTTGATGGAAACTGCCAATGCTTATTATCCTGAGAAGGGCTGTGTTGGGTTTGACCTAAGGTATGTCTCCAGCCAGTAACATGCAGCATGGCAGAGCAGTTGCTGATGCCTCATGAGGAGAGCAAGTCTGGTGTGGTTGTACAACTTTATTTCCAGCTATTTTCTCTCAAGCCTCCTGTGCTGTGAGATGCAGTGACTTTCTGAACAAAAAATGATAGTTCTAGTTTAATTGGCTGTGACAGGTTTTCTTATGCGTTTTGAACTAATGTAAACTTTCAGCATGCAGAAATCCTCTGCCAATGAATTACACAGTATGGAGTAAGATTTGGGGTTTTATTTTTAACCTTCAAGCTGGTAGTTTCTGTTGTTGTCTTCTAAGAATCCTAGAAATTATTTAGGTTGAAATAGATATCTGGAGGCTGTCTCAGTCATCTCAGGGCCATGCCCAGTCAAGTGCAAAATATCTCCTTGGATGAAGATGCTGCAGCCTCTCTGAGCAACATTTTGCAGTTCTTTACTACCCTCACTGTGAAGATAATTCTCCTTACCTTACAGAATTTCCCTTCCTGGAACTTGTGTCCATTTTGTCTTCTGCACTGTACCTCCAACAAAAATCTGGTTTCTTCTCTCTAACCACCTACCATGTTATCTAAGACAGCAATTATATTCCTCCTAACCAACTCCAGGCTGAAATCTGAGCTTCCTATATGATAGCTCTCTAACCATCTTGGTGCCCACTTGCTGGATCCTTTCCAGTCTGTTAACATCTCTCTTGTAGTGTGAGGCCCAGACATGACATACTGCTCCCGACACAGTCTCACAAGTGAGGGTTGGACGAGAACAATCACTTCCCTCAAAAGGCTGCCTACAGCCTCACTAATGCAGTCTAGTACATGTGTGGTATTCAGTTTACAGATAAATGGCAAACAGCTGCCCTGTGTCCACCCTCCTCATGATTTTATAGATCCCTGTTGTACATCCCACAGCTGCCTCTTCTTCAGGTTGGAAAAGTCCCAGAATACCTAGTTATTTACCATATGGGATTCATTAGCTTCCAAGCCTACAGCTCACAACTTGCTTAACTTGCAGCCCTTTTAACATGATGAAAATTCAAAATAAAGCTGAAAATTTTTAATTGTGCAATAATAATCTAAAAAAATTTACAAGATGAAGAAGGAAGGATGAAAAAGAATTGCTTACAGGGGATCTAGGCAGAGGGGTTATTAAGGAAGTTGTCTAGGGGGGACTAAAGTTGGAGAGACGAAGAGCAGGTTCCGAAGGAGCATATCAGTGAGCTGCATATATGATCCTGATGATTCCTGGCAGGCAGGTGGGAATTTGCTTTTTTTAAAGGCAATCCATGTTACAATGGGCAAAACACTGGATAGCATGTAATTGCTCTAGAAAATATCCTTTTGCTCCAAAAAGAAGACAATTATACTTCTCAAATGCTTTTGTTTGAACATCAAAAATACTAAGCTTGTTTGCTGCAGATGAAATAAGTAGAAATTTTATGGGTTTTTTCCTTTTATTTTCCTTTCCCACTTTGTCATGAAATTCTTCAATTTTTTTTTCCTCATGAAGACATTCTGAAGACATAGAAAAACAATTGCCCAAAGAATAAACATAGGCCTGTACCTGGTATTGATGATGTCTCCTCAAATTGTCAGCTGCACGTCTCTGAAAAATAGAAAAGAACAAAAAAAATTAACCTCTGTCTGGAAGTAAAATACTTAACCATAGAAAACAGCAGGCCTGTGCATTTTATGGTATCTAGCAAGCTGAGAGAAGAGGTTCAAAATCTGTTGAAAAATGACAGTGCTGGAAAAAAGCCTATCATTTGCTTTACAGAAAGGAGAAGGATGCTGTGGGGAAGGCAAAGTGGATTTCTACATTTTCATCAAAATGCTTTTATTCCTGGACCAGCATGGATGTGGTGGAGCAGCCAGGTCACAGGTTGCAGAGCCCCAAGGTCAATGATCTGAGATAGAAGTGAACAATGGATCATGTCACTCACTTACACAGACTGAAGCATAATTTACTGAATTGAAAGAAGCTTGACTCATGTCAAGTTAGATTCTTCAGTGAAAGAACAGGAGTCAATGGACATGAGTTACAGAAAGGGAAATTCTGCATGGAAAATCATCAAGATAGTGGGGTTTGTAAAGCCATGGTGTTAGCAAGAGACTTGCTATGGCTCCTAATGCCTTATTTAAGATAAAACTAAGCAAAACCTGCACTATAAAACTGTATTAATGAGAAAATTCCCCTTTAGTTCTCTGTTAAAAGCACTTAGTCACAGAGAGGTGTATGAAAGAAAGAAATAGCTTCCAACACATTTTGGGGTTGATACGAGGGAAGGTAAAAGGGCTAACTCTGAAGAGGAGCAGCAAAAAGCAGTGTGGTAGGATGAAAGAATAGCCCAGGTTTCAAGCAGGTGTTGTACTAGATTGTACTGCCTTAACTAAGGGCTGCCCAGAAGAAGATGGGAAAAAAGACCTGAATTATTTTTTCCCTTGAATTCCTTTTGCCCTCAACTGCATAATGAGTAACATATCCCCATTCTCTACCTTAATTATCCCTAACTGGTGAAAGAAATACAGCTTTAACTTAGACTCTTATATCTGCTGCTGACAAGAAAAGAATGTGTCTGACCACTGATTGTATTTCTACAAAACAGGACACTTAACAGCAGCGTAAAATAGGGAGGAAGGACATTCAAGGGACTTGTTAAAATTGACCTCAGTTGCATAGGCAGGCACGGCAAGTTATTTCATGTTGTTTTTTTTTTTGCTCGAAGGAAGTGATGAACCTTTTCCCTGTACTTGGAGTCAGTTTACACTTCAGGGTTGATTTCTTGTTTGCAATTAATTTGAGGGATGCATTGGCTTTGTGGTTGGGCTTGGCAAAAAATAATAGAAAGGGGGAAAATCATTATTTCCTAGGCAGTCTAAACAGCTACTGTGAGGTAGGGCTTTGTACATGAGACTGTTTCCTTCAGTATTTTTCCAGATTCTCCATCTATGCCTTGTGAAAGAGAAGATGGATATTTCTTGTGTATAAGGATGGAAGGATGGGAGAGCCTGCTCATCACCAGGGCCAGAGGGGACAATGCAGCTGTGGGAAGACTCATACCCTCACAACACCCAAACTTAGCCAGTTTTTAGGAAAAAAGATGAGATTTTTTGCAGTTAGCCACACGGTGGAGATGTTGCATTCTGCTGAGAGAACACTAAGGGAGTCCGTGTCTAAGAGAACTTTCAACTACAGGTGACTCACAGGTGAAGGGAAAAACACTTTAGGGTGTAATTGAAACAGACTTCAGGTAAAATTAATAACTCCTCAGTAAAAAAAAAAAAAGTTAATTCTTGTCTTGCACAATACTTCCTGCAGCTGCTGTCTGCTCTGCATTATTTTACAGTGAAATGTGAAATAAATGCATAGCTTTAATTCTGTACCTGTAACAAGAACGACTTTGATAATTTTTTTTGCAACCAATTTGGAAACTCCCAGAAACAGAGGCTGTGGCTTTTCTACTTAATGTAATGCCAACGAGTACAATTTGAGAACTCTATGTGAAAAGATTTATTTGTGTAATAATGTGTCAGAACAGTTCTACTACACTTGTTTTCAATCCATACCACCAAGAAGCTGAAAGAAAATGAATTTAATTAAATTTTTTTATGCACAGCCACATACACATTCCACTGGGAATTACACATACATGTAACCTATCAAATTTATTATCCCCAAACAGTTCTCTATCTCCCTTTTAAATGTTTAGGTTCCTTCCCCAGTTCCTAGTCATCTTTTGCTTCTTTTTGAAAACAGAATGAATGTTTGCCTAAATACATCTGAAAATCAGGGTATTCACTAGAAATAAAATGTCATTAACATTCGTATTGTCCTTATTTAGTTCTCAGATGGCCTGCTTTTCTCTACTCGATTATAGTCTAATTTATGGTTCAAAATTTGTTTCAAGTAACCATTGTTCTATGTGCATGAAGAAGTTGAAAATTATGGCTGGCAAAGGGATGAAAGTTCAATTTGACTAACAATAGCAACAGGGTGGGAAACACACTTATAAGGACCACGTTGAATGCAATAATGAAATTGAGGGGGATGTTGTTGTCCCCAATTTCCAAAAGGGGGCACTAATATCCTGTAGCAAGCTTTAACAGCAGCTCCACAAGCAGTGATAATTAATTTGGTCTTCCTGCTTATGCCATTCCTGGTAATTTCTACTGTTTGGAAAAAGATCTCTTTAACAGTCCAAAATTTAATAAAATTGTATTATTTATTTTGATGTGTTTTTTTAAAATTGTATCTTTTATAATGCAGGAATACAAATCCAATGTCTGCATTTGACCCTAAACTGCCAAGTGAGAAAGGTCTGGAAAATGCAACTATTGTCTGAAGTTGTGGGATATATTCCTCATCTTGAATAGAAGCATCACCTTTAAAGGATTAGAACTTATTGTTGACAGAGAGGCTTCTCCATGAAACGGTTCTTGGCTTTACAAGGAGCACTCCAGATTATTGATTTCCACACCAGATGGAAGGCGTTCTTTCTTCGCTCAACTTTCAATAACATACATTACAGAGAAAATACAAAATGCTTATACTGACTTAGAAATTGCATCATTTTACACTGTGTGAAAAAAGAAAAGGAGAAAGGGAAAGGAGATTTTCTGTGACAAATGATAATAAAATCATGTATGTTCCTCGGAAAATGGCATAAAAATCTGGATAGCTAGAAAAGAGGTAACTATTTATCTAAACATCAGATGTGCAAGAAAAAAAATACTGAAGCTGTCCCTTGCATTTATTTCCATTTTCACTTCTGAAATACTTAAAATTATAGATAAAACACTTTTTGGTGACTGATCGGATGTAAAGTAGAATGTAATTTGAGGAAAACAGTACAATTTGTTCTGGTGTGACTAGGATTTCTTTTCCCATGTATCTTCTTTTTTTCTGAAATAGCAGTGGATTTCAGATGGCCAACAGGATTAGCCTTGACACACCCATAAGACTTGCACAGTCAGGAGAACCTCAGCCTAATCAAATAGAATTCTATTACTAATCTAACTTTTGCAAAGGTCAGCTAAGAAAATTAATAGAACTGATTAGTCATAGATATAGATATATGTAAAGAGCAGCACACAAGCATGCACTTATTTCCGAGTTTTAAGTGTAAGAGATAACTGATAATAGCTGAAGAAAATACTGCATACCTGGGATATGTCAAAATGACAGAATGTAAAAATGCGCTGAACTCTGAATGGTAGAAGAACTCTTTCTGATTCATAGCAGAGCTGAAATATTAGTAAATCACAGGTACCATCCTGGCCTTCCTTCAGCTGAAGATGTGGCTAGAGAAGCTGCCATCAGCAATGCTGAGCACCGTGCTGCTTTGGAGAAAAAGCCTCTCCCTTGAAAATCCCCACCTTGATTTCACCACCCACTGCTTCAGCTGTCCCACTACAGCAAAGGACAGAAGGACCACAGAACTGATGTCCAAGGAGAAGCAAATTAATTGGCTTTTTGCAGAGGCACCTCACATCGCTACAGACCGTGTTTTTGCCCATGACAGTTTTGTTATAAACAGCAATGTAGATGAACCTCCCAAGCAAACATGTCATACTTATTTTTACTGGCATTTCTCTTCTTCCTATGGGCCAGATAAATCATTTCACTAGGATGTGTAATGTAAACTATCCTGACCCTGAAACTTTCTTTACACATTCTGCCTGCATATACTGAACTCTCAAGTGTACACATATATAAATTTTACAGTGGATTGTAGACACGTTTGATTTGATCCTTGATTCAGTTCGAGTCCATGATTCCTGGTTTTTTGATACTGAGGAACTCTGGTATGCAGAGATCACACATAATCCTTGCCAGCTCCATTGTGTCTATAATCTATTTTGTATCCTCTAGCACTGACTCACTCTTTGGATCCACACTATTGCCTTTTCTACTGGAAAACACCATTGTACGTCACCGCTGATTAGTGCTTCCTAATAGGAGAGTTAACATTTAGAGACTTCAGAACAAAATGTTTTGAAATCTGAGTTCCGCCTTTCAGAAAAAGTGGCATCCATTCATCCATACAGCCAATATATGAAAATCAGTTTAAAGCATTTTTTTTTCTCTTCCAGTTCTGGTTGTAAGGAGGGAGACAGCGTTTATAATGCAGGACTCAATGAAAAGAAGTATATCCCAACAAAGCTTATCTTGTAGCTCAGAGGCCAAAGTTATTACAGGGGAGATACAAGTGAGCTGGAGTCATCTGAGATCCTTGAACAAAAGGCAGATAAAACTCTTCATTAACTTTTGGTTGAAAGGGCATAGAGGTTCTAAATTTAATTTGTGATGTAGCTTGTTGGGACAATTGAAGAAGTTTTAGGAAATCAAGGCTGAGCTGTGGGTGATGGGAAATTTGCCAAAACCAGAAAGAAGTGCACTCCCCCAGGACAAACTATGATATCACTGTGGTGTGCCCATTTGTTGACTGATGATTTAGCCTCTTGGAGAATGTCCAGTTAACAGCACCTATATGCTGGTTTCCATCTATCCAATCTGGAAATCACATCATAGAGTGCATATGCACATCCTACTCCATTTTGGAGCTTGGGAGAATAACTGGGCCTGGAAATTGTAAAATGTTCTGAATTCATGTAACCCTAATCAGGCTTGTGTTATGCTGAGGAATTATCTGAAAAATTTTGTAGTTTTATGAGATGCCCATACGATGGACTGAATCTGCCTGGTCAGCCACAGCCACACACTTTTTTCAGGCAGCTGGAAGTGTGGTTGCCATGATGGCTCTGCTGGTGAGCTCTCTGCTTCAGAGGGGTTTCAGCTCCAATTCCAACTAAGAATCCATTCTGCATGGGAAACCAGTGATGGCTATGGCCCTATGTTCCCACACGCTTTAGCGATTCCATGGTCAAATAATCAAAAAAACAATTTACAGAAATCAACTAAAAATGTCCCACATCTCTCCCTCACTGATGTCCACCACTTCCAAACAGTTCAGTAATTAGTGGTTCACATTCAAATCATAAGGAAGCTCCTTCTCCTCTGCTCTCCCAAGAGATCACCTTAGCCCCTGCAATATCTTAAAGATCTTGAGAAGGAAATTTCTGTTATCATAGCTTTTATGCTTGGGGTAAATAATTAAATATCCACTGGAGAAGAGAAGTAAGATACTCAAACCAAGATACTTGATTTATCTGGCACCTGCTCCATTCTTCAAACAGAATTTTCATCCTGAAGCTGAAAAGTCTTTCCTGACAAAAGCTTATTTGAAACTGAAATATACTAATTAAAAAGTTTGGTGTTCAGAGATTCTGAGGTTTTTAACTTAAAAACAAAAAGAAAATTCTATCTGGAAAAATTCTCAGCAGCTTGGTGCATAGACTCCCCATCCTTTGACCCTTTGCTGCACCAGTTTTTCCAAATCTAAGCTGTGGGTTTCTTGAAGGTGGTGTTTATGTATCCTAGCAGGAGGCAGGTGCAGGAAGTAGAGAATCTACTACTTTCTGAATCCCCTTCCTCATCATGCCATTCAGCATAGGGTTGGGAGCACCCTGTATCTTTCTTTATTATTCCACAGATCCAGGAATCAGTTTACCCCCAGATCTGAAGTTTGAGAGGGTAAGAAAAAGGAAAAAATATTTCCTTATCGCAGTTGAAAGGTCTGACAAGAAATGTTGTCCTGAAGGTTTAACTGGGGCGTATAACGGTATACTGTATCTGTCTCAGTCAAACGGGAATATGGTGTTAATCAACTCTTTGCTATACACTGGCATCATACCATTAATTTTAATATCATCCTCTCAGTTTACACTAGCTAATCATCCCTACCAAATGTTTAACAAATGCCTAGAAGCATTGCCTGCTCTCCCACACAAGTACATCACTCACTCTCTTGACTTTTTCTTTCTAACAACATCTCCTAGTTTCTCCTTCTGTTGGTCTCTGCATATACTTTTTTCACTTCCTGTATTACAGAGATGTTTTACTCTGAAAATTATTCACCATTCATGCTAGTTCATGTTCTTTTAAAAATTTCTGTATGAATCACTGTTAGTCTTAATGTTTTTTTTCAGTGTGTGTTTCTTGTAGTCCATTACTGGTTTGTTTCAATGTCACCCTCACGCTTACTAGCTTCTTTTCCTGGCTGTTTCTTTCCTATATGTACAAGTATGACAGCTAAGTGAAACAATTTTGTTTTCACAGTTTAGATACTGACCATCAATATCAGTACATTGCAATAAGCCTGATTTGAAGCTTTCTACAAAGAGGATAAAATCCATTTATCAGCATAGTAATTGTGAATTAGTTGTATGTCACATTTCCTCTTCACCATATATCTGTACATACATGTGAGCTTGTTTTTCCAAGTATATGTAGAGATTAAACAGCATTCCAGGATATGACAGCAGAATAGGCAGGAAAAACTTATTACTCACTTATCAAGAAATGGGGAAGAAATACAAAGAAAAGATTGATACAGTAATGGTCCATCAAAGAATTGTATCATACCCCCTGACTTTGAAATGGATGGAAGTTTTTCTGTAAGAATCAATAGCACAAAGATTAAACCCCTTTCTTTTCCCCCTTACCCAAATTTGACTCTCATACTCTCAATGCTTGGCTATCTGAGTTCCTAACTGACTTGAAACATTTATATTCATCAAATCCCTATGGTATAGAGAAAGTGCCATTATCCACATCTTATCCCAAACAGTCTTCTTCACACTAGAGCTGTGTAATTCAGTCTAGTTACTGAGGTACTGACTTGCTCATGGGAAATGCAGAAAACATAACCAGAGAGGATCAGCTGCTGGTGGGTTAGGATGTTGCCTGAATATTTGAACTGACAGTATAGAAAAACTTTATTGTTGACTGAGGTATCTCAAGTTAGGAAGGAAAAATTCACATCTGCTTTACCTACTGTAGCTACCAGGGAAAGTAAGTGACAGATATTACACAAGCATCAGCTGAATCCGGGTGCAGGACTATTCTTGGTCGCCTTGTGTGTCTTTTCCCCTATTTTTTTCCCCTAGAGATGTCAGTGCTAATCAGCAGTATCAGAATATGGTATGATTTTAGAATGTGATGCTGAAATAACTCTACCTGTAAGTTCAAGAAAAAAAGTTCAAGTAAATGCTGTCACCTTTCAAATTTTTTTTTTTTTTTTTTTTTCAAATGGGAACAGCTTTTGGTAAGAATGCTTTTATGGTAAACCCACTTCATTACATGTAGAGAGACAGAGACAAAGAATATCCCATGATGAATACTTCATACATGAGTCTGTGGTTCATGGTATCCACTTATACCTGAACTGTGACACTTGAACTAGGGATTAGCAACCAACAATTCTGACACTGGCAGACAAGTATACACATTTGATCTCTTGAATTTTATATTGCTCTTAATTTTTCTTGCACTACCTGTAGATGAAGTCATGGTTCATACTGTCAATTTACAGGGATATGATGATGCTGTCTCTTCAAATACATTGACATGAATGTAAAAGGTCAACATTATTTGCTAGAATTATTCTCTAACTCATATGCACATTATTTGACAGTTCAAGCACTCTGTAAGGCTGAGAAAAAGTCATCTGTATCACAAAGAGGAGGACTTCTGGCAGAGTAAACCACACCACTTACTCCTATAGTTCCAAAACTTTCAGGCTTTCTTCTAATTTTTTTCTTGCAAAGGTGTCTCCATAACCATTTGATCAGATACCACAAAGACTTTGGACTTGGTATGACATTAAAAGGAGTGGGCAGAGTTCCTCCTTCTTCAAAGTAACTCATCCAGAGTTTTGTTCGAGCAAACTTCCACTCAATGTCTGCATGATCCTGCACACAAGAAACACATCATCAACACAGATGTTGCTGTACTTAAGGAGGTGAAATAAACCTCTGCAAAAATCTGAAAAAACTGAAACTGGAACAACTTTGAAATACTGATTAATTGTCTTGTTAAAATACTGCCATCTTCTTTTGACAGAAGGCCTTTAACACAAAGCAAAGCTCAGCTGCTTTACTTCAGTATGTTCAATATGTAAAGTATATATCTACTTATAAGCACTTCTTTCACTGGTACAAGCTGTTAAATTATTGAAAGTCTCTCAAAAAACATAAAAAGTAATTGCAAGCAGAGAAATGTTACATTTATGGAAGAAACGTTTTGTTATAATAGCAGCTCACCATTATTCTGCATAGATCAGTCTAATTATGCTGCTCTGCAGAAGCTTCAACAAGGCAGAATGCTCACGCATTTTCTTAGAAATTATCAGTCCCAAAATTCACAAATATGTTATCCAACAAATCATGAGGTAACTAAACCTGTTGAGTCAAGTACCTTTTTTTCTCTACTACAGAATTCGATATTTGGGATAGATTGTGGGGTGGGGGTTTTATTTTTATTTGAAATTTTATTTCTTTTGGAACCTATATAGTATAGCATAATTCTGAAAATTTTGGGGAAATGAAAGCTAAAGGTCATGGAAAGATATTTAAATCCTAGTAACTGAACAAGTGTAAATCACTAATATTAGATTTGGATAGCCAAGAACTTCAGCTACAGGTCTAGCCCTGGCCATACAGTAACAAAAGCAGCAATTTAGAAGTTGTTGCAGGAAAAGTAAACTACCTACAGCCTGAGTTTTGGTGAGGGGTACTACGTTGTGATACGGCTCACCAGATTTGACAACTAGAGTTACGCAAACACAGGTGGTCAGCTCTTCTTTTGTGGAAACACTTGTAATTTCCAGACGGGAAAAAAAGGCACATTTTAAAATCTTAAGACTGTGAAGCTTTCTTTCATTTGCTTTCTGCATGATCATATTTGAATTATCATATGATGAATCAGTGTTTATTTTCCTTAGTCTCCTTAATAGACAGTTCAGAAATAAAACTACGCAAGTAGCTCTGGTAAGGATAAAGACAGTTTTCATTAAAGGAGGAAACAGGACACTGTTGAGTGAGAAGACATAACCTTTTGTTTGAATAGCTAGTGGGTCCAAAACTGTCCTAGGAACACGGGCACCCAATTTCTGTTAACTGTATATCCATGCCAGATTAAAAAAAAAAAAAAAAACAGCAGCCTTTCAAATGCTAATAAATATAATGTATTAAAAATGAAGCAGAGACAGAACAATCCGGAGCAGTCTTTTTCTAAGAAGAGGTCCTGCCCAGTGCAGCTTGGGCAGGACTGTGGCCCATGTCACTTGCCAGAAACATCAGGACACCCTTCTCAACCCACAAGCTGGCTTCTTCATCAGGGTCACCTCTTCCCCATTCAGTACCCTGTCCAGCTTGGGTCTGGTTTCTTTGTCCTTCCAGAACAGTACAAAAGAATTAGAGAAAATGAAAATATTTGCCCCAATGTCCTGTCTGTGAAATGTTTTTCTGCCAGGAACAGAGAGAAGGTACATATTATAAATGATCTAAAAATAAGGAACAACTTACAGCAATGAGTTGGTAAGAGTTATTCATCATGGCTATTAGCATGTTGAGTAGAACAACCAGAGATATTACATTATAGGTACCAAACATGGTGGCTCCAACAAATTCAGTGAATTCATGCCTCGCTTTCACATTGGTCACATAGAGATTGATGAGTCCAAATATAGACCAGAATAATGACTGCAGCGTTTCAAATAACCTGAAAAACAAACCCAGAAGGAATAGCTGTATAATAACAACACATTTAGTTTCCAGATTGTTCAGTTTCTCCCAAAACACACAAAAGTTCTTGACTTGACTGAGATGAATGACACTTATCACAATATAGCCAACTTAGAGGGAATATCTTTCTAGTGAAACAATAGCCTAATGTTTCAAACCTGGGCCTCTACATATACAATACTGACTCTATAAATAAGCCTGCAAGCAAAAGGTTGATTTTGTTCAAGCTTCAGAGAGATAAATATAGTTTCAGAGATCTTATGCTGGACACCTTCTATTGAAGTATTTTGGCCCTTTGCTTTAACTATAGAGAGTAGAGTAAGGATCCAAAAGTAACTCAGTGATTGTGTTTCACCAGGATGTTGAAAGAAGTATGATATCGTCATATTATGCAATTCTGGTTTGCTGAGAGCCACTGAGAAAAAAGGAGTTGAATAATTAGAAAGACATTATTATCATTAGCATATGTTTTGTTTAGTAAAGAAGGGAGACATAAAAAAGGCAAGCATGCTGCTCTCAAAAGAAACTTGAGTGTTGATACCTAAAGCATATGATATTCCCTTAGAGAAGTCTGTACAACAGCTAGGAAGCTAGTAACAATGATGAACTTTATAAAACAATCCTCTGCAGCTAGATAAAATTTTCACTTTTGTTCTGTGTTCAGCTACACCGTTGTGTCATAAGAATGGTCCTGGTTAGACTCTGCTCCTTAAAAGTATGGAGCACATAAAACATCACAGTTTGCCATGACACCACCTTCTGACACTAGTAGCAGTACTCCCCGCTATTTCCCAGATGAATATTGCTTCCTTCAATGCTGAGCTCTGAAAAATTTCTGTGTGCTTTTCTGTTCAGATCACATAAAGTTTAGACCTGCATAGGTGTTATTAATATGCAACATAAATATTCTGTGCCTGAGAAAAGTTACTTGACTAAGATGATATATAAAGGCTGCTATTTTTATAAAATCCTTTCCTCCGAGAAGGAAGCCATTGTTAATAAATATATTTTTAAAAAAGCCTAGATGCATAGAAGTTAATAGGGAATAGACATTTATAGCAGTATTTTGATTTAGGTTGGAAGGTGAAAGACAAGAGAATTAGTGTTCACTTGGTATTGTTTTGGTACTACAGATGAACTAAACACCAGAATGAAGTAAAATTGATTTTAAAGAAAAAGAAATAGTTTATAACAGAAATTAGAAATTTTATTGTGTGCAGTAGGGTCAGTAGAATCTTGGACTGCACTTCTTTTACAGCCTATCACATTTGCAAGGAATCTTAATGTTTTAAGAACACCAGAATTTTTTAATGCCCACAGGTAGACATGGAAGAAATGCAGAGTGACAGCTGCCTGGGTGAGCAAGGTCTGAGCTGGTCACCTTATGTACCTTCTAATCTCATTTATCATCCTCTTATCTCTATTTTACCTTTCATCTTTTGAGATATCTTGACTTGCACAGACTTCACTGTTGTATGAGGTGAACACTGTTAGAGTGATGCAATGTTAACTTTTTTTTATTATTAGGGCAATATTAGATGTGTTTGTCAGGACACCACAGCAATACCAATAGCAAACGGAGGTTCTTTTCTGTAAACAGCATCTATGAGATTAAAATATTTGGGGAGAGGGGGAGGATAGAAATAAATAGCTACTTACGTTGAAAATGCATTATTCTGCTTTTCACATCGTATTCCTTTGCAGTTGCCTGGTTCATTTGTCTCATAGTAGAAGTACAGCTGGTTCAAGCCATTTGCAAAAGCGAGCAGCACAAGGCAATATATGAAGAGAAACTTCAAAATGTCCAGCAACATTCTTCCTAGAGATATCTGCAGAGGTCCCAGGTGAGAATTTGCAGTGAATAATGAGATCAAGCGCAGGGAGCTAAAGATGTTTGCGATTGCAAACAGGGCCTCAGCCACCAGGGTTGGATGCCACATGTCCCAGCTCTCCCGTGGAACTAACCCACTATACTGAAAACAAGCAGAAAGGAAGAAATTACTTCTCTATTTTGATGCATAAACAAGCATGTTAGTTTCTTTATAAGCTGCTCAATTAATTTGCAGACATCACAATAAATTCTGACAGTAGCAACAGCAAGTTTAAAAACTCTGGCACTGCAAAAGCAACAGTTTTGAGCATCTTGCTTTTTAGAATTATAGAAACTTCCAGTTGTACGAGCAGGTGGATTATTTCTTTGGAGAAAAGTGCAGGTCTGACAGTGATGGATAGAAACCCACAAAAACTGGCAAGTAGGAAGAAAACATGCAATCACTGAGTAAGTATATCACTTAATCACTAATACTGGACCAATGATGAAAAAAATGTCTATTAATGAGCCATGGCAAACTGCTTATGTGTCTCATTATCAAAAAGTCTGACCTCTGAAACTGTGACTTCTGTTCCTGCTCTACCAAAAAAAAAAAATCCTGAAGATGAAAGATATTTGAACTGAGGCTTAACTACTGTGGCAGGCTCATTATTATTAATTTGGTCTCATTAATCTGTTTTATAGTACATATCAGAGGAGAGAATCTATGCTGGGAAGCCCTCTAAAAAGGGGATAATATAATATAAAGCACATTTCAAGGAGGGACTATGGTGTTATCTGTATTTACCTACACTAGCTCACACAGATGCACCTTCAGAGCTGCTGGGTATGCCCTCTGCAGTAAGGAAAGGGACTCCATGTGTCACTGGGGCCAGGTGACAAAACATAAACAGGCATTTCTGCATTTCACCACGCTTGCCCTACAAAGAAGGTGATCATTCTCAGAGTAGTTTAGAAACACATGAGGAACTGGAACATAAGTCTGTGGGACCTAGTGAGATGCATCCCAGAATCCAAAAGAAACTGGCTGATATAGTTTCCAAGTCACTCTCCATCATATTTGAAAAGTCCTGTCAGTCATGTGAATTATCTTTTATTTGTAAAAGCGAAATCAAAGGCACAACTGTGATATTTCAGCATAACTGACTCCTCCTTTTTTGGGCCCGAGTGCTTCCTGCATGTTTGGATAGAATTCAAGAGGTGTCATGGTCGTAAGCAGAGAGTGATGGCTGTTATTTCAGTGTTGAAGAAACATAATTTAAGAGACTGTGGAAGTACTTGACAGTAAAAAGTGAGAAAGGTGAAGACCTGAGAGATAAGTTTGGAAATTATCTGTGAAATATACTAACTGTAAGAAGACAGCAAATAATATAAAAATAATAATGAGTATAAGAGATCTGTAACAACAAACCCTGATTGATTCCACCTACTATAGCAGAGGATGCTGGAAAGGAATCTAGAAATATTAAAGAAAAACCTAGAGAACAAAGCAGCCTTCATGTGAAAAGGAAAATGTAGAACAGTAGTGAAAAGATTAGGTATACTAAAACCAGGAACAGTGAAAAAGAATAAAAAATGTATTTTAGAGCCAAACGATGGAGAACTGAAGTATTTGTTCTCTCACTCATGTTTGTTGAAGTCCTTCTGTTCTAAACAGGATAAATAAATGATTATTGTTCTAGGGAATGGAAACTGGTAAGAGAAAATATAACAACATTGAGTTTGCTGTAAATCAAGGTGTTGATAACCTGCAGTCCTCTATTTGGTGAAACTGATGAATTTCTGTCCCCCCTTGAAATGCAAACACAACCTTTTGACATGTAACAAAGCCAACCACCACTTAATTTGATTAAATAACACCTATTATTGGCTCAGTGGTTGAAGAAAATTTACATGGCACATCAATGGAAAATTAAGAAGAGCAGAAAACAAATTGAGCAGCATATAAACAGCAGTTTCAAGGCAAATATATGATGCTTTTGTGATGTCAGCCAGGGAATACAAGATAATAATTCTTGATCCTTACTCAAAGGAATTCAAATGCAAATTCAATATCTGAACCATTTGCGTGAAAAAAAAAAAAAAAGCTGAGTGATTAGTGTTTTCCCATTAAAACAGAAGACATGAACTCTAGATCTCTTGGAAGCATCAAGAGAGATCAAACAGACATGTAGATCAGGCTACCTGAATGTTTAATGGGCTGTTGGACCTCACTCTAAGGTGACCCCCTTGTTTCTGGTCACAAAGAGACAAGTTAAATAATATCCATTTCAGGAAAAGTACTTTAAATCCTTTCCTGAAAAGTCATATGTAAATGGGAACTCTCCCTATTTTAAAATGTATGTACCAATCTTTGCATTCATTATGTGGAATTTCAGAGCAGCAGTAGGAAGGGGGGCAGAGGGATGGCCTAGCAGAAAGCTTTAAAATGGTAATTACACTGAGGAATTGAGTCTGTAATTTCTCAGAGGTGGAGAGGTGTTAATCCTCCAATGTAAATGGACATTTAGTCTGTGAATCTGGTAGAATATCAATCAAAACCATTTTACCATGCAAACATGTAAGAAGATTTTAGCTTCTGCAGAACTGGGGGCAGGAGAGATATATAATCTTATTTACTACGGAACAAAGCAAGCCTGACACAGTGATCATTAAGCCAGTAAATGTTGAGACAAATAATGTACTTTAGTTACTTTTCAGAGTTCTAACCCTGAATAGGAATTTGTTTCCCTACTAGATCTTCACATCAGTGGCTGAGACACATTATCAGCAATAGGAAATTGTATGTGAATTCTAGCAGAATTGGAAACAAGCAGTACTAGGTCCAATGCTCAGGTTTAACAAATATTTAAGATAAAGCAAGCAGATTCTGCACACAAACGGGCACTGCACTTAACTTTACACATCAGAACAAAATAAATTATACTCAAAAATATAAAAGGAACCATTTAATCTTAATGCACAATGACTTCTACCTAAAATCCTCCATAAAACAAACGTGTTGCCTAAAATCTGTCATCTTGTACTTTAAAAAATTTGTGACAATGCACTATATATTATGATACTTTTATGGAGGAGGGAGCCTTTTCAGTGGATATACTGGATCATTTATGAAGACCTAGCATGCTGATAAAGAGACAAAAATACATAGGCTCTAAAACTACAAGATGTCCTTATTTTATTTGAATAATGCCAATGAAACCAAAAACTTCGAGTTATCTTAGCAGTTCTCTCATCCTGAAATTATACACTTTGGTGTGTTTTACACTACCCCATCAGCTACTCTAGATAATATCCATCTACTTAACTACAGCATCAGTCAGAGAGCCTTAAACAGGCAATAAACACTATATTTTACTCTGGGAATATTTATCACACAGGAGAGTAGCATGGGGACACTCATAATTTTTTTCAAGTGAGTTGGCTAAAATGTTTTCTTAGGTGGCTTGAACTGATCCATAAAAGATAGAATAAAACTCAAAACTAATCTTATATACTTGGTTCAATAAATACAGAATAGCTGTAACTTAGACAAACCTGTCTTGCAATGCTTAGGAAAAGAAAATTAAAGCTTTACATTGCAATGTACTGGTTACATTTGGCATCCTCTCAACCTCATCTGGCATAGTGGTAAGGAACTCTGTTGAAGGCATTTGAAGGAATATGGCAGGGTATTAAATCACACTTGTATTCCCCTGTTCATTACTTCCTCATGTGTTTCAGTTGACTAGCACAGCTTTTTTAAGCACCATATTCATTATGATTAAAATGTAAGCACTAATTTGGAGAGTAATGGATGCACATTATCCCAGATACTGTCACCTTGGAATACGATTACTGTAAGCAGAAGCCATTTGGGAGATGAAAGGATTATAATGTCTTCTAATTAATATTATTCTGAAGTGAATAATTGGCCATCTCCAATGCTTTGGAAACATCCATTTTCAAATAACTGTTTGCTGTGTTACAAGGGACAGTGAAATGACTATTTATTTTTTAGTCACTTTATGACAAGGCATCTTTGTGTGTGAAAAGGCATTTCATTAGCTTTTAAATTACATTCACCACACTTTGGAGCACCTTCCTCTTTCAGGCTCCAAATTTCTTTGAGTGAGAAGACTTCCAAAGGTTTGTAGCCAGACAAGTCAAAAACCTTTTGACAAAGAAGGCTGATGCATCAAAACATCCCAAGTCTTTGTTCATCCCTGTTTCTGACCGGCTGACACATGGACCTTTGTAAACACACAAGATGATATTCCTAAATTCCTCTATGCCTGTGGCAGGGCTGCAGCAAGAACAGCTGCTGTTTGAGGAGAGGAAATCATAATTGGCTACATGACAGCTCTCTCCTTGTCCCAGTCAAAAGTATCTTGGCAGAGGTGAGACTCACCTTCCATGCATACAGGGTAGTATTATTGCAACTATAAATTATCACTGGCGGCAGGGAACTTGAAAAAGCTGCAGTACAATGTTGATCCCAGTGGCCAGTAAAAATGGGCTATCTTTACTTGGATGTGATAAAAACTCTATGACAAATGCAAAAAAATGCTTTAATTTCCTTTCATATGTGGTTTCCTTGCACTTGAGACCATTTTTTGCTCAAAATATCTCATTTTATGAGGGATTTCTATCATATTGTGTATTCATGCTGAATGCATACAAAATGTTCACACAATATGTTCTATGCCTTTGGAAAGAAGGGCTGTTTGGCTGGAAGATACCTAAAATAGTGGAAATATAAGACAATTCACAACATATCCATGAAAATAATGTAAAAATTAACACACCCAGCCTCAAGTGACCATTTTATCACCTTCAGTTTTACTTTTTCATGTTGCACTTATATTTTCAAAAGGAATTAAAATCTTGCTCTTTAGTCCCCCCCACCAATTTTGACTACGTATTTTGCCAGTAGACCTGTCTGAAAGTTGCATAAAATTGTTGCAACAATTGCAACAATTTCTCACTGAAAAAAATCAAAGATTAACATAAAATGCCAACATTGTAGAATATTGCAGGTCATTTTCATTTTTGAAGAAATTAAGAGTATGACAGTTCAGGACAAAATAAGAAAAGATTGCATGGGCCAAGAAGAAAAAAAGCATAGAATGCAATGTTTTGTTTCCTCTTATATTTGTCTAGCTCCTGTCATTGCTGCAGAAGATTCACAGAGCACATCATACATCTCTTGCATTGCTAAGCCTCAGGACCTCCAAACACAGAAGAAAGACTGAAGAAGCCTGATTTAATTTATCTTTAAAATGTTGCTTTTTTTTTTTTTTTTTTACAGTTTACCTTTGAAAATGCAACAATTTTCAAGGAGATTGTTGCCAAGTACAAGGAGTTCATTACAAAATCCATGAGGTTCCACCAATCGTGAATGTAGTCCTGTAGTCCACCATCCCACATCTGTTTAATTTCACCCCAGATAAAACCTGTAAATAGAACATAATTCATTAGACATGAATATTAAGTAAAAAAAGGCTGTGACTATTCTAGACACTTAACTCATGATAGATTGATTCTCCTTACATCAAGTGTAAAGGGAAGGTGGATAAGTGCTCTAAATTACACATCTAGTTAGGTGAAATTTCATCTTTCCGCTGTTTCCGGAAATAATTTGTCACACAAAATCCATTAAAAAAAATCTGCTTGTACAAGGACAATTTCTTTCGTTTTCTTCAATCTCTTCCTCATTAAAGCCTAAAAAGTATAAAAAGGGTCTTAAAATGAGTTACCAGTGCCAACTCAGTCCTTGGCAACTGATGCAATGTACTTCAAACTGGAAAATTTATGACTGCAGAAGTCAAACCAACACAATTTGTTTTGATTGGAACCCACACAGTAAGAAAGAGAATTTCTATTGTTTTTGTCAATGCTGAACTAAAGTCTCCCTTTTCCATATGAAAGAGTAGCGTCTCCAGAAGGAAGTTTTTGGTTGATACCTTCCGTTGGGACATGAAGGAATTGAAATGGCATTCAGGTGTGCAGAGCACACATTGTGCTAGACACAGTGAAACAGAAATTCAATCCAAGTGGGAAGTCTTGCAAGTTGTCTGACATGGACTCGGTTTAACAGCTTCAGAGGCAACTGTGTGGAGACTCTTTAATGCTATAAAAATTAAAACCATTCTGAAGAAGATTCCCCACATTACTGTATAATATGTTAATAAGACAATACAGAACATTTACATGCATATTTCACATTATTATCTACAGAGATTTTATAATAACAATACCATTACAGCTTCAGTTATTATTTCCATATAGGAATTTCGTACTTTGTGCTCATTAGAGGGGCAAAATTCACCAGAAATAAGGCCAGTCTCTCACATATTGGTGTTAATTGAACATGGGTTTTTCACCTGCTCTTTATCATGATAAACAGATTTTTTGCAGGGGCCTAAAGAGTTCTGCATTTCCTTAGTATGAGCTTAATTCTCCTCAAACCTTAACATTTTGTCTCAATGGTCTTCTGGTTTACTGGATGGAAAACTTGTGATTTTTCTCAAATAGGATCCCTAAGAAGTAATTTCTGGTCTACTCTTGTTTGTGCTAGGCAGGTTTTTGACTTATTACAATTTAATTTTGTAGTGTATTGGCTTGGTCTTTCTGTCTCCTGATTGTTTTCAAAAGGAAAAGCTCCTTTCCTCACTAACTTCACCCTCAAACCTCAGACACATGGTCCCATCTTGTTTCTGTGTGTTATCACCAATAACCACCAGCCCCAGGAGTATCTGAATCATCCGATTGATCCAGCAATTTTCATTTCCATAGGATTAATTTTCAGCCATGCCGCCGTCACCATTTCAGCATTCTGCAGACCTGGGGCAACACACTCTGAGGAAGGACCATGCTGGGAACATGTAGACAGGAAAGTGGGATAGGTCCTTTTTACTGCCTACAACAGCTTACTCAGGCTGACTGAACTCTATCTGTAGTGTATCAGACAAAGCCAACCCAGAAAATATAGCACTGTTACAGAGTGAACACTTATTTTAAAGCTGCAAGTTACTCAATTGTGCTGAGTAACAGGGAGACAACAGCTGAACCTGACTGTATGGCAGGGGTCAATACCCTCCAGCAGCACACTCTGCCATGCTGCTGTTAGCTGCCCAAGTGTTGTCACAAAGGCAACATACCTCCACAAGGCTACTAGGGCAGGCTCCTACATGCCATTTCAACCTATGAGATGACTTAAACACTTACTCTTCGAAGACCTAGTCACTTGTGATACACAGTATGGACATGGTGACAGCAGATCTGCCCTCCCCTTCTCTCCACAGTCCTCTCCAACCTTCAGCACACAGCCCATGAACTTGCAAATGTCCGCACTTCCACTACCTTTTGGGCATAACCTGCTAAGACCTAACTATCATTAGGCCATAAAAGCAGCTGTTTTTTGTGCTGCTATATCCCCTTCACATTTCAGACACTTCTCTGAATCACTGCTGCTCCACCTGCATTATAGCACATAAAAATCACTGCTGTTCTGCAGGAGAACACCTAGCTCCAGGTTCAGAGCCGAAGTCTGTGTAATACAGATATGGCCCCTAAGTCTCAGTGCCACAGAACAGTGCCTCACTCTTTTTCATTTAATAAATTTTCACTTAAAAGTTGCAGGATCTTGACATTGGCAAGACTGGTATGGCACAGAAAGCAAACAGCTGCATTGACAGAACATCCCCAAATAAAAAAGCTTTGCAGAAATCAACACACACTTTCATAGAATTAAATAAAGTTTTTGCAACTCATCAGAGTTAAGGATCCTCCGTACAATATGCTTTGAAAAGAGAGCAGTAATAGACTGGGATGAAAAATAAGATGAATGCTTTAACAAGAGGCTTTAGGTTAATTGAAGTCTCCTGCCAAGATATTCTACGGTTCACAACCAGCCAAAGATGTGAACTGACATCAACTGCAACGGGGCTGTTCTCTGTAAGACTGTTGCTCAGCATCGTGTGCTTTGACAGCACTGCCTAAAATATAATAGGATTATGTGCAGATTGAAAAAGAAATGCTGACTAATGCTGCTGCACTTGATCTGTTTTGTGAGTGAAAAGCCAGACTGTTTTTCCAAGCACTTCCTGGGCTTCAGAAAATGAAATGTAATTTTAAAGTTGACATTAACAGAGAAATACTGGCCTATTATAAAATAGTGGAAGAGAGTATATGGCTGTTGTATATTTGATCATTTTGAATTAGAAACACAATTAATCCAAGCTACCAGCAATTTGGAAGTAATTTGGCAGCTGATACTTTGACATCATAAGGGTGGCTGTTCTAATTATTTTCTTGGTTCAATACAACTTTTATGTTCATCCTGATGCATTTTGTTCTTTTCAAGCAAATAGCAATGGAAAACTGGAAATCCCATATTTTTGCTGGCTGTAACGGAGATGTGATAGTTTGCCCTTCTTGCCAACCAAAGCATCTAAGTACAAACTCAGTGTATAAACACAGTTACTGAGATCCTATGTCACTCCAGGGAACTTGAAGCCATGCTGATGGATAGATAGATAGATACTATGTTTGTGAAAGACACAGTCCACGTATGCACAGGAGAGCTCCCCACACATGTATTTTTGAAAGCAAATCTTGGTACCAAGTCCTTAGGTTGATTGTTCAAATTCACAATTCCAGGACAATCTCACCATGAAAGCTGTGATCAGAATCTTTGCAGCTACCAGCTCTCCATGGCTAGGGATTCTTAGCAGGGCTCAACTGGAGCAATGAATGATGGAATAATTGGACTCTAGAGTCCTGTAAATCCCCCCAAGTGTGCCTGAAGGGCTATCCTAGAAAAGCATACTCTGAAATCCCAGAGCCTTTAGGCAAGGCTGAAGAAGTCTCTAAGGCCTGGTGAGCTTACATGGTAAAGGTATTCTGATCAACAAACCTGAGGGATTCCCAGCTGTGCTGTTTGGGTTTAATTTATGGTCATGCAGCCAGAGGCCTTGACATCTTTTTGTAGATCAGAACTGCACCTTTTTAGAAGAAGGAAGTGTCTGGGGGGAAGAAGTCAGGCCACCCTTACCTCCACAGGCTCTGACACAACATACAATTTTGTTCTGCTACATTCACTGGAAGAATCAGGAAAATACTTGGGAAATTGATGTTGGTTTTTTTGTTAAAGAAGAATACATCCAGAGATCAGAGCAGCATTATCTCTGTGACCTTGTACACTTTTCTACTTTGCAGATTTATGGATAGCTGGATACTGCCTCATTTTATTATGCAAGGAGGTTTTAGGGCATTTCCAAACATGACCTGACATGATAGAAGAGAAGACATGCAGTGACAACAATGTCTAATAGAGGCACTGCTGCAGGTAGAAACGAGATCCAGAGTCCAGGCACCAGCTGATTATTAACGTGCCAAAGCAGCAACATGACTGCAAACTGACAGAGCTAATGTCAGAGCCACATATTCAGGAGCAAGAAAGGTGACAAAACAGAGTGGCCACTGCCAGCCTGCTCACACTTAATGGGGAAAAACTGCTAAGAGAAACCAGCCAAAGACAGGGAGGATCTAAAAGCAAGGGCCTTTTAGACAGTCAGGTTGGGGACAAGTTGCTTGCCCAAAGCCCTCTTTACCTCCCTGGGAGGAATCAAGAATCTCCAAGGCAATAACCATGTCATCTGAAGGTAGGTCAGTCTTCCCACTGGCTGAAAAGGGAGCCATGGAGGATCAGGCTTAATTAAAACAGATGGCTAACTTCCAGATGCTTCTATTTAGCTGAAATATTTCCACTCAGAGCAGATTTCACTACTTTAGCTGCATATTCTTTGCAATATTCTGTTTGTCTCTTTGCTCCAGCTGTGTCTTTCCTATCTCTTCACATCAGCCACATTTAACACCTGCCTCTTAGACCCTCACCTATCCCTTCCATGCTGTTATCATTTATTGCCACTTACAAGAAAATTATTAACATTATGCAGCTCTTCCATCTCATTAATCAAGAACTTAAATTGAAAAGTTGAGGGTAAGACTTTCAAATACTTGCTGCATTGTTTATACCCACATATTGGAGCAGTAAAAGAGAAATAACAGCATGGATATTTTGAAACAGACTGAGATGACAGAGACAAATTTAATTAAATGCCCACAGTTTTAGTAGGATGAAATAGATAAATTCAGGGCAGGAATCCCACAGACTACATGGGGACCTGGGAATGACAGACACCATGGAGACGTTTTGTAAAGCATTGTGAATTCTCATACATGCAAGCTGATCAATCGCAACCATTTGAATGAAGTCCAGTTTGCCTGAAGCAAGAAAGAAACTAAAATTGATCAGATAAAATTAATTTTGAGAAATAAAATGAATTTGTGAGCTAAATATTTTTTGCAGCAAAATTTTCTGAACAATTTAAAAAGTTGTTTCTTCTAAAACAAACCCTATATATCATAAAATTAAATTTCAAAGCAACAAAATGAACATACGTCTTAGAAGAACAAAAAGCACTGAAATAAGAATGTTCTTAAAAAGATAACATCTTTCATTAAAATTATCAAAACACTTTTAAAAAATTCTTAAAATTTAGTAATAAATATCACATACTGCATATGAATAATGTGTATAGGGATCAATAAATATACACTGATAAGATTAGCTTTTACTTTAGATATTTATCTACAGATTTTTATTTTGAAGCTGTATTTGATTTCCAGTCCTGAAATCTTTGGATATTAGATACTGAAATGTCTTTACAAAAATGTGGATCTACTTTTTATAAATTAAGACTCAGATGACAAACCTTGCAACTTTGAGCAGGGCGGCAGTTCAATAATCTTACAAACATTCTCTGCTCCTTTGGATAAAGCCTTGGGTTAAATATAGTATGTTTCAGCACAGGCAGATAACTTTTGGTTAGAAAACAGTAGGGATCTATCCCATTTTGGCTACCTAGATTTGTAATTTTACTCTTAAGGAACATGTCTCTTAGTCTCATGCAAAAGAAACCAACAACAAAGAAGTAATAACGTCCCTCTGAAATCCATACAAAGGTGTTTTAGGTTCTAAGGAAAAAAAATTAGACACAGCCTGTCTAAATTCTTATGTTGTACTGAAACTTGAGCAACTGCAAAAAAAAAATACCAGCCACTGTGGAAATTCACAAAGATTTATGCTATCTCTACAACACTGCCTTTTGTTGTTTGTAATTATAATTATGGTTAAAGAGTCACTTTAACCGTAACATTTTTCAGAGAGAGATATGAAAGGCAATATCCCGAACTATGTTTGGTCTCAGAAAGTTTTGTGGATCCCTTACTAATTTTGGCCTTACCTTTCCCACAAAAGGTTGGTTTCTCTGTGCTATTTTTGTTTGTTACCATTAAGTGATGGGAAGCAAGAGGTTCCTCGGGGTCAATCTCTGCATGCCAAAATCAGCAGCAGCCTTTTTGCATGTTTCTTGGAGAACATATTTTTCCTGGGCTGTGAAACTACTTAACTGACAAACTGAATTTTGCTCTGCTACGTGATGTAGAGTTTTTCACAGTTACAAAAAGAAGTGAGACAAGCTGCTAATGATCTAAAGCTCAGTGAAGCAAAGGAAAGTCGTTCCAGGGAATTCAGTGAGTATTGAAGAGGCTTGATAAAGCTCTTCTGTTTTACACCTGGGTTGATGAACTGATCTCTGCTGAAGGTATTTGAAGGTAACAAGAGGCATCCTGGCATAATTCAGGGGCTTCCTCTCTCTGGGGTATATTTTGTTACCAGACTACAACTATTTCAAGAGAACATGCACAAAATCAAAAACACACCTCCAGCTTCCCCATGGGTAAATGGCTGTTTGTGAGGGGAGCAACTGTGCACAGTGTCTGGGTCCTGTGTCAGGTCAGGCAAAGAGGTGGGAATGATATGGCCAGAGGCACCATTAAAAGTACTTACCAAGGAAAACAGTCACCTGGCTTTTTTTTTTAATAACAAAACAAAACATTTTTCTTTGGCCTCCATTTTGAAAAAAAACATGACCATTCTAGATCAAATCTTAAAGTACAAAAAGCCACATATCAGCCAACACCACCAGCAGCCAAAGAATAAAATAAAATTATCTATATAGAAAATATTTATCTTAAATACTTACAACATGAGTAAAAGTAATTGAATAAAAGGTCCTTTTATGGCTAGATACAGGCAGTATGGAGAAGTGATTTTCCTGATGTTGAAATAAATAATTTCATTACTGAGTCCAGTTTTGAAATACTGAGCAAAAAAAAAATGAGATATTAACTGGCTAAAGTGAACCTAGTGGAAGGGTATCAAGCTGAATGGGGTCTGTACATGATGTACAAGAAGAGGTTGAGGGAGCTGATTTTGTTCGGGCTAGAGAACACATAATGGGAGGTTAATAATCTCAAAGCTCAGTTGGTTAGAGCATGGTACTAATACCGCCAAGGTTGTAAGTTTGATCCCTGTATGGGCCATTCACTTAAGAGATGATCCTTGTGGGTCCCTTCCAACTCAGAATATTCTGTGATTCTGTACTGCTGTTGTCATGAAATTGCTGTAGATGAAATTGCTCATTCTGAAGAGCTGGAGCCAGACTTGTTTTAGAGGTGCACATTGGAAGGACAAGAGATAATGGTTGCATGTTGTTGCGTGGGATATTGCAACTAGTATCAGGACAAAAGTTAACCAGTTGCTAGACACAGGCACTGTGAGACAGAGGATATGAAATATTCATCCCTGGGGAAATTCAAGGTCTGACTGCACAGGAACCTGAACAATGTGACCTGTCTTTGCAGTTAGCCTGTGTTGAGCAGTAGTTTGGACTCAATGGCATTATCCTTCCTTAAACAAAGTTGTGTTCCTGCTTTCTCTGGGGTTATTTCTCTCTTCTGTGCTATATATGTCAGTATTGGTTATGTACTCTTTCATCTTGCAGGCCATTTTACCCTCTATATCTGCTCCCTGGAACATGTCAGTTCATACTAAATGTTTAATTTTTTACACAACACTTTCTTGACCTAATTTAGAAGATGATGCACACTGTACTTGCCACCTCTGTGATCAGTTATTCTGAAGTGTCTTGCAGTGCCCTCAGTTTGGATGTACATTGTGCTAAGGACTGACAAGACTGTACATTCCCATACATCCCACCAGCAGTTTGCTAACCACAAATGTTTGCTATTCTGCACAGTTCCCAAACATCCACATTCTCTATAGATTCATGTACTTCAATAGTATAAACCATTCTGACAGAAAGGATGGGGAACACATTGTTCAGGAGATCCAGTAAGGCTGCATTCCTGCTCTAGGCTGGCTTTTGAACAATGCAATTAAAATGAACATTTAAATATGACCATAAAAGAGCAAAAAACTCATCAAAATAAATTGCTTAAAAATGTCCTTTGCTGCAGCCACCCTGAACAACTAGCAGGGAGCTTTTTAACCACAACTACTGAACACTAAATTTTTCTGGTTGATGCCTTTTTCCTCTGAATTTTGTAGCATTTGCTGGTGAAGCAAATGCCCACTGTGAGGACACTTAGTACAGTCATTGCTAGGTTTGAGGCCATGGTTTAGGGCAGAAGAACAGCTGTGACAAATGTACAGGGATCAACATGATCCTTACACGAGCTGCAGTCAAGGCACACAGAGGGTGAAGTTGGATCTTATTTGATTTGCCCTCTGAATCCCTGCTATCATGCTCAGAGGATACTCAGCAACTGGGTGGGGAATATAATGATGGAAAAAGCTATTCATCCTTGGTTTTTTTCTCCACATGATATTCTTGATTTTCCTGTTCATTTTCCAACGGTGATGGATTCTCAAGTATAGTAAACAGGCCTGTGTTTCTGTAGTGTGAAGCAACAGCTAACAATTAATTTGCCTTACGAGCCAAAGCTTGTTTCTTATTTATTAAGTGCAAGGACAGGAGATTCTGACTCTTCTTACTAAGAAATTTTTCCACAACTACTTTTTAAAGTTATGACTGCCTTGTAACACTGACTTACTGTTCCACAGATAATCACCACATAATCAAGCACCACTTGTGTAATCATCTAATCATGTAAAAGACAAAATTAATGCAGAAGTTTCCTCAAGAGACTTTTAAAATGTAAAGTCGATAGTCTCCATGGAAATGTAGCCCAATACAAGTTTTTCCTCTGAGCCTCCTACTCTACTGACACTTTTAATACGTGCTAATTATGCACATTCAGCCCTTCCTTACAGATTAGTTGGGAAATGCTAATTACTATTTGCTTACTGGAGAGCTTAGGTCACACACTAGCCTTGAAACTCCTTAAGTTACATGAAATATTTGTGTCCTGAAGTTCATGACGACGCAAAACCTGAAACAATGATCTCTTTTTCCTCTCTTAATCTCATGAGAGATAGTAATAAAATGCAAACTACCTCCAGAGCTATTTGGATAAAGAAAAACCAAAATAATTCCATTGTTTAAAATATTAATAGTTTTGACATGTAGATGTTGTTCTAGCACATCCTTTCCCAAGGAAGTATTTACTTGGTCATGTTTCGAGTTTCAGAGAACTATAACCCTGGAACCACACTAGTTCTGACTCAAATTACAAAATTTTTTGTTTACAGGCAGAAAATGCAAAAATATCTTTATGTACTTCAAATATAATCTCTCTTGAAGAGTGCTTCATTTACTCTTTTTAAGGATACAGCATAATTTTACAGTTTGAAGAGATGAGACAACAAACTAAATTGCAGCCTGGAAACAAACCTCAGCTTATTGATAAGGACTTAAGAAAAAGATTAAGTTTATTAAAAGATGACTAGACTACAGTTTGTGTGTATTTGAATAGGAAAAAAGCAAGATTTGACTGAGATTCATTCCTTTAGAAAAACAATCACCACCAAGAAGCACTGAAAAAACCAACCAAACAAAAATCCACCAAAACAAAACGAACAAAAACAACCCCCTCAATGAAAACCAACCAAACTAAAAAACCACAACACAAAAAAGACCTAAATATGCAAACAAAAAGGCTGAAATTGACACATTCATCACATGCTGAGAGCTGAAATGTCCTGTGGAGATGTGTGTCTCCTTCAGCGGTAGGAGGAAATCAGGTACCTAATGAATTGCCTTAGACTGTGATGGGTGAATCTGAGGCCTAATTATTTGGGTGGGCTAAGGCACTACAGCAACCAAAACCCAAAAGCTGAACACAGAAAATGTGAAACTGGAACAGGAAACTGCTAGGAAACAACAGAGACCGGTGTGTAAAATGCATCATTTTGGATGCAAGAGATGTTGGATGCAAGAGATTTTGGAATGCAGTTTCTCTGAACAGCACAGTGTAGATTAGCTACAAGCTATTTAACCACATGGTATCAGAATATTGATCTTCATCCACGCTCATGGATTTTTGTTTATGTCTCCCTTGACTTGACCTGTACTGCTGGCAGATGAAGGGTTTGTTCAGTATAGGCACAATCTGGCCAAATGAGTTTATACTGAAAATATTAATGTTGCTTTTAGCAATGATAGTCATCTTGATCGCCATAATTCTCAGGGCTAATGGCTTCTTCAAACAAGTGCTTTGGGACACTGAGTTACTTAAACATCTTCCTAAGTAAACAACCATGTCAAAGGTTGAGGGCAATAGAGGTTCTTCCTCTTCCCACTGAGTGTTTTCTGGAGAGGAGCTAGTCACTAAAATTTTTGAATTGACTTTAGCAGAAACTAGCTCTTGCCCTTTTCAAATTGTGCCTCTTTCTATAAGCTCTATTAAAAGACAGGTTAATGATAAAATCCACTTTGGCATGTCAAGGTCTATGTGTCAACTCTGCATTTGTTCTTATTATCTTTTAGCTCCAGGGTACTGTGAAAGCTGAAGAGATACTGACCATCTGCAATTTTGGAAGGCCAAATAGAAAAGATACTAATATCTCCTCTGGGCATGGCACAGCACAGAAGAGCCTCCTGCTCCTTCTCAGCATTGTAGCATTTATTTCTAAGGAAGTGTGTATTAAGCTGATGATTTTTATATTGGGTTCTCATTTCTTGATGGTACAAAACTGGAAAAACTACCTGGAGGAAATTTTTCTTTTAATATTTAAATGTGAAACTTGGTTACTGAAGTTAGTCTGACTTGTCTGTAAGAAATACCAGTCTAGGTAACCTCCTAGATTGAACAATTTCTTTGCAATAATCTTAGATATTGGCTTTTTTAATATAGTAGAAGTATTTACCCAGCCAATGAAACCACACCTCACAGTGAAGGCTGGTGGTGAGGGCTGCTGTGCTACCATGGGGAAAATCCCAAAAAGCAGTTCACCTGTGGAAGGCAGGTCCTTTTGACAAGTGCATGACAAATAAGTGTAGTCAGTGTTTTCAGTCATGCATACTTGTTCTTCTAAGTGAAAAGCAGATGTTCACCTGACTGCTGCTTCCCACAGTGCTCTACCAAGGTACACATAGAGGAAAAGCCACTGAATTTTTGCTCTCCAGAATATCAGGCACAGCCAACTAGTGTGTTATAAATTCAACACTGTGTAGTTAATTATATGGGATCAATGGGGCCAAAAGCCTTGACAGTTTCATTGCTCTAAAGAAACCCACATGTTTGGGAAAAAGGGAAGATACACAGTATCTTAATGGGAAGCTCTGGGAGAAGTAATGGTATCAAAATCCCATCAAAATTTGAGATATTTTATGCAGGCACCTGTCTATGTGATGACAATTTTAACGAATATATCAAACCTAAATTTTTGCACTCAAGACTACTAAGTCCCTCCTTCTATAATCTTATTTTAGACCAATATATTTGCCCTGACCTGGTCCAACTTGTGTTGACTCTTAAAATAAGAAAAAGGAGAGAGACCACAGCATGCTGAGAGAAATTACCATCTGGCAGGGTAGACAGGCAAAGTTAGGGAGCACCCAGGGTAATCCTAGGGTCACAGGAAGGAAGAATCATGTTTAAGGATTACATGGCCCTCACAAAGTAGGTTTTCAATAATCTCAGGCTGAAATTTTTATTTTAAACTATGAGGACAGAGTGGTAACTTTTTTTTTTCCATTTTAAAAATGCTAGGGAATTTTCTTATTCTTTCTGATATAAGATATTTGGTTTGAATTTAATGACTCTCATCACTGGTCTTGCACTGAAAAAATACTCAGTATGCATGTTTTAACGAAAATACTCCCTTAAAAATGCTGATCATCACTATTTGCATTTTTCAGTTAGAAAGAAGCATATGTAGGTAACTAAGGTTAGTAATAACACTACAGAAACTACATTACGCCTCATTTTGCCACATGGAAAATAATTCTTGTAGCAAAGGGATCCTTTTCTAAAGTAGAGTAGCAAATTAAAAAATGGACACTCACAAGAAACAACAATTTCTTGTCTGGAGAAAATAGATATTTAAAAGAAAAACAATATATACATTTCAGGGCACTGAGTAATCACAGGAAGAAACCCTTGATATCTTTTGTTTTTCCTTACTGTAATCTATCAGATGGTGACACTCTGGATTTTCAAATTCTACTGTTTGTCTACATTGTCAACTACTCTTGCTAGGCACTGGAGGAGATGGACAATTTGACTGCTTTGGTAGGTCAATAATTCATGACAGAACTCTGCTGTCTCCTGCCTCAGGAACACTTGGCAAAACCACAGTGGTCAAAATACTTTTCACTGTATTTTCTGTAGTAATACATTTACCCAGGACCCACGGTAATATCATCCACTCGACGATGGTTGGTGGGGGTCCCTGCATGCTGAGGTCTGACCTGTCGATGTGCTGAGAGGCAAGCAACAGCAGGAACAGAAAAGTCAAGTACGATGCAGTATGGCAGATAAATTTGATAAATGGCTTTCTGATGAACAGCCCCAACGGGCTTTTGGGAGCTATCAGGTAGCACACAGAGAAGACTGGGAAAAGGAGTCCTATCACAACACATGTCAACATCTTCACGGCCCAGTGTCGCCTTCGCCATCCGGGGAACTCGTCATACCAGCGGGATGCGAGCAGCTGCTGGCAGTTGGGCTGAGCAACAAACTACAGAGAGAATAAAGGAAGAGAGTTAGTTTCTTGTTACCTCTGTCAAGTTTTTTTCATTCTATGTATCTTTAGTAGATAGAGATTTAAAAAATTAAAACAAATCCACAGCCTGTGCAAGCCCACTCATACTGATAATATCAGTAAGACAGGGCTGGGTCAGCTTGCCTTTCCTTCAATTGCAAAAGTATAGTGCAGAGACACAAACATTTACTTTTCACAATAAAGCTTCACTTCTCCATTGGTTGAGCACACAAGGAGTCAACAGACTGTGAAACACATGGACATCAAAGCCTGACTTGAAACTGAAAAGCAAGTTCACAAATACTTCTATTATTTAATCAGCAACATTTGCGGAGAATTCACAGAACATGAGGTAGAAGTTGATATGAAACCAAAGAGAACAACTGAGATCTGCAAACAATGAAACTGAATTCCACAGTCATGAACAAACTGTTCTCAGTATGTGCCCTGCTAACTCTCTAAAATTCAGGTTTACATGCTTTAATATTGACAAAACTCTTACAGATGTATTACAAAATGCTTACACAATGTGAACTAAGCACTAGCATTCCCCAGTATTTCACTAACCCTTGTCAGGATAAACACGTATCCTGCGCAATACTTCATGGTCTATCTGTTACCACGATGGGATTTCGTTTTTTAGAATATGATCCTTAAAACTGAATTTCAACAAAATCCCCCAAAATCAGGTAAATATTTAATATTTTTTCAGATAGCTTTTCAAAGAATTATATATCAAGGTTTTATGTCGTACTTTCCTTTGATCAATAGTTCCTATTTCCCCATTGTTTTCTTTTATAAAGGTGACATAGAGTAGCAGCACACAAGAGTTGACATAATATGCATAGAATAGAAGCAACATATGTATCAAAGAGGGCCAGAGTTGCATTTAATAAAAAAGGAAAATAAATGAATGAAAATATGCATTTTCCCTCTGTTAATCTGGTGGGTCAATGCAGGCTGGATGCCTAGTGCCAAACAAAGCTGCTCTATCACTCCACTCCTCAGCTGGGGAAGGGAGATAGAGAAGATAAAAGGAAAGGCTCGTGGGTCAAGATAAGGACGGGAGAGATCACTCACCAATTACCATCATGGGCAAAATAGACTCAACTTGGGGCAATCAGTTTATTATCCATCAAACCAGAGTAGAATAATCAGAAATAAAATCAAATCTAAAAACCAGCTTTATCTCATCCCTTCCTTTTTCCCAGGTTCAACTTCACTCCTGAACTCTCTATCTCTGCCCCAGCGTGGCACAGGGAGACATGGGAATGCAGTCAGTTCCTCACACATTGTCTCTGCCACTACTTTCTCCTCAGGGGGAGGACTCCTCACACTCTTCCCCTGCTCCACTATGGGGCTCCTCCCATGGGAGACAGTTCACCACAACTTTCCACAACATGACTCCTTCCCAAGGGCTGCGGTTCTTCATGAGCTGCTCCAGCTTGGGTCACTTCCATGGGGTGCAGTCCCTCAGGAGCAGACTGCTTCAGCATGGAGTCATAAGTTCTGCCAGAAAACCTGCTCCAGCTTGGACTCCTCTCTCCACAGGACCACAGGTGTTGTCAGGAGCTTGGTCCAGTGCAGGGCTCCCAGTGGATCACAGCCTCCTCCATGCATCCACCTGTTCCAGTATGAAGTTATCCAGGGGGTGCAGGTGGATCTCAGCTCCACCATGGACCTCCATGGGCAGCAGGGTGACAGCCTGCCATACCATAGTCTTCCTCACCAGCTGCAGAGGAGTCACTGCTCTGGCACCTGGAAACCCCCCTCCCCGCCTTCTCCACTGTCCTGGGTGCAGAGCTGTGTTGCTCACATATTCTCACTCCCTTTTACCCTGTCTGAAATTGTTCTTGCGCAGTAACTTCTTTCCCCTCCTTAAATCTGCTCTCCCAGAGGCACGACCATCACCAGTGATGGGCTCAGCTTGGGCCTGAAACATGTCCATCTTGGAGTCATCTGGCATTGGACATGGGAGAAAAGGGGGAATCTTCTGGCAGCATCTCACTGAAGCAACCCCACTACTAAAATCTTGCCATGCAAACCCAACACACTAACATGCTTGTAAGTGTACTCTATACATACTTTGGATTAAATCATTAGCTGAATACTTAGCAAAGCTATGCAGAAACGTTTTTCTCTTATTACAAAATTGTATTTTTTTTTTACTAAATAATTTCAGACTTGAACTCTAATCAAATGCACCTATTTTGGGATCTCACATTATTTTGATAATACTTTTAACCACAGGAGCCAAGTTCCTTTGGGGATGAATAATAGGTAACTTCTCGAACTGTTTCTAAAATCACTGGGATTACTACTGGTAAAAAAAAGCTCTTTAGATTGGAATGAAATGAGAGTCAGCATGCATCTTTCTATATATGTCTGGATCTTGTCAGAATTGATTACCTCAGCCAAATTCAAACCTGGTGTACACTAATGAAATGCCAGACTCTTTAGTAGAGACAAATTTGCCTACCAGACACCAGCAGTGAAGCTGCCTCTGACTGTTGTGAAAGATAAGAAAATTTACTCCTACTGTAAGAATCTTGAAAATAGCCTTAAAGAGAGCATCAGAATGTACTCCTACATTAGGACAAATGCATTCTCAAGATTTCAGGTTGTTTCTTTCAAGGTACAAATTTCTGGAATAACAGATTATGCTGTCAGAGCAGATGGTTTCAAAGTAATGTTTTTGCCACGTTTATTTTCTCTGATAATTTTATCAACTTAATTACCTTGAGTAGGTACAGATTAGTGCTTTGCTGGACTAGTGAAAAACTGTGACTCCTGGAATAATTCCTCAATAAAATATTTTTCTCTTTTTGCCCCAGAGAGTGCCGGGTCCACGTTTGCTTCCTCTTCTTCATAATATCTTTCCATTACGTATCCTCTCACCTAAAGTAATCAGCTCCTAAGTCTTGCCTGCACCCCCTTTCCAAACACCCTTGGCCACCTCACAGTGTTGGGGACCTATGTGAAGGAACATCTGCCAGCAGCTAGCAAAGGCTAGTGACAGATGAAGGGGACGTACTCCTTGCCAAGCATGGCTAAAAGGAAATGAATTTTCCTGTTTGTAATGTAGAGAAAATTAGGTAAAAGGCAGGAGTTTTTCAAATGTCCAAATACTAGGCTGCCCTGGGACTGGGCAGACCAGAACTGATGCAGAGGTACCTCATGCCATGAGGAGATCCTTGCTGAATGTACAATCTGGAGGATGCTCCATGATGGGGTGGGCACTGCATTGCTTAGCTCTGATCTTTAAATCTTAAAACTGTCAGTATTAATAGGGAAATAATTTCTGAGCAGGCTTAAAAAAATGCCTCTTGTCTTCTAATACCCGTATTAGATTTTCTGGTGTTGGGACTGTGTGGCTAAGGATGGTGCTCTGAGGCACAGGAAGTTTGTCAGTAGTCCAGAAAATTTTCAAATCTCAGATACTGAAGAGACAGTTTTTTAAGTAATAATTTAATAAGAAATCAGCTTTCACTTTTCTTCAAACAAGAGAGTTGTAGCACTGGTTGGATCCTGATTACAGGAGAAAATTTACATAGACTATATTTGATATGGCTGGAGTCAGAGCAGCCTTGGTAATGTGCTTTAAATTACTTACTTGACATAAAATACATAAGAAACAACTAATGGTATGGTATGGAGCAAACATATAAAATATTATGTGCACTTTAAAAGCTGTATGCACAGGAAAGTAGTTCCAGTGCCACAGGCAAAGGTCTATAATAGAAAACACAACACAGTATGTTTATCTGCAGATGATATAATGCACTTCTGAGAGGTCCAAAAATCCCATTTCATGCTGTTGTGTTTTAATGTAACAACACATTGGCAAGGTTGGTTAGCAATGTCCTGAAACAACAAAAACATTTGGCTCTTCACTGAAGACTTTTCTTTAAGGTTCTGAGCTTCATTTGCCGTATAATATTAACTATGAACCAATCCAAAGTATTCTTTGAACAACTGGAAGATTATCCTAAATCTCTTCCTGACACCTCTTTTAAAATTTAATTTATCAATGAACTGTATGATGTTATTAAAAATGTACAAACTAATTCTCACATTTGACTACTTCCTTCATTTTTGTGGTCAAAAGATTGTCCTCCTATGCTGTGAAATATGGTCAGTAGTTATAGCTACATCTATTGCATTAGCTGAGTAATGGAGGAAGGTTTTGAACAGGGAAAAGTTATACCCTGATGGAAGAAAAGTGTGCACAGTGGTGAACCCTACAGTCTTGTTCTTCAGCTGCACAGAAAAGGTGAGCTTGTTCCTTCTGGTCCTTGTGGACCTGTTTCCTACAGAGGAAATGAGGGGAAGGTGTTGTTTTCATGCTTCATAAGTAAATATTTGAGAGCATACAGGAACTGGGGGCAGCGAAACCTTTGTGGGACTCACAGTATAAATGCTGCTTATGTAGCCTGTCTCAGAGACATTACTCAAAGGTAAGAAACAGTTAAATAGATCAAGTAAGCTAAGCTGTGATTAACGTACTTTGTTACTGATTCTGATACTGATTCTGATATCATAATCGTTATTACACTTTTAGTTTATCCACTGAAAAGCCCTTCTCTACAGAAAAAATGAGGAAAAGAATCTTAATGACAAAATTCTCCGGTAAATTCACATTTGTACTATAACTATTAGAAAGGAGAGTAAAACTGTATGGAAGAAAGACATGCTCCAGCATAGGACAGTTGCTGTAAAAATGGGTGGCATTAGATCTAAGATGATTACATATTAAAGCTAAGCAGACATGAAAGTCCCCTGATGAACTTGGAGATAAAAAAATTAAACACTATTTTACACAAATGTTTTGTGACTAGTAGAAATAGAAATACTCTGTGACATTAATTTGCCAATTCTGCATTGCTTATGCCAAAATATTTTCACTGTAGTGTAATTTTTCCTCCTTAATTGGAGAGACTGGAGGTATTCTTTTACTATTTCTGGGTATCCTTTGTACTGTCCGTATTCTGTTATTTGACTTTGACATTGTCTCCACATAATTAGCAATCAGCAAGTTTATATTTTCACATTATGATGTCTTCCAATAGCTTCCAGCAGTTTGTAATTACACAAGAGATTTTGCTATATGATTATTCCTGATTTCACATCTTCAGCTCCTTCCCTTCACAGAGCCTGCCCATCTGAAAATGTTCTGGTATTCATTCTCTTAGTTGTCGTGCTGGGAATTGGCTCTTCCCTGAGACCGTTGAAAAACAGGAATTATTCACAGTGCCAGCAAAAATAATCTGGTATAAATAATAACAGAGCCTGATTCTAGTGCTATCCAAGTATATACATAACAGAATTTAATTTTCACTTCTGATTAAATCTGATCTTTGGTTTTGCTATAATACTTATCTCTCAGCCAATGAAATGATGAAGAAACAATACAACTGATACTTATAACTATATATGGTCTTTAAAGAAATAATACTTTTATAAATAATATATAATCAGAATAAGTTATCAGCTCATTACTGTACCACAATGTTAACTTCAAATATTAAATTCACTGTATTATAAAATACACAAAGATATAAAAATCTCCACTTGTAACAAGGTGCTTATCTCTACATTTATAAATGCAGTCTAACAAAATCTGAGGTCCAAATTAAATTCTCATTCTGACATCGATAGGTGGCTGAGTATCTTATATAAAAAAGAATGTAATTTTTCATTTAGAAATGGAAGATGTCAAAGAACAGCTTATATACAAGCAAGTTATGCTGTAGCACAAGGAACTACCTCTGATTCTCTAACAAATGAATGTTCAAGACCTTTTCTTGAGGAGGAAACAGACGAAAACATTTGTCATAAACTCTCTTATTAACACTTTTTTGAAGTATTATGGCCAGATTCTCTGTTGTGCTGAGCTGTACTGCCATTACAGACACACTGGTAGGAAAGGTTTGTGCTGAGGTCTGCTGCTTTGTCACACACACTTCCCAATGACTGTGCTCCCATTTGACAAGAATTAATCTCAATTGCTTTTCCTTTCTCTAGAGTACTTGACTTTTAATATTTTACAAATTTTCACTGATATTTAAGAAAAACCCAAGCTCTTCTATTAACTTCAAATTTACATGTCACTATTTTCTATCTATTGGTTGTGAAAAGCATTAGCACTAATGACAGATTCAAGTCCCAATCTCACTAAGAAGAGTCCTAAATTTGGTAGATTGTTTCTCCCTTTAGAGATGTCACTGCATGTTCTTTTCTGTATCTTCCCCCAAAGGCTGTATTTGAGAATCTCAGCACTTACTCTGTGAGGACTGCTTCATTAAGACAAATAACATTTAATTGCAATTTAAATACTTTAATGTTACTGACTAGGCAAGCTCTACATTTTCCTTTCCAAAAGCTAGGGACTGTGTTCTAGACTCCTTTGGGTACAGTTATACTGACTGTTTTCTGCCTCAGGCCAGAAACCCTGTTTTTCTCAGGTCCATCCCTTCTAAACCTTGTGCCAACTGTAGCAGACCATCACAATAATCATGATTCTTGCTGGATGCAAACCACTGCTCAACTTTTACTCAGCACCATCTGCAGCTGTGTCCTTAAGGGGACCGGTGAGCTCATGGTTTAACCCCCAGCTGGCAACAAAATACCACAGAGCTGCTCACTCACCACCCCACTCCTCTCAGTGGGATGGGGAGGAGAATTGAGAAAAGGTAAAAAGCATGGGATGAAATAGGAGCAGTTGAACAACTGAGTTACAGTAATATAGAAAAACAACAACAATAATAATAATGATAAAGAGAGAAAGGAATAAAACCCAAGAGAAAGAGGTGATGCACAATGTGATTGCCCACCCACAGCTGAGTGCCCCCCAGCCCATCTCCAAGCACAGATTGGCCCCACCTAACCAGCTTCCCCCCAGTTTCTATACTGGGCATGACATTCTAAGGTATGGAAAATCTCTTTGGCCAGTTTGGGTCACCTGTCCTGGCTATGGACCCTCCAGCCTCTCGTGCACCTGCCCACTGGCAGAACGTGAGATGCCCTTCGCTTAGAGTGTGCACTGCTCAGCAACAACAAATCAGCATGTTATCAACATTATTCTCACACTAAACCCAAAACTCAGCACTGTACCAGCTGCTAAGAAGAACATTAACTCTGTACCAGCCAAAACCAGGACACTTGGGATCAGAGCACCAGACCACACCACCTTCTATACGATCAGGACAACCTGAGTCACATCAGATCCCTATAACAGAGCAAATTCACAGCACTGATGCCTTCATCATAAAATCCAGAGTTTACATTCCTCTCACCAAGAAGAGAATACAATTTCAGGGGGTTTTATTTTAAAAATTCTATTGTGTAATTTCAAATATAAGGAGGAAGGAAACAAAATAAAAGGAAAATAGAAAAGTAAAAACTGAAATGCTTTGTTAAAAGGATTAATGACATTGCAGCTTTGAGCATTTTAAACTTCTCATTTGCTACATCAACACAAGCAGAAGCTCTTACTTTGATTCATTACTCCTTCTCAGTAAAATGAATCAGTACAGAAAAAAAACTATTAAATATCTATTAAAAAAGTCAAGACTTATCTATAATTGCAGTGATTCTGATTAATTGCTTAGAAAAGGCAATGGCAAATGAAACTAGAATGCAGTTATTAGGAACCAGCTGTGCACGAATAGCTTTGTTAGACTTCCCAGTGGTAAAGGAAAATGAATCAGTTATTTGGCTTTGGGATGATTGTGTAAAATAGCTCAAAACTTCAGAATTGTGATACTGGTATAATAGTTCTAGCTCCCATTCTGGACAAGTGTTAGAACCACCATAATTCAAAACATTTTTGTAGGGAAAAACAATTACAGAATCCCTGTAAGTATCTGCAGAGAAAATAAAATATGAACTTACTTCTGTTATACTGGATCCCTGTTTTTGCACACCTAGCTGGTGTATTTCCATGCATAGCAAACAAAAAATAAAACCAATATTTCCAAGTAAAGTCCTGCATTTGGGACAGAATAACCCTGTACAGGGAAATTCATGGTCTAGGGAGTAACTTTGCAGAAAACACCTGGGGACACCAGTAAACAAGAAGATAAATATGACTGGGCACATATTTGTTCAAGTCTGTCATTTCAGTCCTATTATTCCCAAGGCAGTGTTCAAATGCCTCTGACACCAAGTTTCCTGTCTGTACCAACAGTTTCTACAAAATACACTGCCTCACAAGGGAATAGAAACAGTGGCTGATCTTCTACCAGTATTCATTCTAACACTGAATAAACTGAGACTATAAACACGTTTTGTTTATAATCTCAGAAGTTCAAGTTCATTTCATGAGACCAAAATCAATATGTATTCTAAACAACTTCATATATCAACACAGGGAATGTAAAAAGAAAAAAAACCACACCTCTGAACCAGTGAGCAGTAAGCAATCAAAGCTCCTTTCCAGCTCAAATAATTCTATGACTCTACTTTTCTTACAATCAAGTTGGGTTTGTGTCCTGTATTGGCAAGGCCTCTAAGCATTAGCTGGTCAGCCAGAAGGGGTTAGGATCTAAGTTAGTTACAGTTATCTGTCACTACATGACAGATCTAATGAGTTCTCTCACATTCAGAACATTCTACCACTTTGTCTACTTCTGTAGCTGCCATATCGCCAGAAGGAAAGTCGCAAATTAATAAACCAGCCTTTCAAAATTCATGAAGGAGCTGCAAATATGTTGCAAGCAACTAAAGCAAAGAACAGTGTGAGTTTAATTGAAGAAAAATAGCTAAGAAAATCTTTGAGTGAAAGGATGTGTAGGAAAGCAACCAGAACAGCTAGGTTCTTCCTCTGGGTATTGCCTGCTTATGTGAGAATTTCTATTGGCATCACTAGAGACCACCCTGTTCCTCATCTGTTCAGCTTGTTGCAGAGGTCAAAACAAAGCAGAGAGACATTCTTAGTTCCCTCTTCCTTTTTTTTGACTGTCCTTTCAGATTTGAGCAGGGCATTGAGGTATTTGAAAGATACCTGAACACAAAAATTTTAATTCCTTTTTTTCTTCTTTTTCAGGCTCTTTGTTTCTGTGAAGAGAAACCTTGGACCAGTGATATTTTGTTGCATTATTTAATATTTTCTGTAAAAACAATGGTAATCACCTCCCATTAGCACTAGGCAAATTTAGATGTCACTCTTAGCTTAGCTTTATGAGGTGCCATCCTGCATCCTTATGTGAAAAATGGATATTTAACTTAACTGTTCTTGACTACATGTTTATAATGTTCTAGCCAAGAGATAAGAGAGTTGAACTCCAAGATTTCCCCGTTTCTTTAGAAATGACTGTTTATGATGTCAAGCTTGTGTGGAACAGAAGAGGCCAAAATTCCCCAAAATCAGTGGGAATCCAGTTCCTGGAAAGCATAAAACTCATTTGAAGGCTGACTGAATGCAAAATTAGAGGGATAAGGGAAAATTAAAAACACTGACTGATTTCAAAGACATCCAAGCTAAATAAAGAAATAAACAGCATATTTTTCTGTTGAAAGCTCTCTATTAACGTGTAGATCTGGCTTTGCAGTTTCATAAATACTTAGGAACAGAATGTATATAGTCACTTAATCTGCTTTTATTTCTCTTCAAATACTTTAATGCTTTTTATCTTCAGGTTCCTCTTGTTTAACTTGGCCGTGTTTTTATCTAAGAATGTTGAGGGCTGAGAAATCAGATTAATCACTCAGTTCCTGCACAAAGACTAAACTGAAATGATAAGTCTTTGGCAAGGATGCTCAGTGAGCATTATTCTGAGACCATCTGCAGGAGAAATGCATGCAAGACTCTAACAGATGCATCAGTTTTATCAGTCAAGTGCAGCCATGTGCAGCTTCTGCAGTTTAAACACAAAATATTATTCTTGGAAAGTATTTCAAGGGAGTACAATTGCTTGCTCCAAAGTCTTGCTCTCCAAAAGCTCTATTACATCTAAGAATATGTTGTGGTTGAAGAAAATTACCTTCTCTTGTGAACAGACCTAATACTGTGCTTTCACGTAATGGGAAGATACCCACTACAGCTTTTAATGAAAATCTCTGTACCCTGCATCTGCCAGCCTGGATAAATAATTACAGTAGCTGCTTCCCCTTATGAAGCTCTGCAATTTATGGCAAAACATTAGAGTTTGGTATCTCAAATAAAAACCTGGAGTTAGCTCTTACTGTTGTAAAAATGTCTGAACACTGCTGCTTTCTTTCATGGTGCAGAATCAGAGTGATGAAGGAATCAATAAAGAGTCATTTTACTTGAGAATTACATAAGCATCACTTTTAGAGATGTTCAGGCCTCTTCTACACTAAAGAAATCAGTGACTGAGTCTGACCATTTGACTCCACTCATCCCCACTACCTATTGTCCCTTGCCTGGTTCCATTTTTTGTTTCTCCAGTCAGGTCTGTGCAAAGCAAATCTGCAGCTTTCTGAAGTCTGCATACAAGTCCCTCAGCATCACCCAATCACTGGGTCAGGCTGTGATCTGCTTGCATTTAGCAGTACAGACAACCTTTCAAAGACCAGTTCCTTGCTCAATATTTTATTGATTTACGTTATACATTTCTGTGTTAGAGTGGTGTTTCTAAAATTTATTGCATGCTTCTAGTAACTGTATAACTCAGGGGATGCTTTTGTTAGGCCAAATTCCATAGTGTTCTCTTATGGAGATGGGGCATAAAACATTGGCCTGTATTACCAGGTAAAGGAATATATTTTATTTTAAAGTTGAGAAGAAAATGACCATTTGTAAAAAAGTTAGAGGCGGAAGAAGCATTTGGAAGGATATAAACAAAGGTTGTTTAAGTCCCTGAAGGTTTGAGGCTACATTCTTCCTTGACAAATCAAAGGCAATTAGTTCACTGTCAGAGAAATACTCTCCATAGGCTGTTGTCGCTGCCTGTATGACATACATGCCCTGGCCTCTGCTCCAGCAAGTCAGAAATTGTACATTTCTAGGAAAGTGCTGCTCTTTAATCCTTGTGAAAGATACTAGTACTCTGAAAAAATATTTTGCTTTGGATTTTTTTTCACTCTTCTGTGATGTTCCCTGACCATATGCATGAAATCATACCTTTAAACCAAAATTTATTTGAGAATCAGTGACACACTACAATTAAGAATAAAGAAACTTATTTTATAATAAGACATAAGTGAGTACAGAGAGGAAAAAGCCCAAGTGAACATACAAAAATCCTGAAGCTCCTATGTGACAAGTAATTTAAATTTAGCATGTGTACCTTTACCATCCCCTGCACCTATATACAATATACAGGATTTAGCAAAATCAGCTGGGTCGCAGACTTCTGCTGTGGTCCACAGAGGCCATTCTGGTGATGCCTCCTGGGCTAAAGTCACCTTCAGTCATCTTTTTCTCCACAAAATCCAGCCTGCATCTGTGAAGGTCTCATACCATTGAATACTGTAGTCAGGATCCAAAACATCTTCTTGACCACACAATCCTTTTAAATTTACACCCAAAATACCTACTTGCTGAGGTCGTGGTGGTGAGACTCCAGTTTCTCTTTATTACTTACTGCTGCCCACTCTGTGTCAGTTAGTACCAACTCTGACAGGATCCACAGCTCTCCCAAATCCAGCCTAACAACACAACAAAATGGTGATTTCTTCAGCATCCAAATGCTTCAGTGAGAGGCTGAGAGGAATGGCAGACAAAAACTCCATACTTCATAACTAAACTATAGAGTGAACTAAATTACATTGTAATTGTGCAGGAAAACAGCTGCAGCACTAAGTTTTAACTGCAAGCTCCGTTAGTGCTTCACACTAGAACTTCAATGATAATACAATATCATCAACCTGAGGAATTTTAGAAACTCTGACAATGGATCTGACACACAAACCCCTTAATTCTCTAACCTTGACAGCTCTCAAAGGTAAAAACTCACTTCCTCTTTGAAAAAGATGACTTGATGGCAGATTTATTATCACTACTGTTTTGGGAAAATGTTTTTCTTCCTCTGCAGTACTGAACTTGCTAAACTTGTTAAAAGCCCAGCTTTTCCATGGAAATCAAGGGAGGATAGAAGCTAAAGGACCCAAGGCTGAGAGAATAATATTTATGTTTTTATTGGCAGAGGGTTTATATTGGCAGTGTTATGATGGGTCAATTCACATTGATTGCATTTGTGAAGGAAGGAAAGCAGTAAGGAAGGGAACTTTTTTTCCTTCATTTTCTTTTTGAAAAGTATAGGATATTAATTTTCACCTAAATGTTTTGAAGTGAATCATCATACCTGCTGAAAAGTTGGTATGGGAAGAATAATATAAATTAACAAAATAGTTCCTTGTTTAATTATGTTATTGGTTTTATTACTTTTTTTCCTAATATAAGTATTTGTTTTTTTTCCTTTGAGAAGAGTATCTGTAAACTGAACGCTCTGACATTCTATCTTCTGATGTAATAAACAATTTTATTGTGATCCACCCTTTTCCTTCCTCAATCACTTGAAAATTCATACTGCTTGGTTACTTCAAACTCATTGAGCTATTTGGGAAGTTAAATATCCCTGGAGTACTGTTGCAATATTTATAAGAACAGAAATAGTCTTTCTGTACCCTTAAAAATCTATTTAGGGTCTTTTTTATGCTTCCAGCAGTGATGCCACATTATATGCTGGCAAACACAAATGAGAAAGACTAAGGTGGCCAGATTCCTTATTACCACAGAAGAGGAGGCAAGTATGTGTCATCCTCTGTATGCTTGATGACAGAGACTTCCAAGCACACTGGCTACAGTGCTTATGTCTCCTCAGTTCCTGCCATCAGATCACAGAAAATCCAGTCTATAAGGGAGCTCAGCAGGGAGTGTGTTCCTTCTTTTGCTTTGCTTTCATGGGTGGCTTCTGCTTTACTTATCAAACTGCCTTTATCTTTACCCATGAGTTGTCTCAATTTTACTCTTCTGATTCTCTCCCCCATGCCACTGAGCAAGCAGTTGTGTGGTGCTAAGTTGCCAGATGGGGTGAAACCACAGCAGGTATGTTTACTCCAGCTGAAAGCTGCACCAGAAAAGCAAGACAACCTTAAACCAATATAGACTTAAGTATTGATAAGATCTTGTTTAACCATCACTTGTGCACTGTTATTTGCAGATCATATCTGGAAAGATCAGTCTGAAAAGAAATAGGGCTCCTCTTGCCCTTTTGCCAAGGTTTACTACAGAACAAAGGTTTTCTTCATAACCACGTTAGGAAGACATAACCTTAATTTACTATGAAAATTATTATTTCTATTCATTTAAGTGTTATTATGCTACTTATCTTCAATGTGATTTGACTAATACATTTTTATGGAGAATAGGGCCACATGCAGTGAAAGAAAGAATTTTTTTCAATCTATATAAAAGCTTCATACTTTATTTCAGGATTTTGACTGATTTTGGATAAATTCACTAGAGGTTTCAACTTTGGAAATAATGATGAAGTGTCTCAACACAAGTGTAATCTTGCAGGCTGTCATAGCTCCAACAGTTCTCTCTTGCAAAACTTTCCATCTGACCTTCAGAATCTTTATATAAAATTGAGAATATTTCCCTCAGACCAAAACTCTAAAATGCAGCCTTTGCATCATGCTTACTTCTCCAGGCAGACCCTCAGATCACACAATACATTAGAAGGGATTCCTGTAAACAGGTTCATCATTTCAGCTTAAGGGCCTTTTCTGGGTCTCAGAGAAACAGAATACCAAGACTTTAAAAATAGCTTTTCCGCACTGTTAGTTACCTTCCAGAAATTATATGCTATTCTTTTTAGCCTATATAACATGTCTAGCTGACCCTTGTCATCTTTGCAATAATTGTAAGCAACACAGGTAGTGACAAAAATTATTGTGTTCTTGGATGGCCTGAGTTGTCTGGAAATTTCTGTCTCTTCCCATCAGTGATGAAGGAACCCAAGGCTGGGCTGCTGACAGAGCTACCTCAGTTCAATACCTGAGGTTATGTGGAATGAGTCAGGAATTCACAGCACAAGCACACAACAGGAATGGCTATTTGTAGTTTCTTTCTGTGTGCTTTTAAGAAGGCAGGAAAAAACACTTAAACTAATTTTATTAGCAATGTGTCAAACCTTTTTTACATGATGTTACATTTTCAGCTTGTCTTAATGTCAAATGCCGTGTAACTGAGACATGTCTTTTTGTGAACCATAACAGGGTTCCTAATAAAGCCCTTAAAGTCAGCTATTTAGAACAACTTCTAATTTAAACAACCACATTACCCTGATAATTAAACATTATTATCTTTTATGCACAGCAGGCAGAGTAAAACGTTTTCTTTTCCTATTCATCCACCTTAAAAACCTAACCAGCCAGACCTTGTACTTGACCAATACAGCAAAGGCATGTTGAACTTTGTGGACCTTCAGCAATTTCTACTTTCTGAAGATCTGCATTGGTCTAACATCCAATACTACTCAGGAATGAAACACATTCAAAGAATAAAAGCCATTATTTGATGTAATAAAAAACATGGCAGAGGATGTTCAACTCTGGATTTCTTTCTTCTCCTATTCATATATATTCATCTTTGGCTTTTTCCTGTACTCCAAAAGATTCCGCAAAATCCTTCCTTATCAAGCCCTTGCTCGTTTGCAAGTGCTCACTGACAAGTGAGACTATACTCTCCATAACAAAAGAGTTTTCAATTTCTTGAAATCTTTTCTCAAAATGTCGTATTTTTTGAAAATATCTCAAGAACAAACATATTTCAACCCTGAAGAATATAATCCTGTTATTTATAGAAGAAAACGAAGTGTCTCTGCGAGGAGGTCTTGTTGATAGTTTTGTGCAAACATTTTCCTTTCTCTTTGAAAAATACCCCAGAAGTTCAATTTTGAACTGAAAATTGAACCCTATATGAGTTTTGAAAAGCAAGTCAAACCACTGCCATAGTGAACATCTCTCCTAATTTTTTCTACTTTAATTCCTGAACCTAGAAAGTTTAGAAAGTAATATTCTCTTCTCAGCTGAATACAGATCTGATCTCCTTGGAGGCACAAGAGTGAGTTCATCTAACAAGCATTTGTTTTCTCATAAATCTTTTGTTTGACAATGGGTGCACATATTTATGGAGGCAATGGATGAAGACACCCTTTGCTATTTTAATCTTGATAGCTAAGGCTTATGCTAAATCAAAGAAGGAAGGAAGAGAAGAATTCTCTGTGGACATCTGGTGGAAAAAAGAGAAGATAGATTAAAAGAACAAGCAGACAGACCTAAAACAAGTTTGCTTTGGCTATTTTGCTTTATTGTTTAATAAACACTCAATGGAGAGAGCCAGGCAGTGGAAAAATTTGCATTGCAGTAGCATGAAGAAGCTTCAGCCAGCATGTTCAAATGTGCCTCAGTTAAGAAGCTGCTCTTATTTTAGGCCAGTAACACCTAGCACAGTCATGGATTAGTTCTTGGACAGAAGGACAGAACATTTTGTGACGTGGTGCTAAATCTACCCCAGGTTTGTAGGGAAGCTTGTAAGTGCATTAGCAGGGACTCATTCAAACCAACTTGTGCTGCTGCCAGTCTCATCTTGACAGAAGGGTTGAGCAGTGCTGGTTAGGGGTTTGCACTAGTGGCTTTTCCTGTTTGAGGCAAATATCCCAGCAACATTTCTTACAAGGAAGATGCAGAAAAGGAATTGAAATGAGAGAATTCCACTGTACTTCATTAACAGAAAGCTTCCTCTTTGAGTTAATTACTTACATCAAGTGTTCAAAATAAAAAGATGCTGATCTTAGTTCATGAATAGTTTGACTAGAACTGTGATGAGAGGTTTCAACTTGTGTGTAACATATAGCATTTAAAGGTTATTGATGCCTTCTGAGACATCATTAATTACTTATTGTTGAAATTAATTTCCCCTTACGTGGGCTCTGAGCCTCCACAATTCAAAGTCTCTGTTACCACATGGTAGAAATTGCAGTTGATGTAGTAAATTGTCTAACTTGCTTCTACACGTTCAATGCCTAGTGAAGTAATTCTTCTAAATGAAGCATGGTGTTTCCTTACCCAGCCATAGAAGCACAGAGAGGTCTCTGGAAATAACTTAAATGCCTTATCTTGAACAGACAGGATCTCCCTCTGCGCATACCTCTGTATATTGACTGTATAAGGAATTTGCTCACATATTCTAGGAAAATTGTTTGACCCCAACTAAATGCTGTATTAAGCAGATGTGCCCTGTGATTTCAGAACATTTTTTCCTAGCAGCAATACATACAGCTTCCACAGGGATACCTCATTTAATCCTGCCTGATTAACCTGATTTCCTTCTATAACACAGTGACCCGGATGAAGGAAGGCTGTGGATACTGGTCACCTGGACTTTAGTAAAGCCTTTGACACCATTTCCTGCTGAGTTCTCCTGGGGAACGGAAAGTCACAGCCTGGATGGGAATACCCTACATAGCTTAAAAAACTGTTTGGATGACTGGGCCCAGAGAATGGTGGTGAATTGAATTAGATCCAGTTGGTAGCTGGTCACTAGCGGTGACCCCAGTGCTCAGTGTTGGGGCCAGTCCTGTTTAATATGCTTATTAGTGATCTGGATGAGGGTATTAATTGCACCCTCGGTCAGTTTGCAGAGGACCAAGCTGGGAAAGAGTGCTGTTCTGCTGGAGAATAGGAAGGTTGTACAGAGGGATCTGTAAAAGCTGGATTGATGGGTTTAAGCCAAGGTTCAACAAGGCCAAGTGCCAGGTCTTGCACGTGTCATAATTCCAGGTAGCACTACAGGCTGGAGGCAGAGTGGCTGGGAAGCTGTTCAGTGGAAAAGGATCTGGGGGTGCTTTTCAACAGCAGTTGAACATGAGCCAGGGTGTGCCCAGGTGGCTGAGAAGGCCAATGGCATCCTGGACTGTATCAGCAACAGTGTGGCCACCAGGGCAGTGATCGCCCCTCTGTACTCAGCGCTAATGAGGCCTCAAATCCCGTGTTCAGGCCCCTCACTACAAAAAGGACATTGAGGCGCTGGAGCATGTCCAGAGAAGGGCAATGGAGCTGGGGAAGGGTCTGGAGCACAGGTCTGATGAGGAGCAGCTGAGGGAACTGGGGCTCTTCAGCCTGGGGAGTAGGAGGTTGTGGTGAGGTGGGGGTCAGTCTCCTCTTCCAAGTAATGACTGATAGAATGAGAGGAAATTACCTCAAGTTGCATTGGGGAGGTTTAGATTGGATGTCAGGAAAAATTTCTTCACCAAAAGGGTAGTCAGGAACTGGAATAGTATGCCCAGGGAAGTGGTTGAGTCACCACCCCTGGAAGTATTTAAAAGACATGTAGATGTGGCACTGGGACATGGTTTAGTGGGTTAATCATTGGTATTAAGGTTTTTTTCCAACTGAAAGGATTCTATAACCAATTAGAAGAAGACTTTGTATGTGTAGTGGATGATCTACTCACCTAATTCATACTATTTAACAATCTGTGGACTTCTTATCTGTAAACATAGAGACTACATGATTTACAAAGCAAACGTATGACCTGGTTTAGAGTACCTGACTGCTGCATGGAAAAATGTTTATCAAATTTTCTGAGTACTAGAACCGAGAGTCTGCAGAAATGGGTCTTCTGGAGACGTGAACCCAAACGTGTATATATCACTCCTCTCAGTTATGCAATTCATAGACTAAACACATCTTCCTTTGGTGTCAAAGATGTCCAAATATTATCAGAGTCTGGTTTTTGTGAGGTTTTGTTATTTTCTACATGGAAACTTCTGAGTGCACCTTTGCAGTCTTTTGACAAATATTCATATACACAGTGACTTGCTACACATGGCTGCTGTGTTTCTGCTTATGTTTCAGGTGTGGGTTAATTTTAAACACAGAACAATTCTTAAGATGTTGTTTTTCCGAAGTCATTCCTGCTTACAGAGTTAGTAATTCAGTTTTTTGCATCTCAAAGACTTTTAATGAGAAATTAATTATAATTAAACATTAAAAACATTACTAAGAACATAGCAACTTTTCATTTCAGTAGTTTAAAATTATTTTCTCTAGGAATTGCTGAGATAGTTTTGAAAACCAGTAATTCTTGCTTTCTATCATGCCTACACTGGTTTCTGTAATAATACGATATGGATGGTATTAGCTACAAGAATTTAATTGGCAAACATGTTAAAGTCCAAGTGGATTATGAAGTAACTGCAGACAAACAAAATCCTTTACTTCATTGAAATGAAGTGTTTAGACATTGACATGAAATAACAGATTTGAAATGATCTGGCATGTTTTCATTGAAAATTTAATTCAATTTTTGACATTATTGTGAAACATTTTCATTTCACTGAGGCTGTATTTTGCATAGAAAACTAGGCAGAACTGATGATTCCTTTTGAGCAGAAGAAAACAGATGGTTTCTATTATCAAAACCAAACAATTTTTTTATCCTGCAGCATCATTTTCCTAGAAAACATGAATTGATCTATGAAATCTGAATATCATATTATTGCGTTTAATATTTCACTTAGTTTGAAGCTGATTTCCCTGAAATATTTTCCCTGAAATGTCTTCTAATATGGCCTGAACTCTTGTTAATTCTGTATGTCTTTAAATATGTCAAATTGTTAAATCTACTCCTTTTTTCACCCTGTCCCCTTGCTAGTACAGGTTCTGCAGCTGCTCACAACCCAGAAAAACATGTCCTGCCCCTGCGAAGAGGGAGCATCCACAAGACCAACTAGAGGTATTTGGGAGAGTTTTAGTAGTTAAGCAGCTGCATGTCTAGTAAACAGGGAGAGAAATTAAAATTCAGAAATTTTTAATCAAACCTTTAGAAAGTTAATTCATGATGAGAAAAACTTTAGAAAACATAGTTCTGGCTTCTTTAGATAGGTCTCAACATGACACATAATACTGGATGGAGGCTAAAATAAACTACACATTTACTTTAGGTTTATAAAGATAAAAGCAGAAAAAAGCTTATTAAAATCTTCCCAGACTGCTAATTTGAAATGTGCAGAATTTAAACTTTTTAAATCCTATTTACAGCATAAGATATTCCAAATTTACCACAGATTGTTTATTTTTTGAGGAAGAGAAAGATGATCAGCATAAACTAAGAATGGAAAAAATTTATAAAAAGAAAAAAGTAAACCCAAACCAAACCAGCCAGTGTTTATTCATTTGAGAAGTGAGAGAGAAAAGCTCAACAGTTACATACTTAAAAATTCTTATTTCTTCTGTGCTTATAGGGGAATGTCTAATAACAAAGCAAAACGAGACAGTTGTACCAATAATTACAACCTCATCCTGTTACTGTATTTGAGCTTATACAGCTATAGCTTAAATAAAATGGGACATTTAGCATGAGGCAAAAATGGAACAGATATAAATTACTAGTATAAGTATTTAAATTGCACTAATTAAACTTAGTGTGAAACCAGTCTATTCAGTCTATTAATTTCCCCCTTCTTTATTTAACATGTAAGGGAAAATTAGTAAGCATTGTAGCAAGTGCTTTTTCACATTTTTGTACTTGTATTCTTAATTCCTAAACAGAACCAAAGCTAAAACAAAGTTAACTGAACAGTGAGAGAGACTGGGTTTTTTGCTGTGATAGTGCTATTGAAAATTCTGATTATATATGACAAGAAAACATGCATTTTGCAATGAGTGGAAAAGAAGACTATCTACTAATCAATAAAGACAGCTACCACTCTCTTCTATTTAATTGCATTGCTGCACCAGAGGTTTGCAATTAACTTGAACTCAGATTTGCTTGCGAACCACATACAGAGTTTGGTATTTGCCTTCTACATCCTTATGTGGAGCTGCAGTTAATTCAGATAACACTTTCATTTGGTTCAGAAACCAGGAAAACTTATTTCTCACTGCTCATTGTGTGCTTAGAATCTACCACAATGAAATTGTGGCAGCCTTCATAAAACCAAACTCTCCCTTACTTGAGATAATATTAAACAGCATGTAATTGGACAACAAAATGACTGTGCCCAGTGCAGGGTGGCTATGTGATTTCTGGAAACCTCTCTTGTTTGCTGCTGGTTGTAGCCCAGGCAATAGTAGGTGTCAGAAACAGGCACCATAAGCTTCAGCAACATGCCTTCGTTTACAGTCAAACAGCACCAGTGATGCAAAATGAACAAAAAAAAAAAATGGTGCCTTGGATGTTCTGTCCCATGTGCTATGCTAAAAACCCCCACATAGTCTGGCAGCTACTCTCTGGTTCTGCCCCATAACTTTGAAAAGATATTATCCACAGTCCCACCAGACATCATCCTGCAGAGTAAACCTGAGAGTATAAATCTTTCAACCTCATCAGTTATTATTAAAGAAAATAGATTATTCTATCAGGGAGGTTTTTTTGTTTATAACACACCTCTGACCTGACTCCATGGACTGAGAATCGATATCACTGAGATGCCTTTGGACAGCACATGAATGAGAATCACAGCATCATGGCAAGTGCAAAAGCAATAGAAATGCAGTGATGAGCAACTTTCACTGCGGAGAACCTCAGATCCAATTCACATAAAGTTTTTGGTTTGTGGAAGGCCCACTTCAGTGAACATGGATAGCTCTAAAAATGAATGTACTTTCTCAATTTCCATAAAACACAGGGTGATACCAGGAGGCTTTCAGACCACTACACAAAGCACTGCTTAACCACTTGAATTTCAAGGGACTTTCTCTGTTCATTACAAGGCATTTCTAGATCTATATTTCAAACATTTTGTCCTTTTGGAAGGTCCTCAAAAACTCCAAGCTTGGTAATTTTCTTTATTCATGTTTTTCAATTTTAATTTCTTTACACAATGAAAATTCTTTACCATCCACTTATTTGCTTCTACAACTATCCTCAATCTACTGTTCTACCCCATCCTGCGTCTTGAGATTAAACCAAGTTATATTATCCAAAGCCTACTCCACCCTTTTACAAGACTTAGTTCTAATAAGTTTCATGTTTGCTTGTTTAAAATGCTAAAAGGAATTACTGCTAATAATTTTTGATATTATTTTCAACTTGAAGGGAAAAAAGTTAACTCCGGAGAACTTAATCATAAAAAACAATGTAAAAGGACACACGCTCTAATTTTACATGTCCTCATTCATCATTATTTTGTCACTTTTAGCTGTGATTTTTGGACTGAGACTGGACATTCTGGACAAACAGGCCTGATTGCTTAGTTGTGGAGCTCTGACCTCAGCCCCACTATGGTGTTACAATGTCCCTTGGTAATAGCATGAATAAAGGTTGAGATGTTAGGGATGGGTTGTAAGATAAGAGGGAAAGACAATGCATTCTTATCTGTTTTGCTGTTTTGTTTCAAGGGGGGCATTTAAAGAAATAGAAATAGTAGTTGTTAAGTGTGGACCAGCACCATCGGAAAATACTTTACAAAAGCAGTGAATATATTGCCTAAAATACTATTCTGTCAAGAGCTCCTGGCTAGTGCCTGAGCTGAAAGAACCCTCTGACCCTGGAGACTGCTATGTTCAGCGTCTTCTGTAGCATCCTTAACACAAGAAATAGAAAGAGCCTGGTGATGTATTTTTTATCACGATCTATATGCACCAGGACATCCAGAATCCAAGCAATTGTTACACTTGAGGTAAGTTTCCTGATCTTGGAGCTGCACCTACCAGAATACTGTAGTAATAATCAGAAATAAAATCGCTGAACAGTTACAGAGGCTACTGTTTGCTTCAGCAACCAGGATGGAATGCATTTTGGAACACATTTAGTAAAACTTGATTTTACTTCAGCAAGAATCAAATGGTAGGGATAGTGGGAAATATTTATAGAAATGAAAAATGTGTATAAAATATAAAAGATCCACTGATTTGGAATTGTTTCACTAAATCAGTATGTCCTAATGTTTTCTATTATGAAGAATCAATTTTGTAATCAGCTGTATTACTGCAACTTAATTAGGCACAGCACTGTAATTGCAATCAGATGCAATTACAAAAAAAATTTCACCCTGCATATGCCTATCACTGTCTCTATCTCAAATTAAGAAAATTCAAGCTTTGTGTTAAGGTTTTAAAAAAGAAAACAAACCATGAGAGGTCAGAATTTTATTTCAATGCATGAACCTTTGTGAAAACAGAAGTCCAAGCCTCAGTTTCCTAAATGACTGTAAGACAGGATTGGCATTTCAAGAAACAGAAATAGAAATGGTTGTTAAGACTGGAAAAGCATAATCTGAATATAATTTATGAAGGCAGTGAATATGTTGCCTGAAACATTATACTATAAAATATAAAATTATGCAAGATATTTCCCAAAGGAAAAAAATGCTTATTAGAAGACCTACAAAGTCAGAGACTAATTAAGGTATTTTTCCATCAGTACTTCAGTTGTTGCCTACCTCTACGGTAGTTTCTTAGGATTACTATATCGTATTTCGAATGAACAAAAGAGTCATCACATGTTCAGTTATTATTTCTTCAAACCTTTCTAAAATACTTAATAACTTTACACATTACTATTACATATTGCAGAACAGAGATGAAGCAGTGATAGAGAGAGCAGCTCAATTTAACACAGAAGTTTCTTAAACATTTGCTGTAATTAATACAAACAGGTACTATACAGCTGCATTTGTCTTGCCCATAGACTTTCAAAGTTCAGCTGAATTGGGTTCCTAATAAGATAATACAACATATTCTGACATGATGATGTGCAGGAAATATCATGGGTACTGTCTTCCTAACTCATTTTTGTGTCTTGCTTCTTTTGCTTTTGTATGCACAAAAGAACTGGAGTGCTTTTACCAAGACATGCAGACATCCTCTGATTCCAACTGAATGTACATATTGGTGAAGCAAATGTATGAATTTTTAATTGACATGGACACCAATACTCAGGTATTTCCATTTTGAATTCCTTATGAAAGAGAATCTGAATGTCAACATTTTTGGGAGCCATGCACTGCTATTAAACTTCTGTTTCAGTATCTACAACAGCTACTTTTTAAAGAAACCTCTCTATTGAGGTACCTGTAGGATGTGTTTAAACACATAGCTGCCTTCTTCTGTCAGAAACGGTCCCAGTTAATTTAAAGTATGCTTTATATATTTCTCACCCTATTATTGAAGAGCACTTCAGAGCACAACCACTGAAGACTATGTCTATTCAGGTGTAAGAGAAAAAAGGTTTCACGGAATCTGTGCTAGAAAAGAACATTTTAAATTCTGATACTATCAAACTGTAACAACTATTCAGCTTCATCTAATTAAAACTATAAAAAGAACAGAAACCCAGCAGAACAAAAAAAAGATAAGCAGAAATTTGTCTCAGTTAAAAGGATGTATTTCAGGGTCTTATCTATCACATTACTACTACTGAATATGCTTAAATATTCTCCAGCACACTCACCTCTTTTTGACGGTACTTAATTGCCAGTTTCAATCTTGCAAGATCATTACCACTTTGTTCTTCTATCAAGCTATTATCATCTCTGTAATTAAGAATAATTTCCAATTCCCTGGAACTCCGCGTCTGATCCAGGAGGTCTTTTGCAAATTGCTTGCACTGCCGTGACAGTTCCTCATACTCTGACTTAAACTCATTTTCAACTTTGCTCAGTTCCTGCAGCTCCCAGCTCAGTTGAAAAGCTGTAAGGAAAGGATCCTCACTGGACAAAGCAATCAATGATGGGCTTGCCAGAGCCTTGTAGATATTGAGTCTGGACCGAGAGTGGCGGAGGCTGTCCACATCTGAGCTTGAGACACATTCGACACAGTTACAGCGTACCTCATGTGGCCTGGGCACAGACACCCCTTTCTGCACAAGGAGCTTTATGATTTCGTAATTGTTGGTGTGGGCAGCCAGAATAATAGGTGTGATATCCGGCGTAAATTCTGAAAACTGCTTGTCCAGAAGCACTGGTGGCACCTGTGAAAGAAGGCAAAAACCCTTACAGGCCTCCTCATTGAACATGAGTTACAGAAAATTAAGCTACAATTGCTTTACCAGGTAATACACTTACTGATGGATCTTTATTTCTGGCCAGAGTTGAAGGAAACACTTAACACATAACAATTCAATTAGCTAAGATAGCATCTTTCCAGGTAATAAATTGCTATAAACAGGGTGTGATTTTTCACAGAACCTGTTTATATGTAAACAACCCAGGGGCAACGATTCATTAGAGCAGATTACTACATAAACAAGGACAAGTTAGATACAAATGCTTCTCTCCCTGGTCCCTTGAAGTCAGCAAGATGGAAATGTTTTCTTATCTCTCACTGTTTTATCTCAGTTTTATAGGGAAGAAAGAATCTTGGGGGCATAACTGTGAATCTCTGAAAGAAACAATGACCAGGACACAGGCAAGTCAGATTTAGAAAATAAAACAGTCAAGTAAATGAGAAGAAAATATGTCTTTTCTTAAAGACAACGTTGAATATAAAACTGTGTGGAGAAACAAAGATACTTGCTGTAAAGATCTTAATGTCTTAAGGGTCAGTTCTACATTTACCTGCACTAAGAAAAATTCTGTTTTATAGGAAAACAGGGGAGCTGGTAGAAAAAAGGTCCTCAGAAACCATTTTTAAAGCCTCTTTTGATGTGCATTTCTGTATTGTCAGTCTTCTTTATCAGAAGACTGTAAGGGTTTTAATTTTAAGCTTATTTCTTTATTTTGCACTACCAGGCTCTAAGGTCAAGGTCAAGACAATGCACTCAATTAGTATGATTAAGAATATTAGGGTAATTAGCCAATGTCAATCAGAAAAAAATAGTATTGGTATCATCACTTACAGACTGACTTTGGTCCACAGCTCAATAACCAAGTACAAAACTCAATCCACAGAGCACCACAGAGAGGTGCTCTAGGTGATGCTCTTTGAGGAGGAACTAAAAAAGGGAAACATTTGACTCAAAATTATCTGAAGGCTAGGGAAATAGACAGCCACGGCAGGGAGGAAAAAATGTTTGATGCAAGTCTCATGACAGCACAATGGCCTCCTTGCCAGGTGGAAAAAACACAAGTGGAGTGGGAGTGGTGAAATGGGGGTGGAAAGTCAAGACTGGAGATCTGGCATTCAGGACTGTAATCACACATCCCTAGGGAAGCAAAACCTGCCTGGCCATAGCGTACTGCTGATCTTGAGTAGCTGTGCTGGATTCTGAGAAGACATGTGGAGTCAAGAGGCAGAAATCCCTTTTCTCCCCTTCCATGCACTCAGACATGTGCTTGGCTTGGCACTGAATCAGGCTGGCACTGAGTCTGTTTTAGCACAGGACTGTGGGATGACTGAGGCAGCACACCCACCCTCATGATCCCATGCAGAGGGTGCAGCGACCTTCACAGATGGATGTTCGCAACCAGTGGTTCTGAGCCAAGCAGCTCCTGTGCAACTTCACTTCTGCTTTCTTTATTCTGAGGTACAAACAAAATAGTGTAGTGTGTGCAGACATACAGAGAAACATGGGTTAAATACTACTCAAGAGGTAAGGAACCCAGCTGAGAATATACTGAAGGTACATATGGATGGAGGGAACACTTGGGTACAAGAACAAACAGAAGGTCTGTGTGCTGTGCCTGATCTCAGGCCAAAACCCGCAACTCTGGACATATGCCGTCCCAGAGCACTCTGGCTCTGCCCACGCTGCTCTGTCAGGTTTATTCCAGGCTACCTCTGGGACATCTCACATCTCCTGGCTGGACGCTGCACGGAGCTTACCTGGGGATGCCCAGGTGCCCAGATCACATCATTATTCCTGTCCAGTGTGAACTGGTGCTTGAAATCCATGTATGTTTTCTCTCCTGTCTTGAGTGTCAGTGGGGAAAGTGAGACCTCTTTCCAACCCCAGTTCTTACAGGTTATTGCAGTCTCAGATTTGTCTTCTCTTTTACTTACATATTATATAGGGAAAAAGAGAACACTGCTTGCTCACACAGAGAACACACTTTTCCTGCTCTCTAAATTGCAACTGTGGCCAGTGCTTTTGAGACTAGAAGGAGATGAAAATGGTAGTAGAGATTCAAACTTGCATTAGTAGAAATGAGATTTTGGGCTATCATAGAACTGAAGAAGGTTTACTGAGAGGCATCTGTTGTGATCTGACAGTGTCTGCTACAAGCAGTGAGACCCCCTCGGCCTCAGGTTCAGGGTACCAGGGAGCAAAGGAGAGCTGCAGGGGCAGAAAAATCAAGGTCAGAAAGCTGTAACTTCAAACTCACTGCTCACTGACTGCTCAGAGTACAACTCTGTCACTTCATATGTCTCTGGTTCAGTACTTTCTGACAGTACTAAAGTAACATTTGCTTCAAGCCCTGCCAGAACTGAAGGCTATCTTAAACCTATCATCAGCTGCAAGCTCTGAAAAATTAAGACACAGCTTCAAACAACATGGCATTTCAATGACTGACTTGTACATGGGGTCCATTTCCTTACAAGCTGCTTGGTTTTTCTCATAGCTTATCAAAACCTTTCATCTCAAGCTAACTCAGATACAAGGCTAATGCACACATTTTGGAATTCATAGCACCAGAATTTATCCAAATATAGAAGTGTTTATTAAATCTTTTCAGCCTTAACTTACAGAAGCATTTAAAGGGCAAACCCTAAGACTTCAACTTTAATTACATCATGAGTTTAACCCCTGATCCTTTACATCCTATTTTAAGATTCTGTACTAATTTAAATGAGAGAGAGAATATCAAAGTAATAAGGTCAAATTATTCCCTCATCTGAAGCAAAATGGACTACTTATCTTTCAAGTACTGAGTGCTCTCATGGCATTCAGAAAATTTCAACATTAAACTGTTGACCCAGAGTACTTGCTCTTAAGTTATCAGACTTACAATGAATTTTACTTTAAAACTACTAAAAATAATTATCTTCAAAAATAACCTAACCAAATAAACCACACACACTGATGCACATTCTGAAGCTTTGACAGAACACATGAGTTTTCCCTAAATCCTGAAGGATGGAGAGCTGCTACATCTTACAGTCACTGACTGTGACTGTGACTTCCCAAGGCTCAGCAGTAGTACAACTATACTGTAGATTTTGGAGTTAGTCTGCTAAGTTTGAGGGTGCTTAAACTTGGCAAGGTCAAATAATTTTTGCCTTATATTTTGTTGAAGAATTTCTACTTCAACACTATTTACAGGGCTGAAAAAAGACGCTTCGTAACTATGTATATTTGTTATGAATGTCTATGTGATCAGTACACAAAGAGAAAACAAAACAGAAAATAAAAGGTAGATCAAAGTCTGAACACTTCGGTGCTCAAGGGCACAAGATTTTTTGTCACATTTCTTTTCTCTGCACTCACTGTTAAGTGGGAATGAGTCAGTCTGGCTTGGATATTTAACAATCCTTTTAGATACCAAGAGGAATGGTCCTCTTCAATGTGCTTACATTCCCTGTATGGTCTGTGTGAAGAGAAGCTCCTTTGCTATGAAGGGAAATCTAAGTTAAAATAATGCCAGTTAGGTCTGAGAGGTTTTCCTGTCTCCGTGACATCAAAGGAGAGACCAATTGGTGATGATCTCTTAGACATCCAGAAAACAGAAAAATGCAACAGTCAGTTTGGAAAAGGAAGAACGCACACCCCACGTCTGTCCTTTTCTCCATCTATATTTCTCATAATAGCTCTCATTACTGCAATATCTCAAGAGAGAGACTGAAAACTGCAGAGTCCATTTACTTGCTGTTTAAGTGCAAGAGCTCAGAATTTATGGAAATCTCTTTCCTTGGGCAAACAGATAGCTTTCCTGGCTCTTGTCCTTGTTCATTTATTTGCAATTATTTTGTCTTTTGTTTGTAAAGGAAAGCAAATAACATATGGTTTTGGGCAGTTAGGGGAATAAATTTCTGAGTCATGTCCATCATGACAGCATGATTGGAGGAAAAACCTAAAGCAAAGGTAAAAAGAGAATATATGACAGATGACTACATACATCATGCAGTACCAGGTTATATAAGGAAATTAATATTATAAAAAAGTATCATCAAAGTTTCAGCTGCTTTATCACTATTTCTCTATAACTGTCATCAGTCAAACACCTTGAAAATGCTTAACTCTACATTTCTGTACAGCCAACAGCAAATGAGTTACCCCTATGCATACACAGTTGCATGCTTTCCATTCTGGCTTTTTGACTTCTTCTCTGCTTTGGTTTGCTGTTATTGAATCATTATTGTATCACCTGAAATACATCCTGATTAAGACAATGGAAGTAGTTTCCCTGGGGAGGGTTCAAATATTCCTCCTACCACAACTCCTTTACTGTGGACTAAGTCACCAATAAACATCCAGATATATTCAATAACTTAGAGATACCATGTCAAGATAACTTGAAATCAGTTATCACAGCACTGGAGGGGTCCTGAGAGGCACGTTGAAACTACCCTCACAAGACCACACAAACAACAGGACTGCAGTGGTGGCTCCTGATTGTCTGAAAGTGCTTTTCCCCATCCCAGTGTGCTCACTGTGCATTGTACAGCTGGCATGCTGTGTGGCCATCAAGTGGCTGGAAGTGGCCAAGCTGAGCTCAGGTACAGCATCATTTCTGAGCAGTGTGTGTGACACTAGCCATGAAACACCCATCTGGAACACTGTCATAGATAATATTCTACCTCCCTGTCTACTTTTTTCTTTTTTGTAGGAAACAGATGTTTTTACAAAATCAATGTAGGAAACAGACATGTAACAGATGTAGACAACAGATGTATCCAGGGGTCTTAGGCACTACAAGCTGGCTAATAACAGTCTGAGGACTAAACGTAAATGTTTTAGTAATATTGTAACTTCTTAAGAATGCATACTTCCATAAGATTTAATTACACATTCCGTCCTTTAACATTTTCATACCCGCATTTTACCTCAGTGCTGGCAAAGTATTTAATACTTGTCTTCCAGATTTCTTTTCTCTGGAGCCTAATGTAATTCCAGTTATGAATTAAAACCAGGTAGGTATAGCAAAAAATAGCAATTTAAAATAATATCTTTTTTGTGGAAATTTTTAAACTAAATATTCCAGATTGTTTTTATTTACATTGAAAAGTTCCTTTATTCCAGTATTTTCCTATAATCTAAAAATAAGAAGGGCCAATCCTGCCTTTTTTGCAGATTAAATTATTGTGACTGTACTATATGGTTATGACAATTCTAAATATGAATTTTACATGTCCCTAATATCTTCTTGTGAAAATACTGTATTTCATGTCATTCAAGAAAGATGTCGAACAGAGAGCAGCATTGACAGGCAACCCAAGATATATATCTGATTTTATACAGCTGAAATCGGGTAAGGTAAACACTCCCCTTAGCACTGAGCTCAACATAATTTATTCTTCAGACATAAGCCACGCACTAACTAGCTCAAAACTTGATTATTGTGCTGTCATGCTGGTACTGACCCACAGGTAACCATGGCTTGTGTCTCCTAACCTGCACTGCTGGGATACGAGACAGGTATTTTTCAAAAGTACTGCATTCATAATTTTGACCAGCTCCCCAGGATGTGTGAAAAGAGGGTATGAGCAGTTAATGACAAATGTATTACCTTAGGAGCTTGCTTTTAGTCTGTCTCCTGCTGGTAAGAGGAGGAAAGGTGACATTTTTGCCTCTGTGTAACCCCTTCTCAATGTACATCACATGTCATTATGTATTTCCAAGGCTCAGGCCTAAATGCCCTCATTTGGTGGTAATATGAATCACTGTTAGCAAAGGATATCTTCCCCCCACTTAGAATAGTGTTTTATGTGACACCATGTCATTTTTCTTTTGTTGAAAATTTCCTTCCTAGCTTTGCTGAGACATGACTGGAACAGGGATGTTTGTAGTAGTACAAAATCCCTGTCTCATTTAAGGAGGCTTCAGTGCTTGCCTTTTTATGAGTCTGTGAATTTTGAAAAGTTAAATTTACAAGTTTGAGTTATTTTCATCCCGTGTTTTTCAAGCACAAGCTGAGTTTTCAAACCTTGGATGTGGGTTGTTTTTTTTTTTTTTTTTAAGTCAGCTACACTTAACCTACTCTAAGATATGAACTTTCTAATGCTTGTTCATGCTCATCTTATTACAGCTGAACCAATTTGTGTGTCACAGAAGTCACAGCATGGACTGATCACTTCCAGTCTCCATGACAGCCACATTGCACAAAAAGCATTAATGTAACACATTAAGGAAAAGAATTTGACCAATCTGTTCCTGAAGCTCTGCAGTGGTGGGTGGATATGTCACACCGTTTCCTCACAATGTTTCTGATACTTCATATGCTTTACCTTTCTGCAGTTTAAGCCCATAAATTCTTGTTTAATGAAATGTAAATACAGAGAATACTTTATTTCTTTGTTTAGCTTCTGTTTTCTCATTTTCCATTCAGAATTTCCTTATGGAGGTTGGAAGGTCCCTTCCAGCTCAGGCCATTCCTTGATTCTACAATTCTATGATCTGTACTCATTCTGATGTGACCACATGCAATATTGACTTTTGAACAGTAATATGGCATTGCCCAGTCTTTTTATGTTAGTCTTGTTTTAATATTCCCTTCAGAACTGTTATCTCAATTATTTTCAATTCCAATACATACTTGGTTGATTATTTCTGCTCTGCTTAGAACCTTACATTTTTTCTTTCTGAATTCTTTTATTTTTTACAGAAGTAATTTCTTTCTTGTCAAAACCTGAATCCTAATTGTGACCTGCAACAGTCTTGAGATCTCCCCACATTGTCTGTTGCCTACGGAATTCACACGCCCTCTATTTCATCTAAAATGTCATGATTAATTGCACTGATAGGAACAGACCCCTGCAGGACTGCTCATGTCATGCCTCTGTTGAATTCATACATCCTGTTTCCCCAAGTACTGTTGGCAACTACTTTGAGTGTGGTTTTCTTACAACTATTTTGAGTGACAGTTTATGGAATCTTACAAATCTCAAGCTATATGATCTGCACTGCTTTTCCCCAACATACAGAGCTTGCTATCTGGTGATGAATTATAATTATATTGTTATGACAAGATTTGTTCCTGACAAATCTTGGTAGACTGCTATTCATGTCTATATTTTCTTCTGGGTGCTTACAAGCAGAATGTTTGACTATTTTCTTCAGGATAGTCCCTGCTGTAAAAAAACTATATATTTCTTTTATTTGAAAAAAGAGAATATGGAATGGAAAGGAAATGCTGTAAAATTAATTAATAACAGTTTCCAGACAGAAGCAGATAAAAAGATACTGGATTGATAGGTTTAGGACACAAATTTGTGGGGTGGGACTGACGTCAAAGGACTTCAGTGCTTTATTTCTCTCTCTCTCTTTTTTTTTTTTTTTAATTTCTCCTCTCTGTATCTCTGAAAGAACTCTGATCAAAAATATTGGCTGTACACAAAACTGCTCATTTCCAATTAATGTTTTCCTGTGAGCATTATGAGTGAATGGATGTGCTGTTTCATCAGTCAGTATCAGTAGCTTGAGCAAGGGTGGAAAATTGCTTAAAAGTAGACACTCAATTGTGTTTTCAGCTATGGAACTTACACTTGCTCTCTCACCACATATCATTTTTAAACATGTAAAGGAATGTTTCTAGAAGGAGGTCTGGGCATTGCTTGACTGCTCATAATGAGGAGTGACAAGTAAAAGCTGTTTTCACTCAAGGGACAGTGGAAGAAGAAAAGTAAAATGGTTTGGAAAAACATGAGAGCTGAGAAAGAAGGAAGACCTTATTATTGAAAGGATTAAAGGAGAACTTGGATTATTTATTTCCATCATGATAAAGCCCATATATACCTCTCTCAGAGTTAAAGATGAAATAATTTTAATGAAGCTTAGGTCTGATATTCCATTTCCTGAGAAAATGTGTCTCTGGTCTGATTAAAAAAATGTAGAAAAGCTCTTGCTTTCCCCTGTTTATTTTTCTTGTCCCAAAATGGCTCCAATAGTCAGTGATAGAGGTGGAAACAAATTGGCTTTCTTTGACCATGAGGTTTTCAGAGAAATGTCTTTTCAGAAATGTCTTTTCAGAATTCTTAGAATCTAAGCAGGACCTTTTGGCTACAGAATTACAAAGATGGTTTCTGAAAAGGAGCTTTTGCAGAAAAGACAATAACAGATTGGTGGTCCCTTGGTATCAACAAACTATTTAGGAGATACAAGTGTCTCAGAGGGTGGGAATTAGCTAAACTTCTTTGCAGCTGATTGCAATTATTTAATATTGCAAAGTAATTTGCAATATCTTCATGGCTGGGAAGTAAATTTCATGTTTAAGAAAATTAAAAGGGTTATACTCACAAAGAACAAAGTGAGAAACAGGCAAATTTGCGAAACACAGAGAAATGTTTTCTCTATTTTAAAAATATTAAGAAAAAGGAATACAAAATATTATGGCAGGGACAAAGAAACATCCCCTGTATCTTCAGGGAATGTAGAGGAATTTCACAGTAAGCTGTTTCATAATTCCCAGCGTGTTATTCAGTGGTTTGTTATTTAGCAGCAACTCTACAATTTGAACCAGATTGTAAATTTCCTGTATTTCACAGAAAATTTTTTTCCAAAGTAAACAGAGGAGACTAAGGCTCACACCAACTATGCTAGGATATGTTGGGAATGAAAGATGTATTTGAGAAGCAAAGGTTGAAAACTGAATTTTATTACAGGTTGATGATATTCTCAGCTGGGTTCAATTCCTTAACAGCAGACACTTTAAGATCTGCCTTGCATACAACAGTCAATAGAACAATCCTCCTGCTTATGAGGTTTTGGAAACATGTAAGTAAACAGGAGAAGATTTCTGGAAAGAAAAGCATTCCCTTTGAATTTCCACTGCAAAGAGATCAAAAGAGAAATGGGAGGTATGTGCATTATTATAGTCTGCCCAACACAGTGAAAGACCAGGGGCAGAAGAATAGCTAGTTAGATGTATTTAAGGGTATATTGACAGAACGAAGCCTTTGAAACTGAGCCAAGGGGGATGGATTGGTTCAAACTTTTAAATATTCCTTGTTTCAAGTTAGTCTTATCTTAGTACTGTATTTATCTTGAGTTTACCAATTGATTGGATCTCGATCTTTACAGATCTTACACACATGGTGCATCCACGCATAAAGAGGTTTTCCTAATGTAGTTTAGGATACGGAAACTTTGTTCTTTGAGTGTATGTAAGTATATTTTTACTAAATTCAGGGCATGGTAGTAAGCAGAGACTTAATAAACAAAGGTCTAAATGAGCAAGGAGAAGGGAAGAGAAATTTAATCTTATCAGCCAGAAAGCAAGTTGGTAGCAAATCAGCAAATCAAAGACCCTTCTGCATTTTCTGCAAATATTCAGTTGTATCTCAACAGTATACAATATGAAATGTTACGCTTTGAGGGTAGATATTTCAGGCTTTTTTGTGGGTTTTTTTTTTTGCTTGTATTTTTTTCCCTGCCAGAAGGGGAACAAGTGACAAACCTGCAAATTTAGATAATATTTTATTACCAACCCTCAGTAGTGTTTAAGTAGCTGAGTTGAAAGGGGAGCTCATTTTGCCTCCTGCCAATCTGGGGTGAAGATGTGGAAGACATGGATCCTGGTACAGGCACAAAGTACAATTAAAACACTTCTGTCAGCACAGCATGTGACATACATATCCTCTATCCAGAAAACAGCTGGTAAACTGACAAGCTAAATTGGTAGTCTCCCAAGACAAGTAAGCCCCTGATACAACATTAATGGGCTTTGTCAGTCAGTCCATTGTGACTTTTGAATTTGTTGAATTGCTCCAGCTGGATGTTAACATGAAGGAATATTAGAAATACTAAATTCCTCTAAGTTTCCCAAAAGAGATGGACGTTTGAGACCTGAAAAAAAATCTGGAGTGTGAGTGCAGCTATGTTACTAGACACCAGACAATTCATATAAAAACAGGATACTATGAGTGAATCAACCTCTTCAAAAGCTTTGATGAATGCTCATAACATCAAAATGAGGAAATTTAATCATTATGCATATAGCTATGTGGAAATCTGATTTCATAAATTTCACTGCCCACAGAGAAATTTGACAATGGATTCTCTGTGACATGAGAAAAGATAACGATGGGGTGTGGAAGGACATATATGAACAAGATTCTTGACAGTGGTGTGTATCTGTTTTTTAAATTGTCCTTGGGTTTTCCCATGGCTGAAGGTTTGATTTCTTTACTTTCTAGATTATTATGTACGATTGCATGTTTGACTCTCAAAGACTAATGCTCACTTAGAAAAAGTCTGACAAATTCTACTCTTGCATAGAGCTCATTTAAGAAGTATCTCCACAGGCAAGTTCAAGGCAACTGCATTTGAGCACAGTGGCTCCTCAAAGACAGAACTCCAGAATGGTGACTCTGAAAACACTTTTCAGTGGACCACTGTTCAGCATTGCATTGCCTGGAGGTTTGTGTCCATCAGAAACTGCTGTGCCTTGGGTTTCTTTCAACAGTAGGTGGTCATGTTCCTAAAATCTTTCCTGCGTTTCTGCACTGGGCACTGTCAGAAAGGATATGGTGTAGAAGAACATACAGGAGGATATTTATCTTCAGATTTAAACACCTAATTATAGCTCTACATCTGAATTATGTTTTTAAGCTCCTATTATACCCAGGAAAATCTAGGGTTCATCTCAGTTGCCCACAGGATCTGTGACATAACTGCAGAGCCACAGCAAATGTCTCACAGATATTCTAAGATGCTTCATATTTCACTTACCCACCACATGTGAGCAACTGAGCTGGGCCCCTGGTTGATGGAGTGAGTGGAACCCAGAGAAGCCTTTTTCTTAGCTCACAGTAGACACTTGTATTTGGCCAGCAAACTTTCCCACTCATCACTGACCTTACTGGGAGTCCAGCTATCTGGCTTATATGTGAGCAGTAAATGTACTGATTCAAACAGCATTTTACTGCTTAAGATGCTCTACAGAATGAGAGAGATCTACACAGACATGACATGAGACCTGCCCGAGGGTTTCCCTCCTTTGCAGTGCAGGCAGGGGACAGGGAGAACACATCTCTGCACAGACTCTGAGCTCCACTGCCACCTTGTCTTCAGCTTCAGGCATCTGAATAGGGGGCTGTTTGCACTCCCTGACATACATATACATCTGTATACATATATTTATATATACCATATATTTATACAGAGCACAGATCTCAAACTGCTGTATCAAAGGCCAAAACATTAATTGTTCCCTAAGAGGTTGCCCTAAGCAAGAAGAAAAGACAAGAAAAGATACTGGTCTGTTTAAATTGCTCCTTTAATGCTCATAAATTTGTTAACTTCCTAAGTTAAATTGCACCACCAAATGTTCAAATAATTGTCAATGGGGATTTCTAGGCCTTAGAAGACACGACTACTTCAGTCAAAAAAGGTTCTGTTTGTTGAACTCCTTGGTCTTAACAAATTTATACTACTGGTCTCAGAGCTGATTCTCAACCTGTTTTCAGGCACTGAAAGACTGCTAAAATCTTTAGATGAAACATCTCTGCTGTTGATGAGTTCTCAGGAAGTGAAGGCAGGAAGGTTTGGCAAAAAGGATGCCAGGCATGGAGGCTTGTGAAGATGACAGTACAGGACCACTGACTGTAGAAGGCAGAAATTTTGGACATTTTCTTTTTTAATTTGTATGTTGTCTCTATCCTGATTGTAAGTTTGCGTGAAAAGAGGGGCTCAAAAAACATAAAAAGAAGGGAAAAGAAATCAGCACAGAAAATGTGGCTTCTTGAGAAATCTGACTTTTCTACAGACCTTATTTTTTAATTAACTTTCTAAAGATTTTGAGTTTGTCGGGTCTTTTTCTGAAGGGTTTTACTTTTTCTAGGCTTTCAAATATTTTTATAATCTGCACTCATCTCCTCATGGTAAGAAAGTTCTTTCACTTCTAGTATGAGCTCCAAACAAGAAATATGTAAATGCCAGCAAATAATGACAGAAAAGTACTTAATCTTTCTGAATCTGTAACACTTCAAGTTTAGGTGGAAGTTTGGTTCACCAGTCATTTTTAAAATAAATCTGTATTTGTCATCACCAAAATTTTCTGGATTTCTGCGAACAGCTAAACCAGAGGATTAGATTCATAGCTGAACTTCCTCAATAACACTGCCTTCCAGGAATCTATCTACAAGAGTCCTACTAGTCAGAATTTTTCTTTATGCTGCCAATAAAAAATAGCTCATCCTTTTGTACAGGTCAAGAAACTGTCATGTTTCCCTGTATTCTGGCATTTGTCTTTTGCTACTGCTTCAGCCTTGGAATATTGTGATTTAGCATTTGTTACAAGGTGATGGGTGCATATTGTAGAACACATTGCCTACCTCAATATTGAAATTGCTAGCAGCTCTGTTTGATGGCACAGGCATACCAGCTTCTGGAGTATTTCTTTAGTAATTGTCACAGGTTTTTCTACTCATCCACCCACCTTAGCTCTGATGCATATAAACACAGACAGTTTAGGTTTCTTGCCAAGACATAATGACATTTATGTGCAGCTTTTGTTGAACTTGAAAACAGCCAGCAACCCTCTAAAAATCCAAGAACAATGCTTCTGTAAATTATTATCTCCAGCTCATATGCAGTTAGTCAGCTCCATCTTTATACTGCACCTGTGCTGCATGTTGTTTTCTCATGCTCAAATGGTTATCTGAAAGACTGAATATGTGGATAGGCTACTATACTTATTTCATCCATAAAATGAAATATCCCCTACACAGCCTCTCCCATTCATCTGTCTATCAATATTTCAGAAAATTCTGACTAATCAGATACCACTGGGGAAAAAATACTCAGCTACCCACTCAGGCAGCTAGCAGTGGGAAGAAGCAACTTTTTTTTGCCCTCATGTTCCACTTCAAGAATGTACTTCAAGCCCGACAAAGCATCTCTGCAATGCCTCCTCCATACTCATTACTAACTAGACTGTCATTAATCAGAACGTTCAAAAAAGACATTTAGTTCATAAACTTCTGTGGGAGACATTTTCAAAACAAAAATGATGCTTGAATCTCAGCAGACAAAGAATATCTCACAAGAGATTCTGATTGGTATTTTGCAAAGTTACTGGAGAAAGAGGTTTAGATTACAAAACTACCAGGCATCATGTGGTGCTTGTAAAATCTTTCCTTCTGTCACCTCTTGATCAACATAACTCTCAGTTCAGTAACTATGGGGAAAATTTGAAAGAGCATCAAAAAATATCAGGTTTAACATTTATGTAAAGTCCATTGCAGGCATGCTGGGCCTACAACAGGTACACATTCTCTGATCTTCTCCATGATGGCCCACTGTTACCAGAAGGAAGTATAACCCTGACACGGAAGCTTTCCCACATACTCCTTTGGGCTGTGTGGCAATGCAGGACTGGGAAAATTATATGCCATGAGGCTTGGAAAGAAAAGAATGGGCCACAGCTGCCTAAATGCTCTGCACACAATAAGGGAAACTGAAACTGAAGGTGGGTTACAAGTACAGCTCTAAAGAAGAGCACTGGCTTCATCTCATGACACTGGCACTCATCAAAGGGCAATTTCAAGAAGTCCAAAGATACAAAGAGACATGGAAAGAACAGAGTGGGTGATGTGGCTGCATGTAGGGAATGTCCTAGGAGATAGGAGCTCTGTCCGAAGAGCAGCATCTATGCTGTCAGTATTTCAGGAATGGAAAATGACTCTTCAGGCTCTGTGATACTTTCATGCTGTTTCTTGACTTTTCAATTTTAGACTTTTTATCTGTTTCTGGGAATGCTGCCAGACTGAAGGCACTTTGCCTCCAAACCTTGTTGTCCATATCCCTTCCCAGATAGCTTAGGTGAATACCTGAACATCCACAGAGAAGTCTGTTCCACTGGCCTAGAAACTACACTGTACAACATCTTCAACACTTCCTCACACAGGACCATTCACTCATCCTGGCTGTTCTCTCACAGTCTTCTATTGTCTCCAAAACTGCATAGCAACACTGATTTTAAAAAAATCAGATGTTGAGACACCTTTTGGCATAAGATCAGTCACTGTTTTTTCTGATGAAAATTGCATCAGTAGATTCAAGTGTGAGACAACCTGTATTGTTGTCCTCTTCTACCTTCCCACACTCCAAATAATTATCAATCAGTTACATGCATCATGATTTATAAAATATAACTTTAGCCTTTGACAGTAAAACAATACCCTTTCTCTCCCTACCTCCCAAAAAGTCCCATGATGGCAAGCTTTCCTACCAACCACTTGATAACTCCTCCTGTCCAGGAGCTCACAATGGCTGCTAGCACACTGAACAGCACAAAAATACCAGAGCATTCCTGAATTCACATCTGGTTTGCAAAATGTCAGAGCTGTCATCTTCTTACACATGACTTCTCACTTCACCCATCTTTTCCAGATGCTGTTCCTTGTAACAGCACAAACCCACAGCTTGCTGTGGTTACCCCCTGCCACAAAACTTCCATCTCCTTTCTTTCAGTTCTTTCCCTACAGATAAAGGCTAGAACATACTATACCTAAAGTCTACCATGACCAGGGAGAATACTAAAGAGGCCTCTACATATTGATGAGGAAGGGTTGCTCACAGTCTGTCTGAAGAGAAAATGGTAATCTAAATGCTGAACCTTTCAGTCCTTTAGAAATGTCTCTATATTTAAAGTTTCAGAGATTTGGGGTTTGTCTCTTCTAATAAATATTTTTTCCCAAATATTTAGACAACATCTTGAACTCACCCTTTCTTGGGTCTCTGAGAAATTGCCAGGAAAATCAATGAAACCAAACAAAAAAAATGTAGTATATGCCATGGTCTTGCATTTTTAGAGGCCAACACATTGACAAGCTGAAGCCTGGCTTTCTGGTTTGACTTTGGCAGAGTAAGCAGAGGTAGGGCTTTTTGCATAAAGTAATTTATGATGTGACTTTACTGCTTGTCCTGGGAGAGCAAAAGGTCTCTGAGTGTTGCAGCATGTGGATATAGTTTATTTTCAACTTCCTACTTCCAGCACTATGCCAGCAATTTCTACTTTTGTCTGCATGTGAGCCAGGCACATATCACAGTGATCACATCCCTCCCTGTCCCAAAGTTCTCATTCCTCTAGCAATTCCCTTGTATTGCAAATGACAGTCTGGCATTAGCTCAGTATTTTTTTCACATATCTGCAGAAATCTATCCCTAGAGTGTCCACCCATTAAAAATACCCTCAAGTATCACAAGACTGACATATAATAGTGAGCAGAAGGCATAAAATCACTGCCATGTGCTTTTTTTTTTTTGCTAGTCAGGCAATGCTGTAAACATTGCAGTCAGGTTTCCAAGCCCTAAAGCAAGTCTGTCAGCTAATACAATGCTACATGGATTCAAGTCTAGTAACTGAGATTTCAGCTTCACTTATGTGATTTGCAGAATCCTTAGAAGGCAGCTACACCTCTGCTTCAGTCTTCCCTGAATATACATGAATATTTAGATGGTCAACCACCCAGCTAATGATCAATGCCTGGGTTCCTTAAGCACTAGAGCACACTATGATTTAGATAAAGATATCAATTTTTTTAATGTTGCCTAACCCCCAGCCCATCTGTGGATGCTGCATGCAATTTAACAAGACAAAACAGTTTTCTGCAGATACTAAATTTAAAAGAACAACTTTTTTCACCCCTCTTAATTTGGCATTCAGCTATCCATCAGGGTAAGCAACAAGTGACTTGGCAGATAATTCAGGACATATGGCTGTGAAGAATGGCAATTTAAAAGTACTTGGACAAGTTTCCTCAACTCATTCACGTTAATTTGTCCTATTCTCTTTTACTTGTGCTCTAGCAGCTGGTACAGCTAAAAAAAGTATAGAAAATATAATGAATATAATGCAAGTGACAAAAAAAAACCCTTTTCCTGAGTTGGATTAATGTGTAGTGTAAAAACCTCATTCAAAAGCTGAGAAACAGAAGGAGGTCAAAGACAATTCAGAACTGTTAAACCTACATGCCTCATCTGTAGTCACCAGGTGGCACCAGATGTATCCATATCTTGATAATTAGGTTAAAACCATTGCAACCTACATGGTCTTTGAAATGCTGAGCACATCACGTATGGCTGTTAGGTAGAGCCCTGAAGCTGAATGATCAGTAGACTAGAGTTTAGATCTAATTTAGCAAGATCTGAACATTATTTTATAGCCTGTGGTTTGCAGGGGGTGGAGAGTGTGTGTTTGTTTGTTTTATTGGGGTTTTATGTTATTGGGGTGGTTTTTTTGTTTGTTTTGTTTTGGTGGGGTTTGTTTGTTTGGTTTTTCTTTTTTTTTTTTTTTTTTTTTTTTTTTGTTTCTTTTAGGAGAAAATGTAAATTAAGATTCAGTGGCATCTCCTAGTTTGGAGATGTTGGTTATAAAACTTTTCCAAAAAAATGCAAAAATGGATTACTTCAACTATATGCATTGATTTTTGGTCAGAATTAACACATTGTTACATTTGTCCCCTTTTCTTTTGCAACACTTAAAACGTTTAAGGAATTAAATGTGGAGGATAACCAGTTCTTTTAAAAGAAACATTTCAGCAGTCCTGAAGAATTGTAGCTTTCTGTTAATGTAAGAGGACATTTTCTTCTAGCTTTCTGACATTGACAATGAGAACGTGAATTACAAAAGAAATTCTATGCTTAAAAATTATTTCATTTTACAGATATAGCTACATTATTGTATGAGGTGAAGCTGAAATTAGCTATGCATCATACATAGGATATTATCTCATGAATATAAAAAAATAGTGAGAGCTAATTCATTTACTTGTGAATCATACCAGTTTTTTTCCAGAATTTCAATGTTCATAAATTTTACCACTAATTAAGTATTTGGGAAACTGTTTCTTGTGCTTAGAAGACTTTAGCAAGGTGTTTTTCTTTTTATTATTATCTGTCTTCTGTAGAAATAAAACTTTTCATCAGGGACCAAACAAACAAACAAACGAAAAAAACCAAAAAACAACAACAACAACACAAAAAAAACCCAAACAAACAAACAAACAAAACCAAACAAAAAACCAAAAAAACCACAACAACCAAAAAAAAAAAACAACAAAACACCCCCAAAAAATGGTGAAATCTTGACCTCACTGAATCAATGGCAAAACTCCCACTAACTTCAAGGGGCCAGGATTTTATCACATATGACCAGATTTATACAAAGAAGGAAAACAAAACAGCCAAAGATACCATGTTATTAAAAGCACAGAGCCCGAAAATGAATCACTGTCTAAACAATATGTAAAATATTTACAAATACCAGTAATCAAAAAAGTAACATTGTAGTTTGAAATTGTTTCAAGAGAAACTTGAAGGGGAAAGAAAACTTGAAGGAAGAAAAAAGTATATAAAAGTATATAATTCTGAGTATCCAGATTTCATATCTTTAGCCAATTAGAATGATTTTTCAGTCAGAAGGTACTTTTTATTTTACTAAATTTATTGTGGCATTACTGCAAAAATGCCATTGGCATTTAAATTCTCTGTTCTAACGATCCATGATTATTCTTCACACTTTGCATAAGATCCCCAGCAAGTGCAACCAGGGAAACCAAGAAAGAGTATGAGAAGCAGCACTCTTCACACCAGCCAGCAGCATACAGATACATGTTGGCCCTGGAACAACATGTTTAAGTTTCAGCACAGAGAACTAACCTCTGGATTGGAGCAAAGTAGCTTGTGGATAATTTGACATGGTAGTATTCACACAAAAAGTAAGCCTATCTTTTGTCTGCTATAGCATGAAGCTTGTCTAATACAAGTTTTACTGTTTGTGTTCAAACATTTTCTTTACAGGAGTTGTGGTACATACGAAAATGTAGTCCTGAAATTCTGAAGAAGTCTGAAATTTAGGCAGCTGTTGCAAGGTGATATTGTAGACTCTTAAGTCAAAAAGTGGTTTATGCTTAAAACAAGTAACTGATAAAGACAGCAGGAGGTGCTCCCCAGGGATCTCCATTTTTCTCTGTTGCTAAGGGGAGCCCAGGGAGCCAGACCAGAAATGAGACACACCTTTGGATGGCTACCATCAAATGGCATGAAGTCTGCCCTGCAAATGGCAGCTTCCACCATAGAGGCTGGGCAACGGAGACACAGCTGTTTTAACTGCTTTGGGATGGGGCTGTGCACTGATCCTTCAGGGTAATGGCACACTGCATAGAGAAATTCCTAAACATTTTATTCTCATCTGCATTATCAGTTGAGGAATAGTGAAATGAGACAAACATAATGTGAACCTAGCTTTCTTTTGTTTCTCTGACATGAATCTGTTGTCATTCTACAGGAGCTCTGCTTTTACTGTCTAGAAGAGAAGGCAGGCATACACATTTACAGAAAGACCTAGCATATTTCTTTCTTTCCATAAGATAAAAAAGCATAGAATTCATGTTATTTTATCAGCAAAAATTATACTTTTTACCTATTATCTGCAATTCTATCCATGGTAAGTACATTATACTGCAATTAAAGTATACTGTATGCATTATCTGTAAAAGGACTGTAATAATTTCAACATACTATTCATTGAAATACATTAATAGAGTACCTAAAACACATAAAATTTGAAAGTGATGAAAATAGAATACAATAGTATATCTACTTTTAAGGTTTTTCTTCCTAGAAGAATCCTAGGAATATCAGAATTTATGGGCTATGGTATCCTTTTTCCACTATTTTTTTAAAATAAGAAAGATTTACAAGAGGCTAGATAATTCCTAGAGATGTCTCAAGGCCATTCAAGGAAAAGCAGAGTAGGTATCAGATCATGAATAAGACAATATGTAATGATTTTTTCCTTTGACAGAAGACAGGGAGAAAGGGAGAGGAGTTTGCATCTTTTTAGCTGTATTCGATAAGATGGATGACTACTTGAGACAGGACTGAAGTTCTGGTCAACTGGGTCATGTCTACCAGCTTTGCCTTGCTGAGCTGGGATACGATGACCTCCACATGGATGGGTTAAAACATTCATTGACTTTTATGGGAGTTTCATAATTAATTCAAATGGATTGCATATTAACACTACTATTCTCTTTTGAATTATTTGCTTCTTTGAATGATTAAAGATGTTGCAGTACTATCTGCAGGAATAATGTTATCATTATACACAGGGGAGTTATGGGAAATACAAAGAAAGACTTTTAACAAAGGCCTGTAGTGACAGGAAAAGAGGCAGCAGTTTTAAACTAGGTAGGTTTAGAATGGACAGAAGGAAGACATTTTTTACAATTAGGGCAGTGAGACACAGGATAAGGTTTCCCAGAGAAGCTCTAGGTGTCCTGTTCCTTGAAGTGTTCAAGGTCAGGTTGGATGGGGCTTTGAACAACCTTGTTTAAGGAAAGATATCTCTGCCCATGGCAGGATGTTGGAACTAGATGATACTTAAAGGTCCTTCTGACTCAAAACAATTTCTAACTCTATGATGTATAAACATAGATGAATACAATGCATACAGCATCAAAGTAATTTATTTTCTGATTTTAAGTACTGTGTGCAAGGAGGATGGTTGGTTTTGTTTTTCTTACTCCCATTTGACAATTCTTCTCTTTACATTACCACAAACTCAGAAAATCCTGCACATACCTGCTTCTCTCCACTGGGCTTCTTGTGATTTAACAGCAGCTCCACGGCCCCAACCACCTCCTTCCGTATGGCATGCAACAGAGCATCTCCCACATACACATTAAAACTTAGGAGCAGCTCAATGAGCTCAAGGTTCTCATTTTCAATTGCAATGAGGAGTGCAGTTCTTCCCAGGGGATCAATGCAGTTAATATTGATCTTGAAATAAATTTCTGCCTCCTCCAAAGCTTTCTTTACACTGGCGTAATCTCCTTTCTCCACGGCGTTCAGGTAGGCTTTCTCTGAATGAGACAGTTCGGATTCTGCCCGTACAATGCGAAGAGGGATACGATCTCTGTAGGGAGCATTGACACTTCTTTTGTAGTAGAACTGGGCCATATTTTATGCCATTCTAATGCTTTGTCTCTGCAACATGAAAATAAAGATAAAATCAATAACTGAGTTTGGGGCTACGCGCAACAAATTAATGTTTGCAATATGTAAGTAATTAAAACTCATACTAAAAAGTCATGTTGAAACATGTACAAAGTGTTGTTTATCAATACAGTGTGTAAGCAAAAGTGGAAGCCAAAACAGTGCTTATTTGTAACTTGCCAAGACAAAGTGTATCTGTCAGAATACCATTTGCTTATATGATTTTTTAAAATCTGTGGCAAACAAGAAACTATAAGATACAACACAGTTTACAATCGAAAGTGTAGCCCCACTTCATCCTTAATTTCTTCATTCAGTTCTGCAAGGACTTAAAGAATACAGCTGCCTGGTTCAAACACTGTAAAGTCATAGAAAGACTTTGCCATGGGAAAAGCACAGAAGGGAGTGACAGGATGGCAACAAGGCAACAGGTCTAACAGAGGTGAGATCTGGGTAGCACATCCTGGTCAGTGCATCCGGACAAAAAAGTCTCAGTGCAGCAAACTGTGCAGAGAAGCCAGTGCTCCTACACATAGCACAGGCCAAACAAAGATCACCCCAAGTTATGGGAAAGATAGCACCAACAACCACTAAAGCCTCCCTCTGCCCCCAAATATGCCTGTGTGGAAATCCTGAACTTGGACTGTAAGATAAACCATTAATTCAGGGACTTGGGATCAGTTGAAGGTGGTACTACTGTTCAAGTGTTGTCTCAGATCTAGGGGGAGGTTAGCAAAGCCTGGGGAGAAGAATGGTTCACTGATAATGGACATAAAGAATGTAGAATTTATGGGCCACAAGGAAAGGCAATTCAAAAACTGGGCTGAAATCAACTCTGACTGGGTAAAAGGTAATTCTGATGGAGAGATAGTCTCTGACATCCTACAACAACCCATGTGTTCCATGAGGATTGTGTGTGGACAACTAAATACAGCTTTTACATCTCCCTAGTGCTGCTCAAAGACCCTGACTTATCTGTGGCAGGCACAGATTGCACAGCTCAGTGGTGAGCTTCCCTACTAAGATTTTGATTCAATCTCATATTCTATCAGAAAAATATTCACATAATTTTTTTCCAATCAGAGCTTACTAACTTATAAATTAAAATTCAGAACCTAAAAGGAAAAACAAAACCCAAAGGAGATAAATTCCCAAGGACTGGTAGATAATAGTCACAGTTTTGATTCTGAACTACTCAGTTCTAAATTAGAATTAATACTGAAACATAATAACTATAAAACAATTCTAAAGTCTTACATATAGTAAAGCATATGTCTGTGGTTTTATTCTGGATACTTTATTCAAGGACTTTGCAAAAAAAAAATTCCTTCTAACAAAATGATTTTCCCCTGGTTCTATCTTCTACCTGGGAAAAAAAAGAAAAAAAAAAAGGGGGAAAGAGAAAAGAGAGAAGAGAAAAAATTCATCTCAGAGAACAAAGTACACAAAAAATATTTCTCTCTGCTGTTCAGTTAGAGGTTGAACACCTTATTAGGGAAAGAACTGTATCTTCTTGTAATTTTCTCAGCTGATAATGAAAGTTGCATTAATCCACTGCCTTTTCCTCCACTGTCTTCAGTCATTAAAACAAAATCTCTGTTGAGATTCCATAGCAACCTATTATATATATTTTTTTTATTATGAGGTTTTGAACCATCAAAAAAAAAGTCACTAAACACTGTGTTTACGAAAATAAAACATTTCTTTTTTACTTTATCTACAGGTAGATACAGGTAGATAGAGTAGTGGAGCAACTGTTACTGTGCTGTCACATGTAAATGCATGCATATGACAGATTTGTATGGAGCTGTAAGAGCTAGAAACAGCCAGCAGCAGTACAAAAGTCTCCAATTGTTTTGAGTGTCTCTGCAGGAGAAAGTCTAAAGAAACAAGAGGTCAAACACCAGTGTGAGAAGAATGAAAGAAAAAAATATTATGGTGCAAACATATAAAAAGTGCAATTATAGTTTCTACAGAATTCACATACCTGACATATAATAAAAACTCTTCAGGGAAGAAATAAAGATAAAATAACTCTATTTAGTGCTTCCTGCCATGTCATGGAAATATCAGCAGTGCCTGAGCAGGAGAAATAGATAAAAAAAAGGAAATCATAACACTTTGACAGAAAAGTGATTCTTAGAAAATAAATTTTTCTTATCAGGCAGTTTTGTTTACACCTGCTACAAGCCACTATTTCAAATTATATGGGACTGTTTCTTTCAAATGTTGTTTTTCAGGAAGAAATGGTAATATTTCACCTTCTTCGCAAACCTTTACCATTTCTGCTCTATCAGTATTTAATAATTTCATATTTCTTAAGAAAAGATGATGTTAATTAATTTTAATAATCCTAAATAAATAATTGGAAATTTTTTTCTGCTGCTGTATCATTGTGTATATATATACATATATATGCATATTATAATCACAGGCACATGGATGTTTCCCCATCAAAGCTCAAGAAAAACAGCAATCAGATTTTCTTGGCATTTATTCAACCATATTTGCTTCCTCTACATATATGATCATATCCTCCTCTATTTTTCCACGAGATCCTGAGTTGCTGACTTACCCTTGCCTACTGTCCCCCTACCCCAAAACAGTCACAGCCAGGTACAAGAGGAGAATTGGAGAGAGCCACCAGCAGGCACCAAAGGCCTCTGTGACAAGCCACTTGTATCATGGCTCACAGACATACTGCAAACCTTCCAGAGACAGAGAGACCCCAATGACAACACATCTCCTTCTGCAGATGAACAGCAGGAAGGATATGGATATGCTTCTTAGTATCCACATATGCACCTTCTGAAATCCTCACTGAGCACCCTTCTAAAGATACTTTATTTCCAACACTGAGCACTGTTAGACTTACTATATCATTATACTATATATAGATAGATAAATATAGCATTACACTACATAGCTTCTTCTATAACATCAAAAGCACACTTCTGATTTTGCTCATGATTTTGTTTTTCAGTCTATTTGAATGTAAAACAAAAAGTGAAACTTCACAAGTAACTATGGCACCACCCTGCTCAGGGCTCAGGAAACCAGAACATTTATGACAAGTGAATAACGTGCTGATTTCTCTGTGATCTTCTGAAACTATTTTACATGCACTTTCCATGGCAAAAGAAAGTTTCTGACATTTGCTATGTTCATGAAAGTATGAAATTTTCTTTCTAAAACAGATCTGTGACACACCAGCTTTAATCTGACACACAACCCTATTTGATACACAGTAAAAATGATGTTCAAAGAGAATTTTGGAAAGCAAGACTAGCTCTGATAAATCCCAGTCCAAATGAAGCATAGAGTTCCTTCACTGTCAGTCACCAGAACAGAACATTTCATTTCAAGAAGAACAAAAGAAATGCAGATAAGCCTTTGACTTTGGAATTCAGCATCAGTCCAGATACTACCTTATAAGCAAACATCTAGACAGCAACTTTAACATGCTCTAGCACTAGGGTCAACTGGATAGGCTTGCCCATACTGTTGCACATATTTTGCCCCAAAATAAGACAGCTGAATGAGAACTGTCTTTTGTGAATAATTTGGGGTCCATGCTAACTCCTACGCTGTGCATGGGAAGTGCGTAGGAAGATACTAATTGCATTGAGCCAGCAATTGGGTTTTTTCCAGGGACTCCTTGAACAACTTCAGCTGCAGGTGATGGAGTTTTCACTGACCTTGCCTGCCTTCTAGAACTGTTTATTTTACAATTGTTACAGCTGGCAATACAGTATGTAGGGTGCTCACCTGAAAGTAATTTTTCATTGTTAGAACAACAATCAGTTTCAGATTTGAAAGCTAACAATAGCAAAAGCAGCAATTTGGACTTTAACACTGAGTCATGTACACAGGAGATAAACTGAATAACTCAGTAAGGTGTAAGTTCCCTGTAAGGCTGTTAATTTGGAAAAGAGCTAAACCTCTTGGTTTTGCACTGGGTTATAATGCCCTACAGTCAAAGTTTTAGTAAAGTAAAGAACATGACCTAGCATACATCTGTAGTGGGTGATGGGAAGCAGGCTGTCATGTTGTCTGTTTACAGGTGTTCTGGCTTCATAGTCACAAAGGCAGTACATCAGCTACAAAGAACAATTTTTAGTGTCCAAGGTACAATGGTTACGTGGTGGATTAAACTCCACCAGCATTTTATATCAGCATCTTAAGAGATCAAGACCTAGGAGAGTCTGAGTCTGAGACACTGGATGAGGTAAACCTTTAATGAGGTGACACAGATTACTTACTTTGATGTTTTTTTGTAGAAGACAGGATGCAATTTAATAGCATTTTTGGGGGGTTTAGAGCATGGTGCTTCATATATAGCATAAAGATGGGTTCTAAGTTTACTTAATGCCAAATGGGATGAAACTTTTACCTTCTAGCACTGATGTTATGTCAAATCTTAGTTGAGAATGACAGGTTCTTACAACAGTGACCTTTAAAGTCTACAAGACTACTACCAGACTGAAGTTTGAGAAATATAAAAAAATAAATAAAAGACCATTGAGAGACATTAGAAATTATTAACAGATCCTAGAGGGGTAGGATGATTTGGAGTCAAGCATACAGTATTGCAAATCTGAACATTTTTTTAAAGTAAGAGATATTCAAGAACTCGCTTCTTCAAATACACCTAAAACTGAGTCTAATTTCATTTACCTTGTGGGCAAAAATCTGATAGTTCACCCACGAGGGAAAAAAAGAGCATCAGTAGGTCACAGAAGTATCATTAGATGACAACATCAGTTAAACTAGAAAGTGTCACTCTTCAGAAAAACACAAGATGCATGGTTATCTCTTGCTGATGGCTAGCAGTATGCAAAAGTCCTCAGGAATCTGTGGGCATGACCTTGAAGCTTGAACTATTTGTTCTTGCTCAGAGGGAAATAGTGACCTGTTTGGACCTGCTACCAGAGCAAAGGAGAGAAAGACTGCTTTCCACTGACTGACATGAACTTGCTCTTTTAAATGACAGAGCATGAACAATGTGAGTCCAGCCTACACGCAGTAGGCAGCCAGTTTGGGCTGGGAAGGACAGGGAAGGCAATAACACAGATAATGATCTTAATGAGTGACTGCAACATCCAGCTGAGTCGACCTTCCTGTCTCCTTGGCTGGTGTTATTCTCCTGGGTAAATTCAAGGAGCTCTCCAAAATAGTTTTCAAGATAAAAGTACTTCAGTGTCATCTGGCTACACAGAAGGCTGCCTTCCAGCATTTCCAACAGTAGCACTGACCTAATGCTCTGTGGATGTGATCCTGCAGCAGCCACACAGCATGGAAACATTTCTCAGGGGATGCGGGGAGTGGGCAGTCCCTGCTCATGGAGAGTGTGGGTGGTCTTTCTCCAAATGAGAAAAGGGTGAGAGAAGAAACCTGTACACAATTTCTGTTGAGAAACAGGTTGGGCAGAAATGGTCTGACTGTGCAAGTTCACTTGAGGAGGAAAGGAGAGAGGATGCAGATTAGGTTGGGAAATACGGGACAGGAGCATTCCTTGTGGGAATAATGCTACAAATAGCAGTGACTTTTCTAAGTTTCAGGGTATGTTTTCACACAAAACCACATCTTCCCATGCTTCCTATGATGAAGCACATGGCAGCATGCAGTTTGGCCAGAAAAGGGAGAGTTTGGGCGGACTGCCCAAATACTTTTAGTAAAGACTTGCTAATAAAAACACTCCACTGTGGGTCCATTTTCAGATGTACAAGCTAAGCCAGCCCAAGGATAAGTTCAAACACTTCTCAAGTATTTGGGGCCAATAGAGAGCCAGCTGTGAAGAGATTTGTGTACACACATATATCCTCACATAAGCATTTTAGTACTGGCTGCTGCCCTCAGAGTGGTATGTGTATTTTGTGGGGAGCCTCAAAAGAGGCTGAACTTAAATAAAAAACCCCAAAAGCTGCCAATAGATAAAGGCTAGTTAGGGAAAACTGTTCAAGTTTTGGAATTTATTGGCCTGTTTCCACTTATATCCTTAGTGGTTCTGCCCTCACACTTAGAGTGCTTAGAGACACTTGAGTTGGTGTATTTTAATAATTTTACTAAAAGTCTTCATGAAAATAAAATCAGGAGAATTTATTACCTAAGCTCACGTACCATAACAATCCACAAACTCAAGTAAAAAGAATTATAATGATCAATCAAATTGAAATCAAATTGATTTCAAAGCAAATCATTTAAACTCAATAGCAAAGAATGTTCCACAATTTAGTTAGATAATACAAAATATAGTTATACAAATCTATAAGAAGATGATCACCCACTGGTGATAAACCCCAACAAAAGAATTTGATTGGAATCAGTCAAATGTATAATTTGGCTGGTTAACTTGTCTAACAGTGAAACCTATTTGTTACCTGGACCAAAGCTTGACAAAAATAATGTTGGGTTATTTTTTCCTCAAGAAATTGTACGCTTATGTGATGACTAACCCCTTCCTGCCCTTGTAGCAATAAAGACTTCAATGAATAGAACAGAAAACCAGAAGTATGACAAGCCCTATTTGGCAGAAGTCAGAAAATGACAGTTTCATGTCACTCAGGACCTTTAAATGCATAGCACAGAATATGCCCTAATGAATAACTTGATGAAGTGTTACATAAAGCTTCTTAAATCCAGGGGAACAGTTCCTTCCCAAAATTTGTCTGCATGGCCAAATTTATACATATGCCCAACTAACAGTTGGGCATAAAAGGATTAGAAGTCTCCTGCTAAATTACAAATAGTAAAAAATAGTAATGAAAAATATAAATAGAAACAATAAGAGAATTCTCACTGCTAGGGAGTGATGGCATCAGAAAGCTGTCATGTGGATTCCCTGGCTGACAAAGGCATGTCTATTATAGTGCTCTATAGTGCACTGTGACCAGGCAGTGATTATGTGAGATTGGTAATAGCTCAAATACTTTGAGCACCCTTCAGGAAGTTTGCATTTTCTTGTGTGGGAGAATGTCAGAACAAGGTACATCCCTGTACCCATGCTTCCTATGCATGAAGGTACACAACACAAAAACTTCAAAAATAGATCACCTGAAAATCTGAACAACAAATCTATCTCTTCAACACTTCCTTATGAACTGATTTCTGAAGTACTAGATAAAGTCTCTTCTGCTAAATAATGAATCCTCTCCCAGACACGTAATTATTTCAGCATGTTATTCACAGTAAAAAATATATTTGACAGAAAATAAGAAATAATTGATACAGAAAACTTTCACTGTGAGAAATGCATCTTGTCAATATTTTCAACTGGCAGAAGATGAATTCTGCACTCTTTTAGCCCAGGCTTTTACTCATCTAGTTTAAAAAGTTATCATCCAGATTTATGTCTGGAGATAGTGAGTAAACAATTTCATTTTGAAGCACCTGTGTTATGCTTTCCTCATCTTAAGCCAGAGGGTACAAGTCCATCTAAACACAAGCCAGCCTAACTGTAGGAACACCTCCTTGGAAAGACAACCAAATAAAAGCTAAAGAGAACAGCAAGTAACACTTCAGGGAAATGACAGTTGATTATCAGAAACCCTTTGAAACAAATATTTTCACTATCGAGAAGCTCAAATGTTATGAGAGAGTCACAAACTTAAGGATTACTATAAATACCCCATCTGAACTCTGACATAAAGGCAGGTTAAGGGAAAATCAGCATGGCTTCCTGGTCCTGAAAAACCTGAACTGGAAAAGGCTTTCTGAGCCACCAAATCCAGCCTCTCACACAGGCAACTTCCTCCAACAATCTGACTCTGAAAAGATCAGACTTCCTGTCAGAAGTACCTGTGATGCCCCTGCTTGACCCACTGCTTCTGTGAGTGGTGGTGGACAGAGACTCATTCCTCTGGCATGACAATTTCCTCAGTCCTAAATTATGTTCAGCTGTGAAGGACTACTGACAGGATTATCTTTCAGCATAATTGGAGAAAGAGCTATGCCCCTGTTACACTTCATTTTGCCAGGCTGCACAAATGTTTCCTTTACAGCTCCAGTCTATTCCTTGCACATTGGTGCCACCTGAAATACCCTAGGATGCCCTATCTGTCCCCAGTTGCTCTCCTGAAAAGGCACAGGTCCCCTCTAGCTCTTATGTCACACTCTAAACCCCTGGTACCCGCAGGCATTCTACTAGTAATAGATGTCTCTGCAAGTGGTCAGCTGAACTGAACCTTCAGATTCCTTCTGTGCTTGCACTACTCCTTTGCCACACCACTTTTTCTGAGTGACCAAAGTGTAAATGTCACTCCAAGACATACTGTCCTGCCTAAATTATTTCAATAATTCTCTATCTCATGGTTGGATATTTTACTTGATAAAGTTCTAGACCTACAATCACCTTGTTCAAGACTACATCATAATCATCAATCTTTAATCTGCTGATAACCCATATTCTTTTTGTCCTCAGCTGTTTCCAGTCAATAGAAGAACTCAAAGCTTCAGGTAAAAGGAAAAAAAAATCCTTTTTTAAAATTATTCTGTAAATGCTCATGCAATTTGCTCTTTTAGATAGATTAGAATAATGTTTTGCACTCTCCTTCCTGCAGTTGTGGAATAACTGTTCTCAAGGGCAAAGCAAACGAAAGTTCATAATGCATGTACCTAATTCTGCAATGATGCATATATATGAGAACTCCTTCCAGTAATAATGTTCTTCCCCAGAGCTTGAGTTTCAGTCCGTTGTCTCTTTACTTAGATGTATCACACAGGTCTCTGCCTCTGTTTGTTAGTAGTCAGTAAGTCTTTGACTCCTTGACCTCTTGTAGTTAAGAATGTCAAATGCTCCCTGTGAACATTATGAACTGACTGAAGACTTTGTTCTAAATATACCCACCACCATTTTATTTTATTAAGATAGGTGGAATACAAATATGAGCCTTCCCTTCTTTCTTTCTTTTCTTTCCTTCTTTCCTTCTTTTTTTCTCATTTTATTTTATTGATCATATTTGCCAATAAGGCCAAACAAAGGCAATTATCAAGCTGCTAAAAGGATAAACTTTTACTGTTTACTTTTTTTTCCAAGTGAGTTGAATTACACCCACCCCTGCCTCTTACTAGTGAATATAAGAGGTAAACACTGTAGATATTAACCACATTCAGTAGTTCCATACCTTGATGCAACCTACCTAAATTCAGACAGCCTGCTAAGGTTTCTAAGCTGGAATGTATTTATCTTGGTCTCCTTCAAGAGCTAGTGGAAAAAGAGAAGGAAAGTCCTGTGAGGAACGACTGAGGGAGCTGGGGTTGTTTAGGCTGGAGAAAAGGAGACTCAGAGGTGACCTTATCACTCATTACAACTTCCTGAAGGGTGGCTGTAGTCAGGTGGGGGTTGGTATCTTTCTCCAGGCAGCGACTGACAACAAGAGGACACAGTCATAAGCAGCGCCAGAGGAAACAGAGGTTGGATATCAGGAAAAAGTTTTTTTGTGGAAAGGGCGGTAAAATACTGGAATTGTCTGCACGGGGAGGTGATGGAGTCACCATCCCTGGATGTGTTTAAAAAAAGATTGGACGTGGTACTTGGTGCCATGGTTTAATGGAGGTGTTACAGCATGGGCTGGACTCAGTCTTGAAGGTCTCTTCCAACCCAGTGATTCTGTGATTCTTTCTTTTGACTGGCACAGGTGGGTATGAATCTAGGTATCTGCATTTGAAGATTTCTCTGAACCAAAGTTTTTCAGACAGTTCATTCTGAAAAAAAACCCTGAAAATAAGAAATTGCATTGGGTCAAAACCAAGTGAATGCAAATGCACAAAGGGAGACATGCCCTACCTGGATTAGAAATATCAGGAATATCTCCTGATATGCAGGTGCCTGTCACTATTGTAAGCCAGATAAAGCAATAATGCTGGTTATGCCTGCAATAATGCAGGTTATGAACCAGATTTATTCTAGAAAGATTTCCCTTTGCATGAAATTAATTTTTTACTCTAATTCCCTTCTAAGTAAGAATATGCATACTGGCACTTAAGGGACTGCACCATGAGTTGTGGCACGTGTTCCCTTTCAGGTGCTGTGCTAAACCAACATATCAAATCATTGCTGGCCACTAGAAATCTCATTAAATGTCCTGAAATATTAAAGAAGAGCACTGATATTCAGGGGGTATATGTGTACAATTCACTATAACTGGCATAGGAAGTAATACCTACTTTTCCTTGAAGCTGGTTTTCTAAGAGATAAAATTGACCCTAAGCTACACAAAAGAAGTTGACCTTCAAATAGATATGTGGAAGTTCTTAACATTATTCCTCATTGTGCAGTTATAACTTACACGCTACAGTCCCCAGCATGCTGACACTGCAGTTTCATACTGAGTGTAAGAATTTCTTTCAAACTCAGCTGCTAGTGATGGAGTTTCCATTTGCAATTTTGTTTTTTCTTCTAAAGATGAGAGTATATACAAAGCTAAGCATAACCCAAAGATAAAATCAGCTGTTAGTTACAAGGCCACGCACTTCTACTAATGTTCATGCTCTGTCTTGAAAGTAATTATTTTATTGACTCCATGCATCCACTAGAGTATCATTGCCAAATACACTATTTAAAATTCTAATTTTCAGTCTAAAATTACTCATAGTACTCTAGCAGATGCATGGAATCAAAAACAATGGTAGAAATCTAATGATGGCTCTGATAGAAATTCCACGCACAGGAGATGCATTAACTAAATAAGCAGTAGGTTATTCTGGCCTGACAGTAACATCTTCCCTGAAAGCACAGCCTAGCACATGTCCTTAGACCAACATCCCCTCCAGCCATTGCTTCCCTGCCACTTGTGTCAGGTGATGTCCTCAGCAGGGACCTCCACTGGTCCCTGTGGGCCTCCCACGCTACCTGCCAGGCCATCCACAGCCAGCTGTGCTGGACACTGCTCACTGCTGAAATGGGTAAGTGCCCTGATGTTCCAGGCACTAAAAACAGCAGTGGTTTCTATTCAAGCAAATCTAAAATTATGGCATTCTTTCCATTGACAGCTACAGCCTCAGACATGCAATAATCCTTAACAAATAATCAGGAACTGTTAACATAATACCATCCATCATAAAAAGAGTTGATACTATTTTACCAGTGCTCTAAGGAGAAAAATCAGGCAAATAACTGAAAATAATCCCATTTAAAATTAATATTTGTGAACAGAGAATCCTTTTAGGAACAATTAAGAATCAAAATATTCAAAATAATTTTTTTTTTTACAACAGCAAAAAACTTCAGCCTGTCAGATATCAGGAATAGCATGCTACTGAAACATGGATCCCTCAGTTCCCACTGCTTGGAACAAGGAGGAAAATTAAATTGCCATTGGTACATACCATGCTTGAGTGCTCACTTACCACTGGTTGTGTAAGGAGATGCTGACTGAAGTTTTAATATTGTTCACAGTAACAATTCTCATGGTAAAACGAGCAATTTGTTTACCAGAGGTAGAGCTGTTTCTAGACTAATCACACTCATTTGCTTAAATAGTAAGACAAATGGGACTAATTCAAGGATAGTATAATTTAGACATTGCCTTTACAGAGTAGTTGCACAGAGGCATGTCAGTGAGAACTTAATCAAGCTAATTGTCTCCAAACATAAGGTCAACCTCAAGGTAGAAATACCAGCTGCTAATAAAACTCTTCTCAGTAACTCAGTTTGAAATTACTCAGTTTGACTGAACGAGAGTATCTTGATCCTGAATTTTACAGATGTCAATAAGAGTAAAAAATGTCCACCATTTTTAGCAGTGGCTTAGCAATTGACAGGACCAGGTCAGAAAACAGATTGTAACAACATAAAAACAAGAAATAGGCAGTGGATCATGAAACAGAATGTGTCCATTGGAATATGGTAAATAAAACAGAATTGAGAATTACCCAGTGGCAGTGGACCCTAGAAGTATACTCTCATTTATTTCTAAAAAGCAACCAACTGTTTGGATGAGAGCTGTGTCAAAGTGCTGCATATATTTGACAATCATTTACTGGCAAGTTTTTGGCATTTTGCTTTAGGCAATCTCATGTCCTTAGACTACTTCTTTTGGGAGAATAAAACTGTGGGTGGGATTCAGTTCAGGGTTAAGACACCTACGTTCAATGTCTAAATGCAGACATCGACATTTGAGATAAGTCCCCAAACTCCCTCTGCTGTCAGTGGATAACAAGGATGGGATTAGATTTTCTAAACAGAGAATGACCTTTAAGATATCCCACATGCCTGAGACATCCTTGGGAACTGGCCAAATAGAATACACCTTTCTTTGTCCACAGGTAGAATCCAAGAAGGATGCCATATCAGATGTCACTAGATACACACCTTTTAGCCAGCTTTATCACAGCTTTAGTCAGTGAAACTAGCAACACTTGCAAAGTGATTCAACTTGCCTTAGGGATCTGACACGCCAGTCAGCTCCAACTAGTCACAGACTGTTTTCTCACCTAACACACTTATGGACACCTGCATGAATACCCTGTGCGGGCCTGGACGTGGTGAGAATTCAGTTGTCTGGTGTGTAGGGCCACAAGATGATACATTGAGGTTTCAGATTGAACTGGGTCAGGTGAAAGTCATGACAGGCAGGGAACAGGCTGCCTCTAGGGCAGGTATCATCTGCCAGGTTACACACTAGGAAGAGCCCAGGAGCACACTGAATTTAGATGTCTGCTGGGGAAGGAAGAATGCAGACCATCTGATTTAAGGTTGCTGCAACACCAAGGGGGTTACTGTCAAACCACTCCCTGGCTGTGCAGTCTATAGAAAAGTCTATAGAAGAGACAGAAAGAAGCACGTCTCTTCTCCCCGTGGTATCAGAGGGTCAACAAAAACTGAGACTTCAATGCTGTTGGCAACATCCTGCAATGGATGGGAGGTGCCTGTGCAGCTTCACCTCACCGCATGGGTGGAGTTTGCCATGCACATGTTGCTACTAATAGTAAAATCAAGAATGTCTCTCATTAAATCAATATCTGATGAGAAAAGGAAGCTACAATACATTAGCAGCCATCATTTGGCACAGATGAGGCTGTTGCAGGCACTGCTCCACTTTTGGGACAATCAAAGTTTTGCCTTGACACAAAGTGCTAACAGGCAACCAGGTGTTATCATCCCCCAGTTTGATACCCTGTTACTCCACATTTGAGCAAACGTCAGAGCCCTTCTGGGCTGCCATCTGGTTATTTCTGATCTATGATATTTGGCTCACTACTTGCCCCACTAGATATATATATTACTAGGACTAAATCAGAGTTGCCAAGATTTCCCAATAATTTTCATAGATACATGATTATCATACCACATTAGAAAGGCAAAACAGTACAGAATATAAGTGATGAACACATATGCATGTATTTCAACACTAGGAGAGAATGTTTCACAGCCCAACACACTTCACTATTCAAAATGCTTTCCAGATATTTCTCTGGTATTTCACTTTGCTATCTCACACCCCATTACTTCTAATTATACTCAACCCTGACCTCTTTAAGCAAATTTTGCTAACAGCCTGCTTATTGACAACCACTCATTCAAGTTGTTTTCATCTATGACATCTAACAACTATAAAAATTTGAGGTGAAGTGGCTAAATGCTTGCCTTTTGCTAAGGGAAAACAGGCAATGCTTTCTACTGCAGTCACAACTTCTTGCTGTCACGTTTTCAGGGTTGACAGTGTAAGATGGCTTCAGTATCATGTGTCGCCCCTGAAGCAAGTCTTTATCCTTACCTTTTCATCTTAATCCTTACCTTTTCCTTCACATTCTTTAATCAACTTATTTTATCCACACCTCTCCTCCAAAAGAATCCAAAAAACCAAATCCCCTTTCCCTCCAACAAAAAACTGCCCAACCAAACCCAAACGAGACTAAACCAAAAATAGGACTTACAAAGGAAATTAAGCCAGCTTTCTTGAGAGCACTGTTAGCAGCCCATCTGCAAAACTTCAGTTTGTGTTAGGTGAGAAGGTAGAAGCGAAGACTTGAATTGGCTGGTGACCAGCTCTTCTTCTACAAGTCTGATTTGATGAGAGCAGATGAGCGACTGCTGAAATAGCTAATCTCTGCCACATTGCTTTTAACTGTGCAAAGCAAGGCTGATCAAGAGCAACAACCAAAGAGGAAGCAGGAACAGGTGTACCTGTGCCTGGGTGACATGAGCCCTGCTGTCTCAGCTATATTCAGAAAACCACCTGCTACCACACAGATCTGCATGAGACAGAACCAAGGCAGAAGGAAGGCACCAGTCTGCTTATTGAGACTTGCTTTGTGCTCCTCAAAAGCATGTGCAAAACTGGAGTGGGTCATGACAGTGCACTGGAGCTTGAGCATTACTTTTTCATGCTGTCATTCCTAGAGGAATAGATACCCTAAGGCTGCATCTGCCTCAGCAAATATCACAGTGCAGCAGGAGCAGAGCTCCCTGCTGGGAGCCCCGTATTTCAGGTGATTTACCTCAGATGAGCTGTATCCTGGTCCTGCAAGGACAGCATTAGCAGCTGGATCGTGGCAGGAACACACATGGAATCAGTGATCTGTCTTTGGATCCTGTAGAGGAATCTAGTCCACAAGCTCCAGACCTCTCTGCAGTGCCAAACAAAGTGTGGTAGGAGGGGGAAAAGCAGGAGGGAAAATCAATTAAGAGGGTACTTTGATGTTATGATACTAGACTAATGTACAGGCATGTACAATAATTCAGTATCTTGTTTTCAGTTTAGAAACTCTAGTGCTGACATAAATTGCTCTGATTATTAAATACCTTAGAAAGTTCCCCCTAATCCATTGGTATTTGACAGTATTGCAGTTATTTCCATGGGTTCTGGTGGCTGGTACATGAAGTTAATTTTTTTTAAGAAGCACCTAACTTAATCAGAGGATTAAGGTTCAGTTACATAAATGATAGCATGATCTTTAGTGCAACTCTCTATGTTGAGTCCCTCCCAAGCCAAACTCTTCTATGATTCTATGATTTAAACTCCACTTCTTTGTGAAAAGACTGTTGCCCCCAACCCTCCCCCACTTCTGCACAGGTCTAGAGGAAATTGTTCCCCTTCAAGTAAGACACTCAGTCTTTCTTTTGAAAGTCAAAATACTATAATCCATTTTTCAGGAAAATTTTCTTGGATCACTGCTTTCAGACCAGAAATACATGTTATTCTTGATGTTCACAAAATGGTTCAGTGTTCAGAGCACTTGGTCAAATACTGAACGAAGCATTCTGAGATTGTTTGCACAGATATATTCTAATCACAATGTTGTTCTGAAGCATCATATTTTTCACTATTGCTTCTGAATTTTTCCATTGAAAAAGAAATCCAAAATTCACTACAATAGGGAGAAAGGACAAGAGTGTGCTTAGAGCACTTGCCTGAAAGAGCCAGTGCTCATTTCTGCATTCAGGACTGGCTAGAACTAGAGGCTCAGGAGATAAAATAGAAACCTTCTGATAGGCCTTATACCAAACACAAACTTAGAATCATAACAGGACTGTAATCAGAGTATACTGCAATTTGTTACATGGTCTACAAACTGAGAACATGAACTGAAAATTATAATGCAATTTTTACCCTACAAATTTTTGGTTGTCATTTGCCATAGCAAAATGTTGTTCTGCCAGTGTGTAATGTTAATTTTGAACACGCATTGAAAAGAATTTGGACTTATGCTTTCTATGCATTCTGTAGTACAGATCAGGTAAGCAGAATATGATAATTAAAGAAAGGAAAGTCATTCTATTTTGGATGCCACTACAGACTTTAAAAATGATAGGTATTAAACTCTCTCTGTGATTTGTACTGACCTCAACAAGTCAAGAATGATTTGTCTCCAGCTATTTCTTTTTTTTTTCCTTGATTGAAAACAAACCTCTGTGGCTGTTTTTCTAATTTTGTAACAGTTATAAATAATGGACCAACAAGCATAGAATACTATGGGCTTTTAAACTATTCTTCAGATATTCTGCAAGTCAATCTTGACAGTGAAATATTTCTTCAGATGAGAGGACAAAAAACCAATTTTATACCTACAAATATATCTGGAGAAGACTTCTAGGAACAATAATTGAGGGATTTCCAATCACTTATGTTCATTTACAAGTGAGAACCACCTCTGTCATCTAGGAAATTGTAAGAGTTCTTGATTTTATTACCGTGCGGCCTTTTTAGAAGCAAATCTGCTTAAATGTTACCACTATGATGAGTGTGAATAAAGATGCTTTATATATTCTTTTTCTTAAGACAATGTTCTCCACATACCACCCACAAATGCCTAAATAGAACTACATTGTATTTTGATACTATTTCTGATTATTACTAAAAGAAATCTAAAGAAATCTAAAAAAAGCTCCTCAAATGATAGAAAGTATTGTTCTTCTCAAATCGTTGCTTCAGGAGACATGGCAATATTCTAAATTGCAGGGATCATTTGGACCAAATACATCTTCATCATGGATGTTTCCTCTGAAAATACATTCATATGACTTGAGTCTTCTACTTGCATATTTTGCAAAATGTAGGTGCAGGAGAGAGACAAAGAAGTCAGGTAAAGGGGATCTGAGATATTTCCTGCTGCTTAAACAACCTTCAAAGTGAATCTAATTGTGACTTTTTAAAACAGTTGGACTTTTGTAGAATAATCAAACTCCAACAATTATTTCATCACACTTCCAATATAGAGTTAAAGGGAAAAAGCTGTCAAGTTTCATCAAGTTAGTGCACTACAAATAATTGCCACTCCTGTAACACCATCACTCTCTGTCTCATACAAATCAGTTGCCAAGTGCAAAGTTCTAAGCTTTTGTCAGCCAGCTGGTAAACAGTTCTAACTCCTCCACCCCAAGCTTATAAATCAAGAAAAAAATGTTGCTAAAACAAGATGTTCTGAATTAATACTTCCACCATGGTCTAGCCAACAAAAAAAACATACCTCCTTACTTACATAATTGATTTCGTTGGAATACCTAGAAGATAATATCTGAAACACAAAGCAGCCATGGTGGCTGTAGCGCAAGTTACTTTGGAATGGAACAGAAGATGTATGGAAAAGGAAATGGAACTACAAGTGCCCTGTATCACACACTATGCCAGAAACATACTTAGAAAAAGGCTGAGACTTTTTTCTGTACTCTTCCTGCTCTCTGGCCATTAATTCACACTCCAAGTGTACCCAGGACCACCCAGTTTAAGAGCGTAACCAACTTATTGGCTGACATATTTCAACCCGAGTGAGAGGACACCGGCAAAGAAAAAAAATCTAATAATGAAAAGATGACAGTGCAATGAGTGTCAGTAAGTTTGGAAGTGAAATGCATGAGGAACATATTGGAGTGACTAGTGCCAGTAGATTCTCAAGACAGACACAAAATGAAAGCTTCCCATGTCCTGATACTATGTCGTCTCTCGCACAGTCAGTTTCATCTTTGCCCACAACAGTGAGATCATCATTTCTAACCAGCATGTAAACTGTTGTGGAGGAATTCCTCCCACCTAAGTTTAGTTGTCTAAATTTAGTTGTCCACAGTAGACTTAGTTAAATTTAGTTGATTAACTAAGGGGAGTCCTCCTTTACAGCCAGTGTAGTGAAACAGGCTCCTACAGATTCTTCATATCCATATCTTAGATACTTTCTTTAGAATCAGATTAAATCCTCCTGGAGACTTTGTGGGCTACAAGGGAGGCTGACGCTGATTTGTTTGAATTTAGACATGCCTGAATGAAGTAGAAAGACTTTTAGTATGTCATCCAGAAAATGGATTTAGCCTACAAATTCTTTCCATGTGGGACACGTGTTATGAAAGGCAGCAGGAGAGAATTTAATCGTGTATTAAACTGTGTTTGGATAGATAGTAATTTAGATCTGTAGTACACATATTTATAGATTTAGAGTTGTTTTGCACAGTAGAATTAATATTAACCTTTATAATAACTTCAACAATTATATTTGTAAAATAAAAAGTGTGACATGCCCAGTTTTTACACTTGATAAATTAGTTATACCTTAAAACTTAATTAAAATAAGTCTTAGTTTAATTCATCTTTTAAAGTAGTTACTCTGAAGCTTGACAGATTTTATCAGTTTTGTGAGACTGTAATATAGTTTCTTCAAGGAAACTTTCTTTTTGTTTTAATTTATTATAAAATGAATTTATATTAACAACTTTGACTGAAAAGCCTGTAGCCATTTACATACTCTTTATACAAAAGGAGTTATGACTCTGGAAACCTTTTTTTTCTTTTTCTTGTTAGAGGAACATAATGTCCCTGGTACAACATGTAACTTAAAATTACAGCATCATCGTATGACAATGCCAGACGCATTGGAGAACTCAGATCTAAAACAGTACAATTCTTGGATTTTAAATCTTTCATTCATGCCACTGTGAAAGTCAGATGTTGATGTTTTGAGTTGGTTAAGGACCGTGGAATGTTTTGCTTCTCAGCTTAGAATATTCTTCCCAAGCAGCCGCAGGGTTTGTTCCTGGGCCTAAATCAAGACTCAAAACATTCCACGACCCTTTGCCTTGTAAACTGAAACATCAATATCTGCCCCACATACCACCCCTCCAGAAAGAGGGCACGTGGGATGAAACTTTACACTTTATTTAGGAAGAGCCACCTTCAACCACCACAGGACTTGTAAAAAATTAGTTAGATTTCAAAACCCCATACTTTTACTAATAGAGTTTTCAGCTGGTATAGCTTAGAAAGAGAAAATTCAAGATGTCAGGCTCTGCAAATTTTGCTTTTATTTTTGCAAATAATTTGGCCATGAGAGCAGCCAGAAAGCAGGATTCTCCAGACTTTCTGCTGCAATGGAGTATGCACTACAGCTTTTAAAACCTGGCTGAGGGAAACTTTAATTTAAAACCTTTAATTTCACATTATTTCATACAGTTTCTCCAGGACACTCATCTTACTGGTGACAGAAGAAATAAGTTGTTACTAGAAACAAATACACTTCACTAGTGTTTCTACCACCATTTCCTATTTTTAACAATTATATTTATCATTAGGCTTTGTACTTCAGGTCGTTGCTTATGTTCAGAACTATTTCTTTTCTATTTTTGGATCTGATCCTTCAGCACTAAACATTTCATTCCCACACAACTGCCTTAAAGAGACAGTAAGAACACATAGGAAACTACAAAAATAAATGTTTAGAAACAGCTAACCTTGCAGCATGTACACAAAGCGTAGCTGCCATGTAACAGAACCTCAACACCTCTAATATATCACAGTTTCTTCCTTGAGGATCCAAAAAAAGATCATAGTCAACCACATGACGTGTACCCTGACAATAAGCAGTGAAAACAGCTGCTTAGTACTTAGTCCACTGCGTATTTCCTGTTTGGTTTTAAGTACAGAAAGTTCTTCCACAGACAGCAAATTCATTGTGAGAAGCATCTACCTCGATTAAAGCAGGACGCAACACCACAATTGATTTTATGATGAAATTCTCCAGAACAGCTAGTTTAAATTACAAGACAGTAATGGATTGAGATCACTGATCAACAATAAGGATGAGACCAGACTGAGACAAAGGAAATGTAGTCATATGGGAAGATGTCATTAATTCAGGACTGCAAGGGGTCAGAGAGTGATCCAGACCTTCAGAGAGGGGAATCGTGATCTACTGCAAAGCTCAGGACGTTCACATGCCAGCACCCAGGGAAACCAGTTGCAGAAAGCTGGCAGAAAAAGAGTGCAGTCCACTGCAGACTGGAAAAGTGTGGAGAAAGAAAATCTTCACTATCAGTAAGGAACAAGACAATGGTTTAGAAGGAAAGCACAGAGCCATCACCAATTCCTTTTAGAAGACTGCACCCTGGACAAAATATGCTTTATAAAGAATGGCATGTGGGATAAGTCTTATGTATCAGGGGATTCTTCATCCCAAGTAATTCCAATACCATCCCCATAATGATGTAATCCATGCCAACAAAAACACTTGTCTGTTGCCATAGCATTTTTAAAAGTATACCGTGTTTACTAGTGAGTGTGGCCTTTCTCATACAGCTAAATGACATAAGTATGTGAGAAGAATATTTGAAAGATATCATCTCTCCAAAGCTAAACAAGAAGTATGTGGAATGACTGAAGGCTTCTAATTAATTAAAGGTTTTCCTCCCTCTCTGGATCATGTCAGAATTCTTCTCATCTTTATTTGAGATTGTTGTGGGATTTTTTTATGAATCTGTGACATTTACTCGCTCACTGCACATTGCATATCATCTCCAAATGCTCCAGTTCTTTTATACCACCTCTTCTTCAACAGAACAGCAGAGCTTGGTAAAGTTACTGGGAACACAATAACCTGAAAGCTAGATGGTGTAGAAATACCTAATTAAAGTCGGAGCAATAATCTCTGCTTTGCTGATTTCTTTTGTATGAAAGAAGAGAAACCCAGCAATTATAATCTAAAATAAATACCGCTGCCTGTAGCCTTTCTGAATGGAAACACTGATGCTGTGCTGGTAAGCGAAGAGTGGATTCAGTCCTTCATTAATGTCAGGAAGCACCTACTGTCCCTGTGTTGGGTGGTGGGAATGCCAGCACACGGCTGTACAGCTCTTTCCCAGGGATCCTACCAGTGCCTATGCAGCATATGTGGATGTCATGTGAACAGTGTGTGAACACACGTATTATTCTCTCCTCTGTATTTTGGTCAGATCTATGTCTGCTGCTGGATTTATTTGCTGTAATGGAATCAAATGTGACCTCCAGCTTGTGATATGAATATGTAGCTCCTCATGGTGTGATGCAGGATCAGCTGAGCTTGAACAGAAATGGTGGAAATCAACACAATTTCAGATTTGTTGTCAAATCTGCCAATAAAAAATAAACTTCTTTCTTAGTATTTTTTTCTCTCTTTTTCCTTCTTGGGCTTGGAAGATGGTGAAGGGCTTTGAGGGGAAGCTAAATGAGGAGTGGCTGAGTCACTTGGTCTGTTCAGCCTGGAGGAGACTGAAGGGGACACTTCATTGCAGTTACAACTTCCTCAGGAGAGGAAGAGGAGGGGCAGGAACAGATCTCTTCTCTGTGGTGACAAAACTCGTGGGAATGGCCTGAAGTTGTGTCAGGAGAGGTTTAGGCTGGATATTAGAAAAATGTTTCTCACTCAGAGGGTGTTCACTGGAATATCTCCCCAAGGAAGTGGTCACAGCACTAGCCTGACAGAGTCAAGGAGTGTTTGGACAATGCTCTAGGGCACATGAGGGCACAGGACTCTTGAAGATGGTCCTGTGCAGGGCCAGAATCTGGACTTTGATGATCCCAGTGGGACACTTCCAAATCAGAATATTCTATGATTACGTGATTCTTCATAATATTTCAAAGTTAAAGTTTCATTAGATAATTTGTTCTTACATTTCCCAGTGTAGCTACTTGTTCCACCTTGGTGTAGCTCCAGGCACAGAATATTGCTGCAGACAGAGCTCCAGGAACTATTTAATTTAACCTCTCTCAGAGAAGAGAGAGCATATAACAGATAAATTGTACTAGCTAATCTCTGCTATCTTACCCAGCACAGAAACAACCCAAGGAAATGTTCAGGAAAATAAAGCTAATGTGAACAGACTGCTGCCTGGGTACTTTCTTTCTCTCCTCCTCTCAGTACAGGAAACCTTCAACTCAGAGGTACAGAGCCCTGGGTATTCCATTTATTTGAAAACTCAAGCAAATTTAGAGCAATTTGCATTCAGTTTGACTCTCACTACTCTGTTTATCTTTTCTATTACTTATCACAAAGTAATTTTGCAGGAAAATTTAATAACATGGAAAGACTGTGCTAGAGGTGGCAACTTTGCTCCAGCTGCCCAGTAAGCCAGCCTGAAATACACAATACTTGTAATAGCTGGTTAGTCTGAATGTATTATTTGGCCCATCTCTTCTTTTCAGACTTCCATATTTAATATGTTTTATGTCAATAATTCATAAGTCAAATTACATTGAAGATTTGTCATCATATGAACAGCTCAAACAGCTAATGAATGTGCTAATCATCTCTTACTAGATAAAGACCATTAAACAATGTGCTGCCAAAAAAAAAGGATGAAATCTGCATGCTGAAATACTGACAAAGTCTTTTCATTTGGGGTCATTATTTAATGACAGACAGAGGCTTTGCAAAGGATCAAAATGCCATTTTACAATGGATTTCAAAGTTTTAAAATTTAACTGTGTTCCAAATGAGACTATTTCAATAATACTCAAGAAGATGAAATGCTGAAAGATGGAAGTGTGGGAAGAGAATACATTGATGAATCAAAAATTAAAAAAAGAGTTACATTTTGACATTGATAGTGCATTTAAGTAATTTTAAAACGAAACAAAAAATTGAATAACTAACACTTTCTGAGATGTTGTTCCAAATATATCTAAACTGATTATTTCAACATTCTGAAATAACAATCTTCCCCTGAAGCTTTCATCCAAAATAAAATTCTGATATCAATTTTTCTGTTAAATGCTGGATGCAATTTTAATTTGTCTTATTTTTTCTATAACTTGGTTTTACTGACTTTTATTTACACTGAATGACAACTCATGAATCTCATTAGCAGAATGAATTATGGTCACTATGTTTTACTTCAGATTTCAGATGCAGTGAGGTAAACTTTTTTAACTCTTCATTTCTAAGCACACAATTCCAAATCTGTGGACACAGAATGAACTGTAATACAAACTACCTGAAAAAAACATGATCGCTGAAGATGCTCCTACTATATAACAGGTCTGCATTCCTACTGGAATTTTTGTATTTTTTATATTTATATCTCAATAATTATTTACATATTTACATATTTAAAGACAAAAATTAATTGTAATTAAGTTATAAAAGATTATAATAGAGACATTAAGCAGATTTTTGGATCAGAATGTAAGGTTACAAATACAGTGTATGTGATTTCATTAAAAGGTCTCACATAGTCATTAAGTCCCATAGATACCAAATTATATTAAAAGAAATTTCTGTCCCTCATATATTTCCTCACTAGCTCTTGCAAGGAAAGATTTCATATTTGTTTGATGAAGTCAGAGAAATGCCACACAGAGATTCAGGGTTCTTTATATGAAATATGCAAATAGCAGCCATAAAAGATTCAGGTGATCTGCATAAAGCAGCCTCAGGCACAGTTCACTACACCTTAATGGAACCAGAAATTTAAAAAAAAAACTCCCATGTGCCCATGTTTAACTGCCTGACGTTAACCAAGAGCCAAACCATGCAACACTGATTCATCTCCTCAGTAGCTGTTTTGCTCATGTAAAGACCCTCACAGAAGACAGAAGTCAGAATTAGCAAGAACCCAGGTGCACTGCAAAAGGCAACCCAGCAGCATCACTAACTGATCTCCACAGCACAAGAAATGTTGGTTCAGGTTTTATTTAGGAGTTTATTGATTCTTACTATGCCCTAATTGTGCAGGTCTGCCACCATCCTTGCTGCCTGTGAACAACTGCCAACCATTCTGTGCAGCTCAGTGCAAAATGCTCTAACAGCTGATGCTGCACCCTCTTACGGGAAGTGAGAGCCTCCAAACCATTGAGGCCAGAGGATGCCATCATGCTTTGAGAGAATTAAGCCAGTGCTGGACTGTCCCATTCACACATGCTGAGAGGCTGGAGTGAAACCATTTGCAACCTCTTCCTCAGTCCTGGGCTCTAGGCGCTGAAACAAAGACAGAACTGGCCACCAGACTACCCACCTTTAGTCAGACACAGCTTGTGTCCAACTGCATTTCTGCTTGCCCAGTAGTTCTCTACAGAGGAATTGCATGACTTGGACTCCCCAGGTATCTTGACCTCTACAATAAAAATGAGGCTTTGATCTTCCTTGGTGTCTTGTTTCTTGTCTACAGAGGTGGGTAAAAAAATAAGCTTCAGCTATATTCAGCCTCGTACTGAGGTAAGACAGCTGTAAGACTTATGTATGATTTTCTCTATCTTTGCTTTTGAGCAAAGAGATGCAAGCACTGTGACAGGTAGAATAGAATAGAATAGAATAGAATAGAATAGAATAGAATAGAATAGAAGTATTTCAATTGAAACAATCACCTAGTCCCACTATCTGAACACTCCAGAGCTGACCAAAAGTTAAACTATGTTTTTAAGGACGTTGTGTAAATGCCTCTAAACATTCCCCACCAGTGGGAATGTACACTGCAAATTGCCAAGCACATTGAACTGAGAACAGCATTTTCACACAGTTTTTGCTGACAGCTGGGTGTGAAGATTACTTTTCTTTGGTTGTGTGGTTTTGGTTTGCTTGGTAAAAATTTACCTCAGTTGTACTTTGGTTTTCATTGCCTGAAGGACAGATGAGGCTGCAGGATGATGTGAATTGCAAATCAGCTAAATGAAAGCAGGAATAATAAACAGTTTCAGTAAATTCAAAAATCTTTTCACAGAGAACACATCAGCAAAAGAGAGAAGTTTTCTCTCACAGTTATTGTAAAGAATTTAACAGTTAAACATTATATAACTGTAAAAGTTAATTAGGAATGACAGTCTTATATTACATATTGAGTATTAATCACAGAGCAAACCAAGAAATATTGAATAAAACTTGCTACATTTTCATTAATTTACTCAATATTATAGCTCAAATAAAGGTACGATTCTAATATTTTCAAACTCACAATATACTTATTGAAACACATTACTCTAATTAGTGACAGCAGAAGAGGCACAAGCTAGATGCTTGAAAGGGAGAACCTGTAGCATTCATTTTCATTTCATTCCTATTCTTTTGATTGACAGGAAATTACTTTCCAGTTTGTGATATATGGCAGTGACACTCATACACACTGATGTAACATGGCAGTGATGACTTCAAAGTACAGTCACTGCAAGATATACGTTCAGGGAGGTTCCACAGCCTGCTGTTACTACTCATGAAAACAGGGTAAATAGTGAAAGAATTATAGTACTTTGTTTTCTTGGAATTTTGGACTTCACAGCCCCTGTGAGAAGTCTTTAAAAACAGCTTTAAATAGAAAGAACAATTGTGCTTATTTTCAGGTCTGTCTTCAAGTACATGGCACTGTGTCTCTGCTACAGCAGTGCCAGTGGGACATCACACCCTCCCCAGAGAGGCACAGTGCTTACAGCAAACCTCACCTGAAACTGTTCCCTGAATAAGATTATCTCTCTCTAACAGATGAAGGCTGAGGCAGAATTTGTACTGACTTGCACAGTGGCACCAAGGCAGCTGCTGATGGTTCAGGGAGTGGGACTGAAGTCCTTTCTCTGCTGTCTCAGTGCAAATGTGAAAGGGAAGATTATTTATTTGACTGCAAGTATTGGTGACCATTCAGATGAAGAGTCACCCATGGATTTGCTGTGTGGAGAAAGGCAGGACAAGGAAAGCTGTCAGAGTCACGAAGCTGCTCATCAACAGCACTGAGCCCCCACGCTTCTTGTTACACCATGAAAGGGGCCATGTCCTTCTCTTCTCTTCCTCCCTAACCCCTGTGGAATCTCACAAATCACATCTCCACAAGGAATCATGGCCCTTTAGCCTCCCTCCACCCTCAAAGCCTACAAGGCATTGATGAGGTTATTTTGCTGGTTTTGGTTGCATTTAAGATCTATAGACACCCTTGGGCATACAGTGACAGGAAAAACAATTTAGTAATAGCAGCAAAGGAAAGTAACTTTTACCTGGGATGGTCTGTTTCTCCAATTGTAAGGACTAAATTATATTTTATGACAACACTGCACCAGCCACACTAGATGAAATTTGCCAAACACATCATCATCTTAAAAGAGGCAGCAATTCTACAGCTATCACTAAACAAGGTTATGTAGTCCAGAAAGAGCTAAAGCAACTTCAGAAAGAGAACATAAAAGCAGAATTCCACAGACTTACCAATCACAAAGAATTTAAAATTGCATATTTAAGACCTGTGCTTAGAATAAATACCCACCTCTCTGGTATTTTAGATGGAACATGATTTTATGAATTTTCATTATGTCTGTGCTGACATATCAGAATGAACTTGGGAACCATCCCAGGCTGGCTCACAGGGGACACAGTAACTGTGATGGACAGGGGAAAACGGCTCTCACGGCTGTGTGTGCTGCAGAGAGGAGCAGATGTCCTTGGGAGACAATGTCAGAGCGGGACACCAAGCATGATGGACCAGCATATATTTTTTTTTCCTGATAAAGGAACATGGAAGACTAGCAACTCAGATGATAAAAGCTTTTACTCATCATACTCAGTCAGGCTCACATCTCTTCAAGTTTCCATGACCACAATGACCACGACAATTTAGCAAATAGCCACAGCACTGTCCAGAGACAAATTCTGCCAATGATCTGTAGTGAAGGAGATGGTTTTTAGATAGCTGGATCACGATGTAGGGAACCAGTGAAAGACTGAACAAGTCGTGAAAATCTCTCCAACCATGGACTTCACCAGGACTCCTCAAAAGAAACTGTGCTGCTGTGCCAACAGCATTTGATCCTACTCTAACTAGAATTTCATCCATAAAAGTTAAATGGCATCCTACAAACTGTCCTACCAAGCATGATTTCCACAGCTGCTAAGAACACTCTCTGGAGAAAGCAACAAAAAGAAAATCCCCTCCCAGCAGGGAAACATTCCTTCCTCCATTTCTCCCAAAAAGGAAAAAAAACCTAGGTCCTTTTTCAGGCCAGTAAGCCTAATGTTTGCCTGAGTGTTTCCATGTTTCCTATTTTATCTAAACTCCGTCTGTCAAAATGAAGGACAGGTTTTGAACAGGAGCATGGCACAAAGAGCCAGAGCCTTCTATTGACTGTATCCTTGAGGTAAGAATGGCACAGATGCCAGTTGCCTTTCTGAGATTTACACACAAGCAGGATATCTTTGGCCAGAGCAAGTCACCTCAGTGCAATCTTGTGGGGCAGTGTATGAGACTTTGGGGAGAAATGCCAAGGGACAGTGGAACTGAAGCATTGCTAGGGTCACTGCAGAAAACATACACTCTTACTTTTTTCTTCTCTGCCATCTCCTCATTTTCTCACACATGGCTGCTATGAGTAGGGCCAGTGATTTTTTTGTCTAAAAGGGCACCTGTGATGAATTAAATTTAGAGGAGGAACATCAGCATGACTATAAATAGTAAATGTATTTTCACAAAAACAGTCCTACAGATAGAGCTAGAAGACTATGCTTGATTCAGCAAACACTGCAGCACTTACTTAAATCTCAGTAGGGCTTAATGAGGTTAAACAGTACTCTGAAGACTTTGCCCTACACAGCATTCTAAGTGATGTTTTGAATGCACAGAGCATATAAAAGATTGAATGTATTTGGCTCATGAAAGGCTTATCATCTTTCCTGGAGTTGTACAATTTTACATGAAGCAAACCTCTAAGGAAACCATTATTTCAGGTTATTTTGTTGGCTACATCTACTTACAAACTTTCTGTTTCACTTCTACATCACTCCCTGCCCTACACAAAGATCTGTTAGACTGAATAATACATTCCAAAATTTAGCTACAAAATTATGTATAAGATGTCAAGAAATGTGCCACATTTTCAGACCCTTGAATGCTAAGTGATACAAAGTATTCAGAGGAGAATTTCTTCCTGCACATGTGGAGATTTCTTATTTTTGTAAGCCACCATATCAAAGCAACTTCTAATATAATGAAAAGCTAATTTCATCTGAAATTCAAGTAGCAAAGACAATTAAAGGAAATAAATGCATAGTCAGTGAATCTAACTTTGGCATCTCTAAAAACATTTGTGGAATTGTTGAACTTACAGATCACATTACAACATCTAATTTCTTTCCTCCTCCTTAAGAAATTCTTCCTGAAGTAATAAAAGTAAAGGAGCCTCTGAGATCATTGTGTACATAAGCTAACTCCCAAGCACCTGTTTAGGAATGACAAATATGTTTTATTTCCAGAAGAATGGCTTGTACCCCCTTCACCTCCATTCAAAAGGCCCAAAAAGCCATAGACATTGCAAAACTGAGTAAGGTAACTCCTGCAAGCAGCTCCACATCAAAGAACTAAATACACACTCATATATAGCCACAGTTGTTCTTGAGCTGGTGAGAACATGCTTATATAACATGCTTAGGAGAGACTCTTAGGAAGGGGAACAAAAGATTTCAGAATAGCTGTACTTCTCTTCAGTTGCCCAGTGAGCAAAGCATTAGGCTGGAACTCAAGATGCCATTGGGTGATACTGGGTGAGTCACGCTGCCCAGTGACTCACAGAATGAGGATTGTGAAACTGATTTTACCTGGGACAAGAGCTGCATATAGAAGAGATGTTATTCTCATTCCAGCTGGTGGAAAAAATGCCAATACTGCCCTTGCTGAACTTTATGAATCTGCAGATTGACCTGATTCAGAACTCAAATGGAAGTCAACATTCACAAATTAGAAAGCTTTTAGGATGAAACCATTGGATCTACTGATATAAACATCCAAAATGTACACAGGCATACTGGTCTGAATCAAAAATACTTGTGCTATCTATAAAAAAAAAAATTAAGAGCTCTATAAATCATATCTACTGTTAGTTATCAAACTTCGAAGCTTCTGTTCAACTATGAATGTTTGTGGCCATATGAGACCACCCACTGTGGCACTTTATAAGGCAGTATTTTGCTGTGAAACACTACATACAGTGTCTTGCATTTACATTTGCCTCACTATTTGGGGGTAATCTTGGACTTCATCAAAAGAGGCATGACCAGCAGGATGAGAAAGGTGGTTCTTCCCCTTTGCTCTCCTGAAACCCCACCTTGAGTTCTGCATCCAACTCTGGGGTCCCCAGCACAGGAAAGGCAAGGATCTGCTAGAGCAGGTCTAGAGCAGGGCTATCACGATGATCAGAGGGGTGGAGCTCTCTTCTGTGAAGACAGGTTGAGAGAGTTGGCTTATTTCCACCTGGAGAAGAGGCTTAGGGGAGACTTATTTGCAGCCTTCCAGTACTTAAAGGGAGCTTATAAAAAAGCTGGAGGGTGATTTTTTTTCATGGGCAGATAGCCACAGGACAAGAAGTAATGGCTTTAAACTGCAGAAGGGTAGGTTTAGATTAGATATTAGGAAGAAATTCTTCACTATGTGGTTGTGAGGCACTGGAACAGGTTGCTCAGAGAAGCTGTCGATGCCCCATCCCTGGACGTTTTAAAGGCCAGACTTTGATAAACCTGGTCTATAGGAAAGTGTCCCTACCCATGGCAGCAGGGTTGGAACTAGATGATCTTTAAGGTCCCTTCCAACCCAAACCATTCTGTGATTCTATCACTGTAAGAATTAAACAAAATCACATAGAGATTTTGAAAATTACAGACCAGATGCTCTTATGAAATGTTTGAAACAATTTTGAATATTAAGTGAAAATACTCAGAGATAAACAGATATTGGGAGGTAACACTATGCAAGAAAAATGCTGGCCTTCTCTAACAATTGTTAATGAAAGGAAGCTCTACAAAAAATTAATCTCTTCTCCCGGACTACTTGGATGGTATCAATTTCAAAAGCCAGCACATTCCTTAGGAAAAAAGAATTCAATTAAAAAAGAATTCATTTTCTTTTTTATGAAAATTTAGGTGGTATGTTCTAGTACTTAGTATCACCTGTGTGAACAGCACAGATGTGATTATTTTCAAATAAAGCTGTACAAATTTTTAAACTTTTTCTCATTGCAAACAGTCTTTTTTCTGCAGATTTAAATATGCCTTGGGCTAAAAGATTAGAAACTTTGTCCATAAAAAGTAATTGTTTAATTTTAGATTCTTTAGCTATAAACAACAAGCAATGTAGCACAATTTCTAAAGGTTGGCTTCGTGGTTACACTATGACAACTATTTTGCAATTTTAAGTATTCTTTCTTAAGCAAAAGTGAATAGTATTTATTGCCTATAAATGGCAGAAGTAGCACCACCCACATACTACAGTGCTTATTATACAGCTCACTGCTATAAGTCTGCTACAGTCTCTGTTTTGGAAGTTACTCCTGGCAGTATTTATATATATATATGGTCTTTCAGTTCTTAACTTTTCTGACCACATACCAGAAGCACTACAAAAAAATCCAAATTATAGAATCATGGAAGATGAGATCACTGAGTCCCACCATTAACTCAGCATGGGTTATGACTCTTCCTTTTGGTATTTTTTCTTGTTACAACCAGCTACATGAAATGTGCAGTCCAGCTATACTGCTCTGCAGTTTTTATGTCCCTTTATAAAGTATGATAATTTTTTCCAAGGCAGTAGTTATTATTTACGCCTTGTAAATGCATAGTCTGATAATGAGAATGAGATACAGGCTCTTCTCCAGGAACATATGCAGTCCATTTCAGGAAGAATGACATACTCCATGTTCTGCCAGTGTTATGACTCCTGCTGGTTTTCCTGCCCTCTTCTTCCCTCTTCTCTTCCAGTCATAGCATTAACATTTATGATGAGTATAAACAGACCATACTTGGCAATTGCAAGATCTAGATGCCTTGCTTGGGAATATATTTCCAATCTCTGTCTTTGTGGTTTGTTCCTTCATTAGATACGCTTTTAGCAGTACTCATGGAGCAGAGAGGTCTGTCTTGCCTGGCTGATAGGAATTCTCTCTTCCCCTGCTGCATTATGACTCACTCTTGATTCTCATGCCCGAGCTAATAATTTCTCTTGATAATCCAAAATATATATGTAAATACTTTTTCATCCAAAGCAGCCTTAAAATGAAAAAAATGCTTACTTTTAATTTTACACCAATGAATAACTAAAATTTTTGACATCTATTTCTTTATTCATGTTCATAAAACTAGATAAGGTGTAACCAATCACTGACTGATCCCTCTGTTATAATGTGCTTTTATTAATAATAACTATGCCATTAGAAAATGTGATTCTTCAGGGTAAACAACATCTGCTTTGGACCATTGCTGGTAAGTACAATGACATCAAGGAGAAAAGGAAGAAACTGGTTAATCAGAACTGAGTCCTTTTAATTGGAGAGACATTAAGATGCAATGTAAAAAGTACTGGTTTTGAACTAAGATAATGAGTTTAAGGGAGCTAAGTCTTGGGCTGTAGTGGATCTGCATGACAAGGTTTTCATGGGGGTGGGGGGAAACTGCAGGGGTGGCTTCTGTGAGAAGCTGCCAGAATGTTCCCTCATGCCCAACAGTGCCAATGCCAGCCAGTCCTAAGATGGACCCACTGCTGGCCAAGGCCCAGCCCATCAGTGACAGTGGTAACATCTCTGTGAGAATATATTTAGGAAGGGGAAGGATGGCTGCCCCACAGCAGCTGGACAGAGGAGTGAGAACATGTGAGAGGCACAGCCCTGCAGACACCAAGGTCAGTGAAGAGGAGGGGGAGGAGGCGCTCCAGGTGCTGGATCGGAGATTCCCCTGCAGCCCCTGGTGCAGACCATGGTGAAGCAGCTGTGCTTCACAGCCCTGGGAGGTCCATGAGGGTGCCAGAGACCCACCTGCAGTCTGTAGGTGTGATGTGTGTGCCCAAAGGAAGCTGTGATCCTAGGGGAAACCTGCACTGGAGCAGGCTCCTGGCAGGACCTGTGGTCTCAGAAAGAGGGGAGCCCACACTGGAGCAGGTTTCCTGGCAGGACTTGTTACCCCGTGAGGGACCCACATTGGAGCAGCCTTTTCCTGTAGGTCTGCAGCCCATGAAAGGGACCCATGCTGGGGTAGATGAAGGACTGCAACCTGTGGTAAGGACACAAATGAACTAATGCAGGCTGAGTCTTTTTCCTCCTGAAAGAGTAACTCAAATGTGTGGCATCCCAAGGGTTTGCAAAGTTGCCAAAGGGTGTGATCTATGTCAGTATAATCAAGATGCTGAGCACTGCTGGAATCAAGGGAATCTTTCGATCCCATATCAAAACATATCAATAGCAGAATAAGCTTTGCAGTGCAGTTGCCGAGCAAAGAATCCAGCAACACAACAAAATGAAAAACACAAAGTGGTGCTTGATTCAGATTATACAGTGATGTGAGATATAGACTGTGGCATTTCTGAACTAGCAGATTATCATCTGTAATGCTCTGTCACAGAGAAGCACGATAAAATCAAACTATTTTTGTATTGCTTATAATTAAAAATACATTATAATACAGTAAAACACCTTCAAGTTTAATAGCTCCTCAGAGTTTGGAAATGCATTGGCAATGGGCTTTCTGCCTACTCAGGCTTCCCTCTACTTTGGCTGTTCATATACAATAACAATGAATAACACCTTTCAGTGCTAAGGAACTGACATCACCCTTTAGCACGTGTGGAGCTTTCAAACATTACTCTGGTGAAAATCAGAATTGTTCTAGCCCATGGCTGGGTTATGTTTCTGTCACTGCCAGCTGAGGGAACTTGATTATAAATGCATCTCAACAGTCCTACACAAAAATTGTAAATTTTTCAGGTAGGTGTGAGAGAAATGAGATTGAATGATGACTCCTTTTCCCAACCAACAAACCAGAAAAACAACTGAACAGTTAACCTTTTGTTAAAGGATCCCTGATTTATTTTCTTTGGATGTCTTGAAGAGAAACACACACACTTACATTATAAATTTCAAGTCTGAAGAAAAAGAGGGATTTCTACTTTGTGATATGTGTGGAGTGCGAAAGACAGAAAAGAACAGTGGATTCTGCATGGCTCAGTGAGTAGTCTCCCAACTCTTACTTTCAGTATTATATGACTCAGTAAATTCCTATTCTCTTAAATTCTACAGTTTCACTGCCTGGCTGAGATACATTTTTAACAAACTCAGAATGATAAGTTCAGCTGGGCAGAGACTGTGAAAATTCAAGTGAATAACAAAAGTTCCTCTACAATTTCCTTTAGATCCATATGCTACAGTGAGTAATAAGCAGAATTTTAACACATGTACAGGAACTAAAAGGACTGATTACTAGCATCAGCTAGCATTTCTACATGATAATGATTCAGGTTTTGCAGCATTGTTTTATCTTTATTTCAATTAGTAGAATAAAAGTTATGATCCCAGCATTGAAATAGACTGACATAAACAAAACACAAGGTATTTTATAAATCTTCCTTTCTTGTCTATGCACAAATGAGTTATGACCAGTTACATGCCTCAGCTACCTTTGCCAAGCTGGCTTCAGAAAAAGAAAAGAAGTACTCTGCAACTCTTCTTTTATAAAATGGGACAGGGCAAACAATTTGGAGTCATGGTTCCCTAAAGTTGAGATTAATTTTCTCTAATTACTATGCCCATTTCCCGTCAAACAGAATTTGCTTTGCTCACACTAATGCAAATGTGTATGTGTCTGCAGTTTCAGAGTGGCATGCAGGATTGAACATGCATTTCTAGGCTCCTTATCTCAAAAAGCAGAGCCAGTAGCACTGGAAAACCTTCGGACAAGAGTAGCAGAATGATTATATGTCCAGAAGACCTTCCAGAAGCAGAATGACTAAATAAGGTACAAATCTTCACTCTGTGAAACAAGGACAGATGGAAGGTGTAATGCAGGTCTGTGCAATTATGGGTGTCAAGAAAAGGACAGACATGGATTAATTGTTCATTGGCTTTTCAGACATGAGATCCAAAGGCAATCAAACAGGCAGTAAGAGTCAGGCTCAAGAAAAAGAAACAACTGATGAGACTTTAAGCAATTACTTGAGGAATTCATTGCTAAAAGATTGTGAAGATGCTAAAATTTTCTGTGGGCTACACAGAAGTTTGGATGACTTGATGAAACAGGAACCCAAAGAGGATTAAAAAGCACAGAGAAAATGTATCTGGCAAAGACAGACCCTGCCAAGAACTACTGCAAGTGAAGGTGCTCTGTTACTGTGCCCCTGTCTATAGATACACTTTTTTGCCACTGTTAAACACATGCTACCAGGCTTTAAAAAATCTAGTTGCAGGAAGTAAGACTGTGACTGTATTAAAAACACTTGAAAAATTTCCAATAACATCAACACAGCTTATTTTCTTCATTTAAGTTATTATCTGCCAGATTGTAATCCACTACAGTTTACAAGTTCATTGTGTTATTTCGCACAAGTAATGAGATTTACATATCTGCTGCTCAGAAAATCAACATTTTTTTTCCTAGAGGAAGTACCAACACAATTTTAACAGAAAAAGACACAAATTATCAAGATCACTTGACACTTCAAATGGTAGTCTTTCACTTTCAATTTATTTTATTTGGGAAAAAAAAAAAAAAAAAGGATTGTTTTCATTGCCCAGCTTCATCTATCTATTCCAGCACAGTATATTCATTTTCAGGGATCTGTTCCAACTCTTTCTTTGTTTGGAGTCTCTTCTACTTGACTGCCAAGACACCGTGTAGCTCTTGGTCTGTGTTGCTTCTTATTCAACAGCTAGAGAAAATTAAATATGCTTAAGAATCTTATACCACCCAAATACATGATTCATTTGATTCTCAAAAGATGCCAGGACTGCTACAGTTCAGCAATTACATCCACATTACTACATAGCTGACTTTTGGTGTCACTCAGATAGTGTTATTTAAGGCTCCAGTGGTATTATCATATTTTGTTTTCTCTGTGCTTTCCCAGGAACTTTTAAGCACATTCTCATGTCCCCTTTGATTTCCTTCATGTGAAGTCTCCAAAATGGTATATGGTAAAATGTTCCATCCTCTACTGCCAACACTCCAGCAAGCCACTTTGTCCCACCACTCACAGCATCTCTCAATCTTGACTGTTCCTGAAATATCAAAGGCATTACAACTACTCAGTAGTTTAATTAATATCACAGCTAAAGTCAGTGGCAAAGCAAACTTTGACTTAGCTAGGTAGGCTGAAGTTAAGGAAATGATAAATGAATTAATTACTATAAGATTCTGTTTAAATTTGCCAGAAATAGGTCAGAGTGCAATGAAGAATTGACATCTATAAGTACAAAAGTACTGCTCCATTTCAGGTGCAGTTCAATAGCTCTACTTATTGTATAGGCTAAAAAGTACTCAAAAAAATTTCTCAAATGACTAGTACCTCTTCCTCTCACTGGCACTAGGAAATGACAGAGAAAGTGATTTTTGTACCTTTTAGAATCACTGTGATATAGCTTTACTGTACTATTCAATCTTAAATCTCCTACTTGTAGTGATCCTTTTCCCTTCAGCAAACCAGGGTTTTATCTACTCCTAAAACATCTTGGCAATCTTTCCAGTATTTGTCTATTCCCTGGTGTGCTTCCTCCTAGTTTGTGTGTTTTACTTGAACAGTTTCTTAATCTTTTGGAATTAAACAGCTGTTAAACCTTCTTTCAAACAGGTGTTAATTACTATTGCTTTCTGATCTCATTTCTAATCCAGTTTATACCTTTAATCCTGTAGCAACTTCTTTCCTTTTTTTAATTGTTTTTCTTTTTTTAGTAAAACTTGAAATACATATTTTGGATATGTCCTCTCCTTGGTTTTAGCATTATAGAAAAATTGCAGTCACGTTTCTGACCACTACTGAAACCTCATAAGGCAGCAGAGGGAAATGGGAGAGATGAGGGTTTCAGTTGTTACACTTTTTGAAACTTCAACCATCTGATTAGGAATAGGTCCATTGTCAGCAGTCCAGAGATAACAGGGTATGAAGATTTAGGATCTTCTGCTTAATAAAGGACTTTCAGAGGTTGTTACAGCCTCTTGTATACTTGAATAAAGTTATTTACCTGAAGAGGAGTATTCAGTTTCTCTGTATTGGCATTCAAGGCTTAGACACTTGGAGAAGGAACTCAAATACCTTCAGGTTTGTCTATCATCCAGCACTAGGACAGACCTTGCATAGTTTGGGGGGGTTCATATGACACAGAAAATAGTTATGATTATTAAAAATGGAATATATTATTATAAAACAACAAGGAGATAAGCACTAGGCTATTAAAGGAAAGAACTGTGGAAACTTGTCTGTGAAAATCTAACACCCAATCAACGAACAAATGAGCTGCTTTATGAACCTCAGCAAACATAAGTCTGGACTTTATCTGTTCTTCAGAACAGCTGCTACTGGCTTCACTTAAGCTGGCAAATATATTTTGTGTGCAGCTTTTGGCCATTTTCATTTCTGACCCAGCAGCCCAAATCAGATCCTTGCATTTCATTAATTTTGTCTTGGTAGCACTTAGTAGTTATCCTTGTTTGATCAAGGAATTTACCATTTGCACTGCATAAGTTACCAGCTAGCACTGAAAGGAACTGGATAAATTATCTGTAGATGATAAATATTAATAATCAATGACTTAGAAGAAATTTCACTTTTTTGTGTGACAATTGTGAAAACTTTAAAATATTTTTTTTAAACTTAGGTGATCAAGAACTGAAAAGTAATTTCTATGGACCAGTTTATGGCTTACTCAAACATAGTTATCTAGAGAAGCTGAACGTATTGGCTGGCTTTGATCCCTCCAGTTCTTTTACACTCAGCCACCCTTTGCAGCTCCTTCATAGGTCCAGGCAAAAAAATTGGGGCAATTTACTCAGTGTTTTGTAGACAGGAGAGTGCAGAGATGACCAAGGGGTCTAAGACAAAAAGATGGAATCTTGGTTATGTATTTTCTGTTTTACCAACAAAGAAGATTTATCAAGAATTTAAAGTTACTGATTTTCTAAACAAGGATCATATCCAGGTGCATGTCCCAGGGCAACTGAAAATATCAGGCCAGGATGGGTTTGCTACATTGGCTTAGATGATATACACAGCTTACTTTAAAACCCCCTTTCTCACTATGACAATATCTTTCTCCTCTATTCTCACAACAGTCCTTACACTTAAGTGCAGGAGATCACAAAACACAATCAGCTCCCAGGCTTCTGCCACTGCAATGACTCCTTGTGAAACACCCAGCAGGTTCCTGAGGGATCATATCACAGAATCATAGAAAGATTTGGGTTGGAAGGGACATCAAAGATTATCTAGTTCCAACCCCTCTGTCGTTGACAGAAGATGACACTCACTAGATCAGGTTGCTCAAAGCTTCATCCAGCATGAACACTTCCAGGGATGGGGCATACACAGCTTCTCTGGGCTTCATTTTCATTTTATGTTATGTACACTTTGGTCTTTACACTCAAAAGCAGGTTTCTGAGGAGGTTTCTAAACTGTAGCACAGAAGTATTCTGCCTCCTTTCAGATGCTCTCCCTGACAGCTGCCATGTGCAGTTCACCTAAGGATCAGTTAAAAATGTTAGACTTACATGAATCTGATAAATAGATTGCTGTGCTATTAATTGCATGAATTATAACTTCTATATAAAAGTCTACAAAAAGAATTCCTTCTGGATAATAAACAAAGTGAAAGATAATAGATCAGTCCTAGTCAAGATGTATTTGCTACTAGACTTGAGAAGAAAATTCCTTTGTAGGAGCTGTTTCTAAGTTTGCACAGTGTCAGGGCTGTCACCTCCATGGACAGAAGTTGCTGGCTTTTAAGAAGCCTCCACCTCCTGGGAGTCTCTAAATTCACAAGAAAAGTAATGCCTCTAAATTTTCCATGTCTTGGTAGGTTGCCATTAAGTTAAGTTCACAGCTCTTCTCTGTTTGGGGTGGCAAAGAAGCCATACTTGGCCAAGAGCTGGACTGAGTCACTTAGTTTTCACATCTTATAAACAAGTTCAGAGAGACAAATACTCCCAGCCAACGAGATACTGATACAACTCTGTCTGTGCTCACACAAGATAGACACTTTAATAAGCTGTATTCCTGAGCTTTGGGCAGCTCTTCTCTTTCACTCACCAGAGCAAACATTTACTTTTCACCAGTGTCAGTTACACAGTGCACATAAATATTTCTCTCTACACGTAAATATACATGTGTTCTTCTCTTATGTGTGTGTATAAAGCTCTATATGTATATACACACAAAACTGCAGGGATACAAATATTTTGGCACAGAATGCAATTGGAGCATCCATAAATCTGGAAATCATTTCATCATAATACAATGCCTGGTTTCACAGCTGACTTAAGCAGATAAAATGTTAAATCTATGTTACCTTATGTTCAGTGAAGTTTATGGGATTTACTGGAGGTATTAATAACAGCTTGAACATACTGAATATGTAATATAAATTAGAGTTCTGCTTATAGTAGAGACTTCCAAGACTTATTTTTTTTCATTTGATGTGCTATAACCTTGAAATGAAAATCAGTATTTGGCAATTCTATAAAATCCTGTTTCGAATGGTTCCTGAATGCTTTACAAACGATTAAAAAAGAAGTTCAGTTTAAAACCTGCATGTGTCATTCCCTACTTCATTTTCATTCTTAAAGTCAATTTCCCATCAATGCAAAGATGCAAGAATTCTTATAAAAAGTTGCAGTGAGATTTTAGACCTCGTCAACTATAGCAGTATATTTAAAATAAAGATTCACTGCTTCCTTCCATGAAGATTCCATATAAATGAGTCTGTAAACTGCAATAGGAAAAGGTATTTAGACAGAGAATGGAGAAAATTTTATATTACACTGGACAGATGCTGCCTGCAACCATGGCAATAACTGCAAACGAATGTTTCAGAACTACGTATTTTTGTAAAATACTCAACAGCAAAAAGATTTTGGGTTAGATTTGCCACAACTTGTAATTCTATTGACTGCATCAAAGTGGAAAAGTAAACACAATATATTTTTCATAAACTGCTAAATTATTGAGAAGAAACAAGAAGCTGCCAGAGCACTACAATTCCCTTGAAACTAAGGGGACAAATTTTCTAAAGTTACATCATCTATACGTATGTATGATTGATGAGAAGGCACAACTGTTTTATTTTGCATTTCGTAAAATTTCACATAAGGGTGGTGTAATTTCAAATTACTTTGACCATTATCGTAATTTTAAATTCACTTGTGATTTTAATATTTCCCTAAGACCAAAGAGCACACATAATTGCAATGTACTACAAATAAATACACAAATAAATGAAAAAGCAGAAGGCTTTTGGGATTTTAGGAAACTTTCTGATATGCAAAAGCCGCTGACAGAGTTTTTGAGCATGGCATCTTTGGCTACAAAGTGGCCTTCTTATAATTGACAGCTACTTATATAACAAAAGCAAGGCATAAAAGGAGTTTTCTCAGGGAGTTAGGGTAAAGGAACGGCAGAAATTTTGAACAATGAGTTGAATATCTGAACCACAGTCGTATTTCCAAGGGATAGTGCAGACATGCATAACACAAATATCTCTAATGTATTTCTACCACCTGAGAAATTGCTAGAGATGTTGATTTATGCATTATTAATATTTTTCTTTGTTGTCATATATAAAATGTTCACCTGAACTTTCAAGTTATACTCCTTAAACCAGATTAAGGAAAATGTCTTATACCGAGAAGAGGAATGAAGCCAATGCTTAACAGGAAGCACCTTCTGAAGCTGCTTTCAGTAGAACAACAAAACTTCTTTATGTTTGAGTACTTTCTTGAATTAAGGTTAGTTTAGAAGGAAGGATCTTAATTCTTAAAATGAATTCCATCATGTACTGGTCATAAATCTTTGCTATCATGAGTGGTGGATTGGTTTAGGTCATTTTTATTGTAGGCTATGTTTTTCAGCAATGGGTTTAAGTAAAGAGTGTTAAAATAACAGTAAGTAGGCAAGAAAACACTAATGGATTAAGATGACCAAAGTGTCACATTGCCCCAGTACATGTCAACCAACCCACTTTGTTTCCAAAAGGAAATCAAGCCCTTAAAGATGTCTATTATCTAACTGTCACTGGGAGTATCATGTGGAAGAAGAGCATGAGCGGACCTACTTGAGTGTGCTAATGTCTCTCAGTAGTCATGGTCTTCATTGTCCTTTATTTCCTTGATTGTTCTGAAATGGCAACACTTACTGGTTTTTCCACTTTTGAAATGTCAGTTTATTTCTACCCTCCTCAAAATCCCACTCATGCCCTTGCTACCTTGCCCAAATTCAGCAAACCTTGGTTTTAAGAGAAGCCTGGTTGTAGATTATCACTGAGAAGAATCACCAATCAGCAATGATTCTTTCTGAAAATAAGGACTCATAGGATTTCGGTAGTGCAAGATACCATGTCCTAAATTACTTGTTTCTTGGGTGTTAGTAGCAATGCCCCAAAGAACTTCAAAGGCTTTGAGGACTAACCAGATGATGAGTTCCCTGAACATATCATACAGACCCACAGGCCCACACACAGGTACTGCTGGCCCAAACCTCTCCTCAGGGATAGCTGATTGTTTCTTTCCCACAGAACCTGATGCCACTAAAGCCAAATGAAATCCTCTTCAGTCTTAACAAGAGCTCACCTACAATTTCTGGACTTAATGTACTGCACAAGTGAGTGGGAAATCAGAAGTTAACAAGGGACATGGGTGAATGCACAGAAGCACATCAGTTAAGGAAACACTGGTAAAACCCTTCACTAAGGGTGCTAAGCAAGGAATACCCTGCTATAACAGTAATGTTTCTTTAACAAAAGAAAATGACATAACAGATTGAAGACATAAATCCAGATCCTATGCACTGGAGGATGTTTTTAATTATAAAAATCTGTAAAGCTAAATCCTGTCTGTACTTAATCCAAAGGAATTCTGCAGATGGAAAAAAAGTCCCCACTTGGGTTAAAGACAGCAGAAGCAATAGCAAAATCAGGGTGGTTTCCAGGAATTGAGTGCACAGGAAGCACAGTAGGAATGAATGGGAAATCCTTCTTTGATCCTAACCTGTCCTTATAAAATCCAGCGTGTGCAGTCAAGCTACTTCAGTCAGTGCAGCTCTGAGGATGGAGTGGTGCCCAAGAACTGAAATGCAACTCAGCTCACTGAGCATCCCCTGCTTCTGTCCTCTGTGAGCAAAATCACACTGAAAAGAAGGGACTTTCAAACCCCTGCTCAGTCTGCTTGATTTAAGTATCGTGAAAAAAGCAAATTTTAAATTACAAAAAAAAAAAAAAAAAACAAAAAAAAAAACAAAAGGACTTATGTGGAAGTTTAGTTCTACATGAAGACACTGCAGCAAAATAAATGTAATCATCTCAAATCTCATCACTATTTGGTACAACTGGCCCCAGTGCATAAACAAATATGCTCAAAATTAATATCACTAAGTTACACAATCATGAATAAAATATTTTTATGTAAGCGAACAGACGAAAATATTATTTTGCTATTGCTCTGTATGAAGCATGATGCCTTTTATGAGAAAATGCAAAAGCAGTTACAGACTAGGAGTTAGTGCAAATACCTGCCTGCCATCAAGTTGAAATATGTGACCTCTTTGCCATAGGTACCAGGTTCCTGAACAGCGTAAAAAAACCAGTATAGCACATTCTTCATATTAGACTTAGGAAACCTTATTAATCATTAAGTGACACAGTAAAGTACTTCAATTTAAAACACGTGAAAAATAAAGGCGAGACACGCATTCAGTAAGCCAGGAATCTAAAACACTGACATCCAAGGCTGGTTTGTAATCCCAATTTTCCTTCATTACAAATGGAAAGAAATGCACTCCCTGCAGAGAGCAATTAATTCCCTTCAAGATATGTCATATTAACCACCCTACAAAGTTACCAAGTTGTTTCAAAAGGCTATACAGATTCAGAGGTCTGATGTTATGGTGTCTAGATGAATTCAAAGACAAACAGTTAGCTACTGCCTTTGGAATGACAGTTTTGTAGCTAAGAGGCTTAAGGCAAATTAGACAACTCCTCTGTAGGCAACTTGGATTTGGTTTTATTCATGGCCAAAATTCCTGCTGGAGGGCATCTGCTAGCGAGTTAAAGCCACTATAGGGAAAGCACATGAGGCGTTGCAGGTATAAATGTACTACAAAACACACCAAAGTTGAAAAAAAACCTCACTATTCCAGCATAAACAAGTCCAAGGGATTGACTGCAGCTCTCATAACTTTAAATCATCAGAAATGAATGGCCAGTACCTCTCCTAGCCTAAAAAAACCAAAAACCAGTTGTCAGTATAAGCAAAACACAGATGGGATAGTTTAGCTATTTTTCAGTGAAAGAAAGACAGGATCCATTCAGCAATCAGTGGCAAAGTGCAGCAGGAGGATTGCTTTTGAAGTGATTATTAATAATGAGCATTTCCACATGAACATCAGTTAAAACTATTTCATCACCCAGAGAGAATTTCTGTTTTCGGTGGACTAAGGTACACTGTGGCACTGGCAATGCTGAGAACATTTAAAGAGAGAATCTCTGCATGCTTTTTCTTACTCCAAAGACACAATGTGTTCTCTCTGAAAAAGAGACACCTTGCACTTGGAGGAGGCAGCCAGAACTGAGTATTCTTCTTTTGCAAGAGTCCAGCTGACACTCCCATTTCCCTTGGCGTAACTAGAAGCTGTATTTCAGCTACCCAATCCATTCACAAACTCCTAAAAATTTTGTGAACAGACATCAGGATATTTAAATTATGTTGCAGACATCTATTATTGTTATGATGTCTGCATCAGTATCAGGAAAGTCAACAGGACCTTGAGACACCTTGGAAGAAAATCAATGTCTATTTATTGTCTCCTCTGAAAATGCTTTGTTTGTTTGGGTTTTTTGGGTTTTTTGACACCACTGTGGTAAGGTTCATCTTGCCTTACTTCATCTGTGTGAAATCAAACAACAATCAGCAACAATAAATATCTGATTCTTTCCACTCTATGTCAGGTATAAATTGGAGGGATTAGTTTGTTCACAGGAGGTTTCTGTCTCTGTCCAGTGACTATACAAAGAATCTAGGTGGCTGTTGTTTACAACTACAATCAAATGTGTGGGACCTAGGTGAAAAAAACACAGGCCTTCACCGCAAGAATCCATTTTTGGAGCTTTTCAAAATCTGCCATTAAATTTTTTTAATTGAAATTAGTATATAGAAATGTACTAGGGGTAATCTTAAATCAGACACAAGAAGATGACCCTTCATCTTCTGCTAGAATCCTGTTGTTCATTCCTTTACTCAAAATAAGTAAATTAGTCTGGTTTATTTTATATAATAGAAATGACAGTAGAAAATCAATGCACAGAATGCAACATTTATTGGCAAAGATAAAATAAATTTAAAGTACATAAAATTTTGGAAGAAAAAAATATAGGAGAAAATACATTTTCACTGGGTATAAATTTGGTGGTTTATCTTCTTAGTCCAGTACTCTCTGGCCTGACAGTAAACTGCTAATCTGTTAAAAACATCTGTATGCTAGGCAATAGTACAGATTCCATCTTCAAATCTTTTATATTCTTCCCCTGATTTAGGGCACTACAGAAAGATCACAGGTAAAAGTTTATCCATTAATTTAACAAACACAGGACAGCATTGATTCTACTAGAATTTCTAACCTAGTACCCTAATGTGAGTGAGTACTTTAATTAAATTATGGTTAGAAGGAGAAATTTGAATTCTCAGTGAATCTCACAGAGTCTGTTCCAGGAAGGTCCTTACTGGCAGAATGCCTACATCTCTCTAGGAGATGTGAGATGTAAGGAGCAGTGAGACTCTCAGGCCAGGCCAACTTTGGGATGGATACACAGCTGTATTAATGCTCCTCTCATGCTTTATGATCTGGGTTAACATTCATCTCCACAACACAGCCATCACTGAGAAACTTGCTGGGTTCTTCAGGAGCAGCTCTCTCCCTCTGACAGACATAAGAACCAGACACCTGATCTGGAAAAGTGACAAAAATTTAAGCAGTTATTGGTAGTTTGCATAAGACTCTATGTTTTGAAGAATTCTATGAAAGAAAATTGGATTGCAGAGGTGGCAGCTGGCAAACTCCCAGAAGTTCTGAGTTCTTGCTATTTACATATTTTTTAAAAAGTTAGCACAGCAGCTTGGAGCATGTGCATGTGTATGCACGTTTTTGTTTTGTTTTGTTTTTTTTAAATGTACATTTTAGGCTGATTATAGCAACCATTTATCCTGTATCTGCTGACCTCTGTGCTTATTCAACCTTTATGATGTACTACCACAGCCCGCTCTGCACAGCTGGGATTCAGCTAATCTACCTTAAGAAGGAAGGTTCCTTGTCTTGGCTTTTGCTTCACAGTTAACAAATAGAGACAGTCACCTGTGGAGGATGCTTGCTCTGTTATAAAGGAGATGACAAAATACAGAGGATGGTTTACTCTCTGCTCTAGCCCTTCTCTTTCCAGGAAAGGAAGAGTGGCACTCCAGGTTCACCCTGATAGCTGGCAAACACATATTTCATGTCAGTTCAGGGTTATCAAACGTAGCCCCAAAAGGTTAGCCTGCATGCTACAAGGTCTACAGGAGGCTGGAGTCCTTCTAGGTGTCAGTTCTAAATCAACTGATACCTGCTTTGCCTGACTAGCTGGCACAAGGACATGAGGAGCCCAGGATCTCTTTTGCCAGTAGGGTTTTAGGAATGAATGCAGGTAGCATAAGCTTCCTGATTCTCTGAGCCAAGGAACGATGTACTTGTGGTCCTTAACACTGGTATCAGAATGGCTCTAAAAAACGAAAAACAAAAGCAAACAAAAAGATCTTGCTTATCCTGGAAAAGCAGCATGTGCTGGAAGAGCTTAAGGGCACCACCACATGGCTTGACTGCTCAGTGGCTGTCCATGCACCAGTGGTGGGATGGAGGCTTTTGCCTCCTGGGAAAAGGCTGCTTGATCCTCAGAAGTTTTCAATGATATGTGGAAAGCATCTCCAGAAGAATCCCATAACTCCTTTCTCCAAAAAGCCCAGTGAAAAATCTTTCTCCATTTACTGTTCCCCTTTCTACCCACTGGATAACACACCAGATAGTATGATTATAGCATTCAAATGTCCATCTGACATGCACAACCATGTCAGAGGCTTTTGAGATGAATGTATTGAGCACAGACTTAGTGACCAAAAAATTGTAGAAACTGTCACAGACTTCAGAGATCAGGTTTGACTGATTCATAATCTTAGACAAACATACTATTCACTCAAATTTAGGGAAGTTTTCCTGTCCCACTTCAGCGCACATTTGCTGAAAAATAGCATAGCTGTAAAAAAAAAAAAAAAAAAAAAAAATATATATATATATATATATATATATATATATATATATATATATTTATCCAAGGGTCTTTTCAGTTTTTGGCTCACACTGGTCAATATCTAAACTAGAAATGTGTTTGTAAATGAGTGGAAGAAGCAATTTGAGAATTTAAACCAAAACAGAAGTTTGAAGGGAGAACAAAAACCTTGAATGAACAACCCACAACTCCAAGAACAACACAATATAATAGTGAAGTCATTTATTTGTTCCTTTAGTCTTTGTGGCACACTAAAAACCTTTTAATTCCTTTGAAAACTTCACTGTGCAAAGAAATTGTCTTATTTTCAGTTGTTCCTCTTTTGGCAGTCTCAAATTCTATTTGACTGAAAGGTAATGCCCCTTTAAAAGACTTCTGCATGCATATCTGTTAAAAAAAGATTTAATTTGCTCAGCCTTCCCCTGTATTCATAGCATAAAACTATATCAATTAATTAATTATATTAATTAATTTGTATTTAGTCAGCAATTTTTTTCCTCAGCAACAAATCATAGTGGACATGAGGATCCTGGCACCATTGTTGCTGCTGCTGCACTAACACCATGCTACACTACTTAAAATAGTGTCAGTGTAATAAAGCAAGGGCAAGTTTGGCTCATCTTTCTCAACTATTCAGGACTTCTAAAACAGATGGTTTCTGGAATTTTGTTTTGTCACAAAACATGGTGATGGAAGACTGATTTACACACAAAGTTTTACCTTCAATCTTCTTTCAGTAATTAAGAATATTGTATTTGAGAAAGTAACAAGAATATAACCCAACTTAACTGAACAGAAAAAGTAATGATAAATCTGACACTCAAAGCCATTAAGTGTCTGAATAGAACAATGCTTCATCTATTTTTATCTGCTTTTTCTTTAAACAGGTTATAACAGAGTCTTTTCTTCCTGCTTCTATTCTTCCTTTCCGTAAGATAAGTTATGGTTACTTAGTCATCATTTTCAAAATTAATGCAGTCCCTTTTAATACTGGCTACCAGCACCACCAGAGGCAAGCAGACACACCACACAGGATCTTCCCTGTTGATTTTGCCACCCTACTCCAAATCAAATCACAGAAAAAGCTGACAGATTAAACACTGTACTGGTATGGAGACAGGTCTCAGGTCTTGGGAAGAGCAGTCATGCACGTTTCCTTGTCATTTAAGTCAGGCAATAAACACACACACATGCACACTCAAAGGTGAAAGCTAATCCCTTAACAGTTTTCCCTTGTGTGTCCTTCAATATATACTTAGTGGCCTCTCCACACTGAAGAAATGCAAGCCCACTGTCACCAAGAGTGGAGCTACATTGCCCAGGACCCAACACTTTCAGTAAATAAGCAAAGACATCTCAAAAAGATAATCAAAATCATACCAGATCTGTAGTGACCTCAATTTCACTTAAATTTCAGCTAGCAGTATTTGGCTCTAAATAGTATGAGATAAGAAATGGAATTTTTTTCTGGAGCTATTTTAAGGGCAATGACTACTATACATAGAACCAGAGTAAGTGGCTGGAGTTAAATTTAAAAGACAGACATATTTTTGTTTTCCTGTTTCCAAATAGAGTCTCATCTGTTCCTAAGTCTGACCAACAGAAGAAAAAAGAGAAAAAACATAGTAAAGAACACCATCCTTCTGCAAACAAAACCAAGGCCTTTCAGTGTATAAGGCAACACCAAAGGAAAACTGTGTTTGGTTTCAGCTCTTTTGATATTGAAGGATAAAGTTTATTTCTGAGTGTTGCCTAAAAAATGGGTGTCAATTCTGCTATTCTAAAACAGGTCTAAATCACTCTCAGTGGTGTATACAAAACTATTGCTTAAGTGAATGAGGGTAATTTATGGAAAATTCAGTATGCTTGCACAGAGCACCCTGCTAAGCTATCCAGGTGTCAGCTTTGGAGCAAGTAACATGAACACTGAAATGTTCCATGTCACTGCAATACAATTAAATTTGGAATTTCAAGCGAACTGGACTTAAAGGTGCTGTAATGTTGATATTTACAGTGTGTAGAACTTAAACTATTTTCCACTCTGTCTATTCTGCATTCCATAAAAAATCTCTATGTGCATTGTTTCTTAGAAATATTTATTTCTCAGATGACACAAACATACACTCTCTGTTACCTATTTTTTTCTTTTTTTGTTTGTGGAGTACCTGTTCCCTGTTAACAAAAACACATACTAGAAGGCATTTTGATTTACTTCCACCTGAAAGGTGTTTAATGTTGGAAGAGCCACCTCACAAGTCATGCATAGAGAAATCTAAAATTCGGTTGCCATGCTAACAGGAAGTCACTCAACTAAGTCCAGTAAAACAAAAGTGCATAAATGACGTTTTCTGGTAAAAACAGGGAAATATTAGATTAACAAGTCTGTAGGTTTTGACAACTGTAGCCACAACGACAGCTGTGTCCCTCAGAAGAGTGCTGAATTTATCGGCATTTAAACATCCAGCAGCGTCAGTTGCTTCTTCCAGCAGGACCATAGCTTCTCTCCCATCACCTCAGGCGTCAGGGCCTCGCCCGTGTAAACCCCACGCGGGGATGAACCCACCAGCCCCTCCCTACGCTCCAGGAGCCGTCCCACGGCTCACATCACCCTGCTCTGCTCCTGCCACCCGAGTCCCTCCTGGGGGCTTCCTGACAAGACCCCCGCCGTCCCTGGAGGGTCCCTGCGGACTGCGCGGGCGGGGAGCGAGGTCCGCTCGGGGCGAGACACCTGCGGGGACACCGCAGCTGCGGCCGTCATTACCGTGGGGAGCGGGGGCGGCCCGCGGCGCGGCTCCAGCACCCACCCGTGTGCGTGACATGTGGACTACCGCTCCGGCGCTGCGGTGCTCCCAGCGCCAGCAGCAGCCGCGGAGGCGAGGGCGGGCCGGCGGGGCTCCCACTTGCGCGGGTGGCAGATGCGGAGCTTCCTCCTGCCCCGCGGAGCGGCCTCCGCCCGCTCCCTCCGGCCCCCTGGGCGCTCCGCTGTGCTGCAGGTGTCACCCAGCGACCGAAGGATGCCGCTTCCCACGGCGGCGGCTGCCAGGGGAAAATACGTTTATTACATACAAGAGATCTTAATACTCCTCTGGACTATCACCAAGGGCCAAGGGCGGGCACGATGTCGCTTTATGCTGCTTGCGTCGCCGCAAAAAGTTACCTTAGACAGTCATGGGGACTTTGTGGTGTTGTTTTTGGGGTGTTTTTTTTTTTTTTGGTTGTTTTTTTTTTTTTTTGCAGAGGGTGAAAATGGTAAACAAAGGCTCAGAAAGAGAACAGATCAAAGTTGAGAACTTACTTGGTTTAGGTGCTTGCGTTGACAGCCGGCATCTTCCGACAGCAGTTTTAACAGGTCACATTTTCCCATGGAAGTTGTACCCTTTTCAATCCCGTTTGTAAATTAAATCCCTTTAGAAGGTGTTTGTTTTATTTCACTGTCTGCCGTCCATCTAAGGCGCTATCCACATTTTTTACTTTATTTTCTCCATGTTTGCCACACACGCAGGCACTCTCGGACGCACGTCCACGAGTCAGCGGGTGCCCATCACCTCCGGCCGGGGGGACCGCGCCTGCCGCCGGGCTCCGCTGCAACAGATGAGAGGCAGGTTCTTTCCCGGTTTTTCAGTGCGGCGTCTCGCTGTTCCTTCGGGAAGCCTCATGCCGGCTGCAAAAAGTAAGGCTCCTCCCGACGCGGCGCTCCCCTCCGGAGCGCAGGCTGCGCGGCGCGGGGAGGGAGGGAGGAGAGACGCCCCAATACGGGCAGAAGGAGCGCGGAGGGGCGCACGCCGGGCTGCTCCGTGCTCGCCGCTGCGCTCTCTCCCGTGCCGGCCGCGGGCTCTGCCTCGCCGGGCGCCGTCCCGCCGCCCCCCGCCCGCCCCCGCCGCGCTGCCCCCGCGCCCGCGCCGCTCCCCGCGCCACCCGCCTGCGCCCCCCTGCGGCCGCGCCGCGCACCGCGCCCGGCTCCGCGCAGAGGCCGCCCCGGGGCGCTCCGCGGCGCTCAGCGGCTGCAGCCCCGGGCACGGCCAGCAGCGAGAAGGCGCCCGCCGAGCGCTGGAGCGGGGCTCGTGGGCGAGCCGAGAACGCGCACCTCTCGGGACCGCTCGGAGGCAGACGCACCGAGGAGTAGCCTCGACTCCGCAGAAAGTTCGCTGTTACATCGCTCCGCATCTGGGAAAGCCCTGACCCGCTCCATGCAGCCGCGGTGGGGCTCTGTGAGTCCGCCTCCGCGGCGGCCTCGCCCGGCGCGCTTCGAGCCCGCAGCCGAGGTTCGCTCCAGGTACCTCGTCCGATGCTCCTTCCCGAGGCGCAGCAAAGGCTCTGCCCTGGGTGCACCACTCGGCGCAGCCTCCGGGCGGGTGGTCCGTGCCCCTGCGCGGCCCCAGACTCGCCCGGTGCCCCTGGGTCTGCCCGGCCTGGACGTTAACGGGACCGAGCCGCAGCCAAGATGAGTAACAGAGGAGCAGTAGGAATGAGGCTGCTAGACACCCAATTCCTCACTTTTCCTTTCCCTAAAAATTTATGACAGAACTTAACTACACGAGCTTAAAAATAGTAGGGAAAAGATACAACGTGCAGAGATAGAGATGCATAACAACATCCAGGTCCTTGCTGAGTTTTGTTTGGTTGGGGAATAATAATAATAATAATAACAACGATAATAATAATAATAATGACAAAGCAGCAACAACACTAATAATAATAGTAATGATCTGAAGTCTGTTTGGACTCAGCCCCGCGTTGGGGTCTGGACACGATGCGCACAGGGGGCCACCTGCCCCCATGTGCAGGGCGTGCCGTGCCCGGGCGAGCATCTCTCCACTCCGGCCCACTCTTGCCTTGCCTCGCCTCGCCTCGCCTCCCCTCCCCCCCGGGAGGCTGCTCTCCGCCTGGTAGCACCACGCTTTCGCACTTTGCCCGTCTCTGGATGAATAACTTCCACCTGGGGACTTCGTGAGAAAAGGGAGAGGAAATAAGCCCAGGGCAGCACCGGGACGGGCCGAGTCTTAGCGGGGCGTGCAGTGTCGCACAGGCAGCCCAGCCGCCAGCAGCCCCTTTGCTTCCTGCACGGCCGGGGCGGGAGTGTCCCTCGAGCTGGCTTTCACCTGCCTCCCTGGAGCACACCGAGGACTGAAGCGCTTGCCAAAGCAGGCGAGCCTGAAAATGTCACTACAGCAAATGTGAAGGAGCCGCCAGCCACAGAACACTCGAAGGCAACTGTGAGAACAGGCACCAGACCACCAGACCTCCACGGGCAGCAGAGGTGATGCAATTAATCTGCATTAAGCTGTGCAGTGAAAATGCCGGATGGATTCTGCTCTGGGACTTCCACGGTTGCAGCATCAGGTCTCTGCATCAGACTGCTGCGTGAACCACTGGCTTATGTATTTCAGATGTGCCCCAGCTTGTGCACTGAGCTTTCATCAGAAACATTCTGCCTTTGGGGACCTGCTCAGAAAGCAGCCTCATCTCACTGAGCAGTGTGCACTACAGGCAGGCTGTAACAGGTCTCTGTGTGTCTCTTCCAAAGAGATGTCAATGGAACATGTGAGATCAACTCATGTCAGTTCAAATATAAATCTAATACCAAAAGCAGTTGCTTGGAAAGCTGAGCCAGTCATTCTAGTAAGCACACAGACCTGTATGCAGATGTTTGTGTGTACACACATGGGACCCATACATGCACACTCACACAAAGGCAAGGAGAGAGAGCTGGGTAAGTAGAGGTGCACTAGAGGGCCAGAGAACCTGCAGTGAAGGCTATGGCTGCTCCATCAGATGGCATTGGGATTGGCAATGTGAGCACATCAAACTAGTAGTGGGGCATTTGTACCTCTCATGCAGGCTACCAACAGCACTGGTATTGCTCTGTGCTGCTACAGATTGGAAGTGTAAGCACAGCTTACTTTCAGGGGCACTTCCCAGAGCAGAGTGCTTTTTTCCCCCATATATTTCCTTATTAGATCATGAGAAGCCAACTTCTGTTTTGAGTGTAATATTTAATTTTTCACAAGCAAATACCTCTATAATTAACAGTATTTCCTACGCCTTTTTATGCATATTGTGACATTTCTTCTCTGTAGGGGTGAATGCAACATGGCACTAGCAATGTGTTCTACGTTTTCTGGCATTTTACATGTGATAACCCATTAGCAGTCTCCCATGGGTCTTCCCAACATTTTTAATTCCTTATTGAACTAATGCTCAGATAGAAATCTCTGTGGTATTACTCAGATGAGAATTAAGTAAGAGTTTTACCTCTGGTTCAGGACAGCGGAGTCGGGATCCTTGTAACCTTTTGAGTGTATGCTACTATGTTTTATTCCTAACGTGTAGCTAGCTGCCAAGCATTTCTCAGCAGTAAGCACTCTGGCCAGGAGAAAGAAATAAAAGGCCAAAATTAAACATTCCGTGACATCCATATCGTGTATTGAGGGGTGATAAACAGCATGGCTGGGCCTTCCTTTAATATGCTCATGGTGTCACACCAAATAAGTTCTTCTTAGTACCTTCTCCATTTCTATCTCCCATGTTACATCCTCCTCCTCAGGACACCTACTGACACATGCCCAGGTGCTGACCATTTTCAATTCAGCCAAATCTTATATACCCAAAACACCAAGCAGACTGGGATTTTCCCTTCTCTCTGCAGTTTGTGCAAATATCACCAGCATACATCTCTTGGTTTTATTGCATGAACAGAGAAAGACAAGATTAAAGACAGCTTGAGAAATGAGACAGAGTTGGAGCATCTAGGAAGTACTAAGTGGTTTAATCTTCGAATATTAGTGGGTACAGGTAAGAACAACTGGAGCAGCTGTGATTCAGTATAACTTTACCCAAATCAGGTAAGCTGACTTTGCTCATTGTCTTTAAAGAAGACAGGAAAAAGCAGTGCATAATTTTTTACCATATTTGCTCAGTCAGTTCCAGGTAAAAGGTGCCATAATATTTTTATGTTTCAGCTCCTTTTCTTTATGTGTTAATTAAAGCTTTTCTTATTAGCATGGGCATTTAAGAGATTATGAAATTTTCTCTAAGATGGAAATTTATACGCATAAGAAAGAAACTTAATACTTAAAATAATTTTATTCAACTTATTAAAAAATATTTGTATTACTTTTTATTAGTTTAGAATAATGGAGGAAGATTTTCTCAGACTTCTTATTATTCTCATTTAATTTTAAATATGTTTCTACCAATCTATTGCTCATTAGCAATGATGTAAAATCACACAGTACAATAGTGTCTCTTGTTGCAGTTTAGATTTTTTTCTATGTTTGTTTTGGAGACTGCAGTTGTACACAGAATGAGGCTTAAATTTTTTTCTCTGTATTAATCTAATTCATAAAATCTGAAACAAGTTAATTTCATTAATTCTATTGTTACAGACCATGCAGTTCTCCCAGACAGAACTCTGCAAGTGACAAATGGTTCTTGCCAGCCCACACCAAGCGTTCCACACTATTGAGTCTTTCCTTCCACATAACTCAGCGTATTGCCATTTATGTACTTAAATACCATTAGACAAAACTCAATTGAGTTTCTGAGACCTGAGAAAAAGAGATTCCTTTTACTGACTGATTGAAGAATGTGGATTCTGTGAAAGGTGGGGAACCCCAGCAGAAATCTTTCATTTTCTATGAAATATTTATTGGCAGAGATACCATTCTTGTGAAGATTTAGCGAGGTAAAAGGGTTGTGAGTGAAGAGAGAGACAGGAGCATGCAAAGGAGAGGAGGAATAGAGGGAAAGATTGATCCAGGGATGTGAATAAATAGTAACACTTTCTTTTAAACAAGCAAGTACTGACCTCAGCTGTAGGACTCTTTCACTCAGGTTGTTTTTCTATGCCAGACTAGAATCTTGAACTATAGTTCTTATTTATTTTGTGTTTTGTTATTGGTTGTTTTTTTTTGTTTTGGTTTGGTTTAGTTTTTTTTCATGAAAAGGTAAAAATAAGAAAAATAGAACAGGTCAAACACAAGTGAACTACTAGAAAAAATTTACAATACCTGTAGCTGGTATTTGCTCAACCTTAATCTCAGGTCATGACAGGCAGGTCCTTGTCTGACTTTTTCTCAAGACTTCCAAGTTATTCAGGTAAGAAGATATTTGGAGTTTGTATTTTAATTGAGGGAAGAAAGTTGCTTAGCTTTATTGACAGTTAAATTGCTATTTGATTTTATTATTGCAGTTTACATTAGAAGTATGCAGAATTCTATGTAGATTCCCATTTTATTACTACTTAAATCTCAACAATTCATATTTTCGGTGGACAGCAAGCAATTAAACTTTTATCTGCCTACATTTGTCAGTTTCACAGAATTCACATCTGTTATTTTACTGACATGCTATGAGCTCTTTCTTCTTTCTTCTCCTAACCAGAGTTTTTGAATGATTTAAGCTTGTTTTTCTTATATCAGTGGAAGTGGAACTTGGTGCAGTAAGGTTCACTGCTTTCTTTTGCAATTTTTTAATGTATAGTAGAACAACGTTACTGAAGTTTTTTGATGTTTTTCAAAGTAATTTAATTTTTGTCCTCCATGATTATTTTCATGCCTGTGCTTCCCAGAAAGTACTTACTTTCTGTCAGAATACTCAGCTGTTACATTTTGAGGTTTTTCTGGCACAGTCTTTTGGTGTTGGGTTTTTAGGAAGGTGAGGTCTAATGAACCAAACCCTATGCTGGAACGGGATGTGGCTCCAGACTACAGACATCTAAATTTAGGTGTACACATTTGAACTCAGTGTCCCCAGTTCCCTGTAGAGCCAATGGAAATGTATTCAATACAGTGATGGGATCTTAGAGAAAAGTTCGACTTTGAATGTGCATTTTGACTTCTGGGTGAGCTACGTCCTGTCTAAGCATTCTACTGAAGGGGGCAAACCCCAAAGCAGAGGTGCCTTGTGTTGTTTGAGGTTTCTAAGACTATCCAAGATGCTTGCTAAAGGTGAAAAGATGGCTTTTGACCTGCCTTGCATTGCGTTGCCAAGGAAATTGCCTTATAGGTGACCTGTATGTTTCTGTATGTTAAACCAAATATTCTGTGGAATTTTACAGTCTTTGGACACCTACGCACAGCCACCTGAATCCGGACTACATCCCTTTTGGCTCTAACAGGAGCTCAAATCTCACATGTAAACACCATTATAGATACACAGAATCAGATGTTTGAATCTTCATCCTCAGAATAACACGGCAAAAGCCTTGAGACAGAAAAGTTTTTTGAAGAAGAGTAAAAAGTAAACGCAAGGAATATCCCTTTCTCATTTTTCTGTAAGAGCTGAAACTTTTACCTGTGTTTGTAGGGGTGGTATCCTGGTAAAAGACCTGAAATAATGGAAACAAGTGGCATATTTGAATCAGGAGATGAAAGAAAACAACAGGCAGGATTCCAGGGAAACTAGCCAGGCATTTTAGGTATCTTTAAGTATGTGGAATAAACAGCAAGAACGAAATGTCTTGTTACACAAACAAAGCTATAACTTAATCAGCAAGACAGAGACTTTGTAGGATAAATCAAAGGATTGGAGTGTTGATAGAGAACGGTACAGGCTGTTCAGGAAAGAAAGGCTGGGAAAAGGGGAAGGCAACATTGCATTACCAAGAATGTGTTTATGATTTGCTAAAAGAAAAGGCAGATACATCAAAAGTCTCTAAGGGAGCTAAAAACAAGGTTTCAAAAATTGGTCTGCCTTAAATCAATGTGGGAGAAGAGGTGATTGAACATCTTAAACACACAGAAAGGAGACATTTCTTGGAGTTGTGGAGCTGTTGCTTTACATCCTTAAGTGGTAGAGTGTATAGCTAGATTTTATTCTCTCTTAATGGTGTGAAACAGCTGAGGAATGTAAAGATGGAGGCCTCTAAGATCTGGTAAAAGTGAGTTTGAGATAATAGGATTGAGAACAGCAGAGAACAGCACTTCAAAGAAAGAAGGAGGTGACACACTTAGGTGACTGGCAGGAAAAGTCTGAAGATTTTAATGGAACATAAGCCAAGAAAGTCAGCCTTAAGAAGCTGTTACCAAAAAAATAAAAGAAGCATTATTGGCAAGAAAGCTAGTAGATATTCAGAATGTATTACCAGGAGTGTAACGTGAGAAACTGTTGTTTTGCTCTAGGTGAGCAGAAGTTTACATCAGCTACAAGCCTCTGATGCCTGAAGGATTTTTCTGCTTTTCTTCTAAATACTTCTTACACTGTTCCCTATATTCACAAGTATTAGCATGCATACTTGTGATGCTTTAGGTGATAGTTTAGCCCGGTTTCATGGTGTTTAGTAGGCCGGTAGACTTAACACCCCTGAAACCACGTAGAGTTAGAAGACCAAACACCCGGTTTTCGTGAGCCCTCAAGGTCTCCTAGTAGGACAGATTTTGTAAACTAGAAGTTAGTCCACCCAAGCCCCTTATTGGGCCCTCTGGTTAGATATGCTAATGTGTAGAGTCTTTAATTGTATACTCGATTGGGGGGACAGGGCTTTTGCGGCGTGTTCTACCTGGACGGCAGAAGCCATCGAACGGGATCCTATTAAAATACCGAGGTAAACAACCCCCAACCCTTTCACCGTGTCTGAGCCTTTATTTCCTAAGACCAGAAAAAGGCATCACTTCATGTTTGATAGTGGTATAAAAAGAACCTCTTGCAGGGAGTCTAGAGATCAGCATCATGGATAATGAGGTAATGTGGTCTTTCAGGAATATTTCAGCTGGGCCTGTTCTGCCTAAGAAAAGATACCTTTAAGTTATGTCATGTATTTTATAGTTGTGAAAAAGAGAGTACTAAAGAGACAGTCAACATTTTCATCAGAAGTAGAAGTAGTATTCAATTTTTCGTCTTAGCAAGGAAGACCAAAACTATACATAAGTAGGATGTTCCTAACTATAAAAAGAGTTGAATACTTAGAGATTTCACATGAGAAAGTTGTGGAATCCATATCTTTGAAACATATGAACCTCTTTCCAAGAGTAGGGTTTTTTCCTATATTAGGATTCTCTAAGTGTCTGTAATGAGACTTTTTTTCTCCAAAACTTAGTGTACCCCTTTTTATCAATGATATTTTGGGAAACTGAGTCTTCATGCTGTTAAGAAAGACATGCAGCCAATCTGTTTGCACTCTCAGATGCCATTTGAACAGCATGATTCAACTTTAGAAGCATATGTAGCTTAAGAGACTAAACACAGTTTCTGTCCTGGCCTTTATATCTGAAAAGGGTGAATTCTTCTTGGCCAGAGTCCCATAAAAGCTGGGAGGGTACCAGTGCATTCAAGTGCAGGAATTTGACTTTCATCCATTGTGATTTAAAACAATGGACTTTAATGAAGAATTCAACTGCCTAACCATAGACACTCTTAGATTCCTTGGGGTACCCCCAGGAACCCCAAGTCTAACAGCAGGTCCACACCCACTCAAAGAGCAGGAGGGATATTCCACTGTCCAGGAGCTCCACAGAGCCTAAAATGGCACCAGGCAACCAACTCCTGTCCTCAAGGTGATTTTTGGTAGTTTTATCGCTTACATATTTTTTTCAGCTAGCGTTGTGATAAAGCTTACATATTTTTTCCTTAACCTCTACTTGGAACTCTGTTTTAAATTCAAATCACAGACTAATTACCCAAGCTTTTGGAAAAAAACATAATTAGTCTTCTCTCTCCACCAGACAAATACACACATCAGTAATGCTTTTAACTTCTGAGAAAGGGAGAAGTTTTTTAAATTGTGTGGCTTTTACAGTATATTAGTGATCTGGCTCATAAAACAGCAGAATGACACCAGTTCATCTTGGTGGTGGATTGTGTTGAAAGTGTCTAGAACCTGGGAGCATATAAAATTCACTCGTTTTCCAGACAGACTCTAGAACAAGTAGGGGATGGCAGATATTCAGGCTTGAGTCATCACTTCTCTTCCTGCCTTGTAAATACTTCTTTTGTGCTGTCCCTGAGACTCAGTTTTCTTACTTTTGATATAGAAACCCTCTTTCTTTATCACTTCATTATGACTGTGTGCTCAGGAAGAAATCATAAACACCTGTAAAACCATTAAAGACCCTGCAAGTAGGAACAACAGTTACCATAAGAGGTTTGCTTAGAAAGGGTGCTGCACTGATTCTGCATTGTGGGAAAAAATAGTTGATCTCTTTTTTTAAAAATTGTTTTCATTAATATGAAGTGCTGGAAGTGGATTATTTCTGTATATAAAATATTGCTTGTAATAAGACTTGCTGTGCATATTGAGACTCACTAATAAGAACAATAGTTATGTGTACTTGTTATGGCATATTGATGACATTGAGAGAGGCAAAGGGTATCAAGAACATATCAAAGGATGTTTCAAGATTGAAGTTGCTTTCCTTTAACAGTTGAAAACATTTTTTTTTGCCATACCTTTTATGTTTTTATATAGCTAGGCAAAAATAAAAAGAATTGACTCATGTTTTTATTGTTATCATTTTAGAGTGCTCTGGTAGCTTTCTGATTTTTTTTCTTTTGTCTGTGTGACAGCACAGTATGAAATTGCCTTCTTGTATTTCAAAGTGCTTAATGCAGTCTTTAGCTACATTTTTATTATTACATTCTCCAAGTGATGTTGAACTCTGACAGAAACTTACTTCACATTTGATTATATGTAACAGAAATGCAAGATAATTTGTTGCATAGATTTCCAGAACGTTCCTTAATGATTAATTCTGAGAGAACAAGCTTCTATTTATCCTAAAATAAATAGATACCGTCATATTCCCCCGTTATTCCAGCGTGTTGTGCCCATAGGGATTGGCTGAGGAGAAGTGGCAGAAGCTGGGCAGGACAGAGGGAAGAGCAGGCACGCAGAGGATACGACTCTGTACACTTCAGTCCTGAGGCGTGGAGTTTTGGGGCGCAGATTTTCTGCAGTGTTTTCCAGCCAAGGAAAGGCCGCTGGATGGTGCTGTGGAGACAATTTGCAGTCCTGGCGCAGACCTGCAAGGTGCGCAGCCTCGGAGGCTTCTGCGTGAGGCACGAGAGAGGCTCACACAAAGAATTAAATTTACCCTTCCCTTTCTTTTATTTCTTTTCTCACACACTTTGTAGAATTTCATGGTAAATTCTAAGTCAACGAATGAAAGCTGCAATCTTATTACAGAGCATGCATCCTATTTGTGTGTTTATATGAACTTTTTATTGAAGGAAACTGGTCAAGACTTTATGTCAGTTCAGTATCTTTTTCTGGCTCTGCATTCACAATACTATAGCTATAAAGCTGTTTGGTTTATTTGATGGAAGTTTAGTGCCGCATGTCGTCTCTCTGGACATTTTATGCAGGTATGTATTTGTGCTGAGAGCTTTAGCCTGTTATCACTTGATGGCTGACTCCTTGGGAGGGAGGGGAAACAGCTGTGCTCTCTGGTCACTGTTGCCCTTGCTGTGGGCAGGGTGATGTGCACAGAAAGAGTTTCCTTTCCATCAGTGCTGTGGTGGGACCACTGTGCAGGATAAAGAAAGTGGAGATCTATTACAGTCAGACCCCAAAGCCTCTGTACCTCAGGATAATTCAGCACTTGATGCTCAGATCCTGCTTCCATGGGGGCCTTCTATGCCGGTCCTAAGAACTCCAGTGAGGTCCACATCAGCAGGTGTTAAACACCACAGTACAAATGCCTGTCTGAGATACTTTCTTACATATTGCCACACTGCAGTTGGTGTAGACAAAATGTGTTCACAGATGGGAACTCGCTGTAGGAATGCCATTTTCTCTTCAACCACAATCAAGACTGAACAGGGCACTTTGCCTTCTGTAAACATCTGCAGAGAATCTCATCCTCATAACCCAGAGAGACTCAATTGGCCATGGCCTTCAGGGAAAGGACATGTAAACAATATTGCAATTTGGAAGAAGGAATTTACAAACATTAGGTCTGTAAGTGTATGAAACAAACTGAGTTAAATCATCTCAGCTGCATCCTTGAATTCATGTTTGTGCGATAAGCTGATTTCTTTAATTTTCTAAGTGTCACAATCACTGTTGCTCAGATATGAGAGACAGAACTGAGAAAAATATTGAAATAGCTATTTAATTTCTTTGAAATTGTTTGTCCAAGATAAGGTCCTTAATGTTTCTCTACAATAACTCCAGTTCGTTCCAGATCACTCTTGAGTATTTAGATTTTGCAAATACTCTAAGAACTCTAATTTTTTGCGAATTCACTAAGTCTCTGGAAATGTATGACTATAAATACAATAAGTGGAATGATCATGCAGATAAATGCACAACAGGAGAATACATTTTTGCTATCAGAAGAGAGATAATGAGGATATATTTCTAATAGTAATTCAGCTTTACTCATGATGTTTCTCTAGAAGAGAGAATACTTGGAACAGCTGGTCAGATAATATAAAGTAGAGCTTAAAGACTTTTAGCAATGCTACTGAAGTTTTATATGTCATTGCTGTAAAAAAATAGCAATAAATAAGTGTATTTAGTGATATTAGGATATTTAGTGCAATAGAATAATGTGTGTTTGTGTTAAGAAGCACAACACTCTTGACAATAGAGATTTATAAAATCTAACAATGATTTTGCCCAGTATGACTTAATGGAAAAGAACTTACAGACATGGGAAAATACAAGTATGAAAATCCAAAAGCTTTATCAATAATTGCCTTCTGGCGTTTGGTTCTCAACATATTCATTTTAAAATACAGTCTAATGCTGACGTTTTTCTGAGATTATACCTTTTCACCACTGCTACCCAATGACTTTGACTAAATACAAAATATAGTATTTAATGACTTACTAGAAATCCTTTTTCCCCCCACTCTCTTAGATAATTTTGTGGGTGGCAATAATTCTCTGTGTAATTGTATTATTTGTGCCAGTGACTGTCAAGATTTTCCAGAATTTTTAAGTTTATTATACATGTTAAATTTTATGAATATTTTTTCAAGACTAATGAGATTGCTTGAAAAAATCAGATTTTCTAATCACTGAGATCCTGTGACTGTTAGATAATTTTCTTCCATGAAGTGACTTCTGTAATAATTTTGTGTCTATAGAGACCTTTCTCTCTGTTAAAATATTTGTATTTGTCATCATTTAATTTTAATGTTAAATCACGTTAAGGACCATTTCATCTGTCACTCCTCTGCTTTCCTACTTCACACATGAATAAAAAACATTTTTCATGCTTTGTCTTCTAAATAATGGTTGCCAAACCAGTCAATATCAACAATCTAAAATGTTAAATTTCAAAGTAATTTAAAAAAAATAAATATAATGGTGTTTTAACATCTTGTTTCTATCTGAAAAAACTGATGAGGTCTGATGACTAGTGCAATTAATATATTTAATTTAGAGGAAGTAAATCTTTAAAAAGTAGCCTTCTGCATGATTAGTCTTAATAAATTACTGTTAGTGAAAGTAATAACCTGTGTAGAGTAAAAGGGAAGATATAACACTGTTATCTTTAAATAAACAAATAGATTTAGTGAAGAATATATGGTTAGATTATATTTGGCTTTTGGAGAAATCCTACAGGAGGGGAATGATGTAGAAATTCTCTTCATGGAGCAGAGCTGTACATGTCCCACTTATATTTTCCCCTATCTCTACCCCATGAGAAGACAGCGCTGCTGCCAGATAGTGCTGATTTTGATCTGTGGTATTAGACAGGAAACAGGGCCATGCTGCTGATGAGAAAGTGTCCCTAATTGTTTTCCTGATGTGGCAGACATCACTGGCTTCATCACTGTTTTTCAGCCATGAGCAAGAGCTGCTGGAGCCAGGAGGTTGTGACAGCCCTGAGCAGCACAGTGATATTGGAGGAGCATCAGATTTGTTTCCGGCTTCATCAGGCAGGGTCTTAAGCGGAAAAACACAGCTACTGGAAAATTATGCCAATAGACTGTAAAAATGTGTTAGGACCTCTGAAAGTCCTGAAGCCCACGTCAGGGCTGGTGACTGCAGTGCTTCTCTGGAGAGAAGATTTCTGGTTCTGAGAGAAACCTTTTGCACCCTAAAGCAAAACTGGTTACCACTGAACCACGCCTGTGCAGCTCAACATGGTTTTTAAGTTGTAAGTATCAGTCATGCCACCTATATCAGTTTAGTGCTCAACTCCCAGTGTTGGTAGAAAACTTCTCAAGTCTAGACTAATTGGTCCTCTTGTAATCTCACAAACAATTGTATAAACTTAATTCACCAGTAAATAAAATGATTTTTTCTGGGGAGTCATGATCCAAAGGAGAAAGGAAGGAAGGAGTGCTCATGTAGGTGACAAAACCCTGAGGGGAGTTTAGGAGTGAGAGTAGGTGAGGGCTAAAAGGCACTCAGTACCATAATGTGTCACCTTACCCAAACCCAACCCTTTAGTAGCCTTACTTAGGTGGACTGGACACCTTACTTAATCCTGAATGGAACATATAGATTATATGCATTCAATAAATAAATCACTTCATCCATGTCCTGTGGAAAGACCTTATTCAATTCAGTTTTGCAGCCCTCCTGTGCATAAAGAATTCTTTATATTTCTTGTCACTTTCATTTTCTCTAAAATGCCCAGGATAAATATTGTGAGTAATTTATCCATATTACTGACCACTTCTTTACAAATAAATATTCCTCATTGTTATCTGACCAAGTTATTCACTTCCACTTATATAAGCCAGTTCAAGTATTGACTTGTCTCTTCGTAAGGGTGGGGGTCTTTTTGGGTAACAAATGTCTCTTGCATTGATATTCAGGCAGCCTGAGATATTCAAGAAAATTCTCCTTTGTCTCCTTTTTATCTCATGTTCAGACAGGTTTTACATCAGCTTAATGGGACAGATAATTGTAGCTCTGCTCTCTTGAAGCATGCTGAAACATTGCCAGTCATCATCCAAGGAAGTGGACCCCAGTCATCACCAGGAAGTGACAGTCAAACAGCTGAATGGGTCTGAAATATTTTCTGGAGCCCTTAGGATTCCTGTATGGCAGTGCATACCCACACAGGCCATGCCAGCTCAGCAGGGTAGGCTTCTCCAGGCACAATCCCCAGCCTGGCTGGCAGCAGGTGCCCATCCCCTCGGGAGCTCTGAGGGCAGGCATGGGCACAGGGACCTGCTGCTTGAGTCACTCCTTGCCTCTCCAGCACTCCCAGGCAGCTCTCAGCTGCCTGCTCAGCTGTGTGGGGCTCCCACACAGACCACCATCCAAACTACACACTCCTACCAACTACAGCAGAGAAAATATCTTCTATGTATGGAATTAATCTGAATTTCCCTCTTTTTCTCTCTTCTAATTCCAAAAAAACCTCATGCACTGTGGGCAGTGTATGCTGTACTGTAGTTTTTTTGGTTTTTTTTCTGTTAAAAGAAGATAGAAAGAAACTATTTTAGAAGCCCAAAATGTTTTATTAATAGTTCTGTTAGGATCATTAAATCATGTTCACATGCCTGAACTTCCCTGGATTTTTAATTATGGATTTAAACATTATATGAAGAACTATTTTTTAAAGGAATTATTGATTTTTTTCCTTTGCAGTCATATCCTCTCTCACAATTTATCTGTCTTGTACTAAAAGTTTAAAAGCTGTTTAGATGAGGAAAATTTTCAGCAGAAGCAGAACCAGTAATTTTGAAAGTCAAACTCAACTGACCTTCCTAGGTATGCTCCAGAAATGCTTTTTAATTTTGCTTTGTTTGACATGTTGCTTTGAAGTATTTTTTCAGTTATATTTTCAGAAATATTCTTCAAAGCTACTGAAGCTCACATGAAGGTTTGGAGGAAGTCAGCTTAATACAGAATTGCCTCCCATAGAAAATTAACCCTATATATGCATGGTTTCTTAATTTTTGTTATTTCTTGGCAGAAAGTGGTCTCAGTTTGATCTGCTGCACCTTGCCAGTTTCATCTAAGAAATAAATCTTCTGTGATAAAAGGACATGATTGGCAATTTTCTGTCTATTGCCTTTAAAATCATGTAGTTAATAAAATATAAATCCATCTCAGAAAATGACAAAAGCTGAAGAAAAAATAGATAGTCTTCTTTCCTGTGATTAATGATTCAACATAATAATCAGACAGTGTTTCAATTGTAGCCCTTTCTCTAATGTCTTAGTGTCTCATATGAAATATTCCAGTTAAAGCTATAAATGAATGTGCTGGGTTTTCCACTTTCTTTCTTTTTCTCATTAATCTTCATTAAGGAACCTGCAACCCATGATTTAGAAAGACCTAGACACTAAAAGATGTGTTTCCCAGACTAGTAGCCAATCTGCTTGAAGACATGGGTGACATCAAACTATTTGTAACAGTCTTGCTCACAAATAGCCTTGTCTTTACAATGGAGTTTGGTAAGGTTTCATCTCATGTCATTAAGGATGCACAGAGTGCATCTGCATTTTTAAACAGAGGACACAATCACAGAATCTGTACGTACACTGGCAAACCTAAACTACAGTGGTTGGGTTTTTACTTGTTCAGGGTTTGGTTTAGTTCTGGGGTTTTGGATATTCTTTTTTCTTATTTGTCATCCTCCCCCTCCGTCTTCCATACAAAGCATCCCAAATATTCAGAGGATTGTGCCACAGTAGTATTTTTTTATGTCAAGACACAGAGGTGTAAGATGAATACCCAGGAGTGTGACATGAAGTCAGGGGTGGGTGCTTGGAGGCCAATCTCCCAGACCTTGCTGGGACAGTGTCAGTGAGGGGGTGAGGGAGCCAGGACAGGTGTCACCACACTTGCCCTGCCATGCTGAGTTTTGCTGTGGGAGGAACATGCAGAAAAGAAACTCCAACATAGCACAATGTTAATGCTATATGTAAAATATGTACAGAAAAAGCCAGGAGTGCAATGAAGAGCTAATTTTTTTAACTGTTCAAAAATAGCCAGAGCTTCACAGCTGCTTTGTAAAAGCTGCGGTGTCTTTTCCTTCTATTGTTTTTTAAAGTGTATAACCATGGTGCAAATATACTAAATTAAGAAAGTCAAAGAATGAGCTTGGACACTGGACATTAACTGTTCACAAAGTTTAGGACCCTTTTTTCCAGACTCCTCTAGTTAGATGTGAAACAAGCAACACCAAATGCCACTGAGTATTAACTGATCCCCTCACTTGCACATGTAATTTTGTATTCTTTGCAGGGAAGTGCCTATTATAAGAAGGCTATATATATGTTGATCTATTACATCAATGTGAGATGAATAAATGAATTTTCTTGGAGTGAATGAGCACAGTTTGGCTATAATGACAATGTTTATATGCTCTACAGTTTATATTTACTGATATTCATTTTCTCACAATCATTTGCTCTTGTTCCTTTTTGGACTTGATTATTGCTGAAATTTCCTGATTCAGAGTATATTTTAGTTGTCTATTGTGCTCATTTATTGAAATTCAGAACAATTATATTGGTTGTTTATTCTTAATAGATTTTTTTTTAATTTCCAGGGGGATAATTCTAGTAGTCACTTGACAAATATGCTCAAAAATAAAGTCATGGAAATGCCTCATTTTCCTGAAAATAGATGTTATAATACTTCAGAGAGCCAACAGTAAACTTTATTTATTTCATGTTGGAGTCAACAATATCCACTGAAAGATATTTTTATAGCTCTATTTTTGCATAAGTAATCTTTATCCACATAAAAGTAATTACAAACATTTTAAATCACGTTTTGCTCTATCATTAACTGTTCTTTTATATCCAACTTTGTGTAGCTTAATGTTCAAATTTTATACATTTAGAATCTTTGATTTATTTTTTAATTCTTTTAATATTAAAGTAATTCAGGTTAGACTTTATGTGTAATGTTCATACATTATTAAGTGGTGATTGTAAGTATTTACACAGAATTGTTACATTATTAATTATTTATAAAGCTATCTATCATATTCATTATAGCTTTGTAAGAGAGGCCTAGGTCCACCACAGAAGCCCTGTGCACTCCTGAAGACCCTCTGGTCTCATTTTCTTTGAATTTGGGGAGTAATTCCAGTTTAAAAATACCTGTGAAAGGCAGGAGGATTAAATACACTGGGAAGACTGTGCATCAGTCAGCATGTCAGCAACTGGGTGGAATTAGAGCCTTACTGAGGACAGTGAGAAGGTTGATGTAATATCTCCTAACTACAAATACTATTATTTGCTCTACGTAGAGGTAAGTGAGGCCTTTCACTCAAATGTGGTAAAGAACATGATCCAGTAGCTCTTAATAATTTATTTAGCTCAGCACAATCAGAGAACAAACATTATGACAGAAACTTGGAAAGAATAAGTGATCATCATCTAGCCCCAGGCAAATTGTATAGAACACAACAGGGCTGTCTGGCAGACAATATCTGCCCCAAGGCTGTTTCAGGGAAACAGTGAAAACTACAGCAAATAACATTTTGAGAAAGAGAAAAAGAAAAGAAACAACCATTGATACTGTACAAAGCCAAGAATGGATAAAAACTACAGTTTCTGGTCAATGTTTGATTAAACAGAACTACATGCCAAAATAATGAAACTTTTTCAAGGTATTTCTTAAATGATGAAGATTTCTAATGAAATAGAAATAAGTTCTCTCTCAGATGGCCAGGCAGGCAGCTTGCTTGAGGATGAAACAGTAATCAGCACCGTGAGAAAAACTGTAATGTTATAGCTGAGATGCTCTCAGGAATAAAATTTGTTTCGTTTTCTAATCAATTTTTTGATGTAAAATAATCTCTAGTTTTGTAGAATTACAGAGTTATCACCCATGAACTTAAGCCTGTGTGCAGTTGTGAGACAGCATCATGGTTTACTCTATATATATTTAGAATGAAATGTTTGAAGGCAATCAACCAAGGGGACATCACAGTGAATGAACATGGTTTTTCTCTGGGTAACTTATGCCCAGAGTTTAGTGTTCTCTCACACTCCCTTGTGCAGTACTAGACACATGGGACTGATCTGCCCTCAAGGGACTGGCCCGCCCTTTGTGGATCAGGTTGCTTCCTAATGAATACATTTTTGCAATTGGCCCAGGCATGAGTTACACCAGTATGTTAATTCTGTTTCTAGGCTGATGACTGGTGAAACATAGTGCTTTTCATTCTGGTGCAGGCAGGGTGCTGCAATGAGCTATAGCCCTGAAGACTGCTGGTGAAGATCATATTCAAATAGTCTCCATAGCCATTTTACTAAAGATTTCTGGAAATGCATTGTCTTTCAAAATACTTGGGCTACATGTTTTGCTATTGCCAAGGGCAAGGATCTCTGCAGAAAGTAATTTCTGGTTCAGTACCTCTTTGAAGAAAAAAAAGTAAAAGATCTTAGCACATCTATGACTGTAGCTGTTTTCTTGGCCTTCTGCCCCTTTAGTCTAAAAGAAATATGGAAATAATGAATTAAGGAAAACACATTATTTTCTTACGTATGATTTGCATCTTTCCTTTTGAAAGCATTTGCTTAACACCTCTCTCTGTTTATTTAAAGGAGAGACATTACTGAACACTGAATATTTTTATTTTATATCTGATGAAAAATTCCAGAATAAAATATAACAATGTTAGTTGAAGAATAAGAAACCCTTCATTTATAAGCGGGGGAAAGCAGCAAAACAAAACAACACAATACTCTCTTTACCCTGTTTTACCTTTCATAAAAAATTTACTGCTTTCTTATGTTAATGATATTCATGCTTCTGGACAAGAATTTGCTGAGAAAAAAACATTTCTTACCAACAAAATAGAGACATCTGTATTAAAAACAGGAGCTAAAGCAGTCATTGAACAGAACATAACAGTAATATGCAACTGAGTAAGGCAAGAAGAATCTCATACTCAACTGAACCTCAAAGATATTTGTGGTATGCATAATGCAATTTTCCAACACAATTTCCCACTGAGGATCAGGTCTATCATCCCACTCCTATGAACAATTCCACTGATGGCAGTTTTTATAACAGTGCATCTTGCATCTGTTTTTTTTTTTTTTTTCGAACAATGGTGTTTTCTCTCCTTAAGCCAGTAGGAATCGATCTTTCCATTTGTATGATCTGAGGGTCCTTTTCTTATCTTGGATATTCCAAAGAATTCAATGATCTGTGGAGGGGCCTGTTGCAAGATGAAATAAATTGCACGGCCGTGGTAGAAAAACTTTAATCTCTTCTTGTGAAGGTTATTATGGGTCATCCAAAAGAAAATTGCAACAATCCAGGAACCACTGATGGTGCTCCTCATCCAAGAGAATGGTGAAGGCAAAGGCTGCTTTATTCACCCTGTTGGAAAGTTTTCCTGAATTGCAGTAGTGTTACACACTTCCAAAGACAAAGAGAATTCATATGATGGTTAGAAATTAGGGTATTCAAATTTTCACAAAATGGGTTCTTTGCCAGTGACAGAAGACACAGAAGCCAATGAATTAAAATTCCCTTGCAACAAAAATCATCTCCAAATTTGCTCATCTGTGTTTCTGAAGGAAAAGTAGGACCATATCCAAGGGAAAAAAGGCAGATCACATATGCAGCGTCAAAATACCGGAATAACTGGAATTCCACACTCCTCTTTCCAGCTAATGAAAACAGTGGAAAATACATGTGAACTGGCAGAAATTGGTCCCTATCCAAGGTCTTGAAAACTTCAGTAGTCATTAACAGGGTTGTGTGACAATCGTCAATTGGCTTCTTAAACTTCATGTAAGATTTTTCTTTTGTTCCTCAGATTCACTCTGGGAGTTTTTGCTTCATAAAACACTCAAAGGAAAATATAGGGTAATATTTTATGTTCCCATGTGAAACTACAGTGCTTTTTAAGGTCTCCAGTGGAAACCACAATGCCACCCCAGCATATCCTCCCCTTGTATCAGCAGGTGTCATGTTTTCTGCATTATTTAAATCACGTTGGAAAGCTATAGTTAGGAACCAGCATGAGTACAGAGAAAAACAACAAAAGAGTTTCAATAACTTATCAAAACTACTATTTAAACTTATACACAGAAAAGAAAAAAAAAACCAACTTCCTGAAGTCTCTCAGTAACTACTGGCAAGTCAATACACTTTAGCAGAGATCAGAAAAGCATACCTTGTTATATCCTGTCACTTACTAACAGAGAAGTTCTTACTATGCTGGTAATAATTATTATGACTTCATCTTACTGACTGTGGTGGATAACGTTAAATATTCTATTCCTAAATTTGCAGCCAAATCACAGGGGCACATATTTGAATCGGTGATAAAAGTGTATCACAATATCACGGATAGTGAATTAAAAATCTAATTCTTTCCTAAGAGTCATTATTTTAAAAAAAATCTCTCAGGACTTCCTTGTCATTCGGTCTTGAGTTTGTCTAGTCTCTGAAAGGCTGAAGCATCAAATTCTTGCCTGCTCCTGTGTTCCCTTCTGCTGTTGACAAAACAGCAGGGTAGGAAAATACTAATGAGAGAACAAATCCTAAATAATTTCAATGGTTATTTTATGTCTTATTATGAAATTAGGTGTGGTCATCAGTTCATTCTGAGTACTGTGAATAAGGAATAAAAATGTTCCTCAGATCTCCAAGGTGAAAGTTTACCTACTAGAAGACAGACAGAATAAATAATGATAATACTGAGAAGTATATATATTTTGCATTTAATTAGTATCAAACCCAAGCCAAAATTATTTTCTTTTTCCTGCCTATGTTATGTCTTATCAGGAGCAACACCAGTTATCTAGCTGATTATATTAGCATGAATCAATGTAAGTAATTTGACATTTAGGTCATTGTTTTGTAGCTGGGAAAAACAGTTTGATGTTGAAGCTCAATACATATATCTCAATAAAAATGGAGGACTAGAGAGATCTACAAAGGCACTGCAATTCATCTTATATTGTAAGAGGGAATTAAGTATATACTACAATGATGCCCTTCAAAATATTTGCTTAATTAGTTCTTGAAAATCCAGTCTTATTTGAATTTGCTGACCTTGTGATGCAGTTTGCTAACGTGCTTTAGCTAGCCTCAAATCAGAAAGATTTGAGTCATACAAAGTTACAACCCATCTATAATTTGTTCAGGTATCTTTCTTCTTATCTATTATACTTTTCTCTTTCGGTCTCGTGTTTGTCTTCCTTAGCAAGAGACCTGTGCCTTCCCTAATGTATTTTTGTTCGCCTTTTAATATTATACAATTCCTTGTATATTTCATTATGTATTTCCTTTTTCCTTGATTTTCTCATAACAGGCTTTTCTGTGCAACCTTAGGATTCTTTCAATAGACTGCCAGCAAACTTGACAAAACTGGTAATACATCAGCAAAGACTGGGGAAGCTGTTGGGGTGTGACTCTGAAGAGGTTTAGTCAAACCACCCTTGGATACACTGGTCTGTGCAGTGGGATCCCCGTAACAGGGCACTGTTTGGGTGTAAGGTTCTTGACTTCCCTGGGATCACTGAAAGATTGATCAAATATCAGAGAGTTCAAGGAAACACCCCCCCTTTCACATGACACTTCCCTTCAAAATCTGCTTGCTCACCCGAACTGTGTTGTCCTTTGGAAGACCATCTCAGGAGCTCTCACCCTTTTCTTGAGCTTTTGGGAGATTGCTGTTTAGGGGTTTCTTTCTCCTTGTTTACAATCACAAACAGTTCTGTTGGAACTTCTTTCATACAAATTCCTTTCCATCTTCATATTCTTAATCACTTCCTCAGAATCAGATCTAAACCAGCAAAAGCCTGATCGATTTTTCCAGCTTCTGTAGGAAGTGTCTTGTCCAACCCTTTTGAGAAGGTTTTGACTCATTCTGTTGCAAGTGTTGATGGCCATGAGTATTTTAGCCCCCTCACTTTCAGATACAATCAACTACCATCCTATGCTGAAATAAAAATAATGTATTTACAAAGGTTTTGAGTACAAGGATTTTATTAAAATAAACTTTTTTTTCCTACTACTTTTGTGCTAGGAATGTCTACAATACCATACGTTCTCTAGAGTCTAATACAAAGACGACAGAGATTGACAGACTTTTTTACTGACACAAATGTTCTTGAAGTAGATCCAGAATTACATTACAGACTATCTTTTGCCCTTCTCTGTAAAAATGCTTTTATTGCACTAGCTAATAGAGAATTCAGTGTTCTAACACTCAGAGGAATAAGCAACAAAGTGGTAAGAGTTGCAGTTAGAAAAGCAGGGGAATTATACTTTTTTTGAACTCATCACTTGAATAAGTGTGAATTCTATAATATTGGCTTATAATTAGTGATCTAATATTTTCAAATTAATGACAAAACAGTGTGAAAATGTGTTCCTAATTGTTTCCTTAAATCAATAGAACAATGAAAATTATACCATTTGATTCTAAAAATAACTTCCTTAAATTAAATTGATTCAAAGTTCATTTTATAATGTCTTTTTTTTTTTTTTTTCTGAAGTAGAAAACATTGATATGGAACATCTCCTGCAGGTCTTTTGAAATAAGTATTGGGTTTTTTTTAATTCTGATTACTTGAAAGTTATGACCATAAAAACCTGCAAGGTCCTATCTCTCTCAGAATTGTGAAGAAGTTAAAGAAGGAATTTTATGCCCAGTAGGAGTAGTGGAAACACAGCTGAGGATGTAGAATGCATTGGAAATAAGTTGCCATGGAAAGGGGATTCAGGTAAGTGTGAAAAAGAATGGTTTGTGCTTGTTCTGCCTCTGCAAAAATACTCTGTAGAGTTCAGCAGATTTCTAAACAATTCTGCCCTGTTTTCTCCTTGAATTCTACATCTACATTTTGTAGCTGAAAAACAAACCAGAAGAAGCAAACTCCACATCTTCCTAGTGAAAATTGAGGTTAGATTAAGTGTATTTTTCTTAAAATTAGACAGATTTCCATGAAAAGTTTTAATTAAAAGACTGGAGATAAACACATAGGAACCTTGTGTAAACTCAATGAAAACATATATTTGCATTTAGAAATGCTTCTGTCATAAAAGTCATAGTGTGATTTCCTGCTATCACTGCTTTCTCCTTCTGGTCACATTCTCCAGTCAGACTCAGCCTTCAATGATTCATAAAGATAGAAGTCCCAGGAGCAGGAGGCAATAGTGCATTACAGAAAAATGTATCCTAGCCTGGGAATCTGTCATATGGAAGATGGCAATAACAGAAAGCAGTTGAACTACTTTTACTATCAGTCTGGGGTAAAAGCTGTCCCAGTCTTTCTGTATTAAAAAGTCTGTTTTCAAATTTTTAAGTATTTTCATCACTTGATTTTCCAATTAAATGTAAACAGTTGTTATGAGGAGGAACAAAAGCTGTCATCAATATCTGCTGAAACATAGTATCTACATTCGAATTTTTTATCCATACAGGAAAGAATGAAGCCCAAATATATAGCAGTTATTGTAAGTCAGCTCTAATGATACTCTTCAGAAGGCATGAGAAAATTTTTAGATAGCATGTCATTGTCAACCATGTTGAAATCCAGGCATTACCACGTAGAACATGGAAGCAGACATTTCTGTAGGTGGCTGAGATGTGCTTTTTTTCCCACTTCAATTAGTTCTTCATATCTATAGCCATGAGATTTAGAAGTGAGGAGGAGAAGCATAATTATCTTTCCAAACTGTGCAACAGCTCCCATAAACCAAAATTACAGCCAAAGAGCCAATGCCAAGAGCTTCTGAATGACCCTATCATGCCAGTATGTTTGCCTATTTATAATAACACTGTAAAATATGCACCTAAAATGTGTCTGAATAAATTGGATTGAAAACATGGTAAAATTCCATTAGAGGGTATCTGTGAATATGCTCTAATTGAGGAGCTGTGTCTAAGCCTGATTTTAGAAACCTTATAAAAAACAGGCCGTAGCAAAATTATTGATGGAAAAGGACAGCCAAGACAAAAAGTCCCTCTTGGACTTAGAATATGAAGTAGGAGTGTCATGGTCTGGTTTTCCCTACTTTGATGGGGCATACTCTAAGTTTCTAGTACATTAATTATCACTTCAGCACTTCAGTTATAAACCAAATATCTGTTTTATTTGTTGACCTCCACAAAAGAGAGTAATAATAATGAAAAACAGCTCCCATCAAAGAAAGAACCTTATCATTTAAAATTGGTGGCACAGGATCATTAACTACATGTCTGCAATGCATAAGCAGCAAGGAAGCAGAAAAAGGACAGATATGTCTATATCTGCTTTGCTTTTTTAGGTCTGTAAACTGTGTAATTTGCATGTTATCAAGGCCATTGTTAGAATAGCAGTAAAACAAATAATGTATTTTATTTCCAATACTGCTTAAACAGATGCCATCCAGAACTTCCCTGTCAGAGACAACTCCAAGGGTTTCTGAAACTGCTGTCAGGAGACTATAATAAAATGAAAAGCTGTACTGATAATTTCCCTGGTGCCCTTGGAGCGGATTTACATTGCTACCTTTCTTGACTCCTTGCTAGATTGTGAGTTGGAGATTTTAAATATCCTCATGTGCTTCTTAGTAGTAGCAGTGACACTAGTAGTAGTATTGTGATTCCTGGAGGTCAAAACTAGATTCTCTGCTGATGTCTGAGGAATTGATTATCTCTGTCTTGAAGACTGACTCAGAGATTTTATTGACAATGAAGCAAAACATAGGGTTATGTTTCAATTTGTCATAACAATGTCCACCTAAATACAACTAGCACTCAAAACAATATCAATAATGACATCCACTATTGATTTCAGCATACACTAGCACTGTAGGCATGTATCCAGGATCCTTGCTATGCTCCTAGAGATTTCACTGATGTCTGTGTCATCATGCCTTTGTTAAAGTCAATTGGAGTACGGCTTCCTGAACACAGGTAGATAAATCAAATTAATATGGGGAATGCAAGAATGAGTAAATATTAACTCATCAGCATGATGAAAGTGAATATAGAAAATTTGTTAACTAGATTTTCTCATTTTGGCAGACATATTGGCAGAGAGTATTTTAGGGAGGGATCTAGGAAGGACAATAAAGCAGTGTGATTGCATGCAGCTGGATTTGTTATTCAGACTGTCTTTTTTTGGACTGTGACACTCTGTAGGAACCCTGTGCACAGCAATATGTAAAAAAATAAATAAACTACAGAAAGACTTAAATAATTGAGTATGACAAAATCATTGTTTTTAATAGTGACATTTCAAATGATACCTAAAGCAAAATATGTTTTTCTGCCTATTATTGACACAAGGAGTCAGTCCTGTTGATGACACATTCATTCTTGCAACAAGAAAAACAGGAAAACATACACAATGCTTTAAAATCTTATTCTGGGCATACAATAGAAGTAAATGTACATTTCATTGGCAGAAGACAAATGTAATGATTCATTATCCCTTGCCATTTCTGAGAAGTACAAATAAAGGTCTGATCTCATCAGCTATGTCTCTGAATCAAACATATTGCTATAGCCTCTTGATTTTTCTTTCTCTACATTCAGTTTCTTCTGAAGCAGATTTATGCTCTTTATTTCTACAATTTAATCTGGCTCTGTAGCAAGAAATTCCTTCTCAAAATGCTTACAAATTTAGACTGACCTTCAGCAATAATCCATTGAAAGAATTACTCTTTCCATATCATGATACTGTGTTCTCCTAATATTGTTGCTTATCTGTGTTTTCCCCTTGAAACTGTCAAGCAGCCTATTGGAGATTTATCACATCTCCCATATGCAGTGAAAAAAACTTGGAGCATAAAGTTGAGCCTCTCTTATTTGTAGCAGGTGTTGGCTCACTAGCACTTTTAAATTTAGTCCCTCCTGACTATGAGAACAAAATGTTCCAAATTGGCCTGGTTCTGACTTTAAAAGCACTGTTTACATCTGAGCTGGGAGATAAAACCAAGGGGTTTTACAACTTTAAAATTAAAGAAATGGCCTTAAAAGGTTTCAGGAAGATATCTTCTATGGAAATATTCATATGTCAATGGCCCTGTGCTTGGCAAAGTATTGAACACAGACAGTTGTATTTCTCAGCCCATTAAAACTTTCAAGACTTCAAAAACATTTGTATTTCTCTTCCAATTTAAAAAAAAAAAAAAAAAAAAAAAAAAAAGAGAAGGATTTTCATCTCCAAGTTTTCCACGAAGTAGATGCAAACTGAGTCCTAAGTGGTCAAACCTCTGTGGTTGTGGAATTCTGCATCCTACAAAATTGCATTACTATTAAATTTATTGGTGTCCAGGGCTTGGTTTTCCTTCCTTCCTTCCTTTCTTCTGTCTCTTCCTCCCCTTCAGCTTTCAACTGTCACCCCAAACCTGATGGATACAGCTTTTGTTCAAGCACTGTTTTATCACCAGAATTCTTAGAACAGAAAACATTGAAAGAAATTCCTGGATGCACGTACATTGTAAAGCAAGCAGGGCTGGAGTGTGGGTTTGCACACTGTCTATAGGTCACCGAAACAGGAGTCAGCCTATTCCCTGCTTTGACAGCATCCCATACCAGTTGGCACTGTCTCAGTCTCAATTAATTTTTCCTGGGAACCCTGAACAACAAAGATTTAGTCAGGGCAGTCTCCTGCTGACAGGGTTCACATAGAACTGAGCCAATAAGTCCTTGCAAAACAGGTTGGAGAGAAATGTTGTAAGGAAATGTCACGTAAAAGCAGGACAGCTGCTCCACATGGATGCACTTGAACATCCACAGATATTAAGTTAGGTCACACAGCTTGTTATAATTTTTTCACAACATACAGGCTCATCTTTTTTGGTGTCAACCCAGTTAAAAAGGTAACCAACTATGTCCCATTAAGTTTAGTTCAGTTTCTTGGTTGCTTACCTATCTGTTAACAGATGGGGAAGGAAGGAGAAGGAAGATTTAGTGATGCACTTACTCAGCACATGTGTATTGGTACCCACCTGCTTCAAGGAGATACCATTGAGACAAATTCCTCTCAGAGGAAGATGCCGAGAGTGTTATAGTAAAGTGAAGTATCATTTCATCCTCTGGTTGGTAAACTTCCTAAGAAAGTTGACTTAATGAAGAAAATCTGTTGAAAGAAACACTTGGAGGATGAAATGGGTGCAGTAACAGGTGAACTACCACTAACAGTTACCAGGAATGGGTTGAATTTGGACCTTCCTCTTTCTGCCTCTGCACATCCCCACTTCTTATTTCTGCCACCATGTGGTAAAGAAGGGCAGCCACTCTCCTACAAATCACGAGAAATGTTTTACTTAGATCTCAGAAGGGCAAAAGCTCAACAGCTGGTGTGTAGGCTGGAATGGTGCTTGTAAGACACAAGCTGTGATGTGGGCAAAACACTTCTAGTCTTTTCTTCATTCTTTAGACTTTTTTCAGAGCTTTAAAGAAATATATAGCCTTGTTTAAATCCATTCTCCAAACAGTGTGCTGTTTTAACACAGTGCAATATACTTCACTATGATGCTGTTCTTTACTGTGAAGTACAGTGTATAGAGTGATAGCTCTGAATTCAGTGCATTCAGCAGTCTCAATTCTGCATTTCACTGATTCATATGCTTTTCTATCTGTGGGAAGTTGGTGTCATCTAGATTCAATGCTGAATTCATCTTGAAAGCTGGTTTTATGTGAGAACATGAAGTTCTGCCACAAGGAAATTAAGTGTCTCCTGCTGGTCACGTAGATTGCTCTTGTACTCACTGACTGATGCATATGGCAACACACTCTGGAATCTGTGACTACAGTAAATAATGGGATGGCTCCACCTTGGAGGCTGAAATGTGAGATGTTATCAGAGCATGCACATCGAAACTGGGAAAGGCTCTCATTTCTATTACACAGCTATGATTTAAAAACCCCCAGTATTTGCAATCTCTTGCATAGCTTGAACATAGCTTCTGGCTGGATTTATCTGTATTTCCACTTGCACTTAATTTACTTTACAGATAGCTATAATACTCTCATTTTAAATGTTAATTCAAGGCATTGAAATGATGACTAAGAGTATAATATAGGGTACAAAATGTCAAAAAAATATATGGATGGAAAAATGCATTGTTTAAATATTGAACAACAATACTGACAAATACACAATTAGATAATAATGCTCTGCAAAATTAAACTGATGCTTTCAACCAGGCTGAAAGGTTCAGTCTTGGAAGAGTCCTTTATAATAAATAAATTAACATGAAGAAGGTTAGCAGAATGGAGCCCTTAATCAAATTACACTACACTAGACATAATAATGTTTAAAAACCCTTCTGGACATGTGTGCTTTCTTCTCCTTTATGGATATTTGAAGGAAGTCAGTATTTTAACACTATAATTACAGCATGTAACTATTTTGTTTCCAAATGTAATTATTAACCCCTCAAACTCATTTTCATGCATCCATATTAGCATGCAATCTGATTTCAGAAGTTGACCTATTTTTGTACCACAGTTACATTTAAGTCTAGTTAAAACATGCCGACTTCTTACATTTTACAATACAGCAACTTTAGAAATATTTTTCTCTCAAAATCAGTCTTTTCAATAATTTTTTAGTGCTGATTTTAGTGGCAAACTCCTATGTTCTGGAATAAAAATGATCCATGCTTCTAAAAGGAATATAAATATTTCCTTTTCACTGTACAAATAAATCAATTTCTTTAAGTTTAATAGTTTTCCAAACATGCAAATAATTCAAATTATTCATGGTTAGATCAGATTTATTTTCTCACTTCCTGGCAGAACAGATGAAGAAGCAGAACAGTTATTTATCATTGTGAATAAATTTAACATCAGAAGATTATTTATCAGATTTTTTGATCTTCAATTATACATGAAAGATTAAAAAAGACTGATTCAGAATACAGTTTATTCTTAAACAGTGTAAAATCAAAGACTCTAGTTTAGACACATGGCAGATTGTCTTCATGTCTGAAAATGAGTAATATGGGAACAAGTATTTTCTGGAAAATGCTAATTCATATCATATTTAGTTATTAATTAAAATTTTTGAATGCATTGTAGCACTAAGTATTTAAAATTAGAAATAAAAATGGTAGGTTTTTTTTACATTTATATATCAGCTTAGCTCAGACAATGTATTGATTATTTATTGAGTTGCATAAACGTAGTTTTGATGCATGTTTCAGTAACCTTCAGTATTTATATCCACCAAAACTTTGGCAGAAGAGATTTTTTTTGTTAGACTCACTGATAGAGTTGGAAAAACAAGGAAGATTTTTTTGGCACCAAGTCCCATCTCAGAGTTTGAAATGAAAAAACAAGAAACGAAATACAACAAAACAAACAAACAACAAAAACCAGAAAACCAAGCCAAAAAAAGAACCAAACAAACCCCACTCCCCCACCTTCTTAAATCAATGTAATATTGTCTCCTTTAGAACAGATGTGCTGCAATCAGAAAGCCTTCATGTCTGTCACAGCTTTCTACAAAGTACAAAGTCTTAGAAATTAAGCAAAGTGTTCTGTGAGCTTTATTCACAGGGTAATGTTCATAATGTCACATGATTTCCTACGATATTTATCAAAATCAAAAACATTTATTGCAATATGATACTGTTCTGCTTCACCTCATAGTGTCTCTTTACTGGTAGTATTATTCCCCGCAGAAAAAGGGGAAAACCAGAGGTTATTTCCTTTCACCATAAAAAACATCTTTTCTGATGGCCCTATGGCAGCCCAAATGCATTTAATCTTTGATTTTCATCTCCTTCCAACAAATTCAGCTAGATGACAGATTAGATTTGGAAAAAAAAAAAAAATTAGGAGAAGAAATCCTTTTCATACTAAAAATAAATCATTTTCACATTATAGTGAATTTATTTGGCTCCTGGAGAGGTCTAGTGAAGATGAGGTATGGGGTAGTGAAAGGAAGGTGACCACCTCCTATAAAATATGCCAAGTTAGAGCCGTAATAGGCCTTGAAATAGTCATGTATGCTAATGGCCATCCATCAGCTTAGCCAAACTGTGAGCCTATGAGCAAAACAATGTGGCAACAATGGTAGATGTTGAAAAAGCAGGTTACCTATTTAAGCAAAACAGAATGAACTTCCTTTAAATTTAATTTTAAAGGCCCAGAGGTTGAGGTTTATTTTGAGAAATACAAGTTGTAACATTCTCCTCACTTCCATTCCTGTACCCCCCTGACACTGCATCTCCACCTCCCAAGGCCTCTGCTGTGGTATTGGGCCTGTATTTCTCTACGCTGCAGGATAAGGTTCTGGAAAAAGCCCAGATATCAATCAGTACTGAAGCACTGCTGAGTTACAACTTCACAGCCAAATGCCCACCTTGGAACAACCCTGAGTGCTGGCCTGCAGTGACAAGCGGCAGTAGCAGTAGGTCCCCACAAATTTTGTATCCCCAGATGTTTCTTCTGTTGAAGGAAAAGGATGGGGAGGAGGGGGACTGTCTTAAGAAATCATAATTAGAGGCAGCAACCCCTGCCTCCTCCTTGACTGGTGCTGCAAGTCAGGTGATGACCGTGTTGGCAGAGCGTGGAGCTGAGGACTGAGGTAGATCACATGGGGGGAAGATGCACAGAAACAGCAGGATGCCTTGGACTGAAATTTTGCTGTTTCCATACCATGAAATTCAGCAGAAATTACTCCTTGGAGATTAAAGAATAGGCAGAGATCCTAAACACTCTCAGTTTTGTATGCCTTTATACCTTGGAGAGGACAGAAGAGATAAAGAAGGCATCATGGAGTGCTGAGAAATGAAAAAGCAAAAAATCTCTTTTTCTGCAAGATTTTACAGAGCCAGTTATTGTGTACAGAGGACACAATATCTGAGAGCTACTGACAAGCTTGAGAGCCTGATTTTTGTAATGAAGCACTTGTATTTCAAGGAATAAAAATCAGAGCACAGCAAGCACACAAATATCCAGAGTACTTCAGTGAAGAAACATTTTGCTGAGATTTATTACAGGCACTTATGTCACCCCTATGTAGGGGTGACAGATCACTAGGAAAAGCACCAGATTAATTTTGAGGGTGTTTTGGAGGTTAATATAAATTGAGAATTTGAAAACGCCCTTTTCTTCATTTCAGGTCATTCTGTAGAAGGAAAAAGCAGCTTTGAGAAGGGTGAAAAACTTCGGTGTGTTCCACCAGGTATAGGAGCAAAAATAAAGACTGTGTAATCTTCTGGAAAGAGTTGCTGGAAATTTCTATTTATTATCTGTCCTTCCCTTTTGATCTTCTTTTCTCTGTCTTCATTCTATCTTTATTACCAAAGGATCTTTCTTCTCTGGCAGCAATTTGAAGAAGGCAACATTCACTTTTAATCATTGGATGGTGGGAGCTGAACATTATGAAAGATTCAGACTGGTAGAGCGTCTTTTAGAAAATTATTTTGAAGTGAGGAAGTTTAAATGGGGTGGGAATGTTATCAGCCCAAATTTGGGACTTTTATTTTTTCCATCAGAATTTTGTTTCATAAGGCCTGATGGCTTCTTTAGTCTTGTTCTAGTGTAAAGAAGGTAAAAAATACAGCCAACTGATTATTTTCCATGAGCCAGAAATACATTTCTTTCCCATTTCTTCCTTAGGTTCAAATTATACTGGTTTAAAACCCAGCAAATTATAGCCTTGAAAGAAGTAGCATTTTTCATTCAAGAGGTCTTTTTACTTTTCAAGACACCTAGAAATATGGTAGCTATTTTATTTCTGACATTCTCATTCTTTCTAGTTTCCTTATTTGTATTGTGTTGTATTTCTGAGGGTTTTTTAGTTAATTAAATTTCTAGAACCATCCGAGCAAAACCAAACAGATTGTATTGCAGCCTAAAGAGATTTTTGACTCCACAGGAATGCCATTTAAAAAAATGATTTTTTTTGAAATTCCATTATAAATGCTTCCATGATTACTAAACATTCTCAAACTTACTGCTTTTCAAAGTTTGCGCTCTTCAATTTAAAACTGATATCTAAGAAGTTAAAACCCAGGCTGTTTCTAGAGACTATGGGAGAGCTCTGCACAAAACATATATTTTGTTTATAGAAATAAATATGTATTATTTATAGAATTAACATATATTTTATTTTCAGAAATTCAAAATCCTGTCTTTTTCTCTATTTAAGTTGTCTTGTAGTGTTTAACAGTGCAGTGAAGAAATTCTAATGACAGTATATTTTTCATTGTAATCTAGATGAATGCTCTCTACTAAAACAGCATAAAATTTGGGGAGAGGGTTTTAACATTATCTGGTCTTAAGTTTCAAATTTAAATGGCATTTCAAACATAAATTTTTAATTTTTATAGTCAAAGAGTTTCAAACTCATGTTTCAAAATGGCACATTATTTTAGAAAATTACTTATATGTAGATAGAAAACACAATGGAAAATATCCTAAAACACATTTGGATGTGTAAGTTTGGGGTTTGTTATTTTTTCACTGGAAAAAGCACTGTTTTGGTGAGGGATACTGAAATTATGGTTAGTTGGTGTGTGTTTGTGAGTTACACTCCACTGATGGACAGAGAACATAATGTTTGCCTCCTTGGGCAGAGTCTACAGCTGCTCCAGTAAGAAGAAAAGTCCTACAAACCTGCCTCCAAATTTGATCTGTGCATATTACGCTGTCCAGAGGGTCACTCTTCATTGTCTTGACAAATGTTGGGAAGTTAATGTCTCTTTATGGGGTGCTGAGCTGGCAGACACAGCACTGGCATGGCCCACCATGGCAGAGTAGCTATCACATGGAAGAGAGATGTCACAGAGAAAAACCGCTGGGAAGTCCAAGAACCAGCCTGGAGTCTGAAGCACAGGCACTGTCCAGATTGGTTGCTCAGCTGCCTGCTGCAACCACAACTCAGGCAGCCAAATAAGCCAGCATTTTCTGGAGGAAAAAAATCACATCAAAAAAAAGCACATTAAGAAAGATTATGTACCTTAGTACTGGAAAATACCTTTGTGGCATTCCTTGGCATGGCATGGCAGAAATGGAAGCTTTCTTTGAAATGCTTTTTTCCGTTTGCATTTAATTTTAGATTTGTTAGCAGAGTTCAGCTGCCATCCAGTGCAACAGGAACAGCAGAGTTCAAACTTAAAAGTCCTCCTAGACTCAATTTTAAACAGTGAGAACTTATAAACTCTTTGTTAACTGATATTTTAATTATAAATCAATGTTTTTTGAAGGACATAAAATATCAAGACCCAGAAAATTACATTTTGTGTGTAGCAATACTTTAAAAAGTATTGAAGTCCTGAGGAAGTACCTATCTGGGGATGCAAACATCAGAATAATGTATTTTCTGTATTACTTATCTTCATTTTTCACGGTATTCCAGTCAACGTGACCTGTTGTTGTGAAAGCCAGTGATAAGATCAGTGTACTAATGCATGTAAAAAGTAACTAGGAAAAGAAAAACTTGCAGATGTTGAGCCTAGGTTTTAGGGAAGAGGTCACCATCATCCACACTACCTGCTAGACTTTTCTTGTCCAAGTGTTCAAATTTGTAAAGCCTTTTGTCCCCTTGTATACAAAGGAAACTTCTTTTATACTCTCAGGTACAAAAACTTCCTTAATTTTCTTTTCAATGCTTGACTTATTTTGTACATGAGAAAAATATGCAATAATAAAGCAGCTTAAGGTTATTTCTATAATTTGAGCCTGTTCTGAGACATGAATGTATAAACTTTTGGCTTCAAAAAATCTAGAGATTCCACTTTCCTGAGTCATTTCTTAAACTTGTATTTTCACAAGGAATTGAGTTAACCATTTAGGCAGAGTGTCAGGTGGGCCAGTTAAAAGTTGTAACTAATAAATCTCTGCTGGATATACCATTTCCAGACCAAATAAAAAAATCTCAAATGCTGACATAAAAATGGTCACTGAGACATAGGAGGGTGTAAGTCAATTGAAACGAGATCATTGCCAGGCACAGCCTTTGTCAGCTTAAAATAGAAGAGCCAAGTCCTGATTGCATTATTTTGCAATGAGTGATTGTACTGAGGCAAATGGCACTTTCAGAGTGCTCAATCTGCTCTGAGTACTGTAGTTATTATGGTAGTTGGGAATAAAAACCTTGTCTATAACAATATAAAGATCAGCAAGAGATCCCATGAGAATATGGAATTTAAATATGCCAGTAGGGAAGTGCAGTGACCTTGCTAAGACCAGCTCTGACTTTGCAAGCTCCAGGTCTGGCTTTTGGAAAGTGGGGGTTGCTGACAGTGGGGCAACTGAAAAACTTTGCTTCTCAGGTCCCCTTGCTGCCTTAACTTTGCATGTTGACTCTTGTGAAATGGCTCTTTAAATGGCACAGTTTGGAGGGTGTAGTTTCAAAATTCATGGTGTTTCGCTTTAAAAATGTACTGTAAAATTCCATGTCAGAGGAACAGTTTCAATAACAATTCATCTGTCTTCACTAGGGTGGCAGAAGTCAGGTTACAAACCCAGGTTACATCCTTGCTGCTGTGTCAGAACTCTTCACATGTATCTTATGAGTTAGGGACTTCTCATTTTGCACTGCTATTTTTATACACAGCACATGATATAGCTGACTCTTCTAATCTTCTGGAAGTGCATTCAAGGCTTTGGATCATGTACAATATACAGTAACATGAAAAATTGTCTTCATTAGGAGCTTTGGCACACAGAGAGGCTGCTTTGAAGTCTGGTTCTGTAACAAATCTTGCATAAACTCAGTTGTTCAAATGTTGAAGACTTATTAGTGATCCTTTTGCTGTAATAGAGATCCATGTTATTCCAGTTTGTGTTACCCTAAGGAAGATATCTAAACCACAAATACTGTTAGCTGCATGTCACAGATTTCTCAAACATAGCAGAAAAAAACAAAACCAAAACAAAGCAAAAAAACCCAGACAAAACCAAAACAAACCAAACAACAAAAAACAAACAAACAAAAAAAAAAACCAAACAAACAAAACCCAAAACTCCACTACATTTCAAGAGAAACAGATGCAATTGACAAAAATACAAGAATTCAAAAAACTGCCAGAGATTTATTGTCTCAGCTATCCAAATCTTGTTCTAAATATCTACTTACAAGTTATATGTTGTCCACTGAAACAGATACCCCAAGAAATTGATTGCCCTGCAGAAATGCTCCTAGCTGACATTTCAGTGTTGTGAGTTTATTCAGTGTTTGTGACTCAAAAAGTTAGAGACAGCAAGAAAAAAAAGAATAAATCTGTTTTGACAGAAAATTCTAGTCCTTTGAGCCTGAAATGTTTACTTTCTAGCATGTCAAGTTGGAAGTATTTTTATCTGGATTCTTAATGAACTGCCCTACAAAAAACTTTGTGTTTTCACTGTTTCTAGATGTGTTAAGCAATTTGGCACGTTTGCTTTGGAAATGAAAATTAATTGCTTTAAAACTGTGTGTTCCTAAACCTATAATAGTTGACAGAATGACAGGGTTTTGACACTGGGATAGCTACAGATTATTCCAGGACTGACAGCCTTTAAATACTGAAGCATGAAGAAAGACTTATCCGAGAGAGGGGCTAAGCCCCAGCCCCACCTCACATCAGAACTTCCAAGTGGAACTTCTTCAAACTTGGTTTCCCAAAGAAAAAATACTTCCTTTTCTTTTCCTTTCCTTTCCTTTCCTTTCCTTTCCTTTCCTTTCCTTTCCTTTCCTTTCCTTTCCTTTCCTTTCCTTTCCTTTCCTTTCCTTTCCTTTCCCTTTCCTTTCCTTTCCTTTCCTTTCCTTTCCTTTCCTTTCCTTTCCTTTCCTTTCCTTTCCTTTCCTTTCCTTTCCTTTCCTTTCCTTTCCCTTTTTCTTTCTTTTTTTTTTTTTTTTTTAATTCTTTCAGTGCTGATGTTCTCAGCTGTTGATGGTGCACAGTGGATGTGGACCCTGCAAGTAGCTGTCTGTTAGGAATGGATGCAAAGGCACACACACAATACAATATTTCTGCTATTCTATTTCTTACCTGGTAAAACAAGACAACACCAAAAAAATCCCCAAAACCATCTTTCATGATAGCAATATTCAGTCTCCTTACCCCGTGCTACCTGTCAAAATAGAAATGTCTGTGAAAGGACAAAACAGCAACTATTTCACATGGCATGCTGTGGTTCCTAAGATGTCCTCTTCAGATAATGCAGCTCACAGAATGTTAAAGGTGATGGTGGTTCTGAATGCAAAGTCTTGGCCCCTACTTGAACTGAGTATTTTTGGAACATTGGAAAGCATTGCTTTGACTAATACACTTAAGAAGAAACATCACTGACAAACAGCATGGACTGATTTGAACTCTGCTATGGGATGTTCACAATCAGTCTCCTGCACTGTAAATAAAGCTCCGAGATCCCAAAGGGTTTTATATCTCTGTAATGCTTTTGCAATGTAATAGCTTAGATTGAAGATAAAATAAATGAGATCAGTAGGTTTTGATCATGCTGTACTGAAATACCAAAAAACAAGCCCTAAATTATGAGTGCCCTCCCAACCACAATAAAAAATTGCTCAGTGGATTGGGTCTGGGATAGAGAAAAATAAAAATTTCTTTTGCATACTACCCATCCTAATGAGCCAGATTTGTTTTGCAGTCTGGCTGACACATGGATTCTCATGTCTCTAGCTTCCTTGTCAGGAAGCCTGTGGATTAATGGTTCTGATTTGAACCCACTTTCCTGGGGAGGGAAACACCCACACTAACAAATATTTGGGATGTTTTGAGGTAATGTTTTAAAGTGCTGAGCAATTACGTTTGCACCACATGAAGAAAGACACGAGTAACCCTTTCTTGCTAGGTTAATACATAGCTAACAGATTTCAGACACCTACATCTTTACCAGTGCACCAGATGAGAATTTTTAATATGCCTGAAAAACATGTTGCTGTCCCACTCTTCTCTTTTACCACTGTCTTTTCTTTCTTAACTACCACTTGTTAGGAAGTTAGAAAAAAACCCTCAACACCTAGAAACATGCATTTTCTTTCAAGTTTCCATTCAGATTAAATTAGGAGAAATGGCTCATTTTTGAACAAAGCTGAGGTAAGAAAAAGTGCCAAAAAGATCCTGTGAACTGGATGATTGTATCTGGGCAGATAGATAATTAGGGTGTATGAGACCTTATTTTTGAGCATCTGAAGTGTAGGTGGACTTGAGGAAACAAAGCATTAAAACTTAATTTTACATTTATTTTATTGTCTTTGCACACTTCTCTCAGTTGCCTGTGGTGCCAGCCATCTGTCCAAGCCCATGTGTTTTATAGGGCATGTCATGGTATGCCACAAGGATCTTGGGTACCATCCTGTTCAGTGCAAATCTCAAACTCTGGGTCCTAAATGCATTTCTCTTTTATTTTGTATTTGTCATATGCCTGGGTGAGAGTTCAAGTCAAATATAAAACATGAAGGCATGCTGTCCTTCAAGGAATGACAACCCCTCATATTTACAATTAAGAGATAGTGCCAAGAACACAGCTAAAAGAAAAGTATATATAAAAGATAAAGAGTGCTTCTCTGTGAGGTTTCATGGGCCATTTTGGAGACTGAGGTGTTAGCTGTTGCTACAGCAGGGAAATTTTTGCACAAAAAAATCTAGGTAGACTCTGTACAGCACAAAATAGGATAGCCTGCATGGTAAGATGTCTTATCAGGTCTATAACAAAAATTAGAGCCATAAAGCATGCAAACTAAAGGTTTGAAGTTAGGTGTAACTAATTAATTTTCAAGCAATAACTTCCACAACCCCACCTCAACTGAGTTAACCATATCATCCATAGCACCCAGTGTGGATTGAAGTCTGTTTTATCAGCTTAAAAGTGATTTGAAAATGAATCAGAAACAAAAACTTTTGCAACTGCATTTGTATTTCTGTTGCTTATTTTCAAAATACATTGTTTTCAGAAGGGGGACATTGCTGAATTAGAATGATCCCCAAATGGTGAGAAAGAACAGTATTTTGAGAGCACTGCAGATCACAAGTTAGTCTCTGTTTCTGCTTCACACATTATGTACGACCTTGGGTAACTGACTGAACACTGAAAGCTAAGAAGATTTTAAAGCATTTTCAAGGATAAATGTATCTGCATACATTGACAAACTACATTGATTCACTGCTGTTTAAAAAACTCAACTAAGAGTTCCTAGAATAAAACACTAGTTGTGCATAACATCATCTCGGACATTTAATGAGATTTTTAGTTGACTTCCACTTTTAAAAATTAATATCAAATTCTAATTTTAGGCATTCAGTGAAGCTATTGTAAATTCTCCTCAGTGAGTAACTAGACTGAAAGCTGTAAAGGAACACCTTTATTTTACCTTTCATTTGTCCAATCCTGTTTTCAGTATGGGTTAGATGTAGTTATAACTTTGGCAAATGGATTGAAGTACCCATTATCCATGTTTTACTCTCAGTATAGCAACTAAGGGAAGTCTTTATCACTCCAGAGTTTTTGATATTCTAAATATCTTCAGCTTCCAGGATGCCACTACAAGGCATGACTTTTGATTTCTCGGTTTCCAGGTTGTCAAACAGCCCTCATAAACTATGACCAGCATATGTGGATATGACGACAGTCACAGCTCTGTGACTACAAAGAAAACGTGGTCAAATAAATCCTACTTGGTATTGTATACTGTTCTTACAGGTATCCTGTAAGAGGTTCAGCTGTTGCTCCTCCATCTCTCCCAAGTCCTCTAAAGGTACAACAGTCCCCTCCATTGCCAACCAGCAGAAGCTCTCCTGTTCTCTCAAAAACATCTATTTTCCAGATATTTTACTTCCACTGATGGAATAAAAAAGCTTGTTGCCTGCTTCCACTCAGCAAATGAAGCAATCCAATTTTTTTATTGGGAACTTCTCCTCTCCTTCATATTTACTATTTTTCAAAAGTATCTACCATCAGCAAACTATCAGTTTGCTTCGTTTGGCTTTATTCTAAGTTGTTCAAAAGAACTGCATGCTTCATAAAGCTAAGAATCAATTCCTGTGGATCATTGTCGTCCCTAAGAAATGTACTGGTTGATTCTCATTTGTTTTGAGATATGCCATGTCTATTTTTAATACAATCTTGGTGCCTCATATTAATACCATATCATTTTAGTTCTTAATCAAAATGTCAAGCAATATTGAGTCATGATCATTACAGAAGTGATGGTTTGTTACACCACCATCCATTACCTTTATTAATCAAACTGGGATCATTAACAGAACAAACTACTTGGAAAAGATTTAACGGGTTTTCCTGAAGCATTAATCATTTTCTTAATTGTTCATTAGCAGACTGTCAGCCATTCCCGTATTTACTGATGCCGGTGAAATTGGTCTATTTTTAATTACTTTGTTTGAGCAACAGTGTGAGGACATTATTACACCTTTTCTCCCCTTTCCACTTAAAAAAGTGAACAACTGTCTCTGGCCAGCATCAAGTCTGTCTTGGGCACCTCTACCACTGGCTCTGTGGACATGAAGGAATCTTCTGGCAGCTTCTCTCAGAAGCCACCCATGTGACACCCCACACCACCAAAATCTTGTCAGGCAAACCCAATACAAACATGAATGAAATTATGAAATTGGAGTGCTACAAAGGACTGAGTCACATTGAGACATGGACTGGGGGTCTCATAGCATAACTTCAGTTACATAAAATTTAGATATATCTTCTAAAATATCCATTTATACCTTGTTTATAATTACTCACAAGACATGATTGGGGTACAACTCATCCCACAGATGCTGAATAGCTGTCTTTTGTGGGTGCCCGTCTGCCTCCAAGCAATCCAAGGAAATTTTGTTTAACTAAGTGACTAACACTTATTTGGCTAAAGACAGTTGAAATAAACTCCATCCAACATGGCTGATCCAAGGAAACCTGGAACACAAACCAAATTTTTCAACATTTACATACACATCCTGTAGAAACATATAATCATTACTCAATTCTTTTCAATTGAGATCAGAGTCTAGTGAAATGGAATAAAAGTGTCAGTTTAAATGTAACCTGCATTCAACATTTAGGTTTTTTTAAATTGGCTCTTCATAGAAGGCAACCCTTAGAGAAATGCCTATTATTGTACAGTGCATGTCTCTAATAAGAACAAATCATCCCTCCTAAATAAAATCGGGATATATTTATAATCATTGTATGGCTGTTTGATTGTATGACTGTGTGTCAGGGCTTTTATTAAAAGGAAGGTAGTGTGCATTTGAAATTATTAACTGAACATATTAGTTTACAATTTAGTCTGTGTATGATTAGTCACAGATTGTCCCACAGGAAAAAGGCCCCCATCCTTCAAAAGTAGAGTTTTGATTCTGTTTCTCTTAATTCTATCAAAATGTAGTCCTGCTTCCCAAAAGAAAGGCAGCTCCCTTGCTTTTTTAATTCCTCTCTCTGATCAAACCAAGCACACTGTCTAGCACTCTGAGACAGGAGAAAACAGCGAGACTGAGCCCAATTCACTCCCAGTAAAGAGGAGAAGGGAGCTGACACACTTGGTTAATCATTGCCTTCTCCCTGCTGCTATCAACACAATACAGCACCTGTGGCAAGGAGCCGAGTACCCCTTTATGCCTCTCACTTGATGCACTCATTCATTCCATTCACACATTCAGAACATGATCTTTGATGAGAAAGGAGTTATGCTCAGTAATGAGACACATCCAGTAATGAGGAGTGAATTTTTCCTTAGCAAAATGTTATCTGTTGGGAAAAAAAAAAAAGAAAAATAAAAGGAAAAGCTCTCCGTCAGAGAAGAAATTGCAGATCTTTAAATACTCCAGTGCTATTAAAAATCTTAGACCTTAGCAAATGATTGACAATATTTCAACAACAGGGAAGTGGTGACTGGGAACTTGTCTGTGAAAACAGATGGTGCTTGACACTTCTCTGGAAGAACCTGTCAGCCCCTTTAGAACACCAGGTCATCTAGACTGAAGTATAAAAAGAGAATATTCTTGTCCTGAAATGCTTACTATGTAACTTTAAAAAAGCAATGGTGTATTAATTGCCATGGGAAGGCTCCAGACTTACAGAAAGTGTGAGTGGTGCTGCAGTCTGGAGAGAGCCTTGTGCTGGGCTCAGCTGGCACTTTTCTGGATGCAGAGGATTGAGTGTGTGAAGTAAAGGAAGCTGCACACACCTGCAGCTACACTTGCACAAACAGATGTATATCTCCTTTGACTGTGGGTGACAGACATGCCTGTGTACATATTTGTGTGCATGTACACACAGAGAAACACTCCAACATAGGTACTTCAGCAAAGAAGGTAGGGACTAGCCTGACTTCTCCTATAGGCATTTGGTACTGGTTTGGATGTCCTCTTTGATTTAAGATACCTTGAAGATGACAGGTATTTACAGGCAGCTTACAACTTTCTCCGGCTTCAGGTGGAAGTTTCCAGGCCTCCCCCACAGTGCCTAAATGACAGTAGATGCATATGTTTGCGTGGCTGAATGCCACCCCACATACTGTAGTGTAGAATGTAAACTGTTGTCTTCTGCTTTATATATTCACCTTGTGACATATGTCGTGATGACCAAAAATCAGAAAATCAAGGATTTTATCTGTTTGGAACAGTTTTACTTCATTACTGAGATGGGTTTCTCTCTCATTAATTACATCTGGTCAAAGTGTGCTTCAGTTTGTTGCTTTCACTAATGAGTCACCCTGTTTCCACTGTGGCTTGCTCAGTCACTGAAGTGTGGGAAGAGATGTGCTACATGCAATAAATTCAGCTGGCTTCATACACCAGCTTGAGTGTCCAAGACTGTGAATGAAAGAACCTCAGTTTATTTTTGCTTTTGCTTTGCACTTTTACAAAGGGAAGTGACTGACAATGGGAAGTGACTAAGAAGTTCTTTATTAAAAACCACTCTAAAACCGGACCTGACACCCCTAAGAGCAAAAACCCTATAATCTCTATAGAAAATGTATACACCTAAATAAAGAAACCCAGAAAATAATTGCCCAGTGACTGATTTTCTCCAATAATTCACTCTAAAGTGTCCTTATAAGTATATGCTTTGAAAACAAGCTATTTTTATATTGTGGTCTATGTTATCACTTTAATTTGCAGAGGTAAGTATGCATTTTTGTCTCTATCTGCTATCTGCAACTATTTTTTAAAGTTTTCCTTTTTTTTTCTTTTATTTTTTCTTTTTTTTTTCCTCTATGATAGCATTCTTAACACACTTGCCATGGAATTTTTTGTAGGATCATATTATTATTCCACATTTCTAGGAGTGACTCTCTGTTTGGGGGTAACTGTGCCAATCTACAAGATTGAGTGAAGCATGGAAGTGTTCCTAGATTTCAGGGACAGGCTTGATCCATTTTCTGGCTTAAAATTTGGGATGAGAACCGGGCCTGTACTGTATGTTTCTTATGCCTTGCTTTCTGCAAGTTCTCAATTCTGACCATAATATTTGAAATTTCATTTGACCCACTTCAACAGTAGATCTAACTTTTGTCTTGATCGTATCTTGAGAAAAGCATTTCTACATTTGTCCCCGTCAAGAGTTCAGTACTCTCTGAACAGGAGGAGGGTTCAGTGTTTATTATAAAATCTACTAATGTGGTGTATTTGTGATTTTGATTTAACAGAGTGCAGCAGCAATGTACTGAAATCATAACAGAAAAATAGCATAGCACTTGCATACTGGTTGAATCACAGAGCAAACCTGTTTCTCATTACCGGTCTCTGTGTGCTCACTGTCAGGATGCTGAGCATCCCCAGTCCCTAGGAAAGCATGCATGGATTAAAGCCAGATCGAGCTGTCTTCCAATTTTGTTCTAGTAGATGACCAGATTTTATACTCTATGTTAGGCTGAGGCTTGTATATGTCCTCCCAGCCCTGGCACACTGGTCTGGGTAGCTCAGGAAGACATAATTGTGTGTTAATTATCTCAGGGAACCTGATGATCCAACTGTGCAGCTGTCTTATCTAAAAACATTACCCTTCATTCTCCCTGGTGTTGAGATAAGCTTAGCTTTCTTTATGATACATTTTTTCCTGAGCTCATTGGGGTTTTTGCCTCATCTCTGAACATTCCTTTACTGTGAAGGTGTGCTGTTCAATCACAACCACGCAACAGCTGCTTTCTCCCAGGTATAAATCTGTGATAATTTTTCCCTAAAAAGCATTGCATACAGTAGAAATTTTACACCTCAGGTTTTTCTTCTGAAATAACACCATGAAAACTTCAGAACACAGCAGCTACTTTTACCTGCTGACCCCTTTTGATTATGACTATAGCAAATTGCTAGTCTTCTGCTAAATTTTCTGAAAAGTTTTTTTTTTTTTTTAAATCTTTTGGGGAATTATATTCTGATTTTAAAAAGAAAAACCTAATGATTGTTAAAAGGTAGATACCTGAGAACCCATCAATAGCACTGAAGGAAGACAGGGAGTCAATACAGATAGTTGGCTTGGAAATCTCCTTCAGGAACTGGTGCTTTTCTACAGCTGAGTCACATAGTAGAGAAAATCATGTAGAGAGGTCATTGCTTATGTGAATCAAGTGACTAAGAGTATGGAAATTACAACTCCTCCCTTCTACCACTTAGAACAGAATTTTTACTCTTTCTTTATTTTAAGCAGTGGATGCAGAATATACAGAAAGTGTTATTTTTCTAGTCCTTTTTCCTCCAAAAAAATTCTTTCCAAAGAAAACATGCTGTATGATGTTTTGCATTTTACATTTACAAGTTAGAACAGCATTGTTCTAAATTGACCACTTGTATATTTTTTAAGTAATTCACATTATAATGCATCGGTTATGAAATAATTTATAAATTTATTTCAGTGATCACTAGATTTATCTAAAGTATGTGTCCAGGTTTGTCTTTATGCAAAGGCATATGCATGAGGCAACATCTCTGCAGTTTCTGAGCAAGGCACTGATATACAAAAAATGAAGCACAGAGAATGAAGGGACTCAGCCAGATACAGTCACAGGTTATGTCCACAGGAGAAAATTAAATATGCTTGAGCATATTTCAATGGAAACCAGTAATTATTAAAGTTGATTCTGTCACAGATGGATGGTAGTGTTAGATGAGTAACAAAGTTTTCTGTAGTACATCATATAGCTGAACCCCTGTTTTGACTTTAGACCTAAACTTCTTGACTGTGCACCTTCTCCAGCTCTTGGAATGCCTTTACAAAAGTCCCTTCATGGGTGAGTAAGGTGATATCCTGCAAGTATCCATCCTCCCTGATCTCTTTCCAAACACTTCTACCATTTTCAGGCACTTCAAAGGATATTAAGGATCATTTTATAGGATCTGAGTCTGAACCATAAAATCGTCTTTCACCTGCTCATGGTCTGCTGAGTGACTGCTAATGGTGTGATCGATGCTCATTTTGGTTCTGGGTCATTACTGGTGAATCTTTCAAAGCCATGAAACTGATCTGTTGCCATCAGACAGACAAGGAAAATTGGGCTCAGTAATGAAAAACATTTTGTGAAGACTTTCCTTTTCCCAGCTGAAGAAATGGGGTTGTTCATCAAACTAGTTTAATTTATTCTAAATTCATATTTCTATATTCGTTTTCTTAATTTGCAGCCCAAAAGGGAGGCAGTGTTATGCTTCTATGTGAGAAATGACAATGATTGATACATCTTGGAGAGAGCTGTAACTTTCCAGTGATTCTCTGCTCTTTCCTTAATTTCCATAATTTATGAAACTGTAAGGAAAATCAGGTTTATTCCAGTGTGATGGTCTCATTATGGTTTATTTTCTCCTTTTAGTGTAGGGAATATGTTGACCTACTTCTTTGATTAGATAGCCTAAGTTTTTTGCCTCTCCTTTAATTTTTGATAACTAGAGATTTATTTTTATGATAACCTTAGATTTATTTTTCAATAAGTTAAACTTCTACGTATCTGATGTGCTGATGATGTAGAGATGTCTTCAGATAGTATTTTATAGCTATATTATATGTAACATGCCAACTTGGGTTGTTAGCCTTCAGAGAAAGACCTGTAATTCCTATATCATACAGTGAGTATGATATACAATAGTGTGTGAAAACTGTGATCTGTTTCTCCTGTAATAGTTGCAGAGATCTACACTTGGGCTAATCCTCTCATCAGTATCCCATACTTGAGAAAAATGAGCACTTCTTAAATGTGATTCACCTGACCTATTCCAATTGTCTGCTTTTGGAAGAGGTTAACAATGCCATGCTAGGACTTACTTCTCTCTTCCGCCAACATGACTGTATTACTTCAAAGACAGACCCCTACATGGTAAACATCAACATTGTATCAGCCTCCTACTTTGTCACTTCCTGCCTGGAACTGTAGTGTCGGTAGGTGTTGTACAAGCCTGAGGTATCACTTATCTCCAAATTGGTGCCAGGCTTGGAGTTTTGTGCTGTGGCTGTGCCACTAAAGAAGAGCAAGAATATGAGCACCTGAAAATAATCCCCATCCCCAGATTGCATACGGGCCTAGTGACTGCCTCATGTCTATTTTGCAGTCTTTTGTATGTATTTGTTGCTGCAGGCTCTCTTAAATACACTCTAAACTTGAATGTTTCTTAACTCCATGTCCTCAGTTTCAAAGGGTCTAATTTATGAGTCTTGTGAGTCTTTTTCAATTCAGCCTACCTAAACTATACCTCAAACACAGGATAGCAAAATGTGCAGATTTGTTTCATTAAGCAACACTTTATTTACAGATTTTTCTGACCAATGAATAAATAGCCTAAGAAGGAGTTTTTAATGAACAATTTGTCACATTCTCATATGCTGTGAACTGAAGGCTACATTATTTTACCTTAGCTAAGACCATATCATTAACCCCATCATTACGTAGAGTATTTTTTTAATCCAGATTTTATTTTTTTAAGATGTACTCAAGACAGTGTAAATATGAATTACAATAAGACAGAATTCCCTCTTTCTCTCAACTGCCCCGAGAATTTTAAGTTATTTGATATGAAAAGCTATAGATCAGGAGTTTAATACTTAAAATCAATTTCATTATGTCAGGACTTTCTAAATATGGATTTGATGAAGAAATTGATTATCTTTTTTAGAAATAAAAGAAGGCAGAAAAACAAAATAAAATGTTTTGTTCAATGAACAGTCACTTTAAAGTGCAGGGTTAACAAATGGACTTGATAATCCTTAAAGGTTTTTTTCCAGCCTAAAGGATTCTATGGTGCTATATTTAATGTTCAGTGCATCATCTTCCTTTTCGTTTCTTTTCTTTTTTTTTTTAATGAACATTTCTGTTTGAAACCTCCTTTACTACAAAGTCTTCTAATTATTCTCACGCACAGTTTCAGCAAAATTAATTTCTGTCAAAAGTAGTAAGATTAAATATTTTATAAGAGAAGATCCTTTGCACCCTGGTATTTTTCTTAGTTTCCAAATTACTTGAGTTTATGCAATATATTTTTATTTTGAGGAAAAGCAAGACACTTTTTGTGTTGAAAATAGCAGTAGGAGAGGCCAGAGTCATGGGAGAGGGGCATAAAATGCTCTTCTGGTGAATGTGATCATCAGTAGAAAATTAGAGAAAGAGAGAAGTGAACGTGACTCATGATCCAAAAGAAAAACTTATAAATAAATTTCAACAGCATCTTTCTTAATATGATGGATTAATGAAAAAGGAATAAACAGCCTGACACCTCAAATATATCATGGAAGAAATTTCTTCCTCTCCAGTACTACGTTCAAAGGTATACTTGGTAATTTCATAATTTTTTTGTCAAGAATCATTTAAGTTTTCACATGCATTTAAACAGTGAAGTTGACTGGATGATGGACAGCAACCTCTTTCTTTTGTACATCAGGCTCCCTTGTGAGCACTGATATCATGTGGGTGCTGAAATTTAATTAAAATACCTATTAAGAAGAAATCTCTAGAAATATCTTGTCTTCAGTGGGTAGATATTTAATTTATTTTTAAAATGTTGGTTTAGCTGTGCAAAGCAGAGCTTTCTTTTTTAGAAAGATGAATATGAATGAAATCCTCTCCTTTTGTTTTCTAGTGAAAGCACACTGCTAATAATGCTTTTAACTCAGATTTTATCATCTGAGTTATCATCTGCCTATTGCCATCGGCAGATATAAAAGCACAGAAATTTCACAGCAACTTCTGAGTCACCAAGTTCAACCCTGTGTCATAGACAAACTGAACGACAACAAACTACTATAAATGTATGTTGTTCTGTTTAAAACAAGCTGCCTTTAGTGTTTTGCATTACACTTGAAGAAAAGAAGGTTTAGAGCCTCACTTTTGGACTACTAGAAGACTCCTTATTCTAAATTCACATGTGAACTTACTAATGGTCCTCAGACAAGTTGCATGTTTTAAAGCTATTCCTTACCTTGGTTCACCTTGCTCCTGGATGTGCAGCAGCCACTGATGTGACTGAATTGCACTTACGTGGCAATGTTTTGGTGGGTGGTGCTGCAGGGGTGGCTCCTGTGAGAAGACACCAAAGGCTCCAAGATGGACCCACTGCTGGCCAGGGCCAAGTCCATCAGTGGTGTTGGCAGAACCTTGTATGTGATAATGTATTTAAGTAAGGATGAAAAATTCTGGAAGAAAGGAGATATAAAATATGAAGAAAACAACTCCATAGAAGGAGCATGTGCATCAGGTGCCAGAGCAGAGACTCCTCTGCACACCATGATGGAGACCATGGTGAGGCAGCTGTGCCTCTGCAGTCCATGGAAGACCCCTTACCAGTGCATGTGGATATGTCCTAAAAGAAACTGCAGTTTGTGAGAGCCTTCACTAAAGAAGGCCAGTGGAGAGGGGAGTCCATGCTGGAGCAGCTGTTCCTGAAGGACTGCACCCTGTGGAAGGGAACCATGCCGAAGCAGCTCATGAAGAACTGCATTCTGTGGGAACGACTCACACTGGATGAGTTCATAGGATTGTCTCCCATGGAATCAGGGGAAGAGTGGGAGGAGGAGGAAGCAGCAGACACGAAGTGTTACAAACTGACCACAGTCCCCATTCTCTGTCCCCCTGTACTTCTGTCAGGGAGAAGATAAAATAATTGGAATGAAGTTGAACCTGGGGCAAAGAAAATGGAGGAGGGAAGATGTTTTACAATTATTCTTGTTTCTCATTATCCTGTTCTGTTTGATTAGCAACCAACTAAATTAATTTCTCCAAGCTGAGTCTGTTTTGCCCATGATGGTAATTGCTGAGTGACCTCCCTGTCCCTATCTTGACCCATGAGTTTTTGGGTCTTATTTTCCCCCCCCATCCTGTTGATGGAAAGGGAATGACAGAGCCGCTTGATGAGCTCTTGCCAAGGTCAACCCACCACAGTTCTTTGTGTTGCACAATAGGGAACCCTTTGGAATTGAATATAAGAATAGTAATTGGGAAAGGTAATGGGCAAAACATGGACTGAACAATGCTAGAGGGCAAAATCATTGTTAGGAAATTTATTTACTGCTGTACTGAAGGGACTAGGGGTGAAGTCTGTGTGAATTGTCTGTATTTGTCAGTGTTGATATGTTGCTTTAATTCTTTTGGTTGCGTTTGTAAGAAACTGAGGTGTTTAAAGAACGTATGATTTCATCTAAATTTAATTAATTGTTAGCAGTGGATGGCCAGCAGGCAACAGGTGCTGAAATACCTTTGCCAGTCCATGAAGAAAATTAAGCATTTCCAAAGTGTCCTCCGGTTTTAGACCTTTTTAGTCACCTAGCCTACTGTAATTTTCTTTTTCAGGTCTTTTGTTCCAATCCTTTTAGGCTTTTATTTACCTTTATGGCTCTTTCTGAGATACAGGATCTGCTCCGCATACATACTGCAGAACAATAAAAGATTTTAAAAGCCCACAAAATATTTTCCCATGATCAAATTAATACCCTGTATGCAATTTTGGACTTGCTATTTCCTTAAAAAAATTACCAAAATTACCAATGTTGATTGCAATTTTGGACACACCAAAAGTCCTCCTGGAACGATTTTTTCATTTTTTCACAGGTGACTTTAGTGGGGCCTTTTTTTTTTTTTAATTTTCCTCATTGGCAATAGCTGTCTGTATTCTCTTTTTATCTCTCACTGACATTTTGTTTTTACTCTCAGCTTGGTCCCAACTCTCCCACTGCATCTGTAGTATTTGTCATGCAGAATTCCAGCTAAATTACTGGAGGCTTGCATTGAAGACAAGACCCATTCTTATGAAACCTCTCAGCTCTCTCAGACAATACCTGGGTATAGCCAAGAGTTAGTGCAGACAAGGAACAATTTCTAAGAGGAAGTTAACTAACTTTCTTTGGTACTGGAATTTGTTTTGACTATGTTTTATTTGTTGCATACACATATCCTTAATATTCCATGGCATGGTCTCCACTTGTGAATTACCTGAAAGTTAAGTGCCGCCTTGGAATCAGTAGCAATCCAGCGGCTCCAGGAGTGGTGTGACATGAATGTCATGCTTGCATTAGCACTTACCAAAGGTGTGGGTGGGATTTGTGCTAACTAGGTGCTGCTGTCTTGTCTTGGCTGCTTGCTCTCTGCAGTGTATTACCACTGATAGCGGCAGGTGATTTATCTTACAGAAACATTCATATCACAGCACTTAAGATAGACAGGACAGAAATAGTTCAGTGCTTCTGGCCCAGCAAACTCCTTAGGTTCTGAGATAAGCAAAGAGGAGGTGATGTCTTCCTATTGCATAAGCAGCAGCAACAACAAAGAAAACCTTCTTTTACGTTTTTCTCACAAAGGTGTGAACCCAGTAACATGAAAACCTTTCACATTACAGTATCTGAAGTAAAATCTGCGTATTTATCCACTCTCCAGGTCATGTCCATTATCCTTCCTTTCTAGTCTGTGTTTCTCCTAACAGCATCAGCTACCATTTCATCAGCTCCTGCTATCACTCATTCCTGATCCTTTTTCTAGTTCTCCTAGGCAGAGGACCTTCCAACAGCCATCCTGTCTCGATTTCCCTGTAACATGATGTGGTAATTTCACCAGAAAGCAAAATTTGGACTGTTTCAACCACCCTGTAAAGATTGTCTTAGATGATGAAAAAGTGCATCAGGAAACTGTAAAAATCTTTATGAGATTATCCCATATATATTAAGTGAGGTGAATAAGAATGTGAGAATAGAGCCCTAAGGAAAAAGTAGTGCTATAACTGACTGTGCTGTATTTGCAAAAGCATTTTACTCCCTGTAAGTGCAGAAATGCAAAAGGCTTTAGTTCTTAATATATTTAGAGAAATGACATTGTGATGATGAAAATCTAAACAAAGATAAATACAGATGTTTTATATCAACTTCTACGTCAGTGGTAATACTAGCCTGGCTATTACTGGAATTTTCAGCTGAAAACTGAGGACACTGATTTTTCAGCATAGCAGGGTTTAGTGGATATCCAGCATTAGAAATAGAAAGCAAAATCTGCAAAAACTTATTTTTAGCCTCTAGTTCCACCAATTAGGAACAGTATTTAGCTCTGTAACTATGGATTTACGGGTGAGATTTACTGCTTCTGTGTATTCACTTCCAGCATAAATGCTGACAGACTGTATAAGCAGGTGCCTGTCATTTCTCTGACTAGTTTATTCTTCATGGAAAGTTTCTTCCTAAGCTTTGTATAAAGATGAACTGACACTAAAAAAAGAAAAGTTTTAGAAATTATTTTAAACAAAGACTTCAAAACAAAACCACTCAAATAAATCTTACATTTTGAGTGAGGTCATTATGTGAAATCTTGTTTGATTCATAACAAGACAAGAAAATAATTAGGATTTTATCTTCTTACTTTTATAATTTGACTTTAAAACTACTGAGGTTCTACATGCTGAATTTTTTTAAGTACCTAAAGCAACTCATTCATTTTTGGTTTTCACAATCCTGAATTCACAAATGCATTCAGGAAGTTTTTACAAAGAAGAAAAGTTAAAAAAGAAATGAAGCTTGAACTTATTGCTCAACCTGCATTTCTTTTTTCAGTAAGTGCATGCAATTATTTTTCACCACTCTTGCCTTTTTAGAAAAGAGTTTGATTCTGAAATTTTTAGAGTTGCTAAAAGATAAGCACAGTGACAAGAAATTTTGATTGAATGTTCTTAAGTGTGGTAGATCAATGGAGAAGAAAAGGTAGGTGGCATGTTAGGTGTCTGCTTTGAGAGGAGACTACAGGGCAGGACATGACCCGTGAGCTTAGAAGAGGGAGAAAGAGGTTCAGGGTGCTTCGTGGAAGGATGGAGGAAAATCCTGGGATTTTATCTCACTACAATATTTCTGGTTTGCCAAGTGTATAACAGGTGCCCATCTTCTATTTCCATTCTTGTAAGGTGTTGGTGCCAAGGCTTTGGTAGGATGTGGGGAAAATGCATGTGCTAGGTGTGGCCAGGGGCTACCACTTGATGGACACGGCCAAGCGCAGATGTCTCCTAAAAGGACACACCTCAGGACACAGCTGAACCTGTCAGCCAAGCTGTTGGCATCTCTGGAAAACCGTATTTTAGAATGGGTGAAATGCCAGACAGCACTTATTTTGTAATAATGTTTCTGTTTCATTTTATCTCATAATTGTCCTACCTAACAGATTACTGATGCTGATATTGGAATGCAAATCTTTTTAAAAGACTATAAAACATACAGGAAAAACAAAACAATACAAAACAAAACATTACATTATATCCTAGGAGTGCTTTGGGAAGATGAGCTTTTCTGCCTGTGTGACCCGTGATGCCAGGTTTGCCCAATTCTTCCACAATGGGACACCAGCGGAAACTCCCTTCTTTCACCAGTCTGTTGCCCACAAGACTGACATTCTTGGGAATATTTTCTGTCATTCTTGGTTGAAATATATTCCTCATTACTTTAAATTTAGATAGCCTTTGATTATAAAGGATCTGCTTTCTGGAACAAAGAAGAATGTGAAACTTAGAATCACAGAACTCACATCACAGAGAAAACCAGCCAGCTCTATAGGCACTGGACCTAAAAGAGCTGAGGTTCTGGCAGGTTTGTAACTAAAAGTTAAAATACCTCATATCTGCTAAGGTGTGAACTATATCAAAGCTTTCCCTTCAGCTGGAGTCATCATGAAATTTCTGTTTCAAGAATAACATTTTCACCCTACTGCTCTTAGAGTCCCATAGATAATATGTAAGAGAAAAAAAATAAACTCTTCCTTCTGGTTCTGAGTCTTTGAAAATGAAGTTATTTTGATTTATTTAGTAACTTCATGTCACTTGCCAATCTTCCATCACCTGCCTTCTTATCCAAACTGTGGATGATAAACAGGCAGAATTCTCACATTGTGACAGGCATGGATTTTGATTCTCCTCTGTCAGCCAAGCTTCTCATATCAAGTATATCATTTTTTGTTGCTGAAACTGAGAACACTTCAAAATTATGGATGATGCAAGCAGTTCATGATAAGCTACTGGACAAGTTCCTGAAATTATAGCTAACAATCTAAAAGAATTTCATAAAGGTGTTAATAAAATTATTATGTGTGCTAGATAAGCTGCACTGTAGTGCAGAAGCTTCCAGTAGGATGTTTTTGGCTCTCTGTGCATTCCCAAGTTTGTGAAAATAGGGTGAGAAAGGAGGGCTTAAGTCAGATGACATGAAGAGTGAACCAATCTGAAACAGCAGAGAGACTGTCACAGAGCATTTGGCATATGTGGCAAGGTTTTGTTAGCTGGAGGATTGCAGGGACAGCCACTGTGAGAAGAGACCAGGGCCCCTGTCATCAGAGCCAGTGCCAGCCCACTCCATCTGAGCCACCACAGGACACAGCTGAGCCTGTCAGTGAGGCTGGTGGCACTGCTGCAAGAACATATTTAAGAAAGTGCAAAAACCCTGCACAGCAGCTGTGAGAAAGGAGTGAGAAAAATATGAGAGAAAGAGCCCTGCAGATGCCAAGGTCAGAAAAGGAAAAGGAGTAGAAGGAGGTGTTGCAGGCACCAGAGCAGAGATTTACCCCGCAGCCTTTGGAGGACAAGGGAGCAGATGTCCACACTGCAATCCATGGAGGACCCCATGCTGCAGCAGGTGGATATGCCCTGACAAATGGTGCATCCCATGAAGAGAGCATGCAGGAACATGGAGAGGAGCACACAAAGACATGGGATTTCTGTCATGATCTGTGGCCCACGGGGAGCCCACACCAGAGCAGTATGTGAAGGACTATCTCCAGTGGGAAGGACCTCACACTGGAGCAGGGGAAAAATGTGAGAAGAAAAGAACAGCAGAGAGGAGATTCTGGGACCACAACCCCCTTTTCTCATCTCAGTGTGCCACTCTGCATAGTGAGTGGAAGAGCTGAGGAACAAAGGAGTGAAGTTGAGCCTGGGAAAAAGTGGTGGTTAGGGGGAAGATTTTTGAGTTTTGTATTTGCTTTTCACTATCCTATACTGTTTTTAATTGGCAATAAATTAAATTAATCTTCCCCCAGTTGAGTTCATTTTCCCTATGAGGGTAATTATTAAGTGACGTCTCTATCTCAACCCATGAGATGTTTTAATCTTATTTTGTCCCCTCCATCCTGTTGAGAAGGGAGAGGGATTTAGTAACTGGATAGGTGTCTGGCAGCAAATCAAGGCCAAGTCCAGTACAGAGACAATCATGAGTTAATGAAATAAATAACTTTTGATCACATCCCCTTCTTCAGGGGGCATTGTCCTAATTTGATGGTCGTCATCTCACTGTTCAGACCTGTGCATCTACAGAGACAGAGTGTAACATATTTAGGAAATGCTGAGGGTTTCCAAAAAGAGAGGAAGTTTTGCAACACTGTGATCCCTTGAAAATAGGTGTCTTAACTATGACCTCTGGTAAAGATGTTTGGATTGCTACTTAAGGACAACTTATAGTGGTACAGAAAAATAGGGTAGCTGCATAGTTATTATATCTGAATTGGTGGTTATATGCCAGTGGGAGGGAAGTCAAATCCTCCAAGTAAAACCAGCTGGGTGCAGATTAGAAATGTGTTCTCAAACAGAAGTGCTGACATAAGGCAAATTTCACAAGTAGAACTAACTGTAGGACTAACTCTCACTCTCATTCACTGGTGGATGAAATCTCAAAGCAAAAAATTTAAAGAAATAGATATAAATGGAGATAAAAGTCAAGACAACATATTGTCTTTTATTCTGTAGCTCTTATCATTCCTGTCCCTGAAGAGATGTGAGAAACCTTATATCTTACATGTGCAAACACTGATGAACTTTCAGGAATCTTGACAGGAAGATATGTCTGCACTTTTCTAAACATAACAAAAGATTTTATTCTTAGCTTTTTCCTTCTTATCCCCTAATTCCCAGTTGGTTTTTTTCTACTGTCTGCTCTGACTGCTGCAATCCTTATAGTTTCAGCACAAGAAGAGTCATGCTTCCCTCTGCTTCAAAAGAGTGGACAAAAGCCTGTCAACAGCCCATAAAAACTAAATAAAAATGAATCAAACTTTTAAACAAACATTTCCACAGATATTGTACACATTCAAGTGTTTCCAAATGCCAAAGTATTTGAGAATGAAAAAAAACTAACTGAAATATGCCTCACTTAGGTTTTCTGTTGGTTTGCAGTGAAAATGAGTCCTCGCAGGAGAAAGGACATAATTATTTTGATTCAAGTTTTTGCAAGTGTCTCCAGGTCTTTCTCTGCAAAGTTGCTTTTTATCAGATGGGCCCCAGTCTGCTTTGTTGCATGGAGTTATTATAAAAGGTACTTAAGTAAAAAAGCTCTGTCTCTAACTTTTTTATTGTGAAGTTATTGTGAAGTTGGTCAAACGCTGGCGCAGCTTAGCCAGAGATGTTTTGGAGTGTTCCCCTTGGAGATATTTAGAAACCATCTAGACACAGTCCCAAGTGGCCCTGCTTGAGCAGGTGGCTTGGACCAGATGACCTCCAGATTCTCCTTCCAACCTCATCCATTCCAAGATTCTGTGAACTGCTGACATTTGATCTGCTGGATAGACACTATTTCTGTACCAGTGGTATGTGATTACTGAAAAAAATGTAAGTAGCCTCATATTTCTGTGTGAAGATTATTCTTTGTTAAGAGAGGGATCCTTGATCACCGAGCTCTGAGACATGTGCTTCTCTCTGTAGCTTTGACTCTTTGTGTTTCATCTACACTTTCAGGACATTTTTCACAATGAGTAAATTGATTTTTTATAAAAGCAGCTTCACATTTACCAGTGCTACAGTGTCAATACTCTAGGTCCCTGAAAATTCAAATACTAAACGAATTTAAAGTCATGTGAAGAAAATCATCAGGAGTTAATCAAACAATTTTCTCATTTTTCTTTTCATTTCAACCACAGTAACATCTCTTTCTTTCCCAGTCAGAACTGTAGTTTGGCTTTGTTACAGAAAAACACTTCCCCGTTGTCATTACAGGATCTGTTTTTACTGCTTGCTAATTGTGTTCCAACATAAAATCTGCATAACTAATCATCATTTTAGATAACTATAATTTACCTCTAACCAGGGGAGCTCTGGAACACCCATTTTAATATTCCCAAGTTAAAATTTTGTTTTTCTCTACAGCTGTTGAAGCAACACATCCTATTTTTATAGTGGAAATGAAGTTTTATTTTGAGTGTGTGCATGAACACTAAAAATCAGTTTTTGTAGATGAGTAGAATGACCATTCCCATTAATTCATGAAAACAAGAAATTTTGGGATAAACCACTAAAGAAACACAGGGAAATTTAGCCATGAGTTAGAAATCATTGCACCATAGCAAAAGGAGCATTTAATTTCCATTGTTTGTAAATTCCGGCCAGATTCCAAACCTATGAATTCACAACTGTGGGAAACTGCATTTTTGGTACCTCTCAGGTCACCAGGGGTTAGAAAGAGTGGCATTTCTATGATTTCACAGTGCTGACTAATTAGAAATCAATGACTAACTGAATAAAAGTCTCCCCCATCAGACTCAGAATGGGTCAGAGTAGTTGCCTGATTTTTGAAAGCAGAGAAGACAGCAGCTTTCCCAGGAGTCTTCCTGGCCTTTATGGTAGGTGTGTGTGCCCCCTAAACCTTGCTAAGCTGTCACTTCTCCACAGGCTTGCTCTGAGTACACTGGTCATACATGACATCTTTCTCTGGAAGTCATCCTTCAGCAGGTCAAGATGGTTCTTTTTACAGACAGAGTGGGGTTTAACACTGAAGTCAGTGGGGGAGGTTTGAAATAGTGGAAAACAGCAGCAAAAATATTTAAGCAGAGCTGTGTATCTTTTTCATTACACTTTGTTTTATTCTGGTGTTTAACCTTTGGTCACTCTGATGAGTCTTACTCGGCCTCTGTATCCATCATACTGTCAGACAGGGAGCACCACCAGGAGCATAATGATGTTCCTGGTGCCATCCCAAATCTCAGTATTCCCTGTCTTTATATTGTGTTAGTCACATGATTCATTATTTAGTATTGCACTGTATGGACTGATAGTTACATTTGATTTCAAGGGAAGTGGGAATAGAAATACTGGGGGAAAACCACAGGTATCTCAGCTCCTATTTGAACTGCATCTAGCCCTTCCTCTCATAAAGGTAACATCTCACTGAGATGCAATGAGGATCAGGATTGTCTGCTTACAATTGTTCAGAGAAGCTGAGCTTTGCTTTTGACAAAACTTGTTTTTCTTTCTTCTTGGAAATTTAGGATTCATTTCTGTGTCAGGTTATTACTGGATTTTTACAGTTCCTGCTGATGTCTTATCATGAGAACTTTATAGTTTAGGATGACACAACAGAAAATTGAATGAGATCCTGTCCTGTGGTTAGTTCACACGTGCAGGTCATGGAACAGCAAGACTTCTGCTGGGCAGGCAGAGAGATGCTGAACATGTGGATGAACTTAATTATTTTCATCGTGATATGGTCAGTATTTTGGTATCTGGAAATGTACTAAATAACAACATTCTTCTATTGCAATCTTAATCAAATTTTTAATTAGAAAGGTAGAAGTCAGACTTTCAGTTAATTTTCAGCTGCTGCTTCCTATTTTGCTTTCAATATAGTACCTAACCTCATGAAACTCTCCATATGAGCCATTAATTTATGCACCTGCTTTTTATTTGGTCAGATCCACAAGATGTGGAGCACAGTGTCTTGTGTACCTGCCAGCATTTTTACTGAGGGTCTCAAAGACTGAGGCAGAGAGGGGGCTAAAACACTGTATCTACAACCAGAGTTCCTATATTGCAAATAATGTACAGGAATGGCTTAAGAATCTGTGTACCTATTACTCTCAACATGTGTACTTAACACACTGGATTGACATGCAATATTTTGTCTATATCACATAGGATATTTTTGCTTGCCTTCCATGTTCAATTTATTTCTGATAAATAATTCATTTGAGCAATTAGTTTTGAATCCTTGCTCTCTTGATGTGAGACCATTGACTAAGTTACAAGGTGAACAATTTCTGTGGACTGTAAGCTGAAATGAGTAAGAGAAGTACCAGTATAGTAAAATATCTGAATGCTGTGAGGTACTGGAAGGATTGCTGTCTCAAAACATTTCGGGTGCATGTGAGGGGAAAAGAAGGAGGTCAGGCCTTGCCTTTGAGCAAGGTGAGGTGATGCACTGCCTCACATCCTCCACCCTTCAGGCCTGTATCCCAGCCCTGCAGTAGCCACCAGTCCCTGGCACACCGGAGGCAGTGCTCTACACCTGCCTCTGGAAACCCATTCTAGGCCCAGAATGGCCAGATGTCTGGCAATTCCACCTGGGAGGGGCCCAGGAAAGACAAAGATATTTAACCCAGGACATGCAGTGAGCATATGTCTTGACCCTACCTCCTCTTGGGATTTCTATCAGCTGAACACTGCTGGAACCAGACTTGTTCTTTTCTATAACTTTTCTGTCTTTCTCTCTTTCTCTTTCTTCTACTAATTCCTTCTTCCTGGAGTTTTGACTAACTTAAAATTGGGCTGGCTTGGAGTCTACTAATTTGAATGGGCAGAGTTAATACTTTGAGAAATGTTTTATGTGTTTTAAACTTTTGCCAAAGTTGTCTGATTTTATGAAGTTGCCAGTAAAGTTTTTTGTTGTTTTGACCTCTTGAGAATATTTTGTCGATATTTCTCCCTTGCATCTCATTCAGAGTACATGAAACACCCCAAGCCCTTTCTAAGAGTCTCATTGAGCAAGTTTTCTGGGGCCTTATAAATGCACTCATGCATATCTGATGAGAAGCCCATGAAGGTCAAATAATGAACAGATAAGTGTCAGTCCTTGTGGGAGACTGGAAATGTCATCAGACTAGTTATGTGATTTTGCATATATAAGCTCAGCTCAAAATAGATGCATTTGAAATATCACTGGTACTCTTGAGAATTATTCTAATATCCTTCCAGCATGCAGTTTTTAACAATACATATAATTTTCACTGTTCTTAGGAAGTTTTCATATACTAGCTAGGCAGATGAGAGAAAACCTTTAGAAGAATCATCATTTGCATTTCCAAACAGATCATATGTCTCTACGTCTTCTTCATATGTATCTCTTCAGAATAGCTGAGCATGAGAGTGAGGGACTTGGATATGGCTGTTACAGGAGTTACTTGGTTATTTGCTTTGTGCACAAATGATTACAGGCACAGGCAGGCAGCAGTGCTAACAGGACACAGGAGATTACTCTCAATACCATGACTTTGGAAAATCAGTCTCAGACACTAAATGCTCAGGACTTTCATGATACCAAGCTAAATGATCAAACTAGATGAAAAACAGAAATTCTGATTTCTCCACAGTCATTTCACCCATGTGGATCTCAGCCCTCCAAGTGCACGCCTGCACTTAGGAGCTCTGCACAGAGGTCTACAGGCATCATCAGGCGTTTCCTTAGCAACAGGAGCCATGTGTAGGCTATCCAAACTGCTTTTCCTGCATCAGGTTTCCTTGGCAGCAAGGATAACGCTTAGAAAGAAAAAAAAGGGGCAGACCAATTCCAATACATGAGTGAATTTCAGCAGTTTGCTTTTGCTGCCCAGGCAGCAAAAAGAAATATTGTGCTTATTGAAATATTTTTTTTCTAAACATCTGCATGGACTGAGCCTTTCTCCACTAAGGCTGACAGAGAAGGTTCAGAGATGGCAGTGTGTGCCTGACCCAGAAGAGTGTCACACTGTCACAGCTCTCTGTGCACCACAGCGTGGTCCCAAGAGATTTGCATTCCTGCAAATGCAGCATCTTCCCCTGCAGGTCCAGGGGACACGGTGGCCCTGAGAAGCAGCTTGCACGAGGACTGGGGAGCTGTGAGCTCAGGAGAAGTCCAGCAATTTGTGAAGGGCAGTGCTTAAATCAGTGAAGTTTCTCTGAGGAGCAGAGGTTACCCTTTAACACCAGCTTCACGAACCATTTCATCACAAACCAACCTGTGCTCACCACTGCTTGTAAGATTAGGGAGGAAACAGTACAGGGCAGCTGTCGCTGTAAACTTACCCACGTCACAGGCACCTGGGGTATATCCATCCATCACATCAATAAAATGGCACATCCAGCTCCTTGACAAGGCAGATTAACCCCTGGATTGTTGTACGGTACAGAGAATCAGGGACCAAGCCAACTAGACTAAACATGTGGATATTTCACCAGAAGACTTAATCTGAATTATAAACTGTTTCAGAGATATTTGAATTTAATTAAAATCTAAAATACACACATTGCTTCATCTATCTATCTATCAAATAATGAGGTTTTATAATTTATTTCTCAAGTAAAACATAAAATAGAAAATGCATCCTTTGTATTATTTGTGTATTTGTATTTGACTTAGGGCAGCAATACTGTCTGAAATGTCATGTAATAAGCCACCCTAGAAGAAAGAATAAGAGAAGAAAGATTGATGACTAAGAATACAAAGGAGTTTCCTGGAAGCAGTTTCTTGCATTTGTACAGAAGCACAGTGGCTTAAGGGGCAGATTTTAATTTTGATACATGAAATAAAATGGATTAGATATATAATGTATATATTTATACATATATATAAGCATAAAATGCTCAAATTATCATTTATATTAGAAACACAATATTAACTTGAAAACAAAGCAAGATCAGAAAACTGTGTAAACCAATTCATATATTCCAAAGAAGATAAGCTCATTCTTACTGGGTTTTTTTAGAAGTCATAAAAGTTTAGTAGGAGGTGTTACCAATTTTTTTAATGAACTTGGGTCTGCTCCCACTGAATTCACTGGACATAGATGAGATCATTAATTTCTTCAGAATTACACAAAGACTTCTTTGATAGCCATCCTAAATTTTCCATTTGTCCCTTAATAATGAATTTCTGCCCCAGAGTGTTGCTCCCCTCTTCCAAATCACTAAAGCTTGCTCAAACCTCCAGGAATACTTCCAAGGTTTGAACAGGTGCCTAAACCATGCAGCTGCTGAGCTGCATTGTTAACCAGAGATGACAGCACACATCTGCTACAACTGAGGTCCTAGTTCAGTCAATCAGTACAGCTGCCTGAACAAGATGGGTACCACAGTCCCAAAACAAATCATGGTCTTCATTAGATCCACTCAATAATTTGCTCTTCAAAAAATTTTCTTTTAAGCACATGTATTGTCTCTTGAAATACTCTTTTTTGTCTCCATTTTTATTTATCTGAATGGCTGAACAATATTGATAATGGCTTCTGTATGAATCTGTGGGGGCTGATGCATTTTGGGGTCCTCTCAAAGTCCTGGTTTTATCAGACAGCTATATTGGGACACCTATTCAAAGCAAAGCTTTTAAAATCCTTTCATAGTCTCTCATAAAAATGTACTAAGGTGGAAAGCAAATGCATTTACTTACTGTATTAAATGTCTCATGCTTAGGTGTCTCTAGCATTATTTATTTTAATGTTTTGTCTTTTTGAAAACTAATATGAAGGCAGCATAAGGGAATTATATAACTATTTGTCCTCAGGACTCTATGATCCCAAGAACATATTTTATATGCACCCTGATGTGTAAGGATTATTCAAATCACCAGGAGAACTAATGAGTAAGTCTTTGAATGTCCTGTCATTCAGCATAAACTTTAAATTTGGAAATTAGTGGCATAATTTCTGTGGCACATAAGAATGGTAAAGAGGAACTAAAGGGCAAGACTTCTTTTACTTCTAACTGCAGCAGAGTTTCGATCTCTGAAAACTTCCCTTTACTCCAGAACATCCTTGATTACCATGTAGAGTCAGCTATTTATCTCTTTTGGGCTGTTTTACAGTACTGCAAAAACTATTTGTACAGCCTTGGGCTAATTTTGGAAGAAGTATGTGATAATGCTTAGGCCCACAGAGTGCAACTTTTTTAATATATGTTAATGTTCCAAAGTGTGGAAATGGCATTGTGGCGATAAGTATGAATAAAGAACAAAATCCTCTAGACATAGCAAATTGTTAAAACAGACATTCAGACAAATGCAGTCAGCAGTCAAAATCTAACCATATTTGGAATATAAAAATTTTATTGTAGTGCTGTACTTTGTTATTTGTTTTAATTCACAAGGTTTTGGGTGAAATCAAGAGTACCGCCACAAGGAACAACTGGGACACCTGACGAGTCACACTCCTTTGGAACCCAAATATTACAAAATGGATTCTGATCACTGACCATTTCATCTTTCCAGGACATTAAATTAAGGTTTGTGATGTTTCCTTATCTACCAGCTGAAGCTTGTTTAACAAGCTTCCTTTCCTATTGTGGTAAGGTTGTCCCAGAAAACCTCAAAATTTAATGATGACATTGTTGAAATACTCTGCTCCCTGTATTACAATGTTACATGCTGGTTAGCAGCTTTGCCATGTGGTTTTATTCCAGACAGCAACAGTAAAATAAACAGAGATTTACTGAAGAACTGAGGTAATAATCTGTGGCACTTCAATTTAAGATTGTTCACTATTCCTGTAGTCCTACTCAAATGCCCTGCTTAGGAATTTTGGCCAGTACACTGCTACACAAACAGAATCACAATACTGCACTGAGTATGGTGCTTCTAAGCAGTCTTCTTGAGGTTTTCTTGTGTGAAGAACATCCCATGAGCAGGACAGGCTTTTAGAGACAGGGTTTTGTCTATTAACTTATCACTGAAAGCAATATACAAGGCATCAGGAAAACTAGTGCATATTTTCTCTTTCTATATCTGTCTTCTGCAGCAGTGGAAAATCTATTTGATTTACTATGGGTCAAGTATCTCTGAATACCTTTGCTACACGCAGACACTCAGGGTTTTTTAATCTATTTATCTGTTCTTAGCATTGGTTATCCTGCAATTCTCAATACCGGATGCAGTCCCTATGCATATAAATAAGGCACATGCTGTGGCACACTTACCAGCCTCCTGAGATGCTTCATCACATTCAAGCTGGCCAGGCACATTCTTAATCAGGCAGAGAACAGCCTTTGGCCTCTGCCCTTCTGTGCAGATCAGGATGAGTCTCCCTGGCAGCAACCAGCCACTCTCAAAATTGCTCCTTCTCTTTCCTATCAGTTCAATTGCTTGGTCTTCATTATTACGGTAACAGGTTTTTCTCATTCTGCAGAGACACAGAAGTCTTTGTCTTCTGTGTTTTTTGACTGATGAATACATGCTTCTTGCCTTCGTAGATGCTGCTGCTGAAGGTTATCAGCGAGACAGCAAAGGTAGCTTTAAGCAAGCTAGCCAGGGTGTGTCATAACAAGGGTGTTTGGGCACTGGAACAGGCTACCCATAGAAACCGACACCTCACCAAGCCTGACAGGGCTCAACACATTTTTAGAGAATGCTCTCAGACTCACGGTGTGATTTTTGGAGCTGTCCTGTGCAGGGCCAGGAGCTGGGTTTTGATGATCTTTCTGGGTCTCTTCCAACTCAGAATATTCAATAATTCTATTTCAAGTGTGTCAAAGCCTCAGAAACATTAAACAAAAGATTGTAACCATTTATAGGCATAATGGGAATAAAAAGCAATATTTATTGCCTAAACCACCCCTAACAATAACAGTTCCAGCTGTCCTAAAATAACTTATTGCTAGCTCACAGTCTGGCAGATTTGTGGGACTTGAGTATTCTGTAGAAAAGTCATCATGATGGGGGTGGGAAGACATAGCAATCATCTTAGTGGATGCACGGTATGTTGCTGTTGATTTGCTATTTGTTTTCAAGCAAACAGATGACTGACAGGAAAAATATGAACTTATCCCTCTGCTCATTTCTGGTAGCTCTGTTGCTGTATTTTAGCTTACTTCAGGTTGTCTCTAGAAAGGCTGCTGCCATCTTTAGTCTGTCCCCATGGTGAAGTACTGGGTTCTGCTGCACAAGGTGGGCAGAACAAAGAATGTGCCTGTGAGAGGCTGCAGCTCTGACCCTTGACTACTAATGCTGGCATGGGTCTGGCAGCAGAGGAAGGCTCTACAGGGAACAGCCCTCAGTGACAGCCTCTTCCATGTCCAGAGCAATGCCAAATTATTTAAAAGCAACAAAAACGTGATGGACATTCCATGGCCCAGCTCCAGCATGGGGATCTTTCTGGGGCAATAAAGAAGGGTTGTTTTAGTAATACCGGAATGCATCCCAGTATCTATTGTCTGCTTCAAAGGGAATAATTAGTGTATGGATATCTGATTTCAGGGCTCACAAAGGTGCTAATTCAAAGAGAGAAGGTGAAGCACAGAAAGAGCTGAAGGATCTTCTGGAAGGTTTGTATTAATTTAATACAAGCCCTGCAGAGACCCACAAGAAAGAATGTTTGACAAAGAAGTTTAATATCTCTTGTGTGGACTAAATCAAAGCCCTAGATAAAAAAAGCAGAAAATTCAGTTTTCAGTACTCAATGTCTTTCTAAGTGGTTCAGAAGGATGACAGGAGAGTGACAGGAGAGCAACAAAGACTTCAGCAGGAGAAGTAGAGAATATTTGTATTTGAAATATTTGTTCTAATTATAGCATGAAATAAGGAATGTGGGAGGCATTCACAGCTCCTGGTAGAAGCAGGTGGGCAGAGAAGGAGGATTTTTTCATTTTCATAAGTCTGTGAAATGGTGACTTAAAACAGGAACTGGGGTGGGCAAGCACTGCTGGAGATTTAAGAAAAGAGCAGTTTATTGAAGGACAGCTTTAAAATATGAACACCATCTTCAAGGTATGCTGGAGTAGGGAACTCATCAAAAGAGAACAAATTACTTAACTCAAACTTCCTGCTTCATTTTAAACGCAAAATTCATTTAAGGTAAAGTAACTGGTTAGTGAAGCTGCCTCACACTGCTGAGCACTCCCAATTAATTTTACTAATTGAGTACACTCAATTGTTTTGTAATAGAGTAGACATTAAAGAGAAGGAGTCCTTTACTAAAGTTTCTTGAGCATTATCATAGAATTTATCCTACAGAAATGGATTTTTGGGGCTTATGGTATGCCCAGGGGGCACCAATAATATGCTAAATGATAACATTTACAAAATATCTTTTTAAATAATTTTACTGCTTTTTTAAGGGTTTAGTTTTGTTATTGAGGGGTTTTTGTTCCTTCCAGATTCTCCAGCTGTTGATTTTGATAAGAATCCTCATGCAGTGAAAGCATACTTGTATATAGCAATATGGAAGTATGAGAATTTTCAAAAAAGATTTCTCATAGAAACCTTAAGAAAAAGGATTTTGATTAGTTAAATAAGGATCTCTCTCACAGTGAGCCTTTCACTGCATTGTCTCTTGGTAAGTGGTAACTTGCGAGTGCAGGGAAGGAAGGATTGAAGTATGAGAGGCAGAGCTTTGAAAGAAGAATTGGGGAAAACAGCAGTGCAAGTGCTGGTTACAGTTGTTATGATTCTCTCTGTAGTGCTCTTAATCAGCTTTCTTCATGAAGATGTGCTCAGATTTATAGTCTCGGGTCTTTCTGTACTTCTTGAAAGTCAGTATGTGGTATAACCAAAGAAAGCCAGAGTGTGGGAAAACAAAGTACTGGGAAATACTTCACTTGTTTCAAAAAAATGGTGACATCAGGGAAGACAGGTACAATACAAAGACTCATTAATTCTGATATATTAGATTTCTGTGTGGCTAATTAGCTGATATTGAATCAAAATGAATACATTTTTATATAATTTCTCCTGCAATGTGATCCAGCCTAAAATTGAAATGTTTTTGCATTCCACTGGGAATCTTTTTTGCTGGTATACTGTTAGCTCCAAGAAGAAAATGGGTGCAAAAAATTCTACATGGAAAATTTTAATGGATGGAATCTGCCCAAAGAAATAGGCATTACTTCCCCAGCCGAATGTTCCTCTGCAGAGGACAGTCAGTATTTTTATAACATACCATCAATACATATTTCTGAATGTTTAGACTTGGCAGGCCCTCTGACAAAGGTTTAGTTTGCCTCTGCTGAAGGATATATTCACTATGAATGATGACAAAATCCTAGGAAAATGCCTCATCTAATTTGTTTAATCAGCAGGCTTGATACAGTGCAGTTTACAGATACTGAGATTGTTTGTTCAAGTACATTTTGTGTTTCCTTTTGTTCTGGTTCTATATGCTAAAATAAAGAGAAGTTTTATTCTGGATAGTTTCCATCCAGCTTTTCTTTTTTTATGCTTCAGCAGATCCATTAAGAAACTACATACTGTACAAGGAAATTTTTCAGAGATGCTGAAAAATTTCTCAGGCCTGAATCTTTGGTAGCACTTAGATCTGTCAGAGCTCAGCATGAGTTATGTACTTAGTGCCTTAGACAGTCTGGGTCTTAGCCCTTTCTGTGATAAAATTTTCCAGTGCTGTAGCAAATAGTAATAATCACTCACAAAAAAATTGATAGTGGTAGCAGAGCAAAGAGAAAAGTCTAAGTCAGTAGGCTTAGCTGTAATGGTACTACATCTATGTGTTTTCATGCATATTTAATATAGCCAGTGGTGTGTGCTTGCTTTTCATCTATTTTTACAAAGGCATAAATGAAAATATTGTGAAGACAAGTATTTCTAGACTACTTTCACTCCTATGTTTTCAAGTATTGGCACAACACTTATATATTTCAGTGAAATTTCGGTTTCTCCTCCAGACAGTATCTTTCAGAAGAACATATTCCAGCAGATTCAAACCTGGAACATCCATCTGGAAGATGCATATATATTTTTGTCAGGTGTACAAACAAAGAAATGTTCAGCTTAGCAAATTCTGTGAAATTAAATTTATCTTCCCTGAATGCTCAAGAAGTATTTCATAATTCTGTGAAACTCTAATGTTGAAAAGCATTTCATATATGGAGTTAATGAAAGGAACTTAGCTATGAAATTAAAGAAGCCAATACTCTACAAATATTTATTATAATATTTTCCCTATTTATGCCATGATTTCAGTGTGCCGTGAAGGTGAAAACTAAGTCAAAATGGCTAAAAAAATAAACTAAAAACTTGTATGTTATTTTTTGATGTACACAGTTGAAATATTCGATTAAATGTGTGTACCTGTAATGTCCATATGCAAAGCTTATATTGTCTCGATGTCCTTTCCTCTCAAAAAGTGTTTGAATGTTCCAAGAACCCTTTTTTTTCCAGATATATCACCACCACCATCATCATCATCATCATCATCATCATCATCATCATCATCATCATCATCATTATCATCGCTATCACTTAAACTAATGACAATTAATAAAGATGTTTTGATCTAGCTTTGATTGGATGTCTCCAGTAGACTGGAAATTAGCAAATGTAATACCCATCTACAAGAAGGGTCAGAAGGATGATTGGGGGAAATAGAAGCCTGTCAGCCTGACCTCAGTACCAGGGAAAGTTCATGGAGCTGATCATCCTAAGTGCCATCACATAGCACATGCAGAAGAACCAGGGGATCAGGCCCAGTCAGCACAGGAGTGAAAGGTAAGTCTTGCTTGACCAATGTGATCTCCTTCTATGACAGGGTGATCCGCTGAGTGGATGAGTGACAGGCTGTGGATGTTTTTCACCTAGACATCAGTAAAGCTTTTGACATCATCTCACACAGCATTCTCCTGGAGAAGCTGGTAGCCTATGGCTGAGACAGGTGCACTCTTCACTGGGTGAAAACCAGTCTGGATGGCCAGGCCCAGGGTGTGGTGCTGAGTGGAGTTACATGCAGTTGGCAGCTGGTGATCCTAGAGCTCAGTACTGGTGCCAGTTCAGTTTAATCACTGTATTGATGATTTGGATGAAGGAATCAAATTCACCCTCAGCCATTTTGCAGAGGGTACCAAGTTGATTGAGAGAGTTGATCTACTGGAAGTCAGGCTCTACCAAGAGATCTTGTCAGACTGCATCATTGGGCTGAGGCCAATTTTATCAGGTTCAACAAGGGCAGGTTCCAGGTCCTGCACTTGGGTCACAGCAGCCCCAGGCAATTCTACAGACTGGGGGAGAAGTGACTGGAAAGCTGCCTGATGGAAAAAACCTGGGAGTGTTGGTCAGCAGCAGCTGAACATGAGCCAGCAATGTGTCCAGGTGGTCAAGAAGGCCAATGGCATCCTGGCCTGTATCAGCAATAGTGTGGCCAGCAGGAGCAGGGAAGTGATTGTTCCCCTGTACTCAGCACTGGTGAGGCCACATCTCGAATCCTGCAATCAGTTTTGTGCCCTTCACTGCAAGAAGGACACTGAGGTGCTGGAGTGTGTCCAGAGGAGGGCAAGAGAACTGGTGAAGTGTCTGGAGCACAAGTCCTTTGAGAAGTGGTTGAGGGAGCTGGGAGTGTTTAGCCTGGAGAAAAGAAGGCTCAGGAGGGACCTTACTGCTCTGTACCTGAAAGGAAGTAAATATCAATGTATTAACAAGGTTAGATTAGCAATAAAAACAAATGAAATAACTTCCAGATATTGACAGTTATTTGTTCTTGCTGAATTCCAGAGTTTGTACAGGTTTCTCATTCCCTCCAATATAACATTCAAGTATTGAGAGCTGCTGACCTGAAAACCTGCAGTTAAGTGGTTTAAGCGTCTGACTGTTATGCAAATCCCTTAATGTTGCTGTCATAGAATCTGAAGTCTTATAGAGTTGGGACATGTCCTATAGATTTTTTTTTTTTTCATGAAATGCAATGAGAATAGCTCAACAGCAAGACAATATTCTTTACTGCATGATGTCTATTTATGTTTAATATCTACAGTTGGGCTGTTTGATCCACAACTCTTCTACCCCAAATTATTCAGAATGCTGCTGTCCGAAAATTGTTTCTTGTCACTCCATACAAACAGGAACTGGGGTTTCTGGGATGGTGCATAACCTATACCAAATTAGAGATTATGTAAAAGCTTATTATTTCACTGCAGGTTGCATGTGCTATAACATCTCTGCCCTCTGCAGACTCATACTACTTTAAAGTTGGTTTGAAACTCCTGCTTACCTAAGTATAAATAGGATGAAGAAAAATCTCTCTGAGGGTGCATTTTCAGTATGATAGTAGAGGTAATCATTCTGATCCTATTAACACCTAACAGGATTGTTTACAAAACCATTCCCCTATCTACTACTTGCTTTAAAAGTGCCTAGAGGACTGCCCTTAAATATCGTGAGACTTAATCCTACTCCCAGACAAAAGAAGCAGGATCTTAGACAGTGTTTGTAAGCAGAAATGTGTGTAGCTCTTGGAGGTGAGGTAACTGCAGGCATGGGGAAATATTTTGCTGCATTTAAAAAATAAATCTAAATGTGTAAATCCTTAATATTCCTATCACCTGAACACACATGGTGAAGTTTGTACCTGATAAGGAGAACAAGTCAGTGGGGTTTCATCAGGATTAAATTTAGAGATTGATTTTATTTTAGGATTAGTAAATACTTTTTTTTACCATGTCTATGTATTAAGGGTAGGATATGGCCACCAAGCTAGGATATAACAGCTGAGTGCCCTTGATAGCATTCATTTCAGAGCTTACTGAACAATGCCCTCATATTGCTCTTCTTCTATTTCTGCTCATTTTTTGTTTGTATTTTTGAATTCTTTCACACATTTACACATAATAGCTCAAGATAAAATTTCAGCCAATAGATGTTTAGATAGCTTTGAAACACAGTAAAATGAGACTCATTTGTCCCCTTCTGTTGCATACTAAACCAGTATATTGCATTTAATCTTTCAAAGTAATTAATTTGAAAAGAAGATTTTAGGATGCTTTTTTATCTGGTGTGGTGTGTTGACCCTGGCTGGATGGCAGATGCTCACCAAAGTAATTTCTCCTCAGCTGTACAGAAGAGAAAAATTATAAGAAAAGGCTCATGGGTCAAGATAAGGTCAGGAAGAGATCACTCACAGATTACTGTCATGGGAAAAACAAAATTGACTTGGGGAAATAAGTTTCATTTACTGCCAATCAGATCAGAGTAGGATAATAAGAAATAACACAAAATCTTAAAAAAAAACCCCTCCCCACTACCCCTCCCTTCTTCCCGGGCTCAACTTTGCTCCTGTATTCTCTACCTCCTCCCCCTCAGTGGCTCAGGAGAGCAGGGAATGGGGACTGTCGTCTGTTTTTCACACATCGTATTTGGAGCTCCCCCCTCAGGGGGAGACTTCCCACTGTCTTCCCCTGCTCTAGGGTCTGGTCCTTTCCATGGGAAACAGTGCTCCATGAGCTCCTCCAGTATGAGTCCTTCCCATGGGTTTCAGTTTATTGTGAACTGCTCCAGCTTGGATTCCCCATGGAGTCACAAGTCTTGCTGGCAAACCTGCTCCAGCGTGAGGTTCCCATGGGGTCACAGCCTCCTTCAGGCATCCACACGCTCCAGTGTGGGGTCCCTACCAAAGGCTGCAGTTAAATATCTGCTCCACCACAGACCTCCAAGGTGGTAACCATTGCTTCTCAATACAGCTACCCTTCTAATTATACAACATTTTGCAAAAGTGCGCAGCGTTTCTGACATTAATTCTGTAACTGTTCCTTGAATGCATCCCATGAGGTTTTGTCATTCTTGACTTCCTACTGCTAGAAAGCATTCACAGCTTCTAGGCACCTTCAAAGCTGATCTAATATAAATTTGTCTTCTTTTGATAAGCTCAAGGACTGTGAAAACTCCTTGGTATAGGAGGAACCCTTTTCCAACTTGTCACTCAAGGCTATATGAGATTCTATAATCTTTATGCTGAATTTTAGTGATTTATATGCAACTACTCCTGTGAGTAGCGTGAAATAGCTCAACAGACGTACATTTGAGTAAATGGTGTATGGATTAAGTAATCTGGATGAAAATATCTCTTCTTACATACATATGTTTGATAGTTATTTAATAATAATATCATATTCTCTGAAAAGTTTCTATTCCGCTTTTATTCTCTATTTAAAAATTCAACTCTGAAAGTTTACAAAGTATTTTTTCATTTCACACTGAGATTAGCAGGTTGCCTTTTAAATCATAACCTAATTATTTCCTCCATATCTTAAGATCATGTCCCCACTGACTGTTCTGTAATGGGAGCTTCCAAGGTGTGAGAGCAACTTCTTCTCCAACACCAGCTAGAGATTTGTGTTCAGGCTACTCGGCACTGCTCAGAATTGAGACCACACATAAGTTAAATTGCTAATTCTTTTGGTTCAGTGGCAAACACCTTCTTCAAGACATTTTAAAAATAAGGTGATGAAAACAACAAAATCTGTTGCTCACAAATTTAGATCATTTGGAGTGCTCACAAGTACCCAGAATCCTGCTCAAAGACTCAAGACACTTTTTCCTTTCTAATACACATAGTTCTTAAGAAATACTGACATCTGCTGTCACTGTGGGACTGGAATCTGCCTGGTAAGAGGTTTTGTCTAGCTTACTACATTCTGCACCTCAGATGACCCCAGGTTTCTCTGTGCTTCAGAGTATATTATTTCTCCTGAAACAAAACATGCCAGCTGTTAGTAGAAAAGAGTATAACTTGGGGAGTAATTTGAAAACAATTTGGAATAATTTCCTTTGTTGTCATTGACCTAGGAATACCTGAGAATTGCTAATGATCAGACAGAGTTTTGTGTTGATTTCTAGTTAATGACTCATATAAAGAGCCATTTGGATTTTGTAGTCTCTTTTTAGACTAGAGTAAGTGTTCAACGAATCACATCAATAACAGGAAGTTATCATGAATAAACAAAAAGAGGATCAACATGCAGATTTCTCTAGGTTTTCATAAATAAAAATAAATGAATGGAAGAAGGGATAAATGTAAAAGAAATAAAGACAATAAGTAAAATAAAAGTTCAGGATGCTGTCAGAGCTCTGTTTTGAAAGCCTCCATTTCTACTGATCACAAATGTACACTTTAAATTACTTACATATAAGTAAGAATCTTATTGTGTAGTGTCACCATTCTTATTTGCTCACTAAACATTGTGTGGGATTTAGCTTTGGGCAGTTTGGTTAAGCATCTAGCCAGAGGTCATCTGGGATTTCCTGGCAGAGGAGTAAGATGGATTGCTTCAGCAAGCAGCTCAAGATGTCTACAAAAGAGTTGAGAATCTTTTGCTGGATATGCCCAGGATTTTCTCATTTTCTCTCTCCTGCAAATAACTTTTCTCTCTCCTGCCTATAACTTAGTGAAATGGGTTTTGAATGAAAACTGTCATTGTGGCTAGGCACTCTCAATATGTAACTCTACCCAGAGGTTGGAACGGGCTTCTTCTTTAGGTCTTGGTGGCAAAGTGTGTCATAAAGAGAAATAATTATGTTTGGTTACTGGATTGCTTATCATTAAGATAATATATATTGCTTGTAACTAAAAAATATTAATGAAAAAGTTTATTTTTCTAAAAGAAAAATATTTCCAAGTCACTTATCAACTGTTCACTTACTCTTTATCATGTGCCTTGACATGTGTCCTAAGTGAAATATATTTCATTCTAGAAGACAATCACATAAGACCAGATTTGGGTGCATTGGCAGTAGGAAGGCCAGTAATTCCACTTATATTATAAATACTCACAATAATGTACTAAGGTCATAGAAAGGCAGCACAGATTTCAAATACATATGCAATAGTTGTTTGGATTTTTTAAGGATCATGAAATTACGAACATCTGTCTTATTTGCTTTCATTTTTCCTGCTGTTTAAAGTATTCCATACCTTATAAGTTTTTCACATCTTTCAGTTATAGGAAGATCAGGTTCATCCTATGTTTAAAAAAAAAAAGCAAGAATAATGCAAGCTTTGAAGGTACAGAAAAAAAATACGCAGTCACGGAGTTTTATTAATCCCTCAATTCATTCTTCAATCAATAAATTACAACAAATGTTCTTTTAAATTTTATTTAAATTTTAGTTTATGTTACATTGTTTTTTCTTGACAGAAGGACTAACTATACAGAAAAATAAGTAAATCAATAAATCACAGGTGACTGAAGCATTTTTAACATATAGAGCGGAATGAAAAAAGAGTCGCACATTAATTTTTAGTTTAAAAAGCCAGCTTGTGATCTACCTTTATTGTTCTTGAAATATCACAAAATATTCCCTCTCAAATGAAATATTGATTGGTTTTGGCAATGGAAAATCTCCTCTCTCTGTTGTTCTGTGTAATATTCTTTGCTTATTGCATGCCTCCATGTGCAAAGTTCAGTTCTGGCCCATTAGGTTCCACCTGAAGATAAAGGTGCCCATGTGTGCTCGAGCCCAGGAGGTCAAACACATCTTGGGCTGCATCCAAAGCAGTGTGGGCAGCAGGGCAAGAGAAGGCATTCTGGCCCTCTGCTCCACTCTGCTGACACCACACCTGCAGTCTGCATCCACATGTGGGTATTCCAGTAAATGGACCTGTTCGAGTGGGCCCAAAGGAGGGATGTGAAAGTATTCAGAGGACTGAAACACCTCTCCTGTTAGGAAAAGTTGGGAGAGCTGGGGTTGTTCAACCTGAAGAAGTGAAGGCTCTGGGGATACCATATTGCATCGTTCCAGTACCCAAAGGGGGCCTGTAAGAAAGGTAGGAACAAACCTTTTAGCAGACCTGCAACTGACAGGGCAAAGGGCAATGGTTTTAAAGTGGAAGATGCTAGGTATAGAATGGACATAAGGAAGAAATTTTTACAGTGAGGACACAGAAACAGATTGCCTGGAGAAGCTGTAGGTGCCCTATGCCTGAAAGTGTTAAAAGTGTTAAAAGTGAGGTTGGATGGGGCTTTGGTGCAACATGGTCTAGTGAAAGATGTCTGTATCCATGGCAGGGGGTTGGGCTAAGTAACCCTTACAGGTCCCTCACGACCCAAATCATTTCACAGTTCCATGGATATCTTAATGGGAAAATGAAGGAAAAATAGACTGGGGAGTTAATTTTGTCATTGTGAAAAGTGCCACAACTATGTTACACGGAGTGGTGGGCAGAACTCAATACATCTGTAGAGTGCCTGGCATTAGCTTAGTGAAGAAAGGGGGTAATGTTCCACAAGAGACTTATTTGGTTGTCTCAGAAAGATGTTTTTCATCAGATTTTCCTCCATTCCTTGTGAAGCATTTATCTTCTATGATGCACACAGCTTGAGTAATTCTTTAACACATACTCATTTTCTCTATTATGCATCTCAGACTGAGACAAAGAAATGGCCAGCAATGTCAAAGATAAGTATTGAAAGCATGAAAATGGAAGAACCACCTCTTCTTTGTAGGCTGAGGAAAAATATGATAGAAGTGAGGAAAAGGATCCTACATATGTGGGAGTACAGTGACAGTTGCATATGGCTGAAAAGAGTGGACTGACAAGAAAGTGAAGAAATAGAATTATACTAAGAGCACTGCAGGGAAGGAAAAAGACTAGTATTAGGGACTAGAGGAGTCAAAGCATTGAGCATTTGTGGAAGAACAGGAAGAAGATTGATGTTTATACGGAAAAGGTGATGATAAAATAAGAAAATACAGGTTGTAAATGGGTGGTTGTAACCTTCAGATAATCAACAGGTCTTCTATGGTAGAACCTCTAGTAGTAAATTAAACAGTGTCTGGAAATTTTCCTGGGTGCTAGCAACACTACTATACTGTTTAGAATTATTTAAATGGCCCTTGATATGGCTTTCATGCATTTCCTAGTCCAGTAGTTCACCATGCATGAAACACCATTCTCAGTAGGCTGTCTTCATGCACACATCCTATTTTGGAGATAAAAATATTTCATCAAGTCTGTATGAAATGCTTTGTTCCAGATGGCGGTCCTGCACACATTTCTTTTACCAATATAGATATAACCAATCCGTCTTGTTCTGAAGAGCAGCAGTGGCTAAAAGTCATTGTTTTTCTTCCAAAACCCTGAAAAATTTAGATTTAGCCACAGGTAGACACATAGGCAAGGGTTCAGGAAAGAAGTTCCCTGCAAAAAATCCAAATAGCCATGGCATATACATAGCAATCTGCTCTGCCAAATGGCATTATAGAGAGTTGCAGTTTCCCAAATGTCAGAGAGAAATGATGCAACTGCTCTGGTGTAAAGGCTGTGCTGCTGTTTAGGCAGTTGGACCAGATGATTGCTGTAGGTCCCTTCCAAGTGAACCATTCTGTTGTAATGGACGCTGAAGGGGCAGGCCTACAGTTGTGCAAAGATTCTCTTTCACCCTAAGCAAATAAAATGTGGTTATTTTCCCTCCTTATCATTCCAGAACTTAATTTCTTTCAAACCCTTCAATTTTATCACTGTGAGTAGTCTCACATGCTGTGTGTACACGTACAAGGACCCTGGGAATAGAGGAATGTGCATGAAACCACTTTTTGCTTTATTCTTTTCTACATAACTTCACCTGTAGTTTTCAGCAGCTCTTTCACGTAGGCATAAAGGAAGGCTGAGTCAAAGAATTAAATGCATTTCATTCTTCACAGCATGTAAAGCATGTGATTAGAAAGAAAAGGGCCTATTTGAGGTCACAGATTGCAGAGGAAAACAACATTTACTCTCAGCCCACAAAAGGTCTTGATTTTGATTGACTTTGATTGAACCCCTAAGGTTCTGGGGGAGAAGGAGAGTTCAGTTTCCTTTGTTTTGTTTTGGGGGTTTTTAAAGAGCTAGTTCCCACAGAGTCATTTTGAATATTACAGAGAAAAAGTTAAAAAGCCTTTTTCAAAGACATTATTTGTTCCATAATGAAAACATGTGAGCATTCAAAGCTCAATTAGCTCTACACTTTAAAAGTATTTTCTAAAAGGACTCTTTACAAGAGCTAAAGAAGCACTCTCTTCCTCTTTTTACACCAGAATTATCCTATTCACTTCACAGAATTTACAGACTAGGTATGTAGAAATATACACCAGAAGAGAATTTTAATTCAGCTGTTTACCCTAGATTACAAAATCCTGTATTGCACAGACTCCTAGATCTTCCCATTTCTGTAAGACAGGATGAGTAGGCACATCCTTAAAATGTTCCATAGTGCTTAAAAAAGTTACATAAGGATCCCCATATACTTAGAAATATAAAAATGTCTAGGTTGCAAAAAGTCCTTCTAGATCGTCAAATGCAACTGTTAACCCAGCTCTGCCAAGTCCTCCACTAAACCATGTGCCACATCTACACATCTTTTAAATGCCTCCAGAGATGATGACTCTATCACTTCCCTGGGGAGCCTTTTCCAATGCTTGATAACCCTCCCTATGAAGAAATTTTTCCTGATAAAATCTAAACCCTCCGTTGAGGCCATTTCTTCATGTCCTATCTCTTGATACTTGGCAGAAGAGACAAACAGCCACTTTGCTACAACCTTCTTTCAAGTAGTTGTAGATAGCAATAAGACCTCCTCTGCAATTCTTTTTCTCCAGACTCAGTACTCCCAGGTCACTCAGTCACTCCTCATAAGGTTTTGTGCTCAAGACCCTTCACCAACTCTGTTGTCATTCTCTGGACTTACTGCAGTACCTCAATATCCTTCTTGTAGTGAGGGCCCTAGAACTGAATGCAGGATTCAAGGCATGACCCCACCAGCGCTGAGTACAGGGGGACAATCCCTAGCCTGGTCCTGCTGGCCACAATATTGCTGATACAGGCCAGGATGCCACTGGCCTTCTTGCCCACCTGAACACACAGCTGGACCAAGTTCAGCTGCTGTTGACCCACAGCTATGAGTCCTTTTCTGCTGGGCAGCTTTACAGCCCCTCTTCCCCCAGCCTGTAGCACTGACTAATATACTTGTTACCCTGTATGTGCAGAATTAAATGCATCAACTCAGAACATTTTAACAGTGTAAATGTTGGATAAGGCCGGTAGGGAACAAATTATGAAAAAACAGCTTTGCTCACAAACCTCAAGAGTTCAGTCATCTTCTCCCTAATGATCATATTTCCATCATTCAGCAATGTAGGCTCTTAGGACACCTATTCAATTTATCAGTTATATTAATTCATTTAGGCAATATAATGATCAGTAAATGGTGGAAGTTTGCAAATCAGGTGATATTATGCACTGGAGTGTAGCCTGCCCTCAGGATCTCACTCCCTTTTAATACACAGTCACCTTGCACTAACAGCACCACACTGCCTTCCACTATTTTGTTGATCTACTCCTGCAATCACTGAAACCTTCCTGCAGGCTCAATGGTTACTTTACAAATTGGGGTTACATGGTCAGATTTTGTATCTTTCCTCTTCTCCTCTCAAGATGTCCCTAACCAACCTTAGACCTTGAGTCTGCCGGGTTCAGATATACACCTCACAAGGTAAGACACATTTCATGGCAAATATTTCTATTTAATCTGTGAGACTCATGCTAAGGTCTGACTGAAATGCCTGTTACTATTTATTTATTATATCCAGAAAACATATTAAATTTTGTAATGAAGCAGAGGAATAAAGATGTCTCAAAAACATAATTTTAGAAAAGAAGAAAAAAAACAACCTAGGAGATTGAATTATTTTTTTAGTATGTCATTGGAAGTTTTCTCTATAAAATAAAGTCCATTTATCTGAATCTGAGGAACAGATATTTTAGGTAGATTTGTCTTGTTTTGAACTATTGCATTAATGGAAATCATATTCTGTTGTTCATGCCTTCCAGTTCCTGGAACAGCTAAAGACATATTGTAATAAAATATTTCATGCCACACACGTCTCAACAGGTGTCAGTGGGGCAGTTTACAAAGTAGGAGCACAAACAGGGCAAGGGCTTTTATGCCATGACTAAGTGAATTTTTAGACAAAGTGTTTTAAAAGCATGAGGGCAGCTGAGTGCTGAGTAAATTTGCATTTGAAAATGTACCCATTTATTCTCTTCCTTCCTGGTTCTTCAGATACAATGAGTCAGGCCAAATGCTGACGTAAATGGAATCCAGGCTACTCAATTCAGAGCATCCCACAGGTGATGGCTGTGCTAAGCCAACAGTGCTGGGAAGTTAATTAGAAGCTGGAACCAGCAAATACTTAGTCATAATTCCTCCAGGAAAATCGTGGATTGGAGGGCTCAAAATAGCATGGACAGAGGCTGTCTTCTGGATCAAGCAGAGTGATTTTGGCCTATTCCAACTGCTCCTTATTTATCACCTTTTGGAGATTTCTTGTTCTGTAGCTTTTCTGATCTCAAGGGCTGCATGGAAGAGGTTTCCAATATGCACCAGGCATGCCCAAAACAGGAAAGGGAACATTGAAATGGCACTGAAGCCAAGGGTTTGTTTTCCTTCCTTAGGTCTGCCAGGTAACTTCATGCATTTTTTAAAATACTTGTATATATATTCATATATACTGAATGATTTTCAATTGTGCGAGGGAACAAAATGATGAAGGCACTCCTGAGGTAGTTTGGCATCATGACAAACACAACTTTCTCATGCATGTGCTCTCATTTGAAAAGTACTGAGAAGGGTTTAAGAAAAAAACACCCATCAAATGAGTATCTCAACATGATTATTATCATTGACAGGAGAAGCCATTTGACACTGAAGCACACCAAAATGATTACTTGTTTTCATTTTAAAATCTTCCTTTTGGGAAAGAAAAAAAAACTTCATTCACTTGGAAAAAATTTCCTTTAAAAAATAAGTTAAATCACAAAAGTGTAATTGTAACTATACATCCTGAAAACAAAAATAGTGATTTAGGGCAGCTTCTTTCTCACTGGAAATGAACCATCACTTATATGTAAAGTTGATAATTAAAAAAGACTCTTTTGAAGAGGCTGAAGCTCAGAAGATTGTCTAGTGATGCCCTACAGTCAGAAAATTGCTAATCTATATTACTGAAAATCAATTTTCACTATATAGTGTCCATATTGCTTTAAAATGCAGAAATTAGCTTTGGTGTAAAACAGTATGGAAATTGTGGTGATATAGATGTGTTATCTCTTAGAAAGAAAACATTATTCTTGCTTGTAGTGCAAGTTTAGTAGACACTGGCTATTGAGATAGTTGGAACAGTGCAGTGAGAGAGAAACATTGAATTTCTTTACAAAAGGAATCATTACCTTGTACACAATTTTTTGTGTAAATAGAATATTCCTATATCTTTTGGAGTAGAAGGAGGAGAAAGAAATGAAAGATTGCCACATTTCTAAGAGGGTTTTAAAGCATAAAACTTTTAGGAGATCTATTAATGATCTGACTAATAGGAAACAGTATCTGTCATAATAACTCTCCCATCAATTAACAAATAGTCATAGAATAATTATTTAAACTTTAGATCAAGGCTTGAAAGGGTATTTGGGTTTTAAAATAACATTTCATTTAGAGGAAAATGCTGTTTTTTTCAACATACACTACTCAAAATAATCTCAGAACTCACACAGTCACAGACCTAAGCAGTCACTGCAGCTAACATTTATGTGAATTGCTGATACCTCACTGAAAGGAGTGAGCAACCCCTACACTGAGCATCCTGTGCTAGGCATTGGCAGCTCCTAGGGTAGGGAAAACTTTCACTAACTTCACAGCTCTGAAGGTCGGGAGAAAAAAAAACACTTAAATCCTAGTTTCTTAGTGGTCTACTGTAATGCAGAAGCCAGAATAGAAAAGGAATGATAGAAACATTTTCCACATGCTTGGGTTAGAATGTCTTAGTTTTGTTTCCATATGTATAAGGAAAGACTTTATACCTGGCCTAACATTTATACATGACCTAACGTTTTGAAAGATGATTCTGCATGCAAGTTAGATGCTGTAGTTATCAACAAGATTCACCAGGCAATCTGAATGGAAACACAGAATAAACTGAGACAGAGTAAAAAGAAGTTTTCTGTCAGTGCACATGCCAAAAAGTTGGTGTTAAAATAATGGACACTACTTGACACTGGAGCATATTTAAATTATTCAAACTCTGCTAATTTAGGTTTTAAATACTCAGCATTTCCACAAAAAGAGTTGATCAATACCCATATCAGATGCCCTAGTTTTCACTAACTTTTTCACTATCCTGTAACATATGAGGAGTTAAAAGGCAGCATTAATAAGATATGTACCTTAGTCAGCGCTTCCAAAACTGCATGTTCACAATGGATCTCTTTCAGTATTCCACTACCTCACTAGAGATGACTTATGTTTAGAAATGTGGAGTGAAATTTTACTACTAATTAAAAGAAAACCAAACTACTTATTTGGTTATTACAGTTCAGTAGTAAAATTTGTGTAAATTTTGAACATGGGATAGACTTATTCTAATAGATGCTCAGCATCTGATGTTCTTTGATGCCTACAAGAACTGCATTAATGACAGCTGCCTACTCAAACAAATGTTGGAGGACTGTGAATAATTACTTATATTTAGGTTTTAGCTTTCAGCAGGAATATGCGGGTGATACAAAGGAAATTATGTTCTAAAGATATCATAGAACAAGCACAGATTGTCTGATGAGCTTGGAGAGTTTAGATCATTTTGTTTTACTTGGATTTCTGTCAGAAGTGATGTAGGTATATCCTGATGGGTTGGATGGGATTACCTGTAGTATTGGTATTCCCTGCAGCTTTATAATTGTACAGAAAGGAGAATAAACATTTGGGGTTGGGATAAGAGTAGAATTGTCCTCAGCAAGATCAAATTAAGTACCACAACTGGAATAGTTTTTTAACATTTAATGGTTTAATTTGGAAATAATCATATTTCATCCCAGTATACTGAAAGATCTGGCTGATGTTGAGAGATCTCTCTCAGTTATTTATCAATGATCTTGGGAATATGCAGAGGTTCCAGATGACTGGAAGCTAGCAAATGTTTTTCGAATCTTGAAGAGGGCAAGAAAGAAGACCCTGGTAATTATAAGCCTGTCAGTCTCACTTCATCACCTGGTAAAATTATGGAGAAGATTATTTGGGGAATTATTGAAAAACACTTGAAAGACAATGCAGTCATCACTCAAAGTTACTATAGGTTCATAAAGGCAAAATCATGCTTCACTAACTTAATTTCCTTTTATGACAGGGTTACCTGACTAATGAATAAAGAGAAGGTACCAGACACAATTGTTGGGTTATTTTTTTGGGGTTTTTTTGGAAAGGCTTTTTATACTCTCTCTTATGGTATCCTTCTATAAAACTTGTCCAGCACATATCAAGTCATGTATACAGTACAGTATGTGACCAATTGGCTGAAGAGTTGGACCTGAAAATGAAAAGTGTTGGGAGATACAGGTAAAAAAGCAGAGGTTGGTAAGGAGATGGGAAATTGTTCAAGTGACCATGCAATTGGAAATAACTCCTGATTACCCTGTGTGAACAGCAGGCCAGGGATCTTCTAGCATGGACCCTGTTTAACAGTGTCTGTGTCTCTGCTTGTGAGCCTCTGCCCAGGTATTGCTTTACCTGGTTAACAAGATAATGAAAATAAATTTACTCTATCCATTCTAGCCACAAGTTTGTGGTTGTCCCAACTGCCTGCCTGTGTCAACTCACGCAAAGAGTTGCAGTAAATGGGGCAACTTTTGGTTGGTGGCCAGTCACTAGTGGTGCTCTCCAGGGCTCAATTTTATGGCAAGTTCCCATCAACATTTTTATCAGACCTTGATGCTGGAATTTAATGAATACTAAGCTTGTCAACTAAGCTAAATTAGGAGGACTTATTGACTTCCTCAAGGGCAGAGAGGCCCTTACAGAGAGAGCTTCATGGATTAAAGGGCTGGGCAGTCACCAACCGCATGAATTTTATCAAGCGCAAATGCCAGATCCTGCATGTGGGATGGTGTAATCCTGGATGTAGGTATACACTGTGGGCAGAAGATTGGAGTGCAACCCTGCAGAAAGAGAAGTTCTGGCAAGTTCAGTATGAGCCAACAATGTGCCCTGACGGCCAAAGGGTCCCCTGTATCCTGTGGTACATTGGGCCCAGTATTGATAACCAGCTGGAAGAAGTGATTTGCACAGTAATCAGCATTGTTGCAGCCTCACCTTGAGTACTGCATGCAGTTTGATTTCCAAAATATTGGATAGATAAAAAAATACTGGATTGTACCCAGTTTTTCAAGTTGCTGCATGGGGAGTCAATTATCTCTGTGAATATTCTATGATTCTATGAATCCTGAAAACAGGAATAGGAGAGAAAACATTTGTCAAGAAAACACAACAGAATAATTCATTCTTTTAAATGACAATTTGTAGTTCAAATTTGAAACAAATATCATGCTTTATTGCCTGAATTTTTCCCTATGAATTTTTGAAAATTTCAAACATATGGATGCTCATAAAAATGCATTTATCAAATGCTTAAGTGTACTAATTAAGCATCTCTTCCAGCCTGATGTTGTGAGGATGATATAAACTACTTCTATGCATCTGGAATCAAAATTTGATCAAAAATTAAAAGAAGAAAATCCTCACCACATAAAGCCACATACAACTTGGTTTCTATTAATAGTAAGTTAAATATGTATCTGTCTTAGATTACATTTTGCTTTATTCTTTACTGTTTGAATTTCTTATACAAAGACTTAAAGCAGATCTTATTCTTCATTTATTTATGCATTACGTTTATTCTCAGAATTCTTTTTATTACATTCACCTAGATACAATTTAGGTTTGTTATTTACTGTCAAGTTCATTATTTAGTATTCTGTGCTTTATAGTGCAATGGTGTAGAATTTATATCAAAACATTTATTGTGTTGACTGCTCTGTATTTTCCTCAGTATTATGTATATTAATCTATTTTTTTATACACAAATATAAGTAAAACCTTTAGAAATATTCTTTTGTACTTTTTATATGACAAACTTTTCTCATGAAATATTCCACTTAGGTGATTGAAAGTGATTTTAAGGAAGAAGTGATTTATTTATGGACATAAAAAATAACCATTCACTCTTTTTCCCCCCATTAATTATGCTTTCTAGTGCACCCACTTTGAAGACAAGAAAAAAGAATTTTGAGCAGTATATTTCCTTTTTTTTTTCTTATTTAACTTTACTTTTGGGCTATCTTACTGAGTTTTGGTTATAGCGTAACAAGTATTTCTAAACCATGTAAATAAATTATGCATCAAACTAAAACACCATAGTTGTTTAGAAAAGAACCTATTATAACTTGTATACTTTAATGGGCTATTAAAGTTTTGAATCACCATTGTGTTTGCTTCTAACCAAAGATGCAGAATATGGTTTTATAATTAAACTTTATTAGGAGAGATTTAGCATTACCAACCTGTTGAGATATGTCACTTCTGAGACATATCGCAGAAGTGAGCAAAGATGAAAAAAGAGGTTCTAGAGAACATTGCAGTGGGAAAGCTTAATGATTAATGCCTACCATTAAGATATGCTTATCATCTGTATATAGTCCATCTTTCTTCTAGTCGACCTTGAAGACCTATTCAACCCACCTGAGCATATTCTCAAACAAATTTGTTTGTAACATGAAGATAATACATTTCCAGACAACAGCAACAGAACAGATTGCCTAGCACAGAGTAGGAGATAATTCAGCAGCCTTTTTTTTAGACAAATGAACCAACTTGCCAGCTTAGAAATGTTTTATTGCTTAATCTCATTGGCAGAGTTTTCTGTTTGTGCCATAGAGTTTATTTGCCCACATGCACCTCAAATCTGGCTGGTCTAATGGAAGATCCAAACCCCTTAAAATATAGAAAGCCCTTACATTATATGCCAACAGACTTTACAATGACAAAAACAATAAAACTAGAATCACGGATACTTGGATACACAAGTATCCAAACATATACTTCTTCTCATCTTATTAAGTGGTACCTGGGAGAAGAGACAGGCCCCCTCCTCACTATACCCTCCTTTAAGGTAGTTATAGAGAGCAGTAAAGTCTCCCCTCTTTTTCTCCAGCCATGAGAAAAAGTAATGGGAAACTACCTAATAAACTCTTTTCCTTTTACTTGAGTGTATTTTTGTTTTATTTGTAAAGGAATTTTCATTCTCTATTTGTGAACTAGTACTCTGAATTAATCAATTTCTTTTTTGTGAAAAAGAAATTATTGCTTCAGAGAAAATGCATTAGAATTTTGTATTTTTTTGCATACATTTTCATGGCATGCTCACATACATTTATATTTTGAATTATGAGACATTCTGTAAAGATTTTTAAATATTGCTTAGATTTGCAGAAAAATTTTATTAGCAGTGAGAAATAAATTTATCTCATTGACTTCCCTGCAGACCAGTTCACCACCAGGAAAAGGCAGATACACTTTAGAGGTAATTCAAATATTAGAATTACATTCTTCATATTTTCATCATTCTTTCATCTATTTTCACCTCTGCACCTGTAGTGCTTTGTGAAATGCCCATTTCCATCCAGATGTTTGCTAGAGTGAATGCTTAAATAATAAACTATATTAAAAATACCTTTGGAATTGATTTATTGCAATATTCACATAAAGTGGCAACAGAGGAGAGTAAGAAAGGAAATTAAGTGATTAATTATATGCACTTCAGATGTGGAAGCTCTTATTTTCTCCATCTAATTGTTGCTTCCACAAAGTTCAAAAAAGACTCTTAACCTGGATTAACACAAAGACACACTTCTGACTAAATAAAGCTTTTTATGGTCTTTCTGACATTTTATGCTTTTTTGTCATGGCAAGCAGTCCAGTGTTCATGAGTGTGCCAAGACCAGGCTGAGATTTTGGCAACTCTCTTTTACGAGTGCAGAGCTGTTTTTTTTTAAATCTGTGATGAAGATATCAAAATCTCAGATAGTCTTTCTAAATTTCCTGAATTCCCAGTATAGTAATAGAAGATGCAGTTATTCCAGTTCAAATTAAGAGTTTAAAATGAGTCTTCATGAGACTGTTTCTGTATCAGAAGGATTATGTTGATTAAATTGGGTGACTTTGCTGTTAATGACTTTTTCCAAATGTAGGTAATTTGTAGAAGTTATAGAGAGAGCTCCATTAAAGCAGGGACACAGAAGAGTAGGAAAAAAACATTTTAAAATCAGGCTGATTTGTTCCTGATGTATCTTTTGTTGTGACGAGAGATCATTTTGAAGTTATCTGGCATGCAGTTCTGATTGCCAAGGACCAAAGAAAAATACTTCAACAAAAATATTTAAAAAAAAGGCTAATTTCTGCATATTTCTGTCTGTGTATTTCCTCAGGAAATGGTTTAGCCATCTTGTACATGTTCGTTCATACCCCTGGAGATTGTTAGGCACTGGAGGACTTGGCAGTCTGAATAAAAGCCCTCAAAACCACCACATCAAGTTTCTTGGTCTTATGTTATGATTAAAATCCAAGACAAACAGAATGTTCTTTGAGGTGTCATTGTGACCAAGGGAGAAAAAATGCCATTGAGAAAAAGGTTATCATGAAATATCCCATGCTTTTACAGATTCTGTTAAAGAATCAACCTGAGGTGAGTTAAAACTCCAAATTAGCAATTGCCATCAGATGCTAGATGAAAAGGGAGTAAAAACTGAAAGGCAGCTCTTTTGAATGGCAGGTTTTTGAATGAAGGTTTTCAAGCAATAAAACCTTGAACCCACGGGGCAATAGTTACTGTACAGTTAATCACATCTGTCTGCCTTGGAATTGACAGGTGGGACACCAATTTCCCCACCCAATATATGATAGTCAGGTCTGCGAGGAAACATTTTATTTGTCTAGGTATCATCCATGGACCTTTCTTGTGGAGCTTAAAGTGCATTCCTTTCTTTTTCAAATGGATCAAAAGTCACTCTTTTAAAACCTGATCTGAAATGTTGCAGCTGTCTTTTCCACAGTAACTCGGGTGTTACAGCACTTAGAGAAGACAGGCAGAGCAGCATGGATTCCCTCTCCTCTCTGAGATATTTCTAGATCACATTTGTTTCCTCCTCAGTGTCTGATCTCACCAGGCTACCTAGGCCAGGAGTACTTTCCTTACTTTCCTCTGAAACTGAGACATTTCATATAAATATTACTATGGACAGAGAAAAGATCATGATATAAGAACAACACGGACCTGCTGGAGTGAATCCCAAGGAGGGTCACAGAAATGATCAGAGGGAGGTAACAGTTCTCATTTGTAGATAGGTTAAGAGAATTGGGGCTGCTCAGCCAGGAGAAGGCTCTGGGAAGATGTTAGAGCATCCTTTGAGTACCTAAAGAGGACCTTCAAGAGAGCTGTACAGGAACTTTTTACATGTAAGGCATGTAGTAACAGAACAAGAAGTAATAGCTTTAAATGAACAGAGGATGGTTTTAGACTAAATATTAGAAAAAAATTTTTTTACTGTGAGGGTGGGGAGACACTGGCAGAGACTGCCCAAAGAAGCTGTGGGTGCCCCATCTCCAGAAGTGTTCAAGGCCAGGTTGGACTGGGCTTTGTGCAACCGGTCAAGTGGAAGGAGTCCCTGGGACAGCAAGGGAGATTGAAACTAAATGATCTTTAAGGTCCTTTGCAAGCCAAAGCATTCCAGTATTCTATGATTTTATAATCCTGTGAGAGAACGTTATCCTCTGATTCAGCTGATTCCCATGAGAGACAGTTTTTCCTATTTGAAAGGTCTAAAGACATTTTATAATCAGACACCATGTCCTAAGCATGAGTTAAACACTCAACGGCACAATCACACTGTCAAATTGGGGCAGATTTGGGCACATATAGAACCAGGCCATGGTGTCTGGTGACTTGCAGTGTTCAAAAATAGACGATAATATAGTTTTTTTACCATCTCTGGAGTTGAACAGATGCAGCTTAGCAGTTCTCAGGATCAATAGGACACTAAATTCTTCCAAGTCTTTCTTAAGGCGCGTAAGTCCTTTTTAGGATCTGGCCCTTAGCTTCATCCAAATTTCTTTCAAAATCCATTTATTTATAGTTGTCCATTATGGCATATGACACAGTGCATAAACATCAACTTGCTCAGATGGACATACACTACATATTTTCTCACTTTGACTTGGGGAGGAGAGAGTGACACAAAGTGTACTAGAAGTTTGTAAATGTTTCAGACAAAGTAAAATTTATGCGATGTGCAGGTAAAACTCCTGGTGGTTTGCTCCTTCCATACTCTTCAAGAGTCTGTTTTGAGAGAATTAATTTATTGCCTGTTTCTTGGAAATTCTTCCCATGAATTAAGTTTTTAATGTTAAAAAAATTAGTTTTATATCAATTTCAACAATAGTGAGCTTAAAAATAGTCACATTATATATTCAGGTCTGTAATGTGAAGCAGTAGGTTACTGTTGCTCTTTTACCCTTTATTATAATAAAGTGTTTTATTCTGCTGCTCCAAATATCCCTTGCACTACTTGTATCAAGAAAGGTGCAATAATATAACAGCTCAAGACAGAGATAATGATCATAATTCAAAGGGTGCAGTTTATTTTCAGCACCAATACTTTAAAAAATGCAAATGTATAGATATTATAACTAATTATGATTACATGGATTTCATATTTCCAGCTTTAATAAATTTTTCTTCCTTATAATAAATCCAGACAAATATTATGCCAAGTAGATTTTTCATGAGACAAAAGGGATCTCATCCATAACAAAAATCTCTTCCTCACTTCCCCCCAAAACCCTGGTGGAGTGCACTCTGTAAGCCAACAAATTTTTAACCTCAGATTTAGAATATGGATTGGAAATCATGATTCAAAATAGAAAGTTCATTTCACATTTTTCTTCAAGAGATGCTTGTTTTAAAATAATTGCCATACCATTTTTAAGACTGACTCTATATATGGTATGTGCTCTTTGTCTTGCAGAGTCTTGATCCAGAACACCTCATTTTCCAGAACATTCAAACAAAACACATTCTGAAGTGATCACAGACCGAGAGATAATCAGAATAATATCACTACAAAGTTGAAATGCCATTAAGCTACACAAAAAAATTAATACTACTTTGAAATAAATATTATTTATTCTTAATAAGATTTAATAATGAAATGCATGGAAGATAAATTATTTATATAAAAGAAAATACTGAAAATATCACCATGAGCTTGAATAAACATCAGATATTTGCCATCTAATTTTCTGCCTTATATGTTGTTTATTTGAGCCTCACAATTACACAGTCACCTCTTTCAGCTTCCTTGCAGTTCACAGTCTTTTCCTCCAGTGATCACTCTTATGGCACAATAGGTTTTTTTCAACCTCATAGACATTCTGTTCTGTGCTGGTTTTCCACCCACCCTTCCCTGGTAACTAACTGCACAGCAGCCCACTCTCAGCAGCTCTTTTCACAGATGAAATATAGACCTTGTAATTGCAATACAGCTTCAATTTCTTTGGACTTCTCATATATTCATCTGCAAATTTCACTGCAGTAGCTATCAGAATCTTTACTTTTGCACTTGAGAAATAAAATGGCCATGTTTAGATCACCATAGAATCACAGAACAGTTTGGATTGAAAGGGACCTTAAAGATTATCTAGTTGCAAATCCTCTGGCATGGGCAGGGACACCTTCCACTAGACTCGCTTGCTCAAAGCACTATCTAACCTGACCTTGAACACTGCCACAGCTTCTCTGAGTAACCTGTGTCAGTATCTCACCACCCTCACAATAAACAATTCCTTTCATATATCTAAACCTACCCTCTTAGTTTAGAGCCATTCCCCCTTGACCAAGCCGGGTCACATCAAGCTTCTCATCCACCAACACCCCAAAATGGCCAGTTCCTCTCGATTTCACTGACCTATACCTTTCCTATTTTATAGTTTTCCATCCTCTAAGTTACTTCTAGCACATAACAACTGAGTAATGTTCATTTCTTTAATTATCTAAAAAACAATATTCGAAAGCATGCATGTATTATTTGATTAAGTTCTCTTTGACATCAGTGCTAAAGTGCTTATTTTAGAATACAGGGGGAAAAATATTAGACCAAAAAAGCCACTTGCAAAAATTTTAACTGCAGGGTTTTGTGTTTTTAATACACTGTCCTGAAAATACAAATATTACAGAAAATAGATAAATTTTATTTCTAAAAACTAATTTTTCTACCCACTCCTTCAGACCTCACACCTCTAACCCCAAAATCATGAAAAATAATGGATCCAGACAATTTCTGAAGCTCCATGGAACCTTCCATGAGCTCCATTATTACAGATACTTCTTTGTAGTCTCAGTGCATCCCCACACACTGTTTCACATCCTTCATTTGTAAGTCTGAATCACAACATGTAGCAGCAGAAAGACCTCCCACGATCTAAAAAGATTATCTTTCATGGGATGTTTGGACTACATGTCAAAAATGTTTTAGTGTATCCAGAATAAACAATGGATTGTACCTTCAAGATATAAGATAGAGGGGATGAAAAGTCCACTGAAAACAAAAGCAAAGAGTTTTACAACAGCCAATCAGTAAATCACGAACTACAAACATTTATGATCCAGTCAGTACAATTATTTTTCAAAGAAATATTTGTTTAAACTATTACATAGTACTTCTATTTATATACATTGATTTTATTTCTACAGGCTATTTACAGATTTTTTCCTCATGCTGGGCTCTGTTTCCTTAAACACCCGTTTCTCACTAAGATATTTTAAATCTAAGTTTGTGTCAAATAAATATTCAGATAATACTATATAGCACACGTAATACTGCATGTTACACTCATTTCTATTTCAGTCAGACTAAGGAAGCCCAAGCACTTTGCTACTTATAAGGGGCATAAGTCCAAGAATCAAAAGACCATACTTTACTTACTCATGGCAGTTAATTTCCATGATTTCTGGGGTGTCTAAATTCAGGATTGTGATTCCAACTATATATTGCCAAGTGGCACATCTTCAAGCTTCATACACATTCAATATATATTTAATAATATGAATCATATTTTGGTCACAATATCTACTGATATGTTAATAATTCGGTATTTCAAAAAAGGAGAAACCGTTCTTCTCTTGGTGAGTCAAAATATAGGATAAGGGTATGTGTATAATTTGCAAAATCACTTTGCTTATCTTCTTCTGGGTCAGATGGTCAGCTGATGAAAAAGAAATTCCAGGACACATTCCATATAATTTAAGACACAAACCTTTGTACTGTGATTCCTATTTTTCACACAGTCATGCAGAACACTTGCTCCCATGGTCTCTCTGTAAACAGAATCTACCAATCTCTACATTACAGGGCTTTCTTTTATACTCATAACCAAACTGAAAAGAAACTAAGAAATCGAAATATTTGGGGTTCTATTAGAGCTGTTCTTAATGTTTACATGAACTACTAAATATTTTAAGCTCCCACACCTTAAAAATTCAGCAAAATGCAAAGGGTCAATCTTTTAAAAAATGGTATTTCAAAAAAAAAAAAAGCAAGTTAAACAAAGAATTGCAGAAAGTTTGAGCAAGATATTCTTTTCTTTTTCAATTTTTCTCAAAAAAATTTTAATATTTCTCACAGAAATGAAAGGACATTAGATCTTATATCCCCAGGCTATGCCCAGACAGCCATGTGTGCAAACAGGGTCACACAGAATGAAACCTGCCCACCACTCTCATTTCAGTTCAAGAACATGACACCAGAAATCAAAAAGAAAAGGTGTTAGCCTTCATTTACTGGCTACATTGTGTCTGCTCCTGGGTGTATAGACATACATTGAAAGACCAGACTGTTAGATCAGACTCAAGTCTATAATAAAGCAAAACCTAGAAGATTTTGTACTTTTTATTTGGTAGTTTTTTTTCCTTTTTTTCCCCCCATTTTTTCTTTTTCTTTTTTTTTCTTTATAATAGATGTTCTGACTTTTCATAGATCCATTATCTTTCTATGCCAGGATTTCTTCTTTACAATTTTATTTATCGTTTTGACTGAGCGTCATAACCTCTGTCAGACAAAAGCGGCAAGAGCGTGTTAAACAGTAAGGTGAAATAAAAACAAGCATACAGAGATGATCAAGTCAAAAACTTGTGGGTGAAAATCTTGGATATAATGCAAAATATGCATGATTCATTAAGGCTTTTGAGCTTATGCTGGTAACAGATGCTTGGCTAGACAAGAAGGAACAGAAGCACTGAGAGGCCAATGATGAGCAGTGATGGACTTTGAAAATTCAGCCTGATTCATGTCTTGCTTTGACACATATCAGGGACATTTCACTGCAGGTGATGGAGCAGTCTCACTGAAATCTGCATGAGATCAATTTGTTTTCTTCCCTATCATCTTCTGGGTTTGTAAAACACATGTAAACAAGTATTGAAAAAAAGACCCACCATAATTTCTTTGCAAATAATTTTTTTCAGAGAAATCAATTAATTTCTCAGATACTGAAAATCTAACTAATCTGATATGATTTGTGAAAGTTCAGTTCCTATTACTAGAATTCATAGTCCACAAGGAATGTAAATATTGACTTAAAAATGCAAATTTTACTTTGAAGGATTGAAAATCCTTGTTTGGAATAATAATTGATCAAAACCCTGGACTTGAACCACTGATTTTGACAGGACTAGAAAAGCAAGTTTTATAGATTCTCTTTCTTCAGAGCTAAATTGTTTTGATAATTTAAAAATTATTACATAATTATATTTTACTTTTTGCCAAAGATATGGTTGTCTTAAGAAATGACTAATTATGACAGTCAGAATGATTACACTCTGGTATGCTTACCAAGTTGTGAATTTTTTTCTTAAATAATTTTTATGTTTTGAGAAACAGAGTTCTACAGTAAGAACTATAAGGATTTCCTAATTTTTAAGAATTTGTGAGTGTTATTCTTATGGAATCTAAGCCTGTTGTAGAAAATTGCTGTTTTAACTCCTAAAGATGCACTAGTGAATAAATGAGAAAACATGGAAATGAGAAATTTTTATGGTCAAATATTCTCACTGAAACTGTGCAGGGTTTTTTTTTTCCTTTCAGACTTCAATCTGATTATATTCCAGCTGATGTGGTCAGTGGCTTTGTTCCCTAGTGAAAGGACAGCGCAGTTTATCTTAGAATGTGAAACCATTTCCATAGTAGATATAAAGTTGATTTCACTTGGAAGAAAAAAGGATATTTGCCTTTGACTTCAACAGATGCTTTCTAGCTCTAACAGTTCCCACGTGGATACATACCCACCAATCTAATAAACCACAGAAATGCATTACTATCCTCAACTATTTGATGTCTTCCTACTTCAGATTAGATCTATAATTTATAAAGGGCTTCAGTTAATTCCAGACAGTAGGCTCATGTTTCACATGTCAAATACCTCATAATTTAATTTAGAAGAAATCAGCAGTGCTGTCAACTGAGAAGTCAGGAAAAGGAACTAGAGTGCACGGCATGGCAGGGCAGGAGCTAGCCCAAGTCCCATCATTTTTTACTTGTTACGAGTTGATTTTTTTCTGCTAACTTTGCATGTCAGATCAGTAATTATGTGTTAGAAAAGAACATAAGACCATTCATCTAGGGTAAGCATGATGACAACATGTCAGAGAGACAGAATGTGTTGACAGTGACATATCCCTGGAAGTCTACTTTTCAGTCACGATCCATTAAATCACATTCAACGGTGCATTAAATAGAGGCAGACTTAACTTAAAGCTGTTAATAGGAAAGCATGTGTTTCTCTATGTGTGCAGAGACATACTTTTAAAGCATAAATGTAACCTCAGAAAAAAGACACATGAATTTGGTTGTTGTGTAGCATAATCCTTATTTTGAGGTAATTCATTTAAGCATGAAAATTATTTTGAATGGAATTGTTGGAGGGAGTCCAGATGAGAGCTGTTAAGATGATCAGAGAGCTGGAGCACCTATCCAATGCAGCTGGGAAAGTTGGGGCTTTTAAGCCAGGAGAAGAAAAGGCTCCAGGGAGACCTTACAGTATTTTCCGGTACCTAAACAGAGCTTGCAAGAGAACTGCACAGGGTCTTTTTAAAAGGGCATACAGTGATAGGATAAGGAATAATGACATTAAACTGGAAGAGGGTAGGTTTAGATTAGATATTAGGAAGAAATTATTTACTGTAAGGGTGGTGAGGCACTGGCACAGATTGCCAAGAAAAGCCGTGAATGCTCCATCCCTGCATTTGTTCCAGGCCAGGTGGATGGGTCTTTGAGCAACCTTGTCTAGTGGAAGGTGTCCCTGCCCCTGGCAAGGGGGTCTAAACTAGATGATCGTTAAGGTCCTTTCCAAGCCAAACAATTGTGTGATTCTGTTGATGTTTCATTTAGTAAAGATAGAACTGCAAAAATAGCATTCACAATACAAATGTTTATAATATGATGTAATATGATATAATGTGTTTCATTTCAACTCTGCTTTAAACAGGTTTCCTTCAAAATCATGTCATGCTATTTCCAGAGACAATTGGTCATTGTGAACCCTTCAGACATTTTTAATAAACATTTTTGTGCAAATATTCCTTATGGGGTAAAAAATCTCTTCATGCAATATAATTGTTAATGCAAGTGACAGCATACTAAACAAAATGCAATGAAGAAAAAGTTTGAGAAGCAGTATCTCAATGTGGCACACAATGGAAGATTTGCTTTATCCAGATTGTTTGCATATAGTATGAAGCAGAGATAAACTGAATTTAATTATCCTTTAATTTCTCAGGCAACTCACTGGCCACCTAATTTTGCTTTCTAAAGCTCTGCTTCTGCTCCCCATTCTCCATCTACTTCAAATGTAGAAGATTCGCCAAACCAAGTATATCAGAATGGTTTAATCTCACATTTAGCTCTGGGAGAAACATAATTCCACTTGGGATTTGTTGCAGTATAGATTCCTGACCAACTTGACCTGACTGAAATGCAGCCCTTCAGCCAGCATGAATTGCAGTACTTATGTTCACTTCAAAGAAGAAAAGCAAGGGCTGTGGCCTGGAGATCTCTGTGCTGCCTAGCACTGCAGAGATTGTTTGCTTGTTAGCTGCTACTCTCTTGCTAACTTTGTAGGAGGGAGAGGAGGAAAAGTCTTTACTCTTTTTCAGTGTTTGAAGTTGTTACTTACACAGCCTTCTTTGCAGATCAAAGCCTAGATGGTGTGTAAAACTGACATTACCAATCTTACTAGTCTTACCAGAGAATATTTGCTTTGTTAGGAGATATAAAGTGAGTACACATTCTACTTTTACTCTGATGTACTGATTTTGCTTAGGATTTTGTTCTTTGAAATTTGGTAACAGCAGCAGAAGAAGCTCAAATGTATTAGCCAAGATATATGAACAAAGCTGTGTCTTCTCACCAGGGCTGCCAAAGTGAACTGCATTTCTTTTGTATCTCTCCAGTCATCCTCTGGTTTGATGTGAAAGAATAGTCTAGAGAGAGTTTGATTTGACATTGAAACCATGACTGACACAGAGCATATATTTCTTTCTTACTTGTTCATAATGTTCCAGCCTCTTCATTTTTGTCTTCCAGGTTTCACACCTGTGCTGACAGGAAAAGCAGTTCATGGGGGGGAAAATGCTTAAAATGTCATACCTGTTAAAAGAAATGGAAGACAAATCAAATAAATTCCATAGAAGTGTTAAAATTTCCATTAATAATCCTAACCACTAAGGGTTGATGTGAAAAGTTGAAACCGCCATCCCTACCCATGCTGGTTTTCCCTCAGGAGAGGAAGAGGCGAGGAACCTCCCATTGCTAACAGAGGCAGCATCTAGAGAGCCAGCTAACAAAGTGCTGGCTCTACAGGCACAGACTGTTGCCTGAGCAACTCAGTGAGCGTCTCTAATGACCATCCTCCCCAATTTAAGCAACTAAATTCTGTCTCTGAAACACTTAGTAGGGTTGCAGCCCTTCTCAAGAGCACTTACTGTGAACTCAAGCACACATAAACCTCTCAGTAGTGTTTGTTGTTCAACATCTTTGACAATCCTGTTTCACTGAGTGGGGTGATAATATTGCAGTTGGCTGCTGTTTAAGTCTGTTTCTTGTTTCTTGTTTGAGATTCTTAAGAGATTAAGTAAAATATGTAAGTCCGATGCGTTCCTCTGTTTGGTTTAAGTTTGCATTCACCCTTCATCCCTTTCTTCCCTAAGTTAACTTGAAAAGCAAAAATCATGTCTCTGATATCCAGGTATTGCTTTTTCTATATGACTCACTTTTATTTAGGTCTTCTCTGTGTAACATTGATTCACTCTGTTTCAGATTCCACTACCGATCAATTTGACAGACCATTTCTCCTTGAAAAATAGTCTGCAAATTGAGACAGGGGAAAAAGGTGAGATGTTGAAAGATTTGCTGGCATTTAAGACAGCAAACAGCTGCATGTGTAATTGTATAGTTAGCATATCCTTACCTAGTCTAAAAATATCTTTCTAAAAGTTCATTTGCACAAAAGAATAAACATTTTTATTAGCACATATTTAGCCAAGCCAACAGACTGAAGGCCAAACTAGTGCCAAGAAATCACTTTGTTATAGTTACTAAACACACCACAGAGATGCAATTTAAATTTAAAACACATAACTCCTAAGCCAGAGTAAATATTTTACTAAAGAAAGAGTAGGTTCTTTTCAAAATATTCAGAAAATTTCTTACCTGAACATCCGTTAATCTTTTCAGTGTTCAGTAAGTGCAGTAGCTTTTTCTTTCCTAAAATAATTGCTTTGTTTCAAAAGCCTGTTCTGAAACTCATTCACATAGGTGTTTGACCATGGTTTTCTGGGGAGTCTTTTCTGCATCCTCTGTGCTGCTTGTGTTTGGTCATGGGATTCAGAATAATTCTGATTCTGGAAAGAGTGAAATAGTTCTGGTGCCTTCTGATGCCTTCACACCCTACTCTGACAAGCATCAGCTCACCCGTATTGGAAGATTCGAGAGTGCTTTCTTGTTCAGTAAATTTTACCACTAAAACATCAAACTAACTTCTTAAAGGGAAAACTAAAACTCTTATGTGTTGCACAAGCTCTTGAGTTAACAGCCTTTTGCAAACCTAATTTGGAAAGAATACAGATTTTGGGACCTAATTCATGTGTCTATGGAAAGTTTCAATCAAGAACACTACATGTATGTCTATACATGAAAGATGTATCACTAACATAAAGATGGGACTTGTATTTTATCTAGGTTATGTTTATATACAGGGGTATATTTTGTGAGAAGCAGACTCCAAAAGGCCCTCTATCCTCAACTGTAACAAAATTATAATAACACACACATAGATATGTATATCATGTGATATATTCCTTGAATGTTGTGCTTTTGTTTTTAATATCCATTACCAGTGCTGAAAATTAATTAGTCACAGCTTTTAACTAAATAAATTAGCTGCTACTTATTATCTGCAAAAGTCTGGGCCACCCAAAATGCTTACTCATTAAAATTAGAGATAAAAGAACATATTAAAGAATTCCTTTAAATTAATTATAATATTAATTTAAATTCATCATCACCCAGGAAAAATACCATGCATAAATAATTCTATAATTTAAGGTTATTAGGGATCTCATATGTTGCAATTCTGATATTTTATATATATTCTGTGTCTCAATGTGCATGGAAATAATATTCTGTCAAAGAGAATGTAACTGTACATTTCTGACACAATTTTTATGTATTCAAGTGAAAATTTGATATGAATTGGACATTCATCTGTCAGGAGTGGTTTAAGCTTTTGACTCAATGGTATTTTTATCATTAACAAAATCTTAGAATGCAATCTCTACATATGACAAAGAAAACATCAGCTAGAACAGCAATTATCAACAATCACTAATGAAGATGTTGAAGAGACCTGGGTAAAGGATGGAGCCCTGTGGAACTTGACTAGGGATGGTTCACCAGCCTGATGACCCCTTTCGCTATAATAACCATTTGTGCCCAACCCATGTGCCAGTTTCTCACCCATCCCATGATGTGTTTATACAGCTGGGTGTTGGATATTTTTTCCGGAAGGATACTGTGAGAGAAAGTATCAAAAGCTTTGCAGAAGTCCAAGAAGATTACATCCACTGGCTGTGCAAGATGAATTAGGTGAGTTACCCTGTCATAGAAGGAGATCAGGTTCAACAAGCAGTGCTTTCCCCTCATGAAGCTGTGCTGGCTGTGAATGATGACTGCCTTTTCCTCCGGGTGTTTTTCAATACTTCCCAGAATAATCTTTTCCATTATTTTACCAAGCACTGAAGTGAGATGCCCATAGTTTCTGGGGTACTCCTTCCTGCCCTTCTTGACACAAATAATGTTGCTTCTCAACCTGAAATTTTAAGTGGTTGGCAGCTGGAAAGAACCTCACATTTCATTCAGTTTACAACAGTCTGCTCCAGGAAAAATGCTTTCATATTGGCAAGACCCCATTTACAAGATAGATTACACTAAAATATGTTTGGCAAGCTGTAAAGAGAAAAAAAGATAATGTTGCCAGAGACAAGAGGAAAAAATCCATCATTAAAAGGGAAAAGGATATGTATCCAGAGGCAGGGAAGAACAAACATGCGTATACTACATAGGATAGAAGATAAAATTAAGCTGGCAGTGTAGTTTTCTGCAACAGAGAGAAAGATGCCCTTAAAAGGAGTGAATCATTTCTTCCTAAAATGTGCAGTGAAAGTAGGCAGAATAATATACTTCTGCTTCCATAGAGAGTAAAGGCAGTCAAAGCAAGATAGCCAAATGCAGATATTTAAATTCTCGGCTGTGCATGTGTAGAGTTGAACAAGAGGAATCCCATCCATGGGATCACATGAAGTTTGACACCTTTTACCTATAAATCCATTTAATTGGACTCCAAAGGTAAGCACAATTGTCAAAAGTAGAAAAGCATGTGTGTTGTAAGACCTAGGACAGACATACAGGCTCAAGGCAGATGGGATACACAGCATGTCGATTGTTTTATAAAAAAACACATGTAAAAGTCTACTGACTTCAATGACAGAGGCAGATATTTTCAAAGGAGCTTCAAGGCTCCTAGTAGATTCCTAGTGTTTATGGCAGTGTTAGAGCAAGGCATGTCTCATCCTGCTTTGCCAATATTGGAAGTTGGTACCCTAAGTTCCCCAGCATGGCATTTTCAAAGGAGCTTAAATCAGTACAGTAGCACAGAGCAGCAGAAGACATATCTAGTCAACATTCTACCACTGTTTCTTTAAGAGGTATTTCCTAGAAAAATTTTCTTTCCACAAAGCCTGAACCGAAGCCTACTCTAATCAGTCAAGCAGAGGTACTCATACTTAGGAGTTTAATTTTCAGGAAAGTGAAAGACTTGAGTATCTCTAAGTGCATTTCTTCATATAAATGAAACACTTCTTTTCAGCCAACACAAAATATATTTAGGCACAGATTTAACAGAGCACTTTACTCTTAGTATTGCTACCATGATTTTCAGTGCCTAAAATACATCTTTATGGAAAATCTCAAAGGATCCAGGACTGTAAAAACTCTGTTGGTCTCTCATTCTCGTATGTTTCACTACATTTGCAATATTTAAAATAAAATACATGCACCATAAAGGTTAACCTGCCTGAAAGGGATGCAAGACTGAAAATCCTGCTGATTCTGTTCCAGTAAGGACCAGCTTCCTGAAAGCCTTCATACCTCTAAGACCAGTGCAATCCTGTACTTCATAAAAGAAAAATATTTACTCTTCCAAAGTGGCTCTTAAGTCCAAGATGCTGCTGCCAAAATTTCACAATATTTAGAAAGGTTTTAATTCAAAGGCAGGACTTTTTCTTTGAAGATGATTTTCTACCAATGGGAGAAAATTCAGCTGAGGAAGGAAGACACCACCTCCGGGAATCTGATTTCTTAATAATAAGACAGAGATGTGGTAAGATTAGTCAAACCAAGAGCTGCATTAGAAATCCTAAAACTTAAGGCATCTGAGTCCTCCTTTCCTTCTACCCTTCACTCAACTTTCTACTGGTTCATGCTTGCATCTTGGAGTTAATATTCAGGGAGTGGAAAGAAGAAAATCCATTCACAAGGCTACAGATCAAAGCCTGAAATTTCATGACACACAGTCATCTTATCAGAGACTGCTGACTCAATTTTTAAAGCATGCAGACAGTCCGTGGGCTTCCTGGCTCTCACTTATATCTATATTTCTAAGTCAGTGAAGTCAGTCCTTAGAGATTTCTCATGAGTCATTCCCCATTAAAAAGTCTTTGATACTAAGCTGATTCATAAGCTGGGACTCAGGACTTAAGTTTCTTAAAGTTGATCTAAGTGTCCTTTTGGCTTCTAGTTTCAAAGGGTTGATTTAAGTATAAAAAAGGAGCCAGGAAGACTGGAGAGAGGGACTTTTTGCAATGGCATGTAGTGATAGGACAAGGGACAATGGATTTAAGCTGGAAGAGGGTAGATTTAGGTTAGATATTAGGAAGAAATTCTTCAGTGTGAGCATGGTGAGGGACTGGCACAGGCTGCCCAGAGAAGCGGTGGATGCCCCATCCCTGGAAATGTTCCAGGCCAGGTGGATGGGTCCTTGAGCAATCTGGTCTAGTGGAAGGTGTCCCTGACCATGGCAGGAGTTTGGAACCAGATGACCTTTAAGATCTCTTCCAACTAAACCCATCATATGATTCTGTGATTTTATGCATAAAAGCCTTGTTAAATGACTAAAACCAGTTTTTCCTCACAGCTGTAACTGCTGGCAAATCTAATCCATATATTACTGAAAACACCTTTGAATGACAATCTGCTTGGTTCTGTTTTGTAAGATTTTAAAAGTACTTTTTAAGAGCAGATAGACATAGACATACATAACTGCTAAGAAACAGAAATAGAACATTGCTAAGGGACTGCATCTCATGTTCCAGGACTTTTCTGAATTTATTGCCATCAGAAACCTGTAGCATTGAGCTGTTCTTTGAGCATGTGCTTGCTCCCACTATGATTATGTGTAAAGTTACACGATCTTCTCAAATCCATTTTTCGTCAACTTCCAGGAAAAATTTCCCATGCAGAATGGAATTGTCTGCAGACATGTATTTTTAGAATAGCTATGCACAGTAGTATACAAATCTCAGCTTAATGCAATATTCCTTCTAGGTTAGTACTGGGCACTTGCAGATGTTCTGTGGATTGGATATTTGGATGTACGATTTCAAAGACCATCCTACACTTATGGTTTCTCCTACCTTTGCTTTTTTGTCCTTTTGAATTTAGAAAAAGTCTTTCTGACATTCCATCAAACGGCAGGACACTTGACATTGTTGTGGTGCATTTTATTCCCAGGGTTATTAGTATGGAAATAGGGCTTATTTTCTTTATGCTTTATTCTGTCAAGCAGCATTCAGGGATCCCTGAATGTTGCAGACAATTTCTAAAAGGTCAGGCTCAGTGTCAGTATGTTTACCTAAAGAGCATGAAGGAGGAAAGTGGGGTCTATAAATTTAAAGCAGCTAAAACCCAATCAACATTTCCAATTCCATGCGCTGTGAATATCTACAAAGATAAATATTTCTCGTTTTAATGATCTGTAAATGGGTGGTAACTGAGGAGGCCACTAAGGACCAGTGGCTAGATCCAGGAAAGAATGGATGCAAGGACGGTGTATCTAAGCCACATGCATCCATGCCAGAAGAAATATTGTTTTGGCAGGGAATTTAGCCTATGCAGAGCTAAGGGCTACAGCTGCAAGAGTTCTTATTCATGAACTACATTGCACTGTGTTATGCACTACAGACACCACTTAAATCTGTACCACCTGTCTGATGTAAAAACACCTCAGTTAACTGCAAGATTTCCTCCACATATATAGTGTTATATTTCTGTCTGTTTAGCCTTATTTTTTCTAGGAAGACAAATAATGTATGCTTAGGATCTTTTTATTAAAAAAAAAAAAAAAACGGTTGCAAAGATTTCCACAAAGCTTCAACAGATATTTAATGCTGCTATTAACAGGCAGAATCTCTTGTCTTGAAAAACTCTTATTACTTCTTTCCAAATGCAGCAACTGCCTTGCTCTTTTGTTTTTTTTTTTTTCTTCTCAGTTCATCTGGTCTATATATCTCTTTTCCAGCTTAGTCCAACAAAGCCAAAGATTTCAGAGAAGATAGCAATGCACTCTGCAGGTTCTATTTACTAAATAAGGAACATAAAGCAGAGGAAGTTTTGCCAGAGCTGGTTCTGTCTGGGTTATGAACCTAAATGAATCCTATAAACTTAAGCAAACTCCTTCATCTGTGGAGACAAAATCATGAAGCAACAATATGAAATAATGCTTCTGATCTCCACAGAAATATATGCTCCTCATATAATAATATGCGTAATCAGTTAAGAATTAACAAGTTTATAAAGCAATTTTTGGAAAACTGTACACTGGCTGCTTTGAACTCCAGCCTAAAGCATTCAACCAGAACTGAAGGTAAGGTGCAATATTTATTATTTTACAATTTTTGCAGGATTTTAATTGGCTGCAGAAAGTGTAGATTCTGCAAAGTGTTTTCTTCATAAAGTAAGTGATTTCTACTATCTCTTTAGAGTGTTACTGTGCTGATGACACAATATCTAAGTTATTACAAATAACATTTTCTTCTTGTTAGCAACACGGTTTGAATTCCCAAGTTTAGGACACATTTCTGATTTAATTGCATATAGGACTATTTTTGATTTTTAAAAAGGAAAAAAAAGTAAGTTTTTTGATTCACAATGCTGCCTTAACTGAGGCTGAACTGAAATTAAGAAGTGTTCTCTAACACCACAGATGCTATTTTTAACCCAGTAAAATTCACTAAAGTTCTTCCCTAAAACCTTTCCCAGGTAGTTCCACAACTGCTCATGCTCAAACCCTCTCTGAGTGTACTATTTAGGACCTCATTCATTTATGACCCCTGAAAGGTTAAAATCATTAAGAAAAATTAGAATTTGCCCCCACCTTACTACAAACACCTAATCTGCAAGAATAAGTATAGCAACAGTCATGTGCTGCTCCCATACAATTTCCCAGTCATTAGAGTAACTCTCTCCAGACACAGGGGGCTCAGATTTAACAATTTTCTCTGCTTGTGGGAGCATCAGTTAGAGTTCATGGAATCACAGAATTATTTAGATTGGGAAAAAAATCTTAATTCATCAAGTCCAGCCATGAACCCAACACTACCAAGTCCATCATTAAACCATGTCCCTCTGTGCCACTTCTGCACAGCATTTGAATACCTCCAAGGATGGTGACTCTACCACTTCCCTGAGCAGCCAATTCCACTGCCTAACCACCCTTTTGGTGAAGCAATTGCTCCTAATATCCAATTTAAACTTCCCATGGAACAACTTAAGGCCATTTCCTCTTGTCCCATTGCTTCTGACTTGGGAGAGGAGATGGAATCCTCTCTCTGCACCCTCCTTTCAGGCAGCTGTAGAGAGTGATAAGGTCTTGCCTGAATCTTCTCCTCTTCAGGCTAAACACTCCCATCACCCTCAGCTGCTCCTCACAGGACTTGTGTTTCAGACCTTTCACCAGCTTCATTGCCCTTCTTTGGACTTCATTGCTGTGCTTTCCCACCTCCTGGAAATTGGAAGTACCAGAAAGGTGACCGTGCTCTAATGTGGAGGCTTCTTTCCCTTTTCTACTGTACATCCCACCCTGTGAGAAGCAGAAATAAAGATTTGTTGAGTGAGGAACTTGGATTTTGAGCAAGGTGAGCAGGACACTACTGTACCAGAGAGGGGCAATATTAGTGTCATCCCTGTCATCCCCTCGTTGATTATTTTTCTGTATTTTAATAAGTACTTTGTGTACTTCTTAAACCAGGAAAAGATTCATAGATTTTTCCTAGTGACAAACAAGACTACTGCTTTCATGCAATTATAAAATGCACAGCATTTCTTCTCATGAGGTTCGAAGCCTTTCATATCCTGCAGTTCCACTCATACTGTATAGAAGCAGAGCAGAATTATTTCTTGGCAGACAGTTGTGCTCATTTTGGAAAAAAAAGTTATGCCAACCACTTGTTACTTTGTTTGACTTGAGAACTCTTTTCATCCCCTGGGGGCAAAGCAGATGGAAATCTGAACAAAATCTGGAGCACCTCATCAAAAAGAAGATCCATATCTTCAACAAATACAGCAAATATTTGGACCATCCAATTTGTCTGCTCTGTTTGCCTCTGCCGGCTCACTTGCTCATCCTTCTGGACATGTAAAAGGGCTCATTTTTCTTCTTTATGCTCCTCTGTGTCATGGCTGAAGTATGACTGACAGTCACCAGAGGACAGTTCTGTGTATTGCATCCCCTGATTCTTGCTATTGTTTATAACAATACACAGCTGAAGAACATGAAACACTGAGTCATGAGGAGTAGATCCTGTCAGCCACCTCTGAGGAGTAGTTTGTGTGCCTGTCTTGAACTATTCATTACAAAAGAAGTATTGGGGGTTTCTACTGCTTATGGGAGGGGTTGTTTTCAGATAATATATGACTCTAAGGGACATGGTTCAGTGTTGGACTTGACAGTGCTGGATTTACAGCTGGATTCTGTGATCTTAAAGATCTTTTTCAACCTAAACAATTCTGTGATTCATTTTAGGCTGCTTTACAGAAGAAACAAGGTTTAGGCCATCATCCTTTCTTTAATATCTGTGTGTGCCTGTGTACCTACACTGTCTACTTCTCCCACCTTCAGCCAATTTGACGCTGTGGGAAAGGTCTCACAGTTCCTTAAAGTTTCATGAGTCCAGACAACTGCACAGAAAAGTACTATGTGTTTGTTGACAGAGGAAAAGGCCCAGCTGTAGGAGGTCTCTCCTTGTCTTACACTGATCACAAGGATCCCAATCCCTCCAAGCAGCTCATTTTTGAGTGGTGATAGTATGAAACAACCAGAAAGCCAACTGTTGCATATAAATATGTAACAAACAAACTTCAGACATTCTACTGCTCATGTAAAGGCTTGTTAATATTGTTCTTTTTCTAAAGCCCTGTCCAAACTGGGAAAATTGAATGCTACCTAAATACTATTAATATAGTCCTTGGCTAACATTGTCTCTGACAGTAATTAAGGAAAGAAGAGCAGTAACAAATATTAGCTAATACTTTTGAAGTATGTTTTATTTTCCTAGTCCAGAAAACACCTAAATATATTTTATTCTATCCTATAGAGGTGCCAGTACAATGCCTTCAGTTTTATAACAGTTCTAAAATTTGTCATTTTCAGCCTGACTGAGGCAAGTAGTGTAGAGAGGTATATTTCTCTAAGTGTTTTGGCTTCTTTGTGGATATTAATAACTTGGATGACAATACAATCTATTTCTACATTAGCAGCTATAAGTATTTTGCACCAAAAATATGCTGTTTGGCAGATCTTTTAACTATGAGTCAGACAGACAATTGTAACCCTACATCAACAATGTCTGTCAGGGCTGTCTGTTTTGGAAAGACAGCCTTTTTGAGAAGTGTAATGCAAGTTTCTCAGATGGTGAAAATCATCAGAGTCCCGCGAACTGTCAGAGAACTATAAACAATTCAAGTTGTAGTTCAGCTCCTTGGCAAAGCCCAAATCACCTCCTTTAATGCAAGTGCCAGAATTTAAGGCCCTGCAAATCAAATCAGTGCTGCTACGTAAAATGCTGGAGCTCAGAGCAGTTGGCCTAGTTCAGGACATCACAACAGCAGCTGCACCTGCTGTCAGCTAATCCACAATTAGCCTAGAACATCAGTAGTTGAAATAAAATAAGCATCTATCTTGATGGTGGACTACTCAAATCTGCATACAGTAAATTATTTTTTTCCACTCCTGTTGAAACCCATTTAGTTGCCTATTGAAACTGACTATTCATTCCTATTTCTGCTCCATCAATAAAGTCAACCAAGCCTAGGAAATCATACATATAACCAGATGAAAAATTTTCTCAGCTCCGTGGACCAACTACCAAATGTCCACCATCTACTATGGGACATGAGGCACTCATGTCACATGTGGTCATATCCCCTATAGATACTTACCCATAAGTGACTGAGTCTAGATCACTCCCTTTAAAACAAATCAAAAGTTGTGCTCACTGTGGTGACAAAACTGAGAAGCTCCCTTGGAATGATAAAACTTTCATTGTATGTGTGTCATGTGTGGGTAGAGAATTGCAAGAGAAGATTCAAAGACTTGGTAAGACAAGGGTGACAATGAGAGAATAGCCAGAATTAAGTTAACAAGAGAGGGTTCCCTGGCGCCCTCTGAAAACCTCTGAGGAAATATGAAATGCTGAAGGTGTGTGCAGAACATGAACAAGAACTGCCATTGCACAGAATATCAATGGAGCTCTGTCACGGGGAAGCAGAAGAAGACAAGGCAGCAGTGGCTGAAGGTGCGTACACTGTCATGCAGTAGTTGATTAGGACATAAGGTCAGAGACAGCATGGATGTGTTTTATGTAGTTGTAAAGAAGACAGAACAAAGAGAGTTAAGTTATGCACAGGCTAATGTAACAAGTGTTTATGCCAGGGATATTCCTCTGGTCTGTCATTTCTGGATGTGGTACTGGAAGAACTAAGAATCCTGTGGTGGCAGTCAGGCTTTAGGCAGCCTGTGTGAGCAAGAATAAAAATAAATCACACAGCCAGTACTTCTTACATAGCAAGATGGGATTTCATGTTAGCACTAACATTCATGCAGTATTTTAAGACCACACAGTCCTTTCCAAAGAACTGTGACCTATCAAAGATCCATGCTTACAACCCAGCATAAAAATGGAACATCCATCTAGGATGTGCTGTGTATAAGCTATTGCTGAGGTTAATTCTGGGAAGAAATTAAAGGAAGAATATGTGAAAGAGATGAGGGAGTTTTGCAGGTGAGAACTGTGATTAGGTTGTTGTGATTGACTGCACACCGGCACTAAAACAAGCGATAGCAGCAAAATCTCTGTTAAGGAAATGAATTAAATATAGTCAGGAAAAGGAACAGAGATATAGGGCCAAGTGTGGTGTTCATAAATTCAGATGTCTACTGGTTAGTGGATGTATATTAGGTAGGACAGGGTATGGATTGTACTATTTGTTTTTTCCCTCCTAATTGAAGCAGAAGGACAGGTGAGTGAATTTTAATGAGAAGCTCTTCCAAGAAAGCCACAACTACTTTCCTGGCAAGTGGTCAAGGATGTTGAAATATGTCTATTGTCATGCAACATAAGTTGGCCTTAAACTACAGGAAAATGAGCCCATATGACCATCACAAGGTTTATATCTCACACTGTTTTCTTGAAAGGTTGCTCTACAAGACTTAAATGTAGTCTTACTTGACTGTTCTTCTAAGGGGTGGTTTCAACAATGCAGCTTTAACAACTTCGCTATACACCAAATATTATTTGCTATATAAAACACTTTTGCTAATGCATAGATTCTTCACAGCTCAGAGTACCTGACTGCCACTAGATCAATCATGCAGTTGTATGTGTGTTTTTTCTTTTCAAGTATTATTAATTTACTATTAACTTCTCTGTCAAGGTATTTCAATAAGACAAAAAATATTGTCACTGTTTTTCAGGCATGGCCTGGTTTTTTGTGGATCAAGTTGAATTCTGAGCAAGTGTCAGATGAAAACTCATGCACTTCTATTCAAAAAAGCACTAACTTGTTTGAGTGTTAAATGGGCCTAAGGTTTTCTGATAGCAGTATTTTGATCATTGTTTCCCATAGCAGATGTTAAAACATAAGTCATGAAAACTTTACAGTCTAAACAGTCATGTTGTTTGTCCAAATTGTGTATAAGAGTTTGGAAACAGGATGAAAAAAAGCATTTTAAAGGAAAAAAAGCAGGAATAATGAAAATAATGATACACTGGAAAGGAAAAAAATATATATTTGCTTATAAAGAGAGGCAATTAGCTGTGAAAAACGGACAGCCGACCTAAGTCTTTCAAAACTGTAAGTCCTTCAACTTGATATAGTGGAATGAGACTTGATAGTGGAATAAGAATTAACAGGATAGATATTATTCCAGGAAATCAAAATAAAGGGGAGAGGATAATTTTGTGTGGACTGAGGCAACAGCCAGCCATCATTCTGTCTAGTACTGTCTAACTTTAGCATACCTGATCCAATAGCTGCCAACTGTGTACAGGTGTAGTGGTTTCAGTTTGCCTATTCAAGTTTCTGACCAAATGCCAGCACACTTACAAAAATCTAACTGATTTTGCTGTGAGATAAGGATTAGGAATAGGCAAAGCTGGTTTAGACATTAAGAATATAAGGAAAGTTTATTAATAAACTTAAGACAAAGAGAAAAAAACCCAAGAAGAACCAGAACAAAACCTTCAGACCACCCCACCTCCCCCCACCTCTCCATTTCTTTCTCCTGGACAACATACAAAAAAAACACACTTCAACTTTCAGTCAGTTTACCATCTCTGAAATAGTTTTTGTCTCAGTTCATTTAGGGAGAGAAGTTTCTTTTGCTTACACCATGGATTCTCTGTAAGAAAATACAGTTTTTTTATGAGTCTTCAGCCTCACAACCAGCAGCTGCCCAGGAGGAAAGATCTGCTCATGGAGGATTCCTCCCATACCAGTAGCCGTCCCACAGCCACTCTGGTGGGTCATGAACAGTCCATGGGGTACCTCTCTAAGGATGAACAGTTCAATTGTAGCAACAAAGAAAATTCCTTGTTCTGTGCTGAGCAACACAGGTTCTTCTGACAACACAAGTTCTCTGGCATTCCCACGGGACCAGGGCTCTGGGTCACAGCCTCTTCTCTGTCTTTGTTCAAGTTTCTCATCAGGCTGCACTTATTTGAACACCTACTTGTATTTACCCAGGTGTTTTGGTTCACTGGCTGCAATCAGAACCTCACATCCCCCTTTTGGACTATGTCTTCATACATCACAGGGAATTTATTAGCTCAGTCCCAACCATGGTTCTACAAAAGGATTTTCAGCTTCACTTTCAAAGCACTTCTCATACACTTCCCTCTAGGCATCGGTTCTGCTTTCCCCACTGACTGTAAAGTCTCTATGCTGCATTTATGTAGATGTCCTCACTCGTTCCTCTCTCTGCAAGGAAGGATGGGTGTCTGTGAGTTTAGTCCAGGCATGGATAGAGTTAATCTCTGTCTCTCTCCGGCAGTGTGACGATCAGGATGCTGGGCTGTTTGAACAGGTCCGAGCTGGATGCCAGAAGCTCTCAGAGTCTCTGTGCCTGGCTCTGCGGAGCTGGCTCGGCCTGGTAGGGCCGGCTGGGTCCAGGGTGACAGAGAAGGGCCTGAAGAAGAAGAGCCCAGAGCTGCCCACTGTAGCTGGCATGTCGGCCCAGCTGAACTCTATCTGCCAAGAGCCCAGGCTGGTTCCTCCCCCATGCCCAGCTGCAGCTGCACTGCTGCTCTCAACCGCCCTTCCCTCCCCGCCCTCTGGTGGGGGGCAGAAAGCCCAGTCTTACCAGAAAGAGAGAGGCAGGGAAATGCTTCTCTCTGAAAAGCAGGAAGGACAAAGAGGAAGAGATTTAGAGGTCCTCTGCTTATACATGATTTTTTCCTCAAAGGCGGATCAACTTTTAATTGGTTTACTGTTGCGGTGGTTCGGAACCAGAGGACTTCCGGACAGGTTCCACGGACAGAGGGTTTCCCCCCAAAGCTCCCAGAGGCAGAAGTTGGACCACCAATCCATGGACCCCAAGCTCCTGCTATTGGTTACTGGACTTGTCTGTTATGTATTCCCGCTCTGGGAAATTCCCTGTCACTCCATAGTTCATTCGTTGTTCTCTCTGTTCTCCTCCCCTCCCTAAACCCCATTTGATCATGTACCCCAGCCCCTCCCCTGTATTGTCCCCTGCCCTCATCCTTTTGGGTGTTGTTCCTTCCTTAAATACCGATGTAATAAGCTGCTCTTGGCTCTTGGTCCATGCGCTCCCTTTGGAGGCAATAAACCTACCGAAATCACATACCAAGAGACCTCCTTCTCTGGTAGTTCTTTGCTGTTTCACCACGCTCCGGGGGCAACACCTCCCCGGACCGAACGCGGGCCAGCTGTGCCCGTTGTCGGCACTCCGAGGAAGTCTTCCAGATCGCGAATGGCTTCCTAGGGTAGCGCTGGGACTCCGTTGCTGGTACCAGGGTGGGACCGGAGCAGAGGACGCAACAAAGTGGCGCACCGAACAGAGACTCCGACCTCTCGGGGTTCCCTGCGAGCGACCTGGATACGCAGCAGCGGTCTGGATAGCGGCTTCGGGACGCCGCTCCCCTAGCGAGAACTTCCGCGTTTTAGCGGGGGGCTGGCAGGGGCCGTCAGCAACCGTTCTGGAGCGTCTGAAGTGTGTACGCTAGCTGAGCGGACTGACGAGACCAGAGACCCTTGCTCTTTTGGATGTTTCTCCCTCCGGAGCCGGTGACGGCAACTGAAGCCGGGATCGAGGAACCAAGACCCGCACGGAGCGGTGAGGTTTGGCGGCTGCGAGGCGCGGGGGGAAAGGACCAGGATCCGCGCGCGGCGGCGAAGCTCGGTGCCCGTGATAGCGGCGGGAAAGCCACCGAGAACCGAGCGCGGACGGTGAGGTCTAATCCGCGATAGGCAGCGGGAATCAGGCTCGAGGGAGAGTTTTGTACCGTATAAAAAGAGCAAGGAGGCTTTTATTCAGAGACAATGGGTATTAAGCTGTCCCGAATAGAGCAGGAGTTTTATGTCCAAGTTAAAGAGACCCTAAAGTTAAAAAACGGGAAAGCTAATAAGAGGGCTTAGAAACGTTTTGTTAAATGGATCTTTGCCTATGTCCCTCTTGCTTCTGCTTCTTCTGTTAAAACTCTGAGTTTTTGGGAGTTAGTAGAAAAACGTTTAGAGGCAGTGGAGAGAGGGGGTGATGTTTCTGTCCGAAAATTTTTCCCGTTGTTGATTTTAATCTGTTATACTTTGCGTAATTGTCCTGAAAGTTCGAAATCCCCGACTCACCCACCCCACGTTCCTAATTTCCCTTTTCCCAATGCCTCTTCCCCGCTACAGGGAAGCGCGCCCCTCGGTTCTCCCCGCTATGAGACTGATTCCCTCATAGCGAGCTTCACCCCAAACCCCTTCTCCGAGCCCTCAGCCAAACTCGCGCCGGCTGCGCTCCCCCATTGTTCCAAGTTTAAAGATGGTGGTGGCCTCGTGGCGCCGTGCCTACACCCTTGCGCCCACTGCGCAGCCTCACGCCGAAAGCCCGCGAATCCTCCCAACCCCTCCCACGGCTCCTTCCCCTTCGCGTTGATTAGCCCCACGTCGGGCTCCCCCCCCACGGCCGATGATGTCTTCGCGTCGGGTCCCTCCCCTCGCGCCAGAGGTCCCCGCCCCAGCCCGAGGGAGATCCCCGCCCCACCCCGCGCCTGGACTGCTCATATCAACTGCAGTCCCACCCCTGACCACCGCCCACTTCCAGATCCCCACGCTCCCTCGTTCACACCCCGAGATTGGGGGCCAAAAAGTGGAGAGGCTGAAGCCTGTGATGCAGCCGGTCAGCCAGACCCTGCAGTGGCATCAGCTGTGCACAGCCCTCAGGGTAACAACCCACGATGGGAATCACAGTCACCTGCAGCCTTGCGAGAGCCTAGCAAGGTGGAGAGAGAGCTTGGGAGAAATTCTCCTCACTTTAAAGGTGTGCTAGTCCCATCTGACATAAAAACAATCCTGACAGGCATTTTAGTTAAGGTTCAGTATTGGATGTGGGAAAAGATATGGAAGCAGCAGCTTCAAAGCCTGCTGAACAGTTCTAATCATGCTCCACCTAAGTCTTCCACAGCCTCCTGGACACCACATGCTCCATCCCATTCGGGAAATGGATCGGCACCGTGCTCCTCAAAAAAATTAAAAGCTGAATGCACTGTGTCCTGCTCTCCATCACCACCCATGCCACTGGAGACCCCATCAGAGGCGATCCCAGATGACCAGTCACTTGAACCACGATGGCTGAAGTTAGTAGGCGTCACAACTCTCCACCCAACACATCCACCAGAGCAGATCCAGTCGCATCCACCAACAGACGCTGCTCCACAGAGATCAGCGTGGAAGAGAAGGAAAAAGAAAACTCCAAACTTCAACAGTCATCAAGAAAAATCACTGAGACCCTTCTTCTTGATATCTTCCCCTTAGACTCTCCCTAAACCTACCCCATGTACCTCCCATACCCCAATCATTCCCAGTCCTGTAGAGAGACAATGATTTAACAATGTTGGTTTGTTTATTTGCAGATTTTCAAGACTTTGCTTTGGATTTTAGTTATTATCTTCATTGTACTAACAAATCCTTCTTTCTTTAAGTAAAAGACAGGGGGAGATGTTGCGGTGGTTCGGAACCAGAGGACTTCCGGACAGGTTCCACGGACAGAGGGTTTCCCCCCAAAGCTCCCAGAGGCAGCAGTTGGACCACCAATCCATGGACCCCAAGCTCCTGCTATTGGTTACTGGACTTGTCTGTTATGTATTCCCGCTCTGGGAAATTCCCTGTCACTCCATAGTTCATTCGTTGTTCTCTCTGTTCCCCTCCCCCCCCTAAACCCCATTTGATCATGTACCCCAGCCCCTCCCCTGTATTGTCCCCTGCCCTCATCCTATTGGGTGTTGTTCCTCCCTTAAATACCAATGTAACAAGCTGCTCTTGGCTCTTGGTTCATGTGCTCCCTTTGGAGGCAATAAACCTACCGAAATCACATACCAAGAGACCTCCTTCTCTGGTAGTTCTTTGCTGTTTCACCACGCTCTGGGGGCAACATCTCCCCGGATTGAACGCGGACCAGCTGTGCCCGCAGTAGGCACTCCGAGGAAGTCTTCCAGATCGCGAACGACTTCCTAGGGTAGTGCTAGGACTCTGCTGCCGGTACCAGGGTGGGACTGAAGCAGGGAACGCAACAGTTTACCTACATATCAATACTTAAAACTGCCTGGTTATTGGCTCTCTCTCTCAGGAAGGAAGTTGTATTGCTTCCTGCAGCATGGGTCACTTCTAAGATTGACAGCTCATTGGCCAACCCAGGACAACAGGAAAGGAAAATACCAAGGTCTTCTTTTAATAAGGTAACTCTAGAATGTAAGCAAATTGCACAGGTTATAAAAAAAAATAAATTAAAAATCCAGCTACCACGTTGTATATCATTAAAATTCCTCCCTCCTCTAGCCTTTCTCCCCTGCTAGAATAATTCTGACATGAGCAGTTTTGAGGCCATATATGGAGCTCTGAAGACAGATCCCTAGACCCAATTTCTGAGCCATGAACAAGGATAATTTATCTTCAAGCAGCTGTAATAGATTGTACCCCATCAGTTCATCAGCCCAATTTCTGAGCCATCAAGGATTTTATCTTCAAGAACTGTAATAGATTGTACCCCAGTCATCAAGCTCATTTACAGAATTTCAATCAAAGAAATCTGCAATTGGTGACCATTTCACCATGTTGAAAACTGTGGTAGGTCAGCTCTTGCTTCAGAATTGGTTTATCCAACCCTGTAAGAAAAGCAGCAAGACAGCTGAACAAGCTGTGCCTGTCATCCTCCCCTGTGAACCCAGAAACAGCAGCCCTTGTGATCTCACCAACTGAAAGATTAAAATAATTTATACTCCTTAGGGTCTGTATAAAACTGGCAAGAATTATGTCCTTCCAACACCTGAATTCAGCAACAATCATAACCTCTGTGAAGAAATCCTGCCCTACCTTACAATAGAAATAAACAGATGAACAGAATTGTTTGGAACTAATAGAAAAAATATTTTTTTTTAAATCAAGGACCAAGAACTTAATGTCAAACTTTTGTTTTATTGAATCCCAGGGGTATTTCTGCCCCTGGTATGTGTCTCTGTAGCATTTTCCTGCTATGGCCACCTACACAGTTCAGTCATCCTTATTTTTCTATCTCTTTATGTTCCACTTCTGAGGGAGGCTCTGCATGCCATTAGCCAGCAGCTCAGCTCAAACTTGCAAATGTTAGACATGCTGAGAGGAAACAGGTAGGAGGAAGGAAGACAGAAGGCAAACAGTCCCATGAGAGACACTTCATTAACAATAATACCTGAAAGCCTTTCTCCTAAGGACTTTGCTGTTTCATTTCTACTCCCTGCAGCATGCCAGCTTTTCAAATGCCACTGCATGCTCCTGGAGACCAACCAAAGCTGTTTGACCTTAAAGAAGATGCTGCAGTATTGCTGGCTGTTTATTGTGATCTGTGCCACCCAGCTGGCCCCTGACACTGCAGAAAAGACAGGAGGGACTGGGTTTGGTTTTGATTACCACCCTGATAGTGCCTTCCTAACAAACATCAGCAGCAGTAATATTCTTACTCTTGAGCTGGCACTTGATGGACTCCCTCCCTGAACGGACTGCAGTGATTCTTTCTTAAGACCTTGGCTCTTATATGCTGGGGGACTGCAACCACATAGCACAGCTGAGACAGCCTTGCTTGCACTCAGGCAATGTCAAAAACAAAGAACTGGATGGGAAACAGGCAGTCTGGGCCAATACCAGGCCCAGAGACGGCAATTGAGGTTTCATGCTGACCGGGCCTGTCCCAACAAACCTGCGGGGTTGAGGGAGGCTTTGGGGAGCCACGCCAACAGGTCAGGGTCTGCATCAAGGATGCAGGAGGCTGGATGCAGGCACAGCTGCTGCACAGCTAGTCCCTGCTCGTGCTGCATCCCTTCAGCTTAAAAGCAGCTCCCCAGGGAGAGGAGCATCACACCTGCCCCACAAGTCTGGCTCAAGTCTGGGAGGAGCTGACGCTGTTCTCAATTCCACTCAACTCCCTCATGCTGCCAGAGATACTCCTAGGAGAAGGATGAACTCTATGTCCTGACCATGAGTGCCTGAGGACATAAATCTCTTTTCTTTTTGGCTAGATAACATGACAAATATCTATCTATAACAGCAGTATGTATTCTTGCTGCCCTCACTGGGGAGAGATGGTGGGAGGTAAAGACAAAGATCATCACAACAGTATAAAAAAATGTAGCTTTTTTTCTTTCCACACTTGTCCTTAACTCTTCCATATTCTAAGAGGAAATATGTATGTGAAGTAGTATAAAAACCAAAGCATATGCTTTCGCTCTTGGTAGGAGGAAACATAACAGATATTGCAGGACATCCTCAGCTACATATCCGTCTACTGAGAAGGGATTAGGATGATTTTTTAAATTAAAAATAAATTGATAAAAAACCTGGCAGTGTTTAAAAGTTGTCTGTTAAAACAAACAGAAATCCTGCCATTTTCCACCCTAAGCCTGGAATTTCACCATGCTCAACCTAATTTTCCTTCTGGTTACACCAAGTGGGTAAGAAATAATTTCATAGAGATTAAAGGGGAAAACAAACTTTGTCCTGCCTTCCCTGCAATAAAAAAAAATAAAAAATCACAGAATCATAGAACTGTATAGGTTAGAAAAGACCTTAAAGATCATTGAATCATGGCAGTGTTCATGACTAAACCATGTCCCCAAGTGCCACATCTACGCATTTTTTTTAACATGTTCAGGTGATTCCACTACTTCCCTGGGGAGCTTGTTCCAAAGCTTGATCACCCTTTACCCTTTTCTTGTCTAAAATAAACAAGATCTTTTTAGAAGTTCTATTGGATGGAGGATTTAGGAAAAGTTACATGCAAAATTCCAGGGTTACTGGTCACTGTAATCCTAAAAACCAATGAGAAGAATAAAACGGTTTCTATTTTAATTCATCCCAGACTAAAAACAATTAATCCCCTGCCAAGAAAAAAAGAAAGAGAGAGAGAGAGAAAGGAGAAATGTAGAAATTTCTCTTGACACTCTTATTTTACCTTCTTTGCTTCTGGTCAGACAAAGAAATACGGACATCAACACCATTCATTATTAATAAAAAATTGAAACCATTGAATTCACTGAATACAACCTAATATTTAAACACAGAAAATATCACCATTAAGACTGTGTTTCTTCAAATCTATTCTTGCTTTATACAGGGCATTGAATTGAGTCAATTGTCTTTATTTTATCCTTAGGCTTCACGGAAAAACATTCATCTGCCTTTCTGCATTCTCCTAATGACCAGCTTTGCTTTAACACTTAATTCCATACCCCAGCAGTGTCCTGCATGGGAAGAAAGATCTGGAACACTAATGGAAGAAATGTTCTCATTAGTCTTAAAGGGGGACTTACAGCATTTGTGCTTGTTAAAATATGGTGGCAAAAAACTCTGAATATGTAGGCCTGCTAAACTCTGCTTCCCTGCCTTGAAATATCTTTGAAGGGGAGGCATCACTACCTCAGTGAGAGACAGCACTCAGGATAGAACTTCTTTTCTCCAGACTAAAGCCTGAGAAGAACCCCTGGTATCACAACCATTGCACAATCCAAAAGACTGAGTATATTCCTTCTCTACTAAGCTGGGAAAACAGTTGAATTTTCATTTAGTGGAAGTTTTAGGTTTATATATTCTTCCTTTGTGAAGAGTTGCATAGGAGTATAGCCATCCCAAAATTCTCCTCCTTTCTCATTGGAGAACACACAGAGTGAGAAGAAATTAATATGGCTTTATAGAGAATTGGTTCCTGTTGCTCTTAGAGGCTGTAAAGGTTGCTTCTTTTTAACATTGACACAATCAAGGTCATCAGGGTGGAATGGGAAGAGGCAGTTAGTCTATTTCCTGCTGCAATCAAAGCTTTAATTTGCAATCAGATCTTCTTAATAGAAATAAAAATGAGACTGGATTAGAATAGGTCACAGTGACCGGGTTGCCTGGCTTCTTTTCATCTTGTGTGACTTTGAGCAAGTTACTTATCCTCTCATTATTCACCCAGTACTTTGTGATTCATAATGTGCATTATAACTGCAGCTATGAAAAAGCGACTCTGGCAATCACTTGTCATTTATTTGGATTTTATTTTTTAAAATGTATACACCAACAAACAGATTAATAACTTCATAATCCCAGAACATAACACAAAATGTATAATTTTGTTCAACTAATTTCTGAAGAAGTAGGAATGTACTCATAGCAAGTCCTGGAGTTCCACATATGTGGGCTATTTCTGGGCAACAGTAGAGAGATCTTCACAAATAAACATCATTATCCTTAGAAAGGAATAATTTGGGAAAAAATGCTACGCAGTGGAGGCAGCCTTTCTGTTAACCATTTTTCTTTGTGGAAGTGTGGTTTTGAAGGTTCCTGCTCTGCTTAGTGCAGCCATATAGGTTCCTTCCCAGAGTGACTGATGCTCAGTTAAACATTCCACAGCCACTCCCGTTCTCCTGGAAGGGAAGAGCCTCCTCTGGCAGCCGACAGGCAGTCAATTCAAGCTGCTCCCACTCTGATGAACCAAGCTGCTGCCAGCTGAGCTTCTCATAAGGCAAGAATCACCACGCATTTCTAGTATGCTTTTCCCTTCAAACTGCATATCTCAAAGCAATAAGTGAAGCTAAAATCCAGACAGCACATGACAGGAGCTGCATAGAAAAACACCTTTTTTGGGAACATACATGCAGTAAGATCCTCTTCCATCTCACTTTGCTTTCTTTCTATTGAAATGTCATCCCTTTGTGTTCTGTGGGATAGGGCTGTCTGTTATTTGACCCCAATGGCTCTTTGGGGGCAATAATTTTTGTTTCTGTTGGCATCCCTCACTAGGCATTAAGAAAAACAAGTGCAAGGATGACTGATGTAAATGTGTGTGTCCTGCACTTACGCTATGGCATTTCATGACATAGTCCCTAAAAGATTTCTCCATTCTCTTTATGGATATGGATATAGATATAACTATGCACCATAAACATCAGATGAATAACAAAAAAAAAATCAGTCCTTTTCTGAAACAAGCAGTTTCTCTGTACGTTGCTGTGGTCTCTGGCAGCCTGGACAGAGGAGGGCCTGCAAAATGAAATTAATCATCACAACTCTTATATTGAGCATGAGTTCCTATGAGCAAAATATCTTGCTTCAGATGACAACAGTAAGAAAACAACCCACTTCCCCTCTCCTTTTCATCCCCTCCAGAATGCTGTGCCTACTTCCTTTGCCACAGACAGAAAGCTACTCTGCACACAAAGACTGAGAAATATAACGTTTTTCCTTTTATAGGCATTTTACAACTGCAGAGGTCAGCTAAACATTGTCTCTCCCTGATGAAAAGTCCATTCTTTGCCAGAGCTAGTGAGTTTGAGCAGAGGGCTGCATCTTCATCCATCTTAGAGAGCAACTGTTTACTGTGGGGTGTGGGTGTGTCTTGCCTAATTGCTGCATTAACTAACAAGCCTCCTCCCTCTCCTGCCAAGCAGTGCTGAGACCTAGGATTGGTGAAAATATGTAGTTTTTTTCTTTTCCTCTCCCTTCTTTCTGCTTGGTATGCATCCTACTCAGAAAGCAGACCATGCTGACATGCTCAAAATCTTGCAGTTTTAGGAGCTCCTATGATTTCAGGAGCAGCAGCTTTCCTCAAGCCACTAACATGAAGAGATAATTATCATGCTTACAGGGAAGAGCTGCCAGCAGAGCTAAGGCAAACAAGGAGCTCTAAGTCTGATTTACTAGGCACAAATGTAGGCATGTTCTATGTACAGCACAGACAAATCAGGACTGACTGCATATGCTTAAAAAATTGTTAATTTTCTCAAAAAACCATGTCCTAGTGGGGATACAGAAAGACGTGTGACAGACAGAGATACATAGGCCTGTGCATTTATGAGAGCCAGTTTTGGAAACACCAGTTTCTTTCCAAACTGCAAAAGAGAGAAATTGTTGAAAAGGCTTGCATTTTTTTCTCTCTTCACAGATGTCCAGTTCCTATAAGTAATATTTCTAGTAGGTTACTCAGTTTATATAAGCACAGTGCTTTTGAAGCAAAAGAACAGGTCTTGAATGACAGAAAACATGTTTCTATGTTCATCACAATTATGGTCCTCAGGGCAAAAAACATATCCAAATGATTTGCCTTCACTGAGGGACAACAAGTGCTGAGCCTTGTACTTTCTGTACCGCCATCTTTTGTATTATTCATTATTATTTTTAAAGTTTTTCAGCTCAGCGCTGTCACTTCAGCCCTTTCCCCCTAGAAAAAATCCAGAATCAGAGATGCCTCTGGGATGATATCAGCTACAAAATTTCTTGTCTAGATTCAAAGCAGTTAAAAATGTACCATTGATTTAGATACTTTAGATTCGTTCTTAAATCTTCAGATTTCATTGAATTTGAGCAATTGCAGTGAAATCTCTGAACTGTGATATATATCTACAACTCCAAACTGTTCTTTCCTCAGATTTCCTAAGACAATTTAATCATACCAGTGAGCTACTCATATCATAGATACTTCCCTTTGCCAATATTAAGCATATTCCCATTAACTACCTTCACCATAAACATCCATGCTCAGTGAAGTTCTGGGTTAACTTTTGAACATACTCAGGTCTGAAACAAGACAATAACTTTGCTGGCATCAGATGGTTTGGGAGTATTATTCCATGAGGAACGTTTGGTGAAATTATAATTCCTGAGGTTATATCCAGATTGTTCTCCATGTGAAGGACTTCCACCCTGAGTTGAGTATTTTATCCTATTTATCTTGCATCTCTTACCTTACATTAAATACAGATGTGTATTATAGCTAGAATTTTTTTGTCTTCTGAATAACGGGCCACAAAATTTGATGTTATTTGCAGTATCTATTGTAGACATGCAGACATCTCATGTTGTAATACCCCTATCAAAGCAAGGAAAGTCAAAAATATACAATGTCAATCCAGTAGTCTGTAATGAAAATCAATTAAAATCCAGCACACACACTGCAAAGGACAGACGAACACAGAAATAGTTATAGAAATTTACACTTTCTAAGGAAAACATTGTCCATAATTAATTTTAACTTCAAAATAAATCACCAGTTTAACCCATTATCAATATTTATAATGTCAAGACTTTGGGGAGTTTAATCTGTTTAACATGTAAATCATATGCTTATTATTTGGGTTTGATTAAGTACTTGCATGTTTTTCTACCTTAGAAACAAAAACAAAATTTAATATTTATATTAAAGAACATATTTCTCACAACATTTCCAGTTCTTTCTTCTCCACAAGAAAAGCAATTATTTTATTTTTTGATAGCCACAGATGCAAATGATATAATTAAATCAATTGCAGGACTCCACCAAAGAAGAGAAGTCCAAAAGCATAAGGTACAGTATAAATATATTTACAGATACAGAGAAACTCACATATTACCTTCTTGTATACATGACCAGCTTATTTCTGGGTAAATTATAATTTTAACCAAAATGCAGGTTAGATCACTAGGGTGCGGGCAAGTTATATAGATGAGAGCTGTAGTGAAATGTAACAAAAAGGAAAGTAATACATCTTTACAACTCACAGGATTTAAAAGTGTGAAATATTTTCAATCTTTTTTTCCAAGTCAGCTGTTGATAAATTCAGTTCACACAGTCTTTTTCCATTTCTATATATGGACAAATAATGACAGTCAGAAATGCCACAAACCCATAATAAAATGTGCCCAAGTTTCCCTGCACTATATATTTTGACATAATTTCTCATAGGATTGCTGTTCCTACCATCCAAATAATGTTTTTTCTCAGCTCAGCAGAGTGATATCCAACAGAGTGGTGCCTGGGATATGGTGGGCCAAGAATCAACCTGATCCTCACTTGGGAAAGGTTTGAACCCATATTTTAGGAGAAGAACATCACTCTAATGAACAAACACTGGATATCCTTCTCTCCTTTCTGCTTGTGATTTGAAATACATGGCCTTGACAACACCAAAAAAAAAAAGGCAGGACTAGCAGGTCAAGGGAGGTGATTCTTCACCTCTACTCAAATTTAAAGAGCTGCATCCAGCTCTGGACACAACATAAGAAGGACATGGACCTGCTGCAGGAGGTTCAGAGGAAGGTCACAGATATGATTAGAGGGCTGGAACATCTCTTCATAAAACAGAGAGGTGGGATGGTTCATCCTGGAAAAGAAAAGTCTCCAGGGAGACCTTATAGAATCTCTCCAGTGTGTAAAGGGAGCCTAAAAGAGGCATAGAGAGGTGCTTTTTACAAGGGAGTATAGTGCTAGGACAAGGGGTAATGGCTTTAAACTAGCAGAGGGCAGGTTTAGATTAGATATTAGGAAGAAACTCTTTACTGTGTAGGTGGTGAGACAATGGCACAGATTGCCCAGAGAAGTTATGGATGCCTCATCCATGGAAGTGTTCAAAGGCAGGCTGGATGGGGCTCTCAGTAACCTTATCTAGTATGAGGTATCCCTGCCCATGGCAGGGGGCTTGGAACTAAATTATCTTTAAGGTCCTTTTCAACCCAAACCATTCTGTGATTTGATATTTCCAGCAGAAAAAAAACATGGAGTTTTCACTCCAATAGAGTAACTCCCTGCAGCTCACAGTCAGGGATACATATGCTTAATTTGAAAATTCCTGTTTTTAATATAATCCATCACAGTGACACATCCTACTAGGGATGGTGATCCCCAGTATGTTGAACAGGGTTTATGTGGATCCCGTCCTCAAAGCTTGGAACAGACATCCATGGTGGGATCCCCCTGAGCTTGCTAAGACAAGATCCAGTGAATTAAACCAGCAATGCAGCTCTAAACTCTATTTATATACAGGGGGCATGTTCAGTGCCCGGGACTGTGCCATTTTGAATGTATCTCTTTACAAAATAACTACCTGAACAAAAGTGATATAAAATTTGTATGCCCATTAATTCTTAGAGACAAAAATAGTTGTGAAAACCTGCAGGAACACTCATTTATGAAAGTCAGTTTCTCAGAAGACATGACATAAGTTTTCAAAAATGCTGGTGTTAATTTTAGCACAGCATAATTCAGAAACAATTACCAAGAACACAAAACTTTCTTAATTCCTTGCTTGCTTATGGATAACACTTGTCACATAGGGTTTCTTATAGTTTGAGAAATACGTGATGTGCTTAATTTCAATAGAATTTATTTATTCTGCAATCTGACACAGTGATATCCAAAAGTCAGAAGTGTGGGGTGAGTTGATCAAATGCTGGTGATTTCCTTGCTGTTTCCAACTTATTACAAAAAAGTAAAATTTATTAAATCCACTGCATAAGTATTCTCTGTGGATAAAAACGCATTAAAGTATCTGCTTTAAGATATCTGGTCCAAATTATGAATAATTTTAAATCCACTGAATTCATATGAAGTGTCTTTCTGTGACTGATTTTTATCTGTATCACAGGGTTTAAAGCCAGAAGGCCCAATATAATAGTTTAAACAGATTATCTGTCATAAAATCATAAAATACAAACTTTTCTCCCAGTGAATACAGAAAGCTTTGATTGAATGAAAACTAATACTTTCGAAGGCCTAGACCATACCCATCTAATGATTTCTTGTGCTAATGTACTGCAACTCTCAATAAGTGTTTCCAGTGTCTAATTACTGATGCAGATGTTATTTCTAGTTTAAACCTACCACAGTTTCATTTCCAGCCATTGGACCTAGATTTTGTTGTGATCGTCAAGATCAAGATTGAGCTTTCAGTACATTTTTCCTTGAACTTTTGCAGTTGAAAACTTCTCAGCAAACATAATGAAAGATATCTTCTTTAAATTTATTAAAAACATATATGTGAGTTATCGTCTGATAGAATTCTCCTACCAATGTTATCATATTAATCTAATTTTTCAGAGTGTTTGCACAGACTGTTTCAGACTAATGCACAATTCTTATTATGTCTTTTGTCTTTCTTCTTCTTCTTCGACATTGCTCTGTTTTGAAACAGTTTATCTAGTTCAATATAGACTGCTGGCATTGAATGTATTTTTCAATTTTTTTGTAGTGGAACTAATATAAAATGTAATCTTCTGCTAACATTTATCTAAGGAACCAGCTGCTTTATTAGGCAATGCAAATCCTAAAATGTAGCTTACAATTTGCCCATTTAAACTAGTTAAATATGTAAATATAGAAATGCCTAGAAACACAGACCTGAAACACAGAGAATAATCCTGAGAATAATTTAACCTAAATTTTTTTCCTGCCTCCTCTGTTTTGCCATTATGCCAAATATAATATTTATATGATTTTTTAAATTTTAGATTCATTCTCCTTTTCTACATCAACTATTTCAAAGTTATCCTAAAAATGGTTTAATAGATTCTTCTGATGAATTAAAAGAAAGAAAAGCGGGATTAAAATTTTTTGTCAGCTCAGTTTCTCTTTGTATTATCCTATATTCCTTACGGTGATTTTTTTTTCTTTCTTTATAACCAGCCTCTTGTTTTTTGCATTCAGTCCTGCTTATTTATCTTGCATGATAACTTTAAAAATTTCAGTAGCCCTTTATTCATTCAGCAGAAATATTTATTCCTTTAAAAGAAAAATTCTCTTATCCTGTATGCACTGCATCAAAGCTTCAGTTCTGTTCATTTTGAAGACATGACATTTCTTGATAATCTTTACATTAAAGTAGTTTGTGGTGACATTTTGAAGTACTCATTATCCTGTCTGAAGTCTTGTCAGTATTAGCCTTTAAATTGGCTTCAGCTTTGGAATAAAATGGTAGCTGAACATTCAAGTGGGTAACTTTGGTATATACTGAAAGTTTAATAGATATACACAGTAAATTCATTAGAATTATAGGCATATGAAGGACACAGTTCACCAGCCAAAGCTTTTTTTCCTATTTTCGGATAGCAGCCATTGAAGTCACATAGGGATTTTATCCATTACAAACTCATACTTGCTGTGGAAAACTCAAATTTTGTTCCTTCCTTCAACACAGATTTTTGTGTATGACTTGCACATAATTCTCATTGCCATAGCACATTTAACTCTCAGGATTATATTTACTTATTAACCAATCTGCTAGCAAAACTACTTCTATAACTTCTATAACTCACTAGAATGAGATAAAAACATCAAAGTTACTAGATTATAAAAGCCCGTAAACCTGTTTTCCTATGAATACTAAAGGCAGATGGACATTCAAAAGAACTGGCACTCACCTACATAAATTACACCAATTGTGTTGATTTGAAAGGGCACTAAAAACTGTTGCAGGTACACTCATTTTTCAGCTATTTTATACTCTCAGAACTGTGTCAGAAGCATAAACATTTGGCCCAATATGTATCAGCCACTCTCCAGCAGACTTTCTTCTGTTAGTGGAAGTTAGCCACACTGAGAGCCAGTCCACAGCTGGTCACTCTCTTTTGTCATTATCCTCCAATTCATTCAGCTCCCATGAAGAGCAGATGAACTGACAGAGGATACTGGGAGTTATTCTTCCACCCCCACACTAGGCACAAATACTCTGAACTTTCATCAGAGAAAATAAAAAGATATTCTGGTTTCTCAGATGGTGAAAAAACAAGTGAATACACATTCTTCATGGAATATTCTTCAGTAAGATATAAAGTCTACTTTAAGCTTAATATTAGAAAATAAGGCTGCAATGAATTAATAATTCTCAAGATGATAGTTTATGAGAATGACTATATTTGACAGCAAAGAAAACAAAATCTATGCATAAAATACCTTTGGCAGGAAAAGTAATAATTCCAGAGTATAAAATTCCTTTTCATCTGGTGTTTGTTCAATCACAGATTTTGGCTGCAGCAGAAGAAAGCACTGATGATATAATTTGATACTTTTCTTCTCTAATCTTATCGCTGTTGAAGTACAGATGATTTGATATTTAGATTTTGACTGAAATATCTCAAACATTTTTTATACATGTACATTTTCATTAACTTTCATGGCATTGTTCTCAATTTATGGTGGCATGAGCTAAAAAGCTCTTCCAACTTGAATGAATGATGGTAAAAACTTTGAGAACTGCAAATGCCATGATATTCTTTCAGAATACACAACTTATTCTGACCCCAAAAAATGTCTCCCTTTTAATTCTCTGTCATTGGAAAGAACTTGGTGTTCCCATCCCTCCCTTTTTCTGCCTTTTCAATTTTTCTTTCCATTTAAGGATTGCTCTTCAGCCAAATGGTGGTTGGGTACTGGAAGACTCCCCAGGGAAGTGGTCACAGCACCAGCCTGACAGAGTTCAAGAAGCATTTGGATAATGCTCTCAGGCACATGGTGTGACTCCCAGAGTGTCTTGTGCAGGGTCAGGAGTTGGACTCAGTCCTGGTGGGTCCTTTCCAGTTCAGCATATTCTGTGGTTCTGTGAGCTTCATCTAAATTATACTGTCTATAATTTTACCTTTCTTCCTCTCAGAGATTGTCACTACCCATTCTGACCCATAGGGCTCAAACCTTTGCAGTTCTGCCATATCACAGGTGGACCTTGTTTCCTTTCTGCAGGGTAACCCTTCATCAGCCTACCCACTCTTTTTCTGCCAAATCTTGGGTTTCTGTGTATATATTTATGCAAGTTGAAAGAAGCCTGAACATCTATATAGTTATGACAATATAGAACAATGTAGTACCACTAAAGAAAGCATATCTCTTATCGTTCAAAACTAAAAGCATGTTCTGAACACTGTCACAAAAATCCAGTGCAATTAAATTTTTGCTATATTTACATTACATTTATGTGTATTTATATTGTTTTTCTCCTTACATGAAGGAAGAAATTCTGGACAATGAATTTTCTTTTAGAGAACATAAATTTTGCTGACAACTGATTATTCAGTTTCTCCCCATTTCCTTATCTTTTCACGTCATGAATATTTCTAGCACTGTCTTCAGCACATTCGTCTCACAAGTAATGTCAGTTTGATTCAAGAAAAGAAGGCTCTGTTCAGCTCCATTGCCCAGAATTATACCAAGCTCTTTCAGACCACCAAATATGTGGGGTTCATAAACTCACGGAGTGGTTTGTCTTGTAAAAGATCTTAAAGATCATCTGGTTCCAGGCCTCTGCCATGGACAGGAACATCTTGCACTAGGCCAGGTTGCTCAAAGCCCCATCCAGACTGGTGTTGAACATTTCCAGGGATGGGGCATCCACAGCTTCTCTGAGGAACCTGTTCCGGTGCCACACCACCCTCACAGTGAAAAAGTTCCTCCTAATATCTAATCTAAACCCACCCTCTGATTGCAGCTGTTTTATTTTGTAGCGGAGAGCAAGCGTTTAAGTGCAAGACTACAACCAGCATCTTAACACACCTTAATATTATGATCTAAGATATTTGCATGTGCACCGTGTTTTTGTGATTTTGTGTGAAAGTTTACTTAATAAGGAAGAACAGACAGATAAACAACAGCTTCTAAAAAAATGTCCATGTTGAGAAGCCCTTTCGCAGTGTTATCCTTCCAATCCCCATGCAGGACAGAAATTTTTTAACAGAAAAGGGGGTAAAAGAGGTAGGGCATAACTTACAGATTACTGTGCTCTCCTTATTTTTTTCCTTAAAAAGCCTAATTTTGGACTGTCAGCAACATACTGTCACAATACTCTTTAGCAGGTGTAAGAATAGAAATAAGGAAAATGCAAATCAAGACAATTCAATGAAGGAAGACCGAGAGGCCAAGGAGGCAAAATGTCATGGACTGTTCTCATCAGGTCCCATTAGTGCTTTTGATAGCAGTGTAGTTCTATTTAAATCTACATGTAATTTACCTTGTCAACAAAGATATATTTTTCTCCTTGAGATCCAGAAAGAAACTAAAAGGTAAATCAAAGAGCAGTCTGAAATTACCTTATTTTGGGGTGTTAGACACACTATTCCATATTTCTTACTTCTCATATAAAACAATGCCTTTCTGCTATTTAAGCTATTACATCACCCTCTTGAATCATAACCCCTTCCATTTCAGACACTCATTCCTTTAGTGAGACCAGTAACTTTCCTTTTATTGAATCATGCCTTGTATTTGACTAATGCAAACCTTTCAGAGAGACACCTAGCTTTGATTTAAAAATAGCAGGAGATATGCCACTTCCCTTACAGAAACTCCCTAAGCTTAATCACTGTCATTGTTTGAAATTCTGTCTCTTGCTTTCAGCTGTCAGCTGCTAAATTATGGAGGCATTCAGGATGGTAGTCAGTGTACCCCAGGGAAGCAGTCTCTCTCTCTGGGCTCTGTCTCCCGAGAGAGGACCCTCATGGGGTTAATTGAGAGTACCAGAAGTTTGCCTTCTGCTCTGATTGTCCCCATGAGCATACTATACAGATGGGAGAAAAAAGCTTTTGGAAGCAAGGTCCAGGGCTGAGAATTAACTCGTGCATATTTCACACCCATATATTTTTCCATGGAGGTGTGTGTACTGTGTAATCAGCCTGTCTTTAAGTTCCCTTTTTAATGAGAAAAACAGTTAAACTACTTCAGCACAACTTCTCTGTCACCAATCCAGGAACTATTTATTTGGATTTTCATTAGAATTTTTTATTTAGTTGGTACAAGAAAGATATACTCATCTTATTGGGTTGTCTCATTATTTCTTTTAAATGAGGATTCATCACATTTGTACAAAGAGGCAACTTTATTCTTCATATTGTACTGCTACTTGCAATCTCCTTATCTAAACATTAGAGGCCCAAAGGTCAATTTGCTTGATTAGGTGCTTTTTCTTCCCCCCAGTAGCAAAGTGAGGTCAAAATTACTTTTTTCCTGTGGTAGCACTAAATTTCCTTCAGAGAGGGAAGGCACAGTCATAGGTGACCTCATGAAATCACTTATTTTGAGGCCAAAGGGATTGCTTGAGCCTACATCATACAACACAAATCTATGTTTTTAAAAATAATTCTCATTCCTACATCTCTTCCTTGCCTGCTGTAATGTCTTCACTCATCTCCCAGCTAAGATCTTCCCCATATCTAATCTGCACATTCACTGAGGTGAGTTACAACTATTTCTTTTATTTCACATTTGCTGTACATTGAGGACAATGCAACTCCTTCTCCTTGTTATCCTACATCAGCTTTATCTTTTCCAAATTAAACTGGCTTTTTTTTATTCTTTCCTAGGTTCCATTCTTTGGATGGCTGCCTAATCTGATTTTCCTCCTGTGGTTTCTCTTGCCCAACATGTGAATCTGCCTGCAAAGTAGAGTGCCCGGAGGTGGACACAGTACTCCACCCAAAGCCTCTCTGCTGCCAGATATACATTAATGGAAATTACTCCTTCACGCAGTTTATATTGCTGTTAATATATCCTGGTCTGAAATATGGCTTTTTTTGGATGGTTTTGGTTTTGCTTTTCACAGCAGAATTATATTTCTGAGTCTTACTCAGTTTGTGGCAATTATTATCCCTGACCCTTTACTGGAGTAATGCTGCTGAGACAACGAGTCCCAGTTTTGCCTTTGTACATTCCATTTCTCTGATCCAACATGAAGCACTTTGCTATCATCTGGACTACTTTATTCTTGTTGACATCAAACCATCTGCCTAATTTAGCACAGACATTTTGAATTTTCATCCTGCCTTTCAGCACTCGTGAGGCAGGAAGCCATCCATAAATTTTACAAATCAGTCCTAATGAGAGGTCAAAGTCATTAACAAAAGTATTCAATAACACCACACCAAGACAGACCTCCCTGGTACTTACTGGAAATGTCCTTTTTCTCTGACAGTGAACAGCTGGTAAACAGTCTTTTGGTATGGTGTAAAATGTCCTGTTTCTCATGTGCTTTTCAGGCAATCACCCATTTTAGTTCAATAGAGATTTCATCATACAGATCTAGCTAACAAACAGAAAGGAATAAGGTACCATAAATAGTATAGCAAGATAAGAGCAGAATATTTATAATGTGTAGCAGCTCACAGTTGGTTTTACGTTATTACAGAAGTGCAGTTTCTGTAATAAAAGCAATGAAAATACACAAAAGCAATTATAGAAGGAGCATGTTTTCCAGTTACTACTATATTATGACAAAAACAGCACTGCTGCAGAAAAAAATGAAAAGGTTATCAAAAATACCCATATTTTTTATTAAATGTTTGGAATATAATCAGTTCCAGTGTCATCTTGTTCTTGTTTGCTTTATGGGCTGTCAGAGTACCAAGAATTTCAAAAACTAGTTTTTCCAAAGCATATACATATCTCTGGAGAGAATGGAAATGACATTACAGCTAATATTGCTCCTTTCTGTCTAACACTATTCCTGTGCAAAATCAGTATAAAGTAAATGCATCACTGAAGCAGTAATAGACCCTGCTTGCCTAAACACAGAAAAATATGGTTAGTTTAGCTTTCTTCTGAAAAGATCCAGAGATGCATTATAAACAAAAGTCTAAAAAAATTACTGTAATGGACTTTATAGTTGATTTGGGGAAATCATTAAGGTCATAATGAAGCCATAACCCGGGCCTTGGTTTGTTTAAACAAATCTTTGTGTATCTCTTGTTTGGAAATGAAGAATCTCACCAGTAGTAATTTCATTTTTCAGTTTCTCTGGAAGAGTAGTGAGCAAAACACACATTATAAGTTCTGAAATATGATTTAACAAAACATCACTTGCACAGTTTTCCATTGACATCAACTTTTCCTGTCAGTGCGTGCAGTCATGTTTTAGGAAAGAGGCATCTGAAGAAAACCCTCATCAAGTGTGCTTGAAACACTTTTCTAACTTGCCAAATTATCTAAATCACTATCTTCCCTGATTTTCATTTTAATTGCAAAGAAAATTGCTTTTTACAAATTTATATCTTTAGTTTACGTTTAATAAATAAACGTCTTAGCATTGTAAAATATTACCCGTGTCATCCCCAGCTTATTCTGTGCATATGCACGCATTCTTCTAAATTATTGTCCTAATGCAATGATATACACCAGTGTGATTTAAATGTGACTTATGTTTGTGTATATAAAAAGCATAATTATATAATTAACAGTGTGTGTGTGTACGTGCATGTATGTTGGGGAATAGTGACTTAGACTGAGAGCAAGAAAAGAGCTACAAGGCTGGCCCATTTGTTTTTCAGTGAGTAAGAATAAGGAGCAGTGTTCAGAATTGCCAAAAGGATAAAGAATTTGGAGACAGAAATTCGGCCTATGACCAGCTTTGTGAATTCAAACCTATCAACACAAACTGCATGCAATCAGTGCAGGATAAGATCCTGATGAAGAGATAAAGTCCATTAAACCTGCTTTGGAAAAAAGTAAGATCAATGAAACAAAGGATTTTTTTTGTCTGAAGGGATGCTTAGTTTTGGTTTTAGAAAATGAAACAGCAATGGAAAACATCTTAGGCCTACGCTATCAATGTGGAGATGAGATAGCATATACCTGCTATCTGAAAAACTAGCATAATTATAGTTACTGCTTTATATATTGCTGATATGTATTAATATATCAGCAGGTTATAAAAATACACATAGTAGTCAACTACAGACTTATCTTCTTCAGTTGATTTTCTGATCTGAAAAACACTGGCAAACCGCTCTGACATCAATATGGCCTTAAGAGCATATAATGTGAAAATGAACTGAGTATTTGCTCCCAGAAAAAGATGTTTTTTTAAAATAATTTGAGATCCCTGTAGTAATAATAATAATCATTATAATTATTATAAGAATCCTAGCTGACTTAGTTTTAATGAAACATATTTTATTAATTCATTTCAGTTAGTTGCTCAGATCAACCTCAATATTAAAGTGTAATTTTAGTATATGCCAGGTGAATGCCATCCGCTGAAATTAATTACCATGGAGATGGCCTCATTATAATCTATGACAAAGAATTCATTTATTTTTTAAGAGCTATGTGTTTCCATTAAATGTGAATCAAGACCTTAAGGTAAATAATTAAAAGGTGAAGTGCCCTTTTACAGAGACCTTTAAGCAAAGTGGAAGAATAAAAGTCTACGTAATGTGAAATGACAGATTTTCTCTAAGAATCAATTCCCAATTTTGACAGTTGGATTGTGCCACCCTCCATATGCAGAGAAATAACTTTATTGGCTTCTATCATTTCCCCACTAAGGGCTGATAAGTGCAGACTCTTTCCTCAGTGTCCCTTTTGTAAAAAGTTGATGATCAGAGCCTAAACAATTGCCTGCCAGGATTTCTCTAAAATGCAGGTTATATTTAAAGAAAATACAGAGGAGAAAACTCCTGGCTAAAACACTTACTGCCTCTGCTAACAAAAACAACAGAAAATGTCTCTACTACTGTGAATATCAGCTTTTGTTAGAGGGCATCTGAATTTAATGAGAGCTATAGCTCACATATACTCTGTCTCATGTAGGCATCCAGCCAATGCATAAATTCCTTAGTAAAACAATATTTGTAAAGGCAAATTAGTGCAGTCAGTGAAGGTGAAGTGTTTTAAGAGGTCTTCACAAGAGCATCATTACCTACATTTAAATGCACAGGACCTCTCTTAGGAAGTGCTCAGGTACACTTTCCTCCCCACCTCCATTGTCAGTAAAGGAATGTGTGTGCTTGCACCAGAAGAATTGTTTTATTAGACACTTACTGTGTTGACATGTGCCAGTGGTGTCACCTGGGCAGGAAGTGCCCCATCACTGAGAGACTTCATAGCAAATTGCTTCTGGAGTGTCCCAGCACTGGCCTGGTAAAGAGCTGAGGTGAAGATAAAAGCCACACATCTCAAAACATTTCCACAGAACTCTGGTATAGCAATGACATCGGTCCCTTGTCATGTTCAGACTGTTCTGTTATGTTAGTTCATGCTCCAGAGTTCAGTGGAAAATTGAAATAACAAATTACATGGCAGTTAACTTCTTAAGCAACGTGTGACTTCCAAACTCTGAGGTTTAATCTCTGAGGGTTATTTTAAGGAAAGTAAGGTACCTAGAAATGCACATAGAAAGTTTTCAGAAGGACCTACCATTACAGACCTTTCTGAAAACTGTGTTTACATACCTGAGCATGTGGTGTGTTTTTCAGTGCACATGAAATCTGTTCACTTAATAAAGAGAACTGGTGAGAGCAATTAGGTGCCTGTTCACTGGCTGCAGGATTACAGAACCCTGAAATAATTTAGGCTGGAGGTCTCTAATACAACCTTCAGCTGTGATCAGACCAAATTGCTCAGTGTTTTTATGTAACTGAGTCTTGGGCATCTCTGGAGACTGCACAATCTCTCTGGTGGACCATCTCCATGAGGCAGAAAAAACCTCTCAGTTCAACTTAGTGTATTCTGAACATCAATTCAATGAGCTTGTGTCCACTGCCACTTGTAGTCCCTTGCTGCACTGTAGAGTGCCTGGCTTCATCCTCTCAGTACTGGAGGGCTCCTAAGTTCCCCCAAATCACTTTTCTTGAGAGTGAATGAGCACAGCTCCTTCACCCTCTCTTCATAAAAAAATTCTCCAGCCCTCAATGATCCTAGTGATCTCTTGTTGAGCTCCCTTGAGTTTGAGTCTTTCTTATATTAGGGTCCCAAAAATTGATGGACATATTAAGGTGTATAATTTCAAATATTTCTGTCTGAAATCAACTTTTTCTGCCACAAGGCAATGCAATATTTTCCAGTTCTTTTTTCACCACACAAGAGCTGGCCTGCATAGAGCATAAAGAAGTCTATGCCTAAAATGTCACTATACCTATTTCTAATTAAATCAATATTTTACAAGTCAGTTTGTGGAAAAGACATTGTGTTCCCCAGCCACTGGTGGGTTTCAATTGCATTTAGACCACTATCTATGAGTCAAAAGCCTTCAGTACAGAATTGTTTACAACAAAGCTGGGCATTGAGAGAAATAACTAAACATAATTCAAGCAAGAGTGGCAATCCAATCTCATTCAAAACCCTGTTTCCTCTCAACCAGAAATAGAGTAGCAAAGAAAAGAAGTCTGAGCACCTGGGAAGTGCTGCCTGTGGTTGAATTGCACTGTGAATGTAACTGGTGATTTGGGTGAACATTAAAGTCAGGAGTAACTCAGATGAAAACTTGTTTTAAACTTGTCTAAAATCTCCAGTGCACATCCAAATTATAAAGGACAAAGTTGGTACACAAATCACTTGCCTTTACAAGTGGCACAGTGTATTCTGTTCTCCAAAATAAAAATTTTCAGCAATTTGGAATTCTGAGCAAGCTGTTAGCTTATTTTTCACCCTAATTAAGTGCAAACCATACCTCACTTTCTCTCAGTCCAGCATGGACGGACAGAAGTTCTGCAGACAGATTGCTACATTTATTGTACAGCATTAGCATACTCACTTCTTCTAGTGCCAAAAAATAATAATTTAAAAAAGGATAAAAAAATAAAGAAACAAACTTTGGGAAAGGCTAAATGAGATTATTAATGCCCCAAACAAAAATTGCTACTCTGGCGTAATCAGATATGCTCTGCCTAATTCTTGGGGCTCCCTTTTGTGAACAACAAGACCTTCCCTTTTGTGCCCCAGGTTTTTTAAGTAGCAAAGCTGTGATCTCCATTCCTCTCTGAGCTTTCTGAAAGACATCCTTGGGCCAAGGAGAATGAAGAAGACTGTACAAAGCCAGTGGCCAATCAATCTGATGCTAAAAAAGAAGAAAATAAAAAAAAAAGGTTGGAAACATCTTGGTTCCTCAACAACTTAAAAAATTTATCTTTATTACCATATATTTTAGTCTTAGATTTTTTAGGAAGGTTATTTTATTATTTCAGAAAAGCAAAGATATTAATAAAGTTATTGGCAAAACAGGAACAAGATTCAATTTAAGGCAAGGTAAGAACATTGTAAGCATTTTATCAACATTTTTCTTGTATTTCTTTCTCTAAGAAATCATATAGATTTAATGCCTGGAAGGAAACACAAAGAAACATAGAAATCAGAATTCCTACAAGTTGAATAAGTGTTGGGTAACTGCTTTGCTGAGAGTAGAATTTAGGCATTTAAGAGTGTCTTTTAAGACGATATTACAGGCTTGAGAAAAGCATGGCAGTACATATCCACTGTAGAGGTCCTAGGGACATATCTACTATCTCTGAATTTTGAGCACTGTAATCAAATGTTACTATTATTTAGACATGATCAGCTGTTCTGTTAGTGATGTTGCACCGTTATTTCCTTGGTAGAAAGATCTCATGATCTCTCTAATTTTCTAAAAGGACTAGAAAAGCATCTGCTGCTGCTCACCAAGGAATCACGAGGTATTATTTCAGAAAACATGGTGGAACTGCTGCTGAGATAAATAAAGGGATATATTATCCAGTACTAAGGCATTTATAGTGATTTCAGAGACAAAAGAGATAATCAAAAGTTCTTTCAGATGTGGAACATTTAAAAATCATAGTATAATTAGCCGCGATCTATATTTTTTTTTTAAAAGGACTGTCTGTAAATCCTGTTTCTTTAATCAGTCATGTCTGCTCTAACAGACCGTTAACTGATAAAACCAGTTTCTGCTGAAATTTTTCCAAATCAGATTATCTGAAACAACAAAAAAATTCTCATCTTCCATCATTTTCTGTAAGGAGATGGGTCCTGTTTCAGCTTGCAGCTTTGGAACTACACTATACAGTGGAAATAGTTGTTTGTTTGGGCATTTTTTACTAATTTATTCTCATTTCAAGGATTAAAAGCAACATTTCCCTGATGTTCATTTGAAAAACTATGATAAACATCCCTTTATGATTGTGAATAGATGAGAAACTGGAGCAGTTTTAAGGGAAAAGAGAGTGCATAAAGTTAATAAATCAACTGTATCAATGGGTTTGCTGGTAATGTCATAATGCCACTAGACAGAAATGCTTTCAAATAGCCATTAAGTACCCACTGGAGAAATAAAGCTCCTGCATTTGAAGCAAACCGGCACTGAATCTTGGGGAAAATGTGCACTAGAAAAAGCAAAAGGAACTCTTAGGTGATGAAAAAAGTAATACTGAGGGGTGAAAAAATACATGGGATTGGAACTTCTGCCTTCCACCAGCCCTTGAGCACAAATTTAGGCACATGTAATGTGCATATAGGTGACTGCGTGCAAGAGTTTGTACACAGGCATAGATGAAGGTGGCACACTTAACTTTGGTGTTGCAAAGGCTGCCAAAGATCCTAGGTAAAGGGGGGCGGGGAGGAAAATACATTTTTTGGCTTAATTGAATCAAACCACACTACTGCAGCATTGAGAAGCTACCATTTGTACCAAAAGTGATGGTTTTGTGCATTTGATGCAACTTGCTGTACAAAATGAGTTTACTTACAATTATATCTGTCTTTGACAATATTGGAGGCCCAGTGTCCACTTGTCTTTATTGTAGGATTAACCTTTCATACAGGGTAGTTGAATAAATGTCATGTTGTTCACTCCATTCATTTACCTTGTAAACATGTTTTATGCAGGAACATACATGAAAGGCACTTCTGTATTATTAATATGTGGAAAAAACATATTTCTAGCCACTGATTTTTGAAAAATCATGAAAAAGTACCCTACAGCATTCCATGAAAAGACAAGGATTATGCTATAACAGGCATTCAGCCCATGCAAGCTAAGGATTGCCAGGTGACACTTCAAAAAAACTTATTCCCTTTAGTTTCATCAAAGTCTGAACTCTGACCACAGGAAAATCTTTCTCTTGCAAGTTTACACTTGCAAGGGTCCTCTGACATCACAGCTGTGGAACTGTTTATGTGGAGAGAGCCCATTGAAATAGCTTGGCTGAAGTGAAGCACAGTCCTTTCTATTTGAAATTTTGAAGTTTGAGCTTACTACCTGATGATACTTGGAAGGGACAAAGCTGTTCTACTATTCTGATAAAAATCCTCTTTGCCAAGTTGCCTATAAAATGCTCATCCATGCGCTCTGATCTCTACTGCTTATCATTTATTGTACTCCAGCCTTAACAATGTGACTTTACTGGCTTTGTTTCCTGCACAAATTGCAGCCTTTCATCATTGTTTATGTGAAACATTGAAGGCAAGGATTGATCCTTTCTTAATTTGAGTGAGCAATGATGCCAAGGTCATGACTAGAATAAAGCATGCCATCTATCTATGTTTTTGTAAAGCATGTCTCTAGCAATCTACCCCCAGAATCAAATAGATGTAAGTTATAGTGTCTGTTCCCTTTGCTAAAACTTCTGATGCACAGAGTCTGTACTCAGCCAAGATGAGCCCTGTTCTATGTTTTCACTCAGCTGATGGATATTGACAATGGAAGTACTTTTGATCCCCATCAGTGCCAGAAACATCTGGCTAAACAGTGAACAGGAAAAAGAAAAACTGAAATAAGCCTCTGATGGATGAGAAATAGATTTTGGGCTTACTTCTGAGATTGTTCTGTTCAAGAGAACAATGTGGGATTGTGCAGCTGTTGTAGTGGTCTTTTTATTCACCATACCATATCTGAACATCTAGAAAACATACTAAAATAAAACTATTTTGACACAGAATGTGCAGAACTTTGTAAAATATTTTCTTGTTTTCAGTTTCTAGAGGTCATATAAAACAAGGCTGTACTGGGACCTTGGACGTATTGGCTAGACCAGCTCCTTATTACAATATGGTTAACTGCAATTAAAACATTTCAGACATCGGTTCAAATGTGGTAGATCGGGCTGATAAATTCTTAGTTTTGTATTGTCACTAGCTTAAACCTGATCCTGGTAAGGAAAATCAGTTGTTTTGTTAGTCTGAGAGCATTTTGTTTCTTTTGTTGTTGCTATCGTTGTCTGCATTAAGCTTTTATGTCAAAGTTATTTTTACGATTCTAAGACAAACCATAAAAACAAAAAACAATAGCAAAGAGCAGACAAAGTCCTGTTAGATTTTTGCCTTTTTGTTTTTTCATTTTGTCTTAAAACCTTTTTAGTGCAATTACCAAAAACCATTAGATGGGTTCAGTTCTGTGGGGAACTGATGTTCCATCTCTGGAAAAGGGCTTGCTGTCATCAACTTCCTATCCATCATGGAGAGAGCTACGCTGTTCATGTAATTAACACTGCAAATGAACCAGCAGGCAATCAGTCAGTGATATCTCTCCAAAACATGCAATATTCACTGAGCATAGGCTGGGGAAAAATCATTGAGCCAAATCATATAGTTTGGTCAGGTAATCCATTAATTTATGTGAATATGAGATTTGTCTCTATATGCGTGCAATTTTAGCAGTAGCTGGATCACACACCCTCTTCTCTCAGACTTGATATGTTGTGCCAGATGGTACATGCACATTCCAACATGATTAATAAGTTCCTATAAAATGATCAAACCACATATTTTCCACATAACTTATCGAGGTATCAATGCGAGTCCCTTGTGAAATTGTTTGTACCAGCCTCTGCAGCTCCCAGTGAAATATAAGGAATAATAAAGAAAAAAATTCTCTTGGTTATAGATGCCCTTTTCAAGCCTTTAAATCCTTAAACCAAAAGAGAAGCTGCTGTCAAAACCAACAGCAGTTGGTGGCAATGGAAAGACTCCACCAAACAGAAAATTTCTGAGCATTGTTCTCTGCAGGAATGTATCCACTTATATCTCTATATATCTTTATTTCAGTTGTTGGAAGAATGAAAGAAAGTTCAAGTCACCCTCAAACATTCCAAATCAGAATATTCTGTGATTTTGTGGAAACAAAGTAAACAAATAAATAAAGCACTTAAGATGAAATTAACTTTTGCACAATCTGTGCTTTAATTTTTTAGACATTTTCAAGAAATAATTGAACTCACAGAGAGCTGACATCATAAAGTACTTTAAAAACTTCCTTCATGGGAACAGAAAAAGTTGGATATGGGTCTCCTGTCTCAGCAAGAAGGATGGTATATTCTGCTACCAGTGAAAGGCAGCCAGAGCAGCAGCATGATTACTTGAATTTTTGAGAATTGTATCCTTATTCCTGAACATTTATATTTTGCTATATTTATTCTTCATCCTGAGTTAATGTGTGTTTTTTATCAGAAAAAGGAATAAAAAATGTTCATTAAATAAAAGAAAAAATTCTGTATCCTGTCTGGGGCTCACTCTTCTATTTCAATAGCATAAAAATTACTTTGAAATTGTTTTTAGGGCACAATTTCTGTTGAAAGACAGCTTTATTAATTATTCTAAAGAATATTTTAAGATAAAAAAGTCAAACAGATCCAGCTTCAGATGGTAGTGTTAGATTTCTGTATCATGTGCTCCTATGTTTTGATTTAGGCTGGTTATCATCCTGCTTAAAACAAGTAAGGCATCTATTGATTTTGTGCTTTTCATCTTTACAGTTCTTGAGGCCTTCAAGAAGTTTCCAGTATTTAATTTCAGAGTTTCTATTTCAAATAGCATTTTTTTGCTGTTAGTAATTAATGCTAAGTTATAATTTGCTTAGATACATAAATTCCCGTTTATTATTTTATATTTATTAAAAGGAGGTAGTACCTCTGGTCAAAGTGGAATTTCCCAGCACTTCCTTGTCTGTGCCACCCCCTTCACGCTTCCCACATAACCTGGAACCACCTACACAGATGCACCACTCCCTTAAGTGACCATATCTCCAGCTTTCTCCTGCAGGGGAGGTGAGAATTCCCAGAACACTGCTGAACAACCTCTCTTCCTGCTATCTCCTCTCCTGTGATAATGGTCCACTCTCTCAAGTGAGCCATCCACTTAGAAAAAAAACACTTCTTACAAAGTAACAGATTACTTCAGCAAAAAAAGGGCAATTTGGAATCTTCAAGTAGGTCCACTAAAGGAGCTTTCTTTGTGGGGGTGTTATCCTTTCTCAGGTTCCCCTCCCTTGCACATGGGCCACTCATTGGCTGACTCCTCTCCTAGGAAAAGCTACAGGGTATCTTTTCTATCATCGTGTTCCCGGCCAGCAGAACAGCTGAATCCTGTGGCTTGGACATGAGCCATAGCCTCCCTGAAGTTTGTTGTGTGGTTTCTTATCTATGCTGCTTTCAGGCTTGTTTTTCCCATTGCAGCCTATTAAGTCAGACCACATTCACCCCAGAAAGTTTATAAACCAATACACTGTTCACTTCTCTGAAAAGGTCAAGAGCAGGCTTTCTATGACTAGTACTGTTCAGTATTCTTGTGTGGTGGCATAATATCTGAGTCTGTCATATGTAGACAAACAACTACTTCAGCACTTTTAGTACTTAATACCTTAATATTTAGTGGTTTCTTGAAATAGTTATTTATTTAGAACATTTAAACTGATTTCACTATTATTTTGTATAAAGATCAAAAATAAATGTTAGGCATTGACACATCTTTTTGTTTAAGGAGACATGATAAACAGTGATGAAACAATCTCCTTCTAGCAAAATGTTGCCAAATTAGCAGAAGAGCTTGTTTTCATCATTAAAAGTTAGAAATAAATAACAAGAATAATTCATTAAGTGAGCTGATACTTTTGTATATGAAGATACTTTGTGTGCTGGACTAAATAAAAGGCAGATGTCTTCATAATTCTTTTGATAATGATCAAATTTTATCAATGTGCCATTGGAAATATAAAACCACTGTCAGAAATAAAGCCAAGTGTCTTCATCTCTTACAGATCTAGTCACTTCACAATTAAAATTGTTGATATGCTAAGCTTTGTTTCTTTGTTTACTTTTACATCTTTATTTTTAGGATACTCCTTCATTTTAATATAATTTCATCCAGTTTTAGGATTCAGTGAATATATTGTTTTTGCACAGGGCTGTGCAGCAATACCTTTCTTTCTTTTCCTAAATGATGTGACTCGGTTTCCCAGATCATGGTGAAGATTCTCATGAAATTTTTCTTCTTTTGTTTTTCTTTTTAATTTGGATTATTTCTGCATCCTTTGTAATGTTTCTGCTTTCTTAGAAATGGATCAATAGCACAGTATTCTAAGGCTGACAGCTTTGCTGCTTCTCAAGATACACCACCTCTTCAAACCAAAAAGAGGCAGGGAAAGACTCAAACCCCAAGTCTGTGATCACTCCAACTCCTAGGCTGCTTCTCTGGATCTTGCTTTGGTATGGTTCAGAGGATGGTTCACCCGCTCCTAAGTTTAAGTAGTTTCCCTGAGGCTGCACTTGTTTTCACCTCCTCTGACTTACACAGCCTCCCCAGCCTATCTCCAGAGGCTTTGGGTGAGATTACCTGTCTTCTTTACTGAGGGGAGCAAATCCATCCTGTCTGGCTGCAGTGGCACTGAACAATGCCTGTGCCCCATTTGCTGTCACTGTACAGAAACAGTCTCAGGGTTAAGGCTGCAGCCATCCTGTTTGATCTCCTAATGCTTCAGCAGACACCAGTAACTGGAAGGACTGTTTATACAATCCTGACTTGCAAATATTTACTTTATAAAGATTATAAATGGCTTGCAATGCAGTCAATATGTTTATTTGCACAAATGAGTACTGTTCAGCAACAGCTACAGACTTACAGCACAGATCTGAAAACAACAACAGCTCCCATACATTGCTGGACAAAAGGTAAAGGTCTTTGAAATCATCATGGCAAGAGCAATTTGAGTGACAGTGTAAGAAAGCAATCAAAATATTGGAAATTCTAATCAAATGCTAATGAAAACTATCCTGTGAGGACATTCTCAAGTAATAAAATTTGAATATAAAACCTTAGTTGAAACCTGTATGAAAAACTGAGCAGAAGTTTCTATTTTTCAAAGCAAATCTCTCCAAGTTACATGATTAATTCACCTAGTCATAGTGCAAAATCCACTCTAGAAAACTGTGATTGAAGGTTGTTGTCTGCTAAAACATTGGTAGTTGTCACAGTAATAAGTCAACACATGATTAATTACTTCTTTCCTATTAATTTAATCTTTTCTGTGCTCTTTGTTCAAGAGGAAACAAATTCAAGGGCTTATATCTGTGTTTTTGGCAAACATAGCAGTGCAGATGCTTACAAAAGACATTTCCTTTTCTTTAGTCACCTTCAGCACTGTCACTGAAAGATAGTTGATGAAATTCTGAATCATTGCAACAAATGAATGTCAAGATTTTTCTCTCCATGCATAAAACGAGCTTATCAATTTTCCAAAATATTTCCCTTATATTTTGAATATTTAGAGAAAAACATATTAATATTTGCTTTGGTCGATTGCCCAAATTTTGGAAAAATCCCTATATTTCAGAGTTTATTCCAAATAATGAATATGCAGGATAAATTTTTTAACATCGGTATAGATCTTACATTTCAAGACTGCAAGTAGATACACTCTCTTTGACTGTGGGTAGACACTCCATGGGCCACAGAAGTCTTCAATTTGACCCCCTCTGAGGAAAAAGCAGAAAACTGCCAGGGCTGCCATGCACAGGAGTAGAATTGTTAAGGCACATGGAAAATAAGGAGGTGATGTGTGACACTAACATGGCTTCACTAGGGGCAAATAGTGCTTGAAGAATTTGATGGCTGCCTAAAACTGGAATATGGCATTGGAGGATAAGGGAAGAACACCTCTCCTATGGAGACAGACTGAAAGACTTGGGGTTGTTCAGCCTGGAGAAGAGAAGGTTCTACAGACACCTTCTACTGGCCTTCCAGTACCTAAAAGGGGCCCACGAGAGAGCTGGGGAGGGACTTTCAGTGAGGGCATGTAGAGATGGGACAAGGGGGAGTCGGTTTGAGGTAAAAGAGGGTAAGTTTAGATTAGAAATTCTTCTCTATGAAGTGAGGCACTGGCGCTGGTTTCCCAGAGAAGCTGTTGATGGCACATCCCTGTAAGTTTTAAGGCCAGGCTGGATGGGGATTCGAGCAACCTGGTCTGTTGAAAGGTGTCCCTGACCATGGTAGGAGTTTGGAATTAGATTATCTTTACAGTCCCTTACAACCCAAACCATTCCATTAATCTGCAATTCTATGAATTTAGTTTGGAGGAATTTCATAGAGTATAAGTATTTATATACTCATATACAATGTTAAAGTCCAAATTTTGGGTGTACATACTTTTGTCCTGCTTTGATCTCACAGATATATCCAAATGTTTGGCTTTTCTGGTACTCTGGTAACTAGAAAAATAATACAACTCAGTAAAGACATAAAAACCCAATATAATAGGCATCACTTTAATATTTAGACTTCACTCATTGACTTCTATTCATGGAAGGTGCATCTGCTTTTTCATTTAAAGCACAGGTTGCTCATTAGATTTAAAACAGCAATCCATAAATACACTTCTTGTTTGAAGAAGCAGAGTTTAGTAACAGGTACTTGACAAAGATGAAGGCACACAAGTTGCCATCAGTTAAAAAAGAATGAATGCATATTCAGCTGTCACTGAAGTGAGTATATTTAAAAGCCTTATTGAGAGGCACTCCAGCTTCTCCTGTCCGGGATAATTCTCCCCCTACAAGTGTTAACATCCCTGTAGACATAGGACTCAGCTGTGCACTATGCATCTTCTGCTCTGGCTTCTTTGTGAGGGAATGCCAGGTATGAGCCTCAAGAGAGAATCAGAAGTCACTTTGAAAAAGTAAAGGTTTGGACAGACAAGAGGTGAAAGGCCCAGACCTGAACAGCCTTCACCAAAAAAAAATGTCTTGGTGCAGTTTTAAATTCTGAGATGAAGGAGGCTACCAAGTAGTAAAGATGAATTCATAACTATTTAGTTTGAACAAGGTACAGAGAAACCAAAGTATTGATCTTGAAATACATTTTAAAAATTGAATGTTTTCAGCTTTCGGGAGGAACCAGGAGTAGTATGCTACAGTAAAGGTGATTTTTAAAAGAGTTTGCCCACAAAATTTAAACCATGTGTTTCTGTTGAATTCAACAGATTGGCAACTACATTCAAAATACACAAACTGAATCAAATAACATTGGTTAAAGACACACTTTGTCCTTAACATGGGTAATTTCATTTTCTAAGTGTAAGTTACCCACCATTTTGCATACATTCAAGAAGGCTTAATATAGAAATAGCCTCTTTTTTTCCTAAATGCCACTTCCTAAGTACTGGGAATTAACCATCCTTTAGGTTATTTATAACATACATAGAGGAAAATTTTCTTCTTATTTGTGGAGGTTAGCATCTGTTGTGTTTTCCCTAAAAACTACATTCCTGTAAAGGAAATGTGAAAATTGTTCCATAATTTAAATTTTATGACTTATAAATTAATTTGTACTTAATATATATTCTTTAAATAAGTTTAAAATAATTTATGTTAAATTACTAATTTTAAAAAGAAATTTGGATCCCTTCAAAAAAGGAATACTAAATCCTTCTTTTTTTTCCTGAGAAATTGTTTCATGTCAAGTAGTATTTATATATCAGCTCACTGGGTAATATTTGAAAACAGAAAATGCAATCAGTCGTGTTGCAGAGTTAAAGAGAAATCAAGCAAATTCTGTTATTATTGCATCAATAATTCATAAAACATCTCAGTACATTGCTTCTCTCTCTTAACCCATGGCTCTTCCATTTAGGGATGGTTTCACTGGAATTAAGCCATAAGAAGTTAATATGGTCAATGTGAGTTAAGTTTCCAGTCTTTTCCCATGCAGATTTGATACTTGTTCATCAGTGCTTCATGGTTAAATGAAGAAGAACCTAGAATTCCATAGGACAGAGGGAGCCACCTCTCAGTGTAAGACATATAATGAATGATGATGTGCATCATATACGTACCCTTCATGAAAATCCAGGGAATTTGTGTTTCCCCCGGTCCTTGGCAATAGGATTTTTCAAGTTATCAGGCATTAGCGAACCTGTTCATGTTTCTGGCCACTCTCTGACTTAGCTCTGTAGTTGCTATGGTTTTACTAGATAAGCAGACTTTAAGTTGTACCCAGAGGGGGGGAAAAAATGCCTGCAGTAAATGAGATTAATAAGGCAGTTGTGGCTGGTCTGACATAAGTCCTTGAGGTGCTTTTATGCCATCACATAGCAGAATTTATTTAGTATGATTCACTATGTGAGAATCACAACACTGAAGTGTGATTCCTTCCATTCAGGGTAAGAAAGAGCAAGAGGGAATTTTTTAATCGACACACATAACAAGGTTTGTTAGAGCCATGAAATACTGGCCTAAGTTCCATAGGACTTTTGAAAAATATATCATAACAAAACTTCTGTATTTTATGTTTCATGCCATCTAGAGGATTTTCAATATTAAGTAGAAATGGAAAAGCATAGGAAAGTGAATAAAATAAAAAAAAAACCAGACCACAATATAGGAAGAAACCTGGGAAATATTTTATAGATCACTATGCATTTTCAGAGATCAGCACCAAGGGAAGAGAACAATGTAACCAAGTTTCACAGCAATAGCAATAAATTCAATTGCTGACCTGACAAAAAGACATGTCCTGTAAAGGCTGATGACATCTGAATGCAACCATATTAAGAAATGTCTCAAAAATTATTTTGAATGCAGCCAGTGCACTACAAAAATATTCTTACTCCTCAACAAGTCAAGAAAGTGACAGCAACTGATAGATGGATGTTTTATTAAGGGATTTGCAGACTTGCTGGAAAAATGTCTCTAAGACAAACTTTTTGTTTTGCCTTAGGAGGTAAAAAATACAGAAAGTTGTAAGTGAGCCTGGCACAGTCAAGTGTCTGGATTAGTTAACTTTTATGAAGTGGAAGATGAGACAATACAGACAAAATTTTTAATAACATTTAACATTTTTCAGTAGAGCTATTCAATCACATTTCCTATTTTCCATTAAAACCATAGACCATAATGGTTTTGTCTGTATTAATGTCTTAAATGGTGCCCAGGAATGTTCCCAGACACTGGTAGACGTTCATCTATACTGTCAAGTGCCTGAAATGTCCCCTGCTGTGATTTTGGCACATCCACCACTCATCCTAATCGTTCCCAGACATGATACCCAAGTAGAGGGTGCTGCAGGTGACTTTCCTAGAGGGTCTTTTGAGTGTGGTTGCTCTGTCTTTGGAGACTAGGAAAATCAACAGAAGCTCTACCAACTGGCTGTGGTGCTTGGGATGCGCAGGTAGCTTGCTGGTACAGAGTCATGTGTCAGCCACTGAAAGGTTATGGGACTTCCAGTACCATAACCTTCCAGTTGTCTTGCACTATCGCTAGTGCAAAACAGAAATAATTCAGTGGAAAAGATATTTATATTTAAACAGGTAAAAGTGAGAAGAAAATGAAGCCTGAAATTCAAATAATGATACCAAACAATGTTTTAAATTAACACTGTTTTCCAGCAATTACACATAGTATGTCTATTATTTGACAGCATCATGAGAAGGAGTAATAAGCAAAGAAACCAAGTATGTGGATAGTTGGTTTTCATTAATGCAATTAACTGCAGAAGAACACAAATTTACATATATAATACATATTATTGTTGCTGTTATTGCATATACCACATACATTTTCACATGTAACAGTTTGTCTCAGAAGCAGCACCTCACCTTTGTCATTTGAAGAATTCTTGATAGGAAGGTGAAATCATTTAGAGATAAATTATCCCTACAAGTTAATCTGAATACTGTTTAGAAACAGAAAACAAACCAAACATTAGGTAAATAGGGCATACAGAAAAATACTAATGGTTCAGAAAAGAAGCCATGAGAAGAATGAAGATAACCTTGGCATGGGCCTTGGTGTCTTATACAAGTTAAATCAATACAGCCTCTGAAAATGTTACTCTATGTCCACATGATTCAGTGCAGGAAGCAGAATTTAGCCCTGCAACACACTTGCTGCATGCTTCCTATGGACTGTGTGTGTGAGGTAAATATAACCACAGCCCACAAAGCTTTACTTGGCAAAGCATTGGACTCAGCTTTCTTGCAAGCATAAGAGATTTTATTTTGGAAGACTGTTTTTATCCAAAGTATTTCTGCTGAAGTTGAGATCCAGCCTTTTACCCACTTGGTGTTCTGGTAAGCTAGGCTGTGTGCATATACTAAACAAATGTTTCTTGGACTCCTGCCCATTCTGTACCGTCAGGAAAAGTGGCTTGTGTCCATATGGCTCATGTCCCTATGGCTCAACTATCGACCTCAAAATATGATGCCCACATCTATCCTGCCTATCAAGAAGAATCTGTGGTCCATGCCATCTCCAGCACTGAGGGCAAACATGGAAGTGAAGTCTGAGATTTACCTGGGAGGGGGCTCATTCACTGTATACCTGCAGCAAGGAGTATGCTAGTAACTAACCTTTGTGAGTGACCCAAGAGTGGTGTCTGAGCCTGAACTCCACTCTAGTTTAGTTTCCCAGCACTCCTGGGCATTCCTACTGTCCTTATGACTTTTGAAACATTTAGGTCTTGTTGGCTTGCTCCTGCTTACCTTCTTGGACATTAAGAAATGCTTCACCAGCAGACAGGATTTCAATTAGCATGAGGAAATTTGTTTTCACTCAGCCTAGAGAAGTAGGCATATAAAGACAGAACATCATGGCCTTGACAGGAGCTAGAAGATATGTTGGAGTTAACAATGTTCTTAATAGAAAGAGATATCAAAAGCACAAGTTGCAAAGCAACGAAGTGAATAAGGAAAAGTAATTTAGCCTTTCAAAATAACTGCATTTATTTAAGCCTTTTACATTGATAATACCAAAGAAAATATCAAGCAATTCATCAGCTCTTTATACAGAAAACTACAGGAAAGACTAATTTAGTAGAGTAACTAGCTGCTTTTGGAGAGACAGAATAATTTGGAAATGCCTATAAACATCAGATACCTTCCAAATGACCCTAAGAATTTTTGCATTTTCAGAGTCAAATCTGTGTTCTTGATGGCTGCACTAAATTAGATCTCTCTTAGAAGTCAAATTATATCAAAAATGTATGAACAGCAGTGAAATTGTGATCCCAAAGAAAAGAAGTTCCAAGATAGTTACTGGTTCTTTTTCTTTTGTCTCTTTTCACTATTGATTCTATGAAAACCAACACTTGAATGATTTGACATACTTCTGCTTTATTTCTGTAAGTAGTACTTTTATATATACATACACATATATATAACTCTATGCATTTATACACACATGTAAGAATCTGAAATTTAGCAGCTATTTATAGAAACATAAATCCCTATGTAGTTTCCTGTTCTTAGTGGCACCTGAGAAACCAGAGCAGCATAAACTGTTTCTGTTACATTCATGCCATGATGAGGAGATAGCAGAAGAACAGAAGACCTTTGAAATTTCATCATGAGATATTTCTGACCATAGATAAATCTCTATAATTTTGGCAACCTCAGAAGTCTAATTTTTTACAACAAATTTTTCAACATTATGGTGTTCTGATATTAGATTCAAACACATAAGCAGTATTTTTTTGTAACGTTTACATAAAAGAGTCCAAAAAATTATCTGCTGTAACACAAGGAACACCAGTTCTCTAGGATAGCCATGATGAAAAGCTTTTGGCAGAAAGCCATTCTGTAAAACTTTCTAGAAATTTGAAGAACCCATTTTCCTCCCTATTTTTTAGTAAATCTTTATTTTTTCAATTATAAATTTAAAAAATGAAAATATAAAAGATATTTCTAGTTCAAAATTATTTTTGAATATTTTTTCAACCATTGGAACAGTTAAATGACCATTGTTTTACCTTCAATCATCGGGCAGCAAGAGCAACAGAGCTAAAATTTTGATATTAACGAGGCATAAGCACTACACTTATTCCTAATGAAGGCAATATTTTTGGCAGGTTGTCTGAGGTTTTGTAAAAGCTATCATTTGTACAATCTGAGTAACTTCCTTAATGAGCCATCAGAAATTGTTTTTCATAATTGCCCATTTTTGAAGGTTCAAGTAATCTCTTCATTTCAGACTTCCCCATACAAGGGTGAATGTTCTTATAAATTATGTGGTTTAATAACTTTCACCCTCCTAATCATGAAGTAACTATTAGCTCACTAGCACAAGTCTTAATACAGCTATTATATGGGTCACAGGCTAGGGGTCTTGGTTGAAATATTTAATGGTGAAAATGAGACATTTTCAGATACTAAACCATGTATTAGTGAAGACATATGCTGTAATAAACACATCGACATACACAGTTGCTAGATGTGAAGAAACTGAAATGTTCCTCCAGACTTTCTGTGCTTGAAAATTACTTTAAACATTGAGATGAACAGCTTTTTAGGTATACGTCTCTTTCATGGAGCTGGTTTTAACATCTAGCCTAAAATTTGGAATCATGGTAACCTTTCTTTGCTGTGTTTTTTTCCAAAATTGACATATCAGAATTTCATCAGAGTCTGTTTTACTGTAATAAATATGTAGTTCCTTTCATACAAGTCCAGTTTATTTCTGCAATAATGTAACTTCTATTTAATTGCAATCAAGTCTCAGACAGTTATTAATTTGATGTGGCACTGAGGTTTTTTTCTTGATGTTCAATAATTTGACAACTCACTTGGCATACCTGATCTAGCTACCTGGCAGGAGGTAACAGGAATGGCCAGAAGATTCTTATATGCATTATGTGCAAAGTAAAATACGAAGTGAACAGTGCCTGCAACACTCCTTTGGGAATGAGATTCTTGAGAAAAACTAACTGGGATCCATACAACTGTCTTCTCCAGCACCAAAATTCACTCACTGTTTCCTTTTATTGTTTCATGGACAGAAAACTGAAGAAAGTAAAGAACCTGTCCCTGGAGAAGGAGAAAAACTTTTTGAATAAGGAGAACACAAATATTCATTGCAATGACAATGCCAGTCACAAAAAAAAGCTAAACATCATCTTCAGTAAACTCTGGTGCTTTATGGCTTTCTTTGAAGCTACATAAAAAGTTACTATCCCTTTTTTCCACTTAAAGAAAACGGCTGATGAGTATGAGTGCGACTGGGTGGTCATATGAGCCAACTTTTTTGGGCAAAAGGTCTTACTGTACATGCAAATCTTTACTTACATGGTTAGTTTTGCTTGCTTTCCTTGATTTTGTTTATTTTGCCAGAACTCCAGAGATTGGGCATGGAAGGAATAGTATCTATGACATGAAAACTGTCCACTCAGCTGGTGCTGCTTCTGGCCCCTGTCAGGACAGAGCTCAGGCCTTCTCAACAATAAACTGAAACATGTTTAAGTGACACCAGTGTTGCTGTCTTTGAATTTGTGGTAAGAGAAGAAATAGAATTTATTGTAGCCTTTTTTTTTATATTTCTCTCATGAATCATAAATGGCAATTAGTTTTACCATATTGTTAAGTTTCAATTTCTGTATAATGATCAATTTAATTTTTACATTTTGTTACATCTAATTTAGATGATTAATTTTTTATTTGAATTTTTTCAGAGTGAATAAAGAGGATGAACTAAATGAGTATTTAATCCATCTTAAGAACTACATTGTTCTGACTTTTAACAAGCCCATATACCAAAACAATTGGCACACAGTTATAATAGTCATTGCACAGCAAAAGAAATGAAGTTCAGCTATCACAAATGAGATGAATGTGGCTCCATGATTCCCTGTTGATACACTGCAGCCTGGATCAAAATGCTCTTGCTGCCAAAGGAATTCTCTGTTACAGAAATGCGTGACCCATGCATCAGAATGCTTTATTTATGTAACACTTGGTTGAGATTAAAAATGTCTTCTTTTTTTATTATCTCATTTTTAATAAAAGAGCTTGAAGAAGCTATTTCTTGATAAACCTGCCAGGGCTGTTAAGAAACTGTACTAGATGAAATTAAACCCTTGTTTCTTGTCCTGTTGCAGGCACTGTTTCTGTGTGTGGCCCTAGGGAACCACTAGATAAATGTCTTCAGCCAGGTGGCTTCTGCTTCAGCCTTTCTGTTTGGCCTTATAATTTACATGCTTTTTTCTACAGACCACAGAATCACAACTGCAGCTGTGGGGATGGGGAGTTGCCCCCAGTCATGTACTTTTTGTTTGGATTTGTTGCTTGGCCAAGGACTGAGGGAAGACAAACCCACTCAGGACCCCAAGGGGGACACAGAACCAAGATGTCGTGCTTCCTTCTCTCTGCCTTGGCGGAAATCTTGAGGTAAGCTTTCATGTGATATGAGTACCTCAGCATGACAGACACCTAATATAAAGTGTGATAAGTCTGAATTCAAATCCTAGACTCAAACTCCCTCCAGATATTGAAGGACTTTAAAACAAAGAGGAAAAAATTGTATGCAATTATGTGTTAATGTTCACTGAATGAAGGATGTAGTATGACAACCAAATAAATTAAATATGAATGTTAGCAGAAAAATCTGATCAAATTAAGTTAGCAGAAAAATCTGATTAAATGAAATCTTTCAATTGAAAAGCCCAGTTCTGTCTTAATAATCTTTGGGACCCGAGTTGACCCAAGAGCACATGTTCTTTTTTGTCTTTCAGGCACTAAATTTGTTTTGTAGTTTAATTTTATCATTTGCCTATTCTGTCACAATCCTGTATGATGCTCTCCCCTCCTTGTATTTTATAATTTTCTACTGCTCATTCAAGCTTCTAATACCTTTTAATATTAGTAAGAAAACCAATACAATATCACTTTTCATAGTCACAATGGTTACCTTTTTTTACTGCTGAATACAGTGGCAATTCAGACAAAATTTCCTATCAGTCTTGGTAGAATTGCAAGTTTCCAACAAAACAGAACACTTTGTTAGAAGTCCTAACAAACCCACAGTGGATAGAAAGAATTCTACTATTCTACTTACAAAAATCATGTTTTCTCATTTGTTCCTTCCATCCTTTGGCTCACCACAGCAAAATTAAAACCTTCCAGAACACGTTTTGACTCCAAAGTAGCCAAACCAATGATAATTTTATTTCTTCATAGCTTGTTTTGGAATATAATTAGAATTTTCTCTCTCTTGAAATCCATTCCTTCTGCAGGCAAATTAATAATGTTTAGACATGAATTGGCAGGTTTTCATTGTTAAAGGATGTTATGAAAAGATTCTTAAACTCCTATATTTATTTCTGTAGTAGTCTCAACTGTTCTAGGTATTACACCCTCATGTGATGCACTTCAGGTAAGGTTTCTTCTACAAGATTTTCTGCAGTGTTTGGAGATAAACACAACTGGCAAAAAACATTTGCAATGAACCAGCATTGAAGTTAGCGCCCTTGACACTGTTTTCATCCTGAATCATCAGGCCATTTTACAGCAAAATCTTGAACTACCTGCAATCCCCCTGCATGGGCCTCTGTAGGAAGTGGTTTGTGCACAAGTGAATGCCACTTATTTCATAAGCAGCTAAGCAGGAACTCTCACCACATTCCCTCAGCCCCAAACAGATATTTGGATCTGAATCAGTGACTGTGCCTTGAAGTGTCTCCAAACTGCCTGCAGGCAGAGGCTGTTTGGTTCAGGGAATCAAACTGCATTTGGTCAGATGTAAACACCTTGAGCAACCTGCTCAAAGTTTTCCTTGCTCTACCAACATGCTCCCATGGTGCTAAATAGTTTGCTAAGTTAGAGATAGCTGATCTACAGACACTGAGGAACTTGGCCCATATTTTAAAGTAAAATTGGTTAGAAACTACAAGGAAACAGTAATTTTAAATGATATATCCACTATGCACATAAGTCCTTGAACAGCAGCTCAGTATTTTTTAAAAAGGTGTCCACGGCCTGTTTGATTTGGTGATCTTTTTGAGGACTTTAAATATGATAAAAATCCTAAGTCATTTCTCCGTAGAAGGAATGTCTGGTTGATTTTGAGGAAAGAGAAAAAAGCAGATTAAATGCTTCTACACAGCTCTAAGTAAGGGTGTAGGTCACAGAACATACTGAAAACATAAAAAAGGGACATGTCCAAGTGTACTTTGAATGCATTCCATTTGGTGAGTAATTTTTAAATCTTCATAAAGAGTGGGTTTCAAAATGTAGTCCTCTGCTAATTACAGCTTGATGATTCTTGGCTGCACTCCCTTCAGATTAGAGTTTTGGCTATTATTTCTAGCTCAGGAAATGATTTAATGCTACTTGTTAGTTTTGCTGTAATATTTAACTAAAGGCTGGTGCTTTTCAGAAAACAGAGAAAATCACACACTAAACTGTGCCCTGGTCCTCCCAGACAGACTGGGGAACAGCTCACTCATGGCAGCTCTCAAAGTGCACCAAACCACCTGTTTGGACACATGTGCAGGGAATGCTGCAGGACCAAGGGACCACGGGCACTGTCATCCCATCTCCAGCTGCACCTCAGGGCCCACAGCCATGAGTAGAAGTGAACAAAAGGCAGAGGCAACCTGTGCTGAACCTCCAGACAACGTTGCTACATCCCTGGACACATCAAGTCATGTCCTTCTCAACAGCCCTCTCACATGTACTACTCTAGGATGCACCCTGGAACAAAACATCATGTCTTTACCATCAACAAATATGATGTATACAATGAATTATATTCACTGAGCAATATATATATTTATTCTGAATATAATATTACTTTTTAAGCACAGGTGGACTCAGAGATCATTGCGTAGCTCTCCAAACAGAACAGCTCTGTACTACTGTAAGCACTGTGGAGTTTATTCACTAGCAGATCAGTCCTGCTGTGTTCTTTGCCCTTTTCCCTTCTGCTCATAAAGTTTCTATCCATAGTATCTAGGACCTCTACTTCCCACATAAATCCCAGAAACTTTATGATGGCTTGACATAGTTCCTATGGTTTTATCCAGATCACAGTTACTATCAGAACTTGAAAGGAAATTAACAAGAAAAAATTTATTGACTTGAACCAGTGGAAAAAGGGAAGTATTGAAGGGACAGGAAGGAGCAGAGATGAAGAGATGTTACAATGTTTTGTGCTGCTTCTCTCATAATAGTTGTAAGATAAAATAGTTATACTAAATATTACCCTATTATGTTGAAGTGCATTTTCAGAAAAGAAAAAAAACCCTGCAACCTTTTTAAGTTCTTTTGATGCATTTTCATAGTAATAAGGTGATGTCTGATCATATGGATAGTAACAACACTAACAAAGTACAGGAGTAAAGTCAGCTGAAGCAATGAAATACTAAACTTAATACTAAATTATAAAAGAGACTGTGCAAAGGTCAAGATAAACTTTTGTGTGCCTGCAATGCAGGGAGCTCTATTGCACCTACACAAGGTCAGACAGGTAAGTACAAGAAAGGTTTTGTGTGAATTAATTGGAATTGTCCTCAGGCACTTTTCTTTGTCAACATGGCATGATCAGTGATTCAATATGAGAAATCACTGATTAGGAAAAGCAAGCCCAGCAAAATCAGTGGCAGACACTTTTAATGTCTTTTTTTTTTTTTTTGGTCCACTTGTTAATTAATGAAAGGTAAAAATAATTGTATCTCCGCTTTTTCTCCACTTAAAACATAATCTGCTGGGCTTTGTTCTCTAATTCAGAAGCTCTGCATGAAAATAATACTGCTAAAAGAAGTTTTAATTATATCCATTTTTTTGGAGACTGCAAATCCAGAATTACTTCAAAAGAGAAAACTGCTTTAAAACAGGCTATTCTGGATTATAAAAGATAAAGGGCATAAAATCTAATCCACCATTGAATCCACTAGTTTTGCTGTGCTATTTCTCCTTATACAGGTTGTGAGTTTTACCAGTTTGCTTAGTACTGAAAATTAATTAAGACAGAGAATGAATTTCTGGCTTATCAATACTTTGCAAGCAACCCACTGTAAACACTGTACTGAGTTTGAGAGAGTCACTACTCAGTGTCCAAGCTGTACAGATGGCCAGCTAAATCTCATGGCACTGCTTGCAATCTCCGGTCAAAAATGTAATCATAAAAAGCTGCTTCCAGCCAAACTGAATTGTTGGTATTAAAAAGAGACATTTTATTTTCGTGATTAAATGAAGCTCTCATGGTCAAATATTCACTTGACATTACCAAGTATATGAACAAAGTCTCCTAAAGCAGTGGCTGAATATTAGAAAATGTAGTATGAAAAATAGACATAGTCCAGAGCAAAGGTACTCAGATCCGGATGCATTTCTTACAATATTTCAGAGAAATTCTTTCCAGACTTACAGGGCCTGGATCTCTTTGGTTTTTTTCACTTCTACATACTTTATTTGGATTTTTTTTGTATGCAAGTGTGAGTTTCCAGAACACTATTACATTTCAGTGTGAGCCATCTGAGAAATAACAACATTTACATATTTTCCAGCTTTTACAGTGTCAGGCTTTTGAAAAATAGCTAGCCAATGTTCTCAATTTCATGTAATTAGATCACTGTCAGATGTAGATTGTTCATATTTGTATGTTTAGATTACCATGCATTTTTGTGAAAGATGTAAAAGAAAATTTAATTGTTTGTACAAGCACCAAATCTCAAGATTCTAGAGGTAGAAAAACAAGTAGTTCTGGGACACTTCATAAACCACAATTTTTTTTGGTAATATTTCTACATTATCATATGTTTTTCTGCGTGTTTGTCCAGTTTATTTTCACAATTTTCAAGTGTCAAAGGTTCTCCTCTACAGAGAAATAAGGTGAATCCAAGTCCAATGAGAGCTGGTCATGACATTTTTCTTTTCCTTCAGGCTGTAAATCCATCATTTGATCAGTTGTTCTATTTCCATTTCCTCTCATTTATCTGAAGCAAACTCACAATCAAAAACTTTTCAAAAAACTAAAAGAACATCCTACTTTTCACATGAGAAAGGAATCCCATCCCAGGAAAGGACTTCTCAGAGTGGGAAAAAAAAACACAGGGGCAGCAACGGTGACTTCTCTCTTCCTTTCTTCAGAGGTAATCTTTCTTCCCTACAAACCCTTCAGGAAGCTTCTCCTCACTTCACTTAACCAGCATCCATGTCCATCATACCATCCCTGTGACCTGAAAAATTGTCTTCATCTGCTTCCTTCTCCCTGGGCTCTGATATACCTGAAAGACATGAATGGAGCAGATTGAGTGACAATTGTGAGTTCTTAGAGAAACCACGCAAAGATCAAAGGTTAAAAAAGAGTTGAACTTGCAACTGCAAGAGTGGGAGGAAGATGAATACAGAGCCAATTAAAGACCGAACAAGACAGATAAGAACATCAAAAAGCATCTTTCTCCTCAAACTAGCATTTGATGCAATGATGCTCATTTTCAAAGCAGTTCACAAGCAATAATTATTTCTCACAATACACTAGTGAGATAAAAAATGTCACTTAATGCTAGCCAATAAAGTAATAAGGAAGAGAAAGACTTCTTTTCAAATGTATTAGGGCGAAAGGTCATAATGAGGGAATGTGCTGGAATTTAAGCTGTTTATGAACAAATAAAGGCAACAGTGAAAATAATGATAATAGTTACAGTAGTAAGATGCTGAATTCAAGTCACTAGAAACTGTCTCTCTAACCAGAGCAAATCAGTCCAGTGTCCCTTAGAAGTCCTTGGAAGAAAATAGTGACTTCTAAGTGCAGTTCACTCCACCTGGATTTCTGCCTTTGACCAATTCTGGAGGGGCCCACAAGTCCTTTGGGCTATAAGAAGGGCCCAGCTGAGATTAGGGATTTTGTCCTGATTTCTGCATTATTAGATGAGGAGTCAAAACTCAATTGTTTTGCATGTATTTGCTGCCTTTCTCCTTTTACACTGGGAGATTCCTGGGAAAGACTGTGTTTTATTATGTGTTTATTTAATGCATGAAACATTTCACCTCTGCCCAGGGCTCACAAGAGTTACCACAGGGTCAATATATTTCTGAAAAAAAGCATTTCCTCCAGAGAATGATAATTACAAATCAGGTCTTCCAAATACACGTGAAATGGCAAATACCTTGAGGGAAATGGGGAAAGAAAGGTGAATGTGGCAATAATGCAGCTCTGTGATAGCATAATGGAGCTTTAAGTGATAACCTGTACAGTTTGGGTCCTTTTGCTGCAACTACCAAATGGTTTTGTCTTTTAAAAGGAATAAAAAGTTATTTTTTACAATGACTAAAGGCACTACTACTCCTAGAAAAACATAAAACATACTGAAATCATGCAAACTGCCCAAATTGTAGTATTAATCCAGATTAAATATTATTATTGGGATTTCTAATAATTCATACTGATACAAACCAACTTTGCTGAAGGAGAGCATTTTGCATCAAGTTGAGTATTAAAGTCATGGAGTTGCTATAGTGTGTGCCGGAATTTTCCAGGGAAAATTCAGACTCAGTCTCATAATTTCTTTTTCCCCAGTTAGACTGCTTTTCCCTGTTAGCTCTGTTAGACTGTGGAATACCTTTGTTGAGTAGTCAATATACATAGTTTAATTCTTTTGGATTTCGGTAAAGTGTGGCATGACAGTTGTCTAGGGTATGGTTATCCAACAGCAGCATTCCTCATGCCTGTAGCTTCTCTACAGAAATGCTGGATATGATTCTGGGGAAGTTCAAGTGCACAGAACAAAAAACCCTAGTTATTTCAACACGTTTATACCTTTCAGAAAGGAGCAAACCGAGGCCCAGATAGAATATGCAGTAAACCAAAATGAGCATTTAAACCCAGAGTTTTCACTTTGTATTTTAAGATAGGGTTTTTAAAAAAATTATTTATTGCAAACCTCTCTTGAACTCCCATTATTGAGGTATCTGAATCATCAGCTAACAAGTTGAGTCATTCCATTAATTTGGGCTTAATAATGTTTAGCTGAATCTAAGAACAGTAAAACATATTTGTAGGCAAATTACCAGGAATGAAATAAACAAGAAACTAGTGCACAAGCCTTAATCCTAATAACTATAATTAGGAACCCTGTGGTTATCTGAACATTCTGTATTTTGATCTCAGTACAGTTTTTGTTACTGAAAGATTTGGTGTTACATCATTAGGATACTGATAATTTTCTGACTTCTTTGCTTTGAAAGAATTCTTGTTAAATCCTGCCTTTTAAAGGAGAGTTTTGCGCAATGTATTGAGATTCAGTGTGGCAATGGAAATGCAATGGAGGGTGGGAACACTTGCCTCTCAAAGAGATGTGTCATGACAATTCACCTCACCTGAACCATGAGAGAAGCTGAAGTTTTTGGCTCCAGATTCAGATCTCAGCAGGTGTGATCCAGAAGTGACTTTGAACCTTTGTATGAGCTGGAACCTACTGAGGCACTGCGTTGGAACAGTCTCTCCCTGTGATAGACACACCAGTCAAATTCTGGCTGCATGTGATTTTAAATGTGTGTGCTAGAGGTTACTGAGCTGCACCCTAACAGCATCTGTGTGGAATGGCATGGCTGAACACACAGCTTGGTACAGAAGCACCTGAGAGCCCCAAAGTTTCAGGCAAGTCTTCTTACAGGGTAGGAAAGAAGGTATGCACTTCTGGCATTTCCTTGGAAATGTCCAGAATCTGCTCATTTTCAGGATTTATCTCAAAAAAAGATGGACAAAATGAGTGAAAACATAGGCTAAAATATGTATTATATATAATATATATTATCTGTTCCCTATATGTGAACATTCCCACTTGGTAAACTGGTCCACAGCATTATCCTGGATATTTATCCAATTTCTACTTATAAGTTGGAGAGGGCAATGTTCACTGAAATCTGTCTTGAAACAGCATCTTTGGGCAAACAAGACTTTCGCAGCCATTCTTTGACACCAGACGGATTCACACACAGTGTCAGTGAAATCATTGCTATAACACAGAAACATTGTGTGATACTGACTGGAATAAAGTACTTATTCCCCTGGAGAGGCAGTGTTTCAAGGTGGTCTACATATCTGTAAGCATCACTATTTTACATCATTCTGACCAAATTAATTTTTCTCTTGGGGAGAGATTAGGTTGCCAAACTGAATTTCAGAAGCAAACATTGTATGAACTGCTTGCAAAAATGCATAAAGATTACCTTTCCTTATCCTCATCTGCAATGAGAAACTACAATTTCCTCTTGCTGAGTATTTACTGGTGTGTATGTTTTTTGAGGCATCAGTTTATGAATGCTGGATCTATAATCAAATTAGGATTATACAATGTCAGCACGGATTATGATGGTACTAACACTACTACTAAGCACAATGAGGTATGACCTAGAAATTTCCACACACATCAGCACATTGAGTGTGAACAAATTCCTTCAGAGTATAAAATTGCTAAGGCCTCTCTGCTGTACAGCTTGGCTTTTGATGACTTTTTATCCTTCACAGGCATCAAGACAAGTCTTAGAATAAAGCAAGTGTTTAAAGAGCTATTTGTGGCTGTTAGGATACATAAAATGACAACACTTTCTGGGCTGTTGTGAGATAACCAATGAATCCCATCTGTCCTCCCATGTTCACTGGGCATACCAGGAAAATCTACCAAGCATAATTGTCACCACAATTCAGTTTAATCTCACTATGCTTCATCTTTAAGATTATTTTCAAATATGCTCTGATACTTTAATTGGGATGCTGAAAGTGTCAGGGAAGAGACAAGAACCCTTTTCTCAAAACTGGAGTTTTTTAACTACCTTTAAATGAATGGCCTGAATCACATGTCTTAAACTTTATCACTCTGCATTACTTTTAGAAAGATTAGACATGTCAGAAAGAGAACTATTATAAACAGAATATGTGTCATTATTGAGAATAAGTGATAAAAAAAGAAACAGCAATATGCTAATAATAAACCTAGAAATGAGAACAAGTCATCATAGAGCTTAAAATCCTTTTTTTTCTTTTTTTTTTTTTTTTGACAATTGTATTTTTGATGCGGTATCTTTAATATCCTTACTTCAGGAGCTCAAATTAGTATGAAAATTGCTCCATCATATTTGAAGGATTAAGCCTGTAAAAGAAAACAATTGCTGTCATAACTGCAGATTGTTTCTGTATCCATATAGTTGCCAAGCTTCCTCCCAAAATGAAACATTTTTTTGAGCTCTACATCATGGAAAATCATATAAAAATATTTCTGATTATTGATCTGTTTCCTCATAGCTTCCTTAGGACCTAAGCTCCAAGTTACAGTGCAAGAAATTTTTTTTCTAATTTATTTCTTTAATGAAACTCCCTTTCAAAATAACGTTTCCTAAATTACTTCAAGCCTCATTATAAATGTAATACAATTTCATTTTGGTGCACCTTAAAGCATAACATTTTCCTAATAAAAATTTCACTCCAGGTTCTATAAAGTAGCAGGCTATTGTCTCAAATTAGTCTTATTATCTTGTTTGTCTGAAAAGAAATTACACTGATGAGAAGCAAGCAAAGCATGCAAAAGCTAACAAAAGCAGTCCCATCACTAAAAGAAAAGGAAAAAGAAAAATAAAAGCTGGTATTTCTCATCAACATGCAGAAAACTAAATTGGACGGAATGAGATATATGTCAAATATCTTAGGAATTAATTTTCTTCAAGGTATTTGGCATCTACAACATAAATTGCTAAAGCATTTTCCCAGAGCAAACACAGAAAATTTAGAGTGAGATATTTTTTTACATGCTAATTACACTTCTCATACATCATTAAAATGGCTCTGAAGTCTGTTTGAACAATTATATGCCTTAATAATGAAAAACAAAAGTAATTATTATGAAGATTTCTTCTTCAGATCTCAAAAGGCAGCAGGTATTTCAGGCCAGCATCTGGTAGTGTATTCCTCAGACATGCATTGTCATGGCACTCTGCAATGCTGGCACAGTCCATGACAGCATAATGCCTTCTTCCTTATTGTAACTTCATCCCACATTTTTAAACAGCCTTTACTAATTGTGAGTCAAGCCTGCTTAGAGAATAATTTAGCCAAAGTCCTCTTGGCCATACTCAATTTTATTATAAAAAAATCTGGCACCTGGTCTTAACAGTAATATAGTCCAGGAGATTTAATCAAGGGTAGATTTTCTTGAAAGACAAATGAACTGGGTATCCTTCGTGCCCTATGGCCATGGGGAGGCCATGCTGCCCCGTGTGCCCTCTGCAGCTGCAGCTGCATTCAGAACAGAGGGAATAGCACACCCACGCTCAGCTTTAGTGTTATGGAGCTGTCCCCAGAGCCTCACCAGGAGGTGACCCACCACTGTATAATCCAAGTTTCCACCCTGCTCTGGCCTCTACCCAAGTTCCATCTGAAGTGTCCACAGTGAAGTCTGGGACAGCTCAGCATAAGTGACCCCAGGCACAAGTGCAGCTGAGTGTGCTCTCCACACTAAGACCAGGCAATCCTGCCCACTGCTCCCACACAGGTCTCTTGTTTCCCAGTGCAGACAGGTGAAGGCTCCCTGGAGCTGTTCCTCTGCCCTTGCTGCTCTTGGCTCACTGCTTGCAGCCTGGGTGGTGTAAAGGAAGATAATTGCCCCATTTTAGTTGGGAGCAGGACCTTGCACCCAAAAACACACCTTCCCAAGTTCCCCCTGGAGATGGGTGTGTCTGTCTCCCATGCACACACACATATGTAACCACATACATCAAATTTCTTAGCCATTTCAAACCACATGGACATACACATGAAGACTTGCAGCAAATGATTCCCCCTAAACTCAAAAGACCAGAGCATATTAAGGTTTCTAAACCTGCTTAATGAAAGGATACCAGGCATGGCATTCTGCAACCCCTTGTGGACTTCTGTCCTGCTGCTCTGGGCTTTGGTGAATACCATACTGCCACACTGCAGTTTACAGGTCAGGTCTGGATATAAATTCACTTTCTGCTATTAGATATTTTTTAAAATAGAATAACATTTTGTGGATCACAGAATCACAGAAAATGCCAATTTGGAAGGGACCCACAAGGATCATGGAGGCCAACTCCTGGCCCTGCACAGCACCATTTCCAGGAGTGGAAAATGTGCCTGAGAGCATTGTCCAAATGCTTCTTGAACTCTGTCAGGCTGGTGCTGTGACCACTTTCCTGGGGAGCTGTTCCAGTGCCCAACCACCCTCTGAGTGAAGTATCCATTACTGGGCTTTAGTATTGAGATAATTTACTCTGAAGTTAAGGAATGAGTGAAGATGGGACTGCAAGGGCAATGCATTCCACTAAGTGAAACAAGTGCAGTAAAGCTGTCTGCCTGAGCACTTTCAAGGCTATTGTTCAAGATCCTCATGCATTTATCTCAGCTTTGTATACTGACTCCTTGTGATAAAACTGCATAGAGAGATGCATTTTGTGCTAAATGAGAAATGTAGCTATTGCCACAGGAGAGGAAATTAATTTTGAAACATCCTAAATTATTACTGTGGTCAGTCTGTGATGTTGCTACTTCAGCAGAGGTAAAAACAGTAGTGCAGAACATGTGTTTGTTCTGGCAGTAATGTGATTTGAACGTACTTGTATGCTAGACTTGGAACAGAGGTAGCCCCAAACAACATAAATTTCTCAGGAGAAGCTGTGCAGGCAATGACTCTACTCTCACTTCACACAATAGTAGCATTTTGCCTGAAAACATTTGCTTATCTAATCAGGAGAGAGAGTCATGACAGGTGACATGCCCTTAAACTTGCCATCAGTAAACACAAAAGAGAAGGAGTACAGATGACATCCAAGTTTTCTTATGAGCAAAGGGAATTTCTGCGGCCTCAGGTATGAGAGATTTGGTTTCACAGACACAGGCATTTACCTGAATTAAACATCTAAATCATCCTTTAATCATAGAAAACTCACCAGTACTGATGCTTGTGCTTGTGCCAGATGTAGTAGCCAAAAGCGGGTGATGGGTTATGTGCAACGTGAGATGACACAGAAACATGTTGCATGGACCAGGTATTGCGGTGGATGAGGAAGTTTTAAGCAGACTTGTTTGCCCCATTTTTTGACTTTCTCTCTTGATATGACTGTCTTCTGGCAGAAAACAACTTTCTGTACATGAGGCCATCCTGTGCTCAAACTGTGAATCACAGAAGAGCCACAACCCTGCATGAGAAGCCACCTTACATGATGCGAGTTGAAGATGTCCCTTCTGCTGAGGTTGTGGTGCAGTAAAACCCAACAACAACTGCATAAATGGGCAAAAATGCAACCTGTATAAGGGGAGTTCTGCTCTCCAGAAACTTCGTGGCTCCCACATTAAACATCCCAGAGCCTCAGGTCCCAAGTCCCAGGCAGGCACCTCACTGTCCTACCTGCAGAGCTGTGCTCACCTCTGCTCTCGCTCTGATACCAGAAATCTCTCTCTCCAATCCCCACTACCTCAGCTGGTGCCAAAGCAGGAGCAGCATTTGCATTACCCCTTGGACCCCTTGGCTTTTGCCAATGGCTAATATACTGCAGAGCATATATCCAGTGTTGCTGCTGAGTGGAAGCAGCCATCAGGTGCCTAGCAGTTGTGCTAAGGGAGGGATTAAACTGTAGAGGATTAAAGGGATTAAGGAATGCTTATCTAGTGTGGTCCAAGTGGATTTTGCGTTGTAGGAATGCAGACACTGAGATGGAGAAAACTTATGGCAGCTACAAACTGCATTCCCTGTGCTTTGGTACTGAGTAGCATGCCTGTATGGCTCCCATCATCCATGCAGGGAACAACCCTGGAGAGAAGTTTAGGTGATGTGGAGTGGCTCCGGCCCACAATGCAGCAACCTAATATCTCTAAAATGGGTGCTTTTTCACTACTCATGATCGCTGTTCATTTGAGAAAACTGCAAAAGTGTTAGAAAAAAAATATAGGTGAATGCAGCCTCAATGATGGAAAATAAAAACCAAAATGACCAAAATGGCAAGTTCATTCAGAGTTAAAATAGGTGTTCTTTATCTTCATAACATTTTTCTTTTCAATTATCTTTCATAGCACAAATGCACCCACCTGCATGAAACTAAGCACACTAACTAGCCATAATATAATTTTTTTATGATAATTTGAAAACAAAAATCTCATCTTGCCTGTATGTTGGGAAAAAAATTCTGATGATGACTTAGCAAAAGTAAATTCATAAAGTCCATCTTAATCTAGCTGAGGATACTCAAATACCCATAATGTTCAAGTGTCCTCAGCTGGCACACCTGTGGTCCTGAGTCAGGACAGTCTTTGTTCTGGAGAGGGACCCAATGCTGTTTAAGTGTTTTTAATAAGAAGAAGTTATAGGCAGATGGTCCAGATGAAGCCATGGCACTTAGTTGACATTTGATCAAGATTTAGACTGGAGTAACATGTGCTGAGAAGAAAGAAATACATTTCTGCAGGCGGGACACTTGCTTCTGTGCCAGCAGGGCTGCTTGCTGCTCTCCCGCGAGAGCGAGCCTGGATGTGGGACTGTGAAGAATACCTTGAATACCCTTTCTTTTTCATGGGAGGGTTTCTAAAGAGGATTACGTTGTTGTTTTGAAAAAGAATCTGTGGAACAGAGCTCTCAACCTCACATTCTGAGACATTCAAAGAGAAGGAAATGTTACACCAGAGCATGAATACGTGATGATAAATCTACCCCGAAGAGCTGGGACATGGCATTCAGCTGGGAGATGGTAATCACTGATCCCAGCCTCTCATGAGCTCTGTTGTGCTGCTGAGTCTTGTCAGGCAATAAATGAATAGTTCTTTTACTTGCTGGTTTCAATCAAATTTCATAAACTTCACGGAGCTGTATTTTGATTTTGCCTCCAAGCTGTGCAAGAGAAAAGAAGATGCTCTACCACTACCATAGCGTTCCAAAGTGCCTTTTATCTAAATGTTTCATATAGAAAATTGAATAAACTGAACATATAATTTCTATCTCTACAAGCATTCCACTCTACTCCTTTTAAAATGAGTTTTCTTTTTAATCTACCTTTTATTTTTAGTCTATACTAGGGATAAATTACTCTATTTAAAAGCAGGACGGGGTCATTTTTCTACTTACTCGCTGTCTGGCATAATCATTGCTTTTAATCTATTATTTTTAACATTTATTACCATTGGTTTTCCCTTGAAATGTACTTGAGCATTTAATAGCCCTAAGGTAGACTTGGGATTTCTGACAAAGCAGTCTGAATGAAATTCACCTCTCTGATTCTGACAATGTCAAAACAGGAACTGAATTTTCCAGCAGTAATTCAATTTTATTTTCTGAACATGCTCACATCTTAGGAATTCTCAGCTTTACAAATATCAGAACACTTTTGACTTCTAGCTGTTGCTTTTCAAAGCAATTTATTGTCAAACCTTCTTGGAAATAACTTTTAATTTTTTTATTGAAGGAAATATATTAGGTTCTTTTCATATTGCTTTATCTTGAGGGCAAGTTATATTTTATTTATGTTTCAGCAAATAAACTGGGAAGCAAGAATGACCTTTAAATAGACAGTCTGTGATTATGCTAATAAATCACGGTAGACACAGTCCAAAATTGCAATTACAATTTACCATATTAATCAAAATCAAATTAAAATAAATTTAATTAAATCCATCAATGGATTGTTATACTATTACAGAGAGACAGATTCTCAAAAACAAATACACAAGAAAACTTCTTGCTGGCAAAACAGATTCTAGAAGGAAAACAATGGCTGAAGATCTGCAGAAAGCTTGCATAAATTTAAGTGCCTATGCCCTTCTAGTACAGTTTTAATACTATGTAAAATATTTAAAAAACAGAGAGATTATGATTTTGTCTTCAGGAATAACTGTATGGTCAATGAATAAAGGTTATCTACCTCTTCAAAATTAGGTAACTTTTCACAGACTCTCTTTCTTCCTCTGACATCTTTTATTTGTCTGACCTGTGGTTACAGATTTATTTTCAGATAAGTTGACATGTAAAATGAAAAGAAGGAAAAGAATAAATGGAAACCTGGTCCACTGCAATAACTACCATTTTCACTGACTTCCATAAGGCCAGGTTTCTAATAATTTTGAAGTATAGAATATCTAATAACCACAGGCTATCTTTCCAGACACGGGTTATTCCTTCCTGGACAGAACAAGTCTACATCTGAGCCTCTTAGCAGCAGACTAATAGAGAATTTTGACAGCACTTATGATGTAGATTTTCTACAAAAGCATTTTTGTTTATTTTCTTTACTGACATCAAGTGATATATATAAGAATAGTCTGATTCTAAATCAGGAAAAAGGATGGATATAGGAGGAAAAATCACCTCAAAAGTTTCTAGAATTGTCCCTTCCTTGGTAATTTCCAAGTTGTCTGGCAGATATCTCTGGTTCTTGGAATCATCAAAGATAAGCAAAATATCCAAAACACAAAAAGGCAGGAATATAGCTTCCATTATGATCTACTACACATAATCTAGATTTATCTATCTATCTATATTATCAATGCTGGACAAATTTACTTTGGATTCAGCTGCAGTGTGGGAGGAACATGTTAGGTGCCACAACTGCTCACTATGAAAAGTATTAAAGCATGAGAGTACTAGGCCAGGCTGGCACTTAACTTCCCACTGTCCTCCTCCCATTTTCCTTGGTGAATCTGAAAAGGCAGGGTGCTATACTGCACACAGACACAGAAAAAATTCTAGTTATTTCCTGGAGACTCTGCATTAGTTTTGGTTTGTTTTTGCTTCTGATACTGCTTCACTTTGTTGTTGTTGTTGCTGCTTTGATAGATAGTTCAATACGCTTTTAAAGGATTAGACCAAAATACTTCATCATTCTTTACTGTTCTGTATTTATCAGCTCTCTTAAAGGGAGTTTCTTAACTCAGATTCTCTTCGCCAATCTTTAATCCTTGATTGTTTCTCTGTCTTCTTTAACATGTTGAATAAGTCCTTCATTGCCTCATCCATTTTTATAGCACATTACGTATTTGCAAGTGCTCTGAAATGTCAGCAAACTGCTTTATTTTTTGTTCTGGAAATCTGATGGAAAATAAAAGCCTGACATTTTTCTTTTTAAAGCCAGCTAGCAGGCTGAGTACATACCAAGGCAAAAAGGACTGTTTTGATTACCCAGCCTGACTTGCAGCAAAGGACAAATCAGAACATTTGACTCAACCATTCATGCATAGACATTGACACCAATCTTCAGTGCATGGCTCAAGAGTTATCTTGCTGCCAACAAAGCCCTCCAAAACACATGAGCGGTGGCAGCTGGCAGTTGGCTGCTGCTATGAAGCAGTAAGAGCTGCCCATAGCACATTGCTTTCACAGTGCAGTGCCCATGGGCAAGCAAGGACCTCTTAGTCTAGACCACATATGGACACAATTTGAGGGGTTACATAAATCTCAGACTTGAGGCTCAGCCAAAGAGGGCAGGGAACCATAACACATTTGTTTTGAACTGTTTGAACTAAACAAGTGGACTTAAGGAAAAAAAGCATAGCTTGAATAAGACAAAGTCTAAATCAGGCAGATTCCTGATCTTGGCTGCCTTAGGCTCTCCCTAGATGTATGATATTTGCTGTCTCCCCATATTCCCCTAGCCCTACTACATTCTTAGCGTCACTTCTTGAAAGGAAAGATGGTCTTGAAAGGTTTCTCAATGGACTGGATGAGAGTCACTTTTTTGTTTCTAGTTTATTCTTCTTGGTAATATAAAGAAAAGATAATTTCCTTCTGCCCCAGCCCTGTTATTCCAAGAGTCAGCTGTTACTTTCTAAAAAATTTTGCTTTTAGACTTTGCAGTATGTTTCCAGCCTTTGGATATCAAAGACTTTATATGAGATTGCACAAAGACTGCCTGACTGTATAGAACTTCTCAACCAAAATGAAATTAATGTTTAACCAGTTTCCAAAAAGATAAATAGACCGTGAAAAGTGTGCTGACCTCCCATTACTACTCAGTTATTAGAAGCCTTGAAAGCCAAATTAAATTTTCTGATTTTCTACAAAATGCTTGGTAAGTTTTCCCCCTAGATTTAGGATTAGAAAAATATTGTTATTTGAACAGAAATGCTTAGAAGCTCTTAGAAAAATTCTCTACCTCCATTAAACAGGCATATTGCCAGATCCATTTAAAAAAATTCTACCTATTTCTCAAAAATTAGTCTTACATAAGGTAAGATCTTCCAAAGAGATTTTGGTCACTTCATCAGAGAATGTGGCAAGATTTTACATTGGTTTTTCTCTTCAGTGTTTGCAGCTGTGTGGTTCGCACTATATTGAAATGCTTGATTTTCTATGTTGAAGTGACATATTTCTTGAACCAGGAACCAAATACTTCCTGTTAAACTAAGACCCAAAGTCTGTCTAACGATATCTAATGGGTCTACTTTTTGTAACAACATTTGGGGCTGCAATACTTAATTAGGGATGAAAAGTTCTTCTCTTTTTAATTTAATTTACATGCTTGAGTGAATCTCAGAGGTGCTTCTTAAAATCCATCATTTCTCAGAGACGACTGTACACTGGGTGAAGGAACTCCTGAAAGTTCACTGCACATAGATTGTCCAGATTAATAAAGAGAAAATGTAACATAAAAGCTGAAGAGCAATACAATTATAAACCCCATAACTTCATAGAAATACCCCCAAAGAAATAAGTGAAAGCTAAACAGTCTGTGTAAACCATCAGCAAACTGTTGTTTCTCCTATCTGACCAGGTGAACTGTTCTTTCTGGTGAGTTATGATGGTCCATATTTAAATGTTATGCTGTATTTATCATCTTAAAGCAAATGGGAAATTTAAGGTAGAAAATTATTTATTTCTTTTCTTTTATTCTGTTAACTTCTCCCTGGGAAATAGTCTGAATATTTTTGGAAGAAGACATATCAATTAATTCAGACCCAACAAATGGATAACTGTTTTCAATGATAAGGGAATCAAGATCAACAGAAACCTGTTGAGAAATGTAGAATGTGGCAACTCCTGACAAGTACCTAGCTATAGAATTTAGTTTCCAATAAAGAAATTAACACCCTATACAGTCACAGAACTCAAGCACATGTGAAAATACAGATATATTGATTAGGTCCAAGCTTTCCTGGATTTAGTCCCTACTTCAATATCCTAAAAAATACACTTCAAACAAAGAAGAGATAACTTCACAGGAAGAAGGAGTCATCCCTTACAATAGATAATTGCTAGAGTCTGAATTAAATAATTAATTGCAGTAGTGTTTTAAAATGTTGCTGATTCAGGCAAGGAAAAGCTGTCTCAGCAGCTTTAAAAACTATGAAATAGGTCCAATATTGTGTAAAATATCAATTAAAGAAACTAACAAAATGCTTTTTGTTCAACTCACATGAAAGGAAGCTTTATTCCAACAAAGGTTTGGGTTTTTTTTTTACAAACACTTCTTCTCTCACTCTAGTTTGTTAAGGATAACAGACTAATTGCATTTCTGTAATTGACAGGATAGCATAATATCCACTCTGGTTCTTATCAAAATGGGGGTGAAAAAGCCTTCAGATGCTACCTAAAGGGTTGTTTATGGGATATCTCATGGGATGAATATGATGATAAGGGCATGTTGGTGAGTGTCCCGAGGAGGGTCATGGTGATGATCAGAGGGCTGGAGCACCTCTCCTATGCAGACAGGCTGAGAGAGATGGGGCTGTTCATCCTGAAGCAGAGAAGGTTCTGAGGAGATCTTAGAGCACCTTCCAGTACCAGACAGGGCTACAAGAGAGCTGGAGAGGGACTTTTGACAAAGGTATGTAGTGATAGGACACAGAGAAATGACTTTAAACTGAAAGAGAATTGACTTAGACTAGATATTAGGAAGAAATTCTGGTGAGACACTGGCAAAGATTGCCCCAAGAAGTTCTGGATGCCCCATCCATGGAAGTGTTCAAGGTTTAGTATAAATGAATGTTTAAAAAATACCAACAAAACAGCTGGAGACAAAGGTTGTTCTAGCTGTACTGTTGTAGGAATAATAGAATTTCCCAAGAATTCTTTCTTGTCTTTTAAAGGATGAAGAAATGCTTGTAATTCATTTGGTATTGTGTTACCAAAATATGGAAAATTAATATTTATTGATTTTTCTCTTTTTTTTTATCTGTCTGGTTAGAACAATAAAAAGCCAACCATACAAGTATTTCTTGAGGAGTATTTGTGAAGAGGAAATAAGCTCTAAGGCATCAAATTGCATGTCTTAATTCACTTTCTAATGAATTATGAAAGAGAAAGTAAGCAGTAATGCACCAAATAGCATATTTTATTTAATTTCTTAATTTTTCATTTCTAAGTTTCATTTTTATTCACTTTGTCCAAAATTTTCCTGACATCATAGAAAGAATATTTCAGTTGTCTGTTGAAGCTCTTACAGAATCTTCACTGACAAATACCAAATAGCAGTTTTTGGAAGGTATTAAAAGATGTAGAGTTCATCACTTCAATATAGTTTGGTTTTTTTATCCTTAAGCATAGTTATGGATTTATTGCTCTATTTATAATACATGTTCATTTACATTCATTCAACTCCTATTGAGGCCTTAGATGTATGATTATCCTCTCTTCACTACAGTAACACATTAGTTAATAGCTAGTGTTTTTCTCTGTAAAATTACTTATACCTGCTTTTAGGTTAATTTTATTTGTTTTCTTTAATAACTTAAACAGATTAAATTCTGATAAGAGCTTATTTGCTTTCACTGATTCATTTTCTTGGGTAACTTCTGTTTTATGGATATCCTTGCAAACGTGTATAACTAAATACAGTATATCATTATTTCACTTAAAAATGCAGCGTATACTTCCTCTCACCTACTCATTGCTCTTTTTTAATTTTTTCCCCTCACATTACTGTGCTAATTCAGATCAGGAGTGTACCTTGAAGGTGAATTTCTTGTTTTTCCCCCATATACTACACTTCAGTTTCCATCACTGAGTGGTCATGGGGCGCCAAACTGCAATTCCTTTTCGATAAAACCAGACTTGAAAGTGGAAGCATTTGGAAGCAACTGAAGCAATTTTAGGTCTACAGCTAGCGCATTTCAGGCACAAATGGGCACAGTCCTTGATGGCAGGGGAGGAAAAAAACCAAACCCAAACTGAAAAATCTAAATATATACATTATGGATGTCACATGCTCAGAATCAGCTCTATCATTTTGTAGATCCAGTTCTACTGCTCCACTCTACTTCCTAAGCCCAAGACCTTAGAGCCTCCACAGTTTAGTGCACAAAAACTCCTCCAACATCATGAGCTGTAGTCCACATTGTAATATCCAAATCCATTTAGGTACAACACATTTTGTGGAAAATATCCTAAAGCAGCAAGTCACTCCAGACACATGCTTTCTGTTCTCTTCAGTACTTCCCATACAGAGATGATGTCACCTTTATTCATGTAGAAATCTACCTTAGCTAACTTAGAGAGTAACTGAGTACTTTAGAGATTACATCCATTTAGACCTCAAGTAAGAAATACTTCAAACAGAATCCATGGACTCTTTTCAGCTATTTATATCTGATGATAACTGGCTGGAATAGCCATCACCAGAAAATGAAAGATAAGGTACAAAGCAGTGATCAGCCAGTTCAGGGTAGATGGCCCATAAATAAGGGTAGAGTTCAAAGGCATAACTGTGACCCTTGAAAGTACCATCAAGCTGACACTGCTGCAATGCAGAGGAAAAAAAGGACAATGAGGATGGGAAATTTATCATCACATTATTTACGTCAAGAAAATAAAAAGATCTTATTATCTACATTTATTCTACAGTTGCCACAGTAGATACCTAAAGAACAGTAATTAGCAAGGATTTAACAGAGCAGGTCAACCTTACTATTATTAAATTAATTGCTGTGACAAATCCACTGTTTGCAGCATTAAAGACTTAATTGCAAAGAGACTAACTTCAGGGCTGCTTACTGAGCTGTATAAAAATATTTTTAATTAAAATTCAAATTATTAGAAACTTATTCAAGTTTTTTTATCTACCTCTCACATTCACCTAATTAGACATACACAATATTCTCAGGTACTGGTGGTGCTTGTTCAGTGTTCCTGCAACATACAGTAAATTTTGGTTGCATGCTGCAGTGTGTTTTTTTGGAAAGCACATAGTAAATAATCCCAGACTAACATTTATACAACAGTTTTTTGCAGATGTAGGTTTGTATAGTCTGCCTTTTACCATCTAGTCCTGTTTTCTCATATAATATTAATGGGGTTCTGACAAAGAATGGAACTTCTGCATCATTTTTAGAGTCTACAAGGATTTAAGAATAACTAAAATGAGTCACACATAGGTCCTCTTTTCTAAATAATCTTGATCCAAAGGAGAAATAAAATGCATAAAGGTAAGTATAAAACAAGAGCAAATTTGTATAATGTCCAAGATAACTCATGAGCTTTGACACTGAAGTTATGATATTAGTTTGAGAATTATCAAAATTATGTATTATTATTGATAGTTTTCTAGTCTTCTTCTCTGGTCACCATAGATAGAAATGAATGTTCCCTATATTTCCCTCTAAAGTTCCTCTAGATAAAATGAATTACAAGTATTTCCTCAGCCTTTAAAAGAAAATAATGAATTCTTGCGGAATTCCATTGTTCCTAAAACAGCAGATCAAAACATGCAAGTAATGAAAATATTCAACCCAGAGAAATAAAAAGTCAATCAAAGCCTGAGGTTGATGAGATGTTTAGGAATACATTGTTAGCATAGCTGCAGAACTAGGAAATGCTTTCTTGGGCAACAGAGTGGTCTGTAGAATAGGGGCAGAGATACATGTGCAGTCAACCAGTCAATATAACTCACTAAAGAAAAGTCTTTCTGCCTGCTGATAACAGCAACTCAAAATTACATCCAATGGCTTTTAAAAAAACTAAGCAGATTCTATACTAAGTATTAAGTAAAAGAAATTAGCTTCATTTCAAGCATATTCAAAGTCTTTGCTAATGAGTTGGCAAAAAGTGTTTATGTACCTGTAACTTAAGAGTTCCTTTTATTCTTATGCAACTCTATTTCATTCTTGAAATACTTTTTTCTGTGCAAATATAAATTTTATCAGTTATACTGGACTGCAAAATTCTCTTTATAATTCAATCTTCAAACTTGCATCTAGGTTTTGAGCATCAGGTGAACCCATCTTTCAAATTTATATTCCCATGTGTGTACATAATGAATGAATGGTATCTCTGAGGACTTGTAGGAGAGGGACTCCTCTAGCTAAATTTAACTACCTGATTAATCCAACACCATGCTGCTCTGCTTCAAACAGTTTGCATCAAATTAAATCATTATATGGCACTGTGGAAATACCAACGGGAAGTGAGGGACACACAAATAGAAATGGAAGATAACCCAGGAAAAAAATGATAGAAATAAACTACAGAGCAATGAACAAGGGAAAGACTTAGGTGCAATAAGATGGAAAACTGTCACAAATCATGTTCCTAGGAGCATTTCCTCTTTTGGTAAAGTAAAAATGTAAGAAACAACTGTTTGTCCCCATTCAGCTGCATATATTTAGGCAGGGAGAAAACAGGACGTTTTCTGCTGCTTCATCATTTATGCAGGTATACATTTCAAAGCACAACTAAGCCTTTAAACACAGCACAAGAACAACCTTTCAATAGTGATGCTGAAGAAATTGATTATTTTCCACAGCTGACCCGGAAAAAGAAAGTTTTAGGAAGAAAAAAGCACTACTTTCTGTAGCATCCCCCACCTTAAGAAGATGACAATTACAATTTGCTAAGCAATTGCTAAGCTTCATTTTTTGGTTTTAAAACTGTTGTGCAGCTATTTCAAGACAAGTTCAAGTTACCCCTGGCAAATCTTAAAAGAAAAGGTTTGTAAGACACCAAATGTTCTTTCTGAACTTAATTGAGAGGAGAAAGAATATCATGTGGTAGGAAGTATTACTGTAAAACACGGACTGAGGTGCATTTTAGGAGCAGCGGAACTATGATAATAACAGATAAAAGCAAAACATTTACAGAAAGTTACAGATTCAGATTCAGCCACAGGAAAGTCTGCCCATTGGCAACCTTATATTGAGAAACTTCATGTGAGGAACGGGTTTTGATAAATTTTAACCAGGACTGGGCACTGGTGTTCTAGTTAAGAAATTCTTTGAGCAAGAAAGATCTTAAACTGTCCTCATGGATATGAACTTTCACTCTCCCTAAAAGCCCTTCTGAATAATTTCATTTTTAGGTCTTCCTTCCAAATGAGCCCAGCTGCTTCAGGTGTCTCTGGCATCAAGTTTCGCCTTTGCAATTGAGGTATTCTAAGAGAGAGGATTCAAGGGAGCCAGGATCTAGAGGACATTAAATGGCCAAGGAATTTCAATATCCTGTCATAGAACTTCCAGCAGTGCCACAGTATTAGTTGAAATACAATCCCCAAACCAGGCATTGTGGTTTTGGAAGAGTTTTTAAAAAATCAATTTTGTCATTTACAAATGTATCTAGCAGGACTATTTGCCTCCATTCTTATGCAGAGGACAATATACTTCAAAAACAGAAAGAAAAAATCTTTGAAATCTGTTCTTACTGATGTCACTAAGACAGCAATAGGACTGGAAATACCACTTCAATATTCCTGAACAAGAAAAGAAAAAAAAAAAAGAGGGGGAAACTAAATTATGGGAATAATTTGCAATTACATGATTGAATACTTACATTTGAAATTTTTTTTCCAACATTTGCTAAATACATTAGCCAGAATCAGTCTTCACAATTCAATATACACCGGCATTGCTCTTTGATGCCAAATTATGAGGTAATTTTATGTTATTTTCTCCTCTTTTATGGATGAATGGAGTTATACGAACAATTACTCCTAAGAAAAAGTACTGATTTTGACTTCCCTTGCTCTTTGTTTCCCTATCAAAGCTGTTACAACTGTTAGAAAATACTTTTTTTTTTTTCTTTTTCGTGGCATTCACCAAACTGGTCAAGATTTAAAATTTAACTCATAGTGTGTTAAGGAAAATGACCAAGACCAATTGCTTTCCCAGAAAATCTTGAATTATCAGAGTACAGGAGAACCATAGACAGAAGTGTTTGAAAAAAAATTAGAAAACATACCCCTGCAATATGAAGTTCTGTGCAATTTGAAATGATCATTTCAGACAAAGAAGCTGAAAAAACAAGGATTTTCATTATTTCCTTTGGTAAGTGAATGGGGTTTATGTCTTTTAAACAGGAATTCTTGATACTCCCTAATTTTTTCTGGATTCCAGAATAAGTTGATTTTTTTTTTTTTCTTTTCTGGATACCCCCTTATTTGTTCTTGGTTCTCTATTCAGACAAATCTAATTGCTGATATAAGTCTTGTTCTGGAGATACCTCCAGAACATACTTTTGCAATTGCACTTTTGACTAACATTGGAGCCAAGTGTGAATCTACTCCTACTCTAATCATTTAAATTAGGAGTTAGGTGGGTTGATTGTACATCAGAAGTCTTCCTTATTTTTCTTTCTGTTATTACACCCTTGTCACCCAGAAGATAGTCAAAGTGTTGAGTCTTGCAGTTTGTGTTTTGTAGGAATATTTTGTGATAGGTTAGGTATGTCTTTGGCACTGTTCTGTTTGCTCATAAATATTGCATGAAGTTGTGTTCTCCAGACATTTTTTGTGAAATAAATCAAGAGTAAATAGTTCCTTCACTCATATGTCTAACATTCTTTCAGCAGAATTCCACCAAAATACAGGGGAAGGTTTAGTTTTTTCATGTCACCCTACAAGTGTTACCCTAATCATCATCATCATCATCATCATCATCATCATCATCATCATCACCATCATCATCATCATCAAACTTGGAAGGCAAATTTTGCCTCCCTAATGCCAGGGAACTGTTGTTTCCAGGGCTTTTGTTCAATTTCTAAACTGGATCTGGTATCCAGGTGGGCACAGTTGGACATGAGGCCTCTTGAGACTTTTGTTTAACCTATGAACTGCCACTGACATTCACCTATTGACAATTCAATATTACTAAAATTTAAATTATTTTAAATCTAAGCATAAGCATCTCTTTCAGAACACTGAAAGCTGCAGAATTTCTTCATATACTTCCCATTAACCTTTTCTCCATTAGCTTTCTTTCTGAATTAATTCCTTCAGGGAATGTTATTATTAAAATTATAGAATTATATTATTAAAATGTTATTTATAAAACATCTACTTTGAGTTAAAAGGTGAACGTATTTACCAAACACTTCCCTAAGGTTTGGTATTCAATTTATGGTTCCTTTTTTTTTCTTTATGTTTAGAAAGCGGTGTTCAGTTTGAAACCAGACCACCCAGACATTCTTTCTATTTATATCTATTTATCTCTATTTATTACCATCTCTCTATTTATTTCCAAATCTTGCACAGGGAAATTCCAGGGAGAGAGGAATGGTTCCCCATGATGTTACTGGAAAAAGAGATAACTACCTCTCAAAATACATTTTATGAACATGAGGTCCCTCCTTTACACAATACAGTACTAAAAAATTATATGCATATTTTATAAAAGAAAACAAAATCCTTGGGGTCCATGAATTAAGAAGTGTTTGACTGTTTCTTGTAGAAGTTAGAAGTTTAGCTGTGTTAAAACTGTAAGTTGTAAAGTATCACTTCTGAATGGCCAATTCTGTTCCCAAGCTGAAAAAGTCCAGGTCTGTAGAGTGCAGTCTAAAACAATCCAGACAGGATACCCTCAGAATCACTGCCAGTATGTAGAAGACTGAATGTCTGCCAGCCTGGATTTTTATTGTAGTAAGAGTTGCAACAATGTCTGATTGTAGTAGCTAATGGCATTTTGTGATTTGAAGTAAACTGAGTGTGATTCATTTCTCTCCTTTGAAAAGTGACTCACAAAAAGTGTCATATACTAAAGAGCTACAGTTTTATGCATCATGTACACAGCTGGACTGGTTACTTCTGATGCGCACTTTTCTACCTCATTGAATTCTGGAATATGATGGGTATGTCTTAAAGTTTAATTACGATTTAAGCAACTTCAGTGGTGGTTTAACATAATCTGTTCTGAAAAGACCTCTAAAAAGTGGAAGAATTTTATAAAAAATCATGCTCTAAAATAACAGCACGTCTTCATAATTGTTGAATATTTTAAAGTAATATTTCCCTCTGAAATACAAGGATTGTATTGTCAGAAATAAACTGTCGTGGACCGAAGAATCGAGGAGATAAAGCTCCTCAGAGTATATAAATTTTAGAGGGTCTCTCACAAGACTTAAAGTTCAAGCTTGTGATAATCTGATTACTTCTTAAAGAGAAAGGTCCAGCAAAAATGGTTCCATGAAGAATTACATATGAAAATAAATATTTGAAGTCTGTGAATCCTTGGCCTTCCAGGCAGTCTCCACTTGAACTCAAAGTGACCTTGGGGCCTAATTTGGTTGTCGCATTAATGATGTGCAGGGATGTTTGTTTATTCATTGCAAGCTTTGATGAATTCTTGATTTGAAGTGCTGCTTTGAGATACTGTCATTAAATCAATGATTAACAAACAAATGGGTCAGTGTAAGTGGAAACTCATTGAGCAGAAAGATGCAGTAATATAGAGAATTTGCTTTTTCTTAATGGTATGCACTTTTTAATAAGAAATTATTTTGCTTTATAGTCAGGCAAAACAAAATATGCTCTAGAAAACAGTATCAAAGATGTTCAAAGGTACAGCACAATAAAGCATGGAAGCCATTTTGCCTGAGGGAAATTAAGCTCACAATGGAATATGAAGAACAGGCCTCCCATAGCACGCCCTCATGAGCTGTCCTGCTGTGCCTGTCATTATCTGAACATTGCCATGAGACACATCCAGCTGCCTCATCTGTCCATCCTCTCCCCAGTGCAAGGCCCACATATCACTCATCTTTGGAACAGTGCAATCACCTTTCTCCCACTAGGCTGACCTACTTTGCTCAGTATTTGTTTTCCAAGGTGACATGTCAAAAGACTGGAAGAGATTGTTGTTAAGCTTTTCTTCCCCATTTTTGCAGTGCCAAAGAAATAAGACTTTGTTAGAAGAAGGCTACCATAGATTCCCCAAATAACAAAGGATTGGTAGCAAGGACATGCTGTTACTGCTGGACTATGATTTCACTCTCATGCAGACCAGGGCAGACTATGGAATCCCAGAGGTGATGCCCTCAACAAAGAAAGGAAGTCCAACTAAACAAGCACCTTCCCTGAATTAAGGATAACTCCACCACATCTACCACTGGTTTTGGTTTGGCAACCTAACGATCCAATTAAATGAATCAAGTGGGTAATCCCGCTGCCTCTGGGTTGCCTGTTATAACTTTCTTCTCCTTTTCCATCTTCCTGTTTCTTCTACCATGTGCCTTTTAAAATCTTTTAAGCACTTCAGGGTAGAAACCGATGCTGCTGTGAGACCCAGGGTCTACTTAGCTGACCTACTTAGTACAATCACTGTCAGCAACTAAATGTTCCCATGAAAAATTCAGTGCTGAAAATTATCAAAGCAGATTTACTTCTTTTCGTGTAGTAAATCCACATTTTCCTATAACATGCTTGGTATCTCACAGATGGTACACATGCCATTTCTAATGTATTTTAAAAGGCTTTTTTTCTGTGCAAGCCTTAGGGTGCAATTAAATAAAGCCAATACAACCAAGACTAGTGTATGAAGGCAATGCATTAAGCACTTTGTATCCCAGGGCTGTACTATATATGAATCCTTCTTTTCAAAATTCCCATATTTGTCATAAATAAAAGTGGTTTTGACAGGAGGTAAATGCTTAGGCCTGTCCTTTTTTTGACCTGAGCATCTCTTGTTGTACAGAATATTCTTGCTGTGCAGAAATAAAGATAACTAATAATGCACAGGAGAAAAGAGAAGTTCTAGAAACTGTTCTGTATGACAACTTAAAGAGGAAAAAAATTTCTTGCAAAATTAAGGCTGAACTACCTATCCCAAAGTTATGAGCACTTCTCCTTGAACACAATTATTTCTGATCTTTTCTTCTGCTTTCCTTCCACTTGGGCTTGGGAGATTCTCATGTCATCCACTCAATAATTTTATTTACCCCAAGATGTTTTCAAGAGCAATTAGTTCTGCAAGAAGAAAAAAAAATCCTTTCCCTGTTCTTCTCAGCATCCCACTGATTTGACTGACAGAGTATCAAATATATATATTTCCTAAAAGTTGCAGAATGACGGAATATGTTGAGATAGTAGTGAGAAGGGCTGGCGAAAATAAGTAAGGTTTGCACACAGAAACATTGCGCTTGGAGGAGCGTTTCACAACTATTTTATACTTTATCATCCCCCAAAAAGTGGCATCTTCCTTATATTCTGTGACTGCTGGGACTGTGCCACCAGAGGAAAAAATCTAACAATGTTGGCACCTCAGTTAAAATCCAAGACTTGGATTGATGTGGAACTGCTCAAGCTCTAGTGTGACCTAGAAGTTACATTGTACCTGGACATCATTCCTCTGGTCCTATTCTCTGTCAGTTAACACTGGCCTGCTCTGCAGCACCCAGTGTAGATATATCACTGTGACCCTCCTGATTCCCACCTTACCTGTAAACTCCAGGTAGAACAGGAATAGGCAAAAACTGGGATGGCAAACATTTTCTTCCAGGTAGCTATAGAAAGCACAAGAAACATGATTTACCCCTTCAGAGGGCAGGGTGAGAAAGGCACTAAAAGACTACAGGGATTGAGTGTGTTTCCTAGCGTCCTCTCCCTGGTGGAGGCCTGATTTGAAGAGTGTTTGCCTTAGCAACTAGGATTAATGAATTCTGAAAGCCTTGTCAGCTTTTCTCCTGTGTGAAATACAGAGGAAGAACAGTGTTGGGCAAAGCCTAAGTAAAACTTAGCGTTGAATGAATAATGCTTATGTAAGTGGTAAATTGATTTACTTCAGTAAGGAACCAAATGGTTTCAGCTCAACAGGCTGCTTCACATTTAAAACTGAAAGTCGATGACGAGTCCAATTAAGCCCCAAATAAATACTTCTCCAACTGATGTGATTCACTTTAAGGGAGGGGAGAAATACTGTCAGGTGTGAAAATAGTCCTGTCCTGCTTTGTATGACTTTGGTGAAAAAAATAGTCTGGCCAGTTCCAGCTGAGCCAATTACATGTGCTAACTTATGATTAGAACAGAAGACAAGGGCTGACCTGATTTTTTCTGAAGTTTTCTAGTAAGCCAGTTTTTATTTTGAAAATATGAAACACATTATATATATATATATACATAAATTCATCTTCACCCAAAATTTTATGGAAGAAAAGGAATCTGAATCCTTTTTAATGCATTCAGCAAAAGAGCAAGTAGTTTCACTCTTGAAATGTTTTCACTTGAAGGTTAGGCAAGACCTTGTCTAGTATAAATCTGAGACTATGCCTCATAGCTATCAGATGAAGATCAGATGAGTTATTAAGGCCACATGGTAAAACCAGAGTGATTATGAAAAAGATGACTATGGTTTTACTAAGGAAATGTGTAACTTCGCATTATAACCTTCAAACCAGTAAAGCTGCTCCCAGCCCCCCTTCCTCTGAACTTACCTGCTCTCTATTTGCCGTGTAGTAGTTCTGTGTTTTACATGTTGAATTTTCTGGTAGAGAAATAAATTTGCTGTATCGATTCACCACATAAACCTACTTTCTTTGTGGGAAATTACTCTATTTGCAGAGGAAAAATGAGGATGATTTTTTTTTCTTGCTTGCTTCTTTTTCCATTCAGTAGTTCATTAATTTTCAGGAAAGATCAAAAGCTTGCTCAGCCTTCTGAAAAAAACTGATGGGCACTGTCAAAAAATCCATGAAATTGAATTTTTTTCACATGGTTATAAAAAGAGCTCATCATGTTAAATTATGAAGAAATACGGATCTGCCACTTATTTTAAGGTGAGCATCTTGCAATTGCCTGCTTTTAAAAGCTGAAGGACACAAGATGCTGCTCTATAGATGCAATATTATGAACAACAAAAATGGCAGCAGAGTGTACAAGACTTCTCACACAAAATAAATCGTTCAGGTCAGGTATGACTTCAGGAATTTTTGACAAACTGCATGACTAAACCTTTAAAGGAATGAGAAATGAAGGTTACCACATTCATCTTGTGTTCTTGTTATAAATAGTTGAATTTCTTTAGCTCTCTTGTTGATTGCTATAATTCTAGAGAACACATCACATGAACTAGCCTTTGCTTTCAGGAAACTTTGTCCCTTTATAGGTTGTCATGAAAGAAAGCCAAGAGGTGACATAATCACACTTTATCTGGGTGTTATTCACCGCATCTTGTTTTAAATATTGCTAATGTATATGTTTAAAGAAAGCTGTTAATGTGCTATTCATTTGTGCTGCCCATCTGTGCCCTTCAGCTGTGTGCTGTGCCAGTAGGCAGCTCTCCCAGTCCAGAGGACTGGCCACCACACTGACAGCCCCAAAAAAACCAGTAAAAGTAGGGTAAGGGCAGCTAGCAGACCTCCCAGATAATCCTTGAGAGTAGTCAGGTAAATACCAATTTTCATCATCTGCTTCACAGTCACAGGTAGCTGTGTGATCACTAAGATTCAGCTACCTGCTCACACTTTCAATAAAACTGTGGAGATGCCCTTAAATAGTGTATGTGTTGAAGGGAAAAATATTGTCTTTCATTACATAGAGTTATATCAGCAGATAAACAGACTAGTTTTTAGATAAGCAAGGATTTTCTTCAGGCTTCATGCACAAGAAGCAAAGTCCAAGCAAAACGTAAGAGAAGAACAATTGCTATAAGTTGAACTTAAATTTGTCGAATTTGTACTCATATTTTAGCATGAGCATTTGACAGCTTCTGGGGTGCTAGATGAGTGCTGAGGAGGCTGAGGAACAGGTATTGATTGCCTTTATACATGTTAGCAGGAGAGCTGAGAAAATTCACAGTCAAAGCAGCCTCAAGGGCTCCAAAACATGAGTGTGTGATATAAAGCAGCATCTGGTTACCACACTGTAGCATGTCAAACCCAGGTAGACTCTGCTGCCAAGGTCAGCTTACAGTGTGAATTACAGGTTTTGAACTCTGAGCATGTGTTTCACCCCGGGGTTGGGATTTGAACTGTGCCAGTTGCAAGTGCATGAAGGCTCCAGACCCCCAGACTGGGTTCTCAGAGTCACCAGACACTACACTTGCCTCCCAGCAAAAGCTGAGTGAACACACACAGACAGTAAAAAATATAGGAGTTGCACCTTTAAGAACAGCAGTCTATTTAAAGAAAGTAGATCAGTTAGAATTGTGATCCATTTTATATTTGGGATTTCAATCAGACATGGATAATTTACTCCCCCAAAGAAATAAGTACTTTCATGTATCTTACTCTAGAGTGTTTGAAGCATACAGTTCCATCAGTGAAATGTAGTAGTTATTTATTCTGAACTGGTATAACATAAATAGATAATGACTAGTGACCTACTTAAATATATGGGTGAAAACTAATTAAGAAATAATATTTGGCTCCAAAAAGACAACAGACAAGGGAAACCACACTCCTGCTCTGATAATTCACTGCTAATTTAAAGTACAGTGTTCTATGACCCATAGAGGTGCTTGCATACATATTTGTGTTTCATAGACAAATGAAAGATTTCCTTTCCACAGCAATTATTATGGCAGGCAATTCAGTCTTCTCTGTTGACAACAACAGAAGCTCATTCTGGAAATGCATCTACCTGCATAGTGATCATTTGTTTATTTAGGAAAAAAATGAATTACCCAAAGTTCGCATATTACAAATTTAACCTTTGAAAATTGCAAATGTCAAGATGAGAGCTACAATGGACCACAGTGTCTGTGCTTCAATATATTGCCATGTTTGTTTTCAAGGAGTCAAGGGAATCCAGATAATTCTTAGAATTTAATCACTCGAGTTTGTAATCATAAATACATAATTCTACAGCAGAAAGCATTAAAAAGACAAACCATCTTCTGGGTAAGTGTTATGAAACAGTGGAAGAAAGCCACAATGTTCCTAATTGATACCGGAATGGAAAAGCTTTTAAGAAATGTAATTACTCCTGTATTGATACAAATCTTTCTTGTCATGACAGAATTTCTAAAACATGTTTTCCAAGGCTATTTGTCTTTTTAGTAAGACTGTTATCATCATTTGAAATGGATTACACAAAAAGCTAATAGCTTAGTCTTGATACACTAAATCAAAGAAAAATACTACAACATTGGGATGTTTAATGAATATTTGTCACAGTTGAGGTTATTGGTAAGCTTAAAAATAAATATCCTATATGTCTGGCATATGTAGAGCAATTATCACTGAAAAATAAACCATACCTATGCTTTTATGATTTATTTTCAAAGCTTTCAGCTGAAGAACAGATTCTGACTTGTGCTGTCCAGGAAGGGGATTGTAGCATCTTTTCAAAAGTTTACATTGTTATAGACAACATCTCATTAATGGAGTATGGATATTTTTATGGTTTGTCTGAATTTAGGAATTCCTGGAGGAAGCAAAGTTAGAGGAGTCAAGACTCATAGAGTATATATAAGGCAAAGCAAAGATGTAGTAAAAGAATGAGGCAAACACTCAAGAAAATAGAATTTCAGTAAAACTAAGGTCCAGATATCTGTCTAACTGTATTGCATGGATTGCATAAGAAGAATTCATCTCACCTGCCTAGAGACATCTGGAATGCAGGTCTTCCTTCAGAGATGAACTACTTAGCGATGTGGAGAGCTAACTCAGCTATGTGGAGTAGCTGAACTACTTTTCTATGTGAAGAGATACCAGCATCTCTGAGGAATTTGTCTCATCCTAAGGTAAAAATGTAACTAGATCTGAGGAATCATGTCCTGAAAATCCCTGTTTTTTCTCCTCTGGCAATAAGAATGCCTGGTTTGGATGCAGCATCTACATTTAGGCGAGACAAAACACACTGAAGCTGCTCAGCCTCAGAGCACTGATATGCAGGAGAGCTCTCCCCAGGAGACAGTCTAGGAGGCCAAGCTACAGCAATTCTGATGGAGCATCTGCTGTCAGGCTTTTGCAGTGCAGTGCTGAGATCTCACTTTGGCCCAGAAATAAATTATGAACTCTTCAAGATCAACTGTCAGGTAAGTCAAAGGTCTACAATTCCCAAAGACTTTGTCCAATTCTCTTTCTTTAAACACTTACAGCATAGCTGTAGGCTACGAACACAAAGGATTAGACTATCCTGTAGACTTCCACATCTGAGTTATCACCAACAATCCCTCTGACAGACAAGGGAGTGAAATCAGCTTCTTAAAGGCATACCTTATTTCTTTCTGATATGACCTTCTGAAGCAGGCCAGATTTGGCTTAGGAAATTGTTGTTATTATCTTTTGACAGCACTTGGAATTTGAGGTAGTAGCCCAGATTTTTGCCTCTAGTCTGTAGACTTGATCAGATGAGATGGCTACCAACCTAAGCTTGAGTGAAAAAAATCACTTAAATCAAAGGAGGAGAGGGCTCAGTTTTTATAAGGATTTATAAGGGCACAGATACAGATGTGTTGAAGAGACAATTTGAACCGTTTATTCTGAGAATCTCATTTTTCTAATATGCGCATTTTCCTCCAGATAAAATGTACAAAATGCTGTGACTAGTTACTTCCACTGACTACCATGTGAATGTATACAAGGCTAAGAAAAATAAAAGTGAGTATATCAACAAAAGGAAGAAATGTGCAATTACTGAAATGGAGAATTTCTGTGTCGTTGATTTAGTAGTACTCATTGGAAAAAAAGGAAGCTGTACCTCTTGTAACCCCCTAGTCAGTCACCAAAATAAGGTTTGGCTTAATATACCAGTTTTACAGACTTAGCCATTATGAACTTTTTAAAAACTCAATATACTCAGTAAATGCATGACAGGGAACTACCAGAAACTATTTAATCAGTATCAAACACAGAGAAAAAACAGCTTCAGTTCCTGATACTATAGCAGGCATTATATTATTTTAATATAATTTCCTTATCTGAGTGACCATGGACATGAAACCTTAAATCCAAAAATGGGGCCCAATAAAATTTTTCTAAAATCCTATTTTAATTTTAGACTTAGTTAAATTCCAGCAAATGCTTTCAGGGTGACACAGTGACAAGATAAGGACAGACCTCACAAAGTGGCCTCCATTCCAGCATCTTGGTGTTACAGAAGCAAATAAAACTCAAATTCAGGTGTAGCAAAAGCAGTAAAAGGGAAAGTCACAGAATTCCTATTCCAGCACCTTGTTGAAGCTTGATGAAATGTGAAAGAAAGGTGAAGATATTTTGAGATGGACCACAGAGGAAAGAGACTAGCAATGTGAAGACAGAAATCTGCAACTTGTTTAAAAGTATGCTGTATGTCAACAAAAGGCTATCTTATTAAGTACAAACATTCTAACAGCCTTTTTCACATCAAGAAAGATAAATCTGATTTGGGAGGCATTTCCACAGGTATGGTCTTAGTGACATTTAAAATCAATTACAAAGGTATGAATAGGACTAACACTACCGAAAATGCCAAGGGAAACAAAATTGATTTTACTAAAACCTCACTTTTCTACTAATCTTTTGGTGGGTTAGCAGTAACATCATTCTCTGACATCACTAACATTATCTATGTGTACCATGTTTGAGGATGTGACATTTCAGTCCACTGATATGTCTCTTCAAAGCAGAAAAAACAAGTCAGCTTGTTTAATGAATAAACTCAGGGGAGCATGTCAACAACATTTGTTTTGCTTTGGGGCCATGTTCATAGGAATAATGAAGTGCAAAGTAGTCAGCTTGTTTACATTCTTATCATACATCCTCTGAGTAACAACTGCTATTAAGAATAAAAAATTTTTCATTTTCCACAGAGACAGAAAATTCCAAAACATTTTTAGTAACTTAAGTGTGTGTCTCATAAATTCTGTTCTGCACACTTTACTTCTATTTAATTGTAAATAGTCAGTTAAACTGCAGTCCTGAATTTCTTTTTCATCATGCAAACAGATAATATGGTTTCAAATATTTTTGTATTACCATGAGAGTACTATAAGATTTTCAGGGAATAGCATTAACTAGGCTTCAACATTTTTGTGTTTAGTTGCATAATTCTAGTTGAAATTACTGTGGAATAATCATTGAGTGAATGGGAATCCTTCATATAGATTGTATAGCAGCGTTGATAAAGTTACAAAACATGTCATGGAGCAACTCAAGAACATCTTGTGGTTGGCTTATTTACTTAATTATTGATAATTGCAATTTTCCAGAAAGCTAGCAGGCTGCTTTGCACACTCGCCAATCCTTTTGGGGCTGCAATAATTTGGAATTATTTTAGCAACAGGAAGAGGAAAGTGACACTTCCTTTGATTCAAGGAAGGTATAAAGTCATTGCAGCACAAATATTCCAAGGAGGCATATGCAGCTTCTGGCATACCTTTGAGAAAGAGCTTTGAAAACAGACTGTCCATGTATTTCACACCTCTGCTGCCACAGCTTCAGGCTGTTGTGCACAGAGGAAGTGAGGAAGTAAGGGGTTAAGACCACAACCCCTGGTTGTTCTTACTTCACTTTTTTAAAGTTGCAAACACCTTGAGACAGCTAGTGAATAAGCTGGTGCTTCAAAATAAAAATCAAATGGAGTCTTCTGCCAGTAGAAACAAATTCAGTAACTCTCCACCTCCAGAAGTGCAAGTGGGCACATGGCAGTGGTTGAAGCAGCAGTCCTGTCAGAAGAAAAAAATTAACTGATGCTCGAATTCTGTATCACAGCTCAAGGGAGCAGTTTTAGCAGAAGATAGCAAGCATCCGTCATCACTGGCATAAAATTATAAATCCTTCTGCCACCAGTGCTGCTAACTGCCCTTCAGCTGTCAATGTGATGTGCTTGGGTAAGGAAGCAAGTGTCTCCAGATCACTAATGCCAGCAGATCAGCAGCTGCACTCTGAACAACATTATCCACTGTCACTCTCTGTAGAACTCTGTGCATGATGCCTGAGCTCATTACAGATCTTAATGGTTTGTTTGTCCCTCTATCATCTCCTATCTTCTCTTCTACTCTGCCTGGAAAGTTTGTTTCCTAAAGTGACAGGGAATTTTGTATGTTATTTTTTTCTTTACAGAAACATAGGGGAAATTCCAACAGCAAACTTGGAACATCCTTTCCTTCAAGGCCTCAAGCACAGAGACACCTCTGTGGCCTTCTGAGAATTTTAGCTGAAAAATGATTAATTTCAGTGATAATCAGTTCTAGAGTTGATCACCCTCAGATCAAGTTCAACAAGTTCAACATTCTCCTGGGTTAGGAATACCCAGCATTTCAGACAAAATGCTAGTTAGCTCTGTTACTTATGATAATGACCCTGAATTTAGAATTTGGTCACCAAAGACATACTGTGTTGGTTTTTTTCTTCCTTCTCATCCATTGTACATACTTCTCCAATTCGCATATAGTATAGTTATGATATAGATGTCCCCTGATGATATTGCACCTCCATGAACTATGGGAAAATAATCTTTCTGAGGAATAAAATTAAAAATGCAAGATTTTTCAGGGAATTTCAGGGAACACTTCCTAGCAGATGGCAATAATACATCTTTGATATGGACTTGAGAAGATTGCTATAAACTGCTAGATTGTATTTCACATTTGTAGAAAGAGACAAAGATCCACTGCAGAGTAATAGCAAAATTAGATTCCTTGTGTACCGTGTTCACGGTCTGGTAAAAATGCCATTTTCTTTCTTGGTAGGATTTGTCTGGGCCTATAGTTTACTAGTGACTGCATAGATCAGTGCCTGTTTTCAGATGCCAAAAGTCTCTTTTGCTCAAAATCTGTTACAAGCACAGAGTTTCTCAGATTTATTGTCCACTCAATATCTAAATGAGATGTGAAAAATACCATAGTAGCAACTTTTTGGTGGTAGATCAGCCAATTTTATTTCTTTTACTGTAATACTAGGAACTTTAAAGCATGTGGAGATCTCCAGCACTGGAAGAAACCACACATTAGCTTAACACTGTTAGACATGCAGTATCTTGACTAGTTTCTGCTTGGATGGCAACTTGGATCAAACCTATTTCTTGGTTTGATTAGGAAGTTCTCTAGCACAGAAACTGCACCAAAACTCACAAATTACATGACTAAAACTAAATGCTCACTTTAAAAATTATTTATCTACATTAAGGAAACATAGTGATACATATGCTTGTTTTTCATAAAACGTAAGCATGAATAAATAATATTGAATCATTAATAAATAATTTCTCCTAAGTTAATTCCTGGACAATTCCAAGGGATCTCATTATGTGAATCAGTTTTTAATCTCATTTCATGATACAAGTAACTATGACATGCTTAGGTTAGGTTTTGTTTTGATAAGCTATTCTACAATAGTAATCTACTCCATAATTCAGGAAGTGATAGAGCAGCACTTGCTATGCTGTATTCAAACTGCCATTAACAATACACTCTGTACTAGAATGCACTGACTGTATTACTTCTTCACTGAGTATGCACATGCTTTTGACATTTACCAAGTGTACATTAACTGAATTATATTAATTAAAATACAAACCAATTCTTACGTGCCACCTTGTGGAAAATCAATGAAACTTTCTTACCCAGCAGCTGATACTAAAAATTCTGAACTCACCAAGAGCTGTTGGAAATTATAAAAATAGCTATTAGAAAGAAGGATAGAATATTGCTGCAACAAGATATATGTATTGATAATTCATTTGTACAGCATCTCTCAGCTACAACAGACTACTGAACTGAAAAAATAGAGCATATTTCTGTCTGAGACTTTCTACCAGCATATTCTTACCATGGATTTCTCTAAATGTGGCCAAAACACACTTCAGAGCTGAAACACTTAAAAGGTGTCATTCTTAACTAATGGCCATAAAGCAAACATGTTAATTTAGTTATTAAGAGGTCAATTTCAAGCAAAAAAACAAAAGCTTTGAATATAGTATTTTAAAACCATAATTGTGGTACCACTGTTCTCATGTCTTTCAGGTATCTTTGACTATATTTTTATAGTACCTCTGAAATAACTCAAACATAATGTGCTGGTAAAACACTGAACATCCATAGTTTACATATTAAACAATGCAAGCTCTCAATATTAAATTTAGATAATCCAGTTTCCACAAGAGAAATCAGAATTATTTCAGCAGATGTAAAATCTCCCCTATAACATGTAAAATTGAAAGTGTTTCCAGTTTTACTTTCTCCACAAATTTGCAGCACTTTTTCAAAATCAAATGTATGGCCTTCAAACAAGTATCTCGAAGGGAGTATTTTGTCAAATAAAAATCTGTCCTTGCTCAGATTAATGCACAGAAATGGGAATAGAGATACTCAATATAATTTCTTAAAGGGTCTATGGGATAATGATGACATATTAAGAAGTCTAGCAAAAATGCAAGGAAGATTATTATCCACTTTTCAGAGGTTTTGACCAGAGAATTTAGAACTCCATATTTCAAAAACTGTTTAAAAAACTGCTGAGTACAATATGGATGGCACTGTTTGTCACACAGTTAATCACCACCACCTTTGGTGTCTTCCCTCACAGTAGTTTAGAAGATGGTACCTTAGGTAATTAAATGAGCATCTTGTAGGTCCTTTAAAAAACATTAAGGTAAATGTTGTAAAGCACCATAGCAGTGACTCAGGCATACCCTGAAAAACAATGTGCTACCATGTAAACTAGAAAGAACAGAAAGTTCTTGTTTTACACTGCAGATGCCTTCAATGAAACTAAATGAAGACTTCTGTGGTAATCAGAAGAATTTTCTGGTTCAAACAGTGTATTTTTTTAACTACCTTCCAAACTAAAACTGCATTATTTCTCCTAGCTTATAAGTATTTTTTTCCTAATTATACACATTGAAAAGTCTTTGTGTGCCCTATGTACTGAGTACTAACTAAGTAGACAAATTATGGCAAATTATGGGGAATTTTTTGTATTCTTCACAAAAATCTTGCAAATATAGAATGAAACATATCTGATGTTCATGCAATTTCACACTCTTCTTGATATGCTCAGAGAAAAGATTTAAATTTCTCTATGACCGCTCCAATTTCTGGGAAGGGGGCAGTTATGTGGGGATTTAACTTGTATTTTTCATAACAGTACATTGCCAAAAATATTCCAGTCTCCCAAGGGCTCTAATGAAAGGCTATGAGTATGTTAATGGATTATAATGAAAATCCAGTGTGTTCAAATGTGAAAGAAGGGGGGTGGCTTTTTTATTTCTTCACATCTTTTATTTTCTCTGAACCAAATGGCTCACTAATGCATTTAGAGCTCTCTCCTGTTGCAAAAAGCTGTGGCTCTAGCTGTGAAAAAGCCCAACCCACTCAACAGCAAGTTTGCCCCTCTCCCACCTCCTACATCTTCCACTCTTTCCTTCCCGGAGAGCTTGTATCACCCAGCTGGCTGAACACAGAAGCATAGAAGAGTTTGCATCCCTTTTTTTATTGGCTTTTCTCGATAGAATGATTAATCATAATCTACAGCCTCCCCTCTCCTGAAAACACAGAGGAAAAAATCTTCCTTGCTTCATTTTGCTCTTATGTCTTAGCACAGATGAAGGAAAAAGCCAAACAAGACAGGAGGATTTCTGAGGAAACCTAGAGAGGAACAGACAGTATTTAAAAGCGAGAAAAATACAGAGAAAGACACAGAAATCATTCTCTGGAAGACTGACTTACCAGTCCAGAGGATACAGCCTCCCCAGTTCAACTGCTGGACCTACTGCAAAGGGAAATAACTCCTTCCAAAGCAGCTACACATCATTGTGCAAGTTGTTCTAGGCAGGTTCAGCCCCAGTGCTACTGAAGGGTCTATCTTGAAGAGGCAGCTGAAAATATAAAGTACAGAGTACATACTTTTGAAAGGCTGCCAAAGAAATTTGGAAATCCTTTTTCTAGATTTTATTCTTACTACACTTTGAGATGGCCAGTAGGATTTGTCTGGAGGAAAGCAGAAAGGTTAACATTTGACAGACACCTTCACTGTTCACACATACCAGTGAAAGAAGCAGTAACTCCAGGGTGAAAAAATCTTTAGGTATCTTCAGTAATATGCCCATTAAATAAAATTATTATTTTCTAGGAGATGTGAAAACTTCAACCCCATAATTTGAAGTATAATGTACCTATTTATCCCTCATTTTCTGTGGCTTTGTGTCCATGATTTACAGTGTTTACTTGGGAAAACAGAAACTCAATTCCCACAAATGCATTAAACTTCTCACTGGGAAGGTCTTTAAACAGATTGACAAACACTGTCTTTGTCTTCCAAAACATAGTTGAAACCGATCATCACTAAAATGCTTCTCGGTGAGTTATTGCCTTCTTCGGTAATTTATCCTTCTCAGAGAACCCCCCCAGTGATGAAACAGCCTGACCGTGTCCTGGACAAACTCCTTTATAAATGCAGGCTTTTTCAGAGAGCTGTTATGTACTGGGAACTTGTGATCAGATCTGAAAAAGGGCAGAACAGTTTCAAGAGAAAAGCGTCTAAAATATGAGACTAACCAGATACTGACCTACTTCCCGAGCTCTGCCAGTTTCTTTGCCCTGAAGTATTTCCCCCTTGTAAAATCACAGAGTTGGAAGAACCACACTGTAGTGATTAAAAAGATACATTTCATTATGAGAGGTTTGTGGACAATAGCACATCAGAATGGTTTCAATAAATTCTCTGACAATCCTGGAACCTGGGAGGTGGGAATTTTCAAAAGACTGGCAGCAGAATCTTTATGAGGTTCAGGACAGAAAACCCTGGACAGATACTAAATGGTAGAGGATTTCTTATTCAGAGCACTCTCCTCCCCACAATCGCTTGTAAGGAAATAAAATGTGGTTGAAAAGTTTTGAACCTGGGTATCTGTATATAAGGTAGACATTGAACTGATCACTAAAAATAGCTTACTAAATCACACTCTACTTGCACACGATTTAGGTGCTGCTATTTGAAATGTCACTATTATGTTTGACAGCAGCAGGATATCTGGACACTAAATCACTTAAATAAAGACACTGTCACTGATTCCATACAGGACTGTAAAAACTGGATAATAATTAAAACAGGGGGAATAATTAATTCACAGAATTATTTTCTAGGCTTGACCACAGGAAGAATTCTGTATCCTCTGATGTAATTCTGTAATTTTGCTTCGTATGCCATGATGACCTACATATATGTGTGTGTGCGTGTGTGTGTATAGCTAGATATATATAAATATGTGATCTTTCTGATTATGATCTGTAGTACTACAGGCAACTGAGCAGAATTTTTCAATATGTTGAGCTTTTACAGAGAAGGCTGCTCAAATTCTAGCTTTCATTTGAACTTTAAGGCTACTTTCCCCCTCACTGATTACAATTGATCATTCCCCTGCTCCTTTTTTACACTTGAAATACATCTGATGTAACGATCTTCAAGAAAACAAAACAGAACCATTTTCACTTCCTTAAATAAAATGATTACATTTATATGCAATCTTTATTGCATTACAAACAGAATTTTTATAACAATCATTCTGGGTGTTGTAATTCATAAACTGAGCTACCTCTCACATTTTCATTTGTACTGGGATAAACAAATCTAATGTCTGTTACTTAAGCAGTATTTCCCATAAAATATACTCAGAGTGACTAAGTGCCTTCCCAGGTGTTAGCAACACACAGTAAGACTAACAGGCAAGTGAGGAAATTTGTTATCTGCTGAAATATGACTTTGGATATGTTCCCTCAGTTATTAGTAGGTTTGCCCATCCTACTTTCAGCAGCTTATTTAGGAAGGTGGCATTTTAACAAAACACTCTTCCTTTTATTGATTCAGTCATTCATAAACTTTCCCACTATGGTCTGGCCTTTTTATACAAGTGATTTAAATCTTGTATCATAGAAAATAGTCACTTAAGTACTCCAAAGTCACTGCACCTTTGATCCCGTTTAATGTTTTTTCCTTAAAATCATGGTTGCTAAGATATGTCTGTCTCAAACACACACACTAAAGCTGCTTTTCCTTAATCTGTATTCTTTACTGGAATTCCTGATTCCCAGGAAGCCAGACAGAATCTGAAGAACTCATTTTGCTACACAGGCAATTTTATTTTCTTCCTTACTAACTCTAATTCCCAAGTCTTTTATTCCCTTCTGCCTCTCAGCTGTACTTCCAGTCTGAAAAATGTGTACTATGGTATTTTGATTTAATATGTGACATGAATTTATCATAGTGAATCTCACATTTTGTTAAGATCTGCTAGATTTACTTGATTTTTAGAAAAGGTTGTCTACAGCTCAGTGACATATATTGTAATATTCATAGAGAAAATAATCCCATTCTATTCTGTTGCTATTACTAGTGGCAAAAACAGGCTCTGTGGGTCTCTATTACTGTTTCTTCATGTTGACTGGTTCAATTGCAATAAAACAAAACCATTCCACTCCAGCTTGGAAGTCTTGACCTCATGCAAACTTTTTCAAAGGGTTCAGTTCATTAGATCAAAGGCTTTTTCTGAAATAAAAGATATAGCTTTTGGTTTCTTTGAACAGGGATGTTTTAATTTTTTCAGTTGCACTTTATGTGGGATAAATCTAATGGATTAGGTCAGAGAGAACTGGAACACATTAATTCTTGACAGAGATGGTTATATAAATAGGACAATACCTTAGAGATGTTTAACAGTGGAGACAAGCTTGAATTTAAGGCTGGAAAAAACCCAAGAGTTATGTATGAATTTTACCTATCTTCTTTTGACTAGACTGTAAAAGCAAAAAGAACAAGACAAAAAGATAGGGTAGATAACCAGGTAAGTAAAAGCTTATGGGTTTAGCTTAGCCTTGGATCCACAGAATCGCAGAACAACTGAAGTTGGACAGGATCCTGAAGGTCATCTGCTGCAAAGCCTGCTCAGAGCAGGGACAATTGGCTCAGCAAGCACAGGGCCTTGTCTCATTATGTTCTGACAATTGTGTTCCAACAACGAAAATTTCTCAGCCTCTCTGGATAATCTGTGCCAATGTCCAATCACTCTCCCAGAATTCTTTTTTTCCTAATACCTGGTCAAAGTTTCCCCTGCTGCAACTTGTGGCTGTTGCCTCCTGTCCTGCTGCCATGCTCTTCTGAGAAGTCTGGGGCACCTCTCCTACCACGGGAAGAAACAAGCCCTGCAGAGAATGATGTACCACTCAGCCAGAGTGTTCCTTCAAACTATCTATGCATAAAGCACCTAGGTCAAGATAAGGCAGCAGGACAAATGTTGAGAAAGTCTGTTCTTTGAATAAATTAGTATTTATTAGTATTAGTAGTTCTCCTTTTGTCTTCACATCAAAGATTCCCAGCCAAGGGCAGGGTGGCTGATATCTGGTCTCATGCTTTCTTTGTCAAACTGGAATAGCAAGTTCAATTCAAAGGTGTTTCAACTTTGTCTGCCATTACAAAAGAAATAATTCTTAAAAGACCATACAAAACTGCTACTTTCAGGATTGCCAGTCTGACTTCTTAAACAAATCTGTCTCGGCTCAGAATAATTTTCTGATTCCTAATGAGCATGTATTGTATTTGTGTCAATTTAATTTCTTAGGTAACTTTGCTTAGAATGACTGCAGATATAGAATAGCAAACGAATTTCAGTAAAACTAAGCCCTTCCTGTGGATTTGTTATGCTCCACTGACACATCTCAGTTTCTGTCCCCCACCTTCATTCTGCATTACTATTCTCCAACTCAGGGAAATATCACAAAAAGGATTATTGAATTTTGTTGTACTAAAATGTCATATCTTTCTCTCTATTTTGACATTTTCTTGATCAATAAGGTGCTAATGCAAAAAAGACACAGCTATTTAACTTTCTGTGTGCAAAGGAAAAATATGGGCTTTTACTGGATTTCTCAAAGGCTGATGTGTGGCACATGAAGGAAGCAGCCCATAATGGTGGGGAGACTTAGTGAGAGGAAATGGGACAGACAAGGCAGAGATAACACACACCTGTCAATAAAGAAAAAAACCAAGGTTGAAGAAAATCTTCTTATCTTCTATAGGCTTCTATGGATACACAAAATGTTTTTCTCTCTTACAATACAAAATGCAGTGAAAGAGGAGGCAGGTCTGGTCATACAACCATAACAAATAAGATTTGGTGCTTTCTTTCTTCTTACCTGGGTCATCCATATACAAATTTCCAAAACCTTATGACACAGGCAAAACCAGCTGTTTATTATCTACAGTATCTACACAATAGACTAAACTGGCAATTCAAAACATGAAGAAGTGATGGCTGTTATTATCTGTGGTCCAAACATCCACTTGGGTTTCTTTGCAGGTAGCACTATCAAGCAAAAGTCACAGCCAGAGAACATGCTTTGCCCATCTGTGTTCAGCCTGCCCTTGGTGCAACAAAATGGAATTTTCATCTCTGGTGCTTCCAGTTGTGTTACCATTACAGCAACCAGTTTCTGTGTGAAGACCACTTTGTCACTCCTGACAGAATCAATTAAGGCTGCTGATTTTCAGACAGAAAACATCAAAGAGTTTTGGATGTATGCCTTTAAATCTTCCATTGTAAATCAGAATTTTAGGTTTGATCTTTAGAGTCTCAGTTTATTTAGATGTCAACAGTAAAATAAACCACATGTGTGTGGCTCCAACAAAGTGATGTCCCATTCCTTGGCAGTTACAGAAATACTGCATCTCATTCTTGCCAAGGTCAGTGAGTCCTTGGAAAGAAGCCTGTGAAGCAGGGCCTTCAGATGAAGAGAAACTTTTCCAACTCCATCTAAAGAATGAATAGGTAACAGCAGAGCTCCTTCATTATACGTTCACCACTGTAGTTTACAACAAAAACCTGATTACACTTTTAAAATTCTTGTTGTGGGGTTTTGCTTATTTTCTTAAAGAATAATTGCACTGCATTATTTTCCACTCCTATATGAAATTCTGCATGAAACTTTTCCGTTTCCAAAACAAAGTTATGGCATTCTGCATGATAAGCTTAGGGTTTTTCTCTAATTTTATTTAGATAAGGTAGTGCTTTGCATTCAAAATTTAAATGAAAAAAGAACATGCAGTTCTTAAGCAGAATTATGCCAAAAACTTCCTATGCTAACTGATTTAAACAGTCTGAGTATTTAAAAATGCATTGGTTAATCAAACCCTAGAACTAAGATAAGAGGGGAAGGACTGGTTTTAGAAATGGGCTAGAGAAAAAAATAGGCCCAAACATAAATTCGTGTTTTCTGTCTTCACTCTTACTTGTTTACCATTTCTAATGGAGTAGGATGTGTTTCTTCACCAAGTGTTTTCTTCTTCTGCTTTCTTCTGATCCTTTGAGTACTGGTAAAGCTGCTAAATCAAAATCTGTGAATAAACTTCATATCATAAGGTACATACTTATTTTAATTACTTTTAGACTTGCTGAGAATATCTGCAAGGTGATTAATATAACTTGATATAATATAAAATCAAGTTAATGACAAATAATATCTTTCTTGGGCTTTCTACACAGAGAATGTAAATCCTTACTAATGAAAGAAAAAGCTTTTACATCAGAGTAGAATTACTATACTGAAAAAAAAGTACAGCAGTTATATATACATATGTATCTCAGAAACCATTCACACATTAAGAAACTTACAAATCCTAAATAAAACTAAACCATGTAGTTACATCTAGATAACATATATATATTATAAAGAACAAGAAAAGTGGGGAAATTTACTCCTCACACTCCTCTAGATTATTACACTGGGTTTAATTTTTGAATGCAGGCATATTACATCCAGTTCTCCTGAGCAAGAAATTTAGCAAGACTTTAATGTTTGATGTTTGAGCAATGACTTCTCATTTTCTATTCTTCTTTACTTCTTTTCCAGTCTCCTTTAGCTAGAAGGAAGGGCTAATTTACTGAAACATCTATATTTATTTAATCACTGCTGCACAATATGCTGCACAATATCAGTATTTACCAGGGAAGAACAACACATGTGAAATATGAGAGACAGAAATTGGAAAAGCAATGTAAGTAGCCATAATTAAGGCGTGATAAGTCATAATAGCAAACCATAATAATCAGAATGCTTTTTAATCTACAAAACATGCAGGTAGGTTATGACAAACTCTCTTTTACTCATTATTTGGAAGACAATTAATCTGATGTATAATGCATATTGTTGACAACAGAATTCAATACTTTCTGCGTCAAAACCAATCTGAATCGTTAAGCTGCACCGCTGAGCCACCAAACACAAATGGGGTGGAATACACAAAAATCAGACCCATGTTTGTGGCATCCCTCACAAGACTAACAAGAAACAGGAAGTTTAAAGATACAAAATATCTGGAGGCAAACATCAAATAGTGCAGGTGAATCTCGCTTGAAAAGACTTGTCTTTAATGGGAGTCAAGGCAACAAGGGTGGTATTCATTTAGAGGTTATGACCACCAAAATCTAAGTGATTAAGCTGCTTTACTCTGCACAGATGCAGATGGTACCCCTGAGATTAAAGAGTGATTCAGGTGTCCAACCACTCGATATAGGATTTAGATGTGCAATGGTGGAAGTTTGGACCATTTTACCTGCCACAGACATCCTGAGTTTCATACTGAGAAGCAAGAAGGGTGCAAATCTCTCTGAAGTGTATCATTTTTTCCAGGCCCTTGTAGTGGGCTTAGATCAACAGAGAGTTTCAAATGGCATGAGCAAAATTATTTTTAGGCAACCAAATCCTGTCCTACCCAAACACCACCACCCTGCAATGATCTAATTACAAGAGCAGATGAGAGCATAGCAAAATTAGATGTTTCAATGGTTTTCACACACTTTTTCTACAGTGGGAAAGAAATGTATATGCTAGACTACTCTGAGTAATTCTTTGAGACTCTGGAAAAGGTCTGGAGGCACTTCCATAAGACACAATATCACTGAGAAATTTGCCTTTCCAAGCAGGAACTTCAGCATGGGTTTCAGACTGACTGACAGGACATACTCAAGATCCACAACAATGAAGTCCATGTGACAGGCATGGCATGAAGATGGTACATGCCATACCAGTCCATGATAAAAGGCTCTTCGTCTCACTCTCCTTATCTAGTTCCTCCATGCCAGGTAACAAAACAAGACCTATTGCTTACTAAGGAAAAGTTGATGAGAAAGTCACACCATCACTATTAGTTTTTATATTGAGGTACATAGTGAAAAAAATTCTCTGAATTGATCAGACAAGACTTAATACAAGGTCAAATAAACATTTTTGAACAAGCAAAGCAAATGTTAACACATCAGTTCTAAATATGTGTTGCAGAACTGAGGTTTAAAAAAAAAACACATCCTAACTAAACTGTTGCCAACAGCAAAAATAACTCTTCCCAGCCAAGCAATTTGCAAATATTAAAAGTAGGACGTGTTCTTTTTCAGTTTCTATTAAACAGACTGGATTAAGAGCCCAGTTGCTCTAGATAATCATTTCTATGACTTTTCAGCTGAATTTACTGTTTCATGTGGATCAAAACTAATCCGTTCCTTTTTCTAAGGGTTTGTAGATGCATGTTGTACCATTCAGTAAATGTGACTAGTGGAGTATATATTTAGGAAACATTTTCTTTCTTTTTGTGTGCTTAGCTGTATCTAGCTTGAGTATTAACCAAAGTTGTACGAACAGTCACATGAATGGGTTAAAATTAACCCATTGTAAAGATCTGCTGTAAATCAAATAATTGAAATGAATTTTCATGAAGGTCACACCCCATTTTTTTAACAGAATTAGACAAGATTTTACAGAAAAAAATCAACTGTGAATGCTCCCATTTTTCAGTTCTTTTTGGTTTTTTTCCTGTTCCAATTATTTTTTTCTCTCTAAAACTTTAGAAAAAGATTCAAAGAAATTTCTACACTTGATTCAAAGGTAGCTTAAGTTCCAAATTTTACAGTCATACATACATGTGAGTGAAATTTTTGTTCCATTCAAGTAAATTGCAAAACTCCCTTGGACTTCAAAAAGTTCAGAAATCTAAGCTGTGTTCTCTTCTAAAATTTTCTTGAAAACTTATATTTTTCTAACACTGGCTTGAAACTTCTCTACATCAACCTGTACATGTCTCTCTTGATATGTATGTGTACAGGGAGGAAGAGAGAAACAGAACTACATAAGCTAAAGCACAGCATCTTAGACAAACGAGTTTTTTTGTTAAATAGGAACTGGCTAGTGTCACTGCAAAGCTCCACTACAGGACCTTAGAAAGGTTGTGGCAATCATGGGAGGTTCCTGGTGACTGGTGGAAAAAAAAAAAAAATCAGACCCAGGAAGAGTAAGAACTGAACTACAAAACAGATGCAATGTCAGTGAGGAGTTTATGGAGCAAATCTTCCAGGATTCTTTGTCTGGGACTTATGATAGACTCAAGGTGACTGCGTACCAATTTAATCAGTACCGATTTAAAAAGGGCAAACTCTGCTTGAGCAACTTAATAGCTTTTTATGAGATGATCAGCTATGCAGCTGATGGGAAAGCACTGGATGTCATTTAGCCTGTTTTTCCTACAGTTTTCAGGGAAACTCAGAAAGTTCAACAAGGGCAAATGCAAGTCCTGTATCTGGGACGGAATATCATTGGGTAACAAAACTGGTTGAGGAATATCAGTTGTGCAGAAAACTGAGCAATGAAGGTCAAGTGCATTATTGGGCTGCATTAGAAAGTGAGGTCAGCAAAATAAGGGAAGCGATTCTTCGGTACACAACACTTGAGACTGCATCCAGAGAATTCTGTGCAGTTTTGGGATCCCCAATACAAGGAAGATTTTGATAAATTGGACAAGTCAACTTCAGGCACACAACATACAAAGAAAGGTTGGACAACATGGGTTTATTAGGGGGTAAGTAGAGAAAAGTAAGGGAGCGGATTTTACTGCTGTCTTCACCCAGCAAAAAATTCAGTCTCTTGTTTCTCCAGGATGTCACACAATTAAATGTTTAATCCACTTTTCTTCATATTCCTCCAGGTCATAAACACTGATACTGCTAATTCCTGCACCAGTACAGGCCTGGTCTGGCTGGCTTGAAAGCAGTTTTGCAGAAAACTACTCAGGAAACTGGTGGACAACAAGCTGACCATGAGCCATCAATGTGCCCAGTGGCAAATGAGATCATCTACCTCCTGGACTGCATTAAGGGCATCACCAGCACATCAAAAGAGGTGATCCTTTCTCTGTGAAGGAAGTCAAACACTGGCATAGGTTGCACAGACAGGCTGTGTAGTCTTCATACTTGGAGATATTCCAAACCTAACTGGAAAAGGACCTGGGTGACCAGCTTTAGGTGATACTGCCTTGACGAGGAGAGGTGAAGTAGACCATCTCCAGAGGCACCTTACAGCCTCAAATATTTCACAATTCTGAAAAGAATCACGGAGGTAACAATATAAAAACTTTCAGCATGCCAGAAAATAGCAAGACTACCTCTTTCCTGTAGCGTTCATGTTCTGAAAACCATACAAGCAGCTTGAACAGAATAATTGACTCAAGAAGTCAATAGGGTTTCTTAGAAAATCTGCTTCCATCATACCAATAAAGCCTTTGATAAAACATGCCTTCATGGGCTTTGAAACACAGCTAAAAAGAATCTCCTTGAAGTGAAAAAGACTAACTTAGTCTGACAAATATCAATTGCAAGCACGACCACTTCACATGTGGCGCCAAACAGTCATTCTACTCCAGAATACCATTAATTTCCACAATCATCTTCCTGTCTACGGAGTCAATAGGAGCTTTACCCGAACAGACATGTTCTACCTCATGTATTATTTCAGCATAGACTGTGCAAGAAAACAACAGGTAAAACAGAGCAAAACATCTTGGAGGTTTTGGCTAATCAGAATCTGTAGAATAGACCACGGACTTCACTTACTATCTACAAACACTCTTCAAAAACCTAAACTTAACTAATACTTTTCTGACATTCTTCCTTTCAAAATAAACACTTCTAATCAGAATTCAAACTAAACTAAACTAAACTAAACTAAAAACTTTCCAAATCCCCTAAACCATCTAAATAATTTCCTATAAAAATGACAACTTGGAGGAACTTTTGCGTAGACAGGATTTCTTTTAACTAACAACACTTTTTCCTTAACAGAAGTTTTTCCGCAATAACTTTACTGAAGGCAATCAGTTTATTCATAATATAGACAGGAAGAATGTGGATTAAAAACTATGGTACAGATCTATTAGAAGCAGTAAATCTAACAAATTAGTTTAAATAATTTCTGAGGGTATTTGTCTTTAGCTCTTAATTTACTTATTATGATTTTAGAACTTCTGAATGCTCAATTCTATAAGAATATGATTCCTGCTACAGCTTGTGTATTAAGACCAATTATTATGTCATAATGAATGTCACAGGACCATTTTAGTTTCTGAACATCCTGCCAAAACAAAATGTTTCACCGTGAATCATTAAAAAAACAAGAAAAATTGTTAATATGATACATTTTACATTTTACGATAGATGTTAATATGATACACTTTATTAAGTAACATATAGCTTTCCTGTGTGGTATTTTTTAATTTTCAGAATTTTCTGTGTTTGGAAATGTGCTGTTTTTACTGTAGGTATAATGTGATGTATTGCTGAGGAAAGACATTAATCCTCTTTTTAGGCAACATTTACATTTGCTTCTCCATAGCAGTGATTCATTTGGAATATGTTGTCTGAATCTGCATCACTGATTACTTTATGTGAGAAAATAAACCAGATCCAGGAGTTCATTATCCACATTGGACAGAACATTTCAATGTAACAGAATTTAAGGCCAGATAACATTCTTGCGGCAGCCCTGTCTTGGCTTACATATTAAGGCAAAACAGATGGAAGGTGAGAAATGGTAAAGAAATGATAGTTTGTACAATACAAACAGGACAGAGTACAGGGAGTACAGCATTGGGAAGGCAGAGAGGTAAGTGGAAAAACATGCTTAGAGAGAAAATAAAGTAAGGATCAGCAAAAGAAAGCAGAAAACAAAGACAAAATATTAGTAATCCTGAAGTTATTCAGGATAAAAAATTAATTTGATATAGAAGAAGAAATATACATAATAGCATAATGGCAGAAGTTTTTTGCCAGACTACAACCAAAGAAAGTGTCTAAATAGAGACAGTGCAAATGTAATCAATAATGAAACTATGAGGAAAAAAAGTGAAAAATTTAACTAATTTTTTGCCTCTATCAGTTTTGAGTAGATATTGCAAGTTAACAATGTGTTTGATGGTATCTTGTACTTGCTCATTTCATTTTCCCATTTTATGTAGTTTCAGTGATCTTACTACTTCACCAACAATCCTTGTGGTTTTACCATTTTGGTTCCACTCTTCTGAGCAGAAGGGAGATGATACCCTCAAATTTTGTCCATTCTTTTCCAATCTATTTTTTCTTCTGCCATCACTTTCCTGTACAGCTCATTTCCTTTGAATTGGTGTATTGACCTAGAAGTAATGGGCGTAAACTGAAGCACAGGAGGTTCTCTCTGAATAGCAGGAAACATTTTTCCACTGTGAAGGTGACCGAGCAATGGCACAGGTTTTCCAGGGAGATACGGAATCTTCATCCTTGAAGACATTCAGAAGACAAGTGCACATGGTCCTCCACCACCTGCTCTAGGTGGCACTGCTTGAGCAGTGATTGAACCTCCAGAGGTCCCTTTCAACCTCAACCATTTTGAGATTCTGTGATATCTTCTTTCCAATGAGTTTATTCAACCTTCCTTTTGCATTTGTTTCCATTTAACTTCTTTTATTCGGTTCTATGCCACTGTTTACTACTCCGTATACTACTCTGCCATTCTAACAACCATGAGCCTGATTTATCTTTGGGAGTTCCCAAAGCAATTGCTGAAGGAAATAGGTGCAATGAAACTTCCAGAAAAAGAGAATTATCTGATAAAGTTAGAAATATAATAGCCTAAACTGACTCCATGTGGTGGGACAGCAGATCCCAGTACAAGCAAAGTCCCCAGTATAGAGGGCATGAAAATAAAACATCCAGGTGAACATTTAAATCATCATTAAAACAGTGGTATTTTCTTTTCATAGGAAGAAGACTTTAAGACTTTAATTCTGCAGATGAAAGATGACCTCTTCTGTGAAGCATCACATCAGCTTAAACTGAAGGTGCCCCTGAAATGTGAAATGGTAACCCCATTTTATATTCTTTTGCTCTTGCATGAGAATGGTAACCACTACTGTATTTGTCCACTGAAATCCTATTTGCACTTTCTTCTTCTTCCAGACCTTAATGTGATTTTACTTTCATGCCAAGGAATGACTGTTAACTGGTATTTTGCTAGTTTTTTTCAAGATTGATATTATCTTTATGCTTTGTCTCCCTATATTCTAATGAGAGAACCACACAAAATTAAGTTGAATTCAGTTGAGTACCTGAAGTTATACAAGAGGAACAGTGGAACAGGGGCCTGAATAATGAAGCTTCAGAACAACCTGGGGGCATGAATATCGTGTATGATTCATGTCACCAAAACATGTTGTTTGCACAAAGTAGATAATATGAGAGCTAGCCAGAGCAGATGTCAATATGGGAACTAGCCAGTCTAGGTTATCACTTTGGAAAGAAATTGAGAAATTGGCACTTTGAGGAAATAGCTCACCTTTTTTAGATTTTTTTCAAATTGTGCACTAGAAGTACCTTCTTTTTGCTTTGAATATAAAGGAAACACAAGAGAACTAGCTTAGGTATAGATACTTACAAAGTTGGCACCAACATTTGGTCAGCTGAACGCTATGAATTCTGTTGTAATGTTGGATTTGCAGTTAAAATTTATTGCAGTCAGAGGATTTAAAAGTGTTAATATGTTTTCCTAAGCCTTGCTAAACAGTAGCATTTAAGAGATGGCATAAAGACATTTTAACAAGATAATATGCAGCATAAAAAAACCCTCCAGTGGAAAGCACAAAGTTACTGAAATGAATTATACAGTCTTCAGAAAATCATTTGGCACAAAAAGTTGTGACTCTGGTCTTCATTTACTAGTTAAGGGTCCTTTTCTGCTCTCTGCATGTTTCTTGACTATTTCTAAACAGTGTTATGCTTCAAAGCTTAAAAATGCCTTATGCCAATGTAATTGTGCACTTACTAGAACTGATTTTGTTTTATGGGTAATGGTCCAGAAAAAAGAAGTTTCTTACCATGTCTAACACAAAAGCATCTTAAATGTTCAGGCAAATCTTCAGCATTGTGCTACAGCAAGCACCACACAAGGAGGCACATTTCCCAGGTCAAAATATCCCAGCTAAACCTCCGATCAATTAAGGAGCCCACAGAAAGGCGACATACAGAGAAATACTTGGCTTTGCACCCAAAGAAATTAGAATGCAGATCCTGATAAACAGAGCCACAATTTGAAGGCTGGTGTCCAGAACCACAGCAGGTTAGAAAGGCCTGTTCTAGATGAAGAAAATTAAAGGTCATGTTTATCTTTCTGCAAAAAAAAAAAAAGCTTTGGCAATTTAAAAGTCCAGCCATTGCAAACACAATTTAGGTTTTAACTTCTCTTTCATTTTCACAGAGAAGCACTACCTTCTGTAAATCTCTCTTCTAACACTAAACTAGTGATCTGTGTAACCTCAGCTGCATGACAGAGAAAACTGTCATCTTGCAGTAATGCTTGCAGGTTATATAAACTCTCTTCTGGGCTTGCCATCAAAAGGACGAAGTGGCGAGGAAAAATACGAGAGGTAACTTCATAAAAAATGACTGAATAAAGAGATTATATACAACGTCACCTTGTTTGAAGAACTGTGAGGGATATCACAGTTGAAATCTTGTACTAGACCTCTTGGAATCACAGCTTCCTGGACCTGAAATTAATTCTTTCGTCTCGTTCTCTTCACCAGTCTTTACATTCAAAAAAGGAAACATAATTTGGCCTGATTTCTTGCTTCACTCAGCAAGGATCTGTGTAGTTCTTTTTAGTTAAATGTTAACTGTGAAGTCACTAGAATAACCTGATTTATTTTAAGTTTATTAAAAAAAAGTATTCCTTCTTAAAAAAATCTAATAGCCTATGCACTTTATGAATAATTAAATTGCAGTAGAAGCTGAATCAGGACTCTTGCTGTACATAAAGGATGAAATTTTGGATGAAAAATTCTCACTGAATTTTTCACTACGCTAGTAACAGTTTAAATCTGCATTAAAGCCCAACCTGTTCAAGAAATTAAATAGCACAATAAGAAAACCACTCTAGTAATATTGTAAAAGCACCTTTGTTGGATTTGTATTTATTATCTACAGGAAAAAAAGGGATACAATAAAAACATTGTTAACCTGAATTTATGCTTCAGCATACTCTTAGGTTCCACTATCAGAGTCTGCAATATATTTGTGTTTCTAGTCCAATTATCTGAATCATCTTGTATCTTGATTTTATCTCCAGTAGCAAGCCAACTCACTGTAACACATAATAGTAGTAAAACTAAATGACAGAACTGCACAGCCCGATGATGGACACAAGAAAATCAACACACAGATCAGTTTTCTGGAGAAAAGAATCTGCATAATTATGGGAAATAAATACTGGGCCATTTCAGACCAGCATGCTCAGATCACAGAATTTGCTGCTTGCAGCAAACAGGTAATAAAGGTACGTGTATTTTCTGAGAGTGGTGACTAGCTGACAAAACACACTCTCCTAACAATTCTCCAAAGTACACTTAATAAAATATTCTATCAAGCCCAAAGATAACTGTCTTCATTACATAATCAAGCAAAAAGGATTTTGAGAAAGTTAAGAATTGTAGTGAAAAGGTAAAATATCTAGATCTGAACACACTTTCTTTATATCCATATCTTCTATAAAGATGTCTCTTTCCTCACCAGAAGGATGGGTGACCTCCCCCCAGATTTGAATAACTACAGTTTATTAAACAGTAGTCTCAAATGAAAAGATGGAATTTTATTTCTTAGTGCCCAATTAAAAAATGAATATGACTCTTATGGAAAACATTTTAAAACTATTTCCTGCATATAAAAGCAAAGTATCACAAAAGCATTGCCATCACTAAAAAATCCATAATTGTTATCATGACAGAAGAGAGTTAAACCAAAATACTTTTAAGATGACTGGAATACTCAAAAATCTATTCATCTGGAAAATTATTCAGAACTAAAATTATTTCAAACAAATTCTTGAAAACAGGACGCAGTACATTTATGTAATGGTGTCATGTCCTTACCACATAAAACAAGTTCCATGGCAAAATATGTCAGACAGGAGAAAGAGTAAACAATTTTGGTTCCTCCTGACACTTTTAGCCTGATAAATGCTTATTATCATAGACTCAAGAAATTGTTTAGGTTGGAAAAGACCTTTAAGATTATTAAGTCCAACCATTAACCTAACCATTGCAAGTCCACTACTAAACCATGTCCCTAAGTGCCACATCTACACATCTTTTAAATACCTCTAGGGATGGCAACTCAACCACTTCCCTGAGTAGCTTTTTCCAATGTTTGACAACCCTTTCACTGAAGCAATTTTTCCAAATGTCCAATCAAAACCTACCCTGGCACAACTTGGAGCTATTTCCCATTGTCCTATTGCTTGATTTTTGGATTATTGTTTTGATTAAGATAAAAATTTCTTAATGATTACTTTTTCAAAACAATTGAAAAAAAAAATCCAGTGCTGGTACTTCAGATTAATCCTTGGTTCAATATGTGGTTATCTGTATTATTTAACCACACACACACATACAAAATAAAATTTCTGGAGTCTAGAGACATAGCGTTCTATATGACTAATATGACATTTGTATGTGATCATCTCATTTCGATGACTTATTTTAGTAAAATGTTTGTGACACAAGAGAACTGTAATAGGTTTTAATTATTGTTTTCTTAAAGGAAGATTATGAAGATGTGTCAAACTGTCTGATGATTAACTTTGCATGGCATTTCTAAAGTGTTATAATCTTCCTCTATCTTTGGCTTAACAACGCTTTTTAAAACCCCTATGTATGCCTATATTTTATGGAGAAATGCAATGACACAACAAGGATCAAAAGTTTCATATGGGCTGCAGGCTCATGAAAGTAAAAGCTTCCTGTTTAAAGGAGTTTAAAGTTTTCTCACTGGGGTGTAACAACAGGCAAAATTTATGCGGTATGTTACACCACTAATTCTGTTAAAAAAAAAAAAAAAAAAAGAGGAGAAAACATAGAATCTGTAATCATTGGGGGGTAACAAACTGCAACAAAAACAACTTAAGAGATGATGTGATGCTACTGCTTCCTTTCAGGAGGGCTGAACTTCCTACAGAAGGATCCCACCAGACTCTGCTTGAGAAAGGCAGCCGACTCCCGCTGACATAGGAGGATTCTGCAGCCAAGCGGGTACCTCCGTGCACTGGGATGGGCCACAGTTACCATTGATGAGCTTGGGAACATCAGGGGAGCACCAAGAGACGACAACATGCTGAACCAAAGATTTAAGGGAATCCAGCATCCTGACTATGGGAAATGGTATAAAGAGGAAACCTCATCTCCAGGACCTTTAAGACCATCAAGTCCAAACATATTAACACTTGATTCAATGATCTTAAAAGTCTTTTCCAACCTAAATAATTCTATGATTCTGCTTGCCTCCTCTGCTGTGTCAGCTCAGACCTTTCCCTGAGCTGGTTCAATGCTGTGAGCCAGCAGGGAAACATCCATGTCTTTTGCTGACTTGAACTGACTCACTGCTGGGACCCCCAAGCACAAAGACAGATCAGTAAGTAGCCAGGAGGCCAGGAACAGATTACAGGGCAAAGTAGGGGTAAAAAATAGGACCTCTCCTTTTTCAAGTGAGTTAGCACTACTCAATCCTCCTGGTGAAATCACAGCCTAAGAGCTGAAGGGACCAGATTGTTATCCATGTGCTCAATATGGTTGGTTGGAGAAATGCTGTGTTTCTTCTGTCTCTCCCTCCTGTAACACATTGCTTGCCAATGCTCATTATTTAATTCATTGCGAGCACAGAAGAAAAGTATGCTGGTGCCAAGACCTAATTTTTGGGTACCTGCTAAAAGGCTTAATTCAGTATTTTTTCACCACAGTCTTCTGGAAGTCAAACAATCATCATTCAGTCCAAAACTGACTAGCTAAAAGCATATTTTGCAGGTGGAAGACTGTATTTCTTAAAATTCCAGATTTGATACTTCCATAGAGTTCTTAGCATAGATGCTTATGTAATAAGCTCTTCCTCCACGTGTGTACTTCTTAGGTAGCACAAAACTTGGCAGTCTTCAAATGGCACATGCACTCATGAACGTAGAAATGCACTGAAGCTTAAAAGATTTAAGTCACAGTGTGTGCTTCAGAAGCAAAGGAGAAATCTGTCAAAAATACAAAAACTTAAGCTTAATTTTATGGCCAGACTTCAAACTGGTCGTGTTGACTTGTTGTTGAATGAGCAGAAAATTGTGAGTCCCACTTCTGAATCATGGGGCAGCTCTAATTGAATGCTCAGCAATATATTGCAGCTGATGGAGACTACAGTAAAGGGGAATAGGAAACAAAGCAGGAAAGAACAAAAGCAGGCTAAATAACATCACTTTAAACACAGTTCTCCAGCACTTTCTACTCGATGTTGTGGCTATTGTTCTGTTTATTTTCCTTCTCAGCTCAATTACATGAGGTCCAGCCGGGTGGAATATATGCATGTGGGATGGACAGCCTCTATTTACTGCAGTTATTTTCTCTCTTGCAATGCTATTAACAACTATAAAGTCTTGCCCAAAGAGGTGACAGACGTATTCTAGCTGATCTCAGTAACATCCACAACATCCAGGGGGCTATATTGTTATTTTCTGGTTTGTAGTTTTTTTTTATAATTTTCCTGACCTAAAGGCTTTCCACTGAACAACTGCCAGAGATCCCAACTGTTTTTATTAATTGCTGAAATTGTCATTCCTTTTGTCATTTACACAGCTAGGAAAGTCAAAGTTAGGTCTCATTGCTATAACACAACATATTTGAGTCTGGGTAATTATGAGCTGTATCAAAAACAAATTTTATAAGGAATTAATTTTTTTTTCTCTGGCTTCACTCAAAGAGAAAGGACAGCAGACTATTTTTTGGAAATGAACCAGTTTTTCTGGAGTTGAAGAGAATGTTATGAAATACAGTCTTCTAAACCATCCCTGGCTTGTTTGCAGAGAGGACAAGTCCCATTAACTCTCCCAACTAAAAGAGAAAAATCATGCACATTCTCCTTCCTCTATTCATTAAAAAAAATCAACCCTGTCAGCTTTTTGAACAGGTTGAGACAGCATAGGAAAATTCTGAATTTGCAGCACTGAAGAGGTCTTCCTTTATGAAATGACTGGGATTCTTGAATCTGCATCAGAAGATCCTAACCCTGTGTGTTGGGTTTGCATGGCAAGGTTTTGGCACTGGCAGGGGCTTACAGGGGCATCTGTGAGATGCTGCCAGAAGTTTTCCCATGCCCAACAGAGCCAAGAAGAAATGGCTCCAAGATGAACCTGCTGCTGGCCAAAGCTGAGCCCATCAGCAACAGTGGTACCATCTCTAGGACAACAGACTTAAGGAGAAAAAAAATCCAAAAACCTACAGAATAGCAGAGAGAGGACTGAGAATATGCAAAAGAAACCTCTGCAAGCACCAAGGTCAGTGGAGGAGTGGGAAGAGGTGTTCCAGGTGTCACAGTAGGTTCGCTGGCAGGACTTGTGACCTCCTGGAGGGACCCATGCTGGAGTAATTTGTGAAAGGGACCTTTACAGGGGGAAGAGGTAGAGAACTCTGAAGCGAAGCTCAGTCCGGAAGGGAGGGGTGGGGGTGATGCTTTTAAGATTTAGTTTTATTTCTCATTACCCTATGCTGGTGTGATAAATAATTTCCCCAAGCCGAGTCTGTTTTGTCTATGGCAGTAGCTAGTGACTGAACTCTCCCTGCCCTTATCTCAACCAATGAGCCTTTCTTTGTGTTTTCACTCCCCTGCCCAGTTGAGGGAGTAACAGAGAAGCTTCCCTGGGCAGCTGGCATCCAGCCAGGGTTAGCCCACCACACCCTGGCATTACCATGGAACTTGTGATGCCTGCTCAGAATACAGCTTCACAGCACTTCAAGCCGACCTAAGATGCTGTACAGTATCAGCTGTTCTTCCTCATATCCTTCTTTGTTGATGGTTTGTGAAAACCACATTAAACCATCTAAAACGAAAATTTTGGGGGTTTTGCCAAATCAGTCTCCTGAACAGATGCTCTATCTGGTCCCAGGTGTTGGTTCCTTTGCTTGACAGAGGACAAAACCACATGGCCAGAATACAGAACTAGATAGACCTGGATTTAGACTGTTCTCAGCCCTATAGCGCACATGTGCTCAAACTGGATTTAACCAAGTAAAACGGGGTACTAAACACAGTCCAGTTCCAACAACGTGAAGATTTGGATCTGCTTATTTCCTCAGAGGGGAAGTACTTATGGTGAGAGGCCAGAAATGAAATGCTGAAAGGATCAGTCTTTTATTTCAAATCTGCATTCATGACCTCAGAACAAGAGATAGCAATGCATTAAGGAAAGCTGAACGTTAGAGAGCTACAGAAACCAAAGCCATAACATAACACATACATTAAAAAAAACAACTGATTTTGAAAAGGGCAAGAATAAATACAGGATGACATTTAGCTACACTAAATGCAAGGTTAAATACTAACAGATGACTATTAATTAGTTCTAATTTCAGGTGTGATCTCTCAAAAGCAGGGGCATGAAAAAGCCATGAGATCACTAATGGACTAAAAAAATGTGTACAACCCACGAATTTGATACAACTATGAAAAGAGACACAGTAACGTAAATGCAGGAGATACTGGGAAATATGAATGCCATTGGCCAAGCTGATAGTGAACTTCTTGGTTTTTTTGATCTTTTTTTTTTTTCCAGTTTTGTCTATGTTCATACAAGAACAGCACAAGGGTGAAAAGCTGAATTTCATGCCTGGACAACAAGCCAGTCCTTAAGAAAAAAATTAACGACTCCAACATATCAATTGCTTTTTGTACAGCATCTCACCTATCTTAACTCTAATGAGACCCCAACTAACGTGAACACAACAAAGTGCTTTGCCACGACCAGTCTGGAAAGCAGTGTGTAACACCAAGCACTTCATCTGCAGTGAAAGCTATCCTTCCTGCAGACTGCAGAAACTGGGGAAAATACAAGGGGAATATGACAGAATATCTTCTATAAGGATAATACTGACATATCAGTGTTGGAAACTCAATCATCTGTATTAGCAGATAAATGAGCATTAAAGACAAAAATTACTTTGCAGTTCTATGCCACCTTATTAAAGAGAAATTGGTTAGTCACAAGTCACAGACAAACAAAACTGGAACCTGCTCTTTTTTTCTGCCTTAGAAGTATCCATCGCTATGCAAATAAAACTCCAGTTCTGGCTCCCTCATTGCAAGGAAGATGTGAACAGTTTTAAATATTAAGGGTGTAAGAATCAGTGTTTGCATCCACTTTTGCCTGCGTAACTTCAACAAGCATCTGCAGAACATTTTGGGTTGAGAGCAAAACAGAATCACAAAATTATCAGGGTTGGAAAGGACCTCTGGAGATCATCTACTCCAAACCCCTGCCACGGCAGGGTCACCTCGTACAGATTACAGAGGAACGTGTCCAGGAGGGTTTAGAACGTCTCCAGAATGGAAGACTCCACGACCTCCCTGGGCAGCCCGTTCCAGTGCTCTGCCACTCTCAACGTAAAGAAATTGTTCTTCATATCGAGATGGAACTCATTCTGTTTTAGTTTCTGGGCATTGCTCCTCACCCTGCCGCTGGGCAGCACTAAAAAGTCTGACACCATTCTCTTGGCACTGATCTTTGGGGTATTTATATATATTAATGAGATCCCCTCTCAGTCGTTTCTTCTCCAGACTAACCGGGCCCAGCTCCCGCATCCTCTCCTCGTAAGATGCTCCAGACCCCTCCTTCATCGTCTCTCTGGTCCTGCGCTGGACCCTCCCCAGGACCTCCTCGCCTCTTGTATTGAGGAGTCCAGAACTGGACACTGCACTCCAGATGTGGCTTCCTGGGGTTAACACTCCCCAGCTCGTACACACTGTGTGACCGCAGCCCGCCGATCCCGTCAGCCCTGCCCCGGCCCGGCCCGGGCCCGCTCCCTTCCGCGCCTCCCTCCAGCGCCTACGGAACCGCCGGCTCCCGGTGCCGGGGTCCTACCTCGGCCGCGGAACAGCCACTGCCACTGCCTCATTAGAAATCCTCCCCGCCATTCTCCGCTGCGCCTCTCCCTCCCCTCAGCCTCTCTCTTTCACAGCTGCAGTGAGGCACGGAGAAGGAACACGGCCTGTCCTTGCTTCACAGCGAGTCGGCGAGGCATGTTATCTTGCCTTAGTGGTCAGGCGCGCTTCGGGCAGCTCGGAGCCGGCCTGGGCCCGTTCGCGGCGGGCGGCGCTGACGTGTCGGAGGGAGCGGCGGCAGCCCCGGCAGCACCATGTGAGTGAGGGAGGCAGGGACCGTGCGGGGGTCTCACAGCCCCCGCGCTCCTCACCCTCCCCTAACCCCTTGCTCTCTCCACAGGTCGAAGGTCACCTTTAAAGTGACGCTCACGTCGGACCCCCGGTTGCCTTACAAAGTGTGAGTGCCGGGCAGGCGCTGCGTGGGCCGGCGGGGAAGGGAAAACGGGGCGCATCGCGAGTGGCTTCTAAAGGCCATCCCGGCGGGGCATTCCGCCAGCGGGAGCGGCGTTTGGCTCCCTCCGTGTGGAAGGACAGGCGGTGTCCGTGGTTAGCTCTGCTCTCGGGGCTTCCCCGCTCTGCCCCGCTGCCGTGCGGGGCTTCCACAGAGTCACAGAATCACTCAGGTTGGAAAAGGGCTCTGAGATCATTGTGTCCAACCTTTGACCGATCAGCGCCTTGTCAATCAGACCATGGCACTGCTGCCACGTCCAGGCCTTTCTTGAACATGTCCAGGAAAGGTGACTCCACCACCTCTCTAGGCAGCCCGTTCAATGTTTGACAACCCTTTCAGTGAAAAATTTCTTGTGATGTTCCACCTGAACCATCCCTGCCACAGCTTGAGGCCGGGTCCGCTCCTCCTGGACATTACTGTGGAGCTTAATCCCATACATCCACTGAAACTTAAAGGTGTTCCTATTTTCTGCTAAAAACGCTTCTCTTGAAGCATCTCACACCCACCAGGGGCCTATTCTCCCCTTGAATAGTGGTTGCACAGCTTTGGCAAAAGTGCTTCCATTGGTAAAAGTGAAGTTTCAAGTAGTAGTTTAATAGCAGATAAAGTTGCTTTTTGGGTTTTTTTGGTAGCCACATATTGACTTGTGTTGTGATTTCAGGTTAAGCGTGCCTGAGAGCACACCTTTCACAGCTGTTCTCAAGTTTGCTGCAGAAGAAGTAAGTAGAGAGTGATGGTGCTGTTTTTTAACATTTTGCATGTTCTTGAAAGCAAAAGCTTTTTTAATGGTAAAAATGCAGTGGTTAACTCTGTACAAGGAACTGCTGTTGGTTACAGATGGTCACAAGCTTTACTGGCCTCAGTGGGGGGGCCTGGCATAATTTGCAGAATCCTAAACTTAGTGATCCTTGCACAATTTATGCACCAGCAGCTGGCATTGAGGTGCTTTCTGTTCTTTATAATTAAACTGTTTCATACCACTGATGTAAAAATTTGTGGTAGCGAAGAGAATTAAAGGTACTGCTGCTGGATACTTAATACTGAAGTTCCTTATGTGGAATATCAGGAAAATTCTTCAGAATTATCCAGAAAGCCCTTAAACTCTTTTCACATTCAATTCCAGTAATCTCTGACTTTGGAAGACCCAGTTTTTGACTGGGGAAGGTATTGAGATCAGCCATATGGGATAGTTGCAAAAAGCTGACTTAAGGGAAGAACATGTAGATAGTGTGTTCTTTGGCTTCTGTGTGTTGATCTTTCACACAGAATCCTGTACCATTAGGCACCTAAATTGCCCACATAATGTATTTGAAGAGATGTATCATGTTATTTCAGATTAGGCACATGAAGATGAAGAGACATTTACTGGGTATAAAAAGTAAAATCAAGTGCCCAGAAGCATGATGGCTCTCTTCATCTAAATGGCAGAAAATCAGCTGAGAGTCTGTTCTTGCAATTCTCCCTCTGTCTTTTAGGAAAGTCTGGGAAATTTTGAGTTATTTAAAATTTCATTTGTTTGAGCATAGTAATTGTAATAAAATAGTTAGGAAGGATAATGGATTCCACTCTCTTTATGTTGTTACTGTTACAGCACGATGTGACAGAAATTCTTAGCGGAAACACAGCTTGTGGAGGGGGGCACGTTGTGTATTGCTCTTGTAATTTACTCAAAGGGAACATTATACAGAATATTGCATTTTCTTAAAGATGTTTGATGACTTAATTGGATTTTTTATTATGTCTTCTTTTCCCCTGTTAATTTTATTCTGAACTAATAAACTGTGCTCACACAACCCATACATAGAGACGTAGACTGGAAGTTTTAATAAGTAAGCATGAAATGAGTGTGATTGACTATTTGGAGATGTTGAAAGGGAGGGGCCACTTCTGGTGGGGGTTGCAACTGAACCTGTTGACTTTACCTACTCATGGAACCACAGTGCTAGTGATAGGGTCATCTGAGAAATGGATTTAGAGAATCATTACTGACTTAAATATTCAAATTTAGTAAACCATTATTTTAATTGACATGAGTATTTTGAGTGTCTGTGGGAGTTCTGCTGGTTCTGCTATTCTGGATCAGCACTGAAGCTTTCTACATCTCTTTGAGACCAGGCAGAATGAAGTGGTTTGTAAACAAAGAGCAAAAAAAGATTGTTAAACTCTTCCCCAAAAATTAAGTCCCTTTGTGAACTGGCACTGAAAAGAATGAGAGATAACTTATGTGTTACATGATTTTTTTTTTGTTCCTTGACCTGCTTAACGTTAACTTATGCAGTGTGTTGTAATTCAAGAACCAGTTTAGCCGTACTTTAAATGATACATAAATGAAAAAGATCAAAATTTGGGCAAATTTGTTAGTTGCTCTCCAGGGAAAGTGCATTATCTTCTCAGTGATTAAAGCTCTCCGGGCAGAGAAGGATTTAAGTTCTGGTTATTTAGTCTTAGCAAGTTTCTACTGAGACATCTCTGAGAGACTTAAAATTGATCAAATCATAACCAGACTTGCCCTAGTTAGAAAAAACCCTCATTTATAGTGTGTGGTATCTACTGGGGTTTTTTTCCTTCATATTTTAGAACTGCCTGATACACATCTCAGGTGTACATTTGCACAATAGTTGGAAAAGAAATCTCCATTATATTTGTGGAATTACTACTAAAATAATCATCCATTTCCATTAAATCAAGTTAGCTATATCTGTAAATCTGAAGGAACTTTTTCTCTTTTTTTTGTATATGAACAAGCTAAAATTATAATTTAATATTCCACATATGTTTTCTGCTTTAACTATGTCTCTTATGCTATTTACCCTACTTTTATTTCCTTTAGTTCAAAGTTCCTGCAGCAACAAGTGCCATTATAACAAATGGTAAGAATATAGTTGTTATATATTTTTAATAGTTTTTACATTGAAGTTTCAGTGAAAGATTATTGCTAAAATCAATACTGTCTCATATTTCACAAACTTTACATACTGCAAATTGATTTTAATAATATTCCAGCATTATTTAAATTTCTTATGCATGGAATGAAGCTACTAAACCACTAATTCAGTTTTGTCCAAATATATTACTTGGACTTCTGTGCTGAAGGTTTCTTGTCAGTTCCCATGCTAAGATTATTTTTGGCTATAGGAAATAGCTGCATGATGACCTGATGTAATAGTTGTATCTTTCTGTTATGTTTTTTTGAGCTTTAAGTTTAATGTAATAAATTGTAATATGTCTATTTTATCTCCTTTTTTCTCTTTTTTTCCTTCTTTCTAGATGGTATAGGAATAAACCCTGCACAGACAGCAGGTAAGTTACTGTATACAAATCTCAGTATTTAAAACTTGTTATTTTTCTTTCAGGCTAATGTATAGCATTTAGGGTTCTATTACATTTAGTTGAAAACTACAGTCATTGGAGTGTGTAAAAGGTTGAATCCAAAGAACAGTGCTTGGGTTTTTTTGTTCAGCGTTTATTTAGTTCTGTGAAAAAGTGGGGTGCTTCTGATCTTCAGAGCTTTATAGTTTAAATGCAGTACTGCATCACGTGCTATTGCAGTAACAAGTAACAGCTATATTTCCCCCCCTGCTCGGTCTGATTCAGTAGTACTTGCTGTTCCAGCAGCACTTCTCATGAGATACATTAAAAAAAAAATTAGAGCAGGAACTCCTAGGGCTTTGGAAAGTGTGTTTTCAGAAGAGTTTGGTTGGAACTAGGTGATCACAAAGGTCTCTTCCAAATCAACCCATTCTTTGATTCTTCCTGGTAGCTCTCTTGTTCTCAGCAAGCAATTCCATGTCAGAAATCCGTGATTTCAAATGTGGAGGCTGGCTGTGAGAAAAGAGTTTCTCGCTGTCACAGGAAGTTGTAAGGCCCTTCCCTACCACCTCCTGAAATACATGGAAACATAGTACAGAGGTTGAATTGTACCAATAATGGTCTGCTGTCTGGAGGCAGATTGTGTGGACTTGCTCTTGAAAAGCTGTAGTTTTAAACTAATTGGGAAATAATTATAGTAGTCTAATCTTCAAACATTTGAGAAGGAACTGGAACAGAGACACTTGATAGGAAGTTATTAACATTTCTTACCTACTAAGTACTAGTAAAAATGGCTTTGCTGCTTATGAAATCCAGTCATCCAGTGAAAATTGAATAATTTTACTCCTGCTTGTAAGCATGATGAATGGTTGATGAGGACTTGCTGCTACTCTGGTTTTTGCTTGAAATCCATCTGTTTCATTTGTGCCCTCTAACTGCCAGTCATTACTGAAGGTATCACAGAAAAAAAACCCAAACAAAAACCAAGGTATTATCAGCACACAGCTGTGTAAACTAAAGAGTATGAAGGAAATCCTTGCAAAGCACAAAACAATATCTGATGGTGAGAAGAGTGGTTGCTTGACATTAGTTTGGCGAATTTCTTGGAGTTGTAAAAGAAACCATTTAAGTGTAGAGAGCTGTTTCTGGGGTCTGTGATTGCATCAGCAACATTTGAAAATGAAGATCACACAAATGTTTGGCTTTCTGCTCCACCGGAGACTTCTGTCCTGCCTTAGGACCTGTGGATTATGATTCCACTGGTGTAGTTCCTCAGGCAGACTCCTCAGCTGATGCTGTCCTTATCATGATCCCATGACCAAGTATATTAAAAACAGATAATAAATCTAATAATTTACTTTAGTTACCAGATCATCACCCATACATAAAGCCACATCTTCACGTGACCACTGATGAATACTTAGGCAAAATGGTAAAGTTGCTTAAGGTACACCTAGGCTGTTTCTCTTCCTCAGCAGTATGCTTTCATTTTGTATTATGTAGCTCAAATTAGTTGCAGCTTAATCCTTTAAAGTAAATGTATTTAGAACTACTTGACTGCTGAATGAAAGAATCCATACAGTAGCTCATTGTACTTGCAGCTGTGCATATTGAATTCACCTCTCCAGTTTATTTGCTTTACCTCTGCTAAGCTCTTATAAATATTGAGGAATTATTCAGTAGTATAAGACAGCATCTCATAATCAAGAAACAGGTAAACTAAAAGCATCTAGATGCAAAATGTTACCATCACTGCCTTATTCTGCAGATGTAAAATTAGGCACATGGATTATGGTTTTTTTTGACATAGGTATTCTGGCAATACTGTGTGATATTGCCCTTAACTGGGAAAAAACCAAAATGAACCAGTCCACAACAAAACAGACCTCCAAAATAAACAAAACAAGCAAAATACAACTTACATCAAACCCAGTGCTCAGACCAAAATCCCTTCTCAGTTTACAAGTAAACGTATATAAATTAGGTATAATTTTCTGTTCAGCCTGGCTAATTGGTATCTCAAAATTTACTTTTTTCTCTTTTTGTTTTTTTTTTCCATAAATCAGAGTTCCTACAGATTAAACAGTTACTTCAGTCTTCAAAAACTTCCAAAATACGATATATGAGAATAAAATCTTAGTAATCCTTGGGAATTCCAGAGGTTTTGTGTTGTTCCATGATTTCCCTTCCTTTCTGAAAAAAAGCACTCAAGTATGACTTTCATTTTCCTTACATGATTTTATGGAGCAGGGGAAATGAAAGCTGGAAGAGCTAGGCTTAGCACTTAATCCTTGTATTGATTTCAATTTTAAATCCTTCATAAGTCAGGGAATAGTATGCCATAACTTTAATAAAACCAGTGTGATATTAATGATGACAACAGACTGAGGTGAGGTGAGCTACTATCTCCATGAGATGCAGCTGTGGTTTGTTTTAAAATGTTCAGAATTTTACGATGTCCATTACAGTAGGATGTTTCTATCTAGAACAGTAAAGTTAGTAAGCAGTTTCCTGGTTTGTGGTCAGTGTGTTTTATAGAGCTCTTCAGTGCATGGTCTTGGCAGATCTGCAAGATCAGAATGTCTTCTGATAACGTGTTCTTTTGAATTGATTTTCTAAGAGTCATTATGTTGAATATATACAGTGATATTGATCCTGATCCACTTACTGGAGAAGTTCAAAAAAAGGGTAGCTTTGTTCTAATATGCAAACAATTTAAACAAATGTCAGGTATCTTAATCTTATTTGTGAGAGCACTCTGCATCCCTGGAATGGGGTGCTTGGGAGAGAAATACAATTACTGTGTTTCAACAGTTAATACAAGTTTGAATAAGGAATCTCATATAGTCCATTTTGTTCAGTAGTAGTATGAAGTAAAAAAGCAAATGATCCGTATATTAATTAAATAATACATCACTTAGTCATGTGTTTTCTTTTTCAAATGTTACATTTAATAAAAGAAAGGAGCAACCTAAATGACAATCCTGAACACATTAAAACATTAAAGGCATTTAAATATTAGAAACTTCTCATTTTTTATTATGTCTTCTTGAAAAGATTGTGATGATTAAGACAATATAATAATAAATAAGTAGTTGAAAGGGATTTTTTTGCTAAAATGAGACTAACTTATGCTTGACCATTTGGAGACCCTTCCTAAAACAAAAGTACAATTGAGGTTCTGAAGTTAGAACCAAGAAGAGAACTAAAAATGAATGAATGTATGAATGATCTCAAGATAACAAAATGATTATGGAAAAGTAAAACTTTGGTTTTTGTTCTTGAAATTATTATGGCTTTTAAGTGAAATCAGGCATTTGGGTGTGGAACTGCAAAGTTTGAAAAGCTATACTTTGCAAGGTCTAGCATTTTTGTTTAAAATAAGGAGCTCTTTGGAAAAAGAGGGGCAAGATAAAATTCTATGGAAACATGAAAAATTTATTTCTGGTGTGTCAGAGGATTTACTATGAAACTGTTAAACACTGACTCAACATTGATATCCTTTAAATATGTTTATTGAGGTGACATTGTATCTTCTTGGTTAGTAATACATCGTGGTTTCTTTCTTTGTTTAGGAAATGTGTTTCTAAAGCATGGTTCAGATCTACGGCTCATTCCCAGAGATCGAGTTGGGAGCTCATAACATCTGGAAGCTGGGGAACAGGGCGACATCGTTGTGCGGCACAGGTCTATTTATTTTGGAACTCCAAAATGCGACTACTGAATTGGACTTTTTTAAAGCAAGCAAAAATTACTTTCCAGGATTTGATTTTTTCTTTTTGAAACAGAGATAAAGGTTCATTTTCCTGTTAAAATACATTAACTCATACACTGGTTCTTCCCTGACTAGTAGAAAAACAGGCTGCACGTTGTGTTGCTGTGAAAGAAGGACAGACTTCTCTGTAGGTATTACTGACACCACAAGGGTAAACACAGCTACCATCAATAGATACTCAAAATACTGCGTATTGTTGAGCCTACTTTGTGAAAGAGGGAATTGTGTTATGATTTTGCTACAAAGAAATTATTCCTACTTTGTGCTACGAGTTGGGGTTTTTCCTGTATTTTTTTTTCCTAAAGTTCTTTCTGTGTTTAGGGGAACAGCTTTCACCTGGCTCAAGTATTAAGCTCAAATAGAAGGGAAATTTCAGGAGTTTATTACTCAAATAAGTAAACAGCTGCCAAATGTTCCAAAGTAATTCTAAGATTTAATTGTGCAAATATTGGAGATAAAGGAGAAAACAGAGGTTTCTGTGTTTTAAGACTTCATTTTGATATCCTGTGACATTAAACTCGTTTCAGAGAATTTGTGAGACCTAGTCTCCTCACATGAAGTGCCATCACCCAAGAAGGATTGCGATGTGTAGATACTGGTCAAATGTGTCATTCCTTTTTCAGTAAACTAATACTGGTTCTTTCCAGAAGTCTTGGTTTTGTTGCTGCCTGTTACATAGAAAACAGCATAGAATTCACTAAAATATTCGTGTGCAGTTTAAAAATTGCGAGGTGTACACTATCAATTTTGTATTTTAAGTAGAGAAATTGCTGCTTTTCTTGAACTGGTTGTCTATGCTGCGATTTAATGTATTTGGCAAAGTCTTACCATATTGCATTTTTTTCTGTTTTACTGAGTTGAACAGAAAGAACAATGCGTATTGCAGTGCTTGGTGACATGAATATTGTCACAAATACAACTGTCCTGTGCAATCATTGTGCTTTAGAAAGATGTTCAGATAATGTGTCAGATAATGCAGAATACAAAATACCCTTCTGAGTGGGTGTAAGCTGAGGAAAATAGAGAAAAACTCTTCAGAAATCAAGATTTGACTATAAACAGCTTCCAAATTTAAGAGAAATTGTAAAATACTGTATTTTTCCTTACTTTAATAAACAATTATATGAAAAAGTGCAAACATTGTTCCTCTCCTATTCTTAGAGTTTGGCAATAATTAAAAACTCTTCCTGTTAATTATTCAACATGCTCTGGGATTCATTTTAAGCCAAAAGATTGTTATAATGCAGAATTCTACAGAACACTGCCCCTGAAGGGCAAGGTGCATAGTTTTTGTTAATCTAATGCGACAATATAATTAGCATGTGCAGAATTAATTGCTTGTAATTTTAAGCTGCAAATCTCTTGACTGAATGTTTGAAAAAGCACCTCATACTGGAATATAAGAAACAGGAATCCTTTTTTTTCCCTATCTAAAGGTGCAATGTTTTTGTAGGGCCAGTCATGGTTAAATGCATTTTGAAACTAGGATACTCTGATGTTTATATAATTGAGGGTTATGTAAAAATGATTTCATGTGGTGGCTAACATTTCTCACACTGTTACTTAGGTTATAACACAGCATAAAGTATTTGTTTGACATACTGCATTGCAGGTAGTTTATGTAACATGCTAAGGATTTGTTCATTTGGAAAAATAACTGGTATTTTTAGTACTCTGTTCATTACACCTTTGTCTCAATATGGCCCCTAAAATCTGAATGTGGCTTTTCTGTTTGGTAAATAGAACTTGATTTCAGTGCTAAGACGTATTTAGCAATCTTTACAAGTTGACTTGACCTTTGCAAGTTGATTTTGTTAAGTCATATTTGATATGGTTGTATAGGAAAACTTTAAGTTTCTAGGGCTCGGGAGTTGTTAGGAAGTTTGTGGAAATGCTGTGCTTCCAGATTTGTACTGGTCTGTCTATGCATACTTTATGGTGTAGTTTGGAAATCAACTTTACCTGGCAATTGTGTTGTTCTCAGCTCTGGTTAAACCTGAATGGTGTTAAACAAAAGATTTGTGTTGTTTGTGGTTCACTTTGTCGCACCTTTGCTGAAGTCAATTTTAAGGGTCTTTTTTCTGTATTCTACATTTATGAAAGGATGCCTGATTTATGTTACGAAGACATTCTGTGAAAAAAAATTTTGGCAGAAGCATAAATTGTGAAAAGTCCCACTAAAACTTTCAGATCTCTCTAATTGTTCTTTTGGTTTATACAACTTCATAGAAGTTTTATTTTGATAGAATTTGAAGATACCGTGGACATTTTTCAGGGAGAAAAGCACAATGATCTGATAAATGGGAGAAGTTAGAAAATGGCCCTAATAATAAGTTCTGTCAGCAGTATGATTTTCTTCCTGTTTTCTTGTCACAAAGTCTAACTTTATTCTTTGTTCGAGATGAAAAGGCCATTTTCCTTTCTTCTTGTTACTAAGTAAGATTCATAAAAATTGTTGACAGTGGATCTCAAAAGTTGAGAATTTTTACTCTTTGTGTTTAGCTTGATCATAAAAGCCCAGCTCCCACTGCTGTTCCAGTGATATGAGGAGCAATCAGAGGAAGAGGAGCTGTGCCAGCACGACTGCACAGTGAGTGAATTCTGAAGGAGCTGGGGTGCAGCAGTCCTTTGTATGGCAGTGAGCAGGTGGCCTTCAAACAGGGCACTTTAATGGGGCACCGGGAAAAGTTCAGTCCTGCAGTCATCCTAGCAGTGCTGTGGATACTGTTCCAGTGATTCTAGCAGGAGTGCTAAGCTCCAGCTGGGTGAGCTTCAGTCCATGTGCAATGCACAGTGTTCAGAGTTAAATACAGGATACCCAGCAGTGTATCTGAGTAGTGAATTTCAGCCACTGATGGAAGGTAAATACTAGGGAGTGTTCACAAAAGCAACTGTGATCTTTTTGAGGCTAATCTCTGCAGGCTGCTTCTGAAGTTAACAAGTTGAAGTCCTCCAGAGAGATTCAGAGTAGCTAAACAAATCTTCAGCTCTGAATGGCTCTCTGAGATACCTTTATCTCCTCACTGGCTAGAGAAAGCAATTGAGGCATTAACCTGCAGGGGCTAGTGTTAACCCTTCTGAATGCCTTCCCCAACTGGTACTTCCCCCTCCTGCCAATATTATATGGTACATACCTATTCACTCGGTCTTGTTTGATCTTGATTAACACGTGATGCAAAGATCCTAGGGACTTGTTCAAAATCACAGGAGCCTTTTTGCATGAAATCAAAACTACTTTCTAATGTAATATAATTAGTTGAATGCATTTTTCTTTTGCTTTTACAGCAGGTTCAGGACCCCTTGGTGGTTGTGTGAGGAAGGCTTGTCGTTTTTTACAGAAAGCTTTGCCAGATTAAAAATAGTTCTGTTTACAAATAAAGAAGAAAATGTGTGTACTGAAGACAAAAACAAAATATTCTACTGCTGCATCCTTTTAGAGTATGAATTTGGTCTCCTTTATCTCTCTGAAGTGGTTAAATGTTCCTGGCAAGCAGATTTTGAAGGGTTTTCAATGTATACAAATAGCCACTAATAAAAGGATCAGGTGCAGGTGGTCCTGTTTACTACTGTGAAGAAAATCCTGGGGCTATGAGTGGGAATTGTCAGTGTCTCTCACTGCTGAGAAATACCAGATGTGCTAAGAACTGTACTAACCCTAGAGTATTTTGATCATTTTAATGGAGAGAATTGCTCTTTGATTTTGAACAATAGACAAATTTGTTTACAGACCATGAAAGTAGTCTTCATCTGGTGTGAGTGAGATCACTGTCCACAATTCCTTTCTGCTTGTGATATTTGACAAGAAGTAAGTCTGGAACAGTCTGGCCATTAAATAACTAAACTTCTCCCTGTGGAATTCTGTCTCAAAGGTGAAGTGTGAACTGAGAAGTGCAGCATCTTAATCTTCTTGATCAAGAAGACTTGACTGTGATAAAAATCCACTGCTATCTGATGAAAAGTTTAAAATGAAAAAAAAGGGTGGGGTAAATTCTTTTTCTTGCCTATTGAGTCATGAGGTCATTATGCAATTCCAGGCTCACACTATATGATTTCTCATACAAAAAGCCACAAGATTTTAGGAAATGTTTGCTATCAAAAATCCTTGAAATTCAGCTGAAGAGCCGTGGGCTATTTGTAAGAGAGTAAATGTGAAACAGACATATGAAGCATATCCATATCTAGCGAACTCTTTCTATGGATGATCATAAATTAATACTGATGCATGCTTCTAATGCTTTGAAAGCATCAGGCATTACTTTGAACTACTTTTCACATCTTTTTTGTGAAATAGTTTGTAATACTTCTGATTGCATGCTAGCTTTGCCAAAGTCACGTTGATTTTACTATGGGCCAAACTCCATGCTATGATTTCTGTAGAGTTTAGAAATAGAAATGCTGCTTCTGCCCCAAACTGGGTTTATGCGGACCTTGAATATATATCCATGTGTAAGTGACTGTCCTAAGCAGCACTCATGTAACTCCTCACCTGAGGAAGGGACATTGAAGATCATCTAGTTTCAACCCCCCTTCCATGGGCAGGGATACTTTCTATCAGGCCAGGCTGCTCTCAGCCTTTTTGTAAATTAAATTTTTGTGTTTAGGTTGGAAACAAAAAGGCAATGCTGGATGTAGCTAATCAGCTGATGTTTATTGCAGTAGCATTTTAAACTGTGGGACGGGGAGGGAGTAAATAACATTCCTGTAATAAAGTGCTGTCAGGCAATTCATGTTGCTTGAAAAATTAACATCTTTAAATTCATTTCTGCATTGACATTTCCAGTTAGTAGAGACCCATTAATTTGTGACAGGGTTCTGTTCTATTGCTATGGGCTCTTGAATAGTATACAAATAATACTGGCTAACAACAAGCAGCCAGACATCCTTAGCAGCAGCATGAAGGGTGAACGTTTGTACAAGCACTCAATGTCAGTAAAGCACCACCCATGTAGAGCTGCTTATTAGTACAAGGAAAAGGGCATGGTACATCTTGCCAGCTGTTCTGTAGTTGATGTGATCCATTATAGGTGACAATGATAATCAAATGGTCCTATTATTTATGTCAGGTTCATTTAATTCCCACTTCTTGATGAAATGCTGTTCCAGATGACTATGTGTATGGAGCAGAAAGGGTGTCCACAGTGAGTTCAGGTACTCATCATTCTTAATTCATGACTGTTTTGGACAGCTCCAACTCTTTCCAAGAGAGGTCTATTCCACAGTGGGATTGCAGGACAGTCAGTTCTATGGGGCCTCACATCTGAGAATCTGTCATTTAAAAGCTGTTCTGAAGATTATGCATTTCATTTTTATTTGTCATCCTGTGGCCATGAAAATTTAAGGTGGAGAGTTTCCACTGATTTTCAGCCCTTAGGGTCAGGGGTTGCTGAAGTTTTAAGTGCCATATCTAAATGTCCCTAAATAACAGGAAAGCAATTTTACCCATGTGGTTTTGTAAATTAGACTTAAATTTCTTCTGCCCTACTGACATGCCTGAGAAACTTAATAATGTCAGAAAATTTTGCAGCCATGAAAAATATTAAGGGAGAATAAAAAAAGAGAATCTAAAAATGAGAATACATGGGTACTACAGGGCCTGATGAAACCTGACATCCCATTTCAGTTTTGCAGTTCTCAAAATTTTCATTTGTGACCACTGCCCTGTTGTTATACTCTGACTCCAGACACTTCCAGTTATGAACAAAAGAGATGACTTGTCTTTGAGCATCTCTAAAGAAATGTCCTGCTTTCAGTTCTGATTGTTCAGGACACTCATCTGTCTGATATCAATTATACTTCAGTTGGAGACATCATGTCTTTTGTCACTGCAGACAAAAGTGCAGTGCAGTCTATTTTATTTCTAAATGATTAAAGTAATACACTGGGAAAGTCCTTTCACCTAAGGAGCATAGCAAGTGCATAAACTGTCCTGTACTCTGAAAATACTTAAAGTTATCAGGTATTTTTAGTTCTTTGAACTGAAATTGAAAGAAAACCTGTAACTTTATCACTTTATTCCGAAAGGGGCAGCTATCAAAGTAAAGTATGCATTCTTCTTCATATTGTGCCTTAACTGCAAATTTTAGTTTGAACAGTGAGATCACCTGGAAAATGAAGCCTATTAAATTGCTGCTGTGATACGCTTGCATTGATTGATGACCTCAAAGTAGAATGGCAAGGAAAGGCTGTAACAGCCTCTGGTACTCATCACAAAATCAAGATATTCATAAAGATGTTTTAACTCAGGGTTTGGCTGGTTAAGGGAAATTATTTTAATGAAATCCTTGACAGCTTTTTCCTGAACATTTGACAGGTGGTGGTGCTTAATGCAAAACAAATTCCTGCTTATTAGTCCTCAAATATTAATTTCAGTAATGCTTCCCTGGTATGAGTGAGGCATGTCACTGCACACCAAATCTTGTGCACTGTACTGCAATTCATGTTCTAGTGTAAAACCTAAAGGAAGACAAATTATTATTTCCATTATTTAGTGATGGTGGACTGAAACATCAATTCTATCCAAAAAGAAAAACAAAGAACCCCGAACTGTGAGGTGGCAAATAAACAGTTATGATACCAATAAAACATATTATCATCTCCTTGAGTTCATGTGAACTTTTTAGTATTAAAAAATGAAAGAGTCTTATGGATGGGGAAGATCTGCAACCAAACTGCACTGACTGTGCTTCGTTTTGGTTTTCTAGAAGTCTCAGCACCATCCCATTTGATTTAATACAGAAGACTAAGTACAAAGAAGTTTAATTTCTTTAATGCAGTAATTCTTTAACTATTTTTGTTGTTGAACTGCATGAATTATATATATTCTACATATGTAGAATTTCCAAAGGGATCTAAAACTGTTCTGAAAATTTCTTAGGGGTCCAAAGTTGAAAAAGGCTGAATAAAACTGATCTGGTTTAACTATTGGTCCTGCAATATTTAAAGAATAAGGCAAGAAAAAATCTAACTGTACTAGAAAATGTTTCTGCAGACATGGTTCTTAAAAATGTACTGCCAGTCTCTGGAAGTTTTGTAGACCAGAGTTCTACAAGTATATTTAGAAAGTTTTAAACAAACTCCATTTTAATTTGCAAAAATTAAACCTGTTTCTTCTTCCTCCTTTCCCAACATATATCTAGGACAGCTGATGGAACCAATGCATGCAGGTGCCTATTTCTACAGACCATAGGAGAAGTCAGTTAGTTTACTGCTAGCTCAGGTAAGATGGATTCCAGTCAGGGAGGCTTTTACAGAAAACAAGCATGAACCAGCACAGATGGGGAAGATGATGCATCCTGTTCCCTGCAGATCATTGGTTTTTTGAGCTTCCTAGCTACCCACAGTACTACTGGTCATAAACATAGGCAGCTTAAGAATCTGTTTGAAACCAAGCTAAAAAACCTCTCTAGACTGTGCTTTAATTAAACTCCTGTCAGAGGTATTCAGGCAATAAATGAATTTAAAATTTTATAAATAACTCTGTCAATTCAATTAATTTCTTGCGTCATACATTTAAAGATATTAATTTTTCTTCTCCAAGGTGATTTTTTCACTTAGATTATGCTGCCATTTTCACACTTCATAGAATTTGTGGAGTTGGAAGGGAGCCACAAGGCTCGTCAATGTAATTCTTGGGGTTGCACAGGGCAACCCCAAGAGTCACACCATGTGCTTGACATTGTTGTACAAACACTTCTTGAACTCTGTCAGGCTCGGTGCTGTGACCAGTTCCTTGGAAAGCCTGTTTGAGTGCCCAGTGTTTGGGTTTTTTTTTTTTCTTAGAATTCACTTCCCATCTACTTTTTAATAATTTTCTTCTTCCTTTGTTTTAGTCCAATTCAGATTGTCTGTCACTAGCTTGAGCCTTGTTCCATCACAGCTCTTCGAATTCCATTTTTGCCTTCTTTTCCTGAGACCTTTCCACAGTCCTGATTTCTGTTACTTAATGTAGCAAAATTAAAGAAGTCTGTGTGACTAGCTTGTTACGAATTGCTGAACAGCCCTCCTGCCTGTTTTGCTTAATCTTAATCTAGTTGATACCTTGGCTATATTTATTCTTTTCCTGGCCCAAGGGCTAATTTGGTGTGTGAGAATGTGCTAGAATATTAATATAGGTAGCTGAAAAAGTCTCCTCTACACCAAATACAGCTTCACCAAAATAGAAAAAAAAAATTCTGGCACGCAGAATACAGGCTCCAGTATTCTGGAAACATCAGTCTGGACAACTCAAACATGGAATTAGTTTTGTCTGCTTCTTCATATTCTCCACATTGCTTTAGTAGAGCTAACTCTGTGTTACTCAAAAGATCAAGAGCTGGAAGGCCATTGTGTGAGCTAGGAAAGCCAGTGCTGTTGTGCCTTATTTTTCTCTGTAGTTTTCTCTTTGTTTTTGACTTTTTGGTCTGTTTATTTTCTCTTTTTCCTTTTTTTATTTTCTCTCTTTTTTTTTTCTTTTGCAATAGCTCTTAAGGCATACTTTAATCTCATTATCCTACAAATCCACGATACATTATTTCCTTGCTAACTACAGCAGCTGATAATGAGTACAGCCAGCTCTCATGCAGAACGGTGAGAAAGACAATAAACAGAGCATAAGAAACTGTTTCAGGAATTTAAAATAATCCTAACTGCAGCAAGAGACTATAGTGGTTTACTCAATTAAGGAACGTGGGATTTTTGTGTTAATGGTGGCGTGAAAAAACCCTTCTCAAGCAGTGAGTGGCTTCTCTTGGGCAGATGCACAGAACTGTCCTCTTCTGAGGAGAGAGGGAACCTCTCATGACTGTTTTTGATTTTAAGTGGGAGATGGGCTGGGTGAAATGACCTGATCTAGGAAAAAAAAGGAAGGTGAAGATACAGCAGGAGGCTCATCATCCAAGTCTCATCATCCAGTATCTTGAAATAGGATACTGATACCTCTAAACATGTGTGTGTGAACTCCTGACATTTTTGGTACTGTGCCCCCACCCCCATGCACTGCATTTTCTCCTGCTGAACAGCATCTCCATCTACTCATTGCTGAGCAAAGGTCTGCTTATCTTGAATAAGAGGAGCAGAATCTGACAGATTGGCACCATCCCACCCTAAATACAGTGCAAATCTGCCTTCCCTTCAGAAATACGGAATCTAATGCAGAGTTTTTGTTGGAGGGTACAGCTCATGCATTTCATCCAGTGTGTGCCTCACAGGGGTGCACAAATTGGTGGATTCTTACTGTGTTTGATCTTACCACTTTGCAGTACACTTATGCTATTGTTAAACAAAACACTTTGCAAAGCTCTGTGGTTTGTTGAATAGCAGCATTCCTGTTATTAGTGAGTTGTGGAAAGCAACTTGTATTAACTTTCAGCTTTGTGGCTGAGTAGCTCAAACTGAGAGTGACTGATTTGTTGCAGAAAACTCTATAGCAATTAAGCTGTCTGCCACTAAGAAATGCTAACTTAACATTTTAATCCAATTTACAGGCAAGAGAATTGATACACAATCTTTCTCTTTTGTAATGGCTGCTTTCCATCTGCTGCCCTTGAAATACCTGCCCCTGTCTCATGCATAAACCAATGTGGGATATGAGGGAGAAGGAAGACATTAGACCTGGTCCTTTTTCAACTCTGTTTCTTTCATCTCTGGTATTCCCAATGTAGGTCCCTTCTGCACATCACAGAGGAAGGACTGCAAACTGCAAAACTTCCTCCCCACCCCTAAGAGAACATGTGTTTCCCCAGAAAAGGGGGTTAATGTAACATAAGGGCTCCCTCACTCCACTGGATAACACTGGAAGAGAGTGTTTTTCTTTCTTGACCTGTTTTCCTTCAAAGGTTGAACTGAGCTACAGACAGACACTCTTGTTCTACAAATGAAAGCTAGATTATCTTGGAAAAATGTCTGTTGCCAGTAGTGGAAGCCCCAGGAAGTTTTGTCTCAGGAGATTAGTTCCAGAAAGTAGGTAATAATATCAAGCAGGAGAGCCAGCAATGCTGGAACCATCGATGTAGGTTATGTACAGGTGAGAAACCAAGCAGAACAGTGTATATATGAATCCAATATAAATTGATTTTCTGGTGCAGGCTGTACATCAGTCAACAGGACAACAGGAATTTTCAGTTTCTAATTCCTCAGTGAGCACTTCCTGTTGGCTCATACATTTTTAGGGTAAGATTTGTGAGAAATCTTCATTTTGATCACGGGCTTTTTTTTATCAGGAAAAACACAAAGTTGATGGAATGGAAAAACTTTTTTCTTAAAATCTCAGGTGTGTGTGGGAGGGGATAAAATCACGTCACACAATGAAAAGCCTCAAGTGACAAAAACTGGTGTGTCTGCACTCCTGTGTATGGAAGGCACAATGTGTCATTGCAAGATGGAAAGTAGTTGAGGAAGAATTTATTTTATTCCTCAAAAAATATTAGGATTTCTTTATACAGATCTATGACTCCAGAAGGGGATAAAAGTGCATTTGCTATGTTCTTAAGAGAAAGCAAGGCAGAAGAATTTAATTAATCAAACTTTATTGCTGTATTAAGGCTGCTTTCTGAGTACAGTTTTTCATGTAGCAGAGGGCAGGTGAGAGTTTAAATGAATGCTTCGTGATGTAGCTTTCTGTGAAGGAAAATGCCTTAAATGGCTACAAACTCAGTACACATCTGCTTCATCTCTTAAAAACATAAACTGTACATTTTGGCACTGTAAAATAACAGTTCTAAGCAAGACAGCCATAGCAAGAAGACAAAATGCATCTTTATAAGGACCAGGAAAAACTTTCTGATACAGCATAATTAGTTAGAGATGCTTGGGAAATTTGAGATCTATTTAAAAATCCAGAATAAATTCCTGTTTACAAAGATTAATACCTGAAATTGTTAAAAGTGCAGGGTTCGTTATGGACTCTTGCTAGCAGAAATATTAAACATTGAAAAGAATTTTCTTAAAACTGCAGAGGGAACTCTCACAGCACCCATGGCAACGAGGTGGCATCATTGTTTGAGCAAGGCCTCATCTTGTCTGTCTGCTTTGTGAGATTTTGGGGAATGTGAAACAAATTCTTTTTGACTAAATTAAATATAATAATTTTTTTAAAATATTGAAACCTGAAAGACACTAAGGAAACTAATGAAAAAGGAAACAGGCTTTGTCCATTATTGTCTTGTTCATCTGCCATACCTAGTGGAGCAGGTCATTCTTTACAGGCAGCTCAATGGTATTCTGTATTTGGGTCTTCTCTGCTCCATCCCTCAGGTCTCAGGGAAGCTTTTTACCTCTGTCTGGGGCAGGCATCTGCCTCACTGCCGTTTCCCATTTCTTGCTTCTCCCACCCTGGAGCACCTCCTTTTACCACAGCATTAGGTCTCCTGGGAAGGTGCAAGCTTCCACTCCTAGGTTATGGTTTTCCAGACAGTGTTTAAAGGAACAAAATATTCATCTGGTAAGAACTACTGAGAAGGATATCATCAACTATACCACTGAAAGAAGTGACAACAAAGTACCTTTGTAGTTTAGAGACAGATCACGTATGGTGTGGAAAATTTAAAGATGGCTGTCTGTGAAAGTGGGCATGCTGATGCTGGAGGTCTCTGTCCACTGCTGTTCAGAATGTGGGAGCAAGAATGGAAGCTGATTCTTTCCCACATTCCTGAATAAGTGCTCAAACTAACACAATTGTTGAAGATGTACAAAGTGCCTGTTGACACCTGTCCTCAGACCTGACCCTTATGTGTAACTGCTGTAAATGTTTGGTTTGTTAATGAAATGTTTTCTGTCACTGGGACAGAGTGAGTATGTTTCTGTCTGAATTCCCATTCATTTTAAAGATGACTCAGTAATCTGAATCCCTTGCCCATGAACTAAATGAAATAGACATATGTGAGAGAGATGATTTCTACCTTCAAGACTATCTCCTCCAAGTAGAAATGGGTTATATAAGCAGTCCTAGTTCTGGCATTCCCTACCTTGACTTTGCTACGTTAAACTCAACTATATGTGTACCTATAGATATATTTTGATCAACTTCCTGCAGATGAAATGTCCTGTGTGAATTCAGCTTCAATCGTCCAGACAGAAAATATTACTTTAAAAATAAACTCTTGGAGATGAAACCTTAAACCCCTCATACAGTCCTTAAAGTTTCACAGGTTTGCTTAAGGCTTGGTTTTTGCCAGCACAGTTTTGTCTGTCCTGTGTTTCTGTGCAGTCTGACGCATGTCTGCTCTTGTCCATCATTAAAGATGTTCTGTTCCTGTGGCATGCATAGAAGGATGTTCCTTGTCCGTTCTTGGGGATCTGGTATTTCTGGACTGTTGCTTTAATGTCCAATTCCTACCCCATAAACTTTTATGCTTTACAAAGAAAATCAATCGCTTCACAAAATGGAATTTCATTTCTGATTTAGGGTTGTATGCATCATGAAACTTACTGGGTCCCTGAGGCCCTGCCAGCCCTGACCATAGCCCAGGACCCTCTGTCAGCCCCTGGGGCCATCAGTCCCTGCCCTGTGGTGCTGCAGCAGGGCTGGTCTCCAGCTCTCCACAGCTTTGCCCAGCCATGGCCATCACTGCTCTCTGACAAAATCTGCACAGGATTGAGTCTGCTCCATAGACTGACACTTCCATAAAATATTATTGGTAAAAAATTCGTTCTTAAATTAGTTTACACTGGTGCAGAGTTCTACTGACTTGACATAATTCTTAGGTCTGGCTGCAGATTTATAATTTAACCTATTAACAGTAAGGGATTTAAATTAGTACACCCTTCTAATTTCTACTGCAGCACTACAGTAATTCCAAATATTACCCAGTGTTTGTTTCTTTTTAAATATTAGTTCAATTAATTTCATGATGGATTTTTGGTCTATGCAGAAAGTACCACAATTAATTATGAATCCACATTTAAGTAAATTTTTTATGCTGGGCCTAGTTTTTTTAATTAGTGTTTAAATCATTTACAGATCGTTCTTTCTAAATGATCCAGCATTTGACATGTGTTCTTTTTACCTATTTTTAGTTTTTCTGTGTCTCTAAAGTTTTTTAAATGTGTTCAAGAGAGGGGGGGAGGCAAAAAAATCTTCCATTTAATTTTGGGGTCTATGAAGTCCTGATAACATTCCACAAGGCAGTGACTGGCTTGGTAGATGAGGAAAGAGGAGTGGATATCGTCTAACTTGATTTCAGCAAGGCTTTCTAAATTGTTGTGTGTGAGATCCTAATAGAGGAGCTGATGATTTACAGGCTGGATGAGCCTGTGGGTTGAAAACTGGCTGAGTGGCCTGGTCCAGGGTGTGGGAACCAGTGACTCTTGCTATGCCCCAGCAATCACTACTGGGCCCAGTCCTGTTTATAATCCTCATTAATGATCTGTATGACAGCATGGCCCTCAGTTGTGCTGCAGACAACACAAAACTGGAAGCAGTGGCTGAACCCCCAGAGGGTTGTGCTGCCATCCAGGGTTGATAGAAACCTCATGAAGTTCAACAATGAGAAGTGCAAAGGTTTTTTGGAAAGAAAGAGTACAGTCTCACCCACACGCAGAACACCAGCAGATCAGTCCCAAACCAGCTGCTCTACTTTTACACATGGCTGACACAAGGGCTGTAGTGTCTAGAACACAGAACTGATCGTGCACAGCACTGTGTATTTCCTGTAATGACCTAGTTGTATGATTAGGAGAAAAATAAATCATTCTCATGTTTTGGCTTTTCTGTTCTTCATGTTACAGCCTGGAGCAAGGAAATCGTTACTAGTTTGTGCCTGTGTAGTAGTTACACAAGAAGAAGCAGAGCCTCCTACTTTCTGCAGTCTCTTTTGATGCACTGCTTCTAAGATGGAGGATGTATCTTGAATCATAGTTAGATATGATTCATCAAACAATTGAGTTTTATACTGCACACAGACTGCTTGGCAATACACTAGAAAAATAACATCATACTGGTTTAATTTTCTTTGGAAAGAAAGTCTATTTAATGACAACACAATTCAGCCACATACCTACATTTCTTTTTGTACTGCGGTACTTGTAGGAGCAGCACTTTGACCACCTGATATATTTCTACATTCAAAAAAGAAAAAAAAAGCAATCCAAATCTTGTTCGAGGAAAATGCTGGTCAGAGGTCAAAACATATTCAGAGAAATTTTCTCTGCTTTCTTTTAGTAGCCCTAAAGCTTCAAATCAACATCTGCAATTCCCAACCATATGTTCCCCAAGTAATTTCTTGCCCTCTGTTACAGTCCGAGGTCTTGGGGAATGTCATGGTTCTATTTCTGTGTCACTCATATAAGTTCTGATTCTTTTGGGCTACATATGTGTCTCCATACAATGTTTTTATCCCTTGCTGTGCATGGATTGAACAATCTTCAAGGTAACAACCAAGATATGCACTACATAGGGAAATACAATATTTCCCTAAAAATTTACTATCTTATTAGGTTTTAGTCCCTCAAATGACTCATGTCCATGGTGTCCATTTTCTTTGCTCTTTTTGTTTGTTATGAATTTTGTTCCTAGAATTAACGAAGTATTTGTGAAAAGGAATATCATCACATCTTCCTATTTATGGTTAGTATTTCTTCCTTCCTTGCAAGTGACCTCAAAAGGGAGAAATCAAATTCATGATTTTCCATCCCATATACCAGATACCACTGCTGACCCTATGGTGCTATGACTCTATGTTTGGAATTTATCAGTCTGCATAATGACATACATGAAAGCTGTCCAGGTAAGGACTAATTTATGCTGGAGTAAAAAATTCCATCTAGTCTTAGCTAGTCCTTGCTGCTCTTTGGACAGTCCTATTCTCTGCCTCAGAAAAGAAAGAAAAAACACAGGTTTTTAACAGAAGATTGACAGTTTATCACAACTGTTCTGTGACACTCTTTGTTCCTGCTTTCCTTACTCTTGCTACCTGTTCTCTTCTTGTTCACAATAAATGTTTTCAACTCTTCTTCTCCTTTCCCTTTCTAGTCTCGACTGTCCTGATTTTTGGCACAGGCTTCACCCAGACTCTCCCAATCCCTCTGATGAGGTGATAAGAATCATAAGGGGTTGGAACCATGTTCATAACCATATCCTGCTGCTTGCTTCTTATTTATTTTCCTCCTCTCTGGCATGGGTTCCTCCACATACTTCAGCCTCTTTGGGGATGTCCTCACCTTTGTGTGGGTTGCCCAAGAGCTGCAGATCCTCAGGGATCCACTCCAAGTTTCTAAAACCTGTCCTCTTTTACCAGCTCACATTTTTAGTAAAACACTTGGAAAGTGCAAACCAGCTATTTGAGGAAGTGCTTGGGTGCAAGATTTAAAGACTACGCAAAATATTATGGTCTTCTTGGATTCTGCTTTTTTGAGAGACTTTATTTGTATTTGGGATGATTTATTTTATATATAGAGAGAGAGAAGTGAATGAATGAAAGAGAACCATTTTGCACTATTACTGAAAGAATATGATCAAAAGAATATAAATTCTGTGTTACTGAAAAAGAGCTCTAGGGAGGATTGACACATGGGCAGTTTATATTCACATATAATATTAGAAAATCACTAAAATGATAAAAATGTCACTGCTAGGCTTTACCACAGAAATTAAAAAGAAGATAGATCAGCTGAATCTCCCAGAAGGAGGCCAAAAGAATAAGAAAAAATTCCTTGAAGAGAACAATTCATATTGTAGTTATTGAAGAACAGATGAAGAGGGGAGTTAGTTACTTGGTTGGCTGATCCTGTAAAATCATTCACAGCTGTTCATAGCTCCTCTGTCATCAGCTCTTCTTCCTCCTCCTTTCTTTATTGGTCCTGATCCTGCATCCCATGCCCTCCCTAACCCACCCTGGCCATTCTGCACCCCTTGCTGTGCCAGGTAGAGAGCCTCTGGTGGAGGAGTCTGAGGTTGAGGGTGTTTTTCTGTGTCTTCAGGGAATGTGGGGTAGCTCTGGATCATATCCTGTGAATTGAACCATAAAAGAAAATCCATAAGGTGTTGCTAGCTGAGTAGGCTCTGTGATGTAAGTGTGCTGAAGACAGGAAAAGTGATGTTCTAGAGACATCTGGGGAAATTGCTGCATCCTCTGCAATGGCCTCCTTAGAGCACCTTTGCTGTGTTGTGTGTTAATATGAGTATTTCAAAAATATCTGGAAGTTGAAGCATATCTGTGCCCATAAAAAAAAAAAGTTCCTTAACTATGAATCAGAGGAAATCTGGAGATCAGAAATGGAAAAAATATTTGCTTAAAGAAGAAAAAATATGTTAAATGCAAGAGAAAAAATTAGTGGGTATTTTAAAACATAGTAGGAAAAGTGCTTTGAGATCAATAAGTAATAACTGGGTACACATTATATTCAGCCCTAAAACTGTCTTATATTTGTCCTATATTCAGCCATAAAACACACCTTTTGGAACAAGCTGTCAGTGCTGCTGTCATGTTACCAGTTATTGTTCTTGCATTACTCCTTGCATTACTCCTGAGAGGATAAAATAGTCAGAGTTTAGTTCCCTGTAATATTAATCGTCATAAACCTTAAAATAAAAAGTCAGAGTCTGTTTATGACACCACTTACTATTCAGAATGAAGACTGAGGTTCAAGCAGTTATAAATGAGAACTGCAAAATGCTTTAGATAGTGGAGGAAAAGAGTGGATGATTGTCAACACAGGCTGCTTTAAAACAATCAGCCATAGGTAAAATAAAAGTAATATATAAGTGAATGGAGTAAAATCCAAGTACTAAAACAAGTACTCAACATTGAAGGTCTTTGAGGAGTCAGACCTAGGATCACATTTCCTTTTTCAGGGGAGTTTTCTTGTATAGACTTTACAAATTACCAGTTTCATTCTTCTGCAAGTGTTAGATTGGTTTTTACAGGACTTTGTGTTTTCACCTAATCTGATATTAGATATCCCAAGGGAGAGGACTTAAATTATCTATTTCAGGAGATTTCCATAGACATATAAAATTTTTATATAGAAATATTATTTCAACTTCTATTCTGCAGTTGCTTCTAGTGATTCAGAATTACTTGGCTTCTGCATTTATTTATGTAATTTGGGACTCCCTGTTTTGTACTTTCAGTTCGGTAGAAACACCATGGATATGATAAACACAGAAGAAGTCTGATTCCAGCTGGCCCACCAGTAATATGTTTGAAGTGTGATAAGAGTACCATACAATCACAGAGAGCACAGGACACAGCACAGGGGATAGAGACTTGTGGCTCATAATGAGCAGTGGATACAGACCTGCTCAGCTGGGCTCAGATGTGGCTTTTTTCAAAGCTTGTCTGAAATCGAGCAGCTCAGAAGTATTTTCATATTAAGGCTAAGATGAAGGAACAATATGTCCCTGATTATGTGCCAAATCCATTTCTGTCTCTTCTGGCCACTCTGGAGCTTGGAGGTACTAAGGTGAATAAGTGCTTACAGAGGTCTTGTATTTGTTAGAGTATCAGAAATTAGATTGAGACTCCTCTACTGTAGACCAAAAGGCCCAGAAGAACTGTGATCTTGGTCACTGTCATGACAACACTGTATCTTAAATGAGACAGGAAAACAATAAGTAAGTTCTGTCAGAGTTTACTACTACAGAGTTAACTACTTTTTCTTCAATTATTTTTTCTTTTTTTTCCTTGTGACACTGATCTGTAAGGTTCAGATCTCAGACATGGACAGCTAAATCTCTCTTAACTAGAGAATGATTTTATTGTATAATGCAAGAATTGCTACCAAACTAATTTGATTTTTTATCATTTTGCCTCATTCTCCAATGCATTTCCTTGCCCACATTCTACCACCTACCTTTTGTTGTATGCCAACACATGAAGAATGGAATTTTAAAATTATTGTTCTTTATTTATATTATGCAATAAAAGAGCAGTTACTGGGGAAAAAATGATATCTTCATAGTTATTGGTTCAAAAATGCACAGAAGTTAGTAAAGCTTTTCTCTTCATACATTTGTCTTAATATATCAAATGCAGTTATCTCACAAGATTTTTTCCTTGTAGCTAATAGAATATTTCTGTCAGTACTTTAGCCTGCTTCATCTTATCACTTGCTGTATCATTTTATTGATAAGCAGAGGATTGTGAGTTTTTCTGAGGGATCTGCAAGCTGATAACCCTTCCCCTGTTCAAAGATCCTGACTGACATTAGGAATGGTATGGACAGCCAGTGTGTGGCTGCCAAAGGCAGCAGGGACTTTGACTCATTTGTCTGTCCTGACTCAAATCACAAGCCAATGGCATTGCACATCATACCCAGCCCTAACTGTATCATGTGCTGAGTTCACTTAGATACCAAGGAAAAATTGCTAGTATGAGAGCCTGGAATTTAGCTTTACAAAGCCTGGAATGAGGCTTGACATCTAAGTGCCTACAGCAGCAAGTCATACTAGTGAAAGATGGTGTATTTCACTCTCCTCTTACCAGTTACCCAGATTTGCCATAGCTTCCTGACAAGTACTTGTGCCTGCAGTAGCCTGTGGATTATGTCAACTGACTGAATATAGGCCACTTTAAGATGAATTTTACCACTTTCTGAGTTCTGTTGACTATACAAATTCTGTATCTAGGAGTATGAGAGAACTTTTGCATCTGTAAGCTTGATTAAATACCTGATAATACCCCAAATGATGCCAGATATCTATGCTTAAGCAATTAAATTCTGCCCTAGATCTCCACTGATGATACTATGTGTTCACAGATAGACACTATCTCTACTCTGAGTATCCACCCTTAGTTACCCCAATACACCAAAAAAGGTACTAAGGAAGGTGGTACATGAAAAGCCAGTGTTATCTGCAGTCAGAGGTCAGGACTGTACAAATAGATCTTATTTTTAAAAATTTCTGTCCATGGTCAGTACATTCAAACCCAAATCACCAGCAACCAGAGATATTTTGAGGAAATGAAGACAGATGTTACTGATTTCTAGACTGTATTTGTGTCAAAATCCTGTCCAGGTAGATGCCATTTGCAAGATTATCTTACTGTAGGAGGCATCAGCATAATGAATTGCTATTATCTCTTTTATTTATAATTTAGCAAGTAAAATAAATATTTATTCTCTAAAAGTACATTTCACAAGTTCATGGTTGAAATACTCAATAAATTTCACCATTTTATTTTCTATATACATATGTAGGAAAATAACAGAAAGGTGTACACTCATTAAATCTATAGCTGCCTTTTAATGGTGCTTATTCTCACCTTGAGTAAACCTTACTAACTGAGTAAATTATTTCCTGTGTGTTTCAGGTAATTGGAATAAAAATATTTTGTCAGAAACAAATTACTTATTTACAGTATCTCATCACTGAGGGCAGGATTCCTCTACTCTAACTTTAGACATCTACAACATATAACATCTGAATTATTTTCCCTAGTTCACCTTTGTCAGTGGAGAAAAGATTAACACTTACAGCAGTGCATTTTCATTTTCCTTAATTGTGAAAGGATTTTGTAGTGACTAGTTCAGACAGGGTCTTCTACATGATAAACATCTGAGATCTTTGTTGCTGGCAAGGCACGTTCCCACCAAGAGTAGGATGAGATGTATTTAAGGAAATATCATCAAGTTGGAAGAAAATGGGGTCTGTCAGCAATTCAGTCAACCTACACACGATTTCCTGTTGTTGTTTCAGAACCAAGGTGCTTTCCTGTCAATCCAAAAGGTCATTTCTTTTAGCTATGATATATTGCAGAAGCTCTTAAATTACCATCAGTCTGTAGATGCAACTTGCACACTAGGTAGTTCTGCATCACTGGCTGGTGAAGGAGCTGTGGGAACATAGCAGAGAAAAGACTGAGCTTTACTATAGGTATTGACATGGAGGTAAATTAGATTTTCTCTTGCCTCGAGTACAGTTTTGCATCATGATGGCTAACCCAAATTATCTGTTTCAAAAGCAGTGTGTGTTTTTGTCTACCAATGACACATATTAAATCTGAGGTAACAGCTATTATGTACTCAGGCAAGTTGTATGCATTAATAATGTGCTTACCATTACCAGACAGCACATGCAGTCTCTCAGGCCTGCATGAGTGATCTGAGTACACTAATCGCTGTTTTGTTGTGACAAAAAAACCTCATGATTTTTAAATTATTGAATATTTTTCAGTAAAACAACTTTTCCACTTGATGTGCTTTGGATGTTGGCATCCATTATTTTCTGGCAACACAAAATGAAACCATGGAGGAGGATCCCAGTTCTCATTTTACTTTCATGTATGTCAACACAAAAGAGCTGCAACAGTGTAAAATGGGAACAACGTAAAGAGCCCAGAAATGTCCAGCTCAATACAAACTTGCTTTTTATATCTCTCATACGTGGGTTATGCCATGAAGAAATTAGTAAATGCAACATAGTCATTAGTTGCTTGAAAAACCCCCAATGTTTTTTTTTTTTCTTTGTGTAACAAACAGCATTATTTTAAAGCTTACTTTCAATATTAGGAATTTAATGGAAAAGGAGTCACCACTCTTTTAAGAAAAAAGCAATAAATTAAGACAATATTTTCCGTTGGATACAGATTTCTCTCTGTTTACTTAGCAGAAATTCACACACTATGCCTAAGAAATGAACAAGTTACCAGAAAACTTCAATATATATAATCCATAAACTTTTTTTCTGGCTCATTGTTTGACTCAAGCTGACTATGTATTTAAAACAAAACCTTGCAAGATTGTTGAGGGACAAAGCTGAAGGATACCCATTGACAATACGGGGAGAACTTCTCCAGCCACCACAAGCTTTGCAGCAAGAGCAGATGGGATGTTCTGGGGGATTTTTATGGTAAGCATATGCTTTGTGATATATTATGAAAATAGCAGTTCACATGTGACCAAGAGAAATAGATTTTAGTAGTTAAATCTCCAAGGTACCCATCCTCTAGCCTAATCACTCCCAGCATTAATCAGACCTTCCTGGTGTTGCCCTTGAAATGTGGTATCATCCTTGGCTTTTCCACTACGTGCATGAGAGGTTCTGGGCAAGTCATTTCACCTAAACTTTTAATAGAAAACTGAAAACTGTGTGTTTCTCATTTTCTCTGTGTTCTGATGTGAGACACTAAGGTCTGATTCTCAGATAGATTAAGCCAATGACAATAGAAAATGAAGTCATGTCACATATATAATCTGTTGCACAAGCTCATGAGCTCTGAAAAATGAGCTTCTAACTATTTCCAAATTATCATTCAAAATCAGTGAAAACGCTGCATCTCATCTTAGTTCCAGAGCTGTATAACTGAGGTTAATATCACCTCCTACTGCTCTGAAGTTTCAAAATGTATTGTATTAGGGCATGGAGCTATCTATACAACAAGAAGAAAAAAATAAGTATAACTACTCACCAATTTGAAAATAGTATCTATTCACTGTTGTACAGGAAACAAAGAATGGTGACCTTTCAATTATATGCAGTCATATACTTACAGACAAAATTGCTAAAAAATACAATTCTGGCTGTCTTCATTCTGTCACTTCCCTGCTTTTGAATACTCGGCTTTGTGATTCTAATCTTGTTCTTTTGAAGTGGGGGTTGGGTTTTTTTTTGTTCTGCAGTTTCAGCTGCTAAGACAATAGGCTCTACTTAGTATGAAGCCTCTGTTTTTCTGTGATGACATGCTGGAATTTTATGTCCTCTTAGGACACAATTTTAGTAAGAGATAAAGAAAGAAGAAGGGGTCCTTACTTTAACCCCCATGCAGACTGGATCACCTCCTCTTTAATGTCCAAATAAGAGGGCAGTTCTTTGGGGGAATGTGGTTCTGACTTCACAGATCTTACCTCATGGAAGCTGAAGAACATTCCTGGTTGTCCAAACCACGCTGTTGGTTTATTTTTTGTTTGATTGGTTTCTCTTTTCCTCCTTGTCTTAGCTCAAGCACATGTACAAACTTGTGAACATGGAACTTATCACTCATTCTCTGTTTTAATAATGTGGTTGTGCTATAATTTGTAATGTATAATGTGATTATTAAAACAAAATTCAGTGCTTTTCTCTCCCAAGTGAATGCTCAAACAATTAGGATGCAACTCAAGCTACCTTTCATTTATTTTGAAGTTCAAAATGACAGTTTTGAATTTATTAACCAAATTATCATTTCAACTCATGTCTCCCAGTGCTTGGGTCAGGGCTGTCATATGAATGATGAGGTTTATATCTTCCATAAGTCTTAACAGAAATAAGAATCCATTGTTGTTTTCTCTACAGACCTTGATTCTGCCCATTCGTGCAAAAAAGTCTTTGGAAAGCATCTGGTGGATGAGACATTATAAAACCATAGAAGATTTGCTTTGAAAGTGAGCTAGGGCTGAGTTGCTAAGATAAGACCATTCAGAACAGACTTGCAGCCTCACAGGCACATTGAAGCAGAGCACAGATGCCTCTAGCGTTCATCTGTGACACATATTTAAGATAAAGATAAGGTATTGGTTGAGTCTGAGTATTTAAATTCATCTCCAAGTGTTCTCTGTCCATCTGTTTTGTGTTTATTGTCCTCTATTCTGTGCCAAGAATTTGCACTTTTGCAGGTGGGTAAAATTTCCCAGACTTGCCAGCTGTAGATCAAGTTGGCTGGAGACAAAACATGAGATCTTCAAGCAACTTTGCTGACTGTTGGCTCCACCAGTGTAGGCAAGGTAGAGAGTGCACTGCGAATCGAGTGTTTGGAGAGTGGACTGTGAATCCCGGAGCCAGGAGTGCTTGTCACAGCCTGTAATCAAAGCATGATATCTTTGTGCTAACACAAAGAAATAATTCCTGTTGGATGGTCTCATCTAGTCTAAGTCACTATAGTTTACAAAGGAAGGCACAGCTCTCTGGAGTCCAGCAGCGCAGTAATTTAGGCTACTTACTTTAAAAAGCATTTCTCTTCACTGCTTTACAGTGATCTTTAGCAAACAGCACACAAATAAGAAAGATCTTTAAATCTTACTGGCTCTGTTAGAACTGCCCGCAGCTCCGAACAAACATAATTTTGCATGTGATAGTAACGGTTTTGGCCCATCCTTCATACATGTCATGTAGAATACTACACTTGCAGGCTGGATTTAGAAGAATCCAGTGTAGCTACCTGGAATCAATGTGTATACCCACACAAATTATTAACTGAATTTTGTTCAGGAGGGTGGGTACTTTCAATCAGAAAGTATTCTCAAGTACAATTCTGGATGTACTGGTATCCTAGATACAAAAGGGGCTTAATGATGCCAATCACAGTTCATATTGAATCCTTCCATATAAAACCCACACAAATAGGAAACAAAAATCCTATATTTTCCAGACCCATTTCTGACAGAAAATAGTGATATAATCACACTCTGATAACATGTTCCAGAAAAAACAGCCAGAGGCATAATTTTTCAAATTAGTGGCATTCAACTTTGTTCCTTGTGGGAAGCTTTAGATTTGACTCTTAGATAAGTCATTGTGCTAAAATTTCAGGTCATTGAGAAACCATTGCTTTTATATCTGTTAGCTCCAGTCCCACACATGAACCCCATCAGTCTTAGTTTTTGTTAGGTATAATTAATTTTGAAAATGTACCATGCTGAATAAATCGTATGACGCATTGCACACTTCACAGTTATTTGTATCCATCTTCCATTTACTCCTTTTTATGAAGGATTTTTTGAAGGCAACGTGTTAATTCATCCTGAGGAAAGAAGAAAAGGTCAAAAAAGCGCCCCATCAGTGACTGCAAAATAAAATTACTTTGTTAAAATATAAGTGAGCCACAAGCTTCTGGCAGTAATCTGAGATATTTGATAGTGGAGCCAGAAGGGCAAAGGTCCAGGCATTTGGGAATAGGCCAGCGAACAGAGAAGGAGTGAAAAAAGGGAGTTTTGAAGGAAGGTATTACTGTTTATATGCTGAGAGAGGTTGCCCCTAAGAAGTCAGTATGCTGCTTTTATTAAAGATAGGATTAACTTGCTGAACAGTCTCTGCTTAATTTTAAAAACACTGTTTTAAGTATTTTTAAGCTTACCACCTTAAAAACCTTTGACAAATTTTTCTCATGTCAATGACCCAAATGGCATCAAATCCAGATCATCACAAAAATCGAAAGGTGCACACAGTTAACATTCCAACTCGCATTCAGATCAAATTTTTCTTCAACCGATAAAAATAGCTTTTGGGCATTTTTCTCAAATGGACACCATATGAAAAGCTGCACTTCCATATGATTCTGGGTCAAGAAACAAATTATTTGCAATAACCCACCCTGGTTTGCCAGGTCAGCAAGCCATGAAAAGCATGTGACAGATCTATAATGATCCAGCTGCTCTGCCATTACATGACCAGACCCTGCAGCAAGTGGTTTTAGCAGGGGTAAGGGAAATAAAACCCCTGTATATCCCGAAGATAATTGACCCTGACTCTACAAGCATAGTGGTAGTGATACTTCTACCTGTCCATTACAGCTCCCCCCTCCATATAGTCACACAAAACTATCCCTTCTTCTAAAGAGCTTCAAAAATTTGTGACTCATAGAAATTATCTATTTTACAGTCTTCTCACAAAGCAGAAATTTAAACAAGCCTCAGGATTCCAGATTCATGTGTATCTTTATGCACCACTGTTCGTTTCACTGAAACGAAGATTAAATGCTGTGTGCATAGTTAAGCACATGTTCAAAGTCTTCATTATGTCAAAAGCTTATCCTTTCAGAATATTCTCTTTTTAAAGAAGTATGAGTTGGAGATTTAAACAGGGGTTTAAGCGGGTTTGAAAAAATCATACATGATGCTGAATTTTACTTGGAAATTTTGAAGGTTGTAAGATTCCTGTATACATATCCATAGAGTTGGAAATATAAAGAAGTTTTCTTCTAAATCTATCCTGTGCATAGAAACTGCATAGCTCTTCAGATTTTGGATGAGGTCTCTATTCCCTTTTATAAGTAGGGTAAAGTTGATCCTTTCACTATTAGTGTATAGAGGGACTAAAGTGTTATCTATTTGTGGTATCTGTTTAAATGGGGACAAGAACTGATAGACATTACAGGAGACACCTGTAAGAGAACTCTTCAAACCTCTCATAATTGTATGGGGCTTATGAAGTGTCCTGGGGACACAGACTGGATGAGGAAGAAAGGTATTTTGCAGAGAAAATCCCAGGCCATGCATGAAGGCAATGGCTATCATTTCTAGATTACATAAATACAGGTTGCCTGACCTTCTGTCAGACTTCACGCTCTTCCTTAAAATGTCATATCCTCACAGGCAAAGGCCTCTAGCTGGCCTAAAAATCAATTGCAATGTTTGATTTCCAGTCTCTAGGCAGCAAACACTGCAGCAGTAGAATTAGCTCCATGTAGTAGTTGTGTCTTGTAGCTTCATGCAAGTAGCCAGCTTGTAGCCTGGCTGTTCACCACTGGGCTAGTCAGGACTGGAGCTGGTTTTCCCACTCCCTTTATCCCACATTTCTCAGGACAGAGTTTCAGACATACCCAAACAGCAAGTGTCTACCAGTTACACTTCTCTCCCCAGGTTCTCCTGAGCTTCCTGCCATGCTGCCTCTCCCTCTGCTTGTGCTGGATGAGAATTCCTGCAAATAGCACACCTTCACAGTGGGGAACCACTTCTCTGCCAGAGCATTACAGACTCTTTATTGTCTGGGTTTTTTCCCTTCTGTGAATTTCTTTTCTTACAGCGTGTGATATATATTTGCACAAAGTGAACCCCTCTTTATTTCCTTACAATGTGTGATACTTATTTTTTTTGTAATTAAACCCTCTGCTTCTGCATAAGAAATCTGCTGATAGGAGAGGGCAGAGAACTGTTAATACCAAAACACCTTCCTGCGCTTGGAAAGAGGCTTATTCACTGTCTGGATGCTAACAGAAAAATGTGAAGCTTAATTGATTAATGTAGAATTGATGTGGATAGACCTATACAGGACACTACCATTAGCTAAACAGAAACAGGAAGAAGCAGGATTGAGGGTCAAAGACTGGCCTGAGACATTTAGCAGCTGAGGTTTAAAAAGATGTGACTTTGAAGCTACATTGACCCCCCTCCACAGTGGCACTTTGCCACAACTCAAAATGTGGATTATATTCCAAAACCTCTACTCTGACATGTTCTTATTTCTGTGTTTTTTCCATTTGTTTCCTTCTTTTAAAGCTCAAAGTTATTTGACTTCACTTCTAGGGGAAGAGATGAATGGTTGAAAAAAACAGGCAAGAACATTGAACTGAAATTACTTTCCTTTATGATAATATTTAACAACATCCAAAAATATCTACTCTAGAAAAGGGACAGCTTTCCTCACATAAATGTTGGAATCATTTAATACATTTTCAGGTTCATGATCCACTTCTTTAATGTCCCTATTGAATGCGAGAATATCTGCAAAGCAAGCTGTATATGAGAACTGAGAATAAAGTGTCTAAAATGCATTTGAAAATATTAAAATTATTTCAGTTGCTGCTACTAGAATTATAGCTACTAGTTTGGGCAGTGGTTTTGGGGGTGATTCTATTCTCAGGACAAGCAATTAAAATTATCTGAAGAAGGTTTTCTGTTCCCACATAAGGATACAAGGTTAAAGGCAGAGAGAGAAGAATGGCCAGCACCTTCCAAGTATATTCTGGATGCAGGAATAACAGAGAGGAAAAGAACTGCTTTGGGGAGATTTCTGTTGTCAGTAAAATGCTGCACAGTTAATAAAATTCAAGAATTTGACAGTTGTGTTGAGGCAGTATCTCTGTTTGCATAGAAGTTTTCTCAAGGAAAAAAAAACCATTTGCTCATCTTATTAATCTGAATTAAATTCTTGTGTTTAGAGGGAAATATGCAGTCTCTTCAGCCACTTCTGGTGTGAGTCAGTCACTGTCTCTAGAGAATCCTTCTGCTGCATAATCCCACTGCAGTCCTGCTCAGGAATAGAGATATTTTCATTAGAGCTGCAACACAGTTATTATTTTATACTTTTTGATCACTTATGGAAATGAAATGAAATATGACCTTTATAGTTCCTATACGATCCATCCTGTTTCACCCCAACACAAAATCATATCTGATTTCCTTATGTTTAAGGGGACTTTTTCTCAAAAATAGGTATGGATACCTGACCTGAAATGGAATTCTGAACTGATCTGTCGCTGTACTTCTGGTGTTCCTAACATGAAGCCAAATGCATGTATATGAAATAAGGGGATAGATTTTAATAAAAAAAGTAACAATTTTCTCTTAAAGGGAAAAATATGGTATCCTGTTCCTGACATTGCATAGAAATCATGGAAATTACACAAATCTGAGCTAACAGGTAGTTTGTTCCTTTGTGTTATAAAGAGGCTTCTTTAGGCACACTTTGTGAGGTAGTTCCAAGATTTTCTTGGATGGCTAAGAGACTTGATAGATACCTCATGGAAGCCAAATGAAATTATAAGGAATTTATCAGGTAATGTACCTATATAATTGTTTTATACATCTTTAAGAAGTCAAACTGAAAAATGCTTGTAATCAATCCTCAAAATATGACTTCTCTGTAAGCTCCCTAATTTTGTTTGTTTCTTTCTTTCTTTTTGTTCTTCATACCAAGGGCTCTTAGGCATTTTCACATCCCCTCCATTTAACATTCTGTATTCAGGTACAGCCATGCTGGAATATTGGCTGGTCTGTCCCTATCATATCATCTACCTACCAAGAAATTAGGTTTCCATGAGTGTCACCAGCTCTAATTCTTTGGACACTACACAAAGTCCTCTATTAGCTCTCCCATTCTCATCCCCCAAAGTATGATCCATTCAGCTGATTACATCATTTGTCCCTCAACTTTGAAGATGTTCATCTCTTTTTCTTCTTTTGTCACAAATGTCTAGGTCTCAGACTCGTATTTCATCAGATTCAGGCCTAGGATTCATCATTCAGACACTGAATTCTGAAGTGTGGAGGGTATTTGCAGAACAGAAGGCAATTCAGCATTGCTGAGGGCATTCACAATCTTCAAGCACGATTGTTGCTTTAATGGTCTCAGTAAAAGCATACAGTAACCAAGTCCAGTGCTGAATCAGAACCACAGATAGTGAGTCAACTAAAAGAAAACTTAAATGCTTTATAACAAAGTATTTAATTTCCATATTACCCATGGGATGTTCATCTTTGTCAGTCCACTCTTTCTTCTCACTATTTACCTGCTGTCCTATTTAAAGTTCACTATTTTATCAGCTGAAGCTAAGGAAAGTATCATGAAAACCTCACTCAAAGCAGTAGCCATAACCTGTTTTCTTTCTCAATAGCTGTTTCTAATATGCTGTATGAAATTTTAACCCTAATTGTGGTATTGATTTCTGAGCAATTTCACGTTTCCCTTGCCCTTTTCCTGGAAAGAACAATAGTGTGGAGAGAGACATGCCTTTGAAAGACTAAGATTAAGAGCACTTCTGAAGTTTGAAAAATAGTAATTATTACGAACATTCTAATCTTTTCCCCTGGAAAATAAGTGTTTTGGTGTCTTGAAATTTTGATTTGTCAAAAAGACTTTTCATCTAGAACAGAAAATTCACTAATCCTCTCCATATTAATAAATCATAACAGTTCCATCAGCTGAAGGTTCAGGAAAACCTTGCATCTTCTCAGCCTTTCTCAGAACTCGTACTTCCCTGTTGTTCTGTGACTGCAATATTGTGCATGATGCTCCTTTCAGTTCACCTTTAACACTGACATGTCTGCTTTGCAGTCTGAATCTTGGTTCCTTGAGGAGTGCTGGAGCGGATGAGAGGCTCATGACAGTGCCCAGGGCTGTAGTTCCCAAGGACCTTGTAAAGAGCAAACAGCAAAGTACCAAGTGGTGGAGGTATAAACAAGGAGCTCCATGAGAATCAACAACAGAAGAAGCACTTAAATTAAGACAAAACATTTGGAGAACTGATGTTTGAGAAAGGAGTAAGAGCTGTAAGGAATAAATTGGATAGGGGATAAGATGGAAGAATAGGAAGGGGTTGAGCTGGAAGCTGACTTGGTGCTTGGAGGTTGGAGTCATATTTTTCTATTCAGCTGCGAATCCAAATATTGATCCGAAGTCAAATCTCCATATCCACCATGTTTATCAATGTGTAAAGGCTTTAGACACTGTATCCTACAAGAAATCCTTACTAGAGAATCATATATAGGCTGGCTCAGTTCTACTCTCAATTTTGCACAAGACTGGTCAAGCATCCAGAGAGAAGATGTAATACCTATTTTGACACCAGCTCTTCCCATGAAGTACATAACATACACTTAAGCACCAGGACAAAATACTCTAAGATACAGAAGCTATAGATACATGAAAAAAGGCTGGATTGCACTCTAGTTTAATTTTAAATGTCTCTGTTTTTGTTGAATATGTATGGAGTACTCAAAAATGAAGTATCCCAAATCAGTGATATATTACTTTACTTCTTAGTTGCTATCTTCTCCCCCACTAATTCAAAAAATCATTCAAAAAGAGATTTTTTTTTTTTTTTTTAATATCAGATTTAAATGTTAAGGACGAATTTATGTCTACATTACATGAAATATATTTGGCAATTCAACTGAAATGCTCTCACAGTGCCATCTGCTGAAAAGCAGCTGAGGCTACAAAGTATTTGGCAATTAATTCTTGCTAGGATATCAGTAAATTCTTGGTCCATCCTGGGTATTTTTCAATTGTTTATGCCCTACAATATCACAGCACAAAATCTGTAGGCCCAGTACAGGGGACACTATGAACACTGCATTTGCCCATATTGGTAAGTGTATGGTGTCACTGGAAGGTAAGACCCAACTGTCTCAAACAAGAGGATGCAAGCATGCTTAGGGTTTAAATTGGTTTATGTATATGCACAGGTCAAGGCCTGGGTGTCAGCACCAATTTTGTTTTTACCCTCTGTCAGGCTGCCTCTCATAAAGCAACCTAAATTTAATAAGGTCTAAGATGTTAAAAAAAATCTGGTATGCATTGGTTAATAAATTTTTTAACTGACTTCAATTCTCATCTAGAAACTCTTGTCAAGCATGTGACTAATTCTTTTAAAATGAGGAAGACAGACTGCATAGATTAAGGTAAGCTTTTGTAACAGCCTGAACTTGGGCCATGTGATCACACCCCACTTGTCTGAACCCAAAGATGATCTTTTTTTCTTTTTTAATCACCAACTGATCTGAGTTTCAAATTGGTTCTTAATGAGAGCTGAATATTTTTGTCCTGCTTGCTGTGTTAAGCATACTCATCCTTCATTATTTTTATATCACTTTATAAATTCTTCTGGCTTCTCAGTCCACAGTGAATTAAATTTTGAACAGGTCTCACCTAAGATCTGGTCAATAAGCTCAAAGCTGTGTACATACATCTCCATGGAAAGTATAGGGATTTTTTGGTGTACATACTGATGTAGGGCATTGTGTCAGTGAAAATCAGATTATTTCTTCCCTCCCACAGACCACAGTAAAGTTTGAAAATGCAGTTTGAAATGCAGGTTATTTGACATTCCTCCCCTGCTTGAAAAGTTTGCAATGGTCATTTCAAGAAGTAACAAAATGTATTCCATCAATTAATCACAAGCTACATCCTGTCAGAGTGGACATTCCATAAATAACCAAGAGGCTGGAGTTCTTTTTTGTATGTTCTGTTATGAATAATTTAGACTTGTAAAAGCAAAGTCAATCAGTAACTCACTGAAAGAGAAAAAGGCTGAATTTCAATTAATTCTGTCAACTAGCATGACTAATTCTGCCCACAGTTCAATGGATGTAGGACAGGCATTTGCTCCTAAGTACTGAGCACCATGTCAGTGTCTGTTAGGTGACAATGTTCAAAGGCATTTGTATGATTTATTGTTGTTAAGTGATATTGGTGTGAATTGCCCAAGCTAAGCAAAAATGTGTTTAAGCTTGTATCTTCCATCTTTGTATTTTAGGTGTTTAAATCTGTGTGTAACTGATTCGGAGACCTGAGCTGATTTCCCTGAATTCCTCCTGTGATTACTGCAGTAAGATGCTCTTACTCCAGAGGGTAAATCTTGACAACTGAATTTCAAATCCATTTCTGATCTGTGCTCTGACAATCCTCTTTCCCTCTTCCCTGTTTCCTTAGTTTTGAAGAAATATAGGTAGGTTCACTTCTGGAGTCTCTTTAAATGCACATTCCAGCTCCTCCTTTCTTTCCCTTTGCCTTTCTTTGTTAAAAGTTCCTGTAAACAACATAATGATAAACCACTATTTAATAAAGTACAAAGAAGGTCCGGGGTAAATGATTCTGATTTATCTCATTACAGACTGCTTCTGTAGCTAAGAATTTCCATATTGAAAAAAATCACAATAAACCTCAAACCTTGGGGCAAAATATGCAAAATATGTCCCTAAGTATCTGAAAGGTTTTGTAAAATTTGGCAAATGCCTGTGTCTGTATGTGCCTTCTTAGTCAGAAACTTTAATTCAATGTTCATAAAATTGTGTTTCAATCAAGACAAAACACTCTGCAATTTGCTAAACACAGCACTGCCTTGGGTGACATTCATCTGTTTATTGGACATGATGAGTATAGCAAGGGTTCTAGTTGTTAGCTTAAAGTTTTTTAGTCAGTCCATTCTGTTAATTAACCATACCCTAAAAGAAGACTGACTTTTATGAAAGATATCAATTGTTAACAGTTACATAATCTTGGGGCATTCTAAGGACTGTGAATTGTCTTTATGGTTGCAGCCAGCCTGATCCTGTTATCTTTTCCTGCTTGCAAAAATGGATTATTTCCAATGGACTTTGTTTTGAAAAATGCCCTAATTTTTGTATTGTTGTTACAATAATAGCAACAAGAGTAAGCTTATCTGCTTATTTTGGCTTACAGAAACAACAGAATCATAACTGATGGAGGAAATTGTGAAATCTACCAGAACACTGCAGTATTTAAAGAAAGAAATAAATAACAAATGCAAATACTTCCCAAGTGTAACCATTGCTTAGCATGGTGTCAGATCATCACCCTTAGTTTTCATTTAGATTCAGTAACTCACACGATTTTAGGGCAAAATCTAATGACTAAAATTCATGGACCAGGTGATCAACACTCTACAACGATTAAAGAGATCAGTAGTTGTCTGTGGCCTACAAAACAATTGTAAGTTTTTATTTTGATGCCCCTTAAGATGTTGGAAGGCCACAATAAGGTCTCTGTGCTGAACAGCCCCAACTCTCCTCTTGAGAGAAGTGCTCCAGCCCTCTGATCAGCTTTGTGCTCCTCCTCTGAATTTGTTTTAGCAGGTCTGTGTCTTTCTTATTGTGGGGCTTCCAGAGCTGGATGCAGCACTGCAGGTGAGGTCTCAGAGTGGAGCAGAGGAGCAGAATCCCCTCCCTCACCCTGCTGGTCACTCTGTTTTGGATGCAGCCCAGGATATGGTTGCCTTTCTGTGCTGTGAACACACATTGCTGGGTCATGTTTGAGCTCTTCATCCATCAGCAACCCCAAGTCCTTCTTGACACAGCTGCTCTCAATCCCATTATTTCCCACTCTGTACTGATACTAGGGCTTGCCCCAGTCCAGGTGCAGGACCTTACACTTGGGAACATACACATGGGCTCCCATGGACAGGGGAACCTCATGAGGATCCCATTGGGCCCACTTAGGGCATCATTTGGCACTGTTGAGATCCCCAGGCTTCACTGGCCTCAAATGTTCTTTAGCAGATAACAGCTATACAACTGTACTTGTACATATTGACACAACCTAATCCACAAGTAGGAAGCAAAAAAGCCTTTCATTTTAAGTCACATTCGAATTTTATGCTTTACAAGTAAATCATAGAGGCATTCTTTTAAAACATACCATGGAAATACTCTCTGTGCATTTTACAAGCCCTGACAGGATTGCCTCTGTAGGATATAGGTTTCCTGAATAAACAAGTGATTTTTTCACTGTCTTTGGAAGTCTACATGTGCTGCCATGCACTGCACCAGAGCTGAAGCATTGTTTATGTGCACTCTGCCAGCTATCTTCAAGATGCTTAATGTTCTTACACTCTTCTGCCAAGTCCTGTCCTAAATTACATATTTACAACACTTCAGGGAAATGAAAACTCAGGATTGAAACCTCCCTTGCCACTTTTCAAAGAGGTTGCTTTAATCTCCACCTTGGAATTTCAGACACTTGCACTCCATCCAGCAGTTTTAGAAAAAAACACTCAGCACATGTTCAACAAAACATCTTCCTCTCAGAGTTTTGGACTACAGGTTACAGAAGTCAAGGAAACAAAGTGCTTAAAAAGAACAAATAACTTGATCATTCCCCAGATAACCCTCCTCATTATATACTGAAGAAATTAGAACTCAATTTCTCTTCTAAATATCACAGCCACTGAGATTTCCTAGGGCTTTGCAGAAGAATTGGAGTGAAAAGAAAGTTGGGAGATAGTCCTGCATGTCAGGGTTTCTCAGGACATTGCCTGCTATGCCGCAGGATATGCAACAGTCCAGAGAGAAAAGAAAAGCAGAGACACAATGCACTTGTAGTTTCTACTTGAAGGTATGGTGTATCCTCTTTTGAATAGGAAAAATAGTCTGTTTTAAGTAAAACATACTCAGAAAAATGCTAGCAGAAACAAGAACATTGAGTACACATGTACAAATTGAACATCTGTAACCTCTATAACCATACTTGCAAATCATTGTTACACCATCCTTTCCTGTCCCATTCCTTGCTCTTACCTGTCTTGCTAGAGAGCCTTTATTAATATTTGCTCTGGGTAAGATGTAGCAGGAGCTGCAATCACTTTTTAAAACACATAAGGAAAAAAAGACAAACTCTCAGGCATGCAGGCCCTTCCTTGACTATGTTCCCAAAAGTCTGTTTCTTCCTGCTAACTGGAGGGGGTTTTTAAAGATATGTTTCTCTAGCTTGTTAGGGAAAAGACATGAATGCAAAAGCAGAAGAAATGGAAATTTTTTTTCAACCTGGTTTAGGGCTCATTTGCTTTTTTTTTTTTTTTAATATGGATCATATTTGTTAAAATGTTTAGTCAATAGGGATTTATATCAAGCATTCAGTTTGGCTTTGGGAAGCTCATGGCTCCTCATCACACAAAGTGTGACTATACTACTGCCCCATGATTGGAAAGACTAACAGGAACACTAAGTCTGTGGTTTTGTCTGTGAATTTTTATAAACCTAAACCTCTCCCCTTACTGACATGTCTCAAGTCCTCTTGTTCCAGTACAATTTAATGGTATTCCATTGCTAATCAAATACTTAAATATTCTGCAGAAGCAAGGTCTCCCTTTCTGTTGCCAGATCTGTATTTAGTGACAACAAAGGCAGAATCCATCCTAAGTTTCAGGCTTGTTAGGCTAAATTTAGCTATGCAGTTTTAGCAGTAAAAAAGAAGGGGGGTTGGGGAGTGGAGGGGAATGTGTTTGTTAAAATAGCACGGATATGGTCTGTCTAATTCCAGTCCCTAAACAGGGAATATGTGTTTGCATGACAAATTTCAAGGTAAAACATGTTTAGCAAAATCAGTCTTCCCAGCCTTCATGGGCATATAAGGCGAGTTCTGCATTTTACTCTGTGCTTTACTCTGTATTGACCTAGAGAGATGGATATTGACAAAAAGGAAAAGGTCATTATTAGCCTGTGAGATTGAATTGGAATGATGGGTCCATATAGCAAGTTTTAACAGCTTGTTGCCAAATGTCTGTTTAAATGAAATCCATTGAAGAAACCCTGTAATGTATGAGTTTCTAAACCTTTTGAAAATGGTGAATTTTCCCAGTTTGCTTTTCAGAATTCCATTTCAATTTATTGTCCAGATCCTCATACATTTTCAAAATAGCAATACTTATCACTGCCATAATAGCTTATATGTTCCTGGCTGCATGCAAACAATTGCTGATGTGCATCCACACTGGCACAATTTAAGCCCACACGCAGCTTTGTCACGCACATACAATTTCTCCGTCATTTAATCTCAGCTGTAAATGACAACTTCAGAGTTCTCTGCCTCTCCAAAGCTGCATTTCTCATTGAATCTAAATGGATCTCCAATATATAAATAACTGCACCAATCCTGAATATTACTTTCAATTACATTGAGTTTGCTGCTGCTCACATGGCATTCATGCTGCTTTTTCGTGCTGTTTGCATTAGGAAACCTCTTCTTTCTAAAACAACCTCCTGCACTCAGAATTAACAACTCAATCCAAGGTTGAATTTCTTAAGCTTCTTCTCTAGTTTTTTAAAAATGTACAACTGGTGGCCTGTGGCTACAGCTAACCTATTGTTCTTTTAAACAAGATTTCATTTGGAGTCACAAAGGTTAGAACTGATTTTGAGCAAAAGTAGTGGTTCTGTTTCACAGAATGCAAACTGAAACTCAGTGCAGAATTAGAGTGATAATAATAACATCTCATTGCAAACAGACCATGCATTTTGTAGGTGCCCACTAAGAAAGGGTCAGGCTGTGGAAGGATCATTTCAGACAGTTGCTGCTCTCCATGGGTAGCAAAACCAGATTCACTCATTTTTGCTTACAATGCTATTATGGAGTGGCCCTGCCCAGGGACCAGAGATAGATTTTCTGTTTTACTTCTGGCTGTAGCTAGTTCTGAGGAAACTGCAAGGAAACCTCCAAAGCCAATTGTGACACAGTACACAAGGAAAGGAACATCTCACCACCATGGGCTACATGTTACACCCTGCTGCAAGGAGCCCCTGCCCAGCCCTTCTGGGCTAACGAAGTGTTCTGGACAGATAACAGCCAATATTCTGGGGCCAGAGTGCTGCCTAACAACTCCTCACTGGTAATTGATGCCCCAGCAGATGGGGTTTAGACTTGCAGTAAGTTCAACCTGCTCACAGGGCAGCATAAATGGGCAGGCCCTAGTTTTCCCTGTGGCCTGCATTTGAGGCCATTAGGGACAGCCTGAGCATCCTTCTTGGGCAAAAAATGAGGAGTACATAAATATGAATATTAAATTCACAGTTCAGCTCTTAATAGGTAATGGAGGAAGATAAGATCAAGATCAGACAAACTCAGAAGCTAATGTTAGTTCACATGAGCATAGGCAATTCTGCTAAGGAACATAGATATGCTGGAAAGGACTATGAAGATCTGTCTAGATATCTATCTATTGTCTCATAAAGGCCTACAAAGTTCATTTAAAGCTGACCAACTCTATGGAACAAGAGCCTCTGTAGAAGACAGGAATTAATAATAAGTGGCTTGCCCCAACACTCAACATATTGCAACAGCTATCTACAGAGAAAATGGGTATTTTACTTCAAAAGCAGGAAATTATTTCAAAATCATAATGAAATTAGGAAAGAATCCTTGCACTCACTGGAAGGCATTATAGAAAGCAAAGGTGCAGCTTGAGTGAAACACAGAGACTTTAAACAGTTCTCCAAGGTTTCTTTGCTTCATTGTTTTAGTCACTCATGCCTTATTTGTGCACCTATTTCCTTCTTGCTAGAGGTGTGCATGTCTATGGTAGTCCATGGTGGTTAAGGCAAACAAAGTCTTCTACTTTAGTGTAGAAAAAATAATAAATAAAACCCTATTTTGGCTAAAAGACAGTGCTAAAAAGATCTTTGAGCCCTTTTCCCTTTTCACTTCCTGGTTTGTTTGGGTAACGATTTCACAGCTGCTGCTAAAAGACAGACCTTGGTTTATCGATGGGGAGAGATGTGCACAGACTCATATAATAACCATGTTCCACTTCAGATGTTTTCCACCAGCACCAGTGGGTCCCAGACCTGCCACTGGCCCTCCTTCATTTCAGCGAAATTCTGTGCCAAGATGGGCAAGCATGACCCAACCTAAAAAATTTCCTTTCACTCTAAACTGAAAACAAAAACAAATAAATGTGCTATGAGGGGAATGCTTCTCAAGGCACCATTCCCATAATAATTTATAAACAACTATCCAATTTAAGCCAAGTGTGCTAGGTGTCTACTAAAAATATTTAAAAGATACCCTTGCTTTTATGATAATTAAACAAGCATGAGATGGAAAGTAACAAACACACAGAAATAGCCCGAGATGACTTATAAGTACAATAACAGGAAAGCTAAATTTAATGAAGCAGCTATAGTGTGGTGACAGTGAGGCAAGAACATAAAATCCACAGAAAATAATGTGCTGCACTAAAAAGTAACAAAAAAAACTTGTCTGAAGGGCAAAAAATTATGATGAATGATATACTGAAGGAGAAAATAAAATATTGGTGAGCAAGAGACTTCAAATGCTCAAGGCTGCATGAACAGTGTGATTATTCATAGTGATTACTGAACGTCCCTGTGAGTTTTCTCAATGCCAGCAGCATTTCATTTCTTCCTAAGACCAGCAGAGCATTGTGCAGGAAATGAAATCAGCCAACTCTTGAGCTAGACTAAAGGGAAGCAAGGTTCTGTACCACTTTCAGACACTTCCCCTGGAGGAATTGCATCATACACATAATTAAGCTGAACAGGAGCTTATCTCCACTACGGCCTTTAAGAAATAATAGGAAGGAATCCTAAAAGACTAAAAAATGTCTTTCCCACAATATCAGAATTTTTTTTAAAAAAAGCATAATTTTCTTTATTTATATATGAAGTGCTATTTCTTTTCCTGCTACATGTTACTAGAGAGAGCAAAACCATTCCTTATTCCTAAATACAATGTAATTCTTCCCTTCCTCTTAGCAAGCAGTACTAAAAAAAATGGGGAATTTTTAAATTGCAGATTAGTTTAGTGTGACCCCTGGATTAACAAGCCAAACTTTTAATTACCAATATACTCTTAGATACTGAGTAAAAGTAAACTTGATAAAGTCTCATAGAGTTTTCCATTTATGCTATGTTATTGTAAATATTATTACATATTCTTCTTATACTGATAGCAGAGTTCTGACCTGCCCAATCAAAATCTTTAAAATTACCTGAGCAAGGGGCATTTACACCTCACAATGATTTCCAGGTGCTTTGTTTTCTTTTTGTAGCTCTCCCTTTAATAAATGTATGTAAGAACTTTTAGTTCAGAGATTTAGCATCAGAGGAGAGGCAAACAAGGGATTCTCATATTGCCCCACCTTCCCACCTTGAACTTTCTGAGTGCTTCTACTGACACACAATTTAATTGCTATTGTTGTGGGTAAAGATCTACCTAGATTAAATGTAAGCTCTTGTAACATTCTGGATATGACCAGACAATGTCCTTTTACATCATGTGAGAATTTGTTTTTCCATATTTAAAACCTCTGGTTCCTTAATTTCACCAACTCTTGCCTGAATAGATTAATCAGGACCAGGATCCATTCAGCTTTCAAGTTGGAAGCACAAAAAATTCTGGATTTTCTTGTCTTCCAGACTCATAATAAACTTTTATTTTTGCCTCTACGTGTGTGTGTGTGCAATGCACTATGTTTTGGCTTAGCAAAAGTGAGTACCTGTCCAGACACACTTTTAAATATTGAACAGCAGAAAGTTTATGAAAAAGCTTGTTGAAGATATGGAGGCTTTGGTTCTACAGAGATTGATGTCACTGATTGTCTGGAATCAGATGTGTCAGATCTGATCACTGTCAATTGAAATTATTCCAGAATTAAATGGAGTTCAGTCCTCTCATCTTTCTCCTGACATCACCTTGGAATTTGCTTGCACTTCAAATAGAGAGGAAAAATACTTTTGGTGTTATACTGCTGGTTAGAACACTGTTTTCTAACGTGTGGGCCACCCTCTGCTAAGGAGTCACACTAAGGCTGAGTGTGCAACCAGTTTCAAAGAGGGAAAAACAGGAATCAAGGAGAAATTTCACTCTACTTTTCAAATTATGAAGGACAAAAGTTGAGCTGGAAAAAGAAAATAAGTCCCTTTATAAACCAGGGGGGAAAGGAGAGCCACATTGAAGGTCACTGTATCTCAGCACTCACGAACTACATCTGGTCTGCAATACACAGGCTGTAGTGTAAACCCTCTTATCCTTGAGAAAATAGTAATAGATGCAAAAGTCTTGCATTTTCTGTGATGTCAGCAAAGGTCTGACATTGGGAACTTTTCAGGCTCATTTTCAAAGGTGAGACAAATGATGTCACTTTGGCTCAAGACTTCTGTATTTATATTTATTTTCTATTTATGCTGAGACATTTTAGGTCCAGTCCTATATGAAGTATTTACCTACAGCTCAGGCTGCGAGCTCATCTGAGTAATTCACTTTTTCTGCCCATATGATACTGCTAGTTATTTAAACAAAACTAGTAGGTCATGAGAATAATTTGTGCAATACATATAATAGTTCTAATATCTACTTGTCTTGAGCTCTGTACTCCCTGTTAAGGGATGATTCTGAAAAAAGAATGTGTCTTTTCTCATTTCTTGAATAATAGAAAATCTCCTTTTTATCTTTCTCTCTTTGTTTGGTATATAGATTTAGGTACCTATTAGATAAGGTGATGATGTGAAATGTGAAATATTTCAGAGTTCTCACTGAAAAAACCCCAGAAAAATATTAACTTCATAAAGTATTTTTTCAATGTTTTTAAATTTTAAAACTCTACAGAGTAAACATTACAGAAAGAAGGAAAAATTGTACATTTGTATCAAGTTCGGTACTTCTGACTAACTACAGATGTCAATCAAATGTAGTAAAAAATTGGCTCTGATAGAGGAGCTCTTCAAAGCAACTTTGGCTGAGGATAAAGCAAGTCTTAAATTTGCACATGAAGTATTTGGAGTCTCACACAACAAGCTTCAATAAATAATTTTATTCTCAGTATTGTAATTTTCCCCTGCTTTATAAGCAGGTTACATTCTTATTCTTGTTGCATCACTCAGCTGGCTTCAGCCCAGCTTGATATTTTGCTGCCCTTATCATCTTTTCTCTGAAGCTTCTTATTGACTCTAATTTTTTTTCTTCTTTCTCTGTCTTGCTTGCATCATCCTTTCCTCTTTCCACTATAGGACATTTATTATTGCCCTTTCTCTTAGGAGCAATCACTGTTGAATACATATTAGAGGTATTTTGTTCCTCACGTTTTCTTTTTACTGAGAGATGGCTGTCTCTTCTGTCACTTGCCATTGTCAGACAGATCCCTAGCAACATAAATCTGCAGAACTCCACTGCCTTCACTGGAATAACTCTGCTTTGTATTAGCAGAGGAGCTGGCTTAAAATTCAAAGATGCTTCTTGTGTTACACTTCAAGAACAGCATCATTACTTTCTTCATTTTGAAGTGCTGTATTCAGAGAGAAGGATGCATTAGCCTCTTGTAGTAGTACAGTATATTTTAATAAGATTTATCTGCTTTTAAAATGTAAAATAGATTTTACAAATTTTTTTGATTCCACTCATTTCACTCATTTAGGTAGTCACATTTCTTTTGGGGAAGATCTGTGGAGTTTTGATGGGAGATAATATGATACTGGCACTGAAATAATCCTTAAGGCTGTGAAATCAACAGATTGAAAGATCTGTCAGATCACAGGAACAGAGCTCAGAAGACAGACATTTCTGCTACTCTGTACCTTGTTACTGTTTAAATTACTGTAGAAATATAAAACTTAACCTAGAACCAGCAGCAAAGGCTCATCATGAGTCAGGTGGAACATACTTTTGAACCTTGTTGAAAGGGTGACATTTGAGACTACCCCTGTAATACAGGCCAGGGTTTCAATGACTGCACTAGCACTTTCTAATTTATGTTTGGGGTGGAAAATCAATTTTCAAACAGCATTCACCATTGTCTGCAACACAAATGCCCCTTTAGTGAACATCATAACCCTCTCCAAAGCACAGAGAGATCTGTGTAGCTTTGTACCATGGCATTACTGGACCAAGGTTCTCATTTGCCATTGTTCAGGGGACATAAGCATTAATTGGATAAAAAAAAAATCTGTGAAAACCTGTCTAACCTTTCCCAATTAAAAGAGAAAGGATGGGAAAATGTTAGATCAGTTATGAACTAGACTGTCAGAGAAAGGAGAAGGAAAAACTGCAGTTTTCTGCTGATTAAGTAGGAGAGCAGTGCACTGTGTCAGCAGTCTCTCCCACATGTCATCCTTGTTGAGGAAGGCACCTGTGCCTGACCTTCTCCAATAAGATGTTCAGCTTTGCCATCTCACGTTTCTGAGCCCCAAGAGGGAAACAAGGCTGTGTTCCTTTTTGGGTCTTGACCCAGTAATACTCCCACTGATCAAATTAGCTGTGGGTAAGCCCTTAGCCACTGTTGTTGGAAGCAGTACCACCCCAAGGTACTCCTCTGTTTGGCACTGCTTGTGTTACTAGAGGACAGGACTAATTTCCCTGGTGAGTCAGGTAACATTCCTATGGAAACCACAGAGGATTCCCTCAGTGTTCATTATGCCACCAAGTTTTAAATAATTCATATTTATAAATTTCTTCTGATGAGGCAATATTATGTAATTCTGAATTAATACTTTTTCTGCAATTCTGATTTTTTTCCCTTCTGATCTTCAGCCAATAAAATGCTATTAAATAATACAGGACCCCTGCTATTTCCCACAAAGCTGATATAAGGGATATTATTGCTCCTCTTCTGCCTATTTTGAGTGTCTCATCTGTCATCTGTGCAAAACTGTGTTTGCTTGTGTTCTTTCATCAGCACAGCATAGCGTCAAAAGTTCTGTGATACCATAATTCAGGTGTTAGTTGCCCACAAGGTCCTTATTTTTAGTTTTTGCCTGTACTACGAAGAAGGCTACAGTTTCGCCCTCCAGGAGAATAGTGGGACACACTATGACCAGAAGAAGAAACTTTGTTTTCTGAAAATCAGGCTTATTGTTACACTTGCACTTAATAGCACTTTTACATTGTAGCATCTAAGATCCTAGTAACACAGTTTCATACCCTGCTGAGTTAGGTGAATTTATAGTAACCAGATGCTTTCTGTTGCTCCTGCTAAATTCTCTTGGGAGTGGTTTGCTAATCCTAGGTTGCAATTGTCTTCCTTTTTTTTTTTTTTTTTTTTTGTCATTTATTAGTAATACTTCTTTTAATAGTATGCTGATACCTTGTACTGGTGGTACAGCAGTGCTCTTGGAAAATATGTGAGGCACATTTCTTATGCCACAGAGCAGAAAATGGACGAGATACTCAGCTGAGCAGTAAAAAAGTTGGTGAATGCTGCAATACAGATAGGATTTATCCTGAATGGGCTTTGAACAAAGAAGGACTTTCAGTTCTATCTGTTTGGCATTCTCTGAGGTTTTCATAAAGGTTTTAAAACCTTTTTATTACTTAAGTCAAACAACTTTAGGCTTTTGCCCAAACTGAAATACATCATGACCAGTGTGTGGACATATGTTTGGGCATATATTATGCATGATATAATCTTACACCAGTAAAACTTCTTTCATGCTAAAGTGCTTTAATAACTGCTAGCCATAATTGGTTTTGGCCTATCTGGGTGGTATTTGCTGTGAATGAGCTCTTCACAGATTTTGCAGCTGTACTCCCCTGGTGCCAGATTGGAGACTGGCTGGGTAGTAATCAGAGAAGTGCTTTGTCAGCTAAAGGACTATGGCCAGATAATCTGAGAAAGGCAAATCCTTACCTGCCATAGCCTCATGTTATGCACTCACTGTCAGGCCTGATGATTGCTTTTTCATCTTGGAAGCAAAAGTATTACACTATCCTTCCATCCTGTATAGGCAAATTTGTCTTTATCTTGGCCCTTCCTCCCTCCCTCCCTCCCTCCCTCCCTTCCTTCCTTCCTTCCTTCCTTCCTTCCTTCCTTCCTTCCTTCCTTCCTTCCTTCCTTCCTTCCTTCCTTTTCTTTCTTCCTTTCTTTCTTTCTTTCTTTCTTTCTTCCTTTCCTTCCTTCCTTCCTTCCTTCCTTCCTTCCTTCCTTCCTTCCTTCCTTCCTTCCTTCCTTCCTTCCTTCCTTCCTTCCTTCCTTCCTTCCTTCCTTCCTCAAACAGAAGGATAAGGGTGTGCTTCACAGACTCCTGGTCTCCATGAGCAACATAAATATTCTGTGTCTTCTCTGCTGTTCTGTTTAGCTGGGAGTACCACAGCAAATAAACCTACCCCAGCCTGTTCCGGACTCTGAGGAAAACCAGCAAAATTTACTGTGTCATAAAGTCCATGAAAGAAGAAGCTAAAATTTGGGACTTTATCTTTTTGGGGGGAGGATGAGAGTCCATAGGCTCCAGGATAATGATGGAAACAGATGCCTATTCTGAAATTTCCCTAACATGCAGGAAAGGTAGGAGGTGAGTGTCTATCCATCTTCTGTCACCCACACCTTGGGGATGCCACACTGACCTTTCTCCCACTGTTTAACGATGCTGAGGTGGTTGCATCCCAACACAATCACTCTCCCATTACCCTGGGGCTGCCTGACACTGAGACAGCTGACACAAAAGCAAAATACTCTGGAATTCAAGAAACAGTCTGGGCTTTGTCACAATGTTATGCTAGTACTATCCATAAACCAAGTGCTTTTTTGCAGTTTTCCCTCCAAATATGTGGGGAACCGCAACCTATATGGAATATGGAACTATATGTGTCTGATAAAGCCAATCTCATTTTAGTTGAAATCTGGTGTAAGATAAAAGTCTGACATATGGCCCATATAGGTTGAATCAACTAGAAATACATCTGCTAAACTACATACATTAATGTAGATTTGGGGGAAAAAAGTGTTATAAGCATGTGGATGTGTTTACACATAAAAGGACATTAAAATAAAATGAGGTTTTGATCAGGACAGTCAATTTTCATAAATGCAAAGAGATTTAGGTACTTGTCTATATCGTGTTAAAAGGTTTCAGAAGCAGGATTTTCTCTAACAGCTCTGAAAATGAGTGTTTAAAATACTAGGGATATGGGGTGCATTCCTGTCTTCTGTAGGTGGTTTGCTCTTGACTTCAAAGGAGATGGAACATCCTTCACAGGCTCAGGAAGGACAAAGAATTTCTAGAGTCAAAAAATATGCTTTATAGCCCCAATATTTTCTTAAATGTACATGTTGCAATATCACTGTTTATCAAATTATATTCAAAACCATGAGGTGAAAAGATAGCTATTGGCTGTCTTCCATATCCTTCAGGATCTGACAGGTTATTTTCCCTACTTTTCTTTAACTGTATTTTCTGAATTTTTCTTTTTGCTCTTTGTTCCAGCACTGTGCAAGGAACGCACTTCCTTTCCTCTTCATGACTGCACTTCAAATATTTATCCTGTAGTTAGTGTTTATCCTAGCTACCTGTACCTGGTACTTTATTTTCCCCTTCACTGTCTGAAATCCCAGTACCTTGTCAATGTTAAAAATGAAAAAAGCCATGCGGAACATCAACTGAAAATAATTAACCTTGATTGCAGGGAAACTTTTTATGCTGGTGAATCATAAGGTTTTCACTAATGATCAAAATCACATCCTAAAAGGGATGTGATAAATTAGGGACAAAAATCTTCCAGTTTTCACTTGAAATTACATTGGGGAATAGGGAATTCTTCGAAGTGAAACCTTATACAGAAATTCAAAGTTTTAACTGACAAAATATTTGAAAATATCTATCATTTGTGATTATATTATATGTTAAATCATGCTTGATCTGCTGGGCCTCCTGATCCTTTTTCTAATTACAGATACTTACATTATGTTTTGTGGTTTTTTGTTTTAACAAAATGATTCCTTGTTTAATTTAAAACTGTAGGATTATACTGTTGTATAGCAAGTACAGTAGAATTGTGCTATTTTATCTACAAAATACTGCGCATTAAAAAAATCGGTTACCCAGTCTCTCTTGGCAAATATTTAGTATCTTCTGATTGAAATTAGACATTACATATGATTCCAGGGGAAATCAGCACAGGAACATTTCATTATTTAAGTCTGTGAGAGGCTGGGGGGGAAGGGGCTTAGCCATCAAAGTTTAACAATGTATTACTAAATTTAAGCACTGTAAAATTCTCTTATATCATGTTAGAGTATAAAGGTCAAATCTGACTTTAAAACAAATGGCAAATTTAATCTCTGTTATAACTTTATGGAGCTGCATGAGAGAAAGAAGAAATGTGATATGGGGAAAACAAGAGAAAGAAAACTGAACCAAATTGAAGCAAAGTACTTCTAATGTATAAAAACTACTGAAGCATAGAAGTTCCACATGTGGATTAAATTTTTATTATCCTCTTTAACTTGCTAGACTCCTTTTCTGGCAACATGCTGAAAATCTGTGACATCTAAAGATATGAAATACAATCCAATATTTATACATTCAGTATACATAGCCTGTTATTGTATACAACAAGTGATAATATTGCAAGCTGTTATGATGATACCAAAAAACAAATACATTATTTCTGCCAGGTACCTTCTTATAGATGTACCATCTCTCACATATATGGAGACAATTTCTACTTTAAAAGATAAAAAAAAAAGCCCCATGGCTACAGTGAAGTTACAGGAATGTAAAAGTCAATCTGAAACTTGAGATATTTTACATATAAAACAGAATTTCTGCCTGTTTCTTTTTTACCTGGCAGCTTGAATACTCATTTATATGTGTTTGAAGTGGCTGTAAAAGATTAAAATTGAGATAATTATTTCCATTTCCTCACACTGAATTGAATGGTTTAGATGTAGGGAAGAGACAGCCTAGAACAGGTACTAGACAGTGATGAAGCTGGCATACCTACAAACTTCTATCAATACCTTCTAGCAGGTATTGTTGCCTAATGCCATCAAGAATCTTTAAACAGACTGGTACAGCATTACATTTCCTGGGTGTCTGAAAATACATTTTCTTTAGTGCATTTTTTTTATAACCATGGCTGGAAGCATTTGGAAAAATGTCTTTGCAGTATTCGTGTTCTGAATGGATAGTAACAGGTTATATCTGAAAACCAGTTTCTGACTACAGTTCACACTCACATCACTCAAAGTTTTCTATCCATCCTTGTATCTGTCTAACTACTAGTAATTTGTTCATGGCAAAGATGCGTAACTGTCAGTTCATTATAGAAAATATTTGTATATTCTTCCTACAAACATTACAGTGAAAATTCTAAGGTTTCCAAAACATGTCAGAAATTTTTTTCTGAGTCATTTGCCTGTCTGGTAACACCCCAGTGCAATCCATTCTTGTCCTTCATTACAATTACTGTTAGTTGAACATAAATGTTGTTAGAGATTTTCATCTGCAGAGAATGCAGGTTAAGCAGACTGCTGTGTAACCATAGAATCTCTGAATCCTGGAAGAGCTTCAGCTGGAAGGGTCATCAACTACAACCACCCCTGCAATGAGCAGGGACATCTTCAGTTATATCAGGTTGCTCAGAGCCCCATCCAACTTTGCCTGGAATGTTTCCAGAGATGGGGCATCTGCCACCTCTCTGGGCAATCTGTCTGTGTTTCACCACCCTCATTGTGAAATATGTCTTCATTAAATCTAGTCTAAATCAAACCTCTGTTAGCTTGCAACAGACCCTACTAAATTTTTTTCTGTGTTTCTTAAAAGTCCCATTAAATATTGAAAGGCCACAAAAGCCTCTCCCCAGACCCTCTCTGCTCCAGGCATCAGAGTCCCAGCTCCCTCAGGTTTTTATCCCAGGAGAGGTGTTCCATCCTTCTGAAGATTTTCATGGCCCCTTCTCTGGACCCACTTCAACAGGTCCATGTTTTTCCCATGCTGTGGACTCCAGAGCAGTATTCCACATGAAGTCCCACCAGAGCAGAATCACCTTCCTGGTGACCTGCTGGTCAAATTTTGATGCAGCCCAGGACATGATTGGCTTTCTGGCCTGTGAGAGAACACTGCTGGCTCATACTGAGCTTTTCATCCACCAGGACCCCTAAGTCCATCTCAGTGAGGCTGCTCTCAGTCCATTCATCCCCCAGCCTGTGTAGATGTCAGAGGCTGCCCCAAGCCAGGTGCAGCACCTTCCACATGGCGTTGTTGAACCTCATGAGGTTCCTATGGAGCCACTTCTTGAGCTTGTCCATCAAGCATCCTCTGGATGACATGCTGTCCTTCACGTGTGTCAGCTGCACCACTCGGCTTGGTGTCACCTGCAAATGTCCTGAGGGTGCACTTGATTTCACTATGTCATTGTCTAAGACATTAAAAAATACTGGTCCCAATATAGTACTGGTATATTCTATTTCCTCAAAAAATTACTGAATTTATGACTCCCACAGTGTGCATCCTTCTGTAGGACAGCAAAGAGCCTGATTCTGAGTGGGAACTTCAGATGTCAGAATAATACCAAGACAATGTTGCACAAAGTGGAGTTTTACTACTTTTTTAATGTCATTGATTGGTTGTTAGGTTACTTCCTTATTGAATTTTTAATATAATTACTTTCTCCCTCCCCTCCCCCCATTTCTCTGAAATAACTGCTTTTAAATTAGACTTATATTACCCCATTTACTTTTATGTTCACCACCGAAATACTCACCCAATATACTATGCACGTAGGAACATGTTCCTCGCATAAGTCAATTGGTCTTGTGTTATGTTCTTCTAAGTGGTTTACAACATAAACCAGCCTTGGTCTTGACCACCTATACTTCATCTGTCCCTGTGTCAGTAATGATTCACAGTCTCAGGAAAGAGGACTCTGCCTACAGAAGGAAAAAAAAAGGCTCTCCTTTTTTTCTCATGAAAGAACAGTGTTAGTGTAAAATGTATATTCTTTGAAGAGATAAGATTTGAGCATGGGAAAGGCTGCTTTATGGATTGAACAGAAGAGTGAACTCTATTATCTAATGGTGTTATATGATTGGAGTACTCATCTGCTGCCTGTTAGACCCCTCAGTTTTCCAGAGTGTCCAGCTGTGCATATAAATGGTCTTTAATGTTGTTATTTATGAGACTGTGGGCAGAGCAGTGCTGCTAAATAATAGGAGAGCCTTGAATGCAGTGCTGGTGTCCAGAGTTTCTTTGCAAAGAGCAGCAGGATTTAATGTGATTAGAGATTTGTAGCTGGCATTGAGCCTGAACACAAAACCAGAGGCATTTGCTCTGCCCCAGCAAACACTGGTTCAGAGGTCAGAAACCATTAGCACCTGGGAGGGTAGAAAATGAATACAAAACCTGGGCTGCAGAACCAGATAAAGGCAGAGAAAAGCAACACAGCTGTTTTGGACCACTGCTTATGCACTGCTCAGGCAGAGCTCATTAGTGACCAGCTGAAGAATTGTGCCTGTCTACCAAACAGAGAGCAGAGCTCCTAAGAAATACTTATATCTGAATTGTGCTATTTTTCCTTGTCTGGCATAGTGCAGCTTGGGCTGTGTATCCCCATCTCACGTGTTCCCTTCTGCTTCAGGGAGGGAGGTTCTTGCAGATCCTGGAGAGGAAGAAGCAGCTGCAATTTTACTTCCTCTTGTCAAATCCTTACAGTGGCCAGGGAGAAGCATCTAAGGTTGTCTGATGTGGCTTATCCACAGGTGCCTGGGAGGCAAAGAGCCTCTGACACCTCTTACTCTGGACCAAACCAGCTGTCACGGCTAGTGGGACCACGGAACATATATCAGACTGGGGCAGGGCACTGAAGATCCAGGAGTATCTAGGCTGTGCTGTCTCACAGGACTTTTTGGTTGCTTTCCTGCTGCTAAATTATGTTTGTGCTGTTGAAATTGTTGCTGTGTTGTTGGCCAGGCTGTTTTTGCTTACAGTCTTCAAAGAGCCCTGCTGGCTGTACTGACAGGGTCATAGGTCTCAGTGGGGTTTGTGCTTTCTGTGAGTATTCAGAGGCCCCTGCCAGCCAAGAGGGGGAGACAAGGTCTAACCCAAGGTACAGCAGAGTCATATGACTGTGACTGAGAGGAAAGGGTGACATCTATCTAAGACCCTAATGTTGATTTTTTTCAAGATCTGGCCGTGAAGATACAACCCATATCTGGTGTGGGTAATTTTTCAGTATTTCAGTACATTTCTGTGTATATCATCACAAATAAATACATGTCTGAGTAACTCTTCTGGATCTCCTGACACTGGCAGAAAGTTTGGTCCAGGGTTCTGGCAAGACTGGCTATTAGCTACCTCCTCAAATACTTAACTTTGCAGACGGAGATATTAATGAGGACAGCAACAGTAGCTTGTGGTATTTATGAATTCTGAGACCTAGATATTGAAAAAGTGTGAAATAAGAGGCTGTTTTTCCTCTTTGTCTCTCTTCTATTTATGTGGACCCACACGTGCATAATTCAGTCACGGGGAAAATATGAGCAACTACACTGGGAAAGGCTGTCATACATCTGCTCTTCTAAGATGTTTACCCATTCTGAATACATGGGATCTTCTTTACCTTAGAGAATTAACTTTCCCCCCCACCCCCCTACAGAAACTGGAAAGTTTTAAAACTAGATGGGGAAACAGCTGGCACAAAGATCTTTTCCACAGAAGGTGAAAGAGTCTGGAACAAATTGCCCACCAACGACTGAGCAATAGTGAGAAGAGCTTTTTGGCAACCAGCCTTTGCAAGAGGAAATTGAAATTAAAAACCTTTTCAGTTCATGTCATTTTAAGTAGAAATTGTCTGTGCAATTTCTGCTGATTGAGAGCACTTCTGTAATGCTCACAGAATTGGATCTAATAATTTTTAGTATAATTAGATAAAAAAGATACCGTACATTTTATGTTTTCCAAAGTCCTACTGATTAGTAAGACTGAGATTCTTAATCAATAATTACAAGCAATTCAGACTGTCCATCTCTCTCATGGAGTCACTGTTGCCCTGTGATATATTTTGCAATTATATTACAGGCACAAAGTTACTTCTTGAGTGCCAGTCTCTGTGCAGACTTCATTTCTCTTCGTTCTCTTAGTTCAGTTTTATTTGACCTCCAGTGAGAAAATAAGACCCTCTTGCATTTTTCTATATTCTGTGTCTTTGAAAAATCCATTATTTTTATCTCCAATGTCCTGTAATAATTTTCAGCTTCATGTCATATATGTCTTTAAATTTGCCTGAAAATGAATTCTAAACTTCTTTTTGGCAGTAATAATTTTGGAACATTTTAGTGAAACTGAGTTTTCTCACCATTTAAACTAAGAACATCAGAAATACTGCCAGTATTGAATTAAATATTGAAGAACGAGCTGATTTAGGCAAACAAGTGCTATTTTGAGACTCTTAATTTTGGAAACAATTGCCCCAGATGTCTAAATATGTGCTGTCATTTGTGAGACCAATGAAAGCAAATGATCTTTCCTCACATCATTGTCATTTCTGGTGAGAAGCTGGAGAGATTCATAATTCATTGTGGGTCTAAAGGGCATAATCTATTTTTTTTTTCTCACAGTGTGGTCAGACTAATGTGTCTGACAGGATCTGCTCCTGAAGATAGCAGATGCTTCATAAATCAGATAGGTTTGCAGTCTGCATTGCAAATTGATCTTTAAGACATAACCTGTTGCAGAAGAAACTGTTCCAGCTGTTATTTGGTTCCAGGTACACCAAGTCACTCCCTATCTGGCTGTAGAAGTAAAGACCTTTCCATGTACAAAGAGCTTATGGCTAGCTGAATGTTACTGCTGCATAGTCCCTCTCCCGTTTGTTCAATCTGCACAAGCTTAAATGCAGAATTCATAAAGAAGCAAAAGGACAGCTGGGGAAATTAAACACCAGACTGCATGAATGTGACATTTGCTGAGCTCCTGTTTTTAGGGGAGGCAGACAGTAATACAGGCTCAATATGTGAATCCCAGAAATCTGTGCTTCATGGGATTTCTTTTAGTTTCATCCCAAATATGTGCATAGGTACAGGAGACTGTTAATTCTGCTATCAAATCAGCTTCCATACAACCTTGAAGCCTTAGTTCAAAATGTGAAAGAATTTCCCTATCACAGAGATTGAGACTCAAATGAAATTCAGCAGTGAAAAGCTACATCCTCACACGTCATGGGTCTCCTGCAATGCGTTTTCATGTTTTGAGCTGTTTTTTCCTAAGGGAGGCAATAGACAGTTTCTAAGTAGCCTGCTTTTTGAAAACATCTTAAACTAGGCAAAACCCAAGACATATAAAATCACTGTTCATTTAAAGACTATAAGCTGAATTGGAAGTTGTGCTGAAAAAGAATTGAAGACTAATAAACTCAGGAATGTATTTTATCCACTGCATTCTTATAATCATACTAATGGGAATGATGGGGAATTTTCAAATAAAGCTTGATGAAATCTTTCCAGTACTCACAGACTTCAGGGTTGGTTTTTTTTCAAATATACTTATGCTACTACTGTACCAGACATGTCTTCTCTGATTTATGTCAAGGAATGTCTAAAGATATTGTGATTGTAATTGATGCAGTGGCAACATCTTTAGCAGGAATATGTTCTTAATGCTGATGGAAAAAACTGTATCAGGTAGTAAGATCTTACAAAGGCTGTAGTACTTTCACTAGAAGACATTTCTAAACTCTTGAGTGTCGTACTCCATTGTTATAAGTTCTCAGTTTTACCAAATTGCAATGCAGTAGAGTGGCCTAAAGCCTAGAGCAAGGAAGAAAGACTGTGACTGTGGGAAAGAAGAGAAAGGCAAAGCAGGCTAATCCTCAGAGCTGAGTTTTACGTGGTATGTGGTTGAGAGGTCCAAGAATGCTGGAAGCATTTTTTCAAAGAGAAAGATCTCACCTGTAGGGAGGTATAATTACCAGTGTAATTATACTGCAGGGGAACATCAGTGGGGGCTTGGCACACAGAATGCTTTTGCAAGAGCACATAGATTTAGGTCTTTGAGGATTCTTCAAGTGAAACAGAGTGTGTCTGTCTATGTGCTACATGGAACCATGCAGCTGCAGCATTGGAAATTTTGGGATTACCTTTTCAGATCAAGGTATCTGCTTCCTCTCAAATGTGATTTTATTAAAGAGTAATGCTGTGATACTATGAAGGAGATAGCAATAATCTACATAACTGGGTATCTTTACAATATTAATGATGGCAATGAAATGACTGCTAATTTTAATCAGCAATGAACTTCATCTTTTGAAGATCTTCAGAGCAATAACAATATTCTTATTTGAGATTGGGTTTTGAGGCAAAGAATAAATTACTTCCCTGAGGGGGTAACCGTGCAGCAGCCCTTCACAAAATCAGCTCTCTCAGCTGTTTCATGCACTTCAGATTTTTCTAAGCCTCTTGAATTTGCTGTGGGCTAAGGCATCAGACTATGAAAGTCTACATGAAATTCCCATCCAGTGGTAACCTGTTTGTTGGTCTGAGGTACAATTTCACAGCTGATAATTGACAACTGAGGTAGTGAATGAAGTCCAAATTTTATGGCTTTAACAGTACAGCATCCCCCTTCCCTGCTGTGTAGCACTGACTTTCAAATGACCATGTCTGCCTTTTTCAAAATATTCAGCCCTCATGGATCCAGATGTGTGCTGGATTGCATAAAACATGCCCTATTCCTGCCCATATTGAGCAGATCTTTATTTTAATGTTTTTATTCAGAGAACAGATTTCGGTATCAAGGATTTGAAGAATTTCTATAAACAGAATGGGATACTACTCCGACTTTGTCAGAAGATTTGTTATGAGGAAGGTTATGCATTTGCATCTAGTTCTTTTGCTGTCTCCAATGCTGAATATTAGCTATTTTCTTTGGGGATCCATCCCACACAAATTCAGTTTTTATTGGCAAAAATCAATCGGCACTGTAAGAACTTCTGCATATCTTCACATCACAACATTTATCCAGCAGCACCTTTTGCAAGCATCTCCCAGCAGAAGAATCCATTTCAGCTCTGCCATTCCCCAAGACTCCACTCTCAGTCTCAGTCCCTCCTGCCTCATGGTAGATCACCTCTGTAAGAGTGTAGTGCCATGCACAAGCTGGCAGTGGGGTTAATCACCAGGGCACAGCTCAATACTTTCACTAACACAAAAAGCTTGGTGGATCCCTGTGCTATTGCTGTTAAATACTGACTTTCTGTAAAAAAGTTTTACTCCCACTGTTCTCATCTAGAATTCCCTCTCTTCCTCCGTTTAATTATGTAAGATGATGCTTGTTTCTTCTGGAGATGTTATATGTCATTGAAAAATTTGACAGGGAATGCAGCTTTTACAGTTAATTATTTTTAAAGAGGAGAAGAAAAACACCTTTTAACTATAAGCAGCTTCAGCTCACAGAACATGAGCACACCCTGTTGGATTGTTCTGATAATGACTGTGCAGAAGAAATGTTCATTTTTTTTTTAAAGATTTGAAACCTCTGTTCCAAAAAAAGATAAAGCAATCTTCTTCATACCAGTCTAATTCTCAAACTAAATATATTCCAAGCTATAGGTTTCTGAATCCAAATATTAAATGCAGAGATTATATGTTGATTACTTGCAGCACATACATAAAAGAGGAACATTTTCTACTCTAGCCCAAACTCACACTGTCATAAATTAAAAAAAAAAAATAAAAGGAGCATGGATGAGTTATTTCATTTCATATTCTCTATTAGTTTCTATATAATGACAAACATTTTCACAATAGATGCTCTAAAAGGATCTAATTCATCCTAGTACCTTCTGTATCTCCCCCAGTCAAGGGAATTGGAAACAGGGAATATTCAGATACAAAAGGGCAGATTATTAAATCATCCTGCTAAATTTATAAGTGGTCCCAGTGAGATCATGCTCAGCTATCAGGCTTTACACAATTCATAGAATCATAAAAAGGTTTGGGTTGGAAGGAGCATTAAAGATCATCTAGTTCCAAACCCCACGCTGTGGGCAGGGATGTCACTCACTAGACCTGGTGGTCCATTCCTTTGAATGAATTTCAAAACTACTTCTGGGGAACCATTCAGACCTCAGAGAATTGTCCCTCTTAGTTAGGGAACACTGCACATGCAAATGTTTTGCTGGATAATGATAAGGTTAATGTCCATCACGAGCTTACACGCTTACGGGGCCTTGAGACAGTGGAATGACAGAATTGTTCTCAATTAGACATTGTTATTGCAATACATGTGATGTGAATGTGCTTTGCACATTCTAATTGCAGTGTCTTTGATGGTCACTATGATTACTTGAATCAAGGGTAATCCAGTTTGGGAAAGATTACTAACAGGCATTTTCCTTACGCACTTTAGCCTCAGTAATGAAGTCAGGAAAAAGTTGTGAGTAGAGACCCATAGTTGTTTGTTTTGGGTTTTTTTCTCATCAAATATTTAAATTAGGACTACTTAATTAATTTAAAGTCAAATCCAATTTATGTCCTCAAATTTGAATGCTGTATTTCATATGATATAATATTGTCACGCCCAGGACTGTAACCAGTGTAACCCAACATAGCCTTGCTGCAATACAGCTATGCTCATTTGGATCTCTGCTGTGGTAAGTCATAAATATTTTTTGTATCAGTGTTCAACTCACATATTTGTGTGCACCTGGAGTGAGAGAATCACATCCAGTACGTGTGGGTCAGACAGGACCTGAGTATCACCCAGCTACTTCCTGATATTATTACATCTGGTAAGAATAAACGTTTACTGTCAGCTCATTTCAAACTTTGTTTATTCTCTCTTGTTCTATTTGAACTCTTAAACAACATTTTATTTCACATACTTGGCTGGTCTAGTCCCTATCATAAAAGAAGGGTTTCTCCAGCTTCAAGTAGCCTGACGTTGTGCAGCCTTCAGAGGACAAACAGTTAATGGAGCACACAAAGGCAGAGCGCACTGTGCGATCTGACCCGTAATGAGGCATGGCGTGAGACCCGGCATCCCGGGCCAGTGCGTGCCTGTGCTCAGGTCAGGGTGCTAGGGAGGAGCCAGCCCCCTTCAGGCATCCAAACCTCTTTGTTTTCCAGGAAAGCAAAAACCTCAACTCAGACTCCTGAGGGGAAGTACAGAAACCAAACTCGAAAGGGTGTTTTTATCTTTTAATGCCATAGATATTGAAGCCAACATGCTTCTCAGGAGAGATAGCACATAGCAGGGGAACTCTCCCTTTTCTCCCCAAGGTTTAGGCATGACTGCCTTTGCAGAAGACAGCTTGTATCTTCAAAATAGTTTAAAACAAGAGACAGAAAAAAGTGAGGCAGAGCACAGTGCAAGATGAGATGACTGATTGGAGTGTTGTGCACTTCTAGCCAGGAAAAAATTGAAGATAAACCAGAGGAACCAGTGCTCAGTAACATTTATTTTGGTTTAGTCTGGAGGTTCTTATCCCTTTTCTATCAGATGTTTAATGTGATCATTACTATGGTGACCACTGCACATTTAAAAGCATAAGGCTTCTTATATGTTTGACATCAGTACTAAATGTAATCTAAAACTAGCTTATTCTCTGTCACATACGAAGCCCCAACTCTTTTACAGTCCTCTGCCTCAGACAGACAGACTAAGGCTGTCTCTGTGAACTATAACTATGCCTTGACAGAGACTATCCCATTTCTACAAACAGGGATTTTTACAAGTGGGAAATTAGTGTTGCATTTGGTTCTCCCTGTTTTTTCTGAGATTAAGACTGGTATTACACAGAGGGGCTGGTCAGGTTTTGTTATAGGCTCCCTCCATTTTAAAATGTTTGCAGAATCTGACTCCCTCTGATGTTGAGGCAGAATCAAAAAGATGGCATATGCTGTTCTCTGTTTCCTGCCATGGACAATTTTATATTCCTTAATCTACAAATCCAGTAGTTTTACCAAAAATAAACAATTCTGGGGAGAAAACAGCCTGCTCTGCAGACCTCTGGTGACTGATGTTCTCTAATCTCCCCAGGAAGGTTGCATAGTGCTTCATTGTGGTGTTCTTTTTGATGGCATAACCTGAGCCTTTCTTACAGCACATGAAGGTAATGGCTCTGTTTTATTCACCACAGGTGGAGCAAACCTTATTTTGATCTATTTCAAAGAATGTCTGATCATTAAATTCAAAACTGATAAACGTTCCCCTTCCTCATCTCATTAATCATGGAAGACAATGAGATTATCTCAAAAAAATGTAGCCTGATCCAAATCAGTCTTGTACCTGGGCATTTTGAAACTAAGAGGTGAAATTTGCAGCTCATGATTACCTCTCATTTATAAGCATTTTTTGAGTTTTCTGTATTCATCCATTCAATCTTTAAAGTTTAAAAATTGTGTTTTTATTGAAACACGATAAGAAAAAAAGTGGAATTTTTCAGAAATTATACAGCTTTATATATATATAGTGATTTTTTTAGCTTATTAGCTAGTACTGTTAAATATCTCCATGAAAAGACACCAAATTGGTGAAACAATTTGAGAGTCTTACAGAGCTTAAAAGGCTTTCATTTCTCTTCAGTGGCAAGATTCTCACTGTAAAATCCTGTAAGCTTTGTAAAAATTATTGAATGCTGAAGTAAAATAAAATTTATGTAAGACATCAACTTGTTCTAGTGACCTGGAGTAAGATGGTAAAAGAACATCAAACAAAGAAAATTATGCAGAAAAGGACAGTGGAAAGGTGACATCAGTGTGCTAAAAAAAGGTCAAATATTCAATTGTATCACAATCCAGAGTTTCAGTATTTTGTGGATGAGAGATTTAAGCCTTGTAGAGGAAGGGGCCATAGGGATATATGCAGAGAGCAAACAGTAATATAGGGCTGAGGAGAAGAATAAACAGGATAATTCTGGGAGACATTTTAAAAGTCAGAGTAAAACAGGGCTGCAGAGGAGCCTGAGTATGCCTGAGTATTAATGAAACTGATAGAAATAGAAAGCACAGCTGGGATCCACAAAAGATAATTTGAGAAAATATGAGCAGCTGAAAATCTTGAACTCTGTGGGACGGACTAGTGTTTAAAGGTATATTGTTAATCTGCAAGGTACACAGATTTGCTGATGGTCCCTTTTCATGTTGCTACCTTTCAAGACTTCTCAAACTATGTTTAAATGAAAATGAATTTTTAAAATTATTATTTGTAGAAAGCTGTTTTTAGAACATGTGCATACAGCAATATATATCTAATAGTAAACATATTATTATGTTAATCTTTAGAGTAATTTTCATGTGATTCCGTTTTAAAGTTACTATGCCAGGAGAAGCAGTTGTAAGGAAGAAAGAAGGTGTTTACCACTGAGAGATTTCTTTATGAAGTTTTAACATCATGCCTTTTACTTCTCATGTTTACTAGTCTGTCTTCAAAGGCTTCTTTCAAGAGGACTTAGTCAGTTGTCCTTATTCCCCTTTGAAAATCAAGGCCCTTTGTATAAACCTTCGATAAATCATCTAAAAAGTAGACCATAAAAGTATGGTTCATGCATAAAAATCTTGGCCCTTATAATTATTTCCTTACTGAAATTGTTCCTATACCTTACTATGGCAAAATGTCATCACCCAGCCTATATCCACAGATTAAGATTCTGCATCCGCAAATAACACAAAATTGAACCTCAAGCACAAATTTTAACACGAGAAAAGATGCTACTGGAATGAAAACAAGGCTGTTATCATTGCCCAAAGCACTATTTCATTTTTACAGGTCATGGGAGCACATGCACTCAATTCATAAAGCTGTGAAATTGCCACTGCATAGGGAACACCTAACCCCAGACACAATCAGCAGGATTTGCAAACAGAATGAAGCCTCAGAAGATCAAACATTTCAATTCTGAAAGATACTGTCTATAGATAATAAAGGTTTAGGCATTCATGCTTACCTTTATTAATGTTTGAAAAATTACATTGATACTCTACATATAGATATTTCCTGAAATCAAATGGTGTTAAACCAGTAGAAGACAGACATTACCCTCAAAATACGTTACTATTTAATACTAATTTTCTGTGAACTTGTACACTGGAAGATGAATCCACAAAGATGATTTTTACCCAGCATTGCAAGACCTACATCTGGTAGAGCAGTTACAGATGAATGCAGAAACCTCTCCCCCAGCCTTTGCTGCTGAACATCCTCTGCATGCACTGACGCCAAGTCACACACAGCTAAGCCACCACAGGCCAGTGTACTGCCCTTATATTCCATATTTTACTCTTTCCTCAGGAGAGCTGATTATAGGAGAAATATAAATGTTTAAAAGCTGTCATCATTCACCCACAAACATTACTCAGTAATATTTTAGAAGAGTTAAATTCCAAATTTATAACAATATAGACACACTTTAATAATTTGAATATTCAATACCAATTCAATTACTGCCAACAGCTTAAACCAGAAGAAAGACAAATAAGATTTGGCTCTCATTTGGACTAGTTTAAAGGCACTTTGACCTCTATGATATTATCATAGCTCAAATGTTTCTGTTACAAAAGAGAATCCATGTGGAAATGTGCAAATGTTAATCAGTTATAATATGAAGAGGTGATAATTAAATCTGATCTCCAGTTAATTTTTATACTCTTCCCAAGACATAAAAAGAACACAAGCAGAGAGTTGTCTTCATATGCTTTAGTGAAGTGTCATAGAATGTGCTAATTACCTAGCAATTTCAGTTTCCAGAGTTGTTCTTGTCATGTACAATCGTTATTTGAATACTCCCTTAATTTTGTTTTTATTTTCATTAACCAAGAAAGATCCTGAAACTTAAATTTTAGTATATTTTTTTTTAAATATGAACATAAAAATTTCCATATTGTGTATTTTAAAGAATTACAAGTAAAACTACACTCTAGAAAATTTAAGACTTGGACCTTTATCCAAAAGATTACAAATCACATGTAAAGCAAGAACCTAAAGTTCAACACTAAAATTTTATTCTGTGCTTTAGGACAGTGTGTGTTATAGCCTTTAATAACAGGTAGTGAATTACTTCCATATGTATTCTGCTGACAAACACTTTACTGAGATCAAATCGGTATTCTCAGGTTGAATCAAGTGTTATTTTTAAAAACTAAACAAGTTATTATTCAGCGTGTAAAACAAAAGCAATCAGTAGATATCTGTCTGCCAGAGTATTATATTTGTTTTCAGGCAAACAAAAAGACATTTTTCTTTTCCCTTATCAGAGTTGGAGGTTTCTTCAGCACAACAAAATATCTCAGAATGATTGATTCAGTAGTCATAGGAAATAATTGAGATCATTTAGCCACAAGCTTGCTGAATCTGCCAACTACATTGGTAAGTGTCCAAATCTCCACTGTTAATACTGACAGTTGCAATAATTTCAGTTGTGACACACCACAGGACTTTCTTTAGGTTTATGTTCTTGGTTTTCTACATGAGTCAATAAGATGACTCCACATCATGCAACTCCATAAATCTCAACCTTATGAAAGAGTTCTAAAGTATTTTGAGACTTAAAAGTACCTCCAGAGTGCACCACAAAGGAGACAGCTCAGTATTAAAGCGACAATGACACCTGATCATCCATCTTCAGTACCCCTTGCATGAGGAGGAGTATGTGACTGTGTGGATGCATTTGTGATTTGCAGGAGACCTGAAGTCTCTCCCAAATCCTGCTCACTGCTGTCAACAGTAAGAGAAGGCTGAACAGGAAGGTGGGGAAAATGGTTTGCAAAATGGTCTAATCACGTCAAGGTGTGCTAGGCAGGGTTTGGCTGTGTACAGTGCGTTAGGTCAGCTCTTTGGTGCTATCCTGAGCCTGTGTAGACTGGGTCAAAAATCTTCAAGTTCAGAGCTAGAGCTTTGTCAGGAAACAAAATTTTATTAGGTATTAAGGTGTTTAAACCAAAAATCTTTCCTACTTTTTCCCATCCAGGACTTCATTACCTGGAAATCTCTCATTCATATCTTATTTAAATTAAAAATAAGTTTCCCTTTCTTGAATAGTGACAGGTTGCTATAAATATTCTAGTGCTGTTATTCATTAGATAGTAAACATTAGTCTGGCTGAGATGAGCTAATGTTGCTGAACGAGCAACAAACCTGAACAAGCCTGTCCATCTGCATTGCAACAATCCAATTTTAACTGTGTACGTGCCTCACTTTAAAGTCATTATTTCAAGTACTCTTTCAGTGCCTTTTTGGCTATTTAATTCAGATGAAACGTATGATGTAATTTTTTTAAATCGGTTCTCCTGTTTAACATGTTTACCACTGTGAAACTGTTTTTTACCTTTGGAGAGGACCAGCATGTGTGCTGTATGTTGACATGAGACATACAAGACAACCCTATGAAGGAACTGAAATCTGCTTAATGCAGCTTTCCACATTGCAAGGTAGGGTGCTGGCATCTAAATTCTAATCTACTCTTGTGTAATTACATCACTCAAGGAATGCAACCAAAACTTTACCTTCCTAGGAAAGACCTGCCAGACTCAGAAGGAGTTAATCAGTGAAATAAAACACAGGAATTTTATCATGCTACCAATAAATTAATTTGAAAAACTTCACAAATATGAACCTTCTACAAGCCCTGGAATTTTTTCAAAGTTCTAAAGCATTGATTTAAAGAATTATTTGTGTAAATAATGTTTTGAACTTTGTTTCAATATTGTGCAAAATGTTTTCAACTTATCTTTTCTCCATTAAAGTCTTGCTATGTCTTCTATAGAATTATACAGAATATACCTGAACTCTCAGGACTAATTCAAGTCATTCTTTTCACTGCTTTGTATTTATTCCTGTATACTTAAGCTGTACTTTATCTAAATAATTAAGTTTTTGAATAGTTTAGAAATTTAAGGTAAGGAGTTTAACTAATCTAATTTGCTAAATTTTTCAGAGCAGAGAGAGATTATTGCTATTTGGCAAGACAGAGAATCTACCTCTTTTGAAATGTATGATGGTAGGTAATTTCTGATCTGTATTTGCTGCAGTTCAGAACTACTGCTGAAATGAAAAGTACAATGCTTTGGGATATCTTTCAATAATGCCTCATGCTTTGTCTTTTTATTTTTTTCAGGCTGGTCAGTCTCAATACAGCATACAAGACAGAATATCTTTAAAATGTTTATGATGAGATTCTATTAAGTTCAAGGATATTGGGAAGAAGAGAATACTTTCCTGTGTTTGTTTGCAGCATGCTGAGAAGAGTCTACTCAGAATTAAATGCCCCACTGTGACTCACTTGAAAACAGTGAAAGCTGAGAAGTGGAAGTCTGCAACTGAGTGAAAGTACCTTAAAAACACAAGACAAACTGTTTATAATTAATGCAAAATGCAATGTTTCTTGCTAATAAAAGTCAAAGGATGTGTTAGAATATTGAAAATAACAAGTCAAGCATTAGCAGGTAGATTTTATTTATTCTGGTGTCCAGTTGCATATAGGGCTACTCTTACAGCCAGGTAGCCTGTTACAGAGAAGGCAGGAATAAAATGGTCAGCTGGAGGAGTGGGGATTCCTGAGAGATTGGTTGGTAACAAAGTGAGAGAAAATTATTAGCAACTTGAACTTACAATTCCTTATCTGCAGCAGTTTTTCTTCTAAAGCTAAAATTACCCCACGAGCTTCCTTCACTTGTTGTGAAGGTACTTTGTGAGAAGCAGCCTCCAGTTCTACACTACCATGTGCTCAGGGGATACCTTTTTTTCCAACAGTTAAGGTGCCATATATCCTAATTCTTCTGATATTCACAGAGCTTATGTCAAGACCATACAAGAGCGACTGGGCAAGCCAACCCGACTGTGTGCATAGTTACTCACTCAGCTTAAGTGGCTCTTCCAGCCGTCTTGTTGCTATCTGGTGTTATCATTCAACAAGTACATGAGTAAATAAAAATTACCAATTGTCTAGAAGTTCAGATAAAGTTATAAATTTGTCTCAATTTGACTGTGATTACAGAAAGTCAAAGATGGGAAACTCTACAATGGTCAATAAAAAGACACAAAAGATCCATGTATTAGTGTCTAAGATAAAAGGGAAGCTGATTTTTAATGTTAAATAATTGTGGCTCGAGGAATGAAGCAATTTGTAGGAAGGAAACCAACAACAAACCAGCAGAACTGCAGTTCAATACTTTTAGGAAAGTGAGAACTTGTGGGTGATATTGAAATGACAAATAGCTTCCTAAAAACAGTAAGGAAAATGTTTTTTCTGGATATAGCATAATAAAATAAAGCCTGAACTGTAGGTGTAACTCAATAAAACAGAATTTTTTTCCTTGACAGATGATATTGCAATAAAGGCAAAATGAATAGAGGTGATAAAAATCTACGCTATTTTAGGGTAGTGCTTTAATTTGTGAAGCAATGATCATAAAGTAATCAATCTGGATTGCAGAATGTTGTTGGAACATAGGGCTAGCTGAATAATCAACATAAAATGGAGAGTCTTCCTTTCTATTGCCTGCATATTTCTTACATCTGCAGAGCATAATATAAATTGCTGAAGCATACTCAACTTCTCTACAAAATGTTCAGCAATAAAAGTTCTTGAGCAGTCGTAAAAATGTAAATCCTTATACTATATCAAAATCCCCAGTCAGTCTGGAAAATATGACCTTTATGAAATAAACTGACAACATGAAAAAAAAATTTCATCGAGTATGGAGAAATACAGTGAATCCCAATAGCTAAACTGCCACGTCATCCAAACTCTTCTTACATGAACAGCAATGTAAATTATTCTACTGAAAAAATATGCCAAAATTACACAATGGTCTGAAAACCCTTTCAGTCTTTAACCAGTTGTTGGCTTGCAAGCGCTTTTTGACTCCCTTTACTGTTTTTCTTCAGCACAAGAATAATTGCCATTCAAGAAAATATCCATACCTAACATCTGACAAAAGTGCTGAACTACCCCATCCTAATATACGTATGAATCAATTGCCTACTAAATAAACTCGAGGTCCAGAGAGAACAGATTGCTGGAGTTTCCCAACAGTGATTTGCAAATAGTTCAAAATCTAGCCTTGTAACACTTTTTCCTCATAGCCTTTGACATGTCCTACAAATTGTGGCCCAGCTTCCCAGTATTCCCCTCAATACTGTAATCTTGAGCAAAGGGTTTTATGTTTCTGAGACAAACTCAGTGTCCACCCTACATTTGCAAATAACCATGTGAACCAGTAAAGTTTTCCGTGATATTTATATGGACTTGGAATTTCTGATGCTGCTGACCTCCAGCTAAAGTATTTGGGAGCAATAGGATGGTGTTTGCTACCTACGAGAGGCATCCAGCTACAACAGATAATGTCAGTGAGCTTGATTCCTTATCCAGCCAATGGAGAAAGACAGGTGCCTCCAGAGTGGTTTAGATAAATGCCATGGTTATTTACCTGGACCTTGCTGGGTCAAACACAGAAGGAGACCACTGGTTTATTTTTTGTTTTGCACCAGTTTATAAACATGCCCAGCAGAGGGAAGTATCTCTCTGTGTTTTGAACTCCCGGCTCTGACCGAGTAGGGGCAGCCTGAGCTGGCACTCTGAGCTGGCATCCAGAGCAGGGGTAGCCCTTGAGCTGATGAAAATAGGTATTGCTCCACTGAAGTGATATTATTTTAAGACAGCTGAAAGAGCTTCTGTAGCATTTCCCCATGCTCTGCAATGGGGCACTGTGGAGACAGGACGTTGGTGATATCATTTGAGATTCACATGTGCCATATTCAAAATGTAACAAAACAGCACAATGAAAATACTTTCTAGAGGTGAAAAAAGGATTATAAGTAAAATAATAAATCTAATGGCTACATGTTTGAAGCAGTTAACCTAAAGAGCTGCATGAGAGGATGAGAAACAAAACTAAAATGCATCTGGCTTGTTGCCCAAGACAGCTTTCTGTCTTGGGTATGAGAGGGAGACAGCTCCTTGATAGGCAGATGGGGGTCTACAAATCAGTGCTGATGACAGGAGGTGAGGGAGGCAATCCCTCAGCCTCCTCTCCACATTTCCAGGAGGATCAGAGCAATGACAAATTTCAGCAACTGAGATAAAGGAGGACACTGAAGTAGTACTGCAGATATGAGGAGCACATCACACTGCAAGTTTGTCATGCCAGCAGTTGTAGGTCCCTAGGAAAGAGGTATGTTGATTTCAATTGAAGATTTTCTCTGCCTCCTCTCCTAGCTCCCCCCACAAACAAACAAACCACCCAAAATTTTAAAAAAACCAACAACCCCAACACAAAACATACCAGAAAACCCATTAAAAATCCTCCTGGCTTAGATTTAGGAGGTACTCAGAAGGGAAAGTACTGCTTATTGTACAGTCAAGTTTTGTTCCTGCTGCAGCTTAGCAGGAAAACTGCTGTGAAGGTTAAACTGTGCTTTCTCTGTCTTAGTTCTAGCATTGCATGTGATTTTAGAGTAGAAAAAATAATGAATGGCTGGAGTTTACAGAGGAATACTTCTTGTTTACATACATACAGAAATATCCTATGATTGGAAATCTGCTGCCCAAAGTAGATCCTAATCACTGTGAGTGAATGGCAGAGAATTAGAGATTCTTCCTGCACTTTGACTGATCATAAATGAATCCTTTTTATGATCTTGGGGACAAAACAAAGGGCAGTATCACAGTGCCACATTTGCTACCCATAATCAATCTTTTCTTCAAGATCAAAATGTTTATTTCTTGTAAAATTCTTACACATTATATGGATTCTGCACTAGTGACCTTTTCTTATCGGCATGTAATAGCAACACTATCTTTCGCTGTTAGTCACACACTTCCTTGCTTCAAAGGAATGGAGACTTTTTTTGCACTTAACTTGAAGGGGGGTGGTATTTTAAAATCCCATGCCTATATGAACAATTAATTAACAGCTCTTAGGATGTGGTCAAGTTATGAACTATGTTTTTGGAGCGTCAGTTCTTCAAAAGAGACCAGCAGCAAACTGAGGCTTAAATTGTCACTCATCAAATAGATAATGACACTTTTTCAAGGCCCTGTCATTTGATCACTGGTCCCTGTATTAGTTCTGTTAAGTACTTCTTTGGTCAAGTGTCAGGTTTAGCAAACACTGTGTAATTTGAATCTTCCAAGTAGATTGTACAGGAATGCACACCAACTTATCAGTGCTGGGGAGAAACAAGGAGGGAAAAACCTTGACAGTGTTGGATTTCAGGCACGTAATACTATCACTAACACTGTCTTTGTTCTGTGGATGAAGGGTATTTACACAGACTGTATCTGAAATCCGGGTTTGATGGTTTATCACAGCTACATCTCACTGTTCCATTTCTTTTGACTGAATGTGTGCTTTTCCATCTGAAGAGCTGGATTCCAGAAATTTCAAATGTCCTGCTGCACCTCTATTTATGGAGACTTTTACTAGGTCTCAAAGGAGGTCTTGTTGCAGGGAAAAGGACCATCAGAGAAGATGAGATCCAAAGATAGGAGATTAATAGAGAAGAGCTTCTAAAGTGGTCCTGTTTGTGTTTCAGACAGAAATCACAGTATCTACCTTGGAGTAACTCAGATCTTCTGTTTGTGATTTAAACAAAGCCTTTTCACAAAGCTACAACTAAGGTGGCATAAACAGACCAGACCTTAAGGATCTGGCAAAATTACTGTGTGTATCTACATAAGAGGAGTGCATTAAACAGCCATAATTCAGGATACCACAGGAAAACATAGACCATTTAATAGTTATGAATAATTTGCAGAAAGGGCCACTGACACTTATTTGCCTCTGCACAGTCATGATACAAAATTTTGCTGCTAGTGTAAACCAGAACATTATACAAAATGATCTCTCCCTGCTGTGCTCCTGCACAGTATAACCTTTGTCACAGACAGTGATTTTAATCATCTTACCAGAGATTTGGAACAGCCTGCAGGTGTTCTTGCCCTTAAGAAATCTCCCTCCTAGGAAGAGACAGCCATCACCTCTGGGTGGTTTGATTATTTTTCCCTACCAAATTCATACAGCAATATAGATCAGATTTCTCCAATGTATGTAAAAATATTTTGCAATTGAAAAATTTTATTTTTAAATTTTCCTAAAGCCCTAATGACAAATGCAAATCTTCCATTCATATTTGAGACTCTACTCAATGTATTCTCTCTTTTCTGGAATATTTTCAGTAAAGCAAAATACAAAGTGTGGACCACAGTTTTTGTTTTTTTCACTCCATGCCAAACATGAAGCCATAAGTCTGCAGCTGGCTGCTACAGAGGTCAGAAATTTTCTTATGAGAAGTCCTGTGACAGAGTGCAGCTGGTGTGTGTGATCACCAGGAAGCCTAAATTCACACAAGTGGCCTTATCAGAACTTAAGAGAAACAGCTTTCGCCTGAAGCAAATCTTTTGCTTGGAAAAGGATTATTGATTCTGAAGACACAGTATCAAACACGGTATTATTTTCTCTTGGATTCTTTAAAAATTTCCTTGCTCACAGACTCTGTGATTAAATACATCCCCAAAAGATAGCTTCTCTCTATTTTAAGTGCTATTACTGTTCCTGAGCTTCATAGTTGTCTTTCAGTGAGCTAATTTGAAGAAGCATATTGTCCCAGAGTTGCACTTCAGTTTGAATTGGAAGTGGTGAAGCTGCTCTTCTGGGGGAGAAGTGAGTCATTTTTGTGAAAGAAAGAAAAAAAGAGGAGGTTTAGCTGGTCTGCAGCCCTAGGCACTGTGTTACCCAGGACACAGATTTCCACAGCAAAGGAAGAGAGTAGCCTAATCAGGTCCTGGAAGCTGAATCTGACACCAATATCACCAGGGGAAAGCACTGTGTCACATTCCCTACTGCAGTGGTTGGAAACTGCTGCAAGGTGGGATAACTTAGTGTTTTCTGCATCCTACACATTCTGGGCAGAAAATGTTTAACAGGAGAGTGAAAGAAGCCATATTTCAGAGCTCTTCCAGGGTCTGGGAATCAGACCAGGTACATAAGCCTTGAAATCTGCCTTTCCACGTTATATAAAAAAGGTGAGATTTTTATTTTCCTATTAGAATTTCACTGAGTAATCCAGAAGTTTTGAACTATGAGTATCTGTGCTATAAATAGTTGCCCATGTGTGAAACAAAAGATAAACTCAGTGCTTTGCTTTTGTTGTAAGGTGTCTCCATGTAACTTCCTTTTGTCTACACTTGTATCAGAAGGGGACAAAGAGTTTTGCAGACCTGTATTTAGTTCTGCCTTTGCAAACAGTGTACTTGAGATGAGATCACATGGTTTGGCTAGGCCCCTGGAGGAAGAGACAGTATTTTTTTTCTTCGTTACCCTGGAATACTTGTGTCAGTGACAGGAATTGACAGCCAGCAGTGTGGAAGAACTTCATCCTAAACTGGAGTTTATGCCATTTCTCTGACATGTAACACTCCTCTCTTTTGTACGTGCATATTCATTTCTACCTGACTCTCCAGTTCTTTTCTAATCCTAGACCTTAAGAATAAAACCTTGGTAGTTTGGAAATGTCAGACTGCACTAATTCCTTTTTGTGTCTGAAGATGGAAACCATGTTGTTACTGTCAGAAGCTGTCCACATATCCCTGTTGACTTCTTTCTGTTAAAATTAATGATGATGCTGCCATGCAGTGAGCTACACTAGATCACTGATCTGGTTTAAAAGACCCAGGGAGGAAAGTGAACACAAAGACATCCAGTGACTAAGTCCAAATGTGACATGGGATTAGAAATAAGGTCACAATTTTATCACCAAGATTATCAAGTTATTGCTAAATGTCTGGGTGCAGCAATGCTTCTTAATCACATGTGGGTTCCCTATACTCATTTGCCTTCAGGACTTGCAGCATACCACAGCCTTTTTCAAAAGCACCTTGTTTAATTAAGTATGGCAGTACCAGCTTCTCTGAAAATGTTCAGGTGAAACCTGTGTGTACCCCTGCAAGGTGGAGTTAGCCTTGAATCAGTTCAGCATAATAACATGTATTGAATTGCTACTAAAAGCCACTTTAAGAATTTAATGCTTTTCCCTTCATGTAAATTCACCTTTTTTTTTAAAGGTAGAATTTTATAAATATGGGCATGGCAAATATTTAATTGTAAAATGAACTATACTGTAAAATAAATGCTTTACAGAACTTTATGTGTCACTCTTATTAATGTCTTACCAAGATGCCAAGTCTGTATTTTGGTTCCAGCCTACATTCATTTCAAGATATACATTATATTACACTAGATATGTGACTTTGTTGTAATTATTCATACTTTACATACACAATAGTGTGCAAGCTATTTATTGCTTTAGAGGTATTGTCAAAATGAGTTACTCTTTGATTATTGATGTTTCTAGTGGAATTATTCACTCACCACATTAAATTGACAAGAATGTTCGTTATTTGACAGAAAATAGGTGAGATCCTATATCACTGCTGTAGCTGTCAAGCACTGCCATAACCTTTCATGTAACCCATTCTATTTTTGGGCAACCCGTCATGTAATCCATTCTATTTTTGGGCAAAAACTGCAGGAGAGAAGGACGCTAGTTGCAAGCTTTCCCAGTTTTTTATAATCAATTTTCCATATGTTTAAATTCCTTTTTCTGTCAAAGCATATACTATTCTTTTTTAAAGTTATTGCTTCCTTCAAAAGAAGATTATAATTTCTGAGACATCATCCTGCATAACTCAGATTTATTGGATGCAGAGGAATAGGGAAAGGCTTATTTCCTTTATGACCAGGGGATTTGCAGACTGAAACAGGCCTTGGCATGACTCATTCTTACTCTCCTAATGCCATGTTCAAGTGCAATGTAAAGCCTGTTTGATCCCTGGTTAAACCCAGTTTTGAAAGCTTTGTTTCTCTGTAATCAAGACTTGTTTCATTTGTTGTTCCTTTCCACTTGGTGTTTTATGTTTTGGAAATGTGAGACCATTATAGATTGGCATCTGAGGCTGGGTTTATGCTTTTGTGATGGAAGTGACCTGTTCCATCTGACTTGAATAACCAACAACTGCTCTCGACATTCTGCCCTACCCTATACTACCAATATCCACCCCTAGGGTGTTATTTCCTCACTAGTCCAGAAGTATAATCAATATTTTTTCATGGGTTTCAAGGCATGTTCTCATCCATTTGGCTAAGCCATAATGTCTAGAGATGTGTTTAATCTGATTGCAAATTTTGGATTATAGCAAAACAGCACATAAAGCACATAAAATCAGAGATATTTAGGTGCCTAAATTTACATTGACCTCATGGGAATTCAGGTGTATAAAGCCTAACTGTATTAGATAATTAGGTTAAAAAATTCTAAATTGATCATGGTACACTGAAATATGACCCTTTTTTTAGGATACACAAGCAGCAAAACTCTCCCAATTCTCTTTCCACGAGAGATTTTTCTCACAGACTTCTTGTATATCACTTTTCTTCTATTCCCTTGTTCCTTCTTCAGCAGTGCCTGCCTCAGATGCAACTCAAATTTCAACTGTTGTTTTTGAGATTCGATTTTGTCTTTAAATCTCTAAAAACAATTTCATGATTTCTCCTATGTCTTACTTTTTTATCTCTTGCAGTATAATTCCTCATCCAGTTTCATTTCACTCCTTTGCCCTGCTTTCTTCCCTTCTACCTCCACTTTACCCTTCATTTCAGTATCTCTTTCCATCAGAGGTAGACTTTGGGGTTGTCTACAAAGCTGAGCAGAGACAGAACCTTGTTCTGCCCACACTCTCAGCTGACAGAATAAAATCCAGTTCCTGAAAGCTATACATCATGTTCATTCATCACTGAGCCTGCACTTGTAATCTCAGCAACTCTGTGATGTTTACTAGTTGAGCACAGCTGTGGCCATCTATCTCAAAGCTTCAAGTAGGGGAGGGAAAATCAAATTTTACTTTCTCAAGTATAAAAGGCTGGAGCTATCAATAGAAAGAAAGAATTGAGGGAAAGAGGAAAGAGGATCTGCAGAATGATGCAAGAAAGTTGAGTTTTCTGCTTCCTGGAAGAATAAAGAACATGCCAACAGCAGTAGCTGAGAGAGCGCATTCCTCACTGAGCAATATCTGTCGCACGTGTACCAAGCCACCTGTGTGACATGTTATAGCCACACCCTAAGTAGCATCCAGTCCCAATCCCCAGGGCTCTGACAATTCAGAGTAGTCTGTAAAGGGATGAAAAATGCATTACCCAAACCAATCCATTGTCTCAAATGGCTTGATTACCATGCTTTGCCTTCATCTTTCTGTTTGTTTCTGCGGATATCAGTATCAAAACTCATTCATCCAGCAGGGAGGTCAGGTGGTAGAGTTCATGTCTGCCCACAACACAGCATTCAAACTCAATAGTTAAACCTGAGAGCAGTCAGATCTGAGAGTTGTACCATAGCAGCAGAAGCAGTAAAGTGTTGGAGTTTCATCTTAAAAAGATTCTTCGAAAACACAAGGCAAACTGCAGTTTATGTGCTACAGTGACAGGAGAGCAATTAGACCATGCTCAAGCTGTGTTTTTGCCATAATCTGGTGCAAGCCCTGTGCTGAGACATGATTCTGCAGCAGAGCAGCAGTAGCTATAGTTAACAATTAAATCTTTGCTGGCAGCAGCATATTCCTTCTTCTGGCATTGCTGCTTCTTTAACAAACCTAACATATTGCCCTACCTGACAAGAGGACCAGTACCCAGTTATTGCTGGTGTGAGTTGTCCCAACTCTGTTAGTTCCAGGGTCATTTCTGACCCTTCAACAACACAGAAATTAAGTCATGAAAGTCATGTTCAAATTTTGGCTCACAGATATTTGTCACAGCATCATCGTTCTCACTAAGTCCTAAAGGAAGTTGGTATATGCAGTGCAGGTGTTTTTAAAGTAAAGAGATACAAAATAAATCAATTTAAAGACAGACACCTTTTGCAGCAGTTCACTGAAGGAAGGTATATACATTTCATGGTATTCCTGATTAAAAAAATCAGAAAAAAAATTTAAACAATATATTTCAGCTAATGATATTGCTGTGAGATAAAATATAATAACTTTTTAATGTGAGTTAATGTTTTTTTGAAGTAATATATTAACTCCCTCTGTTAACTGTTAGATTTTTTGATCTCCATTTCATTTGGCTGAAGTATACTGTTTTTTATCTTGAGATTTTAAAGCCCTAAAACTTTGTTGGCAAAAAGCAATGAAAAACCTGTACTAACAAATTACATTTCTGTTATCCCAGTGTGATCTCTCTTCAGCCACATTCAGCCAAGAATTCAGCCTCCTGGAAGTACTCCCACAGCATGCCAGGGGAAATCAAAGGGACTTAGAGTCACTAAGTGAAACATTTGGCAATTTGATGTGTAACTGGTGACTCCCATAACACCACAGTTTCTTTTGTATTTTCTTATTAAGCGGGTGTTTCTGAAGAAGGACTTCAGACCAACAGCTTATTTTTCGTACAGTTCATCCTGCTTCTGTGTCAGGTGTTCAGGAATGCCAGAAAATATATTCTCAGGCATGCACCTTTGTGGAATGTCACAGGATTCAAAAGCAGAAAAAGCCTCACCAGAAAAAATAATTTCATATCAGTCTGCATACTTCTGTATTAAGTATAACAACAAATGCTTTGCACATGTCATTATGTAGATGCTAGCAGTACACCTCTGCATGTCTGCTTCTTAGGAAAACCTTTCCACAAGTCACTTCTCTGGTCATCTAGTTCTTCTATTTGTTTTCTAAAATACTATTTGCATTTGAGTAGCCTTTTATACTCATTGTGCAGGGATGGCTTCACAAGGTGAAAAACCCACTAGAATTATACCCATAAGGATATATATTTTCCAAAAAGCATGTGGCATTGCTTTATTCCTTTTGAACAAGTTAGAAACTGTTGCATTTAGGGATACCATGGAGGGATGGATAAGCAATTAGTTTAAATTGGGGTAATTATTTAATTATAACGTTGGAGCCAAAATTACAGTAAAAAGTTTTCTTTTCAAACATAGAAATGTTTTCACAGCTTTCACTTCAACTTTATAATCCTCAAATAATGGATACATACTCATGCCTTGCAAAAAACCCCAGTAATATTAGCAAATAATTTCAATGTTTTTAGGCCACATTCCACTCCTGGTGTGGCAAGACTGCAAAAGCTCAATGCAGCCTTCCTTTCCTTCAACCATAAACGTGTTCACTTACCTCCCTGCATCCAAAAGACTGACATGGAGGCTTATCTGGCCCCCAAAGGAGAGGTTAAAAAACCTGTAGTAGAAACACTGTTCTGCAACTAAACCAGATTTTCAGCCTCTATCTGTGTTAATGAGACCACTCTAGCTGTGGAAATTCTCCATCTGAAACCTACTTTTGGTGGGTTTCTCTTCTGTCCCAAGAATTTGACTGAATGGTGGGTATGGCTAGTGAAATAATGAGCCATCTATCTCCTACCTACCAAGCCTATTTCTGACCTGCTTTTCTTTCCTCATTCGTGTCTTGACCCCAGAACCAGTAAGTTTTTCATACACTCTCCCTGTAGGTAGAGAGGCTCATATGGGCATTCATGGCCACTCACAACGAATTCCTTCCAGCTCAGTGTGTTCAGACATTAAGTTCCCAGACAAGAATTTCCTGAGACGCTGCTGTCTGGATTTTCATCTCTTGTTTCTCATGAGGGTATCAGCATCATCGTTCGTAACCTCAGTCATCTAACAATAGCACACATATAATGTATTATACTGCAAGATGGCTCTGTGGGGTTGTTTTTTGACCCATGCTTTTTAGGAAAAAAAGCAGGCTGTAATAGAGAAAGGTCAGCATAAGCCCTAGACAGCTCTCAAAGCCCTCTCCTCTCAAGGGTTAGGCTGTTGTGTACAAAAAAAGGGAAACTCAGTTTGACAGTTCTGGAAGAAGTATGCAGAAACAAGCACAAGGAGGCCTATGTAACTCAAAGCTTCTTTGTAACATAAGAGGTACTTTTAACGTGACATGACTCGACATAAGGACAGGCAATTTAAACACATTTGCTTTACATATTTCCCTGATAGTTTTGGAAAGTTACAAAGTGCTAATTTTTTTTTCCAAAACAGAAGTACCTCATTAGCTGCGGAGAGTGGATCAAATTAACTACAACTTACCAACATTTGAGTTTTGGAAAGCCATAGGATAAGAGGAACTTTCACATCATCTGCAGATGTATTCTTTTATAACCTTTTCATTCTTCTATCTAGTCCTGCATTCTAATGAATACTACAAGCCAAGTGGTATTTTAAGGAATCAGCACATGGCTCCTCCAGTGACACATTTTCTCCCCCATTTAGATGGTATTTCAAGACATTTTCTTATCCTTCCTGTCATTTCAGGTCAGACTGCTCAGTCAGTCAGCTTGGGGTTGTGGACACATCTGCCATTCACACTCAGTTTAGCTCCATTGGGCTTGTGCATTGGGAGCTAAACTTTCTGGAAGCAACACAGGGATGCTGTGCCCACAGTGAGAATCACTTGAGATAAACCCAAGGGTGCTACGAAAATCCTTCAACCAATAGCCTGGTAAATGTAACATAACACATCCCAACAACATTAACATTTCAGGTGCTGCTTGTACAGGCCACAGGAGAGCACAGTGACATTTGGGAGATGGTGGATGTTGGATATAAGTATGGGAATATCAATTTTCAGCATAATCCCCATATCCTCTTCCTCAATCTATACAAAATCTAGGTGCCTATTAAAGGTTTGCTATACAGCTTTTGCACTATATTGTGGACATAAATACGTGGGATACCTTGTTCCCTACACATACATTTTAGGATAAAGTAAACTGCCCTCTGGAGATATTTACTTCAGTCACAAAGGACTAAGGAAGAGGTATTCAACTTTGACCAGATATCTAACTTTAAGATGTTTGGGGTTAGATGAGATAAACTCCACTCTAAGTGTACACAAATTCGAACAAAGTACAAGAATTTTAAAACTCTTATCTACCTTGGTTTATGGTTTATGGGTACTATTTTTCTTGAACCCCATGCTCTTTTCTCTAAGAAAACATTATTTTCATTCGTACTTACTGAAACATGGAGAATTTGTTTGCTGTGCAGAAGAGGTGATCCTCTAAAATCAGAAAAAAAAATTAACCATTTTTAACATACTATAGTGTTATAGAACAGAAGACTTCACATCATTTCTAAAAATTGAAAATATTAGCTGCATTGTTTGGAGAAGGTGGACAAGAGGAACAACTTGTTTTGTTGCCTGTCTGGTGAATTTTGTAGAAACTTTTGTCTGGACTGTGTAAGTACTCTAGTGAGTGGCTGGCAGAACAGCAATAATCAACAGCAATGCCCCATTCAGTGAATCAAGCATGGGCTGTCTGGGCAGCTGAATCACAACTGTACTAAGTTTTCTTTTCAATGGAAAAACAGGTTAGCAATTGATAGATTTGGCATAACTCCACAGCCACACAGAGCAGGGCAGGAAGGGGCACTTTTCTTCCAGTTCTCCAGACACACAGCATAAGGTAGGGCATCAGGATCAGGAGTCCAGGCTTCAAGTGCTGCTTCACAGATCAGAGCCTTCATTCAACAGGTAGAGGTGATTGCCTCTGGCAGTTACATTTGATTAAATACAACATTTTTAGCTTATCTGCTTAAATATTATCTTCAAAATAAACTCCATATTAAGAAAACCTTGTTTACATACAGACATGCAGAAACAGCATAATTATTTGCTTCTAACACTTGTAAATGCTTGTCTGCAACAACGACCAGAGATTTTTGTCACACAGATGCATTTCAGAGCTTAGTTAGCAAAATTTAAACTCCTTATATATTCTGTTTTGAGTTGACTGCTAAGATTTTAAGTCATATATTTTTTTCTCTCTGTTTGTCTGTGTTTGCTATGTGAACACACTTTCACAGGGACACTTTCTATCGTGGGGACAAGGGATGACTAAAGAAAAACGTATTGCAGCATTACATGCACAACAAACATGGAGATTTGGTAAGATTTGTATACATGTCAACCTGACAGCTACAGTATGTGGCTCAGCTGTTGTGGAGCTACACATATTTACTAAAACCAGAAGGTGGCAACAAAGACTGTCTGACATTTGCAAGAGAAAGGCCTGAAAATACACTGTTGAAAAGCTTTTTTTTTGCTAACAGATATTAAAATAATGTGAGCATGGGAAGTCACTTTCCCTCTATTAGTCTTAGGAACTTGGGGTAGGCAGATTTCTGATAATCTCCAGGGACAGGACCTAAAATATTATGACTCCCCCAAGCCAGATAAATTATTTTTAAAGAATCATTATGAATAAATCAATTTTTCTGAGCTCAATAAATATATAATACTGTCCTAATATCAATAAAGGTATTTGTTGTCCATAAGAGTTTAGTTAGTCATCTTGACAAATATACAAAAATATATATAATCTATGCACATGGTTTAACTGGTGCTGTCCATCTTAGCTATCAGTCACCTAATCTAGGTTTTTTCCCTCTTCACCTGGATTTTCTTCTCTTTCTGACTTCTGGACAGAAGAAAAGGGCAAAATGCCTTCTCTGTAGTAGTACCTAGTCAAACTAACCTCGATCATGACAGGTTACACTAGAAATAATCCAAATGGGTTGATAACCTAATTAATCTATGATCATTCTGAAGCATCATTCATCACATTATACCTTCTCTGAAAACTGAATCCTTGATTCTGCCCTGAGTTCTATCTCATATCTCCATGTTGTGTTCATCTGCTGTCTCATTTGTTATCTGTTAATTTTTCAGATTTTGCCTACATCACTGCATAAACTTAAATGAAAGCTGTGTGGGGTATAAGGTGTATGATACATATTTTTTTTACAATTTCCAGATTTATTTATTTTTCTTCTTAAGAAATTTTACTAACTAGAGAATTTATAAATGAAATACAATTTCTAAACTGTGCTTTCCCCTCTATTTTTGTGGCTTTTGAAGACTGAGGAAAACCTGAGCAAAACTTATTGACAAGAATTCTGAAGCTGGCTGCCCATATGCTTCTTTATCTAAATTCATCCTTTTACTTTCAGTTATCCTCTATACCACTATACTAATCCTTCTACCTATAATATTAGCAATTTTTACATGTTTTGAGTCACTTACCGTGTATTAATCTTAGTCACTCCTTAGTCAAATTATCCAAATTTCTCCTGGTGTTCCATCATAAACTGATTCTCTCTTTTCATCATTATTATATTACTCTTCTGACCAATCTTCAGCTGCTCAATATCTTTCTAGCAATGTGGTGTTTAGAAACTAAGCCTCCCAACTCTAGGATTTTGTGGTATTAACTACATAGTTACTTAGGGCAGTGTACTTTGCCTGCTCTGTCTTGTGTGCATCCATGTAAAGAGCTGAAATGTAAGGATTAGAGAGCTGCAGTCTGTCGAGGAGGAAGCAAAGAGCCATCTACATTCCATTCTTCAGCAGGCACATGGAGAAATCTCGTTCGGGCAAGTACCTGCTTACCCTGCATTAGGCACCACACTTGCATGTCAGTTATTAAGGATATCATCAGATAATATATATGGCAAAGTGTGCTTTTTGCAATTATTTCAGAACAAGCATGAAATGATGAAGTAGTGAAACATAATATTGACTATGAAGTAATTATTTGGAAACTTTTCAAGAAAAAATGAAGGAGTGGTATTGTCAATTTTAGTCCTAAAAGTCTGAGTTTGGTGACATGATCTAAAAAAAAACCACTCAGTTCAGCCAGTTCAGCTCTTTTATAATAGGTCTTCTTTGGATTAACAGCTTTCTCCAACTGTATTGTAGCTTCCTGAAACCACTTGTCAACAAAAATGCAACCCAGTGACCTTACTAGATACTTTTTGAATTCTCCTTAGATTTCATTAAGAAATAAGAGATGACTCACTAAAAGCATAGAAATAGCAGCAGCAAAGGAAAAACATTTTCTTCATCTGCAGAAGTAAACTAGAAAATCTGAAAGAATATTTATTCTCTATATACATCTGTGAAAGCAGATACCAGTATGTGACTACCAAAACTTAATGGTGGCTTAAATGCTTGCTCACTTATGATGGTCACTATCAGAGGAAAAATATCACCTGAGTTAATGTGGAATGTTGACCTTGGCTGGCTGCCTGGCGCCCACCGAGCTGTTCTATCAGTTCCTCTCCATCAGTAGAACGGGGTAGAAAATAAGATTAAAAACTTGTATGTTGAGATAAGGACAGGAAGATTAGAGAGCAATTACTGTCATGGGCAAAACAAACTCAATTCAGGGAAAATAATTCAATTTAATGACAATTAATGACAAGTTGATAGTAAGAAATATATATGAACAAACCTAAAAAACACTTTTCCCCACCCCTCCCTTCTTCCAGACTCAACTTCACTCCCAGCTTGTCTGCCTCTCCACTCCAGCAGCACAGAGGGACAGGGAATGGGGGCTGCAGTCAGTTAATCACATGTTATCCCTGATGCTCCTTTCTCCTCACACTCTTCCCTGCTTCACACACTGGAAATAGTCCCTCATGAACACCAGTGTGGGTCCTTCCCATGGGCTACAGTTCTTCCCAAGCTGTTCCAGCATGGGTCCCTTCCACAGAGTGCTAGAGTCTTTCAGGAACAGAATGGGTTCTCCATGGGGTCACAAGTCCTGCCAGCACACATGCTCCAGCATAGGCTTCTCTCTCCTCAGGGCCACAGGTCCTGCCAGGAGCCTGCTCCAACACAGCCTTCCCAGTGGGTCACAGTCTCCTTTGGAGCATCCATGTGCTCTGGCTGGGGTCCTCCACGGGTTGCAGGGGGATCTCTGCTCCACCATGGACCCCCATGGGCTGCAGGGGCACAGCTGCCTCACTGTGGTCTGCACCATGGGAGCACTGGGAGCTGCACTCCTCTCTTTCTGCACTGACCTTGGTGCCTGCAGGGCTGTTTCTCTCCCATTTTATCACTTCTGTCTACAGCTGCTGTTTTGCAGCAGTTCTTCATCCTTCTTAAATATAATCTCACGGAAGCACTACCCCTGTCACTGATGGGCTGGGCCTTGGCCAGTGGTGGGTCTGTCCTGGAGCTGGTTGGAGATGGCTCTGTCTGACATGGGGGAGCTGCTGGTGTCTTTTCACTGCAGCCATGCCTGCAGCCCCCTTCCCACTGCCAAAACCTTGCCCTGTAAACTCAATACAGCTGCTAGAACATTTTTCTCTGAAAATGCCATGATGGATTTTAGTAATGCAGTCAAATGTGTGAGAGGCAGGAGACAAAGAGACTCACAGGGAGATATTCTGTTATTTCTCTGAACTTCATCAACTGAAATAGGCATCTAGTCTAAACTACTTGGTAAGTTAACCTCTGCAGTTATATCTTAAGAGCCATTTATCCTCTCTTAAGGTAAACACCTTAGATCAGTAGGACAACTCTTTGCAGCTGGTCTATCTCTCTGTTGACTTTTAGACAATTGGTTGAGACAAAGAACTTGACCTCTAGACAAACAAACTTAAGTCATTTGAATACTATCTGTACATATTTGACTATTTTAATTTTTAGTGAAATACAGGTAACAAATGTCCTTATTTCTAGCATAAAGAACAGAAACAGAGCAAAGACAGAGGTCTTCAAATTGTTGATGAGGCAGTAGTATCACCACTTCCATAATGTTTCAGAAAGGCAGAATTACCTTTTTGGGGTTGATTAACTCATTGAAGTAGATTAACTTTATTAATATTATTGAATCAAGTAGGAGCTCTGGTTGTGTGCTAGAAATTTGTGCTGCTGGAACCTGTGCAACAAAAATCTGAGATCAGTGTAAACAAAGAGAGAGGTCTAGGAAATAAGTAAAGGGAGGGGCAAATTAGCAGGGCAAGAAAGAAAGAAAGACAAGAAAATTACTAAGAAATTATTTTTGCCTTCTGAGACTGACATGTTATAAACATAAATCTGAATATCAGATGTAGAAACGTGCTCACCTTTTGTTTTCAGTGGTTATGCTTTAAAACAACATACAGCATATGTTTGAAACAAAATACAGGAATCTTTGGTTAGATGGTTATTTTCTGTCTGTTGCTTGTTGATGTGATCATTACCTATACGAAGTAAAGCGATAGCACCATATTACAGGAGGAACTGAGACCAGAGCCATGGGCAGATGAGAAAGTTCAAAACATGGATCATGCAGCATGTTAATTACTAGGGGTGAAAGAATCTGATAGAGTCTGATGTGCAAATAATTGATTATAACAAAGCTGTTAATATACATCAACTTGCTTTTTTTCCCAGGTCTTGAAATTCTTCTCCCTCAAATTTGAGCACACAGAGGGAAAAGAACATTCTCATGTTTTCAGAGATTTCAGGGATGCTGAGATGAACCTTATTTGCATCTACAAAGCATCTTGGCATTTTCCTGAGTTGTGTATAAATGTTAGAGTCTAATTCTCTCTGACTGAGCAGTGGTGAATAGCTGATGCCATCTGGCAGTTTTAAGGCTGTTATGTCAGCAACTTGTCCCTGCTGAGATGTACAAAATAATCCCTTATTTTTGGAAAGTCCTTTAAATAAAGTCCCAAAATCTATAGTAACATCCAATTAACCTTTGCACTGGGTTGACAAATTCACTGGAATTTGGTGTGATTATGCCCATTATCCCAAACGCTTTAATCCTGCAACAAATATTACAATTCTGCCTTCATCTGCCTTTCATGAAAGAAGGTTTGAGCAGAGCCATCCGTGTGCCACTCACCTGGCAAACATGCAGGGCACTACCACTGGAGTACAGAGCCCATGCAAAGAATTATAGCAAAGGAATTTTTCCAACACTGACAATTTTAGGAAGGATGCTTTTAAACAGGACTTTATAGTTGTTAGAAAGATTTAAGTTGCTATCATTTTTTTCCCCTCTGGCAATCTACCATGACAAGCATTCTTTTGGTTAAATAATGTCATTCATGTATCACCTTACTGACTGCATATTTTGGTTAGCAAACATTCAGTAATTCCTTAAAGTTCACATAACAGGAAACTGCACATACTTGCACACTCTGAGATTGCTTATCTGGGGTTCAGGTAAGGTCAAAATGTAAGCAGGTTCCATGGGACCTTTTCCTCTGACCTAAAGAAGGGAGGTATCTCATGTGATCGGCTCCAGAGATTAATTTTGTGATTGAAACACCATCATGTTTCTGAACTAAGTAAGTAAAAACCATGAAACATTTCTAAGAGTTTGTAAAAGATTTTACAGCCATATCAGAGGCTATATAAGTCTGCTATTTTTTAATACACAAGGTTGAAGGAAATGCTTCTTCAGCATTTTTCATTACACCCTTATGCCATGATCACACACCAAGGGTATTTTGGGATTTGAAAGAAGCCTGGCAAACCTTAGTGGTGTCTTCATTTGTGAGTGAGCTGAAGAGAGTCCAGCCATGCGTTATTGCAGTCCTGGTTGACACGTTGTCATCTGCCCAGTTTTGTTAGGATTTCTTCTGGGTTTTGTGTTTATGCATAGATTTGCTCATATTGGGATGCTCTTCGGATGCAATTGAGTTATGTGGTCAAATAAATAAATAAAAACAAAAGCTTTAAAAATTTATATAGTCAATTCTAGTATTTAAAAATATTTTCTCTGCTGTGTTTACAAAATGGAGAACAAACGTAAACAATCTAGAAAAATCCTAAACTACCAAGAATTAAATCTAGTTTCCCCTAAAAGTTTCCAAGGTATAAAAAGATACAAAATCATGATAACATTACGCTCCAGAAATTATTATTAAAGTGTAATTGACCAATTATGTAAATTGACAATAAAATCAATTTTGTGAAGTTTTGAACTGGTACACTGGTGAATTAAAATGTGTCTTACGTTGCCCACTAATGATTTTCATTTCTTCTCAGCATCCCCCTTCTCCAGACATACCAGCAAATGTTAGCTGATGCTGTTTTACCTGTATCATTTCTATTGCTCTAGCATAAAAATCTCTGGCTATGAGGCTTATCTGTCACCCACCTTTTTGGTGGCCACAAGCTTTTCCACAGAACAATGGAACTCTCTATTTCTTGAATGTTTGAGACACTGGGACAGAGGGGACTCTGCTCTTCCCCATCTGTATGCATGGCACAAGAGGAGTGCAATATGGACACACCTGGGCCTCTACTTTCTTAGAAGACCAAAGATTTGGTACCTGATGAAAAAGACCACAGTTAGTTTTATTCTGTTACCTTATTCTGTTGCTCTGCCAGAATTAAAAACTGCAGATTGAGGGTAGCCAAAATGGGGTAGATCATAAAGGAAATTCTGTATAATTCTGGTTTTCTCTTTTTCACTGTGTGGTAACTGTAATTAGCTCAGAACATGGTTCTTAGTTTGAAAGAATAATCCTGTTGCACATTCATGTTCTATTCATTTTTGTATTAGCTTCCACTATTACAAGGTGGTAGTTGTCACTGAGTGGCATCAGTAGGCTTGGATAAGCCTTTAAACCAATGGTGACAGAAGCTTTAATGGCATCTGAAATGTCATCATGTACGCCAGATCTGACAAATGTGCCCCCCATTTGCCTTCCCTTTGCTGTCTGTGCTCTAAAACTGCAGCAGGTTTAAATTAATTAGAAGACCAGAATAAGGAAAGCTTAATTAGCTAATGAATGGAGGCAAGGCTTGTGTATCAATTAGGAATATTACACATACATTCATACAGATTGGTTCCCGCTTCTCTGAATTTCTCTGACTATATAACACAAGCCAATATTTTATTGTTTCAGGACCTTTCATTTTACAATTCAACAGCCAAGTTAAAAAAAAAGGTGATAAATTTCAACAGTGTGAGAGAGAACACCCTAAAGGCCTCATAAACAGTAAAAAGATAATACCAATTTTAAATGTTTTAATAAAAAGCTGTTGAGTATTAACTGTATTTTTCATTTGACGGCCTCCTTGAAGCCTTTTTTACTGCTTAGAGTTGCCAGTACAGGGTAGGTTACTCTCTGTCTGCTAATTTATTGCACACCACTGCAAAATGGTTGAGATCAGAATCTAATTTGGTGTTGCAAAAGTGTCTAGATTGGCACAAGTTCCAATATCATCAACCTTATGGGTTTGTCTCTCTGTGTCTGATTCATAGATAATTTAGGAAACCTAAGGCATTGTTTTGCTTTGTTTTCTAGAAGTTCCATGTATGTAGGAGGCTGGGCCCTGAGTTTTATGCTGTGCTGAAAACCATGGAGTTAGGGAACAGACCTCAGTGAGTAGCAGCACATGGAAATTGATAGTATTTTTAGCCTTAAAACATGGGCACTCTTGGTCAAATCTAGAATGGAAAGGTGAAAAGGAAGTAAAGGGTAGGGAAAACAAATGTTGAACAGCTGAAGAATACAGCTATGGTGACCTAATTGTCAGATTTGAGAGAAAGCAGAGCTTTTGTCTTACCCTCAAACCCTGCCTAGGGAAGTCTGACACATAAATGAAATGTTCTCTCTCTCTTCACACCACCTCATCAATGAGGCTTTAAGCCAAGGTCCATAAACCTAAAACTGCCTTAAGCCAACAGGTTTTCTATAAATTCCCAGGAATCTGTATTTTTCTCTCTGCCTCAATTTCTGTTTTCTACTGTGTCTGCTTGAGGGAGGTAGAAGAGGATGTGGGCAGGACCTGTGTGAAAATATAGTGGTTTTCTGGGAGTTTATACCTTTTATGTAAAAGGATTAAATTTAGTTTGCTCAAGTTTTACTAGTAATGACCAGCCAGTATGTAAGATACATCATTAGCACCTTATATATCCAGCTCCTTACTGATCTCCCTACAAGCATGGTCTCATATGTCATCCCACAGTGCACAACCTATGTAGTTAGGAGCTTCTTTTCTTTTTTTTCAAATGGTAAGTATTTAACACAATTGAGAGAGCTCTGTTCAAAACATATTCTAAAACATAGCAGCTTAGGGAGCAGAAAACCCATTTCTCTAAAATTTAATCTTTACATGAAGTGTCTGAAATAGACCGAATCAAGAGTGTTTGCCACCTTCCTCACCTCTACTTCTGTGTGAAGCCATAAACAAATATAAAATTTTACCAAAAGTAGCACTTGGATGGACAAAGGAAAAATTGTGCAAATGGATTTCTGGAGCCAGGAAGATTTTTCTTGCTTTCTCTGTGGGTGCTGGAAAAGTAATATTTCTTAGCTGTCCTTTTTTCCCTGAAACACTTTCTTTTATGAAACACTTTCTGAAATATTTTATTTGAGGAAAAATCATGCAAAAATGTGGCAATAAAGAAATTAATGAGAGAGATTGCTTCAACACGTGTCTTTTCATTTATTCTTTCCACTTTAAATGTGCTCTTTCCCTGCAGAAGAATTTTTTCAGGAGATTTATCTGTAAAGCCCAGATATTATGTGATTAAAACTACTGATAGGTTTTGTTTGTGACTCGTCTATGATTCTGTGGAATGTAGGTATTTCACTGAATAAGGCTAATTATTATATTTAGGTGCCAGCTCTCTGTAATGAATGCAATGCAAAGCTTTTCAATGGAGAACTGTAACTGAGCTGTCAGATGATAATAAAAACATTAAAGCATATTGAAAACTGGGGAGGAAAAGTCTCCTCTTTCTCACTTGACAAGTTCTGAAGTGCAGTTGTGGAAGTCATTCAGGTCTGAGCATTCATGCATGCACACTGAGCTCGAGATTCACAATTAATTCCCATTTCCACCTCCCCCACAGCCTGGCCATCCCTTCTGTTTGTTCTGAAGAAGCCCCCACACTGCCTGGTGCCCCTGACTGCAGCGGCGGCTCTATGGCAGGTCACCTGGCTCACCACAGCCCTGTCTGAGAGGGGGAGTACAGAGAAGGGCTTTTCCATGCTGTCCTGGAGCAGCAGCTCTGAGGCATTGCTGAGCCCAAAGGATCCCATCAGCTAAGGGCCTCCTGCTCTGCAAAACCAGTGCCCAGGCACAGCCCCCAAGGCTGTGACCACGTGTGCAGAATGAATCTGACTGGAAGGTTTTTGTGAGAGATCTGTGCCTTCCTCTGGTCACGTCTTGTTTCACAGCAACTCTCTAAGTGACCTATTTCATCTTTATCTGCTCTATGTCTAGTCAAATGAAGAAATGTGCCTGAAATGCCCTGTGTTTTCTGACCCACAACCGTGCTTGCCTACTCCTTGGCAAGAAGGAGTTCCTTGTCTCATTGACATGATCTGACTGCTCAGATCTTTGGGAACCCAGAAATGTATGGAAACACATTAATACAATCCACACAGTGCTAAAGACAACGAAATTTGGCAAACACCCTAAACCAGTTTAGAGACATAAAATACGTCTTTATTTTAGGTCTTAGCAATTTTAGGGGGTTTCCATTGGCTTCAAAGGATAACTTTTTCCCCAGTAAGAACATATATTCTCCTATGATAGTAGAGCTTTTCTTGGGAAACAAACCATGAAGCAGAGAAGTGTGTAACTTGCAAAGAAAATGTAATGCAATTTTATTTCCACTCTGAGCTAAGGAGAGTGTTGGGAATTATGCTACAGAGGCTGACAGTCAAATGCCCAAAGACAGAGCTAAAAATAATGTAGTTACAACCATAGCCTATACTGCTGAGCTTTTTCCTTCAAACTATTCACAGAAATATCAGTAAAAATGCCCCCACAGATAAACCCTGAGCTTTGTGGAAGATTGGAAACTGTCTAATCATGGTAATTACAGACCACACAGCTTGTCTTAGCTCCCATTCAAAGGAGAGATTTATTAACGAAGCCATCACGTTTCAATAAAGACAGAAAGAAATCCATTTCTTGTTTAATGTCCTTCTTGTTGTTTCATGGCCAAAGGTCCTGTGGGGCAGGAATTTTTCATCCGGAAAAGTAAATCTGATGCAAGATAATTTGTCCCGCAGACAGACATACTCCTTCAGTCCTCTCTTAGAAACTAATCTGAGTTGCTGAGGCAGCAAACACTTTGGTTTGCCATAGGTCACACATACAAACTGGGAATCTCATCCACAGTTGTTTGAAGTTAATAGAGTTTCTTTCCTGCTGGATATTTACTTAGGCCATGTTATAGAAGACACTGAGTCTCCATGAGAGAAATTTATTAGAGACTGGGGGAACTTGACTGGCCTTGCCATTTCTCATTCTGAGAAGTAAGGACACCATCCGGTGACCAGACAAGGGTCCCTCACTCCCAAACATGTAGTGACAGCACAACATAATAATTCATGGATTCCACTTGAGCGAATCAGAGTAACCTCACTCAAGTCAATGAACTCAGACGAGGAGATGGAAACTCAGTATTTTTCTTCATATGTTTTATTAGTGCAATACAAGTGTCTGAGATGGGATTCACCTAACATGACTTTGACCATCTGAAAGTGACAGCCTCTGTGGTGGTAATGAGCACACAGGGTAGGATATGTTCAATATTTCCATACTCTTCTTACATGTACAGGAGACAGAGTTGCCATCAGCAGTGCAGCCTGGACAGTGATTCAGCTGAGCAGTCACTACTCTAGGGTGAATTTATGTGCTCTCTTTGGCTCTTCATCTAGTAAAATAGAGAAATTCCTCTTGAGATTAATTAATTTTTTTCTAAAAAGCAGGTAATTTGAAAACCAACCTAAACCAAACCTGTATATACATATATACACTATACTTTTTAATCAGTATTACTAGTGGTTTAAAAGGAAACATAAGCATGGTTTAGCCTAGACAACTGATTTCTTAAAAGCTACAGTTGGCTGAACTGACTCCTATCCCCAAATATTTGTGGAACTTCTGAAACTAGGTACTGGGAAGCATGGAGAACTAAGAAAATGATGTCATAAGGACAACAGCCCAATAACTCAGTGGGGCTGTTCTGTTACCAGCATAGTTTTCACTGTCAGCTTTCAGCTTGTCAGCTCATGTGAAGCCAGGTTTACTAAGGCTCTGTCCCCTACAGTCAGTGAAGACACAGGGCCATACAAAGTGCTTTGGCATGAGTCCAGCTGCTATGCAGGACAGCTGCTGAATTGCCCCACCCAAAGCCCAGAATGGCAATTCTAATATTTTCTCACTTTGAAAGAGCCTGGTGTCCATTGCCTCCCTCATGTACCCTGACAGGCTTCTTCTTCCACACAGCTTGCAGCAGCAGCTGAGATTAGAGCTGTCAGCCAAGTACAGCACATATGAGCAGGGATCACCCAGGAAAAGCTGGCAGCCCTTGGGCATCCAGAAGCCCAGTTACTGACACACACTTTTTGTCAATGATTTATCTCTGGTATTTATCTGGACTCTTTATAATGTAAAACAGAAAAAAAAGTCCATGTATTATAGCAGTGAAGCTTTCTTTTTCTCTGCTGCATACTGCAAAATAATACAACTGATTCACTACACCGTTATGCTGTGGTATTTCTGACACTTTAGAGCAATTTTGGAGATGTGATCTACAAGAAATAAAGGCAAGAAATATATTTTGGGTTATATTTGACTTCATGAAAAATAATGTAGCAAAGAGTTTATAGGGTATATAAACAACATGGTAATATTTCTGACAGCAAAGAATTGCTTGGGATGTAACTCACTGCCAGCAGTACAGAAATATCCAGCAGGCGAATGTTAGGCATGAGTGTTATGCTTGCTCTCAAAGCCATTTTGAGGATTTTTAAAAACAGTAAGTGACTTTTAAAGCAAGTTCAAAAGCCAGTCCTTATATTCGTCTGCTCGATATCCATCTTATGCCAATGTTGTTTAAAAATGTGGTGCTCAAACTCGCTCTATCAGAGTGGTGAAGCAAACAGGACTTTGGCTTGCTAAAATTTACATGTATTGGAGAGGTTCTCAGTCTCTCTTATGCTAATAAAAATCTATTGATTTCCTTTTATAATTAATATCAAATGATGTCTGACAAAAAAACTCAGTGAAAGATATTTTCGTAGCATAATAGGCCCTTAGTAAACTTCCTTTTCATAGCTGCCTGTGAAAGGCTGACATTACAGTGACAATGAAAAATAAGGACAAAGGAATTAAGACATAATTTCTTAAAATTATTTGAGAAAGGGTTCATCTGTTTAAGTAAGTCTTTTTCATGAAATGTACAAATATTTCTTTTTGTCTTTTGAGTTGTCCGTAAGTTGTTTTACATTATCTGTAGTTATTTTGTATTGCTCTTGTTACAGACAGCTTCACCAAATGTTAGTAATAGGACAACTTAAACCAAGAAGCCAAGATTGTCACATTCCTACTCTATACTGCCAGGTTTCACTTGGATACCTCTGTCTGTTTTGCACTTTTGCTTTCACACCTTTCCTTGCTTAGCTGATAGCAATAGCAGAACAACCACAGGCTGGGCTCCCTCAGAGAAGTGCTATGAGACAGAGCTTTGCATAAAGGGCTCCTGATGCTTTGTATGTGGAAATTATTTTACTGTTGCTGCCATCTACGGAGCACGAAATATTCTCTTGGTGAATGAGTCCTTACACCAAAGCACAGAGTTAGCCAGACATGGAAGACTGTGTGGCTAGCAGGACTGAGGATGGTTACCACACATTGCAATGAATGCTGTCCTTCAACGCACCAATACATCCCAAGGCACACAGAAGAACAGACAAATTATACAGGGAACTGCTTCTGAAATGGTGGTTTGCAGGAGTCCAGCTGTCTAGTAAGCCAAGTTTGTCCCTTTCTCCAGAACAGTTTAAACATTACACTTCTGCACTCTCTGCTTCTCTGGGCAGACGATAAGTGTCCAGATTTACCAGTATTTCTTCTCCCCTTCCTACAATTTGCCATTTCGGCTTCTGTCTCAGTAATTGGAATAAAAAGTCCCATTAAAGTGCTTTTTGTGATGTATGGCCAGGCCATGCCCTGTGGGTGAGCCCAAGGGCTCCCACCCTCCCTAGCCTGAATATATCCTTTCTCTCCTGGTACTTCCAAGAACACAAGTACGATCCAACCCATTCTACCCTGAGTACAGAAAAGCCTGTGAAATACTACTTGGTGTTGTATTCCGGTCGGATACACTTCAGATGTGAATGAATGCCATCTCTCTGTGGCGTGAAAATATTCTTCACAGACTTGCCAAGAATTGGCTTTTTACTGCCAAGTTTTCCTTTACACTTTTCAGGGGCAATGTGCATAAATGCTACTACCCTTCACTAGGCAACTTGAAGTTGTTAGAAGGAAGAAAACTTCAGCAAAAGATTGTATTTTTCTTCAACTCTTTTAAGGGGCTTGGAGACCTGGAGCACAGGGAAAAGTAGTTTCTTGTTGCTGATGGTAATGATAAGCCATTATTGCTGATGAGCTCAGTGTGGAGCTGGAGCAAAAGGGTCTGGCTGCTCATCAGACTGAAGGTGCAAGGCATTAAAGGGGATTAAACCAGCACAGCCTCTGCCAGCCTAATCCATTTGGCACCAATGAACTGTAGGGAGGCCTGACTGCTTTGTGCTTATGGCGTGTACAAGGAGGCTTAGAAAGAAAAGAAGTAGTAAGTTTAGTTGCCATGGAGGTTTTTGCTGGTAATTGACTTTTGTGATCCTTCCTTTTCTCCCTTCTCCTTTTTTATAATTGTTGATTAGAAACTGTGCACCACTCTACTTTAATGCCCATGAAATAAAGGAAGTTGTTATTTCACAGTGGAAAATCAGAACTTTAGGGCAGTACAAGGGCTTGTGAATATGCCACCTATGGTCAGAGCACTGCTGCAGCACTACCTTTGCTCTGACTCTGTTAAGGGAGATCCAACTTTATTCCATGAAGTTATTTGAGAATGAGATTGGATCCCTACACCCTTTCTAAGTGCCCAGAACACAGTACACTATAAACCCAGCAGCTTTCACTGGTGATACATGTCCTATAAGGCAGGAGCAGCAAGAGAAAATCAGATCTTCTACAGTGAATTTGATCCTGATGGAGGCAATTTCTGTTATGAATGTGACTGATCTACTTCAGATGGCTTCTGATCCCAGACACACGCTGGAGACAATAATGAAAGAAAATGTTATTCTTTAAATTCTAGGGACAGAGACAGTCTCATCTCAGTAAAGGTCAGAGGACCAGCATAATGCTAGGTATTTGCACTTACCCAGGGAATAACTATCCTTTGACCCTGAAATGAGTTTGGAGAGTATATGTTCCAGCCACCAGTAAAGATTTACCAAGCAGCATCTCCAGAGAGAAGTCTAAAAGCAGATTTTTTCATCTGCAATCAGCAGTGAGGTTTACATAATGTTGTAGCTATCTGCAAAGAAAAGGATTTTGTTCTTTTTTGAGCACTGGATATTTGGATTGTCATTTTGTTCTCTCTTTATTACTTCAGTGCCTAAATTCAAAGGGCAACATGGTTCAGACTGACTCCAGCAGGTACAACGTGTGTGTTATTCCCTTAATTAAGCTGTTGGAAAGAACTGAAATTGTAGTGTCAGTAGGGACAGGCCTGGAGTAGTGCAGTATTTGCTAAAAGGTAATTTTTTGGGATTAATGTAACAATGGTTCTGAAGACCTTTCCTCTTTTCACTTTTACTTCTGACCTTTTCTGTCTAACAGAGTTTTCTGATTAGGTTTTGAAGGGTGTAATATAAAACCAGTGAATTACTCCTTTGGAACAAGAAACCTGTTAAAATAAAGCACTGGGTATATTTATTTGTAAGCTGAAGAGAAAGACAACATCAAAAAATCCACTAAACACACAAAAACCCAGAGGCAGAAGTTTTTTAGAGGAAAAGCTATTTGAAAGGCTTTCATTTTCTTTGCTTTTGGAGTAACCACTATGGATGTGAAGATAAGAGATCATTAGACCTACATCAGTATGTGGCATAAGGGCTGCTCTTCTGTAGCCCATCAAGCATGCAATAACCCAACTGAAATTCCCACAGAGGTTAAACAATAGCCTCCTGTTTGTAGCTGCCTCCGGTTCATTTAGTAGAAAATGTATAACCCAAGTTTTATCAGATTCAGCTATAAAGACGAGGTGCTCAATATTTCCTGTGCTAAGTGGAATTCTTTGATCCATTGTCCTGCTAATTACCAATGGGGTTGACCTCTTCCTGGATTTAACTGCTCTTGTCCATTTTTTTCTGGCTCCCTGTATTTGCTTAATTAGACACAGCCATCAATGCTCCCACAGTTCAAGCCATCTTGAAGCAGTTTGACTTGTCTGTGTGGAGCCGGCACCTTATGAGTTAAGAGTCAGTTTTGCTCAAGGACTTGATGCAAAGGCCAGGGAAGTCAAGGGGAGACTCTAAGTCAAATGGTCAGACCCTGGTATGGTAAATAAAACCCAGCATGAGTCTATGAGTGTAACTGGAGCCAGGCCAATTTGTACAAGCAGAGAATTTGGTCCAAAAGTTTACTTTCTAATATTAAATTCATAGTAACATTGTTTACACAACGGACATAAGAAAGACCAAATTATGTGCTGTGGGAGCACCCTATGCACAACTTGCTAAGATAAAAAGTTTCGCTGTCTTTAAAATGTTCAATTGCCTTTGCACAATTCAGGTGTGAAATGTGGTAAGAGAGCTTATTTTCCAGACTATTTATTGCTGATTTTTAGTTATTTGTAGACTTGTAGACAGCTGACCTAGACTAGAAGACAGGCTGAAAGGTGTTGCAGTCCCAGGCCCAAGGAACATGCCTGTGTCATTTCTGGCATTTATTTATCTATTGTACTTATAAAACCATGATAGGAACTCCTTTCTCCTTTACTAATCTATTTTTGTGCTTCCCTGTACTAGCAATTAGATTTTTTCCCCTTTATGTCCATTTCTCCACAGCTGCAATATAGGCCCATTAGCTGTTAACTTCCATTAGATAGAGAAAATTATTTACTCCTTTATTTTTTGTGATATCCTGTTATATATTTGAAAATGGTTCCTATATTCTTCTCTTCCCAGACTAAAGAAACTTCTCAAAGTCATCTTTGTTTCTATGTATCCTGGAAGTGTGTAGGACAAATTTGTAGGATCTTAGTGTAGCACAGCTTGGGTTAGACCTTAATTTAATGTGAAGGACCCATCATCTGTGGATAGCATGCTCCTCTTCCTAAGAGTTGACTGTCTGCTAAAACTTATAGCCAGCCATAACAGAATGCCTGGACACATGATTAGTTCATGGAGGAGCCATATGGCTTTCTCCTACTATTTTCTTTAGGAGTCTGGGCATCCTGAGGCGTGTAGGAAAGCAGAATCCCTTGCAGAAATTATATCATTTTGAACACTCTATGACAAGATGCATTAATGGGGAAAAATCATACAGATGGTGACCATTTCAATAATAACCCATGCTGATGGACCAGAAAGAGTAAGAATCAGGATCTTCCTTCCATGAGGGATGAACCCATGCAGGTCACTCCTGTAAACAGAAATTGAATGGATTGTGACATGTTTCACTTTCAAGATAGACCATGAGAAATTCTTCTCAATTTACATTCTGGAAATATAAAGATCTGAGATAAAACTGGTTTGACTAAAGCCAAATTTTATAGGTATAAAGGAGGGAAGCAGAAGGGAAAGAATAATGAGGGCAGAAGAACAAGAAGGCTTTTTAGAAAGTTTTACTGTGTGGTTGTGTGCTAGATATGTTTTAAAGAGAATGAGGCACAGATTGCATATCATAGAACATGTAGTCTTCCTTTCATTAAGATGTTTTTTTCATGATCAGACTTTTGGATGCCTGCAAAATTAGGTGTGAACATTCAGTTCATCTATAGTTTTGTGTGTGAATTTATGCTAGGGAAAAGCTTTTCTCCAAACTTAGGATATATCAAAGACATTTCTTGAGATAGCCACATTGATGAAGGTCAAAAATGAAGTGTTTTAACAGCTTCAAAGTACTCCACTGGTTAATTCTGTCTCAGCAATATCTCAAACAGGAAGCACAGAAAGCTAATAGGTGGTCTCAGTCAGGATTTGGTTTTATTTTTTTCTCTGATTACAGTGCACAAATGATTTCAAATGTGTTATTCAGTTTGCTTATATTTTAGGGAAGCCATGTGGTTCCTCATATCATGTGTAGCTATTTCTTTAGAAAACTAAACCTCCTTTTGTAAGCTTTCCAAAATATGTAAAGAAGTCCTGGAAAACAAAAAGCATGTGTATGATTTCTTGGTGTGAAAATCAAATGCCCCAAAAGCCTTGCTAAGATGTGGGATTCAGAGGATGACTCACTTTTACAAGCAATTCCTACACACACATCCCTTTTCATCCCTAGATCCCAGTGGTTATAAATACAAATATTACATAATTTTATACATAATGTAATATAGTACAATATTCCTTATAGTTCTTCCTGTTAATCTTTTTCTTAATTTATACCTTAGAAATTGTGTCATCATCCATGTGTTACCAACAGACAGCCAAATACCAGGCAAATTCCAAAGCTACATGGCACAAATGTAGGCATGACTTCTGTGTTCTCCTGTCTCCAGAAATATTCTGGTTCTAGGGAATTTTGAATCTCAGACACTGACAACCTTCAGAAGATCTCAGCGAATGTAGCATATGCTTAACATCAAATCCCTAATTAATGTGTGCTATGGCTCATGGAACAGCTACAGACATCCTCTGTGGGTCACAGGGATCCCATGAAAACACTGAGCCAGATGACATATTCCTCTGCTACTCATGAGTTGATGAAAGCTAGTTGCCTATACTTACTTTTCCTTATTTGTTTTTCTTCCTAATAAAAAGAAGCTATTTTGCACTATCAAAGCACAGTCCAACTGAGCATGTCATTAATGCCACAGCCAGTCTGGGGAAGAGGTGAATTTCATATATTTTCATGGTTAAGGAAACCAATATGGAGAATTGAAAGGAATGATAACTGTATTGACAACTGTTACTGTGCACAGTCTATACATAAAACATGCTGCAAGTAAATTCTGCTCCTCCGAGGAGCATTATGAAGGTGTTAAAGCCCACCAAACTCTAGAGCAACAGTTTTCAGTAAGAGAAAAAGACATATTTTGATTGTAAAATTTATTTTGCTGGTCTTCTGGCCAGCACACTTGTTTGATTGATGTCTAAAGTTTAAATGTTTACCTGCTGAGCCTTTCTTCGTCAGAGCACCTGTACAGTTTGAACATTAAGTACTCACAATCTCAGCATCAGAATGCCAGGAGGAACATGCAGCATACTCCTTCCCTTCCCTTCCCTTCCCTTCCCTTCCCTTCCCTTCCCTTCCCTTCCCTTCCCTTCCCTTCCCTTCCCTTCCCGTGTTCTTTGCAGGCAGCCATAAGGTTCCTAATCAGAGAAAATAAAAAATTTCAACTGACCATTCTTGAAGTGTTCATTCTCACAGATAAAGCTTTTCATAAGTTTTGGCTGAAGGATCTTAACATCTCTATCATTAAAACAAAAATAATGTTATCAACTGGCAAATATCTGAATGGGGATTTCTCACAGTTGATAGAAATTTCTTTTGAAAATGGTAAATTACAGTTTTACTGCTAATGAGCTTCATGGAGATTGGTAACAATCCTGACAGACCTTAGGGACACATCTCATCAGGACTGACATTCCTGACAGCACTGACATGCTCTTTGTATTTATCTCTTCTTTTACTCTAAATTGTAATTCTCAAAATAGCATATGACAAAAAACACTCATCAGTTTCTCTATTAAGCTGAGACCATTTGTGCAGCTGGCTCACTATTCCTTTCCCAGACAGCATCTTCACTATTCTGAAGAGTTCAGTGGGGGTGTACCATGAAAACATATCCGTGCTAAGAGTTGCCATTCAGAGGGAGAATTTAAATTTAGGCCTGACTATTCTTGCCACAAGCAAGCAAGTGCCTATAAATTAGCTATATTCAGATGCTACAAAGTGCTGTACTTGCAAAGAGAATCCCATTTCTTCACTAAAGCTATACAAGCAAAAAGGTGGTTAAGCGTGCTCACAGGGAAGGGGTGGCATAGGCAGATGTCATCATGCTGTTGTGACAGCAGAGACTGCAGAACCTCACCAAGATTCAGAAGGAAACTATTGTTTTCTTTTTCTCCAGAAGATATATTGATGGTTTCTAATATTGGAAGAATTATTAAGACAAAAATAAATAAAAATAGTAATAATTAAAAAAAAAAAAAGGATTCCTTTTTCCTTCTTTCCGGGGAATCTTGGTGATAAAAGGAAGAACTGAAGCAGCTAGGTTTTGAAAAAAAATTAACCTTGTTAGTAATACTAGAACATGATGAGGAGGATTTCTTAGAGCTTTCCTTGGCCCTGAGAAGAAAGAGTATTAATATTGATAGACTCTAACTCATCTAGCTAGTATGAATTGCACTAGTGTATAAATTTTTAAATCTGAAAAGTGATGTTTTGGACAGATAAATTATTCTACAAGATAAACCAGTTTATCTTGATTTGCATTGCCAAACTATTTAAGGACGTCAACATTATTCCCAAATAAAATAGAGATCTATGCTTAATACAAAAATAATTTAAACAAAATAAAGGTTGCAAATGAGCTAAGATTTGTTTTATTTCATTACCAAAATTAGAATTTTCCATTTCATTCTAAGACTTGCATAAAGCAGTGTCATTTTTCTTGATTTGTACAGTCAATTGAAAAGACATTTCCAGCTTTGGAGACTCATAACTGAGTATTTAGGAGGGAGGAAATAAAAGCAGTAATGTAATGATTTAAGTCCACATCACAAAAATTGAAGGAAAGTTTTTATTCTCTACATTCTTTCTGCAGGACTGCAGGACTGCAGAACTACTTTATTAATTCTATTATGCAAATAAGAAGAGAAAGCCGTGGGATCCCACTGCTTTTGCAGGACAATGATTTAAAGGCAGCATGAATGGGACTCATTTAACTGATTACTGGTATCTGTATCTGATACATTTAAGTTCCTAACACAATCAGTGGAGTTCGAACCATTGAGATGAGGTTCATTTCACCAAAAATAGGCTTCTGCTTTAACACAAGATGAATCTCATGCTCAGCTTCACAAACTGGCTTAATGTCTGGCCATCAAAGGACCTTGCATAACTGGTTTGGATGTGGCTCTTTGAGTCGCAGAAATCCACATTTGAACAACACTTCATGTGTTAATGCATTCTCTTTTACTACTTATAAAAATGTCCACAACTGAGAAGAGCATTTGTTATATATTCATTCCTAAGTACTGATTACCTTTTTTCAGATTTCCAGGTAATTTAATAATCTGTTGATGAGAACAAGGAAAAAATGTCTGTGAGCAGATGGTTTCATTTTGGGTTTAAAATAAGGAAATCCATAAAAGTAGTCACTATGAATAATCTATAGATTTATTCAATAATAAAAATACAACCCCTCAAAGTGTTAATTCCCGCTTCTGAGGGGCTCATTACTTCCCACTCTCTTCAGTGAGGATTGCACATACTGAATCTTTTCCAGAAGAAATTTAACTTAAATGATTGTAGTCTAGACTAAAAGCATCATGCTGTGCACAGAGCAGTTATACCAAACTGCTAAACCAAATTTGCTTCAATGATTTGGAAACTTTAGCTAGGAGCAATGTCCTTCTGCCCAGGAAATAGGGCCCCACAATTTTTTTGTTAAATATTTAGTCACGAATTAACAACACATAGTGCCACACTGAAACATTCCCTTTGAGATCAGAGACCAGAAAGTTTATCTGAGCCTGCAGTCCTGCTTGACAAGATTTGTAGCACACACTTATAAAGGCAGTTATATTCACAAAGATACAAAAAGGTTTCCCCTCACACAGAGATACGGATGTGATCCATCTTATGATGCATTTTAACTCTGCTCTTTTCAGAAATACATAACCTGATGCCAAAACATGCTTAACACAATATACTAGAAATCAGACATGAAGAAATTAAAAGAGAAGGAGTTTCGCTTGCCATCACTTTCAGAAAGTGACTTGGGACAGTTTGACCAGTATATTTTAAGTATTGAAACACATCTATCAAAGAGCATAGCAGTATCCTTTGGAGTTACTGGATTCACCCAAGGATAATTCTGAGGTAAAAGGAAGGAAAGAAGAAAAAGAGATTAAGCTGATCACTTGAGCTGTAAATCTTTTATTTATTTGCCCTTTTTTTCTTGAATGAAATAATGACTGACCTGTAAACAAAGATATTCTCTGAGAGTAAGGGAACCTGTTCCACAAGGATCACACGGGGCTGGCCACAACTCTTTTGCAATGGTTAGGGGCAAAAAAGGCTACCTGCCTTTGAGCACATGGGCAGGTGGCAACACCAGCAGAGGTTTCTTCTCCTGCAAAAATAGCATTCATCTTGGCATTTACATATTTGTGAATGTTTGACTTTGCAGATTTATTCATGTAGTAGGAGGAGTAAAGGGAGGAGAGAGGGAATGTTAATGGAAAATTGTGGGATTTTTTAAGAAAAGAAACTGACCCCCTCAGAAAATCCATTATGTAGCATTACAGTGACCCACAAGGTTCATCATCAGAATTTTTCTCTTTGGATCCTTTTTACTTAATAGTGGCACATTTGTCAACTTCTGCGTAAATCAAGGAGAAGAGATACATTTTGCCAAGAGTGTTTAAACCCAACAATAGAGGAGGCTCAGGAATCTTGAATCACTTCCAGACTCCATTTGCTAGAGACCCTTCTGACCACATCCAAATTTTGCTCCATTTCCTCCCTTCTTCAAACAGGAGGAAATCTCTGCTGTTTCCACATTACCATTTTATTTTATCACCTTCAGGCAATACTGCTCACCTCTCAGTCCCTGCTGTTGTCTGCTTTAGTCACTTTAATGCTTGTTTTTCAGCTAAGAACTAAACAGAAACAATCTCTTCATGTGTCTGGTGCCACTGGGGACATTAGCAGCCAGAGGATGATTTGTAGAGCAAGACTGGCTCAGCTGATGGCCTTCGAGACAAATTCCTCCACCTCTTATCATCATGCCTCATATTGGACAGTGCAATTGGACTTCTGTCAGGGCCTTGAGGGTATCAAGAGGTCTGACTCGTGGGACCTGCATCCCTGAAGCTGCTGCAGCAGGAGCTCCACAGCAGCATTGTCTCATACCTTCTCTCACGGGTGTACCTTGTGCCTGCCTCCTGAATGCCTCATGTTAAATGAAATGTGTGTAAAACATTTTGCTCCAGAGTTAATACTTGTGAGTCTTATAATATAACTCACATGCAAAGAAGTTACAAACACATTACCAACATGAAAAGATGTGGAAGTTACAAAAGATGAGTATATTTATCTAAAAGAACAAGTTTCTGAAGCTATATTTCCTGAGATTAATAACTGAAGTATTTTAAAGTTTATAAAAAGGCTTGTAATGTCTACCAGGATCACGATTAGATGGCTTTCTGAAGGTCAGCCCCTCTCCAAATGGAAAAACTCTGAAAGTCTATCTTGGTTCACTGCTGTTACTGTCACTGGATACTTATGTGCATGCACGTGAAAACATCAATATATTTAGGGCTGGCTGCTGGGTGTGTGCATATGAGAAAGAACAGAGCTCCACTCTAAAGTAAAGGCACTGCTAAGGTTATCAGGCCTTCCACTTGTTCTTGTACCTATAAATAGATCATAAATTTTAGTTACTGTACATTCCTGACAATTTAAGAATTTCTGAGAAGAAAAGTCAGGAATAGCTGTGAGTAGGAACAGCCAAACCCTTTTGCTGAATTAGTATAAAGCACTAAACCACACTACTAATGCTCACTCTGTCAAATTACCTGTCAGAGTTAAGCTCTGTTATCTTTGCTTGGCCTGCACATAATAAAAGCAAGCATAAGCTTTCAGCTTTAATGACAAACTATTAACTGCTGTAGTGGTCCCTGCATTTAAAACCACAAACAAAAATTCCCACTCAAAACAGGCACAACGTAATTTTTCATTGCAACTGCTACTTTTGAGACCTCTGCTAGCAAAATAGACATTTTTAACTTGACACAAGGAAGTGTGGTAGAAAGAACAAGAGTATACAAATGGTCACTAATGATTCAAATTGTTACTCATACTGCCTATCTTTCAGAAGCTTCCTTGTCCATTCTTAGCCACTTTTGGGGTTTTTCCCCCAGCTCTCTCTCCTTTCTCACCCAATTAAAAGAACTTCCAATATTTCACAAACAAGAATAAGAGTACCGTGAGATGTTAACAGCTGCAGTGCCCAACCCTGACTTTCCTTCATCCACCTGTCCTGTTGTTTATTCCTCCCCCTCCTCCCATCATCTCTGCTCATGTAGTCCTGAGGCCCTCCTTCCTTGAGAGCAGCAGCAGGAGGTAGGACATGTTCATCCCTACTATGTGGCCTCTCCTCGCCTCACACTTGCCTTGTTGCATCTCTGAAGAGATTACTTTGTCCAGGCAATGCTCAGATCTGTATTTTACAGTCTCTGTTTGGCAGCTTACATAAGCCCCACACATCTCCACTGATCATGCAACTGTGTGATTTATCAACAGATCACAATCCAGTCACATCTAATGAGTTATTTCAACTCACTCCAGCTGTTTCTAATAAAGTGTCAAGCATATTTAGTCATTCCTGGTATTACCAAATCATAGATTCTACTGAAATTACCTACAATACTTCTCTACTATTTCTCTGATTTTCATAAGGCCCAAGCAGTCTTGTCCTGAAAATGCAGAGTAAACTCCACGTGATATCCTCAGGACTGCTTCCCATGGGAGAAGGGCTCCTTTGTGTCTTGGCATGAGCTCAGGTGTCTGATCCCAAGGAACATGCTCGAGCTGGACCAAGGGTGGGAATGCCTGTGCTGCTCCCAGTTGGCAATGCCTGCAGCTCTTACTTCTCTGTGCTAGAGGCACAGCAGAGTAGCTGCAGCCCTTCATGGTGTTAGAGAGAAGGACAGACAGAAGGTTAAGACTGTGAGAGCAGAAAGTACTTGTCATGAGTCAGACACCAGGGAAAAGTGAAGGAACTGCAGGGTGAGGTGGCAACTGAGTTGCATTTTTGCTTTAACAGCGAAGAGGGGAGTCCATAGAGTGTTTCTTGGGTGGTTTTTTTTACCAACTGAGGCAGGAGGGATCAGATAAACAGCAGGAGATGTTGCTGACTCCTGAATCTGACACTAGTGAAGAACTGGAGTTGAGTCCCTTGCCCGAGTTTTGCTGATGGCCGTTCACCACCTGAGAATTCCAGCCTGTGTGTGTGTTTAGGAGGGAGCTGCCCACAGATAATTTATACTGAACACAGGAACAGAGGATCTGAGACATATGAAGGGTGCTACTAAGCACACCCAGTACCATTTTTTTAGATGCCTTTGTGTTTTGTTTTTTTTGCCTCTGTGCTTCATAAGACTGTAGCTGGTCTTCCATAGGTCTGGTAACATATTTACTAGCCCAGTTTGACGTCTCAGATTCTGTGTGGCACCTCAGAGAGGACTAGACACCTGTGCTTAGGCATTTGGACACCTCTCAAGAGATCCATTCAAAAAATCTGGGGGAGAGGGGACACGGAGAAGACATGAAGACCTAAGTTGCTAAATTTCCCAGCATTATTCCTGTATTATCACTTCCCTTTTTTTAAAGCAAACTAGATTTTATACCAATATTTACTACCAGCATGACATGCTACACAAGTACTATGAACACCTAACAGCTAGACCACTGCCTGAGAGATTTCTGAGGGTGGTTTGATCAGCCCTGGGTATCACTAATTCTTTCTGTCTGACTACTTGTTAGGGCAGAATTAATTGCTTTAAATAAAAGTAGATCAAATTGGTGGAGTGGGGGGATGTTTCTGTGTGTGTGCTTTTGGGTGGAAGGGAGTTTAATCAGCTCTCTCCTGAGCCCTGTAGTCTACTGATCACACTGGCTCTGGCTTATGAGAATCTTCTAGGAGTATATATGACCTTGTGGACACATATTGGGCACATTTCAGACATATTAAAGGAAACTCAGGCAGTACAGCCCTGGAAGGATTGCAGGACAAGTCTATGACCCCTCCAGACAAAAAACAGAATGTCATTGTTTAGGTGGCCTGTAATGCAAGAGTTTAGCATTAGTGCTAAGATATGCATCTAAGAGCCTTAGACAGCACTTCTGGAATACATATTTGCACTGAATCTTAGAAAGATTAGGAAACCTTTGTTTACTCTTCTGTCTCTAAGATTGTGTTTTCAGTGGGAGACACTAATACATATAAATGTGTTTAGAATTTGAAGTAAAAAATAAGAAAACTTCGCTTGTTAATGAATCTAACTCCATGTGTGTAGTGGGTTCTGTATCTCTATTGCTTACAAAAGTTATGTTTCATATAAAAGAACCTTCATTTCTTGTGCGTTCTATTTTGTTTTAGTTCCTATATTTTACCAGTGGTTGGTTTTTTTCCTGTGCAAAAGCCCTTTTTTAAATACAAAAGACCTGCTTAGAACCATTCAAGAAGTACACTTCTGAACACAAACACAGATGCCTGTTAGTCCTGTTTGGAAAGCAATGGGAGTGAGTGTGAAATGTAGCAACTGGGAAAAAGTACCAATAACTAGAAGCAGTAATTAACTAAAGACAGCAAAAAAGTTCAGCTAGTGGTAACACACAGGTGTTTTCATTATTCCAATTAGAGTCCCTTGAACAGCGATGCCAAAATATTTAAAACAGTGGCAAGCTAAGACACCTTCAAGAAGAGTATTGTCATTTCTGCAAAATACAATAATAAAATTGCATTCTCTTTAAACAAATCTGAACAGACAGAGCTACTAACACAAAGTGCTAGAGAGCAACATTGATCCTTCATGGACACATACAAAGCCAGAACATTACAGAAGAAGCCACTCCCAAAGCAGCACATGTTCCATTAACACACTTATTTTCAGATGGATTGACTGTTTCAAAGGTGAGTGATGGGAAAGAACATTATTTTTGTCTTCATTTTGTTTCTTTTATGCAAATAAATGATCTTTAAGACTGTATGGTAGAAATACATGTTTTGGCACAGGCAACCTTCTGAATTGCTGCAGTCTCTCCTATGCCATGTCAGGTGGAACTGCTCCCATCAAAGAGTTTGACTGACATTTCAGCCTTTAGACTGTAGCATTAAACATCCTCTGGGATTTAGCTTGTCCTTCCTTGAGTGCACCACGTGCACATGGTTGCTCCAAGGCAGAGCAAGAGGTTTTGATCTGCAGTGTCTCCATTTATGATTGACTAGCAGAGATTGCATGGCCTCCCCAGGCAATCTGCTTTGTTGGATTAGACAAATAGGTATTTGGTCTAGGTTGAGTTAATCCCTCCCTAAGGCAGGGAGGTGGACTACTTGACCACCTGACATCCTTTTTAGTCCTATTTTTTCCTACAATTTTCTGATTCTTTCCTGATAAGTAGGCTGCTGGGCTCTTCACAAGGTTAGGCACATATGAGGAAGAAAGGCTGAATTCATGAATGTATATACAAGCTTAAACTTAATTTATTTCTATGGAAACTGAGATACTAAAGACTGCTGTAGGTAATAGACCAAGCCCAAAACTATCACTGTATTCTGAATAAAAAATAACACTATGAAAAAAAAGAGATGTCATAACTTGCAAATGGATGCAGAAAACTCAATTATCTTAAATATGGCTGGGCCAAAATCTTTCCTTTCTGTAGGCTTTGACCTCTGAATAGTACAGCTTCATTTTTGGGTGTACATGATAATCTACCCAGCAGAATTCTGTCTGGCAGCAAGCTACCTGTAAGATGGTATTTCTACAGAATACTATCAAGGGAATGACAACCCACTGGGTTTCCTTAGCTGTTGTTTCAGAAATAGGGAAAGTTTCCTGAAGGACTGATGCACCATTATAAAAATGAATTTGAGCACACTTTGGACTGCTGCCAGACCTTGAACCAGGTGATTCCAAGATCACCTCACATCCATAGTCACCCAGCATAGGAAGAGACTTATGTCATAGGTTCTAAGCTTCAATGATTTGTAAATAAAAGCCTTACCAAAGAAGTTATAATGTTAAAAGAAAAAAAAAAGGAATTTTTTACTACAAAGATCTGACCCTTCAGAGTGATTCATGTAAATGTTCTATGTAATATTTAAACTACTGAAACTCTCTAAGTTAGAAACTGTATTTCAAGTACTCAGAAAAGGTACAGTGCAATTTTACTGCATGTTTACAAATAAATGAAACAACTTAAATGTCCATGGCTATTTCATGTTGACAACTTTAAGCATTTTATCTTGTGAGATATTCAAGGCCTGCACTTAACTCAAAGTGTATTTACACATAATATCCATATGTATACATGTCTTGGAAAAGTATTTATTATAAGATCTGTATTGGTACAATAGACTATTCCATTCCATATCAAATATAGTTTATAGGAAATTGTGCTGTTGTACTGAATAATGGGCAAAAATACAGATATGGTGTAGCACCTAATTATAAGTGCTGCAAAAAACCCAAAATCAGAAAAAACAACATGAAATGCATTGTCTTTCAATGTTTGTCATCAGTTACTGCAAAAAAGGTTTTTTTGCTTCTCTTTAGAAATATGCACTTCGACAACTGCCATTTCAGGGCATTTCAGAATTTCTAACATATTGTTCTCTTCAAAGGTTAAGTGCTGTTATTGCCACTTTGTAGCATATAGGAGAAAATATTAACAACCACAGACATGTAAATGTTAGGCCTCTGATATAAGTGGTGTTTTCAGTTTCCCTCTTGTATATTGCTCAGCACTGATAAAGGGCAGTTCAGCCTCATGTCTCGATTGCTCCCATCTTCAGGATAGAAAGGATGGTCTTTTAGAAGTGTCTGTCTATTTTCATCCCTGCACTGCACCTGACCTACTCACCCAGGCTTTTCTTGCAGTAAATGGAGACAGAGATGCTTTCAGAGCATTATTCATCTTATTCTAAAGTAGATACCCAAGGTAGGTAAGATGAATTGCAAATTAAAGCAGCTTTTCTTTCCACTGATAACAAAAGGAGTCTGGAGTGATGAGCACAGAAGTACCTCCACTGTAGGCATCTGTAGTCAGGTATAATGAGATATTTCCATTCATCCAAATTCCCAGCTATCCTGGGGGAGTGCACTCACTTGCTGGTTTTTGTGAAGTACACAGCTTTCTTTCCTGTGTCTTGTCTAATTTTCAGGGCTGAGGTGAAGGAAGTGGAGTCTTCAGGCATTAGATTGGACAGTAACTGGCCCTTCCTTTCTTTTCTCTGCTAGTCTGGCTTTACTGGGAAGGACAGATCTCAAAACTGTTCCATAGCTGTAGGTTCAAGTATTTGGGGGGAACATTTTAAGTCCTCTTTGATAGTCAAAAGTCTAAAATCAACCCGTGGTATTTCCTGAGAAGGTGCTCTAATCATCAGTTTATTTGTACACACCAGCTGGTTTACCTCTTCCTTAAAATAAACAGACCAAAAAGACTCAAAATCTTCATGGCAAATCACTCACTATCTTATTTGGACATTTTATATAAACCCAGTAACAACAATGAAATCACAGTGGAAGTAAAATCACCTTCTCACCTATGATAGTTTTTCATATAAAGCTGCAAATTTTACTTCCCTGAATATAGTTAGAAATAGCCTAAACACTGCAAGTACTAAGGTTGTCTGACTGCAAATACTTATTTAGCTAAGGCAATTGGCAGTGCTGATACATAGCCTCTGCTGGAGATCTTGGTTTAGCTGCTTAGCTGCAGGTTTACATGCTACAGCAAGACTAAATTTTATGGTGGGTCAGATACTGGTGGCCTCTGACTCTCATTATTTGGTGAATGCATGTTTGCTAATTGAGCTTTTTTTTAAAAGAAAAGAAGTTTTATAGCTAACTGCTTTTTAAACTGGTGAAGGCAGCTGCACATGTTGCATGTTCAGTCATTAAGCATGTCCAGAAACTCTTACTGCAAAATACTACTTGCTCTCTCTATCTTGTGCCATTTGGCCAAATATGTTCCCATTGAAGTTGCCAGGGGTTAATTTGGTTTACCAAATCGTGTTACACAGAGACATTAGAATGGTGGGCAATATTTTGAAACTGAAATTAAACTATTTTTGCTTTCTTATAAACAAATCACTCAAAAATCTCAAAGGCCACAGCACCTTTGAACATGGTAAAACACCTGGGCTTTTGATTCCATTCCACATCAGAGCACTAAAGAGAGCTGCATCAGAAGCTAGCCTGAGGATACTTAAGATTTGGCTTCTCCAGGAGTAAGAGTACAGATGAAGTGGCAGAACTTCTGTGGGTGCATCCAAAAAATTTTTAACATTTTTAAAAATATTTAAGAAGTCCTGGAGGCAACAGTCTTAGAGTTTCCGACTCTCTCATAATGTGCAGTGGCATTTATCACATTTAATTTTGCAAGTTTAGGATTTAAGCACATAGTCTAAGCCAGGAATGTAAGCTTTCCCATAGCAGAGATGGAAAGACATGAACACTTTTCAAACAGCTTTCACAGGATGAGATGCCTCTAACCCCCAGTTCCCTTGACTTATTATAGGAGGAGTGGTGTCTGACAGCTCCCAAAATTTCTTGATTTCTAATATCAAGGCAGCAATAAGTGATTCAAATCTCTTCCAGTTGGGGTTGATAGACTCTGGTTTAACATACTATCAATAGAGAAAATGAGGTGCAATGTCTAAGTCAGACACCAGAAATGGTCTGAATGCAGCCTTTCTATGTCCAAAGGGGTGAGGAATGATACACCCCATATACGCTTATTGAATGTATGTTTGAAAGACTGTGTCCTTGCTAAAATGTTATAAACTCACTTAACTACAAAATTTAAGTTCAAAACAGGGAATGTACCAAAGGATCATTCAGCTTAGGCAGCCATATTCTGCCTCTCATACTCAACACATACATAATTGAGATAGGAAATCTGAAACTGCCGTGCCCAAGGTTTTGGGTTTTTAGGGTTCTGTTTAAGGGCAGCTAGTTGCATGTTCCTAGCTCTGTGTTGAGCACTTTCTCTGAGAGACCTGTACCTTGGTTGTGCTGCAAGTATCTTTCTCCAAACACAAATCCTAGCTGTTCTTTGGTTCCCAGTTAATGTCTATGCTGCTTGAAAGTTAAAGTTAGGCACTAAGTACTTATCCCTGCCTTCAAAAATCTTTCCCCTAAAATGCAATGTAACCTGAAATTGGGATTCTTACTTGCTAACCATTGTGTTTTGTCTGTGATGAACACCTGCAATCCTGGCAAGGCAAAATCAGTTTGATCTAGTGGTTCAGTTGCTGCTGCTCAGGAACAGCTCCTGTTTCATAGCATACATTGACACTAATTGATGGTTTATTTGAAAGTTCTGGAGAAGTGGCTTGAAACAATGCTACAGAAAAGTCTGGAAATCAACTTGCAACATTACAAAAATGCCTATTTTTACTAGGTATCCAGGTGAACAGACACCTACATCCATATGACTTGCATATTAATAAAATCCTCATCTATCATATTTTAAACTGACTGTGATTCTTACTTTGGAAAAACTCACTGAAGATAGTATGAGGTTTATTTGAATAGGAGTCATGGTATGAGACCCAAAAGGTAAAGATGTCTGTGTATTTATTTCAGTTGTGTGCAAAATGGGAGTAAAGTTAACGCGGGCTGTCTTAGGGAAATCTCTCATAGTAAGTGGTTGACATCACTACCTGGATATGAAGAGGGAGAGGGGATACTGGTTCTTGTCCTCTTCACAATCTCAAGGTTTAGTTCTCATTTACTTTTCAGCCTGTGACTGTATAACAAAAAGAGCAGTAGTTTATAGTCACAGGAAAATGTATATATGGCAGTGATATTGTTTGAATTATTATACGATGAAACTGCCTGTGTGGGGTGGTTTTGTTATGACAACCAAAGCTACAAAGATTAGGTAAAACTTCTTTTATAAAGCGGGACAGAAAAAATTACAGTGAAGGGAATCTTAAGTGATTAAACTGCAATTTCTTCAGCCTTTGATATGCAATTTTAATAGTTATCCAAGGTCAACTCAGAGATGGCAGGATCATTCTTCAAAAGAGTTTTGTTATATTTTGTAACAAATAACATAGCATCCTGAATTATTAAAAGCATTCAGTCTGGGGATACCTGACAGTTTGTTTGACTGAAGTTCTGGACCTAGTGTAACAGCCTTTGTAGTGGAGCATGACTGCATACTATATAAAATGTGAAGTATGTCATATTTATGGTATAGGTGTGTATAAAAAATATTTAGTTGACAGAAAAGAGTTCTATTAATAGGCAAAAATCAACATCTTGGCTCAGATAAATTAAAATAATTCTAAATATTTTTCCTAAATATAATCCTCTGTCAGCTGCAGAATTACTGCACTATTTGCATCAATTAACTCAAAGACAAATATACCTCCTTCCATAAAAACAGCAGATATCCAAAATATATGTGAAAGATAGTAACATTCATCTAGATATTGCTGCAATTGTTTTGATAACATATCACACTTATGTTATAAAAGCCTCAGAACCACTGAGATCACTCCTCTAAAGAAAAATGGATTGACTCTGAATGAACCACCATAACACGATGTACTTGGTACAATACAGTCTCCCCTCACCACTAATCTTTCAGCTAAACATGAAACATACAGAAAATGATTAACCATAGTAACCCATGATGGAGGAAGATCATCTTCTAAATTAAATTTCAGCATGCACAGCTTCATTCTACAGGAACTGCCAAACTTCTCTCTCAAACTGCTTCACAGATTTACCATAAAAAAGTTAATTTGGGGCAAATATTCCTAATGCTCTGTTTCTAGGGCAGGCCAGAAGATAAGACAGGCTTATGTGGTCAAAGGCTTTTCTATTTCTTGTATAGAAACTTCTGTAAAATCTACTAAAAGGTATTACTTTAATGTACAAGTCTTCCCTTGCTTATTATAAGGGAGAAACCCTAAAATCATAAACTGAACACTAAACTGAATATTGCCACTAACCAAGATTTTAAGCAGTAGTCAGTTTGTACTCCAAAAAGCTTCACCTCAACTTCCTTTAACATCTGTGCTAGAATGAAATGTTTTACCAATAATTTCTTGTTGATAACACAATTTCAGTTATAATTACAATTTACATAAATGTATCTAACACTACACATAACCACAAAAAAAGTACCTATTCTGGATTGCACATTGACATTAAACTGCCATTGTCACTGGCGACAATACTTGGCCACTTCCTGTCAACAACATTTCCAGTCCCTCACCAATTTTTTCCAAGAGCAATCTGAGAAATACTCTAGGTCTTAAGGTCCTTAAATATGTTTTGGAAACTGCTAGGTTGTTTATAGTGTCTTTTTTCTTGCCTTCATTACACATCAAAGAACATGCATGTGTGTGTCAGTGTACATTTTAAAAAAATATTACACTTTCCACAATCACAATAAAAAATTTCAGGGTCCAAACAGAAGACATAAACCATAGGTAAAGAAGCTTGATGGTACAACCTGTTAAATAAATTAGTCTTTTCCCTTTGTTAATAGATCAAGAAGTTGTATTTTGGCTTTGAAACAAAAAGAATGAAAGTGATCAAAAGTCAAAGGAAAAAAAAAAATAAAGGAAAACACATTGCTTCTGAAGACATCTAAAGTGGGAAGGAGCTTGAAGAAGATTGACTCCAAAAGCAGGTTTTCAAAGAGCCAAGGTTGAAGTAAAAATGGAAACATGGAGGGTGGGCAAAGCAACAGTGCCACACAGGTGAAAACAATTACTGGGACAGCAGCAGAAGAAATATCATAAGCTAATAGGACAAAAATCTAAGAAAAGCTTTAGAAAGATGGAGCGTGATTTTGGATTGGGTTTTGTAGTGAATGTCGGTTAGGTCATGTAGTCACATTTACTGTAGGTACATGAAATGTACAAACCAGCATTATACTCATCCCAGCATTGACCCAAAACAATTTTGAGAACAGACTGTGTAAGTTTCACTTGTCAAGGAATGCAGCCTTATTCTGACAGAAACTAGTTACATTTCTTCATACTGCAAGACAATGGGAAATAAACTATGGATGCCAGATTTAGTTGTGTTTTCACAAACATCTCTGCCTGAATGGCAAAAGATATTTGGACTGAAACAGAAGTAATGAAAGAAATGGAGAACAGGTTCAAGACAATTACCCATTTACAGAGTGTAATGGTAAAAAAGACATTTCAGGGACAACTCTTGAGGCAGCTATCTGCCTCTGGAGATACCTGGCAGGAAAGGGATGACTGCAAGTTACAGCTTAGCAATACTCTTGCATATACCCGGGCAAAAACCTATGCCTGAAAATTTATAAATAGCCACTTGTGCAATAATTCATTAAAGAAATAATGCACAAAGAGAGTATATAAGCAGAAAGGTTGTTGGTTAAGTACATCAACACAGGCAACTGAAACTCTCTCAGCTGGCTAAATTAAAATTTTCAAATTCTTACTTTGTTTCAGTAGACTATTTCTATAGGCTTGTTCTTTGGTCTTTTAACACCAAATCACTTCACATGATATGAATGATGGACATTTTCCCTAAGGCACAGTAGATACTGTACACCTTGCATCTACATGGCCTTCAGAGCTGAATTGTAATAGCAAAATTACTTATGCAACCAATTAAGTACCCAAATGCTCCCATGAATCCCACTTGCTGTTTCCATTCTCTTCCCTAATTTCCTTGGCAAGATAGTAAATACACTTCGGCAAGAGATAGCAAATCTTTTTGCACTTGTAAGTTATGAAATACTCACACTGTTGAAAAATGTTAAAAAACATTGACATTTGTATGTCATATTTTTCCTCCTTTACCAGTATTTAAGAACAAAAATTATTTCATCTTTACTAACTCATTTGAGGAGCATATCTGGAATGGTTTACATTGTTTAGTACAAAACATCTATGAAAAGTAATGTAATAACAGAAATCAGGCACCGCTGCTGTTTAGAGGTTAAGATTATACCATATCGACAGAGGGCAGTCTTTGATAACCATACATTTGAATGAAGACTTGAAGAGCAGTAAAATTCTGTTTCTTTTACATAGGACTGAGAGTTGTGTAGGTTTCAATAAGGAATATACATCTGTGATCCATCATCAAAAGAAGTCAAATGGCCCCAGGAAGGGTTGCATTTAAAATAAGAATATATTTGCACTCCTTTTTAAATAAACAAATGTCTTAAAATATAGATTTACCCTGCTGAACCTCACAGGTAATTTATTTCAGAAGAAAAATTCATCACTGGATTTCCAGAGCACACATTTGTTTATTAATGCTCTGTTAAATGAGGAGGTCTTCTCTGCCCTGAATCTTTCTATTTAGACCTGGAAATAAAGCTTAGTAATATAGCAAAACTGCCAGTTTTCATGCAAGGCTTTTTCCCTGGTCAAATGCCAGTTCCTTTATTCACTAAAAATTTATTTTAAAAGATCAATGGACTTGTTATTGGGCCCAATTCTGATTTGCCATGCTAACTTAGGGACAACTGGTAGGAAAACGGTTTGGATTTACATCCGTGTCATTAGATCAGAGCTTAGCCAAGATGAATTTTCTTCAGGTACAATTTGAACACAAGTGTTGGCACAAGCCAAGGAAAATACTTTCAAAATTCTCATCAATTCTATAATCTGGTGCGTTTTTGTTTATGTTGTCCTGTGAAAAGAAGAAGAAATAAAGCGAGTCTTGCACTTTGACTTGGACTGTGGCACAAGAGCTCACTGACTTGTTTGACAAGACAGCAACTCTTAAAAATAAAGAGGACTTCTGTTGTTTGTACATGGAGATTTACTACCTGCTGATGAAGATAACAGAGGTCAAAGAACCAGACCCTGCATACATTGAAAATAAGAAATTTCTGTATGAAACACAGGACAACTCCACTCCTTTACTATTTTTTTATTTCCTTTTTTTCTGAAGCAGAGAAATATCTCAAAAAAATTAAGAGTTGAAATGCCTTCATCATGCATGCCTGGGACTCAAGTGAAGTATCTTCCTTTGAATCTTACAAAGACATTCATTGCTGAAATCCAGGGTGAATGTCTCATAAGGTTAGACAAATGGTATTATTGTTAACTTGCTGGATATCTAACCACTAGAATTACTACCCCCTGCAGCAGCATCCAAGTCCAGAAATCTTGGATAAATAAGTCTATTGCAAAGACTTATTTAATAAAACAGCTTTCAGCTGTTTAATGTTCAGGTATGTCAGTAACAGAATATAAAAATATCTCACAGATTACAATAATCCAGTGTTGTAGAACTGGATGTAGATGCCTACTGATGTCCTCCCATCCCAAACTAAGCTGAATTATTTATTAGAAAGAATATTTAAATGTGAATGTAGCTGACTGTGCTCACGCTTGCAAAATTCAAATACCAAAGTCGAATTTTGCCATAGAGAAAACAAGATCGCATTCCATAACGTTGCTCCACTACTAAAGGATAGCGTAAAAGATCATTTTAAAATAAGGAATTAAAAGTATACACAAATGCCGAAACAGCCCTGTTCTGTCTCTGAATATCTCTCTGTCGGATTTTTCGCTTTTTTAGAAACCTTTTTTAAACCAGATGGTGGATCACATTTCATAAACAAGAAAGAATGTTAGCAACTGTGAGACACGCTGAATGGAAACTCAGAGCCTGCTACCAGGAATTTTAAAAGGCACGGAACTCCAAGTTGGGGCTCTCATGATCTTTCAGCTGCAGGCACAAGGTGGCAGGAATACTGAGGCTTTCATTTGCCCGCTGCTGGGACTCGCCGCTCCCGAGGAGCGACACTGGGCACGAACTGGTACCAAGTGATGTGTTCTGCGCCGAGATGTTCATCCAATATTCTTCGTGGCGCACAGAACCGCGGTGCCGGCAGGCAGCTCCGCCGCAGCCCCGGGCCGCTCCCCTCGTGTGACCCGTCCTGTTCTCCCTCGGGCACTTCTGTCGTTCCCCCGCTCCCCGCCATCCAGACCCGGCTCTCGGGCAGCCCCGCTCCGGCCGCCGCTGGAACCCGGGCTCCGCCGCCGCCCCGCGGGGAAGGGAAACCTGAGCATTGCCCGGCGGCGAGCCGGGAGCAGTCCAGCTTAAGCTCTGTCCCCGGGAGCCAAGCGGCAGCGGGGAAACTCCATGCAGGAGGCGGCGGAGCGCTCCCGCTGTTCCTGCGGCTGGCAGAGGTGCGCCCCTTCGCTGCGGGAAAGCAGCACCGCCCTCCCCCCGACACGAGAGCTCCCTTCTCGCTGGAGCGATCCGCGCCCACCGCCTCCCGCTCCGGCACCGCCAAGGCGCATCCCGCCACCCTCCCGACCGCTTGCCCTCCGCAACCTGTTGGGCGCCCGCGGGAAGGAGGGAGGGGAGCCACGCCCCCTCGTAGCTTGCATGATTGGCACGCAGCTCTGTCCAATCGCGCTTTACGGCTCCTCCCCCCGCGGGTGCCCATTGGCCTCTCGAAGGCGCGGGGCGGGTCTTGCCAGGCCGCGGGGCATCCCTCCGGAGCGGAGCGCGGCGCGCTCAGAGCGCAGCGTGTGCGCGGAGTGAGCGGCGCCGCGCCGGCAGCACAACCGGGGCCGCGAATCGGCCGCTGCCGGAGGTTTCCGACACTTCGCTCCGCCGGCAAGGACGATGCAGGCACTCCCCGCCGGGCCGCGGCGACTGCTGGCCGGCTTACTGCTGCTGCTGGTCGGCTGTGCCTGGGCTGGGGCGGCGGACCCGCCGCCAGGCAACAGCGCCGCGGTCTCCTCGCCGTGGTCGCCGGAGGCGGCTCCCGTGGTGGTGGCCAACCGCGGGCTGCGGGTGCCCCTGGGCCGCTCCGCCTGGCTGGACCCCGCGCGGGACCTGGTGCTGCAGGTGCAGCCGGGTGACCGCTGCCACCTCACCGTGCTGGACGAGGACCCGCTGTGGCAGCGCCCGGGCCGCCTGAGCCCCCGGCGCTTCCCCTGCGACTTCGGAGCCCGCGAGGTGCAGTACTCGCACCTGGGCGGCCGCAGCCCCGCCCGGGACCGCGTCCGCCTGCAGCTGCGCTATGACTCGCCCAGCCGCGCCTTGGTGCTGCCCCTGGTGCTGGAGGTGGAGGTGCTCTTCACCCAGCTGGAGATCGTCACCCGCAACCTGCCCCTCACTGTGGAGCGCCTGCGAGGCACCAGCAACCCGCTGGATGCGCGCAGCCTGGAGTTCGCCTTCGAGCCGGGCCGGCAGCGCTGTCGGGTGGGGCTGCTGCCGCTGCTGGCCGGGCTGCCCCGCTACGGAGAGATCCTCAACTACCCGCCGGCGGCGGCGGGCGGGGGCGGGGAAGCTGCGGGCGGTGGCCCGATGCCTTCCTCGATGTGGGACTGCGAGGAGTTCCTGCGCCTGGGGCTGCGCTACCGGCACACGGCCGCCGGCGGCTCCCCGAACCGCGACCTGGTGCCGCTGGTGGCCGAGCTGCGGGAGGCGGCGGGCGGCGGGGCGCTGCTAAAGCGAGAGTACTTCCAGGTGCTGGTGCGGATCCGCGCCGGCACCGAGAACGTGGCCCCCAAACCCAGCTTCTTGGCCATGCTAATGATGGAGGTGGACCAGTTTGTGCTCACCGCCCTCACGCCCGACATGCTCTCAGCAGAGGATGCAGAGTCACCACCCGATCTACTGCTCTTCAACATCACCTCTCCCTTTGGTCCTGGCCAAGGCCACATGGTCAGCACGGACGACCGGAGCTTGCCTGTCACCTCTTTCAGCCAGCGGGATGTGCGGGAGCTGCGCATTGCCTACCAGCCACCCGTGGAGGACTCTGATCGAGAGCGGCTCTTTGAGCTTGAACTGGAAGTGTTGGACCCAGAGGGTGCTGCCTCAGAGCCCTTTGCCTTCGTGATTGTGGTGAAGCCCATGAACACCCTGGCACCTGTGGTGACCCGCAACACTGGTCTCGTGCTCTATGAGGGGCAGTCAAGGCCTCTCTCAGGCCCAGGTCCCAGCCCCAACCTGGTGGTCAGTGATGAGGATGACCTTGAGCAGGTGCGGGTGAGTGTGGTGGCAGGGCTGAGACATGGCCACCTCACTCTCCTGGAGGACACCCCAGGATCCACTGCCCCTCGAAAACACTTCACAGTGGCTGAGTTGGCAGCAGGCCGGGTTATTTACCAGCATGATGGCAGCGAGTCTCCACTCAGTGACAACCTTGTGCTGCGGCTGGAAGATGGTGGCTCTCGCCACCGTGTTGAGTTCCTTTTCCCCATTACCCTGGTGCCCACTGATGACCAGCCACCCCTACTTAATGCTAACACAGGGCTTGCCATGGCTGAGGGTGAAACAGTACCCATCAGCACCCGTGCTCTTAGTGCCACTGACATTGACTCACAGGATGCCATCCTTTTGTTCACAGTGGAGTCCGGCCCCACAGCCGGGCAGCTTCTGCTCCGTCAAGCACAACCACCTCCTGGCTGGGAAGAAGAGGAAGAAGAGGAGGGCTTTTCTTGGAGGAGGGTGCCAGGTGTAACAGGGAGCTCTCTCATCTATGAAAAGCCAGTGAGAGAGTGGCTGCAACAGGACATTGTGGAAGGGCGTCTCTTTTACCACCACTTTGGTGCTCACAGCCCTGGCCCTGGGGTTGTGTTGGACCAGTTCACCTTTAGAGTCCAGGATGACAATGACCCACCCAACCGCTCTGGACCGCAGACTTTTGTGATCAGGGTACATCCTGTAGACAGATTAGCCCCAGAGCTCCATAGTAGCAGCAGCCTGCACTTAATAGTTGCAGAGCAGCAGGTGACGCCCCTGCGGAGGAAGCACTTGTGTTACACAGATCAGGACTCAGGGGACCGGGAGCTACGCTACACAGTAATCCAGCCTCCCACTGACACTGACTCCAACCACCCTCCCGATGTGTATGGAGCGCGCCTTGGATCCCTCGTGCTGACTGAGGATCACTCTGTGGAAGTTACGCACTTCACCCAAGCCCAGATCAACCATCACAAGATCTCGTACCGACCCCCACAGGAGGAGCTGGGAGTGGCCCCTCATTTGATTCAGTTTCAGTATCAAGTGCAAGATGCGGCTGGCAATACAGCCAAAGGGACTTTCACCATCTACCTGCAGCCTGTGGATAACCAGCCTCCTGAAATCACTAATACTGGCTTCACTTTGCCTGAGGGAGGCAGCCATGTCCTTAGTCCAGCTGAGCTGGATGCCAGTGACACGGACACTGAACTTGCCCGTCTCAGATTTATCCTGACACAGGCTCCTCGGTATGGCCAGTTGCAGCTCTCTGGGTACAGTCTGGTTCCAGGAGGTATCTTTGGCCTGGAGGATATCAGGCAAGGGAGGGTGGTGTATGTGCACGGTGGAGCTGAGACCAGCAGTGATACCTGCAGGCTTGATGTGAGTGATGGGGTTCATTTTGTGCCCATCACACTGAAAATGAGTGTGCACCCAGTTGATGATGAGGTTCCTACACTACGATTGCCCCCAGGCACTCTCGGTTCCTACCTAGATGTGCTGGAGAATGGTGCTGCTGAAATCACTGCTAATGTCATTCAGGGCACGGATGAGGATACAGATGACTTAATGTTGACCTTCATTGTAGAGGATCCTCCTCAGCATGGGAGCATCCTGGTTCAAGGGGTGCCTGCAGAGAGATTTTCCCAGAGGGATCTGCTGGATGGTGCTGTGGTATATGCTCACACTGGTGGCGAAATAGGCCTTCTGCCCAAGGAGGATGCTTTCAACCTCACCTTGTCTGACCTTTCTGAGAAGTGGCGTGTCAGGGGCATTGTTGTTCAAGGAGTTTCAGTCTTGGTGACCATTCTTCCTGTTGACAGCCAAGCTCCAGAGATTTTTGTGGGGGAGCAGTTCATGGTGACAGAAGGTGACAAACGGGTCATTACTCTTGATCACCTCAGGACTGAAGATGTGGATACTCCTAGTGATGATATACTATGCACAATTGTTGCTCAGCCTGCATCTGGGTATGTAGAGAACATCTCTCCTGCCCCAGGATCTGAAAAATCCAGGGCAGGTATAGCTATAAGTGCTTTCACCTTGAAGGATCTCCGTCAAGGGCATATCTTTTATGTCCAGAGTATACATAAGGGTGTAGAGCCTGTTGAAGACAGATTTGCTTTGCGCTGTTCTGATGGCATTAACTTCTCCCAGAGGCACTTCTTCCCCATAGTTATTGTGCCGATCAATGACGAAGAGCCCGAAATCTTCATGCGAGAGTTTGTTGTGATGGAGGGCATGAGTCTGGTTATTGATACCCCTATCCTCAATGCAGTTGATGCAGATGTCCCTGCTGATGAGCTAACGTTCACAATCACCAGGTTCCCCAGGCACGGCCATATTGTGAACCAGCTGGTCAATGGAACTGTCCTAGTGGAGAGCTTCAGCCTGGATCAGATAACAGAGAGCTCCAACATTCTCTATGAACATGATGACTCTGAGACAAGGGTGGACAGTTTTGAGGTGCAACTCACTGATGGTAAACACACTGTTAGGAAATTGGTTCCCATCATGGTTATTCCTGTAGATGATGAGACACCCAGAATGGCCATCAATGATGGCTTGGAGATTGAAATAGGGGAAACTAGAACTATTAATAACAGAATATTGAAGGCTACTGATCTTGATTCTGAAGACAAAACCTTGACATACATTATAACTTATGGGCCAGGACAAGGCCTCTTGCAGAGAATAAAGCCTTCAGGTGGAGTTGAAAATATCACCCTGGGAATGAACTTCACCCAAGATGAAGTGGATAGAAATTTGGTTCGATACGTGCATTTTGGCCAGCAAGGAGTTCGTGATCTTATCAAGTTTGATGTGACAGATGGAATAAATCCTCTCATTGACCGCTACTTTTATGTGACAATAGGCAGCATTGATATTGTCTTCCCAGATGTCATCAGCAAAGGAGTTTCTCTGAAGGAAGGAGGGAAGGTAACCCTTACTACTGATTTGCTGAGTACCAGTGACCTGAATAGTCCAGATGAGAACTTGGTTTTCACCATTACTAGACCACCTGTTCGTGGTCATCTTGAATGCACAGATCAGCCTGGGGTACCCATCTCCACTTTCACTCAACTCCTATTAGCAGGCAATAAAGTCTATTACATTCATACTTCAGAAGACGAGGTGAAAATGGACAGCTTTGAGTTTGAGGTGACTGATGGCTATAACCCTGTGTTTCGTACTTTCAGAATTTCTATCAGTGATGTGGACAATAAGAAACCTGTTGTCACCATCCATAACCTGGTGGTGAGTGAAAATGAGTACAAACTGATAACCCCTTTTGAACTTACTGCAGAAGACAGAGATACACCTGATGCACTGCTAAAATTTATCATCACTCAAATACCAGTTTATGGCCAGATCATGTTCAATAATTCCAAACCAGTCACCACCTTCACTAAACAAGATCTGAATGAAAACCTAATCAGCTACAAACATGATGGCTCAGAATCAGTTGAGGATAGTTTCTCTTTCACTGTCACAGATGGCACTCATACTGATTTCTACGTCTTCCCCAACACCGTGTTTGAAACAAGGAAACCTCAGACTATGAAGATTCGAATAATGGCTGTGGACAACAGCATACCTCAAGTGGTAATAAACAAGGGTGCTCAGACTCTCCGTGTTCTGGCCACAGGTCACTTTGGGTTTCTAATTACCAACAAAGTGCTCAAAGTGGAAGACAGGGACAGTTTGCATGTTACTCTTAAGATCAGAATCACAGAGGCTCCACACCATGGCTTCCTGATTCACCTGGGAAAAGGCAACCATAGCATCAGCCAGTTCACCCAAGGTACTACAATACTTTATATCCTTTCTTTAGATCACTGAAAACATCATTTTTCATGCTAAATTCTGTAATAATTGATGGGAGAAGCCTTCCAACAATGAGCTTGTTTATAATAGTTTCATAATTTGTTACATCTGTTTATTTTTTATTACATCCATGACAGCTTTAAACAGGAAATATGGTCTGCTGGATAAACACTGATTAAAGGAGCTTCATCTCTTTGGAGAGCTTAGTCAAAATAACTGTGATTTGCACTTTCTGTCAGTCATAGTGATATAAGTTTGGATTACAGAATTGGCCTGTACATCTTGAGAGACAGTGCTTTCTTTAACCAGTTTTATTTAGAAAATGCTATGGGAGTGGCCGAGCTATTATTAACTGATGGCTAGGATATCAGTTGCTGTGCAGTTTGAGCACACCTAACTGTAAAAGCAAAATCATTTCCCCACCAGCGGGAAATAATATGTGTGCATTTGTTGCCTTAATTACACAAATCTTTACCACAATGTGTTTGTGGTAAATGAAAAGGTAATGTAAACATTTTAAAATTGTTTCAGTGGTACTTTTTACATGGAACTAAAATATTCAGTGGTATAAATAGGGCAAAAACCACATGTGTCATATATTCTGAAATAAAGCCTCGACCCAAGGCTGTGAAGTAACTTTAATTGTAATAAGAGCATTAGCTATTCTCTGGAGAATTTTCCATGTTATTTTGCAATGACTTAATGGGTAGTTAACTAACAATGAAATTAGGGGTTTTTGCAGCTCAGAGTTAAAGGGGTCCAGCCATGCTGGGCTGTGTAAGTGGAAAGTCTTGAGGTGAACACTTGCAGTTGGCTGAGTTTCATTTCACAGAACTCATGCCAGTAAATACCCATGTTACAGTCTGGGCAGTAGCAATGTTCTTGTCAGATATACCAAATCTTTCAAACAGGCCTGATGGACTTTCCAAAGGCTGGAGTGTCTTAAGTTTTGCAGTGCTAGTGCAAAAAAGAGGATGAGAAGAGACCAAGCTTTGGGGACCACCGCAGCTCCTTAAATGTAAGGCTTCAGTAGTGAACTGCGAGTAATATACAAAGTGTTGTCAGAATAAGTGAGAAACAAAAGAGAAAGGGAGTGAGCAAATAAACAGATTATCGCTTATTTTAATGGTTTTTCTCTTACATTGAAGAAAGAATGAGGAATTATTGAACAGGTGTTCCTTGAAAGCAGAGGAACAGTGATATCTCTTTTTTTCTTCTTGAGGATGGGGAGCACTTGGGTTAGGTACATATTCCATTCTTTCTTATGCCATGTGGCCAGGTGTACATTTGTCTGATGACCAAAATGAAGTTGTTACTTGGCTTTGAATTGGCTGTCCAAACATGTGGCGTGGAGGCTGTCTTAGTATCCTGGGCTTGCCTAAGCTGGATAAGAAGCATGCAACCCTTAGGAAAGATTGGTTTTAAAGCTGGTGAGGATCCGCAGAAAGGAGTGTATCTTCACTTCCCTGACAGTACTAGCACAAGCACTCTTAATTTTTGTAGGATTGAAGAGTGTTTTTAAGAAATACACATTTCTTCAATAATATTGGCCTTTGCGAAGGTAATGCTTATGCTATACTGAGACAAATAACTGTCTAATGTTTAGGGCAGAAATAAACAAGACCCTCTTTTGTCATATTCGTTATGATCCCAGTGTAAGCGCAGATTTTGCAACAGACTTCGGGAAGCCTCTGTATTGACTGTGGGACATGCTGTTACACACTTTCTTTTCATGTTTTGATCTTCCCCTGTTTTTAGGCCTCTAAGCCTGCCATGTGCCACCTCTTTCCAAATGCCGACTAGTTCCAGTTTCTTCAACATGTATGGGTTCTTACGGGGCTTGTAGAACTTGGTTAGAATATTCCTGTTTATGTTGGAATGGACCTCTTGAGGTCACTTGATCCTATCTCTACTCAAAACTTGGACAATTTTGAAGTCAAATGAGGTTCTTCAGAGCCTCATGCAAAAAATTCTGAAAGCTGCTTGCTAGTTTGTGAAGTCCATACTCAAACTCCCATTTCTTGGATTTGTGCCTGCAGTTGTATGAACAGGCTGTCTGGCCACTTTGAGTTGAGTAACAAGATTCATTGTGTGCAAGCAGCGTGAGCAGTCTGGTTTTTCAGATTCCTGTAAGTGAAAGAGAGGGCAGAGCAATTGTTTAGAATGCAGCTTTCTGCCTTATGCTACTGGAGATAATTATATTTTTTTAAATAGAAAATTATATTGGATGTAGTTCAAAATTACGTTGGAGAATTCCAATATAAAATTAATTTCATCAGGCACTGTAGTTACACGGTTCTGAATTGTGTTTATAACTAGGCAAGTTTTGATATAGCTAGCACAACCTAATCAGCTGTGGAAGGAAAGAATAGACTTGCTCAAGTGACTCTGAATGTGTTCTTAGGGACCAGAAAACAGGTCATTCTTTGCAACTATTTTCACAAAATTAAGGTCTTCGGATGGCAAGTGGCCTTTTTTTCTTCAGAGGTGGTCCTGGTCCTGCAAACACTGCTTCAAGTGCTTATCTTTATGTATGCTGGAACCATGGATTTTGATAAGGCTACCCTCATGAGCAGAGCTGAGTACTTGTGTGTTTGCAGGATGAAAGACTTATTTGCTCCACTGGCATGAAGAAGTATTTGTTTGCATCCTCTTTACGGCCCCATGAATTTTTGTTCTTTAACTTTCAAACATTTATGGAAGAGATTCTTCAGTTACATATATTTGCTGATAATGCACTTAACTTGTTTGTGCTCAAAGATGTCTGGTTACTTTTGGAACTGAAGATTTTGTGAAGCTCTAACAAAAGTGCTTTTGGCTTCTTTTTTACTCATGCATCCACCCTAACATGAGAGGAGAACTTGGGTGGTACTTGAGCTCCACTTTAATGCTATTAATTTCTAACTTTTTGTTGGAAAAGGTATCAGATTTGGGTTTTTAACAACAGCAGTCTTTCCAAGAAAGTGACAAAGATTAGTTTTTATGTATATACATGTTTCTCATCAGTACTCAAGGAAACCAGAAAAAAAATTTAACAAATATTTGTTTATCTTTTACATACTAACTGCTGGTTCAAAATTGTACATCAGGTTTTTTTTCTTACTGAAGTAATTTCTGTTTACTTTAATTGCATCTATTTGGGTTCTTAAAACAGTCAATCACTGTAACTGTCCTCTACAGTACTTTGCAGGTTGAAGAATGACAGAATCAATATCAACATCCTTGTGGAGCTACACCTCTGTTTAAGAAAATGGACCACTAAAAATATGAAATAATTCTGACTGTCAAGCCCATATTTTTAAATTTCATTTCAGTTCTTTTTGTAAATACAGCTTAAAAGAAAGAGAGCACTGCAGAGGGGGAAGGAAAGGGAGAGAGAATGAATGATATCTGTGAAACTTCAACACTGTTAATACTGAAATTCCTCAGTTGTGCTGTAGGACCTTGACCTCTCTCTTGTTGAAGCTAAACTATTTAATACATGTCAAGTTTTTCTCAAAAATATTTCCTACCTTCATAATTTAAAATCAGTTTTTCCTGACTCTTTCCAGCTGATATTGATGATATGAAGATATGCTATGTTTTACGAGGGGGTGACAATGCCACCAGTGACATTTTTCATTTCTTGGTTGAAGACGGTGGTGAGTACTCCTAAAATCTCATTTTTTCTTGTGATTTAAAGACAAAGAATTTAAGTGTGCTTTGGGAGTTGAAGAACATCAAATTTAATTGAAGGAAGTGTGTGTTATCTCCTGGAATGCGATTTTTTTATAGCTTTCCTGTTTTGTGAACTATTTCTGAGGATTATGAAGAGAGGTGTCGATGAAATAGTAATTGCATCTAATGAAAAAACTTCAACCTACTCTAGCAAGAAAGTGAAATTCTCTAAGTCTACTCAGATACCTAGACTTTCTGGAGTTTTAAATTTGTGTTCCCTGTCCAGGCTCTTCACACATAAATTCTCCTAAGTCTTTATCTTGACAAACTTTTCATTTTCATGATAATTGTTGTCTACCTTTTTAAAGGTTCCAGTTCTAAGACTACTCATATCAAAACATTACCTCTGATGTACCTGTTGTGAAGAGTTCAATTTTGGATTCTACTTAACATACAAGAATCCTCAATGACTTGTCAAAGATCTTTGTCAGGCAACTGGTGTGAATTCTCCTGGCTGATATTATTTTCTGGGATGGTGGTAGATGCAAAAGAAAATTATTAAAAAAAATGAAAATACTGGCATATACTCATTTAATGAGGAAATATGTAGGGTTTTTTTGTTTCTTTTAAAACCACAAAGAAAGAACAGTTTTAAGGGTACACAAAATGTATCAACACGCTTTTTTTTTTCCCATCCAAAGCCTGACTTAATGTAGATATTCCTAAATGTGGATATTCCTAAATGTAGGTATTCCTGTGTGTGGTAACAGGTGGCTAGATAATGTTACTTTAATGCCTTTTTAAATACGTGATACATAGCTCTATGAGTATTGGGAATAAATTTTATTAGTTGATTTAATAATATAATTCTTAGAAAGAATGCTTCAAGTTAGCTGAATGTCAGCTCATATACTCAGCGTGTGTTACTGCTTCACAAGAAGCATAACCAATTAAGGCTATTAAGATCAGTGAACACAGATTTGTCCTGTCTGTCACAGACTGGACAGTTTTGTCACCGTCTACCATTGCTGGAATGGGATATAAAAACATATTTTACTGTTTATTGTGCACAGAGGAAACACTATCTTTTGAGACTTCTGGAAATGTCTTTGCAAATCTTTGTGACATTAGAGACCAGGTAGTGACATAAGAGTTTGCAACACTTGACTTATTTTCCATAAATGTTTTTTTTTTTTTCACTGAGAAATAGGTTAGAGAAGCTTAAAGGTATATAAAATGGAATATGGGATGCTGTCTGTTCATAGTAGTGTCACCACAAAGTGACATTGTTTGTGATTTTGTTATTCTTTTAGTAGGTGAACAAATATTTGGTCTTGAGATCGTTTCAAGGTTTTGTGTGATGGGAGTAATTAAAGCTGATGGGTGTGTTGGCTCTCAGTGAGCTGTTTGACATCAGTTCTTAAAACTGAGCTGCCCCATGTGAGCCCAACATTTGTGGGACTTGTCTCCATGCTATTTAACACTGGCAAATATGTAGTACTTTCATTACTTTCATTGGAAAGCTTACCTGTGACATCTGCTTCTATTTGGCAGAGTTGTAACAGCCTGTCAAACTGTAACAGCATGCTATTTTCCAGAATACAAAGACTTATGCTAACAAGGTGCTTGCTGATTTTTAGAGCCTTTGGAAGTTGTGACATTTTGTCTTAGACACTACTTAGCTAGATGGTAAGATGGTATTTGTTTTCCTGAGGCTATTTGTTGACAGAAAAACGAGCTGTGTTGCATTTCAGAGTATTTCTGATTTTGAAGATGGTAAAGATACATTTAAAATTTATGAAGTTGTGATCAAAATATTAGTAGTTGTCTGTCTGAAACATCTCAAGTTCATTAGCAATGTCTTTAGAATCTGTAATGGATGAAAAATCCAGCAATTTAATCTACTTCTATTTCCACCCTCCTCAGAAAGACTTCAAAGCCAGTATTTTGCAACTCAGATGTATTTTGGCAGACTTTCAATTGTACCAAGGCTATTGTTTAGGTTTTTTTGATTTTAAGCCAAATCATATTAAGAGACTCCACACAAGAGCAGAGTGAAAGACGGAACACAGGTAATCAACATCCATTGTAGAAAGCCACACTTCAGACTTCCATCTCCTGTATCAGGATTTTTGCAGTGGTCTCTGGTTTGTGCTACTCTACAGTGCCTAATGCTATAAATTAAATAAGTGGGATTTCACTTGAACGGAATTGTGTGATAGTTCCTAAGTGACCTGGTTCAAATCAAGAAGCATTTCAAAACATGATTCAATGAATGAATACGCGTTTGTATAATTCAGCTGTTATTTCAAATAACTTTAAAACCCTAAAATAAGTCACATCTTGCAACCCAAGTATTTTATATCTTCTAGGCTTTCATGCCTCAGCAAGGGGAACGTACAACCGAAGTTCCTGCTCTTTTCATGTGACATGAATTAGAAAGTTGCCTGTGAAATACTTTTCTACATGTCCTGTGATATTTGTTCATAGTCTCTGAACTGAAAATAGGAGAAAAGCATGACTTTCTCTAGGTCTGTCTTTTGGTGGCTGATCTGCCCTACTCTTTATACTGTGACTTATGAGGACAAATGCAGAAGCTCTTTTGTCAGCCTCTTAGATGATGACAGTCTGATTGGGGCCTGAGGCTGTTATTTCATGCAATTGCTTGGAGACCAAGTACAAGGAGTCATCAAACTACTCTGGTGTGAACTTTGTTGTGGATTTGGAATTTTGTTTATCTTCTCGCATGCAGCAGTATTTATGGTAACCAAGTTAGGGCAACAGCAGGCTAGGTGGGTAGGTGAGGGGAAAAGAGCCAAGTCAGCCCTCTGCCAGCTCTTGGCCCCTTGCCTGCTCTGTTTCTCACAGTGGGAGCAAGGTGAGTGCCATACTGCATACCAAAGCATGACCTGGGATCTGAAATCATGAAATATGGTACTGGAACAAGGCTGTTTGCTTAGTGGCCAGGGGAGAAAACTGGAGCATAGACAAATGAAGAATAGCTTGGGGATTATGGCTATTTCATTATAAACTATGTGATTATAACTGAGGAGAACAGGAATGGGATCAATATGAAGAGAAAGGAAGGCCATTTAAAAGGAAAGCCCTTAGGACTATAATTAACGAGCAAGAGCATAAGCATGCTGTTTTCAAACCAAAATTAGAGGCTTCACCAGGAAGAACTGGTTCAGATTTAAAACTGAAAGATTCTTATTGTCAGCATCAATTACCTACAAATGTATGGCTGAAGAGATTTTCTTTAAATGGCTTTAAATGGCATTTTTAATAAGAGTAATTAAAAAGTAAAATAAATTGAACACAATCCACCTATTTATCAGCACTAATTTTTTTTAAAGGCAGAAAGTGTTTTTATTCTTCTTATCTAGGGATTTAGCCTCAGATGATCTGCTATAAAGTGGGTGAGCCTTTGCATTTCTGTTGTACTTAGAATAAGAAGACTCTGTAGTGTATCAGATGCTGCTGAGTTAGCTGTATGACATTTTGAAAGAAACTACTGTGATTCATATTAAGAATTTACTTTCCATTTTGTTTTGAATTCTCATTCTAAAAATAATCATGTGGAGATCTTTTGGTACTGAAAAAGTGTTATCAGTCCATTTTCACAAAACCTTGAAGAAAGTGTGGAATTTTCTTTTCTACAAATGTTGCAAAATAGTCTCAGTTGAATCACATTCCTCAAGAGTGGCCTCTACATTCCATTAAGAAGGTGGAGAAAAAACTCTTCTTAGCAAGTGCAAGCATGTGACAGTGGTGAATCCTGATGTTTACATTTTTAAATTCTTAATTCAGTGATTAATAAAGGAATGAATGCTACCAGAAGGCAGGGAAAGCAGGTTTTTTTTTTTTCTCATGGGGAGGTAAAATGCAAATCTAGACTGATAGTTGAACTCCTGCATGTATTTCTGGTATGTAAGTTTGAACACTATTGAAAGACTCACTAGATTGAAAAAAAGATCCAGTTGAAAATGCTTAAGCCTTTTAATAAGTGAAAAATACACTCATAGCCTAACTTATATCTGATAATTTTAATGGAAGCTGCAGTTTCTGCAGCAAGTTCATGTTACTGGAAGCATGAGAAAATTATGTCTGTATGGTGCTGCATAGAGCTGGTGCTTCAGCTGTGCAGAATGGCACTAATCTGTATGGAATGAAAGTTGACACAGAAATTAGCTCCAGTGTGTTGAGCTCTGGTGCCTGTTTCAGAAAACTGCACACTACAATTTTATGCTACATCCCTTATGAGTTGTCTGGGGCATTTTTATTCCTTATGTGAACTGGGCACGGAAAATGCAGTTAAAACTGAACTCCGTCATTTAACTTCTCTTTATTCATTAATGTCACTGCAGTAATTCATAATAATTGACTAAGAATATGGATTTAATGCCCACCTATCCATTCTGTAGAAGATACTTTCTTATGAAATGTGCAATTTCAAATAATCTGAAACTGGTTGAACTGGTTTAAGGCAATTTTTTCACCAGATTCTGCTAATTGTGTAGAGTAAAACAAACATACCCCAAAACTGGCACTAAGCTCAAACCCCTGCATAACCTCCATGCCTCCAGAGGCAGTATCAAAGTGAAATACATTCCCCTGCCCAGCAATGAGTGTCTGGGGTAGCAGTACTATTGTGGCAGCATGTGGACTGTCTGTTAGAGAGCAGCTATTGTATTCTTTTTTAATTCATGTAAGAAAAATTCCTTATTCTATTTAGGTTTTACAGATAACTCCGAAATGTTCAAGATCAGGTCATGTAAAGTCAGTGAAGGAATGTTCATCTCTTAAACAGTGGTCTGCTCCCAGATATTTTTAAAAGAAGACCTTGTTCTTGGCCTGCTTGTTACTTGACTAGTGCTCTCATCGCAGTAGTTTGCTGTGTTTGTTCTCCCTCCTCCCCTGTCTGTCTTCTGAAGCTTGGGAAACTGTCAACCAGGATTGCAGCACCCATGGAAGAAATTCCTGTGTTGAGCCTTGGTGTTTTTTGTTGCAAGAGGCTAGTGCCACACCAATAATATTTTGCATTACAGTCAGTTCCATTGCATTTTCCTGTTTTGAGTAACAAAATGAGATAACCCTGGTGTGGGCCTTTTGGGTCTGAAGCATTCTGAAAAAAACCCCAGATTGTGTGAGGAGAAAACCTATTTCCTATTCAGCTTTAATCTGAACCATAGTCTGCCTCTCTCTTACCTAACTTCTTTCTCTGCTCAGTGCTTAAGAGGAGTCCTCCAAACTGCTTCTTTAGGACTGCTATGATATCTTGCAACACCTTGCCTCAAGGGTAGAATGGTTTCAAAGGGGAAGTAATGACAGATTCTGTTTTAGGAATGTGAGGATCACTAGGGAAACAAGAATTGTTTTATTTCAGGCTCTTTGGGCAGCTTTTCTGACTTAAAGCCAAAGCATTGCAAAGCCAAGGCTCACTAAAACTGGTGATTTACATCATTAGCTAAATCTTACTTAAACTTTTCATTACAGATCCCTAAATGCCTTAACACAGCACTGCATTTTGCTGTACTAACATTTGGCTAAATCCCACTGAAGCAAGAATCTTTCAAAAACAATTCCCTGAAGCTAGCCTTTAAGCTCAATTTATGGGAAAATTTAATAGACTTTTCCCAAACATGTTTATGCAGGAAATTCTGCTAAAGAATCACTGTCCACTGCCTAGAGAAAACCTTCCAAGAAGTTTGTGAAATACTATTATTTAGTCTGCCATCCTTTGTTTTGCTAAACAAATAATATTTTTTTAGGAACTTCACCATTCTGGTATGTTTTATTAATTTGTGAGGGAATAATATTACACCCTTGTCTTTAATTATTGAACTGTAGCAGTTGTCAGTGTTGTTTTTCAAAGCCAAAATGCTGATATGTTTTCCTGGGTGACCTATAATAATCATATAGTATCAGACCTTTTGGACTGAATATCTGATGGTTCTTAAAGTAGCAAACTGGTAAAATATGATTGGGAATTATTTGCAGCATCCTTGCTTGACCTCACTTATGGCATTTGGGCACACTAGTCTTGGCAAGACACATCAACTACGTTTATCTTTGGCTTAAAAATGAGGGCATCGCATGTTGGCAGTTTGTTTGCCATCATTTGCCAAGTACTGTATTGGATCCTGGTCCATTGCCAGGCTTGTTCCTGCTGTTTTAATATCTTCTAGGATGGTGCCCAAACAATTTTCCACATGTCACACTCCTTACTGTAAGTATTACCAGGGGATTTAAATAGTTAGCTTGACACTACAGTTTATATTAAAAAAATAATCAAAATAAACTTTACTGTAAATAAAAAACTAGTTAATGGGGACGTTGTTGTGAATGTGACTGCAAGGTCTCAGCAAAATTAAGTATCTGTGAAAATATACAAGAGTAAGAGATGCTTATATGGGGCATATAGAAAGTCTGGTACAAGCCTTACTAATCTCAGTGGAAAGATTTTCATTATCTTCTGTATTAATTATTATATTGGTCTCCTTGTCCTGTCATTTTAGACTGAATCATGGAAATTACTGTATTTTCCATTTCTAACTTGAATATCACCCTATTCCCTAAATATATACACATTGAAAAGGCCTGCTTTGTCTAGTTGAAACAGGATGTTTTTTGAGAGGAATTAATGTAGCTGTGTGATTTGGCAAGAGAATTTTTGTTTGGTTCTAATTATTTGAGTTCAAAGGTTGATTTTATCCTAAAACAAAGCTTTCCCTCTGCTCCCCATCCTGGACTTTTATTCTTTTTCTTAAAAATGCAAAGCAGTGTAATTGAAGGGGAAGGTTTAGATGCTGCCTTGGATTAGTAAAGGAGAGTCAATTGCAGTTTTAATTGTCTTTTATATAAAATTTAGGGCACTTTGTCCAAACATGGAAGTCCCGGATGCAATTCCTTCCTTCATTTGAGAGGCTTTTAACCCATACTCCCACTAATGTGCCTTCACGTGTGTTCTGGCCTAGTAATGATTTTCTGTTTGCTGCCCAAGTAGATGGGTTCTTAATTACTCTTTAGAATATTGCCTGCACTTGAATGCTCCCCTTTCGACCAAGTATTATTACTCTGGGGCCAACAAATTCAGTCTTTTTTTTTTTTTTGTGGTTGTTTCTCTTCTCTTTTTTCCCCTATATTTCTCCTTGGCGGTAATACCTGCTATGTTCCACAGAATAAAATGGCTTAAACAGGCCAATTAGTAGCAGTGCCTTCCAGAATAACCCTTAGGCTGGTGGTTTAGATCAGGGTTTAGAGCAGGTAGATATTGATTGCATTCCAGTTCTCCTTGAGTCAGGGCCAATGGTCTTGTCTTCCATATGGAATGAGCACCTGGACTATTGGGCTGGTTGAATAGAAAGGAAATGTCTCAAACACCAATACCTGTTGACAGTATTTTTCTAGTTTCCGACTGAGATCACTTGCTGAGTAATCACACTTTCAAAGAACAGGTAAAGTTGCAACAAAGTTTACCAGTTTAGCACTCGGAGCTCAATCACACTTGTTTTCCTGAGCTGAATAGTGCCACTGATTTCTTTTGACCTGGTCAGATGGGAGACAAGGAAGGTATAAGGTAGCCCTATAAGTACTTAACAGGCTTTTAACTTAAAAATAATCCACAATTTAGCTCTTCTATTCTTGTGATATAGAATAGGGCCCAGATAGCAGCAAAAGAAGCATGACAATGAGCAGTAAAATTAGGTCAAAATGCAAGAATTAAAGGGATTAAGGAGACACACTAGGCTTAAGTAGAATAATTGAGAACTCTCAGCAGTAACACTGATTGCCAGTGACATGAGAACCTGCAGAAAGACGCTAATTCCTAAAGTGAACTATAATAAGCTTGTGAAATTATCTTGGTAGTCTGTTGGAAATATTTTTGATTTGAATATTCTGAAGAGCTCTGGAGAAGGGACACTGGCTGCTGTCAAGAAATCCTCCTCACAAGCAGCACAGCTTGTTTAATTTCCGAACTTGTCTTAATCAAGGGATTCTAAACAGCCCTCAGGATGAGTTTAGCTCTTATCACTGCACTGGCCAGTTAACTGTGTAGGGTCCCCTAAAGTTCCTGAAAGATTTTTTTGAGCAGTAAAAATATGTATGCAAGAAGTCTTTGGATTTAAGAATTAGTTTGATATTTATGTAGATAAAGAGGGATAAATATCTCTGAAACAAGCTACAGATAAATGAAAAACAATATTCCAACAAGATGGAGAAAATATAATGGTGGCAAACATTTTCATAAAAGTTCTGCAATTTTTGCATTTTAATTTACAACATTGTCACTGTTGTAAGTTTCTGTTTGCTTTGCTAGATATTATAAGGACAATTCTTGCCTCGTCAACCTCTGTGTTTTTTCTGGAAAAATGAAGACGCTTATTTTTGTTTCATAAGCCCAAATTTTGCTTGGATACTGTTCAAATTTCCCCTGAAATTATATTGCCTGTTCTTTATCATTGGCATTGGAGTATGTTTGGGAGTGTTTTGGTTGACTAGAATTTAATGATGGTGGCAGTAAGGTAGAGTATTAGGGGGGGAGAATCAAGGCCAACAAGGTAGATATCCTGGTGAGAGATTGTCATAGAGCACCCAACCAGGATGAAAAGGCAGATTAAATATTCTATAAGCAGCTGTGAGAAGTCTCACATTCACTAGCTCTTGTTCTCATAGGGGACTTCAGCTTGTAGCATGTCTGCTGCAGATCCAGTACAGCAGAGAGGAGGCAGTCTAAGGAGGTTCCTGGAATGGATGGAAGACAACGTCCTGACACAGCTGGTCAATGAGTCAGCCAGGGGAGGCAGCCAGCTGGATCTGCTGTTTGTGAACAGAGAACTGGTGGGAGCTGTGGTGGTTGGAGGCTGTTTTGGGCACAGCTATCACAAAATTAATGAGTTTAAAAGAACAGGACCAGCAGAACTGCCACCTTGGACTTCTGAAGGGCAGACCTTGGCCTGCTTAGGAGCCTGGCTGACAGAGTCTCTTGGGAGACAGTCCGGAAAGGCAGAGTGGGCCAGGAAAGCCACACATTCTTCAAGAAGGAAATCTTAAAAGTTCAGAAGCAGGATGTCCCCATGTGCCAGAAGTAGGAAAGAAGGCCAGCTTGCCTGAACAGAGAGCTTTGTCTGAAACTTGAGGAACAAAAGAGCTATCACCTTTGGAAGAAGAGGCAGGCAACTCAGGAGGAGTACAAGTATAACGAAGTTACACAGGGAGAAAATTAGAAGAGCCAAAGCCCAAGCAGAGCTTAATCTAGCTACTGCTGTGAAAGACAATTTAAAAAGTTTCTATTAATACATTAGTGAGGAAAAAAAGGACTAAGGAGAATATCCTACATTGCATGTGGGGAGAAAAATAATGACAAAGGATGAGGGGCCAAGTTCATCCTCAGTAAGTTTGCTGATGACACCAAGTTGGGTGAGAGTGCTGATCTTGAGTTCAGGAAGGCTCTGTGGAAGGATCTGGACAGGCTGGATCGATGGGCCAAGGCCTACTGGAAAAAGTTCAACAAGGCAAAGTGCTGGCTCCCATTCTTGTGTCAGAACAATCCCATGCAGTGCTACAGGCTGGGGGAAAAGGTACTGCTTGGCAGCAGCTGGACATGAGCCAATGTGTGCCCAGGTGGCCAAGAAGGCCAATGGCATCCTGGCCTGTATCAGCAATAGTCTGGCCAGCAGGACCAGGGCAGGGATTGTCCCCTTGCACTCAGCACTGGTGAGGCCACACCTCAAATCCTGTTTTCAGTTTTGTGCCCTTCACTACAAGAAGGACACTGAGGTACTGGAGTGTGTCCAGAGAAGGGCAGTGAAGCTGGTGGAGGGTCTGGAGCACAAGTCCTGTGAGGAGCATCTGAGGGAGTTGGGGGTTTTTACCCTGGAGAAAAGGAGGCTCAGGGGAGACCCCACTGCTCTCTGCTAGTGCCAGAAAGGAGGGTGCAGTGAGGTGGGGGTTGGCCTCTTCTCCCAGGTGACAAGTGACAGGACAAGGGGAAATGGACTCAAGTTGCACTAAGGAAAGTTTAGATCAGATATTTGAAAAAATTTTTCATGCAAAATCTCATCAGGCATTGGAACAGGCTGCCTAGGAAAGTGGTTGAATCCCCATGCCTGGAGGTGTTTATAAGACCATGTGGATGTCATGATTTAGTGGTGGATTTGGCAGTGTTGGGTTTGTGGTTAGACTCAATGATCTTAAAGGTCTTTTCCAACCTAGATGATTCTATGAAATTAAAAGCCAGGAATGATATAAGCAGAGTGAAAATCCTATTAGAGTAAAACTAATTAATTTATTTTGTGTTGATTATTGTTTGGGTTTGGTCTGGATCAGAATATCTTAGACTGGTATAGTGTGACTTGTTTTCTCTAGGGTTTCCTTCAGTTAATTTTTCTTTAACTAATTAGTTTTTGGTTTTTGGTTTTTGGTTTTATTACTAGAAAGGATTTCATTTAGCAGTAGGCCCTTAGGAAGCTCTTTGAAAAGACAAAAAAATTTTCCTGAAGAAAGATTTTGACTTATTTAAGTTCAAATCATTAGTAAAACATTAATTCGGTCAGCTTGATACACCATTGCCCTGAATGTTTGCTAGGATTCCAATCTCAGTAACTCTTAAGTACCAGCCTGGCACTTCTGTTACTGCTGTATAATGCACATTTTCTTCAAGATTGTAGGAATGCTGTTACCACACACTTTGCTGCCTCTCTAAAGCTTTGTAGTTAGGGAATAGCATAATAATTTGAGAGGGAATTGTAAGGATACCTTTAAAGAAACATTTGAAGCCTAATTCAAAGCCCACTGCCTCCAGTGAGGCTCTTTGTGCCTCGAGGTTTTTGGTTTGATCCTCCATTACTGAAATCTGTGAGAATTCTTTTTTCACTCACTACTGTGGTGTTCAAGAGCAGGTTGTACAAGATAAAATTCTCATAACTGAAAATGTGCTGTAATTCAGTGTCCCTAAAGCTGTTTTGCCCTAGAAGTTTTTATTTATGGCCTTCAAAGTATTTGATTTCTTATTCTGATGTCTGATTTTTAGGCAAAACTTGTCAGCTCAAGAGCCTGAGACACTGTAGCCAGTTTAAAAAAGCCACTGAAGCACTCTGTATATTATTTCCTGGGCTTTGTGCTGAATTCAATGTCAATGCCCTTCAAACTGCCTCATCATGGCTGTAGAGGATTTGTTGTACTGTGTGCTCAAATACGTCCCTCCTGAGACAATTGCACTGAGAGTGTTTTGGACAGAGATATAATATCCTAGTGAAAAGGAAACTAGTCAATACCTTTTTTTTTTCCTGACAGATGCAAAGTGTGTCACACTCAGCTTCTTCTTTAGGTATAGATGATGCAGTGTTGTACATTTAGGATCCAAATGGCAGAACTTCTCTAGTGGACATTTTGTTCTGGATCCATCCTAATCAAGTGGAGGTCCTTACGGTGCGAATTAATAGTCATAATAATTTTAGATTTCATTCATAACCTTGAGAATGAGTAGATTTAGATGTGGCATAGTAACAATTGCTCTGAATTCTAATCTAATTTTGCCCATATTTTCCTTTTGATGTGTACCTAGAATTGCATAAATCATGAAAGTATTGAACAGAGCAGTGTTCTGCACTGGCAAGGTGTACATTTTAGTTGGTGAAGTGGGCATTTTCATGCTTATTGGATGATTTAGGCATTACACTAAACGTAGGCAAGGACATGAGATTTCCAGTGTCTTGCTTTTACTTATTAAATCATTGCATATTGTATTTGTTGCTGATGTTTGAGACATGTGCTCAAATTTCTGTGCTGCCTGAGGAATCGTAACTAGTTATTTCCTGTAAAACTGCTGTTACCTTTAGGCTGTAGGAGATGTGAGTTAGCCCGTGCCTCTGCAGAATCCTGTTGTTTGTACACCAGTGGCAAGTGGGAATGAGACAAAGCAAAGCATTGTTTTTGCAACTGTTTTGCCACCAATAAAAAACAAGGCAAGAAGAGGAAAGAGTAGCTGGAATACTTTATGCATTTATTAGAGTTTTATGACTGCAGTGGTTGAAGGGGCCTAAAAATGAGGGTTTGTAGTCTTGGTATTTGGATCCATCAGTCAATCAGTGAACTCAAATATTTTCATATAGGTCTCATTTTCCACCCCCCACTTAAAGATAGGCAGAAAGTCATTTAGTAGTATGTCATACAGGTATTGTAACAATAGCATAGCAGAGTCCTGTGTGTCATTTTAAGCTGCACAGTTACTATATGCTTGGTTCTTCTTTTAAAATGAACTACCTCAGACCTGTTGAAGGATCACAACTGAGATAGATTCAAATAAGCAGGACAATTTTCACCAACGTTGTTCTGCCCCGAATCATATGTGCATATATGAATGCATAATTCTTGAGTTTCAGATTATGAAGAATGGAGAAACAGATCACAACAGAAAAATGTTTCATTCAGTCATTTTTTTATTTAAGAAAAATAACTCTTTAAAAAAAAGTACTAATGCACTTCTAACATGTAAAGTATCTTATTTTTGTGTACCTGTTCCCCATTCAACACACACAACTCCCCAGCCCTCATCTCTACACCAAGATAGTGAGCTTGCAGTGATTCCTGTATCATGTCTCCACCAACCCGAATTATGCTGCTATTTAAACTCCTTTATTGAAATGTTAGGTTCATAGCACAAGTAAATTCAAGATTATATGATTTATTTTGAACAGCTCATGAAGATATGCTTGCACCATATTCCAGTTAATGACCTGCAAATGTTTACTAAAACTTCAGGAAAGAGGATGAGACAGGAAAGATAAATTTTTTTATGAGGTCAGTCTTTTTTTCTCTTTATTGAGTCTCCTCACTGCATTCCCCAAAACAGTCTTTAGCTAATTCCCTTTTTCTGTCATCCAAGACAGCTGTTTCTGAGAAAATGCATTTTGCTACTCTTAGAGTGCTTGAAAATTGAAAGAAGCCTCAAAAGAATCTACACTTGAGAATACAAACCCACTGAATGAAATGTTACTCTTAAAGTTGTAAAAATTTCAACATATTGAGTAATAAACAAATGTAGTTTTAGACTGTTAGTCTCTATGTAGTTACTGCTATTACTTAAGAGTAGTTTGATAATCATCAGTCATAGGAACTCTGCTTGAGATCATATGATAAAACTACTTCCTTCCCTCGATTGCTACTGTAACTACCTATTAAAGCAAATAACTCTTAAGTATGCAATTTCTGATTTTTCATGGTTCTTTACACTTCCCTTAATTACACACATAAACCAGGCCTTATTCATTGTTTTGAGGTCTCAGATTCATCTAAACCTGTGAGGAGGAGCCAGTCCTGGATCAGTATCTAGTCACTGAATTACTGAGATCTCCAGTGACTGCCTTACCTTCTGATCCTGTCTGCTTCTAGGGAAACTTCATTTAACTGGGGCACCTCAGAGATTGCTCTTATGTGTGATGAATCTGTTTGTTGTTGAACAGCCTTCCCTTGGCTTCCACAGCTAAAAGAGAATAAATCTAAATCTTCTCTGGACTTGACTTACTATTTTTAGTAAGACTGCAAAGTCTTTGGGATGGAGCTGCTTTTCCTAGCTGGGACTCTTTCAGATGCAGATGTAACCTGATTTGACCATGCATGGCCTTCCTTGATTAGCCCCTCATCAACAGGCAATGTATTATTTAGATAAAAAATAGCTTCTATACTTTCCTGCAGTTCTTCAGTTTTTTTGTTTGCATGGAATATACGCACAGTGGTGCAAAAATATGTTGTAAAACATCTATATATTCTTTGTTTAAATCTTATGGTTTTCATACCTTTTGAGTACTTTTGAAACATAATAATTTTAGTGCAGTTTTTTCTTTAAAGAATTGATTTTGACTTGTGAATTTTTTACATGATGCTGTCAATGTAGCTTAGTTCTTCAGATTCATTCAGTTAACTAAGTTGCAAAGACTTCCAATTTAATTCAACTTCTCTTCCTTTTTTTTAAAAATTTTTTTGTTGTGTTTGATGATTCCAGAAAGAGTGTTGATATGGTAGGATTGAGTATTAGGTATGAAGATAACTATGAAGAGTTAATATAGGCCCTTTTTCCACAGCATTTCACATAGTAATGCATTACAAAACTACCTTAAACATTTAGCAAACACTGAGTTTCACAAAATTGACAGTTTGGACAGTTTATAATGTTTTGTTTGAAGGATTGCGGAACTTGTCAACTTTCACAAAAGCTGGGAAGCCTTGTTTCATGAAACTTAACTGTAATGGTGATTTTGCTAAACAAAGAGTCTAAGCTGCTTCTGGTTTGCTGGCAGTTTTTGGATGCTTGATTTCTATGTTTCACTCATGTTAGGAAGTGGCATCACAAGGATCAGTGGTTGGAATTTGAATGCAGAACAATTCAGCTTAGAGATGGGAATGTAGTTTTTAAGAGCAGGTGGTCTTAAGTGGTAACATATTTTCAAGGCAAGTGGTGAATTCTGATGTCTTCAAGAACAGATACCTTACAGAAAAAAAACCCACTTGTGAAACTACAACCAACACAAAGTTACTGATTGGACTCCTATGTTCTCTTAATACAGAAGATCAAGCAAAATCATTACAAGTGCCTCTTTTGGCCTTGAAATCCATAGAGCAGTAATTTGTAGAAATTCTCAACCATTATTGATTTTGCATGCATCTAGAGACAGCAGCAAAGCTCTCCTGGAAGCTTAGTGAGAAAAAAAAAGAAAAGAGAATATATCATTTGCAGAAAATTCTTATCAGTTCTGTTCTTCCAAACTGTATATTTAAGCAACAATCCTTACTCCTCCCTGACCCTCCTCCAAGATCCTTAAGGAAATTAAGAAGTGCTGTTGTGAAAGTCATAGAAGGACCTTTAAATCACATAGCTGAGAAGTCAAGAATTCAAAGAAGATAAATTGAAACCTGAATGGTACCGAACTCAAAACCTGTGGATTGTTATAACTTTTCATATAGTCACTAGTTATTATTTGTTTAGTATTTCAACATACAATCTTATTCCTCTCCCACCTACACACATTCTTGTAAAGTATGTCTTTCTAATCTTAATGTTATCTTAACATTTTTCACCTCAGGGAAGTTTTTGCAAAGAATTCTATAAGTAAGCAGCACTTGGAAAAAAACAACCAAAAAGAACTCAGAAACCTAACAAATTTGACCAAATTGATTTTTAAAACCTTTTGTGTTTAACAGTTAAAAAAACCTTAAATTTGCTGTATTTTATTTATTTTTTTTTATGTTCAAAACTCCATAATGTGCCAGATAATCTTAAAATTATATTCTATGTAAATGTAGGTGACAATATTTTTATAGAATTCCATTGTTTATCCTGTTGTTCTTAGCTAGATCAGGGTTATTCTGACATAATCAAGTGAAATAACTCCTTCCTTACGTAAATGAAAGTAGAACCAGGCTAGTCAGATTTCTACCCCCTTCTCAAGAAAATTGTTTTCTAGAGGTTATCCAACATGTATCCTGCTTGATTAGTGTCTTTCTTGGGGGAGTTCAGCAAATCAGAGAGAGATGTCATGCTCATCACACTGCTAGCTTCTCTGTGGATGTGCGTGATACCAAATGTGGGGATATGGGTGAGTTTCTGCTCTGATTATGGGATGTTTTTCTTTCCTGCTTCACTCCTGGTTTTTTTCCCATATAATGCTGAAGTTGCTTTGGTGAGTAGCATGGCTCACGGTTAAGTCTTGACTTTTGGATTCTTGGCATGCCTGAACTGGCATTCCACCTGAAAAAAAGCAGGTATTCCTCCTTCAGTGCTTAGCTTTGCATAAATAGTTCTTTACCCTGACCATGACTCATGGACACTGTTATCCAGTCAGCTACACTGAGGGGAGACAGAGCATACTGTTCTAAGCAGCAGTCAGTTTTAAAATACATTAAAAAAGACACATTTCTTCTGCATCAGAAAGACTCCAATTTTTGATGATAAGTTATTATTTGGAGAGGAAAGATAATCAAGAGATATTTTCACTCTTCTACAGAATGATTTTTAGGTCAACTTTTAGTTGTCCTGATCACAGTATCTGAAACTGCAGCTCTCAGGCCCAACCCACCTTTCCAGTGTAGAACTGATAAGAGATTGTCAAGAAGCTGATAAGCACAAGTTTAAGGATTAAGGGTAAAATAAAGTATATGAGGTGGGCTTTCAGTGCAAAGTGGTGTCCATGAGTAAATGTAGATTTTCTTCCTTTTCATTTTTCTTTTTTTTTTTTAATATCTCTTTCTCTGGGCTTCTTTTAAAATCCTTCTTTTACTTATGCAGCTTAGTAGTCCTTGCCTTATTTCTTGCTAAGATTAAAAAAATAATAATTTTTTCCCCTTCACAAATACATTGCCTCTGAGAATTCCCCTTTGGGCAGTGTTGTTCAGCTTCATTCCAAAATACAAGGTTGTGTGCTAAATGGCATAGAATAGGATACACAGGAGGAACAAAGGAATGATTAATTGCCTGTGCTAGCATATTTGTTTTACTTCAAGCTAGCTGCGTATCTTAGAGTAGAAGAAGCCACGGCATGAATTCTAACATGTGTTCGTCCAGGCACAAACTTTCTGTGCATTGTGGTTATACATGCTAGATAAATAACAAGCATTGCTAAAATCCACATTTCAATCCCTTAATTGCTAATGTTTGGGTGCTGGCTAGATCAAGCTAGCACAGGTACACTGACCTGTACTCTTACTAGTTTCTTAATTTTTCTCAAGATTTAACCAAGTTTGGACAGAGCTTGTAGCATACTTCCCTAGGCACTTTTAGTTTTTGGGTTTTTAAATGCAAGATCTAAAGAGCCTTTTGTTTTGTAGTCTGATCATTTATTACATTCTAACAAAAAAATAATTATCAATGTACAGACAAATGTTGCTCTTTCAAATTGAGAAGGAAAATAGAAAGGATGGAAGTCATACGTTTTAACAAAGATATCTGAATGCATGGTTGCAAATGTAATGGTAATTTTGAGATCCTTTTATAGTTAATGGAGTTAAGCTGGTTAAATAAGGGTGATTCATCTCAGTCTAAGAAACAAGCTAATGGATTAGTTGAATTGCTCTCCTGAGGTGCTCATTTTTCCTTTTGTGTCATGGTACATCTTGGCTATTAGTGGAAATTAGAAAAAAATGTTGCATCTATGTACATAGTTCTTAACTCCCACATATAGTTTCATTTGCTGAAATTAATGTTGTAGAAAAATATTTATGCAGTAATTTCAGTGCATTTTTTTTAATGTCTACCTATGTATTGCTCAGAAAACCTAAATTCAAGTTCTGTATTTCACCTTTCCTGGAGCTTTGAGATGGTTCATGGTTTTACTTTATTTCTTTATAAACTTAATTACTGCAAAATATACAGTAGATATTGAGAACAGTTTCAAAAAGGTAAGGAAATTAATAAGAGTAAGATTGTGTTATCTCTTTCTTCACTGTAAATTTGGCAAGCCCCTTTCATTTGCAGTGGCCATTCCTTTTATCTAAATAGCTGGGAAAGAATACAGAGATAATTTTTGATGAAATGAAATACCAAGAAGTTGTGATTCAGATAAAAAAATGCTTAGAAGTGCAAGAAAAATTTTTATCTTATATATATAATCCTTTAATACAGTAAATGATTTGAGCAAATAGGGAGTTGAGCACTGGACTACAAAACTGAAAGCAAAATACTGCAAACACTTCTTTATGAATGTTTATCTACATTTTTCTAAATATTTGTGTGAGTGTAGTGTACTGATCATGTATGTTTATATGCATGTACATACGAAAAATGCAATGAAAGTATTATCTGTGAAGTTAAAGAAAGACATACTGAATATTCTTAATATTCTCAGCTTTTAGGAGCATAATAAATAATATGAATAGAAAAGAATCTGTCTCCCTGTCATTACACCTTTCCATCAGGTACTTACATCCATCGTTAAGTTTCTCACCTGAGCCTTCTCTTCCCCAGGCTGAACAATAGCAACTCTCTCAATCTCTCCATGCAATTTAGGTGCTCCTGTTCCTTAATCACCTTTGTGGCCTTTCTTGCGCCAGTATGTCCATGTCTCTCATGTGTTGGTCTCAGTACAGCATGTGTGTCTCTTCATGAGTAGAAAGGAAGGCTCACATACCTCAACCTGCTGGCAAGTCACTCTAATGCAGCCCAGAATGCTGATTATGTTCATGCTACCATGTGTCAAAGTAGATAAGTCCAGGGCTTGTATCGTGGCAGTAAGAAAAAAATCTATTCCCTTTCACTTCATTAGTCTGTGGAGAAGCAAAACTCTAGTATTCAAGTGTGCAAACTACCACAAATGTGAGTGGCTTACAAATTTTGTATGCAAGAAGCATTTCCAAATTAGTGTGAGCCACTGATAGCTGAGATAGGGCTAGAGACTGTTTTCCATGTTCCTCATGGAAATGGAGCATGGTTAGAAACCACTAACTGTAAGTAGAACTGTAAGTCCATCTCATAGCAGGATTCTGGGCAAATCTCACCAAAGGCTTTGACAGCAGCTCACAAGATCTATTACCATCTATTACCTTGGCTCATGGCAAAACAGCTGCAAGCTTCTGTTTTCTCTCTTACTTCTCTGTATGAGTATTGGAGGCTGGAACATAGACATTCATATCCACAATGGCTGGTAAAATTAGAAGAATCAGAGTTGGGAGGCAAACTCAAAAGCATTAATTTTTCTTTCAATTTAACTATCTAAAATTGGGGGACTTTAAGAGAATCATGTAAGAAAGAGGTACGAAAGGATATTCTGAAAGTGCCTGAACTATGATAAAAGTGCACTGCTTTATAGCTGGAATTAATTCCATCCCTAGTTTATAATTTAGATTAATGAATGAGATGCTGTTTGGGTGAGAGGGGGAGGGGGAATCCAAAATCCTTGCCACCTGATTCTTAACACTAAATATTATGCCTCTTGAGTTTTATTGAGAAAATGTAGGTATCTCTAGAGGACATTTTAGGTCTTATTCAGCCCTAGTAGCCCTTTGGAATTAGTTAATTCCCTCTATCATCTGTTTACAGAGTTTACAGTGGTTGGGTTCCTCCCTTAAAATGTGGTTCAATGATACAGTCAAATTTGACTTGATGATTTGCTGCTGCCAAGCAAACAAGATCCCCCTCTCCCTCCCTCGTCCTTTCCTATCTCATCTTACACCAGTTTATAGCATGCTAGGTTGATTCAACTAACTGTTCTGGCAGAAAGCCAGTGGGATTTTAGGCTGAGTGGTAGGGTGCTGAATTGGTTTACCAGGCAGGCAGTGATGAGCAGCAGGGAGACCACACATCTAGGAATGGGGAACCAGAGGAGGTGAGTGAGAAATGGAGTCTCTCCAGTTGAGGGCTTGAGGTGCTGTGTTGGTTCAGCTCAGTTGTCCCGCTGTGTTGCTTCCCACTCTGCTCAGATGGGGCTCCTCAGGCTGCATGAGGCAACAGAAAACTTTGCTGCCTAGCACTGGGGAAGTCCCATCTCCTCATTTCATCTGGCTGTGCCTGTTCTCTCTGTGCAAGCACGAGTGACGGTGCAGCCACGTGCAAAAGCATGGATTCCCACTATCTACAGCATCCCATAATTAATCACCCCAAAACCATCTTAGAACCACATTCTTGGGCTCCTCAGGCTGAGAAGATTTAATCGATGAAGGAACAGACAGCTCTCTAGTCTCTGTTGTAAAAATAATAACACATATTTTGCTGACTAGTGGCTTAACGACAGAGGAAAAGGCAGTTTATGAAATGAGTCAATTTAATTTGTAGAATGACATTCCAGCATGACATCTCCATTAGCACGTAGGCAAATTTTTCTTGGAGGCTTGAATATGCTGAAAGAGACTGTATATTTTGTAATAATCATCTAAACATTAAAAATAAGAAAATAATAAAAAAACAAGGTGAAAAATTATATGCATATCTGAGCTATTTAGGAGAAAAAAAGGTTTTTTTTTATTAAATGTTTAAGTAATTGTAATTGTTTATTAGGGGAAGCTCTCCCATTTAATTTAAAACATTACACCAGTGTTAGTGATGGGTTTAGCTTGGAATTGTGGTAACAAGTGATGAAAACGTAGCTTAATTGCTCTTGTGGGAGGCACATTGTGCTGCAAGTTGATTATCAGTAATTCAAAAGTGGGTTAAACATTTTAAGCACATTTTAAGTACAAGATGGTGGTTGTTGTAGGAGAGGTGCAGTTAGATCATTGAAATCATGGGTTGTGCACCTGTATGTATGGGATTATAAACCTATAAAACTTGTACAGTAGAGAGATCCAGCTGGCTACATCTTATGTTCTACCATAATAAATAGCGTCCTTTACATCAAATATTTGACGAACAAATTAAATGTGGCATTCATGTGATCAATACATCATCTAAATCATCTTATTTTGAGATGGCAAAGCATGCAAGAAGTGATGAACCAAGTCAGTGGGCAAATGCTTTAGTGTTTCATAGAATCACAGAATCCTCAATGTTGGAAGAGACTTTTAGGATCATTAAGTCCACCCATCAACCCAGCAGTACCACTGAGACCACTAAACCACTAAACCCAGAACTGAGTAAAGACTAATAGCTAACCACAGCGTCACAGGATTTTTCACAAGTAGGTTGTTTTTGTTTCTTAAAAAAAAAAAATCAGACAAACAAAACCCCCACAAAGTGCATCCTCTTAATTTTAAGAGAAAAAGCCATCTGATTTCCAGAATTCATACATGTTGTCTATTACTTTGTGTAGGTAGTTATTGCTGGTGTGCATGTCAAGACGTGATCTCCTGACTTGTACTGAGTGGCTTTGCAGTGCTGGGGATAGAGGCAGGAGCCCACGCTTGCCAGCCTGTACCCAGGAGAGAAGGGCTTCTTCAGAAATCAGCTGAGAGTACTCAGCTTCTGCGCTGAGTTTGCACTGAAGAGGCCTTTCTCTCCATGCAAGGATTTCAGGGGGAGTCAGGGAGGCAGGTCCAGACAATAGCCAGAGATATTGCTATAATAAAACAGGAATTGCAGCGTGTTTGTTCAGACATGTAGTGTCTGTAGAGATGCCAGCTATCCCCTTTGTGTAACAAAGGCAACGTTGCCTCCGGAGATTTCTTTCTGAAGACATCTCTGTTTAGAGACAGTGCGTGCACGTGCATGCCATGTTTCCTTTTTGTGTTTGTGCTTGGTGTTGCATTTTTTAAAATCTAACATAATGTCATACTGTACATCAAATCACTGTACTTCATATTTTCATATGCAGCCATGATAAGGTGTTTCAAATTTTCTATACAGTGTAATAATAAGTTATTTTACAGCTTCATTGACATGATTTTGTTTGAACAGAGTATCTGAACATATTATATTAGTGTTGCAGGTAACCAGGTTGGTTTTGCATGAAAATAAAATGTAATATTTTTGTACTTCTAGAGAAGGTGATCTGGTAAGCTGACTTCTAAAACTATTTTAAATATTCATAATGGTTCTGGTCTGCATCAAAGCATACCAAAATCCTCTATTCTTGATGGATTCTGTGTGTCAATCACAGCAGACTAACTCTAAGATGGAATAATGACTGTAGAAAGGTACCTGAGCTAACTTTACTTTCTGGATGAGGTACCAATAACACTGTAGCTGCAACAGCTTGGGATTCAGCTTGATCTGCAAAAACACTCTGGAGGTGTTTGTGCTGAGTTCTACACTACCACTGCCAGATAAGTTTTTTAACTGACTAGTTTAAAGATAGGTGCCTTGCATCTGTATGTGCTGCAATTGATTATTTGGATGTACAGTGGCAATGTGTGGTACCAAATATTGGGAGCTGTTGGTGGTTAGAGCTACCCTGCCCTTCTCTGTGCTGAGGGGAGGATATGATGTAGAAACTGCTGTTCCTCTGCAGCATGGGCGCATTCTCCTCCAATGTACTCCTTGGGACTTTGGCAAGGCAAAGGAGCTTGTGTGAGGGCAAGGGTCTGAACATACCCTCTTTTCTGTTATAAAAAACATGACTTTTTTTCCTTTAAGCAAACCTATCTAAGCTTGCTGACTCTGCTTGTCACAAGTTTTGTCCCTAAGCTCTTCTTGAAGATAGTAGTAATGTAGTAATGACCACATTTGAAAAAAACAAGTTCTGACTGTCATTTACTGAAGAAACAGGTGTGGTGGTTTAATATGTTACTAAATCCCTTCTTGCCAGAGGTAGCTGCCTCTTCACAGAGTCAGCAGAGTGGTATGCATATGTTAGTAAGTCCAGACTTTGTCCAGCTCTGTAGTAGTGCAAGACTAAGATGCTGAATAAGGGGTGTTTTAGGGCAGGGACACGCAACTCTGCTTCACTAATGCTGCTAGAGGTCTGCCAGTGGTATAGGAAGGGGTGAACAGCTGTGGAGGGCAACATCTTAGAGATGCTATGACAAAATTTGCCAGGGCTTCCCTGTCGGATACGGTCATGAGACCAAGATTCTCATCAGAATATACAATATTGTGCAATTTATTAATAGCTTTTATTCACCACTCATTTGAAGTATATGTTGGTTTTTTCTGGCCTGTCCAAGTCAGTAAAAGCTGCTTAGAAACCTATTCTGATTGCACACAGATTTAAGACACCACAGTCTGGTTATCATTGAATCTACCACCCTCTTAATTATGCTGTTCTGTATTTTTCATTGCAGTTATGGACGTTTGTATATTGGTATGGTAGAGAACATACAAAAATGTGTTATGGAAAGCAATCCTGTTTTTTAATGATCATGGACAAATTCAATTTTTAAATTTGATTAAAAAATACGTTGTTTTAGCAATGTTTTAGCAATAAGTTCAGATTCACCTATGAAGGGATAGTTTTCAAGTCAACCTTCTTTGGTCTCTGGGCTTCACATGGATGCAGTCAGACTTTCGCACTTTAAAGAAGCTTAAAAATATTTAAAGAAATAGGGTAATGTCATGAGCATTACAGTGCCAGCAATTCTTTTTACTACAGAAATATTTGTATTACCTGTATCTGTCATATCAAATGAAGGCTTTATTAAAAAGTATTTATATCTCATATGCTAACATGTACTTAATGGTGGAATACTTTGTTGAGAGGGAATTGAAGTTTGGACATAGTGATTGCCAAGTAGAATTGTGAATATGAAGGGCAAGTACAATAGGGAGTAACACGCAACATAAAATAAGAAATATAAGAATAAAAGTAAGAAAATTGTGGTTTGGATGAAATGGGCAGATGTGTTAGAGTAGATGCAGCTACATGAGAAGAAGCTTGACTTTCAGATTTGAACAGTTGTAGGGAAAGCACCAAGACAGAGAAAGATATTAATAGGGAAATAAAGAGCTAGTGCTATACATCCAGAAACGACCTAGAAAAAAAAGGGAGTCTAATTTGTTAGAAAATTAATTAATAGAAGGAATTTTCCCTTGAGTAATATGAAACTGCTCTTTTTTCTGTGGTACTGCGGGAGAAAGAGTAATGATTTATGGAGCCTACGGAATTGCAGTAATCAAAATGTGATTTCTATGTAATTTTTCTTTTTGTGCTGCCCTTTCTTTGCCAGCTGGAGCTTTAAGCTATACATACACGTATCTTTTCCATACCTTATAATATAAGCTAAACTGGGCATTTTTTCTGTTAAAAAAATAGGTGCTTAGGTTGGAATATCAAGGTTAAATGTCACTCTTTACAATTTGGTTACTTTTTGTCTTTTGTTTCTCCTTACACGTTTTAATGAGAGACCTATCATCCTAGGGAGAAAAGTGTTCTTGACAGTTTTACTTTAAAAGGAAAAAGGTCTTTGGGATCTTTAAAGAAGATCTATCTAATGTGTGACTGAGAATATTCTTTGCCTTCTACTTTGATGATCAGAAACATGTCACACTTTGTAAGAATCTAGGATTATGTGTGTGTTTAGTGTATCATCAAGTCCTTTATTAGATGAAACTGGTGACGTTTCCATGAAGTAGATTGGAAGATTTACCTGAGTACAGACTGGCTATTAGAACTCCCTGAAGGCTTGTTTCTCTGCACTGTGACTTGGGCCCTAGAGGAGATCTCAGCCTGGAAGTGATCCAGGTCTGCTTGTGCGTGTTCCTGTTGCAGGGCTGGAGTCAGCTCACAGCATGAAGCCATCCCTGACAGGACTTCCAGTGCTGAGCTTGCTGAAGCACAAGAATGGGTTGTTACAGCCTCACTGAATTGAGCTGCTCTGGGATGTTTTTTTTTTTTTTCCTACTTTGTGAAAGTCTCTGGACACACTGGTGATGAAGTGGTTGGCTTACATAGAAGTGTCCTACTCTGTCCATTTCACCTGTACCAGTATCCAGTGCACTGCTGTGACTGCTTTGGCCAGAAAGACCTAGAAATTCAGTGGTACAGCAGCCTCAGAATTAGGATGAGTTTTAGCAGGATGATCACATAGTTTGGGTGCAGATGTGGCAAAGTGGAGACAGACACTGGATGAAGCAATGGCTGCAGGTTCTGTACATGGCGAGCTGAGCTACTAGTGCAAATTGCAGTATTAGTATTCTGACCAATCTCATACTGCATCTGTTCATGACTATTCTTGTTCAGTCACATGCCTCTTTTTGAAGAGATTTAAACTTTATAAGTAATCAGATGGATGACTACTTAACTAGAGCAGTTTCCCCTGACTGTCTTATTGTTTGTGTTCTACCAAGTGATTACAGTTTTAGGCATCCCTGGAACAAATGAAAAATGATAATTAGAAATTACATATGGACTTAGAGCTCACTGAAGCTTTTTGAAAATATGCCATGAATGCTAGTTTGTATTTGTCTGCCAAGATCTGTGGCTGTGGCTGATCAGATTGTTATCATCAAGTGTAACAGAGATGTTCTGTGTGGAGTTGGAGGCTTGGGAGGTGTTTTCTTTTCTGGCTGCCATGTTCTTTGGCATATGCTGCAGACATTGAGCATGAGGCCTAGAGCTTTTGTTAGGGCAATTGCAAGTCAGCTTCATACTGTTTTCTATGGCCATTACAGAGGTTAGTAAAGTATTGTTGTCATCATGTGGCTGCTTCCAAGCAAGCAACCAAAATAAGGAATGCTTTGTGCTTTCACATCCCTGCATGGCAGGAGGAAGGGGAGCCATTGCAATGGAAATTTGTGATGCTGTTAAACTCAACCATTTAAATGCTTTTGGTTTTATGCAAAGAACTATGATAATTCATGAAAATTTAGAATGAAATCTTCTTGTTTTCTTTCCCATGTTCTTATGGGGGATAACTCAAGGGAACAAGTCTCTCAACAAGTTTTCCTAGTGAATGAAGTGTTAAAATTAGAAATTATTAAATCAAGCAGGGGGAAAGTTAAATGGTAAAAAAAAAAAGAGTGAAAGTAGACCTAAAGCCTGGGAATAGTGCAATCCCTTGCAAAACTGATGGAGTACTTCATTATCTTAGAAAGATAAATTATTTTATTGTCTTCATGCCGCTTGAATTCTGCAACTGAAGCAGTCAAATCTGCTGGGCTTGTCACCTCTGAGCCTCGGGAAATGGAATTGACACTTCGCTGTATAACTGGAGATCTTGATGCTGTTTTATGAGTCCCTTTGTACTGGAGATAAGTGTGAAGTTTCACCAAAAGTTAGTGGCTTCTGAGTCACTCAGATGATTTTGAAAATTTTATCTAGTAAAGAAGAACTTCAGAGAGGAATTCAGGATTAATTATATAAGCAAACTCACAGTTATTTGTGAGCTCAACTAATTACTTCGACTCTGGGCTAAACTTGACCTGATGCCCTACAGAGTTGCTTGTCTATCTGCACATCATCCTCCCCAGCATGTCTCATAATTCCCTTGTTATTATTTTTTCCATTTTCTGGGTTTTCCCAGGCCCCTTAACCTTAACCTTGAATAATACAGAGTTAAGTGTAATTCTGTATTACTGGAACAGCACTTCAAAATTTACCAGGAAGAATAGAATGTTGGTTATACCCAGTCCTAAGTCTTAAAACTTCACGGCATCTGATTTTTCTTGTGGTGAGAGAAATGTCAGCAGACTGGTCTTTTGTCACAAGAGTGTATACAGTTACATGTGGCCTTTGTGTGATAGGATTTTTTCAGTGACCTGATTAAGGAGGCTTTTAAAAATGCATTTTTCATTTTAATAGAAAACTGATCCTACTTTAAATAATTGAAACAAAACTCAAACTGAGTCCCTTCAGTGTGATCACAGACACACATATCCAATTTTGTTTTCTAAACCTATCCTCCCACCTCCCCCTGTCTTCACTTCAGAAGATCTTTATCTATTGTGCTTGAGGAGAAAATAGGGGGTTGTAGAAAAGCATCAGACCAGGCTGAGATTGAAATCTCTGTTCAGTTTTTCAGTCATGTTTCACCTGGCTGGTAATCTTGGGTAGAACCCTTAGTCCCTCTATTGCAGGTCCCATTGGTAGGAAATCTCCTTTTTATTGTCCTTATTTAGCCTACAACATTTTTAAACTGTCTTTTCAGGAGGGGATTTATTTAATCTTACTTAGCTTTAGTTTAGATATATGTCTTGAGATGGGAGGAATCCTACCTTTTCTCTCTGTTGATGAAAGATACACCTTGAAGGAACTGAAGTGTGATGTTTATACTGACTGGACTATGTTTTCAGTGTCATGGAATTTTATTAAAAAATTGTACACATAACAAACATGGAGTTGCAAATATGGATATGGGCTATAGAAATAAAAACAGGTGAGATCTGTTATGATGGACTGCAGGCTGCAAAGCCTCAATTTGTTAGCTAGCTAGCAGGAGAAACAGCAGTGGCCACTACAAAGAGATGAGGTTCACAGAGGATGGCCAAGATGGGGTGAGCAGCGTGCAGGAAGCCTGCAGAACAGTGGTTTTACTGGAGCACACGTGGTAGAGAGCCAGGGAAACCTCACCTTTGTACTCCTGCACAGGACTGCCCCAAGGAAATGAGTCGGAAATACGCGTTTGATGTGTTTAGTGGAACTCTTAAGGGCTGTGATGAACACGTTTGTGCTGTTTATTATTGGCAGGCCTCGCAAAGGAATTTTCATTTTATTTGGAATCCAGGAGTGGTTTGGGGAACTGGCAGAGGGTTGGTATCTGCAAAGCTCCGAGGTATGCAAAGTGCTCAAGGTGCCTGCTCACAGCCTAATACACTGTTTGCAAATGGCTGTGTCATGTCACTTGATGGGACATGCCAAGTCCTATGATGAAAGCTGGGCTGTGACACTAAGCCGTTGATGGAGAACTTATATTTTAGTGGAACTCTTGATCGTGGATCACTTGTACATTGTATTCTCGTGGCTATGTAGCATAACAACCTCTCTCTTTCTCTGGCAACAAACGCCAAATTCGGGAACATGGATGTTGCGAAGCAGAAAAAGAGCCCGTGTATCCTGCAGGTGTTCAAGGTACAGACTCAGCCGTGGGCGTCATGGATGTATCTGTATTGTATTTCCTACTCACTTGATGAGTTCTGTGCTTACAATTAACCAACCCCTCTGTAAATAGCTAAGAAGCTCCTAACAGCCCTCCTGAAGTGAGGCTGCATTATGAGACGTTGCCTTGGTTTTGCCCCAGATGTGGCACATTAACAATGTGCTTTTTTATTGTCTCTACCTCTCCCCATATTTTTTGTGTGTTTATCTGTGGTTACTGGAAAAGGGAGCTTCAGCTTATGGCACTATGCTGTCTTCAGAATCAAGGATAGGATGTTTGCTATATTTAGATTTTTAGGCAACTTTGTGAAATGAAGAGATAATTACCCGATTTTAATAAAACCTGAGCATTGCCATTATTTTTCTCTCTCAGAGTTGGAAATGTGGAATAAATCTTGTAAAGTATTGAAACAGAAATTACATGAAAGCTTTTGTCTTTTTAGAAAAAGTTATGCTTAAATCCTCTTAGGAGGTACATTAAGGTTAATAGTCCTTTTCCTAGGTGGTGGCATTAGCATGTACCTCAAAAATATTTGTTAGCAAACTGACAGATATTTTGTGATTACTGCCATTTCATTTCACACACATAGGTGAAACATACAGCAAGCAGGGGATTCAATTCACCCTTTTTTTTTTTCTTCCCCTGCCCTTTCTAGCATAAAGTACATAAACCTTGGAAGATAATTTTTAACCTAGGAGTTACCCATTCATTAGCAGAGTTGAAAGCAGGATACATTAAGTAGTTGTTTCCTGACCTCAGAGAGAGCTGCCTGTGTGCTCTCAGATCTGTGTCCAATAATTGGTCCTACCTAGGGGGAAGAAAAGAAAAAAGAAAATACACAAACCGACTGAATGACCACTGAAGGGTGCTTCCAGAGTAATAGCTGGCTTCTGGCAATGCTCCTGTTCATGTGACATAGTTTGAAATACCTTTCATGTTTCCCAGAGGTGTCTTCTACCTTAAGCTTTTAAAAGGTCATTGTTGAAAAGCAGGGATATTGATTAGCTGGTGGGTTGGATTTTTAATCTTAGTGTTTATGTTGTGATCAAAAAATGTTAAAAGGCCTTTCAATAAATGAAAATGTGTGTATGTATGATTTTCTTTTCTGAACTCCATTATCTACAGGTGTGCTGGACTGCTAATAGCAAACTTTGCTCTTTAGTTAAATTATTTAGATATTTTTTTCTGCAAGTCAGGATTTTAGAATTATCTTTAGATGGTGTCATGCCCATGTACAAAATCTGCTAAATCTGTCAGGTTAATGATTTTGCCTTGAGCCTACTGCCATGGCCAGGCAGTCCATTCTAACTCTCTTTAGTGTAGCTCCTCAGCTACTTGCACAATGCCTTTGTCCTGGAGAATCATTCTGGAGTGCCTTCAATTTTGTCCATTTTCACTTAGCCTAAACTGACTTGAATGGAGTGAATGCAATTATAATGTGAATGCTATGTCAAAGGAGAAAATAATCTTACAACTAAAAGGAATGATGCTTTTTGGAAGGTTTAGTATGTGTACTTTAAAAAAGGAAGTTTGATTCTTTGACGTTTTTCTTCTGTTCCTCTGAAGTTGATAAACTGCAGGATAAGTAGAAGTGAGAGTGTTTGAAAAACCTAGCTTTTTTCTTTTATGTAATTTCTTTGCATTTTACACTTCACATACCTTGATTGGCATGCTGGTTTTGGCTGGGGTAGAGTTAATTTTCTTCACAGTGGCTGGTATGGGACCATGTTTTGTATCGATGCTGAGCACCAGAGCTGATAATATAGAGTTGTTTTTGTTACTGCTGAGCAGGGCTTACACAGAGTCAAGACCTTTTCTGCCTTTTGGACTGCCACGCTGGCAAGGAAATTGAGGGCTGGGAGGAGACGTAGCCAGGACAGGTGACCCAAACTGCCCAAAGGGATATTCCAGACCATGTGACATCATGCTCAGTATATGAAGAGGGGGAGGAAGAAGGAAGTTGGGCACATTTGGAATTATGGTGTTTGTCTTCCCAAATCAGTTACATGTGATGGGGCCTTGCTCTCCTGGGGATGGCTGAGCACATGCCTGCCCGTGGGAAGCAGTCAGTTAATTCCTTGTTCTGCTTGTGTGCATGGTTTTGCTTTCCCTATTAAGCAGTCTTTATCACAACTCATGAGTTCTACAGATTTTACCTTTCTGATTTTCCCCCTGATCCTATTGGTGGGGGAGTGAGGCAGCAGCTGTGTGGGGCTTGGCTGCTGGCTGTGGTTAAACCACGACAGTCCTTTTTGCCCCTAAAAAAAGGGGCAAACCACAGAAGGGAAAAAGGTAGGACTGAAAAAAAGCAAAGCTGAAAAACTGCTACAGTAAGGGAAAATTTGTGCCTACAAAACATTCCAAATACATATCATCATCCCATGTCTATTTTGCATTTTTCTTCTATGGGACAAGGTAAGATATGCATTCAGAATAGGCATCCACAGCAGAGATAGAGTTTCTTGATGGGTCCTTATTTTCCTTTGGGTTTTATCCTGGCCTTTCTGAGGTTAAATCATGTATCTAAAATTTTCAAGAATGGAAAATGTTGGAATGAACTTCCCTACAGGTGAGTTAGTGCCTTTGATGTTAGCCAGTAGATGTCATCACAAGACTGAGTGTCTTTGTCCAGGAGCTGTGCAGCACCCTTCCCTAATCCTGCACACACTTGCCAGCTCATGACTGGCAGAAGCCTCATTGCAGCACTGGAGTGTGTATTTTCTGGCTGGCAGCACGTGTTGGTTAAGAAAGCAGTTCAAAGTGTAAGTCATCTACAGAGGCAGTGCCACTTGCTGAGGCACCTTTCCAACAAACTGATTCTCCTTGAGCTCTGCTGGTAGTGTGTGAGAAGTTTAAAAGACTTTTTTTCAGTAGAGGAAAGTGACAGTGATGCCTGTGGGAATTGGGAAATAGCACTGACAGTGAACTCACTAACATAAAGGCTCACTAGTGTCTTACAGATAAGATCATAGATATATTTACACCTACAGCTGCAGAATCTTGCCTGTATGGAAGGGTATCATCTGAAAAAATGTCCAGTGTTAATCTTATTCTGTCCTTGCTGAATAATAACAGGAAATTTACCACTGATTTATGAGAGGAAAAGAGGGGTTTAAAAAAAATCCTTTCCTGAATTTTAATTTTAAAAATGCATTCCCAGTCCTCATAATCAAGGTAATTGTTTTAAGAATGCCTATGTTTACATATCTTGCAATAATCCAAGTAGAGTAGAACCAAGAGGTAGCCTTCTGGTCTCTAGATGTCCCTTCACAACAATCCAGGTTTTCCATAGGTCCCAAAGCCAGCCTGCATTGATGTCTGGTTTCTATAACCATCTTAAATTGCACTACTTGTCAGTGCTTTGGCATCTAAATCACATCAATACTGTATTCTTTTTCTTCTGAAATCTGTAAGTATGCTGTAGCTGTTAGCATATGGATGACCTGCCCTGTGTATGAATCTCAGTAAGTTAACACTGAGACCCTCTCAGACAATCATCACAGAAGCAGCTGTGGTGGTTTAAGGTGTCCTTGTCCTTCAGCTGTTCAGTACTAAACTGCTGCTAAAGGCTGCATCCCCACACAGGATGAGAGGAGACAACAGAAGTCTCTTTCTCTGGTTCCGCATAATGCTTGCCTGAGTTACCTTAACTTGTTGAAGAGGCTTTAAGTTAAGCTGGTTAATTTGTGCTGGAGTAGATGAGAGAGGCTTACAAGATCTGTTGATTTATATTACTTTTTAAAAAGATTGAATGGGGCACTCAGTGCCATGGTTTAGTGGAGGTGTTAGGGCATGGGTTGGACTCGATGTTCTTCCAACCCAGTGATTCTGTAAATTCTGTGAATTAGAGGAAGCCTTCAGCAAAGAAGCAGAAACAAATAGCCAAGGTATATCAGCTTCTAATACCATCTCATTCATTTCTTTAATGAATGTCTGGCTGCAGCCTAAAACTAAATATAACAATTTAAACAGCTGCAGTGATATAGCTAATCTTCTTCATATGCTCGCTCAGTGCAGTTTTTTACAGTATTGCTCCTATCCAAGACTCACTGGACACCAAAATCTCTGGCTTGCCATTTGCTCATCTCTCAGGATTCCCAGCTGCCCCTGTCCAATAAATACATGTATACTGGAGTGTGACTTTAGTGCCCTGAAACCAGAAATGAAGACGCAACATTAAATGCTCTGCATTTTGCATCATAGCCATATAAAACAGGAATTGTATTGATTCTCATGAGAGTTTGCTTGAACTCAAGAATCTTTTTAGACTTTGGACACGTAGCTGCATCTGCTATGGAATTTCCACCTGTCTGTAGTAATTCATAATCTGCCTATAGCATCTGAGTTAGGTTTTCCTTGGAGTGTGCAGCTTCTTGTTTACTGCAGTTTGTCCATGACAAGTCCCATAGAAAGCAGCAGGGCCCATGGAGAGCTGCCAGGGAGATTCTGGCTCAGAGTAAGAGAGAAGCCCCTCTGAGAGTTTTCTGGCATGAATGTTGTCTGGCCAGCTTAGCCTGTACTGGGGAGGATAGGTGAGAAGCACCTTCTTCCCATCTTCATTTTGTATTTCTCTATTCTGTAGTGCCAAGTCCTTCCCTTCCTGAGAGGACAAGCTCTTTAAGGGTATCCAGTCCACAGCAGTGAGATGACTGCTTGTGTACTACTTTTGTTACCTGAGGCAATCTGAGAACAGGCTAAGACTAGTGTTGCACTAAAGACAATTTAGCAAAAGGAAGCAGAGTATCCTGTTAGGAGGAAAGTATCAGCTCCAAAGTAATAGTAGAGAGTATTGTTTGTATAAATGCTGCAATAAAACAAACTTACTCGTTACTGGCCATAAGTTGCTTTCATGTTGCTCTTTCTTCCAAATCTTTGAGGCCGCCTGATAACCTACTCATGATAATTCTTGCATAAAATGAAATGTCTTGTGTCATAGTTTCTGTTATTTTTTGCAGGAATGTCATTTTTTATTCCTAGAGATCAATTTTGACATTTTGAAGTCTTGCAAATTTCACATTTATTTCAGTGCCTGCGTTGACTGTTTGGTAAAGACTTTAGTCCTAAACGTAAAAATAGCACCTACAAATCTCTTTAAAATGCAGGTTATTGTTATTGAAACTGTCACTTCAAGAAATATGTTAAGATTACAAGGTCAATCATGACAGAGGCTTTGTTTAATGAAAACATATGTGACACAATGAAGCATCCAGCATAAAGGTTTATTATCAGTTTGTTCAATTTGTAAAACTGCTTCGTGACCATTTTGCAAGATACACAGTATTTGCATGCTTGCTTTGGTTTCACTTATCAATCAAATGAAGTCAACTGGTCTCTTTCCTTCCCCTATGTTATGCCTGCAGTTGGATATGGAGTACACAGATGTTGCTTGTGGTAAAATCATGCAACTGTCAGCACAAGGCAAGTTGGAGTGGAGAATGGAGACTGCATTTTAGCAGCAGTTTTCTGGCAGAGGATTAAAAATCTACTATTAAATGGAAATGGGTATCTGAAAGTTTTACAAATTACATGGTTTTGAAAACCCATCGGAAGGGCATTAAAAGGATTTACAGCTGAACAGATGTTCAGTATGGTATTCAGCTGTCTTGAAATAAGAATGGATAAACTCAAAAACTTCATTAATGTTTTGGGAGCTGGGAAATAGAGCTTGAAAACCATATTTGCTTTATAGCATATGCAGAAATTTGTGGAACTTCCTATTAGTGACTGAGTTTATTGATAGCTCTCTGTACTGTCAATATTACTTTACCTTCCAATTTTTTGTTTGTTGATAATCATAGTTAAAATTTACAGGATCCATTGTAATGTTTTTAGGTTTAGGAATCTGGCTTGATGGGAAAACTGTCAGGTTCATTTAAGATGTGAGCCTGTGGAGATGGCAACGAGAATGTGTACCTGGTAGAGTACAGAGCATTGCAGAGGGGCAGGGAAGCAGCCCTTCAGAACATGTTGGGACATGACTGATGGTGTGGCTGTTCTCTTCTGTGTTGGTGCTCACTGCACTCCCCCCACCCCTTCCTATAGTGTCCAAACACCTTTCAGTAGTACATGAACAAACTCGATTAGCATCTGTCACAAAATGTTCTTTCTTTCATCCTTTCCTTGGGGCAGAATTGTGTGTGCAGTGTTACCTAGCACTGTTTTTTAAATGTATTTGTTGCATTAGTATATGTTCGTTAAAGAAAAAATCAAAGGTGTATACTCTGACTCAAATTAGAAGATTTGTGATGGTTCTTTATTCCTGGGGGTGTTCATTTCAAACTCAGACCAGCTCCTAAGCAAGCTATGTTTCCTGCACAGACAGGCTTTACCTTCAGGAGAAAAAAAAAATCTATTATGCCTGAGGAGTATTGACTAGCCAGTTGGACTGGAGCTTTAAGCAGTGCTTTAAATATGCTCAGCCCCAAATAATGAGCCCCTTGAAAGAATGTTTTTTTTGGTTTAAACGTAAGTCAAAGTTCACTGTGAAGTCATCAAAAACTGTTTAACAAAAAGACTGGACACACCCTTTAAAGTCTCTGTTGGTCAGATGAATGGGAGTGTTTGGTTATCATTTAGCATTCTCTGTTGACTGAAGGACACATATTAGAGATATTTCACGTCACTGTGACCATGAGAAGAATGATAAAAACAAGTATAGCCTTTTTTTTCTGTAATTAATGATGAAAGCAAAGCCTTGCTGCATGACATAATCCTTCCTTTTTCCTTCAAACATAAAACAGTCTGAGTTGTTTCTGAAGATACCTATCCTTGATACATTATTACAACCAATTAAGCCTAAGTTACCATCATCAAAATCAGAAATAGGCCAAATACACATTTATTTTTCAAAATTAGTATCTTGGAGGTGAAAAATTTAGTTTCAGTCCTGGCCTACCACAAAATCTGATTTAAAGCTTACAGACACAATACAGCTCTATGGTAAAAACACATGTTTTCAAATGTTCAATCCAATATGTGCTTCCTTACACTTTCTTTAGAGATGCCACCTCTCATGCAGTGATATCTACAAACAGTGCTTCCTGCCATCTGTTTGCTTGTAAGTTTGCCCTCTCCATTTCTTCAGCGTGATAAACTACCACCCAATTAAGAGGAAGGTTTAAGACTGGTACATTGTATCACATAATAGATATACCTGTCTCCAAAGGGAAGTTGGTTAGTGTAGAGATTTTTTAACTCTGAATCAGGTGACGAGATTCCTATTTATGGTTTCACAGTTACAAGATTAGCTTTCATTTATTATTACAAAGGGCCAAATTTTCAGGCTTGACTGATGTTGAAAAAGACACAAGATTTCCTTCTACTCGCTGATCATGACAGAATAGCTATTTTGCACGTATAATCCATTTTTTAAAAGCAGACATACAGGAACATAAACCAGATTTCACAGATTCACAGAATATTCTGAGTTGGAAGGGACCATAAGGATCATCAAGTCTGGCTCTTAAGTAAATGGCCTATACAGGGATTGAATCCATTCTGGTGTTATTAGCACCATGCTCTAACCCAACCGAGCTCATCTCAGTTTTATTTGAAAGTGTACTCGAGGTAATTTCAGCTACTTCACTTCTAATTGCCAATTACAGTTTTGAGAGAAGTCTATTGTATTGTGCAGAGGCAGTGTCCATTTTAGTGGTGACAATCTCTGCAGAAAAAGAAGTAATTTCTTTTGTTCCCCATTGGTATCTGGTGGCTGTGTAGATGTTACTGGAGAGAAAGTGTTCTATCTCCAAAATGTGAAAGCACAAAAGTGTGGGCTAGCTGCCCATTTATCCCAGAACTGACACGTCGCCTACAATGCTTTTACATCTTTAGTCAGTTAATGCCTAAAAACAATAAATATAAGAGCTGTTTTGTAGTTCCTTACTTGACTGAATTATTAGAGCCACTGTTAACCTCTCTCCCCTCATTTTTCAAAAGAACGTGTGCTGCCAATATTTGGGAGTATAAAATCCTTGTTAATACTTTGCTCTCCATAGGTTCAGAAAATGTGAGTACAAAAATAGTTATATAAAAATCTAAAATAGTTATGTATGAAAGAAAGCAAAAGCAAAAAATGGTGCTGAAAGCTACTCTGCAGATTTATAAAATTTATCTGTAATTAGCAAATAGAGAAACTAATAAATACCTGATAGAGTTTTTGCCCCTAAACAGCCAGTGAGATAATAATATAATAAAGCCAATTGGTCTTGGTGTTGATCATTGTGTTTCTTTTAACAAGGTACAGAAATGCCCCTTATCATTCAGATTTTATTGCTGGTTTTTTTCATTCATGGACCTATTTTCTACATGTCTGGAATAATTGCCATCACCTTTTCTGTGTGGATTGTACATGTTTTAAAGATGGATTCTTACATGATCCTAATGTTACTAAGCAGAAAGCAAACCTTGCTTTGTTGTAGACTCAGATTAATCTAAATAATAGTGCTGTTGAATCAGATATGCGTTTCTTTCGTATTCTCCATGACTTTTGTGCTAGAGAATATGGTGATTCTCTTGCATGCACTGTCAGGTACTGTTAAAACATCTCAGCATTTAAAAACTAACTTGAACAAACATGAAATCATGGGAGAGTTTAATTGGTGTCAGAGGTTAATGTGAAATTTATTTTGTATGTGTGTGTCTTAGTTACATTTACTGTAGCATGATGAAGAGGAACAAAGAAAACTAACGAACACTTTGTTCAGATTCGTCTCACTCTCAGTGCATTTTCTTCCCTGTGTTTGCCCTGGTGTCTGTCACAGTCAGGCAGATCGGTTTATTCTCCAATATAAAAGTAAATAATGAAAATAGGATTTTCCATCAAATATCTGTTTCTGGGTCAATCATTCACATAACTTATCTATATGAATACTTTAATATGCATAAGAGTACTATGCTGAAAAAGGTCACTTGTTTTTTTTTTCAGGGCTAGTGTCATAGAATCACAGAATTGTAGGATGGTCTGGATTGGAAAGGACCTTAAAGATCACCCAGTTCCAACCCCTCTGCCATAGGCAAGGGAGAGCTTCCACTAGACCTTGTTGCTAAGAGCTCCATTCAACCTGGCCTTGGACTCTTCCAGGGATGGAGCATCCACAGCTTCTCCGTGCAACCTATGCCAGACTCACCACCCTCACAGTAAAGAATTTTTTCCTGATGTCAAATCTAAGCCCACTGTCAGTTTAAAGCCATCCCCCCACTTGTCTATCACTACATGTCCTTGTAAAAACTCCCCCTCCAGTTTTCATGTATATAAAATACATATGGAAGGGGCACCCAACTAAAGCAGTGCAGAAAGGAGAAATAATACACAGATCTTGATTTTCACATGGGACCTATATTCCTTGTCCTTTTTTTTTTTTTTTTTTGTGAGCTCAAGATGTTGAATGGCTTAGTAAATAGGATATAATTATGGATACATGCAGAAGTGACTCCCTTAAAGCATTTCTCAAGACAAGGAAGTCTGTGAAAACAAAGTATATTTTTAATTTCCTAATACTTATCTAGATTTTCATATTTAACATGTTGGTACAAGTGAAATAAAACAAACCAGGCTTCTGTCCGTTTAATTTATTTTTTAAAATATACATTCACTGTAGAATTCATTGGGTGCTTTATAAGCTACATGCTGGTGTGTTTTTAGGTAGGTATCTGTCAGTGAGTATATAAAGCATGAGTTTAAGAGTATTAATTTTTGTAGAGGGTTAGATTTTTATGTGTGCTTTTCCTTTTAGGACATCGCATCTTCATTTTCTGGAGTGACTCTTTACCTGTAAAGAGGGTGGCTGATGGGAAGTTAGATGCAAGGTACTGCCCCAAAAATTATCAAAAGGAGCAAGTTGCAATATTTCAGAAAGCTCTGTCCTTCAGTCACATTTGTGGTCTGTGGGTGTGATGGAAATGGGCCTTAACAGAAAGCCTGGATATCTGTAGGAATAACCTTGGGAAGCATTGTAAGGCAGGAACCTTTGTGACCTCTTTAAATGAGTGCCACAACAACTCCTGCCTTCTGTCAGGAATCATTTTCATGTTGTTAAAAGTGATGTAATTTGTGTCACCATCAAAGTGTGTGTTGCTTGGTTTCGCTCTCCATTAGGTATCAGACATAGGGATGAAGTTGTTTCTTAGTGGAAATAACATGGAAAACTCGTTTTTTAAGTTAAGGGCCAGATTTACATTGTAACACACGATTTATACCAGCAAGGAATGTCAGCAGGAGGGATTGCTTCCAGCATCAAGAGACAGCATTGCTGCCAAGCACAGCAGTCCCACTTTCTCTTCACCTCTGGTATTTATCAGTGTGCTGATGCCTCCCTTACACTGGCACAAGTGCTGTTACTGCTGTGCCATGAACTCTGGGTCAGGGAAAACACCCAGATTAAAATTAAACTGTTTCTTTCCGCATTTAGTTCTACTAGAGATCATTTCCCTAGAGCAGTTCCTTAAATGGCCATACAACCACTTGTGCCAGCTCCGGGGAGGGGACAGAGCAGGAGCTGGGACTGTGAGCCTGTGGGGGAACAGGGATTCCTTGATTTCTTAGGCAGTGCTTAGTCTGTATGTGCTGGATGCGTACAGGAAGCTGTGGCTCAGGGATGCATTGTCGGTCAGTTTAATCCAATCTGAGAACAATTAGGTGGATACTGCCTCCTTCAGAACACGTCCTGCTCTGAGACGTATTCCTGTCCCACCCTGCTTGCCTATTGCTTCAGGCTGCCTGTTTGATGCAGGCAAACATCAACACATTCATCTCAAAGATGTGGTGCCAAGAGGTAGGGCTTAAAAATTTCTCTTTTAGCAGTAGAGTCAGATGCCATGTAAAATGTTTGTTTTTCAATCTGCATACTCCCCTCTCTGAGGAAAGTTTTACATGTAGTTTGTACTAGATTGAAGGCAGATGAAGTTAGATAACTAAATGCAGGTTTCTGAATGTGTCTAGTTGTCAAAGGTTCCATTGTGGTCCATGAAAAACTAGATGATACAGTTTGGAATTAAAAAGCTATTTGACCAATGCAAGTGTCTTCTTTATGATGAGCTGAATAGTTCTCCAGACATTGTTAGGCATGTTTCAGTTCCCTCAGCATATGACCAAGTGTGCAGTGAGAGCTCCAGCCAACCTGCCTGACCTCTGTCCAACCCTGCTGAAGGGCATGGGTTTCCTGTTAATCATGTGTTATATTTGCCAGCTGTCTGCAGATGTCTCAGATACCTTAAAGGGTCTCAAATGACTCTGAATACCTATCTTTAGACAGTAGGATCCAAATCCACTGACTAGTCTTTCCTGGGTATAATGGATGCTTAGGATAACTATTTAAGATGCAGACATCTGCCTCATCCCAAGTTAGGTGAAACAAATCTCAATAAATGCTTTTCAAAAAAACCTGTCTAACATAGCATGAGTGTAATTCAATGCAGCAATGTCTCCCTACATAAAGACTTCTGGAGAGAAAGTGGATGAAGGCTTCCAGCAGTGAAGGAACTGAAGTTACTAGAACCAGGAGGTCTACAGCCTAAAAGGGCAAGGAAATCTGGGTTGTGATCATAATATGAGGTACATATAGCTCAGAGTTATCATACTTAGTGAGGTGTAAGTGTTGTTATTCCAGCAAAGGGTAGCACGAGTAGAGAAGTTCAGTGGAGAGAATAGATAAAGGAATTCCACAGACATCAAAAAGAGGTTTCTGCTCAGGATAGCCATCACTTTTTTTTTTTTTTTCTTTTCTTTTCTTGCCAGGACAGTGCTCTTTACAGGCTCTTTCCTTACTGGGATATTTCTAGTGAGTCAGTCTATGTGGAACCAGCAGTGTCCACAACCAGTGTAGTGTCCAGGCCAAAGGCTCAATGGACTGCAGGTCAAAGTCTGACTAATGGGAGAAGAAAGGTCAGTGAGTTATACCAACTTAAACTGCAGTATTGAATGTAGGAGAGAATGCCTGACATTACTGTGTTGTTTTCACAGAATGTATTTTTCCCTTCAGAACAGGCTGCTTAGTCTTGGTTTACTGACAGAATGTGATTGTTTTAGTTATGTGTCTTGGAAAATGTATGAACTGATTTCTCTTGTGTGTGCTATGGGAGCCTGCAGCAGTCCTGGATTAGGTTAATGAAGAATTGCTCTTGGAATTGCTTCTCAGAGGGATTGGGGTGTGAGTCACGTAGAATGGAACCATTAATACATTAAAAATTACTCTGGAGATCTGCAGTATATTTCATTTCGCTTCATGCAGCAAAATACTATTACTTTCCATAATTGTAAAATTATTATCCATGTTACTGATTTATTTTAAACAGCCAAAGAGCATTAATCTTCAGCCTGGTACATAGGTTCTTCCAGCCCTGAATGAAGACTTGAATTCTCTGTAAGATGAAAAATAAATCCCAATGCATAAATTCAACATTAAAAAATGGTAGATTTGTGTGGGTATGGTGCTGTGAGTACGTTTTTTCCCATTTATGTTGGTGATATGAAGTGTACATCACTGGTAAGCAGCTACTACAGATTCTGTGATGGCAAAGAAGCGCAAAAACTGTGGACCTCATCTTTGTCTTAATGAGCAGTTGTCGCTTCGTTGTCTTCAACTGAGCTGCAGAGTGAGACTAATTTTGAAGGCACTGTACTCAATGAAGTTTGAATGTTCAGGCTGTGTGCATTCTTACATAAGTCTATGTGTATGTATCTACAGGGACTTATATATACATATATAACTCTTTTGATTAATATATATACAGAGAGAAAGAGACTTGCAGCGTAGGAACAGATTTAAGAATATTCCATGAAAGTAGTGTGTCTCAATTTTCTTTATTAATCTAACTATGTACAAAGAAAGCTGGCTTAAGTTCATCAGGTGAAATGCACATGGCTTCTTAAAAACTTGGTCTACATAGCTGCTGGGAAGAAACTCGGATTCTTCCCAAAACTTATATGAAAAATGTAAATCTCCACGGTCAAAAAATGTGGTGTCAATCATTTGAGCATATCTGGAGTAAAATTCTTTAGCATTAATTCTGTTCTTCATATTCCACACAAATTACCCTTAATACATTGGTGTTAACTCATACTGTTAAATCATGCTAACTTGTGAATTAATATTCATACTGCATTGTTTGATGATGATTGCACTTTGCACTGGCTATTGGGCAGATTCAAACCATAGAAATGAATGCTGGCCTTGAGTTCACTGCTGGTGTTTGCAGTACAGTGCTGAAATGCTAGGAATGGAGGGAATTGTAGATGTAATATTCTCTAAAACATGCGTGTTCATAATTTTTCTTCTCCCGTATTAATAATAATATTCTGACATATGCTAGAACATATAGACATTATACTTACTACAGCCAAGAGATTTATACCTTGCTGAGTATGTCTCTGAAAGAACTCTAAGCTATTTGCTTGACCCACTATTTAGTTTTCATAGGAAAGTAATGAAAGTTTTCACTGTTCTATTATTGACCCAAATAATGCCAATTTCTTGACTACTAAGTGTCAGAATATTTTGTGTATTGACTCAAATATAGAACTATACAATCGTAGAATCATTAAGGTTGGAAAAGATCTCCAAAAGTATAGAATCCAACTTTCAACTGAACATCACCATGTCAACTAAGTGCCATGTCCAGTCATTTCTTGAATACTTCCAGGGATGGTGACTCCACCAGCACCTCAGGCAACCTATACCTGATCACCCTTTCATTGAAGAAACTTTTTCCTGATGTCGTGCCTGAACCTCCCTTGGTACAGTTTGAGGCCATTTCCTCTTGTCCGGTCACTAATGCTTGAAAGAAGAAGCCAACCCCCACCTTGCTATAACTCCTTTCGAGCAGTTGTAGAGAGTGGTAAGGTCATCCCTGAGCCTCCTCTTTTTCAGACTAAACACCCCCAGCTCCCTCAACCACTCCTTATATGACTTACTCTCTAGACCCTTCCCCAGCTCCATTGCCCTTTTCTGGACATGCTCCATCACCTCAATGTCTTTCCTGCAGTGAGGGGCCCAGAACTGGACACAGGATTTGAGGTGTGGCCTCACCAGTGCCAAGTACAGGGGTACAATCTTCTGCCCTGGTCCTGCTGGCCACACTATTGCTGATACAGACCAGGATGCCATTGGCCTTCTTGGCCACCTGGGCACAGCTGGCTCCTGTTCAGCTGCTGTCAACCAGCACCCCCAGGTCCTTTGCTACTGGGCATCTTTCCAGTCACTCTTCCCCCAGCCTGTAGCACTACATGGGGTTGTTGTCACCCAAGTGCAAGACCTGGAACTTGACCTTGTTGAGCCTCATACTGTTGGCCTCAGCCCATCGACTCAGTCTGTCCAAATCCCTCTGCAGAGCCTTCCTGCCTCAAGCAGATCTGCAGCAATCTGCTGCATCATATCAGACTTACTTGTCTTTCCATCATGCTACATTATGATTCTTTGAAACATTTTGCAAAATTCCACAGAATACTTGGTTACTGCTGACTTTACATATAGGGGTTCACTTGTGGGTCAACCATAAACAACAAAATTATACAAAATACTAAATAGTAGATTGCAGAGAGCATTCAGGAATTCACAGAAATAATTTGCAGTAAGTTTTGCACTATTTGTATTAATATGGATTTTTGGGGTTATTTTGGGTTTTTTTTTAATTTTGCAACCAGTGGGTGTGCAAGAACACTAAGTGACAGGGCATATTTTATCATCAAATTTGATTTGCTGTCAGCAGAAATTTAAAAGTTAAAAGGCAAACTTCACTCAGCATTGTACAATATAAGAAGAGACCACATGTTTACTTTAAAGTTGAAATATAGTATAGCCATAATGGGATATGCTTAAATTTCAACTGTTAATCTGGAATATTTTCGTCATTTTATATATATATATATGTAAGTAAGTATGCTTACGTGTAATATAAATCAATATGCTTTTATGTTGAACTTCCATATGTGCTTCTGCATAAGATTTCTTTTATTCAGATCTTGTTGCATACTTGGTAAGAGAGCAAAGAGTTAACCTAAAAGGTTATAGCTTTCCCATAGAGTGTACAATCCAAAATTCATTTTCAAGATCTCTTAGGAAGAAAAGGTTTGACCGTCGTCTGAATGAAAGTCCAGGCCCATGCCGTTGGTTTTGCCTGTTCTCCAGTAGATTTAAATAACTGCTCTTCTGCTTATCAAAATGTGACTCAGAGAAAGCCCTTTGAGGACACTGGGGTGAAAACTGGCTGTGAAATTTGTCTGACACACATGGCTGGCACGTCTCTAGTTGTTGAATAATCTTAAAGGAAACCTTAAAAAAAAAGCTTGGAAAACTTGGCCTGTATTATATGTCTGCATAAGCAGCTACTGTATTTACCCCGAGAAGGGTATATGATAACAGACTGGGGAAAAAAATGGTTTCGGTGGCCACACATGAGTAGGAAAGAGAGAGACAAGTGTGTCCAACAACGTGTAGAGTGCACTGTCAAAAATCACGGAGAGAACCAAAATCAAATCTACCCTCATTTATTTCCCTCTAGCCAGAACTAAACATTTTCTGTCTATGAAGCAACATAGTCCTTTACTGAGCTACTCAAGACAGAGCTTAATGAACTATCTCAGGAATCAGCAGGGCTGAGGAGGCTCAGCAGTGCATCAAACTGGTAAAGCTTTGCCTCTGGCAGGGCTGAGTCACATGGCATTATCCTTTGTGCCATGAAGAGGTACCTGCTCAACTGGAGCTTGTTTGTGTGGCTCTAACAGGATGCTCATACTGTGTCTTGCCCCCGTGTTCATGTGCTAAAGCATATTAAGGTATCTTGCTGACTGTAGATTGAAATACCTGTTCAATAAAAGAACTACAACCTAGACCTCTTAATGTAAGCACACACTAGAGCAAATGTGTCTGCATTGAACAGGTAGTTCCTGAGACAGTACACACATTTCATTTCACTTTTCCCTCCAGTGTTCTTTAACATAAGGACCTTTATCAAACTTTTCCTGAAAGTTGCTCATTAACTAGAAAGTGAAAAGAAAGTGCTTTCCCATGGTTATGTTAGACTGTATTAGCCTCATTATCCTCCCAAGAATTACTCAGGGAGTATGTGAAGAGGTGAAGAACAGAGGTATTGCTTATGTCTCAGCAGCTGAGAAATCTAAAAGATATATTAATTTATTAACATGAGGTAAGAATCAGGCCCAAAAGATTAGAAATATGTTTCATTCATATTGTGACATTTCAAGGTCACGATATGTTCTCTTGAGATATTTGAGTTAAAGTGTGTAAAAAAACATTTATTGTGAAACCTCCTTTGGACTACAGCACCCAGTTTTAGAATCACAGAATGGTTTGGGGTTTGAAAGAACCTTAAAGTTCATCTAGTTTCAAACATTTTGTTCCATTTGGTCAAAAACGATCTAGTTTCATCTGTTCAACAACTTCTGGAGTGTTCCACTGTCAGGTTTAGTGGGGGAAAGAAAATAAATACTTTGAACAGCCATGGAATCAGTTTAAAATAACAAGTTTAACACCCTCAGCCAAAAGGAGGAGGTAAGTGATGACAGCTCAGCATTATGTCATCAACTTTGTTCAGATTGCTGCATGCGAGAGTTTTCCCAAGTGCCCCCCGTGGCGCTGCAGCCCGGGGAAGTGCCCTGGTTTGTGTCTCAGGAACTTCAGCAGCTACAGCATGTGGCAAGCTGAGGTCATGTCCCAGCAGGTGAGTGCTGTGCAGCTCCCTTTCAAGAAAGGGTGGGAGACAGCTTTCCTTAAAACCTGATAAACATTTGTGCTGGCTGGCAAATTCAAACTACTGTGGTCTCACCTCTGTACAAATGGTAAGGAAAAAAATGTAAACTTGAGACCAGAGATACCCTGGCCTTCACCTGCCTGTATGTGATAGCCAGCAAATTTGGTGGGAAATGGACTTGACTTGAGAAAAACATTGCCCCCCTGGCCCTTGGGAAAAAGCTGAAAGATTTTAATTTCTCAGTAGATGTGGAAGAGCAGTGGTGGAAATCTCCATGAAGGATTTTTCAGAAGCTCGAGGGTTGCCAAATCAACTTAAATGGCTAAAATAGTAATCTTTTTCAAGCTGAGTAAAATGTGAACCGTACATTAATAAGTTCTTAAATTCTGTTGTATAATAAAAACAAATTTTATTTTAGAGATGCAATTTTTCTACTGCTGATTTTAATTTAATGGCTACTTATCTCAAAGTAAAAGTGAAGATTTCAGGCAGAGAAGAAGAGGAAGAAAGAAATGATGTGTTGTAAGCAACATACTATAGAGGTTGTGTTGTCATAATTTCACAGTCACTTCTGTCCCCTGTCTGTCTACTTTATGTCTGTTGAGCTTCTCTCTTCAAAAACTCAGAGTGGTCGTATTATTCTGGACTTACTACTCTTAGTTTCTGAAGTACTTTTGAGCACTTAATTTTAGTATTTAAAAATATTTCTGTTATCTTGGCTTGACTCTTTTAAGGAATCTCTGGCTTCTTCCAGTGTTACTGTTTTTCCCTATTGCAATATACATTGTGACTACAGCATAGGAATTTCAGATAAAATAGTACAGGAATATATTATAATTACTGCCATAGGAATATACAGCTCTACTCCTTAGCATAGACCTCAAGTAACACTAAAAAATTTGTCATGATATAAAAAAATAACACATTAATGCAAAAATATTTCTTTTGTCGGCAGAATTAATATCTTTGACTACTTTGCAAGGCTTGTCTTAAGTCAAAGTTAGTGTCTTCAAAAGGAATCCTTTTTTGTTCTTGTTTATATCAACAATTTTGTATGTTTTCTGTTTTTTAATCTGCCCTTGCTGAGCCAGACTAAATCACCTGCAAAAGGTTATAGGTTTGACATAGCTTTAAAAGGATGAAAGGCACCACAAAGGAGTTTATCTGGTCAAGTAATATTAAAAGTTAAATATTTGAGATTACCTGGTACAATTACTCTGAAGCGAATTAAAAATAAATGTTAAATGAACCTCCCTGACATTTGTTCTCCTCCAGGCAGCTGGGCATTTTATTTGTTGTATTGCCAGAACAGAAAAGGAACCAAAACTCAAGTCTGTGGAAGTGAATTCTTAATAACAAAAAACAGTTCAATCACTTTGACACGGAATTTAAAGAATACTTTTGCACCACTGCCCAGTGAGATATAGCAAGTCCAGTTGATAAAATGGAAACACTATTCCAACTTGTTTAGAGTAGGTTTTGCAAATAACAACAACCTCTTTAATTCCTCTTGCATACATTTTCCTCTTAAGTCTGTAAAATTTAAGATTTATGAGTTTGGACTGTGATCTGAAATGGAGGGGAATTTTCTGCAAAGATGGTGTTCAACAGCTAGAGTTGAAAAGTATAATTATTTCTTCTTCGAAGGAAATTTTCCAATTTGACACAAAAAAAACAATTTGAAATTCACTGTGAAAAATTAGGCCCCAGTTTCAAATGGTACCCACTCATGCACCCTGGTTTTAAACATGAGAATGATTTTGCAAGTACTGAAATATTAGGCATATATGCAGAAGTTTTCAGTAGTGGATTCTAAGTGAAAATGTAATTTAATGAAAGGGAAATTGGTCTATTCTCTTCCCAGAATAGAGGAATTTCTTAAAATAGTACAATATGAAGTGAGATAATATTTTGGTTGTAATTATATTTCTCCTGACTCCTGTTCTATTATAATGTCTTTCATTTGTGAGGTTGCAATGCACTTTTCTGCTATTACTCATAAATTGACTGCGGCTTAGGATGTGCCATGACCCTCACACTTAACACTTTGAGTAGGCTTTAGATGAGAGTAGTTTTCCTATGGGCTAATACATGTGCAGCACTACTTTAAAGGTATAAAGCAGAAAAAAGTCCCCTATGTGGCAGTAACTAAGATGGTTGAGCTAAACCCGTTATTCTGTGAGCCAGGGAAATGAACCTTGCTTCAATTCAACTGGAGCCTCTTGGGAGAAGTTGTCTGGCGCCACAAAACAAATTAGTAAGCAGAGACTGAAAACTATTAAGTTTATTTTAAGAATGTGTTGTCAGAGATCTAATAAATTTACTTGTTGCTGCAGGCCATGCATGTATGAAGCCTTAACTAATCCAGGTGGTGGTTTTTTCCTTCAGAGGAAGGTGCAGGGTGTGGATCTTTAGGAAATAAGTATTGTGCTTTAGGTAATACGGGCACTGTTTAATGATAGACGTGACAGCTGGACTGGTATGTTTGGGTTTTCTCTGTTAGTACTCACAAGGCAGTTCAAATTAATCTTCTCATGCAAAGTCAGTTAGTGACTACACAAAACTTTAATTAGGTTAATGACAGCATGGAAATAATTTATAGTAACAGAACAGTTCTTCTAAACCTTATAGATTGCTTTTGCTACTATGTTTAAATATTCCAAAGATTATTTTTAAAGTGTTTAAATTTACAAGTTTACCATATTGCAATTCAGGACCAGTTGTGTCTGAGTTCTCTTAGGACCCACCTTTGTCAAGAAGACAACTTAGCTGGGTTTTAGTTAGCCATATAGACTGGTGAGTTGAACACACTCCCCTTACATTCAATGGAGTGGATCAGATCTTTCCAGAGGGTGATCCAGGGGTTCATATCAGATGTACCTGCAGTTCCTGAAGGTGTAGTTCTTTCCATTCCTTCTGCCTAGGCAGCTGACTTAAATTAAACATACATCTTTTACAGAAAAACATTGGATGATATGAATTCTACCTTTAAGGAGGGTCTCTTGTAGGGATCTCTAAGGCAGATCTCTTGTCTTCACCCTTTGTGGAACAGGAGCCAGTTGATTATGCTCCCGTGCTCTGGGACCCGAGCAAAAACATACTGTGTTTTGTCAGGAGTGGTTATTCACTGGAAATATTGAATTTATTTCCTCTGAGTTCTTTTCTGCTCAGAAGCACTGGTCATCCTGCAGAGCTAGTCCCTTGCTTACAGCACGGAATCCAAAACCAGCAAGTGGATTCTTTGGATTCCCTAGAAATCAGTTACAGACTAAGTACTTAATATGCATCAAGGTTTCAAACACACACAGTGCTCCAGCATCTTTTTTGATGATTCAGATTGGGTTGCCCTTTATCCACTTTGCTCTTTCGTTTGATAACTCATAGTCTGTTGGTGCAGCCAATAGTATCCTGGCTCTCGGTGAACTAATTTGTACAGAGCCGATTTATACTGAAATTAATTTAAAGCTGTGAAATTATTTGGCTGAAGAGCCAGTGCATATTTGCTTGTACAATTTTTGTTAATGAAAATCAGGTTAATCTCTTAATCAGAACCCAGTTAAACTCCTGCTGAAGAACTGGACATAGACTTGAATTGGGAATTCCTTAAATTTACCTGGTGTGAATCTCCAGACTGCACTTGGAGACATCCTTAGTGACGCTTAGTTGAATTTTATGAGGATCCAAATTTCTCTCACTTTCCCTTCCTTTCTGTAGCAAAACAGCTACATGGTATTCTTCAGATATTTCTTCTGCTACGTGACTTCAGGCATTTGCTTATTCTGAGCCCTGACAAATGCAGCCCTTCCAGCTTGTTTCTTGGGGGTAGACATAAAGCAGAAAAAAGAGTTATAAAAACTACTGAAAGATGGAAACTGTCTGCAGTTCATTGGATACCAGCAATTATACTCCAGGCAAGCTAAGTCTGTAATGCTGGGAAGTGTGTGTTTTCTCATGAGAAGTCAGAGAAAGCATTGTTTTAGTCCCTAATCACTAGGGGCTACTTTAGGGGGTTCGTTTTGGCTGTTCTGCAAATATATTGTGTTACAGTGGCAGATAGAGTGCAGGAAGGTACAGAGTTCAGCAAGCTGTTTTAGTGATTGGGGTCTATTTCAGTAGATTTGAAAGACACTTATAAAAGTGAAGCATTTTAAAGATTTTCTCATCAGGTAAAATCATTAGGTTATCTTATGCATTGTTAAAGTCAATTCAAAACTTTCTAGTGGCACGTGTTAGGCACTTCAATTCTGCAATTTCCATATGAAATTAAGGCAGTTTTACAGAATATTCCCTTTCTGATGGTCATAGCAGAGGGAATAGCATATGATTATAGAATCATAGATTAGTTTGGCTTGGAATGGACATTTCCAGGTCATCTAGTCCAATGATGTGCTGCCCCAATGTATTGAGAGCAGAACATTTATTGTCTATTTTAATGCTGGGGCCAGGGAGTTTAATAGTTTGGCAGAAAAAACATTTACTTGAAATCTTTGCCTTTTTAACCTGAAGCTGAAATGTACTGGGACCATTACACAGTACAGCAAATCTGAGCTGTTGAAACTATGTGCCTTGAGCTGGGCATATAACATCTATATATTTATTCTAACTAGCACAATCATCCAGGATTTATATGTTTCTCCTGTAGTCTGATAAAAATAGGTTTATACTTGCCATGTATGACTAGGAAAATAGTGTGGGGAAGTGGAAAGTGCTGAGGTTCACAGGGAGCTTCATGGTTAAATAGGGACTAAAATTTCTGCATTTCACATCAGATTTTGCTTCTAATAAAACTATTGATGTAATTTTATCCTGGTATATCTTAACTGAGTTGACTTTGATACAAAAAACGCTGATCAAATAAAAAATGAAATAGATGTCTAAAAATGGACAATTCCTTGTTCTTTCCTCTCTCTGTCTCTTTGAATTCAAGTTCAGAAGTGGGTTCCTGTTTTCAGATGCTTCATGTCTCTACTGCAAAGAGGAGATATAGATTGTGTGCCTTTGTCCACAGCATATTTAACCTTGAGTTCTTTGGATAAGAGAACAAAGTATGCCAGATTTTCTTTTGCTTTCTATCCTCTGGTTAGAATATCTTTTGCCTAAAAGGATGCAAACTCTGCTAGAAAATTTTCCTTTACCTGGGCAGTTTCAAATATCTGACATTCTGACCTGTAGTAAGCTCATGCAGCAGTATTTCTTCTCACTAGTGGTACTAATAGGTTCTCTCTCCTCTAATAGACAGTAAATTTCTATCCTTTTTATATCTCAGAAACTTTTAACCTCCTGTTAGATTATGTTCAAATTGGACAGTGTGTTAAAGAGTGGCACACAAATGGCTTTTCTCACTAGATTAGAGAACAAGATGTATTCTGTTACATTTGTCCCCAGAAACTGATGGGAAAACATAACACGTGGCTAACCTAATGTAAGTGCTGCTGCGGTTACTGCTGTAACACTATAGCTGCTGGTTCTCTGTGGTGCTCATTAGTTTTTGATATGTGTGTTTGCAGCCTTCCCCTTTGTCAGTAACAATAGAGATCAAAAGAGCAGAAAGGAGCAGGGTAAGGAGTGCAGGGAGATACTCCAGTAGCCATTTCCCTCCTTTCATGTACACAGTGCCTTTGCCTCCATGTGAGATTGCACAACTGTATTTCCTGGGTTTCTCTAGTAGGCAGGTCAATAAAGAAATGTAGAGGCATATCTTTGAAGCAGAGTGAAAGCATATGGAGTGGCTGCCTTATTTTTCAAGAATGAAAGAAACTGGAAGGAGTAAACCACCTTAATTCATCTCTTCCTCCAGTAATCAAGCCAATAATTGATTGAAATACTTAGATATGTCTCTGCTCTTTAGAGGAATTACTTTTTTCACTGTCTTGGATACAGAAGTGTTAATTTCTAAAGGAAATTTCTTGCACATGTTAGACGGTTGTTACCTGAGCAAACCTTGTTCTGTAGCAGCACCTTGTGGGAAGGAAATCGGACTACAGTCTCCCACACAGGCCAGTGTTCCCAGAAGAAAGTTGCCGAGAGAGCATCTGCCATCAATGAGCTGAGCAGCTTATTTTATTATTGCCATTGAACTTACAGGATTCTAGAGCAATAAAAAACACATCCTTTAGGATGATATATAGAAGACATCCCAAATACATTCTTATTAATGCTTGATCTTTTTCTATTGAGAAATAAGAAAATTAGGGTATTATGATCATATGCATCTAAGATAAAATTTACTCCTATGTGTAGCAAATGTGTTATGGTTGAGTTCTTTACTTGTTATTTCTTAGTTTAAATCTTTAAAACCTTTGGATTGTGGTGTCCAGATAGATACACATCTTACTCAGGATATAAGGTTGCATTCACCTCAAAAGACAAAGTAATCTTTAACAAAAAAGAAAGGTTATAATTATATCTTTATAATTTTGTTTTGCAGGAGGCAATAAGCTGAAGAATCAACATTTTCGCCTAAACTGGGCATGGATCTCCTTAGAAAAGGAGTATTACTTAGTAAATGAAGATTCCAAGTATCTTGATGTTGTTCTTAAACGGAGAGGTTACCTGGGAGAAACCTCTTTTATAAGTAAGTTTAATTCTAACCTTATCAGTTGTTTCTATAAATCACTGCCCAGCCAGCTGATAAAATGTATCAATACAATTATATCCTATTGCTGCTGTTTCATGCTAAGCAAACTATATTCAAAATAATGTTTATTTGTTAAAGAGTGTATCTTTTTTTATGCTATGTATATGATTTCTTTAGTTAAATAATGAAATTTTCCCTTTTGTGGGTTTTTTGTCTTCTGCAATTAATTTTTGACTAAACAACCCAAGACACAGTCCTAGTTTCTTTGATTTGATTGATACCACTCTTTATTTGTTTCACAGAATACTGTTCCTGTCCAGATACTGTTTTCCCTATAATGAAAAAATAGGGTTGTAGCATTTGGAAAGACAACAATAAACATATATCATTTTCCAGGAAGGCTGTTGTGGGCTGGTCTGACCAGCAGCTACAAACGTTAGCCTCGTTTTCTTCACTTAATGTTGGCAGTCAACTGAGGCTGACAAAGGAGGTGTTGAAAACTGTTTGCAGTGTCTGGGGAGCGAGAAGGTGAAAAAAAGGTTGTGTTATCACACTCTGCAACCTCACACCTGTTTCTAGCTTCTGGATCTGTTCCCGTCCTCTGATTCATTTGCAACAGGGAACATTATCCTTGTATAATTTCACATTGAAACTTATCGTGAGCTTACACTGCTTAGACAAAACACTCAGTTTAAAGCTGTTGTTGCAGAGATATGTAAGCATTTACCAGGCAAATTTCTGTTTAGGGTTTTTTCTGATTGAAAATCTGAGTTTCAGGTAGCGAGATGCAGTTGGGACACCTATTTTGGCGTGAGATTTAGGGGATATAGACCTTAACTAACAAGATCTTACTTAAAAGAATCTATTTTGAACAGTGAACTAACTTTGATAATACATTTCTTTTAAAGAAAGAAAAATAATGGAAAAGATAAATACATAGTTAAAGATGTGTGGTATTAATTAATTACTGGTACTGAATAAGAGATACTGATGTGACTTCTGATCCTTAAAGACTGAACTTTCCAGGGGTGTTTTGATTTTTTCTATGAGAAATAAATATTTTCTAGGGTTTCAGGCAGGATATTATTTAGATGTTCTGGAAAAGAAGGGAACCAAGAGGGTTGAAAGGAGAGAAAAGACTCTGTTGTCCCTTTTGGACATCCATAATTGAATTATGGGGAAATTGAAACTTGACTGTAACTTCAGAGAATGTAGAGTTTTTCCACCTCTATGTGTGACATCTGATATAAAATTGATCAAGAGTAATGGATTTAGTTTGAATGTTCTCAGGTTGTGAAAAGTATATTTTTCTACATGTTTTTAATGGGAGAAAAATTACCAGTGATGTTTTTAATGACCAGAGTTTCTGATTTTAACAGGTATTAGCACCAAAGATGGTACTGCCAAGAAAGATAAAGACTTCAGAGGAAAAGCCCAGAAGCAAGTGCAGTTTAATCCTGGTCAAACCTTAGCCACGTGGCGAGTACGGATTTTGAGTGATGGTGAACATGAACATTCTGAGTCCTTTCAAATTGTCCTTTCTGAGCCTGTCATGGCAATTCTGGAATTTCCTGCAGCATCCACAGTGGAAATTATTGACCCAGGAGATGGTGAGAACCTTTCCAGAACTGTACTGCCAATATGTGCATATCCCAAAAGATAAACTGGAGGGTAAATGCTATGAGTAACAGTGGATACTAAAGGTTGGCTGTCCTCAGAATATTTCTGAAGACAGACTTGGGCATCAGGTAGCCATTTGTCCTCTATCACTTTAAGTGCTTGATGAAGGGCTAACTCAGGTAGCATGTTTTTATGGAATTGCATTTTTTATGATGTGTTGTTTCTAGGGGCTTTGTTTGTTTGTTTTCATTTTAGGTATAACAGGTTTTCCATTAAATGGGTTTGCAAACAGAATGTGTCTGAAGAGTTGGCTGGAGACTGACTTGATTTACTCTGCCATGGTAATTCATGTGGGAGATGATGGTACAGGAAAGTCTAGGCTGGTTGATCACAACGATTTTGGTCTTGGAGCAAACTGTTTGCATCAGTTAGGCCTTGATATCAAGCTGAGAAGCTCAGTACATGTAATGCTCATTAGAGCAAGTGTGGCACACGCTGTGTCAAGAACAAATACAATTACGGTTAAATACAAATGAAGAAATATGCTGATTTTTTTTAAATTTAAAAAATAAGTAGAACATACTCTGGTTGCTTTGCATCTTTTCAGCTGCATCCAGACTCTTGAAGCCATGGACTGTAGTCACTCAGAACTGTCCTTAAGAAATCTTTTAAGTACTGGATGACCATAACAGCTTGAATTATATAGTCTTCCCTAATTAACATTTGAAGAGTGTTGAGCATGGAAATTATCAGAGGTGTCCTAGTTCCTAGTTACAAATGCAAGTTAAACCAGAGCTTATCTCCCATATATATTTAATCATGGTGAAAAATAGTGTTTAACTTGAAAAGCAGCATGTGTGAGACACAGAAAAAAAACTTGAAAATGTGTTAAATCTCTTTATCTTTTCTATGATCAGTAAGATAGCACAGCTCAAGGTAATTGGCTGAGTCTTCTTTATGCCAATAACAGTATTTTATATTTCTTACATTAAGATAAATCTTTTACAGTCCCAGAGAATTTGTATTATTTATACATAAAGTGATGTTGCATAGGAGAAAATCGAATACACAGCTGCAAATCAAGGAATACCTAGAGGAAAGCTAGACAGAGAACTTTGAGGGGAAGGACTGTGTTTCCTAACAGTCTTTAGAAGCTCAGGGTTTACCAAACTCACTAAATAGGAACTATCAAAAGTTTCATTCTGCTTTCAGTGAAAAAATTGATTTGAATGGTATAGCTTTAGGATCAAAACTGTGACCTTGTTCGGAAAGCTGTACCAGCCTCTTGGTATATGGGACATTAGTTAATGTTTTATTCCAAATATAGATTGCATAGGGATGTGGTATTTATACTAACTGTGATGGTGTAGCTCATTCTCCTCCAAGCTTTTATGTTGTTCATAAGGTCTGTTAAACTTTTATAGTGCCATTTTACTCCTAGTTGAATAATTATGAGAGAGAGAGGAAACTGAATCAATCAGATTTCTGCATATTTTGGAAGGTCAGAGATTTTCATTTTGCCAACTAAATTCTAAAGGGAGAAATATAAGGAATGAAATGAGATTTTTTTTTTTAGCTCTGCCTTTTGCTTTACTTTAAAACAAAAAAGTAGGACTTTGATATTTTTCACATTGAATTTTTGTCTTGCCAGAATAGTGAGTAGTCTAGATCTTATCAAACCTGAATGACAGCATTTTTAAGGGAGGCTTTTGACCTTAAGTCATGCTAGTAGTAGTTGGAGAAATAAAACCTGGAACATGTTTTCAAAGAAGTCACCTGACAATTTTCAGAACACTGTTTGCCAAACTACTCTGAAATGATGAAAAATTTGCTTTGTGCAGTCAACTGCTATCACTTAATTTGATATTATACAGAATTATATTCTTTTTGGGTTGCAGTCACACTAATGTAACTGCAAAGGTGCTTTATATTTATATGTGTAACCACCTTTTGTTCTTGAGTTTTTGAGAGAACAAGAACAAAATTGATCCTAAATCCTAGCAACAGCATAAAACCCAGTAATCAGATTATATGAGTATAAAATAATGAAGGAGTTCAGAATGCATCTTAGTGGGTTTTCTACCTGAAAAACAATCTGCTGTCCTTTTGTATGATACATTTTAGGGTGAGATTTCTCCTCAAACTTCACTGGCTTTATTAGCTGGGTCTCCTTTTAGTACAACAGGAGTGTAGATATGTAACCAGCTCAAATCAAATGTCCAAGTCTGACTAAGATGTCAAGAGCTCAACCTTGCTCCTCAATGCTAAATGATTTTCATTGTTATCTTGAGGCAGTAAGTTAAAGAATGGCCTTGGTGAACCACAGCCTGTGTGTGAGCTATGCTGTTGATACTACTGTAGTTAACAGTTAATAATTAAATACCATGGAAATAATAAAAAGACAGACTTTGTGGACATATTCTCCAAACACTGTCTTGCATCATTAACCCTAGATAAACAAATCAGTCACATTAGAGACCTCTTAATAAGGACTTCTGAATTCAGACGTAATGATCTGATTTTTTTTCCATTTCTGATACACTGAGAAACTCTACTTCTCTCACCCTCCAAGTTCTACTTACAATTTAGTGGCGCTGCCAATAAATGTGAGTCATTTGTTGCACTTTAGAATACTCAAAAATGCTCTTAGCTAATGTACAGGTGACTTCATGAGCTTCTTTTCTTTGCAGAATCAACAGTCTTTATTCCTCAGTCCACCTATACTATTGAAGAAGATGTTGGTGAGTTATTTATCCCAGTCAGAAGAAGTGGCGATGTGAGTCAGGAACTGATGGTCATCTGCTACACACAACAAGGTAGTAGAAGCTAATGTAGAATAAAGAAATGGCGAGAGTGGAAAAGAGACAGAAATTTAAAAATATTTATTCCATCTATTTTATAATAAAATTGTGTACCACTCTGTTAATTACTTTTTCTTCTAAATATCTTTGTTCTCAACTGGAAATGTATTCATCTCTGCAATCCAAGAGTGTTACTCAATGCAGTTTAAAATCATTGTGAAGAGGTGAAGAAGATCCGTGTTCCTTATATTTTTGCAAGATTTTATATGCAGCCCCATGTATCTGAAAGTGATAAGAACTGAAAGCACTGCAGTGATTACCCAGGGTATCCTTCACTTGTTTGTATCTTGAAAAAAGTTATATAAAATCATATTGCTTCATTTCCATACTTCTCCTTCCTCTGGCCTAAAGTCTAATTACTAATTATACTTTTGCAGGGTATGGGGTTTCTACACCTGTGGTTTTATTATCATTTTCCTTTTGGAGATCTGAAGCAATATTTTGTGTAAAGTGATCTGGGATCCAGATAATTTGTTTTCATTAAATTCTATCTGTTCTAGTCCCCTGGTATCTTCAATATGGGTAAAATATACTAAGGGAGTTAAGTGGTAATCCTCACAGGGGCTATTTTTGTCAGTCTGTGTCTCTTGTGATAGGTAATATTCCTTCTGACTGAGAAGGTGCCAATGATTTGAAGAACCACACTCTTCCATTGTATCATATACAGGCCTCAGAAGTGGGTCCATGTGCCTCTGAACTTGTCCACAGCCCATCTTATCACCAAAAGTAAACAGAAATTAAAAGATAATGAAAATAAAATTCCATCTCTGTGAGGAGATCACCACAACCATGGTTATGAATAGTGACTGATTTCCTTTTATGCCACAGGAACAGCATCCGGCACTGCCCCAACCTCTGTGCTTTCCTACTCTGACTACATATCCAGGCCTGAGGATCACAACAGCGTTCTACGTTTCGACAAAGATGAACAAGAAAAAATGTGTCGTGTCGTCATCATAGATGATTCCTTGTATGAAGAGGCTGAGACCTTTGATGTTTTGCTGAGCATGCCCATGGGTGGAAGAATTGGTGCAGAATTCCCAAGCACTCGCATTACCATTGTACCTGACAAGGATGATGGTAAGATATCATATAATTGAAGTGGTATTCCCAGTTCAGGACAGAAACTACAAATAGCATCATATTCAAAGCAGCATGCAGAAAATGGGTTTTGTTTTTCTTCCTGCTGGTTAAAACACATGCTGCTTTCATCTTGAGAATAAAAATACTATTGGAAAGCTATGTGTTTTTTGAAAGTATTTAGTATTGCTATTTTATTGTTTGAGGAAATCACATGAGCATTGATTCAGAGCAAGGAGCTGCACCTTTCCCTTTTCTCACATTAACAGACGTAATCCAAGATATCACCTTGCATGGGCAGCCTTCTTTCTGTGATTCTGAAGCTGTGTCCACAAAGCCTTTAGGCCCATTCAATCATGCTGCAGAGGGCTCTATTCGAGGCCCTGATGGGGCAGAAGCCATCTAGCAGCTCCCAAGAGGCAAGCTGTATTTCTTCTGATTGGATGCTGCATTTGAATTTCTGCCTAGAAGTGTCCATTTATGCTTCCTTTGTCTTTTTAATAAAGCAAATATTCAAGTAAGAGCAATGTTGCTTTAGAAATTACCTCAGTAAGGAAATGCTGCCTCAGTAAGGAAATGCTGACAGGATTATGTCTTTTGTTCAACTGGTTAATACCTTTAAGATATTGCTTTGAAAGGGACACTACTGGTGGTGATTAGAAAAAGGTGTGTGACTAAGGCAGAGTAGAATCAGCATACTGTATCACCAACTGCTTTCAAAAATACATGTATTATTGCTGCCTCAAGCCTCTCCTTTAATGCTTCAGCAGTAGTGTGACAGTTCTTTTTCTAGGAGAAGTAGCATAAAAGCTTCCTGGTACAACTGCCCTCATTTATGCATGGAGTTTAGAGACTGACATCTCGACTGTAAATTCTGTGATAGGACTACTGATAAGCTAGTTTAGTCCTCTCTGTGAGGAGATAAACCATCCATTGTGACAGCATCGTATTTCCTAAAGACTAATGAGAGGAATTCCATAGTACAGTACTCTTTGAAAGTCTGATGCCAAAACAGATCATTATTATCAGGACAGTGGTTTCTCTCTAGGTAAGGATACAAAAGGCAGCTCTTAAAGGCAGGAAGTCCACACTCATCTAATTGCCTCATAAATGCTCAGTCTGCCTGAAATTTCTCACCTGTAATCCTGTGACAGAGGTGACTTTGTTTTCTCTGTGGAACGTTTGTGTAATCATATAGTGTTAATGACTACAACAGGTTAAAAAAAAAATCTTGTAAAGTAAGAGATTCTATAGCGAATGCAAGCCAAAACAGAAATCTTTATCTGACTTCGCTATTATAGCAAATACAAATTCGTTCATTTAGCAGCTTCTATGACAGTTTGACTTATATAAATAATTTTGATGAATTCATTAACTTCAAAGTTTGTACATAGCAGAGTATAGAATATTTGGAGAGTAGCTATTAAAAATATACATTCACGAAGAAGCTGATTATCCAAATTTTGAAGGTGTTCTGACTGCTTAAAATATATATGGAGAGGTTGGGATGGAGAGAATGATTCTCCAGCACATTCATTAATATCAGAGATGAGCTGAAATTAGACCATCTAACTTCCGTGGGAATCTCAATGACTCCCAGTCACAACACAGTATAAAACTTAACATTTTATGAAACTCACACAAAATATTAGGAAAGTTAATGAGAAATCTCCTTTAACACTGCCATTAAAAAGCAGGAGAAGTAATTTAGTTTGTGTACCACTGCTCAGTTTTAAGTTTTTGCCTTTATGAACACAAAATGCCTCAGAGCTACAAACTTTCATACCCAAATTAATTTAACAAAGAATAATGATATGGGAATTATTAAAAAAGCTGGGGAAGTGTTTGGAAAATTAGAATAGAATATTTTCATTATGTAGCAACTGAAATATCTGTTTGTTGGTAGGAGTGAAGAATGTTTGGGATATTGAAAGATAAGGGGTCTTTGAAGGATAGATTTGGAACACTATTTTGCAAACATTCAGTTGACTTCTTCCACCGAAAATGTTGCATATGTGGTATTTGAAATGATGTGACAGAACTCCTTTTCCTATATCAGTGAAAGAGCTCCCATAAAGAATTCCAGAACATGCAAAAAGTTACTGACAATTCACTTACCAGTAAAATTTCCTACCACATTCTTTTTAGTTTGCATAAAAATATAAAGCATGGTAACAAAAAACTATGTGTGCTTTGTTTCATCTGAGATGTGTTGCACTGCCTGTTCTATAAAAAGCAGAGTACAAACTACAGAATAGATAAATTGTAGATTACACCTTGCATATTTATTTATGCATGATTACACCTTGCATATTTATTTATGCATTCACACATATATACAAATACATACACATGCACATATTTATGTAACGTGAGCAATTTAGCACCCTGGCAGTCATGGTTGAAATTCTGCATAAATAAGCAGAAGATTTTAGGCAGCATTTGCTATTATTGTTTACAGTGCACAAAATTAATTTTAATAAGTTAAAACAGTGTGGTATGTGAAAGAAAAAGAATTTTTCTTTAGCTTTTAACAGTAAAATTTAATTAATAAAACGTCTAAGAGGATGTTAGAAGCTTTAGCTCAGATGTAATAGCCTATCAGCTATAGTAGTGCTATAATGCTAAGTTCTGCGCTTCACTTTATTCTCTACTTCACATCTACTGATATATTTTTCTCATTGTTTGTTTAAATTCATCTTCTACTTAACAGAGTTTCTTTGGACAAATCTCACAGTATGTCATTAAGTGATGTCTCCAAGTATTGTGACTGGATTAACATTATGCATTGACTTCTTCAGGTCAAACAATAGCAATAGCAAAGGTCAAAGTTTAATAATACTTCATGAGATCTTTCCTATGGAACTCAAATCAGCAACATGGTCTTATCTCCTCTAGCATTCAATGCGAGTTAATTAGGAAACACTCACCTTCAGTACCTACCATCCAAGCCTTTTATTTCTAGAGAATTCCCTTAGGGTCTAACTAAAATGTTGTAGTTGGTATATAATCATGACAATGACAAAAAGTAAGAGGCATACTCAACTTTCTAGTGAACTATAGTGTATTCACAAAATTCCAGGCAACTGTAAATTTTAATTGGGGACTATACAGTTGTGCTGTGCTGCCAAAGCAAAATCTGGGGAAAAAATATTGTAGCATGTAGAACATGCCCTGGTATATTTACACATTGTGAATGGTGATTCTCAAATTGGTGCTGCTTTTGGGACATTTCCTAGTTTGGAAGGGACTTTTCCTGAAAAGTACTGAAGTTAGATAGAAAAAAAGAAAAAGATTAAGTTAATGAAGTAAGCAGCAGAAAAAGCTTCACATGGAAATCTTGGATTTGAAGTTACCCATGCCACTACAGTTAAGGCACTAAAAAGTAAAAGCATGGTTTGTTTGGGTCAGATGTGATAGTTACCAACTGTGAACCATGACAGAAAAGCATGCATAGGGAAAAGACATATGCAAATCATGCACTTCTGGGGTGGCACTGATCTCACTTGGTATCAGCCTCTATAGCCTTGGACATCTGATTCAAATGGGCTATACCAGGATTCTTTTATAGTTAATGAAAAGAGAGATGTGCTCCCAGGAAACATCTGATCCAAGGACGAGTATCTAAGTTGTAGATATCAATCACCAGGGGTACCTGGTGCATCAGAATACATTGACTTATGACAGTAGATGTAAACCCTACCTCAGAAATTTAATTTGCAAAGTTGTAAGCACTACTGGGCATGAAGGAAGGATTTTGTTTATTATTTTGTTTTGAAACCACACCTACTATGACATCCCATAGAACAACAAATGGATATATAGCTATCCTGCTTCATAAAATAATTATGGTCTCTACAGAAAAATCTAAAATAATCTATTTGAAACCTAAAAAACAGATGCTGAAGAGTGTTTCAATAGGTATTTAGAAATTCAAGTATTTTCCATACTGATGTGAACTTAAGTTACAAAACTAGCCAGAACTGATGGCCTGAACTACTTGTCTTCATGCATCTCAGGGATTTGGGGGATGAAGAGAAATGCTTGAAGAATTTGAGGTCAGTTGGTTGTTTCAGGACATACCTAACCTGCATGGAGGGCACAGAGTTCAGCATAAAGCTCATTTGAAGGAGACACTTTACATAACAGATGAGTATTTTGCATCTAGGAAAAGGAAGATGAGATTTATGTGTACTTTTCATCCCCCTTAGAGAGAAGAATCCTGGAATTTAGTCTAAGACTCACAAAAACACTCAGATGCTAGTCTTCCATGGAAATGCCTTAATCCTCAGGCACTTAGCAACTAAGCTAGATCATCCTGGAAGTGCTCTCTGTTTTTCCAACTGAAGCGGTGATTGAAATCATTTCATAGTGAGAGAGGAAAAATGAGATTTTGTCTTTTGTTAGGATTCATCTGGGAATGTCAGGCCTGTAATTTGATTCCAGCACAAGCAATATTGCTGTGTTGTGTGCAACAAGTCTGATACAAAATGCTTTAACGAGGTTTGAGTCAAAGCTCTGCTTTTTCATAGTCCCAATATTTTGACTGCTGTGCTAATTTAGACTCTTTTTTTAGTTTTTTGTTTTGGGCAAATTTAAAACTCTTGGTTTGTTATCACAATTGGAAGCCTGACGAGAAGAGGTGTGATGAATGCAGAGCTGGAAGTTTGCACCCAAGGGAAAAATACTTACAATTATTTTGTTTGCTGCAAGTTTTTTGCAAGTTGCTGTCTTCCCATGTGATTTTAATTTCATGCTACTGTATTTAGTGTTGCCATGAGAGCACACAGCCTTACAGCCAGGCTGACAAACAGTCATCCCGCCTTAGTGGAATTGTTGAAGCCTCATGCTGTTCACAGCAGGAAGTACATTAAATACATTTGTTCCACTTCATTCACATTAGATGGGCAAGAAGCTGCTCAAACTTCTTCTTGACATTTCTACATCAGGGCTGGGAAAGCAAAGGACTCAGGTTTATGCCAGAGGTTTGCTGACCATTATCTTTATACCTGCTCAACAGAATCAATCACTCATACCATCCACGTGACAGAGGATAGCACTGTCTGGGAATATTTTACAGATGAGTAAACTGGATGATGGTATCCTAATGCAAAAAGGCAATGTTAGAGGCCAGACAGAACAAATTAATTATTTAGTCTTCTGGAGATTTCTTTAAAACACTTGCTGTCACTTTCCTTACAATTAATTAAATTTTGAAAATCCTTAGACCATGTTCTGGAAATTGGTAGCCGCTAGCACTTGTCCAGCTTCCTTGGAGTAGTAAAGTACATATTAATGTTTATTATCAATAGCCTGAAAAGTCAGCACTGCAATGTTACATTATAAATATATGCTTTGCATTGGCTCCTAGCAGACAAGCAGTGTGAACTACCTCTCAGTGTGTGTACTGAGCCAAATTTACATCTTATGATAAATAGTATTTTATTAGTAACATGGTTTATCAGAGGAACGTCCTTATCTCACAAGACTGGTTGGAATCTCCTTATTTCCACTGGTCTCCAAGGCAGGCAGTCAAATGTGTCATTTTCTCTTTGCCAGTAGGTATGCCAGACCTTAAACTGAGCGGGTGGTTGATTGATCTAGGTAGTTAGCATCTACTAGTCTATTTGTCCAATTTTAATTACCACCTGAACACTAGAGACAGAGCCCACTGTTACATTACAGACTGGAGTCATGATTTGGCCAACTATTCATCACCACTCTCTGGAGCTGGCTAAAATAGTGAACTAGTTCTTTTTTCCTCCATACATCCGTCTCTGATTAATTTCTCCCTTTTATGTTCTTACAGTGCTTGTGAGTCTGATGCCTCTGGCACTTCTGTGTAGCTTTTAACTTCTTTTGTCCTTTTATTAAGTAAAATCTCTGTATGACCCCTCCCCTTTCCCCAGTCTATGGCAGGTGGCCAGGTTGGCAACTAATCAAGGGAAAAAGTGGATGACAGCCAGCTTATGACACGTATTATACTCCCAGTTTTCTTTACTAATAGTTTCTTATTATCACCAGTCCAACAGAGTGAAAAATGTTCAATTTAGGATGATAGCCTTAAAGATTTTGGAAAGTGCCTGTTTTCTGCCTATCACAGAAATAAATTAATGCCATACCTTGCAGTAGGACATTCTATATATTAACCAAGCACATTTAAGATTTACTTTCTTAGCATTATTTGTTATTTACAGTTTATTATTTATGTGTGTCCCATTTTATAAGTGTGCATGTGTATATATATGTGTGTGTGTGTGTGTGTGTACTACAGATGTTTGATTAATCTCACCTTTATTTAATAACTAAATGTATAGTCCAGCCTTATGATCTGGGCTCCTTTGTTAGGTGAGGAGGACAGAATGTGACCTCCAGACAGTACTTTATCACATTTATTTCAGATGGCTTTTTTACAGTAGGGGATGCAGCTGTAGGAGCACAAAGCTCTTCAGCCTTCACTGCTGCATGTTTTCAAATGGGTTGCTTACACATGCATTATTACAATTCTGTGTGAATTGCAGTAATTTCAAGGAGAGTGTTGAAATACAGAAAACCTTTAGTTTTGTACTCAAAGCACACAAAATAGCCGATAAGCAGAAGGCACGAGATTACATGATCTGTAGAAAAAACTATACCTTCTGTTAAATTTAGAACAAGCTAAAGGAAGTGGTGTTCTTATGTGAACTGGTATTGAATCCCAGAGCTTAATCCATTATTGGTTTATGACAGTTCACTCAAGAGTACATTGAACTGCTTTCTCTCTTCTGTCTTGCTGTAGTGTGTTGTATTTTTATGGTATTTGTCTTTGTGCTGTAGATCTCGCATTTCTTATACACTCTTTAGAAATGTAATGAATGCCTAGCAAACCATTCTAAATTAATCATTTATTTGTTGGTGGATTTGGCTATAGGGAGTGAACTTAGTGATCGAGTGAGTGCTTTGTATGTTTTAAGATTTGAGTAGGATGTCTTGGTGCATTTAGTTTTCCTAAGGCTTCTTCAATCATCTTCCTTACTGTGAATCTTCTCATAGTAAGACTTTGCTGTTTTGCTCATGGACTTTGAAGACCCAAAAGACACTGAATACTGTAACCACTGTAGCCCATTGGGCTTTAATGCCATCAATTCTCCTTTTGAACATGAAAATCCTCAAAAGATTAACTCAGTTACTATCTTGTTTCACTGTCAGGACACTCTTTTCTCTCTCACACAAATGAAATCAAAAGTCCAAGAGACAGAATTCAGGAAGTTTTAACATACAGCAGAGCATATTTTGTTTTGTTAGAGCTCTGCTTTAGTGGTCTGATAAGTCTGGATGTTGCTCTGTTTTCACTTCTGTCTTTTCTGCAAAGTTCCATCCTCAGCAGTAGCTCTGGTAAAAGGATCTCTCGCGTACTTCTTGTCTTCAGCCTCGGTGAGCTAAATATGTTTTGATTGTATGTGGGCAGAAAAGCCTATAGGAAATTGTTTCCACTGGTTAAACAAATGCAACATAACTAGCATTATGACTGAATAGTAAAAGTGTAAAAATCAAGAGTTGGATCAGCCAGAAATGGCTACATACTATATCTTTACCTAGCCTGATTTCTAAAATGCTGCTGAACTTCTCATACCATTTCTGTTTGTAGCCCTCATTTTTTACCTGATGTGTGAATCACTGACTGTGAGCTCCTTCAAGCTTGGTCTCCTTGTAAAAAGCCTTGTGTGTGGTACATTTAAATGCTACTGCCAAGTCTTCCCATTTATGTGTCTGCCTCTGTTTCATCAGTTTGTTGAAAATTTGATACCGATCCTGTTTCCCAGGCCTGTTATATAAAAGTGATCAAATTCATTTTAAAAATAGAGCATGTAGAAGATTCTGAGTTGATTTCTTGCTCTGTGGGAGGTATAGCCAGTAGGAGAAAAGTATGTGAAATTCAGATGGTTGCTGCAGGCACTGTGATCATGTTTGGGTGTGTCCCCAGATGCCACTGTTTGTTTCTTCATCCGTTAGTCTTCATGTTTTTATTTCCATTGGTAAATGAGGCAATTATCTGCATTATGGAATGGTTTAGTCAAGTGATTGGAGTTTGATGTACTTACAGCAGGAAAAATCTTTTGGCCCTGTCCTCAGTCTGAACAGAGAAAAAGCTTCTTCAACACGTGTAATAGTTGCAGTGATATCAAGCAGGGTCTGTAGGTTATATCCTTAGGCTGTGTGGAAGAATCATAACAATATTACTCTAATAATAGATATTTTCATGTATACGTTAGTTCATCAATGTCTTAATTTGGTGTTTTGGAAAGGCAGCAATGTTTCTTAGGAAACCAACAAGTATATATTAATTGCTTCAAGGTAAGGTCATTTATATTAGAATCAACCTCACACATTAGCCTTTCTGCTAATATGCCATTTGTGGCTGGGAAACAATTTAAGACTGCTCATTACTATCTTGTACATAATAATTAATGAAATGTTGAAAAATTAATTTTCATTTTGAAGGCACACATCTTCAACAATTTGAGCTAGAGCTTGGCCTCATACACTTAGTTGTCTTTATTCTCCATTGTTCAGGAATACTCTGTAGCTCAATGAGCTGTTTCTGCACCATTTATTATCAGCAGTCCGATATTAAGCAAAACCAGAATTAGGTCTGTTCTCCAGGCTACAAAGAACACTGCAGGCTGTCAAGGAGGAAAATGCAGGTGACCAGAGATGGAGTGTCACTGTAGCCATCTCACTGCCATGCTCAGTCTTGCAGCTAGAGCTGTAGTCTGCTTCCTTTAGTGTGCTGCTTTGCTCACATTTGAGTTTTGCTTATTGATATAGCAGAGAGTTTAGATATGGACTCCAAGCCTACCAGACAGGTGCTACTTGTGGTGGTACTGTGTCTAGAGAAACTGAAGCATGGATGCACTTTGACATAAAGGGTGAGTTAAAATGTAACATGTTATGTTAAATTAGTGTGTGTCATAAATTAATTAAATGTGAATTGTATATAATGCTGTTCATAGCAGTTGCTGCTTCACACCATGTTACTCAACTGAAATTAAGGTTAAGTTGCACAAAACGAGAGTAATTAAGTGATGACCCAGTCTAATCAATGTATGGCACTGCCATTGTGGATTAAAAAGGTAACCACGATTTCCATACAAAATCAAAGTGTGTTTGGTAAAGATTGCATTAATTTTAATCTGTCCTATTACCTGTTACAGTTTTTGCAGTATTGTTTTAAAGTCAATAGACAGAAATGGGCTGTTGAGACAAATGGAAAAGCAGACATTATTTGCTTAAGATAATGTCTGTGGCAATTTGACTGAAACTAGCAATTTTGATTCTGAGGGGAATTTACTTTTTGATTGCAAAAGTTATGACAATAGTGCTAAGAAGACAAAAGCCGTTAAGATTGCAACATATGAATTTGAAAAGTAATCTGTTTTGACCACATCAAATAAAAAGCTATTGGCATTTGCACAATAGGTACCTGCTGCAGAACTGAGCTTTGACTGTAATCTTGACCCCTGCTTCTACAGCATTCAGTGAAAATAAATGACTTGGCAAATTAAATTCATTGTGCTGAATGCAAGCTCAATTGCTTGCATAGTTTCAAGTGTGTATAAATAGCTGCAGAATGGTGCTACCTAGCTTCAGATTTTAAAGTGCTCTTTGATATTGTCTTAATATAAAGGTTTTGTAATGAACCATTTGTTTGAGCTTTTCTTTTGCTGCTATTAACGCGCATACATGAGACAGATTTCAGACGTTCACCTTTACCGCTATTAAGCAGTAAATGCTCATGCCTTCTTACATTTAATGGGACTCTCATTCTTAACTGATCTACCTACAACTCACACACTTCGTGTTTGTAACATTGGGATCTGTTATGTTACAGACTCAGCAGATCAGTCCTTTAATGCCAGCTGTGATCCTGAAATGCAAGTAGGCATTGTGTAGGGGTGTATATGTTGCCTGAGTATGAGACAGATCAGGTCCATCCAAATCTGGCCATGTTTGTCTGGTTTTATGTCCAAGTTAATGAGCTGTGCCAGCCTTCGAGTCTCATTACGTCAGACTCAGCATGGCCCTAGCATGTCCAGACTGTACCAGAACAGGCTTCCAGGCTTGCAAAGCACTGATTTGCACGTTCTGCATTACCACAACAGACTTCTGCTAGCTCTGGCAACTCATAATGTTCACATCATAACCTGGTTTATACTGTTCATGGAAAGAAGGACTGCAAAAGCTTTTAGGAATAGACAGTTTAACACTAGAAAAGATGAACCAGAAGTTAATTTGTTCAGTTGTTCATTTGGTTCCAGTATCTGAATATGTCAGTGGCATGTCTGTTTTCTTCTGTTCTTTCTTTCTTTCCTCCTGAGAATATATGTGTGTGTGTGTGTGTGTGCACGCGCATCACTGGCAGCATATAGCACTGAAATTCACTTTAGTCGTAAGCCTTATCAAGGTGTCAGCATGAGTCTGTTATTTTGTGTTTGTCCTAAATATCCTGCCAACAGGATTTTTTATAAATGACCTGTTCTTTTGCAATGACTCCCTAAAGCAGTTTATAAGGATATAATTTTAAAAGGTAAAGCCTCTTTGGAAATAAACATTTTGTGCTATCACACTGATTTGTCGATGTACCTTCAAAGTTAGATGTGTTCCTAACAACACGAGAAGTGTGTTTGTTTTCCTGCTTGATGACTGACTAGTGCTGTAGTTGAGATACGCCTCTGACTCTGTAAGTACTAGGACAAGGCAAAGTTTTTATTTCTGTGCCAAGAAACCTAGGACTAAAGCTCCTAACCTTTCTCCTCTGATTATTGTAACTTCATGCCAGTGAAATCTGTGTGTCTGAACAAAAAAACCCTTAGAAAACTTCCTCTTATTTCTCTAAGAGGAACCATTAAATTTGCAGTAGTCTCTCTTCAGAGTGATTACTAGATTAAAGGTCTGCTGTAAGTGAGCCTGCAGTCATTGAGCAGAGTGTTTTCCAGACATGACCTGAGACAGACAATGCTTTCCCTGTTAGGAGCTTGGCTCTGCTACTTCCCCTGGGGAGCTACTAACACAGCTTACAGGAAATGAATTTAGAAAACATTTGTAAGGATTTGTTTCCTAGGATGAGTAACCATGCAGAATGTGTCTTTCATTGGACATACATACCTCAAAAAGTGTGAAAAACTCACTCTGAAGTACAAAGCAAGCTAGCTGAGGGTTTCGATTTTTTTTTTTTATTTGGCTGTGACTACAGGAGTGAACAGTATGTGAGGGTTCTTCTTCAGCAGCAGTAAAGCAAGCGTTAGGATAATGCTGTAAGAAACAAACAATATTTTATTTTATGCCTTCCGTCTAGTTTAAGGCAGATCATTGAAGAGCCCTGTGTAGCCAGTAAGTAGAAGGGAATGCTTCCACCCCTCCTCAGATTTTTCTGACTGCAGTAAGTGAGCCATTCCACCTGTCCTCCTGTATGCTCATTGTGCTGGGAAACCTGGAATAGCCTATCTTTGTCCTTGCAAACTGAGAGCAAGCAGGCTCCATGTGAGTACCTCTCACTTAAGTGCTTAAAATATGGTGCGTCCAAGTCTAGATCAAGTTCCGGAACCATTGGGGCTTAAGAGCAAGATTAGACTTGAGAAAGTGTGCTGAACTCTCAGCAGACCTGTTTTAAGAAATGGCATGTATTAGAATTGATAATTTTTTAACTATCTTTTTCTAACTATTGGCACATTAGTAACGATTTGGTCTTAGTAGGCATTCTGTATTTTTATTGTCTAGAGGATGGGAAAGTCTTTGTCCATCTTAAGAATTTAGAAACATTGTATGTCTGAAATGACACATTGCTTTGCAGATCTAATATCCAGTGCTTCAGTATCCCTGTGAGCAGAACTCTCAAAGTTAATAGGAGTTACAGAAAAGGTACAGAGGGTGTATCCTGTTCACCTATTAAAAATGTTTCAGATAAGCGTTTCACAGTCCCAACTATAAAACAACTACTGACAAACCAGCCTCTATGGGCAAATAAAGTCAGATCAATGTGTGTCTGTCTGTGCACACAAATACACATGTTTAAATACACATACTCTTGAATTTAAAAAATAATAATTAAATTGGAACTGACAACGTTTTCATCTACCAAAGTTAGATTTCTTTCCAGTTTGTCTTTCATCCTGCAAAGGCTGATGACTTTGATAATGCTCAAACAGGTCTATGGATCTGCACTATTTTTCAGTAAATACATTCAGTTTCATCAATTTGTTGCATGATTTCAGTTTTAGCAGATAAGTAGAGAGGTAGCTGAAGTTGTTTCATTGATGAGGAATATTAAGGGAGTTCGTTTGGTTTTTTTATTTTATTAGTTGAGAAATACAGAAAAATCTTGAATGCAGAAGAGAAAATTCCTTCCTCCAAAACTTGCAATTTCACTCTTGAATGCAGTTTCAAAATGCTGAGCTGCTTTCTCAGATGAAGTTTTGGCTTAGTAACAACTAAGTAAAAATGTTATATTTTTTCTGGCTAGTTTTAATTAAGTTCCTATTTTGCATTGTGCAACAATCTACCAGAAGAGATTGTTGCCATACACTATGGTGGTTCTTCAATTCCAAAACTAATCCATTGCAATTGAAGTAATGGCTTTTGCATCAGACATATAATCTTATAAAAATCTGACTTATGGCAATGATGGGCACAACTTCCACTTAGCATTAAAAATAATTTATGTCTCCTCCTTTGGATAAGTTGTACCTTTTCTGTATGCAAGGCATAGCTCTGTAGAGCCATAAACTTCTCCAGTCATTTCCTTTGAATTTTTTCCTTTTTTCCTATGGTTAATGAAGGGGAAGTATCCATAGTGCTACTCAGAGCACTGAGCAATTGCCGTGATCTTTGTCAACTGAATTCAAGTTGGCCGTATGCTTCATGGTATTTCAAACACATTTGTGATACTGTAGCCTCATGATTCTAATAAATCTTCACAAGACAGCATAAGAAAATCATGATGAAGTGCAAGGAGAACTTGTGTAGGTCTTTCTACACTTGGGGGTGGTAGCTGTGATTTCTGCTTTGTGGTGGGAAAACCAAGGAACTGGCTGTGCATGATTAATCTTGCATGCTTGAAACAGGAATGGAAAGGATAGAAAAGGGGAGATGATACTCCTCCAGGATGAAGCTGGGATATGTTTTTAAGGCTGTTTACTTTGTCAAATTACTGTGAGTAGGAAAACTAGAAAAGGGAGGACCAAGTGAAGCTAAACTATGTGTCTGTTACGTGGAATAGCTCTTAACCTCCTTTGCTTTTTGCTCTTCCTTCTTATGAACTGTGGTAATTTGGTATTAAGATAAAGACTGTTCACATTTCAGTTTACATTAAATAAGATTGATTTTATTTTAAATGCTGGATATGGGGGAACTAAAATTAAGTAGTTGCCCCTTTAGTTAGATGGAAAATGTTACCAAGAGTACCTCCAGTTATATGCTGTGTTCCAGTCTGGTTTTAGCATCAGGAATCTGTGAGAACATTCAGGTTAAGGTTTCATTATCTGTATTCACCTTTGTATGTTTGTACCAAAGTAAAAAATGCAAGGAATTTTCTGGCTTATGCACAGGACTCAACTAAAGCAAGTTTAATGAGATACCACATTTGGTTTTTGCACACAGATTTGTACATGCTGACACAAAAAGTTGAAAATGTAGGAGGAAAGAAAAGGAGCACAGTGCTGATATAACAATTGCTATCTAAAACCATACAAACCAATACTTGAAAGGAAGCCAAAAATAGCTAGAAGAATTCTAAACCTTAAAAAAAAAAAAAGCTTTATTTCACTTACTGAGATGAGCGAAGTGCTCTCCATTGTTTGATGTGGATTTTATGCTCTCTTGTGAACTTCAGTGTTAGGTGAAGAAGCATTTATTGGCATTATTCCTCTTTCACCAGAACCAGCCTTCTATTTTGGAAATGATGAATACTTCGTTGATGAGAGCGCTGGCTACATTGAGGTCCGTGTCTGGAGGACTGGAACTGACCTGTCCAAAGCTGCCTCTGTTACAGTGAGGTCTCGCAAATCTGAGCCAGTAACTGCAGAGGGTGAGTTACTGTTTCTCTCTGGTTTCAGGCTGCTACTACACTGCATGTGCTGGTACCCATCACTGGCACATGCTGCTGCATTGCACAAGCGCTAGTTCAGGAGGTCTTGGTACAATTTAAACCACATAAGATGAAAATTGTATGTCTCTTGCTCTTAGCAGATCTTCTGAGAAAAAATTAGGTAGTTACAAGATTTGAAAGAAAGAGGAGTAGGAGCAGCTATGAAGTACAGCACTCAGAGAAATGCCTCTAAGTCCTCATATAAAGACTGCTACAAAGGCAGTTGATTGCTGTCTCAGGAGCATACTCTGGACACAGTTATGATCACTGGCAGCGTGCTGAGTTTGCTTCTCTCATTTTTACTGTAGGCAATGAGAAATTATTACCTAGTATCCTATTCAGGAGCAGGATTGCTTCAGCTGTGTGGTTCTTGGATGCTTTGACAGAACATTTGTCTGCAGAATCAAGTGTTAGCATACTCAGTTTTCTTCAAAAAAAATATAATAATGTTTGAATTAAGATATTCATATAGAGTCAACATTAAAATGATCTTCTTTAGATGCTTATCCTAAGTGTAACTTTACTGTTATTTCAGGAATATCTAAACATAATATATATGTATTATATATGCATAACGTATACAACATATTTGTATTTTTCTCATTAAAAAAATTATTAAGTCTGAAAGCATACATGATTGCTTTATTTCTGAACTTGCTTTTATGATCTGATGTCTTTATCTAATCTTGAATATTTAAGTCATTTTATTTTAGGTAAAAATGTCTTTCCCTACACTAAGGATCTTCATTCATTGTGCCAGGACCTCTAGGATTAAAAACTGGGAATGGCTCCGCTCTTGAGCTCTCTAGCCTGTTGGTCACAACATGAAAGCTCTGACATGGCTGGCTGCCTGTAAAACCATGAACCTGGTTTTTGGCCTTACACAGTTCAGCAGTGGATCTGCTGCTCTGAGCTGCCCCCTTAGAGGTTTAGCTCTAGGAGAGTACAGTGGTAGGGCCTTTAGGCAAGTGCCCATCTGATGATGCCCTTAATCTGGCCAAATTTTGTCAAATTCACAGAATTCCAAACCTGATTTGAAGTGTTTCCCCCAAAGCTTTGTTTCAACAGCTCTGCTGTTTATTCGTCCCACAAATTAATGTTCAAATTGAGTCCTTCTCTAAAGTCCTAGATACTTTTAATGCCTTGGTTCCAAGACAGTGTCATATTTTAGTCAGTTTCTTGTTTTTTGCCTTTTTCTCATTGGCCTGTTATGGATTGGTTTGCTTTCCTTAAAAGAAAAGAAAGCCAGATCAATCTTCCTTTAAGAGTAAGGTGCCAAACCTCACCTGATATGATCTGAGCAGAATTTGGTTTGTTTGTTTTCCATTCATTCTCTCTGTCAACTCGTCTGAACAGCAATTCTTTCTTGTAATCAGCTCATTGGCCTTGTCTCCTTTCATTTTTGCATTAATCTCAAAACTTCCATCTTTGTTACAGAGTAATATGAAATTTCTTTCCAAAATACTTTTCTTCATCTCCAGAGTCTCTCTCAAAGCTTTTTGCTTACTTTCATTTTGCACTTCAAGCAAATTTCATTAGTTTTTCTGGAATAACTGTTGGTTTGCAACAGAACAGAATCAGCCTCATTTTGTAACTCAAATCATCATTAAACAAAAAATTATTTAGTATTGACTTTTTTCATCATATAGTCCAACTTAAATGACCAAAAGATAGTTTTGCGTTACATTAATGCCAGAATTTGGCAAATACTAAAGTTATAAAGGAAAAATATTTGCCTACAATTAACTGCCTAATGATAGATATTTTTAATTACATGTAATGCTATTTTTATCTCTTTCCCATTGGTAGCTGGAGTAGATTATGTAGGCATCAGTCGTAATTTGGATTTTGCCCCTGGAGTCAACATGCAGACATTTCGTGTCATAATTCTGGATGATCTTGGACAGCCAGTGTTAGAAGGAACAGAGAAGTTTGAGCTTGTGCTAAGGATGCCCATGAATGCTGCCCTTGGAGAACCCAGCAAAACTACCATCTTCATTAATGACTCAGTGTCTGACTGTGAGTAATTTTTTTTTTTTTCATATTTTGGAGATGATGTGTTAAGTCATTTGCTGTCTGGCTTCTTATGTTCTATATCTGGTGCAATGTAGCATAAATAAATGTGAAATAGTGAAGGGCAGACAGGACAACTTCTGCAGTTACACTTTACATGTACTTTCTATGTTTTTCTGCCCAGTGCCAAAGATGCAGTTTAAAGAATCTGTGTATGTGGCCAACGAAAATGATGGGCAGATTTCTGCCATGATATATAGGAGTGGGGATATCCGACACACATCCACTGTGAGGTGCTATACAAGACAAGGCTCAGCTCAGGTAATGATGGACTTTGAAGAACGTCCTAATACTGACAGTTCCATCATCACATTCCTTCCTGGTGAGTTCTTGATCTTATTTTAGAAGCCTTTAGTCTAACATGTTTTCTTTTGTTTTTCTTTCTGCTCCTTTGCTTTGTTTGTTTTGTTTTGTTGTGTTTTAATTGTGTTTTCTCATAAAGTAGTCCCAAAAAGATCACTCTGGAAAACAAAGCTGCTTTTTTTTTTTTTTTTCATGCACAATGGCATGATGTTGCCTCTATTTCCTTCACTTCTGACTTAGAGAGATAATCAGTAAGAGCCAAAGGAGTATATCTTCATTTAGGTTCAGCCAAAGCAGGTTCAGCATAATACAGTAGAAGAACAGATCTGCTGTTAGAAAGGAAACTTCGAAGTTCTGCTTTTTGTTAAGCAGATTTCTGGTAAATACACTTGACTTGCACTGAAACGAGTAATAGATCTTTCAACAGGTATATAGCTCTCTAACTCCTGTTTGAATTTTTTCTCTTACCAAGGTTTTCCTAAAACCGCCCACCAATATCAGGTACTTAGTATCTCACATCTGAGATGAGATGCAAATAAATCAAATGTTACTATGTTGAAAGAATATTGCCTAATTCTTTCTACTTCTCCAGAAAGCAGTTTGGTCTTCTAGTCTTTGAAGTTTGCACACATGGTGATATTTTTAACAAGCCTTAAACAAGTTCTGTCATCAGCATGAAATCCTTGGTATGCCCGTATCACAGAAATTACAACCTTCGTATTTCTGTAGACATCTATCATAGTTCTCTTGAAAAAGTGAGTTGTTCAGCCTTTCTTTATTTAGGTCTGGCCTCAGCTTTTAGTTCTGTTATGTATTCTACACCTTTGCTATTGCTTCTGTGCAACCAGGAAAGAATCCAGCTAGTAAGAATTAATGACTCTGGGCCACTTAGGAAGTGACTTTTGTCTGTTTTTGAGTGTTGCCTTACCATTTTTCTGCAAAGAAAAGTAGCAAAGAGGTCTGCTACAATTATATTTTGTCTCCATAATCTTCTTAGGCATGTTTAATATGCACTACTTTCATTTCAGTTTTCACATTTCCCATGTAACAATAAACAGGATGAGTATTTTGCTTGTTTTCTCCTCCTAAGGGATAATTTATTTTCTATAGTAGAGGGAAAAGGCAACCTCAGGAAATGAACACAGTCAGCATCCTGGCCTGGTTCTTTATCTTGAAGAGCCTTGATTGTATTTGCATGTATTTGCATGTGTAGTGATGAAAAAATATAGTAAATTGACCTCATCTCTCATTTTGTCTGGGGTGTAGGAGTCAGTCTCATGATGAACAGCTCACCAGATCATGCTGGGTGCCAGACACTGAACACCATTCATAGGTCTTGCTGCTTGTGAAGAAGGCCTGAGACAAGGTGTTCAAGTTTCTGAACATCTAGTAAGTCAGGGCACATTAATTTGTGAGTGCAAAATTGAGCAGTGTGGTACTCCAAAGCATTTTTAAGGCAGTATTCATTGTCACTTGAAATCAGTGGGAGTTCAAAGTCAAACAGAATAATATAAGTGAAGGTCCACACACCTGGAGAGTGTTCAATCAAAAGAGACTTGAAATATAGAACTTCAGGACAAAATTACTATTAGTATTAGTGAAAGGTTTTATTGCTCTACTTCCTTATGCAAGTATTTATTTTTTAAGAGCACTCTGTAGAAGAGGTCACTGAGAAGGAGCATTTTCTTCTTAGGTAAAATAAAAGGATTAATACATGTAAAGTAGATATACCAAACAGAAACTTTTCTTACAGAAGTCCCAAAACAGGGGATTCCACTTTAATGAGCTTCCATAGAAAGGTAATGATTGATAATTCTGCTTTCACTACTGTCATTGTTCATTAGTCTGTATAGTGTCAAGGTGGATGCCTTGGCCAGCAGGAGCAGCCTGTGGTGCCTTGGGCTTGGAGGCAAGTGCTGTATTAGAGCAAGGAAGTCATAAGTTCTGCCTGACACTACCTTTGGAATGATTGCAGGTGAAACTGAGAAGCCTTGCACACTGGTCCTTATGGATGATACTTTCCATGAGGACGAGGAAGAGCTACGCCTGGTTCTTGGCACTCCAAGAAGTGATTCTTCCTTTGGTGCTTCTATTGGCGAGCAAAACGAAACGCTGATAAAGATTCGGGATGACGCAGACAGTAAGTGATTATTTTGGTTTTATAGGCTTTTGAAAGCCCGTTTGCATGCTCTAAAACATTTTTTTTCCTTCTAATTATAGAGGCTATTATTAAGTTTGGTGAGACCAAATTTAGTGTGAGTGAACCAAAGGACACAAGGCAAGTAGCAGTTGTGAAAATCCCAGTGCTTCGTCTGGGAGACACTTCCAAAGTTTCTGTTGTGAGAGTTCATACAAAAGATGGATCTGCTACTTCTGGAGAAGACTATCACCCTATATCAGAAGGTAGGATCATACTTATCACATCCAACTATTTGTTTTCATTCATGACTGTAACATAATATTTGAAAAATTAAATAACTTTGTGATCAGAATACTTTGCAACTACATCCCAAAATGCATTTTGCTATTCAAATTCAGTGTGGACAGGTCCTCTGTGGTATGCAACAGCCAATTGCTCTTGGAATTCTAATTATCAGTGAAGATACTTACAAAAGAATTGGGAATCCTTTGTAAATATCTGTAGCTCAAGAAACTGTGGAAGATGTGTGAGTTAAACCTTAGTTATATTTGCAGAGTGTAATAGCATACTCTGAAGAAACATCTACTTATAGGATGTAGGATTGTGTGGCTGTTTCTTGAGTAATTCATTAAGAAAATGGGTTTTGCTCTGTGTAGGAATTAATGTCTATTTCTTTTTATTTTTCTATATTCATAAAAATAAAGCTTTCTTTCTGTATTTCTGAATTCACTGCATGCTGCTCCACGCTACTAATGAATGAGGAGAGAAGTTGTGCAACAGAATGAGAAATTTCTGAGCTGATAAACTTCTTTCCATTAATAGCCCACCTACGTGGTTTAGGCAATGACTAATGGAGTTTGTAGCTGATTTTTTTTCTTTTAAAGTTTATGATAATACATATTACGCTGTGTTTTAAGATTAATCATTCATTGCTAGAGTGTTTTCACAGTTTTGGATAAACTATTTTGGCATCCAGTCTAGCTGGAAGATATGACTTACCTTTGAACATCCAGCAACAACCTTGGGCTATCTTCAAATTCCACAGGAGTGGTGTTTGTCACTGGTAATATCTGAAAAGGCAATATGTTAGCCACAAGAAAATCATCAACTCAGAGCTTGCTAATTCCAGTGACTTTGCTCCTGCATTTTAGAGTTTTGCTCTTTCCCCCTGAAGACCACAGAAACTTTTAGTATCAGCTGATACTTACCCTATGCACATTACCTGTGGGCATTGTTGTGCTTACATTCTCCCAGCTGTGCACCAACAGCACGTGGGAGCAAAGTTTCCAAGGGAAACATGCTGCTGCAGAGCAAGAGGCTCTCAGCCTCTGCCCCCAAGCATTTGAGAAAGGTCTGTGATGTGCAGGATTTCCCTACATGTTTCAGAATACCTACATGTATTCTGAAACACGTATTTTGAACATGTACATAGTTCAAATTAAAGTAGTGCATGGGAGTTTATGCCTTCATAACTATGCCACATTTTCACCTGTAAATCAATTTAAACCTGTGGGTTTAGGGAACCTGCCTATACAGCCTTCAGTACAAAGCCCACATCCTTAATTGGGTTTTCTGGAGGAAGTGTGACAAACTGAAAATCAGTAAAATTCTTAGCTATCATACAGCTAAGAGCTTATATGTTTATTACCACAAGGAGTATTTCCCTTGGGAAATAACACTTGGGATTGGAAGGATCATTATATCACTTAATCGGACTCACTGTGGATTGCAAGATTCTCCCAATTTTCCCAAATTACTTCTGTATTGATCCAAATAACTTTGGTTAGAGAAAATACATCATGTAGAAAGGGCATCTGGTCCTGGTTTGAAGGCATTGGAGAGGAAGAGTGTTTCTTAGCATTTTGCTTCACTGATCAGTCTCTATCACCTAACTGTGCCTTATTTCCCACATACACTTCAGCTTTAATGCACTACTGCTTTTTGTGCCTGTCCCTTTAGAGTTTAGAGCTCTTGATCAACTGTTATATTTTGATTATGGTGGTGTTTCTATATACCAGTGAGAACATCACTCTCTGCAAGTTCTTCTGGTCCTAAGTTTCTGTTGATTATTTCTGTACCATCTTCAAAGTGAATTTGGCATTCTTTAAAAATAAAAATATTAGAAATGCACCTATTATTTTGGTTATTATCACTCTCACCCTTTCCAGGCACAGATGTTAAATAGTTTATGTACTTTTTATTTCTTTAGTAGTAAATACAGTCAAGAATCACAGCATGTCTGACTCAGTGTGGTGGGTTGATCTTGGCTGGACAGCAAGTGCCCACCAAAGCTGCTCTATGACTCCCCCTCCTTGGCTACAGAGGAGAGAGAAAATATGACAGAAGGCTCATAGGTTGAGATAAGAGGAGGGAGAGATCACTCACCAATTATCAGCATGGGCAAAATAGACTTGGAACTTGGGAAAATTAATTTCATTAATTACCAATCAAACCAGAGCACAATGATGGGAAATAAGACTAGATCTTAGAACACATTCCTCCCACCTCTCCCTTCTTCCTCGGATTAGCTTCACTCCCAAATTCCTTACCTCTGACTGGCTCGAGGGAATGGGGGGTGCAATCTGTTTATCACACATTATTTCTGATGCTTCTTCCTCCTCACACTCTTCCAGTATGAAGTCCCACCCACAGGAAACAGTCCTTCACAAACTACGCCATGGGTCCTTCCCATGGTCTGCAGTTCTTCATGAACTGCTCCAGTGTGGGTCCCTCACAAGATAGCAAGACAACAAACTTGCTCCGGTGTGGGCTCCTCTCTCCATGGGGCCACAGGTGCTATCAGGAACCTGCTCCAGTGCAGGCTTCCCCCAAGGTCACAGCCTCCTTTGGGCATTTACTTGCTTGATCATGGGTCCTCCATGGGCTGCAGGTGGATCTTTGCTCCACTATGGCCTTTCATGGCTGCAGGGACACAGCTGCCTCACCATGGTCTGCACCAGGGGCTGCCAGGGAATTTCTGCTCCAGCACCTGGAGCACCTCCTGCCCCTCCTTCTCCACTGACCTTGGTGCCTGCATAGTGATTTCTCACATATTCTCACTTCTCTTTCCCAGCTGCTGTGGTGCAGCAATTTTTCCTATCTTTAATCTGTTGTCCCAAGGGCTGTACCAGCACTGAGTCCATCTTGCAGCCAGCTGGAATTGTTGCTGTCAGATATGGGGGAAGCTTCTGCCAGCTGCTCACTGAATCCACCCCTGCAGCCCCCCACTACCAAAGCCTTGCCAAATACAATCCGCTAAAACTGAACTTTTTATCACCATAACCTATGAAGTTTTTTCAGAGACAATGATTTTCAAAATACAGTACTCTTGTGTAGCTACAGCTTTGTTTCTTATTTTTTGTATATACTGTTGTATTTATTACATTTTGTTGGAAAAAGACCTGACAATACTATTTATTTAGAATTCTTCAGTCTTTTGGTCATTCATATATGTTACCAACATTTATGTAATTAGTTCACAGATAATTTTCAAAACATTAAATTCCTTTAGACTAAATCATGATCTTTGCAAATCTCTTGATTAATGTCTTATTTTCTGTGATTGCCCCATTTGTCCACTGCTATTCATTATTATTATTTGTAGCATCGAATAGGTTAAACTAAATTTGCAAACATCTGTTATTTGAAAACTCAGTATTAACTGCCATCTCTTCATGGCTGGGCCTAGAATCACAGCTTGTTATGAACAACGGATTTATTTTTAAGTGTCTCATTATATTTTTAGAAATTGAGTTTAAGGAGGGTGAAACACAGCACTTTGTGGAGATTGAAGTTCTCTTTGATGGAGTAAGAGAGATGAGAGAAGCCTTCACTGTTCACCTAAAGCCTGATGAGAACATGGTTGCAGAAATACAGGTAACAAGTTCATGCAAAGTCCTGAACAACAAAATCTGGTAAATAGATCTCTTACTTACTTTCTGGCTCATCATTTTGCTCCTCTTTTAAGATTCATTCACACCATCTTGGCTTGTATGTTAAAAGGCAGAAAGGACCATCCCTGCTGTCACAGTAACACCTACACAAAACAGTTTGCTGCCAAGGCAGTAATGTTGATGGGGCCATAGACTCAATGAAAGACTGAAGCCTTCAGGATATTGTTCCAGACATATTCTCCTCATATAATCAGTCTTAGAAACTGATGTCCTCTTGGAAACACCCTCTGGCAATACAATATAACCTCTATGCTGTAAAAATAGCAACTTCAGGTGAAATATAATTTCTGTTGTCAAGAGCATGTTAATATTATTATTGTGTAAGATGAAATAGCCAAACATTCTTGTTATTTAGCATTATATCTTACATATTTTTAATTTAAACAATATATACCTCTGATTTGGCATAAAATGTTCTTGAAACTCCCTGTCTGCTTCATCAGCGTCACACCATGTGTAGTCTGACTCCAGACAGCGAGACAGAAGAGACACAGCCTATGCTGATGACAAGCACCCCATTTCCACCAGGCATTAAAGCATACAATGCATGTGAGGGGTTCTACCAGAATACTGAAGTGACAAAAAAAAGCTGGGAGACAAGGTTAAAGGTCTGGGATCTTTACTGTTCTGAAAAGAAAAAATTCATTTTGGCTCTTCCTTTTGCACTCTGCAATGTACTTTCAGTGCCTCAGCCCTTTCTCAATAGCTCATCCACTTGAGGTTTTAGAACTTCTTTTGGAACAATGTTTTGAAGGCTAGACATTCTGATCGAGGTCCAGTTTGTTTATTTAAATTTTCACAGAGAGCTGTTTCTGTCCTTTTCATTGTCAGACAGCCAAGGCCATTGTTTACATTGAAGAAATGAACAGCATGGCAGATGTCACCTTTCCCTCTGTCCCTCAAGTGGCATCTCTGTTGATATATGATGATACTTCTAAAGCCAAAGACAGAAACAGTCCCATTGCTGGCTATCCTGTCATCTGTATCACAGTGAGTATCTCTATGGAAAAACAGAACAAAATCAGTATATGGATTCAGTGGATTTTAGGCATCCAGTATCAATCCATATGGTGATGAGTCACACATATTAGTCACACGTATTAGTTCAAGCTAGAATTATCCTTAGAGCTAATCTAATTTGTCTGGATAATGAATCCATTTTCAGGAGGACAAAAAGCATAGAAAGATGTTTCACTTGTTCCTCACTAAGAACAGTTTGATATTGATACTCACACCGTGTCTGTGATTGCATGACCTTACTATTTCCTGCATTATCCTGCCTTAATTTGCAGAGTTAAAATCACTGGAGATAACAGATAAGCCATTGTTTTCAATGAGTGCCACAGACTGGAAAATGAATGCTGAAGGAATACAGGCTTCTTTCATTTTTTTTCACTAGTAGTTTTGCAACTGAAAAGCGTACATAAATATTCATATACCTTGAAGAATGTTTTTGTCCATCTTCAATTTGTTTTTCACACATTCCTTTTGCACAGCAATGTCACAAGTTGAATGGTTCTTCTAAATAAAAAAAGTCAAAGAAAACAATCTTGAAATGCAAAGTATATTTGTAGAATTAGATCAAAGGGTGAAGTTCAAATTAAAGTAGTACATGGGAGTGTAGTTTGTGCCTTCATAACTATGCCACATTTTCACCTATAAATCAATTTAAAAGAATATTTTTATTTCAATAAACATAATTAGGTATGCCTTTTACTCTACCCTAACCGTGCTAAACTCATCACTGTCAAAATAAGGGGATTTCTTATGAGATTTACTGGGATTGTCAGTTCCATGTTGTTGAGTTTTGTGACTCTTGATGACTTAAAATTCCTTTGCCATGAAGCAAATAAATTCTTAACACATCTGCCTTGTTCTGCAGGCTTGCAATCCGAAGTATGAAGACTTTGACAAGACTGGTTCTATTTGTGCCAGTGAGAACATCAATAACACTCTGACACAGTACCGGTGGCTTGTGAGTGCCCCCACTGGCCCTGATGGTGTGACCAGCCCCATGAAGGAGGTTGACTTTGACACCTTCTTCACTTCCTCCAAGATGATTACACTCGACTCCATTTACTTTCAAGCCGGTTCTCGTGTCCAGTGTGCCGCTCGTGCTGTGAATTCAGACGGGAATGAGGGTCTTGAGCTTATGAGCCCTATTGTCACTGTAAGCACATCAGAAGGTAAGACATCATCACCTACTGCAAAATTCAGAGTCTCTTTTGAATCCCAAATTCAGTCCTAACAAAAGCTGGTTACATGATTGGGCATTTTAATATTATTGTCTCAGCTTTTCTTTTGTTGTTCATAGAGGTGGTGCAAAGACTCTCTTAACACAGCAAAGCATTGTGTAAAGAAAAAGTTTTTCCTTTCTCCTAATTCTCCACATCTTTAAATAATAATCCACATAGAAAACTTGTTTGTTCGTGAGAACAATATGTAACAGGCAATGGAATTAGTGAAACCTGGTTTTGGTTGACTCTTGAATTCAACTGTAGTAATGATGCTGCACAGTCTAAGCTCCTATTAGACATTGCAGAATCCACATGGGAGTGGCATATGAAAGCCTAGCCGGAAGAAAAATCTCATTTGGCATTCAGGTCTCACTGGACACCTGAAAACTTGTGTCTTCCTTGACTAAGGACTAAAGCAACTGGGCCCAATAACAGGGCATGGACACGATTTTTCCCTGATCAAAGCATTCATAATTATTCATCCTTCTTCTTTCTCTGATGCCTCCTTTGTCTGTGTCTGATTCTTTGATACCTAACCAATGCTGAACTGATGCTGCATTCTCTCAGCCAGCAGAGTTAGTGTGGTCTACCTCCTTTGCCCAGCCAGCTCATGAAACTTGCACTAAATATCATAATGAAGTAGAGGTGAAGCACTGGCATGCACAGTACAGTCTGATAGCACAGGCTATTTTGTTACAGAAATCACAGATACTTTTGTTTATTGTATAATATGGAGAAAGAGTAATTATCAGAAAACAAGGTAAATTGTATTACCCTTCTGCAGCCCTTTGGCTCTTTGTGTCATTTTTGCTGCTTTTGTAGCTACATTAACTCTTGAAGTTCACGTGAGATAAATGCCATGATTGTTCATTCGTAATATTTTCATTTTCTAGGCCTTTTCAAGTAAATATTTTAGTTAAAACATTTTATCTTCTACTAAGTAAGGCCTTTGAGAACTTTAATGAATGGAATTTTTCTTTACCCTTGTGCTTTATTCCACATTTTGACTGTAGACTCAAGTCACATTTGCACTAATCAGGAATCCTACACCTTAAAGAGGACTCTGCCTAAGGGTATTGTCTACAAGGTGCTCTGTAGTTTTGTTAAAGACATCTGGTTTTGTTATACTAAACAGACTGGCTTTGTTAGTGTTATAGTGCATTATTTGGATTACACTTGACAAATTAGCAGAGCTAATTAGCTCAGGCTCAGGACTGAGTTGTCATGCATAAATTACCTCCAGTACCTGAGCTAACTTGTGGTGTGGAAGGAAAGAAGTGCAATGATCAAAGCAACCTGCCAAAATCCTAAATATTTTCCACTTTGAGGATGTCTGACCTCCAGTGCAGAGAGCAAACTCTCAAAAGGAATTCAGATTGTGCAAAAAAACTTTGTATTTAGTCTCTTTAGCAATGTTGTTTGCATTTGAGGAAAAAAACTAAAACCACCAACCAAACCAACCAACCAACCAAAAAGCTGTCACATGCTTGTTTCTTACTTAGAGTACCTTTTGATCCTTTGGTTGTGACATGACAAAGCGACCAGAATGCAGACACTCCCACAATGAGCTATGCAGCTAGAAGTTCATATGATTACAGATCATATGATTACAAACTTAATTTTCTGGTCCTACAAACTGGGACTAATACTGGAACACATTGAACTAACACTGGAAAGGATTACCGAAATAAGTTACACATTCTCCTTTCTTGGAGAAATTCAAATTAACGAGGCCTTAAGCAACTTGATCCAGCTTTGAAGCCAGCTCTGTTCTAAGCAGAATATTTCTAGATATCCTGTGACATTTTTTATAACTACACTTTTGTTACTAATGGATCAGGAGGCTCATAAAGTCCTGTGAAGGTATATAGGTACATACTCCAATCCAGTGCCAAAACCAACTGAACACTGGTCAGGTATCTTCCATAAAACTTAGGATGGTGGCAGGAATTAAAACAAATGCCTCTGAAGAGCTCTGTAAGAAAGTATGGCACTTGGCACTGACTTTGCAAGTAAAGTTGGCACATGCAACTGAAAAGGCACTGATGCAATATCATCACCTTGTTCTGAAAGTGTGATCCTGCTGATTGAGTAATGGTTTCTATTTGAATCCTCTTTTGCATAAATTCCTGTTGAAACCTCTGGAAAATGCTTCTTGAAGTGTTTGCCTGCCATTCAAGAAAATTCTCATTGTTTTGGATACCTGTACAGGGGAAGAAAAGTACATCTAAAATAGTGCAAGGGAAAGTATAGATTGTTTCCAATGCACATAAAGTAAGGTTACTTTCTCGTTTTTCCATTAGGTCTTTGTCAGCCTCGTATATCAGGAGTAGTTGGAGCAGAGCCATTCTCTGCCAAGCTGCGGTACACTGGCCCAGAAGATCCTGACTATGCCAACCTCATCAAACTGACAGTCACAATGCCACATATTGATGGTATGAGAAAATCAGCTGTGGAGTTAGGAGAATTTATACAATATGCTGTTATTATAGCTATTTTATCAGTCTGATTATTTTCAATAGATGAGTTAATAACATAATCTTGTAACAGTGGGACTAAATAACATTCATAATAATGTTATGAATGAACAAGTGCAGTTTGCAACAGGGTGCATAAGATACTGTGTTGATGCATAGTCTCTGATATGAAGAATAGTGTTTTCAGATTAACTGCATAATTTACATAAATTGGGCTAGACCTAGGCTTGGTAAAATTCCTTCAAAGTGCATAGAAGTACACTGTTTAATTACTAGGGACTTCTGAAAAAGTCACATTTCTTTATATTTAATAATATGTTGTATATTAAGATATTGACATATCGATATGTTTAGAAATATTTTATTTGTCTTTTCATAGTATACAGACGGACAATTATTATGGATAAAATTCTCATGCATACTTAACATATCAACTTTCTTTGAATTCTAAAGTACAGTCATTGGTGTAAATACAAAATACAAAAGCACTGCATAACGTGCTTAGTGTTTGACAAAGTCTGGCTAAATTAAGCAGTTCTGACAATTGACATGTAGTGATAGTGCTATAAATTAATATTTTTAGGCATGCTGCCTGTTATTTCTACAAGAGAGCTCTCCAACTTTGAGCTGACACTTAGCCCTGATGGAACTAGAGTTGGAAACCATAAGTGCTCCAACTTGTTGGATTACACAGAAGTAAAGACCCACCATGGTTTTTTAACTGATGCTACCAAGAATCCAGATGTGATTGGAGAGACCATTCCCTACCAGTACAGCCCAGCAATTCGAGGCTTCAATACCTTGCGCTTCTACCGCAACCTGAACCTGGAGGCCTGTTTGTGGGAGTTTGTCAGCTACTATGACATGTCTGAGCTCCTCACTGACTGTGGAGGCACCATTGGGACAGATGGACAGGTATGGAACTTATAATATTTCCCTTATAATTCACCTGTGGTAGTAAAAATAAGAGAATAATTTGTTTGGAATGAAATTTGCTATGATTTTCTGCCAACACAGTTCTGGGGTATTTCGGGACAAACCAATCCCACTTTTACTTTATAGTGAGCCAACTTAGTCTTTTCTTATAATGAAAGCCTGAAGAATTGCTTTTAGCACATAGATAGCACTGGGCTATTTAATACTAGGTGTGCGGTATATCTTAAAAAGCAGTTTTAAGACATTGTGGAGAGATTTTTTTGCCGATAACAATGGTCTGCAATGTCCTACCAGTAGCTTGGCTTTGCTAATCTCTTGTTCACTGGGTAACATGACTCATCAGTGCAGACAGCACAGTAGTCTCACATTACCCAGAAGAAAATTACTTGTTCAGAAAGCAAAAGAAGCTGCCAATATGGAGTGGTTGAAGAACAGAGCTGTGAAACTGGTTGGAGAGGTAAGAGCAAGAGATTGGAGAGAACTTCAGGTGTGCTTTGGAAAACGATTTCTAGCAATCCATAGTAATGTGGAAGGAAAAGGGTGCAGGATTTCTTCTGAAGCAGTGACTGTGAAATTAATCCCTGGGTTTTCCCTGTATAATTACTATATAAACCTGTTTAATCCCACTCAGACTCTGGAGTACAGGGGCTGTAACTATGAACTTTATGTACAGAAAATCATCTTCTGTGAGACCTCAGTAGACTTATTTGCTCAAATTCTTATTCTGTTAGTCCCAAATGGCATAAAGCAGATGTGGAAAGTGTGTTGTTGCTCACAGAAACATATGTGCAACGTGGACATACAGATATCTAATTAGATATACTGATTTTTTCATTTTGAATTTGTTATAATTACATGCCTAAAATCCACCTCACTTCACGTGTGTTCACAGGTAATCATACAGTCAGTTTGCTGGACAAGAAATTGCACCCAGATCTCTTCAGCACATGGTTAACTTCCTAACATTCTGCCTCTCTTAACTAGAGATTAAATACTCTAAATCAGAAGACAAGAACAAAATGGAGCTTCTGCCCATCTCAGATACAAAGGCTTTGATGGATATGTCATCTCAGTACTTTGTCATCAGTTCTGTTTTCTTGTCTGTTACGGAGACCAGTTCAAGGTCTCTGCCTTGATGTTGGAAGTTCACTGTCCATGCTCTGCTTGGGCTTGGCCTCTGCTGAAAGCAGATCCTCCTACAGAGGCATTCCACTAGATACATGAACCTGTCAGAGGGAAAGGGAAGGCATCCAAGTGTGGGATGTAAACCTTACACATTCCCACAAGATAAAAATGACAGTAATCTTCACTGTTCTTAGAATGATTTAATTTCTTCATTTCTTCAGCTTATCATTCCTTTGACTATCTCCTTATGCCCAGGCAGTATGCAACCATATATTCTTATTTCCCATACAACACAACCAGAAGCACACACAGCTTGAAACATCTGTAACTATGCAAGCCACTTGTCCCTCAGTGAAAAGGAAGGAAGACTTAGTATGAATCCTTTCCATTTTAAGTACTTCTGTGTCCTTTAGAGAAAAAGGTTGAATAAATGCTTTAAACAAATGTGTGTCTAAATAAAACCTATGTATGTCTATGCGCATGTAAACAGAGGAGGAAATAAGTACCATTCCAATATTTTAGTAAATTGGGAGAACCTGCATATTCAGTTTTAGAGGACATGCATAAGTGGCAATGTGGCCAAAGAAAAGAGCTGTACTTTCCTTAGGCTTCAGAAGAATTATGAACTTTATGTATGCTCTCTCGTTTACAAGCAGAGAGGGATGAACATGAGTTGTGGAGAGCCATGAAACTGCAGCTGAAGTCATCCTTTAGTGCCTTCTAGGTTATGGATAAAAGGTTACAGTGTGTTAAGTGAAATATCAAGCTGAATTACTTCTAGCGGTGAAGCGCTGCCCCGCAGCCAGTACGCGCTTCACTGCCCTCCCTGTTTTCCCCACCTCCATTTAATTCTTCTTCAGGTTTGGTCTTTATCTTCACATGACCCCCTCCAGCTGAGAGGGGAGGCAGTCAGTGCCCTATCTCTGTGGTTGTCACCATTGTTGTTTTTTTCTCCTTCAGTGAACAATTAATAATCCTCTTCTGTGAGAGGAAAGCTGGCAGCTATGGTTTTCACCATTTTTTTAGCAGACAAAGGAAGCTTAAATTCTATTATATAGACAGAACAGATAAATAACAAAAACACTCTTACCACATCCTGCTACCACTGCAAATTTAATACCTTGAATTTACCAGATACTTTGGCTAGATCTTTAGGCTCAAAATTTTGTTTCTTGATTCTAGTTCTCCAGTACCTGTATCGTCAAACAAAGATAGCCATGTTGATTCAGACAGAGAGATTTCACACAAAGAACTGGAAATATCTTAAATGATGTGGACCTTCACTTTATGGGAGCTCCTGCTATGGCAGGGGAAGATGATGAACTTTAGTAAGAAAGAAGTGAGGTAGGAGACCTGCAGCTGGTGCAGTTCTTCTGGCACAGCTCCTAGTGTTTGCTGAAGGCTGCAGCTGTCTTAGCCAGTTCCCATGAACTCATGAACTGTCATAATACATACAGAGAAGGTCTTAGTTTTCTTTTTTTTTTTTTCCCTTTGAGGCCTTTTGATTGTGACCCACTCTCTTTCTCAATTATTCTGTGCATGAGCAAACCCTGTGTGAGCTGGATGCAGCACTCCTTTCAGTGTACAGCTTGACAGTTTGTTCCTGGGGTCTGCCCACAACTGAAAAACCAGGCATTTATGTATCTAAACATGGACTTAGATGTGCAGTTTAAAGAACTTCTACTTAAAATTAAAGACCTGCTCCTCTTTAAATTGAGCTAATTGTTTTGGATTAGAGTTCTGTCCTTGTTGAAGTTAAGGTCTAGTTTGATGATTAGCAGTTTTCTTTAGGAAACCTGCAGTCACAATCTAAAATTCAGTGTCTGCATTTGGATATGCATAAGTCTTAAGAAAGAGGAACTCACCTATTTGAGGGCAGTCTTCCAGTATTTTCAAGTACCTCATAAAGGTTGGACTGTACTTCATTGTGAGAGTCAAGTACTACAGTCATCTCACATTCTCACAACACAGGTTCTAAAACAATGGCAGATATTCATGAAAGGAAGTGAAAAAATGAGGCAGTGAAAATTAAGCAAGTGACTGTATTTTAATAAATTGTACATTGAAGTGTTGGCCTACTCTTATTTGATAGAGTGTGAAGTATCATTTCATCTTATTTCCTACTGATATAACTGTTTGCTCAAACCTGGCTGTTTGGCATCTGAAGGCTTCTGTGTGGTTCTGGCTAAGAATTTATATATGAATGTTGCTTTCTATAGTTCCAGTCCATTGCCAGACTTAGAATAAGGAAGCAAGGAAATTACCATAAAAACTAATTTTATTAACAACAACTCGTTAATCAAGTCTTTTACAGGAATAAGAATGTGAAGAACGTGTATTAAAATACTTGAATGTGTAGATTTATACCTTGAAACTATGGTAATTGAGTATAGCTGAGCAGTTCACTTTTTTCTCTTCAAAAACTGGTTATTTTTGGCCAAAACTGAAAATGTCTTTCTTCCAATGTGCTCAGTTCACATTTATGCTACACATGTTAATGGCACTGATAATTTCAAAATCCCATCTGCAAACAGGTTTTAAAATCACTAATGTACTGCTGCGCCTCATACGAGGCAGCTTGCAGAGGGTTTTTATTACACAGAAACAGTATATTTCCAGCTTTATTGGACCTAGTTTTACCAAAACCATACTTTAAGATGAAAACTCACCTATTCTGAAAATCTCAGTAGATGTTGTAAAATACTAACAGACAGAAATGTCTGTTTTCAGATTTTTATATTCACTTTAGCCACCCCAGTCAAGTTTAAGAAAACTCTACAACTCATGTTCCCTTGACATGAAACCTCAGTAAAAGACACACATTTTTTTATCTAGCTGCAAACATGTGCATGTATTAAGCTGTGAAGAAAAAAAATACTGTAAATTGAATGCACCAGCTATGTAACAAAGTCAGAGGTTAAATTTTTTCAAGGGACTGGTGTTTCAAGGCCGTATTGCATTCTCTTCTCCATTCAGACTTCTTTAGACAAACCTGCTTTGCATTTCACCTGTGACCTACCTGACTGGATGTCTTCTTGGGGCCAAATCTTAGTTTTGCCATACTGACACTTGTGTAAACAGCTAATTGATAACATTGTTAAGCTTGTGTGACTCACATAGCAAGTGAATGCAATGGAAAATGAGACTTATGGTAATTTGGAGAATAAAAATACAATTTTCATGTAAAGCCTGTTTTGTTGAAATATACAAAATTAAACACAAATTTGTGTTATTTCTAATGTCTATTTCTGATTTTATCAGTACTATCACTGTACACATACACACACACAATGTAAGCCAGCTAAATAAAGCACACTATAAATGTAGAACAGAGTCCATGCCCCAAACCCTTTACTGAAAATATTTTTTATTTTAAATATTCTAAATTGTTACGTGACAGATTCTCAAAATAACTGTGTTTTTTACTTAATGAGCTTTGGCAGTTTGCATATGAAAGGAGAAGAAAAGAAAAACACTTACTTCCATTAATACTTTCTAAGTCTTACATGAGAATTGTCAGTATTCTAAACCAGACCTCATGCTGTATGATAATTTATCTTTCCAAAAAACAAAGAAAAAAAATTAAGCTCTATTTCTTAGATCAATGTCCAGTATAAATCATGTTCTTCTCTCACACATGTGAATTTTGAGGTGCACTGTTTGATGTTTTTTTTATCTAAATTTTTTTCAGATATTATCTGTAAGAGTCTGTTCCCTGCCTGGAACAATTTTTGTCTTTGTCTTCTCAGGTTTTCCATACCTGGCATTGCCATGGAGTGTCAGACACAATTTCCCCAGTTCATTTGGGGCGTAGCTGTAGCCTGTATTTCTCTCCTGGTGTCAGAAGACTAAAATTCACACCCACTTATTATTGTTTAAAATCAATGTTACTGAATGTAATTTTGTCAGTATGACTGGTAAAATCTCCTGTGCAAAGGATGCATGGATACATAATGCACCTGTCCTGTCTCTCCACAGCAGTTAAGCTGATCCTACACTTACACAGCTCTGTTACCCTTTTGGTTTCATCAGTGTCACATTGAGATATAAAATGAACAGCTGGCTACTCTCAACAGGCTTTGCATGCAGTGCTGGAAAAGAAAGAGAACTCAATGGAAAGAATGTTTTCTCGTGTTTGTCTAAACAGCATTATTAGGAAGGCTGGAGAAGTCAGACTCCTCCATCTGTGTAACACATTCCATCAGTTCATTTGGCGGGCAGGGCGGTGTCTGCTCTCTTTGACACAGCTTCCCTCTGCAGCTGACTTCCTCTTTATTTTACATTTGTTATACCAGAAAGATCCTTTCATATAGCACATCTTGAGATTTTTCTCTTCCGCCTGTAGAAGCATAGATTCCCATTTGTAGGATTGAGAGGCTCTTTAAAGTTTTCATTTACAGTTAGACAGAATTATTTTTTCAGTAATTCTCTGACTGTCACTGCTGTAGGTTTGCCTCCACACCTGCAAATCCATGAGTGCCTGGAGAAGGGTTTGTGTGCATAAAAACTCAATGAGCTTTCAGCAAGAACTCCTTCCTCCCCCTCCATGCCATGAGTCACGCGTAAGGGCAGCGATACTGATAGAAGCACATGAGTACACAAATGAATTCCCAGGTTGAGGCAAGCTGCCCTGCTGCCCAGACACCTCTTGCAGGTTTTACTAAAAGTAAACCAGGACAAATAAGCTGAGCTCTCTAACACTATGGTCCCATCAAATGGAGGCGAGGAAACCCTAAAATGTGGCTTACAAACCTCATTAATAGGTTGCTTTATGTACAGTACACATGAAGAGCCAATGATACATTGGCTCCGCCTTAAGGTCTATATAATGTCGTTCCAACTCTAGTAAACCTAATCTTAAAACCTAATAGGATTTCATGGCCTCACTATTCTTGTGGAATGCCACCACACTGAGGGCTGGAAACTTCTGATTTCTAGGCTGTGTTTGTCATGGCCATCTGATGCCCATTTGTTCCTGTGTCAGCACTATCTTTCATCATCTGTGGCTCTTCTCTGCACTTAGTCCCTGATGTATGTAGACAGCATTCTCAGTCCCTCTCAGCCTTTGTTGTACTGGGCTCAACAACATGGCTATTTTAGACTCTTCTCATCAGATAGTTTTGCCATTCCTCTGATTATGTTGATTTCTTTTTCTGCAGTCTACAATGCAAATTAGACTTTTTCAAGCATGGATGATCAAAGCTGTTTCAGATAAGCCCTCACTAGTGCTCTGTATAATGGCATGCATGCTTCTAATTTCCACCCCATTCCTCAGTTTATCTTAGGATCATAGCACATGGAGAGGGTAGGAAGGTCAAAGTTATGATGTGATCAACTCCCATAACAAAATTTCTTTCCCCTCTATTGTGTCTAATGAATGTCTTTCATTTCTACCAGAAATCCCTGTGACTGGTTTCTATTACCTTATACTTTAAGCTATAAGATTTCATCTCCCTACTATTATTCTAATCCTCAAGGTCATTAAATTCTCACTTTGATATTCCAGTCCTCTGCTTTATCATTAAGCATTACGTATGCTTCTATTTAAGAAAATAATGGACATACATTAAATCATCTTGCACCTATTTTTGTCTCTTCCTTATAAGCAAACTAAATTTCAGATCTCTGACTTCAGTGTCTAATTCTTACTGTACAGCATGCAGGTGTAGAACAAAAACGCACAGAGAAAAGCCAACACAGTTTGTCTGGGGTGACCTTACAATGTAATATATTTTTATACAATCAAATGTATTCATTCAGTTCTTGATACTGCTCCAGGAAATGACAAATTTTTGAGGTTACCCCTGAATCAAAGGCTAACCATAAAACACTCAAGAGCTGCATCATTGCTATATTTTTTTTATAGAAATGAGAATATCATGCTGTTATTTGGAACAATTCAGTAAATCTGTGTGCAAAATAATTGCTTAGGTACTCATGCAGGTATCCCAAAGATAAACTTGCAACTCAAATGGTATTAAATAATAATATTTTTGTCTAACTTCAATTGATCCTCCAGTATATAAAGAGAAGAAAACTTTTTTTTTCTGTACCAAATAGAAGTTCTTGGTTGTGTTTATGTGCAACCAACAAAGAAGCATTAATATAATCTACAACTGTAGTATCTCATCTACCAGTCTATGTTAATGTTTTATTTTTCAATGGTGCCAGACTCATTTCAGTGGTACCCAGTGACAGGACAAGGAGTAATGGCCATAAACTAGAACAAAAACCATTCCACCACAACATGAGGAAGAATATAGAGGGTGGCAGAGCACTGGAACAGGCTGCCCAGGGAGATCATGGAGTCTCCCATCCTGGAGACGTTCAAACCCCACCTGGACCTGTTCCTGTGTCACTTGCTCTAGGTGACCCTGCCTTGGCAGGGGGGCTAGAGTGGATGATCTCCAGAGGTCCCTTCTACCCCTAACAATTCTTTGATTCTGTGATACTGTGTGTTTCCAAATTACTGCTGTCTAAATGCTAGCACGTAGTATGGAATGAGTCAATGTAGGTCAAAAGGGTTTTGGTAGCACAGAGTGTAGATCAAGGAGTGTCACATGTGGAAATGAATTGTGGCAAGTACGAAAATATGCCTTAAGGAGGTCCTTAATTAGGTCAAAGTATTTAATCAGTGCAAGTAGTAAATTTGTGGTTTCATTATAGTGGTAAAAGTTCTGTCAGGCATTTCAAAGTGTAAAGCAGCTGTAAGGTGATGGTCATTCAGCCCCTTGACTTGCAGCTGGTTGAACCCAGAAACGGTTTGATCTTTACACAGTTTGTAAACTTCTTTGAATGCTGGGGATTTTTGATAGTGCAAAATACCCTTTAGAAGGATGTATGGTAATCAGGGAAATGTTCAAATGTGCAAATTTATATATGGAATTTCTGTTGGAACTAAATGAGAATTCAACAGCTTTTATGACTTTGAAAAGTTTCCCACTGGGAGATGATCTCTATGTCTTTCCTCCCATGTATTGCTAAGAAAATCCAGAATGGTCTAAAAGGATCTGGATTGCACATTTCTGGTCAGAGATACATGAGTGACAAAGTATAACCAAACATAAATGCAAAGTCTCTTCAGACAGGTTTAGATCCCTGTATCGTGTAAGAGCTGTCTTAAGAGGTGACAGTTTACTGACACTATTCCTTTGTCTTTTTTCATAAAATATATATATAAAAAATATGTAATTCTTTTATAATTACAGCACAATTGCTTGGTAAAATATATAAAGAAAGGCTCTATTTTTAAATTCATATCAGCTTGCTTATTATTTTTAGCTCTTCCAGGCAGTGAGGAACAGTATGATTTGTGTGTTTGCATGGAACATGTTAGCTACTATCCGTGCACAAAGGAAGAAAGAGTTCCAGAGGTGACTAAGTAGAGTCCAAGAACTCAGACCTGCAATGACATCCGAGCAATTTCAGTATCTTCCAGAAGAGATTCTTAGTTGGTAGTAACATAAGAATGTAAGGAAAAGAGTTGTTAAAGGCACAAGGACAGAGCAAATTAAAAAGGATAGTTGAAAAGTTTCTAAAGGCTTCCTTTGTAGTTTATGTGCTACAAAAACTGGGAAAAAATGATGAGTCAAAATTTAGGGGGTTATGTTTTATCAGTTTGAAGTACAAAGATGAAACTTGAAGGGATGTAAGCTCAGCTGAAAACTACTGAAGCGTGGTTTTGCACTTCATCTGTAATTTACAGAAAGAGAGATTCTGATTCAGTCTCAGTATTTATTTCAAGTTTTGTCTTCCCTTTCTCTTGCATTCAGCTTTCTGTGCAATGCTGCCGTTCACGATCACTAACCCTAATATACAATTCTGGTTCCTGTAGGTTCTCAACCTGGTGCAGTCCTATGTCACGCTGAGAGTCCCTTTGTACGTCTCTTACGTTTTCCACTCTCCTGTGGGCGTCGGAGGCTGGCAGCATTTCGACCTGCAGTCAGAGCTCCGGCTGACTTTCGTGTATGACACTGCCATCCTGTGGAAGGATGGGATCGGCAGCCCACCTGAAGCAGAGCTCCAAGGTGGGTCTTGTGTTTCTTGGCACAGAACTTATGCTCTGTTACTTGGAGTATAATATGCACACAGCAGGATAGTTTTTCAGTCATTCCAATACTAAAAAAAAAAAATTTAAAATTATCATTTATTATCAATTGCAATCTGTCATTTCCTAGCACTCACAGGTATCTGCTGGAGTGCTTATGAAAATTGTGTAAAGTTGGCATCAGCACTTCTACTGCAAAGGAAGACAGTTGTATTGTTCTATTTGGAGTACACATGCAAAAATTAAAGCATTTATATCCACTCAGAACTTCAGGGTACATTATGCAACCAAATTCTATTAGCACATGAGGTCTTTGCACTTTAATGAAAATAATTTAAGGTTTTCTGTGATATCAGTTTTTTCTTGCTTTGAATGGCCAGTTTCAGAAACTTCTGGTATTTGGAAAATGTTATGAAACATTCAAAAGAAACAGAACTATATAATGGGGGCCCGTCCTCTGTGTGAGAGTAGTAAACTGTGAGACATTCTGTAAATGTGTTATATACTGTCAGTAAATGTGATTATAACTAGTCAACAAGTCAAAATCTATCCTTGCAGAATTTTTCTTTTTAAAAAGTTAATTTATTTTTTAAAATACTGATATACAGATGTATGTGCAAGATTAAAATATATAGTTACACCTGTGTGCTTCATTGTTCTTTTTATGTAAATTTACTTAATATTCCCAGCATTAGGCTTCTGGTGTTTCTCATCTCTCTCAACCTGAGGTAGAATACAGGCAACAGCTGTAATTATGTACTTACACAATTTCAGGACTCCTGGGAACCTAAAATCACTTTTTGCTTTGCTAACTCTGTATAAGAACTACAGAAATCATTGCTGTGCCATTTCTGTCCTTATGTTAAGAGCAGGAAATGAGGAGCAGCAAGGGGCATCTACAGTGCATGAAGAATGAAGCACATGTCATGCCATGCCTAAAGAATAAGCCACATGCCACAAATCATGTGATGTTCTAGTCACCAAATAACAACCAGATCTAATCCTCTGTCTCAGCAGTTACGTGGTGCATCTATGCCAGCATTTCTCCTCTTTGATGCTTTAATTTTTTATTTCTCTGTTTAAGAGGCTGATAGCCACAGCTTTGGAGGTGCTGAACATTGTCAGTTCCCTTTGAAAACAACCAGCACAAAACAACCCCCAACATACCCCAGTCTCATTTGGGTAGTATTTTTTGAGCACTTGTTTTTCTGGGCAGGGAGGGGTTCACTAGTTTCCAGTTGCTTTCCATAACTCTCAATTCATACAGTAGTCCTACATAAATTGTAGGTAACACTGTAAAGCAGTCAAGGTCTTCTAAAGCCCTAATTCATACATGAATGTATACATATTTCTATTGCACCAAGAAATACGATTGGTACAGATAATTTTGCACAAGTGGTATACATTCACACTGGTGAGTGTGTTAGGTTTCCAGCACATTCATGGGAGAACATTCCTACAGCCATCTTTTTCCTGGCAAGCAGAATGGTGGTACATCACTGGCTGTTTGTAAGGGAGCACTGGAGGAAACGCCTGAGCTTTGCAGAACTCCAGAGAAAAAGGGTCTTGGCTTCAAGTTACAACACTTCTGACTTTGTTTACAAAGTAATCTGAAATTAGAATATGTAAGACCTATGTTTTGTGTCACATTCATGCCAAAAATTGCCAGCAATGCAAAGTTTGTCAGAAGGAGTTTCACAGATTGCAGCACCCTAGAGCAAATTGCTGTGGAAGTTGCAGCCAGCTGCTGCAACTACGGCTGGTGATTGCTGCCTTGGCACAGTAGGCAGGGAGGCACTGATAAAACATATCTCTGAAACACTGGTAGAAGTCAGCTTGAATACTTGGTGAAAACTAAAGTCTTCCTTCTGCAGAAGAACTCAGGGCCTTGCTGTGTAAATTCTTGTTTGAGGAGAATCTGGAGTCAACCCAAAAAGTACCAGCAGGCCCCCCCAAACATGTGACATGGCAAGGGTAGATGAAAGAGTGGGTCTGGTGTTCCACAGGGGTGTGGTTTCTTTGTCACCTGCAAGGGGAACACACTTGTGAATTGTGTTTTGGTGGCAGGTTCCCTGTTCCCAACCAGCATGCGCATCAGTGAAGAGGGGCGCTTGGTTGTCAACTTCAAGACTGAAGCCCGGTTTCATGGTCTGTTTGTTATGTCCCATCCTGGTAAGTGTAACCTACCCTTTAGCAGTACTACAGAAATAAAGACACCCTTCCCAAATTTGATAATATTCATTTCTTTTCTATTTCTTCTTCTTATAGCTGATTCTTTATATATATATATGTATATACTGTGCTCTTCAGATACAGGTTTTTCCTCTCCTTGAGATTCGTTACTTGTCATTGATGACTGTATTCAGGTTGTCAAATTTGTTGAAATATGCATGAATTTGATGGAAGACAAATAGTTCCACTTGATCAAGAGCTTGATTTATGAAGGATGGAGATCTAGGCCATTGTGTCCATTAGAGATCTATAGATCTCTATATATGTTTTTAACCTCATAGTTATAATTACTATTTACTTATATAGCCCTAGGAACTTAGCATTAAAATTTCTTTTCTAACTTGAAGGTTTTCTAGGATATTTAGACCTTTTCCAGAGCACAAGAAAAAGTCTTGTATGGGCATTGTATCACTCTGTTCATATAACACTCTTGCTGACATTCAATTAGTCATTGCTGAGGACCTGTTCCTGCAATTTAATCTGTTTAAACCCCACTGCCTTTATTCAGCATAATTACAGGTGTAAGCCTCTGTCTACAGATATAAATCTGAGCATGAATGCCAGCCATGGAAAAGATTATCTAACTAAATTAAATCTGCTGAACAGCAATGAAAAGAGAAAAAATAAAATAGGAAATCTCTTTTAGTTTACCTCAAGAGTTTTTAACCCATAAAACTCCTTCATGGTGCTTCTACTTTTTCTCAGCTGTCCTCTAGTATGTTTGCCTATCAGGTGGAGACAAAAGTGTTAAATTACAAGGAGAAATTATGTTGTGTTTCCCTGGGCAGACATTCCAAGTTTAAAACAGGAGGGATTATAGATCTCTGCTATTTTACTCTCACTGTCTTGACTGTCTCTTAAATTTATTCTTCATACAGTTCTCATTGTGTAGTCCAAAAGCAGCTGCTGAATAGACACTTAAATGAGACTCAAGGAGGTCCAGCTGAGTTGACTGTAATTGATTTTAGTTTCAGTTAATAAAACCCAGTGTCCTGTGAAGGTATTAACATCAGCTATGGCATTGTGGTTTATGAATTATTGGGAATGTTTTTCAGGCTCTGAGAGTTTGCAATGAAACATTAAAGGTGACAAATCTGTCTCTTGGCATGTTTCTAGCTTCATCTCTAACTTCCATGGTTATGTCAGCCGATCACCCGGGCCTCACATTCAGCCTCAGCCTCATCCGAAGTGAGCCAACCTACAACCAGCCAGTGCAGCAGTGGAGCTTTGTTTCAGACTTTGCGGTAAAACCTCAGCCCTCACCAAGTCTTCTGCTGCCCCAACCCGTTAGTTGGGATGTGGTGGTACAGCTCCCTCTCTCTCTGTGTCCAGGTTCGAGACTATTCTGGAACGTACACGGTGAAGCTGATAGCCTGTACCACTGCCCCACATCAGGAGTACAGCCTGCCTGTGATCTGCAACCCTAGAGAACCCATCACTTTTGATCTGGACATCCGGTTCCAGCAGGTACCATTCCAATGACACCTTCACCATGTTTCCTAATTTGATTCCCATATGCTGGTCCTGTAATAATAGTGCTAGAAACTGAATTTACTTGCTTATAAATAAGGCATTCCTAAATCGGTGGGACAGCACATACTCCTCTCCTGCTAAGTAACCAGTTTTACCCAACCAGGAAAGGCTAAAATGGGAGCACAAATGGTTTTTTGTCCTCAATTCATGTCCAGTCTTTGATAGTCAATAGGAAGCTCATTGACATTGGTTTAGGGGAGATGTACTGTGATGTGATGTGATGTGATGTGATGTGATGTGATGTGATGTGATGTGATAGCAACATTTGGGAATTCTTTTTTCGTCTGTGAGCTTTGGTAGTAAATAGTTTTATCAGGTAATTAGGAAAATATCAGAAGTGTTTCATCAGACACAAAATCAGAGTTAGGTCTCTGGTATTAAAGTATAACCTCGAGAGGAAGAATCATTCAGTCCTCAGCTAGAACTTCCTTCACTGACTGTAGAGGGAAGTATAGATAGGCAACACTGCTAAAATGCTTAGCTTTAAAACTAGAAAAGTGACCAAAACAAATCCAATCCATAGCAATGTGGATCATATGGGAACATACGGTAACAGGCAAACAGCATACCTTTCACAAAGCCCAGCTGGGAAACTGTAGCTGGGAACAAATTATGGAGAAATGGATTCTGCAGTAGAAAGCATTGGTTTAAAAAAAACCTGAGGGTCATGTTGGATAGTAAAGAGACCATAACCTGCCAGCTTTCCTGGTTATCAAAAGGGCTAGTGTGACCTTGGCATGTGTAAGGAGGAAGTTATATAATTTCTGTTATTTGGAGCCAATACAGCTAATACTGGAACAGTGTGGCTGTGGTTTCATGCTCATTAATAGTATAGATGATGCTATTAAATCGTCTTACAGAATAAATGCATATCAGTCAGGGGTACACAATCACATTTCTGTTGACTTAGCCAGAGTACACAAGGGAATGTATGCAGTCTTTATGCTTTCATTTGGCGTTATGCCACCTGTGGGAGAATAGATGATTCCTGATAGGGCATTAAGTCCTGGCAAGGAAGAGAGATGATACATGATCTGATGTGAAACCTGCCTTCTCAGAGTTAACCACATTTCAGCATTTTGAAGAAGTTTGAATGGAATGAGTGAGGGGAATTTATACTAGTTCAGCACTTCAGCCTTTGTCTGGCATTTCTAATCTACTTCTAGGGAGTCTAAAGCAATTCATAGCAATGCTAAACCACAACTTGTTCCTGATCCTAGTATAAACAATAAGAGGTTGATACTTCAAAGAAAGGTCAGAAAACCTACAAAAATCATTGCAAAATGGGCAAAGTAGCCTGTAAAGAAAGCGAACTCTAACCTGGAAGTAGTCTACAGGGAAAACTATGGCTAAGAATTAGAACTGCCTTGGAATAAATAAATGGGCACTGTAGGCATTATTATATCAGACAAAGCTTTAATAATATAGCATGTGGAAGTTTCAGGTACATCAATTCAAAATAGGCATAAGGTGCAAAGTTGCAATAATGTCATAGACTGTGGCCAGCTAAAGCCTCATCACCAACAATTTTACAACCAAGATCAGCTCTTTTCCTTAAGATGCTCATAGTAAAAGGGGCTTGGGTTTTTTGTGGCCCATGATAATTTTTCCATCTGATCACAGATTGAAACACTATGTGGACTTTAAACAGATCCCAAAAAAGCAGCAGTACAATAGCACAAATTCTGCAGGCAGTATCTAGCACTTTACCTCTAAGATTTTTTGGTCATTATGCAAAACTGAATAAGCATTGGTATCCACTCTTTTACAAATAAGAAAATAAAGACTGAAGGATCAGACTGAAGGATGCTAGTCCTTAGACTAGGGAACACTTGATACCTTGCACAGGCCCACTGCATCCAATCCTCTGGTGCTAGAAAGAAAGGACCTGTTAGAGGGGGTCAGTGGAGGACCAGAAAAATGGTCAAAGGGCTTCAGCATCTCCCATGTGAAGAAAGGCTGAGAGATTTGGGGTGGTTCAGCCTGAAGAAGAGAATGAGCTAAGGAGACCTTATTATGGCCTCCTGACATATAAATAGGGCTTATAAGAAAGACAGACTTTTTACTAAGGGCTGCAGAGGTAGCACAAGGGGCAACTGAAAGAGGGTATGTTTAGACTGGATGAAAAAAGACTTTTTACGATGAGGGCAGTGAGGCACTGTCACAGGTTGCCCAGAGAAGCTGTGGATTCCTCATTCCTAACAGTGTTCAGGTTGGAGGGGCTCTGAGCAACCTGTTCTAATGGAAGATGTCCATGCCCATGTCAGAGAGGTTGGGTGAGATGATCTTTAAATGTGCCCTCCAGCCCAAACCACTCTGTGACTCTGAAATCAGTGAGTAGGTTTCACAACTGGACCAAAATTACTTTTGACTGCAAGTTTAAGAACTCATATAAAATATCTCAAATGCCCATGAAAATAATTACACTTAAACTACTGTCGTAAATAACACAGCTGGAAAACAGTTGTGCTAATCAGGTATTTGTGGAACTACAACCCAATAGCCTGTTTTCCAGGCATTTAGAAAGAAGCATTCCCAGAAAACAGAATTATTAATTTATCAGTTTTTCTGTGCAAAGGCTATGGTGGTAGGGTCCCTTTTTCTGAAGAGCAGCACTCCACTTATAAAAAGATTTGAGCTGTACATTCTTCTTGCCAGATCCTGTTGCTTTGATAGTTTTGCGACTCTATTGTGAAATGGACCCTTGTCCATGAGCTGGCAAGAATGTTTTCTTTGTTGTTTTCTTTCCTTCCTGTCCAGACACTTATACATATATATACATAAATATACATATATATGGTAGCATTTTTTTATTTGTTTAGTGGCTTGTTGTTATTTTTTCTTTTTTTTTTTTTTTCACATGTGTGTGTCTTCCACATTGTTTCCTCAGGTACTTGGCATCTTTTTGAACTTTAGGCTCCCCCAGTTCTTCTATTCACTGTATAATTTCCCTTTTATTATGCCATGTCCCTTTATAGTTTGCCTTCTATCTTATGTTTTATGGTCCCATGAAAAACTGCTGCTGACAGTCTTGATTTATTTTATGCTTTTCATGTAATCAAGGAAGAACCATAGATAAGTGTGTCAAATATATAAAGACAAAATACTAACATAAAAAGATATTAAAATGATTTAGTGAATTTTCACATGCATGATCTACTATATCCTGCAGCACATTAGAAGAACTGATGCTTGCAAATAAATCCTCAGCAATGTGTGCTTTCAAATATTGACAGAGGATCAGAAGCAAAGGTGGGACTTGTGTGTAAGAATGAAAATGGGATAGAGAAAACAGTCTGTGATGAGTCAGAGACAAGTTTTTGAGGAAAGCATTTTCCTCATGTTACCCCCACACATAAGTTGCCCTGGACACTTCCTTAGCTGGGACTTGGAAAAATGTAGTAGGAAGAAACTAACTTAGAATACTATCAAATATCAGAGATGCAGATAATCCAAAGGTTGTTTGCATATAAAATACATAGCAATATATGTCCAGTAGCAGGAGATCTTTTTGTTAAACTGTATTATTGCATGTACATGTGCAGAGCTGATATGTAATGTACATTGGGAGAAGATCATGCTTTGGTTTAAGAGTTTAAGGTGTTTTTTTCATTAAAAAATCTTGTTGAAGACCCTTACGCTTTTGTGGTTTTAGGTCAGTGACCCAGTGGCTGCTGAGTTCAGCTTGAACACCCAGATGTTTCTCCTCTCCAAAAAGACACTGTGGCTGTCTGATGGCTCGATGGGCTTTGGGCAAGAAAGTGATGTTGCTTTCTCAGAAGGTATAATTGTGCATAGATCATGCACATTTAATTTCTGTTCCACACTACCACAATCCTGTTGCTGTCAAAACAAGATAGGAATAAGGGTTTGCACTTGTTGCACTAAGCTTCTTGACAAGGCTTTATTAGCTCAGCCTCAGAGCTGTGCTGAATGTTCCAGTCTAACAGGATGTGAACTGTGTGCACTGTTTACAGGTGATGTCATATATGGTCGGGTGATGGTGGATCCAGTGCAGAATTTGGGTGATTCCTTCTACTGTAGCATCGAGAAGGTTTTCCTGTGCACAGGAGCTGATGGATATGTACCCAAATATAATCCATCCAACACTGAATATGGGTGCCTTGCTGATTCTCCATCCCTTCTGTACAGGTTTAAGATTGTGGTAAGTGTTCTGATTCTGGGAGGATGCATATATATATATATTTTAATTTTTTTCTAACTTATCTTATATCCAAAACCCAACTGTTCTTTAAAATGTTCTCAAAAGCACCAAATTTTTTACTCAAGTTCCAGGCTAACATGAATTGATGGAGGCAGCATCTTGCCTTTTTCCCCTCATGGTTCTGCTCTTTATCTTTCTGGGAATTGCCTTCAGTAAGAGTTTGACCTAAGTTAGAATCCCAAGATAGGCTTTTTCTCTGCATTGTCTATCCACCCACCATAGAGTAAGTCCTAGGAGACATGCAAGTGAAGAATTGGAATTTGTTTCCTATTTAGCCATCCAAAATCTAGTGTATAGTGCAAAGTCAGTTATCCTGGTTGCCTCTGTAGTCCATAGGGAAAGAGAGATACCTCTAAAGTTGGCTTGGATGATCTAATTTCCTTCCTGAAAATAACTATAGAGTAACCCCAGGTAACTACAGACCTGATGCCCAACTTTTAGAGTTAACTGAACGTAAGAGGAGTAAATAATAAGCTAAACAAATTTATGTGACTGTCTGTTAATGAAATGTATCTTCTTTAGATTGGGAAACATACTTCTTACTTTCACTTCAGACCACATTTATGTGTCTTTTTAGTTGAAAAAGTGTGGCTATGTTTGTTTTCCCGTTTTATTCCAGGAGGGCAAGATATTAAATAGAAGTTAGTACAAGTCAGATGAGATCTCAACTGCTTCTCACGTCTTTCCTCTTGTCGTAGTATTTCCCTAGATTGCATAAAATAGCATGTGTAAAGTACACAATTTATACATTGCAAGTAAATATTAAAACTGTTTTTTTCCTAGAAGAAATAAATCTATGTTTTACAAACCCTTTTTCCCCTCCATGCAGGACAAAGCCCAGCCAGAGACACAAGCCACAAGCTTTGGAAATGTACTTTTTAACGCAAAACTTGCAATAGATGATCCTGAAGCAATTCCATTAGTTAAACAACCAGGCTCTGATGGATTTAAAGTAGACTCAACTCCTCTATTTCAGGTATGAATTCTGTAGCTTATTAACAAGAGTGCTGAACCAAGAAAGAAATACTTGCATAAGTATTGTTGTTAAGTGTAAGTCAAATTGAAACCAATAGAAAGACTTATTCTGATTCCAGTGACAGCCAAACACAATTATAAATTATTAGAAACTCCTAGGTATAAAATCTGGAACACTTTTTAAAATCTTTCTGTAGGGATACTCTTGCTTTTCTCTTGTATAATTCTACGGGCTAACCAGAAATTATGCAAATTGTTCTTATATGTTTCTTTTAAGAAGTGAATAAGATTCTTGTTACATGGCCTTGTTTTATTGCTTTCCATCTCACTTCTCAAAAAACTTACAAATCATGGCATTCATAGTGAAATTCATCAAAATCAAGCTGATACTCAGCATTTTCTGTACAATTTCTTCCTTGAAAACTTGCACAGTGTGAAGCACTGGAAAGCCTAAAACTTATCAACTAAAGGGTGCAACTATTTCTTTATTGCATTTAATCTTTCAACTGTGTGCATTCAGCCCTTTGATCTATATAACCCAGCCAAAAAGTTGTCTCTTCACTATTTGGCTGTAGTATTTGCAAAACTGCATGCACAATTCAAGTGTATAGATTAGCAGGAAAAATATGGAGGAGACTTTGATTCTACTCCTGGCCACTTCAGTATTAAAGGTCCCATTGTAAGCAGTAGAGTATTTAACAAAAAAGCCTACTTAAAATTATAAAAAGAGTTTCAAATCTGCCCCTAGGAAAATGAAATCTCATTTTCTATATGAAGAATCCATTTCCATGGATTCCAGTGCCATAATTTTTGGTCTAATTCTGAATTTTGATTTCTTTCTGTCAAAAAAATGAGAATATAATGAAAAAAAAGCATACCGTCAAAAATACTTGGAAAAACAAGAGAAAAATAGAAAATGTGTTATTTCTCAAAATAACAAAACTGGGCTGCAACCAATCAAATCATCAAGCAGTAGCTTTAAAGACAGTATTCAGACAAGCCTACTGGACCATGGTACATATCCAGGAAAGACAAGAGAAATTCAAGGAAGGTAATGTCCTCTCACGCAGACTGAAGGGACTTGCACAACCCAGAGTGGATGAAATTTTCAGAGACCTGTGGAAATTGACTGTTCCAACACCCTGCTCCAAGCAGGGTCACCTACAGCAGGTTGCCCCAGACCATGAGCAGTTATCTGTTGAACATCTCTGAGAAAAGAGACTGCAGGCTCCCTGTTTCAATGTTCAACCATCCTTGCAGTAAAAAATTCTTTTGTTATGTTTAGATGGAATTATAGCCAGGGCCTAATCACTTGGTAGGTTGGGCCTGGAAGGTTCTTTTCTGTGGCCCATCCACAGCTAAAGACACTTTGTATGGCCTTTGGTACTAGTAGTACCAAAACCATGCCAGGGCCATAGCCTTCTTCATCTGCACCTGGTAGCTACAGAGCCTGACCATGGAGACAAATGGCGACTAAACCCTTTGAAAGTTTTGGCAGAAAACACAACTCTTCTGGTGCACTTTGGCACATAGTCAGGGGTTATCTGTGCATGATTTTGAAAGTGCTTGTCCAGGCATTCAGTTCAAAAGAGAGACTAATTTCCTCTGCATTTAGTGCTGCCCAGCTTTAGTGTGTGTGTGCTTAAATGCAACAAATGTTTCTTTCCAGGTGTCTTTGGGTAGGGAGTGGTATGTCCACACAATCTACACAGTGCGTTCCAAGGAGAACGCCAACCGTGGAATAGGCAAAAGAAGCCTGGAGCACCAGTACCACTCGCTCCTCAGTGGTGGGAGCCCAGCAGCATCCTCACAGAGAAGGCAGAAGAGGGGAGTTGAGCAGGCCCCAGAACTTGCAAGAGACATTGGAGTAGAGAACAACCGAGGAACAAACATACAGCACATAGCGCTGGATCGCAACAGCAAGAAACAGGGGCCTCAAAGGGAGGTTGCGGTCAATGGTGTTCTCCCCAGGGAACTGAATAGCCAGAGTTCTGGAATCAGCATAGTCACAATCATTGGTGGAGCTGCTGCCATTTTCCTTGCCATCTGCTTAATTGCAATTATCGTTTTGCTGCTAAAATGGAAACAAAATTCTGACAAGAAGGAAAGCACGAACGAGTCAGGCAGCAACGAACCAATGATGCTACCACATAACTACAGCAATGACAGCTCAGAGGTTTGATTCTAAGACCACAGGATTCAAGCCAGAGTCTCCAGAGTGCCTCAAAAAAACTCTTGAACTGCACATTTTTAGCAGCAGATAATGGTGACTCATGAGGAGTTCATGTGTTTCCAGGTGTACTTGAAATTTGTTGTCTTGAGCTCTTACTGCTGTTATCAACAACAGAAGAAGCTGAACCAAACCTCCCACTTTGCACAAAAGGAAATGCTGATGTCCCTATACCATGCACTAATCTTAAACAGCAACTCAAGGGACTGCATTGTAAGGGAGAGATTATTGTTGTGGTTTTGTGTTTTCTGACATTTCAAAAGAATAAAAGAAGCTGATCAAAGGTGCTATATATCCTGTCTGCAGTAAGAGAAGAGATCTCTTTCTTCAGAATCACATAATACTTGAGAGGAGGGATCCTTACACTCTTCTGTAAAATTTTGTACTGTTTCTCACAAAGAACTCAATGTCTACAAATAGTTTGAAAGGTGATGGAATGCCTTAGGCATGGATTCTCCATCCTGTAAGTTTTTTATTTCACTTAATCTGTACCAGTGATTTTTTTTACCTATATGTAACTGAACTTTTTCAAAAGACAGCTAGATTATGCAGCATAGCATTACAAACAGTTGCATGTCACAGGATCCAATATGTACTCTTTCCTGCAAATTCCTATTCATCTATTTAATCTGAGAATTTTTTAAATTTATGTTTGTATAAAGCCAAAGAATGCAACAAATCCAGAAAAAAAATTGGTTTTCACTAAAACTGGACACTCGTGTGCTCTTCAGTTTATACTGATCATGGAAGTGTTGTAAGGTAAATTTTATTTCTTAGTGCATGTCCACGGCTGAGAATTGCAAGCATTAGTGTTTCAGTACCTAGAGAAGATGATAGATTCAAAATGCAGAGGACAGGGTTCTGCTGAACTGAGCCTAGGAATCATGATGTTGAATCCAGCATACTTAGTTGCCATACTAAATAGCAAAAAGAGAACAAAAAATTAACATTTGATTGAATCAAGTAGTATTTATTGCTGTATAATCATAGCACATTTTGACAAACATGCTGGGTCATTGTTGGGCATTTTTTAACAAGTGACTATTTCTGCAAGAGTAATTCTAATTTTCTCTCAACATTCTTGGTTTAGGTAACATGACACATTTGGATCAGCAGTGTCCTATGTCAGTTTTCATCCAGACACGACCTGTTCTGTCCCAAAGATGTTTTTATCTAGACAGGACCTATTCTATCCCTGTCAAATCCTTGGCTGTGAAGGCTGTGTAGCCTTCAGGAAATGGTCCCTTTTTGGCACAGTAGCATTTTATGTAAGTCCTTTAAGTCATACAATTGTAGAATGGCCTGGATCAGAAGGGACCTTCAAGATCATCTGGGTCCAACCCCACAGCCATGGGCAGGGACACCTTCCACCACACCAGGTTACTCAAAGCCCCATCCAACCTGGCCTTGAACATTTCCAGGGATGAGGCATCCACAACTTCCCTGATCAACCTGTGCCAGTGTCTCACCACCCTCATAGTAAATTTCCTCCTAATACATAAAGTCACCCTCTTTTCAAGTAAAGTCATTACTCCTTGTCCTATTGCTACATCCCCTTGTGAAAAGTCCCTCCACAGCTCTCTTGTAGGCCTCTTCAGGTACTGGAAGGTGCTCTAAAGTCTCCCCAGAGCCTTCTCTTGGCCAGACTAAACAACCCCAACTCCCTCAGCCTGTCTTCATGGGGGACGTGCCACAGCCCTCTCATCATGTTTGTGGCACTCCTTTGGACTTGCCCCATCAGGTCCATGTCTTTCCTATGTTGGAGGCCCCAGAGCTGGGTGCAGCACTCCAGGTGGGGTGTCACAGGAGCAGAGTAGAGGGGCAGAACCATCTCCCTTGCCCTGGTGGCCTCACTGCTTTGGATACAGCCCAGGATATGTTTGGCTCTTGGGCCTGGCTGTGCATGTTACCGTGTCATGTCCAGCCTCTCGTCCACCAGCACTCCCAAATCCTTCTCAGCAGGGCTGCTCATAACCCATTCTCTGCCCAGCCTGTATTTGTGCTTGGGATTACCTTGCCCCAGGTGCAGGACCTTGCACTTGGCCTTGTTGAACTTCATGGGGTTTGCACAGGCTCACCCCTCAAGCCTGCCCAGGTTCCTCTGGATGGCATCCTTTCCCTCCAGCATGTCAGTCACACCACACCACAGCTGGGTGTCAGCTGCAAGCTTGCTGAAGGTGCACTAAATCCCACTGTCCACAAGATTGTCAAACAGCACTGGAGTTAATGTAGTTCTCAACAGAGTTGAACTGCATAAAATCTGAATTAGGATGTTGAAACTTTGCTAAAATGCCTCTTCCACCATCTTGTGGTGATGTGTACAGGCAGTCCTCAATACACATGGCATTTGGTGTTCTGGGGATCATGCTGCAGAGATCACTTAGCTAAGCAGGATTCAATTTGAAAGCAGCCTGTAAGTACACAATGCTGCCTCTGAACTAGGAAAAAAAATCCATCCAGAAAGCTTCCCAGCCTGGCTGGGGGAGTCCGGCAACACAGACCTGACCTAGTAATTCTGCACCATTGTCCTCAGGAACATGAACTTGTACTGGCCTAGGAATATCTGTGCTGTGGTTCATGGTACAATGTGAATATGTCCACAGAGAGACTCATGCTAGTATCACTTGCTCTGGATTTGTGTTGTTATTTCACTCATTTAATAGGATTTCATCAGCTTTTCACAAAATGAGTCAGGTCAGAATCTGTCCTACCTTTTCTACGTTTTCTGAAGATGGTGATTAGACAGCTTAATTGAAGGATGTTTGCAGCACCCAAAGGGTCAAACTCCATTACTAAACTTTTCCAGTCATCTTTTATTTTAATTAATCCGAGTTCTAGCCTGAAACAATTATCCATAAGCCATGCCCAGTGCTTTAGACCTTTCCCCCAGTCACCTGACATCAATTTGCTCTTGTAATGAAGTTCCTGGTTTTGTGATCCATGTATTATGTGTGCAAGATTGATCAAAGACTTAACCCACAGATACATTTATATTTAGTAAGTTCACCACTATGTTGCAAGTGTACACTAAGATCAAATTTGCCTTTGTGCCAGTGTGTGACATTGCTGTGAGAAAAGCAGAATTTCTCTCCTAGAACCTGCATGTTTGGATAATAGCAGTCAATGATTCTACAGTAGAAGGGGAAACACATGTAAATAATAGAACATTTTAATATTTATGAAATGCCTGTTTTGTATAAGCAGAGAAGATCTTTTTTTAAAAATATATATATAAAATACAGAAATTAGGTGTTTATCAGTAGAGCTATTTTTCTGCTTTTGAATTTTACCAGACCAAAACATCATTAAAGGTGCTTGCAGGCAAAATCTTTTTTTTTATTATTATTTGGTTTTACAAAATCCCATCAAAACTCATGTGTTCTACAAGCCAAATATTTAGCCCAGTAAACAACTTGATCATTGCTTTGAATAGTGTCTGATTACAATTTTGTAAAATATTTCGGTTGATGGGGATAATCAGACTAATGTTTTTGTAACAAGATATAAAGTAATAATGCAAACTGGTGATAACAAAGAAAAGGACAAAGCAAACACAGAAAAGTTGGACAAGCGTGAGTAAGATTCATGAGTCAGATACCAAAGTCCTGTTCCTGGGGAAAAAATCCCAATGTTTTCAGGAAGACATGCTGGATTTGTCCCATTCTTAAGAAATTGGATTTTTTACAATTCAGTGAACTATAAATACATCTGTAACAGCATGCCTTTTTTTTATGGCTTCAAGGTTTCAGGTTTCAGCAAGATGTTTTGGAGGCTTATTAACATTTTTCTTTTACTTAACAAGTGGCCTTGTTTATACTAACCTGAATAAGTGCCTCGTTCCCAGTGATGTGCACAAATATTTTAATATTTATCTATCCAAGCAATAAACTGATTATATTTTATATATATATTTAATCTATTTCCGGATTATGTATTCAATCCTCTTTTCCCTGGAGGTGCTTATTCTGCTAGCAATAATACCATTTGTTTAACCATTTATACAATAATTACTGTGTTTAAATTTGTTATCAATCTGTCATATTTATTTGGAACAACTTTTTGCTTATGTCTATGGCTGTGATATTTGGCATTTGTATCAGGAAAAAATAAAACTACTTCTGTTTGGTTACTGATCTAAAGTTTGTGTATGATTATTATGCTCTGGAGAGAGGTAAGTAATGCAGTGTTAAGAAAAACTTAATTTTTCACATCAGTGGAAGAACACAAAGTTCCTATGTTTGCAATAACTCTCACTGCTTTGTTCCTGAATTTATTGTTTTCTGGTCATGAAGGGTTCAGCACAGGGGTTGTTTTTTCAATCTTTGTGCTTGCACTCATGGCTCAGAGAGGGATTTCTGTTTCAATTCCAGAACATCAGAAATCTCTAGATACCTGCAAGTCCTTTGTAGACTGGATTGCCCTGTTCCTGTGTGCTGCTGACAGGCTTTATTTTACTCGTCTCAATGACAAGTGAAAGTGACTCTCCAGGGAGCAGTTCCCTTGTTCCTGCAGGGCTGATGTTGCTTCCTGTGGCAGGTCATCAGATTTTCTTTTCTGGTGGCGAATGCATCACTGATAGATGAAGACACGAGGAACTATGATGCAGAAAGAAAAAGCCTCTCTGAACTTTTCCCTTCTCACCCACCCTTTGTAAACTGGCCAGCACTGATCTCCGACTTCTGTGTGAATTGAAGCAATCACTTACCTCCTTCACTGTCAGAAAGGCCATATTTCATGGCTAGTTACATGAGTGACACAATACACTCATAAATTTACCTTGCAATAAGGAAGGATAAGCCTGCAGGCAGTGATTCCTGATTTGCTGTGTGTATTCCCTTCTGCTACCTAAACTTGCTGATGTGGATCATGCTCAGCGGTTAGTCGGAGCTGAGAAGCTCTGTGTCATATCTGTGAGCTCTGTATTGTGACTTCTGCCAGGGCAAATCAGACTGAAAGAGTTTCTGTCCTGCTCCAATATAAACAGCTACATATGATGTAAATGAATAGTCTGGTCACAGAAGTATGGCATTATCAATAAATCAAAGGCCATTAATTTCCCACTCCAAGATCATCCACAACAATCCAGTCATGTCCACACACATCCACAATCACACTCATTTTGGTACTTAATGGAAGAATTTTGGTTCTCTTAAGATGTTCAAGCATTTCTCAACAGGTCCTGGATGACTTTCATTTCAAAGCCTAAGCATGGTTCTATTTCATCATCTCTATGAGTTGAGGGTTTTTTATGCATCCTCACTCTCTTTTGAAAAAATGACTCAGCTCTTACCCTGAAGGAATTCAGCTCATCCCATGGAGTGCTCCAGCTTTGAAAACTGTTCAGTAAGTTACTCTCTAGAGGTCAGTTGTTTGAGTTTGGGGGTGTTTATTATTTGTCTCACAAGAGATAATTCATTCAGGGTTTACCTTGCACCACTTCCCTTTGGTAAGGAACCACTGACTTCCACTAAAAATTAAGCAAACAACCAGAAGATTCTTAAAATGATTGATCTTGTTTCATTTTCTGGCCAATACTCAAGCATGTGCTGGATTCCTCCTATTGCCTGTTACCTGCAGTTTCATCATACAAGTTTTCCTGAGAGTAAGTTTACATGTAGAGCATAAATCTGTAGCTGTCCAAGTTAAAGTGCTCAGGTTAAACCAGTGCAACCGGAAGATCATGTGTAACAATTGTCATCTCAAGCATATTTCTGACCACTTTTGTAGCAAAACTTCTAACTCTGCATAGAAGGCAAGAGGAGGCAGTCTGGGTAAGTGTGTGTTGTACCCCCTCTTTGATAATATATTACTTTCTGCTTTTCTCCCTCTTACTTTCCCTCCCCCCCCCAAAAAAATCATACAATGGAACTGAATGACACAGCAAATGACAAATAGGATGATAAAAGGTAAGGAATGTCTTCACCATGAGAGGAGATTAAGTAGATAACACTCTGTTCCACTCTTCAGCCTTGGAGAGAATTACGCAAGGGAAATTATGATAGGGCTACATTAAATCCTGAATGTTAGAGAGACAGTGGGTAGGGAACAATGATTCACTGTTTCTTGTAATATTTTAGAGAGTTTCCACACAATAAAATTTGCTGGCTACAAGAATGAAACAAAGGAGTCAATACCTAACCATACAACGTAAATTAAATTTGCAAGACTCATTCCTAAAGGATGATGTGCATACAAAATAAAAAAAAAAAAAAAAAAAAATTAAAAAAAAAAAAAAAAGGGAAATTCATGGAAGAAAAGTCAATTGCAATCAACTGTTTGTATCAACAGCTCATTCAGAATGCCTGGACTAGGAAAAGCCAGTAGGATTCAGGAGAAGGATCAAGCTATTCATCCTCTCTTTCCTTTCTGTTCCCTATGACTGCACTACTGGGCACTGCCAGAGGCAGATGAACCAACCCACCAGAACAGCCACTCTAAGGCCCTAAGAGTTACACAGAGAACCACCAGCCCCAGACTTGGAATTGGTAATTTAAGGTACAAATACCATAACGTGCCTTTCTGGTTTTGTTTTTCTGGGATTAAAAGAGGAATTAAAGTTTTCATTTTTCAGCACACTAGGCCTCTAACAGCTGGTTTACCTGCACCTCACATCTGTCTAAACCTCCTGCTGGGAACCGCTTGAAATGGTAGCAGGGTCCAATAGCCTTTTCCTGGTGCATATCCTGTCAAGGAATATGATCTGGACAGAATGAGGTAAAGCATCTGGAGTGAGGAACTTGGGGGCCAAGGTAAAAAGATACTGTTGATGATTTTATTTACCTTATAAACATGTTCCATTTATTCACTGCTGTTTGTAACAAAAGGTTAAAATAATATTTCTTGGGCTCTCAAGTGTCTCTTTCACTGATTTTTTTTTTTCTTATGTTTCTAATGGCACCAGAATGATTGTGGAAAGAAAGAAACATAAATACCTAATTCTTTAAAAGTAATAGCTCGTGGGAATGTGACTGGGCTCCTCTTCCATTTCTTGGCAAGACACCTGGATTTCAGTGCAGCAAGCTGCACTAACCTCACAGGGGCTGGTCCCCAGGCTGATCCCAGAGGCTGGTCAAGTCTGTGAAACCAAGGGAGGAGTACGATCTGGCTAATTGTTCAGAATAACAAAAGCCTCTGTCTTTGGGGACAAAATGATGTTGCTATATCAGGAGGTTGGCTTCATAGGTGTCCTCCTATGCCCACATCCCATGACACAGCTGTGCCACAGACCACCTCACCAGTGGTGTGCCTTCTGCAGTCTTCTGGAGCCAAGATTCCTGTCCTATTGTCAGGATTTTCTGTTAACAGATACTAGGCTGAAAAAGTTTGTGTGCACACCTCCTGCAACAGTTGGGGCACTCGTTTATTACTCTTTCCCCAGCTGTGATGATTTCTCTACCCTGCAGCACTACTCTCAGAACAGGATCACCCGTAAGAGCTTCTATCCACACTATTTGACTTGGTACACAGCTGCTTGGATTTTCCTTTTCCAATTTGGCTCTCAAAATGAAGGTGCCAGGGAAATATTTTTTCACAGGAAACTTTAGTTTCCTCAGGAACTGCTTTTGACATCTGTAACATCACTCTGAATGGTAAATGTGAGGCCAACAACTCAAAAAAATTCTTGCAGCATTTTGGCATTGCCTGTAGTTCCCATCTGGGACTGTCAGCTGTGGTAATATGCATTTCCCCAGGATGCATATTACCACAGGAACTGCTGGGGTGTTTTCTTCTCTAGCAAAATGTTTGTTTTCAAGCATGATGGTAACATCTGTACATGTGCACGCAAACACACACTCTATGTTTTTATTAATATATAAGTTTTAAATAGATTTTATTGTGTATTTTAAACGTACATGTACAACATAGAGTAGTATCTGTGTGTTTGATATAGTATGCAATAGATACTGATATATGTAAATTATAGATCTTTTATCTGTATGTCTATATTTTGGTATGATATAATACAAAAATTTTTATTTACATGTAATTCCTCAGATAAGATCACAAGGATGAAGTGTTACAAGGTGGGAACCAGAACTCAGGGTATATTTGCCTGGAAGGAATCACAGCAGCCGGACCTAAAAGTCAAAACCTGAGAATGCACCTCCCATAGCCTTGGGGTCAGGGAAGCTGATTTGATACACTCTCCTGGAGTCCAAAATAAGCAAACAGGTGGCATTCTGGACTGTCTCCCTGATGGGAGCCAGCAGTTGTAGCTGGGACCAGCAGCTGCAATTGATACCTCCAACTTTTGAGCTTCTCAGTCCTGGTCTGCTGTGGGATGCCAAGGAGAAGCACAACCATTCCTTCAAAATACCTCATATTTGGAGATCAGCAAGTAAATGCATTGAGAAAAAGAGAAGTTAAAAGACAGATGTTTTCCAAATTCCATGCTTCCTCTATTTACTTTATGTCAAAATGCTGCAGCACCAGGATTTCCCCATCCCAGAAACCTGCAGCCTGGGACTGGAAACCTATAAGCCATGGCAGCAGCTTCTCTTTGTGCCCCTGTCCTGATCTGTGGGCTCTGGGCTCCCCTTCTGCAACTGCTGTGAGCTGGTTTTGGTCCCTCATTAGCAGAGTGGGCTGGAAGTGCTCCTGAAGAGGGGGAAAGCAGCAGGTTCCCTCTGTGAGCACATGTCTCCAGGGGCCCATGGCAGGGGATGCTGCCAGCCCCTGGGCCACCTGAGACCTCTCTCCCTGGTCCCCAGACATTCTAAGGGAATCCTTTTCATCTGGTGAATGTATGAAGTTAAAAGCAAATCAACTGCCCAGGGAATGAGGGCATTTGGCTGCTAAACAAAGAAGGGCTGTCTGCTGCCAAGTGCTGTCCAAGATTTCTCAAAGGGGCCGCAAAAGTGCTGTTTTATTCCCACGGGATGTGAACCTTCACTCCTTGGCAGCTCCAGGCACCCCTGGCTGGGGCAGGAGAGGTCACTTTGGTCCTGCTCAGACCAACCCTCACCACCCCTCTGGAGCAGTCTGCTTCTCATTAAACAAGCTGTGGCAAATTATCATAGAAGCAAGTGAAAAGCAAAGCTCAAGAAGAGGACCTTCCTACCTGGTGAGTCCCCAACACCGGCTGTAAACGGGGCTTTTTCTGCTGCTGTCATTCAGGGCATGGGGAACCTCTTGCTTACTGGTGGGTCAGAAAAGAGAGTTAAATCTATGATTTAAAGAAAAGCAGGCAGGCCAAGAGGGTGCCCCTGCGGACTAAAAGGCAGCTGCTTGTGGTAAGAGTTGCACAAAGCCTCATTAAATATTCAGAAAGGCTTTAGTTTAACAACTTGAGAACACATGGTTTTATAGTTTCTAATGTATTTCTTCTGGGTTTTTGCTTCATAACTTTTTGGCAAATGTAAATTAATTCTCCTTTTTGCCTGGTGCTATCTTCCATGTGTCTGCAGTTTAAAGGGAAACTGTCAGGGCTGCTTTTATCTTCCTTATATGGTTCTTGATTAACTGGTCATACTGTGTGAATTTTTTCGTTTAAAAACCCCAAGCCAAACAAAAAACCAAACAAATAAAAGAACCCCCCAGAAAAAACACACACATAGATTGTACAATTTTTATTAAAATATTGCAGTAGTGAACTGAGCAAGTATTTCCCAAAGTCTAGGAAAATTAGCCCTTATGGCACCAGTGAATAACACTGCTAAAATGAGGAAAATATATGGCCTTCAGTATCAATACAATCATTAACAGCAGAGATTTATCAAATTGGGTGTGGTCTGGTCTTAGCTTTCTTCTTTCTCCTTCTGTGTCCTTTTTCTTTTTACTGTAGCTCCTTCTTTCATTTCCTTTACTGCACTTACTTGCTGGATGAAAATGTTGAAAACATGCCACCTTCTGTTCTTTTCAGCTATTACACAGCCCAAGGAAAATTAATAACCTCTGGAAACTTGTGTAAAACCTGTGCATGTCCATACACAGATACAGGCAGGCACATGCACACTCTTGTAAACCCACATATGCACACATCTCTTAAGTCCCTCTGAACTGTCTAGATCTCTTTATTCACAGGCTTTTCTTTAGTTACAAGATCTGCACTCCAGTTGTTAGAATAAACGTGCTCACTAAAGGGTTTTCAAGGAAACCAGAAATTTGGACAATTCTGTCGCTGGAAAGTAAAGGGAGATGAGGAAGGGAATACTTCATCCAGTATCTCTTTAATGACTGCACTGAATGAAGATCTCTACCTGCTTTTTTAGATTTTTAATTTTTTCTCCTCTACCTCCAGGTATATAATATACACCCACAGGTACACATTTCCCTTCAGAGCTGCTCTGGGAAAATCTCCCTCCTCTCATTTCACTGATGCAGGAATGCTGAAGAGCTTCTGCTAGGGCAGATCCTGGGTATCCTCACTTGCACGCCACAATAAAAAACAGTGGTGTGGGGAGATGGAAACACAGCTCCAGCCCCACAGTTTTGCTTTTGTTCTTGTCTATTAACACAGATTTTTGTAGGGCTGATTATTCCTTTTCCAAAAGAACCCAACCAGAACAACTAAAAAAAAACGACAAAAAACACCACAAGGGTGTTTTTCTTATTATACACAAGGGTGTATTTCTTATAATTCCTTATGCCATTACCCTTCTACAAGTTTATTGCAGTGTCTTAGTTTTCTGTTATTCCAAATACAGCTCAGTATTATGGGTATGAGCAGATTCCTCTGCATAGCTTTTTCTACCCATATTTCCTCTGTTGCCATTTAAGGAATCTCCATAACTAAAGATAAACTTTAACTTTGGCAAGGCTAGGCTGACTCTCCAAACTCCAAAGTATGAGAAATGTTTTATTTTCTTTTCTCTAACCAATAAAAATGAGTAAACATCTTTCTAAGCAGCTAGGGCTGTGTTCTGAGGTCCTTGATTCTTTTCACTCTGAACTCTGAAGTGGAAAAGCAGGAGATAATTCTGTGTTAGGTGACAGATGTGAAGAGCAGCCCCTGTGGGTGAGGGCAGGGGGATGCACACAGCCTCATAAATGGTGTTTGTGGGTCACCTTTGCGGGCAGATGGGGAGGGAGACAGAGTACCTCTCTCAAGGCTACAGAAAAGGGACGAATGTCTTCTGCTTTATCTAAATTTGCATGAGGAGTGTTCTCCTAAGTGCATAGCTGCATTCTCCTGTACCTACCTTATGCATATTATCTTGCTTTTATGTGGTGTTACACTGCTCTGTGTAGTGGATCTTGCCTGTCTAACTCCTTAGAGAGGGCACTTTCAGATATCTCAGATACAGATAGGGTTATTTATTCTTTAAGAGCATGGTAAATATAACTAACACAGTCTTTATTTCTACTGTAACTCCCACATCAGAAGGGCTATCTGCAGACTGTAAAGAGGAATAAGTAGTAAAATAAATATCCTCAGAAAGTGTATTTTTTCTTTGTTTTCTTAACCTCAGAGATACATGTTATGACAGAGAATCCAAAGATTCATGTTATGACAGGGAATTCAAAGACCCTCTCTGCCTACTCCTCTTTGCCAGAAAGGTGTTAGCATTCCTAAATGGCTGGTCTTTTATCACAATGCCTTAAGGCACTTTAATTCCTATTAGAAGTGAAGTTAGTCCTCTGCCTACTGTGAAATAGGGGGAGCTTAAAGATGGTTTAAAGTAATCTTTTACCCTCCCTTCTAGTTATAAGAGGAATTTAGCTGGAACAGAGATTAAGGGCCCCACATTTTCAAGGCATCTGTTTTCCCAGATAAGCTCTTGACTCTTAGGGAGTGGGAAGAGTGTGTAGCAGTAAATCAGAAAGTCCATAAGGCATGCAGTGGGGTCAAACTTCTGAGTGCAATAATCATCCCAGAAAGGACTCAAATGAGATAAGCCTTGTACTTGGCAGTAAACTGTGGTGGTCAGCACAAACCTTTTCATCTTGCCTTGCACGCTCTAATACCATGATGCTGATGCATCCGGGCAGAGCAAGGTGTTCATGACTGTGTTGTCAATTCAGAGCACTGACTTCATAAAAACTTACCCTGAAACTCTGATTTGAACAGCATTACTTTTGCTGGTTCATTTTTTTTTGGCAAAATGATAGATTAGGTGAGCTGGATAAAAACCTGGACTTGTATCTAGACAAGGTGGTTTTGGAGACAGGTGAGTAAAGGTTGTGATGCCAAGAGGTGGGCAACTCTCAGTATTCCAAAGCAAATCCCACCAGAGGTGTCTCAAAAGATAACATTTGATTCTGAACTTCCAGTGGGTTCCCTGGGACTTGGTTGGGGAGTTTTCTGTTGTTTTTTTTGGGTTTTTTTTTTGTTTTTTTTTAAATACAAATGTTTAAGCACTCCATGGTATAAACCAGGATGGCAACCCTCATCTCAGTAACCCAAATTGCTTTTTAAAACCTGCTTAGCTGAGTTAGCTGTCACAAGGCTTGGATCCACAGCTCATGTACGAGCATCCTGCACTGTGGAGAATCACCTGAGGACGTGGGGATCTGGAGCTGACTCCAGGTTACTCCATGTAGCAGTCTGGGAGGTGGAAGCCTGTGGTCTCAGAAAGCAGGGCTGGCGATTGCACAGTCAGTCCATCACGAAAACTGCTGCACGGTGCAGAGCACAGCTGCCCACTGGATGGCACCAGGACTCTGTGCGTGTGTGCGCTCCCCTCCAGCCTCCCTGAGCCATCCCAGCCGTCACTGGGATAAGTGATGCTTTGCCAACGGCACAGCAAGGCTCTGGAAACAAAATGACAGGAGGAAATTAAAGGTGTGAAAGCTGTGCAGGATGCTGTCGTGGCTAATATTTTTAAAGGGGTAAATTATTTTTTTATGGTGTGTAACTGAGATGGGAATATTCTGCAGAGTACTTTATGTTCCTATCCCTACAAGCTGTTATTTCCAAATAATCACATGGAGAATAATAACAGGTGTGGAATAAACCTCTTCTAATCATAGGATAGAGGGAAAAGCATTATATATTTTTTTAAACTGAGTTGTTACAAATCTTCCTTCAGGCTACAGTAACTGCAGTATATAAATGCTGCAGGCTGTGCAGATTGTGGCTGCAAGATTCCATGTCCTAAAGTATATTGACATCCCACATGTGACCCAGGTCAGAGGAATTAATGCTGTCACAGTGAGTCAACACTTTTTGATCCCTCAGTGGAGAACTCATGCGGCAAACTTATGGCAGATATTTATAGAATAATGTACAAGTTAATACTCTTCTCCACAGCCACTGGAGCTGGGCTTGCTGCCTAAATGTACATCTGCAGTGTACTTACTGAAGCCAAGAAGCTTTACAGAAGTCATCAAAGAAAGGGAAGCTGTTTGGAAATTTAGTGATCCATTACATTATGCTGTAGTTCTTAATGATCTCTGATGGTTGTGTCTTTATTTATTTATCACTGCTCAGGCAGAAGTGTAAAAGTCCATGAAATAGGAGCCAGCCCCAGATAACCCCCAGTTTCTTTGTAAAGAAACTGCTGCTGGTGATGCCATTCTGATTTTTTTCCTTTTTCTTTTGTGTATCCTCTGTGTTCTTTACACATATATTTGTAGCCTATTGCATTAGTGGCTAGTTTTCCCAGTAGTTTTCCATGCCCTTTCCCTAGGTAGAAAGACAAAACACATTCCAAAGGCCTCCATCCTATCTTGGTTCTCCCTGGGAACCAAGGCCAAAAAACAGCTCTTCAAGACACATTTTCATCAACAAAGTACAGCTAATATCGAGGCAGTGGGGGCTTCAGAAAAGGATTGAACCAGAAGGAGAAACTGGGTGGCAGCAAGGACTGAGAAAAGCCTGCAAGGCAGAACATTGCAGCCCAAGGCTGAGCTGCTTGGTAAGGGCCAGCCTTGGCAGCCCCAAGCTGTGTCTAACCTTGAGGGAGAACCTGCTTCACCATTTAGATGACAGAGGCCAGTGGGCTCCAGGTGCAAGGCTAGATGGTGTCCACACCCAGGAACAGCATAAACAGCCAGGGAACTAGATTACAGATCTGGGCTTCTACCCGAGTCTTAGAGCCCCACAGGCACCAGCTCTCTCAAACCTGCCCTTTATTTCTTCTACCCCACTGATCCAGAGACAGACCCCACTCCCAGTGCAGGGAGAAGAAAGAAATCAAAGAGAGATGCCCAGATGTGGATAGCACCAGCTGTCAAACCTCTCTGTCCCCTCATCCTGAAGAGGGGAGAGCAGAGGCACAGCCCCAGCCTTGCTTTCACAGCAGGGCTGCAGGCTGCACTGCTGTCAGAGGCAACAGCAGGATCCTGCTGGGACCACAAGCTGAACCTGAACAGTGCAGATTTGTTTTCAGACCACATCCTGATGTGACTGAAAATTCATCTTTCTCATTCAGGTAAAAATCAAGGATGAGTGGCCTGGAAATATGTCCCAGGTCATAAAAATATATATGTGTGTTTTAACCCCAGGCAACAACTAAGCACCAGACAACCGCTCGCTCATTGCCCTTGCATCAGGATGGGGAGAGAATTGGAAGCGTAAAAATGGGACAGTGGGAAGGCCATCATTGCAAATGTCCCCAGCTTCCTTCCTCCTTCTCTCAGCTTTATGTGCTGGGCATGACACCATATGGAATATCCCTCTGGCCAGCTGGAGTCAGCTGTCCTGGCTGTGTCCCCTCCCAGCTCCTTGTGTACCCACAGCCCGCTGTGGGTGAGAACCAGAAAAGACCTTGGCTCTGTGTCAGCACTGCTCAGCAGTAACAAAAACACCCGTGTTATCTGTAACACTGCTTTCAGCTCAAGTCCAAAACACAGCCCCACACCAGCTACTCTGAAAAAATTAACTCTACCCCAGCCAAAACCAGCACAAAGTAGAAAGACATAATCACATACATTAGCAAAGACAGATCCGTGTGCCTTCCTAGATATGTTGGCTAAATACATGAAAATATCCTTTTTGTTCACCTTTTTTATAGCTTCACCTTTTTTTCTGTAGGTACCATGTAATGTCAACTGTATAATCTGGGCAGGATGTGTCTGACCCAAGTACCATCAGCAGGGCTGTGGGGACACCTGGTCAGTCCCCTTCTGAAAGCATCAGTGCTCCCCTCTGCATCCAAGCCACTGAGAGGGCAGCTGAGCCAACTTCTTTTGCATTATTTTGCTGGAGTGGTTTTCTGTAAAACTGTTTGTGAGGGTTTGTGAGGGAAGATTCCTCCAATAATTGCCATGTCGAGGCTGGACACAGTACCTGTATCCAAAGGACAAAGAGGCACATTGTTCATCCAAAGAGCTGCCTAAAAAGCTGAGTGTCACAAAGAACCAGAGCTCCATGGCTAAATTTCTGCAGAAAGAAGAGATCAGCATACATTACCTGAACAACTGTCCCACTGAGCTGCTACAAAAGTCATCCAGACTTTTCCCCTCTCTACCAGAAGAGCAGATGCCAGGCCTGCCACATGGGGAGGTGCTGCAACTCCTGACACTGAAACTGCTGTCACTGAGCAGCTTCTCCTTTACAATAAAAACAAAATTCTCCTGACCATTACATCTTGTCCCCTTTCCTCCTGTCCCTTTGTATTTCTTCCTTGAACATTAAAACCAAGGGATCAAAAAATTAGGACAGCTTCCCATCTGCCAGTGGAGCTGACCTAAACTTGCTTGAGTGTTATGGTGGTGGGAGCTGAGCCTTTTCCCTCTTTCCGCTTGGGAGAGGAGATTTCTCCTTTCTAATGTCCCATGTTCCTCTGAGTTACTGAAGTGGTGAAGTGGATGTTTTAGATTTAATTTGCAGATCAGAACAGGGCAGGCTGCCAGTGGCAAATAGGCACAAGTGTAGGTGTGGTTGTACCTGTATGGGATTTCTTTTCTCCTTTGCTGTGTCCATAAAACATTTTCTTGTATAATTGTGCAATTGTCTGAAACCTCAGAGTGTATCCAGGCAGCAAGTCAGGAAATCCTGGGAATAAGAGTCAGTAATAGTTATAAATCAGTTCTCTAAAGTTGTCCTGCAAAAGACTGGTTTTACTTGATTTCACTATATGCCTCCAAATCCCCAGGACTGGATATATAACCTTTGTTCTTACTCTTCTCAGCTACTTAAAATTTTCTCTTTTGCCACTGATATGTTCAAGATGCTTTTTGGCTTTTTAAACTTATTCTGACTTTTACTCCCATGAAAAGGAGAAGAAAAGAATTCCCTAAAGAGATGATTATGCTCATTACAGTCCAGAAGAACGGAGAAATTGGGAAAGATCAAATTATTTAAAATACATGAGTTTTTGTAAGTGATTTGTATTTGTTTCAGTTGGTAACAGTAAGAATTGGGGTTTCTTTGGGGTTTGTCATGAAATTTACAGAAAAAAAAGTAAGAAAACCACAAGGGTGGATTTGAGAACAAGCCTCTAGATAGAGTATCAGGGTGTTTGAGTACAAGGGCAGTACTTCAAATATTCTGTATTGTTGAGGCCAAGTTGTGTTATTCCTCATTTCCAGCAACTCTGTGCTTTCACCTGGAGTGAGAGAGTCACTTGCATGCTCAGGTATCTCCTCTCCTCTTGACTAGTTCAATGGCTTCTTAAAGGTGCCAAAAGCACTGAGATTCTGAAAAGCATAGTTTACCAAAAAACCAGGATGCATTATTACAATATGGTGAAATATTATGTCAGTAGTGTTATGCAATTATTGCTTGACCTAAAAGAATCCCTCAGTCTTACATACATCACTTTTGCAACATAATAATTCTAGAGAAGCAGTGCTGGTTTTGTGTGTTTTTTCACAAATACTTATTTTTATTTTTTTAACTCAACATTCAGAAAATCACAGAATTTAGAGAAGAAAGAAGAAAGAAGGGATAAACTCATGGGAAAAAACTAAGTCTTATTGCTTAATCCCCTTGAAATCCAGACTCCTCAGTGAGAGCAGAAAATGCCAGGGAAATACTGGTTTTCCTCCTTTAAATATATAAATTTTTTCAGTAGATACACTTAGAAGCATTACATGCAGAACTTTTAAAGAATCTTTTTTTAAGGCAATACAGCCTTTTCATTTCATTACCTCAGTTATGGTAAGAAAAAAAAGTATAGTTTTAATTTACAATTCCAATTTATATTGACACTAAAGAGAAGCTATCCTGCTGTTAAGAGGAACTTTTCAAATTAGGCCCACACTTCATGGTCTGCTGTTGAAAAAGGGATTTCAAAATCTAATTTTCTGAAATGTCAGAAGTGAAATATTGCCTTTTGTGTTTGTCAGAAGTCCCTGTAACTTGACAGAGAGGATGTCACTGCAGTGCTGATTCATGAAATGAGCTTTGTGAAGCTGTCCTTTGTACCCTTCTGCCAGGCAGAGGTGAAAGAGCACAGGATGAAAGTGAAAGAAGAGTTTGGCCTCGTTGGTATTTGGGCTGATTAAGGGGAAAAAGGCTTTGGGAAGCTCTTCAAGCCAAAGAACAAAAACTGCTGCTGGTGCTCAAAAAGCTGTGAAATCCCACAAAGTTCAAACGAAGGTACTGAAAGAAGAAACAGCAAATACCCAAAATAAGGCAATTCTGTCTCCCCAAGTTCAGGGTTCACACACAGATCAATCCTAGACTGTGCTTTCCTCAGTCCATGCTGGACTGTGGGCCAGCTGAAGGATCAATAAGTGAAAAGTGGCTGATGAGTAAATAGGAAAGGACTTTGCCTTTAGGAAAAGAACAGGCATACAGGTTATTTTAGAGGGAATTTTGTGTTTTCTCTCTCATGCATGTGCTGGAGACCTTCAACCAAGATTGTTTTCTTTTATTTAGTTTTCATTTCATTACATTTTAGTGTGGCTTTGGACTGGAATGTTTTACATTATGCTACAAATCACACTGTGAAGAATCTGTGATACTAGAAAACTGGTACAATTGCTATTTTATACCAATCCAGAGACAGAACAATTAAGCATAAGAAATTTTAATTCTCATTATATAAGTGGTTATGCATAAGCCTGCTCTTTTGTGTTGGCGAGATACAGTGAGAAAAGCTTCTATTCAATTGAAGTCACTGAAAAGCTTCTATTCAATTGAAGTCACTGGTTTACATTTTGGTGAAAAAAATAGCTTTATTAAGAGTCAGAATACCTCCTTAAATTCAACTATAAAATAGTTATGCAGCATATTGCTATGGATAGCTGCTGTGTATTCACACATGTAACAAATTCACAACTGTAACAAATACAAATTACTTTAAAAATTCATGCTTCACTTAAAGAAGCAAAAGTGTACAAATCCAATTAAAGACAAGTGAAAGCAAAATAATAGCTTTTCCAGTCCCCTTTAGAAAGCAATCTGTGAAATGTGTGACTGTGAGTTCATACATGGCTATTTGTATAGCTGTGCAAACAGACCTCAGTCCCTGACAAACAAGCCAGCCTGGACAATGGAAATCCCATCTCCTCCCCTCCAGTAAAGATGGACTCAGAGCAAGATTTTGGTGTGACCTCACGCAGCAGCGGTGCCTTTCCTGTGACTTCAGGAGTAGGAAATCCTTGCTGGTTGCGTTGCAGTCTTCTGGAAATTGTTGACTTTTCAGTTGGAAGAACACCCTTATGTCTTTCTCAAGGAATGGGCACTGACCTTGCAGATGTTATTTCTTTTCTTAAATTATATTTGTCTGGAGAAAAGCAAAGGACCCACTCACAGTTGTTTCTTGCCCTGTTTTAGGGACTAGGATTGCTCAGTGATTGAATCAACTCCAACCCTGGACAGCAGCAGTGCAAAATGGAGCAGCAGAACTGTCTCTGAAGAGGGCGGGAGCCTTAGCATGCTCCATAGGCACTGCTGCTCTTAACTCTCTCCATTATCTCTGCAAGAGTGAGAATCCTTATTTTACCAGCTGCAGGTTTTACAAGACTCCTCCCTAGGGAGAGCATGAGCCCTATTCCCAAGAGGACTTTTTCTTCCACACGTCTGTGCCTTGAACACAGGCCAGCTTTATGGTGGAAATCTCTACTCTTCCTCACCACCTCTCTTGGGTTTGGGAGGCCAGAAGTCCTGAGAAAGAAAATAAATGGAAATAAATCGGTTTTGTGAGTGCATAACTGCAGAGGAAATTAGCGGGTGAGGAGGGGGGCAGAGTGAAAATAACTTTGTTCTTAATGGTTCCTGAGTCTGAACTCCTATAAATATCTCCCAAAGAGCATGGATTTTGACCCTAGGGATCCACAGATACCTTTCCTCAAGTTTTTCCTCCTTCCTGACAGCTGAAGTGAGAGTGAAAAACAGGAGATGAAGAAAACTGACTGTCTCTTGGGGAATAAAAATCTACAAAAAAACCCATAAAAACAACTATGCCTAGAGCAGGAAAAATGTAGCTTTTCCTGATGTGAGACTGAAGCCAGCTACTGCTGCTTGCCCTTTCTGTGACCACCACGGGACAGACACTTTCTGTCTGTTTTTGTCTCAGAGGGAGCTACCACACTTGCAACACACAGTGTAAAACAGTGAACTGGTTTGTAGTCAGCTCCTTCTCTTTCTCTACTTCCTTGAAAAGCAAGGCAGGAGATGTCACTTACGAAAGTGGTGGGGTGAGGGGAAGGTCCCATGACTGTGGGCAACAAGCCATTGCTGTGAGCAGGAATTCACCTTGCAAATAAGAGAGTGCTGATTCAAGGCATCCACTGCTAATAATTAAAGACACAGACTAAGCCATAGTGCATTAAAGGGCAGTTTATCACCAGAGCCTGGGAGTAGCCATGTGATCATTTCTGGGATTTGACCTGCCTGTAAATCAGATGGGCATGTTTCCATTCTCATGGGTCAACAAAATTATATTTGGGAGAAAACAATCCAGTAAAGGCTCGTAAAAATGAGACCTGGTGAGAGTTTCAATTTTTCATTTACCTTTGATCTAAACTGGTTCCAGTACACACAGTTATTCTTCAGATGATCTTTATACCCCTGTTTATCACTATGCTACCTTTTAAGACATTGTGTCTCATGCAGTCTGGAATGCCTTCAGCTGATGATTCATCTTACAGGTTTATGCTGAGACTAATTACCCTCTGGAAAAGCCCAGTGTCTTGGTCATAAAGGAAAATCGGGCTGAGTAGCTCAGACAGAGGCATCAATTTCATTTTCAATGAAGTCAAAGCAGGTGAATGTCTCCAAGCACCACAGACTGAGACGGAGTTGTACAGGTAGATTTCCAGCACAGTTCCTTTGCTGCTGTCTAAACCAGAAGGAACTTTCTCTCACCTTTGCTGAACCACAGAGATGGGGTTAAATAAAGGCATAGAGAAGGGATCTGTCACCTGCATTTGTCCCCATTTAGAAATACTCTACAGACACTCTTTTAGCCACAGTGTCTTGTTTGATTTCAGGATGCCTTTGCAGTATTTGTGAAAACTCTCTGCACTCAACTTTTAGTTGCTATCATGTGAAAACAGTGAAGCCAGGAAGAGAATGGATGAACAATAAAATATAAAATTGTGGATTAGTCCAGAATGTCTCTCCCTAGGGTATTAATGTGCGCAACACCAGCATGTCCATCACTATTGCTTGCACAGTTTTGCAAGTTATTAATAAATAACCAGGATAGGCAACATTATTTGCTGCAATGTGCTGTCAGCCCATTTCCTACAGCCAGCACCTGGATTGATAGTGGCTCTTTGGTGCTTCTGTTTTGCAGATGTTGTAGAGTTTTCCAATGGAAAGGCTGGTATTATTGCTGAGCTTTTGTTTGCTGCTGTCCAATACACAACAAGCACCATCGTAAGTACATTTTATTACAAATTCTTCAATCCTAAAAAATCCCTTGAAGGAGAATGTAGGAAATATTATCTCTCTCTTGATAGAGAATCAACAAAGCCAGTTTCTTGGATCACTGAAAATTTGTGTAACTTTAAATAGGTAAGAAGTAAGAAGCTTAAAACCACCCTTTTAAGGAAGAAATTTTCTCTCAGGAACCAATAATTAAAATTGTCCTACTAAAGCATGTTGTTCACTCTCTTATTGCTGTTTGCTCATCTCTTGTTTGTGATATTTACTGAATTGAAAAATCTTAGGTGAAAAAACTCTGCAATTGATTGATACATTGCAGAAAGCAAAGGTTTGACTTTCGGGAGACCTTCAGTATTCTTCTTTATCTTCTATTTTAGTGGAGATTTACATATAAGTCAGGTCTTGTGTCACCTTTTGCTAAAGCCTACAGACTCTGAGTGAATAAAATTAAATATCAGCTTTAGTCCCTGATTTCTATTCCCCACCTTTCATTTTATACATTTAAGGAAGGAGAAGCTTCTCCTTTTTTTCAAAAAGTAAAAAAGAGAGTTCAGCCAACCCATTCTGATAATAGCAAAATAATTTACCTTTCATTTTAGAAGTCTTCTGCAGAATAATCATTTTCCAAAAGCACCTGTCTTGAGCTCAGAACTGTTCTTTGTTTTTGTGACATCATAAGTGAAGAGACAGGACTTGGCTCTTCACACAGTTCTCTGATTTTTGTGTGCAAAATAGACTTGAAAAAAAAATGAGAGCAGGAATAATGATCTACAATTTGAAGGTCATGAAATCAATTACTAAGAAGCACCAGGTTAGAGTTAAGAATGAAAGAAAGTAATAAGAGGAAAATAAAATAAATCCCAACCAATTTAGCCTCCAACTCAGCCCTTCCCAGGGATGTGGTCTTACCTTCCTCTGATTTCCAACATTTCACAGGGATGTTGCAAGGAAGATCAGCTACTTGTAACCCCATAAATATGGTTATATAGGGAATGGATACCTCCTGACATATTAAAGCATAGGCTGGCATAATGAGGATGCTAGTACATGAAGATACATAACTTTGTAGCATAAATTGTGCATTTATGAATATTTATTCATTGTTTTTCAATGCATGGCCTTGTTCTGTTTCAGAAATTTGAGTTTATAGAGATTTCTCTGAGTTGCCCCAAGTTATAAGTTGCATTATAAGTCCCTGGGACACAATTCAGGTTTTTTTCTCTCCTATGTATAGTGATTGATGCTTTGTAGGACTTAAAAGGGACGGTTCAGAATTTGGAGATAAGTCAGAGAAAATTGTCTTCTTTTAACCTCTATTCTGACTAAGGGCAATGGATCAGGTGATCTCCACAAGTCCTAAGCTCAGCTATTGTGTGAAAGTCTGCTTTATCTTTAAAATTCATATTGTTCGGACATTCATTGAACATACTGGACAATCTGTTTTTCTGTTGTTTTAGATTTCTTATTACTGCCCCAAATGTGGTGCATTTGGGCACACAGGAGACAATAACAGTTCAAGTCCACGGGGCACAGAGCCCTGTTCAAGTTACTGCATACTTCAAAGATGAGTTGAAAAATCAGCTCCTATCAGAGAGGATCTACTTTAACCTTAATCAAAATAATGGCTACCAAGAGATGAAAAAAATAATGGTAAGTCTCCCATCATAGAGATTTAATATTTTTTATTTGGTGATAAAAAGCACATAATCTCTACTTGCAATAGGCAAGAGACAACACTGATCTCGAGAGACAAGTGACAAAACCAATTCCAGTGACAGCAGCACCCTGTTCACCCAACCAGCTAATAAAACAATGCCTAATGTAATTTCAGTGGTGATTCAGATATTCTTTTGTGCCCATATAACAAGCTCAAGATTTTGCCACATGGTGATAAATTAAATATAATTTAAATGCATTCAATTGTTTTATCACTATTGGGTTTTCTGCCTCACTTAAACTATGACTGCATTCATGCCTTCGACTTACTACTAGTTATTTTTAATACGGGAGAAACTTTTAAAAATATGCAGTCTCTGAGAGCAAAGCCTGTGCTCTTTCTGCAGATTTTTAAGTTGATTAGTTCTTTACATCCTATGTTGCATCATTTGCTCTGGCACAATTCTTTGAAGTCTGGGAGGATTTAGTTCAGTAGGACTAGTTTGGGCTGTTTGGTTGGGAAAAAAGCACACACCAAGATTGAGTTTAGCTCTGGTTGGTTACTCCCAAAGCTAACAGCTGAGCTTTCAAATCAGGTTCCTGTCAAGGGTGATGTTTAGAAGCATCACATTAAACTGCAAGAAGTAAACCAGCAATCTCATAACCAAGATTTTAGCATAAATAGGGATTACAGGATACGTGGTAAATGGAAATCAACTCGCATGTAGACTGAAGTCTCCTGCCTGGAGTTATTGACAGTGGACAGAAGACAGAAGACAGTATTTCTGTGGTGGAAAATGGAGGATTAGATAGTATTTCTACTTTAAAAGAAATATTCCCTTAGTAAGAAAGATATAACACTCGGTTAGAAATATATAATAGAGACTCTTCTGTTGAATGGTGTTAATAAGATTATTTAAGCACTTCAGCTGTTGTGGGGCCTGAGCTATGTGATCCCAGAGTTACCAGGCTCATCTCTGACTAAGTGGGGTTTTCCCTTTTATTCTCTTCAGATCAAGCCAGGATCTCTGCAACAGAACCTGTTCAAGAAGACTAATCTGCCATATGTTCTGTTGGTCACTGAGAGCAAGGAGCTTTCCACGACTTCCAAGAGCACTCGCATCCTCCTGTCCTCCAAGAAAGGCTATATTTTTATCCAGACAGATAAGCCCATATACACACCAAGTTCCCAAGGTTAAAACACAAATGCTGCTCTTCAGGTGTTGAATATGGATGTTACAAGGGCAGGATTAGAAAAAGTAATAATGACCTGGTTGTTCCTGCAGTCAGGGCTTCTGCAGGGTCTGCTTTGCATATTGCAGCAGCCCCTGTGGAAATGCCTCCAGAGCCAGAGTCACTTTTAAGGGAGACAAAGTCTCCTTCTTTTTTTTAAAAAAGGTTAATGATGACTTTCCTTTGAAAAAAAAAGTAATGAGAAATCTGCCAAAAAACAAACTCCTATTGCTTCTGCTTGTAACACCAGCAATAAGTAACCTTTGCTCTTTAAGACCACTACTGGTTTGTTACTTACCAATTTAATTAATTTAATTAATTAATTTAATTTATTAAGGGAAGTAAAAATAAAGTTTCTGAGTTTGGTTTCAGGCCTCAACTGCAGAAGGAATACGAAAGTAAGTGAAATTCCCTGAGTGATTTTCAGAATTCACTTCAAAAACTTATCTAGTCATGCAATATGTGAAGCTCATGGAAGAATGCCATTATTTTTTGAAATTTCTCAGACTTCTTTTCACTAAAAGAAAGTGTTTTACCTTAAATTCAGTAACTCAGTTTACACATTGCAATGATTAGTATCTAGGAAGGCCAGAAAGAAATATGTGAACATATTTATTCTTCTGTTAAACAGTCAGATACAGGATCTTCATTCTGGACAATGCGATGAGGCCGACACATGACACGGTCACAGTTGCTGTGCTAGTAAGTATGCAAAAACCCTGCTGATGAGTGCTTCTTCAGCACAGGAGATCTGGAAAACTTGCACAAAACATCCAAAAGCAGAACTATAGCTGTGACTCCTCTCCAGAAATCTGTATTTGCACATAGTGAGATATCTGTAGTTATTTTTGGCCCATACCAGGAACATGGAGGGAAATGTGACGTGTGAATATTAAAGTAGGAAAGTAAGCAAAGCATTTTCTGTTCCATAGGACTAGGATATGAACTTGAGCTTTTGGATGTATATGTTTGATACCCAGTGCATTATTTTGATGTTTGCTTTCTCTATCTTGACAGAATTCCAAAGGAATGGTGGTTAAAAAGTCAGACCGGAAAATAAATGCAGTCTTTGCTGAACACTTTGATATACCTGACATTGCTGAGTATGTAACTGTTCTGCATTAAAACCTGTAGATTAGGATTTTTAATTGCTGAGTTTCTGGAATTACCTTTCAAAATTGTCTTTCTTTCACTGTGGGGCAGATATTGAGCCTATGATTAATACCTTTTTAAGGACCTCATCTTGGAGAGATGAGTCCAGAAATTACTGTTAATATGATGCAATTAGCAAGATGTATCCTGGTAAAGAACAATTTAGCAAACTGCTTAAGTATCTGCTCTAACATATGGCTGCATTCAAGAGAGAACTTCTGCAAAGGCTACTTTGCAAAGTGTCATTAGTTATCTCTGATTTCGATCAGTCAAGCTTTTACTGAATATTCAGTGTCTTCTGGCATGCTAGGTTGATTTTGATATCTCAGTGAAGAAAAGCTATAGGAAATATTTGATGAGTTCTCTGTTTCTGAGGACTTTTCAAAGGTAGTGGTTCACAGAAATGTTATCTTGCACTGCCTCATAGAGTCATTTCGAGTGTTTCCCGGGACATTTGGAAATACAATACTAGCTCCTCCCAGCAAAGAGAAAACAATTAATTAATTAGTTTGGGATTAGATCAAAGCAAGGAAAATATCGTAATTTAGTGATAATTTATACATTGGCATCATAAGATATCTGAGGAATCATAATTAACTATTTTCTGCTGAATCTGTACTTTAGGCCTGGAACTTGGAAAATCAAAGCCTGGTTTCATCAACATGAAATGTCTAATGTTTCCACTGAATTTGAAGTTAAAAGATATGGTAAGATATGTAAAATTTGCATTATAAATAAAAGAAGTTATCACTATGTGTTAAAAGATATACTGCAGTGATTAAATCTGGTTGTGGTTAGACACTAAGGATAATTTTCATGCTTTTTTAGTGCATCATTTCTATCTCTGATGCACAGAAGAAAAATTCTGGGTTTGTGTGGCTTCCACTTATATTTTTAAAAAGAAACACATTTGTTTGTATACAGATTTAGTAACTTTTTAAACACTTTTTTAATAAAAAAAAAAATTGTCACAAAACATTGGAAGGGCTCTCCTACTACAGCAAAAAAATAAATGAGATGAGCTCCATTTTGAAGTCATTGCAATTCTGGCTAAAGTTTGCAGTGAAGACTAGGATGGAAAAAAAAGTTGCCCATCTTATCTCAGTAGAATTCAGTCTGGAAGTTTATTAGAATTATTCCTATACTCAAAGAACCATTTTTTTAAGGAAAATAAGGGCCCTGTGGATAAAGTAAAAATTTAACGATTTGGGATGACTTATTACACTAAAATTATACCTTCTTGTAAAATTAATGTGAGTTTGTTGTTTCATTGCTTTTTTTTTTTTCTTTAAAGACAAAAGGAAACCTTAGGACTTTATGAAAATCTCAGTTTAACAAAACTGGTTTTGCCTTAGCTAGTAGAAGAAGCAGAATAGTGGAGATTACTGCCTCCCCTCCAAACACCTGCAAGCAACAGCAAATCACTACTATACCTGCAGGAGCAAATAGTTTGGCTTTGTAGCAGCAAATTCAGTGTGACACAGCTGGTGCTGAGGAGCTCAAATCCACACTCAACCCATTTCAAGGTGGGTTTAGTTCAGCCTGCTCCTAGTCCAGGGCACTTCACACTCGTGAGCATCTAGAGTTTATCTTCTGGCTTATTTTCATTGTAAATAAATACATTTTGTGTGCTTGAAGAGTGTTCCACTATGTGAAGCAAAGCAGAATAAGGGGAAATTATCAGATTTGCTTCAGAAATACACTGCTAATTCAAACTAAAGTATTCTCTCATTGCGTGTTGCCACATACCAGGAGTTTAAGGTATGTTTGAAACTCACATGTTGTGACCTTTGTCTTCTTTTTTTCATGCAGAACTTCCGAGTTTTGAAGTCAAACTCATCCCACTTCATCCATACTACCACATCTGGAATGAAAGCTTTGTGTTTGATATTGAGGCAAAGTAGGTGTGCTTTTCCAGTTTTTTTTTTTTTGTCATTAACAATTAACTAGCTTCTGGCTTGACTTGGATCTGACTAATCTTACATATCCTCTGTTTTCACCACTAACTTGAGACATCAATGTCAGGTGCAACCTGGGTTCAGATCATGGTCATCAAGCTGGAACAAGATTTTCTGAGTATTTCAGTTTGTTAACAAAAGTAACAATTTAGGATTCTCCTCTGAGTTGCTAAGCAAAGTTCTAGGCAAACTGATCACCTGGTTTCCTTTATATTTTTAAATTTAAACATTTAGAATTGTTCTAAAGTCTCCAATGTGCTATGTAACATAATTCAAGTAGAGCTGGATTCAAGTATGGAATTTTCTCAAAGCACAGTGACGTTTGTAAGTAATAAGCCTGTGCTTGTTTGACAGTAGTGATTTATGCAGACATGCTTCCAGGCAGATAAATACAAATAATCAGAGGAGTTTCAAAGACAATGATGATTTAACCCATCAAAATATTTTTGATAAAAATAACTTTTTTGTTGTTGAATTTTCAAGTTTCATAAGAGTGGAAATGCTAAGAAAGTGCCTGTTAGGAGAATGACTAAATCAGAACTTGATACCTTTGGGGTTTTTTGTTTTTCTATAGAGGAATAAATGTGATGAAAGGAGAACAGGCAGGTGGAAGCAGCTGGCCTTCTTTCATAGTTGGGAAAAACATATTCAGTTTCAAAGGAGCAAGGACTCTGTACTTCAGCCTCCTGTCCCTGACTGTGCTGGTCCTTCTGTTCCCCAGCACACCTTGAGAGGGCAGACAGAACCTGTATCCACCTCCTTTTGCTTGGCTGAACAAGCTCAACTCTTCTAATTTCCTCTTGATCACCTTCAATTCTTTATTTGGTTCTACTGAATAATTACTGGCTTTAGTCATGATCGCTTGATATTGTGATATGAAATTATTTCAAATTACTGGCTTTAGTATTTTTATACTTTCTAAAGTTTTCTCTGTGCTATTGTAGCATTCTGTTTTGAGTTTATGAACTTCATATATATTTGACGCCTCATTAATGTCATAATTATTTAAGAAGAAATTTTGAGGTTCAATAACTGGATCCCATTCCTTTCCTCATTGGAAAAGGTCCTAGTAGTGCTACACAGGCTTGTGTGACTTTAGTCAAAATTAGCATATGGAATTCCTGATAATTGAACTTATTTCTCTGAACTGGCCATGCATGTAATGAAGTCACTTGGTGTATTGACTGCTGTTTCCCATTTATTAGCTCTGGCATTTAATGCAGTTTTCATAAGAGCTGCCTCTCTGCTGGCTTTATTGGTATAGATCAGTGCTGCTGATCAGGCCAATTTTAAAGAGGCTTTATTTAAACAAAAAAGAGCCATTACAGGACTGAGGTGAAGCAGGATTTCCACAAGGAAAAGACAACATCATGGCCATGATGGGTCTCATGTAGCACATCGCACACTGTGAGGCCGGAGGATGCATCTGCCACGGCTTTCTCGAGTAAGGAGCCTGGTGCAACAACATGCCCTATCCTGTCTTCTCATGAGCCTTATAAATGTTCAGGGATGTTCTGGCCAGATGCTGATCTCACAAATAATTCACTTACAAGAGGACCTTTATGCTATATTGCCTAAATCTGTGGGAGCAATGTGGGGCAGAGAGTGTCCACTCTACCCAGTGCAGGTGTTAGAATATCAGCAGGTAGGATCTTTCTGCTGTAGGTTTTCAGAGGTACCAAATATTTCATATCAGTCCCTGAAATGATTCTCCAATCCCTTATTTTCTATGGTCTGCTCATGAGGTGTCTCATACAAAGGAATTAGCTGCTCATCCAGGCTAAATGGATGTGTAAGTTGTGTAAGACCTCTCTGAACAGCTCAAGTTCTCACTAATTTGTTAAAAAAAATTAGACTCTAGTGTAAATTTTATCAGATGATGTCTCCTCATGTGATTCTGCCAATGTGGCTTACTCTGTATATATCTTTGCTTTTGGAATCACCCCTTGATACACAGATCAGTATAAGTTTTCATGACTGACTTACAAGAAAGAGAGTGGGACTAAATTTTGTATCCATGCTATTAGCTGAAAACGGGATGCCTACAAATATTCCAATATTTTTTCAGCATAAAATGATTAGTCTGACTTACACTTGCTTTTTATTAAGGCAATGATCCCTCTCCTTGCTTTTTTTCCTTCCAAAGACACTCTTATGGGAAAGAGATTCAAGGTGCTGCATATGTGCGATTTGGCATAATCGATGAAAATGAGAACAAAATATTTATTCCAGGCCTGGAGCAACAGCTATCAGTAAGTATTCAGTAGAACTACTCTGATTTATCCCACCTAAGCTGAATATTGCAGAAATTCTGGAAATTTAGAAGTCCATAATACTGTTGTCATGATATAAGCAAGGTTTCTTTATTTCTAATGGCAACAAACCAGTAAGGGCTGTCTCTTTCCTTATTTTTTTTCCCTCACTTTTCTTTTAGATACAAAATGGAAAAGGAAGAGTTACTTTAAATACACCACTTCTGGAAGAGAAATTGAGAAAGAATATTTCCACTCTGGAAGGGTTTCATTTATATGTTGCTGTTACCACTGTAGAAACTGCAAGTGAGTACAGTATGACTTAGCTGGTACTGTCTGTAAGATTCACACTGATCTTTCTCTGGCATAATCTGTTATGTGGGGAATCTGGTCTCACTGGATCCAGCTTTTCTGAACCCAAATGTCCAGTACCACTTCAAATGTCCCGTGTAGTCCTGTGTGGTGTTCGAGTGCTGCTCCAGAAGTGTTCATGCAGGCTGCCTTCACACTGTATTTACTGGGCTTGGTACTAATTATATGCATGACAGGGCAAGGAGGGTGGCCCTTACCTCTCAGCCTTGGAGTGTTAAAGTAGATGTTAAGGATGTTGAAATATATTTCTAAGTGTATTTAATTTAAAACAAGCCATGTAACTAGTTTCTTTAGATGTAGTTACAGGTAGTAGTGTAACTAGATTTTAACTAGAAGAATTATTATTTTAACTGGAAGAATCTTAGATGGAAAGCAGCTGCTCATGCTCTGAGTTGCGTTAATTCTTGCCAGGTGTTGAAAATGAAAACAAAATCTTTCAGAAAATCAGATACTTAAGGTATGCAAGTCCATAGCTAGTGCCCCCATAGCCACATATACTGTTTGATATTAACAGGTGGTGAGATGAGGGAAGAAGAGCTCAGCAGTGTGAAGTTTGTGCGATCTCCCTATGCTGTTGATCTGTCTAACACCAAAAAGTATTTTGTGCCTGGAGCCCCCTTCTCTGTCATGGTATGTAGTGTTCTGACTGTCTCTGTCTGTCTCCATAGCCATGCATTTGTATCTGCCCTCTTTCCTTGTCTGATCCAGTGGCAGCTCTGTAGAACAGAGACCTTCAGGTATAGGTCCAACACAGAGCTACTGTTTGTGTGTCTGGTTTGTCTCATTTCTACGTTCTCTGAGCTTGAGCAGCCAGAAAAAGCTGATTTTCTGCTCTACAAGTCAATGTGCACTGTTGCCTTACAAGGTTTTATAAAACATAACAAGCTCTTCCTCACTTCCATATCAAAAGATTGAAATAAGAATATTGTAATAAATTAATCCCACATCAAATTAAAATTCCGAAAATTAAAACAGGGTTTTGTCTTTTTTTAAAAAAAATTCGTTTAAGTTTTTGAGGCTTGAAGCTTCACACTTTCAAGTTTTTCTAGAGTTTTCTCTGAAGTGTTAAAGTCAGATATTTACCTTATAGTAGTTAATGACAGATATCTCTGGGACCTGCTCAGACCAAATAGATGATAAATGAAAATCTGGGGCATCTTGTAATCTGTACTCACAGATTTTTACCTTAACTGAAGTCCAGACTGAGTCAATTGCCATCCCCTTTTCTCAAAGCTCAAATTTTTGAATGCTGATGTGCATAGTTTTGTATTTCTTCTCAGTTTATAAAAATTATAATTATAAATTATACTTTCTTCTTGTTTGTGGGCATTTTTTTAAACATAACATTTCCTTTAAATAACAAAACTTCGTTGTTTTTTTTTTTCCAATAGGGAACTGCCACTTTGGTTGATGGCACTCCTGCTGCCTTCCTATTTGTCTCTGCCACTGTTACCTTGCCTGGAAAACCCCCAGTGAAGAAGACTGCCTTCTGTAATAAAGAGGGTCTGGTCTCCATTACATTTGACATCCCCAGAGATGTTCAGGCTCTTGAAATAAAGGTAAAGAAAACGCAAACATTCATGCATAAAAGTATCCCACTGAGAATTGCTCATAACACAATTATAAATGACTGAAGATTATCAGTTTTCATTGAATTAACACAGAGTGTGGAACATGATTTCTTACACCACCTGCAGAGCTTTGTGCAGATTGTGTAAGATAAGTCAGTGAGACCAGGGGCCTGAGGGATGTCCCAAGTGAAGGACACTCTTGTCCATCAGAGCCTTGGGAGTACATGCATTGGTTATAGTGGTACATTTTTATGTCTTGGATGTGCATTTACCCGACATGAAGGACAGAAATGGGACTGTAAGGAATATCACCATACAAAGTGACAGAAAATTATGGGAAGAAAGTGATGGAAAAGGTCCTGAGGAATGCAGAGAGTCAGCTACATCTGCCCACTCAGAGGGTTCAATTATGTGCACAATATAAGATGGGGGAAAACTTGTCTGACTACAGAATCACTTTGTGATTTTTGACCTATTGGTTCTCATTTAGAAAGAGCCAAGGTGAAAAATACCAAATGCAAATAGAGCAAGAGGTAAAATGGGGTGAGAAAATAAAGTAATTAAAATCCTGGGGTTTGGTGCCTGGTTCTGCTAATGAGGTGTCAGCAATGATTCCTCTCACTTCATAGCATTTTCCAAATAACCTGGCACAATATGAACTTTTGTTGACACTTTGCTCACTCTGTCCTTTTCTTCCCTGACAGGTAAAGGCTGAAGAGGGTAAGGAAAGGTTAGAAACACCTGAAGTCAGTATCAGAGCTGAAAGATACCAGTCTGCTTCCCCAGACTACCTCAGCATCAGCATCCCACACACCATTGTGGCACCTGGGGATACCTTACCCATCACCCTGAATGACATCCATCAGTCTGGCAGTGGAAACATTGGCTATTTCTATTATATGGTAAAGTGAATAGTATCATATCACTAATTTATTTTAGAAATTATACAGCCTGGAATATTTACATAGTTGTTGATACAAGGGAAAATTGAGGGTCCAGCAAAGGGCAAATGGGATGATCAGTGTTCTGGCACACCTGAGCCACCAAGACAGGCTGAGGTAACTGGGCTTGTTCAGTTTGGTGAAGACCCTAAGAGTGAGGTAATACCAACCTCAAACTACTTGACATAGTGGTGAAAAAATTTCCTAGGCGGTGCCACTCAACATAACAAGGGATCAAGGCTAAAAATTATGCTCTGGAAGGCTCATTTTGGAAAAATCTATTCACTAGTGATGAATGCAATATTGGAAGAGGTTCTCATGAGAGCTGAGGGATTTTCCAGCCTTAGAAAAAGTCAATACTCAACAAGAGAAAGCCATGTCTCACTTAGTCTTACCCTGGTGATGACTCATCTTAGATCAAGCAGCTGGACTAGAGATCTTCACAGGTCCCTTCCAGAAATTATTTCTTTGATTCTGCTGTTTTTTATACATTTGCACTTATTTTTAGGGCATGTAAAATGCACAATATTTATTTTGCTGAATGAGACAAATGTGTTCATGGGTGCATTCCAGCAGTGAATCTGTTGAATGCGGAATGTATTTAATCCCCTTCCTCCTCTCTTTGTCCTGATTTCCCTTGGCAGACTAAATTTCACAGGATGATAAGTGCCAAGATATCAGTTTCCATTTATTTTTAGTAGGATTCTGATATATTGGAAGAATTGTATCCCTTGGAGTTAAGTTTAGGTTTGGGGGTTTGTTTTCATTGGATGACATATCATAGGGTTGGAATTGGTGCTGCCAGGCTCTGGGCAGGCAGCATATGTGGGAGGGATGGTGGCAGACAGTGCTGGAGCTCAGTAGTGAGGGTGTCTCCCAACTTTAGGTCACCTAAACAAAGGCAGTGAGGATTTCAGACCAGGCTGCAGTGTGCCTTTGTTTCTTCCTGAAACCCATCGACTGTGCATTTAGGAAAGCTTCATGTGTTTTGTTCAGGGAAGAACACTCTCAGTCCTGACACTGTGTCTGTTTTTCATTCCTCTGACTACCCCTGAATATGGTTAACATGATGTAGGAAGGAAGGAGTTAAATAGTGAAAGATGGGCTGAAATCAGTTAAAGACCAGTCTGTGATCCTCCATCCTGAAACCTCCTGCTTCAACCTCTTCACACCATCTGAAAGATTCAGTACGAATTGCAGATAAAATAATGCTGGCATCTTCCTGGGTGTGATGACCAGTCATTGTAGAAGGCAAAATTTAGATTTCTGTCTGGGTACCCCTTCCCAAGCTCTAAGATGAGTGGGGAGTGACAGATTTGTGTTCAAACCTGGGCCACAAGACCGGTGTAGCAGAGATTCACCACCACACTCTGCGGGTCTCCTCCAGGCTACTGGTATACAGCTTGGCAATCAAAACTGTTAATGCTATTAGAAGAGAATATATTTTAAACAGAAATTGCCTCAGAAAAAGAAAAAAAGAAGTAAAATTATGCAAAATTATGCACTTTCTGGGGTATAGTCACAATATTTGATTTCTCTTTGTTTCTGCCTTGCAGGTTGTGGCAAAGGGACAAACTGAGCTTTTGGGAAGGGTCCCATCCTCAAACAAAGTAATAAACCTTAAAATCACTGAGAAGATGATGCCTGCCTTTCGCTTTCTAGCCTACTACTTCATTGGGAACGAGGGCCGGCAGGAGATCATCGCCGATTCCGTGTGGGTGGATGTCACGGATGTCTGCGAAGGAAAGGTGCTTTCAAACTCATGGCTTCTGTTGCTGCATTCCAAATTTTTTTTAAAAATGGGCTACTGGCAGAGTAAGTGCAGGCCTGGGATAATAAAGTGAAAGACATGTCATTTTTATTGAAAAGGAGTTATCAGGAGTCGTGACAAAAGGTAGAGCTCTGAAATGCTCCCATCCTGTGCCTCAAAGAGATGAAAAATAGTTTTGTACAGAAAAAAAACCCCCATGAGTGTCTACATTTTAGAAATCCACAAGAAAACACCAATGGGGGATGTTGAGGAGGAAGAATCTCTCCATAACTTTGTCTTTTTGTAGTGATGTGTGCCACACAAATGAAAGTGAAGCCATTTATTGGGAAAAAAGTATGAATTTGAAGTAATATTAAAAGCTTCTTAATTTATATTAAAAGTAGTTTTCTGAGATTTGGCAGCACTTCAAAAGCACTTTAATAAGTTAGTTTATGTTAGAAAATGAAGTGTGGATAAGATAGGAGACCCTCTAAACCTGTCTTCTACTTTCCTCCTCTTCTTCTTCCTCCTCATTTTGAGACCATAAGGTAAAATGAAAAAAAACCAAGACACAGGAATTTCTCCCAATAGCATGAAACACAATTGCTGAAAATTCTGAACTGTATAAAATTAATTTTTCCACTGAAAATGTTTGTTTTGGAAAAATAATATGATAGTTCATTGGGGGAAAAAAAGAGTTTTCAAGAAAAATTATCCATCTCCAACAGACAAATCAATCCTTGATTTATACAAGGACAAAATTCAGTAATGTTCACAGGCATTTCTATTAATAATTCCCTATTATTTCATAGTCACCATGGCTACTTCATTTTAAACCACAGAAGTGTGTACATCAGAACCAGATCTAAAAAATTCAAGTGTGTGATAGAAAGCAGGCAATATTATTATAGACTGCCTTAAGTTGGTTAATTCTGTCCATTAATTAGTCTTTTGCTGTCTTCCATGGTTATTTTGTTTCAAAATTATGTTGAAGACCCCAGTTCCACAACTCCCTTACACATACTTTTAATTTCTCTTGGTGCTTAAATGTCATTGGAAGCCAGCATCCAGTATTCTGCAAGGCACATCTTTCAGTTCCCCATGATTTCCTTCAGTGTGAAATATCTGCACCTATGTGTTCCAAAATGCAGGATCACAGGCAGAAACTCCACAAAACAGGAACATCTCCCAGCCTTGACTGCTGACAGTCACAGCTGACAGTATTCCTGGCCCAAAGAGTCTTCACTTTTTATTAACAAATATGATATTTTTGTTTCAATCTTTTCTATTTAGATCAAAGTGAGAACAGAAAAAGATACATATGAACCAACCGACCACGTCAATTTACAGATTGAAATGGACCATGCAGGAAAAGTTGCCTTAGCTGTGGTTGATAAGGCAGTTTTCATTCTGAATAAGAAAAATAAGCTTACAGCCAAAAAAGTAAGATATTTGAAAGAAGAAAATACCACATCTACTAGTCAAGGAAATTTTTCTGTGACTAATGAGAGGATCAAAATGCAATCAATGGCTATTAATTGCTTAGATGACGCTTTACTAAACTTTAAAGTGTATTTTCTTTTGCAATTTAAGATGAATGGTATGTTTAAGATGAGTGGTATGTTTAAGATGGGGATTTCCATCCTGTGGCAGACAAGTTTGTAAATTTTAAAAAGCATTGCTTGAAAGCACTCCCTAACTAAAACATCCCTCAGCTTTAATCTGCTTCCAAAAGTAGCTTGCACCACCAGTTTGTCTTGCTCCTGCAAATTAAAGGCTACAAGAATATTTTCTGATATGTGTATAAACCCTTTATAAGCAGATACAATCCATCTGTGCCATTTTATTTGGCAGGTATTTAATGCCATGAATTCGTATGATCTTGGATGTTCTGTGGGTGGTGGAGCAAACAGCATTCAAGTTTTTACTGACGTTGGTCTGGCTTTTATATCAGACACAATTCAATCCAGCATTAGGGAAGGTAAGTGCAATCTGCCCTTTAGAAATTTGTGTAAGACCACTGGAGATCTGGGGAGGCTGATGGCTTAAAAAATCAGAAACGTTTTTACTATGATGTTGTAAAATCTTCTTTGCCTCTGTATTTTTTTTCTGTTCTTCCACTGCATGCTGGCAGCTCAGCTATCCCAGATGGTGGATGCTGGTCCTTTAGTGACCACTTCTGCTGAGGCACTTCTGCAGCAGTTGGCTGGGGCTGGAAGATTTGTGGGTCTCTCTCTCAAAGTGTGGGTCTTCTGTCAATGAGATGGGTCCTAAGACAGGTCTTCATGGATGATGTGAATGACCAGGCTGTTCCTGTTGTACCATTGTGACCAAGCATTTCTGTTCTGCCTTCCCAGGATATAAATGCCTCCAGGGTGCCAGAAGGCAGAAGAGATACTTGGATTTTCAGAAACAAATGTTAGGAATTGGTATGTCTGCTCATCTAGGTGGCCTGAACATCTTAGCAGGGGGAGGCAAAGGGATGTGTCTTGGATCTAGGGGGCAAGAAGTGATGGCATAGCGAGGGATGTCAAGATACTCTTAGTTCCAGTTCTTGCATTCCATGACATAACCTAGCACAAGTGTGTCTACTATGCTGTGTGTCACCTGATGCATCGTTCATCAAAACAGCTCAAAAACCAAAACCAAATAATGCCTATAAATCGAAACTACTTCACCACTTTATAATCCCAAATGTGAAACACTTCTACTAGATAGCATGTCATGTCATCAGTCATGACTTAGAGGTTTTCAAAATTATTTGTATGGTCAGAAGATGTTTTATAAATCCTGTCTTTTTCTCAACATTCTACTTTGAAGCTGTGCCAACTTTGGTACTTTGTGCTTCAATTAAGAGAAGAGTTATTATAACATTTGGTATAAAATGTCAATTTGTGCAAACTTTTTCTTTTCTCATTTTGTTGCCAGAAGGCATGAGGGCTTGGAGTTGGATTCTTCCTTACTTTTGAAATCAGACTCTTTAGTCAAGAAAGAGAACACTGATGTCGCTATTTCTGTTAAGAATTCCAGCCTGCAAAGAGGCTAATTTTTAATTCAGTCTGAATGTGAAGAGAGGGCTCAGACCAGAATGCCTAGGACACCACACAGCCTATGCTTTCCTCCTGTGTTTGTGGACTGTTTTCAGGATGTACTGTTTGTTTTCAGGGTTCCAGGCTGAAGCTTGCCTGTTGCAATAGAAAGTAACGTTAATGGCCAAGAATGACAGGAATGAGCACAATGAACACCTTTACACTGCTTTCTACTTACACAGCACTAATTCTGGGCTTTAATTCTATTGCAGCCAGCAAATATCAAAACACTGATCTACTAAAATGCTGCCAAGATGGAATGAAATCAAACCCCATGAGGTTTTCTTGTGCGAAAAGGCTGGAAAAGGTGTCTGGCTCCTGGGAATGCAGGAAGGCGTTCCAGGACTGCTGTGAGAAAGCCACAGCCCTCAGGAACCAGGCGAAGCGGAGGAACAGAGTGGGCTTGGCACGACGTAAAGAGCAGTGGCTCTGCCACTTTCACCCTTCTTGTGGTGGCAGGGGAGGGTCAAGGGGTATTATAGAGCTGTGGAGTTGGGGTGGAGGTTTCCACATCAGCATTTCAGAGAGCCCCGGTACAGTGCAGCAGCCACGCAGCATTGCACCTTCACACTGGGAAGGTGGGAGTGGGACAGGATAACTTCTTGGGCTGAGAAAAGGCAGGAACCACTTTAGCCACTGCTGGCCCCTCCAGTCTTACAGAGGAGCTGTTGGCCTCTGCCCACACCCCAGAGAGGCCACAGACAGCAGAGCAGGGAAGGGGGTGGTTGTCTGCATTGAGGGCTCTAAGTGGTCTCAGATTCATGGCTCCTTATCCAAAGGTACCGCTATTATAACACCCTAGTGCCTCCAAAATGCTGTCATGAGAAAGGTCCAATTTAGCCACGAATAATTTTGTCACTTTCTTCTTTTCTTCTCCCCAAGGTCTATCTCTGACCACACATTACATGTCACCTCATGTTGCCAAAAAAAAAATTACTTTGCAACTAAAATTATCCCATTCTGAGCGTAATTTCTGCTACCATTTCTCACAGATTTCCCCTTTCATCCTCTGTGTGTCAAAAGTATGGGAGAGTGGGAACATCTTTGCTAGCCTTACTGCAGGGGACTGATTTCTCATTTAGTGCATATACTTATTGAAGTTGGAAAGAGGAACTACCTTTTTATTCAGTGACAAGCTATAGTCATGGCTTCTCTTTTTCCAACATTTTTCTTTAATGTGCAAGATGAAACACAGATGAAATCTTTTCATTCAGAGCATTTTTGTGCTCTTTCAAGCTGACTCCCTGCAAGACAGTGTAAGGTCAGCAGCCAAAGGCTTCCAAAAAGAAACCTCTCTCCTGTTTTGCAGAATACAATGAACAGGAAGAATTGTTTGATGAAACCTCTGTCACCTTGCGCAGTTATTTTCCTGAGAGCTGGTGGTGGAGTTTTGAAGAAGTGGAAAGCCCTGGAATACACAGGTACTGTGTTGCCTGACTAGGTGGATATGTTTAAATTTGTACTGTCAAATGTATATAAATACCAGCTTTATGTAGTATCTGATGACAAGGACTCCAGAACATTTGCAAGTACTTTTTCTCCACAGCTGAGGGAATATGTTTTTCCCTTACAATACTCAAACTTCATCAAATGACAATGTTTACATTTTCTATATGCCTCCTAATATGTTTTATTTTGTGATTTTTAGTGTGAAAAACTTTGCTCCTGACTCCATAACCACCTGGGAAGTTCAGGCAATAAGTATATCTCCTGAAAAAGGTATAAGTAGTGGGTATTTTTTGTTTGTTTATTTCTTTGAATGGATGAATAGAGAATGTGTGGTTTTTAAAAGAAAGATACAGTGTTATGTTGACAGAATAAAAGAGTCTGTACTGAAAAAACACAAAGTATTTTGATCATAATATTTACTTCTCTCTTTTATGCCATGTTAAAGCCCAACTAGAAGTTAAAGTATACATTTATATTTATAAAAACAACATGAAGTAGGGGCTCAAGGATGATGGATCATACAATCAAAACTGTATCTTATTCTTTCCTCTCTATAAACCACCTCATTTTAGCTCCCACATGGCCAGGAAGCCACAAGAAAGGTAGCAGTAGTAACACCCCTTTTCTTTGAATAATTCTGGGACCAGGTTCTGGCCATCTCAAAGCATGGAAGTCTGTGGCCTCTAAGGCAGAGAAGAGCATCAGGAAAGCAGCAAAGGTCCAGCAAGGACGGGACACCAGAGAGCCCAGGCTCCCAGGTGCTGCTCTCTGGGAGCTCCTAGGAGTTAATGAGCATCATGCAAGACAGACCAAAGGTCTATCCTGTGCTGCCCACTCCCCTTTGGAAGGGGAGGCTCATCTAGGGGTGCAGGGATGGTGACAGAGTTAATTTTCACAAAGCAAGGAAAGGTCATTGTGTTTCAAACATGAACCACAAAAAAAAATAAAAGGAAATCTGGGCCACATTTCACTCACAAAGCATACAAACACTCCTGCCAAGTCTTATCTATCAAAAACCATGGTAGTGACTCTAGGGGCAAACTAGATAGATCTCTAATGCAGATGAGTTTAAATTACTTCTGAGTATGCCTGTTTTCCTCTCCTGCTCATGACCTCAGGGGAGCCCAGGCACTGAGTTTTGATTAGACATTTAAGTTCCTATGAGCTGCTGGTAAGTGTGTAATTCTCAATTCTAGATGTTTTTCTTCTCACCCCAGGGTTCTGCGTAGCTGACCCCCACACCTTTGCAGTTTTCAAAGACTTTTTTGTGTCCCTGAGATTGCCGTACTCAGTCAGACGACATGAGCAACTGGAAATAAAAGCAGTGGTTTACAACTACCTGCCCAACGACCTCCAGGTAGTGTTAGCAACAGCTGCTGTACCTTGCATGCCTAGCTAGCTAGATCTATAGTTTTGTAAAATTTATTGGGAATGACCTGGCCACCCTTCAGTGCCCTCCTACAGCCCAGACATAATGCTCCCATCTTGAAAGGATCCAGTTCTACTTGCTAATGAAACTTACTGTATAAAGCAGATTTTATTTACCATGTTACATAGCCCTATCCTTTGTCTTTGGGTACATCTTCTTCCCCTTCATTAAAGCAGTTATTTTCTTGATGCCTGCTAATCTGGGCAATACCCAGCTGCTGACACTGACATTTGCTGACACTTCACAAGGCACACAAGGTACAGAGGGAAATTATGAGCTCACTGTCCTACATGTTAGCCACAAAACTCATTGTGCATAACCATAGCTATCTGCAAAGGGGCTTTTTGTCTTCATGTGGCTCCTATGCAGTCCAGCATATGGCCACAGTTGTCACTGGGATTAGGGCCTCCATTGTCCTTAGGTTGATACTGTTTTTTCACATCTTCCTATTTCCCAACGAGCTGTTTGATCGTTTGATCAGCATCTTCTGAACTGCATTGAATTGTGTAGAGCTGGGATTTATAGAAACGTACAATCCTTCTTTCTTCTCTGTGGTTCAGGGATAGGCCAAAGTTCTGTTGCAAATTCAGTGCAATGAAGAAATCTTAGCTGATTTACCTTCAGAGCTTGAATCAGTATAGCTGATAGGCCATGGGGTCACAGAACAATTTGCATTGGAAGGGGCCTCCAGAGGGATTTTCCCTGTGCTGTGGTGCACTAGGATTGATCCTGGGTGCTGCCTTGTCCCCACAGGTGGTAGTGAAGATGGATGCAGTGAAGGGGCTGTGCACCGCAGAGACGACGGCGAGGGCTGTGCAGCAGACACTGCTGGCCAAGGGGAACTCAGCAACACCAGCCTTCTTCTCTGTCGTCCCTCTGACTGTGGGAGAGATCCCAATCACCATCACTGCCTTCAACCAGGCTTCTGGGCACAGTGATAGCATTAGGAAGAACCTCAAAGTTGTGGTAGGTATAACTAATTGAGGGCAGGCACTTCACAAATATGTGCTTGTCCTCAAATACAATATTCAAAGGCAAACAAATGTTGATTATTTAATACCTTATCTTTCCTTCAAAATTATAAAAGAGAGGAGCCTTTTAGAAAAAATTACTTTTCAAGTGCCAACACAGATCCATTTCAGTACCAAAGTCATCCATTGAGTATTTTTTTCCATCTATGCAAAAAGTGCAAAATATTACTCCTTGTACCCCTGATGTCAGGGGATAACCATATAGCCATGCAGGTAAGGATAAGGCATGGGATGCTGGGAACCTGCTCTTGCTAAAGGCCATAACTTTTGTAGATATAGACACAGTCTCAGAGTTCAGTATTACACCAAAACACTAAAAGTAACTATAAAAATAGCTTTGTTAAAACTGAAATTGTAGAAAGAGGGATGTGAGGAATCAGAAGGAAAAAAAGTTTAAGTTTTATACCCAAGGTGTACTCAGAATTTCACGGATTTCGTATTTGAGAGGTTTACAAACATGAGTCTGTCGCTCTGTGAACTTGACTTGATGGGTCACAAAGCTGAAAATAAACTTTGAAGTTTAATTTTTGGGGGTTGCTTTTGGTTAAAGCAATTTCATCCAGAGAAATGTTTCAATAGCAACACAAAAAAATCAGTTTATTAGTTTTGTTAGTATTTCAATTGGGAAACTGAAATTCTGGTTTGAAGGTTGAATTTTACCTAGAGAGAAATCTCCCTTCAGAATCACTTATTTGTGCCACCTGCTGGCCTGGTGCACGGGTGGAGCTCGCAGGTTTCCTGGTGTGAATGCTTGCAAACCTTTTGACTTTTCTTTCATTAATTGTGCAGGCTGAAGGTGTTTTACAGAGAGAAGAAGAAACCATTTGCATCAACAGTGACTGTAAGTTCACTTAGATTCAGATTAGGTTTGGGGTAGGAATAAGGAGTGAATGATGGGTGCAGTGAAATAGTTCTTAAGGCACAGATGTTCCTTTGATTAACCAGAAATTGTCAGAAATCTCTCCATCCAATATACAGCAGAAGGTTCATGAAATAAAAAGTATTTAATTCTATATGTTTAGAATTGATTTATTTTACTTTTGTTTTTCAAGTTATCATTCTTTACATATTAACTGGGCATCTATTTAATTCACTAATAGGTCTTAAAAGGTATAATAATCAAGTTTTGTTTCAAGTCTGAAATATTGTTAAAATTGAAAACTAAATCAATATAAGAAAGATAAGTATGGTTTTTTATGAACTTACATTGTATATCGTTTATTTTTTAAAAGTCTGGATGTATTTATCTATTTATTATTTATTTACAGTGAAGTCCCATACAGTGGACCTGAACAGACCATCTAACATGGTACCGGGTTCTGACAGCCACGTGTTAGTTAGCGTGAAAGGTAAATGGAATTTTTATCAACAACTTCTCCATAGGTGACAAGGGACAGGCCCCTCTGTGCTGCTCATTCCTGCATGGGAAGTCTCCATCCTCTCCTGGCTTTTCTATTATGACTCAAATGGTCTTTGCTACATGACCAGGTCATAAAACAAAATATCCCCAGGGTTGATCCACTACCTTTTCCTCTTTCTAATTCCTCCTTCTTACTTGTAGTGGATGTAATAACTTTATGAGATCCATCACTTCCTCACTGTGCTTGGACTAACCTTATAGGAAAGCCAGAGTTCATCATACCTAATTACTCCACACTGTATGTAGGGCTGAAGAAATCTGCTTTAGATTTCAGAAATAAGGATGTCAGACTGATGTGTATGTTCTGGAGAGTTCTGTTTTTCTGAAGAGGAGATATGTACAATCATATATTCATTTAATCAAATATAATTGTATACATACATAGATATGCATATATATTTTAATAACATCTATTAGCAAGTATTTTTATTAGTGATAAATACTACCTTTTTTTTCCTCCAGAAAATGTAAAATAATGCATTTGTGACACAAAGAGCATTGGCTTCCATTTCAAATCCCAGTTCTAAAGTAAAGGGATCTTTGATTTCATCAAGTTATAGAAGTGCAGAGAGAAAAAAAACCAACACAAAATGTTTGGCACGATTAATACACAATCTTTTTATCCGTCTGTGGGAGGATCAGAGCCAGTTTGACAAGATTTTTACAGCCCTAACCTGATACACCAGTCTTTCCCCCTTTCCTTGCTTCCCTGACTCCAGTAGCCTGAGGACTCTTTCTCCTTCATATTCCTTCACTGTGCCAGCCTCCTTTCTCCAGCTTTCCCAGGGCCTGGCACCTCATCCTTGCCCTTCTCCAGAGAGCTTTATGAAGTCTTAGGTAGGTAAGAACACTGTTTAATAGTAAGGAGTATGAAGCCATGCTGGAACGTCAGCCAATAGTTAGGATCACCTTTCTACATATTACACCAATCAGTTTTAAATAAGATACGTACTACAGCTTGTGTTTTTTACAACAGGGAACATTATGGATGAGTCTGTTGAAAACTGTCTGAGTCTCAGCGGAGTTGAGAAGCTGATTCAGGTGCCCACAGGCTGTGCAGAGCAAACGATGGTGAAAATGGCCCCTGCAGTCTATGCCATTGAGTACCTGGATGCCAGCGAGCAGTGGGTGAACTTTAACCCCGAGCGGAAGCAGGAGGCCATTGGTATGATTGAAAAAGGTAGGCAGAAAGGAAAACAAAAACGAAACAAAAAACCCAAACAACCAGAACCCAAAGGATGGGATCTTTATCTGTTTGTACTGCACACTGGGTGGGCTGCTTCCTGAAGGAGTGTCCAATGTCTTAACACAGCCACAGATATGCCCCGACAGTCTGCAGACAGACATGAGAGACAGAACTTGTGAGAAGGGCTTAGGAGACTAATTGCCAGCATCTGACACTGGATGACATTGACATTCACAGTCCATCTTCTTTCTTGCCTAATTTAGAAGTAGAAAGTAAAATCTGAGCTGATCAATGAAAACTCTTTCCAGATTAAAAGGATAGCAAAGGCCAGTTGTTCATTGCCTCACAATGTTCAAAATCAACCAAGATTCCTGAAAGTGCTTATTTCTCCCCATGGATCACAGATACTGCTTAGCATAGCCAGCTGGGATTTAGACATTTCCGCCTGTGGCTATCAAGAGGAGTATGACAAAGGAAATTCCCCATGCTAATCATGATTTTGACACCTTCCCCACTCCTGCATTCATGATTACATAAGCTAGAATGACTTCAGCAGCCTAGGGCCAGCCAGGGAAGGAGTTTCCCTAGGGAGAGTACACTTGCAAGTCTTCTTGTGGAAGACTCCACTCCAAGATGTGATCCAAAGCTGGTATTAAACGTACAGCAAAGCCAGGACCGCAATATGTGGAAGTGTTCCAGCTCACAGGAACTAATACAGGGAGTTGTCAGTAGTGGAGCAGGTACAGCTGATCTTTCTAACTGCAGTTGTGTGCTTCTGGCATAAAGCAATAAAATGCTCCTGTCATTGTGATCTTCAGATATGATAAACACATCTCATCAGTGAAAAACAAATTTATAGAGATTAAGAGCATGCTAGCAGGTGCTGCATGGAGATCTTTGCCTATTTATCCAAGACTGCCAAAAGTGACATGAGAGCCTGCTAATAGGTATTGGGTATTATCATTATCATTTAGTCCCTGTATTATGCTTTTATTGATTCTTACTGAAGTTCATCAGCGTAGAAAATTAGTTGTGTGGCTATGATACAAACTTCGTCAAAATAATAGCAGTCAAGATCAGAGGCCACAACTCATGATTTCTAAAACTGCCTGACCCAAAAGATGATGTTTTGTATACTTTTTGATTCAATACACCACAAAATCAATAGATTGAAAAGTTGTTAATAATGGGAAATAATTTCTCAATATTCACTACACAGAAAATGTTTTGTAACCATAGGTATCTGCAGTTTTCAGTTATTGCAGTTTTCAGGTTATTTTCATGGCTCGATTAAGTCAAATAAGACAGAGAACCTTCTAAGTGTAGTGATTCTTCTGTGTCAAATTCTGCGGACCCAGTCGTTTCATCCTTAATGCCCCAGTGAACACCTCCATGAACTCTTCCACCAGTCAATATAGAACATATCCATTATAAGACAAGTAATGTAGGAAAATGCCCAATAAATATGGGTGTTCTCTGAACAATTCCATGCTCTCCTGTTCATGCAGGTTACACTAGACTGCTTGAATTTCAGAAGGATGATGGCTCCTATGGAGCATTTAAAAGAACCCCCAGTAGTGTATGGTAAGTGTTTTTCTTTTCCTGGGGTTTTATTTTTGGGTTTTTATTTTTGTTTATTTGGTTGGATGTTTTTCCAATTTACCACTATTCTCATTTGAAGCATCAGAAGTTTTTCTGTGGGGATGGATTTTCAAAATCTGGTGGACATGGTGTTGCTTATGTACTTTTCTCATGAATAATCAGCCACAAAATTCTCTGAGCGAGTCCAGTCCTTGGTGAAAGAGATTTATACTGAGACACTGATTATTTTGCATTTGCCACAGAGTAGAAATATTCATGCTGATGCTGAATCATAATTCATTAGGTTCCAGTGAGTGCACTATATTGAATATGAGTCTATGCATGAAATTAATATGTTTATCTTCCTGTCCATATAGTCAATGCATATAAATTCTGTAAATATCTTTCAGCACAACTTTGGAAAATTTTCTTTTGTGCAGGTTAACTGCATTCATTGTTAAAGTACTCACAAGGAGCAGAGAGTACTTCAGTATCCAGGACAGTCACATAATCAACTCGATTTCCTACTTGGTAAATCAACAGCAGGCAGATGGTTCATTCCACGACCACCACCCCGTAATGGACAGGTCAATGCAGGTAGGTCATCCATATTTAGAAGAATTTGTTGGGCACTTAGGGCTATTAGGGATTGAAAGGAATGCTGTGCATTGTTGAGTAACAAGAGCAAGGGGAAAAAGCTAAAGAGAGCACTGTGCTTACTTTATCAGGAAGAGGGATAAGAAATGATCTAGTATTGGTATATGAATACCTTTATAGGAGAGAAGTTCTGTCTGCAAGGTAGAGGGCTCCTTAGTGTGGAGAGAGTGGAACAGAAATGAATAAAAGCACCCCCCTAGTGACTGAAAATTGAAACCATGAATGTTCCAATGAGAAATTGTAGATTTTTAGCTGTAAGATAAATAACTAAATATTTGATTATCAACTGAAGGACATGGTGAGTTCCTGATCTCTTACACTGTTTAATGCAACCTGGCTGCCATCATAGAAGATATACTTTAGATGGACAAATATTACTGAGAAAAATTTAAGGCAACAGCTACATGGTCTGTGGTCAGAGAGTTTGCAGAGAAGATCCTTGACTTCATGGAAAGTGATTTTCTAGATTTAATCATAAGCCTGTGCATGCATATTTAACTTCTCCTTTTCATGTTTCATCTTCCAGGGTGGCATTAAGTCAGCAGAAGTGGATTTGGCTATGACAGCCTTCGTGACCATAGCATTGCAACAGACCCTACGCGCCTACCAGTCACCTGATGTGGTAGGAAGCCTGACTCTTTAGGTCTGCAGGCTATTGCACAATGGCATATCCACCCTGCTATCTCTTAAAGAACTGCAAATGAGGAGTTTAAAATCTTCTTAGACCTGTGATGGGCAGGAAAAATGCCATGGCCTAATGTACAACAAGGTGTTTCGAAACACACACTCCACCATCAATGGGTTTAATCGCTAAGCAAATATTGTAATTGTCTTAAAAATTACTACAGTGAACTATTCTAATTTCCTAATATTCTTGCCAGCAGTAACAGTTAGTAGGTCTCAGTGATCTTTACAGAAGGATCTATTCTGTTTTGACAGGCACGAGTGATTGCAGGAACAGTGGCTTACATGAAAAATCAATTATCAAGAAATACTGACTGCTATTCTACAGTCATCACTGCTTATGCTCTGACACTTGTGCAGTCTGATAGTGAAGAAGCCCAGTCTGTGAAAGAAAAATTAAGGGATTGTTCTACTTTTGATGAAGGTAGTGCTAAACATTCTTAAGAATCCCTCTAGAAAGCATTTTTCCGTATTGAAACACTCAGAACACACTTACATGAACAAAACAAATTGAAGTAAATTAAGAACAATTAATTTTATACCACTGCATATGTACATGTGTAATATATTTAATTATTTAAATTTCATAATTAAATATTTCAATGTTTGACATTTTACTATGTAATTTTCATAATTAATATTGCTATACAGTGACAGCATAGTAAAGCTTGGATCATGATCTTCTCTGATACCAGAATTGGAACAAAACCACAGTAAATATTTATTTATGTTTTCTGCTTCCTTTGGGAAGGAAAAGAAGTCCAAGCCAAATGGGAAAAATGAAACTTTATATGAGAAAATAGCAACATACAGGAGTAGTCCAGACTGGGTTTGTGGTCAAGAGGGAAGATGTCTCTTCCAGCTCACCTGCTTTCAAAGCCCCCCAGCAGTTCTGAGTGCTTTGTCCCAGCTTCCCATGGATGTCACCTCCTGCACCCACCGTGTATGGCTGTGGTGACTGCTGAGCCAGTCGGGTGTGTGCCTGCACCCCATCCTCTTAATGCCTCCCACCCAATTCATTTGGTAAATGCATTATAGTTTAACAGCCCCAGTTTAAGCATAGGGAATGTGCTTCTCATTAACCAAGGAGAATTCTTGGCCAATCTGTGGCCATAATTAATACTATTATGTCTGAGGGACCACCAGACACAATAATACCACTCCATCCGATGGACATCACTGTACAGTGGGATCATTAGACTGTGATGGCTGAGAAGTCAAAATAGAAAATTGTGGGTTTCCTTTTCCATTGCCTTTGCTCACCAACTGATTTGTTGCTCTCACAACGGCATCTGTGTCTTGTGGTTCCACAGTGCCATGACATGAAGTATCTGCTCTGTAGAACAATAGTGATTTTTGGCAAATGTCTCTGCCAAGGGGATTCAAGACTGAGTTATTCTTGCAGCAAAGAAGCAGCGCTACTGGGGAGATGGCAACAATGCAGTCTCAGTGGAAACCACTGCCTATGCCCTGCTCCAAACCTTGCTCCTGGAAGACTTGGAATATGCAAGGCCCATTGCCGTGTGGCTGACAGAAAGAAGGAGCTACGGCGGAGGGTACTGCTCCACACAGGTGCCTGACCACCAGCTCAGGGCGAGTCTTAAGGGGAGGGAAGGAAATAAAAGCCTCATAAAAACGTTTTCATTTAGATTTGAAAGCATCATAACAGTTAATTTTCAACTTCTTTGGTGTATGAAGCACAAAAGATTTTGGCTTGTTAATTAGCAATGGGCCAAAAAATAGTTAAACACTGGCAAAGAAGATTCTTTGTCTTCAGGAAGACACATGATAATCTAAGGTCAGGACTCCAATGTGTTTACAATTTTAGTGCTATAAGAAGAAGCTGGGAAATCAAATTAATAGTCTGTGAAAGTAGGAACAGACAAATACAGAAGAACTTCAAAGCAGCAAAAAGCATAAAACTGAATTCAAGGTGATTGATAATGTCATTTCACAGGTTGTTGAAATAACCTGGCATAACTGCTTGGTTTTTTCACTTTTCTTTCTCACCTAGGACACAGTGGTGGCCTTAGAAGCTCTGTCAGCATACAGCATAAAGACACTGAACACTGCTTCCACTGACCTGACTGTCAGACTGGGAACACCTGGAAGGCAAAATTACTACAGCATTGTTCTGACTGATGCCCATGAAGAATTTCAGAAGCAGTTAGAGGTATACAACCACTAGTTGTTTCAAACTTTTTTCCCCTCAAAAAAAAAGGAATTGAATCATGTGGCATAGGTTTTCTCATGTTAAACAACCATGATGCAGCTGATTTATAATACCTTGGAATAATTTAATCCGTAAAACAACAGAATCTTTTTAAAGTTAAAAACCCCAAAACCAGCAGGTGCTTGGCAGCACATTTCAGAGGTGCTTTCCTGCCTCTTTGAGGACTTAGGTGATATGAATCTCTCCCTGTAGTGAAGAGTAGCCAGGAGCCCAAGTTCTTCTAGGGAATGAGGAAGAAGGGGAATATTCTGATCTTCTTTGTACTCGGAACTGTGAAAATGTGAAATCCAGGATACAAAGGAGGGAGTGAAATTGGTAAAATACATCTGCTGGGCCCTAAAACAGCGCAGTAAGATTCATCAGCTCAGTACATTTAAAATCTTGAGACATGAGGTCTCATAATTCCTTCCATAGCTAAAAGTTTTCCCCTACCCTGGTTTGGGGGAGTAATGACATAGAAAACTGTCAAGATGTCAGGAAAATAATAGATCAAATGCTGAGCACAGACTAATCATCTTTTTTCCCCTTGGTTTGCAGTTTGAACTTGGAAGAAAACTTGAAGTATCTGTAAATGGCAAAGGAAATGGGACAATGAGTGTAAGCTGTAAACTCAAAATCCAGAGTCCAACTAGACTTCCTTTAATCCCTTTTTGAAAACAAAGTGAAAACTTACTTGCCATGGCCTCAACCTTTGTGTTCCTACCTCCAAAATTCTAGAATTTGTGGCCTAAAGCCTGCCCTTACTGACAGTCAACTTGATCTGTCTTTATTAAATCCATAAAATGTCAAGGGTGATGGCGGTGGCTGGAGTTTGAAAGACCTCTTTGTGGTTGGGAATGGAGAGTTATCTCAAAGGAGTCCCTCACCATTTGTGAATTGTACATGGGACCTGCTTATATCTGTGAAAGTCCTCTGTGACCAGTCTGTGCCAGTGGTGGACTGGTCCTTCTACCCACACTCCCATGTCTCATCAACTTGTGTTGGAGTCCTGAATGGGTTAATTACTTGTCATTTAAATGATATTTTTAGTGGCTTGCTTTTTGTGTACTCATCTTAGATATTAAAAATGTACTGGTCACCTGAGCTGAGGAACAACACCTGCAATGATTTGATGTTGACAGTGGAAGTGGAAGGGAGCCTTAAGTACTCTGGTGAGTGGAAAGGGCAGGGGCTGGGTCTCAAAGATGACACATTTGGCCAGCTGCTAATGATACTTCATAGCTTTCCAGCCTTGGAAATTGGGAACAAATGAATGAAACAAGGAAAAAGACAAGCCCCTGAACTGTCTGCCTATTGTTTCATTTAGCTTATTATTCTTATTCTTAAATAGTATAATGGCTATCTGAGTGACTGGAGGTGCAGCAGGTACTTAACAGTAACACAGATGGAATTAGGTACTCTTGAGAAACAGAAGGTGAACTCCCTTCAGAGAGGGGAAAGCCCAGCTCACTTTCCTGATTAATAAGGGACCATGTGGGCTTAAAACTCTTTGAGGCAGATCTGTCATAGATCTTTCATATGAGCCAGAATGTTTTCCATCCCCTGAAGTGTATACTCATCATCATCTCTGCCTATGTCTGGTTTTTTTTTTTTTCTGTTTGAATGGTTAACATTTGGAGGGAGGGGTTGTCCTTTTCATATCTATGCATAGCCTAAACCCCACTCTTAGCTAGATTTGTTAGTTATTCTTACCATAGTTATCCCTAGAATTCTAACTCCAAATGAATTGGAAACACTGAGACAGTGTACAGTGAACTGTTAGAAAACTCACAGTGATGGCATGACTGCCCACTGATATTTATCATTATACCAAAAGGAGCCAAATTGGAGGAAATCTGTGCATGGCTGACTGTGTCTCTCACCTCTAGAAGCTGAATACGCTGATGAAGATGATGATTATGAGGACTTGACTACTGCAGGAAACAGCACGTCTGAGACGCTGTCTAAAATGGATTGGTTTGATATCCACAGCAGAAGAAAAAGGGATTTGACCACTCCCAGCAAAACAGAATCCTTGCAGTACAAAGTCTGTGTCAGGTAGGTCTGCAAGATCAGCTCTTCATTTTTTTGTAATTCTCCTTTGCCACACTCTTCAGACGCACAAACTCAGCATCCACCCTAATGACCTGTATACACTGTGAGTGGGTGTCCTCTCTCCCATGGCAAGAGAAAAGGTTTCCAGACAATGGATGAGATTTATTTACATGGCTTACATAGACTTCAAATGTACACTGCAGATTCTTCCCCATCAGATGCTAAAGTGACTGGCAGGGTAATAATTTGAAAGAAATATTTTATTTTTAAAAAGATAAATACAGCTGGAATGCAGCAGTAACACATTTACAGAGTTTCAAAGCTTTCTGAAGAGATGTTGTTACTTCCTTTGTAGTCATAGTTTGGCCTCATAAAAAAAGAAAGGATGGCTGCTACTATCTGGGAGAGAAGAGGAGGCAGATGGGATATTCTGTTGTGACAAGAGGTTGGCAAGGGCAGAGGCAGTAAGAAAGAAATCCTCCCATGCTGCATAACACTGAAACACCTGTCTTTCCTCCCATTTACAGTCTGGAAATGGTCTCAGAAGCACAAATTTGTGGCTATCCTGGGTTCCCCTTCTAGAAAGGAACAGGATGGCAGAAGCAGATTTTGCTCCCCAGTAGAATTTTGGTTTTCCATAGACTTCGGCAAAGACCTGAAGACAGTGGTTTTATCCCCCCTCCCAGACAGTGGCATGAACCAATGGCAGGGGAGGACTGAGGTTACCCTAATTCCTAAGTTTCACTCTCCCTCATTAAACACATATTCATTGAATTGTGTATTGGCCAAAGCATCGTCTTCCCCATTAATTGCAAAATGTAACATTTATCAGCTACCAGATCCACTGTTCTACATCATTGTTCTGCTGAGTGTTAGGCCAAGGCTTAGGCAATGATGTGAAATGCCTTGTAGTTAAGACACGGGAGAAAAACTGAAAGCATGAATTACATCACCATTCTTCTTCCCTACATTGTGGTGCATCCTTTATGGGAAAGGCAAGGTGCCAAAATAGAAATTTCTGAAGTACCACTAAGTGTATGTAAAATATCTCATGTCAAGGTACCCTGAGTGCAGAACAACCTCATTTTCCAGAAATGACACAACTACCTTTTAGAGAAGGTGAAAGCAGAAAGATTGGAAATCCAATAAATATCTTTAGTGGATAACTACAGCAATGAGGATTTTTGCCTCAGACAGCAAAGGTGATGTTAATTTGACTTAGTCCCTGAAAAATTTGGATAAATTAATTTTCTGTCTCCACTTTGTAAATAATAGAGAACAGAGACTTTGCAGTGCTGTTTACTTCCCTGACTTCCACAGTGCTTTTAAGGTGGGATGAAAGGTCATTTACAGGTGATTTTTTTCTGCCTATCAGCTCCCAGGGAAGTCCATATGAAAAGCTCAGGCAAGGCATTTGGGTGTTGAATGACCATTTGTCTAGTTTAGATGACTCATTTTACCTTGTGACTCTTAGTGAATTAAGCAGCTAATTTTTAAATTAAAATCCACTTAGGAAAGTTAAATGGAGCAGAATATTTTGCTTCACCTTTAGCAAGCCTGAAGAGCCAAACTCCTCAAAGCAACCTGGCTGAACGTACAGGTGTTCACTGCTGACCATCTCCCTCATAAAGGTCCACAGGTCCCAAAGCACCAAAGATGTCCATGGTTGATCTCACTCTGCTGAGTGGGCTGGAGCCTGACACGAAGGAACTTGAACAGGTTAGAAATACACTTTTCTGTGCAACCTTTTATAGACCCTTTAGAAAATTTTTCTTTCAAAATCTTCCCCAAAAATACATAGAAGAAACATGGGAAAACAGATTTTGGATGGATGGATGGATGGATGGATGGATGGATGGATGGATGGATGGATGATAGATAGATAGATTTTCACTATTCTCATTCTAATAAAAATATTTGCTGAATGTGTACAAGAAATGCAAAGCTTGTGGTGAACAGAGTTCAGCTTTCTCAGTCCCTTGTAAAAGAAATTAGCCCTGCAAGGCTCAGCAGGGCACCAATGTGCCTCTCCTTACCATATATTGCTGTCCTGTGATATGCCAGGACAGTGCATCCTGTGCTTGCAGAGTAGAAGACAAGTAGTCTTTCAGTGGTGGCTGGTGGCCGGGGACAGTGACAAGGAGATGAGGCACAGTGCTCTGAAAATGTGACTACAGAGTTTGGGGTTCTGAGGATGCTCAGCTGAGGGAGTTTTGCTCAGTTTCATGCTCTCAGGGACTGTCTCCATTAGGGAGGAAGAAAGAGAGTTGACCAAAGCAAACTAGAATATGTATTCCTGTTCTGCCAGGGGTTTGTTCTGATTTATTTGTTTCTTTGTTTTCCTGCAGTTGGTGACAGCTTCAGACAGGTACATTCAGCACTATGAGTACAAGGAAGGGAAGGTTCTGCTGTACTTTGGTGAGGTAAGCAAACCCAACGATTTTCTAATCCCTGCCATTTCAGATAGCATATAGACTTCTTAAAAATCTAATCATTGCATTTTTCACTCTCCATTACCTTTCTGTAATTTTTGTCATTTATAATCATTGAACAGCTCAGTGGAAAGCACACAGTAAGGGAAGAAGGGAAACACACACCTTAATCTTCCACCTTTCTATGTCCCCGGAGATGTAGTTCATATTCAAGATTTGGCCTTTGGCCCAAGAAAAAAGAGAAATCCTCTCCCTTTCTAGCTAGAAGGGATGCTTTTCATACATGATAACAAAAGTGGTAACTGGTGGTCCTGTAAATTCCACATGGACATCTTGCATGTCAAGAACAAGATCATATCGTGACAAACAAATGTAAACATCAGGACCCCTAGTCTCTGTGCATATTTCCCAATATTTTGGATGATGACTCCACCCTACGCCCACTTCAGTTGCTTCACCTTCACAGCCAAAGCAGACATCAGTATGAACTCAGCTATGCCATCAGAACAAGTGTTCAACAAGTAGCACAGGCATCTGCATTAAGGACTTGACTGAGAAAAGAGAGTTAGTTTCTCATCAAAACCATTCTTCCTTTATCTTCCAGCTCCCAAGTGGACCAGACCCAGACTGTATATCATTTGGGGCAAAGCAAATCAACCCCATGGGCTTGGTTCAGCCAGCAAATGCCATCCTCTATGATTTTTACAACCCTGGTAAGGGCACAAAAAAATTATACGTAACTGCTTGAAAGAGACCCTCAAAAAACCCCACCAGTCTATAGAAAGTTGATTTTAATGTAGTGTGTGAAACCATGTAATTTAGTTGAGTGATAAAATAACAGCTTTGCATAACTGTCTTCCAGCTACTTCAGATTATCTAAACAGAGATCTCAGGAATGGTCCAGTATTGCAAAGGGACTGAAAATACGAACTTTTACACTCCTGGATTTTTAAATCATATTTCATGAGTTCCTGTTTCTCATGGTGCTTTTAAGCAAATTTCACTCACATTTTGTTTTGTCAGGCTGTGTCTTTATCCACCTAAGATAGGCAATCTTAGAGGTTTGACTTTTGTAGTGCGCTTGCCAGGGAAACCAGTCTTGTTCCTCATCCAAAGAAGGTTAAATGCAAATGATCTCCATTTGCCAAAGTTACGTAAAGAGTGTTTGAAAATTAGGTCAAATCTCTACTTTGCCTTAACTGAGGGATCCAAGACAGTTTACACTGGGTTTAAACAACTAACTATTGGTTGATCCTATCTTCTTCTGAAACTGTGCAGCATTTGCTGTTTCTCTATGGTCTAAAGGTGCTTTTCAGATGAATGGTTTCCAGAGGGAGCAAAAAAAAAAGGCGGGAGGGGATGCAGGGAGGGAAGAGTACACTTAAAAAACAAACCAAAACAAACAAAAAAACACAACAACAGCAAAATGTCTGAATGAAAATAACCCCAAACTGTTGCCCAGCTGAAAGGCAGCGCTGTACTCTAGGTGCCTAAGCTGTAGGTCTTTTGTAAACTGTTGATGTGCATGTGATCCCTCAGTGCTCTGCTTTCTCCTAAGCAGGGCAAAGCTGGCCTGCAAACGTAGTTTGTGCTGTACAGGCTTTTCCCCCTGAGCTCTCCCAGACAAGCTGTTTTGTCCCTTGTCCACAGACAGGAAGTGCAGCGTGTTCTACAGCGCTCCCAAGCACAGTGCCATGCTCTCAAAGTTGTGCCACGCCAACGTCTGCCAGTGCGCAGAAGGTAAGGAATGACCACACAGCCTGGTCTCAAAGGACACAGTTACTTCTAGCAACAATTAACATGGGAATTGGTAAGCCCAGGAAAAACCATCAGAATTATCCTAATGGGTAATATAGGACACACTCATCCTCTAGGATGCTTGGTAGCAAACTATTTTTTTCTAAGATATCCAGGATCTTTTGATAGCTAAATGCAATATATATACACGTGTGTGTATGTAAAAACCCTCTATCACACCACTAATGAAGTTGTTCTGCCATTTTATTCTCTGTTATATTGTTGTGTGAATATGGACGTGTAAACTGCATCTGTGTACATATCCATGCCTATAGGGGTATGTCACTTATTTTCTTCCCTCCAGGTCCCTGCCCAAGACAAAAATCAACTTTCAGTAAAGCGTTAACACAAACCTCACGTGTTAGTTTTGTCTGCTACCAGCCTACTGCAGATTATGGTAAGGCATGAAAGACACCTGTGGATTTCAGCACCATCCATTTTAATAAGTATAAACTTGTAGTTTTACATGTCCAGACCTCTCCTGAATTGAGCAGGGCTTCTATATGTGGCTGAGAGGCTGAGGAGAGGAAGTGAAGACATGTGCAGTTGTAGTCATCAGAGCAGTGAAGTGGGATGTAAAGGTCTTGGAAAGATGCAGCAGGCTGCTGGGGGAAGGAAGGATAGACATTATGTTACAGAGTTTAGAAAAAACCCATGGTACAGTACCACAGTCTCCTACAGCCCTCATGTTACAGGATGTAAATAAAGAGTAGGCTTTCCATGGCATGCCATAGTTCAGTAGTTCCTTCTGCAGAGCTATGAAGAGTTTTCCCTTTGTTTATTTGCCTTTCTGGCCTCTTCTTTGGATACAAAGTTGGATAAACTATTGAAGGAAAATTGTTTGGGCACCATTGGTAAATTAGACGCTAACAGAAGGACAGGAAAAAGAGTGAAAGCCTAAATACAGAGGACCTTTCTTGAAAATATACAAACAAAGGGATACAAATCTAGAGTCTCTTGATTAATAATTCCATGGTTTGTGAGTAGATGGTAGACTGGCCTCTGTTCAGGCACTTGGTAAAATTCAGTCTTTGGATGCAATTTCATGTTGCTATCTGGCATCACAGAGTTGTTGTCTGTTGCAGCATACGAGGTGGAGATCCTCAACAGTACAAAGAAGAATGTTTTTGATTACTACGAGGCCAAAATCCACAAAATCCTTAAAGCAGGTAAGTATCAAAATGTTTGACTCCTTTCATTTACCTGTAGGAAAACTAGGTGAACTAAATGTTAGCCATTTATTGCAAGGCTTGTTTGGTGCAGCTGCCTCCCTGTTCACTTCAGCTCAGGTGCAGTTTTTTGGTTCACATTGTGCAATCCCAGAGCGCAGGAGCTTCAATCATTTCAGATGAAACTAAACCAGAGGACACACTCCAGCTGCATTCACTCCATGGCTATAAACTGGAGCTAGTCTAAGATAAACCCCTCAAAAAAACATGCATTGTGTGGATATTATGTCTTCTGCATCAACTAGTTCATTTTATAGACTGTTGATAGATCCTTATTTTTTCTAGTGTGAACATATCCACTGACCTCTGTTCTGATACTACATGAAGACTTCAAGTGCTTATTACTCATCTAATTATTAAGAAATTGCAACCCTTGTTGAACAGGCTAAGAGTTGTCCACAGTGACTTGCCTGAGGTCAATGAAGACAGGAAAACTTCTGGAACTTCAATTTAATAACTCTGATAAAGAAATAGAAAGGCCTCTTTGTTGTTAGGTGCAGTGCAAAGGTTTGCACAGCCCTTAGACAATGTCCTTTTGCAGGCCTGCCAGCCCAGCTGTCCCCATGTGAACTTAATCAGCAGCATCACAGAGCACTGATACTCTCCAAAGTAATTTCTGGGGAAGCTGTCAGATGACATGTCAGACTTCAGCTGCTGTGGTATCATGTGGTCACCAGTTTTGAGTTTGGCAGCCAGAGATTGCCTTTAAAAAGCAACTTCAAAGGTTTTGAAATCTTCCCTCTCTGGAGCAGAATAATCAACTCACTCCATCAATCTTTGCCCAGGGGCTTGGCAATGTCACACAGTACTTTATGGCACACAACTTGTGATCTCTGCCCAGTGTTCAATTCCTGTAGGAAAATAAGGTCCATGCTTCTTGAGTCCAGAGAGAGCATCTGACATACCCGGGGCTTTTCATAAGCAGGGAAATGGTAATGTACCTAGTGCTCAAAATACTGGCTATAGGAGATTTTGGTATCCTGATGGAAAGTTTTATCAATCTCTTCAGAATTCCTACAAGATTTAAAGGCTTTAGGGCTGTGGGTCCAAATGCATTTGTACTCACAACTTGCAGGCAAGCACTGGAAAGATTTTGGGTTTTGGTAGCTGAGAGAAACATTCTTTGAATGTGAAGTTGAAGGGAAAAGATGCCTTCTATTACCACATACTTGAAAATTCGTCTTGGTTTGTGCTGTCAAATGCAGCTTCTGAGCATCAGTAAGCTTTCAGCAGGCTTGGGAAAGGCTGGCAGGAGGCATGAAGCCATATGAGGATGAAGAAAAAGCTAGGTCTTGCACCCAAATCAGCCTGTGACTGAACTAGAGTTGTTATCTCTTGTATTCTCTGTGGCTCCTTTGAGCGAGGTTGGCCTCTGTTGCCATCACTAAGTGTAGGTGAGAATTAGTAGACTAAAATATCATTCTCTGGATCCCATCATTATTTCCTTAATAATCTTTGAAGTAAATGGTGGGTTCAGAAGACAGATGGAAACACTTATTTGTGTTTGGGTGTCAGCAAAAGAGAATTTTGCAGGTGTATGCTTCTCAGATTACTTTGGTTATTGATAGGATCAGTGTATATGTTTTGAATGGCTAATATTTATGCTGTCCTATGAGTCCTCCAGGAGTTCTTTAGGGGAACAGCATAGCCCATACAAAGTAGCACAGAATCTTTTTTTTCCTCTTCTTCCCCACCACCCCCCCGCCCCCCGTCCCTGCCTTTTAAAATATTATTTCCTACTGTATATTTTAAAACTTGAAGTCATTGTTTTCCTTAAATTCTGCTTGGATGCTTTGAAACATTAAATTTAAACTTTTTTTTTTAATTGTAGATTTAAAATTGAAAATTACATAATAACCACTTAAGGTAATGACTCAAATGCTTATGAGCCCACTGTCTGAATTGTATTAGCCCCTTTGTGAAGCACATGAACCGAGAAACACCTTGGTAATTTAAACCCAAGGAGGCATAACATCACCATTTTCTTGAGTAGTTCTGATCCATCTCCACATTCCATGAACAAAATGAAAATTCAGGACACCATATAGCATAGGAATAACATAAAAGTCTTGGGTTATATGAGAAAATCTACAGGACTTATTCTCTCTAAAAATGCAGATGTATAAGTACCATGTATAAAACTAACATAAGTTATAACTAGGTGGTAGATAAGATTCTTAAAGCTGGATTTCACAGATTAGCAGTCTATGTCAAATTCTCTGAAATCTAATTAATGTTAGAATATTCTACTTCAAGTTTTTATTCTACTTTTAGAGTTTTGATTACTAGACTTTCCATGCTTGTAATATAATACTCTATATTACAGCAGAAGCTGCACATGTTTCTGTTTACTGATACAAGACTGTGGTGTAATTTACCTGATATTTAAATTGGTTTAATATTGAATTTGTGCAGGAAATTTCAAATAACAACTAGAAAGGGAGTAAGAAATTAGAATATTGCTGTTATTTGTTTGTTATTTTTTTCAAATAGACTTTGAAAACTGTTGTTCTAGGTAAACAACATAGTGTCCTCATGACCTGAGGTTGGTCTCGTGAATAAACATCTTTTCAGCTCTGATGTCATGAGCAGCCACCTCATCTGCCTTGAATGCACATTTCTGTAGTGGGCAGTGCAATCCTGAATGAATAATCTTCTGGGCCAGAATCCAGACCAGAATCTTCTAAGTTATTTTAACATGGAGACCACCAGGACCACGTCCTGTGTATCAGACTCAGAGGGAATAGCATAAAGGCTGCATCAGTGAGCTTCAGGTCAGGTGTACTATGGAGAATGAGATTTTAATACTGTCTGCCGCATTGTTGGGCCTCAAAATGTTTGAGTTTAGTTTGCTAGCTTTGAAGATCACTCTGAACATGAGCATTCTGAAACAGCATGTTTTCTATTTTCTTTGGCTCTTCCTTCAGTTTCTGAGATTTAAACAAACTCCGTAAGGTCTGAAAGGTCCTAAGGTTTATAGGAAAACAGCTCCTTCAATAACTACTGCAAAGGCCAAGACAACCACCTGAGGCAAAAGTGGCTTTTTTTTTTGGTCAGGTCATGCTAAGGGAAATGTATCCTACCATAGCACAGCCATTTATTCACATCTCAAGCCCCAATTCCCAGGTGAGATATTAACTTGGCTTAGCAGTGGGGCAAAGGACCATGGGGGGTTATGTCCTGTGGGCTACAGTTTTTCTCTTTGTTAGAAAAGTTCACGGGGTTTTCTCTTCTTGTCCCACAGCTGCAGATGAAAGCATCCAAGTGGGTGAGCACCGGCAGTTCCTGTCACGCTCCATGTGCAAGTTGAGCATTGTCCCTGGCAAACGCTACCTGCTCATGGGGAGAGATGGGGAAACGGTTGATTGCAACAACAAGTGAGTGCAAAACAGTCTCTGGGCAGCAGCAGCTGCTATCATGGGCCATAAAACCAGAGGATACTCAGTCTTTTAGAATACCTTCAGAAAGTAAAGGCAGCACCAAATTTCTCAAGGACTGATTCTGCTGAATTTACTAAAATGCAAAGAGTTCCACTCCACAGGCAAAAGAGGAGTTGTGGGGAAGAGCTGAGCCACCCAAATGTATTGGCTCATGGATCTCTGGTTCCCAGCCTTCTGATTCCCAGACTTCTCAGAATCAAATCTAGCCCTGGTTCTATTGGGTTAAAAACTCACAGCTAGCAAAGGAGAATGGGAAAAGCTAGTCCATCTACTGCAGATGCCTTAAACATCTCCCGTGTTTGCAGAAAAAATGTGTGGGACCATGACTAAGAGTAGCTCCCAAGGTTGCTGTTACATCATGCATGTATGCAGTATATTCTCATTTCTCACTGTTACACTTTAATGAAGAAAGGGAATTTATCTGAGTAGGAAATTAGTATGACACTATCTAATATTCAGGGAGGAAGACATCTTAAATGTTTATTTCCCTGCACAGAACTGGAGAAAGGTAGTGCCTCTGAAAGCTTCTAGGGAGGAGATCTCCAGCAAGCTGTGAGCACTACTTCCTAAAACCATAAAAAGTCCCATCCCCATCTCTATATGATACCAAAGTGAGTGCCTAGGTCAGTAACCTGCTTCAAAAGAAGCCTGATAGAGAATGGGGTCTCCCAGCAGAGGTTTAATCTCCAAAGTCTTCTCCAGTTCAGGTATGAAATACTGGAAGCTACACAGCTTCGCATCACAGAAAATTAGGAAATATTTTGGGATGCTCTGTTGGAACTAAATTCCCCTCCACTGTCCCACTGGTGTGCACTTGGGCCCATTGTGCCATTCTGGAAAACTCTAACAGAAACTTTTTGCTCCATGTCAGGAATAATGACTAACCTTCTTTACTTGTCCCATTTTCACTCAGGATGCAGTACTTACTTGATGCACAAGCCTGGGTGGAGAAAATTCCAGAGGGCAGTGAGTGCCGCAGCACGCTGCGCCGGCCGAGCTGTGCTCACCTGCAGGACTTCCTGAGCACCTCTGACAGCCTGTGCCACCTCTGACCCCCACACCTTGCTGTGGGACTGCAGCTTGCCTTCTGCCAGAATTCTTCCTGCAAAGCCTGTGGCACCTGAAACATTGCAGAGCTGCTTCCATTGCTGTTTTGCTGATTGGGGTATCCTCTTGTGTGTGTGGGTAATACAACAAAAATGCAGTTACTCTACTAGTTATTGTGTTTATTGTACCTGACATTGGGAAAGAGAGAGCAGGAGTTTCTGTCTCCTTGAGCTATTAAACAACAGTGCAATTATCCCGCGGAGAGTCAAAAGAAAAATGCATTGTGCATTACCTGATTAATTCCTGCAGTCCTGGGCAAGAGAAAAATAATTTTAAAAAAGGCCAAGACATTTTCATGGGTCAAAAAGAAAACTGGGCATTCATGGGCTTACCTGTGTTACACTGCTGCTGAAAGAGAAGAAATACCAACACTCATGCTTCAACACATCAGCTGGTTTCTGGTTGTAGTTGGGAGTCCCTCTGACCCCATAGCTGGATTCCATACACTTCTGAAGCTGGAACTGGAAGTGGCACACTGGGCACGTCCTGTGCTGGATTCAGGAGTCTTGTTAGGCTTGTTAGGCTGGTAGCTCACTGAGGGAACGAGTTGCTTTTAATCACACTCTGTAGCCCCATGTCTTTCAAGCTTTTCTCTTTTTTTGGAGTTCAGCTCAAAACTGCTCTTTTCTTAGGATAAGAAAAAGTCTGTAGGAAATGTTTTGGTAACACTGATTTGCAGATAACTTTCAACTACAGATTTTGCTTCTTTAGTTTGCAAGCAAAATGCCATTTGTTAGTCATGTCTGAAGCCAAGAAGAGCTGGGTAGGTCACCTTCCTCAGATGCTCACACCACTCTTTGTGCCAGCAGCTACTGAGCACAAACATTTGCCACCTGGACTGCTTGTGCTACACTCCAGTAAAAATAAGAAGGGCCTGTGTCAATGATATGATAATTAGTAAGTCCATGCTGAGGTGGTTAATTGGAGCCAAATGACCCTACTGACAGAAGGGGCAGCAGTGATGCTCATGTGGACAAGACATTACACTGCAGCAGCACCTACCAGAACAGCTCCATCACAAGAAATTTCAGATTCGCAGAAGACAGTTCACTGCTGTGCGCCTGAACTGTGAACTGACCAGATATTTTTGAAGGCTGCAAACTCAAATTTAGTGTCGGCCGAACCTGAATATCAGCAACATCTTCCTCAGCTGCCAAGCATTGCATGGATGGAGGGTAGGGAAGGCTCAGTTTAGGAAAACGTGCATGACTGCTTCATGACATATCTAAAGGAAGATAAGAAACTTACTGAAGGTGTAAGACAGACACTGAAATTGACAGAGCACCTCAAGGTTTGCCCCAGCTTTCACATTTAGGAAATGTGATTGTAATGCCTGGTCATACATTCTCTTTACTTTACTACAAAGCTTATATAAATGTCAGTGATACAGCAAAATACAGCTGAGGTCAGTAAAGCCAGTACTAATTTCTATTAGTATAAGATAAAGAATAGGCTATTCCACTGACATACCAATTATCCAGTAATTCTACCAATATTTATGAAAGAATACCTCTAAGATTAAGAGTCAAATCCTTCCTTTCCGCTCCACAGGGCTTGATTTAAATACCAATGTCTGACCCTTCTGTTGTGTGGAGTACATCAACAGCTCAGAGGTTCTTGCCTAGCAGACAAATCACCAAATAATTGCAACACTCAAGACTCTGTAAAGTGTGGTGAAAGCATCATTGAAATTTTATATTAGGTCTAACATACATTTTACATATTTTCTTCCACTTTACTTGGAGGTGAGTCTAAGCTGGAACTGTTAAGGGTCTGAACTTTACAAATGCAGTCTCATTGTGGGAGCTATGTGCGATTATTAAACTTGTTTTACTCTTATTTTGGGGACAGAGGACACAAATATGCTTCTACTTTAATTCCACCAATCAAGACCCCCTTGCTTCCTGGGAAAAGCTTTAAATATCTCTGGCTAGCATAGGAGAGTCTCTATCCCCCTGTACTTTTCTGCCCCAAACTCCCAAACACATTTATAGGGAGAGGGAAGACAATGGTGGAATTATTCTGTGCTGCCACAGCTGTTAAGGTTTGCAGGTAACGCAGCTGCAGACCTGCTGGAGACTCAGCCAGCAGCACAGAGGCCTTCTGGAGAGCCTTGGAAGCATTCATTTCTCCTTCTGCTGCCACAACCTGCAAAGGAACAGAAACAGAAATGATACGGAAATGCTGTCTATAATGGGGGAAATCCAGCTTTACAATGAGGAGAAAACAAACTAATTTGAATTCCTGGAACCATAGGGCAAGAAGAAATGGCCTTTTAGTTGTCCCAAGGGTGGTTTAGATTGGATATTAGGATTAAGTTGTTGAGCATTGGAAGAGGATGACCAGGGAAGTGGTGGAGTTACTAACCCTGGTGGTCATTTGAAGGCTATGTAGATGTGGTGCTTAGGGACATGGTTTAGTGGTGGGCTTGGCAGTGCTGGGTTTAATGGTTGGACTTGGTGATCTGAGATGTCTTTTTCAACCTAAACAATTCTATGGTTCTATGACAAGGAAATGAAAGCCTGGAGGTAGACACTGTCATGGGTCTCACCTTAGCTCTTGTCTCTCGAGCAGCCTCTGCTTCAGCTGCCATTGCCCTCTGCATGGCCATGGGAATCCGGATGTCTCTGATCTCCACACGGGCCACTTTGACTCCCCACTGCTCCGTGGCACTGCCGAGGGTGGCCTTAGGGACAAACACACAACATGCCAGGAAAGAGCACAGTGCTGGCAGAGAGAAAGCCACACGTGTACCCTGCTCAGACAGAAGGACAGGGCAAACCTGCACAGCAGAAAGAGGGACGCTCTGGGGACACCAGCACCCAGCCTGGTGTGTGCACAGTAGGTACCACAGCCTCATGAAACACTTACTGGTCAGCACCAGTGTCTCCTGTGTGACTTCTCTTCTGCCTCCCAAATTAAGAGCCCCATCCTTTCCTTAGGTGGGCACTTACTGAACTTCTCCCTTTTACAAAGAATTACTACAGCAACTTCCTTAAACAGCACAACACTGTAAAAGTACACTGTGGGTGACACACAACACAGCCCTGCAGCACTGGCACGCACATCTGTGCTCTGGCTCCTGGGCACTCCCGCAATCCACACCACCACTGATACCCTGGCTCTGCCACAGCCACTCTCCTGGCTGCAGAGGGTACAGTCTCTCTTTGGTCTGACTATGCCTTGTCTCTGACTGAAATCAGTAAATTGGGTGTTGGATTTTTCCTCTACTCCCTCCTTGGCTGCCAAAACAAAAACAGATGGCATTTTAAAGCATACAACGACTCTAGTTTGTACTCCTAGTTGTAATGATAGGGGATGATACAGGTCTTGCCTCAATCATGGGTCTGCTCAAGATAGAGCTTCCCATGAGCAGCAGACCTCTTTCTCCATGTTTTCAGCTGCCTCTGTGCAAGGATTGAGCTGATTTATTTAAGTCACTGGATAATTTAATAATTTTAATTGCTTTTTGATAGACATAACTCTGCTACAAGAACCTGGGGAAATACCTTTAGAATAACTCTTTCTGACTCTAAGCAATGAGATGTATAATTGAAAGAAAAAAAAAAAAGCATAAAGGGAGATTTTACCATTGTTGAAGAAAGAAAGAGAGAGTATTTCTAATTTGCTACTCCCCAGAAGACATCTCCGTGCTTGTCAGTGAATTTTGAGAGCCAGATTTACCTGGATACTGTGTGCAATCTCCTCACGACCTGCCAGCAGCTGAGCCAAGTTCTGTGTACCCAGAACGTTTCTCAGGGTTGTCTGTGCCAGAAGCAAGGTGGCAGAGTGGACATCAGTGACATTGGCAACAGCACTGACAGCACTGTGGATCCTGTAGTGCACCACCCCATCCACCTGGGCAGTAACAGCATCTCTCGTGAGAACCTGCATTTGAGAAATGCATGGTCGCAGCAAAATCCAACAACACATCCTTTGCCTAGAAAGGGGATTTTTTTTTTAACCCTTAGTGAGTCAAAGACACTGATAATTCAAAGAAACTAAGAATTTATTTTGATTTTTTGTCATTCCCCCAAGAAATTACTTCAAGAGAGCTATCCAGCATTAACAACGTTTAAACTTGGGGAAAATACTTTGTATAGCGTCTAAATAACTGTTTCAATAGTGAGTGAATCTCATAATTTGAATTAATTTCTCCTGCAAGAATAAATTACGGTTATCCTCTTCCTTTCTTGTAGAAAGGTCCATTAATGATTTTATACATTACGTGCAGCTTGGAAGATCTGTGCTACTTCCCCATAACAATTTATTTGTAAGAAACACCAGCAAATTACATCATGCTTGGATGTATCTTGCTTCCTGCATCTATTCCTGCTTGGACCTGAGTTTTGTGGAAGGTTGTCTGCTAATTCCTGTTAATTTAATGGGATTTGTTACCCATGGGTAATTTGCCTTTTCAGACATATGTAGAAGGCTCTTTTGAATGGTGAACTCGATATCAGATTCAATTTTATTAGGACATTAGTTTACAATTGGGAATTTTGTAGCCACTCCTCTCTTGTCCTCCCTGTCTCTCATTCACATTTGTAACTCTCTTCCCTTATTTTTGTCATCACAGTTCTGAACACCATCTTGACCTGCAAGGATGCATCTGCAGATTTCCATTAGGAGAATCATAGAATGGCGTGGGTTGGAAGGGACCTTAAAGATCACTCCATTCCAACCCCTCCCATGGGCAGGGACACCTTCTCCTAAACCAGGTTGCTCAGAACCCCCTCCAACCTGGCCCTGAACTTCCAGGGATGGAGCACCCACAACTTCTTTGGGCAAGAAGTTGTTTTGTGAGCAGCATGCAATCCAGAAGGTACAGCAAAGAAACTAAATTCCATATGGTAGCTCAGAATGGCAAAATTAGGAAACATGCATTATTTTTGATTGTGCCTTGAATCCTCTGCATCTTTTGTTCCTGTCTTAGATGGAAGTTACCTCTTGTGGAGGAATCTTACGGGTAACCATCCTAAGATCAACCTTGATAAATGTATCTGTACATGGAAGTACAAGGATCATTCCTGAAAAGTAAAAATATTTAGATTAAACACCTCTGAAACTGAAGCCCAGATCCAGGTATCCTAGAGAAACTAAACAGATGGAAATGCCCACAGGAAGGGGAATGATACCCTGCCTTATCACTGCAGCTGCTCTTTCTGCTTACAAGACAACAGTGATGTTCTGCATTTTCAAATAACAGAGGAAGTGCAGATATCTGCAAATAATGTGAACTCGAGCTTAATGACCTAGGACTCTGGTCTGGAAATGGGCAGCTTGAAATTCTGGTCTGAAGTCTGCCATGAGACTTTTTGCAAAATTCCTCTCATGCCTTTAATTTTCCCTTTTTTAATCGCAAGCCATGAATGGTTCAGTATGTGTCCTCAGGAAAGACATCATCCAGATTCCTGCAGCACATAAGGAGTATTGTCACAAGATGTGACAAATCCTGTGAAGGAGTCCCCACTCTCCTTCGCTGGAGAGGGAGACTGGACAAAACTTCTAATCTTCTATTGTAATCTCAGCACCTTGCTTTGGTGCCCAGAACCACACAGAGGAGCCCTGTACCAGGCCTAGCTGCTCTTTGGACCACATGACTGTCATTCAAGAAGAAGGACAGTACCTGAAAAGGATTTTTTCCTGTTCCTTCAGCTTCCAGTTTGCCCATTTCTTTGTCCAGAGGTGGCAACTGCATCGATGCAAACCCCTCATGTAGCTGGGTTTGGTTTGTGATTTGTGACCTAGGGGACTGTAAAAGACTCAGTGTAGCTGCTGAGTGTCCCTGCCCTGACACATTGACCATTTCCAGAGCAGAGGATGTCTAAGGAGCTGGCAACAAGCAGTGCTGGAAGTGAGGTACAGGGAGAGAGGCCACAGTCACTCTAAAAAGATTGTGGCAAACCTGAACACTGCATTTAAATCTGCCTGCAGTCCCCTGTCAGTGTCTGCAGGATGAACTCCTCCTTCTGTTGTCCAAATTACTCAGCAGCAAAGTCATACCTGGTATCAAGGTACTCAAACAGCCCTCTGCTGTGACAGGAGGTGGCTGTATCTTCTCTTCGGAAAAGTAAACAGTCTGCAGGTAAAGGAACTGCAGTAGAGGGGACCTTCTCATTCCCCTCTATCCTATGAAGGATTTCATGGCACCTCTGCACTTCTCCGTGTGGCCAGAGTGCATTGTAATAACATAAGCCAACCCAGAGGCCTTTAACAGAATAAAACTGCATGTATTCACCTGGTCCCTGTGCTTTCTTAGACAGTATACGTCCCAGACGAAATACAACAGCACGTTCATATTCTCTGACAACCTAGGAAAATATTTTAAATTTAGAATTTTACAGCTAATTCTATTCTCACTGTCTGATCTGGTTTCTTTAACCTTTGGCACTCATATTAAATGTGAAGAAAGTACAAATAACATAGGAAGCAACAAAGCTGCAAATCACTTTCTTTACATCTTCTACTTGATTCATGATTTACTGGAAAAACTCAGCCCCTGTCCTTGGAAACAGGTTACAAAACAGATCACATATGAAAGAATTAGCATCTAAAGAGGATACCCCAGAGCTCTCTCAACATCAGCACCACACTCAGAGGAGTTGTAGGCAAAAGAATTACCTCAGGTAATCTAAACTACTTCACTTAGTGCATCACGACTACTGAAGGCCTGGCATTCAACTGATGTTTAACAGGAAGTTTAATTGATGATGGAAGCTGAGACTGGAAGAAATCAAGTGAGGAAGTTGTTTCCAGAGCACATCTTTGCTACAAACCCTTATGATTCCCAAAACGTGAATGTGAAGTGCCTTGTCTTAAATAAAGAAGTAACAGCAATGATAATAGAGCATTCTGTGCCTCAAATCTGCTAGCTTACCTTAATACATGCCCAGATGGAAATAGGAAAGGTAATAAGCATCAAAAGGAATGAAAGGGAAACCAGGATCCAGCCACAGACACCAATTCCTTCCGGCTTGTCAGCTATAAAAAACATAAGGAAGAAGAGCAGTGAATGCAAATTTTGAGGAGTTATCCCAGGGATGCACATCTAGCCCAGTGCAATCACAGAGACTCACTCCCTCTTCCTCCCTCCCATCACTCCAAGAAAGGCACAAAAGACCTAACCAAACATACAACCTTATGGCCCTTCTGATCAGAAGATTAAAAAAGGTTCAGAAAATACATTTTGCAACAGGAAAAAAAGAGGAAAATGAAAGATATTACCAAAGCTAGGGGCTGTGAAGGAGGAATAAATTATTGGGTGGAGAATCCACGTGTAGGAATCTGCCAGTGTGCTGCAGCTGGAGCAAAGGGTTTAGTTTGTGTGAAACAGGTAACAAGGTAAATGAGGGGAACTCCTGCTTTCTTCAGATAAACACTTTGAGGAATCTTGGTGGACCACTCCATCCACTGGACCATAAACTTCAAAATTAATGCTTGTCAAAATGCACGCCCATGCATTTCCAGCATTTGTCTCAGAGTGTTCAATCCCAAAATTCCATTCTAATTAAATAAAAAAGAAATATACAAAACTAATTTCATTATTTTAGTGCCTGAATGGAAGGCAGTAGTAAGGTAAGCAATTTTAAAGGTGTAGGGCAGAGCTGGGAATTTCTGGTATCAAAAGATATTCATATGCAGACAGAAACTGGTAAATAGGAAACAATTCAATTTATACTGTGTGAGAAAAAAAACTACTTGTCACCACCATGAAACACCGTGAGGCTCGCTGATCAGTAAGGCACAAGCTGACAGACCAGCACAGCAGGACTGACAGGTTTGTCAGAACATTCCCAGCAACGCCAGGGAAGGAGGAAACACAGCACAGCCCTCCTGCAGCCCCTGCCCCTCGTGGGTCCCTGTGCACGGCCGGGCTGTGCCTGCGCACCTGGGTGTTGCATCCAGCCCTTTGCTGCTTGCAGCCTTGCCCATCCTACTTCTGAGGCCCCCCATGCAGATTTAATTACTTACATGAAAACACATTTGCGTTCAGGAGGGCCCAGTTTCAAGTCTCCCTGAAAGCTGGGCACAGAATTGGTGCACTGAGAACCCAGCTTTCCTCCTCACCCTTCCCAATAACCAGCGATTTTAAATCCCTGATTGCTTCATGAGGTATCATCAGGCACTCTGCCATCAGTGGTAAAATTTATTTCAGGAGCTTCCCTAAGCAAATTACTGTGCAAATCTTAAGATCATGTGTATAAAACCAGGATTTTTAGGATTTAGTGTGAAAATCTTTAACCCTTTCACGGCTGTCTGTTCTCCATACAGTGTACTTCACATTACACTAGCTGTGTGTCAGGCTGCAACAGGTGCATAAAGTACCAGCAGTCAAGTGTCTTTTAATCAGTGGAAAGAGATCAAGGAAACTCATGGAACAGGCATCATTCACAATTCTTAACTCTTAATCTGAAACCAGGGGAAATTAATCATGCAGGGATGTTTTGTTCAGCAGAACTCAACAGTTATACTCTCTCTTCATTTCACTTAAATGACTAACTTACAGAAAATGTCTAAAGATCTTTTTCTCCAGTGACAAATTTGGTTATGAAGAACCTCCTCAAAAGCAATTTTGGGTTGTAGCATCATCTACCATCATCCATTTGAGCCCACTGTGAAGATGGCTGGTGGGAATGACACAATCCACAGACAGGGAAAATAGATGGGAAAAATGCCAGAAAGCAGCAGACTGATACTCAAGCAGCTGAGAAGAGTTAGGGGTCAAGATATCACCCCTAACCACCAGGAGAAAAAAGCATGCATCCAAAACTTGTCAAAGTACAAGTGAATCCTTCTCCACAAGAACTGTTCTAGAGATCCTGATGCCAGCTAATAATGTAGGTTCCAATTAGAAAAGGAGAACATGAAAATATGTCTTTGAATGAAACTCCTAGCTCTGCAAAACCACTACAGATCTCTGATTACCCCAAAGTTTCAAACCATTTAACCACACAACAAATGAAAGACTCTAAGAAAAAACAATAATGAAGAACCAGTCACAATCCAATGTATCATTGACCTGGATTTGCCATCCCTGTATATGGATTATAATAGTCATAACCACCAAAAAACCACACTCAAGTCTTTAGTCCAGAGCAAACTAGGAGCTGCAATGTCCCACAAAAATGTGAGAGCTCATCACTTGTGGAAAAGCTCCAGGATGCTGTAATAAGATCACTTCATTTTTTCTTGATACACTCATTAGGATACATCACAAACACACTTGGTAAACAAACTCATGATGTAGGTTTCACACTTGGAAAGCAAATGAAAACTTCAGTGTGGGCAAAAATCTCCCAAGTCTCCTACCACAACAAAAAGATGGAGTAGACTCAGCCTCTTTAACTACCACGTACCTTCCTGCTTTCTACTAGGGGCTGAAAAATTCTTCTTTCTTCCCTAACTAGGTCCTGTTTTCCTCTTTCCAGCCCATCCCTCCATACAGAAGTATAACAATAGCCGAATCATCCATGGGGTCAAGTTGGCAGAAGGTAGATGCTGATGCACGCTGGCAGGGCAGCATGAGACAATTTTCTCTGTCACTCACAGTGGCAGAGTCTGAGTTTTCACCTCCAGTCTTTGTCGGACATCAAATGTAGATCAAATGTACTTTTTTTGTTTGGTTAGTTCTGCTTCTTTACACTATTATTGAGAAAAAACCCACTCACAAAACAAGGCTTACCAATTAGATGTTCTGTGTTCATTTCCTTGGGTCTCTCCCTCTGGGGATCCATCCCCTTAGGGGGAAACTCTGATCCCCTCACAGATGAGACTGCAGCTTACCTTGAAACTGCAGTGCTCGTGCAAAATGCTGAAGAGGGAGGCAGGATCAGAGGAGAAATCCCCTGTAGGAGAGTCTTCTGGGAGTTAGTTACCCTGGTGAGGAGAGGATGTTTACAAACACCAAGTCTTGTGCCTCCGATGCAACTTGATGGTATTCTGTGGCTGTCCTCTGTCCGGGGTGCATTTGGCCCAGCTGGTCCTAGACTCCACAAAATACAAGCTGGAAATAATTTCTATGTATCTGTATCACCAGAGAGAAAAAAAGAAACACAAACAAGACAGGAAGATAAAGAGAAAATAAGTCCTGTGAGGAGCAGCTGAGGTATGGCCTGAAGAAAATGAGGCTCAGGGGAGATCTTAACAGTCTTTACTCCTGCCTGAAAGGAGGTCCTAGAAATGTGAGGATTGATCTCTTCTATCAAGAAACAAGCAATAGTGTAAGAACAAATGGCCTCAAATTGGGCCAGGGGAGGCTTAGATTAAATATGAGGAAAAACTTACCAAAGGAGTTGTCAAACATTGGAACAGGCTACCCAGAGAAGTGGTAGAGTCCCCCTCCCTGGTGGCATTTAAAGAACATGTAGATGTGGCAGTTAAGGATGTGATTTAGTGGTGAACTTGGCAGTGCCAGATTAAAGGTTGGACTCAAGGGGTCTTTTCCAACGTATGATGATATAAAGACAGAAGGCAAAGATTGAGTACTGCTCCTCTGCTGTTTTGGGGCTCAGCTACTGTTCAGATCTCAAACATCAGCATAATAAATAAAACTCCAGGTGAGGTCTCCGAGCTGTGTAGAATAGCTCACCACACCCTTCTTCACACTGTCCATCAATATAGGCTGAGCCCTGTTCACTTGGATAACCTAAAAACCACAGCAGAAGCATTTCAGCTCCCAAGTCCTGAAATTGCCCCCCAAATAAGAGTATTTTTCACAAAATATTTTGACAATAATTTCTGAAGGCTGTACCAGGAGACGGCAACCTTCTCAAAGGACAAGGCTGTTGCTTGTTACTTGAATAAACATGGGAGGTGTTTTTTTCATATGTAATTTATGAGTTTGACATATAGCTGCATTAATTACAGGGCTGTTTTCTATGGGCATTTGTTATCTAGAATACCTGTGAAGATCTGGCTCCAGCTTCATTTCACTCAAGATTTCCTCCCTGTCAGTAATCACACTGGCCCCAGACAGGTCATTCAAAGTTGATTGTTCCCCCAAGAATCCTTTTTCAGTCTCACTGAGAGGGAACTACACCCCTGAGCTGACATTTTAAATCCCACTGAAAGTCATAAACACAGCTTGAAAAATCAGGATTAACATGCTTATTGCAATATGTTCCCAAATGTGTGACAATGTTCATTTTAAGCCATTTGCAGCATTTTTGTCATTATTTGACTTCCAAACACTGAGCTGTATGATCACACCTCTTTAGGACAGATGTTTGCTAGCAGGGTAGCAAGCATAAACAGTGGCAAGAGAAATGTGATTTATTTCAGAAGTAAAAACATAATATGCAAAACTATCCCAACATTTTTTCACTTTAGAGCAAAAAAAAGTTATTGAAAATAGCTTAATTCTGAACCATGTGAATGCCACAATTTACACAGCTGTTTATACCATCAGATAAATGAGTGACACATACTAAAAGTTAACAGACATAATTGCTCCCTGTTTATTGACAACTCCCTGAGGTGACTGTAAATATAGGTGAGTAAAGCAGATGGTGTTTAAGGTTTGTGTTCAGGAACATCACAATATTCATTTCTTCATTTTAACTTCAGCTGCACTTTTACTCCCTTTTTAACATTTCTGATATCAACATCAGGGCAATCTTAACGCTTTCTCCTTGGGGCTATACTGGGGCATGTGGATAACTCATGTCCCAGAGTACTTATAGAACACTCAGAGAATAAAACACATGAGAGCTCTGGGGACTTACAAGCTGCAAGTTCACTGGTGCTGAACAGCCTGGTGCACTCCTGTGACACAGGGCACAGCCACAAAGACCGAGTTCAAAGCTGCTTCAGCAGAACTTAGACTTAGAAACAACATCAGATGACTGTGGTGCAGACTGCTCGCAGTTCTGCTATTTCTGCAGAGTTTTATATTTCTGATTTAGCTAAAGCCTTCAACTTCTTTTCCAAAAGCAGCATGAGGGCTCAGCTCAGGCATGATCAGGTACTTACCTGTAAGCACACCATTCTACAGCATTCCTCTGCACCAACTGCTACATTTACAAATGGCACAAGTCCTTTACAGTGTCTCTACAACGTCCACTTTCTCCCACTTACCTCATCTTCCAGTTGTAGAGACTAAATCCACAGGCGTTTCTAAACAGTGCCAATCCCAAATGTATAAAAAAGAATCATCAGGCAGTCCCCACAATATTTGCAAAGAAAGTTGTACGTTTATCTTTTTCTGACCATCTTAGGCCCATACTACTTTCCTTCCCACGCACTGGGCTTTGGCCAGTCCTTATAGATTTCTCAGCTTAGTTCTTTCCTGGCGCTGAGTCCTGCCTACTTGCTTCAGGATCAGCATTCCTTTTCCCCAGGTCAAATCTAATACAGGACAGAGCAGATTAACAGTAGTGTCCTGTAGCTTGTAGGAACATGCCCATATTGCTGCTCCTCCTCATGAAAATGGCATCAACTTTCAACAGCCGAAGATCTGGAGATGACAGAAAGCCCCTCTTTTGGCCACTAGAGCATGAGTAAATATGCAAGAGAGTCAAAGGTATTGAACCTCTCTCAATACAGAAAGGAAGGCAATTCACAAGAAATTCAGAACATTCATACCATGGCAAGTTTCCTTTCAGGCCCAGCTGAACTCCCAACACTCATTTGCAAACCAGAGGAAAAGGACAGAAAATTACTCTGTTTCTGTCCTATTCACTGCAGTTGCAATTAAAGCACCTGAAAGAAATATTGAAACTTGTGCTTGCAAATACAATCCCCATATGTTCTTAGTTGTTGCAAAAAAGATTTTATTTCAAAGAACACTTCACTACACCTTATCGTTGCGGTCTGTCAATAGACACAAAATAGAGCAGTTAACAGGCAACTTGAACAGTGAAAAAAATCATAGTTAGTCCAGAATTAGAGTCATACAGCAAGAGCCCTTTCCCAGCACAGGCTCAGTTTAAGGTGGTTCGCCTCAGGAGCAGATGTTTGTTTCCTTGGCTGTCTGAGAACGGTGCTCAAGTCAGCATGGAAGAGCTCAGGACAAATCACTCCCTTCAGAAATTCCAAGGCTGGCTCACAGCAGTTTGCTGCAATGCAGAACATAGACTTTATTCCTGAAGAGGGAAAAAATTAATAAAAAACAATTCTAAATCAGGAGAAATATTTTAAAAATTAAATTTTAAGCCTAATCACTGAAGAGTTCCATTTACAAAATCCAGCTCAGCATGATTCAGTAAGAATCAGTAAGATTCTCAGGAGCCAGAGAGCCCGTTCTAGACATAAGAACTTTACAACTGAACACTTCTTAACCTATTCATTTGTCTAACACTGATGGGAGCATCAAATACTCTTCTCTGGTGGAGTGGCTGGACACCACCCAGAAACTACACTGCTTCAGCACAAGAGCATTTAATGCAGTGGATTTCACTGCTTATCACCTATTTTCATTTGGAGAAACAAGGCTTGAGTCACTTCAGCATCTCCGAGTTGTCCAGTGCTCAGACAGGAGCCCCATTCAACAGGTATTTTCAGAAACAGAGGCACAAGGTGCTCACTTTCTGACAGAACAATTATACTTGCTTTTGACTACAGGGTGACATGAATTAGTTAAAACTTTGATTGCTTGATGGGGAAACTAGGACTAAAATAGGATGTCAGACTCAGCACCTCAATAAGGCTGCAAAACACTTACTGACTTGGAATTTACATTCACAGCTAAGGGAGAAAAGACAATTTGCTCTTGATAAGATACCTGTATCTTCATTTTCTCCAATTGATCTATAAATCTACAAAGAATAAGTTATGGAAAGAATGAGAAGCAGACTACAATGAAAGGTGGTAGAGATCTCTTCCACAGATTTCTTAAGTCAAGATATAAGGATTTTAAGACCAGTGCAGAGTGGAGACTCATCAGAATTTAACAGGGTTCACAAAATAAATCTAAGAATACAGTATTTTTTTTTAGATATAATGCATAATGTAAGTTTGATTATTCAAATGTCAAAGAATTTAAGTTTTTTATCTAGAAAATAAATTGGATAATCCTAATGTAACTCCTTAAGAAGTAAATTTTATAATTCTAGACTGAATTTTGATTATAAAAAGAAACAGCATAAGCAAGATCAAACAGCAGAGGTATCTTAGTAAAAACAAGTTTATTCATTTGTATTTTAGATAAATATGCAAATAGTCAGCAAAGCCTTTTTGCCATGACTGTAAACCTTTTATTTAAAAAAATTATGTTAAAAACCAATACAGTAATTTCCATTAATGTTCTAAAAAAGTTTGTTCACATCTTGAAAGAAAATACATTAGCAACATCTCCCAGCAGAATCAATCTTTAAAAAAGTAAAACTCTAGGTGCAGAACATTTCTACAGTGTAGTATCCTCTACATTTTAATTTAATCACATGATTGAATATCATTCATCTCTATTGTCTCCAGACCATGATCAAGAGCATATCTTAAATAGACAATATTCAATGATGTGTTACACATTGCCACAGGTACTAACATTATTAGAAGAGTGCACAACTCAAGTTCACTAACAAAGCAAGACCTTTCTATATGCTGCATTGTAACAGTTAATTTAGCTATATGCCTTTAAAATCATGTACGTTTTCCAAGGAAAAATACTAAAAAAATCCATGGTCCAAATTCTGCTCCCACTTATATTCACAGGATAACATAAGCACCATCAAGTTGTAGTTTATAGCTGAAAAGCATATAGAGAACAAGTTTGTTTATGAGTATAAGGGAGAGAAGAACTTGCCCCATGTCTGTAAACATTCACATAAGTCTGCAGTCAAAAGTGCCAGATAGGCAGCCTATCCGCAGTACAATTATTTAGTTCAGAGGGGTGCTGAGGGCAAGGAGAATATTATGGAACATTATCTTAGAGGCAAGTTAAAATGTTTTTATGTACTTTGGAAAAACATATTCTCAGCTAGCTAAACCATACTCCAGTAAAACATAATCCACTTCTACCCAAATACAGTACAGCATCATTTCCTAGCTTTCTTGTTCAGACAAAGGAGTACTCAATTCAGCAGCAAGCCCATGACAATATTTCAAAGCATAAGAAAACCCCCACACACCTCTGACCTACCCTCCCCTTAACATACAGTTGATGCTAACAGGAGATCCTCATACATAGGAAGGAAACATCTGAAAAACCATAAACTGACCTTGATTTGTGCACACACAAGAAGTGTGCTTCTAGACAAAAGATCGTCTACAGCTTTAATTGTTTAGTTTCAGTCTAGATCTCAGTCTATATTAACCACATATAGCATACAAAACATAACAGAAGGATAGGTGCTTAGTCACACTATTAAGTATACTTGGTCTCCCTATTTAGTTTGACAAGTCAATTGCCCTATTTACACAAACATCTGTTTGAATGTTCCTGATCCTGTAAGACACCAAACACTGAACTCTTAAAATTAAAGGAGATTCAAGCATGCTCAGCAATTCACAGGATCAGACCCTGAATCAAATTCAATGCAATTCACAAATCAAGTTTGACATCTGACACAGCCTCCTGGAAACGTTTTACCCTCATGTTTTCCCTTTCTTTCCCCAACTCAGACCATGCTCCCACTATCGCAGAGACAGCCTTCAAAGTGAATAGGATCAGGCTCTGTCAAGCAAACACTGCAGTCTTTAGAAATGCCTGGTATTTACTGCCATCCACTCTGGGGCAGACTTGTCTGCAGTGAAAATGGTGTTCCTGGTGTTGATGGATAGTTAGCAAAACCTTCAGGCTGAGCTGTATAGTTCTCCAGAGCAGAAGCAGAATGCGCCTTTAAGGAAGATAAGAAGTTAGGAAACAGCACTGATAAAAACAAGGAAACAAAAATCTAAATTAAGCAAAATTTCAGCCACAATACCAGTCCTTCTCAAGCCAAAACAAATGAATCTGAAGCATGCAAAGAATAAAGATGAGCAATGCATCTATACACAAATGTTAAACTGTAGTGCAACTATTGCTCTGAAATACCAGAGAATGAAGAAAGCAGTTGGATTAAGGGGGAAAACAAAGAATTGTTAATGGCATTTGCTTTCCAGTGGAGGAAGCACCAGCTGCTTTGGAAGGCATAGCTTAAACAGGAGCTGTAATATTTTAGTGATTCTGAACTTTCCTTCTCTTCATTGCTCAAGTAAGTAAGTGTTAATTTTAGTGACTGGATCTTATAAATAAGAAAAATTATATTCCTTCAATGCAATCTGCATACATTTCTATAGAACAAATAGATTTCTGAGCTGCAAAAGCAGCATGGCCTAGATGAAGTAATTTGCTTCTTCCAGTTCCCTGATATTCAAAAGATATCTGACAAAATGCTGCACTGTGAACAGTATTGAGACATATGCTCCATTTCAACAATGTGATTCTCTCTTCTGTGATGTGTCACAGAAGAGAGAAAAAATTAAATCAAGACACCCAGATCTCTCTTTTAGTATTTTGTAGAGAAGAACACATTTCTTACAAGAATCCTTAATCTGTAAAGAGGCTGTTTTTAACAAAGGACAAACTAAACATATAAACACAAGGTCTGATGATAGTTTCAGTTAACTTCTGTAGGTTGATGGGTGAAACAAGCTGTTTCATGGACAAGAGATGATGAAACTACATATTACCCAAAGCCACTTCAAGCTTATATTACAATTCTATTTGTGGGAGAAAGGCCAAAACACAACAGACACAAATTCAGGACAGTCTGACCAGAGGCACGTAACTCACAACAAAGGGTCCACAGAAATCTGTAGGTTATTCAAACTGAGCACAGACATTGCAATGGTACAGTCATCTCATTAGATCTAACACAAAAAATTAATTTGCGTTATCTTTTACTTCTCCCCATTTTACAAGGAGTTTTAGATAAGGTTTTAATCTCATTTATGAAGGATTGTACACTGGCCTTGAGTACAAAGCTAATACAAGTTGTTTTTTTATCATCATCCTTGTAGTAAGTTCTCACACAGGTTAGGGGTTTTAATTGCTTACTGACTTAAACTAATCCCAAGGAGTTAACAGGCAAGTACATGCTCAAGAGATCACTGGAACTGGAACAGTATTAACAAATAGTTACCTGTAGTAGTGCTGACTGTGCAGCTGCACTGTGCTGCAATTCCTGTAAGGAAGATTGTGCGGCACTTTGGGGAAAGCCAGGGATACCAGGGAGAGATAAAAGACCAGGAAAAACTGCATTTCCTGGTGTCTGTAGTCCAGAAGTCAAGCTGAAAGAATGTCAAAATGAGCCTATTATTAGGAACATCTGCACCATGTTTTATTGTTTCCCTCTCTGTAAGTTATGTCTATATAAATTACAAAAGCAGTTCTTTTCCTAAATCTCATAAAGGCCAGAATTTCTAAACTGAAGTCCAGTCTTTACCTGCCCAAAAATTATTAATGCAAACACAAACCAAGATTGTCTGGAACACACCTAAGGGGACTCAGAATGTTTTGTACCTCAACTGTGCCTACAGTCCACACACAAAAAAAAACTTCACAGGCAAGAATTTATGCTGAGCACTTCCTTAAAACATCTGAGGTATTGTCTGTTATTACCTGTAGGTGTCAATGGATGCCCACGTGGAATCCATTCCTAAAAGCCTAGGAAGTGCCAAGCATCCTCCTCTGAGAAATAAAATCACTGAGCACCTCACTGGATTAGACTGTCCTAACAGAGATATTGAGGCCAACCTATTTATTCACTACCCTATCAGCTTCTAAAGACAAATGGAACTCTAGTAGTGAACTAACTTTAAAACTTATGAGTGAAAATATTGTCTACACGCCTAAAGTACTATCAGTGTTTTGCTCAAGAGAAAAATAAATAGTTCTGACCTCCTTCAGAAACAGTAACATACCCAGCCTGTGCCACAAGTGCAGAGTTGAAGTTTGAGCTAAAGGCCGAGGCAAACCCTGGCAGGACCGGAGCCGGAGATGGGGCTGTGGCAGCTGCCGGCAACGGTGCAACTGCTGCTACTGCAGAAGATGCCTGGAGGCCAGGGAAAGAAGGGAGAGCAGGAGTGACAGAGGGTGTGTTAGAGACAGGAAAACCAGGGAAGGATGGGTTTGATGATCCCAGAGGTCCCTGGGCAACAGAAAAAAGGGAAGGGACAGCACTGGACAAGTTAAGCGAGAAGGGTGGAGCGGAGACTGTTGCGGAGGCGAGTCCTGAGAGTACGGCAGCCGTGGAGCTCACATGAGGGGCGGGCACGGCTGAAGCGCTCGTAGCCGGAGTGGCCAGCAGAGACCCTGGGAGAGTGACGGGCGGGGTCAGTGCTGGGTTACCAGTAAAGGCAAAGTTACTGGTTAGAGATGTGAAAGGAGGAAGCCCATTGAACACAGGGGCAATGGGAGCAGAGGAGCCATGTGGGGTGAGGGAAATGGAAGCCAGAGAACTGGAATTGTTCAGAGGAGCGCTCAAAGAGGAGAGCCCTGACAGCGCTGGGTTCAGGGAACTGGGTAAGCTGACTGACACTGAAGCTGCTGAGGTGTAAGCACGCCCGAGCCCTGACAGTCCTAGAGTGCCATGAGAAGGGCTGGCTGAATGAGAAGGACCTTTGAAGGCTGACAGGGTAGGACTCATGGGTTCTGTTTTGACCAGAACTGGGATACTTGTGGCAGCTGGGACTGATGAGAGCTGCTGGTCGAGATTAGTGGGACTTGTGCCATGCAAGAGGGACGCTGATGAGCCACAGCTGACTGGCATAATCGATGGCGAAGTGGTTAAAGGTGACTGTGCAGGCAATGTGGGAGGAGTAGAACTAGAATTGGCTACAGATGGGGATGGAAGACCTGGAAAAATAGCCAGTCCAGGTGTGGAGGAACGCTGTGGGTTGGGGGTAGCTGATGGTGTGTAACATTTGTTGACAGAGGAAGTGGGAGGGTCAGAGCTTTGATTAGCAAGAGCAGATAAAGAAGCAAGTTCACTTGTCACAGCAGAAGGTAAAGCAGATGAATTGATTAATGAAGTGTCATTTGATGTCAGAAATCCCTTTAAGACGGACAAAATTGGGTTAGGCAAGCTAAGTGAGCCAGGAATGGTAGTGGCAGGAGAATTAGCAATTGTAGATGGAACAGGACTAGAAATCCCTTGGGCATTGGGCGGCAAGGACAAAGGGAGGCCAGCAAACACTGATGACAATGGAGCAGGATTATTAGCAGAGGCAACTGAAGAGGTTGCAGAGAACGGAAGGCCAGCAAATGGTGTAGCAGCAGATGCAAAAGCTTCAGTGGGTGCAGGTGTGGCACATGGAGTGGAAGAACCCTGTGGAGCGGGCATAGCAGGGGGGATAGAAGCCAGCCCAGAAAAAACTGCAGGGATAGGGGTAGAGGTTGCACTGTGAACAGATGTGACAGGAACACCAGGCAATGAAAGGGATTTGATGACAGTAGGGGTTGGGGTGGATGGCTGAGATGTGTGGATGGAAGAGGAGACCTGTCCTGGGAAAACAGGAAGGACAGGGGTTGACATGTTCATCCCAGAGATGAGTGGAGTTGCAGGTGCTAATGGATGGCTTATTGCCTTGACAGGTGATGGGGTAGGGACTGGAGTAGCAGCAGGTGTTGAAGGATTAGAACCATGAGGAGTAAAGAGCTGATTCGCTTGTGCAGAAAAAGCTGCAAAGAAACAAAACTAGTAAGAATACTTGAAACTGTCAAAAATGTTTGAAAACAACACCAACACATTTTATACAGCATTTCAAAAAATGATACACAGGCAATAGCTAACACACAATGTCTACATATAAACAACGAACAGCGGGGCCTATGAAAACAAACCAAAAAAGTACACACAAACACATCACACAAATCATACACCATGTGGGCTAACACTCCTTTATAAAACACTCTGTGGCATCTGCTACCTCATCATGATCTCATGCAAAACAGTTAGAAACTCAAATACACTCTGTAAGAACATCTAAGTGATACAGGTTAACACCCTCCCTCTGGTACCTAGTGTTTGGCAGTACCCAAACCAGATCTAATATTCCATCAGCATCAGATCACCTGGGCTCCTCTGCATCCACTCTCACTGAAGGTCAGAATTTCCTTCAGAACCAGTTAATTCAATGTATCATGATTTCAGAGAAGTTTAGTCAACAACTGAAGAAAGCTGATTTCAGGTGCTGGTAGTTTTCTTTCCTTCAAAATCAGGTCATTCTCTTCACTGTGCTTCCTTCAGATTTTGATTCAAAGGAGGTACACTTTTAAATTCATGTATCACACTACAGTATTAAACTAACATTGGCGCTTGACTTTATCAATAAGTATTTCTAGGAGTCTTTAGTCAGGTGTCTGTAAGGCAAGCACCTGCCACTAAAGGTATCAGCTTGTGTCAATCCTACAAAGTAAGTTAGAGACATCAGTCAAGCTGCAGGAAAACAGGCAGTCACACTGCAAATGGGGAGGTGGAGGTTAATGGAAAGCAGCCGCATTTATGAACACTGGCATGTCAAGAGTCTCGATATGCCTGCCTCTAGTTTCCTGTGAACATGAACATATTAATAAATCATTCCTCTCAAACAACCCTTGTCCTTTATTTTACTTTTGGCATAATCTGTTCAACTGCAAGCAAGACACTCATCCAACCAGTCAAACTCACCACCCATAACTCTCTAGCAGCCTAAATGTCTCTCTTGCCTGAATTCTACGTATAATTCTACACACAAATCCAAAAAATTAATCTTTAAAATCTTATACCTAAGCTGATATGACAAACTCCCATTTTGTGTATGTTGAAACTCTAAAATGAGCAAATTTGCAAACAATTTCCTTCAACATACTCTTTTCAAAAAACCCCAGACTGCTCAGCTGTCGATTCTGTTCTTTTCTCATTCTGTTTCTGAGCTGAAGACTCTCCTAAAGATCACCTTTATTTAATCCTGGCAGCTAAGACAGTCACTAATGAAATACAGCTGTACTAGAACCCAGAGTTGTTACTGATTCTGTCTTCCTAAGAGAGTATTTCATTCCTTACACTGTATTCCTTTAGCTGTATGACTTAACTTTGTAAAAATACATGCACACTTAAAGAAGGGTATATAAGAATGAAGTGATTCTTCAAAACATTTCTGTAGCACCATCCCTGGACATAGAGAAGGAAAGACAAAACATAACTTTTTTTCTTTTGTCCCTAAGAATATTTACAGTAGCTGAACTTATCACAGTCATTTTATTTATATGCCTGACTCAATAGTCACTAAATTCTCAGTTTGTATTTGTCAAATTTAACAAAGTGTTATCAAAGCCTTTTTATAAGTAGTTCCTAATGGGATTTATTATTATGCTTTGCACTAAGTGTACAAAGCACCACACAAATAAAACAATAAAAAATGCACAGCTGTCTTGGTAAAAAGAACAGGATCTTACAGGATAAGACAAAAGTGAAGGTAGACATAGTTGGATCAAACACTCTCGGATAAGACATGGAAAAATCTCTAAATCTCTCTTGTATTCCAAATTTCTTATTGCAACTGATCTATGAAATTAAAATGTTGATGAGTTTTCCAACAGATGTCCAGAGTTTTAAAAATTGCAAAGATTTACTGAAGTATGTAAATGCATGACATTGCAAAGGGTATTTTAATTATTTTTTAGCATGATTTCTCACATATTTATATAATGAAGAATATAAAAAACTCAGATAAACTAACACAACAGAAGGAATTTTAATGTTTCAGTGCTTCTAAGTGACAAAAGTCTGATGATTTTTTTTTCTCCACTCCCAAGAGATCCTATTCCACATACTTAGTGGCTACATACTTAGAAGCTTATGAAGATCCCACTAAACAAGTCGTTAACATTTTCTGAACAAATAACAAAGATACAATCAACACAAAAATCCCCTTGTGGATTTGCAATTTACCTTGATTTTGGGAAGGTTTTGCCTGGCTGGAAAGGTCCTCATTTTCTAAACAGAGAACAGCAGCTTGTTATTGAAAGACAAATGAAACTCCAGCAGTGAATGATCCACTCCCAACAATGAACCAGGAAAAACAGCATGAATATTTTTAAAGATATGCATGCTTTACCTGATACCACTTGATTAGCAGTGTATGGTGGAGGAGCTGGTATGCCTGGAGCTATGACATTGGCCATTGGAACTAAGCCAGCATTGTTGTAAGCACCTAAAATAACAAAGGCAATACACATCCCTGTTGTCAGAAGGACATGTAGCTAGACAAACCAATAAGCATCTTCTTCTTTAAAAGAACATTTTCAAGATTGTAAGACATTCCTTCATCAAAAAGCTACACCAGTTAATTATCCAGGGTGGATGTTGGCTTTTGCCAATGTCTGCCTGAATGGCATAAAATTTGGAGAAAAACATCCCATCTTAAATACTTCAACTAGTATTCCTCAATATTTCCTTATATATTAAGAAATTCAAATGGGTTAGCAAAGCATTTTAATGTAAACTTCTTATGGCAATTAACATATTTAAAATACCCTTTTTCCTCCCTTATTTTTTGGAGCGACTCACACTGTTGTACTGCTGTGGTATACAGTTCTGATGACACACATCTGAATTTAAATTGCAGGAACATGAACACATTTCACAGTGGCCCTGAATTGACAGTTTAAAAGTGCAAGAACTTAGGCTTCATGGGAAAAGGGAGCACTTGAACAATACTGAAAGTGCACTAATTTGTCATACACAACTCCTTTGTGATTTCACACTTTCACAGGAATTCCATCTGAAGTTAAGATTTCTCACACGACAACTCTTGCCTGAAAATCAGAAAAGAAACTAACAATCACTGCATCACCCAGGAAGGAAATGTTCAAGAGGCAGAAAACACTTCATCGTTCTGACCACTGACTGAAAACAATCACATTCAATAGTTTCAGGTCAGCATCTGCAATCTCATTAAAAACACACAAACACACACCCCCCTATGTAATTTAACCAATTAAAAGTTCTGTTGTCACAAGAGCTTTCTTAAAAAACATGTTGCAGACTAATAAGGCCCTGAAACCTCAAAAGCTCTTTCATATTCTAAAACAGTACTAATATTTCTATCCTGCCACAGGCCAAACTTTGTGCTTTAAGATACTTTGGAGAGGATTTAGTCAATATAAATTTGAGCTAGTCTGCAAGTTTGCTGTACAGTTTCTTGGGTACAAGTAATTTCCTGAGCATAAATAATCAATCAGTCTTAGTTAGCTACTAGTAGTGCCCATTTTTCTAAAATTACTATAAAAAGACTTGCAGACATTAAGTTGATTAGATGACTCAGCCTCCAGCAAGCTTGCCAGGAGTTCTGCTCCACTTTCTTATCAACTACCTGAAAAACTTCCTGAAGTCCCCAACATCACTGAAAAGCAAGCACCCTAACCAGAGCATTCCTTGTTGTGCAGTACAGAATTTCAAATTAGAGAAGGCTTTCAGCTGCCAGACCTGAATCTGACTACTTTAAGTATTCTAAGCTTTCTTCCAAAGAAAGGGCAATTGCCTTGCTCCCTTCCAAAAACGTCTGGAATCAAACAATTGATGCAGCAGAGCAAAGAGAGAGGAGTTTATGAACAAAGGCTCAATCTTACCTAAAGCACTAGGCTAGAAATAGAACAACAGCAGGAAAAAGCAACCACTATTTCCCTTCAGAGACTGAAATCTACTTTTCTTTCAGGAAACTGTTTACTCTCCATTATGATGGAGAGAAGGTAAAGCTGAAGGCAACTGAGAAACAGATTACAGCCCTTCAGCAAGTTCCTACATAGCTCCACCCAGTTCAAGGCCGTGGCTGACCATATTCTAAGTTCTACAGCAACAAGTCAGACTTGTCAAGCCAAAGCCCAAACCTTGGTCAAATGTTACAACAAAGCCAAAGCCCTTGTCTTGTCCAACACTCACAATGCCTCCCATAAATTAAATATTTTGGCATCAGAACAGGATTGTGAATTTTTCTTACGGATGCTGGAAAAAGAAGTCAATATATTCCTCTTTTTATCAATTCTGCTGTCAAGACAAAAGGTAAAACCAGTACCCAGAGCATCTTAGGGAGCAGAAGCCAATTTCAGATATGACCACGGTCAGAGAAACTGACACTTGACACATTACTTAAAAGGCAAACACATGAACAATAGCATCAAGCTACAACACATTGAAACCTTACTTGGTGCAATAGTTGCATGTGGCCGACATGGTGGGATGGGGTATGGAACTGGTTTGTGTGGATTGTACGTTGATGGAGCCTACATAAACAAAAAACAAATGGAAAAAAGCAATAGTGAAAGCATTACCTAATGTTTCTCAGACAAAAAGCTAACATTCAGATTCTATTACAGACAGGCATTCTTCACTACAAACATATGTGATATGAAATTTCTTCATAATATCCATAGTAACTGCAAGTATTTCGCTCTTTCTGAAAAGAGTGAAACAAACATCATTAGTATACCTTAAGATTTTAATATAAAACTGAGCACAGGAGGAAAAGAGAACTCCTTCCTGCCTTGCAGTTCTCACACTGAAGTCTTGGACTCACTTCTCATTTTAAAAGTTTAGCACATTTAACACTAGCAAATATTTCTGAAGATATCTATGCCTTTAAAATAATACAGCTTTGTGGGAAACATCTCATAATAACAGTGATAAAACATTTGGACAATATTTCAAAGTAATAACAGGTGCACTGTGAGTTTGTCCCACGTGTTTAAAATTTTTGAAATACACATCAGCTGTGTTGCAAAGAAATAAGAACCTCTTTCTAAGGCACTGCTGTAGTTCAAGTTTCAAAGATAGAGTCATTTTCTGTGTTCATGTGAGAAATCCTCAGAGAGCAGCTCATGATAGACTACTAAAAGTGCTTTTAGTTTTCTGCTACTGTTATTTAAATTCTGTCTTCAAATGCACATACATTGTGTCCAGTAGAGAATCCTCCCCATCTACAGATAAAAACTAGAGCTCATTTTCAAGTTAAATAAAAAAATACTAGGTCATATTCATTATAGAAGTTTAGCTTCAATTATATTGCTGCTCTATAGTCTTCTTGCAACATAACAGCATTTTATAACAAAGCCTTGTTGAATTAGCTGGTAGTTGTTTTGGGGATTTTTAAGGTTTCATTTATTTATTAATTTTTTAGACATACTGGTTTGGATGGTCCAAGTATACGGGCTGCTATTCCCTTTCCTTCATTAGTACATTCTTCTGTGTCCTTTTTGATAGGGGTTCCCTGAAACAAAAGAAAATCAAACCAGGCATTAATTTAGATGCAATTTTTCTGCACAATTTCTGCCATATTTTATTTTATTTCTGAACTACACTTGAGTGTTTGAACATTCAGAAAGTAACTATGTTTGTCAAGACAAAAACCCCCAACCCTTTTAGGCCTGTAAAGTAATGTGTAAGAGCTTTCCAATAGCTTAGTTTGTAATACTGACCTTTTGTAAAGAGAGGCATTTTAAACAGTCCATGTTGATGATGGAGTTCTGCATTTTGACTTGTGGACATGATAACTTTAATTTTGCTGTCCCTTAAATGTTCACAGGAAATGAATGCTTAACATGCTCGTTTAAGAGCCACATAAGATTAGCAGTAGTACTTAGTGGCCATAGTAGGTCACCTTATCAACCTCCCAGTAAAGCTCTTGACACCTTTCCTGATTCTGCCAAATACTGCTGGAGTTTACAATGTTTTCCTGATATGAACAATGTCTTATTTACGAAGTAATCTTTACCTGAAGCAGCACAGAAAGAATGGGCAAATAAAAATAATGCAAGTTGCCTATAAATGCAGAACGGGGTAAAACCAACAAACAAACCAATCAACCCAACAAACACACATTGGTTTTGATTCCACTCCTCTTTCCATATACATGAATTCTGGGTTTCGTTAGACTACAATGAATCTTATATCAAGGGTTCACTTGTGAAAAGCAAAAGCATAGGATCATGCTTACTGGAAAAATTCCATTTATGCGGCTTGGTTTGCCCTTGGGATAAGGATTGCCAGGAATCATGCCACAGGATGATATCATAGCATGAGGAGCCTTACAACCTGTTTTTGAAGCCTGCAAAATAATCCAGAAAGAATATTATTTGCTATCAAATTCAATGCTCTAAAGAAACTAGTTAATATTTCATGACATTCAGACTGCATGAATCAACCTACATAGAACAACTGAAATCTGTATCTCAAGTCTTAATCCAAATAATCCAAATAGTGTAAATTTCTGCCAAAGTCCACTCCTGCTCATACTGAATTTGGGCTTAAGCACTTGGTGCTCTCTAAAACAAACACAAACTGTTTCCTCCCTAATTGGTTGCAATTCTGTGTCCCTTTTTCCACACGTTCCTAATGCCTGACAGAAACTTCCCCTTTTGTTGCACATGTATTACACAGCTCTTATCTTTTTGCAGTTGTTTGTTTCAGCCTGTCTTCCACCAGTAGCTCTCAGAAGTCCTCATGCTAAGCCCTGACCCCACAATGACCATAAGGATGCAAACAGAATCCTAACAGAACCAAGGATATTACTTTATCTTGATTACCTGTTCGAGAATTCTTCTGCATCTTTTCTTCTCTGACATATTAATTCTGAACAGATCCTCAATAAGGCGATAATTCTGAGCATCAACAATGTTGCTATAAAGACAGTGACAGACAATTACTACCATTCATTTTCATAAACTGAAACAATGCACCACTGAAAAGTGACCCTCACTTAGTTAGCCACTACCCAAAAGTCCACTATAAAACATAATTAATTCAGACCATAATACTATGACTATTTTATTAAAATAAAAATCCCAGGCTTAAATATGGACTTCATACCTGTAAGTAAAACATAGTATTAGAACTAAATATCAATACAGAACAGTGGGTGACAATGGCTAAACTTTATTGCAAAAATAACTGTTGAAAAAATGAATTTTGCATCACAACAGTTCATTAGAAAGCTTTAATTGCTACTAGCACACAATTCCTAGCACGGCAGAAAACCAGCAGCTACTCAATTTGCCACTGCTCCTTGCCAGTCTGGTAGAAAAACAAGTTTTCATCTAATTTACTTCAGGATGAAAAAGATAATTCCTGGTAAATCTCTCTAAGTACTGCAGAGCTAGTGAAAGCCTTCACATAGTTCTAAAAGGTACTCCTCCTCTCTCTTCTCCCCAAAACAACACTAGACACACCACAGAGAACAAAATATGTGACTACAAGGAGATCAATGCCTGCTTCTACCCACCGTCTTCAAAATTCTGACCATTCCTTTTGACCAGCATTATTCTGTCAAATATTACCTGTGCCATCCAAACTACCAGAAATACAATACAGCACAAAATACAATTCAGCACAAAAAATGGACTACTCCTCCTCAAAGGAGGATATTAGACAGAAATTAAAACAGCAGAACATTGAATGAAGACAATGAAAACTGCCTCAAAGAACAGCATTAAAATGAGCTTTCAGCATTGTTCACTATTCCTGATTAACAAAGTAAGCAGCACATAGATTTGGGTTAGGATTTCTAATCATGACTCCCTTACTTTGCTCTTGTATGGCAGAAATTCAACAGCTAAGGAAGTTATTGTGCTTTGCCTCCACATCAGCTGAAGTGTAGCAACTGAAGAGTCCAGGAGCTCAAGTGTCATTACAAGAAGATAACAGTTTAGTCCTATGTGCGACTAACTTTTCTCAGGCTACCCTATTTTGTTTTGGTCTGAAATAGACTAGGAGCACTGACACGGCTTCCTTAAGCTCAACTCTAAAAGCAAAATCTTGTCTGTATCCTCAGTCTTAATTGCTTTATGGATATTTGTATAATGAATTTATATGCCCCAGGAAATTCAAGCAAGCTGTAATATACAGCATTCAAAGGGAAGACAGATATGCTTAAAGCAAAAAAACCCCCAACAACCCAAAAAAGAACAACACTTTATAAAATAAATCCCCCAAACCAAGGAGTTCCATTTTAAATATGTGTAGGTAATAGATCATTTGAAGAAGCTCTGTTCACTAGGAAAACACCAACTTTCCCTGTAAATATAAATTTAGAATATCTATACTTTATAGACAGTAGATCTGTCAGTTTAAGAGATCCATTTACTTAACTCATTCCTACATTTGTAATATTTAGAGGACTTTTCAAAAACAAAAGGGTCAGTTCCCAGAATTCCCTAGTCTCAGGTCTTCCAGATTTCAGTGAGCAGAGAAATACACTTAAGGCCCTTTTTGTTGTCTGTAACATTTGAAGACCACAGTAAAAACACTGCCAAAGTGGCAGTCTTCCAGCAGGCAGAAGCCCACATAGCAGCAAGCTCAAGACTCAAATGAACTATGGAATTTTCCACAATTACAGAATCATTGGTTGGAAGGATCTTAAATATCATCTAGCTTCAAAGCCCCTTCAGGTGAGAGTAACCTTTTACTAGACCAGGCTGCTCAGAGTCCCATCCAGCCTGGCCTTGAACATTTCCAGGGATGGGGCATCCACAGCTTCTCTGGGCAACCTGTGTCAGTGCCTCACCATTCTCACAGCAAAGAATTTTTTCCTAATGTCCAGTCTAAACCTAGTCTCTTCTAGTGTGAAGCCATTCCCCTTGTCCTGTCACTACACTCCAGCTCTCTTGCAGGCTCCCTTCAGGTACTGGAAGGCTGCAATTAGGTCACCCCAACTTGCTCCAGGCTGAACAAACCCAATTCTTTCAGTCTTATGTGTAATTCTAATTGTTCTTTTAAACAGCTTCATCAGTAATGTATTTGTGCTTTACCTTAACCAGGCACAGTACTTTCTTCTAGGAGTATCTAAAGTTTTAGATCCTCAAACATGAGCTAAACAATATAATTTAAGGAAATACAGCACAAGAGATACTTACGAAGCTAAGATTTCAAGGGCAATAAGTTTATCTTTACTGAATGTGAAGCAGTTGAGGATATTAACCATTTTTGATGCTGGAACTGCCACTATTTTCTGATAAGAAAGAAAGAAAAGCAGCATGTATAAAATCAAGCAGAATAACTATTTTAAACTCAGAATACAACTCAGTAACAGCTTATATGGTGTATTTCAGTGAACTTTTAATAGCCTCTCCCTCCTATTGGAAGGGCAACTTGACAGGCTAAATTATGAACAGGCAGCTCCAAAAAGCACTCACCCAAAGCAAAGAAATCAGGAGAGTTAACAATAGTTACAAAGGGTTGCACCTATTCCCGGGATACACAGGAAAGTAAAATCACTTTAGTCAGAAAAGATACCCCAATTAGAAACATGAAGTTTCATAGCTTGATACCACTGAAGAAGAAGATGAAGAAGAAACTTTGAAGATTTTAAAGGGTAGATTGACTCATCAGTTTAAAAGTAGGTGTAATAAAATTAAAATGACATTAAGAGAGCAAATTTATTCCACAAGATTATGTCACAAGAACTTACATGCTGTAAAGCCTTTATTGCCTTGAGCTGTGGTTCTGCCCAGGAGAAGTATCTCAGTAATTCAACAACCTGCAACAGTAAGGCCTTCAATTAATCTTTCAGATATATGAAAAACGTATGCTAACAGCATCAATATGACCTTTCCACTTTTGTAGCACAGTGGTATACTGCTAAAAAAGATCTGTCTGTGATGTTTGATTGTTGGTGCCTACCAGCATCTAACCTTCTTTTTATTTCTAAGTAGGCACCTAAAAAATCTGTTTTATGAGATGAAGACTTTCCATGGAAATATTTAAAATACTTACTTTTCTACACATATTTGCATATATGAAAAACAATGACACTGTATTAGAATAAGTGAAAAAAAAAAAAGTATTTCTGAAAAAGCTTATCAACAATCAGGACCCCAAACAACACATTCCCAAACACCAAAAAAAGCCAGCAGGAAAAGTAACAGGAAAAAGGAAACCTACATATTATCATATTATACATTATTACTACATCTCTATTTAGACAATACATGCAAAATAATCCTAAATTCCATTAGGATAAATTTATAAATTTGTACCACTTTCCAGACACAATAAGAATGAAAATGTAGGGATTCTGATGACAAAGCAACTTGGAACTCTTTTTAATAGCGTCATGCTGATATAAGAATGAATTAAACCTCCTCAGTTAATAAATACGAAAACCTAATATGATCAGCATCAGTATGACTGAAGACAATGTTTGTATAACTGAATACACAAAAACAATAGCTCCCATTAAACCCATGACAGTGTTGACTTTACCTGTTCACTGGAAAAGTAACCATGAACATATTCAATAGCTTTTAATTTGTACTCAGTCAATACAGCCTAAAAGATATAGAAAAAAAAGGATGCATAATTAGTGACTCAAAAATTATAATTATAGCACAACCATCTGCTAATCTATTAATCTAAAATCTGCCCCTACAATGTGACATTTGCATCAATTACATTGCAGCATTTTGAAGTAACAGGATAGTCCTTAGGTAACTGAGAACAGTGAAAAGCAGGAAGATATTCATTTTTTAATTTACTTGAATTTGCTTTTTTGTTGTTGTTTGTAACTGTACTGAGAGAACATGATAACTCTTCTTTTTGCCCCAATGACTTACATCAACTTCAGGTTAAACAAGACAATACAGTTGATTATTCAGGCAATCTCTTTGTATGGCCCCCTGTAAACTAAGTAGCAAAGTATTTTACTTCAGTGAATTTATGAAGAAATTGGGTAACGAGCCAATACAGACAGAATTAAATAGACAACAAAGCTTGCTCCAGAGATGGATACTGTCTTACCGTTATCCTTACACAATTCAAAATTTAACATGCAGTCATCCCAAGCAAACAAAGCACAATACTTTAATGCAGCACTGGCCTTTTGACTTTGTGGCAAGACAGTTATGTTGATAACCACGTGAGTTGTCTAATAGCCAGGACTTCCTCCCTCCCCTGTACCCAGCTCTGTGACAGGTACAAGATGTAAAGAAGACAGCTAACAGCTGAATTCCTGCCCCAAGCTTCCACAGTCTCCAACTCCCCCCTCTAATGCTAGATCTTGTGTATTCTCAAACCACCTTTAGCTTTACCCACACACTCACTTCTATCTTCCTCCCAAGGGCTCTAAAATCTACCCCTACCCCTTGCTTTTTTGTTCTGTCCCTCCACACAGACACGAAGGTCTCCATCACTGCAGCCTGACTGTGAGTAGCACAGGTTCATAGAAAGTCACTTGGATACTGTTTGAGGCAACCTTCTCCCTTTCTGTACCTCATTAAGAGACAAACACTATCAGACACACTGAAGTCACAGGGGAGAAAGAATTTCTCTCTTCATGCTCATTTTTTCCTCTGTCCATTCCTCTTCTTCACGTATTTTGGAAAAAAGCAGGGGGTGTCATAATTTTTACCAAAACAAATGTTACTGTTCCTTCTTAAATCAACAACTGAATGACTTTATAACAAGAGTGCAAACAGAAAGCACTGCTATGCATATTTATGGAAGGAACAAACAAACAAAACACCCAAAGTTTATTTTGACAGCAATTGTAAATAGATACGGGGAAAAACAAAAGTAAGTTACACATTTAAATAATTGTTCCTGCTAACTGTAGGACTGAAAATGGAACATGCCAACACAACAAACTTGTAAATCACATAATGAAGAAGGTTCTACCACAGAACTAGAAATGGAGCTTACACAAAAACATAGCAACAAAGACACAAAATCAGCATTTGGACAATGAATGTTAGACTGCAACAGCACAACTATTATTAACACAGCACTGATCCTTAGATCAACAGCAAGTTGGAAGAGAGGAGTACAGGCAGATAGCATAGAGATAGATAATTGCCTAAAATCACATGTCTAAACCCTTTTGTCTAAACCCTTTAGTAATCACAGAGCATATTCTGAAGGACTGCACTGCAGTAATATAATTGGAACATTACTCCCTCCCACCATCAATTATCAGAGAAAGCATTCATGTGCCAAGTTGTTCCTTGATTATTATTTTTTGTTCCCAGATTTTCCACACAGATTCATAAGTTGGGAGGGAAGTTCACACCCTGAAATATATTAGACTGTCATGTTTTTAGCTGTTTTATAAAGGAGACTTTACGACCATGACCTTATGCAAAAATGTAGTTGTGACAAGAAAGACTCACCCCTGGAGCTTCTACTGAACAGTTTTATAGTTCAATATGGTTTTATACCTAAATACATTGAAAAATAGTAATACTGCAATTGCAGTCATCACTGCCTCATGCCAAAAGAAACTGAACTGAAACTCAACTCTAGTACCCGAGTCCAAATAAAGGAAATTTACCTCTCCTAGACAAACCAACGTAACAAAACACCTCACTTATTACAAAAATGCTATGGATTGCTCTTCTGACACGAGGAAATCTCATCTGAAACAAGCCCTTCGTTGTCACACCAAGACATCTTCAGCAGGTAAACTGTTCTACTGTGACACTTAAATAACCTCTGCTTAACTGCAACAAAATACATCATCACAGGCTTCTGCTTCTCCAGGCAAAACAAGAAACACTCATCTCGAAGGTTCTGATTTTTTCTCTCCTTTTATCCTTCTAGCATTCGGGGAAGTGTGCCAACCACTAACCTCGAGCTCTCCTGTCAAAAGCAGACCCCTGTGCAGAGAGAAATCAGAGCCCTGCCAGACACAAGGAAGCCCAGGTTTGTATCTCTGCTCCCCACAACCTGCAGTATTCTGCTCGGTGAGTTTTTAAACAGGAGACCCAGAAGCACAGCTCAGAGAACGCATCAAAATGCAGGATTCACATCCCAGAGAAAGAAGGTGTGCACACACTCCTGAGTCGTGGGAGAGTGACTTCCAACAAGGACAACAGAGTGCAGTGCAGAAATCAGTGTTCTCACGTCTTATTTGTGCATTCCACCTCCTAAATCAGCGTATAAAAGGTGGGTACTTCACACTGCCTCCGGTCAGGCCAAGCAAACGCAGCCCTTCCCCTAAATAAGAGAGGCTTGGCTACTTTGTTTTTTTTCTTTGAAAGTGAAAATGCTGCAGTAACCTTATCCCAGTGCTTATTACAAATGAGGGCTCAAGATCATCAAGCCCCAACCATTCCTGCCATGGGCAGGGACACCTCCCACTAGACCAGGTTGCCCAAGGCCTTATCCAACCTGGCCTTGAACCCTGCCAGGGTTGGGGCATCCACAACCTCCCTGGGCAACCTGTTCCGCTGCCTCGCCACCTTCACAGTAAATAATTTCTTGCTAATATCTAACCTAAATGTTTCCCCCTTTCAATTTCTAGCCATTGCTCCTCGTCCTATAGTCCATCACCAAATGATTAAACTGACACACAAAACGAGAAGTTACCTTCCTAATTTCATCCAGCACGGTTTCAAATGATTTCTTATCCATCTTGATTATTGCATACACTTAAACGTGGAGAAAATAATACTAGTAATGAAAAAACTAAGGGTCTTTCAGCATACAGGAAAAAAGGTTTAAAATAATAATAAAAAAAAAAAGAAAAAAGCTGGGCAGGGAAGGGGGCCCGGTCTGTCCTCGGCCCTGTGGATGGAGCGCTGCCGCCTCTGCGGAGCCGGACACGGAGACAAAGGCGCCCTCCGGGAGCCGCCCGGCGCCCGCTCCCCGCGCGTCCCGAACCCGCTCCGGCGGGAGAGGGCGGGCAGGGTGCAGGGATCGCGGGAGCGGCAGGAAAGGAAGGGAAAGGGAAAGGAAGGGAAGGGCGGCAGCGGCCGCCCCGCTCAGCGCTCAGCACGCGGCACGGCGGCCCGGGGCGCCCCGCACAGCATCGTTCGCGGCGCCGCCGCCCTGCGATCCCGGCGGGCAGAGCCGGGGCGGGCCCGGGCGGCCCCCGGGGCAGGCGGGGCAGGTGAGGAAGGCGGCCCGGGAGCAGCGTGAACCCGAAGACAGCGCAGCCCCTCCGCCGGTCCCACCTCCCCGCCGTCGCGGGCCTATGGCATCACGGCGCGCAGCGAAGGCCCTTTTCCACGCTGGGCGGCGATAGCGATGCCTGCGCAGGAGCGCCGGGAACTCGGGGCGGACTCGCCCCTTACCCCGCTCCCGGCGCCGCGCCGAAGCGCTGAGCGCTGCCCCTGGGGCATCGCCGCGCCCGTCCCGCGCCGCCCCCGCGCCGCCGCCCCCGCTCCCGGGCCCGGCACGGCGAGGGGAGCAGCGGCCACCGTGGCGACGTGGGAGGGGCGGTGGCCGCGGGGCTGCCACGGCAACCGGCCCGGCCCTCGGGAGGCGGGAGCGGCCGCGGGGCCGGGGCTGCCATGGCCGGGACGCTGCTGGCCTTGCTGGCCCTGCTCGGCGGCTCCCAGGTGCGCTGCAGCCGCCGGGGCGTAGTGCCAGGGCCGCCGGTCAGGGCGGACAGCGGGGAGGGCTCGGCGGGGCCGCTGCGAGGGGCGCGCCCGGGGCGGCGGGGCCGGGGACGGGGCGGGGGGTGCGGGCGGCGCCCCGGGACCCGCTCCCTCCCGGTGCCCTCCCGTGCCGCCTGTGGCTGACGGGGCTCCAGGCGGAGGGAATGTATCCCGCCGGGATAATGCCTGCGCAGGGCCGCCCCTTCCAGGGGGTTCCGAGGCTGTGCTGCGCCCCAGCGAGGAGAAGGGAGTCTGTGAGTGAATAATTTCCCACTTGATACTGACAGGCTTTCTCCCTGCTTGATTGCGTTCGGTTTTCCTTCGTGACAGCCCATCCTGTCTGTCTGCAGCTCTGTGTCATCAGTGTCCCCTGGTCCTGGCAGAACAGAAATATCGGGTGGCCGTGGGCCTTCAGGGTCTCCCGCGTTACTTCTTAGTTCTGTCCTGAGTGCTCTGTTTCAATGCTTGCCTTGCAGCACTGCTGGAAAAATAGAACAAGAACGTGGAACATTATTTTTTTCCATTATCGTTTAAAATGAGTACATTGACCTCAGTCTGAGTGTTCGTGGCGTTTTACACTTCTTCATTTCCAAGGTGTAGTTTTCTTTCCTGACCTGTATCTTTCTTTTTCTTATTTTTGCATCTTGAAGTAGCTACTGAATCTGGTGCATTTGGAACCTTCTCTACTATTTTCTTCATTTTGAAGAGTGGTTTACAGATATTAACAGCAACTCTAGTGTAAGAAATTCCAGGGTGTGTGTTTTGCCTTCTACTTCCAGCACTCCCCAGTCCAAAGGACTTGATAAGCTAGTTTTCAGTTTGTTGAAGTTTTCCCACTTGCAGTCCAAACCCCTGGCTGCAAGCCTGCTTCTGTTTATCTGTCTTGTTAATTTAAATTGAGTAAATGAATTTATGATGCTTCAGCACACAGATACTTTCAGCTGCTGTTTTCTTTAATCCCACCTTCATGGAATTTGACTACTATATTTTTATTTTGGGTTTTCAGGTTTTAAAAGCAAAGTACTTCTCTCCTTGGAGAGGAGAGCAGCAGATGTACAAGCTGGACATAGGCTGGCCTAAAACTCCAGAACGCTTCACTGGCCAAACATTTTGTGTTGCAGTTGACTCTCTCCATGGTTTGGTCTATGTAGGACAAGTGAGTGGGAATACTGTATTTCTCTCTGTGTTGTTCCTGTATTTTTGCCTTTAAAGTGTCTGGTTAAGATTAGGAGATATATGTGTGTGTTTACTTACATTCATTTACATATTTATATATGTGTATTTACATATTTATGTATGTATGAATAATTATTGTATCAAACTCAGGAAAATTTAAGCAGAGATGTCTCTATCTATTTTAAAAAGCAGTTCTTGCACAACATTTGTTTGTGTTTTTTTTAAAAGCATTAAATTTCTGTGGTATGAATGTATGATCCAACTTAACTGAGTTACAGCAGCTTCTTCTCTTAGCTGTAAGATAAAATGTGATTCTGGGGTAACTGAATCTTCCTTTCTTTGAGGCCTTGTGCTGTGAAATCAAAACCACACAGGTCTTTCACCCAGTTAGAGTAATTGCAGTTAAATTATTTCCTCTACCCAGTTCCGTGTGTGAGTATCTCTAGGCCATGGATAAGACATTCTCTCCACGGGAAGTGGTGGGAATTTCTTGTAAAGCACAGTGTAAGTACTTGAATGCCATGCAGATGATAAGCACTGTTGCAATTTTTTGTGCCTGTGTTACACTGGGCATGCTTTTCCGCAGGAACACAAAATCACAATTCAAACTGAAGACCAGGAGAGGTGCAGGCACTTGGCTGCTCTGAAAGCTGGACTCTGTGTGGTGTAAGGTGAAAGTTTTTAGACCCTTATCTCTTTTTCCTTTTCTAGCTGGAAAAAGAGTTCTAGCAGACAATTATGTCAGGAGATCCTTTGAATTCATGAAACATTGCAAAAACTTCACAAAGTAGAATTTTAAATGATAAGATTACTTACTTAGTATGTTTTCTTTAGAACTCCTTTTGCCTTTTCAGCGTGGAGACAATGTGCCAAAGGTACTTGTATTCTCAGAAGAAGGCTATTTTCTTCACTCCTGGAATGATACAGTTGAAATGCCTCATGGTATCTTTGTATGGAACACTGAAATAGGAAGTTCAGTATGGATCACAGATGTTGGAACAGGTATGCATGGTGATAATAAGGGAAATATTTGGTGGGGAAGAAAATGTAATACTGCAGATTTTGCTTTAATCTACTCCCTTATTTAAGTCTCTCTCTGTTCTGAGACAGATTTGTGTCTTTCTTGCCATGAACAAACTTCTTGGGTGCTGCACAAAATAGTCTGAAGTTTCTTGAGTTGTGCTGTGTGTCTGCTTACAGCTGCTGAGCTCAGTCAGCACTCCTCCCTGCCACCCAGAAGTATCAGGGAAAAAAGCCTGGCTAGACCTAGGTTTAGTGATCCTAATACAGTGGATGAATATTGTTATAGCCTGTGAATTTACTAACCAATGTCATAATCTCCTTGTAGAATTTTGTCTGTTAGATGTATTAATATCACTTCAGAGTATCAGATTCTCTTTTTCAATCTCTGCAGTCAGTTTTAATACTAATATTTTGTTTTGTTAAGATGTTTTTGCAATTTTCTTTTTTCCTTAATTCAGGGAAATATGGACACACAGTGAAACAGTATAGCCCTTTGGGTAAACTTATGCAGGTCTTGGGCACACCGGGTAATGCTGGTTCAAGTTTGATTCCCCTGCAGTTTGATCAACCAGCAGAGATCTTTGTGGAGGAAACTGGAGAAGTCTATGTTGTTGATGGAGACGGAGGAATGAACAACAGATTGCTCAAACTATCAGATGGTATGGAAAAATGAACTGCTGCAGTAGTTGATCACTGAAAACTGGATTTTAAATAGCACGGCTTGGGAATACTTTTAAGCAAATACTAGGCAGAACTGTCATTTAACTGTAGTTTGAAGACCTTATTGAATCAGATCCTGTTTTATTGCTTGTCACTTCAGGAGAAATCTCCTAGTCATTCATGAGAGGAGGCTGAGAGAATGACTTTCTTCGGTTTCCAAGAAAGAAAGCTAAGGGGGATTTTTATTGGTGTCTTCAAGTCAGTAAAGGCAGGCTATAGAGAAGACAGAGCCAAGTGTTTCTTGGAGATATACAGGGAAGAATGAGGAACACTGAGCAAAAGATTCAAGAGGAGTGAATGTCAGTTTGATTTTTGTTAGGAAACATTCAGAGTAGGGGTGGTCAGAATGTGAATGATGGGGTAGCCCAAAGATAGTTTGCACTCTCCATTCCTGTAGATGCTCAAAAGCTGATGAGTTATGAGCAACCTGATCTAACTTCAGAGTTGGATTTTTTATCAAGGCTAGTCCTGCTTTGAGGAACAGGTTGGACCAGGCAGTGTCTGGAGGACTTCTATACTTAAATTGTTCCGTGATTCTAATTAGCTCGCTCATACTCCTCAGTTAGGGCAGTGACTAAGGAGTCTGCACATGCCCACAGTTGCAATAAGTGTTTCTCTATTGTGCTATCATAAAACAGATAGTTTCCTAATACCTAGTTTGAAAAATGGTAAATTGTTAAAAGCAAAAACTTCCAGGTAACAAATGTTAACAGTCAATTTAGGAAACAAAGGAATAGTATAATCAGCCAACTTATTTTTTCCTTCTTCTTTTTGTTTTTAAATTCAGTGCTTAACAGAACCTTGGATTATGGCTCTTGTGTGTTAGTAGCGACATTTCTGTAACCATAATCCTGAAACCGCTAATAACAATCCAGTAGCCACGGTAGTAGTCATGTTTTTTCTCTGATTTATGTATTGGGAGTACTGTGTTTAAACAGTTTAGAAATTTCACCTTTTACTAATTACCCAAAGTAACTTTGCAAGAGAATGACTTAAAAGCGGATTTATTTGTTGTTTTCTCACTGTGATTTTTTTTACTTTTATTTTTCATGGGTCACTGTTTAGACTACAAAGAGATATGGCTGACTGGAACAAATGGGAGTGGCATTGGTCAGTTCAAGATTCCTCACAGTGTGACAGTGGATGCTTTTGGACGGGTAAAGAATTAAGGACATTTTTTAATTTATTTCATCTTTCAACAGACTTGTTTATATGTATTTGAACAAAACAAAATGTATTTCTGTTTTATTTAAGCCGTTGTGATCTGTGTCCCTTCATGGGGTTACAGTTTTCGGTGCGGTGGTCACACAAGGATCCTGGCCACTTACACTGTTAATGTCCATGCAACAACAGATTGCTCCTCCTGCAGTTTGTAACAGGTTGCCATTATGAGAGTACAGGATGTGTTCTGTAATAAATAAAAGCACTTCTGTTTCTTCATGTAGAAGCAGCAGCCTGCTCGGGCCATCCTGACCTTGAGTAACAGCTCTTCTCCCATGGGAAAGCACGTACCAAAGGATCAAGTCCAGCCATAAATACCTGTGTTTTGACATACAACCCAGAAAACTGGGCTGTGAATGTGTGTGGGATGAATGATAAGACCTAGAAACATCGGCTCTACTCTTACTGTTTTTGTATGGTTACTTTCTCTCTCCTGCTGGCTGGCTGTGTAGTTGATCCTAAAACTTGTACACAGAAGAAACATTTAAATACTTGAGTGTGTTTATTAAAGACGATCCTGCTAGATGACAAAGTGGTGGTCCTTTATCCTCACTGATACATTTCAGGGGGCTTTAATTTCATATTTGGAAATTCCAAATAAACTTAGGTGGTAGTAAGGCTCTAGCTAGGTTGTGGACATTACTCTCTTTTACATGCAGCTCAAGGCATTCTGAGAGTCTGCTTCTGGCAGGTGTTAATTGTAGTCTGGCTTTTGGTCTGCTGGTCCCAGAGAGGAATTAAGTAGTCGCTTCTTAATCTGTTTCAGGGAAAATAAGATTGCTTCGCTAAAACACCACTGGTTGAAGCTAATTCTGCTGATGCTATCTGAGTCAGAATAAGAAGTGTATATAAAAATCAATTCTCTGCCAAAACTGGCAGAGCAGGAGAAGAAACAGGAGGAACATAGTCACTTTATGCTGCAGGGTAACTGTGACTTTATTAATTCGAAGACAGCGACTGAGATGAGCTACAGTTTTACTGCCAATGTAGTGTTGATCATCAGTTTAGGTTGAGAATTAATTGTTAATTCATAACAAATCTAAGAGAATGCTGTAGTAGTGCTTCATTTAAAAATAGTGATGAAAGATCTAAGATTGTATTTATTGCTCCCTTTTCAGTGATATCCCAGAAAAGTCATGAAGTTTACTTACCAGACTGATGACTTGTCATCAGCTAAAGCTTCAATGATTGTTGAACAAAAAATGCCTTAATTGGAACTGTCTAGTGGTATTGCTAGCTTGCAATGTTTGTGAACCCAGTTAACAAAGGGTGAGACAGAGACAAAGCTAGTTAGACAAGATCAGCTAAACATGCTCTAAATGTTTAAATTGTTCAATATTTGTAGTAGTATTAGGCATATCAAGAGTGTTTGCAGATCATGATCATGAAGTGAGACTACCATTGGAAAAAAATGCAGGTGACAGACCTTTAGACAGATTTTCAGAATTTAATAGGTGGAAATGGGTCTTCATTGTGGGGATAAAAATCCTAACAAATATATCCATATAGCCACAAAATTGAAGAGAATGCACTGATTTCTCTGTTAAAATAGTATAAAATAATTTGTGTAGGTTAACTACAGGTCAGTTTTGGTTTATATCTGGAAGTCAGATCTACTGATTTAGTTTTGAATAGGAAGGTATACATTCTTCCAAGGTACATTCTTCCATTTTTACTACAGGGAACTTTGCTCTTGTAAGAAACAATTGCATTAGTTTGTTCTATTTGTTGACAGCCACAATTTTTCTCTTTAACAGGTATGGGTTGCAGACAGAGGCAACAAGAGAATCCAAGTTTTTGACAAAGTCACGGGAGAATGGCTTGGGTCTTGGAGCGGCTGTTTTTCAGAAGATGGACCCTATTCTGTCAGGTGTTGTTGAACAGTCCTAGAAGCATGCAATTCCATAAATAAGGTGTACTCTTACTGGTGAATTAAAATGTTGATATTTAATGCCTGTTCACAAGGAGTTAACCAGTGTGATAAGGTGCAGAGTTTCCTAACATATTCAAGGATCTGCACAGTTGCGTCTTGACGGGGAAATCCTGGCTTTATAACAAGCCCTGTGGATTTGAGTGCAGAATTGGGAGCTTCACTTTAAAGTTATGTTATTAACCTTACTGTTGCAGCTTTTACAGGAAGAAAGATTTTCTTGAACTAATTTTCTGTAGCATAATGAGCAGCCATATGAAGAGCAAGGCTTACAAGTTAATTCTCAATGTTACATTACATTTTCTCAGTCATAGCCTTCAAAACTGTGACTATTAAGGAGGTTTTGTTTGTGTTAAAATGAGATGTCATATGGAGTTCATAGTTTAAAAATACGTTTGTCTCTCACAGGTTCACTGCTGATTACAAATACCTGATTGTAGCTCAGCTGAATCTCAACCGGTTGGCAATCTTGGCAGCACCTCCAGTTGGCTCCATTGGGGACTGTGTCATGGTCCACAGCATCCAGCTGGCTGATGAAACCAAACCACACCTTGTGGATGTAGACAGGAGGAGTGGAGCAGTCTATGTAGCAGAGATTGGAGCCCAGCAAGTACAAAAATATGTACCCTTAAGCTGATGGTTTCCCACAACTGCCGTGGCACAAGCTGTAAGACCTGTGACCATATTTCCTTGAGTTCTTTGCAGCTCGTGTTTCCTTAGACAAGCACAGAACTGCACAAGTGCTCCTAGAACTCTAGAGCTAAGACTCTGTCCTAGCTGTTGTGGAGTTCTGGAGAAATACTTGGTCTTGAGCTGTTACTTAAGTAACGATATGGTGGCTTTTACTTTTGTTGCAATTGTAAAATGATAAGCATTTTAATTTTAATATATAAGACATTACAAACACAACTGTTCTTAAATGATGGGGTCAACTTGGGGCTCCTCTACTTAGCCTGTGTGTGTTGTTAAATGGTGAGACCTGTGTGAGAGGAGTTTTATAAATAATTTCCTGGGAGAAGAGCACTTCATTTCAATGTTTCTTCACTTTGTTTTTTGAATGGTTGTGCTGATACTGTCCAAGAGAGAATATAAGGATGTGTCACAATGTTAAATTATATGCTGCTGGATATTGGTGTCACTACTGATACTGGCATCTGCCTTAGGTGGTTAATGACATAAGTATTGAAATCTGTTTTCAGCTCTAGCTAAAGCCATAAAGTCTGTAATAAGCTTGAGCTAAATTGATATTAGACACTTCAAACTAAATTAAAAGTATCTGCACAGCAGCCAAGTACTGATTCTTGACTAAATCAGTTCTTAACCTTATTTGATTTATATCAGCATGAGTTTTCTGTTCCATAAGATTTCATAGTGGAACATATTGAGGTTCAAGTCATGTGAATTCCTCAAGAAAAACAAATTGCAATTTGCTAGGAAGGTCTTAATCAGCAGTAGGGACTGGGAGACATATGATTTTCTTCCAATTTAATTGAAGCTCTGTCAGTTAACAGCAAAGCATCTGCTTTAATTTATTTCCAGAACTCAGACTTCATCAACTCCATTAATGTCTGGAGTTAACTTTCTTACACTATATCATAGCAGATGTCTCTGAGCTCTGAACTAAAAAATCCTGCCTCTCTATTCCCAGACCAGAGTGGTTCTGCTTTCTTTACATGTTGCTACAAGATTTTGAGTTCACTTCATAGCATAGAGGGAACCAGGTATGGGGAAGATGACATGGCAGAAATGAGACAATGGATAACTGATTACTATGGTAAAACTGTGGATCCACATTCCATATTTTCTAGCTCTTCAAAGTATTTGAGAGGATTTTTGCTCTTTCCACACACTTACTCTATTGTGTGGATTATTTTAATGCTAATTTCCAGCTAAGAGAGGGTTTTTTCTACTTTCTTAGAAAGGGAATATGGGAAATACCTATTTCAGTGAACGTTATCAAAAGCAAATGCTACTTAATTTGGTAGGTTTCAACCTATGATCACAGATTTGTGAGTCAGCAAATGGAAAATCTGTCCAGAAAAGTCAGATTCATACTTTCTTTGGAAAGTAACTCAGCTGTGGAGTGTGACTGCCTGATATCAATACTATTTGAGATTAATGCATTAAATTTGAATGCTTTGTTGTTGGCTACATGCACAACAATAAAAACAGATCCCACCTGGGGCTGTCCTCACTCAAGCCTTAGAAGCAGAACTTCAAGGTTATACACTAGCAAATATGGTCCATCACTCATGTGGTCTTGAATGGGAGCTAGTAAGCAATATTTATTTGCTGAAAAAGTAGCAGTACTTCCTCTAGTCCTATCTGGATATGTCCACACAGTGTGTTGTGTGGCTTTCCTAATTAGTTTTTTACTAGCTCAGGTATCTCTGCTCTGTGTGCAATTTAGCTATTTCTTGTTTACACAAGGTGAAATTATTTTATAAAATTTTACTGTAATACCATGATATTTGAGCATATCTAGGTGATGTAGGGAGTCCAGGCATACCCATCTTTCTTCACTACATTCTTTACTTATTTATCTTTCCTTTGTCACATCCATTTGAAAATAGGACTCCAGGCTCTCTGGCAACATGGGGTTTTTTGTGTTCGGTGAAGCAATATAGTGCACTTTTGGATGTTGACAAATAAATTGTACAAGTTTCTGTTTGCTGCATGGATCTGCTCTCAGCTCTTTTTTATGAGCTTTTTCAGCCCTAAGAAATGGGGAGCATCCATCCAGTTTTGTGTGGCTTTCCTGAAATAGGCCAAGGTGCCAAAATGTGCCTTGCCACTAGGCATTTGGGTATCTGTGATAACAAGGGACAAGGGATGCTTATTATTAATGATTACGAGATGCTTAGACTCTGTTTTATCTCTGTGTCTATGGCCAGACTGAAAAAATGATTTTGTGCACTAACTTGTTACTTCTCTTAATGTTTTCTTATGTATTGCCTTGAAACTGATTTCTGAAAAAATGCATAGTAGGGGAATTCAATAAAATAAATTGAGAATTTCCCATTATTGTGTGCTTTATTTCTGTACTAATGTAAATACATTGTAATGGATTACTCTTCTAAATACAGAGTCCTCGGCACTTAAATAAGGTATTTTATAATTTCTGATACCAACATTTAAATGTATTCTAAAATTCCATATTATCTTTATACATCACTAGTTCTGTGGCCAATCTCTTTTGCATTCTAATTTATGTATCAACACAGAAACATAAATGTCTCTCATATGTTTCCCTCTGAGTAATTAGTAAAATGGAATGATGGGTTACATAAGTGCCAAGTTAAAAAAAAAAACAGGTAAAGTGTATACCCTTATGATGCTAATAGGGAAATTAATAAGAAACTAACAAAACACTTCTTATACCAAATCAGGTTTTATTTTCAGAAAAGATTTACTGAGCAATCTGTCTAGTTTTTAGAAGACCAAGAAGGGTTCTCTATAGATTAGAAATACTTGCACAAGAAAATAGTAAAATACTGCAGTGTTAACTAGGTAAGAGAGAAACCAAAGGTAATTGCTAGAACTGCCCAGAAATCTGATTTTAGGTAGTAAGTGCCAGCTTTTAAGTGTGAGCAGTAATCACTGGAGTATTCAAGTAATGGAAATAGAAATACCCTCTATTTTGATGTCTACAATTCTGCAGGCCTTTTTATTTTTTTGATCCCTTTCTTTGAGTAAGTACCTAGGTTGTTAACTGGATGGCGTTTCCAGGAGGTAAGACCAGATCACATCGTCCTCTCTCTTCACAGAATCACAGAATGGTTTGGGTTGGAAAAAACCTTCAGGATCACCTGGTTCCAACTCCCCTGCCATGGGCAGGAAACTTCGCACTTGATCAGGTTGCTCACACCATCCAACCACACCTTGAGCACTTCCAGAGATGGGGCATCCACAACTTCATTGGGAAACCTGTGCCAGTGTCTCATTATTCATGATTTTCTTGTGATACTCAACAGGTTTTGTGTGTGTGTGTGTTGTGTTCTCACAGTCAGAAATTTATTAACAATACTTAGCCAAAAGAAAAAAAGCCTGAGTTGGGTTTGTGCTATGCAAGATCAGTGAGGCTGAACCACCTCAATGAAAACTGAAGGGGAGGGTACAAAAGTGTGTCCGTGGGTCTGTTCATTGCTGGAAGGTCACTGCCTATGTAAGTTTGCTGCCTTACAGTGGTTATTAACCTTTCTGAAGCATTAAGTAGTCACTGATCTCAGTTAGCACTTACTTTCTTAGCAATTTGTACCCCAAGAAGCCGTCTCCAGCGATCTCTCAGCCAGAAGTGTGTTTGCCATCACTCAGGCTGCCTGTATCTAACATAAGAGGGCACCAAACCCCTGCTGATGCTTGGGGGACTCACTGCGAAGGCAGACCTAACAGCTGGGGCTTCATCAACGTTTTCAGGAAGTCAGCAAAGATAATGAATTGCCCCAGACTGCCTTTCTATTTTCAAAATAGACTGTTTTAAGCATAAGCTTCTCATAAAATCATAGTAATTTGGGCTTATTATTAATGGATTTATGTCCATCTTTTATTTTCATGGTTTTCCTGGGGGGAAAAAAGAGTGATTCAGTGTCCAGAGACAACTGGATATCGTGAATTGATTCTTGTAGTCCTTACATCCTTGGTTTCAATGGAATTACTACTGATATGTTGCTTTGGAAACATAATAATATAAGTGTAGCAGCATAATTATACCAAGAGAACTATGCCAGTATATTTCCCCACAGAAGTGACCTTGAGTGAGATTAGAGCTAAGCTTACTTAATCTCATTCACCAGTTTTATTCTACCCCTCCTTTCTTTGTTTAAAAAAAATCTTGCTCTGGTTTTGTATTACTATTTTGTTCTACTCCTTTGGGAGATTGCATCTGCAAAAATTGTGTTCTCCAGCAGTAGCCATAAAAAGGTTAGAACACAGAGTTTTCTTCAGGTAAACAATTCAATATTTTTGAGTCTTTCAAGTGCTCACAAAACATCAAAGTCATGTTGCTTTCATGAAATTTTAATGTGGGAGCACATTAATTTATGCACATTGCATGATTTGTTACTGCATTAAGGCCAAAGTAACACTGATACAAATGAGATATTGAATAGACATTCTTTATCATAGTATCACATGTTTCCAGTCTGAGAAAACCACATGTAATTGTGTAACTGGACCTGCAAAACAGGTGAAAAATATTGCCCAGTTACAACAGGAATAAGCCTGGTAATTCAGTCTCAGCTGTGGTGGGACCTCTTACAAACAAATTAGGACTTGAGAAATCTCTTGAATAACTTAAGTCTTTATATTTAAATTCTTCCTAGTAGTCAATAAACATTATTATGAAGGGGAGACTTTATATTTAGCCTGGATTAATTCGTCTTCAACACCCTGTGTTCTGTTTCCAGGCTGCTTAGAGATTTAATATGGCAATTTTTTTTTTTCCTTATCACCCATGGAGTCATTTACAGATGATGACTAAGTCATCTCTTGCTCTGCTCCATATCTAAACTGTATAGATTGGAAAAATTGACTTGCAATGGAAAACTGATAAGACTTTAATTTCAAAATGTTTTCATAGCAGTTTTTAATAAAAACAAACAAATGTTTACTGTGTGACAGGAAGTCTGGCTATTAGAACTGCCAGCACTAAACCTATCTGTGTGCTGAACAGGAGTAGTACTATCTCCCCATGATTTGATGAGGCTGAATTTATTCCTGCTACTAGCTCTCAGTACAGTACTGTCTCTGACAGTTGTCAGAGAATTTGGGTGACTGTGTGGTCAAGGTGTAAAGGTGGAAGAATAGACCAGAATGGATACAGAGTTTTTATCTCTGTTTGCTGTTGAAGTGCTTAGCAAACTTGTCATGCTGTTAACATTTTTTGACAGGGTCTTAATCAGAAGATCTGGCTGAATTTAAGTGTCAATAAATGGTTTATTGAAACAATCTGATGAGTTGCTAGCAAGTGGCCAGCTTATTAAGGTCATTAAGTATTTTCAGGAGTTTTCTGAAATACTAACTTGTGCTTAGAACTGCATTAGTATCACAGGAGAGAAAAAAATGGCAAATATGGTTCAAAGAAAGGAAAAAAGTCCACCACACACACACAAAAAAACCCAAAAAAAACCCACCACACCTGTGTGTGATATTTCTGTAGAGGTTCAAAAGAATTGATGACTGTACCTTGCCAACTGATATAAACCATAATGAAAGAGTAGATGTATTGGATATACAACCATGAAAGTTCTACAGCTCTTTGGAACAATCTCTGAGCATATATGTCAGGATGATCTGGCTAATAATGTTTGCTTAAATCTTAAAAGGACTTTCAGCAACATTTCATGCCAAGTGTCCAATTGTGTGAAATTAAAAAGAAGGGGTAATTATGGAAGACTATTTAAAATATTATAAATGAAGTTGAAAACTAGATCTGTGCTGGTCAATGTATTGATAAATGTTCTGGAAATTAATTTGAGAAGTCAGGGACAGAATTTATAGACAATACTAAGCTACTCAGGCTTGAGTGTAAAGACAAAAGCTGCAAAGAGTTGCAGAAGGGTATCATGAGATTGAATGACTGACCAATAAAATAGCAAAAGAAATATAACATTAATAAATATAAAATCAAGAACAATTAGTAAAAAGAAATCCATTTTTATTCACTGTGATAGCTTTAATATATACTGCCATTCAGGAAATTATTCCAGCTCATAAAAGATGATTCTATGAAAATATCAGATTCCAAACTCAGCAGCAGTCAGGAAACAAAGAATAATGAGCGGTACTAGAAAGTAACAGCTGATCAAACAGCTTTGCAATAGAGTTGTGTGAATTCCTAGTGCATGCTCCTTGGATTGTACAGGCAATGCTGCCTGGTCTTCCCCCTTCTAATCCCAGGAAAGCTAAAGCAGAACTAGAAATAGTAGAGCAGGGGAAGAAAAGTCTGTTAAAAATCCTTGGCTGTATGCAGCCACTGTGTGGGGTACTGTCAGCATTTCATCACGCCAGGCCTCTGCAGGAACATGCCTGTTCCCTATGGCTGCTGCTGTAAACTGGTTTGGCTCCAGAACTGGGTGAGGATGTACAGTGGCTGGCATGCCATGCTGGGGTGGAGGATACAGGTGGGCACAGACATGTGGTGTCTGTTATGCAGGAGAGGTTAGCATGAAAGGAACATAAGAGTTTGCAAATATCTAAGATTTTAGTGGTGAAGGTACTTTATGAATAGGACATACAGTCACAAAGTCAGTTACTTTGTCTGACTAAAAATCAAAAGTTTTGGCAAAGAGATCAGGGTTGTCCTTATTCCAGTCTGATGACCTTTGATGTTCCTGCCAAGGGTCATGCTCTGGCTGCCTGTGCCACCTGTCCATTGTCCCAAAGATGAAAAGCACTGTACTCTCTGCATCAGGTACTAAAGTATAAAAAATATTAAAATTTTTGGTAGCATGTCATCACCCATAGTCTGACACAAACACAAGGTAGCATAAGCTAATTTTTGTTCAAAGACTGGAGCCCTTGAAAAATGTTGGAATTCAAAAGAAGGTGCTCTTTACATGTTTCAATGATTTCCAGCCAAGACACAATGCTGATGGTTGTGCCGATTTATCTCATGTGCATTGGTGCAGCTGGAACAAGCAGGCAGAAGATGAATTTTGGCTCCCAAATGGGGCCTCTCACTGCAATGTTCATGGCAGTGGGTGACCAATCTGCAAGCAAATACCCATAACTGTCTCTACAGGGATGCTGTAAAACAAAAAGGAATCATATTAGAGGCACGTGCTTCAACATTTTCCATCTTATAGTGGAAATCTGTCTTTAATCAATTAAGGAGGAGACCTGGAGACTGGGGGAGAAGATAAGGGAGGGATTCTACTTAGCAGAGTTCACACCAGCTCTGTAACAAGGCTTCCCCATCTTACTTAATGCCCAGTCTAATTTCAGAGCTTTTAGTAATGAAAACTAGAAAACTGTTATCAGAGCAGGAGATTTTACTTGTAAACTAAGGATTGCCATGATGTGCCTCCAAGCTGTTGCCTTAACAGGGCTTTGTGATGGGTATTGCTACCAGGTGAAAACAGAAAGAAAGTTTGAATCGTCTGTAAGACAGACAATGAGCTGGAAGAAATAAAAATATTTGGGATGGCTTTAAAGGTGGTACTTTTCAATAGATTTGAAAATGCTTCCCAGTGTTCTAACAGAGATGCATGGTGCAGCAGAGAGCTCCTGATTTTCATTTTGCCCAATCTCCTTGTCATAGATGTCCCTCTTTCTCATAGACAGTTGAGTCAGGAGGAAATACAGACCACAAACAATATTTATCAATTATCTTTTATGAATTAAATTGTTAATATCAATAGAGTGAAGTTGCTGTTTTCTTTACAGTTATGTCTGATGGTCTGACTGATGTGGATCTACCTCTAGAGCTCACCCAGCTGCAAAGGGCTGCCACAGACAACTCCCACCATGCACTTACCTTCTCTCTGACCTGCTGCTTTCCAGTTGCAGTTTCTCTATCCTCACACAAGTTTTGGCAGTGCACAAGTCTTCTTCCTTTCACACAGCTCCCCAGCAGTGCACAGGAGAAGAGGATAGATTGCACATCAGGAAGCCCTGACAGCACTGGAGGGGCTTATGCTAAAAAAGTCTTTTTTTAACCAAGCATTGCAAAGAAAGACACCGCTTATCTAAAAAGGCAGATTTGCTGGCAGTCTAGGAAAGGCCACCTCTAAAGCAGAGCTGGCCACCAGGCAGTCCTAGGAAGGTTGCCAGGTGCTGTGAAACCTATGCAGCTCTTCAGAGCACTCACATAAGGTCTGGTGTGTCCTGTCAGCTTTTCCCTGTGCCCTCCCTGTTCTGCATGGAACCAGAGGGCCCTTCTGTCACGATGGCTGCTCTCTGAGCAGCACCTTCCTGCTCCACCACAGGAAGCAATCACACTCCCAAGATAAAACCTATAATGATCTCTGGGCACAACTTTTGAAAGGAGAAATATTACCTCCTGTTAGCCCATTTGTGGCAGTTTAAAAGCATTTGGATATGCAAGGCCTTATGTAACTTTCTTTTTTTTAACAACTTTCTCACTAGACATAATAAAGGATATCACTTCCCCCAGCAAATTTCAACTTGCTCAAGATGATGTAATACATTTCAGATTGTATGGATGCATATTATATGTATTCTAAACACAAACACACATACTCAGGTATACAGATAATATATCAGGAGAGGTGTGCAGCAGATGGAATATATATAATCTAACATTCATACATATGTATATTAATTTAATTTTTTTATTGATCCAGTCTGAATCGAAGGCGTGCTGGGAGAGGAGAGTGGTAGCAAGTGCTTCTATAATGAAACTGCCTAAGCCACCCAAGATTAGCAGTAGTTCCCTGCTATGTTTGCTCTGTACACAGACAGTCCTTGCCCTGGAGGTCTTCCCCAAGGAAATAGGCTGGTGGTAAAGGAAAGCAATATATATTCAGTAAGACAATCTGAAACCTCCATGCTTTTAAAAGAAGGTCTGGTTTGATATGAGGGATCCATTAGACCAGCTCAGGTATCCCAAAGAATGCTACTGCACCAGTCTAACTCACTGCAATAATTACAGTGTACGAGTTTTAATGGATTTTATGACATCCTTAGTTCTCACTCTTCTGCTTGGGAGAAATTTCAGCTAGGATAAGAAAGGAGTAATAGTTGCTTGATTCAAAATCTTTATCAGAGAAGAAACATTTGTGGCTTGATCTAAAAATCTCAAACCCTGTGTTATTTCAAAAGAAAAAAACCGGCACTTGGCACTACACAATACATGAAATAAAAGCCTGCATGTTGCCAAAAGAGCTTGACATAAGCACATTGCAGATAATGAAACAGTGGGAAAATTAATAGAGAGGAAATTATGAGCACCTTCTAAAAAGTTTTATTATAAACATACCTGTTAGTCCATGGAAGAATTTCTTTTTCACTGAAATGTGGTTAGAGGTGAACCTAAGTAAACAAAACATTCAAAAATTAAGTGGAACACAAGTGGCATTTAATGGCAGTACAAGTCCATGACACAGGCTGGAAATGCATCCTTTTTGTAAGGCAAAGATTTATGCAAACCTAGTCAAATTGAATGTGGTTCTTGGTGCACACCTTTAAAGAGCTAGCACCAGGATAGAGCTATCCCTAGGACAGCAGTCTTGAATCTGAAGTGTAAATTAGGCTCCAAATCAGGACTGGCAATTGGTAACATTTAATAAACACCAGCAGGCCGAGTGCCTGATAACCCCATTGCTCATCCCTCGATAGCTTGTGCCTCCTCAGTGAGGGCGAGTGACTAAACCAGGTACATCCTCTGAAGCATAATAATTAAATGGGCTGAATCCTGCATGGCTGGCTGTTCAAAATGCAAATACTGCTGCTTTTTTAAATTCAGCAGAGAATTTATTAGTCTTTTACACAGATAATCAGATGCAGAGGGGGAGGGATGAATGGTAAAATTGAAGCAATACTGGCAACCCAGAAACCATAGGACAAATGGGATTGGGTTGCTTCATTCCTGTTCTGGGACAAGACTATTTTAGCTGCTGCAGTTTGTTTAATCCCCTGGCCTTAGTTTTTTAAGTGGGTGAGAGCAAACCTGGAGCCTCGTGTTGGTCCCTTAGTTTTTGCTTTCTTGCTTGCTCCACAAAGGAAAGGAATGAAACAAAAGGTGAAGCTGACCACTCCTCCTCCAGCCTGGAGAGGTCTCCAGGTGCCCAACAAGGGTGGCTTTGCAGAAACGCCCTCACCCACAGACTACCCTGAGGGGATAGGAGGGAAGAGGGAACAGAACCCTGGACACTTCTCCTCCTGGCTTTTTGCAGCTGTGTTACTTGGAGCCCAGTCTCAGACCCCAGCCTCTGGTGTCCTGTTCCTCGTCAACAAGGCTCTTGAGGAAACTCGCAGGACTGCAGTGGGCTTATCAAAATACGAGCTGATTGATAAAGCCAGTCATGTCACTCAGCTGAAACCTTCCAACATTCACCTTTATTACACATTGGTTTTGTTTACTTTTGACCTCTGAAGTTAAACTATTCAGGCTGAAGTCATCCGTGCAATGGATTTGCTTTATCTTCTGCTTAAAACAGTGATTCCTAAAAACGTATATTGTTTTCCACTTATTTAGAAGAATTTTAAAACAGGCAGAAGCTCCAATACCTTCCTACTAAGTATGGCTTTAAATTCAGCAAAGGTCATGTCCTCTGCATGAGATAGTTTCCACTTGTTATTCCTTTGGAAAATATGTGGATGTTTGGCTGTGCAGTGAGCCTGGAGATGTCCAAGGCAGGGGAAGCTGAAGGAGGACCACCCAGGAGAGGACACTAAATGAGACAGGAGCCCCTGGGGAGAAAATAAATTGGAGAGCATGTTATTAAAGATTGTAGGCAAGATGCATGTGGGGAAAGGGCAGATTTAGAGTTGCACAGATGGCATTAACTCTGTCACTTCCTAGGCTTTTGCCTGCTTGAGTTAGTAGATTTAATAAGGTACTAAACGTGCATATATGCATGTACAGTATTGTTTTCTGACAATGTGCCTTTAACCTGGTAAACCTGTTTGCAGTTCACAATACCTTGACACACAATGCCACTCAATGAAAATAACTGTTGAGTAAAGTGATCCCTAAGACAGAGCTGAGGAGAATGTAAAATTATAGTGCAAAGTGGGCTTTCAGTGTTACTGAGAAAGAAAATAATCCATGGCACCAGAGGTGGGCTGCTGCTTTGGATCTTATTCTCTCTTTACAGTTTTCCTTACAGCTATGTCCAATGGTGTTTACAGCATATGTGTCTAAGTGAAGGGGAGAAAACTCTTCACCAGAAACCTCAAGAATGCACAACAAAACATTCTTCTTGGTTTGTCAGTAACTTGTTTTTGTTACTTCTGTAATCAGCAGTATCTTTTACTCCTTCTTAGCTTTAAATTTTATTTAGCTGACCTTGCCTGTATGCAGATCCACAAATCAAACAAGCCAGTCTTCCCTCTCAAAGTGTAAGATTCAAAAATTAGTTTTTAATGCAAGATGCTTTCGATCCTTTTAAAAGAAATAGTAATTTGAGTTACAAGTACTATTAAACAATTTCCTGTTCTGACATACAATAGGTGTTTTCATCTCTACACCTCTTCTAATTGCTCACTATTATTCTCACTGCTTATATGTCTTGATGGGTTTTAATGTGCATACGATGCTTCTACAGAGTATTTTCCTATATTATGGTGAGCAGAGCTATTATATGGTTGGTCCTTTCGTCTTCCAAGCATCTTATTACTTCATCAATTAAGATTTTATGAGTAGTCCTGTCTTGCTAAAATTTGCAAATCAAATAACTTAATTTAAAGGGGAATGATTTGATGGTAGTGTCTGCTGGGTTTTAGCTAAAGTAAATCAAAACACACTCAGCTGAAATTGTCTTGAAAGCAGAAAGGCAGTTGTACTGTGAATCTGTGGGGGTGGAGGTGATGAATTACACTGTGAAAGAAAATGAAAACCAGATGGCACTTGCCAAACACCAACACAGTGCAGTTATGCACAGTGGAGGCACAGCCACATAGCACTTGCACAGACCTGTTACCTAGATCCTCACCAGGCTGCTGAGCAGAGTGAAGCTCCAGTTTTGCTGAGGTGTCTGGTGACATCGGGGTTTTGTGAGATGAAGACAAAGCAGCAGCTCGGGCTGAATGAGCCCAGGCTGCAGATAAGATGATGGACGGGCACTTTGCCAGGACCTCCCGAGCACTGGTGGCTTTGCCCAGAACTGCTGCACAGTTTGGAACCCCCACCAGCACCCGCAGGGCAGGGAGCTGCTGGCTGCTCTGATAACGGGGGGGGGGGGGGGGGGGGGGGGGGAGTTGAAGTCTGAGCTGGAACAGGGTGTTTTTTCCCTTTTGCAACAGCTCAGGCATCACTTTGGTGGCCACAAATAGTTTTAAACTCACAACTTTAGTTGCATTATGAATCTAAGCTTGGTGTAGGAGGAACCGAGATTTTATATAGGAGGAGATAAAACTTGCAGGAAAGGTTAAAACACTGACTGTACTGCAACCAGGAATAAAATTGTCACTGACAGCTACAACAAAACCAGGATTTTCCCCTATGCAAATACATCACATATTTTGTTGTTGCTACTATGACCCCACTCACTAGGACCATAGCAAACACAAGAAGATACAACCTGGTGATGAGGGATTGACATCAGAGTTGGGTTGGTTCAGCTGCTCCAGAGCATCCACAGTTTGCAAGCTGGGGAGTGCAGCTGTAAGTGAACAGAATCTTTTTGCTCAGTGAGTTATTGCCTGTTAAATGTTGTTGTTTGAATTTCTTTGCAACTTTAAAGTAGATTTTCCAAACAAAAGATGAGTCATTCCCCTAATCCTCTTTATTTTGCCAACAGACAAGTAAAAAGACTCAGCTGATATCCACCTTGGCATATTGCCATTTTATGATTCTATCTACTATCATAATTGTTTGTTGTTCTGCTTTGTTTCAGTGAAAATTATGGATTATAATAATTATTTTGCATATTGTACTTCCCTTTTAGTCCTTAGATCTAGAAAGGGATTTCAACCTGTTTTCCTGCAAGTGAACCATAGCAGAGGCATGCCATTTTTATTTAGAGATACCTAGGTTAATCTTTATTATCAGCATCTCTTATTAGCAACATTAAAGAGGAAAATCAATTCCCAAGAAAATCCTTCTGGGCACTTTCCCATCAGTAAAAGGTCATGGCACTGCAGAGTTAAAGCCTCGTCATCTCTACGTGACTGTTCTTGCTGGGTTTGTTCCAGTTTAAATATCTTGTGAAATGGTCATATGAGTGCTTTATGACTGAATTCAGCAATTTATAGAAGATTCCCTTTGGCTAGAAGTTTCCACCCTGCAGCTGAGATGCAGTAACTGACAGCATGCCTGGGGCAAAGGAAGGTACAAATTTTAACTGGAGATGCTAACAGCTTGTAGGTACAAATTTTAACTGGAGATGCTAACATTTTAAGGGGTTCTGCCATGCTGTGGCACCATGCATGGTGCTCAAGGTGAAAAAGTTTGATCCACTGACATTGCAAAACTGACCCTTCCTTCAGCTTGGGTGAATGTTGCATGCTAAAACATAGGAATCTGCTCTGTGGGAGAGTTTCCAGATGAGATCTTTCATGCACCACAATGTGAGGGCAAGGGTCTAATTAGATCTACTAGCTGCTTTACTTGCAAAACCCACCTGGAAAATGGTGCTGACCTGAGATGTGCAGCTTCTGGCCACAGCCCTGATTTACACCTGCCTAATGCTCTCCATGGGAGAAAATGGTTTGCTCTTTTCCCTGGGCACCTGGAGGAGGATCTGAATTCCAGTATCTCAGGCTGAAAGGCTGGATGGCAAAGACTGTGTCCACTCTATTAAAAATAAAAAAACAAAGGGTTTGGTCCCTATGCCTGAGTGACATGGACTGTCTCGCATCTGCACAGCCCAGGACATGTTCCTCCTGCAGCACTCCCACCCCATCCTCTCTCTGGATATCCTCTGGCAACTAGCTGGTGACCCTTCAGCAACAGAATTATGATTTAGAGGGTTGGGGAACTTTACCTTGTTTTCTTTTTCAGAAATAATCTAGGGTTTGCTCTGCAGCTCTGAACTTCAAGAACCTGCAAGTGGATGTTTTATTCACATCAGTGTGTTGGCACAGGGACATATGATGGACCAATGATGGAGGGCCAGGTTCATTCATGGTGCCTTCTGACAGGAGTTGCTGAGAAAATACTCTCCCCAGAAGCACTTCTGGGCTCCCTCTTCTAAAACATTCATTGCAGTGGTCAGGTCAGCTCTTGAGCAAACCAAAAATTCAGCAGAGAAGAGCTGGGGACCAGTGCCCAGCCCCACCCCCTGCCCCACTTTTGTTTAGCTGTACTAACATACCAGGAGTCAGCACCTTATTTTCACCAAAACAGTATTACCAAAAGAGCAGAAAAAAGATGACACAAGTCAAATACAGCATTACACACACTCACTCCCTGCCAGGAAGCAAACATTCCCATCAAACAGTTTAATCCAGATTGGAAATATAGATATAAATCTGACAGAGAAGGAATCTTAAGTCTCTCAAGTGAAACTGCCTCCTGGGACTTCTCCTGGGAAAGACAGCTCATGCCCCACCTCCCACTCAAGGTCCCATCCAGAATTATGGTTTCATGTTATGCAAAAGACCCAGAGTTTTTGGCAGAATACTTGAAAATTAATACTGCAGCACAATCATGGAAATTCCTCTCTTTTTAATGGGATTTTCTGCCTGGCTAATAAACAAATTGTCTTTTAAATGAAAGCTGCCTCTGAGTTTGTCCTGCTGGATTCCAGCCCAGTTGACAGAGAAGGAAACTCCAGAGAAGTTCTGTTCTCTCTGACAATGGTTATGCCATTAAGGGATGTGTAATGGTTATTTATTTATTTATTTATTTGCTAGCTTACTGACTTGCCACAGTTAATCTCTGTTGCACTGCTGCCTGCTGTCTCTGCACACTGGTTTAAAAGGAATGTTGCACCTTGGGTTGTTTCTTTCCTCACAGGACTTTAACCACCCAAATCTCCTGGCGCTAGTGTGTCCTGTCTCCTAGCCCTGGGAATACTTTTCTGCCATTCTTTATCTGCCTTAAACTCTTCCAGTTCGTTTTCCCTAGAGGTGAGGGAATGGATAGACAAATGGAGCCAACAATGAATGAAAGCAGCAGGGCTGCATATCCCAACAGGGTAAAATGCTGACTTAACCAGCACTGCTTTAGACAATCATAGTTTCTTCCCAGTTACCTTACTGGTCACAATCTGTATGGGTCATTGCTGTGCTCTGTAGTCACAAACTTCTCAGACAAAGAGTTATACATTTTAATTTATCTGCGAGGCAACCAGCACAGCAGCAGCGCTTTTGAACGTAGATGATAATTCATTCTGGCACTGTGCTGTGCTGTGTTAATATGAAAATGCAGTGCTGATTTTGTTTATTTGTTTTGTGTAAGGAGATTGATGCTAAATTTACTCCTGCAAATCCAACAGGATCATTGTGGTTTAAGGTAATTGCATAGCTTAGCATAGTTGTAAAACTGCAGTTGATTCTGGCACTGGGAGCCTGCCTTTGATGAGTCTCAGGTTCATCTCCTGGAAGGGAGTGCCAGTTTGTTCCACGATCCATCATTTATTTATTTAAATCTAAAATAATCAAGATCGGTTCCCAAGGCCCTATGGAACTGCCATAATAAATTATGCAAAGATACTGTCAAGTTAAGCCTCAGCAGTCCAGCCAACTATCTACCTCCACTGTCAGCCTGGAATGCATGTCTCTGAAATCCCTCTTACATAAATGCGTTTTGCAGTGTGTCTGGAAAGTCAGCAAATCTGGTATCTTTAAAAGAAACAGAGGAAAAACTTCCAGAACCATCAAATATGACACTTTGCAAGTGATGTGCTTTTCCCAGTTGCTGGTGCTGGAGCTTCTGAGGAAAGGCCATTTCTTGGTGTTGCAGACCCAGTCCACAGAGGACTTTACTGTGCACACAAAACTGAGTGTGTGAGAGGACGAGACACTCTTAATCCAAACACAGAGAGGAAGGAAAACTGCAAGGGGTGATCACAGATATATTCTTTCTGCTTTCCCAGGAAAACACCATAAACTCCAAGAAGACTCTGAAGCGCTGAACATAGCTCCTGAGATACCAGTCTCTTATCTCTGTGTTGAGTCTGTGTGGCAAAGTTTTGGGGGGATGCTACACAGGTGGTGTCTGTGAGAAGCTGCCAGACACTTCCCCATGTCCAACAGAGCTGATGCCAGCCGGCTCCAAAACAGATCCGCTGCTGGCCAAGGCCAAGGCCATCAGATAGTACCTCTGGAATAACAGTTAAGGAAAAAAAAACACAGCAACTTCAGCTGGAGAGAGGAGTGGGAAAATGTGAGAGAAACAGCCCTGCAGGCACCAAGGTCAGTGGAGAAGGAGGGGGAGGAGGTGCTCCAGGTGCCAGAGCAGAGATTCCCCTGCAGCCTGTGATGAAGACCATGGGGAGGCAGCTGTGCCCCTGCAGCCCACAGAGATGAACTGTCTGCAACCCCCATTCCCTGTCTTCCTGCACAGCTCCAGGGGAGAAGGTAGAGAATTCAGGAGGAAATTAAACCCAGGAAGAAGGGAGGGGTGGGGGGGAAGTTGTAAGATTTGGTTCTATTTCTCATTATCCTACTCGGATTAAATTGGCAATAAACTGAACTAATTTGCCCAAGTTGAGTCTTTTTTCCCCACGATGGTAATTGGTAACTCTCCCTGCCCTTATCTTGACCCACAAGCCTTTTTTTATTTTCTTTCCCCTGCCCAGCTCAACAGGGGAGTGACTGAGCAGTTTTGGTGGGCACGTGGCACCCAGCCAGAGTACACCCACCACATACTCCCAAATATTTTGCCTGGATTTCAGTTGTTGAGCTGCATGAGGCATGTTTACCAGCATCTAACCCTGAGACAGCCATCATGTGGATCACGTTGTCAGTGTTTGTGCCCAAGACGGAAGGCTGTGTTTGTCTCATGAGACACTTATTTTGAAAACCAGCTAAGAAGAATATGATAAATAAAGTAGACTTAAAATAGTGAAATTATTTAAACTATTATTTTCACTGTAGAAGCTGTAAACTCTCATTTTTTTCCCTAAAGCCCATGTGCCTGGTATCTCCTGAATAACTTCCCAGTATATCCTATTTCTTCCTACTCTCATCAGTGGCAAAAAGGTCAACTGTCACAAAATACTATTAAATTCCTTTAGCCTCCAAAATGCTTGGCTACAACAGGCTAATCTGCCTGTTGGCACTGCTCTTTGTTATGTAGTAACTCCTGTGCTCATGAATTGTCTGGAAAAATGCTTGAGGGCCCATTCCAAGACCATGCCAACAACTTCTTGCAAAAATGCAAAACAATTTTGGCAATTTCAGCTGCAGGAAGCAACTTCTGCAATCAACAGAGATCAACAGACTGTGTCCAGTCAAGGATGCTGCCCATCCAAAAACTCTCTTGACTCAGGGAACTTGAGACCTGCAGGTGAGTCTCAGCCTGTTGTCCATGTGCATCTTTGGTCTCCACAATGTCTGTGCCTTGGGATGGATTCTAAGAAAAGCCCAGGCTGACTAAGGGCCCAGTACTAAGTGAAAATAAAGCACCTTTCTGAAATCTGGTTCTTAAACACAAAAAAGAGAAGTGTAATGGAAACTTGAGTGAATGGAGGCTAGACTTTAGCTAGATCACTAAATCCCATATTTCCAGATCTCATCTCTAGACCTTGCAATACCAAACAGAGCCAAATACAAACACTTTCAATTATAAAGGAGTTACACTCTCTTTGCAAATCATCCTTAGCCAAGGCCACATACTGAATGGGTTCTGTTTTTCAGTGTTCAGTAAAGAAGCAGCCTTATGGGAATGCTAAACACCCCAGGACCAATATTAAATATTGTGTGATATTGGAAGGCCACTTACACTCCTCGGTATTTTCTGAATTAATGACTCCTTAGAACAGGAAAAAATAGAAGGCTGTAGGATCACTTGTAGACATCCTATTAACTGGGACTGTATATTGAGTTTTCTAACATGGCATTGCTGAAGTCTCTAAAACAACTCAGTTTTCAAAACTTGCAAGACCACTAAAAGGTTATTCAAGGATCAGGTAGCACAATCCAGGAACTGTAACTGATTTTGATGCAATTACCAGTATGGATAGTTAAATCATACATGTACATGCTGTATGTTTCACCACAGTGGTGTTTAAGCTTCTTTTCTTATTGAAAGGCAGTGACTGGCCTGCCTTTTGCACAGGTGAATGCAATTTAGATATGTTCATAGGTAAAAACAGAGCAGCTGGAGGATTAATTAAACATTTGCCTAACTACGTAAACAGACAGTGATATATCTTCACAGCATCTGGCAGTTTAACCATTCACTAGTCATCCTATAATTAGCATGCTGATGAATTTAATAGAATACTGTTCTAATATAGTGCCAGATGGTCCTTCTGACTTACAAGGGGAATGACAATCTCTGTCATGTTTGCTTCAAGGGTAGCAGAACAGCCAAAAAGATCCTTCTTAGACTACAACACTGATGATGTAAGAGATTACATTTGCTGTCCTCAGAAAGCAATGGCTTTAAGTGCTGCTGTTAGAAGTAAGCATGGTTCAGGAATTCACGTGAAAAGTTTGCTTGGCTTTCCTTTTTTGTTTCTGCTGTTTGGTAAAGCCATTTAGCTTGCTTGTTGTGTTTGCAGAAGAACTTTGTGTAAGACAAATAAGCACCAATCCCAAGGTACTGTGGAACAGGAGGTGGGGGATATTGAGTAGTGCTTAGAGAGGTCTGCTCTGCAGCAAGGCCTGTGAGATGACCCCTGGCCACCTCAGTGGAGCTTTAAGTTAGTCCTAACATTAAACAAGTGACTCTTCACTGTAGCTCCATTCATTAGAGAAATTAACTTTTACAAAGCAACTAGTAAATGGCAAGGACAATAAAATGAGGAATATCCATGGAAGAGAAACTAAAAGACAGAGATGGAAACATACTTTCTGGCAATAAGTAAAGACAATTATTGTGTAGCAAGCAGAGAATTTCACTAAACTACAGTATCATTCTGGAGTTTATAACAGACTTTAGTGGAATTAGCTGTCAGACTACAGCAATCTTATTATCAAAGGATGTCTTGTAACTGAGAGCCTCTGGGAGAAGATACCATGCATGACAGATAAATCTCAGTGGTTCTTTCATTTTGAAGCTGGATGCAGCCTGCTAGGCCAAAGTCTCCTTCATGACAACTATTGATCATGTTCCAGCTGAACTCCAGCTAACATTCTGAACATTAAAACTTGCTGACTGGTTTTTACTCAGCCTATCTCTGTACAATCCTTTTCTCTTAAATAACAAATTATACTGTCAAAATGTCACTATAGGGACTCTGTACAGACTGCTACCTTATCAGCATAAGCAACATGGTCCACACTAGTATCCTAAATCCCCTGCTCCAGAGAGAAATTGCTTTTAACTTCAGGATCTTCCAAACTATATCTAGACTGATGGAGATCTCAAAGTACTTTTATGGGCTCCTGCAGTGATTCTGACTTAAAGACCATTGCACAGTGAGTATTAGCGATCCATGTAACAGTGAATCCATGAAGGCACAAGTCCATGCTGTGCTGTGCACCAACAGCATCACCTTCAGGCCTGTGCCATGCTGCACTTCTGCCTCTGTGCAGGGCAGATTCAGGGGGGTGATGATAACAGAGGAGCCTGTGGGCAGCTCCCACCCCATACCAGTGATTACACACCTGCGTGGCCTTGCCTTTATCTCACGGCACACCAAGAAGTTCTCATGTGAACATCCTCTCTGTTTGACAGTAGAAATGATGAATTGAGTTGTTTTCTTGTAAGAAAACCCTATAAAAGCTTGAATGACCAGAACAGACTGATCCTTCCTTCTGATGGGGTCTCTGCAGGGCATGCTGCTACTCTCCAGTGCTGCACGACATGGGCTTCCTGGCATCTAAAGGAACGTAAGTTGAACTCTACTGCTCTCCTTCTTTATACCGTTAGCTTTTATAAGTCTTATTTTAAATGATGCTTTACAGAATCCAGGTGCCTTTCTTACTGGGATCGTAACCCCTTGTGCAAACCCCTTGTTGCAGCCGGCAGGTCCCAGTAAGAAACTCCTCTCTGGCGAAAGGATCCTGAGGGAAGGGGAGCCCGGGAGGGTGCGTGGGTGACTGCCCAGCGTGCAGCGGCGGGCAGGCTGCAAGGCGAGCCGCCCCGGTGGCTCCCGCGGTGGCCAGGGAGAGCAAGGAGGGGCTGTCTGGACGCCTACCCCGGCTGAAGTGCTGGGGCATCCCAGCAGGGATCGCGCAGGGGAAGGGAAAACCGGGAGACGCTTGCCCTGCGTTTGCTCGAGTGTGAAGTGGGGCCGTCCAGCGCAGCCGGCGGGCATTGAGCGGGGCGGCCCGGCCCGGGCACCGCGGCGGCTTCGGGGGCGAGGAGGAGGCGGAGGCGTCCGGCCGCTGGTGACGGCCGGGGCGAGGGGGATCCGTGCCCTCCGCCGCCGGCGAAATGCTCCTGCCCCGGCGCCGCCTCTGCCCCCGGCCGGGTCCGGCCGGCGCGACCCCCGCCCGCTCACAGGCTCCGCTCCGCCCGTGATACCCTGCGGATGGCAGGATATGCGACGGGTTATTTTGCTGTGCCAGGCGGCGGGGCAGGGGGAATCCCAGTGCGTGGAACCCCACCTCACCACCCCAAGAATGAGCGGACAAATACGAACGTGTTGGAGCTGGCAGGGTGGGAGGCTCGTAGGCGAGGATGTCATGCTGGGCAGTGTCAAACGCGTTGCATAAATCCGGGCAGACTATGCCAGTTGCTCTGCCTCATCCACCAACGCTGTAGCCCCGGCACAGGTCACTAAATTTGCCAGGCATGATTTGCCCCTAGTAAAGCCATGGTGGCTGTTACCAATTACCTCTTTGTTTTCCATGTGCCTTAGGATAATTTCCAGGAGAATCTGCTCCGTGATCTTGCCTGGCACAGAAGTGACACTGACTGGTCGGTAGTTCCCTGGGTCTTCGGCTTTCCCGTTTTTAAAAATGGGGGTTATAGTTCCCTTTTCCCAGTCATTGGTATCTTGGTTTCAGACAATTTAAAGGAGCACACCCCGGAATGAGTTTATTCCCTTTACAGGAGAATCCATATCAACTTATCTGAATTGCATTCACCTGTGGGAAACCTGGGCCAGTTGTTGTCACCTTCAGACTAGTTTGTGATAACTTCCAGTATCCCAGAGCGATTTGCATTTCTTATTTGAGCTCTTTGTGTAATGAGGGCGATCCATGTACTCCAGGTAGCGTTGCTGGCATGATGTGTTGCAGGGACTTTTCCTTTAAACATCCAGCCCACCACTGGTAGTCAAGAGTGCCAGAAGCAGCTGTGCTTCAATGCTAATCACTTCTGAGGCAGCTCACACCCCTTCACAGGCTGCAAGAATCTCTTTCTGGGTAGGGGTATAGCTGGCCTCAGATCCTCTGTATACCTGACTCCAAAACCCCAGAGGTCATCCTTGAGTCTCTCCAGGTACCTTCTGCCAGAGGCTCCCAGGCTGTGGTGTACAGAACATTATTCACATCCTGTCTGCCTGGCCCAAGGGCTACTGTGTGAATAATTTCTTGTTTGATCTGTTCAAAGGCTTGCTCTTGTTCAGGGCCCCACTTGAAATAGTCATTCTTCCGTGTCACAAGGTAGAGAGGGCTTACAGTCTGCTTGTATTCTGGGATGTGCATCCTCCAAAAACCCACGGCACCTAGGAAAGCCTGTGTTTTTCTTGCTGGTCAGTTAGGACATGGCACCTCTGTTGGCATCTGTTGACAGCTGTCTTACCACTTCAGTCTTGAATTTCCTGGGCAGGTCCCTTGACTTTATTTTGTTTAATGACAAAAACAGCTTTCAGGAAAATCTGAATTATTTTCTCCCTTTCTCAAAAATGTCTTCTGCTGTGTTGCCCCATACAATGAGGTAATTGATGAACTGCAAGTGTTCTGGAACCTCACCCTTTTCAGTGCAGTTTGCATCAGTCCATAGAAAATGGTGGGGCTGTGCTTCCACCCCTGATGCAGTCAATTCCAAGTGTACTGCACACCCCTCCAGGTGACAGCAAACTGTGGCCTGCACTCTGCTGCTAAAAGAGTAGACAAAAATGCATTTGCATTGTAAAGAGTGGGGTACCATTTTGCTGCCTTGGACTCCAGTTCAAACTGAAGTTCCAGCATGTCTGTCTCAGCAGCACTCAGTGATGGTGTGACGTCATTCAGAATCACAGAATCAACTAGGCTGGAATAGACCTCCAAGACTACCAAGTTCAACCCATGACCTAACACTACCTTGTCAACCAGACCATAGCACTGAGTGCCACATCCAGTAATTTCTTAAACAGCTTCAGGGACAGTGACTCCAACACCTCCCTGGGCAGCATATTCCAATGCCCAATCCCCCTTCTGTGAAGAACTTTTTCTAATGCCCAGCCTAAACCTCCCCTGACACAGTTTAAATCTGTTTCCTCTTGTCCTGTCACTTGTTGCCTGGGAGAAAAGACCAAACCCCTCCTGGCTTCACCCTCCTTTCAGGCAATTATAGAAGAGAGAGCCCCTGAGCCTCCTCCTCTCCAGGCTAAACAACCCCAGTTCCCTTAGCCACTCTTCATAGGACTTGTGTTCCAAACCCCTCACCAGCTCTGTTGTCCTTCTCTGGACACACTCCAGCATCTCAACATCCTTCCTAAAATAGGGGCCCATAACTGGATGCAGAGGTGTGGCCTCACTAGTTCTGAGTACAGGGGAAGAGTGACCTCCCTGGTCCTGCTGGCCACACTGTTCCTGATACAGGCCAGGATGTCATTGGCCTTGGCCACCAGGGCACACTGCTGGCTCATGTTCAATTGGCTGTTGACCAGCACCCCCATGTCCCTTTCTGCCTGGCCACTGTCCAGCCACTCTGTCCCCAGCCTGTAGTGCTTCATGGGGTTGCTGTGGCCAAAGTGCAGGACTCGGTGCTTGGACTTGTTAAACTTTATGTCATTGAACTCTGCCCATCTACCCAGCCTGTCAGGTCCCTTTGTAGAGCCCTCCTACCCTCCAGCAGATCAACACTCACTCCCAGCTAGGTGTCATCTGCAAATTTGGTGATGGTGGACTCAATCCCCTCATCCAGATTATCAAGGAAGATATTAAACAGGACTGACCCCAACACAGATCCCTGAGGGACACCACTAATGACTGACCACTAACTGGATGCAGCACCATTCTCCACAACCCTCTAGGCCCAGCCATACAGCCAGTTCTTAACCCAGCAAAGCATGCTCCTGTCCAAGCCATGGGCTGCCAGCTTCTCCAGGAGTATGCTGTGGGAGACAGTGTCAAAGGCCTTGCTGAAGTCCAGGTGGACATCCACAGCCTTCCCCTCGTCTACCAGGCGGGTCACCTGGTCATAAAAGGAGACCAGGTTGGTCAGGCAGGACCTACCCCTCCTAAATCCATGCTGGCTGCGTCTGATCCCCTGGCCATCCTGTAAGTGCTGCCTAATGACACTCAGTACAAACTGCTCCATAACCTTACCAGGTACTGGGGTCAGGCTAACTGGCCTGTAATTCCCAGGCTCCTCCTTCCTACCCTTCTTGTGGATGGGTGTCACATTTGCCAGCTTCCAGTCATGACCTCCTTAGTGATCCAGGACTGATGATAAATGATGGGGAACGACTTGGAAAGTTCATCTGCCAGCTCCCTCATCACCCTAGGATTGATCCCATCCAGTCCCATAGACTTGTGAGTGTGCAAGTGGCTCAGCAGTTCTCTGACTGCTTTCTCCTGGATTATAGTGGGGCTGTTTTGCTCCCTGAGCCCATCTACTGGCCTGGGGGGACAGTTGTCCTGAGGAGAACCTGTCTTACTGTTAAAAATAGAGGCAAAGAAGGTGTTAAGTACCTCTGGGTTTTTCTCATCTTTAGTTACTATATTCCCCCTTGCATCCAATTAAGGATGAAGGTTGTCTCTTGCCCCTCCTTTTGCCATTAATGTATTGATAAAAGTATTTTTATTATCCTTCACAGAAGTGGCCAGGTTAACTTCTAATTCAGCTTTTGCCACTCTAATTTTTTTCTTATATGACCTGGCAACATCCTTAAACATTTCCTAAGTTTCCAGGAGACTCCCTGGATTAATTCAGCCCTCTGATTATTACCCAAAAAGAACTGTAGTGGTTTGACCTTGGATGGGTGCCAGGTGCCCACTAAGCTGCTCTATCACTCTCCTTCCCAGTGGGACAGGGGAGAGAATAGGATGGAAAACAACCAGCAGGGTGAGATAAGGCAGTTTTATTACAGTGAAGGGAAAGAAAGAAGCAGGAGTCTGCACATGCATAAGCAAAGTCAATCTCTACTTCCCGTCAGTGAGTGATGTTCAGACACTTCCTGGGAAGCAGGGCTTCAGCATGTGCAGTGGTTTCTCCAGAAGGCAAACATTGAAGAATCACTAATGCACCCCCCCAAATCCTCCTCTCTCTCTTAGCTTTGTATATCTGAGCTGACATCATATGGTATAGAACATCTCTTTGGTTCATTTGGGTCAGCTGACATGGTTGTGTCCCCTCCCAGGATCTTTCCCACTCCCAGCCCCTTGATGGAGTGGTATCAACACCCTTCCAGCTACCAATGCAAACCACAGCACTGCGAGGGCTGGTGAGGAAAAAAAATTAACTCTATCTCAGTCACATCCAATACAGACTCCACCCCTTCTTCGATACTATTTGCGTCATACTCAGATCCCCCATAATCTATGTATCTAGTTTAAAACCCTCTCAATCAGCCCTGATGTCACCAAACCCATTAAAAACAGAAACTCTCAAACAACATCTTTTCAGTGTCAGAGAATCAAAGCATTACTTTATTCTGGCCAGGATGCACAGTAGAAATTATTTCATCCACACATGGGCTGTGCAGTGAAGATCATTCCATCATAGAGGATTATTTTACTAGACTTGTCACAAATTTATACAGATAAAACTCAAGGAAATTCTCATTCATTGGTCTCAAATTACACAGTTCTTCATATTCAATCTCCTATTGGTTATTGATCCCTTAGCCTTTGATGCTAATTTGGTCCTCATTCTTCGGTTCTCTTATCAGTCTTTTCCCAGACCAGGTGTCTCCAGTCCCACCACAGGGGTGATGATCCTTAACGGTCACTTATTTCCTGTGTATCCTCTGGGTACTCCCAATCTGTTGATGATATCCTCATCAGGGCTCGCCCAGTAAACAGAAACTTTTGAAAACAAACTTCAACTCCCCTCCCTCTAGGCAAAGATGAACAAGCCCCTGACTAGAGTTGCATAAAGTTTTACAAGTTGTATCATTTCCAACCCTGCCAACTCATGGGCCAGAATCCTTTTGCCCTTGCTAGATAGGTGAAGCCCACCTGACTCTATCAGACTTGGTGCTGAGCCTGTCTCAGTCCTCCTCGGCCCCACCCAGGTAATGGCAGATGGAACCATAGGGCAGTGGCAGCACCTGCGGCCCCGCTACACCAGCGCCCGCCCTCGCTCCAGCTCCCGCTCCAGGATCCGCCCCAGCTTCCCCGCATGCTCCTCCAGCATCACCAGGACGCGGTGGGAGCTGCCCCAAGGCTCCACCGTGTCCAGAGGCCTCCTGCAGGTCCTCCACCAGGCGCCCGTCGTCCGTCCGGCACATGCCGGTGTCGGGGGACAGCAGGTCCTTGATCTGTAAATTGCAGTTGTAGTGGCGGCCCCCGCGGAAAGTCCTGCGCACACTCCGCACCCGCAGCTCCCTGGGCAGCCAAAGCCGCATCCCGGGCAGGGCCCCCCGGCGCAGCTTCCGCGACCGCTCCGTTTCCGAGGGCTCCTTCTGCTGCTTCCCCCTGCGCTGGGAGGCCCCGTCTAGGAGTCTGTACTGATGAAATTTGGAGAAGGCTCTCCTTAATTAAGCTCCTTGCTGAGTTTATGAAGGGTCTCCTCTATCCCGTCTTCCATTCTCTGCATATTTTCAGTCAAGTCCATTTCCACAGCTGAGATTTGGGCTCGTGTTGGGGCATGGACAGTGTCTTTAAATGCCCGTAGTCTCCTTGTCATAGCGCCCGCTTATCACCAAATCTCTGAAAACAGGAATAAGACTCCTTAACACCAATATTTATTTTGTGTTAAAGTGGGCACCATTTATTCAGGTCCCTGGAAGGGCATGAGGGATAACTCCTCTTAACATGACCCCCAATTTCTACAAGTGTGTTGCTAATACACAGTCACTACATGCATATTATAATTTCACCATTACCACAAAACCCACCTCATGTTCTCCAAGTTCCTAAACTCTCAGTCCTTGTTTTGGCTGCAGTTGTATTCCTGAGCCAGATGTCTCCTCTTTATCTTCTAGTGCCCTTGTTTAGGTAGCAATTTCTGCATGCCTTGCTTCTCTGCTAAAGGTCTGCAGGCACAGTCTCTTCTCTGTTAAAAGTTCAGTTACAATGTCTTTCTACTAAAAGCTCACAGTTACAGTAGAAATTAAATTACCCCATTCTAGTATCATACTGCTCCCCTCAATCCTCCCCAGTGTTGCTAGGGCATGGCCATGTGCTTGTGTCCTGAGTCATGCAAGTTTGAGCTACATCAGTGTCATACATTTTACCATGTCTGCACTCTTCGTGGTTTGGTCATTTGAAAAAAGGAGCTCTATCACAGCCAGTTCTCTCAAGTATTGGATTCCTTGCTCCATGTTCTTCCAAGAGCCTTCCTGTGACTGTAGTTTGAGTTCAAGCTGACCTCTGGCCTCCCTAACTTTCTTCCTACATGCCCTAGCAACCCCCTTAAACACGTCCTAGGAGACCTGACCCTCCTTACAAAGATGTACCCTCCTCTTCTTATTCCTGAGTTCCTTCAAAAACAGGTGTTTGTGCCCAGCCCAGGGACATCAATCCTCCTCCTTCTCAATGTAAGATTTGGTGCTGACCCGAGCCATCTGCCGGGCCCGGTACCGGTCACGTGCTGACATCACTGTCTCCTCGTTGCTCCTTTTGGCAAATTTGCTCAGGCTCTCAGGTGCTTTCTGTGCTTGCTCTTTCTCCTCTTTCTCCCCTTCTTGTCTACCTTTTTGTTTCTGCTCAGACATTCCAGAGCTGGAGCTTCCCTTCTCAATCACTTCTCTGTCTTTTCCCTTTCTCTCTTTTCCCAGATTAGTCTCTCCATCTTTTCCTAAAGATGTAGGAGTATTTTCCCTCCTCCCTCTGTATTTCTTTTCATCACTGCCATATTTCTCTCTCCTCTCCTTTGCATGATCTTCCCTTTCTCTATATTTCTCTCCTCTATCCTTCTCTCCATCATTATATCTGTCTTTATAATTTCTTATTCTTTCTTTCTCTTGTTCCTTCTCTGAGCCCTTCTCCTCTCTCTCCTTTGTCCTCCTCCATTCTCTGCCATGTCCCTCCCTCTCTTTTCTTTCCTTCCCCCTTTGTTTATCACCTTGATCTTCCCTGCTTCTATAGTGATCTCTATTAGTGTGATTCCCGTGCCTGTGTTGCTCTTCCTTTTCCCTCTGGTGTTCCTTTTCATGGGTCCTACTTCTCTCATAATTCTTTTCCCTGTACTGTTCATCATTTCCCCTTCTGCTTGGCCTGCTCTCTCCCCTCTGATGACTTGTCTGGGCTTTGGTGCATAGCTCTTCCTCCACACTGGATGAGCTTGGTAACCTGGAATGCCTCTGGCTTTTGTGATGTTTAGCCTCCTCTTCACTGCTCACAGAGCTCTCCCTTCTTTTCTTCTTTTTCAAATTTACTTCACTCTGCTTGTGTCTCCTGTCATCATCACTACTATCAGTTCCTAGGTTGGTATCAGCATCTGGATTATTCTCTTTCTTAGAGAGCTTCACTCTTTGTCCTTCCAGCGGGCATTTGTTCCTTTTGTTGGGTTCATCCTGACTGTCAGGTTTTTCTTTCTTTATCCTGGCTTCACGGAAGGTGCATTTAGGCATTTCTTCTTGCCCCACATGCTGGTTTAAAAGATGTCTGTAAAATCTACTGAGATCCCTCTGTTTGGTCACATCCACGTGTGCCCTGAGAGCTGATTCTCTTCTTTCTCTCTTCTCCTCCTCAGCTCTTTCTTGCAGCTTCTTCTTATAGGCTGAAGTCACAAAGGCCTCTTTGTGTGCAAACTCTCCTCCTTCCATTTCATGGTCTTTCTGAATTTTTCTTTCCATTCGTCTTTCTTGTTCCTTCTTTCTAATCTCGGCTGCTTTGAGGATATTGTCAATGTATCTGGGCTTTTTGGCATAGTTTCCAGATAGCATTTTGACACTGCTTTCTTTCTTCTTCTGATGTATTTCATCATAAATACTGTCATAGTCATACACTGTAGCATCTTCTTCTAGAGCCTTCTGAATCTCCAATTTAGTCTGTTTCATTGTTTGCTTTTTCAATGCTTCTTTTTTAAGACTTTCTCCAACAGCTGTCTCTTCATCTGACTCATCTGCAAACACTGAGAGCTCCTTTGAAACAAGATTTTTCTGTGGCAACTTTTTGGGCATAATAAGCCCGTATTGCTTACCTAGCGCTGCCATCTTGTCCAGCCGCCTCCCCCGCGTGGGGAAGGTGTTCCCCATGTCCTGGCCCTGGCTCCAGCCCGTACCCCGCAGCATGGCTGGCCTGAACTGCCCCACAGGAATGGCCTCGTAGTCCTGAGGGGTCAGCAGTGGCCCTGTGGCAACATCTTTGTCAGGCAGCTGGAGGGGGATGGCAGTGGGGAGTCCCAAGCCCCCCTCAGGCTGCTCCTGGTTCTGCCGTGCCTCCTGCAGCAGCTCCTGCACCGCCTCAGCCTCCACCGAGGAGGGGCCCAGGACAGCCCTGGTGGGAGTGGGGTCTGTCCTGGGGGTGTCATCAGCGGTGGGAGCGGGACGGGTATCAGCGTGGGGGTGCTCTGGGTTCCTCCAGCTATGAGAGGGGACAAGGGGGATCACCAGCTCCTTTGGGAGTGGTGGAGCCAGCCAGGTGCTGAGCAGCTCCTGGTCCTGTACTGCTGTCAAGAAGTTGGTGTTGGGATGGGTGCTGCCGCCTGCCGCCATCTTCCTGCACGGGACCCGGACCCTATGCAATAAATACACTGATACACAGAAAACTGGTTTTGACACCCAAAGACAGAGTATAACCTGGTTGACAGAGTATAACCAGGCTGATCAGAGTGATGGTCGCTGTCTTGTTGAAAGTAGTGGTCACAGTCCCATGAAAGTCCTGGTCTCCCTCTGGGTCTGTTGAGTTGTACCAGAAGCCCCCAAGCCAAAGATTAATATATGCTCAGGCTCCGGTGGGAATGCTCATTATCTCCCCCAGGGCAGGAAGTTTCACAATGGGTGATGTAATATTGTGAATCATGGGATGTTTTGGGAGTCTTTGATGGTCCTAAGTCCTTACAGTGGCCTATTGTCCTGGAGCCATTGAGTCGTTATTGCCCATTAGCAGAAATGACCCCTCAGTCTGGGTGTGAATGAGCTGGTGGCTTCCCCAGAGGGGAGTTATCACAGCTGAGTCATTGGTGTGAAGAAAAAGAAACACTACTTGCCTCGCAGGATTTGCCTCTTTCTCCTTATCTTATTTAACCCCCAGTTTGTAACCTGAGGTGTCAGGTGTGCACTGGGCAGCTACTGCACATGACCTATCATGAACAGTTCAGCAGAAATGACAGAGGGAAGTAAAATACACAGTTTGGTTACACCCATATGGTGCTAAACTGGAGTCCTACTCCTGTAACTATATATTTATAAAAATACTTTTAACTATCCTTTACAGAAGAGTCCAGATTAAGTTCTATTTGAGTTTTCATCTCTCAGGTTTTCTTTCTGAATGACCTAATGACATCCTTGAACATGTCCTGAGTTGCCTGCCCCCTTTTTACAAAGGTGATACACCCTCTTTTTTTCCCTGTGTTCCTTCAAAAGCACCCTGCTCAGCTGTACTAGTTGTTTCCTCCATTGGCTCATCTTTTGGCACATAGGGACAGTCTGCTCCCGTGCCTTCAAGATTTCTTTCTTGAGGTACATCCATCCTTCCTGGACCCCTTTGTTTTTAAGGGTTGTTTCTCAAGGCACTCTCCAAATGAGCATCCAGAATAGGCCAAAGTCTGCCCTCTCTAAGTCCAGTATAGAAGTTTTCTGGATGCCCTTCCTTGTTTGACTGAATATTGAGAACTGTATTTCATTGTCACTGTACCCCAGACGGTCTCACACCCCCCATCTTCCCCCAGCCCTTTACTGTAAACAGCAGGTCTAGTGGAGCCTCACCCCTGGTAGGCTCACTCACCAGCTGTGAGAAGAAGCTCTCCTCCACACACTCCAAGAACCACCTAGATTGCATCTTCTGTGCTGTGGTGAATTCCCAACGTACATCTGGCAGGTTAGTGTGATGCCTTTATCAGCCCTGAAATCAGAAGCCAGACAAGATTAAAGGATAAAAATTGGTTGCTGTTTATTGAAGGTCCTTCAGGTGTACTTATGGTGAAATGCACATCCAACTGCCCCCCTCAATCCACTGCAGTGTTGCTAGGCCATGGCTGTGTGCTTGTGTCCTGAGTCATGCAAGTTTGAGCTACATCAGTGTTGTACATTTTACCATATCTGCACTCTTAGTGGTTTGACCATTTGAAAAAAGGAGCTCTATCACAGCCAGCTCTCTCAAGCATTGGATTCTTTGCTCCATGTTCTCCCAAGAGCCTTCCTGCAACAGTAGATATTCTGGTCAGAGGTATCTCTCCTTCACACTTGTTAAGAGCCGTGTCCTGAGGCTGAAAGGTTTGAACCTCCTTGCAGTACCCTGGGTGATACTCACTTCATGTGACAGGGATCTCAAGTGCCTTGTTTCAGTACCATCCAAAATTGTACCATCACCTGCAGTGTCCCAGGCTTGGATCAGCCAGCTCAATGTACACTCGTTGGGCTGTCAGGTGAGGCCTCTTCTCAGATTGTGGAGACTTTCTAAGGACAAAGAATCAGTGAATAATTCTGATTCCAATTCCTGTGCTGGCTCCTTGCTCCCCATCATCAGCCACTGGACAAAAGGATTTGGTCTTGTATTTCCTCCTCTGGACACAGGTGACCACTATTAGCTTAGGCTGCCCTTCAGGTTTTACTGCAGCCTGAGTGACCAGGGTATCTGCTGGTTTGTTCTCTTCCCCCACTGGCTGTGCTAGGGTATCAAGCAGTGTGTGATAAGCACTAGCCAGGGCCCAGCACAGTGCAATGAGCAGCCTCTCTTTGCAGTTGTGATTGCAACTTTCTTTCAGATATTTCACACAGAATCACACAGAGAATCACTAGGTTGGAAGAGACCAGGGAGGTCATTCTTCCCCTGTACTCAGCACTGGTGAGGCCACACCTTGAGTGCTGCGTCCAGTTCTGAGCCCCTCAGTTTAGGAAGGACATTGAGACACTTGTGCACGAGGAGGGCAACAAGGCTGATGAGGGGCTTGGAACACAAGCCCTATGAGGAACAACTGAGGGAGCTGGGGTTGTTTAGCCTGGAGAAAAGAAGACTCAGAGGTGACCTTATCACTCATTACAACTTCCTGAAGAGTGGCTGTCCACCAGCACCCCCAGGTCCCCTTCTACCTGGGCACTGCCCAACCACAGCCTCCCCAGCCTATAACACTGCAGGGGGTTATTGTGGCCAAAGTGCAGGATTTGGCACTTGGACTTGTTATACTTCATCTTGTTGGACTCTGCCCACCCATCCAACCATTCCAGGTCTCTCTGTGGAGCCCTCCTTGCAACAGATCAACACATACTCCCAGCTTAGTGTCGTTGGCAAATTTACTAACGAAAGACTCAATCCCCTCATCCAGATTGTCAAGGAAGATATTAAACAGGACCGACTCCAACACAGATCCCTGAGGGACACCACTAATGACTGGCCACTAACTGGATGCAGCACCATTCTCCACAACCCTCTAGGCCCAGCCATCCAGCCAGTTCTTAACCCAGCAAAGCATGCTCCTGTCCAAGCAGTGGGCTGCCAGCTTCTCCAGGAGTATGCTGTGGGAGACAGTGTCAAAGACCTTGCTGAAGTCCAGGTGGACATCCACAGCCTTCCCCTCATCTACCAGGCAGGTCACCTGGTCATAAAAGGAGACCAGGTTGGTCAGGCAGGACCTACCCCTCCTAAATCCATGCTGGCTGTGTCTGATCCCCTGGCCATCCTGTAAGTGCTGCCTAACGACACTCAGTACAAACTGCTCCATAACTTTACCAGGTACTGGGATCAGGCTAACTGGCCTGTAATTCCCAGGCTCCTCCTGCCTACCCTTCTTGTGGATGGGTGTCACATTTGCCAGCTTCCAGTCATTTGGAACCTCACCAGTGAGCCAGGAATGCTGGTGAATGATGGAGAGTGGCTTCACAAGCTTGTCTGCCAGCTCCCTCATCACGCTGGGGTGGGTCCCATCCAGTCCCATAGATTTGTGAACATCCAAGTGGCTCAGCAGTTCTCTGCTTCCTCCTGGATAACAGAGGGACCACTCTACTCCTTGACACCATCTACCAACCCAGGAAGACAGTTGTCCTGAGGACAAGCCATCTTCCCACTAAAGACTGAAGCAAAGAAGGCGTTAAGCACTTCCACCTTCTCCTCATCTGCTGTTATTAAGTTCCCTCCCGCATCCAGTTGAGAACAAAGGTTGGCCTCACCATTCCTTTTGCCATTAATATATTTTTAGAAACATTTTTTATTATCCTTCGCAAAAGCTGCCAAATTAAGTTTCAACTGATCTTTGACCTCCCTAATTTTTTTCCTACATGCCCTACCAACCCCCATAAATACTTCCTGAGAGACCTGATCCTCCTTCCAAAGATGATATGTCCTTTTTTTTATTCCTAAGTTCCTTCAAAACCTCAATGCCCATCCAGGTTGGATGTTTGCCTTGTCGACTCATCTTTCAGCACACAAGGACGGTCTGCTCCTGTGCCATCAAGATCTTTGTTGGGTATATCAACACAGCAATCCTGGTTTGTGTCCCTGATCCAAACAAGATTCACATCTCTGGCAGAAAGACCCATACATATGGAGAAGTATACAAGCCTGTGATGCCTTAGGATTTAGCTTTTATATTTTTCAAGTCCTGTATTGCTTTAGTGTATAACTCTAAAACTCTATAGCCTGTCAGCTACTGTTCTCCCATTTTGTTTAGACAAAACAATCCCTCTCTAGGCCTGAAACTGAAAAACACCGTACTGTCTCAGGCTCCGAAAGATGTAAACAACAGTGAATTGGGGGAGGGAGGGGGCAGGGGGAACTTGTAGTAAATCACTTCATTACCTGAAGCTGTAATTGGAGGATTAACACCTGATATGTAAATGGACCAAGCTTATAACTGTATGAAAAACTTGTAACCATTGTCCATCTTGGGTATAGCCCCTCTCGGTGGCTTTTGACTGCCCAAGGTGTACCTATTGAAGGCCTTTAATAAATACTCATTTTTATTCTCTTAATTTTGTCTAGCCTCTGTTCTAGGTAGCCACTCCAAGGCATCAGTTTCTGGTGACCACAAAGGGACAAGAGGCCACTAGAAAATCCTTGGACCACAGAAACATCCAGCTCCCTGCCCCTCCCCACTGGCACTGGAGAGGGGGCCGTAGCTACGGTCCAGGTGACATCAGAGCCCAGGAGTCCTCCAAGTTCAACACAGAGGCACGTATGTGAGTAAAGGTGGTATTTTGTTTTAGCACCTGGGTTGGGTGTTAAGAGATTTCTTACAGTTTTGTTTGGTGTGTCTGAGGACTCGAGGGAGTCCAAAGGAGTTCTAGCTCATTTGTTGTTTCCCCCTTCATTTGCTGTTAGGGCATGAGAGCTTAGCACAGCAGTGATTGTGTTGTGGCCCAGAGTCAGCGGTGGCATAGTGATTAAGGCACCACCTGGTAAGTCTGGATTTGGGAGTTTGAGCCCTTTTCTGCAGTAATTGTGCAGGGGCATGGACTTCACACAAGACGACAGCATGCAAAGACTTTGTGCAGAGATCTTTACTAGCAGTGTCCTTGTGCAGAGATCTTCACTATGCAGTGGTTCTTGTGCAAAGACAACTATCATGCAGTGAAAATTCCTTAAATACCATTACACAAACAGGATACAGCATCATATAAACAGGAAAAAGGTTCACCACAGTGTTCCCCAATCACCTGGGCTATTTCACAGTTTTTACCTATTATGGTAACAGGTAAACAATGCCTTACAAGGTTACAAACTATAATCTTCACTCTCAATAGGTCCAACACAGTCTACAAACCCACAATTCTCTCCTAGCCCATCCCTGGTGACCTGGATGTATTTCCAGGGTCACCTCCAGGCCTAGGATAGAGGCTCATTCTGGCCTTAGAGGCCTGCTCTTCTATCACACACATAGTGTAACTCAACACTTCTCCTTGTTCTCTCTCCCTCTTAGCTTATTAGTGTATAATTAGATTGCTTTGCTTTATTTCTATGATCTTTCCTGTTTATAAGTGTTAGACAATGGGGTGTAACTTTTCTCGTAAAAGTACTACTCAAATACCCAGAGATTCGCCTTTGGGCTTAGTACTAGAAAACTGGCAGAAATTAAGTGGCAAAAATACACTCCTTAAAAAACCTGAACTGATTATGCTGTCTAAACTAATTTGGCCAACTTATAAATTAGACAACAATCAGAGGTGGCCTAGGTTTGGTAGCTTAGATGAAGAATTAATATCAAATTTGATATCTCGCATATGTCAAGACCGGTATTTCAGAGAACTTGAGTATGCAAGGTTTTGAATGAAGACCTACAGGGATCTAAAAAGGAGCATATAATGGTTTTAAGGAAGAAAGTGGAAAAGGATGGGAAGAAAGAGCTCACGCTAGATTCATCCTGGGGCAGGAGCAGGGAGGAGGTGGAGGCGGACCTAGTGGCCCCTGCCCTGAGGCCTGGGCTGCCTGCCGCTGTGGCTCCTCCCCCACCACCGCCACCTGCCTCTTTAACCACTGCTGTGGCCCCTTCCCTGCCACTGCCGCCTGCCTCTTTAACCACTGCTGTGGCTCCTCCTCGACCACCACCACCTGCCTCTTTAACCACTGCTGTGGCTCCTCCTCGACCACCACCACCTGCCTCTTTAACCACTGCTGTTGCTCTTCCCCCACCACCACCACCTGCCGCTCCAGTCACCTCTGCAGTCCCTCCCCCACCACTGCCATCTGCTGCTCCAACCACCACTGTGGCCCCTCCCCCACCACCACCACCTGCCACTCCAACCACTGCTGCAGCCCCTTCCCTGCTGCCACCACCAGGGCCATGGGTGGGGGTGGCTGGGGGGGAGGAGGAGGCTGTGGTAAGGCTCCCGCCCATAAGAGAAGAGGGGGCAGCCAGGGGATGGGACGCAGCTTCAGCAAAGTCCTTGCTGCTAAAGGAAGAGGAGGGATGGCCCTGGTGGCCAGGGATGATGCAGTTGGCTTCTAGTTGGACACACTTCATGTTTCAACCTCCCTGCCTTCCTCCGATCGCCCCTGGGTGGAGGGAGGCAAGGGGAGAGGACAGCCAGCGTATGCAGCCAACAACACTGCCCCTAGAGGTGGGGCTGGAAGGCAGAGCCTCCCACCGAGAGGGCAGAGTGGGGACCTCCCACAGAGGGAGCAGCGACCCTCCCACTCTCAGACCCTTGAGTTTCCAATGCAACACCGCACACTGGCGGGCTGGCTCGGGAGATGACATCATGCTCCATGACAATGAAGCAAGAGGGACTAGGGCTGCTGCCCGCATCCTACGGCAGAGTAAGTCATGGTCAGCAATTCCTAGTACCAAGATTGGCTGAGGCAGATCTAACACAGCAGATTCAACGGAATCGGACAGCTTTAGCTCAGATAGCTCTTCTGAAGAGGAGGATAAGAGAACAGCTGCTTTGAGCAGGCAAAGGATGGGAAAGATAGCAAGAGGAGCCGTAAGAGTATGTAGTGCAATAGCCAAACACACTCGGTCAGAAAGGGAAGAACTGGTTCTACAAGCCCCTCTGAGACAGGCAGTCAGTAACCAAGGCCCTGTATATATAAAAGTCCCGTACTCTCTTTTAGAGTTAGAACAGTGGAAGACCATTGTTGGAAAATATAAAGAAAATCCAGAAAAAGTAGCTAACTTGGTAGAGAGAGCAATTGGCACCCAGAACCCTGACTGGAGTGATTTGCAGTCTATGGTGGACACATTGCTTGATCCCACTGAGAGGGAGATGGTTAATAAAGCTATTATAGCTTCCGTAGAGTCATATATTGCATGTGGATCTATTCAGGGCACAGTTACTGAGGTTTTCCCTCTGACTGATCCAGGGTGGGACCCTAATGTGCAAAAACAAATGGCAATGCTAAAACGATACCAGAGGCTCATAGTATATGGGTTAAGATATGGTGTTCCTAAAGCTGTAAATTGGGCTAAACTATATGAAATAAAGCAAAATCAAGATGAATCTCCCACTGATTTTTTAAATAGGCTAAGAGAAGCTGCAATCAAATACACAACCCTAGATCCTGATTCAACTAAAGGGAAATCTTTCCTAACTCTCCTGTTTATATATCAAGCTACAAATGATATCAGAAAAAAGCTGCAGAAGATAGACTGGATTCAGGACATAAGTGAATTGTTACAGGTAGCCTGGAAGGTGTATCAAGACAGAGACTCAAGCGACAAAGTTAGACACCATCCTAGTAAGAGGGTTAATCAGGAGAAGTCACCCAAGAGAACTTCTTCTCCTCTGGACAAAGATCAGTGTGCCTATTGTAAGAAAAAGGGACATTGGAAAAATGGCTGTCCAGTGTTGAAGAAGAAACACCCAGTTCCCCAACTCACAGTGGGACAAGACTCAGAGTAATGGGGACTGAAGGCTTCTCCACCAGAAGAGCCTTCAGTTATTGCTAAGCTGGGGAAAGATGATCTCAAATTTGTGGTAGATACTGCAGCAGTGTATTCTTTGTTAAATACTTTAGAAGGGAAACTGAGCCAAGATACTGTAAATGCCATTGAGGCTACAGGGGTAAGTGAAACACAGTCTTTCTTCCAACCTTTAAAATTCAAATTGGGAAAGCACTGGGTAACTCACTGGTTCCTTTATATGCCTAACTCCCCCAAAATGTTGCTGGGAAAGGATTTACTGGAAAATTTGGAAGTGGAAATTAAATTTAAAAAGGGAAGGGGTGTACAAATTATAATTCCCAAGTCTAAATTTGTTGAACTTGATGCAGTTTTTAAACAGGACAAATATTGTGAAATCCCCCTTGAAGCTGAAAATTATGTCATCCCAATAGTGGGGGCCAATGATGTTCCAGGAAGTTCCAAACGAGCAGAACCAGTGAGTATTGCACTCAAACCAAGAACCATACTGGTAAGGCAAGAAGAATACCCTTTGAAATTGGAAAGTCATAGGGGATTGGCATCTATAATTGAAAAATTCCTCCAACATGGGTTAGTAGTACAATGTGAGTCTAGGTATAATACACACATCCTTTCAGTAAAGAAAGCTGGTGGTAAGAATTATCAATTAGTGCAAGATTTAAGAGCAAGTAACAAAATTACAGAGGACATACACCCAGTTGTAGCAAACCCCTACACGCTTTTGACCACACTGACAAACAAATTAGGGTGGTTTGCTGTCATAGACCTGCAGGATGCCTTTTTCTGCATTCCTATGCAAAAAAACAGCCAGGAGCTTTTTGCTTTTGAGTGGGAAAATCCTGAAACGGGGAGAAAAAGCCAGCTTACTTGGACAGTCCTACCCCAGGGCTGTAGGAGCCGACAGCTGATCTGAAGGCTTCATAGAGTTTAATTTGGATTCGGTTAGCATCTATTCATGAGAAAAGGCCCATGAGAAGAGACATAATCAGTTTTTACCTGTGAGAATGTAGTGTCAATGGAAGTAAGAAAATTAAACAATAGAAAGAAAAATACAGTAAAATTGTGCAAGAATGCTTGAATTCTTGTGTTATAGGCAGCCAATAGTGTCATATTGTAGTAGTTTAGTAGCCAATGAACATGTAATACAAATGATAACTTACAAAAGTGTCTAAAAGAGGCCATGTTCCTGAATAAAAAGCTTTTTTGCTTTTGTCCGAGGCACTATCTGCATTGTGTCATGTCCGCCCCAACAGCGACGCAGGGCTTCAAAATAGCCCAACAATATTTGGAAATCAGCTAGCAAAGGAACTGGAAGATTGGTGGAGACAAGGGCCCAGGCTGGGTTATTCTTCGATATGTTGATGACATCTTGATTGCAGCTAAAACGTGAGATGACTGCATCCAACTCACTGTAAGCTTGTTAAACTTTTTGGGATTAAGTGGGTACAGAGTTTCCAAAGACAAGGCCCAGATTGCCAAGGAAGCAGTCATTTATTTGGAGCTTGAGATCTTTCATGGACATCGACAGCTCAGCAAAGAATGGAAAGAAGCCACATGCTGACTCCCAGAGCCCCACACCATGAGAGAGATGCAAGCTTTCCTGGGAATGACAGGTTGATGTCGTTTGCGGATAGCAAATTATGGACTGCTGGTAAAACCCCTGTATGGAGCACTAAAGGCAGCTGAAAAGGGGATCATTACATGGACTGAGAGCACAAGGGCTGTATTTAAAGAGTTGAAACACTCTGTAATGTCAGCTCCAGCATTGGGATTGCCAGACTTAACTAAACCTTTTGAACTGTTTACATGAGAGACTAAATGTGGCTTTGGGGGTATTAGTGCAGCACCTTGGAAACCAATGGAGGGCTGTGGCTTACTCCAAACAGCTAAACAATGTTAGCCAAGGATGGCCTGTTTGAAGGTCGAGGCAGCTACTGTCATCTTGATTCAAGAGGCCTGGACACTCACCCTTGGGCAATACGTTGTAGTGTATGTACCCCATGCCATAGCAGCTGTACTCAAACAAAAAGGCGGACTGCAGTAATTACGCAAGGGCATGGACTTTGCACACAAGATGGAGAAGTGCAAAGACCTTTTTTGCGCAGGAAAAATTCCTTAAATACTAGCACATAAACAGGATATATCATCATATAAACAGGAAAGATGTTCACCACAGTGTCTCCCAATCACCTGTGGTATTGCACAGATCTTACCTATTATGATAACAGGTAAACAATACCCTATAAGGTCACAAGCTATAATTGTCACCTTCCATAGGTCCAACACTGTCCACAAACCTGCAGTCCTCTCTCAGCCCATCCCAGGTGACCCAGATGCATTCCCAGGGTCACCTCCAGGCCCAGGAAAGAGGCTCTCTCTCAGGCCCTCAAGGCCTATCTCTCTACCACTGCATAGTGCACCCCAACAATTCCCCCTTTTGTTTTTATTAGCATAGTTTTGCTTATGGTATTATCAGCCATTTGTCATAGATACTGCAGTAGATAAGAAGTACACTCTCAAAAATGCAAAGGTGACTAAGACAAGGCATCAGGACAAAGTTAAGGCATTGAAAGGATCAGATCCCTTGTGGAGGATCCAAGTTCTGCAGATCCAGTGCCCACAACCACCCATCAAGCATAAAACAGTCTTTCTCAGGTGATTGTGTTGGTCACCTCCTAAGCACTAGCACTCAGAGGCAACATGGACCAGGATGTCAGAATTTCTCAGGATCCAGCTTTATCATCTTCAGCTGAGGATTGTCCCTGTTCCGGGGACAGTTCTGCTGCATCGACTTCAGCTGATGATGGTCTCTTCTCCAGGAATGGGTGGACGTTCCTCACCAGTATCCACCTCGGTCCAGCATCTGTGAAGACACAAACATAACCTCTTCCCCACATAATGAGGGGAACCGGCCCTAGAATTAGATGGCTTTCAGGATCTTTACATATAACTATGGCTCTCTGCAGTGAATCCTGTGACATGGTGTCATGGCGCGTAAAACACTTAAGAATGGGAGGCACAGTGTGATCAGCAAAGCGGTTTAGAAAGTTAGACACATAAAGACTTTGTTTAAACGCTCCTGGGGAGTATAACCCTGAACTCCCCCTTTCTGTTGTAACAAAAGACACTTAAGAGTAGCATGAACATATTCAACAATAGCCTGGCCAGTGGGCAAATGAGGTATCCCCATACAATGAGAAACACCCCATTGCTGAAAAAAGAGAGCAACTCTCTGAGATGTATAGGCTGGGCCATTGTCAGTTTTAACTCGAGCAGGAATGCCCAAGACAGCAAATGTGCTCAAGAAATGTCAACAGACATCATGGGCCTTTTCGCCACCATGGCATGAAGCAAACAAGGCACTTGAAAACGTGTCAATAGATGCATGAACAAATTTCAAGCAACAAAACTCTGCAAAATGCGTGACATCGGACTGCCGCAGTTGCGATGATTGCAGACCTCGAGGACTAATGCCAGCAGCTACAGACAGCAAGCTATATTGCTGGCAATCAGGACATGCAGCTATAATATCACATGCCTGGTGCAAAGAAAGGCCAAACTAACTACGTAAAGCACCCTCATTCTGATGAAAAAAGGAGTGAGTCAAGCTTGCCTGAGCAAGAGAGTCAGGTACAACCTGCGTCGGCATAGCCAGTGAATCGGCACAACCATTCCCTTCCACAGTAGGTCCTGGAAGGGATGTGTGGAACCAAATATGCATCACGAAATAGGGCTCTCTTCGTGAATCCAAAAGTATAATAAATGTCCAGAGCCATTTAAACAGGACAGGGTTTGAAACATCCCTTAAGTAGGCAGCTTCAGCTCTTTCCACAATTCCTGCAACATAAGCAGAGTCAGTAACTATAGTAAAAGTTTTGCACCATTTCTGAAACACCCAAACAACAGCGGCAAGTTCTGCTATCTGGGGAGATCCAGAAATGATCGCGACATCAGAACACCAGTTCCGTGTTCCAGAGTCCAGCCAGACAAGAACTGAGCAATGCGATCGTCCAGATCAATGTGTGAGGACTGTAAGGGCCTGCAAAAGCGTTGGACTCTACCGCACCATAGGAACTAAAGAAAAACAGTTAGATAACAGTTCATGTGAAGGAGGATGAATGCACAGGATGCCTGGGTAGGCAACGATTGTTACCTGAAATTCATTGGACATCTGAAGGAGCCATTGCAGATATATAATAGCTAAGGGCAAACAGATGATGTGGGGCTCTTGACCTGCAAGAGCAAGCAAGCGCTGTTGTCCTTTAATAATGAGCTGAGCAAACATTTCTGACTGCGTAGCAATGGTCTTTGGCATCTGATGAGGCAAAAACAACCATTCAATAATGATCAACGGGTCCTGTGCCCTTGTATCCCATTGAAACAACAAAGCATAGGGTTGTCATGAGGGGTTCAAAATTATGAGGTCAAAAGGTATATCAGGAACACAATGGGATGCTTGATGATTCATGATTGCCTCAGATACCAATTGCAAAGCAAATTGCACTCACTCTGTGAGGCAAAGTGGAGATGTCAGTGCTGAGTTGCCTTTTAAGAGATCAAACAAAGGATGCAGGTCCTCATTAGAAATTCCCAGCAAGGGACAAACCCAGTTAATAGCTCCAAGCAATTTCTGCAGGTCATGTAATGTGCTGACTGAAGTCAGAAGTTTCACTCATTGAGGCTAAATGGATTGCTCTGTAATTTGCCAACCTAAATATTGCCAAGGAGGGTTTCTCTGTATCTTTTCTGGGGCCACTTGCAAGCCAGCAGCTGTTACAGCTTCTGTGGTAAGGGCTAGGGTTTTCTGCATAACCTCAAGGTGTGGAGCTGCCACAAATATATCATCCATGTAATGATAAATGAGAGCATCAGGCACCAGTCTACGCACAGAGCTCAGTACTCATATCACAAACCACTGACAGATGGCTGGCCTGTTTTTGCAACCCTGTGGCAGGACAGTCCAATGGAACCATCGTAGAAGCTCCTGAACATTAAGGCTAGCCACAGAGAAAGAAAATTTTGGAGCATTGTCAGGATGCAATGAAATAGAGAAAAAACAGTCTTTCAAATTGGTAACAGTCAAAGGCCAATCTTTAGGAAGCATGGTAGGAGATGGGAGCCCAGGCTGCAGGGCACCCATATCCTCCATTATAGCATTAATTCTTCGCATTCATGCAGCAAATGACACTTACCACTCTTTTTTTGAATTCCAGGGACTGGCGGAGGGTACAATATGACCAGCAGCCAGCTGTTCCTCTACCAATTCCTGTAGATGACGCAGCTTCTCAGAGGACAAGGGCCACTGGGCCACCCAGACTGGCTTATGAGATTTCCATGACAATTTCAGGGTGGGTTGTGTCGCAGTGGCCAATATCATAAATCCGACCCAGTTCGAGTCCCTAGCTGAGCCAGGAGATCACGTCCCCACAAAACCAGAGGTGAGTGCAACACGAAAGGTTTAATCGTGGCGGCATGACCATCTGGGCCAAGGACCTGTGTCGCACGGTTGGACATGAAAGAATCAGGCAACTCTGAGCAGGTCAGTGCCACCAAGGCTGGGCCAGAGAGAAGAAGAGCTCAGCCTCTCTTTATTCTTTCATTTATATACCTTTACATAGACAATCATGGATTGGACAATGAGGTTACCACCTTTCCAATTCCATAGGTTAGGAACACAGTCCATCCACCTTCTCCGCCTTAGGAAAAGGAATGAAAAACAATACCAAAAGTATAAAACAATCTTTGGCCGGTTACATAAACATGGACTATGTTTACACAAAATCTATGAGAACTCTTACTAGAAACTATGAACAGAGCACACTGTAAAAATCAGGGCTACATCTCAACCTTTTTCCTTAAAAAAAGAAAAAGAAAAAAGAAAAATGAACAATGTTCATCCTCTGCTTGTGGAGGAACCATCGGAGTGAACACTCACATCATCTGCATCTGAGTCATCACTTGGTATTCCACCCACTTGGACGCTTTCATTCTGGTCACGGCTTCTACCCTACCCGTCAACTGGATTTTGCCTCTGCGGTCGCAGGTCAGGACAGACACACCTTGCAGGTACCCAGCGCAACCCAGTATCTGTAGATACACAAGCATACATGCACCCCGAAGCGATAAAGGACCTTCCCACTGTTTGATGACTAAATTTCTCACCCGAACTTTCGCTCGAGGATGCTGTGCCTCGTCCGAAGCCTGCAACAAGAGGTGGTGATTCAAAATGACAGGATTATTGGAGTTCTGCGGTACCGTAAGGTGATTGATGGCGTACAAAGCTTTTGCCAAATGACTGTGCGGGGTTTCACCCTGCATTCCCCATTTTCGTTTTTGAAGCACCTGCTTCAGAGTATCATAAGCACGTTCTACAATAGATTGACCAGTCAGAGAATGAGGAATACCAAACTTGTGTGACACACCCCACAACTGCAGGAACTGCCTCATCTTTTTTGAGACATAAGCAGGACCATTGTCGGTCTTCACAGTAGAAGGTATGCCCAGAACAGCAAAGGCCTACCTCCAGTGGGCAATGACATTGTGTCCATTCTCTCCAGTGTGAGCGGAAGCCCACATGGCAGAGAAGGTGTCCACTGTGACATGCACATACTTGAGCAGGCCAAATTCAGCAACTTGGGTGACGTCAGTCTGCCAAATCTCCAAGGCCCTAAGGCCCCTGGGGTTTACCCCCGCTGGCAACGGCGCAGCCAGTGCATGACAGTCATCGCACGACTCGACAATGTCACGGGCCTCAGTTGGTGTCAACTGAAACTGCTTCTGCAGGGCATGTGCGTTCTGATGGAAAAAACCATGCGATGCTTTGGCCTGTGCGAGTGTATCAGGCTGAGGTGCTACCCATGCCGGGTTAGCCAACTTGTCAACCCTCGCGTTACCTTCCGCTATGAACCCTGGCAAATTGTTATGACTTCTTACATGCAGAACATAGTAGGGATGAACCCGTTCCTGAATGACATACCACAGGGTCTTCAGCAAATGAAACAGATCTACATTGCTGACCTTCTTCAAAACGGAATAACTCAACCGCTTTGCTATGTCAGCCACATAGGCGGAATCCGTGACCAGATTGAAAGGTTGCTGGGAAAACCTTTGAAATGCCGTAAGAGCAGCCCTCAATTCAACCAATTGGGCTGAGCCAACCTCATGGCCTTCCAGAACCTGCCACTCAGATCCATCCTTCCAAGTAACAACGGCCTTCCCGGTTTTGCCCGAACCGTCAGTAAAGACTGTGGGTCCTTGCACTGGCTCCTGACTGTGTTTGGGTCTGAGAGAAATCTCTGTGAGTTTTGCCACTTGTAGCAACTGGTGGCTAGGCAGATGATACATGATCTGCCCTGAAAAATTTTCTAGAGCACTTTGCAGTGAAACACTGTTTTTGAAGCTCCAGTCAAAGTCTTCCCGCTGTACCAGTAGTACAATCTTTCGGGGTCTGTACCCGTCAATTGCAAACACCGTTGTCAGCATTTGACTATCAAGTGAGCAATCAGCTCAAACAATGCAGTTGCCGTCTTTTGCGGCTGATGGGGCAAGAAGACCCATTCGAGCACATGCAAAGAATCAGACCATTTGTCACTCCATTGGCCAATGATACCTGTGGGGTGCAAATCTGGAGTATTGATGAACACAGTGACATCAACGGAGGGATCAATGCAATAAACCTGTCAAGCAGAAACAGCTCGCTGCACCTCCTCCAGCACCTGACGTACCTCAGGGGTCAATTTGTGAGGCGACTTCAAATCAGGGTCTCCCTTCAACAAATCAAACAAAGGAGACAATTGCGCCATGGTCAGTCCCAAATAGGGATGCAACGAAGCGATAACGCCCACCAATTTCTGGGCATCATTCAGTGTCTTCACCGAATGCACAAATTGCACCTCTTGGTGTTGAACAGTATGTTCCAGAATTTTGACCCCCAAATATTTCCAAGGAGGTTGTTGCTGAACCTTTTCTGGAGCCACCTGCAGCCCATGCGAATGCAGAGCATCGAGCAAGTGAGGCTGGATCCTCAGCAGCTCATCCTGGGTGGACGCAGCCATATAATGATAAATGTGAGCATCAGGAAACCGCCTGCAAACTCCAGATTAGGCTCTGGCCACGTACATTTGGCATATGGCCGGAGAATTCCGCATCCCCTGCAGAAGATTCCTCCATTGATATCTCTGTGCAGGACCAGCATTGTTAATTGCTGGCACCGTGAAAGCAAATTTCAGCCTGTCATCGGGATGCAAAGGGATTGAAAAGAAACAATCCTTCAGATCCACGATTGGCCAACCTGCTGGAAGCATGGTGGGTGACGGCACTCCAGCCTGCAGCGTCCCCATGCCCTCCATCACGGCATTCACCTTCCAGAGGTCTTGTAATAACCTCCATTTCCCAGACTTCTTTTTGATACAGAAAACAGGAGTGTTCCAGGGACTGGTAGAAGGTTCCAGATGACCCTGGTCCAATTGCTCCTGAACTAACTTGTGAAGGGCTTCTAGTTTATCTTTAGGAAGGGGCCACTGTTCTTGACAGATTGGTTTGTTCGACAACCACGGTATAGGAGGCGTAAGACACACTGCGCCCTTCAACATAGTGGCCCCAAGTGAAAATCCGTCCCAATGCACACCCCCCATGCAGCCAAAACTTCCCTCCCCCAGAGGTTAAAACCAGTTTCAGTAACATGAGGCTTAATCATGGCCATCTGTCCCTCTGAGTTCGTTATTACCACAGGCTCCTGGCTCACGTAGCAGCGCTTTGTCCCTCCCAATCCCGCTACAGATGCCCCCACTGTGTCCAATGGCCACTGCAGAGGCCAAGCGGCTAGAGAGAGAATTGTGACGTCTGCACCGCTGTCAAGGAGCCCGCAGAGAGAGATCTCTGGCAGCGTAGCATCAGTGTGCATTGCATCTGAGGATGTTGTTCGGTCATAACAGCCGTCCAGTGAACCTGAGGCGGTCCAGTGGAACCAAAGCAGCTGTCTCCTTGTGACCTTGGTTCTGTCCTGTGAACAGAAAACTTAAAAGGGACAAGTTGAGCAATTCGTGTCTTTTCAGGAATTGTGACTGGGGGGGTGGGTGTGGAGACCATAGCAAAGATGCGTCCTGTATAATCCGCATCAATGAGTCCCAAATGCACAATGATACCCTGAATGGTGGCACTAGATCTCCCCCTTTGGAAAGCACTCACGCCACCGCCCAAGGGACCAAAAGCATCTAAAGGAACCTTGTGCACTGCGCAAGAGTTTAAGACTACTGTTGCTGACGTGCAGACATCCACACCTGCTGAGCCACTGGTGGTGGCTGCGAGCTGGCCCAGAAGACCTCCATCGGTTCTGGGATTTGTAGAGGCATTTGTGTCTGTGCATGTCTCCCCTGTGTGCTCCGCCACCCATTTCCTGAGCTCGATGGAAACTGACCCTTGACAGGAACTGCAGCCTTGCAGTCCCTTGCAGTGTGGTTTGGTTTTCCATACTTTGGACAGAGAAACATAACAATCCTGCCTTTCTGCACTTTCTTTCTCGATTTCGTCCTGCCCTGAACACTCCTCTGCTTCCACTGCCCGCCTTGAGGCCCTGTCCAGGCTGGTCACAGGGCAGCAGCCACGGCAACCACCTTACAACTGGCAGTGCCTACATTTTTACAGGTTTCAACCATCTGCATTGTAGAAGGATCAGCAGGGAGTGCTTCAATAAGGGTCTGACACTCACGAGAACAACGAGTTCTTGCCAGCTGCTTAATTAACAGCTCTCTTGCAGTTGGGTTCTCCACCTGTCTCTCAACAGAAGCAGTGAGCCTGTTTGCAAACTGCAAGAAGGACTCATCATTCTACTGGGTCACATCCACAAATTGCTCTGTAGGAGCAGCCATGTCAATGGTTTGAATCAATGCTGCCACGCCTGTCTCTCGGCATTGGTCCAGCACAGCACGATTCACGGCTACCTGTTTTTTAGGGTCTTCAAAATTACCAAGTCCCAGCAGGATATCCATTCCAACGTCTGGTATCCTGCTGGTTCAATGTGGCATTGTATGCTACCGTCCTGGCTGCTATCTGATGCCACTTTGATTCAAATATATCATATTCGACAGGCTGAAAAAGAACACGAGCCAAGCTTCTAATATCAGCTGGCACTAACAAGGCATCATGAAAAACTCTTATAAGCTGCATAACTTCTTTGGAGCCTAGTCCATATTTTCCAACCTGCTGCCTAACTTCCATCAAGGATTTCCACGATAAAGTCTCATAGCTATTTTGACCAGCACCGACGAAAACAGGAAAAGCCTGCAACCCTTGTGGTTATTCTGCAGCACCTGCTGTGTCCTGTCCCTTGCTTATCACAGGGACTTGAGCTGGCACAGGGCTCTGGGATCTGCTGGCACACACCTCAAGGCAACGGGCTTTAGGACAGTCATAATTTCCTCTACTTTCGCCTTAACATCTGCCCAGAATTTCGGCTTATCTCTGGGGCGCACTGTCACCCTGCACTCCGGCAGGGCCCAGAGACCCTCTGACACAGACCTGCCCTCCCAGGATCTGTAGTCCCGGTATGACTGCGGCTTCCTCACCGCTTCACTGCCTGTGCCAAAAAGAAACACTTTGGGACTCACTTCCTTTCCAGGTTTTGCTTGTTTGAAATGTCCTGCGGACAAAACTGCTAAGTCATCGCTATCAGAGCCTGCGCTGTCCACCACTGCAGGGTGGACACCACCTGCGGTGTCCACCACTGCAGGGCTCAGCCGTGCTCCCCTGGCTCCTGTGCAGGAAGGAGCCGAGCCACGGGGAGCCGTGGCTCCTCTGGCACGGCTGCGCGTTCCTGCGGCAAAGCAAAGAACCTGGATGGGGGTGGGCAGGGTCACGCCGCCCGACCGGGATAGTGGGAGGGGGGGGAAAGAAACCACGCCCATCAGGGTCCCGTGGAGAGCTCAGACTCCAAGCGCGGGATGCGCCCGCTGCGATCCCGCCGCGCCTTCTGCAGCAGCCGGAGCTGGCGGCGCTGTCCCAGTGGTGCTTTCTGTGTTCCCCGCTTTGGAGCCCCTGGACCCTGACTCAGCGCTTGCCTGAGCGCTGCCGCGCCTGTGCGCCTCCACATTCACAGGCAGAGGGCAGACCGGTGATCGTAGTGCCACCCCCACCCCCTGCCCCTGCGGGAGTGGAGGGGTGACCGGCGTCATCACCCGACTCTTCGCCAAATATGTCATCAGCCTCAGACACTGGATCGATTTCTGCCCACACCGCACCAGGGGGGTAACTTACAAGAACACCGCAATTTGGACATTCCACTGCGCTGTCTTTCCATCCCCCTTTTTCACCTAGCACCGGGAAGGCACAGGGAGGGGGCATTTCTTGCTGCCCCGCCTCCCCCGCCGCACAGGGTGGTGGTGATCCCTGCTCCGCCGGCTCCTTGGAGCCGGGGAGGGGCAGACCCGTCCACACCGGCTCCGCGGGACTTTCCAAAACCAATCTCTCCTCAGAGATCGGTGGGCTGTCAAACCAAATGCTCTCCCCCGCCCTCACTGTCTGGGCCAGGGGATTTGGGCTTAGAGGAGGGCTCCCAGCCATGCTCTTCCTTCGCTCCCCCACACAGCTCAGAGAATCCTCCAAGCGAGCTGGCAGGTGTAAGGCTGCCAGAGGGGCTCTCCTGTCTTTGGATAACAGAATTCACCTGTCTCCAAGCTACTAATAACTTAGCCATCGTTTGACTATATGTCTCCGATAGCACACCTTTCAATGCTTTATCCACAAACATCCACATCGGTTTAGACAGGACATTGTAATCATCATGGAAAAAACCCGTCTCCTTGGACCAAAAATATAATTGCTCTAAATTTGACCTGCAAAAATTCACATTCTTGTTTTCTAAGAATATTTCGAGAACTTCCAACGCCAGAGTGTCACTTGGGGACATCTCAGAGATTCCCATAATTAATTTTTAAATTTTTTCACCTGAGATTACCTGAGATTACCTGAGTTTTTTTGCAGTTCCCTGTACAGGCCACTAGATGTCACACAGTTGGACACAAAAGAATCAGGCACTCAGTCAGGTCACAGAGACACCAAGGCTGGCAGGAGAGAAGAAGAGCCCAGCCTCTCTTTATTCTTACATTTATATACCTTTCCATATACAATCATGAATTGGACAATGAGGTTACCATCTCTCCAATTCCATAGGTGAGAAACCCAGTCCGTCAACCTTCTCTGCCTTCCGGAAAGGAATGACAAACAATACCAAAAGAACAAAACAATCCTTGGCTGGTTAGACAAACATGGACTATGTTTACATAAAATCTATGAGAACCTTTGCTACCAAGTATCAACATAGCACACTGTAAAAATCAGGGTGACAGATGTCCTCACTTGTTCCTCTCTCTGTGCAAGGAAGGATGGATGTCTGTAAGTTTAGTCCAGGCATGGCTAGAGTTAATCTCTCCCTCTCTTTCCGGCATGGTAACGGTCACGTGGTCCCTGCCAGGCTGTTTGAAAAGGTCTGAGCTGGATGGCTGTCCTGGTTTGAAGGACAGGTGTCTGTTAAGGAAGGCAGGAGCCTCTCTTGGAATGGGAAACTGTAACCTTTCTCCCTCCGAATTATTATAAAGGCTCTCAGGCAAAGATATGGGAATAGGAATAACAGTTCTTTACTACTATCTAAAACAAAGGATAACAAATAACAACAACTATAACGTTAACCAACAAACAGAACCAGAAACCCAGTGGCAGCCTGCTCGGCTTCAGGCACCTTTTCCCTTTGGTGCAGTTTCAGTCACAGCCTGCAGGGGCGCTCTGGGTGCGGTGATTCCCCGGTGGGTGCGGTGATTCTGCAGGGGGCGCTCCGGCGTGAGCTCAGGTAGCACACGGCAATGGCGACTGCCCGAAGCACGGAGGGATGGAGGAGAGCCCTTGCTCCACAGACCCTCGGGAGGGGCAGCTGGTGTTGGTGCTACAGCAGGATCCCCGGACACAGGGAGCTGGGACGGTAAGGGGTCTCCACGTGCAGGGAAAAACCCCGCTACAATGTAGCGGAGAAAAGCGGGCTGGTGGCAGGCAGGTCGGCTCCGGATGGGGCAGAGGGCAGAGACTCACAGCAGACAGACCGGCAGCTCCGCGCTGGCTTCTCAGGGGCCGTGGGTTCAGCAGACAGCAGCTCCGACCGTCCCGCTCCGAGGGTCCCGAGCAAGAGGGCGTGACCTCCCTCTGCCCTTGCTTTTCAGTCTCTCCAAATCTCACGTTACCAGGCTCTGCTTCCGTGAGGGGCAATTTTGCCCCACCCTGCCACGGAGAAAGGCTCTAGCCTTGTGCTTTGTTTCTCTTAAGTACCCAGTCATTTGTGTCCTAGCAACCCATGGGAGAAAAATTCCTGAGGAAAAGAACTAGATCCAACCTTCAACATTCTCCACCCCGAATTTTTTTCCCATGCAAACACCTTACATCAAATTTAAACTTTCGAGGTATATACATACATGCAGATACAGATACAAGCGCAGTGTCATAAGTAGTTCACCCTAAAACAAGATCTCCTTGAGGTATGCATCGGGTCTCTCCATCCCTTTGCATCACCCACCAGGTGCAGCCCGGTCCCTGAGCAAAGACAACCCCCCGGATGGGATTGTCTTTACTTGAGGCAGAGTTTACCCAAACAGTCTTTCCCAGCATACCTCTCATGTGTACTACTGGAACTTTATCTCCATCTGTTGTTTGCAAGGGGTCAGAGTGGGCAGGCCCGGCCCGGCTGGAGGAACCTCGGGTGTTCACTAACCATGTGGCCTTTGCCAAATTAGTCTCCCAGTTCTTGAACGTCCCCCCACCCAGTGCTTTCAAGGTGGTTTTGAGCAGGCTATTGTACCGTTCAACTTTCCCAGCTGCTGGTGCATGATAAGGGATATGGTACACTCACTCGATGCTATGTTCTCTAGCCTAGGTGTTTATAAGGCTATTTTTGAAGTGAGTCTCATTGTCGGATTCAATTCTCTCGGGGGTACCATGTTTCCAAAGAACCTGTTTTTCGAGGCCCAGGATGGTGTTCCGGGCAGTGGCATGAGGCACAGGGTAGGTCTCCAGCCATCCTGTGGTGGCTTCCACCATTGTGAGAACGTAGCGCTTGCCTTGGCGGGTCTGGGGCAGTGTGATGTAATCAATCTGCCAAGCCTCTCCATACTTGTATTTGGACCACCGTCCACCATACCATAGAGGCTTTACCCGCTTGGCCTGTTTGATCGCAGCGCACGTCTCACAATCATGGATCACTTGGGAGATACTGTCTATGGTTAGGTCCACCCCTCGGTCTCGTGCCCACTTATAGGTGGCATCTCTGCCTTGGTGGCCTGAGGCATCATGGGCCCATCGGGCTAGGAACAGCTCCCCTTTGTGTTGCCAGTCTAAATCTATCTGTGCCACTTCAATCTTTGCGGTGTGATCTACCTGCTTGTTGTTCTGGTGTTCTTCGTTAGCTCGGCTCTTAGGGACATGGGCGTCTACATGGCGGACTTTTACGGGTAGCTTTTCTACCCGAGTGGCAATGTCTTTCCATTCATCAGCTGCTCAGATTGGCTTTCCTCTACGCTGCCAGTTGGCCTTTTTCCACCTTTCCAGCCAACCCCATAGAGCATTGGCTACCATTCACGAATCGGTGTAGAGATAGAGCTTTGGCCACTTCTCTCTCTCAGCAATGTCCAGGGCCAGCTGAACAGCTTTGAGTTCAGCAAATTGGCTCGACCTACCTTCTCCTTCAGTGGCTTCTGCAACTTGTCGTGTGGGGCTCCACACAGCTGCTTTCCACTTCCGGTTCATCCCTATGATGCGACAGGAACTATCAGTGAAAAGGGCGTAGCACTTTTCTTCATCTAGCAGTTGATTATATGGTGGAGCCTCCTCAGCCCGGGTCACTTGTTTTTGCTCCTCTTCATCAGTGAGACCAAAACTCTCACCTTCTGGCCAGTTCGTAATTATTTCTAGGATCCTAGGGCGGTTCGGATTTCTAATGCGGGCGCGCTGTGTGATAAGTGCGATCCACTTACTCCATGTGGCATCGGTGGCGTGGTGGGTAGAGGGAGCCTTTCCTTTGAACATCCACCCCAGCACTGGTAGTCGAGGTGCCAGGAGGAGTTGTGCTTCAGTGCCAATTACCTCGGAGGCGGCTTGAACTCCTTCATAGGCGGCCAAGATTTCCTTCTCTGTGGGGGTGTAGTTGGCTTCAGACCTTCTGTAACTCCGGCTCCAGAATCTCAGCGGTCGGCTTCGGGTCTCTCCAGGCACCTTCTGCCAAAGGCTCCAGGACAAGCCCTTGTTTCCGGCTGCAGAGTAAAGCACATTCCTCACCTCTGGTCCCGTCCTTACTGGGCTAAGCGCTACTGCATGAGCGATCTCCTGCTTGATCTCGGCAAATGCTTGTTGTTGTTCAGGGCTCCAGTGAAAATCGTTCTTTTTGCGGGTGACTAGGTAGAGAGGGCTCACAATCTGGCTGTACTCTGGAATGTGCATCCTCCAAAAACCTATGGCCCCTAGGAAAGCTTGAGTTTCTTTTTTGTTAGTTGGAGGAGACATCGCAGTGATCTTATTGATGACCTCCGTGGGAATCTGGCGCCGTCCATCTTGCCATTTTACCCCAAGAACTGGATCTCTCGAGCAGGTCCCTTGACTTTGCTTTTCTTGATGGCAAAACCGGCTTCCAGGAGGATCATGATGATCTTCTCTCCTTTCTCAAATACTTCTGCTGCCGTGTTCCCCCACACAATGATGTCATCGATATATTGGAGATGCTCTGGAGCCTCACCCTTTTCCAGTGCAGCCTGGATCAGTCCATGGCAGATCGTGGGGCTGTGCCTCCACCCCTGGGGTAGCCGATTCCAGGTATATTGCACACCCCTCCAGGTGAAGGCGAACTGAGGCCTGCACTCCGCTGCCAGAGGGATGGAGAAGAACGCATTGGCGATGTCAATGGTGGCATACCATTTTGCTGCCTTGGACTCCAGCTCGTACTGGAGCTCCAGCATGTCTGGCACGGCAGCACTCAATGGTGGAGTCACTTCATTCAAGCCACGATAGTCTACAGTCAATCTCCATTCCCCGTCAGACTTGTGCACAGGCCAGATGGGGCTGTTGAAGGGTGAGTGGGCTTTACTGACCACTCCTTGGCTTTCCAGGTCGCGGATCATCTTGTGGATGGGGATCACGGCGTCTCGATTCGTCCGGTACTGCCAGCGGTGCACTGTCGAGGTGGCAATTGGCACTTGTTGTTCTTTTACTCTCAGGAGTCCCACTGCATTTGGATTTTCCGATAGTCTAGGCAAGGTGTTCAGTTGCCTGATGCCCTCTGCCTCCACAGCCGCTATTCCGAAAGCCCACCTGAGTCCCTTTGGGTTTTTGTAATAGCCATTCCGGAGGAAGTCTATGCCCAGAATACATGGGGCCTCTGGACCAGTCACAATGGGGTGTTTCTGCCACTCCTTTCTCGGTCAGGCTCACCTCGGCTTCCAACAAAGTTAATTGCTGTGATCCCCCTGTCACCCCGGCAATAGAAACAGGTTCTGCCCCCACATGTCTCGATGGAATTAAGGTACACTGCGCACCAGTATCAACTAACGCTTCATATTTTTGTGGTTCTGATGTGCCAGGCCATCGGATCCACACTGTCCAAAAGACCCGGTTTTCCCGTGCCTCTTCCTGGCTAGAGGCAGGGCCCCTCTAGCTCTGGTTGTCATTTCTTTCTTGGGCGTACATGGTAGAGGTCCCCTCGAGGGGATCTAAGAGATCGTCCTCTCTTCTGTAATATCTGGCATCTCGGTCACAGGAGGCTGAGGCTACTTTCATTTTAGTAGACCCCCCGCCTCGGTTAGTATTTCTTTCTTTGAGTTGCTGTACCCGTGCTGCCAGGGCAGCAGTGGGTTTCCTATCCCACTTCTTCATGTCTTCTCCGTGATCACACAGGAAGAACCACAGCTCAGATCGTGGGGTGTACCCTCTCTCCCTGGCTGGGGGGCGCTGGGCTCTGACTTTGGGGCTTGTGACTCGCACTGGTGCCGCACTCATCAACCTCATCTCCTCCCTCACCTCCCTCATCATCTCCTCTCTGAGGCCTTTGACCACAGCAGAGACCTGAGCCTGCATTGGGCCACTGATCATACTATCATAATTTTTGAGTTTGGTGGCTATGGAGCCCACTGTCTCTCGGTTGTCATCAGCATTAATTGTTGCAATGAAGATGGTGTATTGGGAGGGCCCTAGCTTTGCCAGATTCCACAACATTTGTCCTGTACACTTGACCTTGTCGGGGTCATTATCATGTTGTCCATCCCTCCCAAAGAGTACCTCTAATATTGCCACCTCCCTCAGCTGTTGGATTCCCTCCTCAAGGGTCTTCCATGGTCTTCTCTGATTATATTCCTGCATTCTCTCCCTGTTGACAAACCTCTCTCTTACACTTATTAAAAGCCGTTCCCAGAGAGACAGAGGCCCGTCATCTCTTCCAAATACCTGATCAACCCCTGAGTCCTGGGACAAGGGTCCCAGCTGCCTTGCCTCAATACTATCCAGCTGCACGCCTATACCCATAAGGTCCCAGACCCGAAGTAACCAGGTTGTAAAAGGCTCACGACCCCATCGCACAATGTCTTTTCGTAGGTTACGGAGACTGTCATACCCCAGGGACTCAGTAGTGATTTTAATCCTTGGCCTCCCTACTGGTTGAGAGGGCCCTGCTTCCCCATCATTACTCACTGGCTGCTCTGGTTTGACTTTAGTCTTCCTCTTTTCCACAGGGGCAACTGCTACTGGCTGTGGCTGCCCCTCTGATCTGACTGGAGCCTGAGCGGTGATAGCGTCCCTGGGTTCTTCTGCTGCCTCATTAGACTCTCCCTCTTTGGGGTACGGGAAGGGTTTCCCACCAGCTGGGCAAGTGTATTCTTTCAGCACTTGGCTCATCTCGCGTATCTCTTTCACCAGGACTCCCACCCAATCCGGGTGGGTTGTTTCTGAGGTGGGTTGTGGGACCGGGTCAGACTCTGTAGCAACATCCCTAGTGTCTGGGGTAATGTCAGGTTCTGGGATGGTGTCCCTAGTTTCTGGGGCCATGTCAGGTTCTGTGGCTACGTCTCTAGTTTCTGGGGCCATGTCAGGTTCTGTGGCAGCATCCCTAGTCTCTGGGGCAATGTCAGGTTCTGTGGCTACATCCCTAGTCTCTGGGGCCGTGTCAGGTTCTGTGGCAGCATCCCTAGTTTCCAGGGCTAGGTCAGTTTCTGTGGCAGCATCCCTAGTCTTTGGGGCCATGTCAGGTTCTGGGGCCTCATCCCTATTGTCTGGGGTAGATGTCAGAGTGGTTATCCAAGTCAGACTTCCTTTATCCCTGAATGCTAAATAGAGTAGGACTATCAGCAATGCCAGCCACTGTATGGTATCATTAGCATCTAGAGAAGATTTGAACCCCTCAAAGATTGGCGGGATAGGCCCAAAGAGCTGGGTGAAGGGTTGTGAGAACATTTCTTTTGGTGTCACTTCCTCGCAGTAGGTACCATTATTAAAGTAACCCTGAAAACATGTCATTAGTGTGTGGTAGCTGTGAATCCACATGCCTGCCTTCCAGAGGAAGTTGAAAATCCATGAATTCCTCACCTTATTGACCCATGACACAAACTGTATAACAGCCACTGTAGCCTTAGTTATAGGGCCCATGTTTAGATATGGGGCTGCAAATGGGAGAGAAACAGCTGTGACCACTTGCCATACGAACCGGAATAAGCAAGACCACATGGTGCAACCTAATGAGGTTCCTATATCCAGCACACAAAAACTGCGTTACTCAAGAACTGTTATCCTTCTTCTCCTCGATGCCCTCGTGCCCCACTGTTGGGCGCCAAAATCTGTCCTGGTTTGAAGGACAGGTGTCTGTTAAGGAAGGCAGGAGCCTCCCTTGGAATGGGAAACTGTAACCCCTCTCCCTCCGAATTATTATAAAGGCTCTCAGGCAAAGATATGGGAATAGGAATAACAGTTCTTTACTACTATCTAAAACAAAGGATAACAAATAACAACAACTATAACGTTGACCAACAAACAGAACCAGAAACCCAGTGGCAGCCTGCTCGGCTTCAGGCACCTTTCCCTTTGGTGCAGTTCCAGTCACAGCCTGCAGGGGCGCTCTGGGTGCGGTGATTCCCCGGTGCTGCAGGGGGCGCTCTGGCGTGAGCTCAGGTAGCACACGGCGAATGGCGACTGCCCGAGGCACGGAGGGATGGAGGAGAGCCCTTGCTCCACAGACCCTCGGGAGGGGCAGCTGGTGTTGGTGCCACAGCAGGATCCCGGGACACAGGGAGCTGGGACGGTAAGGGGTCTCCACGTGCAGGGAAAAACCCCGCTACAATGTAGCGGAGAAAAGCGGGCTGGTGGCAGGCAGGTCGGCTCCGGATGGGGCAGAGGGCAGAGACTCACAGCAGACAGACCGGCAGCTCCGCGCTGGCTTCTCAGGGGCCGTGGGTTCAGCAGACAGCAGCTCTGACCGTCCAGCTCCGAGGGTCCCGAGCAAGAGGGCGTGACCTCCCTCTGCCCTTGCTTTTCAGTCTCTCCAAATCTCGCGTTACCAGGCTCTGCTTCCGTGAGGGGCAATTTTGCCCCACCCTGCCACGGAGAAAGGCTCTACTCTTGTGCTTTGTTTCTCTTAAGTACCCAGTCATTTGTGTCCTAGCAACCCATGGAGAAAAATTCTTGAGGAAAAGAACTAGATCCAACCTTCAACAATGGCAGAAGCTCTCAGAGTCTCTGTGCCTGGCTCTGTGGAGCTGGCTCAGCCTGGTAGGGTCCAGGGTGACAGGGCAGGGCCTGGCCTGAACTGGATGGAGTCCAGCCCAGTCCTTGCCTGGCCTGGAGCAGGGCCCTGGGCCTGGCCCTGTCTAGTGTAGCTGACATGTCAGCTGAACTGTATCTCCCAAGTAACAGGCTGTTTCCTCCCCTATGCCCAGCTGCAGCTGCACGGCTGCTGTAAACCTCCCTTCCCCTGCCACTGGCGTGGGCTGGACAGCTGACCACCAAGGTTTCGGTTAGCAGCCCGGCGGTGGCTACTGCGAGTGTCCCTGACCACGTTCACTGCAGGTAGGATCAGAATCCCTGGCCGCAGGCTGTATCACCCATATAGGCAGCCACCTGAGTCCACTGAGCCGGAGTATTGCAGAGGGAGTGTTCCTCCGCCTGGAGCAACAGGCACACAGTAACACAGAGGTCAGCAGCCTGAGCTCAGGGGGAAGGACCCCAGCACTCAGCAGGCATCAGACTTTATTCTGAGAGTAACAACCAATCACGAAGGGGCACTGGGGAGGAACCAGGGAGGGACAAAGGGACAGGGGCCAACTGGGATTGGAGAGGGGAGGAGAGGGAGAGACAAACAATACAATCATGAACTGAGTAACAGGGATCTTTCCAGAATTGGGGAGATAGGCAGGAGAGTGGCAGGTAGCAGAGCAAATGATGAGAGGGCGACCAGCCCCCCTAGAACTCAACCCCTCTCTGGGGCAATCTATTCTGGACTCCACCCCAGGGGGGGTCCTAGTGATGCTTTTTTCTGGTCTTAGGAAATAAAGGCTCAGACACGGTTAGTGGGTTGGGGGTCGTTTACCTTGGTATTTTAATAGCATCCCATTTGATGGCTTCTGCCATCCAAGGTAGAACGTTTTGCAAAAGCCCCGTCCCCCCAGTCGAGTATACAATTAAAGACTCTACACATTAGCATATCTAACCAGAGGGCCCAATATGGGGCTTGGGTGGGCTAACTTCTAGTTTACAAAATCTGTCCTACTAGGAGACCTTGACGGCTTACAAAAACCGGGTGTTTGGTCTTCTAACTCTATGTAGTTTCAGGGGTGTTTAGTCTACCGGCCTACTAAACACCATGTAACCAGGCTAAACTATCACCTAAAGCATCACAAGTATGCATGCTAATACTTGTGAATATAGGGAACAGTGTAAGAAGTATTTAGAAGAAAAGCAGAAAAATCCTTCAGGCATCATTTCCCCCCTTTTAGAGACTAACAAGACTCTACTTTGTCTAGTCTCTACTCTACCTTAGTCTATTCTACATTACCCACAGTATCGGTTTACACAACTGGCCAACACACAGGCCGACACACAGATGATAACTACAATTACAGCTACTATAAATGTTTCTTTTATCCAGGCCCAGTTTGGTAACCATGAGGTAAGGGTGTCAAAGATTTGGTCAAATTTTAAGGTGTTAGTTTTGGAAGCTTAAAATGCCAATCAATGGTCAGTGACCACCCCCATCTAGAGGTGGTAACTGGATACAGAACCAGCAATTGTTCTTATTATGAACCTTGGACAAATTTTGGACTACAGCCTTATGTAAATCATGGGACAAACCCTGAATCATAGTTACCATTTGGTCAGATAACAGACATGTAAAGAACAGTTTAAACCACATCCTTCTGATCTGTATCAGTCTCTGTTTTCTTGATGGTTTCAGGAGCAGAAGCCTTCTTCACTCTGGAATAGTGGATTCATGGTCCCTTGCCAGCAACTTTGACTGCAGTGAGGGTGGTCAGCAAAACTTGGAAAGGTCCCTTCCACTTGGCTTGCAAGGGGTCACCGTCCCACCACTTGATGTAGACCCAATCTCCAGGCTGGAACTGATGAGCATGTATGTCCAGTCCTATTGGCCTGGACAATACGACAAATCTCTGCAGCTTCTGCAAAGTGGAACTCAAAGACATTAAGTACTTCTGTAAATCAGCTTTATCTTTCACATGAATTTCCCTCAGGATATGTGGAGCTTGATAAGGCCTGCCATATAATATTTCATAGGGACTTATATTGTCCCTTCACCTTGGCTGTATGCGGGTTCTCAGGAAGGCTATTGGCAGGGCTTGAACCCAGGTCATGGATGTCTCTTGACAAATTTTACAAATCTGGGTTTTGAGGGCTCCATTCATACACTCAACTTTGCCACTTGCCTGGGGCCTGTATGGTGTGTGCAGATCCCAGCCAATTCCCAGAGCCCTGTTGACTTGCCCAACTACTGTTGCAACAAAGTGTGGTCCCCTATCTGATGACATTCCCAGAGGAACCCCAAATCTTGGAATTATATGATTCAGCAAGGCTTTTACTACTTCTCTTGCTGTGTTGGTGCGACAGGGGTAAGCTTCAGCCCATCCACTGAAGGTGTCAACCAGTACCAGTATATACTTACATCCCTCTTTGCATGGCATCTCAGCAAAATCAGTCTGCCAATAATCTCCCGGGAGATCTCCTGTTTTTGTCACCCCTAACACAACTCGTTTGCTCGTGTCAGGGTTGTTTTTACGACAGGTATCGCACTTGCTGGTTATAGATTGTACGATATCCGTCATCCCTCTCCCTATTACTACCTTTCTAAGATATTTTAAAAGATTTTCTAATCCCCAGTGAGTACTTTCATGCTCTCGCTGGGCTATTTCTCGAAGGAGGAAGGGTGAAACTACAACCTGTCCCATTGAGGTAACAGCCCACCCCCCTTCTTTGATCTCAGCCATAAGATGCTTGATTAATTTGTGATCCCCCTGGTCGTATTTTGGGGTAAACTCTGACAAATCTATTTCTTTCTGTGGTATCACTGCAAATATGCCTTTTTCTGCAACCCCTCTTGCTGCTTCATCAGCAAAGCGATTTCCCAGTTCAGGGGCTTTCTTCCCTTTCATGGTAACTACTTCCGTTGGCTTCCAAATACTCTGCAGAAGTGCAAGAATCTGTTTAGTGCCAGGGGGCAAGAGAAGCAAGACACCGACTCAATGTGAGTGATAAGTCAAGCTCCCTTTATTAGTACACAGCTTCAACTTATATAGTATCTTGATTAATCATGCCTACTTGTCACTACTTCATTGGTTAATCTCAAAAGTTACAATCTACATATAGTTCCTTCTGTTTACATTCTTCTCCTCATTCTTCTCAACCACAAGTTCCTCCTAGGGACTTTCTGCAGAACTCAAGGACACCCTGCCCTTGAGTTCCTGCCACATCAGCAAGGCCTATGCCTGCCTTACTACTCGTCTCAGTTAAACTGGGCTTTGCTCGCACAGGCCCTCCAACAGTCCATGGCCCTGTTTGTGGAGCCATTCTCCAACAATTCCCCCTTTTTGTGCGAGCAAAACATTCTTGGTCAATTTGTTTACTTGCTTCATTAAACAGCTATACACGATTCTAATAATTACTATAAACACAATAACAATAATACACAAGCATAAGCCTTCAAATAACAATGTTTGAAGCCAACCTGTAATGCCCCATGAGGACAGCCACTTAGCTATCCCCAGGTTATCTCCCACTTGCAATTGCTGGGTAAGTTGGGTCAGGGTTTTTAGCTGTGCGTGTATCGAATTAGAGTGGTCAGAAAGATTCATACAACACATTCCCTCAAATTCTTCACATCCATGTCCTTGTGCCAACAACAAAAAGTCTATAGCGGCTCTATTCTGTCTTACTGAATCCACATCAAGCAACGAATCTGAAATTGCCTTAGATGTAGCATTTGTTTGTTCAGCAAGCCAGCAACCTAGTTTGTTTAATTGAGCCAAGGCCCCAACCGAGGCCACTCCTGGCGCAAGAAAGGAGGCTGCAATAATAGCATCAGACGACCAAAACTTGACATCAGACTTACAATTGGCAGCAAAGCTGTGTACAAAGCGCCTCAAGCGCCTTGAATGGTGCTGTCAAAACCTGCTAAGAATCATCGAGGTGTTGGGGGTCAACAACGTCAGCCTTTCAAGGGAACAAGGTCCCCCTTTTATTTTGGAGGGGATACCTGGCCAGGCTCGATCACCGCAAATTAAAAACACACCACTGGGCAACTGTAGGGGGTGATTGGTGGAACGGGAAATGTTGGGGGAAGCATAACTGCACCATACACTAGCATTTCTGAAAACGAAAAGGCTGGAGTTCACATTTGTCGCGGTACTGTTAATCCGGGTTTGGGTGCTTGTCCAATTAAATGTCACACAAGCATCCATTCGCACAGCCCCTAATAATTCTAGCTCTTGTGGTTCATTTGGGGCAAGAGGCAAATAAGGTACCCAAGTGTTCCAATTATCTGCTGTGCTGTTGAGGTTGGTGTTATTACACATGGGTGCCACAGATGGGCAGGGCCAGTAATCTATAGGAACACCAACTAAACAGGTGGAAAACAGGTTACCAGGGGAGGATAAGGTGAGACAAATGGAATCCTGTCCCGTAAGGTTAGCCATTGTCACCCATACGTTGGTCTTGGGTTGTGGAGGCAGGTAACTGGCCATTCTTGGCGTCCCTGTCACCACCAGGAGCAACAGCGAAAGAAGGTACTGCTTTGGTCCACTTCGCAGGAATCCACTGTGTCCCTGTGGAAGTAAGCACACACATGTAACCGCGGCCCACATATTTCACTGTTGCAGGGCCCTGTCACATGTCAGTCTGAGGGTCTCAATACATGACTAGCATTGGTTCTTCATCCTTGAGTGCAGGGACATGACCGTGCAGTTGTGCTGGGGGCGCATCTTGATCAGAAAAGATGCACAAATGATTCAGCACAAACAACGTCTTCAACAGTCTCTCTTGCACATCGTGGGTGTCAATGTATTTATCTAGATACCGCTTCAAAGTTTGTTTTGCTCGTTCAACAATGGCCTGTCTGGTGGGCGAATGCGGAATGCCTGTGGTATGTCTCACCCCCAACTTTTGACAGAATTGTCGCATCTTTTCACTGGCATATGCAGGCCCATTGTCCGTTTTTATCTGACAGGGAACTCCCATTACGGCAAAGCAGCAGGTTAGGTGTAGCAGGACGTGGAGGGCCTTTTCCCCTGTTTGGGCTATTGCCCAAACAAACCGACTGAATGTGTCGATTGTCACTTGCACATATTTCAGTCTGCCAAACTGCGGTACATGGGTAACCGCATTTACCCAAGCTCACACGGGCCCAGGCCCCAGGGATTCACTCCGATCCCTAACCCTGGGCTGTGGTAGCTGTAGCTGGGTCAGGCCCTTACAATGCCTCTTGCTTCTTGCATTTGTAATAAATAAGTACACCCAATTTAAAATAGAACAAGTATAAAATTTATTTCGTGTCCAAGAGTTTGAACATGCAATGCCACGATCGAAAAGGGAGACAGTGCCAAGCCGGGGTTGGAACTGGGTGAACACAGAGACCTCTATCGCATCAGAACTCCCTCTGTTCATGCCGGCTGCTTCTAACAGTTGGTTTATATACAGTTTTGACCATAAAGTCCGGATTTTGGGTATTATTTTTGTCACTCAGCATATTCATGAAGCATGCTATTCATGAAACTGAGGTAGACAAAACGCATCCCGTGTTTAATTGATTCCTCATCACCAGGGAATGTTATCTGATGTCTCATGATGTTCCTTATCCTAGTCCGATCTGGTCGTTAATACCTGAGCTGGGAGGGGATTTTCGGAGATGGTCGATCAGTTCTGTTATCAGCTCTGCCAGGAAATTCTCCTTGGAAAATGTAGATATCAGGAGTCGGCTTAATGCTTTCCCGATGTGCCGTGGTTCTCTGTAGTGCTGTTTTTAGAATGTAAATCGGTTCCCTGGGCGAGGCCACAATTCTTTTCTTGGGCAGGCTCTGCTCATTCTAAAACTGGTTACAACTTAACTTTTTTAGTATATATTTCGATATTACATCTTTGAGCACGAATTTCCCACTTTTATTTATATCACTGTTGTGGGTTGACCCCAGCCAGGTGCCAGGTGCCCACTCAATCACTCTATCACTCCCTCTCTCACTGGGAGAGGGGAGACGATAATATTGAAAAAGACTATCAGGGTAAAAAAAGGCAGTTTTATTACAGCGGGAAAAAATAGAACAAGCAAGCTGAGAGGTGCGCGCGCAAGAGCAGAGGGGAAAACAATCAATCTCTACTTCCCATCAGCAGCGATGTCCGGACACTTTCTGGGAAGCAGGGCTTCAGCACGCGTGACGGTTGTTCAAGAAGGCAAACATGGACCAGCCCTGAGTGCCTCCTCCTCTTCTCTTCCTTCCCTTATATATTTGAGCTGATGTCATATGGTATGGAATATCCTTTTGGCTGACTGGGGTCAGCTGGCCTGCTGGTGTCCCCTCCCAGGATCTTGCCCCCCCCATCCCCTTCAGTGGGGGAAGGAATGTCAGAGGGACAGCACAGCTTGGCAGTAGCCAAAATACTGGTCTGTTATCAACGCCAGCTACCAAAGCAAAGCACAGCACTGTAAGGGCTGTGAGCTTTACCCCAGTCAGACCCAATACAAACACATTGTTATTCCAAACTGGCGAAAGAGTCCCTTTGCATTCTGGTGGAAAGTGCTATGAGCTTCTCTGGCTTTGCGAAACTCATCCATCGGCACGGCCACAGAAACTAGATGGTGTGCTCTTGCATTTCCCTCTCCAAGGCCTTCCACCCACTTGTGGTTTCTAATGTTGATCACCGCATATGCTTTCTCTCTCTGGTGGATTGAGGTTTGTAGCTTTCTTAGCAGTTCAAACAGCCGCTTATTCTGGCAGTCCTTAAGACAGGCATCTTCTATGCATTGTGCGATGCCCGTAACGTACATGGAATAAGAAACCACATTTAATTCAGTGGAGTGCCAGTTCAGGAAGGCCCACACAACTGCTGCTAGCTCCAGAGTTTGCAGGGAGTCTTGTTTGTCTGCAGCCAGTGTCTGGTGGTGCCACTCACCATCCAGCAACCAAGTAGCTGCTGCACGCCAGGATTTCTTTCCTGCATCCGTGAATACTGTCACTGCATTCGGCAGTGGGCGCTCACTTCATTTGGGAAGGGGAATCCAGGCCTGGTTGTTCACCCAGCGCAAGGTGGTGGATTGTAGCAGTTCTATGTTGACTGCTGCTGCTTGAGTCAGCAGACTGGTTTGAAGAGCTTGGTTATGTTGTAAATACCACTCAAGGTCTTTCCATTTCTTTGGCAAGTAGATTGACCCTGGCTCCCGGCCCATTAAGTGCACAACTCTGCTGCGTCCTTTCTGGATCAGTTCTGCCACGTTTTCAATTTTTTGTTGAATTGTTGTTGTGGGTTGGATGCTTGCGAACAGCCATTCCAGTATTCTCACTTTCTCTGTCATCACCGCCTCCCCCGTTTTCTTTTTGCACAGAGTAAGTGCACCAATGAGCTGCGCGCTGCCATTCAAGATGGTGAGGTCCACTGGGGCTTCTGGATCACACCAATCGACCCAGCGGTCGGCAGCCTGTGTGCTAATTCTTTGAATCATTTGCTGTTGAATGGGGGTGAGGGATACCGCCCGTGCTGGGTCAGGACCCTGCAGCAGCGGTTGGAGGACGTCAAGGTCATCATTGGAAATACCAATTATCGGGCGCAGCCACTGAAGGTCACCAAGAAGGACCTGTGCATCATGCACAGTTTGGACCTGTACAGCAAGTTCAAGCTTTTGAGGTCACACTTACCCTTCCATGATGTGCCAGCCCACGTATTTCCAGGTCGGGGTACGTTGAATCTTGTTCGGGGCAATGACTAGCCCATGTCTGTGCAGCTGCTGCTCTAAAAATTGGTACTGGTCGTTTGTAAAGGGGTGAGCTTGGGCAAGTAGAATATCATCCATGTAGTGATATACCATGGTTTCCGCCTAAGCAGCACGAACAGGATGGAGCACGTTGGCAACAAACAATTGGCAGAGAGTTGGACTATTTTTCATGCCCTGGGGCAAGACAGTCCATTCAAACCTCTGAAAAGGGGCTTCCTTATTGGGCGTGGACAAGGTAAATGCAAACCTTGCAGTATCGACTGGATGCAGCTTAATAGTAAAGAATCAGTCCTTGAGGTCAATTATTAGCAGGTGCCAGCCCTCTGGAAGCATTGTGGGGTTTGGGAGGCCAGGTTGAAGGGCTCCCATGGCCTGCATTTGAGCATTAACAGCTCACAAATCATATAGCATTCTGTATTTACCAGATTTCTTTTTGATAAAAAAAATGGGGGTGTTCCAGGGACTGGTAGAAGGTCTCAGATGTCCTTGTTCTAACTGTTCATGCACCAGTTGTCGTGCTTGTTCAAGACTTTCCTTTTTCAGTGGCCACTGCTCAATCCACACGGGTTCCTTGGTGAGCCAGGTGAGCTGGACCGGGAAAGTCCATTCCGCAGTGACTACACTCAAAAAGTCTGGTTGGTGAGCACAAGCCCGAGCTGCTCCAGGACATCTCGGCCGACTAAGGCATTTACTCCTCTGGGTAAGGGCATGATGGTGACATGAATGGTAGCCTGTCTTCCTTCGATGGTGTCGTGGGTTGACCTCGGCCAGGGCCCAAGTGCCCAGTCAGTCACTCTATCACTCCCCCTCCCACTGGGAGAGGGGAGAGGATAATATTGAAAAAAGAGTATCAGGGTGAGTAAAGGCAGTTTTATTACAGTGGAGGAAAAAAATAGAACAAGCAAGTTGAAAGTTGCGCGCGCAAGAGCAAGAAGAGAAAACAATCAATCTCTACTTCCCATCAACAGCGATGTCTGGACACTTTCTGGGAAGCAGGGCTCCAGCACACGTGATGGTTGTTCGAGGAGGCAAACATGGACAAGTCCCGAATGCCTCCCCCTCCTCCTCTCTTCCTTTCCTTATATATCTGAGCTGATGTCATATGGTATGGAATATCTCTTTGGCTGACTGGGGTCAGCTGGCCTGCTGGTGTCCCCTCCCAGGATCTTGCCCCCCCCCATCTCCTTCAGTGGGGGAAGGAATGTCAGAGGGACAGCACAGCTTGGCAGTAGCCAAAACACTGCTCTGTTATTAACACCAGCTACCAAAGCAAAGTACAGCACTGTAAGGCCTGTGAGCTTTACCCCAGTCAGACTCAATACAATTCCCACCCCTTATTCTATACTATTTGTATCATGCTCAGAAATCTTTTTCTATTCACACATGCAGTTTAAGCTACATCCTTAAACCATCTCCATCACATTAACTACTATCTCCTGTCTTCTCGCATTTTTCCTCGTGGTTTCTATTTCTAGCAGAGTGGGGGGTCAGGGCAGGAGGAATAGTAAACTTGATTGTCGAGGACTGGCACCATCCCTGTTCATTGTGGCTTTTTTCTTGCTCCTTGCTGAAATTCGTTCTTCGTCAGCTCATGTCCCTTCTGCTACTTACATCCTGCAACATACAACTTCCAACATGCATTATTCTTACCCCAAGGTTAAGTCACCTTGGGGCACACACTGGGTCTCCTCATCTTCCTGCATTACTCACCAAGTGCACTCAGGTCCTTGGGCAAAGACAATCCTACGAATGGGTTTGCCCTTCCCCATGGGGGACGTAACCCACACTGACTTCCCTAGCCACTTTCCTATGTGTAGTGCAGGAACTTTGTCTCCCTCTACAGTGTCTAAGGGTTTCGTTTGGGCGGGACCAGGGCGGTTAACAGATCCTCTAGTATTGACCAGCCAAGTGGCTTCTGCCAAATTCACATCCCAATGCTTCCATGTCCCATTACCTAGTGCCCGTAGCATAGTTTTTAACAGTCTATTATATCTTTCAATCTTCCCAGAGGCCTGTGGGTGATAAGGAATATGATATATTTACTTAATGCCATGTCTCTTTGCCCAGGAGTTAATAAGATTATTTCGAAAATGAGTCCCATTGTCTGACTCAATTCTATCTGGGGTTCCATGTCGCCACAAAATGTGTCTTTCAAGACCTGAAATTTTGTTCTGAGCCGTGGCGTGGTTTACTGGGTACGTTTCCAGCCAGCCAGTTGTGGCCTCCACCATGGTGAGGATGTAACTCTTGCCTTGGCGTGTTCGTGGCAATGGCCCAATGTAATCAATTTGCCAGGCTTCACCATACTGGAACCCCAGCCATCGCCCTCCACTCTAAAGAGGCTTCACTCATGTGGCTCGCTTGATGGCAGCGCATGTTTTATACTGATGAATAACCTGTGTGATGGCCTCCATGGTCAGATCCACCCCTCGATCACGAGCTCATCTGTATGTTGCATCCCTTCTAAGATGCTCTGATGGGGCCCATCGGGCTACAAATAGCTCACCTTTTCTCTCTTAATCTAGGTCTACCTGAGCTATTCCAATTTTGGTGGCCTTATCTACTCGTTTATTGTTTTGATGCTCCTCAGTGGTACGACTTCTGGGCACATGGGTATTTACATGGCGTACTTTCACAGTCATGTTCTCTATCTGTGCAGCAATGTCTTGCCACAATGCAGCAGCCCAGATGTTTTCCCCTGCGTTGCCAGTTGGTTTTCTTCCACTGCTGCAGCTATTCACACAGGGCATTAGCTACCATCCAGGAGTCAGTATAGAGATAGAGTATGGGCCACTTTTCTCTCTCAGCAATCTCTAGGGCTAGTTGGATGGCTTTTACTTCTGCAAACTGGCTTGATTCGCCTTCCCTTTCAGCAACCTCAATGACTTGTCGTGTGGGATTCCACACAGCAGCTTTCCACCTCCGATGGTTTCCTGTCACTCGACAGGATCCATCAGTAAATAAAGCATATTTTCTTTCGTTTTCTGGTAACTCGTTATATGGTGGTGCTTCTTGGGCACGAGTCACTTTCTCAGACAGTACTCCAAAATCCCTGGTTTCTGGCCAACTCAAAATCTTTTCTAGGATTCCTGGGAAGTCCTCATTTTGTGGAGTCGGTCGAAAAGGGACACATCCTTCTTCTAGCAGTGGGGGTGCAGTCAGCTGTTCCTCTTCCTGGGGCCTGGGTGGGGCACAGGGGGTGGGCCTAGGCAACTCATCTGGCTCCGGCGGCGGGGGTGCTTGGTGGGGCGATTGCCCTGTGCAAGCAGCAGCTGCCTCAGAGGCAATGCCATGTTGGGCCAGCGACCCCTGCACCCCCAGCATCACACACTTCCCTACTGCCAGCGGGCTGGGCGCTTCCGCACCCAACCCGATCATTCCTGGAATAGGGCGCTCTCCTCCCGGGGCCCCCCCACCTCCCTCGGTGGTCCCTTCTAGTTTTGCAGTAACAACAACAGCAATCTTTTTCTCCGCCTGATACCATTGCAAACAGTTGATCACCTCCCTCCATGGCATTCCTAGCTTAGCACATGCCTTGTCGCTATCTAAAATCCCTTCAAACAAGTGATCACCATACTTTCGCCATTCCGGCACTTCAAACATCGCATTAGGGTCCCCAAAACATCCCTTTGCCTTTTCTAATGCAACTAGTCCTGCTATTTGGTTTAGGGTCTCCTTGCTCACTCCCTGCTTTTTTAGAAAGCGCGTTAATAACTCTAAGGCTACCTCTTGGTCCATCTTCGTCCAGCTGGTTTGCAACATCTGTCTGGTCACGCCGGCCCCTCCATGTCTTTCCGCGCCGCGTCTCTCCGCCGGCCCCGCGAACGCCTTGCAGCTTATCAGAGTGGAGCCTTTTCGGGCAGTGGACCCCCCCTCCAGAGGCCCGAGCTCTCGGATCAACCTTCCACCGTGCAAAAGGTGACAGATCTTAGCTCCCCAGCTGCTGCTCGGGTGCTTTCCCGATCTCACCGGTCCTGCAATCACATCGGGGTCACCATTTGCCAGGGGGCGAGAGAAGCAAGACACCGACTCAATGTGAGTGATAAGTCAAGCTCCCTTTATTAGTACACAGCTTCAACTTATATAGTATCTTGATTAATCATGCCTACTTGTCACTACTTCATTGGTTAATCTCAAAAGTTACAATCTACATATAGTTCCTTCTGTTTACATTCTTCTCCTCATTCTTCTCAACCACAAGTTCCTCCTAGGGACTTTCTGCAGAACTCAAGGACACCCTGTCCTTGGGTTCCTGCCACATCAGCAAGGCCTATGCCTGCCTTACTACTCGTCTCAGTTAAACTGGGCTTTGCTCGCACAGGCCCTCCAACAGTCCATGGCCCTGTTTGTGGAGCCATTCTCCAACAGTTTAGCATGCTTAACCTCATTACCTTGCGCAGTCAGCAGGCCACATTCCTTCCAGATAGCTCCGTGGGCATGAACACACTGAAGGCATATTTGGAATCAGTCCAGATGTTTACCTTCTTTCCCTCACTCAACTCTAGAGCCCTTGTTAGTGCAATGAATTCAGCTTTCTGTGATGATACATCTGGAGGCAAGGCTTTTCCTCTATGACTTTATCTGTGGTGGTTATAGCGTAGCCTGTCATTCTCTTACCATTTGTCATGAAGCTGCTCCCATCAGTATACAGCTCCCAGTCTGGGCTCTTCAGGGGAATGTCCTTCAGGTCTGGTCTGCTAGAATAAATCTCATCTATTGTCTGTAGACAATCATGTTCAGGCATGCTGTCAAGTAATGTGGATGACAAAAACATTGCAGGGTTTACCACAGATGTTGTTTTCAGAGTAATGTAATCCTGCTCCTGCAACACAGACTGATATTTCAGCATTCTGCTAGGGGATAGCCAGTGATTCCCCTTTTGTTCCAGCACAGTAATTACTGCATGGGGTACATAGACGATAATGTGCTGCCCAAGGGTGAATTTACGGGCCTCCTGTATTAGGAGGACAGTTGCTGCCACAGTTTTCAGGCATCCAGGCGACCCTTGACTAACACTGCCTAGCTGTTTTGAAAAGTAGGCTACAGCTCTTCGCTGGTCCCCAAGGTGCTGTGCTAGTACCCCCAGAGCAACATTTAATCGCTCATATGTAAAGAGTTCAAACGGCTTAGTCAAATCCGGCAGCCCCAAGGCTGGAGCTGACATTAGGGAACGTTTCAACTGTTTGAAGGCAGCCCTTGCACTTTCTGTCCATATAATTGTTCCCTTTTTGGCTGCCTTAAGGACCTCATACAGAGGTTTTACCAACAGTCCATATTTGATATCCATAGGTGACACCAACCTACCATTCCCAGGAAGGTTTGCATTTCTCTCACAGTGTGGGGCTCTGGAAGGTGATAGATAACTTCCTTCCATTCTTTGCTGAGTTGTTGGTGTCCACGGAAAATCTCCAGCCCCAGGTAAACTACTGTTTCCGTGGCAATCTGGGCCTTCTCACTTGAGACTCATAACCACTCTCACCCAAAAAGCTCAACAGACTTGCAGTTAGCTGGATACACTCATCTCGCGTTCTGGTTGCTACTAGGATGTCATCAACATACTGAAGTGTCGCACAGGTGGACACTAAAGAATCAAGCACTCAGTCAGGTCACAGAGACACCAAGGCTGGCAGGAGAGAAGAAGAGCCCAGACTCTCTTATTACATTTATATACCTTTCCATATACAATCATGGATTGGACAATGAGGTTACCACCTCTCCAATTCCATAGGTGAGAAACCCAGTCCATCAACCTTCTCTGCCTTCGGGAAAGGAATGACAAACAATACCAAAGGAACAAAACAATCCTTGGCCGGTTACATAAACATGGACTATGTTTACATAAAATCTATGACAACCTTTGCTACCAAGTATCAACATAGAACACTGTAAAAATCAGGGTGACAGATGTCCCACACAAAGAGACCCTTGTATGTTGATATGTTGGTGTTGTAAAGTGATGACCCACTGCACTCACCACATCCAGGCGCTGAAATCTGACTTGTGAAGAATCTCGCTGGTCTTGAGGCAAGGGCGCTGGAATTGATGATGCCTCAGGGAGTGTAATGGTGGGGTCATCCTTGGCAGCCTTTAATTTGTTGGCATTGGAGCACGGTGCTGATCCACACTCCCAAGTCCGTTTCCCGGCTGTGGCGGAGGTGGTCCCAGTTGTGGTGGATATGTGTATCATGGATATTGGTATGGTACTTGCCCCGGATCTATGTTAGACTTGAACCCAGAATTATTCCTTGGAGGTATAGGTTTGGGACAATACCAGGCAAAATGATTTGGGGAACCACAATTAAAACACTTCCTTTCATTGGGGTTGGTTCTTGGGGAGGTGGTGGCTCCCACTAACCTTTTAGAGGTGGTCTTTGTGGATACTTCAGATCTTTCAGGCATGACCTCTGTGCATACCTCAACCATCTGTTCAATAGTTGGTCTTGGATCAGGCAGGAGGGCCTTCAAGACCCTCTTGCACTCCGTGTTCACATTCTCTTTAGCCAGAGATTGCAATAATTCTTTAAGGTTATTAGAGTCATGTATCTGTTTAGACATGGCCTCCCTCAGTCGCTCAACAAAATCAACATAGTTCTCATCAGACCCCTGCCTGATAGCTGAATAGCCATCTGAGGGGGCCGTGGGGGATGGTAAACATAACAAGGCTTTTTTTGCCAAATTCTTAATATCATTTAAAACCTTTACTGGTATGTTCGCCGCCTGATCCTGAGCCTTTTCCATATCACCTTCCCACACATAGGTGGTCCATGGTGAGGAAGGCCTTTTGTTGGTCTGCTTTATAAACCTCTAATAAATCCTTTAAATGTTGCCGCCACATCCTCTCCCAAACCCAAGAATGGGCCTCTGGCAACAAACTACTCTGACAGTCTTAATATCTGCCAGGACCATCACGCAACCATTGAACGTAGCGTTCAAAACATTTTTAAAACAAGAAGATTCTCTACCAAATTCTCTGCTGATCTTGCAGAGCCCCTTAAGGCTGTGTTGCGTTCCCTGCTTTTTATCCCGCTCTGGTCCCGGCGGCAGAGCGCTAGTGCGATCCTGGAAAGCCGTTCGCGTTCGAGAAGGCTTCCCCGGAGAGCCGACTACGGGCACCGCTAGTCCGCGTTCGGTCTGAGGAGTTGTTGCCCTCAGAGCACGGCAGGATAGCAAAGAACTACCCAAAGAAGGAGGACTCTTAGTGTGAGAGTTCGGTAGGTTTCTTACCCCCAAGGGAGCTCAGGGACTAAGAGCTCATTCCGTGGGTATTTAAGGGAGGAATAACATCCAATAAACTGAGGGCACAGGGGCAATACAAGGGAGGGAGCAGGGAGCATAGTCAAATGAGGTTTAGGGAGGGGAGGGGGGTAGAGAGAACATCGAATGAACAAGGGGGTAACAGGGAATTTTCCAGAACTGGGATACATAACAGACAAATCAAGGAACCAATAGCAAGAACTTGGGGTTCGTGGCTTGGTGGTCCAAACCACTGTCTCTGGCAGCTTCGGGGGGAAACTCTCTGTCTGTGGAACATGCCACCGGAAGTCCTCGTCCTTCCTGGTTCAGAACCACCGCTACATCTCCCCCTGTTTTTTTACTTAAAGAAAGTGACTTGTTAATAAAGAAATTATGAAGGTTTTAAAACATCCAAGAAAGCTTAACACAATGAAGATAATAACTAAAATCCAAAGCAAAGTCTTTCAAAATCTGCAATAAAACAAACAAACATTATTAAAGCATTGTCTCTCTACAAGACTGGGGATGATCGGGGTACGGGAGGTTTGGGGAGAGTCTAAGGGGGAGGTATCAAAAAGAAGGGTCTCGGTGAGGACGAAAGGATCTGGTTGCTCGGAGGGGAGACTCTTACGAGCTGGGTATAGGCAGTAAATCTGAAAGTCTCTTCTTTGTATATAGTTGATCTCCTCTCATTCTCCCTCATCTTCTTGATTGCTGTTGGAGTCTGGAGTCTTCTTTTTCCTTCTCTTCCACGCTGATCTCTGTGGACAGCGTCTGTTGGTAGAGTCGTCCGGGTCTGTTCTGGTGGGTGCTCTCGGTACGGCTTGATGTCTCGGCTTGGGATCCAGCGCGGTCCCTCTGGAGTGGAGACACAAGCATATCCCCTCCCCCACACGATGAGTCGAACTGGTCCAAACTTTTGTCTACTTTGCGGGTCCTTGAAGAATACCAGCGGTTGTTCCCTTAATTTGGCCTGGGTTGAATTAGTGAAGTGCCGGAACACGGGGGGAACGGGCTCTTTTGCTGAGCAATTTAAAAAGTTGAGGGTAAAAAGAGCCCTACAGAGACGCTCAATGGGCGTCTGTCCTGTTTCTCCCTGTTGCTGTTCAAGGATCCGTTTTATATCTTGGTGTGTTCTTTCGACAATTGCTTGGCCTGTGGGAGAGTGGGGTATGCCTGTGAGGTGCTTGATTCCCCACTGTTGCAGGAATTCCTGTACCTTTTTTGACCTATACCCTGGTCCGTTATCTGTTTTAATTTCTTTAGGGGAGCCTAATACTGAGAACGCCATTGACCAGTGCCTGGTCACGTCTTTGGATTTTTCTCCGGCATGTACAGAGGCGTATACTGCGCCGGAGAATGTGTCAACAGAGACATGAATGTACTTTTGTTTACCAAAGGGGGCGAAATGTGTAACGTCGGTCTGCCACACTTGGCAGCTCTCTAATCTGTGTGGATTGACCCCAGGGTGGAGCGAGGGGATTTGGTACCTTTGGCAAGAAGGGCATGTTGCCACGATTGCTCGTGCCTGCTCTAGAGGAAGATGGAACATTCTCCAGAGGGCAGGAGCATTTTGATGGAAGAACTGATGAGAGAGCTTGGCTTGGTTAAAGATGTCCAGCATGTTGGCCATGCGCACGGCCATGGCCAAGGCATCAGCCCTTCTATTGCCCTCAGCAATAAAGCCTGGCAAGTCAGTGTGCGCTCTTGTGTGCGTAACATGACATGGTTGCTCTCGATGGGAAAACAGGTAAACCAGTCTTGAGAGCAAGCTAAACAACCTCGGGTTGGCAACTTCTTTCAAAAGGGCAGCTCTGAGGACTATACCAGCTACATATGCTGAACCAGTGACCAGATTCAGAGGTTCTGAGGACCTCTCAAACACTCTTGATGCCTTACAAAAGGCTGACCTGAAACAGAAGCTGGACAGAGTTAAAAGAATCAAAGAAGTATTTATTAAAACAAGGTACACTTTGGGCCATGCAGGAGTCGCTCAGAGACTACACCCAAAATGGACGCCTAGCACGTGTTTTTGGGACAGATATACCTTTGGTTCATCTGCATATCAGAAACCCATTGTCCAATTACAGTTTCAGGTCTTGAAGTCCCATCCCCAGCTTGTCCCCTTCTTCTCTTCGCTGCTGTCCATGGGTGTTTACATTTTGGGCTTTTGGAAAAAACAGTATGTCCTTGAAACTCCAGCCTGGAGAGAAATTGTTTTGTCTAAATGACAGTAACAGAACACTAGATGACAATTTATGGAGTTTTAGAATCATATACTAGAGCAGTCCTGATGTAGAAAAATAAGAAGTTAAAACCTAAGGCATCATTTCCCCCCTTTTAGAGGCTTGACAAGGCCTCTACCTTGTCAAGTCTCTATTCTAAATACCTACTATCTATTAATAATCTACATTAATAATCTAGATTAATAATCTATTAATAATATACACTTAATAACAGTAAATATTTAACAACAGTAGATATAGAAGAATTGTGACTATGATTACTATGAGCAGTTCTTTAAGCACTGAAGCATTATTTAAATCACGCTCTCTTCTGCATCACTCTTTGTTTTCTCAGTTGTTTCAGGAGCAGAAGCTTTCTTGACTCTGGAGTAGTGGATCCAGGGTCCTTTGCCAGAGACTTTGACTGCAGTGAGGGTAGTCAGCAGGACTTGGAATGGTCCTTTCCACTTAGCTTGTAGAGGTTCATTGTCCCACCACTTGATATAGACCCAGTCTCCAGGTTGGAAAAGATGTGCAGGTGTGTCCAGTCCGATGGGTCTGGATAGCACGATGTAATTCTGGAGCTTCTGCAAAGTGGAACCTAAAGCCATTAGATATCTCTGTAAATCAAGTTTCCCTTTTATATGAATTTCCCCTGGAATGTGTGGAATCTGGTATGGCTTACCATAGAGTATTTCATAGGGACTGATGTTATCCCTCCGCCTTGGCTGTATGCGGATCCTTAGTAAAGCTATAGGCAGGGCTTGAACCCATGTCATAGATGTTTCTTGACAAATTTTGCTAATTTGTGTTTTAAGGGTTCCATTCATACGTTCGAACTTTACCACTCGCTTGGGGTCTATAAGGTGTATGCAGATCCCAAGTAATTCCCAAAATCTGACTGATTTCTTTAATTACTGTGGCAACAAAGTGTGGTCCCTTATCCGATGACATTCCCAGGGGAACCCCGAACCTTGGAATTATATGATTGAGCAAAATTTTTACCACTTCTTTGGCTGTGTTAGTGCGACAAGGGTAAGCTTTGGGCCATCCACTAAAAGTGTCAACCAATACCAGTATGTACCAGTATCCCTCTCTACGTGGTAATTCAGCAAAATCTATTTGCCAGTAATCTCCAGGAAGATCCCCTGCTTTTGTTACTCCTAACACAACTCTTTTCCTTGTATCAGGGTTGTTTTTGCAACAAACTTCACATTTGCTTACTACTGTTTGTACAATTTCAGTCATTCCTCTTCCTATTACTACCTTTTTTAGATGTTTTAGAAGGTTTTCAGTCCCAAAATGTGTGTTTTCATGTTCTCTCTGAGCTAGCTCTCGAAGAATCAGGGGTGGGACTACAACTTGGTTTGTTGGTGTGACAGCCCACCCACCTTCTGTGATCTCAGCCTTGAGAGATTTAATAAGCTTCTGATCTGCTTGATCATACTTTGGGATGATCCTTGATAAGTTAACTTCCTTTTTGGGAATTATTGCAAGGATACCTTTTTCTGCAACTCCTTTTGCCGCTTTGTTAGCAAAGCGATTTCCCAGTTCTGGAGTGGTTTTCCCTTTTTGGTGACCCCTGCAGTGCATAATAGCTACTTCTGTGGGTTTTCTAACGCTCTCCAAGAGGGCAAGTATTTGTTCAGCGTGTTTAATTTGATTACCTTGAGCGTTCAGCAGTCTTCTTTCTTTCCAGATGGCTCCATGGGCATGGACGACACTAAACGCATATTTAGAGTCAGTTTATATATTTACCTTCTTCCCTTCACTCAGGTCCAGGGCCTTTGTCAGTGCAATCAGCTCAGTTTTCTGTGATGACACCTCTGCTGGCAGGGCCTTCGCCTCAATTACCTTGTCTTGAGTGGTCACTGCATAGCCTGTCATCCTTTTACCATTTCTCATAAAGCTGCTCCCGTCTGTAAAAAGCTCCCAGTCTGGATTGTCTAGGGGCACATCCTTCAGATCTGTTCGGCTGGAGTAGACCTCTTCTATTGTCTGCAAACAATCATGCTCAGGGACATTGTCAGTTAACGTGGAAGACAGAAACATGGCAGGATTAACAACAGAAGTTGTTTTCAAGGTGACATCATCTTGTTCTAGTAGCAATGATTGATATTTAAGCATCCGGTTGCTGGACAGCCAATGTTCCCCCTTTTGCTCGAGCACAGCTGCTACAGCATGGGGTACATGCACTACAATGTGCCGTCCAAGGGTGAGTTTTCGGGCCTCTTGGATCAAGACAACAGTAGCTGCCACGGCTTTCAAACACCCTGGCCACCCTTGGGCAACATTGTCTAGCTGTTTGGAAAAGTAAGCCACAGCTCTCCGTTGGTTCCCGAGGCGTTGAGCTAGTACCCCTAAAGCAACATTCAATCTTTCATAAGTAAACAGTTCAAAAGATTTAGTTAAGTCTGGCAATCCCAGTGCTGGAGCTGACCTTAGGGAGTGTTTCAGCTGTTTAAAAGCTGCCCTTGTATTTTCTGTCCATATGATAATTTCATTTTCAGCTGCTTTTAATGCTCCATATAGGGGTTTTACCAGCAGTCCATAATTTGCTATCCACAAACGACACCAACCTACCATTCCCAGGAAAGCTTGCATCTCTCTCACAGTGCGGGGCTCTGGGAGTTGACAGATGGCTTCTTTCCGTTCTTTGCTGAGCTGTCGATGTCCACGAAAGATCTCGAAGCCCTAAGTAAATTACTGCTTCTTTGGCAATCTGTGCTTTGTCTTTAGAAACTCTGTACCCACTCAGTCCCAAAAAGTTTAATAAACTGATGGTAAATTTAATGCAGTCATCTCTGGTTTTAGCCACAATCAGGATATCATCCACATATTGAAGAATAACCCCTTCTGGCTCCCGTCTTTTCCAGTCCTCTAGTTCCTTTGCTAGCTGATTTCCAAACACTGTGGGACTGTTTTTGTACCCCTGGGGCAAGACGGTCCAAGTAAGTTGACTTTTCCTCCTTGTCTCAGGATTCTCCCACTCAAAAGCAAAAAGCTCTTGGCTGTTTTTATGCACAGGAATTCAGAAAAAGGCATCCTTCAGGTCTATTACAGTAAACCACCCTAATTCGTCTGTCAGTGCAGTCAAAAGGGTATATGGGTTTGCCACAACAGCGTGTATGTCTTCAGTGATTCTGTTAATTGCTCTCAGATCTTGAACTAATCGATAGCTCTTACCATCTGCTTTCTTAATAGCAAGTATGGGGGTATTAAATCTGGACTCACATTGCACTAATAACCCATGTTGGAGGAATTTTTCAATTATGGGTGCTAATCCTTTACAACTTTCTAATTTCAAAGGGTATTGTTTTTGCCTTACCGGTGTGGCTCTTGGTTTGAGAGTAATACTCACAGGCTCTGCTTGTTTGGATCTTCCTGGGATATCACTGGCCCATACTACTGGATTGACAGCTTTTTCAACTTCAATGGGGATTTCACCACATTTGTCCTGTTTAAAAAGTGCAGCAACTTCGACAAATTTAGATTCAGGAATTACAACTTGTATTCCCTTCCCCTTTTTGAATTTAATTTCTGCTTCTAATTTCTCTAGCAAATCTCTCCCTAATAATGGTTTAGGGGAGTTAGGCATGTAAAGGAATTGATGAGTTACCCAGTGTTTGCCCAATTTGAATTTTAAAGGTTGGAAGAAAGGCCGTGTTTCGCTTACCCCTGTCGCCCCAACAACATGTACAGTGTTTTGACTCAGCTTCCCTTCCATGGTATTTAGTACGGAAAATGCTGCTCCAGTATCTACCAAAAATTCGATGTTATCTGACCCCAGCTTAGCTATAACCAAAGGTTCTGCTGGGGAAGAAGCCTTCGGTTCCCATCATTCTGAGCATGAACCCGAGCCTTGTTCGATTGGGAGCTGGGGAACTGGGGACTTTTGCTTCAACACGGGACAATCATTTTTCTAATGTCCCCACTTTTTACAATAGGCACACTGATCTTTGTCTGTAGGGGAAGTTTTCTTGGATGACTTTTCTTGGATTGCCCTTTTGCTAGGTTGTCGTCTAACTCCTTCATTTGAGCCCCTGTCTCGATATACTCTCCAGGCTACTTCTAGCATTCTATCTATGTCTCGAACTCCCTCTAACTTCTGTAGCTTCCTTCTTATATCATCTGCTGCTTGACCCATAAACAAGAGGACTAGATGTGCTTTTCCATCAGCTGAATCAGGATCTAGACTTGTATATTTGATAGCAGTTTCTCTCAACCTATTAAAAAAATCAGTGGGTGATTCGTCATAGTTTTGCTGTACTGCGTAAAGCTTTGACCGATTTAGAGCTTTAGGGACCCCATGTTTTAACCCATATACTATGAGATTTTGATACTGTTTTAGTCTTGCCATCTGCTCTGGGATGTTTGGATCTCAGTTAGGATCACTTAAAGGATATATTTCATCAACCGTACCTTGGATCGATTCATTTGCTATGCCTGATTCTAACGATGTTGTAATAGCGTTATTAACCATTTGCCTTTCAGTGGGATCAAGCAATGTATCTAACATAGAGTTCAGATCTGTCCAGTCAGGGTTTTGTGTGCTAATAGCTCTATCCACTAGCTTGGCAACTTTATCTGGGTTTTCTTTATACTGTCCTACAGTGGTTTTCCACTGTTCCAACTCAATAAGGGAGTATGGAACCTTTACATATACTGGCCCTTGGTTGCCAACTGCTTGCCGTAATGGGGCTTGTAGAACTGGTTCTTCTCTTTTCTCCTTTTTTGATCTAGTACGTTTTGCTATAGGACTACGTTCTCGTACGGCCCTTCGGGCTATCCTTCCCTTCCTTCGCCTGCTTAGGGCAGCTAAGATTTCATCTTCCTCTTCAGAAGAGCTATCAGAGGGAGAGCTGTCCGATTGTGAATCAGCTGTGTTAAATTTACCTGGATCAGTTTTAATCTTAGGAATCGCAGCCCGAGATCTGCTGCGGCGTACAGCGCTTATGGCCGGGTCGCTTGCTTTGATGACGTCATCCCCTGAGCCAGCTCCTCGGTGCGCGACGTTGCTATGGCAGCTCACAGGCCTGAGAGCAGGAGGGGCTCGGCTCTCCCTGTAGGAGGTCCCTTCTCCGCCCTCTGGGTAGAAAGCTCTGCCCCTCGGCCCCACCTCCAGGGGTGGTGCCGTTGGCTGCACCCGCTGGCATTCCCCTCCCCCTGGCCCCTCCCACCAAGGCGCGCGCAGGGTTGCGAAGAAGGGGGAGGCCTCCTGAGAGCAGGGGCAAAGCGGAGGCGGCTCCGGCTCCCAAGCGGGAGGCGGCACAGGGGCCTGCATCTTCTTTGATGGGCAAAGCCAGCATTCTTCCTTCTTCACTGACAGGGATTCTGTGGAAGCTGCGACTCCCCTCTCCCCCTCCCCTGCCCCTGATTGGAACGGTGGCTGTAGAGGGGGCGGGGCCGGGGCGGTTGCGGTGTGCGCATGCGCAGAAGATGTGGGCACCAGCGGGGCAGACATGGCGGGGGGAGCAGGGGCGGCCGGCGCCGCCAGCGCCGCCACTACTTGCGCACCCGGAACAGCCTGGGCCTGGGCTCCCCCCCCCGCCGGGGCTAGAGCAGCCCCTGGGCCGGCCGCGGCTGGGCTCCCCCCGGGGGCCGGCGCTGGATTAGCTCTCAGTGCCGGTGCTACTAGATCTGACTCTGCTTTGTCTCTGTTACTGCACACCGGATTTAATATGGGTGGTTTCCCTTCACTCTTTTTCTCTTTTTTCCTTAAGAACAACACATACTGTGATTTAGGTTTCTGCAGCTGCTCATCTTGTGCTATAACTAAAAAGAATCTCAAATACTCAGTTTCTTGGAAGTAGTGCCGTTCACACAGGCGAGATGTTAAATCCAGTATCAGTTCTTCATCCAAGCTACCAAGTTTAGGCCACTTTTGATTGTCTTTTAAATTAAAAGTTGGCCAAATGGTTTTAGACAACCGTATAATCTCAGGTTTTGTAAACTGTTTGCTCGTCCCGGTTAATTTTTGCCAGTTTTCTAACACTAGACCTAATGGTGAATCCTTAGGTATTTGAGCATTATCTGAACAAGAAAAGTTGCAACCCATTGTGAGTAGTTACAAATGATACACTAAGCAGGTAGCAACGCAAACAAGTAGGAGGGGATTCAAACTCCCGAGCTTGGTGCCAGCAGGCAGTAGCTTAAGCCACTGCGCCACCCTTGGCTCCTAACCAAATTGCTGCTGCTCCAGCACTAAGCTCTCATGAGCTAAAACAACCAGAGGGGGAAGTGGCAAGTACACCACAACCCCCTTGGGACACTTTATTGAGCCCCAAAGATGCTAAACAAACTCTAAGAGATCAACGATTTCTTGACCCCCTCCCTCACAGACTAAAACAAACAGAATACTGCTTTTATTCCGTTACTCACGTGCCTCTGAGTCAGGTCCAAGGATCCTTCGGCTCTGATACCATCTGGACTGTGGTCGAAGCCGCCTCTTCCCGTGCTGGTGAAGAGTGGGGGCGGGGGCAGGGGCTGGATTTCCTCTGGGGTCCAGGGGTTTTTCAGAAGCCTCCCGTCCCACCAGAGTCGCCAAAACTGATGCCTTACAAAAGGCTGACCTGAAACAGAAGCTGGACAGAGTTAAAAGAATCAAAGAAGTATTTATTAAAACAAGGTACACTTTGGGCCATGCAGGAGTCTCTCAGAGACTACACCCAAAATGGACGCCTAGCACGTGTTTTTGGGACAGATATACCTTTGGTTCATCTGCATATCAGAAACCCATTGTCCAATTACAGTTTCAGGTCTTGAAGTCCCATCCCCAGCTTGTCCCCTTCTTCTCTTCGCTGCTGTCCATGGGTGTTTACATTTTGGGCTTTTGGAAAAAACAGTATGTCCTTGAAACTCCAGCCTGGAGAGAAATTGTTTTGTCTAAATGACAGTAACAGAACACTAGATGACAATTTATGGAGTTTTAGAATCATATACTAGAGCAGTCCTGATGTAGAAAAATAAGAAGTTAAAACCTAAGGCATCACTTTCATGACGGCGGCTAGCTCGGCAATCTGTGGGGATCCTTCTACTACATGGACATCAGAGTCCCATTTCAGAGTCCTTGGATCCTTCCAAGTCGAGACTGACTTGTGAGAGGATCCAGAGCCGTCGGTAAAAATCGTAAGAGCGTCTTTTATTGGTGTTCTGCTAAGAAGAAATTTGGGAGCCAAATGGAAGTCAGTATTAAAAAGTGGATGTTTTAACTTGTGACCACTAATTTGACCGGTATAGCTGTCTAGAGCTAACTGGAGGGATTCATTGGTCTTAATTACATCTTCAAAATCCTCCAGCTTCCAAGGTACATGTATGCACACAAAATCGCACCCTGCAAGGTATGGAGCCTGACTCTTGCTCTCTTGATAAGTTTTGCCACCAGTTCCTGTGGCGTTGAAATATTCTTGGACGGTTGATGTGGGAGGAAGACCCACTCTATGATGAGTAGTGAGTCTTTTCTCCCTCCGTCCCACTGAAATATTAGACCATGGTACCTGGGTGTCTTGCCGAGTATGACCAGATGGAACGGAAGGTCTGGGTCTGTCCTGTGGGCTTGTCGGGTGGAGAGTGCATGTTGGACCTTTTGGATGACTCCCTTGGCTTCCGCGGTGATGACTTTCGGAGTGTCAAGTCTCTCGCCACCTCGTAGCAGTTGGAAGAGAGGGGCGAGGTCAGCCGTCGTCAAACCCAGCAGTGGCCGGATCCAGTTGATGGATCCACACAGTTGATGTAGTTCACGGAGAGTCTTTGGGTTGTCTTGAATCTCTAGCTGCTGGGGAGCGACGGTCGTCTCCAAGATGTGGAAGCCAAGGTACACCCATGGACAAACACGTTGAACTTTGTCTGGGTGCACTTTCATCCCAGCACCCTCGATGGCGGCTGACAGAGCTTCTTCTAGGTACTGTCTATTTGGGGCACAAACTAAGACATCATCCATGTAATGTAGAATTCTGGCTCCAGGAAATGACTTTCTCATGGGCGAGAGCACCTCAGCGACCTACCATTGGCAAAGCACAGGGGAGTTAACCATTCCCTGGGGGAGTACTTTCCAATGGTAGCGCTGCATGGGGGCTTCCCTGTTGACGCTGGGAACTGAGAAAGCAAACCTTGGAGCATCGTCTGGATGTAATGGAATAGAAAAGAAGCAGTCTTTTATGTCGATGACTGCTAAAGGCCATTTTCGGGGGAGCATTGTGGGAGACGGAAGGCCAGGTTGGAGTGGGCCCATCTCAGCGATCACCTTATTAATCTCTCTTAAATCATGAAGGAGTCTCCACCGGTCCTTGCCAGCCTTGCGGATGACAAAGACCGCGGAGTTCCACGGGCTATCGGTCGGCGTTATGTGCCCTTTCACAAGTTGTTCTTTTACAAGTTCCTCAAGGATGCGCAATTTGTCAGCAGGAAGGGGCCACTGCTCCACCTTCACCGGCTTATCGGTGGTCCATTTCAAGGGTGGGGTGGTGCGCACAGCAGCGGCCTTTACTGAAAATCCTTCGGTGTTGGGGGGATTTCTAGCTTTGTTCCCCACTGGGATAAAACGTCTCGTCCCCACAGGGTGAATCCAGAGGGAATTACATAAGCTTGGACAGTGGCTATTCTCCCTCCAGGTCCTTCAATGGTGATGTTTCCCATGCTTTGTTTTGAAGGAACTGATCCTCCTACTCCATTTAGATGACCTGGGACTGATTTTAAACTCCAGTGTGATGGCCACTCAGTCTGGGAAATCACCGTAACATCTGCACCAGTATCTATAAGTCCATTTAGGTATGTTGACATGCTACCATTCCTCAACATGCAATCTAGGTGTGGCCTGTCTTCCCCCACTACTTCTGTCCAGTAAATGCAGGGTGTTTTTGCATTTCTGGGGAAGTGTGGTGGAAGGATGATGGCTTGTGCAATTTCTGTCCACTTTGGAATATAAAAAGGTGGGCTGTTGCAGTATACTGAAATTAAAAAGATTTCTCCCGGTCTGCTGGTTATTATTTCAGGGAGAGTAAAAAGCTCGGGTGGACCTCTCGAAGAGTTGCCCACTATGAGAATGTCTGTCCTTTCTAAAATGTCCTCTTTGGTGGTGACTTTCATGTGGGTGAATGCTGTGGTGTCAAAGTGGAAAGTTGTGACACTTACCAACTTCAGCCATCGTGGTCCAAGTAACTGGTCACTTGGGATCGCTTCTGATGGTGTTTCCAGTGGCATGGGTGGTGATGGAGAGCAGGACACAGTAGATTCAGCTTTTAATTTCCTTGAGGAGCGCGGTGCTGGTCCGCGCTCCCTGACGCGTTTCCCAAATGGGATGGAGCATGTGGTGTCCAGGAGCCTGTGGAAGACTTAGATGGAGGATGGTTAGAAAATTTCATTGGATGAGGGCACTCTCTTTTCAGGTGATCTGAGGAACCACAATTAAAACATTTCAATCTGCCCTTAAATTGTTCATGGACTGAGGTGGCTCCGATTATTCTCTAAGGAGAGTGTCTCGGTGATTGATCTGGTGGAGTTGGCCTGACTCTCATACACATTTCTATCATATGTTCAATGGTAGGGGGTGGATCTGGGGGAAGGAGGTTTAAAAGTTGTCTGCAAGAGGCATTGGCATTTTCTTGGGCTACTGTACGTAACAATTCTTTTAAATTATTTGGGTCTGAGATCTGTCTGCTCATGGCCTCTCTGAGCCTTTCTACAAAACTCACAAAAGTCTCGTCCGAGCTTTGCTGAACGGCTGAATAACTTTGCACAGGGGCAGTGAGCAAAGGCATACTAAGTAGAGTCTTTTTTGCCGCTTGGCCAATGTCTCTTAAGACATCTTCAGGGATGTTTGTGGCTTGATCTATTGGTTTTGTTTGTTTTCCCTCCCCACAAAGGTGATCAAGGGTGAGAGTGGCTTTGTTTGGGTCCCTTTTATAACTGTTAAGCAGGTTTTGAAGTTGTCGCTTCCACATCTTTTCCCACACCCAATACTGAGCCTCAACTAAAATACTTGTCATGATTGTTTTTATATCAGATGGGACCAGCACTGCTGCATTAAAGGTGGAATTCAGCACACTTTTAAAGTAAGGAGAATCTCTCCCAAACTCTCTCTCCACCTTGCAAAGCTCTCGCAAGGCTGCAGGTGACAGTGGTTCCCATCGGGGGTTGTTACCCTGCCGGTTGTACACAACTGATGCCACTGCAGGGCTTGACTGACCAGCCGCACTGCAGGCTCCGGCCTCTCTACTTCCGGGTCCCCATTAGTGGGAACTGAAAGGGAGGGCGTGGGAATCTGGAAGTGGGCGGTGGTTAGGGGTGGGACTGCAGTTGGTATGGGCAGTCCAGGCGCGCGGTGGGGCGGGGACCTCCCTCGGGCAGGGGCGGGGACCTCTGGTGCAAGGGGAGGGACCCGACGCGAAGACATCATCGGCCGCAGGGGAGGAACCAAACGCGGGGCCAACCGACGTGAAGGGGGAGGAACCGTGGGAGGAGCTGGGAGGGTTCACGGGCTTTTGGCGTGAGGCTGCGCAGTGGGTGCAAGGATGGCGGCACGGCACCATGAGGCCGCCGCCATCTTGAAAATTAAAGCGATTTTGTAAAGTAGAACAATGGGGGAGCGTAACCGGCGCAATTTGGGCTGAGGGCTCGGAGAAAGGGTTTGGGGTGGAGTTCGCTATGGGGGGATCAGTCTCATAGCGGGGAGAACTGAGGGACGCGCTTCCCTGCAGCAGGGAAGAGGGATTGGGAAAAGGGGAATTAGGAACATGGGATGGGTGGATCGGGGATTCCAAACTTTCTCGACAATTACGCAAAGTATCACAAATTAAAATCAACAACAGAAAAAATTTCCGAACAGAAACATCACCCCCCTCTCCACTGCCCGTAAAAGTTTTTCTACTAAGTCCCAAAAACCCAGAGTTTTAACAGAAGAAGCAGAAGCAAAAGGAACATAAACAAAAATCCACTTAACAAAACGTTTCCAAGCCCTCTTATAAGCTTTCCCGTTTTTTAGCTTCAGGGTTTCTTTAACTTGGATATAAAACTCCTGCTCCGTCCGGGACAACTTAATACCCATTGTCTCCGAATCAAAGCCTCCTTACTCTTTTGAAACGGTACAATGAAACTAAAAACTCTCCCCACGAGCCTGATTCCTGCTGCTTATCGCGGATGCCAAACCTCACCGCCTGCGCGTGGATCTTGGTTCCTCGATCCTGGCTTCAGTTGCCGACACCGGCTCCGGAGGAAGAAAATAAAATCCAAAAGAGCAAGGGTCTTTGAGTTCGTCAGTCCGGTTCAGCTAGCGTGCTCGCTCCAGAACAGTTACTGACGCCCCTTCCAAGTCCACCACTAGAACGTGGAGATCCTCGTCAGGGGAAGCGGCTTCGCAAAGGCGCAGTCCCGATCTTTGCAGCGGTCGACGTCGCTCACAGGGAACCACGAAAAATCGAAGTCCCAGTTCGGGGCACCGCTTGTTGCGTTCCCTGCTTTATATCCCGCTCTGGTCCCAGCGGCAGAGCGCTAGCACGACCCTGAAAAGCCGTTCGCGTTCGGGAAGGCTTCCCCAGAGAGCCGACTACGGGCACCGCTAGTCCGCGTTCGGTCTGAGGAGTTGTTGCCCTCAGAGCACGGCAGGATAGCAAAGAACTACCCAAAGAAGGAGGACTCTTAGTGTGAGAGTTCGGTAGGTTTCTTACCCCCAAGGGAGCTCAGGGACTAAGAGCCCAGAATAGCTCATTCCGTGGGTATTTAAGGGAGGAATAACATCCAATAAACTGAGGGCACAGGGGCAATACAAGGGAGGGAGCAGGGAGCATAGTCAAATGAGGTTTAGGGAGGGGAGGGGGGTAGAGAGAACATCGAATGAACAAGGGGGTAACAGGGAATTTTCCAGAACTGGGATACATAACAGACAAATCAAGGAACCAATAGCAAGAACTTGGGGTTCGTGGCTTGGTGGTCCAAACCACTGCCTCTGGCAGCTTCGGGGGGAAACTCTCTGTCTGTGGAACATGCCACCGGAAGTCCTCGTCCTTCCTGGTTCAGAACCACCGCTACAAGGCTGCTATAAGGAAACGGCTCCCACCACAGATTAGCCCGCTGCCAATTATATGTTACCGGCGCCACAAATGGACCTGCCTCCCCAGCCGTATCTTAGGCTTCCGTCCCCCCACTTCCGGGTTCCAGATCATGGGAACAGAGGGGGGCGTGTGGAGGCGCGGCAGCTGGAGCCAATCGGGAGGTGGGGCCAGCGGACTGGGAGCCCAGAGCAGCTCCTCGGGGGAGCCCAGGGGAGCAGCTCTTTGGGGGAGCCTGGGGGAGCCCGGCAGCGCCGGCCAGCTGGGTAGCAGCAGCTTGGCCATGCCTGCACTGCGGGCTGCAAAGAGCGAAGCTGGTGGGGCAGCAGCAGCGGTCGGCCGGCTGTCTGCGGGGAAGGCGGCAGCGGTGAGCGAGGGGTCAAAAACCACGCAGGTTAGAGACGGGTTCCCAGTGAGATGTGAGGGACTTAACGCAGTTGCACTCAATGTCATAACCCGTCCGAGAGGGCATTCCACGGGGCGGGGAACAGAATGGGAGGGTTCAGGGGCGGCAACCTTGAGGCCGGGGTGGCAACTGTGGCCGCGGCTGGAGGGGTGTTCCCGGTGGGTGGAGATGGGTCTGACGTGGTTACACCCATCGACGAGGGAGGGGAACCCACCAAGAGGGCAATCGACGCGAGGGGAGGAGCAAGGGAGGAGCCGCAGGAGGGTCTGGGGTTTTCACGGGCTTAGAAGCCACGATTGTACACTCTGTGCATGGATGGTCACACCGAGCCATGCGGCTGGCGCCATTTTGTAACCTGCTGCCGTTCAGAACCCCCAAAGAACTTAACGGACTAATTGGAGGGGGGGCAACAGGCACAACTGGGAAAGTGGGCACCGGCAAAAGGGTCCGGGACAAGTCCACTGTGGGGTGATCAGGCACACAGTGGTAGGATGGCAGGGGAGATCGGGGAGGGTCAGGGAGATGGTAGCAGCGCTGCACACTATTGTGGGGTACCCCGCCGGACCTTCCCTGCTAGGGGTCTGAGGGATAGGAAGGACAGGGGTTAGGAGCAGAGGGTGGGTGAACTGGGGTCCCCGAACTTCTCCCCTTAAGCTCTAATGTTTCACAAATTAAAATAAGCAAAGGAAAAAACTCCCGGACGGACTCATCGCCCGTCCTTGCCAGCCCTGTTAATCTTTCCCCCACAGTGTCCCAAAAATCAATGGAGCGAACAGAAGAAAAAGAAACCGAAGGCGTGTAACTGAAAACCCACTTAATAAACCTCTGTAAAACCTTCTTATTACATTTCCCCTTTCCTGATGTAAGGGTTATCTTAACTTGGGCATAAATCTCTCTCTCAGAGTGAGTTAACTTAGATCCCATTTCACTCTGAGGTGTGTCTCCCCCACCTTTGGCAAACTGAGCAACGAAAAAAACTACAAGCACCCCCAGGAGCTCAGCACTTACGCTCTCTCCCGGCTCCAACCGGGCTCTCTACGTGGATCCTCACCGATCCCTTTGCTGTCTCCCGGCTCCAACTGGCCACTCCCAGGGTGAAATAAAATCCAAAAGGTGGAGGTCTTCAGCAGACCAGACCTCTTCTTCTCTCCTGGAGAGGTTGCTGATCACCCCTTCCGAAGGTGCCAATAAAACTTGACGCTTTCTTCTGGGGGAGTGACCCCCCGAATGCAAACTCCTGACCGGGCTGAGCAGTCAGAGACACTGGTCAAGGACCTGAGCGATCTTGCAGATCCCTGTTCGGGCACCACTTATTGGTTAGCTGCTGGATGCCCATCCGGACTCGGGCAGCCGCAAGCTAATGATGATCCCGAGTGCCCTGACCCTCACCAGGGTGTGACTCGCTGGAGGCTTCAAGTATGAGCCTTCCAGTGGGCTGCTCGCCTAGCAGGTGTCGTGCTAGGAGCAGGAACAGGCGCAGCTAACAGCTGAAGAAGAGAAGAGAGGGACCTCTGGCTTGGGAAATCTGTGCAGGTTTATTGCGGAGCCTTGCACAGAGGGAGCCCAGGGACCACGAGGCCCCAAGCACCCCCTGACATGAACTCATAAGGGGGAATAACAACCAATCATCTGAGGGTTCAGGGGCAGAGTTAGGGAGGGTTCAAGGTAAACAGTCCAATGGAGGGGAGGAGAGGGAGGGGTTAGGAGAGAAGAATGAATCAATGACTGAACAAAGGGGAACTTTCTGGAACACGGGGAATTATTGACATAAGTAATACCTTATCAGGGAGACCTAGGCAATCCTGCCAGGCAATCCCACCAGACCCTGGGCTAAACCACTATTTCCTCCATCCCAGGGGGAAATCCCCTGGTCCTGGGAGCCCTCCACCAGGGCCAGCCCTCCACCAAGGCCCCCCTTCCCCCTTGGGACCTTCTGGAGCTCTTTGGTCTTCATAACAGTGGTTTACAGCAGCAACAGATATTTACTGTTGTTACATATATACTGCTGTTAGATACATGCTATTAGTAGATATTTAGAATAGAGACTTGACAAGGTAGAGGACTTGTTAAGCTTCTAAAGGAGGGAAATGATGCTTTAAGATTTTAGCTTGTATATTTTTATGTATTTGTAATCCTGCAATTCTTTAGTGTATAGCTGTAAACTCCATATACAGTGCTAGCTACTGTCTTCACATTTTGGTCAGACAAAACAATTCCACTCTAGGCCTGGGAATCAAGGACACCTTACTGTCTCAGGCCTCAAGAAGTGCAAACAAAAATGAGTTGGGGGGAGTAAACTGGGGGTAAAATTACTTCATTACCTGAACCTGTAATTGGAAGATTAAATCCCAATATGCAAATGGACCAGACTTCTAAAAGTGCGAAAACTCGTGAGCCGTTGTCCGTTTTGGGTGTAGCCCCTGGGGGTGCTTTGTCTGCCTGAAACATACCTGAAGGCCCTTCAATAAATATATTCTCTTAATTTTGTCTGGCCTCTGTTTTTAGGTAGCCACTTACAGGCTTAACCAGTCCCTTTCCACCAACAGGGAACAAACACAAGTAGATATAAGTGAAAAAACCAAACCAGCAGTTTACTAACAGGTGGAACTGCAACAGACAAAAAATAACCCTTCCTCCACAGTTCCATTTTCTGGCTGCTGGGTCTTAAAGAGACAATAACAATTTTTTGGGGCACAGGTAGATATGGAATACAATAGCATTCTGGATTATCCACAAAAATTTTCCCCGACTCCTCCTTATAAGTGATTCCTCCATGGGATGATGATGCTGCAGCACATCAGTGACAGTGATATAAAGAGGCCACGATGAAAGATAGTTACTTGATAGTTATTACTGCTTGTCCTCTTGTTTATGCACAAGGTCAGCGGCCTGCTTACAAACATTTAGATTATGACATTATCAAAGAACTAAGAAAAGGGGTAAAGGAAAGTGGTGTGTCTTCCAACCAATAAGTACCTTCTATGTTCTTACACCTAGTGATTGGAAAATCTTAATGAAGATGGTCTTGACCATGACAGAATATTTGGTCTGGCTTTCTGATTACTGTGAAACATGTACTACCCATGTGGGAGCATTGCAACTGTTGTTGTCACTCAGTTAACAGGGGAGGGCCTGCATTACATTCCCTGCAGCGCAGATGGGCTATCTTCAAGATGTGTATGATAATATTACCCAGATAGTACTTCAGGTGTTGCTACAGCTCCGAGGGCGGGCAAGGATGCTAATATGTCTTTTGCTAAGATTTTACAAGGTCCAGCCAAATCATATACACAATTTCTCTATAGGTTGTGAGCTGCTCTTTCCCAGCAGGTTGATAACGACAGTGCTTGGGATATTCTGTTGCAACAACTCACTTCTGAAAATGCAAATGAGGACTGTAAGATAGCATTATTGACTATTCGCAGTTGGAATACTTGTGAGATAGCAGACATGGTTAAGGCCTGTAAGAATGTGAGTTCAATGACCCATCATACTGCTGCTCTTGCCGTGGCTTTAACCACTCAGCTATGGGTGTCAGGGGTGGGAGGATGTTTTAATTGTGGGTTGACTGGGCACTTCAAAATAGATTGTCCTCAGCAAGGGGGCAGGAAAAAATTGCCTCCTAGGGATTGTCCCTGTTGCAGAAGAGGAAAACATTGGGCTAATGAATGCCATTCTTGCTACACTGTAAAAAGGGGAACCTGTACAGTCAGGAAACTGCAGGTGGGGGGCGTGAGCTTGCATGCCCCGCAGAATCAAAACAACGTGGTGCAAGACACTTGTCAAGTGAGCTTGTCACCACAACCTCTGACAGCGCTGGGTTGGATCTGGCCACCAGTCAGTCAATAACCCTCATGACCTCCTCAGTATATTTAGTTCCTATAGGAGTGTGGGAACCGATTAGGAATAATATGCATGCTCTGTTGATTGGACTCTCTTCCACGACTAGGTTGGGGCTTTTTGTGCTGCGTGGAGCTATCAACTCAGACTGAGGACAGATACAAATTATGCTTTGGACACCCCCATGCCACCTTGCTTTATACCTGCCAGTCAACGGTTGGCACAACTCGTTCCCTTTTCCGACAAATCCCCTGGCGGCAAGGGTAAATGTGTCACGGGTGGTTTTGGCAGCATAGGCCAACCAGAAATTTTTTGGACCAGTTCCATCACAGCAGCTCATACTTCTGAACGGATTTGCCATTTCCTACAACAATGGGGTGTCTCCCACAACACAGATATTTCTCACTCTCCCACTGGGCAAGCTATTGTTGCACATGCCCACAGAACTTTGAAAACCATGCTTGACAAACAAAAGAAGGGGGAGTTGGGGAGCCCACATTAGCAAAAGCCTTGTATGTTCTTAATTTTTTAGATCGAGATGAGGTTGGCTAAACAGCATGCGAGAGACAATATTCTTTTGATATGAAGGCTCATCCTAGACCTGCTGCCGTGATGGTAAAGGTCCAGGCCACTGGACAGGACCTTTAGATTTATTAACATGGGACAGGGGTTATGCTTGTGTCTCCACAGGTCATCACGTGAAATGGCTTCCCTCACAGTGTGTGCAACCATTTGTTATGTCATCTTTCTTGGCCAAGGCACTGCGAATGTCTTACCCGCTAAAATGAATGGAGCAATGCATGGATCACTCTCACTAATGCTACACATACTGATAACTCTGTGCATTTCTATGTCAACCCCCAGCGATCCCTTTCACAGGTGTTTGGTAGGACAAACCCATTGACATGGAGCATTTCAGTAAACTGTAGCAGGGAAGAAGCCTAAATGAAGTCCCTTTCAAAGATGTGGAGACAGGAAAGGGTGTGTCTAACAAGAAAAGAGGTGTTTGTGAGGTCTGGGTGTATTCAGCCATGTCTTCATAGATTTTCACAACTAATCTTTCATTCTGAATATAAAATAGATTTTTCCCAAGGTCATAGACCTCTGGCAGTTTTCTATGCATGGCTTTTCACGTTAAGTGCTGAAGTCAAATGAGTTACACCATTGAAAACTGAACTGCACCTCAGCAGTCCACAATCCCTGTCCTTCTCTGACCAGAGACCACCAGAAATCTGTCTCAGTGATTTCTGTGCATGTTGCTCTCCTGACTGAGGAGCTACAGCCTCAAAAGCTCCTTATTGCTCAAGGGCAGAGGGGACTGAGGTGCAGCCTGTGAACAGCAGTGGTTTCTAGGATCTGAAGGGCTGACAAGTAGCAATAATCCCAGGGAGAAACTGCAACACTGATGATCCTGAGAGAGGAGACAATGACAAAAGAGAAGGTAAGGATTTTCTGGAGATGTGGAACAAAGGCAGAGCACTATATGAACTAAATGAAAGCAATCTTTCACCCAAATTGTGCTAGCAAACTTGCAGACATGAGAGAGGTTTGAGAGAAAGTAGAAGAGTTACAGTAAGAGCACATTGAAGCTCTGAAGTAAGGTGGGGAATAGCATTGTGTTAGATGTTGGTGCAGTCATTCAGAAGACTGCTTCTGATTCTGAAACCTGTTCCAGAAGGTATTCGGCTGGAAACTGACTTTTTGATTCAGTAACATCTTAAGGAAAAAGAACAAAAAGTACCTGAAAGGCAGTATCTGATCCTCTTCCATCATCAGTCTTTCCACAGATAAAAGATACAGAGTCTAGGAAGGGACAAAATCCACATGAGCCAAATAATTTTTCTTTTTGGCTCTTCATGAAAAAAGGAAAAATATTGTTGAGAAGATCTGGCTGAGGGAATGTACTTTCACAGGATGAGCATTTCCACGTAACAGTCACAGGTCTACGTCTCCACTAGCCCAGGTCCCAGTAAACAAGTTATTCATCTGTTAAAAGCAGTACTGTCTACAGTTAGCTCATGGAGGGAGCTAGAACACAGGAGTAGAGCCAAGAAATGGCAGTGAAATTTTTATTTCTGGCTTTCTGCCCTTTCAGGACTCTCTCACAACCCCGATTTCCTCAGGGAAGTATTTTGGCAGAGGGGATGCTGGCAGAGCCTGGGATATGGGCTGTGTGGGCTGCAGCCAAGAGTCCCTCCATGTGGCTTCCTGAGCCTTGCCATGTTTTATCTCTCCCTCTGTCCCTGCCTCTGGGATGGCCTCAGGGTGCTGTTAATAGATTTATGGGTCCAACTAGTTTGTACACTCATGGCACTGCTCATCTGAACAGCAAGTTATTAATGGCATCATCAGTTATCTCCTCTATCATTGGGAAGAACACACTAAAAAAATCTGGTAAGCATTTGGAATATCTCAAATTATTTCAAAGATTTTCAAAAGCACTCATAGGGAATCTGGGCTGACTCCATTACTTTTAGCTGATCATTCCCATGGTGGGTATCTGCTGCTTTATTTGCAAATGTCTAGTGCTGGATCATGGAAGTTGCTGGAGACATTTACGTTATAAAACATTGGTAGAGCATTAGGCATTAAGTCTCTGTATAGTACAAAATGGCTTGTTTTTTCATTGAGATCTTAAATATCAACTGGTACTTTTAAACATCTGTGTCTTAGTCCAATTTAACTCATAATTCTATTGTATACTTTATCCTGAAGACCTTAAAAATAAAGATCCCCTTTTATATTACCTCCTTGCTAAAATGATCTCGAGTTTCTTTTCCAGGCTGGGGGAAAAGGCAACAATATAACACATACATAAATTACGTCTTATTGATCTAAAAGTCCTTTCCCAGTTAAGCACACCTGTGCTGTGAGAATACAGAATGGCACATATTTTCCTGGGAGCAAATAGCAAAACTGCATAGTCTACTGAAAGACATACTGGCAATTAGTCTGCTGAAGGGTCAAAATTTGCAAGGTAATACTCATTCTGTTACAAATCTTAGAAAATTTCAGTGCTCAGAACCAAAGAAAAGGGCATTCAGTTAAATTTACTTCCTAGTCTGCAACTATTTGTTCTTTCATTTAATTTGAGCTAGGAATAGAGAAAAAAATGCTCTATCACTGTGTCACCTGCATAAGCTATTTTATTTGTTGATCCCTACCTCAGGAAGACACAAAAGAGAGCACTATTCTCATCACCTCCATCAGCCTTAGAAGAACTCAGCTGTGTAAGCCAAAATTAGACATATCAAAGCACCTTTGATCACTTCATTTTCTGTCAAGTTCTCTCCAAAGCCAGCACTGTCTTCTGTAATGGATTGTATTACTTTGAAATGTCATATTTAATGTGTGTTCATTCCTTCAGATCCCTGATACTGTCTGAGGTGCTGACTGTGCAGCGCCACACAGAGAGCCTTGCAGGTGGGTCTATTAATTCCAGTGTGTTCCTGCTTCTCAACAGCATGTGGTTTAATTGCAGAATTGGTGAAGCAAGGGCATCGCAAGAATTTATCTCCATTTTTCTGTGTGTGCACAACCACAAAGTCGTCCTGCAGTGTAGGTTTGAATGAGTTATGGGACCATAAAAAAGTACTTCAATTCACAAAGCTATCAGCTCTTTGTCATGAAACAAAAACACCTGCCAGAAGAGTTTTATTCTTACTTGATAATCACAGCACAACTAGGCATGGGACAAAGCCATCATTTAAAAGGATATTGTTATGCAGCAGACATGCTCTGAGGAACCATAGTTTAAATTTAGTTACTAATTAGAAAAACACATTTTACAGATGTCATTAATTAGCCAACAATCTGAGAACTGTCTCTTTCAAAGAGGAAATGTAATATTCATTAATATAGTACCCACCACAGGGTTTGACTTCTCTTGTCCAATAGGTCCAGCAATGGGTCATTACATGTGTAGGTAACTTCTTGTTTTCCACTGATAAAATTAATTCTAAGCTACCTTTAGCTAAAACTGAAATTTTGCCCTTGAGAAGAAATTTCAGAAATGCACAACAAGCCAGCATTATTAAATTGCTTTCCAGAGTTTTATGAAATTCCCCTTCTGTCTTTCAGGCTTTTTGTGCACAATCAGATCATGCTTTTGTCCTACAACATGTGATTCAGAAACTTCATTTTTCATACAGAAGAGCTAAAATGCTAAGGAATTCCTGTGGTTCCAGGAGTCAGGTCCCTGAAAAATCATCTCTAGCATTAGTAAAATACCAAATTTGACAACTAGAAATGATCAAGTAAGTTGGAATAAAACTGCAATATGGGGAACAGGATGAAAGTTGCCAGTGGTGGGAACATAGCTTTCTCTGTCACATGAAAAATCTTGAACTTTCAAAGAAAAGAATGTTTCAAATATTTCAACCAAGAGAAAAAACTGTTGTTAAATGTTACAGTGATGATTTATGTGAGCTGTGGTTCAGTGGCCATATGCACTCCATTCTTTTATTCTTTGCACTGGGTCACATTTCTCATAGTGTCTCATTTTGGGGAGGAAAATGGCTCAAAAAACTTGTGATTAATTATTTGGCCACAGGCACATTTCAGGAAATGTAAAATGTACCTAGGTAGCCTGGAAATGGAAACCTATAAGGACATGGGGCATCTGTTCTGCAGCATAACTGAGGCACATTGCTTTTATGTACCCTGAAGCACTGGGTACTTGGCCAACTCTTCATTCCAAGCTTTCATTCTTAGGGTCTCACTTTTCCAAAGAAAAAATACACTATGTGTGGGAAAGTCTGTCCCTTCAGGAAATTAAAGAAGTGAGTCTAATTTTGAGTTTTGAGATAATTATTTAAGTTAGCCCTGGAAAACCTGAACGCTACCCATCAACAAAATCTGTATCTCCTTCATTGGTTTTTGTTTCTTTCTGTTTTGCTTGATTGGTTTTTTTGGTGTTTTGGTTTGTGTTTTGGTTTTTCTTTCCAGTGTTAGACAAATTTCAAACGATTTCCAAGAATATTGTTGAATATATTTTAGAAGGAACTCTCCAAAACAAGGACATGGCAAACACTTAACAAAGCTTTAGGATCTTTTTTGAGAGTCATAGCAATGACAAATATTTGTAGACCAGGTCAAGCATATTTTTTAGTGAAAAGCAAATGCAAGGATTTAGTTATTATTCATTCTTAAAAATCTCAGAGACCTTGACTGGCATTGGTTTCCTAAGACACTTAGACTGAGCTGGTTGTAGAAATTTCTCTTGTAGTTAATGGAGACAGAAAGGTACCTCAAGAAGGAGATTCATCCTACCTGATCTCTTCTAGCTGCCTGCGTCAAAACTCCAGTTTTAAAAGCCATTCGGGGCCTTTCACTATGGAGGGAATTGGGATACAGTAAACATTTTTTCTCACTATTTGTTTAGGAAACACTTATGAATTTCCTTCACTCAAAAAATAATTCAATGCTAATGTTTTGCTCATGGAAAATTATGCATTTCTCCATTGTTTGATAATCACTCCTCTCCTGGGACATTCTGTACAAATAATTTCTGAACATGTTATCAGTCACAGCCATGTCTGTTTATTCAAATTTTCTTTCATGGGTATCCAACCTACATTTTTACCTCATCTACATACACACAGCTATAATTTAAGTAAATATTGAGACATGTCCATGCATTTTCTATTTTAGGAGATACTTATAAAAACAGTTTTCTCTGTCTGGCTTAATTTTTGCTGTTTGAATTTAAAATTAAGCTGGTGCAAATCTTCCTATTTGTTAGTCTTGGGATGCTTTAAAATGAGTTTGCTGAAGGGACTTAAACCTGAGGCATGTATCTTCACCACAGTGGTTCACACGTATCTTTCAGTACTGTTTCTGTAACTTGACTTAGAAAAACACCTCAGCAAGTATCATGTGTTTGGAAAATACACTTTCTTTCAGTATTTTCTTACATGAACAGTCACCTCAGTGAATATTCTAGCTTCTAAAGCCACTTACTAGTACACACTCTGAAAGAAAATCCAAACTCAATTAAAGAGGATTAGGCCTCTCTGTCCCATGAGGTGGCCTTTCTGCTTGCATCTCTCTTGCAGCTTTCAGTTTCTGAGATTCATGGCTGTTACCCTGGGAGCCAAAGCCATATAAATGTTGTGTTCAAGAAACTCAGTAAGAGAACAGAGAATGGATTGCCTGTTAATATAAGCACAGCTGTGTGTGGCAAGTGGCATATAGTTATTTGTATCCAAATTCAGGCTATTGTGCAGCAGACAAAACAAAACTTCAAATCAAAAGAAAATGAAAAATGTTGTTGCTTTTGCCACTTCCTTTTACCTAAAAGTATTTATGCAGATGCAATATTTTGGGATCAGACAAGAAGATAAGAATAAATAATTTGCTACTTTTACAGAGTATAATTTAATTATGTTTCAAGCCTTTATGTTGCTTCAACAGGCATGGGAGGCATTGAAGAATTTCTGGACATTCTGTCTGACTAAATAATCATCTCCCACTGTCCCACCTTATTTTTCTTTCTTTTCTTTTTTTTTCTCCACATGGCTTGTAAGTTTTTTAGATGAGAATGTTGTGCATGTTTTTTCTCAGAAATCTTTGCCAGCAGATAATACCAGCTTTCTAGTCAGAATGCAGAAAAAAATGCGATGAAAATGCTGCAGCCCCAAGAGAAAAAAGTGTTTCTTGTCATTCTTATTTATCAGAATAAGCACTTATTTATCAAGTTGAGATAGAAGTACTCATTATTCAGAATAAGATATCTGAAACACTGTGTATAGTTAAATATAATCACTCAAGTACTGGAAGCAGTACAGCTTTTTCCTACTGGATTGTATCAGACAAGCAGCTGTCCTAGTTCAGAGTTGGCTTGGATTGCTGCTACCATTGTGGCACATGGCACCAGCCCACAGCTTATGTCCCATGTTTGGGGGCAACAGCCTTATGCTGTCTGTTGTGGCAGCGGGGAGAATAAGCACCAGAAGAGAATCCCAAAAAGGTTAGCAGTTCTTGTGGAAGCTTGGCGAAAATTGTTTCTACATGTAATTTGCCAATTAAAAGAAGAAGTTAAAACAATCTCCCACTTGTCTGGACCTTCATTCTGCCTTCCTTGGTGGAGCAGTGAGCTGCTTTGATACTGGGACTAGCAAAAGCCTGGTGGGATCCAGTCTCCTCAAATAGCTCTACCGGGTCTTCACAGGGATCTCCAGAGTTAGTAATGTCTTCTTCCTAATGGAGCTCTGGAGAAGCTCCGCTTCTTCCCTTTCCCTCACATCATTCCCTGTATGTGTCCTTCCTGCTTTGCGATACTTCTTTTTCTGTTAGAGTGGCTGTCACAGTCTTCTGACCCTGTACGAGGGTCAACTTGAAAGTGGTCAGAAAACTCTTTGGGTGATGTTTGGTGGGTTTTGTCCCTCAAATTATTTTTTTACTGTATCAGTGCGCTGAGATTGTTCAGCATGCTGTCAGAGGAGCATGAGGGCCAATATAAGGAAAGAAGCAGGTTAAGCAGTCACGGTGAGGGCAAAAAGGAAGAAAGCAGAGGAGAGATGAATGAACTCCTTTCAGGGTCAAGCAGCCATCAGGTCAACTCAGCTCAGCTCAGTTGTATAATCAGCCTAACTCCATTATTTATTAATAGAGTTAAAGCTACCTTATCAGCAGCACTATTTCAACCCCAATTGCAAACTTTGTCTAGTTATTTAAGTAAAGTGATTTTCATGTTCAAGAGCCTACTACTCAAGTTAATTTTCACTTCTCCTATCAATTTTCTGATGGTGGGATGAAGCATTTTGGTCAAGCATGCTGGATACTGCAACACTTTATGAGGAAAACCATCCCAAAAGAACTGTCAGGCTGTACAGTTAGGATATTGCACCTGAAATCTTCCTGTATTTTGTATCCTATTTCATCTAATAGAGAATCTTTCCTGTGCCTTTAGAAGCCATGTTAAAAAGCCAGGCTGGTTTGAGAGAGTAGAGAGGGACTTGTCATTCTTGGGATCCTTCCAAGATAAACTGAACAACTGACTGTGTCATGGATTGCAGTGTAACACAGCAAAACTCTGCTTTAAAGGGAGTCAGTTCTGACAGGCCTGTCTGGAGGTGTATTAAGAAAGAATAGGCAGAAAGCGAGCAATGGTAAAAGATGGGGTTCCTAAGAGGAAAGCTAAACAGAACACACTGAACAAGATCCATCTGCTCCAGAAGGAATCCTTATTCCACCATGAGAGGAGGAAATGGGTTGAACAATTAGGCAGAGATACAGCTCTGGTTAAATTTAGTTCCAGAGATTATATAGGCGTGTCTTCTGCTGCTTGTATTCCCAGTGATTTCCCTGAAGCAGTATCAGTCTGAGCAGTGGTTATTATGTTATTCATGTCTTTATGTTCTGTATAAACTATTTGAGACATATGGGGAAGAAATCTTTTGTACATGGCCTCTAAGGTTCTGGGCAAGTTACAACTGACTGTTTTTTCTTTGTTTAACCCTGTTCATTAGAGAAAGAAGAACAAGAGGAGAAACCTTTCAGTTAAGTCATGTATGTCTGTTCAAAAAAACTTTCACCAAAGTTTCAGAGAATACACTCAAGGCATATGCTAGTATCCTGTGGTCTATAGGAGGGCAGGAAACATCATGCTTTGTTTTTCAAGGAACAAAGATGTGAATCAGTTCAAATGCCATCCTGACTGTAAAGGGAAAAAAAGCTGATAATGGCTGGACAACATGAAAGGAAACTGCGGAAGGAGCACAGAAGTAGCAGAAGCCTGGAGAATACAGAGTAGCTATGGTGGTGGGTGCATTAAAAAATCTGAAGGAGTAGAGGAGAAAATGAGCTTTAACTTGAGCTTAATGCAGACTATAGGGAAATGGAGAAGCAGATCAATAATCACAGCTGACTTGATCTAGCGTAAACAACAGTCCTACTGTAAACGGGGCTTTGAACTAAGTGGCTTCCAGACGTCCCTTTTAATCAACTTTTCTGAGAGCTTTTGAATTCTTGCAGTGTCAGGTGAGGACATGCTGCCGTTGTCTGATTTTTCTGCATTGAAAATTACTACTACATTGCACATGTTTTCAGAGACATGTCCTGATGGCCTTAGTGCAGGGATCCTTCTCCTCACCCAGAAGGGCAGCCCACAGAGGAGCAGGTGGGACGAGTGAGGCACATGAAGGTGGTAAGGATGTGAGACAGGGACTGGGCAGGCTGTAGGGAACAGACTGTCAGTCAGTTTTATAATGGGATATGGAATTGCTCATTTCTTGGAAAATGGGTAGGGAACGCTGGTAATTGTTACGGGCTGGGGACCATATGGTGTGCTGCAGGTGTGCCTGCCAGGTCAGTTGTAAAAGAAACGGTTTCCAGATCAGGTACTAATGCTGACAGGGGTTAGTGTAAGCTGGCAACACACTACATGATCTTCTCAGAGAGGCTGAAGCCCGGGTAGCTGGGGAAAGCTCAGCTCTAGCCTTTATGTTTTCCAGATGAAGGATGGTGCACATCCCGGAGGTCACTTGAAGACTGTAGGTGTCTGTTAAGCTACAGGGCTATAGCCTTCCTGAATTCCAGAATAGCTATACCTGTGGATTTTTCTGTTTTACTGCTGGCCCAGGACAGGAGTAATGGACCTCACTCAAATCCCATCCAATCTCCTGCTGTTGGGGAGCTGTTCAGTAGAGCTCAGTGCCCCTGCCTAAGGCACAGAGCTTCACCTCCTGCTCCTGAGAGCAGCTGAGAAGCACCCTGAGTCCCCTTTCTTGTTCTCAAGAGCAGGAGAATTTGACAGAAGTGAAAAAACATCTGGCAGAAAGGAATGAGCAAGAAGTGAAGCCTGCCCAGGGCTGGTTTTCTTCATGCATGCAGCTGTGAACAATTACCATCACACCCACATGCCAGAGCACACACATAATCATGCCTTGTAGGCACAGCCCACAGCAGCCACAGGGTGCTTTCAGCTTCCGTGGCAAAAAAAAATCCCAGTTACTATCAAATTCACTAGACCTGCCATAGTGGGCACTCAATCTCCTTCCCAACACATTCCCTGATAACCCAAATCAATCACTCATGCATTATTTTTGTATCGCAGCATTCCAGGCAGAAAAGAAGGCAAAGGATAATGAATAGAGAAATGCAAATGCAGTATCTCCTGTAGAAATCTATGTTTTCTGCACCGGTTTTATACTGCCCCTCAGCCTAGGACCTGAGGGCTATATCAAAACCAGCAGCTACAGTGACCTAACTGCTTACCAGTGTCTGTAATTAATTCAGATGAGCTTCTCAGAGCAGCCTCCCTTGCTATATAAGCTATGCATGTGAATGAACATGATAGTTGAAGGCTTCACTTCTGCAACAGTGGAAGAATTTCCTAACTCCCCAATTTTATTTATCTAAATCACATCCCAATACAATTTTGGAGCAAGAACTGGGAATGTACTGTCTCCCCAAATCTGTTTTTCATGCAAAGGAAATCAGAGTCCAAAGAAGTGCAAGGAACAACATGACCCCGGGGTGTGACTCGATATATTCACGAGGTAGCCTCTACACAGCCTGGTAAGTAGGTCATTTGTTACAGACACCTAATTTAGGCATTATAACTCCTTTTCAAATTGGCTGAAAGGGCCATCATGGCCTGACAACAAGCTCTCCAAGCTGCTCATTGCTCTTGTCACAGTTACTTTCAGAAGCTACCAAAATAAGCATTTAAAGATGATGTCCTGAAAATAGCCCTGGACATCTGTAATGTCCAAAATGCAGGTCTCATCTTCCAAAGATTCAAATGTAGGTCTCACATTTTTGAAGAGAAGTATTTTTGCACATTTTTACGCAAACGTTTGGGTGGCTTAGGTAGGAGATGGAATGCTTTTGGTTTATTTTACAGGTTTCTAACTTAGCTTAGGGCCATCATTCCCTAAATATCTCCTTGGAACTGATTACTGTGACAAGAGATATTTGTGAATGACTAAGCCAGGTTAAGAGAGAAGGGGTGCAACAGTCACCCTGTAGTTTGGATGCTTGGATGAAAAGAAGTGTTTCTGCTTTATGTTCTTACTGCTGTTCCTTGACTTTATTATAGAAACTTGTCTAATATAAAATAAATTTGCATATCTAAGCAAGGATTTCTGTGGACCATATTACAGAAAAGAAAGCTGCCAAAGGAAGAGACTTGAGGTACCCCTAAACCTCTGGCTCACAAACAGATGAGAACAGTCCAACTCTACACACATCTACTGCAGTCTTGGGAACAGGTGCATGTCTAGTAAAGAGGTTCTTTAACTAAGCTTGTATTCCTGGCTTATTGGCATGATGTCCCTGAAGGCAGTTCTGAAGAACTAACCAAAAAATCAAAGTACTGTGGTGAGATGAAATTCTGATAAAAAGCACAATGTTACAGAGATTTTGTGGTATTGAAGCACTATTTATGAGGTGGTTAGGATAGAGAGTGTGAGATGTTCCAGGACTGGCCTTTGGCAAAGTTATTTGGATGCCAGACACAATTTTTCTGGGCTACAATAGCACTCCTTCATGTAGATCTTGCCTAGGCAACACCTGTGTTCCCCAGTTTTAGACTGGTGTCTTCCAATAGGAAAACTGGGCCAGCTTGAAACAATCATCACCAGCAGTGTTAGTTGTGCAGGCAGCTGGGAGTTTTGATAATCACCCACACCCCTGCCTAGCAAATCCAGCTGATGGATTTGAAATCTTTTCACCTCCATGGATGAGCCCCCTCAGCAGAACTGGGACATGATTGCAAACCCGTGTGGGGCAGTGCCATGAACATCATATAGCATTTCAGTACTCCTGGCAGACAGGAGCCCCTGGGTTTGAGCAAGATGTCTGGAATGCCAGGATCTGAAAGCAGCTTGCTGGAGTTCAAAAGAAAAAGATGGAAGTAAAGGACCTCAGAGGCACTGAATGACTAGCTTGTGTTGGCACTGCCAACCATGGCAGCAGACTGGGTTTCAATGTTAATGCCAATGTTTAATGACAATATTGCAGCCTTTAATCTGAAATAAACAGAGTTGATGTAGTTGAACAAGATGAAGGGAAAATAAAAGCACAGGGTTTGACAGCTCCCATTCTAGCCAGCATTGGCATAAAATTCTCCTCCATCCTGTCCAGCGCTCCAGCTCTTTTAAAACTATCTATGAAGTCGTCATGCTGCATTCAGTACATCAGCAGTGACTGCAAATGTAATCACTGGAAGTGATACACAACTCTACAGGCTGCAAAAAAGTTGTTCTGTGATTTTTAAAAAGGCCACATATTTTCTGATTTAGTGTTCCCTTTATAAAAAACCTGACTTATTCCTTCTCTCACAGAGAAGTTTACTTGGACTTATTGAATTCTTTGGAGGAAATATTTCCATCTAAATCTGTCTACAGTCATCAGATAAATTCTGAATGTACACAAGGGAAGATTTTGTTCTTTGATCAACTAAAAATTTGACTGTGTTGACAGCAAATTATGTCTGATCTCATTTACATCAGTGCATAACTCTGTTTGCTTCAACTAGAGCTGCTCTGGATTCACACCAGTGAATATCTAAAGAGAGTTTGACCTTGCTTTTCAGGCATTTGCACATAGTTGTTCTCAAAAAATCTTTCTTCGGGCTACTCAAATTTATTTCTTCCATGCTGAATGATCACTCACTGCCAGACAAGTCAACTCAGCCCCTCCCAAGCAAGAAAGGTCAAAATTTTGTCCTTTTATTTCACCTCACCCGTTGTCCAGAATTAAAGCTGAGATATTTTCACTTTTTCTCAAGTCCTCTAATCTCAAGTTGAAGGAGGAATATTTCTTTGGGGACCTCTTATATCCGTGTTTTCCTCCAACTAGTGAGTCAAAAACACCATTTGACTTCAGGGCTCCTCATCTACTGCTCAGAAGTTCCAGAATCATGTCTGGAAAATGCTATGTATGTAGTCTAAGATATAGGAAATTACGCATTGCCATTGACACATTAATAAATTTGCCCTTACAAAACACAACAGGGAAGTTACTAAAATGCCATCTCCTTTCCAACAAGAGGGAGGAAAAGAATCTCACATTTTTCCTGCTAAACCAGCAGATATTTAGGTATTATTTTGTTAAATAGCGTAATTTTGAGACACTGCAGCGAAACAAGGCAACACCTGTTCTTGTAGTTGCTTGTACACATACAGGACTAGAGAAAAAAACACCAACAAACAAAACACAAATCTAGTAAAAAAAATGCCTAATCTGATATATTTTGCATCTCTGACTGGACAGCAGACCCCTTCTGTTCCTGCAAGGTTTTAATTTTCTGTCAGCAATACCCGAGGTTTGGCCCAACCAGGATAAAACTGTGTTGTGATGGAAAGTACGACCTTGGTTGTTCTCCTGCTGCTTCACAATGAGGTCAAATTACATACTGTTCTGGACAACAGCGTCTAAATATCTTTGAGTGTGAAGTCATGTTTATCTCTGCATTGGTGCTTTGACCTGTCATATCACCCTGAAACTGTCTAGGGACCAATCTTCTCCTGCTAAAGCTGTCAGTTCCTCTCACTGAGCATCCTACTGGGTGATCCTTCCTAACCTGTCTGTGGATCTGTCTCACATGGACCAGTCTGGAGCGGATACAAGGCATACACCACTGAATCCTTAATTGCACTGCTGCTTTCCTAAAGAGAAGAAGGATTTTCTCTAATTACCCTTTTGTAGCAATTGTTTTTGATGGTGTGTTCTTATACCCTCTCCCCAGTTTACTTTGTTTCAGACCCAGTAGTGAAACCATTTTGGTGCTAGCAAGCCCATATCCTTGCCAGCCTGTTGCCATTGCAGGTGACCTCCCTCATGCTCTTGGGAGGTTTCAGGGGTTTGGAGACTGCAGCAATGATTTTGTGGTGCACTCTGCTTCCACGTGCCATCACTTAACTACCTCCACAACTGGCATTGCCTGGATGCAGAGGGGAAGAATAGGTAAACAAAAGTCAGATTTTGAGACATCAGATTGCCTAACTCACCATGGTGATGTGTGTCTGGGATGCTTGGACTGCCTCTGTACCAAGTCTCCTCCTGAGTAGAACATGAGAGCTGCTAAATGCCGTTAATTGACCATCTCTAAATACTTTTTCTAAAGTTCAGTGCTTTTTCTAAAGCTGTGGCCAGAATATTCTCACCCCACAGGTCAGAGGCTGGAAGTTGGTTGGGGCACACCTTAAGAGGAAGGCAAGAAGAAGGGGGGAGTAGGGCAGGGGAGTGTGCAGAGAAGTTGGAATTTCTGCTCCTGCATCCAGGAAGCTGGGAGGATGGGGTGATGACCTCCACTGCTTCACCTGAGAGTAGTAGCCACCAGCCACACCTTTCCAGTGACCCTGAAGGAAGAGTAGCAGCCATTCCAGCTCTCCCACACTCCATCAATCACAATGCCAGCAGCCATCACAAGTGCTTTACCTCCCTTCAGCAGGGTCCTGCTTTGGGCAGGTACCTGCTTTGTCTGTTCCCAAAAGAGCTCTGACTTGGGTATGAGGCTAAATTGAGCCATGTTTTACTGCTGATGTATTTTTGATGTACTGGTGACCTGAAAAAATCCCTGCCCAAACCTAGATGAGTAAATTCTTGTGACAGGTAAAAAAAAAAGTTGATCTTTCATGGCAGCTTTATATATCTAGTGTTGGAATTCATTGGAGATTCATGGAGTAATGAACCCCCATGTGTAGTGCTTCCCATGTACCAAGGCACAGGAGAGCACAGGTGCAAATGGGGCCTCATTTCATGATCTGCTTGCTGAAAAGTAGGTGTTTGTAAAAGGAAATAGGAAAAAAAATTATTCTGTCAGACTTCACACTGAAATCTTCTTGTTCTTTATGGGCAAGCTCAAGCAATTCAGTTTCAAACACCGCACCCCAATCTGTGCTCTAAATCAGGTGAACTCCCTCAAGTCAGTGAGCCTGTGGAAGAAACACCCTCTCAAATCACAAGCTGCTGTTGCAGGGAGTGTGCACCAGACAACACTCCATTTTTACCTCCCAGGAGCACCCAGGTCAAGTGTTTTGAGTAGGGGAGGTAATCATGCTGCCTAGTTTTAAGCCCTCAGTTTAGGAGTTTATAAGGAAGGGTTGCTCTCCCTCAACAGGCAAAGGAGAGAGAGAGAGCTTCTTCCAGCCAGCAATCCAGACTATTTGTCTTATTCAGGTGCTATAGGTCATCTTCTGAAAGAGCTCCTTCAGTTCACTGCCTATATGGAAAACTTAGGTTGACATCTAAAATGGACCAAATGAGTCCTAAAATTTTCTGTCTTTCTACCCAGGGAGCTGTGAGGAAGTAAATCCAATCTAGGCTTCTAAAATAAGCTCCTGAGTTTGGTGGCTGAGGTTTGGCAGTATGCCTAACACATCTTCACCCAAGTACCTTTTGTGTCCTACTGACCACATACAGTAAGAGGGGGTCAGCTATAAAGAAAGCTTGACAAAATCTTGGCTGTGATGGTGTGTTAATTGATCACTGCTACACCTTCACAATCACCCAAAATAAAATCCTAGAAATTCTTTTCAGGTCACTCTTGTAAAGAGCACTGAACAGGAAGCCCTTTTTCCCGTTCCTCACTGCAAGTACTGTCACAGGTGTGTATAGTTACCAGGCTGCTTTGTAGTGTTCCTGTAATGCTAAAGAACCCACATATTGCCATTCTGCCTCCTCACAGCAAGCCCTGTCTCAAGGAAAAGGCAGGATATTAATGCTTAATGCAGATGATGAAAGGCTATATACTGTTGATTTGCTTACAAATAGAGGACATTAAATTTTGTAAATATTTTGTCTGTTGGTAACTGTAGTTCTTCTCTGGCTCTTCATTCTCTATATGGGCACAAATGAAGATAAACAAATGGAGATGATCGGTGAATCAAATAATAAAACCCAGAGAAGGTCAAAGCAGTAGCATTTATTGCCATCATCTCTCAGAGAATATATGAGGCATTAAAATTCTGATACTGTACCATATTCTAGTCACAAAGATTTTAACGAGCACAAGTAATGGCATCAAATGAATCTCATGTAATGACACGAGCAATAACGAGAACAAGAAAAGGTGCACACCACAACCTCCTTGAGTGTGATCCTAAATAGGTGGTTTACAGTTGATCCTGGCAAGTGGGGGCTGTGGCAACGTATGAAGGAATGCACAACACAGCCAAGCTGATTAGTCATTACTTATTGCACAACAACTCCTGTTGCTTGCTTCTACTAGATATCTGATGTGTTGCCATCCCAGGCTACACCTTTTTTTTTCCCACAACGGTCATGAAATTTCTGTTGGTAGATAGTGAATGCTGCCACAATTAATACAAGAGGAGCTAAGTGTATATCTCCACCATGAATCCACAATTACTTCAGAACTGAGTAAACAATGCAGCTGACAAGACTCATATCTATCAGCTCTTCTTTAGTACCATCATTTTGTATAATACATGGTTGCAGCGCAGAAACATGCTTAATCCAGGCATCATCTGTTTGCAGACATCAAATCAAGGATGGCATAAATTCTTTTAATTTTATAGAATCTGGAAGATGCAGAGCAGAGTAATTCTATACAAGATTGACTGGCAGAAGTTTGGAATTCCTCTTTGCAGGCTCCTTTCCCCAGAACTTCTAGAAAATGTGACAGAGCTTAGTAAAGCAAAGACTGAGCTGCAGATTTAATTGCCTGGCTCTGGCAAAGGGAGCAGTAATTGCAAAAGACTGTAAGAATGTATTAAAGATTCCATCTCCACACTAAAGACAAACCAAGTGGCATTTTCATCAGCAGCAACAATTAAAGTGTAGTTCAGTTTACTAAAAGCCTGCCCTGACTTGGTTGGGATATTATTTGCCTTCCTGAACACATAACTGCTTGCAGAAACTACCTGAATACAACCAAGGGTTTGCAAATCTTAATTTGCTTCTCTTAAAATCAGACCAAACAATCACTTACAGCCCTAGATTATTGTGTTTTAAATTGCATTGCACTAAAATTTAACCCTAGCTGGAATGCTTTTGAATAGTGATATTTGTTGGCACTAGGGCCAGCTGCAGGCAGAAAAGGGCAGTAAGCTGCTGTTTGTGCCTATTTGAGGTGCCTTTCCGTGGCATTCAGGTTTCAGAGCAGCACAGCAGCCACCACACAGTGCTTCACTTGGGGATTGTGACCTTTTCAATGCTTACACCATGGCAGCACTGTTGGGTTTTATTTAGTATGATCATCCCATATGATCTGCCTTGGCCACCTTCTCTGGTAAAAAGGAAATACTCTGACCAAACTTGGCATGTCAGAACCTTCTTTTGTCTACAGTTTGTCCCAACACACCTCGGCATGTTATATGTATCACATGGTACTGTGATTTTCTGTGATATTTAATATTAGTCTCTCTGCCTATGGATTTGCATAATTTATTATAGTTTTCTCTCCACCCTGAGTAATTCTCAGCTTTATGTTTTCTACTCAAAATGTGTTCATTGTATTAAATTATATATTGCTCCAAGGTGAATATCCACTTATTTCTAATCATTACTGACTTCTTTAAGTGAAAATGTGGCAGGCAAGCTCATTTATTTCACTTTCTGAGGTCAGTCTCTTATGTTCTCAGTTGTGTCATTAAGACATCCTGCCACCTAGAAACTCTTGAGTTATGACGCTACCTTCAGTAGTGGCATCTACTCCATATCCTTGCCTTGTACTTATAAGAGATTTAAGGCCATATGTCATGAAGATTCAGCCTGCAGAGACCAAACCTATGAGCTTTGGGGTTTAATGCATGAGCTCTTATTACTTGCAAAACTCAAGTAGGTTGGTTAAAACTGAGCCAAATTTATCTTTCTTTCACCAAAGAAATACCAGACGTATGTGTGAATCAAGTAGAAAAGATGTAATGAAATCCTTTGAAAATCCAGTGAGGAACCTACTGGGTTATTGCCAATAAATCATTTTGAAAGAGCTATGTGTAATAGTAGCCATTAGAAGTCAGAATTTACCTGCACACATGGGGTCTGATACACAACACCACATTTTCTGGAAGGGGAATGCTGGATATCTCCATCTAGAAGTAGGCATTGATTATCTCATGTCCACCAGTAAAAAGCTGTTCCTGAAGTACCAAATGTTACCTTCAATATTGATTCTCTTTCAACTAGCGGTGACAGTGGTGTCACTCCTATCCTGCTCCTCAGGAGATGTTGAAATGCAGTCCAGTAATACCATAAGCACCTTCTGCTGCCCGTCATTGCCAGCTCATTATTGCCAAGATGGATGTGATGTTGCAGATGGTGAAGTGAAGGAACCTTGTCCACAAACACAGACGACTCTTTGCACGCTCACTTTTGGAAGAAGAGTGATCACAGACACTATGGTTTACCATTCACCATAAGAAGTGGTTTGTTTGCTCGTCTTGTGGACTGCAGTGCCTCCTCTGGCATAGCCAAATCATCAGAAAAGCTGTGACTGGAAGTACACAGAATTGTCTGCTGACATTGCTTGTATATTGTTTGCACGATGCATGGCAGGACCGTGATCACCATTGTGGTAGCAGGATAATGATGATTCTTGACAAAATGAAAACTGTGTGTATTTGCAGGACCTTTGTGCATGTCTGTACTTGTGCTTAACTCCTAACCACAGCCTGTTCTGATGCCAGTAGGAGTTTGTGTGCCTAAACCACTGGTTCTCAAACAGCTCAAACAATTTCAGCCTTCTATTTCTCAGACCACCTATGAAGCCAGAGGCAGTTCATAAGTTTAAAACATTTCTGTGGAACATCAATTTCACAGACCAACTGATAACCCCTCAGCAGAGACCACAGGCTGGGGGCCTCTTGCCAAAGCTTTACTGAGAATATGCTCTGTTGTGACATGCCAGTATAGGAGGAAGAGAGAAAGGAGAAGTGGGACGATGCACAGCCTACACCTCTGAAGTATTGGTGGTACACACACATATTCTTCTCTTACTTAACCACCACAGACTCACAGATATCAGCAGGACTGTGCCTGCAAGTGGGCCTTCATTGACCCTTTGAAGCAATTTGGGCATGGCTCTCTGTTACACACTGAAGATTGATGCCTATTAACAAAATGGTAAAGCTGTGTGGTTATTCAGCCTCTACCAGGATATAGATAATGATGAGAATAATAATAACCTTTCAAAGGTGAGGAATTGCCACAGGTGAGGTTGGGAGTTTAATGGGCAGATGTAGCTAATTTAACAGCACTCAGGCACTGGGCATTAAAAGCCCAGTTCCCTGGGGTTTCTTTGTACTAGACTGCAGGTGTAAAGGGAGCAGAAAGCCACTGAATCATCTTCTCTTTGGAGCAGCAAATTCACTCGATATAGAAGACGGAGGTTATCATGCGACAAGGCTGTATAACCTCCATGAGCAAGGCTGAAGAAATTAGAAATATGCCAGCTATGTCAGTGAATCCCAAAGGTCCTTCTTCCAATTTATGACAACCCTGAGGATGTTTGAGTTTAGGCCAAGGTTCGCCTGTTACTAGCCAGCCAGGAAATTTGAAGGCCACGAACCCATTGTAGTTCTTCCACTTGTCACTCCATTTTTGTATGCCTTTAACTTGACTGCAGCAAAAAGTTTCAACTCAGGTGTATTTTGCTCTTCTAGCCCAGGGAGTGCAGATGCATTAAGATTGGAAAATATCTGATCAAACTTCTGAGGCAATGAGAACTGCATGTAAAATTTTAAGACTGCACACAACTCTGCCTTGTACTTTCCTGTGGCTATATTACATACATTTATTGAAATTCAATTTGTAGTTAGGGAACAAGAGGATTTTTTAAGGCAGTTTATTGCTGCAGGTAATAGAAAAGACATAAATCTGCTAATGTTAAAGTTTCTGGACAGTGATACTCTAAGCAGTTGTTACTGGGGGAGTTTTAGCAACCATGGGAAATCTCAGACAAATGCCATAAAACGTTTTCTTTCACACATGCTCTGAGTCATTGTAAAAAAAAAAAAAAAAAAAGAGAGCTTAAATTGCTATACTTTTTTTATTTAATTTTTTCTCTTTCAAGTCTTGGGAAAGTCACAAGAGCATGTGTCAGCATACTTTAATACAAATAACGGAGGTTGGGGAGACATTTTCTACACCTTTTACTCATAGTGGAAAGTTCCTTAGCAGATATTTAGCAAATAATGCAGTGCAGTAAATGATAGAATTTCCCTTCTGTAAAACACAGGATATCCGTGCTATCATTGTATACAGCTGCAGTTTTTTCCACTTAGCAGACAAAGTATTGCTTCCAAAGTAGGCAGCAGTGGTTGTCCTTTACCTATGGGGAGATAGCAAAGGTTCAGTGCTGGTAAATGGTGATGAGACCTCCCACTTCTTTTGTCCCAGTGCATGAGAAGGTGCTCCCTGACATGTACTGGGCATGGTGGTGCCTTGCTGGTACAGGTGCACTGCTGTCTAAGGCTGAAGAAAGAAGAGTCCTCAGTCTTTCATGGCACTTGGAGTGAAGAGCAGGCATGGATTTCTATAAACAAGTACAGCATGATTCCATCCTCAGGAAGAAATGAGTAGCAGCTTCATTCTTAATGTGTGAGGTCAGTACAACAAAAATGGACACAAAAGGAGGGTCTCACTTTGTGAACTTTTAGATTAAAAAAAAGGCCTGGTGTGGATGGGGAAACTGAGTCTCTCTTCCTCACACCATGCAAAGTTATACAGGAGAATTAGAGTAAAAGTCTCAGTGTTGGGGCCACTGAACCACCTTCCACAGACCAGCCAAGAGCTTGGCACATCCATGCTGACAGACTTGGAAGCCCTTCTGTCCATGACAACTGCGCTTCTAATGTAAGCAGCAGGCATGAGTGAGCAGGGAGGCAGGAAACTGTGGCTAATGGAGGGCAATCCCAAACTTCTTGGGACCTTAGATTTGCTGTTCTTGTGCCTACAAGTTGCTGCATTTCCTAGTTCATCTTTTGGAAAGGCACTTGTGTAAGGAGAAATTATGCTGTATTTCTGCCGAATCCATTCTCCTGACTTTCTCCAGTGTGTGATTGCTTCAGAGCTGACCTGTTTCCTGGCAGACTTGTGTGCTATTTGGTGGGGCTCCACTCCACCACACTGGTGATATCAATGGGGAGCCAACCACCTTCAGTTCCCTTTTCAGTCCCCCTGTACTCACTGGTCATGGAGAAGGTGACATCTGGGGGACACAACAAAGCCCATGGCTTGTTTGTATGAAAAGGAGAAGGTGCTTGTGAAATATGTACTAAATCCCTCCAGCTGTGCTACTCATGTTCTCACCATGGCCCCTTTCCTTGTTCCTCATCTCCATCTTCTCCTATGTTCTTTGCCTGCTTGCTGCATCCTGTCCCTAGTTAACTTGTCAGTTCTTTAAGATGAGGATAATCTTTCCTAAATATTGTACTTACTCAGCATGACAGAAGCTTGAGAACCTCTGGGCTCTCCTGTAATGAATGTAATATATAATAATAACAAGATGTCATTGAAAAATGAGCCTGGCACTGTGCAGAATAATTGAGAGTAATGTTAGTTTTTAACAGGAACACTTTTTTGCTCAATGATATATACATTTTGTCAGAAACAAGAATTATCAAAATTTTCCGATTTGCAATTTCCCCCTTCATTTTCGTCACTGCTTCTTATCTCCTTCATTTTATTATCTGTTAGATTTTTTTCCTGATTTCTGCCCTAATATGTAAAAGGGGTAAAACTCAAATCCCAAGATAGAATTGAGGGTTTAGGCTACATTAAAAAATAAGGTAAATACTGAAATTCCTCATTTCTAAACATTTGTTTTAATATCATTTTTCAACAAAAGTGCTGTAAGTGAAATATTTGTATCGGTTATAACAAAATTTATTGTGACTAAATATATCTCTTTTTCCCCTTTGTAGTCCCTCCCTAGTAGCCATCCATTTTCTCCCTCTCTCTTTTTCTATTTCCCTGCATCTTCTTATCTCTCTTGCCTTCACCTGTACATGCAAACACTCACTGACACAGATGTTTTCTCTGGTGCTTTGTCTCTGCACAGCAGAGAGGCTAAAGCTGAGCCTGGATTTTTCATCTCTGTGTATTCTCCAAACTCTTGTCTTGCCTTTGAGAAACTCACAGCTACACAAAGGTGTATGGGAATATAAACATTCTTTTTCATTTCTTTGGTATCTCCTCCAATAACAACAACAACAACAATCTTTTCTCTTTTTCTGCTTTTCTCTTTTTCATTTGCAGTAATGAAGAAGCTATTGTCTTCACCTCTAAACTGGCAAGTTCCAGAGGGAGAGAAACACAGGGAAAATCCCTACTTACAAAAATAATGCTATAAATTATTTTAATTATTACAATTTGTGATACTGAGCCAGTACCTAAGAGGCCCTCCTGAGAGCGAGGGGCCCCTTTGTGCTCTGGGATGATGCACAAAAGGACTCGGCTCCAAAGAGCTTCTTTTTTTCTTTTAAGGAATTTCTGGCACTGATTGGATGTTGATGAAAAGTGCTGGCTTGGCAGCAATAGAGAGGAAAGTCTCCTGTTCATCTGCAGACAGTGCAAGTTTCCCCTTTCCTCTGTCCTGCTGGCCACCAGTGGGGCCCTGAGAGACAGTCACAGTTTTCCAGGTTGCTGGGTAAAGCCCGGTGTGCAGGTTCTGGCTGATTTGTACAAAGTTTTCCCCCCTTAGGAGGAATTAAGGTAACTTGAGCTCATGTCCCAGCCTGAGCTCGAAGTAGATATGGTGCTGTCAGTAGCACAGAAAGCAGATGTGTGTGGATGTATGGATACATCCCTATGTGTATGCATGAGGTGTGTTTCCTGGCCCCACTGCTCTGTGGGCTGTTTTCCCATTGACTCATCTTCTTCGTCCTCTGACTTCGCCCTCTTCACACATGGCACACCTGTCTATAAGTTTGCTGCCTTTTCAAAATGTTTTTAAAGGATTTGAAGTGCTCTGTATCCTCTGCAGTGTGTTGGTTTAGTTTGTGTAATCGCAGTGAAGCCAGTGCACCAAGCCAGTCTACACTGATTGAGAATTAGCTCTTCTTTTCCTTCTTGAGGGAATACAGCTTTGAGCCTTGAGATAGCAGAAGCCACCTTCCTGCAGGTGCAGAGGATGCCACAGGAGGGAGGCAAGAAAAGTCACTGAGGAATGAGAGAAGACTTCTTCTCTATCTTCTTTAAACACCTTGGCAGGAAAGCTGAAGCATTTCCTCCTTCTTTTTCATGCCCCCATCTCAGGATTCACACTGGTAGCTGGCTTAATGAAGCTGGCTCTGACACAGTGTGGGACACAGTGACAATATTTCTGTCTTGAAGGGGGACTGTACCTTGACCTCACCATCTTGCCCTTAAAACTAGGACAAAACTTGCATTTACAAGAAACAAAGAAATATCTAGCTGAATTAAATACAAAATTGTATGAGTAACTTTTCTTTCTTTCAATAGCCATTCTTAATCTTTCAGCACCAAAGATTTCTTTTGTTTGCATTCCCCTGCTTTGAGTAACCCAAACCATTTAGCTTCTGGTGATACTAAGTGGTTTTTAAATGGAAAATAGGAGCTCAAATTTAGGAGCGATTCATTAATTTCAAAGAAATGCAATGTGGTTTTTAATATATGCTGTACTTTTTATAACTGGTACACTTTTAGGAATTGAAAGTGTTAAATAAATTAGACGGTCCAGTGAATCTTTTCCAGCCCAGTGTGTTGCTGGGATTTGGACCTGGTCCATTGCGTTTCTTTGAAGCTCTTACTGCTTCTATATTTTGTTTTCTAATAGCCTAGTTAAGACAAAGAACATTTCCTTCAGAGCTTCTGGTCAGCTCTGCATTTCACTTGGCTTCTATTTGATTTTTGGACTGTTTCTAATTGATTTCCATTAATAAGGTAAAAACTCTGGTTGGCTTTTGTTTTTTTCCCTGGTGCAAAAAGAAACAAGTAATATGAAAGATAAAGTTTAGTTGGATTCTATCCAAACAGTTAACTCCTTTTAGTTTATCCCCAGTAGAAGTTCCTTTGGGGATGCACTATCATTTCATCAGTAGTTTCTCCTCTGCTTCTGTATTTCTTCAATTAAAACTCATTTCACAGAGTGAAATTTGTTGCCTTTTCCTGTTGGAGCTCCACACTCCAGGGGTACAACACTCCAGGGTTATACTATGATCAGAAATTTTGCTGCATTTTGCATTCTGAGCACATTTTCTCCTTCCTGTAAATCATGCATATTTGTATTTATTTGTAACTTAGTCCATGCTAATTTTCAGCTATTTACATAGCCACAGAATCTTAATTTTATTCTTATTACCATATTATCTTTTTTCTTGACTGACTGGAGGGAGAAAATTAGAAAGCAGACATGATCAAAACTGCAAAACTCAATTAGAGCAAATGATGAAACATGACGTAATAAAGAAATTATTGCAGATATCGTGTCCTGTTACTTACTATATATATTTTTAAGTTGCTATGCATTTTCATGCATTAAAGGCTATCTTAGAAAATATTTCTGACCTAGCACCTCAAGTCAACACCTGCATAGAGAGATTTGCTCTAGTATTATTCCTGCTTTCCTCAAGGCCCACTGGAGAAGAACCAGGTTTATAAGGAGAAATACATTTAGATAGAATCAATTTATTTTCCATGCATGAAATTCTATCTCTGGCTCTGGTAGTATTAGGTTGTACCAGTCCCCTGGATTATTCCCATCTTAACCTCTGAATTATGTGAGGCAGGCCGAGCGAACAAATGAAAATGGTATTTCCATCAGCAAACAAAATATTTTCCCTGGGTGTGGGCATTTGAATGTATTCTCACTGCAGTGGTGTCCCACATATTTTATTGTTTTGCAGACTGTCCAGTCCAATTCCCCTGCAGTGCTAATGCAGGCAGACTCCATGCCAGAGCTGTATGGAGTGGCAGAACTCGGCAGGCAGACAGGGACAGCAGGGCTCCACTGCCCCATCCCTGGGAGGTGAACATGGCTCTGATTGCAGACACGTGGACAAATCCTTCCCCACAGCACAGTGCTGTGCCAATCCCCCACTCTCAGGCTCCTCTTTGAGAAGCCCCAGGTCAGAGGCAGCGACCACCTCTGCTTCAGGCAAACACCTTTGCTCCCTTTTCTGACCGTGCCTGTGCTTGTGGAGGAAGATCACTTAGCAGCAGCACAGCACTGTCAGAAGCTCACTTGTGTCTTCTGTGCCTTTCCTGGGAACAGCAGGAGCTGGGAGAGGAACAGATTCCACCCACACTGGCACAGCGTGTCCAGCCTGGCAGCTTGCTCTTCCCTGACCTACTTCAAACAACAATGGGCACTCGTGCTCACCAGGCCTGAGTGCTGCAATTCTCTGTTAGCCTAGCAGAAAAGTTTCCTTCCTAGTGCATGGAGATGAGAAATAATGTGAGCATCAGGAAACATCTTTCCTGTTTATGTCCTTGAGGACCCCCTGGTGACATGAGACACTCACAGGCATCACTTGCACTGACACCCAGCATTTGGTGGAGGATGCCAGGAGCAGTGCCAGCCCTGGTGAGGCTGCAACATGCCTTATCTCAACATGACCTGGGGCAAAGGCTGTCCCTCTCTCCAGCATCACCTGCTGCCTCCTGACCACCAAAAACCCTCCTGCACAGCCCCTGTGCTCACTGCTGAAGTCCCTCATTTGTCAAATACTAATACTGTGTGTCAGCAGAGGTTCTCACTTCTTCTCTAGGTTATTTTCTAGATCTTTTTTCTTTAATGCTACTGGTAATTTCATGTTTATAGTATTTTTATGGCCTTTGTGATGTATCATTTCACTGTGACCTCACAGCAAGACTGTGTGTGCTTTTGCCCCATGTGATTAATTATTTTAATAGAGGCAAGAGAAAGAAAATGGGGAATTTGTGGGTAGTGGTTTTCCTTGCTTGGTGTAGGGAAGCATTTCATTGTGGGTCATTAAGATTTGCTGTAGCATAACTCAGTAATAATGTGGAAAAAGAAGTCATGTGCCTGTGGGTTGTGTGAACTGAAATTACAAGCCATGTCCAAACCTCTGAGTCACCTCTGCTGCTTCTCAGCACAGCTGAGTTCAGGCAGGAAGCACTGAATGAGAAAATACAATGCTTAAAACCATCTATCCCAGACTTCTCACTGGGTGCTCCTTGAAAAACTATCCATAAGCAATTTCCAAAGGGGAGATTTAATGAGTGGGCTGAGAAAGGCATATATTACCCTCCCCAACTAGCACTTCTTGACCCTGGATGCCTGCTGCATATAGCATGGCTAGGGAGTAAATACTAATGGTAAATAATGATATCTGTGTAGAAACTGATCTGGTCATTAGTGGTAAAATATAATGCCCCAGAATCCACACATCAGGGATCCCATCATTCATCTTCACAGCATTTCCTAAAGGAAACTAAAATCTTATAGAACAAAAAATTGGCATTGCTCTGGCAAGGAAATGAAGATTTACTTTAAAATAAATTTTAAAACCCCAAACAAAACAGCCATCAGATTTGATGCATAATGTTTTCAGGAAATTTATTACTGTCACATCTATTTCTGATCCACAAAGTTTCTATACTTGATATATGTCCAACCTACAGAGCTTTCCACCAGTTTGGATTTCAGCAACCACTTTTCTGGCCACTTTTCTGGCCACTTGCCTCCTGTTGTTGTCCTCCACACCTGGACTGGTGGTCACGAAACCATTCCACTGTTAGTCTCGTATGGAGCAGGTCTGACTATTTGTTGTTGCAAGCAAACCTGTTCTTTCAGTTCTTCTAGTGGACAAGTGTGAGCACCTGATAAATCTAGAGTGAGGGGGAGGTGCAAGCTGCTTTGCACTGGAAGAGTTTACAAACTCCAGGGTTGCAGTTGGAAACAACAGCAAGGTTGCAAGTTGACTGAGTGACTGCATGGAAGAAGAACATACTGAGGTAGTGACCTGCAAAGTCAATGCTTTTTATGCATTCAGAGACCTATGAAGCACCAGGCACAGATCAGGATTAGGAGTAAAGTGGCAGAGAGGGATGGATATGGATATCTTAGTCTGTGATACGAAGGGAGCTTCAACATGTTATCAGAAAACCTTGCTCAGGGGTGGTCACCAGACACCAAAGAGATACTTACTGGCTCCTATTTTCAGCCCAGGTTTTGTATAGCACTGAAGTCCAGAGAAGATCTAATTTTAGATCAGTGGAGGCAAGGCTGAATGCACAAACAAAAACATCCTCCTACCAAACAGTATCTCTGTTGAGTATTGTCATGCTGGGTATGAAATTTAGCTGCTATATCCATACCAGATCTGTTAAATATCTAGAAATTATTCATCTGTGATAACTAATGAGGAAAATAAGATAATTAATTTCACTGTTTCTTGCAAGAGGGAAGCTGTCTGGCAAAATATGCCAGACAAAACATCCATACAAAACTGTGTCATTAACTCACATGTTTAGTTCATTCACATTCCTAACCATGAATAAAAAGGAGAAATTAAATGACAGTCTTTAATTGTCTGTATAATTCTTCTTAATGAGTACATTCTGGAGTACCATAACGGTGGTGTAGGTTTATGAAACAGAGATCTGTCTTCCCTTAATAAGAAAGAAGGAAGCGATACTACAATACTGGTTAATTATTGGATACCCTTGCACTGTGAGTTAAAGGTCTCTGCACATGCAAGCTTGGAGAAGCAAAAAGATGTAACGCTTAAAAGTACATATGTTATCAGAAAACTGAGAGGGTTGGGGAAAAGGTCAGGAACTGATTGAAAAAAATGAGATGAAAAGTAGTAGAGATAACTGTGGTAATGGTAGATCCATTAAAGAATGTATCATAGGAGAGTCACGATAGTATTGGGACTGCTCACCTGTTTAAACATGCAGAAGTGTTTTTTCGGCTCAGAGTATTTAGGTGTCACAGAGCCAAATCCATGGTCAGTGGAGATGGGACAACCTCAGTGAGTGCCACCCTTTCACTCTGTATATAAAGATGAGAATAAGTATGCCTGGAAGCTGAAAGCTAAAATGTTATGAGATATCAATGAGACTTTTGCCTCCAGTTTGTACAGCTGTAGGCCACTGCTTTACCAAAGCTCTTCAGCCGCTGCCTAATTCAGGCAGGAGAGTTGTATCCAATTCAGATATGACTGTCAACATCTGCATGTTCTCACCTGTGTCTGTCTCCACAAAGAGCCCAGCCATGGGTTTTCATGCTGCCTCTTGGCTGAGAAGGATTTCTCCACATGTATCTGCAAACTTGCACTTACTGCTCCTGCAGACTCTGCACTGCAGTGTCTGAGACAGGCTGGGAAACTGCTAAGGCTCGTTGGATCCACCTCTAGGGTTCACTGCTTATGTGTCCTCACCCCTTTGTCTGTTATGGTACGCTTGGACTCAAGCTCTTGAGGATTAGAGCTCCTTGAGGCTTAGATGCAAGAAAAGAAAATAAAGAAAAAAAGAAAAGCAATGGATGGAGTGTTTTGTTAATCTTGAGCCTAGGTGAATTAGCGTGAAGTGAATTCAAGTGAAGAATCCCGGTCAGTTTTCTCCCAGGTTTGTTTGAGATGATGTTTTAAATTTAAAAATGCTTCTTACCCACACATATCTTGCACATATAACCTGGGGTGCTGGCTCAGTGGTGTGCCCACACCAGCTTTCACTTGGCTCACAATGGCAAACCCAAAGGATTAATTGTGAAGGGGCTTCAGGACAGCCATAACCCTCATGGGATCTAGGGCTCCTCTGGGGTGGCTGATCTCCAGTGGGATCTGTGCTGCCCAGTTTGCATGGCAGTGTCCTCAGTGCTCACTGAATTACAGCTGCATGCTGACACAGCCACATCCTCCTCAGCACTGCTGATTTACTGCTCCTTAGGGATAGTGAGGGTGCAGTGGGCAGGACGTGGGCCAGAGTGACCACACAGACCATTACAGGGGATGGGGGATAAGGAGGAGGTATCCTTGGGAAGACCATTCTGGAGGTCAGCAAGCTGTTTAAAGATGTCACTGCAGCTCTGTGGTGACACCAAAGCTCATGGCTGGCTTCAGGCTGTGGCACTGAGCCTGGCTGAAGAGACTTTTTTAACTTAGTCTCTTCTTCCAAGCAATGCAGTGTCCTACTCTTGCTTGAGGCTTTTCTTGTCAAGCTACCCTTTAACAGATCAAAGCTACTGTTGATAGGTATAATTTTTTTAATTCAAAAATCTGCATCATTTGTAGAAAAAAGTTTTGTGATGCTACTGGGGGGAAAAAAATGCTTTCTTTATTGTATTGAGCTGTTGGCTCAGAATTGCTTCCAGAAGGGCATAGTGTTCTTCTGCTTGCTTTGGTGAAGCAGCAATATATTTTGTTGAGGTCTGAGCTGACTCCCTGCAGCTTTAGGCCATTACTGAATTAGAGTCAATAAAGAGCATGCCCTCTTTTCTTTGCCTGCAAGTCAAATCCTAGTGGGGCTCAGTAGGACATTCAAGTAATCCGTGATTAAATTAGATTTCTCTGAGCAGAATGTCCAGAATGTGGTGGATGACACAAACCCACCCTCTGAGCAGTCAAATCCTACTCCCTAGCAAAATCATAGGCAGGAAAGAATGTATTGTCATAGAGACTTGAGAAGCAAAAGGCACTGTTATAAATTTTCACTTGCAAATTCTTCACCCACACTAGTAACTAGAGGAATGGCTACCAGGAGGCAAGGAGTGCAATCTAACCAGCATGTGACAAAGGCACCTCAACAAGCCCTGCTTCCTCACCAGCCTCCTTGTGTGCCCAGTACCACAGCAGAACCCTGCCTGCCTGCTGAAGCTTGCTAATGCTCAAAGGAAGAAGCTGATATTGTTTATGTTCCACATTCTTCCATTGCTCAATATCCAAATATTTTAAATGTAGATCCAGTTTCAAAAGTTCATTTAAGAGAGAATTCTTGTTCCAAGCCCAGTTTCCTGTTGCAGCCTGAATCCCAGAGCAGGTCATGTGCAGCAGTTGGCTCATGACTTTCTGGGGATGCTGCACCACTGATTTTATAAACAATGTATAGTGGGAAATGGATGAATATGTTTCTTATTTGAATAAATTAAATCTGGCAAGTGTAATTCACTCCAACAAGAATGCCCGTTGCTCATGGTTTCCAGAGCATGCTGTGCAGCTTTCCCGAGGGGAACCCAGGGACAAATCTGTCTCTACACAAACAAAACTCCCTTGCACGTCTGTTGGAGCAACACCAAACAGAGAGAAGTGTTTGATCCTGGAGCCTGATTCCCCACAGACCAGAGAGCAAACTCTGACCTGAATAATGGAAAGCAGCCTTGGCTCTCAGCAGCCAGGCTGCACACAAGAAGCCTCTGGTGTGGTGAAGATATAAAACTCCAGCACTGACAGGAGCTGCTGCCTGGCTTGTCTGGTATGCAAGAGGGGGGCTAGTGCTGCCACACTCGCAACAGTTCAGGGGAAGTTTGAGTCCTGACTCCTTGTGGGAAAACCAAATGAATTCCTGTCAGGGACACTCCCTGGCAGCATCAGAAGGCATGCAAGGAACCCCAGTCAGAGCGTGGGTTTATTTGTGTGCATACATCCCTGAACATGCTTTGCTGGATCTGAGCTTCTGCTCAGTGCTGCACTCAAATGTTGCTCCTGCTAGCAGGGACAGTCCCAAGGACTTGGTGGGGTAAATCCTCTTGTTGGCCCAAGTGACAAGTAAATCACAATTCAAAGGGCTGTGTTGAAACCCCTTTTTGGGATGTGAACACTCCAGTCCAAAAGAACTACCTGACACTACCATTTCTCCAGGACCTGATAGTGGCTGTGGAAGTACCCAAGTGCAGCATGAGCCACTTGACAGTCACATTTTGGAAGAGCATTCTTGGAAGGTCATTCTTAACTTTTGCAAGGCTCTTCTGTGTGCTTGAAGTGGAGCAGAATGTATTTTTTTTTTTGTCAGTACCAGGTTAAAATTAAAATGTTTTTATTGTCCTGTACCATAAGCTTCATGCTCCAGTTCTGCTCCTGCCCAGGCTCCCCTTTGCCTGCTCTGCTTTGTTCCCAAGAGATGAGCAACTTGTTCCCTATCAATGTGTCTCATTGCCTGCAGGTCTGAACATTTCCTTAAAGATCCTCTAATTCCAACCCCCCTGCCGTGGGCAGGGACACCTTTCACTAGACCAGGTTGCTCAGAGCCCCATCCAATCTGACCTTGAACACTGGCAGGAGCTGGGCATCTACAACACCCCTGGGCCACCTGTGCCAGTGCCTAACCACCCTCACACTACAGAATATTTTCCTAATACCTAATCTAAACCTACTCCCAATTTGAACCCATACCCCCTTCTCCTGTCTTCACATGTTCCTGTTAAACACCACTCTCCAGCTTTGTTGTAGACCTACTTCAGGTACTGGAAGGTCATAATTAGGTCACGCCAAAGCTGCCTCTTTTCCAGGCTGAACAAACACAATTCTCTCAGCCTTTCCTCATAGGAGAGGTGTTCCATCCCTCTAACCAACCTGATTGCCTTCTTTGGGCTCACTGCAACACATTTGTGTCCTACCTGTACTGGGGATCCCAGAGTTGGATGCAGAGCTCCTAATATTGAAAACAGGGAGATGTACACTTCTTATCAGATTTTTTATTATGGTCTTAGGAGATTTTCAGCGTGGGAGGGAGCTTGTGATGTTTCTAAGTCTGAGTTTTACAGAAATTTTGAAGAGTGACTAGTAATAAAAAATGTTAATCTGAAACTTGGGCATGAATGTGTTGTTGGTGCTTGGGCATGGGTTAACCCTGCCCAGGACCTTGAATGCATGTCAATCCAGTGACCCTGTGGGAGTGTCTCCTGAAACAAATGGGTCTAAAGGAGGTCTAAATGAGGGTGACAGCCTTGTGTTCATCAAAGTTCCTTCTGTTGCCAATAGTGCCAGTCCTGCCTCTCTCCCCTGACTTTCCCAGAACTGCTTGTAGAGTCATGACCTTTCCATTTTCTCTGTGACCTTGTGATGAGCTTTAGTGGGCAGAAACCTGGAGCCAGTAGTGGGCAGAGTAGCAGGCCATTTCTTTCGATGGCCCAGTGCTCTGAAAGTGCCTGGGATTTTCCATGGGATGGCACAACAATCTCAGTAGCTCCTACAGCTTTCTTCCTAATTTTCTATTTTTAAACAACTGATACAGCCTTTTGTGTGTGTACCACCTCTGTGGGGTGGTGTGTGTGGAGGAGAGGGGTCCTGGCTGTGTGTTTTGTGCATGCACATCCACACTCACACATACCCTGACCTTAATTATGCCTCAGGTCACATCTGTTCACCCCCGTGAGCCCAGCTTATCTCTTACTCCCACAAACATGAATCCAAAACAATTCCACTCATACACTGTGACTTCAAATAAGCTGTAGAACATTGAACTGGGCAAAACCAGACTGATTGGGTGTTTGTTTTCTGAAGATTGAAATAGAAGAAGTCTTTAATCTTTTAACAACCCAGCTTTTGGCCTTTGAGCATTGCAGCCTGTGCAAATGTGCCACCTCCACTGGGAAATCTAGCTTGCAACAATTTTGCACCATTTCACAATATTATTTGTTCAGGCATTGAATGATATAGACTTAGGGAATTAAAAAAAAAAAATAGAAGAATACCCCAGTTAGCATGGCCTGTTACCTTTTCAGCCGAGAGAAAGCTTTTGCTCACAGACAATGGTGGCTTGCAGCCAATGTTAACATGGCCTTTTGACTCACAGGCCTATGGAAAACTTCCTCTGCCTTTCCCAGGAGGTGTCACTATGAGCTATCACTACACTGCCATACAGTTCACAGGCATATGGGGCTTGGTTTATGGGTGGAATTGACTGCCAGGGACCTGGTATGCAAGTTTTCTTCAGCTTTCTTTCTGAAAGGGGACATGACCGAGAGTCGAGAAGTCTTAAATATTTATGTTACATCTTGGCTTACATGGATTTTGCAGTTCAGATTGGTTTGTCATATCCACAAGTCTCAATGCTGGAGCAGATCTCTGATTATTTAAGAGAAAAGGAGAGGACTGCTCAGTATCTGAGACAGCATACAAAATCCCCACAAAAAGTGATGCAAGTGCAATCCCATGCTCCAGCTGCTTTACTGGACTCTCCAGCTCTCCATCCCATTCATCCTTCCAACTCTGTACTAGACTTCACCTTTCTGCTTCCCCACTGCCTTAATTTCTCTCAAAACCTATAGCTCTACAAGCTGTTTCTCACCACATGCCAGTGGAGAGCAAAACAGGCCCATGACAGTGGCTGAGATCCCAAAAAGCCCAAGTGTTTGCTATCAATAACGCCTTTGTGGCTGCATCTGCAGCACTTATGAGGAGCAGCACTCAACAAAAGACACCTTCCTCCAGGGAGAGATCCACGTATCCTTTCCAGCACTGAACAAGGCACCTACTATCCTGCACACAAAAGAACAAGCATCTGCCTCTTGACTTTGCTTTTCTTCCTATAAGCCTACTGCGGGAAAGTTCTGTTTTATTTGAATGCAGCATTGTTTATTTATAATTTTGTCCTAGTTGTGTGACAGATTCAGCATGTGTCACCCAGCAGGGGAACAGTAGTAGGCTGGAGAGTTAACAAATGCACTGCAGTGAAGCCAGATGGCCTGTTTTCATAAGGAGCCTCTGAAAGATGCTCTGCTGCATAGATTTCTTTTTTCTTTCCTTCCTTTGGTGCCCAAAATTCACTAGAGAAGTGTTATTGCATATTAACTCACCCACCAAAGCCTCAAACAGGTTTGTGCTCCACCCTGTATCTCATCTAACACTCTCTCCCCTGCGAACAGAAAAACACACGACCTGATGCACTGAATCAGCCCATCACCTCCCTCCAGAAGCAAAGTCAATAAATGAAAAGCTGATGAGCACCCTCTCACTTTCAGTGTACCGGGGGCACTGAGGTGTGGCTGAGGTGCTTGTGTCCACCACGTAGCCCATGGACACGTTCAGCCTGGCTGGGGCAGAACCAGCACCCTCTCTCTGCAGTCAGTGGTTGCAGAGTGTAGCCTCAGCTGCCTGGAGGGTCCTGCCTGATTCCCCCTGGGAGCACCCACGCCTGTCAGAACATCCATGCACATCAAGGGGACTCAGTGTTTAGCTCCTGGGGAGCAGCTGACTTGAAAGCAATCTCAGAGCATGTTCTAGTGAAGATGTTTGCTGGAAGAGTATGTAGCTGTGCTTACATTTTCCCTAGGGGACCATGCCCCCGAGGAGACAGAATTTTTCCTTTCTTTTTCAGGATATCATTAAAGAATGTTTCATCTTCTTCCTTATTTTCTCATTTGTTTCTCACTCCAGTTCCCCGTCAGGATGTTTTCCAGAGCTTGCATGCACTTTCCTTTGGAAGCCATTAATACCAATTTCAAGCTCTAGCCTTGACTTGAAAGAGATGAGAAAGAGTCTCACTTTTCAGGCTCATGAAAAATGGGGCAAGATATGAGCTGATTAGGTATTTGCAGCATCAGTACACCAGGAAGACTGATAATAAAAAAAAGAAGATGGGCAAGCTAACTGCTGTTATACATGATATCACAACATTTGTTACAATCAGCAAGGAAAATTTTGACATTTGAACAGGAATTACTCTAAAGATGGCATGTTTTTTCTCTACTCAGTTTTGAATTGCCTGTCTGAATACAAAGTGTTAAATAAAAAGGTGCTACAAGTGCCTTTTTAAAGAATTAAACTTTTAAAGAGCTAAGGACAAGTGATTTATTATATAGATAAGACAGCATTAATTGCATGGGTTTGTGGAAGATTTTGTTTTCTTTTCCCCATCTTTGCTCCAGGGGAGAAGCTATCCACCCACCCAGCTATCCTCAGTCAGCCTAGAAGGTGTTATTCCTCCCAAGGCTGGAGGAAAAGATAAAACTGAAATTACCATGAGAAGGGAGAGATATGAGGTGGGTCAAGAGGGGCTGCCCAGGGTAGACATTGGAGAGCCCAAAACACAGGATAGCAAGGGGCTGCAGGAATGGTTTCAGCACGATGCAGAGATACCAGAGTTAACTTTAAAGGACTCGGTGGACACTTAAAAGAGGCAGCCTAGAAATGGAAATAGCTATCTGTATCAAAGATTGCCAGCATGGTGTCAGCTCAGGGCCTCATAGGGCATCGCACTCTGCAGAGCACAGACACCACAGGCTCTGTGAGCCACTTGCACTTGTCAGAGGTGAGCTTAGAGAGACCCAGAGCCCCATATATGTGAGCAAACTCTGCCACTGATTTACATTTCGCTTTAAGTGCTTTGAGGAAAAAGTAAGCAATGTGTTGTTTTGAAGACATAGGCTCTGCATTTCCACAGGCTGCTGTCACAGGCTCTTGAAGGAAAGGTCTTTGAAGACAAGGATGATGTAAATTAGTGAATTTTTTTTCCTTCTTTGAGTTTGACAATGGAACAAACGAACCAGTGTGTATGTATATATAAATATATATATACCCTCTTAAGTATGAAATACTGGGCTAAACCAGTTTGAGAAGATGTATTTGAAAACCAAAACTATTTATTTGGAATTGACTTTTGTTTATTTTCAACTTTTCAAAATAATGAAAAAAAAAAAGGACTGCGTTCAAAAGGAATTTGTCTGTTGTGCACAAAACAAGTGAGAAGGTCACAGCAGCTGTCAGTAATGATGAAGGAAAAGAGGCCAGATCTGATCCTTATCATTAAAGTCTTGTGGCACAGTTACACACTGTCCACACTGTTTAGGGTCCACACTGTTTAGGGCTAGCTCTTTCCACAACTCTTTCATCTTGGAGAGAGACCATTAGAGAAACAAAAGAAATACAGGGAGCAAGAGAACTGTTTAGCATTGTGGATGATCAGGGCTCAGGCTCTTTCTCTGGACTTATTTCATTTGGCAGTATAGATTGCTACCTGCTTTCATTTGAAGCTTTATATTTGATATACTTGCCTGGGCTATATTTAAATTATTTTTCTCATTGTTTGACTGGATATATCCTAAGTATTCAGAAAATGCCCCAAATCCTTATTGTGGGGTGAACCATTCATTCGCACATTCTCAGTCTATACTGTTGAAACTGCTCCTTTTTGCATTGTAGACTTAAATTTATTTGATTGAAAAAAGAGGGAAAAAAGGCAAGGGAGGAAACTACACTGTGAACCAGTGCAGGTGGAGATCTGTCAGTATGGTTACAAAACCACCAGGATGGAAGTTACCTGGTTTTCTTCACCTGAGGGTGATACCATCCATCAGCACCTGTTTCCTGGCAGTTTATCTGGCTGATAGTTAACTACTCTTTACTGACATTAGCAGTGGTGATTCTGCAAGCTGCCCCTGTTCTTCAGTCTTCTCTTCTTTGGATTTAACAGTCCAAATTTTACCTCAATACCCAATTTTACCTCAGCAGTCTTTGCTTGTAGATCTTCTTTTCATTCAGCCTTAAACTCTCCCAGTGTTTTCCCCTTGACAGTCTTCTTTTGGATCCCCACCTTCACAGTGCTGGGCACTGAACACCTTGACAGGAATAATGAGGGTGGAAGAAATTCTGGCAGCATCCTGGAGACTGCACTCCTGCTTCCCTGTCTCTGTGTGGTATTTTCCTCCTGTGTATGACACTGGGGCCTGTGTTCAAAGCCTTCCATAAACTTTTAAAGATAGCACCTATCTCACAACTTCAAACAGCAAATGCTTCAGCTTTGAAAAGCTACTGTGTTTAGGTGGGCTTTGAAGCAGATGCCTCCCTTAAAGTGCACATGTTTATGCTGATCTGAATCATGTAATTGTCAAAAGTTTTGGAAATGTCTTGAGGACATTTGCCAAACTAGGGCCCATTTAGGAGGAAATAAAAGGAGGTAGTCTCTACATTTTTCAAGAATCTTACCTCTATTTCTGTCTTTGGCTGGGAGGCAGGGATGCAAGAAAATGTGTGGAAATGACAAAAACAAACCCAAAGAATATTTGGGGTTTTATCACAAGTATGTGAGTTTGGGTACACACTCAAGACATATGAATTTCCTATGTTATCAGAGCTAGAGGATTAATTTCTAGTTTTTCTTAAAATAGGCAGCACTAATTTACAATGAAAAGAAAAAACAAAAGATCATTAATTCTTCTTACATTCCTTTATATAAATATTTATATTTGTCTGTACAGGCACATGCCTGCACACTTGTTAATGGAAGGGATCTGGGATATTCTGCAATGTGCATTAGTCCATGTAACAGCAACAGCAGGTATTTGGTTTAGTGCACAGATTTACAGAAACTTTTTTCATCTTCGCTGCAGGCAATCACTCAAAACGTGAATGTATGGCAGGTGTACTGATACTGTATCTCACAAGGGTGTTGTAAGAGTTGCTGTAGTGTATCAGGATAGTGTTTCAGGCATGAAATAACCTTATTCCAATTAATCCGTGTGCTTCCAAGCATAGCTGAATAGAGGAGCTCTGAAAAACTGTTTCTAAGATCCAAGGACCTTCCTGGGAAATACCAAATAAATATTGTTTATATTGATGACCAGGTTTACAGTTATATGATTTCTATGGGTCATGCCACAACATCACAGTCATAAAATTACCTTCAGAAAGATAGGAATACAGGAGTCTTTGGACAGTTAATATTTATTTATTTTATCTATTGCTACCTACTCCTGGGGAAAAAGAAAACGTTTGTGATCACTTTTGTTCTGTATTAACTATGTTATTCCATTGGCTCCTTGGAGTACCAGGACATGGGATTTAAACACTGGCAGTCATACCTACTGTTTGGTCCCTCCTTGCTTCTCGTGGCTTTTTAACTCCTGCAAATGAATTGTGAAAGTAGTCAAGTGGTTTCCCTCCTTCTCATGCCTAATTTTAAAAAGGAGAGAGTCTGCTCAGGATTTGACTGTGTCTAGTACTAGACTGCAGTGCAAATAGAGTCATAGAAGAAACAGAAGTTTCACTGCTAAGTTAAGAGATGTTTTTGTTATCAAAGTAGGCATGTTGGGCTGTTCCAGGTGCTTAGACATAGCTTTAGCTGATGCTAATGTGTCCATCAGAGAAGATGCCTTTTGCTCTGTCTTGAAAAGCTCCTGGGAAATGAAAGGTTGAGACAGACCAGGACGACCCATCTCCCTGGTGGGACTGAAGTCACCAGTTTCACTGTTCCCAAAGACAGTCTGATATCTGTAATTAAGCCTGGTTCTCCTATTTTTGCATGAGCTTATTAGGCTGTACTCTTTTTTCACTTTTTTGTTTTGTTTTAAAGACCACTTCCTTTAAATAATTAGGAAAGAGGCACTTGGAAGACTATTTCCATCTTTTGTCTTGTATAATCACTCCTGGGTCAAGTCTGTGGGGAATGTCTAATTGCTGTTGGACCTTACTTGTCTTAAGTAAAGTTTCCCACGACTGAGGAGCATAAAGCTGCCCTTTACACCTCTGCAGGACACCAGAGATGTGTAGCCTTGATTATAACTGGTCAAAGGCAGACACCAAATTGCTGCTCACTGCAGGGGGGACAATCACCAGTGTGAGATTTTCCAGCCTGGAAATTCTTTAGTCTGGTAATGCCTATCTTTGCTTTATTACTCTCCTCTTCCCCCTTGGGCCTGGAAGTATATTATATGTAGCAAAACTTGGATTCCAAGCCTAAATAGCATTGGATACCATAGGGATATTTTGTACCTGCATAGAGCTGTTTCATTTCATTTACGCCCTGCAGGTAGCAAAGAATCATCAGGTAGGACCAGCCTGCATCTCAAACAGGACTCAGGACAGGATCCAATGTGTGTACACGATGTTTCAGCAGATGGTGCAGGAAATCTTCACAGCAGATAACTGGAGAATGATGGACCAGACAGTTTGGTCTCAACCTTCTGTAGCTGGTTTCTGTGCTTACACAGAGATTTCAACTGGTGAAGCTGCAGCTCAATCTGAACACAAAGGTGTTATTTAGAGAGGAAACTCAGACATTAAGGGACAGCTTCCTGCTGTCTCATCTTTTTCCTGTTCTTATATTTAAGCCAATCTCTGTACACCTCCCATAAAATCCAGATTAAATATTGCACTGAGCTAACACATATACTTTGTCTACTAGAATTTGGTGAGAATCCTTGTTTTCATAAACTCCTATTTTTGAGAAAAATTTTTTTATTATATTTTTTCTAAACACAGAACATAGTGTATATAGTTCAAAATTGAGTAGGAATAGGTAGAAAATCTTCAGTAAAATAGCTCCTCTTCAGAAACAGTGTTTTGTTTCTGATGTTCATTTCATCATCTCCACCTGGATCAGTTCCACCTCCTGTAAACAAAGAAATAAATAATATTTCCTGGGTTAGAATGCAGTTGTCTCCAGAAACTAGAAGCTGGGGCACACATATGAGTTGAGGAAAATGTTCCTATGGCAGTAAATATTTAGTTGGTTATGCAAAATGAAATAAGTCCAAAACACATCAGGAGTCCCTCTGCAGGCCAGGAAAAAAACAAAACAGGAAAGTATTAATGACGTATAAAATCTGGTTTTTACATTCCTTGCAATATGGCTGTTCTGTAATGGCTTTTGAAGCTCACAGATGCTCAAAATAACAGTGTCTTTCTGCACTTGGAACCTCAAAAGATTTTGTTTTAGATACAATGGTTACTTCAGAAGTGTGAGTTATGCACATGCAAAAAGGATGTGCTTCATAGTACATCCTTTTTTGGATGTGTTCTATTTCCATCTCCTTACACTGTGAGCTGAAATAAAAGGTAAACATGACCACTTAAGCAGTTTGAAATAATGCAACTTGCTTCAGACCTGTCTATTCTATCACAGTCTTCATACTTGTTATCTCCATTTGAATGCAGTCATTAGCTAATACCCTAAAACCATCAGCCTGCTCCTGAGATTGCAAGACTTCCCTGCCCAATGCTGTCTTGAGAGTTGGAGGACAAAGTTAGAGGCGAATCCTTCTGCCTTGCTAAAATATAGGTGCAAATTTTATGGTACTCAGTGGCAGAGGTTTTACTCTCGATGGAAAGAAATGGCACACTATGCTTAGGAGGAAAACTGTTCCCTCTCAGACTTCCTACCTACAAAAAAGCTTTCTGCTCAAAATGACATGTTTCGGAGTTTTTATGGAGCACCATGGCAGTCTGGAGTCACAGTATCTTTGGTTGCCAGGTTCAATTTAGGCACGTGGTGGTACTACAAGGTTTTTCAAGCTGTAATACAGCATGGGGCTGGATTCCTTTCCACTTTTACCTGATTATCCATAGCAGAAGCTATACAGTGAGCGCTCCTGCACGTCTGAGAAACCAGTCCTGTCTTGCAGTAAGCTCAAAAGAATGAAACACTGGTGTCTTCAATTACTACCCTAAAAGGTTTTCATCCATAAAGTTTGGCAAATGGTATAGTCCTGGTTGCTGTAAAACTAAGACACCTAGGATACAAACCCCAGAATGCTGAGTGCCTAGATGAGGAATTTCTTGCATTATCAAGGAGAGACAGGTTTCCTCAGAGGGCAATTCAGAAGAGACTGGCATTCCACACCATCACCCAAAGAACTGCATTCCAGCCTTCTAGGTTTTGTAGTTAGGTACTTAAAGTTAGACAGAGTGGAAATGTTTTTCTCACTGGAAATTTGGCACCACTACCTGTAAGTAACTGAAATTCTTCCAGAACCTACAGATATATAAGCACTGCACAGGCAAACTTATCTCATGCTTGAAAAGTGTCTTCAAATTAGTGGGATACTCAGCCCTCTGACAATGCCTATTTCTCTCCATGACATGGAGAAAGCACTCAGGTGACTGCACAGCTAAGCTCCACAACTTTTCCATTGCTAAACAGAAATTAGCTGAATCTCCCTAAAAGACAGCTCTGTGACACACTCCAGATTAGGTTGGCAGCCAGTTGAATATTCAGGGTAATATCATGCATGGTTCAAATTACCAAAGCTGGGTTTTCTGTGTGGGAATTTCTATCTCCTTACAAAGCACTACTGAAGCTTGTGTATCCTTGCATGTTTATCAAGGATATTGTCATGCCTTGGACTTGAAATTATGCAAACATTAATAGAAGAGGAACACCTTGTCTTTGAAAGAGAAATTACAGAATTTTAGGGTAAACAATATGAATTTCCAAAACTAGGGTAACACAAAATTAATTCAATCCTTCAAACCTTCTGGACTGGCTAGTAAGCACATGGAAGACAATTTTACCTCTGTTTAGAAACCTTAAGCTATGACTTCATATTTATCCCTCTGCTCCTTCTAACCCTACAGTTTTCCACATGAATATGCTTAAAGAAACCTTACACTCAACATTCAAGAGCTGTGATAGGGCATGAGTCCCCATCACACATGTTATGAAGAGCTGCTTGGCAGAAGTAATCTCTAAGTATCACTTAATTCCTGATAAGCCACCATGCTTAGCCCAAGGACAAGAAACTGTCCAGAGATTTGCATATCAAATTTCTACTGATGGTTTCTACAATAGGAGTTGGAACTGGGCAGTTGCAGCACACATTTATGAAGCTTACAGCTGTGTTCAGTGATAAGATAAGAGGTTCTTTTGTAGAGACCACAGCAAAAGCTTTGTCAGTGACTGAAATGACACTTCTACCTCGTCATGAAAGATGCCTCTTCCAGTGGATGTGAAGCAGGCATGACGTCATCATTTGAATTTTTTTTTAGCTTTTTTTCCATGGAACTGAGAAGGAAGAATCTTGTGATTTATGAAGTGGTCTGTCCTTTTTATTATTATTTTTAACATGAAAAGAAAATTAACTGCAGCAGAAGGATTTTATAACCATCTATAAACTTGGTTATCAGCATACCGATATTATTCAATAAATACATAAAACAAATCACTCCAAGGCTGAAAATGGAATATTTAACATTATGCTGCCAGAGGGGAGATGCTCTGGTTATGGCTGAATGGAAACTCAGCCTATTTTTTACAATTATTTTGATTCTTGCAATTTTCTGAATCAGAATTTTCCCATGCTTTCTCTCTCTCAACTGACTTGATACATAGTTTGAATTGAATAACTTCCACCCAGAATTTGAAGATTGGCTTTGGTTTCAATTTATAGGGGGAAAGGTCCAGAGCTTCTGTCTACATACAGAAGAGAAGTTAAACAGTGATACAATCACAGTTATATGGGTTCTTGGGGGATGTAGCCTTTGATTATGTTTGCTTCAAACTGTTAGGCAAGCATCTAATGGCTGGAGGGTGGAGCTGAGGTACAGGTTTTAATTGTGAGTAATTAAGGAATGGAATGACATATCAAGGGTGATGATCAGTTCTTTACTGCTGGCATTTTAAATTGACTCCTAGCTGATTTTTTTTTTCCTTTTAACCATAACAAGAATTACCTCCAGGAAGCCCTATGGTCTGTTTTTATACTCTTTGTTCTAGTCTGTTTTTATACTCTTTGTTCTAGTTGTATCAACCCACCGTACCCCCACCTTTGAATTAACAGTCACATTTCTCTCACTAAGCTTTAGCAATTCAAGAGTCAGACAATCTATGGTCAAAGGAGTGATATAGGTACTTCCATATGTTGCTCTCCAAGACCATTTTCCCTTCATGTTATTATAAAATTCCCCATATGATCAAAGAGACAAAACCTGCCCATGATACTGCAAGGCAAACAATGACAAACTCAATCAAATGCTATTAGTGCAATTTAGATGAAATTTCTGCTGAAATCCACATGAGAAATTACTAAGGATGCTCAATGTGCAAAATGTAGTAGATTCCTGATACACAAATCATAGATTTGGGTTTTTCTTACCCATGTTAATTCATATTTTCTGCAGTAAAATGAATACCTGAAGGCTTTTTCAGGTATAAAGACAGAGGTGACAAGAACTGTGTAAATCTTATTTTCTTTTAAATGAGTTGAAGGTATTATTCATCTAAAGATTATTAAATACACTTTATCTGAGCAAAAATTTAATATTGCAGGGTATGGAGGTAACTACTGTATAATATGAATGACAAGTAACATCATGCCTCACTATTGCAGTCCTACACTCAGTGACAAGATAAATTACCTGTTGTGCTCTTCTGCTATGGTCCTCACTCTGTAATTAATCTGTGCATTAGAGTACAGAGGAGACCTCTTGCCCTTTCATTTTGAAATCTCAGGCTTCTGTTCAGGTAAGTAATACCTCACTGGGGCAGCTACTGAATTTTCACTCACAGGTATACAGGAAGAAAAAAATCCATCTTTGCAGCCCATCCAGCAGTATGGATCTGCAGGGCAAAGATTTGACCTTCTTTATTCTGACAGTAGGGAGAACGATTCTCAGAGAGATGAGGTGAATATTACTGAGCCCTAGAGTTCACACTTCAGCTAATGGCTGCTTTTCAGAAAGCCATCTGCAGGAAATTTCAAGACTTCTCCCATTACCCGTGTGAGTGCTGCCCTATGTATGCAGTCCAACACAGCATTTCGGTGTGATTCCATGTTTTATCTTTATCTGTTCTCACATGGTCTGAGTCCCACGGCCTTTGCTTCAGCAAAACTCCCCAAAATAGCAGTTTAAATTTTGTTAGGATAAGGACAATGATGTTGGCAAGCAATGGCAGTGCACAGCAGACATAGGTAGTTCTTGAACAAAATTTGGATTTCCTTCTCCATCACTTCTGACACCTTCTTCTCTTTTAAATCAGGTCAAAAAGCTGAAAGAGCAGAACAAGCTCTGAAAACAGATCTGAAAACTCGCAAAAGGATTTTTTTTTTGTACATGGAAACAAAAGGTTCTGCTGTTTTGAAATGGAAAGGTTTTATTTAAAATTAAGGTGACATTGAAGTGCATCTACCCAAGGAGCCATGGCACATATTAGAATTGCAATTGCAATGCCTGAAATGCTCATTCTGCCCTTGGATGAGGCTAGTTGGCAGATGATGAGAGCTCTATGTACTCAGATGAGACACAGAGCTCAGTCAGAAAGAAGATTTACACTGTGTTTTAACCTCAAACTGCTCACATCAGAACATTTCAGGGGATGACAGTGTTTTATTTTCAAGCATAATCAATTTTTACTAAATCAAATATATCGGTGATGTATTTTTCAGAATAAAAATACAAAGGCAGAAGGCTGTTGCAAGGAAAATCCAACTTCCTCAGGAAATTGCTTATTTTGCTGAAACAACATTATCTCTAGAAAAAGTGGAAAATTCACTATATTCAGAATGACACAGATTTTTTTCATGCTCCTTTTCCACAAAGAAATGAGATACTAATTCATTCCCAAGAGAACCAGAGGGATTTGTTGTTTGTTTTGTTTTTAAAGGAGGATGTATATTCAGTCCCATTGGAATTAAAAGAACATCTTCAGACCTGAATAAAAATGCATTCCAAAAGATGTCAAGAGCAAAGTTTTTGCAGAGCCAGCATCTTCAAGAGTTTGTTACAGCCAGTGATCTTAACCAAGAGCTTTAATAAGAGCTGAATTTACACACAAACATTTAGAAAGCAAATAAATAAATAAGTGGGGGGAAAGGGAACTTCACAGCATTCAGTATAATATTTCGGTATAATACCATGAACGCAGCATTAGAGAAAACCATACATCTGTTTTATGGTTGGTTTATATTCTTCTCTTGTGTGTGCATTTTGTGCACATAAAAATTAACAACCTCTGACTATCCATTTGTATTTATAACATCTGCAGTACCAATGGGTGCAGTTCTAGTTTTTCTGTCCCAGGCTTGCTAAGCATCCTAATTTGGTAAGAAAATGCCAGATAACTCTCCAGAGGAACATTCACTATGTCAACGTCTCTTGATTCCTAGACATCCTAATCCTAATGTCACCAGTGGGAAGTCTATAACGAAGGAAATCCCAATGGCAGTGAAGCATGGCAAAGATAAAAATGCCAGTCTTTGCTTTTTTTTGTTTGAATCAGTTAAGGTATAACTTACTGCAGTTTAAAGCTGGAGTGGCCTTTCTGCTTTGGGGTCAAGAACATATTTTGACAATGTAAATGAAAAATATCACTGAACAAGATGAGTTCAGAAAATTATATTCACACAACTGCCCCCACAATGGGCATGATCAAAGCTGGCTGGATTGCCCCAGTTCTTTGTGAGTACCTGGACAACAAGAACTCTCTACTCCAGATTATTCTCTGATGATACTGGAGTTCACACTGCCTTACAGAAAAAAAAACAAAACAAAAAAAACAAAAAAAAAATCCAACAAAAACCAAACTAGATCATTAAAAAATCAAACAAACATACAAAACCCCAGCAAAAAACCCCAACCAAACCAAACCAAACCAAAAAACTCCAACCAAACCAAAAACCATAAAACACATCAAAACCCCAAGGCCTCCACAGAGCCACTGGCACAAACTCCTGAATTCAGCTAGTGGGACTATTATTTTGATAATTTCAAGAGAGATTTTTTAAAAATATAGAATTTTCTCCTCTGCTACAAATTGCTGCAGTGAAAATGTTCCAGCTGGTGTGCAGCTGGTTCAATTCAACTATTTCCATTTCCAGATAAATTCTCTAGCTGTGAGGAAGTTGCCAGTTGTTTTGCTGATAAATTCAAGATTTCTTTTGAGCGTACTGTGCTTTGAGGGAGCAGAGGAGTATCTCCAGAGGGAAAATGAAGTTTCTGATGAGCTGCATGCATCTGCCTGGGGTTGCCACTAGAGGCTTTTAAAGTTAGCCCTTCCTCAATGAGAATAGACAGGAGTGAGATAGTGGATTACGATGAAAAGCAGTTTTCAGGGAAGTATTGGTGAGGAAAGGGTGATGTCACAAACTTCAGGTGAACCTTGAATCAGTTAAACTGGGAAATGCTCTTCCCAGTCTCTGGGTATATCTCAAGGGTGTCTTTACTGTCGAGGCTGGCTGTGTCCAAAGCCTGTGTCTGTACCCAGGCACTGGGGAGCACTCTGGAGCTTTCTGTGGAGCACAGGAGGTCTCAGAGCACTCCATAGGAAAAGCCAACCCTTATGAATGAGGAAAAAATAGCAAAGGCCTCCATGTAACAGAGAGATACGGATTTGGGCAGAATTTCCTCCATTTCAGTCCTTCTTGTCAGCCATGAAAACCCTGCAGGCCTACTTGGTTGCTACTGAAATTTTCCTACACACCACCAATGGCTCCTTTGCAGAATTCACATTAGAGAAACAAGAGCTACATTTCAGCCTGAAAATGCATTCTGCCAAGCAGGAGCTTCTGGCTGTTTATTTGTTTCAGCAAGATGAATAGCACCCAGCTTAAAAAAAAGCCATAAGCTTCCTATATTTATTTTGTTCATGTTCACTGCACTGTGGGATGAGTTTACCTTGGCTAACACATACTCACAGGAAATGAAATAAAAACTGCATTAAGAAGAATATCTCCAAAGTGGGCAGAGCAACACAGGTTGTTATGAGCAATCAATGCTGGTTGTGTGAACAGTGGAAAGGAACTAGGGCTTGGTGGTACCATCTTACTTTAGTCTTGGTCTGACGTACAGTTTATAAGTTATAGAAAGAAAAATGCTAAAGTAAAAAAGTAAATTAGAGGCTTTTCTCTCAGGAGGAATGGAAACAGCCTTTTCTGCAGAGGTTATATCTCCCCTATTATTAAAAAGCAAAGAGACATGGCTGCCAAAGAGACAGAACTGACAGGTTGTGCAAATGGCCAGTGGCTGAAGTCATAGCCCACGTAGCCATTCCAAGTGTACTGTGACTAAAAGCTGCAGTCTCCTCCAAGCCATTTGTTCTCCTCCACAATTCCTCATACCAAATTAATCTCATTTTTTTCCTTTCTATATTGCCATGCTAATTTTAAGTTAGAGAAGATCCTCCTACCCGTAGGACCCAGGCTGTTGCAAGAGTGAAGGAGAGCTGCAGGGCTGGGAAAGAGCAGCAGGGGGTTGGGGACAGCAAAATATTGGGTTTTTTGGGGAAATGCATCTATGGAGGGTGCTCTTCAAGTAACCTGAAAAAAATTCCACACATTTTGCTGTTGAAGTAACTGAGGTCAGACTGTACCTGGTGTGTACCCACAGAATTCTAGGACTCCCCTTAAAAAATCTTTTCCAGCTCTACAGAAGTCCTGCACAGAATTGCACAGCATAACAGCTTTCCTTTTGCCCTCACTGCATTTCTGAAATTGGCTGTTGCAGAAGTGCAAGGTTGCACTAACCAATGAACAAGGCTGGTTTCATGAATGCAGCTTTTTCACTGTTATTTTTATCTGTTGTCTCCAAGATACTTTCACTAGATTCCAAGATGCTGTATTCCAGTCACTAATACATCCAGACAGCTAAAGTCTGCTTCCAGCTTCAAATTTGAAATAACTGAGCTCTTTCTTTCTACCCCTTTGATATCAACTTTATAATTTGCTTCCTGATAGCAAATTTGAAAAGACTGAAAGAAGTTGCTCTCTTTCTATCTGACATTTTACAATCATCTGCCCCCATGCTAAGCCAGGTTTTGGGGGTTATTGTCAGCAAAACATAGAAGTACCTGCAGGGCAATGTAAAAATGCTAAAATTTCTCTCTTGACTTTAAGGTGCTTTGGAAATTATTTGCCTCTTATATAAAACAGATTATGTCCCAATATTTGGACTTCATTTGATTTATAAAATGCTTCAGGAGTCTGGGACAAATACTAAAAAAAAATGAACAAAACTTCCTGAAAGCAGAATCCAGCATGTTACTGGAAATAATTGCCATTAAACAATCTTCAGAAATTCATTTTTGCAAGATAATAGCTTCTCCTAGGCTTTCTTATATACACATTCACACTTTAGAAAATTCATACTGTCAGATTTTCTCACCCCACTGCAAAAAACTTTCCCAGGCTGCAGTTGGCAACTCCAGCAGTTTTCTCCATCCAGTGAAGCCAGGAAGTGTGAAAGCTGGGGAATTGTTTTTCCTTAAAGTATGTTTTTGATCACTCACATATGTGGTGTTCAAGATTTGGGCAGAAGTCTGCTTTGCTTAGCTGAATATCAGAACTGGGCCTTCTGCCACTATCACATCCTCACAAACAGGTTTGGCTCGAGTTTTAGCACAGCAAGAATGGAGGAAAACAAACCTACTTTTTCTGTTTTGTGAATCAATATCTGACCCTGTGTATTGCCTATACCACCTTAGTCTGCAACTCGTTTGAAACATAAAGAAAAAGCAATTAAAAACTTTCAGCTCCTTGATGGTAATTCCAATGTGGAATATTCTTCTTCATTTGGCTGCAGGCGGGAAGTCCAGTGAATGTCTTAAAAAGCAAGATTTTGCCAGTTTTACCACATGCTTCTCACATTTTTGATGACTATACTGTTCATGTGTCAGAAATAACCACAAGGAATGTGAGTACTTCAGGCAGTACAAGTTTTCAAATGGCTTTACAGTAGTTTTTGGAACAGAACCATGCTCCTAGCTACTCCTAGATATCTGCCAGCTAGCAAAAATCAGTCCATCCCTCTCCCAAACAAGGGTTTTAATTAAATTGCACTGCAGCAGATTCAGCTGAAGTCTTTGAGAAGAGGCAACTCTCATGCTTTAGATAACAGATGGTAAACTCAGAGGCTGAAGCCTCAGTGGAACTTATGCCTAGTGTAGTCTGAGGTCCCGATTCCATACAATTTGTAAGAAACTTCTCCCATGGTGTGTCAAAGCTCTCTTCTGTTCTAGCACCCTGTCAGAGAAGGGAGTCACTTAAAATATGTGTGCAGCTCTATGCAAGTTCTGCCATGGGGGGCTTACTGTAAAGCTGGCCTTTGGTATACAAAAAAAAGGGATTTAAAACATTGAAAGCATATTGAATCTAATTCCTTTCAATACTACATTCTAGAAAAGGCCCTTCCATGGAAACCATGTTTTTCTAGAAGAATGAAAAATGAAAAAAAACTCTCTTTAAGCTGAAAAATTGTGTTAAAAGAGGGGCTAACATGCCAGGGTGGGATGTGGGTACCTCAGTGCATAGGGCTGCTCTTACACTTGCCGGCAGATCCAAAGCTGTCCCCCTGCTTCACCCACAGCAGGACCAAGTAAATTGAGTTTTCCTTAACATGATCCAGGGTTTTCCCCTTTATTGCTTGAGTGAAACTTGTCCTTGCTGCAATCGATCCATTTTATTTATTTTCTCTCTTTGAATCCTTTTGTCAAGATTCTTGGAAGGTTAACCTTCCAAAAATTTTGCAGCCCTGTTCAGCTCATTTATGAAATGTCACAGACCTGTTTTATGGTCCATTATACAGGTCACCAGTGAAACCTTTGAGAAGATCCTGAGATGGTTCATGGCAGAGCCCTGACCATTCTTCCTGACACTGAAGCATTAAAAATACTGTCCACAGCTCATCATACATTTTTGCTCCCCACCTGTAGGAGGATTTTCTAGGCCACATTCATTAGCTTCTCTTTTAGGGCTGAGAGCAGGGAGCTCTGATATTCCAGTCCCATTTCATTTTTTCTGATCTTTTGGCCATGATAAAGCCCTTACCTATACCTTTCTGACCCACTGTCAGACAAATGAGGGTAATGCTGTGCTCTGCTGTGCCTCACAGTTGTGCTGCAGGGCTTCATCATCTGAACATGAGATGTTCTGAAAAGAACTTTGGCAGTAAGTGCTCCAAATTGATATGAGTCCTAGTGGAGAGCATTCATCTATACACAGGGAAAGAACAGGATTCAACTTTCATTTCATATGAAAGCTGAACTATTTAATTTTATTACTTCAGGCAATACCAACAAGAAAACAAACAGTAAATAAATTCTTAAATAAAGGCAATATTCATCCCCTCTCACCCAGCCACAACTCAGTTCAATTGCTGAGTTTGCAAGAACTCTAAATGCTTTTGTTTGCCTCAAAACACCACTTCTTTATCCATTTTATCTCTCAAAATTTTAAGATACTCCCCCTCAGTGCACTTGCTAACACCTTGCACTGCACTCCTCTGCTACCCTCTGACTCTGATTTGGAGCATGATATCATGAATGACAAGAGATGACCTCTCTCTTGCTTCCTGTATGGGCTGCTCTCAGCTGGTTTGTTCAGCATTGTTCTGGTCTTTATTGCACAGTGCTTTATCTTTATAGCTCTTATCAGACATTTATGCCACTTCCCTCATGTGCTGGGTATTATTGGCAGAGGGTCCACTGTTCAATGTATCAAGCATATAGTGGAAAATTGCTTTTGGCAATTATTTTGGATATTTTTTTGGTTCAGCAATCAGGCTGCAGCACATGTGATTTGTACTTGTTGCTTTGCATGGGCTTGGGACTCAAAATACAGCCAGACATCCATGCTTTTCAAGCCAGAATCTGGAATTAATCCTTAGCACTGCAACCTTGGACTGATATGGCTCAGAATGGGATCAGGTATCTGACACCTCCCCAAAATGTCTGCTGTGTAGATCACAGTTTTCATACATGTAAGAAAACATTCTTTAAGTCCTCTGTCTTTTAAATCAAGAACAAAAATCCTGAAATTAGACCTATTCCTTCAGCACAGCTATTACCTGCATGAAAAAAGTTGCTGCCCTGCCTGTTCCTTCCTGCTCCCTTAGCCTTATGAGGATGAAGGAGTCAGGCTGTACATAACATCGCCCTGAACACCACAGGAACTTCAGTAGAGACTGGACTATTTCCTCTCAAACACAGCTTTTCTCTGTGGCACTTTACCTTACCAGAGCTTTAGACTGAGGTTGGAGGGAACCTTGTAGATGATGTAGCTAAAATTTCTGAATAATGCACAGAGCGTGCCTTGCTTCCCCTCCCATGTGAAGTCCACCACAGAGTCTTACTGAGGCTGGCATTACACCAAAACACTCTTGATGAAGTCAAAGGCAGACGTGTCCCTCTTAGGTTGGCAGTTATTCATCTTTGCTGCTGAAAATACTTTTTTCAACCCCTAACTTTCATTTGATTGGCATTAACGGTTTTATGCTGTTTTTTATCATGTTTTTTCTCTGACATGTTAAGAAAAAAATTAAAAATGTGAATATTTTTTTGTCCTATTAGAATGTAGGTTGCCTCTTGGTTTTGCATGCAGTGAGTAAAGGGATTTCCTTGCATCTCTCATTAAAAGGCATTTCTCTGTTCCTTAAGAGTTGTTGTCACTGTTCTCTGCATCGTTTCCAAGTTTTCACAACTTCTTTAATGCATGAGCTACTTACAGAGCTATTTGTTTTTCAGAAGTGCTGTTTGCAACTCAAGCAACTTTTCACATTCACTGTCAGCAGCAGCAGTATCCTCACTGACAGTACCAGCTATTAAGGACAAGACCATAAATTAAAGTAGCTTGGAAACTTCATGGATCTACGCTTTATAGATTGCCCAGAAGCATTGCGAGGGTCAAGGTTGTCCTCCTACAGGTCCCTGTCATCTTGTTGTTCCAACAGGTCAGGCTCATAGGAAGAAATGAGCCACTGATCCATTTCTCACCACTCTCTGCCCTGTCCTCGTGAGGGAAAGAGCTTTGGATGCCTGCTGCACCTGGGAAGGAGATTATCTGCCATGCCTAAAGGGTAGAGAGTCATAACCCCTCATCAGAAAGACCTGTAACCACCTAGATCAAGAAATTCCTTAGTTTCTTGAAAATAACATCTGTTTTTCAGGTACTGTGCTCTACAAAAGGTGCATTGTATCAGCACATTTTGGGTTCACACGTTATATCACAAGAAGTGAACAAAAGCAATACATCTAAAACATTCTAAGTGGTATCTCAAGGTGCTCACGGGGGCTTCCCCCTCCCCTGTCTTTCCCCTTCTCCTTCCATTGCTTTGCCTACTCTAAAATTCTGGTTATAAGGTCTTTGGGAGAGGTGCTTTTTATGTCTTTGTAGAGGAGCTGGCACAATAGATCTGTCTGATCTAAACAAGGCCTTTGAGTGATAGGCAAGGCTCATGAATAGTGATTATTGCTTCCAACCACTAGAGAACTCAGCACTTTTTCAGAGAAGTTGACCTACTTAAATTGTATATACAGGTAGTGCTTGCAGCCTTTTATTAAGCTGCTCCAGCAAACAGCCAGAGAGAGAAATGTGGAGGATACACAGCTATCCTGCAGGTCAAGATGTGTACTAAGAAATGAGAGCCTGCAATTATAGCACAGGTTTTGTACTGAGGCACTTTTCTGAGAGCTTGGGATTGTCCTTATGGGAGTTGAGGGATCAAATGCAAAGTACTAACACTGTATCTTGTACCCAAGACAATTACTGGTTCCATGGACTATAAGTGCTGGGAAATTAACTATTCAGAGCAGGTCTACCTTGCCAAACTTTGTTAATGTAATCCAGATTTAGCATAGTCCCACACAGTGTGACAAGGATTTGGCTTTAGTTCAGTTTTTCTCTGACCCTCTGCCTCTCATTCCATGGATTTCAGGCTCTCAGTTCATCTTCAAGGCCCTGAAAGGAGCTCCTGAGATAGTTGGGAAAATTATACAGTGGTCCAGATCTGGGGGTTGAAAATGCTGATAGACAGCAAATCTACTCATAGGCTTTCAGTCTGCTTTCCCCTCCTGAATTATAGCAGAAGACATGGGCGAAAAATGTATAAATAACAACCAATAAAAAGTGAGATGCTAAAGAACTCCCTTTCATAAATGAGTATATTTTCAGAAAGGTGGAGGTGAAAAACAAGAAAAAGAATAATCAAATGCATACGTTACATAAACTCAATGGAAGAAAGAAAAGAGACAGATGTCACACTGAAAAATAAACCACTAGGGTGCTTATTAAAAGTGACAATACTCCTACAGAAAAATATTGCTGCCTTGCTGCAACAGACATTAGACAGTTTTCCATAAGCAAAAATAATTGTCTTGGTATTTAATGTCAACAATTTACCACCTCCTACAAAGATGTCAGCAAATACATACCAAATCCAAAACATTTTACATATGAAAACAAGAAGCTAAGTTAGGAAAAAAAGTACTTGGCTGGCTGAAATGTAATGGATGAAACACCGTTAGAAAAGAGCTGTTGCTGGAATAAACTGGGTTAGGGTCTGGCGGTAACTGGGGCTACTGGTAAAAATTACATGGTACTACATGCTCAGCTGCAGACCTGAGTGTGTTGCTGAAAAAAAAACCAGCCTACAAAGAGTCAGGCCAGGTAATCACAACAATATTTTTGGTTCCTTCATTTCTTTCGTAATGAATGTTTGATTTTACATGAGGGGAAATTTTATCGAGTTTTTGCTCATTAGCAAAAACCTGAGAGATGGAAAAATTGTTGCATGTTTCTGGCAATCATACTTCCAAGCTGTAAGTGAGATGCCTCTCTTGTGTATAACAGGGCTCCTGTGTTTCCATAACGTGATAAAATGTCAGAGCCATCTTTCTATTTACAATAATTTGGCTATATTAAATATGTGGAGATATGTCTGAGCATTTTTTGTCTCATTTTTGTTACAGAAAAAAACGGAAAACCATAATCAACAGCAAGAGATGGAAAATACTAATATCAGCAAGAGTACAAGCTCAGCAGAAGGGGAATTTTCTACCTTGTAAATATGCAGCTAACATATTAATCACAAGGCTACGTAGCCCTTGGCCAGGATCCAAGGATGAAAGATGCATTACTTTTGCCAACAGGGGACTCTCCACCTCCCCCAGCCATGTATGCTTCAAGAAGATGCTGAGAATGGTTCTAAGAGTAGTAAAAGCAACATGGATGTAATAGATTCAGTATATAAATATGAACGTCCATAGCACACACCAAGTCTGAACAATATATATGATGGTTTACTTTCAAAAAGTGATTAAAGTATTTAATTATGTGCAGAACATTCTTTAAAAACCCCAAGATTATTAAGTGTTGGGAACGCAGTGATCTATTTGGCACACAGGCAAAAAAAGATGTGAAAAATTTCCAGTAACACCATAGCTTGCAGGGGAGTTTGAATTTGCTTTGACTGCACACAGTTTAAAACATGATGCTGGAAGGTCAGGCAGTGCTCTTCTAAATAAATCTATCAGAATAAATGGAATTGCTTTGGATTTGCCCTGGATTCAGTTAAAGCAGGATCTGGTCTATGAAGTTCATCACAGTCAGTTATACAAGCTAAAATGAAACTCCAGGAAGTTCTTTGCATTTTCTTCTATTTTATTATGAAATTATGTAAGATTGAAAAAAGGTACAGCTAGGTTTCATTAGGGACTACAGATTTTAAGAGAAAGGTTGTTTATTTGCATGTTTTAGAATCTCATGCTCAACTCTGATCAATTGTAATTTAACTGTAATTGCTTTTTAAGTTTCATTAAGCAGTGAAGCAAAAACAACTCTGGTCTAAAAGCTCTCCAGATTTCTCCTTCTGCTCAGGTCAATATCCGTTTTCCTCCAGAGGCAACAAGAACAGGGAAAGAAAGTCAAACCTCTGCCTCTGCAGCCCTAGAATTACTCAGCAGGGAGGGAGGGAGGGAGGGAGGGAGGGGAGGGAAGGAAGGAAGGAAGAAGAAGGAAGGAAAAAAGGAAGGAAGGAAGGAAGAAGGAAGGAAGGAAGGAAGGAAGGAAGGAAGGAAGGAAGGAAGGAAGGAAGGAAGGAAGGAAGGAAGGAAGGAAGGAAGGAAGGAAGGAAGGAAGGAAGGAAGGGCTCCTACAGAGCCCCCTTGGCCTGTTGTTGCAGCTGCGAAAAATTATTATGTATATCCTGTCAAGTGTGCCATCTACCCTAGGATCTGTCTATGGGAGCATTATAGTAATTTAGAGTAAAGCGTTTTAAATACATTGATCAGAGTTGGCACTAAAACTCTTTTGAAATGGATCTGGATGGCAGTGTGACATGACACCATCTGGGTTCCTCTCCTGTTTGGACATAGAGTGGGTGTATGCTTTGGCACTGACAAAATAAGAATGTCATCAGTGCAGTCCATGTTGACACTTCCCCAGTGAAGCTGATGCCAAATCTCTGAATGGAAACCTGGCCTCCTTGACATCAACAGGAACTTTGCCATGAACTTCAGGATGGCACACATTTCCCTTCTTTCTTGAGACAGAATAATCTCAAGTCTCATATCTGGAGTAATCTCAGAGGACAGAGCATTGAGGAATGGACCATGATACAGATTTTCACATGGTCCTCTGGCACAGATCAGACAGCAAAGAGCAGTATTCTCCTAAAAATGTACAAGTGTAAGGCACTTATTGGAAAGAAGCTTATTGTATAGTCTTTCTGCCAAGCAGTTCATTGTGTGCACAAGCTTGAAAACGATTGAAAATAGCCATAACTAGCTGAAATGTAAATGTTTGCATTAAAATCCTTTATAACAGCGGGACTGGTAAGCCTACAAAACAAAAGAAGAAAAGAACAAAATGCCCTCACTCAGCATGACTGCTGACAGGATAATCTCAAAAAAAGACAAAACCAACAAATACTACAGTGTGTTCTACTTCTCCAGTTACATTTTCTATTTACTTTGGCAGTAGTCACTTAGCACCAATGAATTTTGACAGGGAAACAGTGATGACTAATGGAGGCAGGTGGTATACATTTGAACTTCACAGACATCAAGCAACAATCGCTCACATAGAGCTGTGGAAAACACGATAAAAATAAAAAATCCAAAAGGTCCGAAGGCCTTATATTAGAAGAAAAACAACAAACCCACAAAAAAATAAAAAAGAAGATTCATGTGGCTTTCATTCTGGTAATAAAGCTGCAGATGTGGACTCTGAATAAGTTGACAGCTAATTAGCTAAACCACGGCAGTGCAAATCATGTGCTGCCGAGTACTGGATGAGAAATCTCTTGCTGCAGCTTGGGAGTTGTTAAAAGTCTGTGTAGCTTGAGAAGGGAACACCAGCTTTGTGTTCCTTAGTGACTCGTGGTGTCATCAGGAATGTGCATTTAGCTTATGTACAAAAGCAAGGAGAGAAGGGACTTTAAAATGTCTGTAGAGGAGTGTGTTCTTGCACCATCAAACCTTAATCAGAGTATTTAACTGAAATCTTTGCATGCCACACTTGGCTGTACGGATCACTTTTCATGCTGGCAGATGCACAGTGCTTTCTGCATGAGAGCTGCAGCTGCACAACACCAGCCCAACAAAACTCCTTGAATATGTACAATTCTAGTTCCAATAAAACCAGCATACAGAAGCACAAATTAGAGTGTGACATGCAAGGTGGTGTTCAAAGGACAAACACCTTCTAACAGCAAAGAATTAACATTAATAGAGACTAATTAAGTATAAGTGAAGGCAGAAGCCCATGTAGAGTCCATGCAACTAATGGTTAGGAAGGAACAACTAATTAAAAGGAGGAGATTGAAGGCAATCAGAATGATAACTGTCTCAATTTCCACCATTGGAACAGTGAGTGATTTCTTTCCTGCCAGATAGCCATGATCAGGTACTCTGGTAGAAGGAGATGGCAAAACAACAGGTCCTGGAGTATACCCCAAAATAGTGTCTCAGCACTGGCTGAAAGAGGGATAATACAATGATACAATAATACAATTACTCATCCAAGCACGTAAAAACTAGCCCTAGGCCAATGAGTGAAACTGGACAGAAGAAGATCCCAAGTCTGAGTAGCCTGTTATGCCTCATCCATGCAGGTACACTCTCTTTGCTTCACTGAGCGTCTCATCCCTGTTTCAGCCCTCCCAATGACAATATCCCTATGAACATGTCAATCACAGGGCTGTGCCTGGGCAAAGACTGGGAGAGTGGGGGTTGGCATAAATGAAAACCATGCCAAGGAGCCCACTGGAAAAGGGTACAGGCATGCACATGTCAGCACTGGGGGGCACTGGCCTGGGTTTCTTCATGGGTACAGAATTAATTTGATAAACACAGGCAAGCTCTTTTAGAAACATGCACTCCCAAGGAGTACAGATCAGGAATAATTTAATTTCAGCCTAAGGTAAGGAGATAAATTAGGATCAAGCCCTTAAAAAGCCTATTTCTCTTCACTCGCATCAAAGAAGATTATCTAAGGTGTAAGCATCTCACTCACTATTAAGTGACATGATCCCTACTATGAGGCATCTGACTCTAAGTGTATGAATCAAAAGCCTGTAATTTGCAGAAGAGGCTGCAATGCTGAGGACTGTGGACTGGTGTCTCAGTTCACCTATGAGCGGCTGCAGGAATGATTATATCCTTCTGCAGCATTCAGCTATTATAAAGATTACTTAGTGAATGTGCCCAACAATAGTTTTGCAGAGAAAAGAGGTTATTAATCAAGCTGGATAGTCCAACCAGTTCTTTCTATTGTGTTTCAGCTATAAGAAAGCATGTCAAGTAACAAAAGGAAGGGGAGCTGCAGACATGCAGAAACTCCCAGTAATGTTTACTCTACATGCCATGGCAACCAAGTTATTGTGGCTGTGTCTACCCCTGGTGTGTGCCCCTGTTCCACAGGCTCACTTTGCCACCAATTTTGGATTGCCAGGTTTCAAGGTCCTGCCTCTAAGTGAGGGTATCCACCCTTTCCAGCCTGACCTCTCCCATCCAAGTACTTGCGGGCTTTTCCTAATTAACCCATCCATCTTTGCTTGGTAACAATTCAAACATGTCAGTTCTTTGAATGGGAGAAAATATCTGTAAAACATTTAGGAGTTTCAAAGCACTAGGATATCTTTGCTGAGCTAATAAATACCCAGCTGATTTAACAAAAAAAAGAAAATCCCAATCACCCCAAAAACCCAAAACAAACCACAGAAGAAACCACTCTAAGAAAATAAAAGGATGAAAAGAAAATGTACATACGCAGTAAATGAAGTCTCAAATTTTTTATGTCTTTGGGTAAAAATGGTATTTTATGTTCTTATTTTAATTCCAATTAAAAGCAATTCTAAAATATTTTTGTGAAATGGAAAAAGTAAGTAATCCTCAAAAGAAATTTATGGAATATTTCTGTTTGGAGGAAGGCAGGAAACTACCCTTCTGTGCCTCTTGCCACATGTTACCCGTAAGCATGAAAAAGGTGATAACAGTTGGGAGGAGAGGCAGAGGCATTACATATTTCAAGTCCTCTGAAAGGTCCAGTTGCTTAGATTTCAGAGGGAGTTCACTCATGACTATTCACAGAATGCTGCCACTTGTGCTGTGAGGATTTGTCTGCCTTTTATAAAAAGTGCATCAGTCAGAAAGCAGAGGAGAAACAGGCCTGGTGTAATCTGAATAATTTTTTTTTAAAAGTCTTCACTGGGGAAAGGCAGAAGAAAGACAGATGGCTGCTTTCAGGTGATACAAGAAGAATACTTTGCTCATAAAGTCATTTGTAAAAGTTTCTTAGCAGCACTGGCTAAAGTACTTAGATAAAAAACACTCGGTGTTTTGTTTTGAGCATGACACAACTCTCCATGAGATTCAGGTTGTTCAAAAAAAGGAGAGTCCTAACTCTAGTAACCACAGTGTAGATACATACTTCAATAGGTTACTTACATTGCCAGTGAAACTTCTGTGCCAAGAATTTCCTTCTAAGGGACCTTTAATACACTGCATTATTAAAAAGAGACATTTTCCTCTGCAGGATGATGTGTTTCAACAAACTTAAAAACACAAATCTAAATACTTCTTTTCATACAAGAATAATCTGATAGCTCAGAAGAATAAGTGACTTTTCTGTGTCTTAAAATTGTGTAGGACTCTGTGAACCTTACTAATATATTTGAAACCATAAAGAATAAAGACAGAATTATCTTAAATAACTTCAGCTAAAAATACCTTTTTATTATCCAGTGCTTATAGAGAGGAGGAATCTTAATGGATAATTTTTTATCTATTCATTATTATTGCTGCTGTTGTTTTTATTGCTGTTACCACTATATTGTTATTTCAGAGTCTATTTTAAACCACAGTCGAGGCTGAGGTTTCACAGTAATTTGTGTAAGTGATCCATAAAATCTGCATAATAGATTACTGTCACTGCGTTAGAGTGACAGTAACATTAGAGTTAGCATGGAGGGAAAGGCTCTTCACATTGAATATTTTCTCAAAAGACTGTTGAGAATGTTAAGGAATAAAGTGTGAGCAAGCCTCCTGTTCCCATGGCACATCTCTGTGGCTGCACAGGGACCAGCTGGGACAGCTTGTCAGGTAACACTTTCTTCTGAGGTTTTTCAGTCCTTACAAAGGCTATGTTTATTGTACACTTGTACTAAGGAGGAGAAATAAGAATCTCTTCTGCCCATCTGAACACACCCCAAGATGTTTACAAGGACATGTAGTGACAGGACACAGGGGAATGGCTTGAACCTGAGAGAGGGTAGCTTTAGATTAGATACTAGGAAGAAATTCTTCACTCTGAAAGTGGTGATACACTGGCACAGGTTGCCCAGAGAAGTCATTGATTCCCCATCCCTGGAAGTGCTCAAGGCCAGGGTAAATGGGGTTTTGAGCAACCTGGTGTAGTGGAAGGTGTTCCTGCCCATGGCAGGGAGCTTGGAACTGGATGATGTTTAAGGTCCCTTCCAATCCAAACCATTCCATGATTCTATATTAGGGCCTGGGATTTCAGTCAGAGCAGGGTCTTCTCAAGGGCTGAACACCTTTTTGCATTGGCTGTGAAATTTCTTTTCATCAATATATGTCTTTCAGTGTGGGCTGCTGCCACACTGAGTCAGTGTGTGCCATGTCTCCAGTTTGAAGGGATTGTGGTGTGGGAGCAAAAATGCACAGGAGCAGGGGAAAGGGAGAAATGTGCCTGTCCTTGCTGAGCACATTGGGGTCAAGACACAGCTTGGACAGTTATGTGGAAGGGAAGAAGCTCCCAGACCCTGCGGCATAGGCAGCCACTTCAGTGCTGATTATTCACCCAAAACTGTTAAGGTGGAGAACTTCCATAAATCTGTTTCCCTCTGTGGGGGCCAGGTCAGACCAAAGCAGAACTAAGCAAACCAAACTGCTTGGCTCCTTCCTTGCTGCCAAACCTTTGATGCCAATGCACCGAGTGTTTTGCGTTCTCCAGTGGGAGGTTACAGAAAACCAAATTCCCCTTGTTCAGGGATAGGCCAGCCCCTCAGTCTCCATGGCAAGAAAAACGAGGAGGGGAAAAAAGAAACTTGGTTCCAAAACATCATGGCTCTGATGCCAATATTTCAAATGGAAGCATGTAGCAAGGCCTTAGGTCATACAAAAACCCTCAACCCCATGTCTGTGAGATGAGCTCAGTTGGTCAGAGCATGGTGCTAATAACACTGGGGTTGGGAGTTCAATCCCTTTATGGGCCATTTATTTAAGAGTTGGACTATATGATCCTTGTGGGCCCCTTCCAACTCAGAATATTCTGTGAAGCTGTTACATAAAAGCCCCAAATCCCTGTTAATCTTTATGAACACTTCTCTGACACAAGTGAATAACATTTCCTGTGCCTAGGTGGAAAAGCTATAATATGGAGATTATTCCCTAACCATGTAGACTGAGTGAAGTAAGATTAATACTGCAGGCACTTTGCCAGCCTACTCATCTCTGAAGTCCAGAATCTCTGGGTTTACCGGCTGCCATGAATCCAAATATTTACAGCTTTGGTTTAACTACTAAGGGTGACAAATGAATCTACTGCCTGTATGATGTTTCTGAATGAGAATTTGTGTCTGTTTTCTTTCCAAGCTGATACAAAGACCTCCATGGCACTTTCTTCCCTTATCTGCTACACCCAGATTTCCCTCCTTTTGGTGTGCATCAAAGGCTACCAAGAAACCCCGAGACAGATTGAGAGACCCTTGGTGACTTGGTAAGGCTGGAGACCAGCCTGCCCTGGAGGTGAATCCCACCTGCAGCTGCAGAGCCTCCATGGAGACAGGACATGCCCTGCCATAGTCACACAATCCTGGTCTCACTGTACTCCAAAGCACGGTGGGGAGGTCCTTGTCCTCTTCCAGCACAAACACATGCATGGCCACTAAAGGAATTGTTGCTTCTTTCTTGGTTAACCAGGAACAGAAAAGAAACAAAAACTGGATAAGTGACAAGAATCGTCCATCTGAGTTTTTGAAAAACTTGCTCTTCACACAGCTTCAGCAAATTCATGGACACACACAAGTATTTTCTGAAAAATGCAGAAGATATTTAGAGCACAGCCCAGTGTTCAACTGATATACTGGAAATGTTTGACAGACAACAGTATCACATCCTTCTTGTTTCATTGTTAGTCCTTAGCAATGCTGCCATTGTTTAAAATATTTCCTGTATCCTAATAAAAAAACCGTAAGGAATGATAGTCCCTACTCCAACCATTGTTAAAGATGTTTATTTTTCAATCCCTTGGACACTATCCACAAACCAGACACCACAAGCTCACTGTTCATAGCTACATCCCCAGGCTCTTTTCAGATCCTCAGCTTACATCTGTGTTCCCTTCTCATCACTAGGCCTTGTGCATTGTCTTTCTACCCTGGATGTCCAGGCAGTTTCTGACAGGGAAGAAATGTGATGATGTCCAGTCTGATGATGAAACTCTGCTGACCTGGGAGTATTCACATTAACAGAACACAGAAAATGTTCAGGAAAATTACCATTAATCCATTTCTGGCAATCTGGGTAACACTACAAGTATAGTGTTCACTCTTCACAAAGATGGTACTTTGGCTATGATCCTTATAAGACCCAGAGGCAAAGAAACATGATCAGCAATGATGAAGCAGGGTTAATTAAACATCAGCTAAGGCTTGATCAGAAAGACTTATCTTCACTTGGGAGCCAGCCACCTGGAGGCAGAACTCCATGGCCCTGTCTCTTCCTCTCCCTTTTTTTCTCATGTTCACATGGGACAAATAAGTCTATAATGTTGAGCAATAAAGTTTTGCTCTTTTTGAAACCTGGGTAGACCAGAAATGGGGTATACTTGCCAGTGACACCTGAATTGCAGTAAATTCTGAGCAAACATGTGTGCCAAGAAAGAGTTGACAGAGAATAAAGGGAAGGGCAAAGAATCCCAATCCTTGTATTTTCTGGCAGCTGAGAAGGCAGCAGACGTCTTCATAAAACAGCTTTGCCCCTCCTGGGCTGACACGGTGCTGTCAGATTGAAAGGGCATGAATGCCAACTGTGCTGCCTGACATGCTTCAGCAGGGAGAACTGCTGCAGCCGGGGTTTGGCAGCATGATTTGCTGTCAGAGAATTTCGTAGCCTTGGGGTGCAATTACCAAAAGCTCTGGCGCCTGCCGTGTTCAATCTGTGCTTTGGTACAATCCATGGGTGGGTACCCCAGGAGCACCCAGTAAGGGACAGGAGGATGACAGCATGTGGCAACCATCCCTCCCCACACGGAGCCAGCACTGGGATGAGGACATGGTGCAGGGAACATGGACAAGGTAGTGGAAGCAGTGGGTCAGGTTTGGCCCAGGTGGCTGCTAAGCCTCAACAGCTGCATGCACAACTGGGACACAGAGAATGAATAATGAATGTATGCAATAAGTCCAGCTTGAAGGTAAAGAGGAATGGGAGGGCAGAATGGGGTCTGGCGATCTTCCAAGGGAAGGGGTTTTAATCCATGGGTTTTGTTTTGTTTGAAGGCCTCTGATCCTCCGGTGAGACACAGGTAAGGGATTTGCAAGGTTTCACACAGTTACTGTGCACGTGAAGCAAGTTGTCATTCCATCCATCTGTCCTGGTTTTGGCAGGAATAGAGTTAATTTTCTTCTTAGTAGCTGGTACTGTGCTGAGTTTTGGGTTTAGTATGAGTATAATGTTGATAACATATGGATGTTTTGTTGTTGCTGAGCAGTGCTCACCCTAAGACAAGGGCATCTCAGTGTCTCACGTTCTGCCAGCAGGCTGAGAGAGAGGCTGGAGGGAACACAGCCAGGACAGGTGACCCAAACTGGCCAAAGAGATCTTCCATACCTTAGAATGTCATGCCTAATATACAAACTGGGGGAACTGTCTGGAAAGGGCTGACTGCTGCTCAAGGCCTGACTGGGCATTGGTAAGCAGGTGGTAAGTAATTTTACTGTACATTACTTGTCTCCTAGGGTTTATTCCTTTCTCTTTCCCTCTCTCCTTATTGTCATCATCAACATTAATGTCATTATTATTATACTTTATTTCAATTACTAAACTGTTCTTATCTCAAGCCATGAGTTTTACCTTTTCCCAGTTCTCCTGCCCATCCCACCAGGGTGGGGGCAGTGGAGTGAGTGAGCAGCTAGTGGCACTTTATTAAACTACACAACCCCAGCTGCTGGGCTCACAGATTTGGTTCCTGATGCCCACTGGCAGAGTGAATAAGCTTTGAAGTGAGAGCTGTACTTGCCCTAAACTGGGATATCACTGAGTTGTAGCTACAACGTGAGGCTTGTCAAAGGATCTCTGCTTTAAGCTGGTCAGATGTAGCTGATCCACTGAGGTCCTAGCAGCTAACTTGGCCTTTTACATGTGCAAGGACTCCCAGGAAGACATGAAGACAATGCTGCAAATGAGACTTGGCTTTCTTTTGCATCCTGCAAGGAGGACTCAGGATAAAGCTAATTCCACTCTGTCTTGTGTTCAGGTTCTCAGTTCCACTGTGCACAATTCTAGGCTCACTTAAAAGCATTCAGCAAATAACAGATCGGAATATGTGTCAGATATTTTTTAAGCTGAGAGCCTGGGAAATGTATGCAAAATGAAAATAAAAACCCCACAAATATGTAGTTCAGCTTGGCTGCTTATGAAATCTCAGTGGAATATTTTTCTCTGTAGTCTATGAAGAGCAAAAACATGGGAACAATTGATAATATTTTTTTTAGACTTCTTTTACTGAAAAAATACTGCACTGGTGAGTGATGTTACTAAATATAAATACTGATGTCTACAGTGGCCACATTAACAGATTGCTAAGTTTTATGAGGCAAATGTGACTGCACAGAGCTGCAAAGAGCAGAAGATAATGAAAACTTTGGAATCAGATAGAGGTGACCAGCAGGACCATGAGTCAGTAGTCACAGTACACGGAGTCAAAGCCAACACAATCTGGAGGAACCAAAACAAACTCTGCAGTATTTTTGGAAGGGGTAGGCTGGCAAGCACAGCTTTACCTGGGCAACATGAAATGCAGCAGATGGGAAGATCCTGAGGGGGAGAGAAACTCAAAAGGTGGGAAATTAAGCCTCATAATCCTTGGCAGTCAACCAGGAAGTTGAGAAAACTCAACTGAAACTGTACAACAATGGCAGCAGCTTCCCTCCTGCCCCAAACACATGCTCTGAAAGGGTGCCCTGAGCCAATGAAGCAGTGTGCAAAGACACAAGGGACCAGATTCAGTGGACCAGTAGCTGCATGTTTTCCACAGAACTTGCTGGGGGCTGTGGCGCACAGCCAGCCTTCTCCTCTTTGGCACTGGAAAACTTCCTCCCATGAGGAGTTCTGCTCAGACTCAGAGTACCCACACGAGTTGCCAGCAGATAGGCAGAATGATCCTTGCACAGCTGACTGGTTGCTTGCAGGACAAAGCTGTTGGTTTAGAGGGGTCAATTTTGTCTTACAGCTTCTGGAAGGCATGGATGTGAGTGAATGGCTATTTCTACACTTGGTCATTCCCTCAGCAGGCTTCCTCAGTCAAGACAGGCTGAGATCTAAGCTAAAAGCTAACCTTTGTTGAGGATGGGGAAGGAAGGGTTGCAGATCTGGGGGAGCCATGAGGGCTCAAAGATGAGCAAAACATAAGTGCATGTAGAACACTCTTGAGTGTGTATTGAAAACCAGGGTTCTGGGAACAGCATCCATCCCTGGTAGGCATCCAAAGCATCTCATATAGTCAACTTGCTCATCGTGGCTTTGCCCAGTGAAATGGCAATGGTGGTGAAAGCAATCACCAGAGTCACCTGCTCCCCTGCATCATCTTGCTTCAGTTTCCTCCCCATACTGCATGCTGAGGGCAAGGAACTCAATCAAAGTTACCACAGAGAGCAAATCAAGAAGAGGGTAGAACAAACTGACTGAGGGAAGGAAAGTTATTAACATGCAAATCTATGTAGATAAGTCAGGGGGCAAGGGGAATCTGGGTTTAATTCATTTAACAGAGCAGAGATGTGTGGACCAGAGCTGACAAGAATTTAAACAAAGATAATGCCCATGTGTTATGTGTGTTTGTGTGCTTCTCAATGGCAATGGGGGATAGTGAAAGTACAGATATCCCTGTGGGCTGTAACATTTGCTAAATGTTACATTTCTCAACACCTTTGAGTGACCACTCCTGCATGCACAGGTATTCTGCCAGTCCATCCAGAACTCCAGTTCACAGAATCAGAAAAATACCCAGCAGATTTCTTAGAAGGAAGGTTTATGGCAACTACTTCCAGTTAAGAGCACTTAAGCTGTATTTATTTGCTAAGTAATGTTGACTTCCTGATTTTTATGTGAAAGAGCTTTTGTTTCAAAGGCAAACCATAAAAGTGTATTCCCCAGCCTCTCTTCTCAGCAACCTAAGCAATACACCACTCTAAATCTGTCACTGGCTGAGGTGGGGATACTTTTTCTGAAACCTGCTGTTAAAATATTGGCAGCACAAGTCTGCTTTAACATTACTGATTCCAAACAAAAGGAGACACAGACATAAGAAGATTGAAAGACTAAAAACAGGACCATATTTTGATTTCCCGGAGAACACAAGATATGCAAGAGTTGTGTTTGCAGAGGACTGGCAGGATGAGGATTTGCTAAACCAGGAGCAGCTGTCATAGCAACCACATCCAGGAAGAGAAGTGGTGTCAAGTCAGATGTCACCTGGAAGGAAATTTCCCTGCTCTGAGGAACATTGCAATGGAAAGAAAACTTTGGAAGCTGTTGGTCAAAGCACATTCACAAAACCTGGACGATGAAGGTGCAGGTGAAGACCCCAGCAGAAAGCAGTGATGCTTCATGGAAAAGGCAGTTGTTTGATAGAGCCTGGTTCATAGGACTGGCTCTGCCTGCCTCTCTAGCTCCAGCCATGCAAGGTCTCACATTTGTGCACATTTCCCTGACTATGCTTGTAAGGCGTGTGTAGATCCTGATACCCTGGGGCTTCTATCAGCCTGTGCTCACTTTCAGTTTTTCATGCTCTTGTTCTCTTGGAATGCCAAGACTAGTTTATCTCAATTCTCAGAGTGCACATGCCCAAGGCTATGAGCCACTGCTCAGGGAAGTCTCGATATTGTTCATTTAGTGGTTTTAATTTAGCATAGCTGAGTGTATAAGATACATTGATAAGAGAAATCTGTTTCTTCCTTCTAAGTTCAGCCCTTTCGTGCTGAACTGTAGGATGCTAAGAATAAGTAGGTACTTTGTCAGCAGCAGCAACACTTCAGAAGGCAGTCCAATTTTCTTCTTGCCTCCCTCAGGTTGCTCCTCCATTGCTAAAGCTCCCCTGCATGTCCCTTCATCATTCAGCTATTTTTAGATGCCCCTTCTCCACAGGCAGTTGATCCACAAATCAAACAAAGCTATGGAATCTCCCAGTGTTATGGAGATTTTTGGAGGTTTAGTCCTGATCTGAGATCAGACGACAGTTGAGAATTCCTTGACTTTTTTCATTAGACATGGCTCACAAGACAGAGCTCATGCTGTGCCTGTAATCCAAAGCCTCCTTAAGAAACCTCAAGTTCTGTCAGGTCCCAGAAAAGAAACATCCTCAGGCCTTAGGAATAATAATGCAATGGGGCCTATCATCCAAAAGCCAGCTCTCATATTCTGTGCAAAAAGCGTAGGTTTCTACCAGATTCTAGTTTTTATATTGGTAAAGTCAACAGCTACATCCTCGAAGCACTGCAGGAGCACATTTAACATGCTTGTGGCCACTTCCTGTTTAACTTGTACTAATTTTTGATACAGGAGTGTACTAAGAAGCCAAGAGATAAAAGGGAACTGACATAGCTGACAATGTGGGAAAGTCATTACCATATCCTTCAGCTACTTGAGGTGACATTGCTTCCCTACAAAACAAATGGCTTATCACAGATTCCATTAGTCAGGAGACAGTAAACAGTTGCCACAATGCATGCCTCTCAGGCATTAAATGGTCTTCAGGACATTTGCCAGCCTCACTTGATTTTTGGAGGGGGGGAATATTTTTTTATACAATTAAGCAAAATAAGAGTGCTTCTTTTTCCTTTTTAAACCCATTAAGAAAGCAAAGGTGGCTATAGATACTGGTGGTGGTTCAGGAAATTGAATTAGTAAGGAGATTGCTGAGGGGCAACCAGGTGCAAAGCTAGAGGTAAGTAGGCAGGAAAAAATAGTGCCTATATGGCAAATGTTTCCTCTTTATTGGGAGGATGACATCTTTTTGTGGTGTCTTGAAGCTCAGCTGGTAGTCAGGGTAGTTTGGGTGGCAGACAGAGTCCAAGGCTATCACCTTTCCAGTTTAGCTGCTGTCAGAAATGTTGTCCCAAGTGTGCAGAAAAGTTATCAATAACTTTTCTTATTTGCTCATCTTATACATTCAGTGGTCTGCAGTCATCAGGTGTAAGATACCCTGGCCTCTCTTTGAGCCCATGATGTGAAGGAGGAAAGAGAAGATCTCCAGTTTACCACTGCTCCTGAGATCTCTCCCCATCCACAGTGCTGTAGCTGGTTAAAGTATCAGCATGAGGGAGTAATACCTGTGCTGCTTAAAACATTGGACAACTTAAAACCACCTGCCCCAGGAGCTGGGCTGTGAATTGCTGTATAGCTTGAGCAGTGTGTTTAGGGTCTGTCAGCACCTTCACCCTGCATTGCCATGAAAGGAAATAAATGTTCAGATTGACTGAAATGGCTCCAAGCAGCTCAGAACATTTTGTAATTGTGCTGAGGCAGCTCTGAATGGTCCTGCTGTCTGAGAGGCAATGAAAAAGGAACAGCAGGCTTTGCTTCTAAGTACATTTACTTCTTGACTGTTGAAATCATCTGTCTGAATGAGGTTCAGGCAGCAATGTTTCCTAATTATGTAGGCCAGTGAAGTACCCAGCACTGAGTGCTGCATTCACAGGAGTTTTACTGTGGCTCCCAAAGGAAGCTGCATATGAAACAGGCTGCTGGGTCTTCTGTATAAAGCATTTGCCTTTTCTAAAAAAAAAAGTCCTGAAATTTCCAGGTATGGAGTGATGGTATACTGGTGAATACAATGGATTCCACAAGGAAGATCAGTGTCTTGAAGGAGTAAAAAAATGGAGAGGAAGGAAGAATGGAGAAGTGCAGGGCTTAATAAACATTTAATTAGACCTCTATCTTCCTAATATTGGATACGCTGGAAACAAAACTACGTCTATTACCCGGAACAGAAGTTACTGAAAAACTGAGTATCAATAATCTGCTGATGTACACGTTTGAAATTTCTATACCAGTTATTTTCATTCAAGTGCCTAAATTTTCATAGCAACATTGTTTAAAAACAATTTTTCACCCTATATTACTTACTGACAGTTATCATTTTTCAACAGCTTCTACCTAGTCATCTGTTAGGTCTCTGATTGCTGGTTTGATAGCTGCAAGTTAAGCATAGCTACACTGCAAGTCACAGGTCACACAAAATCAGCTCCTGGAAGGGTATGCTTCAGTGATCTTACTCCATTAGCTAAAATATCTTTCAGATCCTCCTTGAGAGTCAGGCTGGCCCAGAAAGCTGCCCTATAATTCACATTCCTTGATATTGACAGCGTGAGCAGGCATAACAACCTACAGATTGAGGAGCCGTGAAACTGCTCACCAGCACATGACAAAACCAGAGTAACTCTTCTGAGAGAGGTGAATACCACTGCTACACACTGACAGCAAATGCAGATTGATTAATATTTCATTGCAGAACTAAACATATAATGTTATTCCTCTTTGAAATGTCACTGCACATCTGGGCATGAGTGCCTTTACTTTCTACATGCTACTTCTAAAAAGTTAACTTCTTCCCTCTTACGACACATAGGTCAGTTGCCCACAGTGTGACTTCTCCTGGTACTGTTGCCCCAGGACTTTAAAAAAAATAGAATATGTGTTAGTGATGACAACTACTAGGTCAGTGTTGTTCAATAGTCTTCAAGAGAGTAGGGTGTAAGAAATACTCTGGAAATGAAACACTTAATCTTTTGATAAGGGTACCAAAACAAGGTACTCTGATCAGCTAGTGAGAAATAGCTCATAACCTTCCAGAAGTGACAGCCCAGCTCTGCAGCAGTGAGCTGTGGCAGAGGTCTGAAGAGCGTGATGTGGAGAACAGCAGCAGATACCCTGCTCACAAGCCTGCCTTTGAGTAGAGGCACCTCCTGCTTGGCTGTCAGGCACACAGATCTGCTGGAGCCAACATGCAGGAGCAGGGTGAAGCAGTTTCTGCGAGTTCTGATTTTAGTCAGAGAGAGAGGTAAGTGTAGTAAGGCACTCTAATGTCTTTTTAATTTCTGTGTGCACCATAATTAGGTATTAATCCCAGAAGTGTAGAAAACAAATGATATGTTGACAGCTACTTGAAAACAAATATCTCACACTGCAATTCTTAATATAGCCACAGAGCTCCAGGCAAGAAGCACTTCATCATTTCAAATGTACTATCCTAATTATAGCTTGTGTTTTAATTGAGATTTCTTTTCTCCATTTCTCTACTAAAAGATACCACCACTGAGTGAAAGAAAGTCCTTTACCCTTGCTGTAAAGAGGAGTTAATTTACTTTAGTGTAGGACTTGGGCCCTACTGATAAATTGGGAAGTATTTGTCCTAGGTGCTAATCAAACAGAATACTCACTGATACTTTCGTTGGTGCAATATGGAAGAGAATAATTCAAATACTTTATATGGAGAGTTACTGAGCTGCAGTGAGTCACAGGTGTGGGGTATCTTCTACCACCCTGTAGCGGGGTTGTCAGTAAACCTCCCCCCAGTACAAGGCTATGTTCCTACTTTCTATTCTTTATCATTTCTATTTGGCAGTAGAAAGAGTCCCTTTGGACCCACCCAGCCTGGTAATATCAGCAAAGAACTGCAGCCTGACATCAATAGCAGGTTTTACATTATATCATTTGAAAAGTTCATTATGTTTGTTAATCCACTTTGCACTTTCTTCCCCTGGAACAGGCAAGATAAGGATGCACAGCTGGCTTGCTTTGCAAAAAAAGGGGCTTCATTATCCAAATCCAGAAGTTTGTCTATCTGAAAAATAAGTACAAAACATTATTTTATTAAGAGCTTGTGATCTTTGAAGACATAACTCCTAAAAAAATACTAATTGCCAATATTACATGTCACACACATTTTACTTTTGTAGAATCTTGTTTTACTTAATTTTTAGATCACAAGAAGCATTTAACTAAGTACAAAACCAAGAAAGGTATAGGGATTTTTTTTCTTATAAAATGTGTATGTCTGTATTTTTTCCATAGGGAAAAAGATGGACACTTTATCAAAAACATAATATAAAGCCACATAAAGAATAGCTACTGCATTTTTCTATTGAATCTATGTCTGAGTTAAATAAGTGGACTATTTGCCATAGGCTCCTATAATTTTTGGACCAGGGTCATGAAGTTTGGTCCAAACCTACTGGAATGAAGGAGATCCTTAACAGGGAACGAAGTATTCACATGACCAGCTTGTTTTCCCTTTAGTAGCTACCATGCCTTCAAAAGCCAGAAGTCGTCACATCTGGCAGAGGTTTAGGGAACAAGATAAAATTCTTGGGCTTAGGGGCAGAGTAATTTGTAGAAAATCACCCACTCCTGTGTGGAAATTTGCTGACTATTATTCGATGAAATACTCAGTTCTTTGGTGATGAGCTGGAGCAGAAGTGCTTTACAGCATGGCTCTGTCTACAAGCCAAACAAATGTACTTCAGTTCTTTATTAAGTGTACTTAGAGATAATCGTGCATCTGGTGATGGTCAGTATGGGCCACAGCACCTGCTGAGGAGCTTTGGGGGTCAAGAGATGCCCCTGTGTGATGGAAGATGCTTAAAGCAGAGTAACTTAGGGTTCATCTGCTCTTAAGCAGCCAGAAAATCAGGCAGCAATGTGCTGGGCCCTAGTGATGTAGATATATATAATGAAGCCATGCCATATGTTCCTTTCAGAATCCCTATCATTTTCCATTTACCTAATTTAATATGCTTGGCATAACATAGAATATATACCTAACATACTGACATTCACAGCAGATACTTCTAGCAGAATAAAAGGTCTCAAAGTTGTCCACAGGTGGATTCGGAGTCTGTTTTTACTCAGCTAAAATATCCGTATAAATTTCAATGAATATTTTGTTTCTTGGTGAGGAACATTAAAACGGCCATCTATTAATATTTAGCCTAATAACCATCCTGCTGTCACTGAGACCAGTATGCTTGAAACTGTTTCAAAATTTTCCTTATTTTCTCTGATCCATCATTATTTAAAGAATAATAATAAAAACACTTAATACTCAAAAGCATGTGTTTAAAATCCTGTCTTCTTAAGGGATTACACTTAAATGTCACTTCTAAAAAAAGACATATCTAATTTCACCATTGTCTCTCTGAAAGGTTAAGTACGTAGAGTAAAATTAATGCTTCTGTTGATGTACAGATTATCTGTCTTGTCATTCAGTTTGATATTTTTCACAGACTATTTCAATGAATGACAGATAAATTGCAGTTACAACTGATTTCTGGATTTTCCCCCAAGGAAAAGGAAATAGAGGGGTTAAACTACCTCAGGAGCTATAACTTCAAAACATTTTTAAAGTCTAGGGATTTTTGTCATAAACATTTATTTGTGTTTTGGGGAGAGAGCAAACTCTGCGGCACATAGTGAAAATCTGTTTGTTAGTATGTAAGTCTTGAAAAGCAATTACTTTCTTGATAGAAATAGCTTAATGCTCTCTCAAACTCCAGACAGGCTTTCACATGCCTCATATTTATGCAGACATGGCTGACTTAATGCCTGAATGACACAATTTGACTTTTCCTTCTCAGGAAATACTGTGCTAGTGCTCAGGACTAGCACACTAAGCTGCATAGGGAAAGTCCCCAGCTCTCCAGGATTTGGGTGGGGGGAATGTGTTCTCCCACAGTCATTCTCAAAGATTAAACTGATGTAAATAAAATTGCATCAAGTTCTTCCACCTCCACTTGCCCCACTCAAGCTTCTATATGAAGTATCTTTCCAGTCAGATTATATTTATTCCAAACAAGCTGTTCCTGACTCACCATGGTGTAATGACTGGGTTTGTGACTGAGGGAAAGAGCAGTGGATGTTTGCATGGATTTTAGCAAGCCTTTGACACAGACTCCCAGGTTTTTTTGCACAAAGTTTGGGCTAATACAGTCTGGACGAGGCAGTTAAAGCCTAATTAGATGATGAGGCTCAGAGGGTCATGTTTCCTGAACGGACCTGGATGGCTGTAGTGAGTGGAGTATCCATGTCTATTCTGGAACCTCTCCTGTCCAATGGCTTTGCCAGTGGAGGAGTGTGCTCTCACCAGTTTTTCCAATGGCACCAAGCTGGGAGGATCAGTCACCACTAGTTGAAAAAAGAGATCAGTTATAAGGAAAACTCATTCCCCACTGGGGCAGTCAGGCAGTGACACAGGCTGCCCAGAGATGTTGTGCATTTTTCCATCCTTGAAGGTTTTTGAAATTGTAGCCTTATGACTGACCCTGCCTTGGACAGGAGGCTGGGCCACAGATCTTCTGAGGTTGTTTCCCACCTGAATTATCCTGGGGTCCTAAAGGAGCTTCTAATAGTGAACAGTAGTCTGTGATGATATTATTTTTTTCTACATATATATAGCTCTTGTGTAAGTTGGGAGTGGCAGATGAAACTTGCAGCTCCCAGAGTGTTTTTTGGAAGTGGACTAAGACCTCTGACGTGTGTTGACAGTGAGCTCCAGGACACTGGATTGTCTGGAACACAGGAAGTGTATAATCACCCAAAGAATGAGATTTTGCAATAAATTTCCAAAGGTAGTTGTTGGGGAAAAATTGCTTAAATAGCTCTAAAATACAGCTTGATATATTTATGAATGGGATTATGGCATACAATTGCCAGCAATGGCAGGGAAAGACTTCAGTGACCTTGGAGTGTGTGCAAGTTTACCTCTTCTGTTAAGACAAATGCAAGGCCAAGCTCCTCATCTTCAAGAATAAATAAATGGAAAATTAAACATGGTAAATATTGTAAATATTTCATTGACACTTCACACTGTGAAATCGAAAACAATCTTTTGCCAGTTCTAAGTTATTAGAGTTTGTAGCTGTGAGGCTTGATAACCATGATAATAAATGGTATTTATATTCTAGTGCAAAATGGATATCAGAACCAAAATGCACAAATATGGACAAACCTAATTAAGCTGTGATTGGTTTATTCATATCACAGCAGCTGAAGGCTACATGATAAACAGCTTCAAAGCAGGTGCAGCATATGTCATTGGCTTGATTATTAAAAATTGACATTTTATTCAAGCCCAAATTAAAAAAAGGAGATTGTATACAAATTCAGTCATGCTATAATGGTATTGCATGGCAAAAAAAACCCTAATTTTCTTCATGAAGTAATTGCATAGTTCCAGTTTGTCATGATAAATCAAGCCTGAACCCAAGCACAGGAAGATCTAAAAAAAGTCAAAGTGCTGTTCACGATGCATGGTCCAGGATATAACCTTGTGAGAGTCAAATGTGGAATAGTAACACATACATTTATAGCCAGGTCACAGAAACTTTTTATAGCCAACCACAGTTTCAGTGGAAGGAAAGGATGTTTCCACAGTAATGCACTGTACAAAGGCAGCATTTTTCTATTGAGATACACCTGCCAAAGATCTGATTGCAATCAGGGGAGCCGCAGTCAAAGTTGTGTTTGTATCTCCTTCAGTTTTAATAAAGCAGCAATCCACACCCCGAACAGGCATATTTCATACTGACTGTGAGGATACATGGGGTGCTGCTGACCTCCTGCCACAGGTTTGGGTATGGTCCCGAGTGCTTATGAGAAGGGATGAACCCTAAAACCTGGAATCTGTAGGGAAGAGCCACCAGAAGAGCATGTAGGGAGGCAAATCCCCACAGCAGCAGAAGTGCAGTCAGATGAGATGGGGCTATTATGGGCTAATCTGGGAGTGGTAAGGTACAATTTTGTTTTCACTGCACAGCACCATAAAGCAAATAAATAGTGCTTAGCCTATAATGAAACTCAATAAAATAAAATTCCGTTGAGTGATATCAGGATTGATCACTGTAAGCTGACATTGCTATTTCCACATTTCTCTGACAATCTGCCCAGTGCAATGTACAAAGCACTGGCATGATGCCAGATTTGTTCAGCTCTAAGTGTTATTAACCACCAGAACTGTAACTGTAACATAGACAGTAACCTAAATATACAAACAGAAATGTGATATTGGGAAAACAGGACCAGAAATACGAATTTGAAAGGGAATAACATTAGCTAATTTAATTATGATTAAATAAATTAGATAAATTAGTTATGACTGAAAACCCCTTACAAGTTCTCATGAATTAAGTTCACATTGCTTTATATGAAGAAAATAAAAGATTGATTTTTTAAAGTTTTTTATGTACAGTACCAGTGTCCTGTGCAGAGAATGCTTCCTGGCAGGTATTTGATCAGAGTTACTGGCATTAAGGAAGTAAAGGCTTATTTCAGCTGGCTAAACTGGGATATTCAGCTCTGTGTGAAATTCTGAGTCTGCAGCAGCCAGGACAAAATGGGGAAGGTCACGCTGAAATCCTTCAGGACACCTGACAGCAGCAGGCAAAAATGGGGAATATGCCAGAATGTCTCCAGCGGCAGTAGATGTCTATCCTCAGGCAGTGTAACTGAACCCTAAATATGTGTGTGTTTTACAGGGTAAAAGGATACAGCATGGTTATAAAGTCATGAGTATTTCTGAGAATTTTTCCAGTGGGGATTTGGGAAGGAACAGTTTCATCTACTGGCACGACCATGCATTGCAAGTATTGATCAAGGAAAAATTTATTTACAGAGATTTTTTCAAATACAAACATAAAATAGCACATATTATATATATATTTTTTACAAAAATGAATATTGAAATAATAAACATGGTACAGCACAATACAACATCAATGAGCTAAACATAACAGCAACAGAAATCTATGTCTGGAAGAAGTTTGCTGTTAGTTGTACATAACTAACAGAGCTCTACAGTACCGTGAGTGGAATTCCCAATGGACGGGAAAACATCCATTTACTGCATTTCATAAAAGTACTATAGGAAGGGTACATATGCCAAGTAATTATGTTGCATTTTGTAATAATGCTGAAAACACAGTCTTAATAAAAGTTATATAGGGCTGAATAAGCAGTGGATAAATGTTTGGGGAAGAAAAATGTGTAGAGATTATACAAAATACTGATAAAGTGGCTTATTGGTCCTTTTATTAAGTTTAATGTATAGATTAAAAAGTGTTGCAACACCGAGTCTTAAACCACCAGAGAGAAGTAAAAAAATAAAAGGAGTGGAAAAAAAAAAGGAAAAGGAAGAAGAATCGCACCAAAAAAAAATTTCCTCTCTACTTGTTTTGTGCCATGGTCAACATCTGTGCGTGCGTGTGTGCTTTCGGGAGCGCCGCACCGAGGGCAAAGCAGCACGCAGGCACTGCCGCCCCTCATCAGCCTGTCAAGTAATTGGTGCATGCAGAATTTCACCATTTGCCAAAGCAGAGTTTTTCTTGCTTATATTTTTGTGGAGCAGACCCTGAGCGGGCTTGGGTGAGAGAGCCTGTCCCTGCCCAGCCCGGCCGGGTGGCTTTGCACCACCCTTCACCTCCCCACCACCCTGGGGCCGCCCACCGTCCCACTCCTGAGAGGAAGCACTTGAAAATTCCTTGTCCGTCGTGGTTGTCCAGCAGACCTGGGCGAGGCTGGCAGGGCCTGCCAGGGCCGGCTCAGTAGGGGTATTGCTTCTGCTTCTTGCCCGAGAAGCAGGCGAGCCAGGTGCACACCAGCATGGCGGCCGCCGCGCCCCCGCCCGTGCAGTAGTAGGCCCAGCCGATGTGGCAGGTCCCTGCAAGGCAAACAAAGGGACACGGGTCAGCGTCAGACAGGGGGAGAAGTGCCACTGCCACCACCCTCCCCTTCTGCCCACCCAGGAAAACACTCTTCTGAGATTTCGGCCCACTCCTATGCCCACCTCAGACAGGGAACTCAGGGTGTAATTCAGGCTCTGCCACTGCAACATGGAGTTTGAAGCTGGATGTGGCTGAGAATTGCTGGGTGACCATAACCCAGGACATGGGAGACCCGCTCACATCCCCCTCACACAGGCATTGACCCTGGCCATCCGCAAAGGAGCGTGGCGTCAGGGGATCACCTGCATGGCGGCTGCTGGGGGAATGGAAGCATCCAGCCCAGAAAGAAAAAAAATCGACAAATTCCCTATCCCCACCCGAGGTCACAAACCATTGCTGAAAACTTCACTGATCTTCTGTCTAATGAGTGTCACAATATAGCTTTGAATCCATAGTGGACCGTAAAGTGACTACTTCCCTTTCAGGCACTGTGCCTGCAGTAGAGGAGGAGATCAGGAAAACGGCAGCTGCAGCAGGGAGGAAGCCTCTTTAGAGACCTCTAAAAGCAAGGAGATGGCTGGTGCTATTCCTTAGGATTTTAACCCATCTCAAAAGCAATTTTCACTTTGTCTTTTTTGGGTGTTTGGGACTTGTTACCATTGAGGTTCTTCCTGTGTTGCTGACACCTCGGGTGATATCACCCTGCTTTGAGCAGTGAGTGCTCTCAGTAAGGCACAAAAAGCAATGCAACAGTTCTTTTCCAGCCTTCCCAAAAGCAGCAGAAACCATTCTTCCCTTCAGAGGAGAGAAGGTATGGACAGAGTTTCCATCTAGAAATAGGTGTCATGCTGATATTCTGTCCCAATGGCATCCCTGAGGGCCAGGCTTCACGTTCAGACAATTACCAACTCGGCTAACCCTGCCTTAGGCACAAGAAATACAAAATGTCTGTTCATCTTAACATGTCCAAGGCGTTCACATGCCTCAAGGCAGACAGCATTGCCACTGACTGCAGGATATTGTCTGGCAGGCTTTGTAAGAGGAGGCAACACATGCTCCTCGTCACTTTGAAGATCTCAGGCTGACACCACAGCAGGAAGTATAATACTTGTTTCATTTTTTTTCTCCATAACCCTCACACATTTTTATTTTAAAAATGTCCAGTGGAAAAAAGATCCTGATGTGACCAAGAGGACTCAAGGAACTGTGTGGCCTTGGCTTGAGCTCACTAGCCTCTCTCCTTAATGTGCTGGAGCAGAGAGATTTACTTGGTTTTGTCGCCTAGTTGTGCTCTGTAGATAACACCATTCCTGCCTTCCTTACAGAAGACTACACAGAGAGTCTGACTTCCTGAAGAGAAGGCCATCAGAAACCCTGGAGAGCTGTCAAGTGCCTGGCAATGTTCCTGATGCTGACACTTGCCCAATCACTCAGCAATCCGTGGACAGACCACCTATTGCTTTGCCTGTGTACACACCCTTGTCCTTAGCTTCTGTTGGGAATTTCAAAAACAGACTTAAGGCTACACCAGATGTTTAAACCCACTGAATCACTTTGAAAATGATCACATTTATACCAGGGTAGGGTGTGCTACAGCATTTCTTGTGATAAGATGAACTCCATCTGATAGGAGTATACAGTGGTAAATATTCCAAAAACTACTAGACAATTGTAGTTGCAGCTTGAAAAAGTAAATTTTTCTCATCATGATGTTTCCAGGTAGAGAAAATAAAAGTCAAAATACTACTTTAAAAAGAGTTTAAAGATTCACCTGGTAGCACTGCCTAAAGCTGTAACCCAAGCAGGAGAGAATGAAGTAAATTTGACCTTTTGCATGGTGTGATTTCAACCGTTGTACCTTGGCAGTGGAAGAGAGTATGTGTGATACATATTAAGAAGAAAGAATTGTTAAATCAGTGTCAGAGATGTGTTCAACAGATACAACACACACATTCACTCCTGGCTGAAGAGAATAACATTTATTTCTCCATACCATGCTCCATTTACCCAAAGGACCACTGCCCTACTTAATGCTCTGAGGCACGGCAGGCAGGCAGCCTCTTGATCTAACAAATGCAATGTAGTTCACAAGTGTGAGCTGGGTCAAGATGAACAAATGAAAGAATGGGAGAGCAGGGGAACGGATGAAAGAGCCGGGAGCTTGACCTTAGAGCAATAATAACACAGCAATAAACCTGGCCATTATTTCCAGCCCATGTCAAGAGCAATGGGAGGCCTTGGAAAGAATAGCTTGATCTGTGCTTGGATGTTGCTGAGCAGAACAGAATTTCAAGCTGTTGGGCTGAAGAAGAGCCTGCAGCAGGGCAGGTATCTGAGGGTACAGGACTCAGCTATACTTTTCCTTGCAAATATAGTTAAGGATAGATGCAAGGCCAGAGATAATCCATCTCAAAGGTACCCATTGAAATGAACACGTACATTGTATAGCCACGTGTCAAAATGAAACAATGCCACTCCTTTTATAACCCTTTATTACACAAGGAGAAAAACATTTTGCAGTTATAGTTTCTGCTTTGGTGTTCTCATTTTACCACACGTATGGCCTATTTTAGTGTACTGCATCCTGAAGAAAGATTGTTGGTTATCAATAATTGGGTAATTTAGTTGCAGTTTAAATTGTAAAATGACTTCTGCTTCACATTGATATAAAATGTTCATTTCAAAAGGAATAGGAAGCTTTATAAAAAGCAGAATCAAGAAGGTATTACTGCACTGACACCAGCAGGACTAGTAATGTATTCTGTGGTAAGCAAATGGAGAAGAGATTTGCAGAACTGGGGCTTAAATTCAATGATCAAGTAGAGCAGTTTGCATTCATGGAGCCTGTCATATAAGAGATTAGAAATCCAGTATTGTAGTTGCCCTTTTTTTTTTAAATGTCAAAGTTTTGAAATGAAAAGCAACACTGCCTAAATATTTGATAGAATTAAAGCAGTTATTGAAACCATGTCAATTTTTACACATATAAAAAGGCACAACAGCTTTGTTGTTTTCCTTAAGGATACATTGGAATACACACACACACACACACACACACACACACACACACACACATATATATATAGGTAGAAGAGTGCCCATCCATTGAGGGTGTGAAGATGCTAGCAAGAATGTGTACATGTTCTTGCTCCTAAGATGGGCTAGATCTGGTTTTGTGCCAAAGTAAATTCCCAGAAGCTGAAGTGCTCTTCTAGCTGATAGAGATGACATGCATCACAGCAGCTTGCTTCTCTGCACAGAACTGGTGTTGTTTTTAACAAATCAGTCTTCACCTGACAGGTCAGTATTGAGGGAGAAACTGGGCTTCAGCACTTCAGCACTTTGTTAATTCTAGATTTTTTTTTTTAAGAGAGCAAAAATAGTTGGAGGTATTGGTTGTTCAGTGAAACAGGACTGTCCAAGTTAGCTCAGGCTAGTTTGTAGCCAGCCATTAAGAACTTTGTTTTCACCTTTGTTTTACTGGGATTGGCAACAAGAGAGTGGCAGGATGAACACTGAAATAACAGAATTATGGAGCTTGAAGCTATAGGGATGGATGGCCATTTTCCAAGCAAATAAAGGAATGAAAGACTGGAAACATTGTACTCCTTTTAAAGAGGATTGGGAAAAATCATGGTCCCTGAGGACAGAGGACAAAAATTATGGTGAACGAGGACACTCTCAAAAGAAGATTTACAGAAAAGAGTCCCATGGAACGTAAGACCATATTTACTAAATCAAAAGAAATCAGTAAATGTGGAAAGGTAGTTTTGCAGTGATGAATGGGCTTACTAAAAAGCACTTCCATGCCTTTTCCTGATTTCTAACGTGATCCTCAAGGCCAGGATATGCATCCCCTTGCTCCCTTCTCCTGAATATATAGGCAAATAAAGATTAAGACAAATTTGGGAGTGAGTAAAATTTGGCACCAGAAAATATGCAGATACTTGATCTACCATGGAGCTATGCCAGGATCCAGTTGCCAAAACATAATTTTACCAGGATTTCTATTCATGATGTCTTATAAATAATTATCACATACAGTTATCGAGGTCCTGGAAATAACATATGCTTTCATCTAAAATAACCAATAATTGCCACTTATGAGAAAAGATCCTGAATATGAAAGTGTCTTGGATGTAAACCTGTTAATTGCAAGACGTAGTATCTTAAATATTTGTACCTTTTTTGCTGTTAATTTTAAGACTATCCTGGACTTGCAGTCTGGAGTATTTGGCAAACTCTAATCAATTAACCTTAAGTACGGCCTATTTTCCAAGTTGAAGGAGAAAAGGTTTCAGAATTAGCCAGACTGTAGAGTACAAATTATATACCTTCAAAAATAAAACCTATAATTCCTACTTCCAAGAAGTTGTGCAGGAATTCTAATTAACAGGTTCACATGAGAGTACAGTACTATAGAGAATGTGAATTCATATAATCAATCAGGGTGTTGGAAAAGTAATCAGAAAAAAAAAAAAGAGTGTGATTCTAAGGGATATACCGAGATTTGGAAATATGAAAGACATAAATGAATGTAAAAGATAATCAGCTAATTAATAAGAAGGCAAAACTATTTTGAAACAAAGCCAAGAAAAATTAAATAGCTGAAGATCTTTTTCTTGACACAGCAACAATGAAAACCTGTCATGTGAAATCAGCCGCAAATGCAGGAAAAGAAGTTGAAACTTGGAATGCGTCCAGAAAGAATTAATGTGAAACAAAGAAAGAACACTATATAAGGTAAAACTACAGCCCAGCAAACAGCCTGATATAAAGTAATGAATTCAGTGGAGTCAGTTACTTTTTCTGTTGCAGATACGACTTTCTCAAGGGATGTAACTTTTTAAAAAATATACAATTTTTAAATGCATATTTATTTTTTCAAGCAATCTTAGGTACTTAGAATTGGTCTGTAACTAAATGCACAAAATTTCATAAAGTTCTGAAGGGTAAAAAAGTGGGGAAAAAATGCCAGCTTGAAATTCTTTAGTCCTGCTCAATGAAGACACTCACTTATATGATCAAATCCTCCTTTCTTTGGACGATCACATAATTTTGTTTAATCAAACCTCAAATTTGCTGTAGGTGTGTATTTATCATGGAGCAATGAAGGAGAAACCAATACCCGGTGTCAATTATAATGCTCAAATTCCCAAGAGCAAATAGCTTATGTGCTGCTAATGAGGAGCGCTCTCGGCTTCCTGTAGGAAGTCAGCAGAAAGCTCATCTACTGCAGAACTGAAATCAATTTCACCTCTCTTTGAACATCCACAATGCTGAGATTCACACTGGGAGAGAACCCCAGACTCCCTCCAGAGATGATGAAGAGGAAAGGTCACTTACAAAAGTATATTGTATTTCCTCTTAAAGTAAACACGTAAAGTACAGCAGGTGAACCCTGCTCGGGTAGCTCCTATTTTTCTCCCTTTTAACTAGGAAGGGATTCCAAACAACCAGTTCATCTGCCCTTTCTGAATAATAGAGAGCACCAAATACTTGCTCCAGATGGTCTGAGTACCTTTCTGAGTGCTCCTGCCTATGTCTTCTGACTGCAGAAAGTTCTTGCATGACCATGTCTAATTCTGGCAACAAAGGTATGTGCCTTATCACAGAATGATGGAATGGACTGGGCTGGAAGGGACCTTAAAGAACACCTAGTTCCACCCCTCCAGCCATGGGCAGGGACACTTTCCACTAGATGAGGTTGCTCAGATCACCCAACCTGGCCTTGAACACTGCCAGGGATGGGGCATCCACAGCTTCTCTGGGCAACCTGTTCCTGTGGCTCATCATCCTCACAGTAAAGAATTTTTTCCTAATATCTAAGCCTACTCTTTCAGTTTGAAGCGATTCCCCCTTGTCCTGTCACTATATGCTCTTGTAAAAAGTCTCTCCTTATGTTAGACAGAATATATGTGGACCTTGATATAGTCACCAAAAGCTTACAAAGATTTAAGAATGGAAGCTGTTTGGGTAGTACTGAAGAGGAAATGTTTCTTGATGGAATATTTCCTTTACTAGCACGTAGTTTACTCAGTCATTTATCTAAGAACTCAGCAGCTGCAGCTTAAGTATGCTTGTAAAGGTTGTGCTCAGCCCCAGTCAAAAAATGAACGTGTGAAATCTCTGTGCTGTTTGCAGATCCTCTGCAAACAAGAAAAATGCCTTTTTCAGATAAATTGCTCATAGAAAAACACCTCTGAATATTTTGCCTCTAATAGGATTCTAACAAATTGTCCTCCATTCCAAATCCTTTACTTGATTCTTTGGCACTCCATGTCAACACTCAGCCAGATGCTGAAATGATGCCACCTAAGACAAATTAAATAGCTGACAAAGCCTTTTTTACATCCACACTGCTTTCTGTGGGGTTTTTGTGCTGTTTTAGTAACTGCACTGTTTGCTTTGAAAGTGCTTTAAAGATCATTTACTCTAACATTTCTACAGCAAAAGTAATTAGCAAGTCAACAGTTTTCTTTAAGGTATTTCAAGCCCTCTAAAAGTGGCAAAGGGGAACCTTAATAATAATGGTATTTGGAAATGAATATCCATCAGGAGAGAAGTTTCTGAGAGCTTTTGAGGCCAATCCAGCTGTTTGTTTAGTTCAGGATGGGAGCCAGGCTTTTAGCTTGCTCTCTAGCCAGTGACTTTGGCCAGGTGAGCCCTTTCACAGCAGCCCACAGGCAAATGGGCTAACACAGACTGCAAGCAAAGGTGTGTGTTTGGAGCTATCTGCTTTGGTTGCTGCTGCTGCTGGGCCCCCAAGTCAAGGATGTCTCTGACTGTGAAGGTAGACACAGAGCTACCATATTGCATCAAAGAAAGAAAAAATATTTTCCAAGTAGTTTAAAAAAGTTCTATTAAAAATGGAGTTTATCTTAAATTTCGCGCCTTCATTCTTTCTGGTTAATAAGTACCTAATATCACTTCATACATCTGGTGGTTGGGAAGTGGCAGCTGCTGGCTTGTGATGACATGAATCATCTATGTTTCAATAAGTGAACCTTACTCTAGGTAAACATTTTGCTGTTTGGGCTCTTAGGCACTGGTCTCATCATGCTGTTTCACAAGATGCCAACTGAGGCTCAATTTTGTGAGCTAAACTGAGCATGCCCTGACCTCTCTGGGACCTTCTGTGGAACTTGGCTGCCTCTGCACCCATCACAACAGAAATCAGCATATAAAACTGATCAGTTTCCACATGCACATCCAGGGAAATGAAGGCCTAAAATGAAGTCTCATTTTAGATGTTCAAAACCAATAGAAATGTGATTACACATGTACACTCACACTGCGCCTTTAAAACAGGCAGGCAAGGTCAGAAGATTTCTTCACACAGCTTAAATATGCAGAATGTGGAAGCTTTTGCAAATGTCTAGTGCAGTCTTCACTTTAGTGAAGCATACTTTCACCTTAATGCAGAGTCCCTAATTTTAATGAATTTCCTGATAAAACACTCATTTTTCATCTGTTTTTCTTGTGTGTTACATTTAGGAATGAAAACAAAATGGTATTAGTGCCTCCAGCTCAGCAAAATTGAATGTGTGCTATATGATATGCCATAATGACGGTTACTTTTGGGAAATTGCCTGCTAATTCCTTTTGCAGACCTGGGGATTTTGTAGACCTGACTCACTTTCACACCCTTCACTCAGCAGCTCTGTCCTGCTGTGCCACGTCACTGCTGCCCTGAGTGGGCCCACAGACAACTCTGGGGTGTGAATAATGCAACATAACAGTAACAGTTTGCATGGTGACAAGAGATTGAGGTGATTTTGATCCATCCTCAGTGAAAGGCAGTCCCTTTAAGCACTGCTCATTTCCTACTCCAGTCTCCACCTCAGGCACAATTATTAGCCTGTTGCCAAATTAGAGTAAGGACTTCGACTTGGCCAGTGAGCAAGCAACTGTGCTGGTTTAATACATAAACATCTCTTTTTTTCTAGCCTCCATTTATTTATATTGCCCTATTTCTAGGAGCTAACACCCTAAAAACAGTGGTAGAAGATTTCTCCCATTCACAATCTAGTGTTTCAGTGGGAGCTCTGCTCCATGTGTGACCTGTGATGGGATGCTGCAATAGGGAGCAGGGCCCCCAGACCTTCATACAGGTCATGCTGACTGCTGGGAAGCTGGGAGCTACAAGCAGAGCAACACAGCACAGACCTATCACAGCCTTAACCTCTCAACAAGATTTGCAAGGGGTCATTTGTCAAAGGCCTAATCTATCAGTGTGCTTCTTTTCATGATGGCAAAACCATATTTCTAGAGAACAGCAGGGAGCAAAAGCCCCTCTACAGGTGCCCCAGTCTCTGTCTGCCTATTTTTATGGAGGTTATTCCCCATCCCCCTTAGCAAAACAGCTCATCTATTGAATGTAATTTAATCAACAAATGGAGTTGTCCTTGGCAAGGTATCTTCATTTGAAGAACAACTTCTCTTTGTCAGAGATGGAGCTGTACAACCACTTCTATTTGATTGAAAAAAATTAGCCCAATTAAATACATAAATGTTTAAGTAAATCCTTTGGACATAGTTCAATCTATAAAAACCAAATAAATATCCATTTTTAAAGAGAGCAGTGAACTGCTGGGCATTTCACAATGTCAGCTCAGGTTTACTAGAAAAGAACACTCAAATCCACTTAAATTAAAGGCATAGTTATTTTTCCTGCAGCCTTTTTATATATTTCTTTGGAATGTACACCGAAATGTGTGTGTGTTTTGCAAGGGGGGAGGGAGGGGTCCCCTCTTCACAATATGGGCCATTTCAGCACTATTTGGAGTGCCTATCAGTCTAATGCCTTTTCAGAGTGCCTGAAGACATGGAGAAGCATTTCTTATCTAGTACACCCACTAAAGATTAAGACTTCTTTTCTGGGTTCTTAGCATTGCTATTTATTTATTCCCTCTAGTTATGACCATGTTATGGGGGAAGGGGTTTGTCATGTTTTTGTTAAGCAAAAATTTTCATTTAATGACTAATTCTAGTATATTTCTGGTTGACATTACATTTCACAGTGGACAATTCAGCTGCTTCCCAAGGGAGTTCTTGCAGTCCCTCATCTGCACCTGTCTCTCATTCTTCTTCATCCTTCTATAATGTAGATTGCAGCTTCTGGCTCATATTTTCTACCATCAGCCTCAACCATTTCCCTCCCTTACTTTTTCTAAATCCAGAACAAATATCAGTGCTGAACTCCCACTTTTGCTGGCTCTGTGGTCAAACCTGGTGAGCTTTGACCCTCCTTTCCCAACGGCACGCACATGTTCCCTTTGGGCCAGGCTGCAGCACTTGCTCTGCCGTCCTAGAAGAGGAGGCTGAATGCTGACTGCTGATCAGCATTCCTGTGAACATCCTCTCCTTTGAGAGTAACTACATGCTGAATTACCCTCCTGGTGTTATCCTCACTGGCACCCACAGCAGCCGAAGGGGAAGGACCAGCACTCCCATCATCACCTTTCTCCCATTAGCAAACCAGTGCAGGGTTGCCAACAGCTCAGATTTTCTGAGAGCAGATTTTGAATGCGGCATGGTTCTTCAGAAAACTCATTTCACAGGCTCAGGAACAGAAAGCATATCATTGCAGCTTAATCAAATTAAATATTCAAATGAAAGCAATAATTACTTAAATTTGTCTTGAGACTCGGTAAGATTAAGTCTTTGAAACATCATTTTTGGCCTGTAGGCTATAATGAGTATGCCAGTTTCTAATGACTCAGAAGAGACCTGAAGGGTTGGGGTTATGACCAACCAAGAGGTATTTATGAAAGATGAGCGGCGTGGTTATTAAATGGCCCTCAGACAGTACCTCTTCTTTACACATGGTTCTGATAACACACCATCCAACAGGCACTGACATTAAGTAAAAAAAAAAAAAAAAATCATAGCCAAGGATTTAAGTTCACTGCCAGTATGTGGAAAAGAGATGTTTAGTGGCAGGGCTGCCTAGCAGAAATCACTGCAGCAAATTTCAGCTCTCATTATGATCTGTTAATTAATGTGTTGACATACGACTGCAGCAGATCAGTGAGACCAGTGCTGCTGTCAAGTCTAGGCATGTGTAACACATGGGCTGTGTGCTCCAGATCCAGAAAACACAGTCAGTGCCTTCACAGTTAATGCAAGACTTCCCATGGTCCTTATGCGTACCTGGAAGGAAAGCTGCCAGCTGACATTTTTCACACAGGTTTCTTCATTGACTTTTAAGGCAGAGTGACTCAATTTATGCAAATATCTGGCTCATGAGTCAACATTGAGACAGTGAAGATGGTCTCAGAGACTGTTCTGACTGCAGACACGACAGTGTTTAAGGTAACAGTTTGTATCTGCCCAAGTGCTTCAAAGAGCTCACACTGTCACAACACCCACCTTCTGTGACCCTGCAGACAAATAACCTGGAAGGTAACACTCTTCTGCACCTGGGAACAAACACGGGACACAAGCTGGAATCCCAGAAGCAGAGCTGCTCACATGCTTGGCATGGAAGAGCAGGAACCAGTGTGCACCAGTGAGTTGCTAGCTGGCCTTCCAAAGGGTGCACTCATCAAGGGGCTGGCCAGGAACTACTTCAGGCTTCCACACAGGATTGGCCATGGGCAACAAGGAACCTGAACCTTCCCTGCAACAATTACCACAGAGTTTTGCCTGGTCTTTCTACTACATCCTTTGGCACACCTTTCCATGGAGTCTGGAATCTAAGTTCTGGGACTTTTTTTTTCTGCTAGTTAACTATACATTTCTGTTCTTATTGTTCTCTCTCCTTTGTGTTTAAATCTTTCTATTATTAGGTGAATAAAAAATTTGCAGGAACTTTTTATACTTCCCTGAAGAGCAAATTTAATATCAACAGCACAGAGGGATATTAGAGTCCAGAATAACAAGGTAAAGCTTCCAGAGCACATTACACATCCCCTGAGCAACACCATAGGTGGCTGCTGATAAGACATCAGTGGCACTGTAGCAATGGGTGCTGATATTTTCTGGTCCCCTGCCAGATCAAATGCACTCAAAATACCACAGGAATTCTGTAGGGGGAGTGGCCCAAAGCAGTACTTTTTTTATCTTTCAACCTCAATTCATTTGCATATCTTGACAAGAAACACCTCTGAGAGGGAAAGAAATTTCCTTACTCCTGAAATGTGACAGAAACATCAGTGTAAAATCAAGAGATAATACAGCAGGTTTGTCTTTAACCCTAGGAGACCATTTTTGTCTACTATTCCTTGCACTGGGATCATTGTCAGGCCCTGCACAAGTCCTGCACACAGAATTATGGAAAGAATTTCTAAGATGAACTAAGGTTTAGCTTGCAGGGGCTGGAAGTGGGAAGCTCTGTCTGCTTAGGAGCAGAAGGTCTCAAGTCTGGGGGGGGTCAAGGTGCTCAGTCCCTCCTGCTCCTTCAGGAGGATTGCAGATTCCCCTCTTCCTCAAGCAACACAAGATCAGAGAGTACTTAGAGAGAAGGGTATCAGCAATTGCACCGATCCCTCCAGCTAAACAAGGACCTGGATGTGCATTCAAACATCAGATTCTGATCATCCACACTGCTTAATCCTTAGGTCTCTGCTGTTTCCTTGTTTTCTAGAGCCCCTCCAGAGAAAGCACAGGTGTGAGCCTGGTCTGGCTGCATCCCTGGCTCTCATTCCTGGTGCAATGCAGTCAGCAGCAGTAAGACAAGTAGCTTGTTTGGGAGAAGGCAAACATAGGGTGCAAGTGTTATTTGCCAGCTTCCCAAGTATGTGAGTAACATACAAATACACTCTAGGCTTGTGTTAGAAGGCCATAATCATCCCAGAATTCAAAGACAGCACTCATGGAGAATTACCCTGATCTGTGCTGTGATGGGATGCCTCTGTCTACCCTGTCAAGATCTCCAGGAGTGTTCCCATATTGTAAGACTATTAAAGCTGATTTATTTCTTAAAATATGCATACATACATACATACATTTTCTTTTATAATGTTCTTCTGGAAAATACTTCCAGAGATCTATCTGAAATCCCCTGCCTAGGCACCCTACCAGGATTATGCAATATGAATAACACACACAGGTAGGTTGCTTCCCCAAGCCTGTGCTTATGTCCTAGTTTGCTTTTATGGCCAACACATAGAAGAGTCTAATGTGGCTGAGATGCTCTGGTGATGACTCACCCAATTCAAACTGGTTGGAAAGGTTACCACAGGTTTGTCTGACTTCTTCACTGTCCCAGCCAAGAGGATAGAGGGCACAACCAGAGCCGATCAACAAACCTATGGAGAGAAAAGGAAATAAAAGTTCATACAAGCAATTGCCATTAGCTTAAACACAGGCTGCTGCTTGGGAATCAAACTGTCAAACTGCAATTTGGGAATCCCAAAGAAAAAGAAGTCTCTTCTCCTAAAAACAGGATGAAAACCATTTGGACTGCTGCCTTCTGCTGCAGTGTTCTAGAGGTGGTCTGTGGGCTGGAGCCAGTCTGAGCGGTTCAGCATCAGAAGCCATGCTCAACTTCCGATGCTTTTATCTGAGAGCTTTTAGACTACTGTCCTGAGCAGCTAAATATGCAGTTTGGAATACACAACATGTGGTTAAATAGAAGCGTGTTAATGACAGCATTTAAAAGATGATTGCTTCTGATTAATTAAAACAACAATCAACCAGGGTCCATCAAGGTTCCATCAGGAAAACTGACAGTTGTGCTAATCTGTTGCCATTTTGCTTTGTTTTTCACTCTTTCAAAAGCAAGGCAATAATAATGGTTTCATACCACTTGATCAATGTATACCACAGGTACACACTCCACAAAGTTTTCTTAATTCATTCAGCTGAAACAACTGAGATCTTGAGTCATTTACCTGTTATCATACTTGGTTTAACATTCTCAAGATGCTTTGCTTTCTCCAGCCCTCATGCTGCCCCAAACAGATGTGTTTTGGCAAATCCTGCCCCTTCACCAGACCTTGTTGGGAATCAGCAATGCACCCATGCACCATGACTATTTTGCAGAAGTGGCATTTTTATCATATTGCATTCTCAGCTGTCACTGCAGCAGCTGCCAAAAGGTCGATGTAGTTGGCAAAACATTTTACACAGGCAGCCTAGAGAGAACATTTCAATGTATGTTACAACATTTAAATGCTGCCTCCTTTATGTCAGATCTTATTTATGAGATTGGAAACAAATCACTATGTAGATAATGGGCTAGGAGCACCTGACACTTCACAGGCTGTAAAGCAAGCAAGCCCTCCTAAGGTTTGCAGGAGTGCTTTTTACCAGCTAGGCAGAGTACCAGGTTTCAAGCCCTACAGCTGTCACTTACTGACTTTGGGTGTATCTCTTGAGCTGTCACTTACTGACTTTGGGTGTATCTCTTGACCTCACATCATCTTGCTTCTCCTCTCTTGACAATAAGGAGCAGTGCTCCCTGGCAAAGCATTTCTGCTGCCATGCTCCCAGTGAAGAAAAGCCCTGGGTGCTGTGACAGAGACACTGTGTACATCACACCAGTCTAAGAGGAATGCTGAGAGGGATTATGGCTCAGGGCCTGGAGCCTGCTGTTCTACTGTCTCCATTCTCAAGATACCTAAGATTCTCATATTGCTGATGTACCTGTAAGACAGGGAAATCATCCTATTATGTTCTTGATTTGCTCAAAGACACACCTGAACAACACACTGAAGTCCAGAAGTGCTATCTCATCTTTCTTCAAAAGATGTTCAATGCTCTTAGCATCTTGGCTGTTAGCAGAGTAGCTCTGCTACTCCTCCAAGAACACCTGCCCCCATTTAAGCCAAATATTAGCTTCTTGGATCTTCCCCACTAAGTTCAACTTCTTGCTGCTCAAGCCTACTTATTCCTTCCCTTGTTGAGCAGTCATTGCCTGCTCCTGTCTCCATATCTACATCACATAATGAAAAAGAAATCCCTGAGGCAGCCCTCTCTCGGATGAGCACTCACCCAACAGCTATGACAGGAGAAAAGCAATTAAGGACATGTGAATGCTAGGTATTTTCAGAACTTTACCTGATCTGGGTATGCTTGCTTCTAATGCCCTCACTACTATCTTTCACAGTATCATTCGATTTTTTCCCCTAGGGCCATAGAGCTAAAGGCAGCTGCTAGAATCTATGTAAATGAGAATCACTTCTAATTAAATTCTCAGAAAGGATGTTTCTCAGACAAGAGAATTTAGGCCAAAACTGGGCCTACATTTGTTAAAGACAGCCTAAGACTCTCAAAAAAACCCCTACTGATTCTCTCTGGAACTGTTAAAGCAAGAAAGGTGTTGTGAAGCACTGACAGCACGGGTGCTGTGCTGGGAATGGGCAGGGCCCCATGGGGCAAGAAGGAAGATCACCGCTGATGATGAGAGTGGCTGGGGAAGGGAGGAAGAGCACCTAGATGCCAGAGCCAGCCTCACAGACCAGTGGACTGTGGCAGCCCCAGCCAGTCCTGCCGTGGTTCTGAGCCCTTCCCACACTGCTCGTGGTGCCCGTGACATGCTCAATGCCAGCCCAGGCAGGCACAGCTCGGGAGCTGCTCTGAGCCACAGTGAGCTGCCCTGGCTGGGCTGTTTGCATCACCTCGTGTACTGGAACAGACTGCCTGTGAGACCTTGCAAACGCTCAAAGGGCTCTGCTGCGAGGGGCAGGGAGATGTATGCAGGGGGTAGGAGGGAAGGCAGGCTTGTACCCGCCTGCCTTGGACCAGATTAAACAGCGGCCAGCCCTTCCTCCCAAATAGGTCCTGGGAAAGCCTTCTGCCCTGTTCTTCCAGGAGAGCACAACAGCAGCACTGCAGGCAAGTGAAAGGACTATTAGCATAACAATGCTGCTCCTCCAAACCCAGAACAAGCTCTTACTCAGCCCTTGCCAATTACTCTCCTCAGGTGGCAAAAGTGTCTAGTGCCCATTGCATTCACAGACTGTTTGTTGCAGCAACAGGTTGTTTTTTGGGTTTTTTTTCCCACGAGTTTTGCTCACAGAACTTTCCAAAGTGCCACTCTCCAAACACAGCTCATCCTTTTCCAAACATGACTACCTGCTCACTCTTTCTGCCTCTGATGCTACACCAGATCAGTGATCACAAACCGTGGCAGTTTATTTCCTTCCATATTCACTCTTTCAGCCCCCTGTCTCACACCTCTTTTCACATTCCTGTACACCCATATCTGTAAGTTCAAAGCCCGGTTTCAGTGAAAATAAATTCTGGGGTTCAGTCAAAAATTCCTTAGCAATGCAATATACTGTAATGTTGAATTGCTCCAAAGAAGCTCACATAGGGATGCTTGCCCTTAAAGCCATTCCAATACTGTCAAACAACCAGCCCACAGCACCCACGGCTGAGCCTCCTAGAGATAAACCAAATAAGGGAAAACTATGTCAGAAAGCCTCCTTATCCCAGTGACAGCTGGCTTTCCAGCTGGGTATGGGCTTTATCAGTGCTGGGTTTCACTTGTGGAGTACCAGTCACCGAGCAGTGCAGCTTCTTTTCCTCTCGCAGCCTGAGCTGACTGGGATGATGGGATCAAATGGGAAACTGCTGCCAATTGCTGGTGCTGCCACATTACCCCAAAGCACAAGTGGCAGCAGGCTTATGTGCAAAGGACAAGGTACAAAACCATGGGCAGGCTCACACACTTCTTTGAGTGAACACACCTTTCAGAGACCAACGGTGTGCCAGGAGCATGAGTTTGTGTTCCCATCTGGCAAAAAGGCTTATATAAATATTTCTTTTGTCACAGGTACCCACTGGCCACAAGACTTAAAGCTCTTGCTCTGACATGTCCTTTGATATCACTGGTGTTCAGCAGGTTTTGACTGACCTTCAGACAGTTCCCTTTTGTCATACATACGCACCTGCTGTGTCTATTGACAAAACACTTGTGTCCTCCAGTGCTTCTTGCAGGCAAGGTTCAGGCCAGGCTCAGGGATTTGCCTTCAGCATAAGACTTCCACAAAGACTCAGAGCCTGCTAGTCAGCAAGGAAAAGTTTCACAAGCTTTGCTTTATGCCCTGAGGTATATTTATATGTATGAGCATGTGTGTGTCATGTCCTATTGCTTTCAGCAGGACTCTACGAGACTTCAACAGGGCTGATGCTGCCTCGGTCTGCATGGGCACTGAAGCTGAGAACTGGCATTTCAGCTCCCTTATTTTATGCACTGAAAGTGTGCTGTGTGCCTCAAAGCTCATGGTAATAATAGGACTTGGACAAAAGTCCCCCAGTCCCTTCCTTCCCTTCTAATCAATCCATCCCTGTTTGTAAGCAACTGTGTGGATCAGATCCTGCAAAAGCAAAAAGGCTGCACACCATTACCACAAATAATTCATACACACTTACAGCCAATTTATTTAATCACAGAGGATGTAGATCCTGCTGAACAGCTGCAACCTCCATTGAGAGATCCAAGCTGAATCCAAGGGCTGCAAACCCAGTGGAAATCATTAAGTTAATTTTGCAGCTTCAGTAAAGAGCAGTTACTAGTTCAGCTCAAGAGTCACATTCTGGCCTGCTCTACAGTTGTTGCATTTAGCCAGCTATGCTACCCAGGACACCACACCCATCTTTACAGCTGCTTAAAATGCTTAGGATGCCTATAACATTTTTTTTAAAAGGAAGAAAACCAAAACCAACAATGTGCTGTAATTACCATCCTCTGTCATCTTCCATTATCAACTACAGTCACAAAAAGAAATTGAAAGGGGAAGGAAATGTGCAGATCTGTAAATGGCACCTTCACAGAAGGGGCTGCAGCCTCGAGGTATGAGGGACCCAGTCAGTGGGATGGGGCGAGTCAGCAAGTGGAAGTGCTGGTGGCACTTGGCAGCTGTTTTAGATGACGTACCATGCATGGAGGTGCTGGCACTGTCACAGACCAGCTTTTCTGGAGAGGTTCCATATCTGGGAATGAAACAGGCTCCTTGCCCTGGTCTGTGAAACACAGCTATTGTGAATGCTGCATCTGGCTCAATGTGCTAGCAAGGCATGCAGACATGCAGGGCTGACTGAGCACAACCAGCCTTGGCAATCCAAAACTGGAATTAAGACCTTGGCTTCTGTACTTAACAGGGTCCCTGATAGACCCTAGGCTCTTTGCCTGCTCCATGCAGAATGATGGATCCCTTCAAAAAGTGATCTAAAACCAGCCCATGCAGCTAAGTGAGGAGCTGCCCAGACCTACAAATTGTAAAACTACAAACCAGGGGGTCAGATAGTGGATGCCTCAATATTAAACCATCCAGAGTAATCCTTGTCCCTCTCAGATTGCCTTCCCTGTCACTCTTGCTGTGAGTATAATGCGTGATTGTATTTTAGTAACACTTAGCACTTGAAAGATGATCTTGTCTGTCTGGAGTGGTGCTTGTGATTGAAAATAATTACATGTAACAGGTTCTGCATATGGTGGATGCGGCAGGGAAGGGACAGTAATTACATTAGTGGCTTGGCACAGATCTAGGTCTCATCTTTGAAGTGATAAAGAAATGATTTGTGGCATGCAGCAAACAGCTTACTCCAAGAGGTAAAATATTAACCACTATTAATATCTCCAAGAATAGCCTGGATGTGAGTAAATCTTGGACAACAAATACGGAAGGATTAACAAACCAAGAGACATTAACCAGATTTTGCTGTGGGCAAAATGACTGCACTCATAAACACCAAGATCTATTGGCAAAAGCCAGTGTACGACAAAGGAAACTTGCAAATCCCTGTGCTGGGCTGTCCTCAGATTGCTGCTGTGGCTTCAATGGGAGCCTCCACTCAAGGACCTGATGTGCCTTAAATACCCCATGCAGACATCACATCCTAAATTAATTGCAACTGTCCTGACCATTCATAGCTGAAAGTCCTGTTTTACAGACTCAGCTCTTCCTCTCACTTGTTGAGGGCACAGCATTCCCTGATTGCTAAATGGCTCATTCTTGGTTATTTTGTCAGTCCATTTGATGATTGCATCCCCCAAAAGCCTGTTAAATAAAGCCAAACCTTCCATAGTCTCCTTTCTTCTCCCTTGCCTAGGGTGAATGTCAGCACATGATTCAGCTAAGTCTGATGATGAAAGCCATCAGTTTGATGAATAGAGAGGTGGTGATGGCAGTGAATGAGGCACTTAGCTTTGGACTCAGCCTCAGAGTCTTGCTGCTCCAAAATGCAGCTTAAAATGGTAACGAAACTCATGGTGGCTTTCCTTGATTATGGGCTTTTAAAGAGCTTTTTACATGCATTCATTTTTTGTATATCCTCAGCTCCAGACACTTACACACCATGAATGCAGCGAGAGGGACTGCTGGGCACCATAAAGGCCTCCTTGCCCAGCAGTTAGAGGTGTCTGCACTGCTGTAACCGGGACCCTGGGAAGCCTCTGAAGAAGGAAGGAGCCTTTCATTGGGCCTTGTCGTTGTAAAAACCCAATTTGTATTTTCACTTAGAAAAATAAAAGGAATGGGCCAGACTTGATATATTGTACTGCAGAGAGAAAATAAAACCAGAGCTGAAGGTTGCTTTTTGTACAGTCACTTTCCAGTGAGAAATATCTACTTCAAATTATATTCCTCCCTTCTCTCCCCCATCATCTACTTTTTCCCTTTTTGTTTTCAGACCTGACCAAAAAGAAAACTTGCCTTTTTTTTGTTTGTTTTGTAAGGAATTTATAATGTATACTGTTCATCTGACAGATATTCAGGCCATATGGAGAAGCTGACAGACAATAATTTGGAAGTCATCGCTTTCAAGACCATTTTAATGATGATTTTTCCTTTCACATTTTTTCTCTATTAGCCAGCCTGAATCTTCAAGGATGATAGAAAGTTTTCACATTCCCATCTGTCACTTGAAGGTACAGTAATCTTGACAAGCAAAACAAAACCAATTTTTAAATGCAGCATGGACTTTGACTCTCTGGTTCTTGTGATTTAAAAACTCACCTCGCTGTAATGATTTTAAAACATTTACCTCCCATGAAAGCGACTCTTAGAGTGTGACAGTAAAATGGAGGTGGCACCTGAAATTGTCTGCTGGTTCCTTATTGAGCCTGAGCTTCAAGTGCCTCATTTGAGAGAGGGTAAAATCCTGTGAATTCACAAATGTGAATGAGTTCAGTAAGAGACTCCCTTTGTCCCAGTGTCCAGGCAGTGGGGGCACACATACAGAAATAATTCCACGCTGCACCAGATTTCCTCCCATTCCTCCTACAAGGGTCATGACATGGGAGACAGCAAGTTAGTTCAGGGTTTCACTCAAGGTTAAGGTGTTTCTGTCACAGACTTTCTACAGCAGGACATTAGAAGAACTCTTGCATGCAAAGCAAAATGAAGCATAAGAACAACAAAAACCAGAGTAAAAAAACGCTACAGTCTTCAGCCTGCAGATCTTGCCTTCAATAACACTGCTTAATCTTGAAAGTGATAGAAATACGGTTTTCAGCCAAGGGCAAAACCCCACCACCCTTATTCTTCTCATTGTGAGCTCCAGGTTTTAATTCACAGCATTTGACTTTACTTAGCCCCCCTTTTCCTGACCATCAAGCTCCATACCTTTACGGAGACTTTTTGTGTTACTTTGGGTTACTCCACACCGTGAGCATGCACTTCCTGGCACCTGCTTGGCTCCCAACCTCAGCAATGAAGTGAAGAAATGCCACCTGCCTGCTAGGGCTCTTGGAAACTGGGGCCAGTGGCCAGCCTACAAAAGGTATTACAAATATGTGACAGCATCCAGCCAGCAAAGTGCTGTGTCATGGGAGAGTCACAGCCCTCACTTTCACTGTGACAGAGCATGGGGCAACGGGGGGTGCAGATGGGAGCTTTCTGACAGATGAGACATCACTTCACTTTGTTTTTCATTTGATCAAAGGTGGTGTGCTCCTTACTGCAGAGGTGTTTCAGGCTCAGAGAGGGAAATTTCCCCACCCAGAGATGCTTCCTTTCTAGGTGCCTCAGGTGACACAGGGAATATCAAACCTGTGGAGGTGCCTCTGAAGTGGCAATTGAGTTGAGATCTTTATCAGTACAATCAGGGGAATCTAGAAGACATTTTTCTTATCCTAAAGAGTACATAAACATAAGCCTGTGACTAGGACACATCTAAGCTCACATAACTCTTAGGACAGCAAGGACATTCACATGGTATTGGCAGACATGACACAGAGGCAGCAGGGAAAGCCACATGCATCTGGATCAGCCGCTGGAGGTGGAATAGCCAAAAACATCTCAAAAGGCACGAGGCACTTGTAGGTCACTGACTTGAATTGTGCTTCACTGGCAGTACAAACCCAGAGTGGGATTTAGCCACCCAAATATGTCACCTTCTGCCAGTTTAATTGCTGTTCAGTGTCTTGCTCCTTTAGCTGCCTCCCCAGAGCAGTGAAAGGCTCCCCTAAGTCCTCTGTCACACCTGCCAGCCCACACAAAGATTTTGTAGACCCTAGGGTATCTCTAACAGTGCAAACCATCTAGATTTAGACTAATGAGTTCCACCCTAGATATCTATTGATCTTAATGTGAGCTTAGAAAGCTACCTCAAGGGAAATAGCTGTATTGTAAACACCTTTATAAAGTGTATGACGCTGGCCCAAAGTTACTTACACTTTTCTCTATCCCTTATCTTCTATCCATCTGCCCTCATTCTGCCCTTAAGATGCAATTCTCAATTCCTGTCATCAATTCTCTTTCTTTATGAGAAATTACCTGAATCTTAGGGAAGAAGAAATGATTGAAGGAAAAACTGTGTTTCTCCTGAGTGTAAACCTGTGTGCTTGACTTTAAAAGAAAACTGTTTGTACAGAATAAAGTTGCTGCTTCAAAATGGCCTTGATCTGCCTCAATTGCTACCAGAATTAGCAAGTCTCTGTGTCATTTCTCCCAGAGTTTGTCGCACAATAAAATGATTGACACCAATTGTTCTGAAAAGGATGTGACATGGTCCAGTTAAAGGCAGAGTGAGTCTGCAGAGTGGAACTGAAACGCTTGAAAAACTCCAGAAAACACTCTGGAGTTTAACTGTCAGCTCATTTTTGTTTGGCAAGCCATGATCAATGCTTGTACATTATAAGCTTTATGGGTAAAAAAAAAAAAAAAAAAAAAAAAAAAGCCTGAGTGTTATCACATGCCATCAGACTTCTTTATGTGACAACCCATCTGTGTGCTCACCCCGTCGTTTTGTGACTCAGAATCAAATGCTTGACAGTTCAAAGAGTCTAGAGCAGCATATGGCACATGGCATAATGTATTTAAATAGAAATCTCTCCATTAGAAACACAAGGGTGCCTACTGTAATTAATAAAAGGTAGTTTAATAGCTAACTTTACAAAATTAATAACTCTCCACGTAGTCATAGTAGATAAGATATTCCTTTTCATTACTATTCATTTCAATAGGAAATGGAGACTGGTCAAAACTAGTCAAAACTTTTCAGAAGCTCCATGCTCGAAGGATTTCCCAGTACGTGGACTGATCTCATGAGAGACTGTAAGGAGGAAATGGATGAAATATATCCTGCATCAGTGAAGATGCCTAAGCAGAGGAAAGGATAAATGGACTGGCATCCCCATATCTTTTCAACACAAACTGTTCAGACCAAGATTGTTACAAGCACTAAGTCTGCATCACCCTGACTCTTGAGCACTACTCCAGTGATTTTGCTGCTAGATTGTAGCAGCTTTTGGAAATATTCAGTCACGGATTAAATCAAATAATTGCTTTTCCATGTCTGTTAGTTCACTAATTTATTAAAAAGCAATAGTTTGTAGATGATGAATAAAGATGTTCAGCCAATTCCTTTACTTTGGTGGCATATCCCCAATGTCACAGGGAAACTGGAAGTGGTGCAAAGTCTGTATCCAGTGGGGGAGTACTGCATACCAGGCTTTTGCCTTTTAAAAAAATTTTTAGTTGGTTTTAGTTCACTTGAGCTGTCCATGGATTAATAGAAAATCAACCACTGCACAAGTCAGTAAAACTTCAGCTATACTGAAGACTTTAGAACAGCATTTTCAGTACACACTCTGCAGACCCTCTGGCGAGCCACAGAGTACTTTCCAAGGAAGTTCATACAAGCTACTAGGAAATCTACACCTGCAATAAAGACTGAATGGCTCTGCATTTCTACTGGAGAGTCTCTAAGACCCCTCAAATCAAAGGAGTTTGGAAATCACTTCTCTAGATAAGAAACACAGTAAGATAAATAATACTGTAAAAGTCAATGGCAGTCATCAAGCACAGCTGAGAATCACTTTTCACTTTATGCTTTTCTTACTGGTGCTTCACAGGTTTAAGTCTTCTTCTACTCTGCAAAAATGTTCACACCAGCAGCATAGCTGATACACAGGCCTGCAGGCATCAGCTGCATCTCTATCCATACAGTGTATCCTCTGCTGATGGATAATGCTCAGACAGCAAAGTGCTGTAAAATGCATGGGGACTGGTGAAGAAGAGGTCAGTTTCATTTACTGTTTGCTGCTGTAGCTGCAGCATTTTTTAGCAGCTTTTTAAATACCCTTTGCATTCACAAGGCTACTTGCAGAGCAAGCAGCTGAGCACATGAATAAATCTATGCATGAACAAAGGTGCATTCAGTGCTGTTTGCCTTTGTGCTGAATTACAGTGGAAAATGAAAAGAAATGGAGTTAAATCTAGCTAATAATAGACTCCATGTGAAATCGATTGTTTGTATGGCTTCCTCAATTAAACTAAAACCAACTATTACCCCATTCTCAGCTACTTTGTTTTCAGTAAGAGGGACAGTAAGATTCAACACAGCTCCAATTAGAACTGTGTGACACTCAATACTGTTTCATACAGTTAGACTGTGTCTGTTTTGTTCTGCATGGTTTTCGCATGCTGAAAAGCTTGCATCATGAGACATACTCAAGAAAAAAAACATATTTTTATTTTTAAAAATAAATAAAAAGACAGCTTTCTCTGTGCTTCCTATCCAAAGGCATTCAAACTCAATAACTGACCCAATTTGCAGAGGAAAGAAGTACTTTATCGAGTCAATTTCCCTCAAATAGTTCCCATTTTTCAGTTTGCCACAAAATGTGATAAATAAAATTTTGCATAGCAGCTGCAGTTTGTTACAAATATATTGCACATCTGCAGCTCAGAAAAATTTGGCGCTGTCACTTACTCTCTTCAGAGAGAATCCATATGGACAACCTTATCAACATCCCAAACATACTTGACTCTTTCTGTTAATGGAAACCACTGTGTGAGAGGAAAGAACTGAGTAGAACGGTGTGCTTCTCCCTTCTCATGAGCCCACCTTTGAAATAATTTTGAAACTAGTGCAGTAAAGTTTAGTAATAAAGCTAGAAGGGACATGAAGAAGTCATTTAAATCATCCTTCAGCCTCAAAGTCAGGATAAGCTCTACTTGCACCTTCCAAAAGAACTATTTGTTGAATCTGTTCTTAAGAGCCCCTGACAATGGAGATTCCACCACCTTCTAAGACAATCTGTTCTTGTGGCTGTGTCTGCAACATAAACTTTTCACATTGTCTAACCAGTGTCTTCCTGTGGCAATTTCAGTTCAACCCTTAAACCGTGGACTCTGCTAAACCCCTACTGGGGCTCTGAGAGACCATTTCATTTTCTCCCATTTTGTACCACCTTTCTCTATAACAGATTAAGCAGGTCCAATTTATTCCTTTTTTCCTGCTAGAACTGGCCATTCCATACATCCTCCTCCTCCTTCCCAGAGGATTTCTGTGGCTGCTGGCTTCCACAGTCTGTTGGAATTTTCCCTTCAAAAAACAAAAAGCCATGCCAGAATACTATGAGAGCAGTTGAAAAATGAATCAAACTCCTTGCTTTCAATGGAGAGAACCCAAAAGGAGAGTTAAGTGAAATGAAGACCTTGAAGGTGATGATAATACCAACTACCAAAACCCTAAAATGGACTGTGTGATTCTTGGAGCTCATCTTTGTCCTCTCTTCCTAAAAACTATTTTAGAAATAATGCTTTATGAGCAGTGGAAGACTCTTCTAGAAACTCTTTGCTATAAAGGCTGTCCTTGGTAAAAGCCTATCAATGCTTTGATACCATCCCCAGCACTCAGTAGTTCTGCTCCAATTTACAAGATCATTGGCTTAATGGATTAATACTTAGTGAATGGAGCATGCAATTCCTAGATACAAGACATGCATTTTGATTTGGACCTAGGAGCAGGGAATGCTAAGGAGCAATATTAGCATTGGCTGGACCTCCTACAAGGATTGAGAGAGAATGTAAGAAAAAAATTGAAACAGAAAATGAACAAGCTATGAGGTGAATGTCAGATGGTTAAAGGAGCCACTAATGATGGTATTTGGACCATTTATAAAGTCTCCAAGGAGGAAAAGCCCCTTATTTTCCACTCTGCTCATACACTAACTATTGTTTGCATTCTTCTTTCAGACTCCTGTGACCTGCCCAGCTCCTCACTGGCCACTTGTGGCACTGGTTCCTGCTTGAGTCCCCACAATTTATATCTCAGATGTGAAATGAGCGTCCTATGATTTCTGTGATGCAAATAAAACCACCTGCTAGTGATCCCAAGCCAAAGCTATTTGACAGGGTTATGCATTCAGCAAACAGCCCCTGACTGAAGCTGGAGTGCAGTTTTTGGTGCAGGCTGAGCCGAGCTGCTTACAGAGGCTGCAATCTCTCTGCTGCTCCCACTCCCAGCAGCTGCCTCCTGCCTTCCCCAGTTTTCACCCAGCGCTGTCCATGCAGAACACTGGTTTGCTAAAGCATTCCAAAACATGAACTCCCTTTATGGCTTTGGACAGGAATTGGTGCAGCCATAGTCTCATAAGGCTTATAGGATATATTTTTAGATTTGTCAAAGTATTACACTTTATATACAAAAGCACAAGTAATTTTCACTGCTGGCAATTGTTGAAAACCAAGTCTATTTTATCATGAGAGAAACCCGATTCTCCTTTGACTTTCTATTTAAAACTAGAATAATACCCAGCAACTGCTTTAAGGGAAGGGATATTCCCTCCCTCCTGGATCTGACAAGGCTTTTCCTTGTCTAACTTATGTACTCCAGGGGCACCTCCATTGTAAAAAAAAATTGTTTTCAGAAGCATTAGAAGAGCCCTATAACTAAGTCAGAAACATGGAAATCTCTTTAGTCCTGGCTTTTCTAAAATGTAAATATTCATTTTAAAATGATACCATCACAGCTTCCAGGGCCAGCTGTTCATCTTTTTTGGTTTTTTTCCTGTCTCTTTTACTGCCACAGAATCCTTGTTTTGAATTATCAGAACAATAATTAGATTCCAGGAAGGAGGAGGGGGGTGCAAGCATTCTTGTCCCCCTGAGAGGAAGAGATAAAAGTTTCATTTCTGAAAGCTGATGTGCCAATGGCGGATAATGGGGAATTGGGATTCCTGCTTAACTGCATGGGAGAGTTCAGTAAAGTTTATTAATAAAACAATTTAGATAAACTCCATTTATGCATTATTTGTACTAGTATCTTGGCAACTGCTTATTTAGCATCTTGAACACATGAGGTATTTTAAAGAGAAATACTGAAATCTTCCCTCAGACTGTAAAATCTTTGACAGAAGTGGTTCTGGGAAGCAACAAAGAGTTTTCTTTTTCTGGTTCTCCTTATTTTTCTTCCTCCAACTAAAAACAATTTTCTAATATCCTTGCCATAACTACTATAATGAAGCATAATTTATTTGATCCTTACACAGCCCCCTCAGGATTACTTCTTGCAGATAGCCAATTATAAACTCTTACATACTTTATAGCCCTCATTATGTGTGACAGAGGCACACTAATAAATAATGCAAAACCCCTTTTGTACCCAGTCTACCTTGTGAGAATACTGGGGTCTGCTATGGAGGGAAAAAGCACATTGTAATGCATTCTTATTTCCAAATGGACTGAAAAACTTCCTAGCTTCAGCTTGCTTCCTTGGGACAGTTTCTTTTTCCCAGACTGGACTCCTGTGGCTTGATTCATTACTAGATAAAAATCAAGTTCGAATAGAAGTGGACCATGACATACGGAGTGTCACTGCCGTGTCACTTCCTCGTGACATCCTGTCAGCTGCAGACAAGAAAGGAGGTCTGAGAGCAGAGCAGCCAGGTTGAATACAAATGAATGAATATTCGGCTGTAGGCTTTTCACAGTAACCAAGTAGAAAGGGTCAAGGCTCAAGGAGCACATTTCACCCTGCCTGTGCTGCCCTTCTGGTGCAACTTCCAGACACTGCTAGTGCTCAGGTCAAGGCTCTGGAGGAGAGCAAAACAGCTCTGACCATCCCTCAGCTGTTAGGATTTAAAAAGCAGAGGGGGCAACTCAGCAGAGATATGGGGTTGAATATACACAGATAAGGTCCTGGTGGGCTGCTTTGTTTTTGCCTTTAATTGACATGGTACTACTTTTTAAAGGCAAAAACTGCAACTACAATGACTGAGAAATGTTACCAAGATCACTAGAGACCTGTGGGGTCCCAAAGGTTGCAGCCAACTTCTGTCCCCACCAGAGACTTCTGTGCAAGTACTGTGTTACTCATATTGCCTCGGGAAGCCTTCTTTCCCCTACATAAGGAAGACAGGTAGGAGTTCCGAAAGGCACAGGGATTTCTTGCCTCTGTGTAGAGCTTTGAGACCTCGCGAGAAGGTGTTAACACAAGATTTAAAAATCGAAACAACAAGCAACTAAACCAACCCAACTTTTCCAAGGGCATAGCCTACCACAGCCCTCGCTCCTGAAGGAGTGGGCACAGATACTTTCACAGCCTGTGGTATGGGCTGTGGAAGCCTGAGGGTGCAACTCCTGGCACTAAAATTAAGCAATATTCACTACATGACACATCTCCTCAGCCAGTGTCTTTGATGGCCACAGCAAATTACACAGTCTGAGATTCCAGCAAACATCTGGGTCGACAGCATCTTCGATATTCCCATGTGGCTCAACACGAATGTGGAATGTGGAATGAGTGCACAGAATAAGTCTGTGTAGTACAAGTACCTTAGCTACTGTTAAGTTAGAGCCCTGCAACTGAGCCCTGGTAGATGATGCAATTAAATCAGCAGCCCTTCATAGGTGGCTGTGGGGATGGCCACGAACAAGAGAAACAGAGACATTTGCCTTTGCATGCAGCTACAAGGAAATTATCTGCCATTTTAACTACAGGGTTTGACTAATGCACACTGAAGCACTCACCTTCAATTAGCCATTTAACTCAGCAGATCCAGCTGTGATCTGAAGAGGCCGAGATAACGCTAAATGTTTCTCTCACAGGAGCCGCAGGGAATGGCCAGAGGATGTGATGAGCAGGTATAACCCAACTGGCTGACAAATCCTGTGTTCCCAGGAATGAGCAAAATCCACAATATCTTTTCCATTTTGTGCACCCCTCCACTTATGATAATCTCAGAACCTACATATCTCATTTGGGAACAACATGCCCCTGGGAAACCACGCAAAAGTGTCACTTGAATATACGATACTCCAACTCATGGTTTAGGAATGCATCTTTTGTTTGCTTTTAAAAACTGAAATAAGCATAAATTAAATATGAGAAACTTTTTGCAGTTTGCAGGCAGAAACATCAACTAAACTTTAAAGTGTAAATACCTGCTACTTTTGGTTAAAATTATTGTGGAAACAGCCTTTACATAAAACCTGATCAAAGACAAGGTTGAGGTTTCTACAGCCTGGATATTCCCACCTGAAAAACCTTCTTGGCAGTGTTAGGGTAACTTCAACAAGACAACAACAGGAGCCAGAATAAGGCCATCTTCCCAGCTGGCTCTCACTGAGGGATGGTTTGAAAGGCTTCTTCCTCCCTGTCTGTACCCTTCTGTTCACAACTCTCCCATCATCACTTCTTCCTCACCTGCCCCAACAGGATATTGCCACAAGCATTTATGTGGCTGCTTGGGAACTTACATGGTAGTAAATAAGCATTTTTTGCTTCCTGAAGACAAGGAACCAACACAGAGTCAGAAATGAGAGCTTAGCAAGTGATAAATACTTAATTCAACTTAAACTATCAAAAAATAAAAAGATTGTGCCACTGTACTCTGCAGCAGATCACTGTGATCCAGGTCTGAGTCTAACATCCAGCAGATCTGCAGAAACTGGAGATGGAAATGTACAATTTGCATCCAGTCCCCTGCTCCCAAGGGATGGTTCATTCCCTGAGGTAGTCTGCTGTGCTTTGCTCCCTGAAGCACATTGCTTTAATCTGTGCTGAACACCACGGTGTGTCCAGTCCAATTTCAAAGGTCTCCAAGCAATAAAGGTTTATGGCTTTCCTGGGGCAACTGTTCCACAGCCAAATGGATTGCTCTGGTGTTTAACTGCTCAGGGGAGCAGTTAAATGGAGGCTTGTATCTGTCTCACCAGGAAAATACCTCTGCACTTCAGAGCTCTCCTAGAAGAATGTTTTGTGTGTATATACACACAAAGGCAAGGTCACTTCCCAATCCTGCATGACAATCTTCTGTCCCATCACAGTGACCTTTCCACTGAGGAGACAAAGACTCAGCTTGCCTCTTGTTCCCCACCACACAAACACCACACTGTGAGAACAAGCAGCACAACACCAGCGGCATCCCCAGGCACAGCAGCCTCCTCTGCAGCATAACAGCTTGCCACTGCCTTTGGGAAGTGTTCAGTTCCACTTGCTCTGGCCACGTGGAGAGCTGAGCAATGGGGTTTCTCTCTCCCTTGGGCTGACTTTCAGGTGCTCCAGCTCACCACATGCAGTGTGGCATTGCCTGCACCAACAGGCACCAGTGACAACATGAGGGGCACCCAACAGGACCACTCCTCCCCACAGCAGCCTGCTCCTATGCTGGTTAATGGGCCACAAAATACAGCTTTGGGATAAATTTTGTGTCACAGAGGAGCAGATCTTATGTTGTGCCATTCCTGAAAAGATTAGGCACTCTTATACATTCCCAGCTATGTCTTCTTGCCTCCTTCCTCCCCCCTCCCTCATGCAATTTCAAGCTAACAGCACCAGTTCAGGGAGCTACACTGGCCAAAAAAAAAAAGAAAATCACAACTTTTATATGGTTATTATTCTGCTGATATTAGCTCTCCAAGTTGGCATACTGATGGATAACATAACTGCCATGCAAACTGCAAAGGACCACCCCCTCCCAAGTACCAGTAAATAATCTTGAGCAAATCATCAAACCCTAGTCCAGGTCAGTTTGTTTGGAACCCTCCATGAAACCACACAAACAGGTTGGGAGTCTGATATGGACATCCAGGGAACAAGGGGCATGTTAACCGTGGTCTGGCACCTGACCAAGGCCTGGAGAGGTGGGCAGAGCTGAGGGGACTGCCTACAGCTGAGAGTGGCTGTGGAGCAACACAGTAAATGGGGCTGAGAAAAAAGCCTTGGAGACAACTGCACAGAAATGAGACAAAAGAGGGAACTGAGAGCTGCAAATGTGACATTGAGGGATATTCAGAGACATACAGAATAGGAGCAGGATGAAAGCTGAAAGCTGAAGGAGCACAAACTCTCAAGAAGATGGGAATGGCTTCTATATTCAAGGCAGTTAAAAGGCCAAGGAGGAAAAGATTGTGACAGGAGCCATAAACTTAGATTACTTGCATCAATAAGGAAGAATAAACTGTTGTGTTATATGAAGGGGCCCTGCAGTCAAAAGGCAATTGGTGCTGGAAAGGGGTTTCTTAAGAGATAATCCTGTCTCAGTTCTCTGATGTACAGCCCAGCTCCCGTACTTCTCACATTTGTTCGTTAGGATGATCTGCCTAACTGCCTAATAAGCATCATTCCGTCTGTCATCGCAAAAGGAGTTCATGGCTGCAATAAAAAGCTTGGATGCAATTCAGCAATCCCAAACGCCTCGGCTCTAATTTATTCATTCATTTAGTTTTCAGTGGTGCAATGACACCGGCCACAATGGTATTACACGAGGCTGGTTTAAGTATCCAGGAGAGCTCAGAGAGCGGAAAATTCAATTCCCATTGCCATGGTGAGCGATGTATGCCACTGAAGAGAGCTTAACTCCCAGGGTAAGAAGGGTGGTCTCCTTGCAATATTCCTTTTGAGCATAGCCACTGTACTCACAAAGAGCATTATCAAAACTCAGAACTCATTACTTTGGCTGGGGGGTGACAATTCCTCCAAATCTCATTTTTGTGGAAACTCCTTCTAGCAAGCAGTAGTACTGAAAATATGCTGCTGACAATCATCAAATAGATTTACTGGATCAGGCACTAAAAGAGTCCTCTGCAAATTTGGGAACGGGCAATGATTTCTAATTCCTTATGAACTGTCCCAAGACAGGCCTTCTGAGGACTCTCTATCATTACCTGTCACTCAACTGACACTAATTCAGCTGGTTTGGGTATTTTCCAAAGGCAGAACGGTGTAAGAACGTAAAGAACTGATTTTACTGGCCCTCCACGTCATAAAAAGGAGTTGGGTGGACAGTTTGCAACACAAAGTCCTTGCAGTAGGTAGAGCTTCTTTTTGCTCTGCAGAGCCATGGCAAAAGATGTCTTTGACACCCCCCTTTTAGTGCTTGCTCTGATGCAGTACCTCGAAGCAGGGGTGCACAGAACACCACCAGTGACACACTGCATGCCCAGAGCCTGTGGTGCAGTGAATCAGGGGCAGCTGCTTTGTACCCAGCTTTACATAACTTCTGACAGGCCTATGAGCACAATTCAAGGCAATGTTATTCATACAATTGTAAAAAATAACAGTGGTTTGCAAATGTTTACATGTTCAATTATATATAAGCCTTCCCCAGTGAGTACATCTGTCTCTTTTTGCTTTTCTCTGTCAGTCAAAATGCCTCTTGAATGCAGAAGCTGAATGCTGCAAATGAACATCAATGGAATTCTCCTTCCAGCAGGGCCCATGAAAAGTGAGGTCAGAGAAATTTGTATTTGTGTTCTCTTCTGAAGAGTTCTCTGGGCTGGAATTGCCTCAGTTGGCAGCTTGCTAGTTTTAAGAGGCCATTTTGCTTTGGTGAATGCTGTGTATGGTTTTTTTTTTCCCTCCAGCATCTGAAATCAGGGGCACCCCTTTATCTGTTGTCACTTCCTAGGAGAGATTCCACAGCTCCACCTCTTTCCTCAGGCAGATGATGCTTTTACAGGTAGAGCTGTAATACTGATGCTTTTGGATGGGAGTGGAAGGAGAGAAAGGTGGCATGGTATTTTACTAAAAGACCACTTTAAATCAGAAGGTACGAGCAAGCTGGCTGCAGGAACAATCGGCCTCATAGCAATGGGAGAGAGGACAAGAGAAGGTCAGGAAAAGTCAAAATGTTTTGTATTTGTGGCAGGTAAAGTGCCTGCCATGGGATTACTGCAGCTCAGTTTTTCACAGGACAAATAAAGCCCTTATATTTAACAGCCAATGTTATTCCTGCATTTCATGGATATTTCCATGTCTAGGGACATTGGAGAGGGGCTGACTACATGCAGATCCTGCGGAAGATGAGGGATTTCTATGTCCCCTTGTACTCCCTCAGTTTTCGCTCATTTTCACCCGCTGTTACAGGGGCCATGGGAAACTGGATGGCTGTGACATTCCAAGGTGGAGGTGTCCGGAAGCAGGCTGACTCTGTCCTTGAATGGGGAGGTGGTATCAGCCACAGGTGCTGCTGTTCATCAGCAAGAAATGAAATGCTTAAGATATTCCCTTAGAAGAGTCATGAAAAACCCTCTTTTGCCCTCAGTAAAAGAAAATCATCACAAGGTTTCTTGCCTTAACCTTTCTTTTTTGTTTTAATAAAACTATTTTTCCTCAGTTTCTGTGCAGGAAGATCTTAGGTGACCCATTACAGGTCAGCCAATGCAACTGATTTTATGCAGGTGGAAGAAGCTAAGAGACAAAGAGTAGAAAAATTATGACATCATTATACAGTAAAATTTATTTCGGCTCCTGGGGAGAATATTGCATTCAATGGGGAGCAAATAAAACACTTATGTCAGAAGAGAAAGATTCAAAAAGTTTATTTGTGGTCTCCTTCCTCACCTTACCAGAAAAAGAAGAGTTACTGCTGCTCCTTGGCATCAACTTTATAGTCAAGGAGCTTATCACGATGCAGTTATGGATGTGGAGCACAGCAGCACCTTTCCTAAAAGGCTGCAGTCTGCAGGCTGTGCCAGGGTGGGATATCCTTGGTGGGCAGCCCTGCTCTCTGCCTTGTGAAACCAAGGGAAGCCATTTGATACTCAGAGAAAAATTAGGTCAAATCACTGCATTAAAGCCAGGCCAGAAAAAACAGTGCCAATGAGGCACAATAGTTGTGTGACCAATTACAGCAAATGTTGTGATGTGTGCAGGGGCTGGGTTGGATTTTCAGCTAAACTCTTGGGAGAAATGCATTATTTATTGGCATTACTTTGCCAATTATTTTAATGCAATATTTATTACTGCATTAAACAATAAGCCTTAGATCTTTGTAATGGAAGAGGAAGATGCTTGCTTGGTCTCAAAGCAGAACACCAAAGCACAGCCAGGTCCCACTTGTCCTCCCCCAGAAGTTTATTAATAAACGAGCTGCTCCTAACAACTTGCTCTCTTTTTCTTCCCTGCCCTCCCCCTTTCCTGTCTTGAACTTCCATCAGAGAATCGAGTCTTTGTTGTCACTCTGGCTGTTGGTGAATTTTAACCCCTTGCAGCAGCCTCATGCTGCCCCATGGACCATGTTCCAGTCCAGAGATGGGTGAAAACATCCTCTGTCCATCCTGCCAGCAGGAGGAGGACCCAGGGCTGTCCCAAGCCTGTGTTTGGACATGTTTCAGGGTTCTTCAGCACAGAAACAGGCCGGGCATTTGCAGCCATTGAGATGGTATCAGAGGATTTAAAGTATTACAGGGGGAAGAATGGGTTTCATGGACATTCTTTAATTTCTAGGCTCTCTCTCCATCACATGCAGGCCACACTAAGTAATGTACAGGCAACAATGACATGGGAAGAGGCAGAAGAAGCCGTGGTAAGGTGTTTCATTCGTGGATCTTGTTTTTTCCCTTTGAACCCCTTTAGGACATTAAAAAATTGCATCATACCACAATTTCCTTTTCTAGACGTGGAAAGTGCTGTGAGGGGCTCCTGCTCTGCAACTCAATTGCACTACTCATGCATCTCTGAAGCCTAATTTACAGGCACATTTTCAGATACAAGGCAGAAGGATCAAAATGCAGTTTATTAGAGCTGTAAGGGGAAATACTGTGGGGCAAGTATTCACACGGCAGTGGCTTCGAGGGTTCAGTGGCCATGAGCTGGACTACAAGGACATTTTAATGTGCTTTGGATCATGCCTGCATTAAGAAAGAGATCACAATGGTTCTTATCAGTGGTTGTGGAAATCAGATGCCAGTGTCTGGTTATTGAGGTTTTATTTCCAGAAAGCATGTAAATCCTCTATTTTATCAACATATCGCCTTTTTATAATATGAATGACATTTGCAGTAAGAGGAAATTGCATAATAAAATGAGTAAAAGCTGGTATCAGTTTGAATTTGTTCAGACACTGATGATTATCTCCTGCTTTGAATAACAGACATCTGCATGCCTCTCATTAAAGCAGGAGTCTTTGAGCTACCATATCATAGCTGAAAGTTTTCCTAAGTTTTTCAAATAAAATAAGTGGTTTAACCACCAAAACCACCATGTTGGGGTATCTTAAAAAAATTAAACAGCCTTGACTCTTCAGGGCTCACTGGCTCCTTTGCATTAATATCAAAGTTCCACAAAAGCAAAACCTTCTGTGGGATTTATAGCATGTAAACAGTCAAATTAATCCAGACCTTGGTGAGAGACTGACACAAAGGAGTAGAAAGGTGCAAAGCGCAGCTTAATTAGATCATTATATTCCACAATGACCAGTGCATGGATTATGGAAATCCAGCTTTAATAAAGTCCTGGATATGCTTATATTGGTAGAGAGCAGATATTCTCATTTAATATTAAGTTCAGAGAGTAATAATAATAATAATAACTATTATTATTATTATTACTACATGGACTGGATCCAGTATGACCACCTTATGTAGGGAAGCACCCGTGTTTTACCTTCTCAGCACTCAAAAGCATTGAGCAAAATAATTTAGCTAAAGTAACAGCTAGTGTTTTGAGACAGGGGAGAGGGAGAAATATTCCACCTGAATATCACCAGAGCAATCCAGAGCAATCCAGTCCTAAATCAGATCTGCTAGCACTGGGCCTAAGTTATCATTAGTTATCACAGCTGGGGTCATGATCAGTGGCTGAGGGACAATGAGCTTCATTGTATTTCTGCCATTTCGTGGGGTTTACAGGCTGCTGGGACTGGTCAGTCAGGGCAGCTCACAAGCTAGGCGGGCAATTTTAAGAAGAAAGCTGTTCTTCAGAATTGTCTTAACCAAACATGAAAATTCACAAAGCACAGACAGAGTTTGAGGAGGAGTGATAGGGACAAGAGCCAAAAAGGTGCTTGTTAACTAGGAAATGCAGGTTTTGTGAGCTGAATAGCAAACCTGACAGAACTCAAGAAGCATTTGGACAATACTTTCAGGCACATGGTGTGAGTCTTAGGAATGCTGCTGTGCAAGGCCATGAGTTAGACTCAATGATCCTTATGGGTCCCTTCCAACTCAGTTTATTCCATGATTCTGTGATTCTGTGGAATGTGAGATAACTGGTGTGAGCTAGCAGAGACATGACGTGATGGAGAGGAGTTTGTGTGGGAGCTTCCAGTGGGCACATGGGAACAAGAGATGAGCACAAACAAAAGTATTTATTCAGTAGATTAATGCAGAGTCAAGAAACTAAAAGCAAATGATGGGGACATTTTTTTCTCTGAAGGATAACTAAAACACAGTTGTCCCATAGGAGTATTCACAAGATTAATTGTGCTGTTTAATAAACCCCACACCAGGATGCAGGGGTACTGCATTTTGGATGTCCACACCATCCAAAGATTGAAACCTTTCCACCTGGGCCATGTTGCTCCTAGCACCAACTCTGCATGATCCTGGCGGAACCAGCTGTCCAGAAGCCTGCTCAACAACTCCTTACAACTCTATTAATTCAGGAGTACTTTTAACTGATAATAGCAGACCCATTATGCCTAACTCATTGCTCTTTAACTTCATCAAAATGGAGGAAAATATTTCTAATGCACATAAAAATTCAAGCCTTGAGCTTCTTCAAAGACCCCAACAGCTTAGTTGCTATGAATCGCTCTGTTATGAGTCATTAGAAATCTATAGGGCTGCTTTTTATCCAGGAACAATCAAAACCTTCATCACAGGACTCCCTTTGTGCAAGATCTCCTGGCGTACTGAGCAGTTGCATATTGTCGCACACAAAAAAAATTCTGAGAATGTTTTTTTCTTGTAATAGAGTATTAACTGCATTTGTACAATACAGAAGTACATTATTTTCAGCATGGTTTTGTTTCCAGCTACACTAGCAGGCAGAAAAAAACACTTATCATTCACAAATGCCAGCTGAGAAAAATAAATCTAAGGCACATTAAATCACACAGCAAAAATGCTCTAAGAAAGCCCCTTACTGCTCCATTCATGCCCTGGAGCTTGCTGATCATTACATATAAAACACACGCTTATTCTCATAAAATGTATTAAGATTTTATGGCACAGTGTCTTGAAATCACTCAGAAACAACCTAGAAATGTCATTAGTGTGTGACTGTGCTATGTGAATTATAGCTTTTGCCCAGTATATTATTTCATACCCTAAGAAATTTGATCTACTCAAATCATAATTATTTTCGTTTTCATCTGAACATTAACCCTGCTCCATCTATGGGTGAGTAACTAGCCTGGCTCAAAGTCCATTCCCCTTGGAAAGCAAAATGTACACCAGCACATTAGGAAAACAAAGAGCCAGTCTCTGTTTCATGTTAAGCTGAAAAACATCTGGAAAAATAGATCTTGTTATATTTGGTGCACACTGCATGGCTACTCTGAGATAGCAAGGCAAGCACCACTATTTCAGATTAAAAAAAGAGTAATAATCTGTTGTTTTCTGACTTGGCAAAGAAGATGCTAAATAAATCATGTGAATTATTCAGCGTTGAGAAACAGGTTATATTTTCTATTTCTGCTCTTTGCTCAGTCTCACATGACTTTAATACATGCAGAGGTGAGAAAAAAAGGCCTTTCTTAATCTCTGAAGTACGGCTTCCTCAGTATTGACTGTAAATTGGGTTTTTCTAGGTGAATGGTCAGAATCAGGGTCTGCTGAAGTGACTGCCAGGAATGACAACAGAAGGTTAGATTGGCCTTTCCATCCTCCTAAAACTTCTACAGTTGGGCAGGTCTTCCCCATTTCCCTCCCTTTCCCTCCTGCATCTTTCCCCATGGTGTGCTGAGACGAAGACTCATGTTGGCAAATCTCTCTGTATCCTCGTATCACCCCAGAAGTCCTGGGGGAGAGGATGCCCACCAATGCCATGCACACGTGCTGCCAAATCCTGCTGAAGAGAGCCTGTTCAGCAGGAACAGCCTTCTCCTGGATATTTATGCCTCCCTGCTCAGAGCTCAGGTCTGACAAAAGTTATGATACCTGAAAGTACTCTATCAGAGTAGCAATAAACATTCCCTAATGCAACAGAGTGCCTGACTTACATGAAGCCTTTCTTCACAAGCACTTTAAACAGAGGATTACGGTCCCCTTGACACAGCATAAATCCTGGGTGACACGCTGGATGCCATGAATCAAATCAACACTCCAAGGGCTGCCACCAGACAGCAGCTGGCTCCTGAAGGCAAGGGGAGAGAAGAGCCGGAGGAACACCACTTTCCTGCTTTGTTGTGCTCATTCAGCACAAGAGCTACAAGACCTTTGAGCTAATCACCACCATAGAATCATTATTTCAATGCCTCTAACATGTGACAACATTCTTTACTACTCTGCGTTGCTAATTTGTCGCAGCTCTCTTCTTTGGTTTTCCTCACTGTGAGAGATACTCTATCAGTACTGGGCATTTTTGGTAATTACACCCGCCAGGATGCCTGCCTTTTGTCCTGGGACACGTGTCCATCACCAGCCAAACACACCCAGCAAGTCCCTTCATGGCTGTCTGCAGATCCACGCTTTGATGGACATCACAGGACTGTGAGACCTTCCAGCTTTCACCTTCTCTGTGTGACTTCTGCTGTGTCCTTTTATGATATGCTGGGACAAGGACAGGTATAACCATTCTCTAGCATAAGCCAGGGACAGGTGAGGGGAGGGTTTAGATCAGGACCCCACAGGGCATTGCAAACACTGCTGGTCTGTTCATCAGAAAGGCTAATCCCAAGAACTGGAAGAAAGGGGAGATTTTTGTTGTTTCACTGGCCTTTATTGTTCTTTCACATTTTCCCAACCATCTTCACAAATACATACAGGTTTGCATTTGGGGAAGGGCAAAGACTCAGCTCTCTTTTTAAAGGTAAGGATTTTGTCTTACATGCAGTATGAGCTTCAAAATAAATGCTGTTTTAAATCACAAGGTTAGACCAGATGTAAACTTGGACAAGGGATTACAAGGTTCAGCTAAGAAATACACACTTGTCAGGTGCTCTCACTACACCTTATTTGGCTTGCTGGACACTATTTCTTTGGCAATGCTTGCAAAGTAGAGTTTTTCTAATTCCATATTACACAAATATAAATCAATGAAGCAGATCAAATACAGATGTAATAATGGCAATAGATTGTATTTTGACTTTCAAAAAGGGTGGTTACAATATCATCCATATTTAATATTTCTTCCTTGAAAGAAGTGAATAATGGCTCAAAACACAGCTAAATGTTATAGAATCAGAATTACAGAATCACAGAATAGATTGGGTTGAATGTGACCTTTAAAAGTCATCTGGTCCAACCCCCTGCAATAAGCAGAGACATCTTCAACTACATCAGGTTCCTCAGAGCCCTATCCCACTCGACCTTGAATGCAGCATATGCTTCTGGTGTGAAACCGGAAAACTTGGTTAGTCAATGTGGATATTTGTCATGCATTAATTGTCATATCTCACAGGTATATAGCCCTCCTTATACCTGATGTTACAAAGACATTTTTAAAAAGTGCCTTGTAATGTAAAGAAAAAGGAAAGATTCCAAGGAATATAAATGGTGGGAATGATACAACGACGTGTAAGGAAATAAGTAATCTAAACAGCTGTAGTATCACAAACACGAAGTATAATTTCAGACATAAGAGAATAAGAGACATAAGAGACATAAGTGATGGCTGTACAGCTGTGCAGGTATAAATGGAATTCATATTTATATTCCATCTAAATGGAATTCATATTATAATATCCTTTCCGCCTAGAAAGTTGCAGTCAGCTTAAGTCATAGTTCTTTCTTCAGAATAATGAAAGTGAAACCCCCAAAAATGTGTCTCTAAGGAAAAGAAGTACTTAAATCTTATCATCTATGGTGAAAAGTAAATAAGGAAAAAGTTAAAGAAGAGGTGGGAAAATACAGAAAAGATGCTGGAAGAGCAACCTGTTTAGTTCAACAATATCAGAAGATTCATATTGATCTGAAAATAAGAAATCCATCATCTAATCCTTCTGTGGTGATGGTACTCCTGCTGCTACAGTAACCTTGGAGCAACTGAAATGTGGAATGCAATTATAGATGATGGAATAAAATAAAATGAATGAAATTATTTTATACTGGACTCTGTCATTTGTCAAAAGAATAAACTTTTCCCCCTTTCATTTTAAAACGTTCCTTAGACTGAAGATTGAACCACTGCCCTAAAATGAGGGTGAAAGCTCCCCCTCTGCAAGGCCATGCCTCAGAGAAAATTTACATGACATGAGAATTCCAGGATCTTGTAACAAAGTTCAGATTTTCTCTCCCAGGGGTAAGTGTCCCCTGAGTCAGATTAGCACCTCTTACCTGACTGATTCCTCTTTTCTTAGCATCAATTGATCTTTCTCATGTACAACACAGATGTGTCACAACCACCACTAAGTGCTCACCTTTCATTTAACCCATGGTCCTTTTTTTCTGCAAATATTGAGACAAAATCTTATCATTGAAAGTATGAGACTATTTTGAATTCTAAGAAATTAAAATGAGGAAACCATGCTGCAAACCAGGATGCTCCCTTCCCTAAAATCTTCCACAGAGCAACACATAAGTCCCAACAGACTGAATTAAATTTTAAAACTTTTTGCATTTTTATCAGACATTTCTTTCAAGGATTTCAGAAAAAGATATTGCTGAATGTGCCCAGTTTCTCCTTCTAGGCTGACACATGGGTTAATGTGCTAAAAATCTCGTGGACTCCTCGCTATTAGGCAGAATTGCCTTGTTCTTTCTTTTTACTGAATTAGCTACATGAAAGAAAGAAGATCTTTTACAATCTGCAGCCAAATGCAGCAAGACAGTTGCAGTTTTAGAGAGTATCTTTCATTAAATGAAATCCTAACAAATGAAAGTTCAGCACTTAGAAATACGTCTTTTCAAACTGTCATGTAAAATCTTCTGCCTTTAACTTGTGTTATATCAGTTTCTGTCACTTCTGCCTTTAACTTGTGTTATATCAGTTTCTACTTATATCTAGAGCTACAAACTAGACTGATTGCCAATGTTAGAAATGGACGACTACTTTAAAAGCTTCTCCTTTAAAATCATTTCACGCAGTCTTCAAAGCTATAACATCAGAGATATTAACAGCCCCAGAGGCTTTATTTTAAAGACCACATAGAAAAAAGGAAATATTTTAATATTAAAAAGTCTTTTATATAACCCCCTCAGACAGGGAGAGGGGGGAGAACCTCTGCTAAACCTTTTCAAAATATGTGAGCCAGTTTTTGCAGCAGATCCTGGGGTTTCTCAGCCTGGATGTCAAATTGTATTAGCTACCCTTCTGTTGCTCCATCCACGAGAAGGGAAGCTGAGGGTGTTACTGCTGTTGGCATATGGACTGTGACAGCATCAGTAAGGAAGGTGTATCTTGGAAAGTGCAGCAGTCAATATGCAAAATATAAATCGATTCCACTTCTTTGTAGCTTTAATAGCTGTTGTCTGCCAGACTGAAGCTGTTCAGACTTGGTTACACATCCCTGAAAGCACTTGGATGATACAGTAGGACTTGCTTTCAATAGACATTACCTATCTTCTGTCAAATCTTCCTTCTGTCAAATCTTTTAACCTGTCTGTAAAGCTTCACTTCCATTAACCATGAGACTGTGAAGGGGCACTACCTTGCTGCAGGCTAAATTCCATGGAGAAATATTTCTCTATGACCAAACAGTTGTGTAGTGACCAATGCAATGTCAACAACTGAGTACGATGAAAGATTCCCAGAATGCTCCTTAGACCTCTCTGATGTTTAACAACTCACTGTGGGGTGAGGTTTGCATTTTTTTGAAGCTTATGCATCACAAACATTCAAGGGCATCACAGCTTGAATCTGAACTAAGCTTTAATTTGGCCACATTTTCTTGAGGCGTGTGAGCTGTGATGTGCTGGGAGTTGCTTCAGTACTCAGATATTTTCAGTAAAAAGATAGTGAACTAGTAAAAATCAAAGCAAACAGTACTTTCCATCACTACATATGGACTGAGAAAAATAAAAGAAAGGTTATAGTGATTTCACAACCAAATCATACCAATTCCTACTTTTCGGTACATAAACATCTCTAAGACACCCTCAGCAAGCTTTCTGTCTAATTCTCATAGATATTATCGTGTACAAGCAAGAATGCAGCAGGAGGTACCTTGCCCTTAACACTTTTTCATTCGAAAGCTAAGGTAGATTTCATGATGACATTAAGAAAACACCTCTCTGAAATAACAGGTGTCAAGCCATACTCACTGCTCTCAGTCTGTGTCCTTATTTGACACAGGTCAAGTCAATTGACCTGCAGAGCCATTGATCTGCAGTAGAACTGAGGACAGAGCCGTGCAATGACCCCTTCAACACCCACATGGAAGGCCGAGTGATTTCATGCAAACCAGCTCACTGCTGGTCTGCAGCCCCTCAATCAGGTGTCTCTAGCACAGAGCAATGGAACAGGAAGGCGCCATTTCGCCTTGCAGCAATGCTCATGTACTTCTATCCTGCTGTTCATGGCTGAAGCCACCCATTCTGACTGAAACACAGATTTATTTCTCCCATCCTTATTTATTGTTGGTTCACCTTGCTTGAAAAATGGGAACTTCCCTTCTTTGAAAGATGTCTGATGTTTTCTATCATCAGCTAATGGACACTCTTATCAATGGCTGTAACGTATTTGGCATCCCCATAAAGCAGCACACCTTGCTGGACCCCAAGAGGAAACTGCAAGCCTGTAAATAGCCCTGTCTTCTTCATTCTGCTCTCCAAGGATGACTGTGAGAGACAAGAAGCCTGACAGAGTCTGGACTGTGCTGGGAAGTGGAGCAAGGAGCGAGGAAAACCCACTGTGCTGTCTCAGGGGTCTCCTCACCAGAGCTGTCATACAAGCAATCCCTAATTCCAATGCACATTCAAGAGAAAAACGTGAATGCTTAGTTGTGTTCCTGAAGCAAGCCGTGTGTCACATGGGTTTGCTTTGAACTGGAAGAGAAAAATAAGGTACTGGACACCTAAGACTTTCCCATTCAAGTAGCAGTGTATCACCTGGATCTCTCCCTGACCTGTTGTATTTTAATTCTGCTGCAAAATCTGAAAGAAAAATTACAGTAAATTTCTGACAATCCAGCTGCATCAAAAAGACTCACAATTTCACCACCTGACCGTCAGGCACTTCAATTCTAAAAAGCTTTCCATGTCCCTCCCCTTTCCTAGGCTTGTGCCAGAAAACGTCTGGCACACAAATCAGACATGGCAAATAAATTTGCAGAAATGCTCAGTTAAAAGATCTTCTCTAGCAGGTTAACAGGTCTCTGCTGAAGAAAGAAGGAAAGCACTTCTACCCCACAGTGTTAAACAGATGTGCTGGGAGAAGATGTCTCAAAAACAGTAGGAGCTGTGGCCAGAGTGAGTGAAGTTCTTTGTCATGGACATTCCCAAAAGAGAGGGAAAATGCAGTTCACAATGACCTGACAGGAAACCTGCAGACCTTCACAGACTCTTAAACTTTGTTCCAGATGCATATAGTGCTCTAAAATTCATACTCTAAAAAGAAGGTCTTGAAATATAATAAGCTGCTATGAAGCTTTAAACTTAGGATCTACATTTATCACACTTTACATACAACAGATGGGTCCACATAATTAGCAGCTTATCTGCATATATTTGTAGATAAGAAAAGAAAATGCTTAATGAGCAAGTAAGAACTCTGTATTTTTCTAAAACTTCCAAGCCTTTGGGCCACAGCTCTATCTTTGCCCCAAATACAAGAATTCTGCTGGCATCACAAGGAGCAGTGCCGGTGGTGGATGCTTTAATCTTTTAAAAGTGAAGAAGGCTTTCAGATGCCCTGCCTCCCCATCCCCACAATTTCTGCAATTCAAAATATGAAAGAATAACTTTAGGAAAGAATTAACCTTACTTCAAACACTGTTAGACCATCTAGTTTTAACTTTTGAAAGCCTCCACTAATTACACAGAGCCTTAGAGAGCTCCTGCTATGAACCTGGCATACGTAGGTTTCTGTTGTAGCCAGTAGTTTTCAGAAGAGACAAACCATTTTTGCTGGATGGATGCACCAGGCACAAGAAATACTAATGACAGATCATTTAATTTCTTTGCTCGGAGATCAAAATTAATGTTATCCAAAAAAAAAGAAGAGAAGTCAAGAGATTATGTGAGCTTATAAAAAATGTATGAAGGAGGACTTAACCTTGACTCTTGAACATTCAACTTTTTGTGTGTTAAACCAAGCACAGTCTGGGCTCTGGTACCACCAATATTCATACACTGACTGAAACAAACCTATAGTTTGCTGACTTTCATTTATCCTGCCTTGAACTATTTAAGCAACTGAACCAAAAGTCACACACCAATGAACAAGCCAGGTGAGAGGTAAGAAAGTAGTTATTAAGTTGTCTAACCTTTACTCAGATGGGAATAATATCCACCTGAATGTCACTATTGCTGAACTACGGCCCCAGGAGCACTGTGAAACAAGTAAGCATTTAGGAGACACTAAAGGAGACAAAAGCTTGAGGGCTGTTTAGAAAATTCCATAGGTGCCAGAAGGGAAGGAAACACTCCTGGTAGCCAGGGAAAGAGGTGGGGACAAATGAGTGGAACCAATTAAAAAATGAGGCAAATCACTCTTATAAATCCTCCTAAGTTTGGTTTTCATGTAATGGCTCTATATAAAGCAAAAAAGTAAAACTTTTCATATTTGAACTTGGAAATTGGGCTAGTCTTTTTAATTGACATTTTAGTGAAAAAAAATTATACTTGAAATTCTGAATTTGATAGTTTCTGACAAACTTTAGAAGGAAAGTCAGACATAAAGTTCAGATTTGAATAATGCAATTACTGAGCAGCACGAACAAGCAATTACAGACATAATGTGCTGGAGATGATTTAAGTAAAAAAGATGTGTCTTCAGCTTCAGCAGGGCAATTCTTCTGCCATTTTTTTATTTGAAGAAAACTAAAGTAGGCACTCTATGCCAGCAAGGGAAACTGGAATAGTTATGGCTAAAATACTTTCTTTTCTCTTTTCCCTTTTCTTTCTCTCTTTTCTTTTCTTTTCTTTTCTTTTCTTTTCTTTTCTTTTCTTTTCTTTTCTTTTTTTCTTTTCTTTTCCTTTCTCCTTCTCTTCCTCCCCCACCCTCTTTTGTTCTCTACTCCTCTCAAAAATCTCATTTTAAGAAATTGTACAAAAAGAGCAACTGAACAAAAGAACTATAATGTCAAACTATATCAATAACAAATTCAATAATTTTTGTCACCGATTCAGAAGAATTTGAATCTATAAAAAACAGTGAGTTTCAATGTATTGAAATTTTATAGGATTAAAATATCTGAAATTTTGGATTGCTTTACGTCAGTATTTTTCATCCCTGATTTTGTTTCAAGAGATAAATGATAAATACTATCTTTTGCATATTAAATGGTTTGATTTTTCAGAAAGACTAAACATATTGACAATGATATACCCTGCATAAACCCCAGCTAATCCACCACAAGAACCCACTACAGAGCTTAACAAGGTATAAACTAACACATGATAGTGCAGACAGCGATGCTTTTGCTGAAATACAATTAAGAGACCTATTTTGGATGAGAACTTTTGACAAAGCCATGCATGAGGAGTGTATTTCATGCCTGTGTTGTGCTTCATCTCTCCCTTGGTGCAGGGCAGGCTCAGCCAAGTGATGATAATGGGGGATCCCACGGGCAGCTCCCATTCTGCACCAGTGATTACACACCTGTGTGCCCTTGCCTTCCTCTCACTGTGCAGCAACAAGCTCTCACGAGAACATCCTCTCTGTTTGCCATTGGAAATGATGAATGGAGTTGTCTTCTAGTAAGAAAACCTTGTAGGAGCTGAAATGACTAAAACAGGGTGAGCACTGCAGAGACAAGGTCTGCCTGGAGTGCTGCACCTGGACTGGAGCTCCACACTGCACACACAGCTCAGCATCCCCAGCATCTCACAGCAGACAAGATTATTTATGCCACTGTCTTTATAGCATTGGATCAAACAAACAGCACTGGAAGTGATTCTTTGCAGAGCCTGAGTACCTTTCTTACAGGGGCATAACAAACCAGCACCTCCCAGGACAGCACTGGTGCCTATGTCTGTGCACCAAACGGCTGTTCTCCAAGGCAGCCTTCTGTCTTTAAAAAACTAGGTTTGGATGGAGCCACAGTGGGTCAGTGCCAAAGAATGGAAAGGACAGAATCATTCACTGTTCTGTACACATGGATGCTGTTAATGTTACAAACCGTATTTGAAAGTGACTTGCAGCTAGTGAAAATACCACATTTGCCACTTCACCCTCTGCTCTACATTCCTATCAGCTTTTCTTATCTTTTCACTAACAAAAGGAAAACACACGTGATGATAACTAATGTAAAGAAAATAAAGAGAAAACGTGCCTTTTCAGAAACAAAATAGCAGAGATCAAACTGCTGGGGAAAAAAAAACCCAAACATCTGCTGCTGAGTCTCATGCCTCCCCACAGGAAAAGTTACACACATTCCACCAGGACTCAGTGAGACACAAATAATGGTTAGAGGAAGCCAGAGACTCACTGTGTTATTTCATTTGGCAGAAACAGTTGTGTGACCCTCCCCAGTGAGAGTAAGACACCTGGACGGAGGGAGGCTTGCAGCAGCAGAACAGCCTCAGCTGAGCTGGCCTGCAGCTGTACGAATGGGTTTTTAGGGTTACAGAGGGAGTGGATTTAGTGGTAATTCCTTAGGATTAGGTTACAGCCTCTGCAACTTCACTCACCCCAGGGGTTCTCAAATCCACAAATGCTATTTCGATGTCAGGCTTGCCAGAGTAGGCAAATACATGTTACAAAACCTTGTAAGGTGGCTCATTCATTCTGCTGGCAGATACTCAAGCAGGTCTCCAGAGAAGATACCTCAAGCCCAGGCAGCTGCCACCTCTAAGCCTTGGACCTGGTTTTTTTCCCTGAAGGTTGCCATTCTCTTAGGCACACACAGGGCATCACTCTGAAGGTAAAATAACATTGTGTGAACTTCCCAGCTGATGCTTCCCAGCTGCTTGCTTAAACTAGGTCTTATTGTGACTCTCTGTAGCTCTTGGCTTCCTGGTCTGCTGCCATGTGAAAGTGAGAGGTTTATTTGGGGACAGTTTCAGGACAGCTCAGTCCCAGCATTGTCAAATGCTGTAGAGGATACTCTGATCCTCATGAGAGCTACTGACACCTTCAGACACTGCCGAGTCTTCTAAAGACATAATTAACCAGGCTCAAAATAATTTATAATTAGAGTTCATCCAAAAACATCCCTCTACTTTGCTGACAACTGTCTGCCTTAATAGTGACTAAGAGACACTAAAGCATTCACACAAAATCTCCATAAATCATGAAAAATCTACTTGAGAAAAGTTTGCCATTAAAACAGGAAAGCAGTTAGAACCACCTGATACATCATGTATGACGGAGATGAACTGCATCTATGAAGGAGAACTCAGAGGAGACACAGTAAGCAGTTTCTAGAACTTCCATTTTTCATTGTTTTCCAGCCTGAGTCAAGTTCAAGAGGCACAAATGACTTATCAAAAGAGATCAGACATGAAGGAAATCAGTAGTCCAGGACAGGCCTCAGCTCATGGAGAATCAGAGTATTTTACTCTGGTCAGTAAAGAACTGGCTAGTGAAATACTGATGTGAGATTCACCAAAAGAAAAAAAAATAAAAAAGAGGACTTGAAAAAAACAATGCATAGGAAAGATTTTGGAGGCTATAAAGAGTATTGTCCAGAATACTTAGCATGTATAAACCCTCAAAAGCCAGAGATGCTGACAATGATGTTTGAACAGAGTGAGTTTTAGCATTCCCTTGCTGACTGATGTATTTTCCTTTCAGCATTCAGTTTCAACACAGACTGGAGAGTCATTAAACATCAGGAGAGATCCTGTTTTGGAAATGAAGATGTCTGTGTGGGTGTAAGATTAAATGTTCTCCCATCTTTCAAATGACTCAATGTCTGAAAGACCCAAATGCAATATTTTGGTTGAAATGCTATTTAATCCAAGCCTAGCCATAATTTTAAGCATTCATAAAGATCTGCAACAGGACAAAGCCTGCTATCTGTCATTCTACTGACTTAGGAGATTTTACATCCCTTCTGTTCGGTGCTTGGTTCCCTTAGCTGTGTCGTCAAGATTAAGCAAAACAGCACAGACAGCAGGATTTTATAACATCCCTGACATGGCTGCCACCACCTCTCGTTATTGTTGGAAAGTTAATTGTCTAAAGCCTCAATCTGTTTAGCAAATGACAAAAACATGAAGCTGGGAAAAGGAGAGCAGAAGGAAATTTTCTACAAAGAGCATGAATTGTGGTTATGGGGTGCTGCTTGTGTGTCCAGGATTTGAAGCACTGTGTGGGATTACATGTGGACATGGGTCCATAAGGCTCTTTATCCAATTCCAAGGTGCCTTGTATCAGAGCAAAAATTGCAACATGCATACAGTATAAAGTAACAGGTAAAAATTCACTACATTTATTCAAATGGGACTAAAATTTTGAAGGCATTATTTTTTGCTTGAAGACTTTGTTTCAAAGGACCTAAAGCAACTTCAGGCTGGACCACATGTCATCTGTCACCCAACTGCCAGCACAAAGCTCAGGGTGCACCTTGGCAAATTCAACAGGAATATCACCATTGCTTAGTGCCTGTCCTGGATCAACCTGGTATGGCCAGGTGATTTTGCAGTGCAAAGATCCAGAATTAATGAACATGGAATGGTGGTCTGATTTCTGTTCTAATTGGTTAGGAGCAAAGCTGCTCCCCCAGAGCCCGTCTGGACATGCACGCTGCATCACGCATCACTAATGAAATGAGGGGGGCTTAACACGCTTCAGCTGAGCCTAGGCCTGGCATTAAGTGCTCAGCCTCTGAAATTCAGCCTTTCCTGAGAAGATCCCCACCAGCAAAGAGACACCATAATCACTGCTTACTTTTGAAATTATTGGGCGTGGGTTACGGCCGCTGGATTTCAGAAAAAACACCTGTGACTGTGATTTGTGTTAAGTGTTCTTTACCAAAATCACTGCAGGCTGGGGAGATTAAAACAGCATGCCTCACCAACTCAGCAATTCACCCTCGAGGTATTTGATGGATGGACTGCATTCTTGTGCCTACAACGTGTTGTTAGGTCGAATCCACCAAACTCCAACAGCTACTAACTCAGAGTAGCAGAGAAGGGACCACAGGCACGAGGCCAGAGTGGAGGAAAGCCAGTCCCAAAGCCCCGACATTCACAGCTCTGCATGAACTGCTGCAGGCACTCAAGGCAATGCTGCTGCCCCAAAGAGAGACTCAGGGAGCTGCCACCACCCACTTGTAAACTCACAGCCCTTCCCCAGACAGCAGCTCCAGGGCTGAGCTGCACTCCTCTTTCCTGGCTGCAGACCTTCCTTGGGGCTGAACTCAGCCTGCTGTGGGAAGGCAGTGGAGAGTGGGAGCTCAGTCCCACATATTGTGAAGCTCAAAAGTCATCAGGCAAGCGCATTCTGGAAACAATTAGAGTTTCCTCTCTCCAGGGAACAAGGCTTTCAAATATTATATTACCTTTCTCCCAGCAAACCCCATGATATTTATTTTCTGTTACACACTGTATACATTATCTACGTGAATCATTAGTGCTAAACAGTGTTAGAAAATGAAAAAGCAGATGATAGTGTTGTCCAACAGCATTAAGCCATAAAATGAAGGCTGTTTGTCAAGTAAGAAAAGTACCAGAATTGAAAATTAAACAGTTCTGCAATGAAGGTGCAGAGAGAGAGAAACAATTATTGAGTAATTATTTCTAGCAGGGTTATGCCATAATTGGCCCCTGAATCAAAAATGAAAACAGCACTGACTTGTTAAATTTTAACAAATCGGGTGAAGTCAAAAATAGGGTTTGTTGGGGCTTTTTTAAAGTATTTGTCAATAAAACAAAAAATCGCAGACAAATTTATGTCTGTGTCAACACTCTGAATAACAACAAAGGCCACAAAAACCTCATTTTTTGGCACATTCACACAAGAGTAGGGCCAACAGCCCATCAGTTCACACATTCAACTACAGCACCTCAGCAGCAGATTTTGTTCCCTCCAAGCGTCCCCTGCTCCATGTTGAGGTCAGCCCTTGTGAGTCCCAGGGCTTGGGCTTGCATGGAAGAAATAACTATTCAGTGAGACAAAGAGTGAGAGAGACTGCTTGGTAGGGGGAACTCCTATTTTTCCATCTAGTGCAACAAATATTTAAGTATTTCATATTTAATAAAGGTTTCCACAAGCAGGACAGAAACCAGCCCCCCAGGGAGTGGTTTAGCTTTCCCAGGGGATAGAGGCTTGGATCCTCCTGGCATTGAGGGCAACACTGAATTTGGGCTCTCACTATCCCCCCCTTGGTGACCCTCATCCTGAAAACATCTTCAGCAATCTCAGGGCAAGCTCCCAAATACTTTAAGGATGACTAAAAGTCATGCTTTTCAACACAGCAACTACTCAGCAGGGGGAAGGGGAAGGAGGGATGCTGCTTGGTGCAGAGGCTTGCACAAACTGGACTGAGTGCTTTATAGGCCTAATTTTGTCATCATCTGGTTCACTGGCTGCTGGGCTTTCATTAATCAACAGGAAACACCACCCTCAGCTAATTTGGAAAAGTCAATCTGTTATGAGCTTTCACTTGCTTAGAAACAATCCTGGATGAAGAGAACAGCATGGCTACAGCGAGTCTTAAAAACAGGCTTTCAGCAGCAACCCCTGTTGTCAGGTGTCTGACAGCAGGGGAGTCCCCTGCTAATGCCTTTTACAAGTAAATCCTCTCCCCTCACTGAAATATCTATCTGTATCACTGTTATTGCTTTCCTGACAATTCCTCTGCCTCTCCAAAGAGATAATTGAAATGTCCTGCTGCTTCTCTGAGTCTGTCCTTTGAAGCCCATTAAATCTTACTCAGCTATGTATACCTTAGAGAAAATAAACTGCTATGCCATGATTAATCATCTCAGATCCTGGCTTATTGGGGAGGTGGAGGTATACTGAGAACGACAGAGGATGTTGAAGGGTATTAAAGCAAATTGAAAAAGAAAGAGAAAAATGAAAGCCCCTGTGCACTAACTAGAACAGGGGGAATAAACAACCAAAAACCAGGATAAGAAAAAAAAAGAACCACAACCCAAACAGAACCTCTTCCTACTACTAGCACAATGATGTCACTGAATATCCCATTGCTCTTAGGGAGAAGATGAAAAGGAAAACACATGGTAATGATTAGTCACATGGAGGAAGACACTTGGATAAACAGTGATGAATACTGTGTCAGCAAGGGAAGGCAATCTATAAGGGAAAACACAGCTTCTATGTAAAAAAAGAAAAGGAGAAAATTATATTATTAAATTCTGGTACTTAAAATGAAGAGGGAATAATAGGTGTAAGGATTAGATTTCTCTCCTCTAAATAAAACCCCAAAAAATCCAAAAAGGATATTGGTCTAATTGTGCCTTACTTTTAAATATACTGGATCCAAGCAACTATCTTCCTAATTGACTTTGTAATTCCATTTTCAAGCAAAACCCACTGTTCTAACAGCTGCTTCTGGAAAATTTATGTGCCTGAAATGGAATATACCTGCTATTCTGTTCCAGTGGCGATGATCTAGAAGGAAAGCCACTGCGGAGTTAGACCAGATGGCAAGACAAAAATAGGAAGTCTCTGCAATTTCTTTAAATAAAGAACAACTAAGGGAAAAGCAGAGAAAGCTGAAAAAAACAGAAGTGCAGAGAAAAAAAAAAAAAGGAAAGGAGAGCAAAGTTTGGTGGATAATGAAAGGAAATGCAACTTGAAATCAGTGTGAGACAATCACTCCTTATCTGCACACAATTGACAGATAACATGGACATCAAAGGCAAACTCTTCTTTTTGCAGTTTGCATATGCTTGCTAACACAGATTTCTTCATTCAGTAACTTTTCCTCAGTTGGACGCTTCAGATAACATCCTATAGCTTTTCTGCCAGTTATTAGAAATGAGAAGCCACTAAATCCTATTTTTTACTTATAAGGCTCCTCTCGCCCTGCTTTCCTTGTTATGCAGTTTTCACACAAAACTTTCACTCTCACAAGGAGTGCAGCTACCCAATAATTTAAAAGGTTTCCTATACGACCAAGGTCTGAATACACTATCCCACACACACTTGTGGTGCCCTGGTGTTGCCATGGAAGGAGATGGAGTCCATGTCAGACCGAAGTACCAAGAAGGAGTTCAAAAGCCCAACACAAACCTCCCCTGAGCTGTCACAACCTTGTTTTCTTAAATCTTCTTGTTTAAACTCTTCTTTATGGAGAGATCGCCACAGCCTCTTGTTTTCATAGTTACTTTTTAAACAGCGTCCAGTGGCCCTGAGAAATGCCAGCTCAAACCAAAACTGGGCCTCCACTGCTCCCAGTGCAGGTCAGAGCAGCAAGGATCGCTGTCGGCCGCTGGCCATGCTGTGCCTGGCACAGGACCAGCACCATTTGCCTTCACAAAGGCCTGGGTCCCTTGGCCACAGAGTCACGTGAGAAAATAGGATCATATTTAAAGGCTCAGGACCAGTGCCAAAGTGATATTCAGACTATTATGAATCCCTGCAATCAGCTTAAATATTATAAAACAGCAAGCTGCATCCCAATCTACATACTCTCTCCCACTTCATTTATTTTACATTAAGCAATACATTCCTTAAGTTACTACAGAAATCCTTTCTCTGAACACCATGACTAATTAATCCCTCTGCAAATGGATGGTGTTGGTCCAGAGAAACAGCAAATATGGTGCTTGTCAGTTCACTTGATAGTGCCTGATATATAGCAAAACCTCAACTTCTTGGTCAAACTTGCATCAACACTTACACAAATTAAAGTCCTCTTGGAGTTACAGGGGGAAATATGTCCAAGGCCATAAGCAAGCATATAAAAATTATTTCGATTTTATTGATTCCCTGAGCTGGTACTTGGTCCCATGCCTGTCAGAGATGTGCTGCCATTGCATATTACGAACACATCTCTCGTTTGGTTTCACCTTCCCCTCAGCAGCAGCTGCCTTGGCAGTAAACAGAGGATGTAAAACATGAATCCCATCCTGCAATGAGCAGACATCAGAAAAAAGGCATTGTCCCCACTGGCTGTCATGTCACAGCTTTCAAGAAGTCCCAGGAATAACAGCATTTTGAGGCCAAGAATTGCTAAATGATTAAAACTCAACTAGATGCACTGTGCAGCAGAAGCAGCAGCCTCTGTGGAAAATTCACGAAGGTTATCCTTTGAAAATGCTAATCAAAAGAAAAATGATTCGCTTTGGTACCAGCCACTCTTTAAAATAACAAAGAGTGTGCTCATTTGGATTGCAAGACTATTTGTGTAAAGACAGGAAGAACATGGGTTTAGCATAATGATGAGGTCATGTTGTCAGAAGCCAGCCCAGACAAACGTGTCCCCAGGGGCCACCGGTTTAAGGCAACAGAAAGAATCACCATGCTGGACTGCAGGGATTATTTTTTTGCTCTGCAAACAGCACGCTCCACTCTGCATCAGTGAAAACTTTTTCACCATTCAGCAACACGTGGGCTTTGGCACTGCAAACTGTGACTTTCTCGAAAGACCAATGAATAATAGGTATTGATAGGCATTACAAGAAGCATGTGTTCAGTGTTTCAACCAAATATGGTTGCTTTGACATCCAGGACTCTAGCTATGGGCACATCCCAAAACAGAGAAGACATTATCTTTGTTTTCTGGTAGTGCATCATGAAATTCCCAGCTTTCTCCATGCTTGTCATTCTTAAAGCTGCTACCAGTGAGTAGAAGAGAAAGAAAACCCTACTCACAGATCAGAGCTTGACCAGTATGTGGAAGATACTTTTAAATACAGAGCTGCCACAGAGAGCATGCACTGTTCATTTCTTAGGATGTGCACAGGCACAACACAGCCAAAGCCTGACTTCACCAATTGTCCAAGGAGAAAAAGCTGGTATGAGTGCAAAACTATTAAAATATATGACTGCACAAAGAAGTATTGCTGGGAGAGAGTAGTACTCAGAAATACATCTCTGCAGAGATGAGGCAGTGTCAGCTCATGCTACAGGCTGCTCAGAGGTTGTGGGATCTCCATTCTTGAAGGCATTCAAAACTCACCTGGATTCAGCCTGAACAACCTGCAGGGGTTTTGAGCAGGGGCTTGGGCTGGAGACCTTCAGAGGTCCCTTCCCAACCCTGTGAGACCATGCATCTCTTAAGCCAGCTTAAAGCACAGGCAGAACAGAGCAGAAATATCCTCTGCAGAAATATCTGTTTAACAGCAGAAGAAATAGAGAAGAAGGTGCCATTTCATACAAGAACACCCCTTAAATGTTCTGATCCTTATGAGAAAAGTGTAAGTGTTAGCTGCATGTTACAATTCAAGTAAGTGTGTTGCAAAGGGCTGGAGCAATATACTCAAACCCACACAGCAAAAACAATGTATAGTCCTGAATCTCAGGATTTCAGTTGATGACCTTGCCCTTAATCCTTTATTCCATGCTATATCAGAGAAAACAGGGATTATCAGAATATGACAGTTAAACAGGCAACGGTTCATATTTTGGCCTCATACAAAAGAGTTGTTTGAAGTGATTAACTTATTTGTGCATTGTAATTTCATTCACATACAGTGCAAAGGTGGAGCATTCTATAAAATGGAAGCAATTAGAGCCTGTGCTTTTTTCCAATTAAGTGACCCCCATGTCCTTCTAAGGGATTATAACCCAGATTTAAGATGATTCTAGGCAGAAAAAATCCAAAACACCAAAACAAAACTATAATAGTAATTCATACTAGTTGGCTCTAGATGAGGTACTGAATTCAGATGATGAAGTGAATTCCTCTATCAAAGGGTCTTATTAAACCAAGGTATGGGAATACCCTCCTGTGATAAAAGCACGTATTAGTCAAGAAATAACTTTCAAGGATGGCTGCTGCCAGTGAGCATAAATCAAGGACTGCAATTGATTAACTAATTTAAACACTAAAGACAGCTTTGGTTGCTATGGCAATAAAAGAAAGGTCAAAACCCTGATGACCTTGGAGGCTCATGATCCTCTGGAGATTTCAGAACCTAGTCTGGAAATATATTAAAAGATATAATGCTAGCCAGATTGCCTTGTAATAGCTTGGCTGTTTTTTCAGCTGGAAGACAGACTTTGCAGCATGTTTCACACCAGTCTCCAGTGTGCAGCTAGCTCCAACTATCTGATATTTTTTCAGCATCAAAAATCATCTGGGACATCTGAGAGCCTCAGACATTTCCTTTGAGCTCCATTGTTGGCATGTTACTACTCTCAAATTTCAGTTCCCTTTCTCATCGAGCACTTCATTATCAAGTTCTTATTGCTAAGTTAGCTTCCTGGGTAGCTGCTCCTAAATTCATTGTAGTTTTCATCCTGCAGACTACTTAGAGGTTTGATTCAGAGCCTTCTGATGCATGAAAAGCCACTGTAGGAAGTGGCAGAAAAGCAGCACCTGAACATCCCAGGAGAAACCAACACAGGCCACCGAGCTCAGTGATTTCCTGAATTTGCAGCACCTGAGGATGTGGCCCATGATAATCAGGAACCCTCCTGGCCAAACATTACACCTGCCTGCTGTTTGACCTCCACTATCTCCAGTAGGACTTCATTGGGATCCCATTGCTTTTACCCACCTAACCCAGAGAGCAGCAAGGAACTTAGAAACTCTGCCTGTATTGTGTCTGAATTCAGCTGTCACTGAATAACAGGCATCTGTGAGAAGCAAGCAAAAATAAAATGACTGTGTGACCACAACAGCCTTATTGTGTGAAGCATTTGCCAAATTTCAATAATTATATAGACCAGCCTATTAGCCTTTTTATGGAAAACATGCTCTTCATTTCAAGACATAGTAAACAGTCATATGTCTTGTGTTTGCGTGCAAACACTGATTTCTTTTGTCAAGATGGTAGGCAGTTTCTCTGAAGACAGGACTACTCCTGTGCAGAAGGGCTTCGCTGTTTCAAAATAAATGCTGTTTCTATGAGGAATTTGTCAGAACATCAAGATTAGCTGTTATTCCCCATTGCATTTGAAAAGACTCAGATTACATTCCAACCCTACTTTCTAGAAAATATCAAAGCATGCTTTCCTCAGTTTTTAATTAAGATGTTTATCTATAATTGGCATTACATTAGTATTGTATTATATCTTAACCAAGGTAGAATCCACATTTGTTTTGCCTAAAACCACAGCCACCAAAATTGCCAGCTGCAAACTGGCAAAAAACCTTGAGACAAATGCATTCTTGGTAATTTGTGTTTAGACTAGCCCCTTAAGCTTATTTATTTGTTATTGGTTTTCAAATATTTTAAAAGCTGATCAAGTAATTGTAGGTGTGTCCTTCTTACTGACCACAGGGTTTTTACAGATTTCACAAAGAGTATAGAAAAAGTCATATTTGATGGGGCATCACAGAGCAAAGCAGGACAAGAGGGAATCAATCAATTCACTGGCTGAATGAAGTTAAAAAGATTCATGGTCTGAGGATGACACTTGAAGTTTTGTGTTACAATGACACTCTAGACAGTGCCTGATTCACCTTCAGCATGCAGGCACAGGGCACCAGGGAGCATCGGTTCAGCTACAGCAGTCAGTCTCTTGAAGGCAAAGCATCCATTTGGCTGGCTTTGCTCTTCCTAACAAGAAAACACTCTTCGTCATCTCCACAGGACATCAGGCTCATTTGAATATTAAGTATTTTAATGGCCACATATCTTTATCCTCTCTTTTTTCTGCCCTGAATCCATGAAAGCTTTTGTGACAGCTGCATGCTATTTGTTTATGTGAGAGCAGATTATGGCCCACTTGGGAATGTCAGTCTTGATGCACAGAGCTCACTCTGCATTGCTCCAGCAAGAGCAGAAGCACTGATCCTTCCACTATTAAACTGGAGGCTGCTGGGAAGAATTCACCCATAAAATTTATAGCTATCAACGTATCTACAACCTTCGACCTGACTGCATAGTATTCATATGCTATAAACCTCATCTCCATCCACAGGAGAGCTGCTGTCACTGAGGAAATGAAGTTTTCCCTGATAACCACACAGATATGCACTTCTTTTTCCTTCTGCAGAAGAGGGTGTAGTGGTTTGACCCTGGCTGGATGTCAAACACCCATCAAAGTCACTCTATCACTCCCCTCCACAAGTGGACAGGGGAGAGAAACTGTAACAAAGGGTTCATGGGTTGATATAAGGTCTGTGAGAGATCTCTCACCAAATGCTGCCACAGGTAAAACAGACTCAACTTGGGGATCCCATCCCTTCCTCCTTCCCAAGCCCTACCTGCTCCCTACCAGCGGTGCAGGGAGGTGGGGAATGAGGGTTATGGTCAGTCCATCACTTGTTCCTGACACTGCTCAGAGAGAATAGCCCTTCCCCAGGTCCAGTGTGGGGTCCCTCCCACCAGAGACAGTCCCTCCAGGAGCTTCTCCATGAGTCCATCCCATGGGCAAGAGTTTGGCACCAGAGGGAGGATGTCCGAGCTCGCCCCATGCATGTGCCTCCCCACGCACCCCGTGGTGCCTTAGGGGCTGATGCAAAAGCCTTTAGCCCTTCTTGCTGGTCTTCCTCAGGCGCAGCACCAGGGTGTGGTACAGTGTGTGATCCTTATGAGTGACAGTATCTGGGGGTGGCGAGGCTGGGGAACACAGAGACAGAAAACACACCAGCTACCTGCACACTGTACATCCCTAGCTTTCCCTCTTCCCTTCTTTCCCCCCGTGCCCGATTTCCTACTCTTGCCTTTGCTTTCATCCCCTACCAGCAGCAGCAGCAGCAGCAGCAGAGGCAGCAGATGATGTCCCGTCACAGAAGGAATGCCTGGGCTCCCCCCTACCCCCAGCTATGTGGCGCTTGCCGAGGTTGACGCTGGAGGAATGTTAATAGGAAAAGCTGGCTGAACCAGGCAGGCATTCAGCAGATTTTCCGCCCTGTGCTGCTGGCAGGCGGAGCGTGGAGCTGTCAGAGCGTGGGCTGGTGACGGGGGCTCCCCGAATGCCAGGCAGCCCAAGGTTTGTCACCTCGCCCGGGCACACGGGCAGGGAGCGATCGCTGCCGCAGCTCACGGGCGCTGTGTGAGTGTCACAGGACTCTTCCAGCAGCCCACGGCCGTGCACTCTGCGTCTTGTGGCCATGGAAGTGCTGTAACAAGTTTAAACAGTGTGGTTTCATCAAGTAAAGGGTGAGTTTGTACAACTTTTTATAGCCTGATGTTCGTCAGGCTTTTTCTTAAAATACATTTGGTCACTATAATTATTAACCTGCAGATCACTGAGTTTCATGAAGAGATTTTGGTTGTAACTAAATTAATTTTTTTAAATTTCAGATTCCAGAGGCATTTCCTCAGCCAAAGTTTGCAGCCAGTTCGATGAGCACATGACAAGAGAGCTGAAGCCCACCTGCAATCCCACTTGGCCCAGTGTCCCAGCTGTGATGGCCTCAGTGGAGACAGGCATCCAATACCACTGCACCCGGGCAGGTGCTTAAAGAAAAAAGGAAGAAAGTCCTGCCCACATCCCACAGATCCTTCTCTGTCTAGGGTGGGTTGAGAGCCTACCTCTTACCTCATCCAAGCTTGAGCCAAACAAGAAGCTTTCCACACAGCCCAAGACGAAAGTTGGGGATCAATTGGAAGCTCCTTCTTATGGTGAACTGGGAGACAAGGAAAATGACAGGGGATGATGACGCCAGGTTGCATTTTTAGCCTGGGCACCAGCTAATTTTTTTCTAAACATTTTAATTTTTGCAGTGCTCCTTCCCTCTGATTCTTTTGTATCCTGCCTGGAAAAGTTAAAGACACTATTACCATGAACCAACCACCTGATCACTATTATTTGACAAATATGGCCTTCTCAAGAAGTCAGACTCGGCAAGGAGTAAAACTCAGTTGTTTGCAAGCATTTCAAATTTTGAGCTTCTGGTTTGATAAAGGAAATATCACTGCTACAAATCTGCTTTTGGCTAGAACATTGCCTCAATCCCACTAGCAAAACTGGCTCATGCATATTATCCTTCACTCCATAATTCCTTGACATGATTCAGTAACCCTAAGCAAAGGCAACACATTATAATCCATTGCTAGACCTTGCCCCATCAGTGCCAGATTGTTATAATTTATCACTCACCCCAGGCAAGTCCAAGTTTATTTCATTTGATATGCAGACTGACATTCACAGTCCTGAGATATTTGATGGATTTTGCCAGTGTTTCCCATTTTCAGAATATACATTCAGCTAGCAAATTATGGTAATAATATTAAGACAAAAGCCGTCTTATGCAGTTTGGGCACAGGCCAGTTTATACAGCAGAATCTGATGTGTCTAAGCCTTGATTGATGCTCATCACATAAATTCCCCTAGTAATTAACCTGGACTAATAACTCCCAGCCATGCTTAGGAGACCACCCTCTTGCCCTCCCCAGCTACAGACTCATCATTTAAAGTCAAATGCCTTAGTGGCTGCTCCTGGCAGGCTGGAGAGCATGAAAATGAAAGCATAAACATTTCTGATAGTGAGGGAGAAGGTGGTGAGGAGGGAAATCACACATCAGTCAGTCCCTAGTTGATATCTTATTTTTGTAAGAATGGTATGTCTTGTTCATTTTCCTGATGTGAAATAGAAAAGAGGATGTGGGATGTAGGGGATGAATTGATGATGATGAGAATGGAGGAATTCCAACTGACAAAGACAAAGCAGCTCTGGAAATCTCCTTGACCAATTTGCCTGCAGCAGTCTAGCAGGCTTGATTCTCCATTATGCTAGAAATTTCACCCTATTCTGACAAACTAAGAGAGTTTTGCTAACCAAAGATGCTGCATTTTTAGAACTATGAAAATCCAAGAAGAAAGAAAAATCCCAAAGGTATTTAAAACCAAGAAAAATCACTCTTCTGCTACCTATGTAGGGCTCCCCTCCCTTCCTCCCTCTCTCCCTTTGCTGTGCCCTCTTAAGGAGCAGACAACAAGGAGCAAAGAGAATAAAGGCTGTCACGCTTATGGTCCTCAGGATAAGGAGTGCATCAAGGGCATAATTGGAGTGTGCTGCTCTCCTGTTACTTGTTTCCAAAGCCTGTAAAAAGATAAGCATAAATTAGAGCAGCTCTGAAGTGGCTATCTTCACATCAGGGGCTGACAGTCCTTGCAATACTCTCTGGAAAACACTGGACCCAAGAATTTCCCATAGCAGCTTATGCTATCTTTACCTTTCCATGGCTTCCCCGAGCACAAGCACAGACAATTTGATCCTCTGCACTCAGCTCACCAGTGTATGGCTGTGGGTTTGTGACTGGGAGAAAAAAAAGAGACAATAAAGAAAAAAAAGGTGCTTTAAAATGCACTCCAAACATACTTTAAAAGTGTAAACACTGGATTTTGTTCCTTTGTGCTCACCAGTCTCCCAGGCCACAGCCACAGCAGTGTGCAATCCATATGGTTAAACCAGAAAGCAGCATCGTGCATGTGAAAGAACAGGAAGATATTTGAAAAGATTTCAAATGATCCTCCTACAGATGAGTCTTTGATGAGTCTTTGAAATAGATGCAACAGGATAGAAGCTCTTTCTGAACTGTAAGACCAAAATTAGGCATTTATTGGGTCACATCAAAGACCCCCCCTAGTTTTCTATCTGGCCATCTGAAGAAGAACAGAGCAAGTCTGTTACAGACCCTTCTCCAGATCATTCCTCTAGGCCTGCAGACCCTGCAGCTCAAGGACTTTCCGAGCCAGAGGCAATGCCCTTATACTCAACAGCCCTTGAGGAATTTTCCTGCCATGAATTACTCTCATAAAAGAGATGGTTCAGCACTTTAAGCAATGCTATGCACATTTCTCACTACCTGGGTAAAGAAACACCTCCTTTTGTTTGTTCACTGCCTGCTAATACTTTTTGATGCCCTTCAGTTTTTCTAATGAATAGGAGAGTCTTTTATTCACTTTTCTTTCTTTCACTTTTTTTTAAGCCTTTCACACAACCTTTTCAGTAACCTCTTTTCCGAGCTGAAAAGTCCTACCTACTTAGCCCTTTTGCAGAAGCTATTCAGTAAATTTTAGCACATATTACAAGTTTCATTAAACTCTACTTTTTTTCACCTTCTAGTCCATCCTTTTAGGAAAGGAAGTGAAAGAGAACCAGTATAAAACACAATATCCACAACCTGTGGAAACCAGTCTAAGTGAGGGTCTGGTATGCCCTGGAGTCTTTCTCCCACACAGAATCTGAATTGAGCTATCCCAGCCCCTGTATTGTAATTATGCTTCCAGGACCTCAACAGACGACTATTTTTAATGAAAAAACAATATACCAGTTCTTGAAAAGGCTTAACTCATCTCCCTCTTGGCTCCAAATAACTTTTTGGTACCCTTTCCCCACAGGTCTTTGGTTCTTCCAGTGGCTGTGGTATTGTCAGTAAAGCTCTGAAGGGACCCCCAGGAAGCCTTAATACTTCTTCAGGCTCAGAACCTGCTGGGTTCCCTCTGTGGTACAGCTGACCTGTCTCTCCTTCAGGCATCAACCACCCAGATCATACCCTGTCCACACCTGTCTACCACCCATCCAGTATCATACTATATTATACCCACATTACATTTCAACATGCTTCATAAACAAACAACATGACAGCTTCCATGTTTTCTTTCTCCTCCCAAAAAAATCTATTTGGCTACAAAGAGATTCCTATTGCTGCCCACACATTGCCCCCCTCTCCTCTTCCTTCCATGAAGGTGCAATCACTAAAGCAATATTCCTTACAGATGCCTGAGTGTCTGCTGAAGGTGTTCCAAAGCATTATGGAGAGCTGGGAATTAACAAAAACAGAGACTGCAATAAAATAGTATAGACAATATATGAAAAATATTGATTGTGCAGCTGACATTAAAATATTTAAAAACTATGCTTGGAATTACCCATCACCTGATTTTGGACAAAGCTTTTGTTGAATATCTTAGTTCAACTTTCTTTCTGCTGTTTGTGACCAGCTGTATATGCTTGTGTTTGCTTTAGCGCTGTCTTTCAACAACAGGGATGAAAGTCTGTCAGAGCATTAAGTATTATCAGTTATCACTGTGGCTATATAAAGAGATTTGAGGGCCCTGGGTCTGTTAGGATTTTTACATTTAATTGTGTTCACCTTGAGAAGGAGAGTTACACAACCACTCCACTTCCATACAGATTGGATTTCTTGTGAGCAGGAACTAGTGCTTTGGGGGGTTCATTTGCATAAAGTCTTATTAATAAAAGCAAAATAATTTGATCAGAATACTGACATTCTAATGAAAGCAAATTGGAATGTTGTAAGAAATGTGGATTCCACCTTGACAAATGACCTACGTTCTTGTTGATTTAGCACTGTAACAAAAGACAATGGTCTGGGGTTTTTTTTTTTCTTTTTTCCACTGAGTTGCAATAATTTACAAGTGATTTTTTATTTCCTTTCACAGAGTGCCCTGGAGCTGCCTTCAACCTTTTCCCCATAAGCAGTAAGAATTTGTGTCCTTAGTTACACAGGAATAAATGTAATATTCATCGTCCAGTGGTGCCACAACTGGTGGGAGGCCATTCAGACTCAAGGCAGCCTCTGCATTCTCTCCTCACTTTGAAGATGGATTTCCTCTCCTGTGTTACCAGCAGTTTGTGCTGTCCCCTGTGAGACTGGGAATAAAAGCACCACTGCCTCCAAGGGACTGCTCTCTTCTTTGTCACAGAGAAACCAGGATGTGCTGAGAAGTGTGGAACCCATAGCAGATGAGCACAAGCACCTAGAAGACACAAATCCTCTTCTTTGCAGCAGCTGAGAGAAAGGCAACATGCTCCCCAAGGGCCTCTTTGGAGACAGGAGGCTAAAAATTACCTCTGGCTGCCATGGGTTCACAGCAGCATGGCTGGTAAGGGCACACAGACCACAACCACCAATGTCTTTGGAACCTGGCTCCTGCAGGAGCTGCAGCTGGAAATCAGGGGGCAAGTTCTAACCCCAATTCCTAAAGATTGTAGTGAAGCTCTCCTCACTCCTTTTCACCTGCACCTGCCCATACCTCACTTTCAAGAAGTCTCCACGGAATCTCCTTAGGCACTGAACAAAGCAAAGCCTACATCGTGACTCCATACCAGACAAGGCAGAATAACTGATCACTTTCATTTGCATCACTCCTTTGTCCCATCTCTCCATCCTGTCATTGCAGGTAACAAACCTATCACCATTAAAAGCCAAAGGGTTAACAATATCCTGCTTTTCAATCCATATTTGACACCCAAATGAAGAGATTTCACAGCAGGGGCAAGCATCAGAGGAGATTAAAAAGACTCCACACCTGTGTCCACCAAAGACACCAAATGACTTTGATTTAGGGTTTATGGCAATGTCAGCTTTTGTATTAAATGTGCCTGAATCCATAAAATCTGCAGAGGAAATATTCTCACTGGCAAACAAAATAGGGTCAATGGAAGAGAGCAAAGACAGCATGCATCTGCTTCCATATTGAAAAGACCTTGCCTTCCCCTATGTTTAGGCTTTATGCACCATTTCAGTAGTAAACAACTGTAAAATCTTGAAAGCATACTGCTCAGGACAGCAACTTGCATTCTACATGAGGGAAAACCACATTCAGCTCTTAAATGACTGAGTATGGAACTGTTCCATAACACTGAATTCACAATGTTGAAAACAAGTTAATCTCACAAACAAAAGGCAAGTCTACGGGAAAGCAACTCATCCCTGTGCTGTTATTAATGATAAATGTATGTGCTCTCAGCCTTGGCAAGGCAATGCACTCTCCCCAGGTGAGTAATATGCTCAAACAACCAGCCTTGGAGACAGGAAATGGACAATTTATTTCATCTTTATTTAATGGTCAGCAAACAACACATTACAATTAAAGCAAGTCCCATCCTTCATGCCATGCACAAGGATTTTAATCTCATGGGCCTACATTGTAAAGCAAGAGGGGAAATTTCCGAGGAAGTTCATTAGTAGAAATGACCTTTTGCAAATGAATTTAAATATTTGTGTACTGGTTGGGACTACAGCTTGGAACACAAGCTCTTGCAAGGAATTAAGAAACTTCTCTGCTCCTCATTTTCCTCCTGTAGGTTATGAAGACACAGAATAAAAAATGTACACTCCCTTTCCAGATCTTGTAGACAGTCAAGAATGAGAACAGGTGAGGAAGTCTTCAAATCTCCTGGCCAGTAACATGAGATTCTTTACTGCTCATTCAGGGCAGAAGCAAATTGCTTCCAAAGGTGCCTAAATATCATAATTACTCTTTCCTGGAGATGCTGCTGAAAGCCATGAATGCATGCTCACATGACTACAGATTATGTCCACACAAAGGTAGAAAAGAGAAGAGAGGCACCAGGTCATGAGAACTCCTCAGCAACTACTCACTAACTGCTCTTTTCAGCATAATTTGCAGATTCATCATTTTTAAAATGTTTCCTACAGCCAAACCTTCAGGAAGGTCCAAGGCACTTTTCACAGGAGTCTCAGATTGGGGAGTTTTTTCGGTCATCAGGTCCTCTGTCATGGGGAAAGTTAAAAAATAAGGATCCTCTTGGGCTTCCACCATGAAGAGTAAAAGTATATGGAGAAATGCTAAACATATTCATTTGTTTGTTAGAGGTTAAAAATATCCAGGTTTTGTGAAAGCCCAAAAAAAAAAAAAAAGCCCAAAACCAGTACAAAACCAGTATCAAAAAATCCCACAACAGTTAGTCCATTTTATTTTTTTTCTGCCAATGGAAACCAGATACTTTCTGAGATTGGTTGTTTTTTGTATTGATATATATTAAGACAAACTGAAGCATTTCCAGCTCTGGTGCAGAACAATTGGTCCTTCAAAATCATGCAAAAACTAAAAAGGTACCTTGGGCTTATATCCTTTGATTTCCTGTTTGTTACAAGTTTTCAGTTTTAGTCAGATACCAAGGCTGCACAACAAGGAAGACTGCCTGCACAAAACAGAGCTAGTGATATTTACAGCAGGAAAGAACCCAGTAGCAAAATTTCAGTCTCCTCTAAGGATTTAAATTCTCCTTTAGGACTTCAGTGCTTGGCCACAACTAGTTACAGAGAAAGTAGACCTCGTCACTCTAATGACTGTTTTCATTTAGTTCTTTTACACAACACTCAACAACACCAAAAAAAAAAAAGAAAAAGAAAAAAAAGAGAGAAGTGTTTTGATATCACTCAGACATTCCTTCATCCAGCAGAGTACATGCTTAAATTTCTGCTGTCTCCATCACTCCAAGCCAGTCAGATGCAATCTGGAAGCTATGTAGTCCTATTAGTCTGGCACAGTGTTTCAACTAATTATGTAGCAACACAGCAGTTTTGTGATTTCCAAACACAGATGGAGAATCTTCAGTTGGCTCCAGGCTGCACGTACTGACCCTTCTGCACCTCAGTAAGATACTTAGAAAAAGTGGAAAATGTTGCAACATATACAAATAGCAGACAAGAATATGAGTTTGAATGGCTCCATACTGTGCAGAATCATAAAAGCAAATATCTCACCTGGCAAAGGGTTTGCATTTTTTAGTGAAATACTCATAGGAACAACAGACTGGACTTGTTTTCCAGGAGTCTAAAGAACAGGCCAGCAGTTATATTTAGTCCTGGTGCTATTAAACCAGTAAAGTCTCCTTTATGTTCTTCCCCTAGCCACACACTGATTTTCTCATTTCCTGAAGTCCAACTGAATTCAAGTTTTTATTACATATGCTGTGCTGCAACAATCTGATTTTTATGGAAGACTTTTCACACACACACTGAAAGGTAGACTACACACACACATATGCTGCAGTTGCTGTGCACTGAGAGAGGACTCAGTTCCATGTGAATGTGCTCACCTGGTCTTCCTTTGCAGCCAACTGACAGAAACTTTTTGGTGCACAAACTGGAGTTTCTGCACCAAAGCAAGATGATTAAAATCAGTCAGATGAATCAGAGCCCAGGAGCACCTTCTTGTTCCTCTTGAGAATGAAGTGTACATAGACATCTATTTCAGACACAATCATAATGCTGCAAGTATTGAAAGCTAGGATAATGAGTCCCCAGGCTAGTATTTTAGCCTTAGTATTTTTGTAACTTACACTGTTTCTAGGGCCATTGGTTATCAGTTTGACTCAATCTCATAAACACATGATACATTCCACCTCCCTCTGATATTAAGTATACTAAGTATACGAAAGGTAATTTGTGAGTAGGTTTGTGTCATTAGACAGCAACACATGGGTCAGATTCCAATAAGCCTCTGGTTTGGCAAGAAGGCAAGAAAAGTTGGGTTTGAGACCTCTACATATAGATAAGGAAAAGGTACCTCTTCTTGGATCCCTTCTTCACTGTGACTCAGCACATCTGCATCCTTTCTAAGGAGGTTCTGCTTTTAGGAAGTACCTGGTGATCAGCAAGTCACAAAGGTGGTGGAAGGTAAGGCTCCAGGTCCTGCTCTCTCCTAGCCACTGACTCAGGGATACAGTTCACCCCTAAAAGCTCTATGAAAGGTAGGTCATGTACCAGATGGGTCAGCTGCCTTCTGGCCTCCCTCATTCAAGAAGGATGTACAACATTGGGGCATCTTAGGATGTAGATGAATTTATGTGGCTTTTTGGTGCCATCTGAAAATACCATTTCACACAATTTAGAAAGAGTTTTCAAAGCAATCCTTTCAAAGTTGTCAAAGCTTGGAAAGGTTTAGTTTAGAAAGACTGAAACAATTTTCAGAAACTGTCACCCACAGACTTTAATTTTTCAATCACATGGTATGTCTATTTGCACCAGCATCTACCATAGTGCTTTCCTAAGAGCTACCAATAAATAATGGATGGCTCACTCATTGCTTTAATTCTTTTTAAATAAGTAAAGATGCTCTGAGCACACCAAATTACCACATCATTTCTGATGTCTAATGGAGTCCCCACTTAAATCAGTTTGAGACAGGAAATCAGGAAAGTGCAGAGATCAGACGAGTTTCCCAAGCATTACATTAACATCAGAAAACCAAGCCCAGGAGTGAAATGATTTTACCATATTATGAAAGTCTTTTCCTGAGCCCTCTGAGGCTATTCTAGTCAATCCTTCACAACTGCTGCATTCTGGGTCTCAAGTAGCACTGACAAGTAGCAGCTTACAGTAACACTCCTCTTGACAAACTTTAGTCATCTGAAAGTTAGCCACCTAATCTAACTTAATCATCAAGCCTCCCCTTTCCATCAATGAAGTGAAATAGGTGCCTGGAGTGAACAAAATTTCTCCAGACTATTATAAAGGTTGCTCAACTAGATGCTGACTGCAGCAGCAAAAATTGTTTGTATGATTTTCCATTTCCTACCACCCTCAAGTCAATTCTTCACACTTTTGTGGTCCTGTTTGTCACTTCTCAATCCTTCCATTACAGCCATCTGTGGGACCATGCTTTTAAACCTGGTTTAAACAATTGATCTGACAAGTGTAAAAAAAACCTTTTTGTGGGGCAGTCCCTAATCAAGGAATAATTGTACTGTTGATGTTGGAAGGCAACTCTTGAAATTATTTAGCCCAAATGCTCTGCTGAATAAGGGCCAGCTAGACCAAGCTGTCCAGGACAGTGTCCAGTCAGGTTTTGAATATCTGGCTGCAGTCTTTAAAGCATGACATAGCCTTAACTCTCATCCAGTGACTATGAAGACTCTGGATCCATGAGTCATTTTGCATCCATGAAGACACACACTACTACCAAGTGGTCTGGCCCAACCTCCTCCATGCTCTCTTCTGTGACCACCAGTGCTATTGTTCTGGTAGGTGCAAGAGCAACAAAATCAAGGGCATAGTGTATCTAAAGAAATTATTATGTTTGGTAGTGCACATATTCCGTTTGACAGTTTCCCTAGCAAGTTCATCGTGCAAGTACAGGAGCTTTGAGATGACACAGGGAGAGGATGGAAACACACAGCTGGATGTGTAAGGGAGGATCAGACCATTCTGTCAGAGAGGCAGAGGGAAGATGACCCAGACCTTCACCTTTCAGTGTCCATCAATCATTAAATCAGCTCAGCAGGCTTGCAAAACCTTATTTTTAATTTCCACAAGAGTCTCTAGCGAGGTCAAAAATGAAAAAAAATCCATTCCACTTCCCTCTTCTAACATGGTCCCAGCAACAGCTGTACCAGCACATCCAAAGGGAATTGCAAATTCAGAAGCAGGAACTACTTAAACCAGGTCTGTCACTGAAGTCAGCATCTTGGCAAATGACACCTCTAAACACACCTGTTTGGGATGAAATTAATTGCGCTTTGGAGGTCCTTTTTTCTCTGTACAATGACTAAAGACATAGCCTAGGTAACTAACTCAGTTTAGGCAGCTGGCACATAGACAGTTAAAGGCAGCTGAGATAAATCCCTCTCCTGTGGTTGGGGGACTAAGAAAGCCTGGCCTGCAAATACTTTTGCATTTCGCACATTTCACAATGAGAGCTGAAATACTCTGTCCCTTAGCAACCACCAAAGCCATTTATTTAAACTTGCAAAAGCTTTTGACCAAGTCCCTCTCTAGAGATTTATAAAAAATGGGTAGTCATGGGATGAGATGTAACATTTTGTCATGCATTGGAAAGTGGCTAAGAGACTGAGATCAAAGATAGTCAGCTTGCTCTTACTGTAGCAAAAGATTAACAGCAGGATGCCCACAAATTCCACATTATAGCTGTTGGTTATTAAATTTATTAATGATACAGAGGAAAGAGCAAGAGTTGGCACTGAAGAAATTATTTATGTTAACTTGTCAGTGATATCCAAGGGATGGGAAGAAAAAGCATGACATATTTGGTATGACACACATGTTCCCAACTGATAAAGTTTTGCTAAAGTCCCTGTAGCACCAGTATGAAGCATCCAGAAGTATTTTCAGATGCACTGACCATTACGGTGACAGGATGTTACATGGAATTCACTTACAGCATCAGAACAGACACTTCTTTGCTCCTGTGTAATGTTGAAGTGGGCCACTAGACAAAGACATAAGGCTTTGGCATGGGGAAGACAAGAAGAAACACCCTATAGACTCATTCTAGTATTTATTGCTTAATGGAATACCATTAAATTAAACAACACTGTGAAGTCTCCTGTGAAAGCCAAACTGCTTCACCTTCTGCCTCTGCCATCTGATCTACGCGATTGTCATCCAAGTCTCCCACTAAAGTCAGCAACTTATTTTCCTTTTAGTGTCTCATAAGGTTTATCTGCTTGAATTAAGTGTGGTTTGTGGTGGTGTTCATTGGTTGGGCTACTCTTTAGGTTCATAATATACCTGGGACCCCAGTAATACAATTTTCACAGACAAAATAGCCCATCACAAGGAGAAATTCGCATCCAGTTCCTGAAGCTGCAGAACCATCACAACCTAGCAAATGTCAGTCTAGTGCTGAAGAATGGCAAAGTAATAATGTAAAGAATGTTTTCCCCCTGCTTCATGTGGTAGGACACCTCTAAAACATTCTTTTCAGACACAAAGACAAAAGCTGCAGAGTTACCCATAGGGTATAATTAATCCTACATCATATTAAACCACAGGAAGTAACAAAGTTGTCCCAGAACCCAGAACAAAAAATTGCCAGGCTTTTTAAAATACAATCTGCAGGTGGCTACATGAAACTTCTGCACTAAAATGATGGGGCTTTGCCATCTGAAATGCATAAGCCTATACAAAATCTAACTACCTGCTGTAAATTGAAGCACCATAAAAATAAAATTGAACAATTACCTTTTGTGGGCAGTGTAGATTGAGCTATATATCAGATTTAACATGACTCCAAAGCAGTAAAATTCCACCAAACACAGCTGAAAGAGCTTTAGTCAACACTCGATTTAAACTTTGGACTGAGAGTACAGAGGGGGTTCAGGAGACAAAATTATTACAGGGATCATGGCAGTGGTAGGGGGCAGGGAAAGCCATTGTGTCACCACATCTATTCAAGAGCTTAAAAGAACTGGAGGAGTCCAAAGTGAGAGAAAAAAATAGCACAACAGAGAAGCCACAAATGATGAGGTGCAATTCTGCTGCCAGATACATACACAAGATTCCTACAGTCTTCTGGATGAAGGGAAATGAAAGTGTTCATGCTTATAATACCTCATCTTTCTTTCACTCCTTCCTTTGATACCTCTCCTTAAGCAAAACTGGGACTGGACAAAAACCATTCTTTTCAGGAACAATGCCAGGACTTTAGAGAGAGTTCTCCATTGTTAGACAGCTCTCCACTAATTCAGAAGGTGCCTCCATTTCTTCTTTATCTTGTTTTTTATATTGTTCTGACAATCCCGCTCAGGCAGAGACAGCTGTGGCTGGGAGTTTGGGGGGTTGGATTTCTGTTTTTGGGCTCTGTGAGGATTCCCTGTGGGATCTCACCTGGCTGAGTAAGAGTATTTTGTCACTGTAGGGGCACAAATCCTTCAAGGCAATGATGCTAGATGCAATCTTATCCCATCTTGCAACAGAGAGAGAGGTTTAATGCATATCTAACAGACCAGTATGCATATCCCTGAGCTCTGCTACTTGTAGTGTGGGCTGAGCAGACTACAATCTGCTCTGATCTGGAAGCCCTTACAGGCACATTGTTGAAGGAAACGTCCTTAAGCTCAATCCTACTGCAGGCCTTTGAGTTAGTACGCTATGAAAGAAGGCAGGTTAAACTCAAACACAGCCTGGCACTAGAGCAGTTGTACAGGTCCTGAAGCCATGATGATATTCTGTGCCTGGCCAAACCAAAGAGAAGGTACAAGACCTCACCTCAGCTTGCTCTCACCTGCATGAAAATGTTCTTCCTTGAAATTCAATGAAACAATTAGTCTAAGGAAGGCTTACGTGTGGGAGGAAGGCTTGGCAGAAACAGGCCTTGTGAGGCTGAGCTGGAAGCATCTGGATCGCATGCCACTGTGGAACAATTCCCATCTTGGCCCTGACAGTCTACCTCCAGCTGGGAAAGCCCCTGATCCCCAAAGGACTTTGTCTAAGACAACCACCACAAAACAAACACAAACTACCACCCATAGTCAGCTGCAGGCAACTTCAGCTTCTGCCCACATGTATACAAATATTTCCATGCCAAACTATGCAGTGGGGTTTTTTTGTTGTATCTCCTGGCCAAAGATAATCCAAGAGGAGGAAAATAAAACCTCTGTGTGTGTGTTAACACTTATTATCACTTACATCCCTCAGAGCACTTAAAACTCCTATCCCTCCCCAAGATTTTGGTTGCTCAGAATTATGATCTGGAAACATGTCTGCCCATCGTCAAAAATTCCTGGGATTTCAAAATTGCTTCCTGTCCTCCTTTAGAATTATCTCAGTATCGATTCCTGAAAAATCACAAAATGCCAACACCAAACCTCTAAGCACTCCTTCACTACAGCAGGCAGCAGACAGGTTGGTTAGAGCTTCTCTCTTGGTTAGAAGGTTGCAACTATGTCCCAAAGTCAAGTGGTTCAGATCAAAGACCTGAGCCAAAGCTTCTCACTTATGATTCTGATAAAGTGAATTTGTGTTTCCTCAGAAAGCCCCCAGCCACCATTGCTGCTACGCCTGTCATATTGGAGGCAGCCAAATGTTTTTACATCTGTTTTATGAATAAATCAGCTAAAATGCAAGATAAAAGGTTGAACTTCTCTCAGGTCATCTTGAAGATAAAGGTGTCTTCTCAGCTAGAAAGATGTCAAACGTGACTTTGTGACCCTTTTAGAGACAACTGCTGCTGGTGAGCACTGCAACAGTGACCTCCAGCTGACCTGCCATCAAGCACAGTTTGACCAGGTCCCCATGACTGCAGAAGCTCTGTTCCAGGCCATTTTAGCAAGCCCAGATCAGGGAATTTATGTTCTAAGATGACCAATGAAACTGTGCCATAATTGAAGGGCTGCACCCTGAGGCTGGGGTTAGACAGCTTGCAGCAATTGTCATTTAAGCCAAAGGGTGGTTCCTCTCCTCTACCTCCAGTGATTTGTGTGCCACACAGAGGGCAAATGCAGGGAATCCCATGACCTTTTTTTCCCCCTTCTTCCCCATTTTGGCTTGCTTTTTGTTGGTTTGGTTTTTTTTTTTCAGCCAGGCCACTCCCCCGGCTCAGTTTGCTCTGTAGTTTCACGAACACCAGAATCAGTGCAAGGCTGGGGCCACCAAGAGCTGTGGATGGGGACTCCTTGAATCCAGTGAAAAATACTTGTGTGAAACAGTTTGGGCTGGAGAGCACTTAGCCCAAGAAGGGCATGTTCAAGTCTGGTAAGAAAAACTTTCTACAGCCTGTGTTTTCAAATGTATTTGAGGCACTTAGAGATTCAAGATTGACTATTTCTGAATTGCAGGGTAGAGTCTACAGTAGAGTAGGCTCTCACATCATGTTTGGCTTTGGGAGTTAGCTTAGAAGTTTTTGCTAGTATACTTTCCAAAAAGCCATTAAATCTAGTAAATGGTAGTATAGTCTATGACCTGCCCCTCAAAGAATGGGGTACTTAATAAAGATTGTCTGAGGTGCTATCTTGCTTGTTATGTGTTTAGGTAGCAATTCAGGGACCTACAAGAAATACATTCCAGAGATTGCATCCTATCACAGTTCCCTGTGAAGATATTTTTAAAAGAATTAGTAGGTTTCAATACTATCATGGCTATTTAAGATTGTGTTTAAATGCCTCAAGGTCGGGTCTGACCTTTTTCTCCCACACAGGAATGTAAGACCTCAATCACACCCCAGTGAGAGAATGCACATTTTTCCCCTGCTTAAAAATCCATAATGCCATTAAAAATGAATACGTTGTTGTTAAATAAATGTATGATGCTAAGATTAAATCTGTTTGCATTTCCTGCCCTCTGTCAATTATTAATATTGCCCATAACAGAGAGATTAATACCTACACAGTGGGGTATAAACATCCAGAAAACAAGATAAGCTTTTCCTTTTGGAGGAGAATTATTTGCTCAGGTTTCACACCTAACAGGAAGCAATTCTGAAATAAGGAGCCTGGTTTTGCACTTGTCAGCACATGACTGAGCAGAATGAGCTGCTGCTCAAATGTGGTCACAGGGAACTGGCAAGGGCATTGTCCATCAGTGGATAAAACCCATGCGTTTGCATTCACAGAATCAATATGGGAGGAGAAATGTATTTCTGAGGACAAGAACTGGAGTCAGAAGCTAAACAATTAACATTGCTTTCATGCCCCTCTGTAATTAACACAGTTCAAAGAGGACCTGAAACCATCGATTTCACCAGAAACAGGAGGCAGCAGAGTAAGCACCACCACTAACAACTCCACAGCAGACACAAAAGCAGCTATTGCAGACACAGGCACAGGGCTGCAACACCAACACAAAGCAGCCAGAAAAAAACTTTGAAATGAAAGAACAGAATTTTAACACTCCGAGATCTGTCAGCATAGGGACAGTGTATGAGAAAAGCAGTTGTTTTACAATGCCAGCAAATAGGGTTTACACTAATACAGCTTGTGTTTGTTATTCAAGGATGTGATGAGGGAGGAAAACAACAAGAAACACTCATTCTATGGTTAGAGATCATAAATAGAAAAGGTATATATTAATAGAGAGAAAGAGGGAGAAAAGGAAAATGTGTCATAGTTCTTTTAATTGTGTGTTTACAAGCTGATTTTCTTTCCATGCATCAGCTGCACTAGTAGCAGCATTTTGTTTTTATAAAGAGCATTACATTTAAATCCAGCAGCGATGAGTTCTGTGCTTGGCACCACCAGGTGAATGTGTTTTGACTTTCCATCTGTTTGCCTGTGAGAAACCAACAAATAGAGGGTGCTTTGCAATTAAGAAGCATAAAGCTTAGACATTACAGGGGAAAAAAAAAGCAGGAGACATTGCTTGGAACACAAGCAAAAAGCAAGAAAGAATAACTCAAAACCATGAAGGTGACACAGCCACAGCTCTTTGAAGACAAGAATAAGCACTTGTCCACTGCATTATTCCATTTCCACAATTGTGTTTGTTTGGAAAGTGACGCCTGCTTGAGCTACACTCAAGGGTGATGTTAAGGGTAATAAAAGTGCCACGACTACAAATCAGCAAATCAGTATAGCATATGTGCAATACAGAAGAAGAGGGAACTAGAAAGCAGGAAAAATTTCCAGCAGGAGATAAAGGACAATAAAACAGAAAGTGCTTTTGCCTGTATCTTGTGTTCTTCTGTTGGTAGCACTACATAGTGTCACTTTATCTTTCTGCCCTTTTGATCTGCCAGGCGAAATGCTCATCTGCTCCATTATACTTTTACACTGACTCCACAGAATCATAACATATTGGGTTGGAAGGTATCAAAGATACAATCCAGACCTTGTTCTGAGGCAGGATCTAACATATTTTAAAATTTTTGCTAATTCTAGGAAACTTTGGATAGGTAAATAATTCTAGACTGAACTTTGATTTCATCCTTTTAAGTATGGTGGGTCCAACATGTGCTTTTACTTAAGTACAAATAATCATACCAGATGTCAGTCCTTCCTGGGATCATTCCATTTCAAGGATTGTTATGATGGTCTATTATTGTGAAGCTGCATTAGCTGCTGTCTACTTTGTGCTGATGAAGCAGTGGTCTTTGTTGGCTTATACTGTTTCCTGAAGATCAGCCCTTTGGCTGTGCACACCAGGAGACTAATAATGGAGCTTATAGTCACTAAATACTATGTTGTTTAGAGCATCCATGGACTTCCATGTACAATAAATTAATGTAATAGCAGAAAGTGATAAATTGGTCAGATTAATCCTGTGCTTTGCTTGAGCATCTTGCCACAGATAATATTAATAAACAAGATAAGAAATAAAAAGATGCTTAAAGCCTTTAAAATAATTCCCATCCATCTGGCTTTACAAAGGACTGTGATCAGTTACAAACTGATTCTTTTATATTTAGATGCCAATAGCAGTCTACTTTTGATCAGTCTGCCTAGAGATTAATTCAGACCCACTGAGAGGCATTAATGGTAAAGTTTCTGAAACTTGCACTGAATGCTGCTACTGAATGTTGCTACTGAATGTTTGCATGTATCTGATCCAAAATTACCATGAAATATTTCTGATAAGTGTTCATTAAAAGCTGGAGCATGGCAAATTGCTAAGTGTGTTAGCTTAAAGCAGTTTAAGCAGAATATGGCTTCTTGTTATGGTGATATAGTCACAGCCATTCCAGATGAAGAGATCTTTATAATCAGAGAACTTCAGGGAACAACGAGTTGTGTCACATAACCCCTGCACTCCTATCTGCTGCCTGGGCCAAAGACAAATGTGCAGCATCCAGCGAGTGCCTGCCCACACCAGTAGCTGTCACTTGAACTACCAAGTGCTTTTTTCCCATTAAACAGTGTTTCTCTTTTACTCAGAACAATGCTGCCTACTTTTATGAAAAGCTTGAAAAAGGCTTCATCAGATAAAGCATAGTGAAGTGCAGCTGGTTCATTCTTGTCTCTTGTGAAGGAGAGCAGAAGAGGCAATTTTAGGGCTGCAGCAAAGAGTCACTTTAAGCTGGCATAAATCCAGACTGCTTAGAAGAGGTATTCTGGAACATTCCTGGCTCTTCTTTCCAGCTGTGTCAAGGTTCTGGCTCTAGAATTCATATTGCTGCATGGTGGGGCTCATCTCATCAAGTCAGATAATATTCTTCTTTTTCTTTGTTGTTTTGGGTTTTTTTCTGTCCAAGATAGCTTCCAGCTGCATGATGTACCTAAGATGTCTAGCAATGTAAGCGTATGGAAGCAGAGGTAGGAGTGATGTCTCTGGGATGACAGATCCTTTATAACCACAGTTCCATGTTCAAAAGGAAAAATCCTGTCATGAATGCAACATTCTCGGTGGTGTAATTTCCCAATTTGAGAAGGCAATCTGCTATTTCAAAAGAAAACATCTACCTTTTAGGTAAAGTTGTGTATGATGTGATGTCCTATGGTAAGAGAAGACTAAACTCAGTGACACAGGAGTTTCATTTCAGTTTTGCCACTTAACAATACACTCACTAACTTCAGGATTGGTGTTCAATTCTAGTAATGACTGTACAGCCTCCTGAAGATCAAATATAATTGCAATTCATTAAAGAGAGAGGGGTAACAATGGAACTGAAGCTTCGAACCACTGATTGTCCCCACTGCTCTATTTTTCTCAGCTCCAAAAATAAGCTTTCTCAAAAAACATCCTAGGACCTACTCTAGAGGTCCTAAGCACCATCAATGCAACCACACAACAGCATTTAGCCTGGGGTCCAGGGATTTAGCAGGCAAAAAATCCCTGCCTGAAGAAATTATGGTCTTGGGTCCCCATTATCCAAAGTCATGCCAATAGGTGCATGGCACCTCTGAAGTTCCTGGGAGTCCTATGGGGGTTCCATAAAGTTTAGTTTGGACCAAAATAGGAATTAGAAATTCAGGGAAGGCCAAGGAAATGAATGGCATATCAATCTTTGGGTGTCAACTGGCTTGATCCCAAAGAAGATAAAAAGGCAAAGGGAATTAAGAAGTATAGGAAAGAAGATGTGTGGAAAAACTGCCAAGATGCAAAAAAAATGAAGAATCAGGAAGAAAGGGCGTAGGATACAAGAATGAAAAAAAGAAAAGGCTTAGGGGTAATAAAAAGAAGGATTTGGGCCAAGATGTTTGTCAAGCACTCTAAGGAGAAGCAAGACTTGACAGTAGTTTGTAGGAGCATAATGCAGCAATGTGACAGGATGGGTCTGAGAGCAGCAATAAGATCCCAAAGTGGGTGAGCATCTGTCAGAGTCAGTCTCTGTCCAATTTCACGCTCCAGAGAGAGAGTGGGGAAGCTCAGGCCACCTCATTTTCCACCCAACCACATCAGGCTGCCACCCTGAGGCACGGAACTTTCCATGTTGTAGGTATTTATTCCTTGAGCTTCTCACCCCATAATGAACAAGGAGCACAGCTAGTCATCTGCTTATCTGAGAGAGCGCCGGCATCCTGACAGCCTGCTAAGCAAGCAGCAAAGCTAGGGACGAGTGGAAAAGGTGTGGAAAGAAATGTGAGAGATCTCACAGTTAATGTGGAGTGGAGGCAGTGATGTAGTTATAGCCCTACTTTTATTTTCAGTTGATGGCACAAAAAGGAAGGTGAGGAGAATCTTTTAAATGAAACATGACATTCCCTTATTAAAGCCTGATTTAGACTTCAGCGGGCTTTCTGCTTTGTACGCGTTTCAGTGCTCCCACACCATGGGCAGCCAAACAGAAGAGACTTAATAAAATAGATTTCAATGGTAATTTCCTGAACAATGAGGGCTTGTTTTCTAAGCAAACAGTCCTTTTGGTGTTGTTATCAAAGATGACATGTTATAAATATGAAGAGGAGAGACACGGTCTCATTTATAGACTTAAAAGTCCTGCTCGGCATCTTTGTTTCCTGAGCAAACAAATCTCTTGTAGGGACTGCATGGAAAAAATCTCATTATCCAGTTTTGTGGGGGCTGCTGTCGCTGGAAACAATTGCCTTGCTGCTGGTTTGTCAAAAGCATCATTGTCCAGCAGTGGGCTGCTGTGGCCCCACCAGGGTCCCAGCATCCATTGTTGCAGTTTGATGCAAGCAGCTTCCACTCACATCAAAAGTGGAGCAGTGTCAGCATTCCCTGCCACATGTTGGGGTGACCTTAGGTAACAAATCTGCTGCATTCCCAGCCTGCGATCCTTGGAGCCACAGGCTTTGTCTGGGTCCAGAGACAGAAGTAAGTAACCCCCGCCAATCATTTACAGTAATCTCTCTTACACACTGTGAAGGACATCCCAAGCAGAGTATTTGTATAAAATACATACAGCAGTGGCCTTATATTTGAGAAAAAACTAGAAAATAACTGAACAACCCTCAGAAACGTTACTAATAATGCTTCCAGACAAGGAAGTGTGGGTTTCTCTATCTCATCAGCCTGCCACTGCAGCCACGGTTTGCCATAATAGGATTCAAAGCTCCTCCTGAGATTGTATCTGCCCTCAAGGGTAAATAAAGTCAGAGCTGGAACTTTCTGACACAACTTTGTCACTGCCTTATTAATATTGTCAGGCAGTGACCGGAGAATGGGCGACACCAGCAGCATAGCAATTTTAAGGAAACATTTCCTATAATGAAAGTAGCAGCAGTGGGGGCCAACAATTACACCAATACTGTTAGGAGGCTTTTCCTCACATACTTTTCTGTGGAGCCCACTTTTCTCCAATACACAGTGGGAGACTGCTTTGTTGTTGTTGAGTTCAATGGAAAACGCACAGTTGCCACATAATTCAATATTATATGCATTTAGGGCCTGACCCAAATCCAGCTGACATCAATGGCACAGCTGCTATTAAAACTAGGAAGGACTGTGGTTTGGGCTCTCACAGAGAAGTGTTCCTAAGCATAAAGCTTTACAGAAGATTATCAACTAATCAACAACAGCACTGGAGGGGATGCTGTTTGGAAGGTAACATGAAGTTTTCATAATTACTCACTTTAAAAACTGTGGTTTGGTTCACGTTTGCAAGACAGTGTCAACCTAAGGAGAGCTATAAGCATTCATTAATCCTTATAATCCCTTCCAATTCACATGTGTTTATAAGGATGCTGTTCTTGCCTCGGAGAGATTTTTGGGCCAACTCCCAAAACTGCAATGTAGTAAGCACACTGCTTTAAAAAAACCTCTCAGAGGTCATGAGTTTATGCTTAGGTATTTTTCAATGCTGCAGGAAAAAGGGCCTGATGCTTGCCAGACTGAGAACATAACTCAGGGTTTATAATAGTTACCTGGGGTGTGGATTAAATAACAAGGTACTGTAGGTCCCAAGACACCTCTCCCACTCCAGCTCTGCACGTGCTCTTCTCTCCATGTCAATGCCCTGGGATGCATCAGAATATCATGGTCCTCAGGGAGCAAAACAAGGTACCTCAGTGCCATGAGCAGGAACAGAAGTAAAGACATGCTGTGACTGGGACCAGCTCTTCTTTCTGGCTGATGTGCCATGGAAATTAGAGGGCAGGACAGCACTGTTGTGAAAGTGGCTCTGCCAGTGCCCCAGGCTCCTGCTCAGAAGAGCTTTATCTTTCAAACCAGTGGCTCTTTCAGATATGCAATTCTCTTCACAACTGCATGACAAGGTGTATGCTACAAAAGGGAAAAGCTAATTCATCCCAGCATCATCCAAAAGCTCATAAAAGCTCTTTCCCTACTAGGTCCCCTTGCTTCTTAGCCGAGGAAGAAGTAAGTCCCTTCATCCAGTGGGATTAGACCACAATGCCTTCAACCAGCTCTATTGGAACAATCAAGCCCTTTTCAGAGCAAATGCTTTGAGAATCAGGAAAGTAAAGAATTCAGTGTGTTGAGATATGGTAGCTTTTGTACTGGCACCCTGATAAGAAAATGATTTAATACAGATATGCAGTTGCATCCTTTGAATTCCCATACACTCTTCAGGCAACTCATGTCACACAGAAGGCCAGCTCAAAGCCTAAATGCAGTAAAGACATTGAATGGTTCTTACCTGATGTCTATCTGCATCTTGGCCATGTGTTTGGAATTTTAGGTGTGTTTGTGGGACTTTGACGATACACTGTTTTTGTGCTGGCTTGAATGCTGAAATACTTGCAGTGAGAAACCCTTTCTGAATGTCCAAAATATCAACATTCAGCATGGTTGCTATTGAAAGAAACCAAAGATCTCCCAGAAGATTTCTTTACTAATGCATACATCATCAGTGCATAAAAGGGTCATGAAAAGGGTTTCCTTTTGTGACCTTTGTCACAAAACCCTCTGGGCAAAGCAGTTTGCAAAGGGCAGGGAATTTCGACTGAACCAGACATGTAGCAGTGGTTTTCCTTGAAAAGTACAACTCAAACTCCAAAAAGCTTCTCTACAAGCTAATTCTGCCACTGCACCCACAAGATTTGGGGGCCACAAAGACAGAGGCCTTTCCCAGAAAATTTTGCAGGGAAGTTTGCAGAGACACCAGTGACAGAGCTGCAGACACGAGATCTGCTTCAAGCTCTCCTGCAGGTTCAGGTGCCCAGCAGCCCCACAAGCTGTGTCCCCCTGAAATGCTGTGTCCTCTTTTAAAGAGACCAGGCTGTTTTGCTTTCCTGGAGACACAGGGGAAGGATCTATATGCCCTGCACTGAATGATCTAATGTAATTCGGGGACAAAGCAACTATTAATCACTTCTATTGATACACAGTAGCTTTATTAATAGAAAAACTGCCAGCAGTGTCAATTACTCATACATGTATGTATGCATATTCTATACAAAAAATGGGAAACAGACTTCCACCTTCTATTGGAATTGTAATTGGTAGAATAACTTCTGAAATGTGGGATCAGGTTTTATTAATTTTAAAATATTGTTTTGTATCACTCTCATGCTTTAATTCATCTCTGCCAAACAGCAAGGCAGGCTCAAATCCATCTGAATGCTGTGATTAACTAGCTTGCTGACTATCTGTGTTTTAATATCAGATCTGTGATAGTTTCCCAGTGCCATGCTACATACACAAGAGGATAAAAAATGAGTTGATCATAAGTTATTAAGGGCAGATGGCATATCTGATGGCAAGAGCAAGCTCTTTCCCCACATCTCCCTTGCACATAAATTGGAGCATTTGATTCAGCAGTTCAAACTCTTTTCCTCCTCCAGCTGTGAGTGGTTAACATGCTCCAGGGCTCTGCCCCAGACTCCTGCACTACCTAGCAGGGTAGGCGGGTTGGAGAGGGCAGCAGGGATGTGTCTGGGTCCCAGTGAGCAGCTGTCCTGCCCCAGAAAGCTCTCTGCATGCTGGGTGCTTTCCCCTCCTGTGCCATGCTGAGGAACCAGTACTGCCAAGGGATCCTGGAGGGATGGTAAGAGCAGGTTTCACCGGTGCCAGTGCCATCACACCATACAGCTGCTCGTGATGTCAGAGGGCTGGATTTGGTGATCCAGGTGCCCCTTGTCCTTCATACAGGAAATGAATGGCATTTAGGTATGGAAGGTGCTCAAGAGCAAAGCTGCCTTCTCCATGAATGCTGAATGCTGTCACTGACTGAGAAACCCATCTCACCTAATAAACCCTTGTTTTCAAAGCACACAAATAAACCTAAGAAGCTCCATGATGCGTAAGTTTCTAATGAACTAATTACAAGTTTTTGTTTGTTCACCATAGGTATTTTTCCACTGAAGTCAAACCAAGTTTTCCCTGTGTTAACTTACATGCCCCAAAAGCCCAAATCTGTGGAGGCTTAATTACAGTTTCACATTGCCAACCCCCTTTGGTGCATCTCCTTGTAAGTCGAACTTAACATATGTTATCAGCAAACTTAAGGCCCTGCAGCAATGACTACAACAACAACTAGGCCCCTGCACAGCTATCCTGCACATCTAGGAGCCTCCAGGAAAGGAACACAAAACATTTTCAGCCAGCTTTCATGCCATCCAAATGATGTAATTTATTTACAAGCCACCTTGCATTCCCATGCTCCTGCCACAGAGGTATCAGCCCAGCAACAACGTGCTCGCTGAAAGGACTCCTCACCAGCACGAGGTCACGCATCCCTTGGCTGTACATCTGCCACGTTATGAGCCATGTGACTCATAAATATTTCTCACCTTTGGATAAAACAAAGGAGAAAGCTGCAGCATGTTGAGACAGAGCTTTTCTACAGGCAACCCTGCCTTCTCAGCACAGAGAGGCAGCTCAGCTGCTCTTTCACAGCCTGAAGCATCCATAACACCTCTACACCCACCAGGACCAGAGAGCTCATCAAAGCTGGCACATTAAGTTCCTGTGTGCTCTTGGCAAAGTCATCCCACCTCCTTAAAACTTAGTAAACCAAGCCACAAAATGAGCTGAAAGAAAGTCCTTCATAAAAACAAGCTTTCCTGTGTAACTTAACTTTTTTCCTCACAAGGCACAGAATAACACAACTGTGTGGAAAAACCCCTAGACTAAACAGAGGACACCTTTTTGAGCTGTCCACCCCTTCAGAAGAGACCCGAGAAATTAATTTGATGGTAGATCACCCTTCATTTTTGTTATCAGGTTAAAGAGGAGAAAAATTTGATGGTTGTCATAGAATCATAGAAAGTTAAGAGCTTGGAACGGACTTTAAAGACCATCTGGTCCCAGTCCCCACTGCCGTGGGAAGGGACACCTCCCACTAGATCAGCTTGCACAGATAATCAATTTAAAAGTTCCTTTAGAGCAGGTGAAGGTGGATCCTGATCAGCTGGAGCACTAATCTTATCCCACATGACCATACTGACATCCTAATATGATTTTTGACTAACGTTGTTAACATGAACACCTGTCTTAAGTTTTATACAGCATCCTTTACAGGGATATGAATGCAGTATGGCTCAAGGGAAGGGGGCAATTCTGATGTCTCAACATGCAGTAAGAAGTAAGATTCTTCTCCTCTCTAGAAAGTTAATTTCAGAAATCCTATAGTGAGGTTAACAGGATTAGTTTTCCAGTTGCCACTGACTTTGCAAGCATAATACCAGATGAAGACTGGAGAGAGACAAGGAGGGGGGAAACTGACTTCAAAATGCTGGTTAATTGCAAAGAAGCTGTATTGCTTAAGATGTGACTTGCTGACAGGGAGAAAAATATATCAAAGCACAGAGGAGATACATCAAAATAGCAAAATTTAGCTGAATAAATCTCAAGGGATGACAGAGGATCCATCGTTTAGAACTCATATAGAGGGATTTCTTGTCCTGCTTGCATCTTGCATTAAGCAGTCTTTTCTTTTTTTCCTTTTTTTCAAGGCCAGACAGAATTTATTCCACACAAATCAGGAGTTAGGATTTAAAGCTAACTGTTGGTGCAGATATAATATCCATGAAAATCAGGTTGAATGGGAGGTGGCTGCTCGCCTACCCTTGGAGGCGCACTACATTATCCATGTAAATACTACTCCAAAGGCAGATGAACTTCCAACAGATCAGAAGCAGTTGCTTTAAAAATATGAATATGTCACATAGTTTCATATTCTGGTGTGAGGGCTGATCCCCTCCTTTGAATTCCCTGCCCCAGGCTAGGGTGAGGTACCAGTCTCATGCAAACCTGCTTCAGAGACCAAGGCAAAGAGAGGGTGGGACGTTTTCCCTAGGGAATTGCCTGTACTAGAGAAGCTCACAGCTAAATGCTAGCTAGGAAATTTCCACCGGCCTGAGTAACACTTCCAATTGCCTGAATCAGCTCAATTTCTCCACGCAAAGTTACAATTCCACCTACTCATTAGCAATCAGCAGAAATCAATACTCTGCATTGGCAACTGACATCCTCCATCTAAAGGATGAACTGTCATCGCTGTGGTGGCTCAGCGGCATCTGAGGTGAGTGCAACAAGGAAGCTGAAGGCTGACGAAAAACTTGTTCACCTACAATTGATGCCAAAATGCCTCTTTTAAAATAAAGACAAGGGGAGATCTGAGCTCAGGCTTGCTGCAGAAGGGCATTTGCTGTCTGTCCCCCACCCACTTACCCCCATGTCTGGGTAAGAATCTGTCTGAAAACCATCTTGCCCTCAAGAGGAAGCAATACAGAAAAAGGCAGCAGTGGACAGCAATTTCTGGCATGATGGGTTATCACAGGAACTGGTTTTCACCTCAAAGTCTCACTTTGTTCCTGTGGGACAGTAAACCCCGTGTCCCCTCCAGCCTCCATTTGAACATCATTCTGGTGGCTTCTGCATATTCTGTATCCATGTGGTGGTCCTTCTCCTTCCAAACCTCTCCACCAGAGAACACATGGGGAGCATAGTTTGTCACCACCACTTTAGGCTTCCAGTAATCAGAGCCCAAGTGATAATTCAGAGAAAGAGCAGATCTACTCTCAGAGACACAGAATGAGCCACCTGGTGCAATTAATAAAAAATGATGGAACAAGCCTAGGCCATTTGGTTCATCAGAGTTCACTTAGCTTTTCTATTTAACGCTCTATTTCCTCCAAGAAGGCAGCTTATGATTTACTGAGTAACACCAGCATGTTTCTACCTCAATGGCTTTAGCTTGAAATGCCAGCTGAAAATGTGTTTTATTCTGTTTGTCTGTGCACAGAGACCTAGTTTTGTGGTGAAGACACCTGACCCACACCACCTCTCCTTCCATTCCCTACCTGCTGGGGGCTACTACCACACTAGGTCATATAGATTCTTACTACCCTTGCCACCCTCTAGCCCAACACTACCTCCCACCCCAGAAGTTCTCTGGAACTCGACTAAAGAAGAGCAATGTGCAGGTGTGCTCCCAACTCATCCTCCTCATTACTGCCAAAACTTGGCATGCAGTGTCCACCCACTTGGAAGAAATGTCCTGGAGTTACTCTTGAACTTAAATGCCATGATCTGGATATAAGAAGGAGACAAAATAAGTTTTCACAGCTCTCCATTTAAAATTATTTTCCCCAGTTTTCCATCTGACATTCCTCAGTCAAATTGCAAAGAACTTCTTGACCTGCAACTGCTTATTCATATTAGGGAGTGCATGCAGCATCCCCAAACCTCCCACAGTGTACCAGGGAAATCCGCCTGCTCCAGATCTGCCCTATTTCCTCCTCCCAGTCCCCTGAAGCAGCTGACAGTTTTTAACAAGGAGCTCTTTGTTCAATCAAGTGCTACACTGGATATTACCAGAACTTTTAAAACGGATGGTTTAAAATTCCCCACTGCCTTTGCAATGGGGTTTCTCCCAAAGCCTCACAGGGTCCTTTCCCTTTGCCTTAATGGACACAAGCTTCTGCAGCTCTCCCCAGAAAAAGGACTAAATTCAGTTTTCTTCACTTTCAGAAGACTGGCTACAACAGCTGCAAACAAGGAAATCCAAGGAAATCCGAGCAGGTGCTATATCCTGCTTATCCACTCCCTGACCATAGCCCGTATGATGAAAACAATGCTCCTGCAATGAAGAGTAGTCAGATATCTTAGCAGAGTCTCACGTTTTGATTTATTTCCTGGAAACTGATTTCTCAGATGTTCAGTTCTTTTGGTAAACCAGGCAACTGCTGCTCCAAAAGCTTCACTTTGTGAGCTGTTCTCATTAGTTTCATGTATTTCATGTTTTTACCCACCGTTTTCTTCATATTTTCACATAAAATTCCGTTTGCTGTGCAGTGACCCAGTTTCACAGCACATCTGACATCCCTTTGATTTTTTTTTGCTGCCTGCTCTTCACTTACAGGTAAGAGCAAACATAAGAAGTCTGCAGCTGGCTTCTTTGTGTGGGTCATTTAGACAGATTAGAAACACTGAAGGAAGCACTAACTCTGCTTCTGGCTTCAATCAATACTTCCTCCGAGTTTGACACAAGTCCTCTCTATTTTTTAGCAATCCTTTGCTATGTGATACACTGACTGCCTGATCTCTTCAGGTTGAATAGCAACCTGGCAAGTGGCATTTCAGTAGGTTGCTGCAGAACCCAAATAGCATGTCCTGCCAAGTCCCATCATTACCTAGCCTTCTTTTTTATGTACATGTATACGTGCTTGTTATGACAGAGGCACTAGAAGGGAGAATAAAGCTAACAGAAGGGAGAGGACATGTCAACCTTAACCATGCTTTCCCTGATGGTAACAATTGAACAGCTTCCAGCAAAAATATTTAGTTATGTTCTTTGTGTGCAGGCTTCAGTACCTTACTGTCTGAATGCATTTGCTAAGTCACCCCAGTAAGTGGATGCATGTGCATATTTATTCATTTCAGCTGAAATGTTCAGGTGTCTCACAAATTACTGATGACTCTGGGGATGCAAAAGCCACTTCCTTCGTTTCCTTTCCACTGCCTGGGGAGAGGTAAGAGTCTTGGAGGCAGCAGTGGTGGCATATGACCCAGTGATTCCCCTCTAATCAGCCCTGTAGCAGAGGGAGATCATCCATTTGCTCAGCCACCTCATGGCAAAGCTGCAGCTGGTTCAAAGGGGTTGACACTGGTAACAGAAGGTGCCTTGGTCACAATGGGTCGGGTAGCCTCCCCCATCTGCTTCCCTTGGTGTGTAAGTCCCAGCCTGGAGGTCCCTGCCCTCACCCCTGATGTGGCTGCAGCTCCATCACCCGTTGGGCTGCCCCAGTGAGAGGGGCTGTGCACCACAGCTGCCCTATATGGCTTTGCACCATGGCCAGCCCAAGCCCCCTCCACCTCCAACTCTGCACTCTGGCACCGGCAGCACACACAGAGATGACCCAGGAGACAGCTGTCCCGGGGGTCTCTCCTCTTCCTTCCCTTGGAGCAAAGTCATGTTCATAAGGGTGCTTTACATTCTTCCCCAGCTCCAAATGCTTCCAAGCCCCACACAAGTTGTCCATCTCTTCAGGCTCCTTTTGATCCACTGAGTTTCTGGAGCAGCTCCTCCTGTGCTTTGCACATCAGCATTTGCCGGGATGTGGATGGGGATCCTACAGCTGGGATAACACCACACTGTAGCAAAAGACAGCAAAAAAGCTCTGCCTTTCTTAGCATTTCCTCCAGAGCATTCCTCTCTCTGCTTTCAAGATCTCTCATCTCCTAAAAACCCTCAGGCTTTTTCTTTCATAGCTCTATACTCTTTTAATGTAAGCATGAATCAAATTCTGTTCTTTGTCACTCCCATCTCTAGACCTGGAGTAGCAGAGGAGATTTACGAAGTTACTCTGGATTTACACCAGGATAATGAGAGAAAAAATTGGCCCTTTGTCTTTATATTTTAACTGCTTCCCATCATATTTTTTATTTGTGGCAGTGTTATTGTTAGATTTACTTTGATGTTCCTGTTTGAAATTCATTAATCTACAGCATGCTTTAGGAAAGCTCTTTGTATTTGCTCTCTATTTGGAATATGAAATTACTTCGCTTTACAAAGTATGTTATAATATTCTAAATTTATGACATTACTATTATCTGAGGAATCTCCCGCTATTCATGCATATTCCCCCTTTGTTTCAGGCCCTTCAAAGTGAGTACAGCTAATTCTACATTTTCTTCTTTTGGCATCAGCTGTACATTATACTGAATGCTATTAAATTACAGATCCCCACTCCTTTTCCTGGAAACTTGCTGGCTGGCAGGGTAAGATTAGATCTGGAAATTATATGCAAGGTTTTTTTAACAGCTTAGCTCTAAGATGCAGATACTATATGAAGTTTTAGTGTGATGCTGTCCTTAAAAGTATTAAAAAAATTACATTAAGTAAAATGATGTCACTTCTAATCAGAATTTTTATCCCTTTCTTTCCTGATCAGTGCAGCCTTTAGCAGATCTGCTAAATATCTCTGCTAGCTCCAACGGCTTCACCTCATGGCATCTTGAGTCAGCATTTCTGGCAGAAAGCACAGCCATCGAGTGAAATTCATAATGTAAATTAGCATTCAGCACTGGAACCAAGAAGGTCATTAGCAAATGTTTCCAAATGACCTGTGGCAAACCCGCTTCCTCACCAGGCCTGCTTTAGGAAAAATCTTAATTATTCCCGGAGGGAAGGGGGGAAAGCCTCCTGATGTTCAGCTGGACAACTTGGCAGGGGCAATGGCAGCAGCTGTGCTGGGCTGTGCTGGGTGGTGTCCATGCCAGCTCGTCCCACAGAGGGCTATCCATGCCTCTCTCCATGCCCAGCAGTCCCTGTGACAGCAAATAACACAGTCCTGGTGGCAAGGAGCCACTCACCATGGAGGACACCTCTCACCCTTGCATCCTTCAGAGGAGCACACCCTGACACCTCCTACTTATTCCCCATCAGGATAAACCCAGACAACCTCATGTGTCTGTTAATCTTTTTGAAATTAGGTAATTTAATATGTTTAATATAATGTATACTGTAGTAGCTCAGCTATACACATGTGACCTAGTACATTTGTCAATTATTGGATTTTTGAGAATTTTCTCACTAATTTTACACATGCATGACTGCATTTACCCATGTCAAAGCTTTTATTTGTAATCTAACTGATAAAACCAATAAAAGCCCATCTACAAATTTGCAGTCTACAAATTCATTCCCTCAGATGTCCCTATGTAAGTCCGTGCAGTTGCTTTCATAGTCTTATTTCATTTGGAAGCAAACAGAATTATAATTTATATATATATAATTATAAACAAATATAATTATTTTTTAAAAATACCTTCTGAAATATTTAATGTCAGCAGTGAGCTCATTAGCTATTATTTGCTTTGCTGGGAAATGCCAGGTGCAGAGCAGATTGCTATTCCTGGCCAAGTCAGGATGGGAAGATCATCCAGCCCAGGATGCCATGAGATGGGCCAAAGGAGAATGCTGGCAGACTAGTATAACTCCAGACAAAACATAGTGAGATATTTGTGCAGAAAACATAGCCTTATCCTGTAACAAGGGATTTCCCAAGTCAGAGACAGTGTCCATATGAAGGTTTACAGTCACTTTCTGCAGCATCTCCTCTCCCCCACCCCTTGCCCAGGTGCTGTGCCCTCAGGGCACTCCCACACTGGTGGTAGCTGCCAAGATAAGCAGGTGCCAGGTAAGGTCAGGCCCTGTGTGTCAGAGGAGGCTACAGAGAAGATAAATGGGATTTCTCCCGGGACAGACTAAGGCAGGTCAGGCCTCCCCGTTGAGCTGCTGATAACTTGGCCCTGCAGTGGTGTCCAGTGCTGAATGAGATTCTCCTGAGATGATGTAAAATAAAAATACTCTCTGTTGGCTGCTGGCTGTTTCTTCATGGTGCCTTCACTGAGAGACTGGGCTAGAAGCAGTGAGTTCCCAAAGGCAGTGATGGTGACAGCAAGGATGGATGGATGGATGGATGGATGAATACACTGCTTGCTCAGCATGGGAGTTGCTCTCACCAGGGCTTCCTGTTTACTGGCAAGGTAGATTTAACTTTGGAGGCTTCACCCATAGCCCCTGTGCCAGCCATGAGGGTGGAAGCCATGCAGGGAACAGGCAGTAATTAAAGCTGAATTTTGAAGCAGAAGGATTTCTTCTCCTCTTTCTCTCACCCTTTCCTCGAGCCTAAGCCCTGGGACAATGTTTCCAGAGCAGAGATTCCTTTCCCTGAGTTTATTAAAGCAAGTGCAAAGGTGGCAGGACAGGACAGGTGGTGTTCCTGAGCTACCAGGTGACATGGGACAGCTTCAGGACTCCAGTACACGCTGTCCCTCTCCATGAGCTGGACCCCATGCCATACACAGCACAGATTCAGAGCCTCCCTGTCACCCAAGAGACATCAGAAGGACCTGGTACCCAGCTACCCATAGGGCACATGAGAGGCTGCACACCCTCTTGCACTGTCTTCTACCTTACAGTCAGGACATGCGACCCAAAAGATTCTCAGAGTCCTAATTAAATGCATAAATTGTATGGAACAACACAAAATGCATCTGTGGCTTTGAAGGACTATGACAATTTCAGGCAGATGGCAAGATAGGAATTAGCACTTCTTGCAGCACCCAGCCAGAACAGATGCAATACATAATGAGGGTCAGGCAGCCACACACAGCACAATTCCCTTTGCTCTCCCAGCAAACACAGAAACGTTAAGTCACTGTGTCACTACAGATTTTGTTGCTGGAAACACGACGACTGTTAATTGTCAAGGTAAATTAGTAATGCTGCATAAGCAGGAGCTGGAGGTAGAAAGGGAGCTGTGAAAGAGGCAGCTCTAGAGACACAATGCTTCTTAAAGCAGTTTCTCTAAACTCTTCCTCCTCCCGTATGCATATTGCTGTTTGGGAGAGGTGCACAAAGTCAGTAACTCCCTCTGAAATGGTTGTTTGTTTTAAATTCCTGATGGGAAATATATTAAGTTAATGAAAATTGTTACAAGGGCAGTGATTCATGAGGCATCCGACTGCAGAAGAATAACGTACCTACCTGGCTACCTGTCTTTTTGGTCCATTTCTTTGTGAATTGCTGTATTTTAACTCATGAAACAGTAAAGCATCAGAGCAAAGCAATGGAAAGTTACTGTGTGCTTAACTGTGCAAGAATTATATTCAGGAAGGAAAAAAGTATAGGCTTAATTTGTCAGCAGGTATAAAAATAGAACTTGAGGCATTATCTGAACTTAGGAAAAATTTTTAATTGGCTGCCTGGGGCCCTCCAGTATTTTCATTTTTCTAAATGAATTATTGTATATTCATTATACAATAGGTGACTACAAGTGTGGAAGTGTTTCTGTGCATTCATTCAGTGGTTCATTCACAACCTGAAAAACAAAGCCAACAAGGTGTAATGAGAAATCCCTGTTTAGGTGGTTGAGTTCCTTCTTTGTTCTGCTTTTCTCCTGGCAGTATTTGAAACCCAAATTTGCATGAGTGAAAAATCTTCCTTGGAAAAGCTAACTCACACTTTGGGGTTCCACTGCCTTGCCAAATAATTCAAGCTGCTTAAATGGATTTGCAAGGTGGATGCTCAAATGCAGATTAAAATGTGAATCTACTTCCCAGAAAATCATGTAATTTATAAACGAGAAATCTTCAGACCTTGAGGTAGCCAAAGTGACTTGGCTTTTAAAGAAGATTACTTACAAAGGGCTCTGGCTACCAATCTGGTGGAGACTGGATGCGCGACTCTTAAAGCCCCAGAACAAAAGATCAAAGACTGCCTCAGTCAAGCAAAATATTCCAGTGCTGGATAAATAACTCCTGCTCTGCAAATAGCATTTTCCCAAATGCCATATCACAACACAGATCTTCTGACAGGTGCAAACACAGGCTGGAAAAGTGTGAGAAAACATGTCCCATGACTTGTGAGAAGGAACTGGTTACCTGAGAACAATCAGCGCCTTTGAAAACTGGGGTACAGGGGCCATAACGCTTATGAGAGTACAGATACAACCTTAACACAATGGCAGTGCTAGTTAATGGCAGCACGTTTGAGGCAGGAGCCTTTGAGGTGGAGCTTTCAGCTGTCCAACCATCACACAGCCCTAAAGGGGCAGCTCTGCAGACCTGCTCCCCAACTGTGCCCCTAAAAACTGCATCTCCATCTTCTCACCAAGCCCCACAGCACTACCTAGGAGGTCGTATGCCTGGACACAGGGGAAAGGTGAGGAGGGACAAGGTAAGGAAATGCATGGCCACTGGTGGGGACAATCTCAGCCTTGAGAGGGGCAACAGGTACTCAGAAGTCCCTCTATCTACAAAGGGTGTCCCAGGGGCTTCATACTTTCCTGAATCACCCCACCAGCAAAAAGACCTGAGGGACCAGATTCCCATCACACTGTCTGTGGTGAATTTTTGCTGTGTAAAATGAGTGCTGAAGAATTTAAAATGTGAGTGCAGTTTTAAATAGCCCACAAGGCATGAGGGAGACTGCAGCATCTGGCTGCTCGTCTTCGTCCATCTCAATCAAGTGTCAGATATAATTATGAGGACAGGCAATAAGCAGACAGGAATAATATGAGAGGAAAGCAAATCTCTTCAAACCTGAACATGAAATCACAGCACCTTCATTCTCCAGAGGTTCAGGCAGACCAGTAAAAGAGTCACATCTAAAAGGCTTTGAATCTGCATCTTGTGACACGTGCTGTCAGCCTGGCACAGAGCATCAGCACTCAAATAATTATCTTCCCAGCAATCAGCACCAAATTATAGTAGAAAATAACTGAAGAATTTCTGCAAAGGAGCATTAACTGGAGAGCTAAATGATAAACCCCGCAATGTTAACATGGTCTTCTGCAACTCCCAACAAGCATATCTTGCATTCCAGCTGACTCAAGGCATGTCCTGGGTAGTGGATAAGAGCACTCAGCATGCCACAGAGAAGCCTGACTTTGAAACAGCAAGCTCCGGAATACTCACTGGAGAGCAAACACATGTGTCCAGAAGAAGGAGCACAGTGGGGCCTTTCTGCACTGCCCTGCTTTCTGCCTTTTCTACTAGTGCTCACAGCAGGGATGGAGGCAAAAAAGAAGAGGAATAAGAAATCAGTGCAATAAATGGCAGCCAGCCCTGCAGCATCAATATTCTGTACGATCATCACATTTAACCACAAAGTCATGAGATGTGGCTCAAAGAAAACACCTTTGGCCCACTGTACCTGCTGGCTTTTGGTATGATTTGTATCATAAAGACAAAAGAGAGCAAGAATAATTCAAAGTAGCATGGCTTATTGTCGAGTGTACAGGAATGGGTTAAATCATAGTGCAAGATAGTGCGGTGGTTGCACATTTTATAATGATTTTTCACAGGTTTTTTTCTGCTGTCATTTGCAGTGCCTTCCCTAGGGAAATCATTTCCTCACCTCTGTGATGGTGGCATGAATGAAGACTGACCCCTGCCTACGAAGCCACGTTTATTTATGTAAGGTGATTGCATCCATAAAATAAAAGCCATTTTTTGTCAGAATTCCTGCATGTCAGTTTTATTGGCTCTTACTACTTCTGTATTTTTCTTTGTCACTATCCTAGTAAATTATATTGTATTTTACGTTTTATTTCATTGGACACTTTTATATAAATCTAATTCTCTAATTTCCAGACTGTATTTTCTGATTCTCAAGTGAGTCTACACGAATAAGCTTAAGAAAGATATGTACTTTGCTATATGCAATACATCCCACCAGTAAAGGGACTCTGTGGAGAGTTACTACAGAGTAGTGAGACCACGGTAAATTTGTGCATCAGCCTTACCTTACCTAGGCAGACAAAAGCTTTTATTATAACCCCCATTCCACCAGTAAGTCTTGCCTATAAATATTAGTCACATAGCATGGAAGAATCAATTTTTATGATGATGACAAACTAAAGCACAAAATTGAGCGCTTATATGCAGGTTGCCTCTGGGCCTTTTGATGATTCACAAATTAGTCCTGATCCTCCTGGATCTAACTCTAAATATGTCACTTCAAATGTTTCTACTCTTTCAAGTACCCCTTAACATACCTGGAATTTGATCTGCCTACCACTAGGAAATGATTTGACACAGCCTCTGAGTACAGAAAAGTAGATGTTTTCAAGAACAGACTCTTTCAGTTCCTGTATTCAGGGGAGAAAAATTTGCTTTATTTAGTTTCACATTGTAGGACCAGACTTCTTCACTTCTATTCAGAGTGAGTAGTCCTTTATTTTTCCAAGTAGTTCTGTTAAAATCAAGGTGGTTTGTCTTTACTCTGTCTTAAACAGAAGCAGACTACATAATCTGAATTATTTTCATCTCACACGCAGCTGTTCCTTCTAATGGCATAATCTCATTCTTGCCATTGTACTAAGCCCCTTCACTTAGGCCTGTTTATGTTGTACTGGAGCTCAAGGCACATCATCTAAAATTTTATGCTCTTTGTATAGACATGATCTGTCAGCCTGGCTTAATTTTAGGATGTTCTGAGGAGATCTTTGGCAGGTACAAGGCCTCTTTGGAAACAGTGACAGCTTGTCTGAGTTTCACAGTTTGGCAAGAAATAGACACACATAGGACATTTGTGTGTCTTTTAGTGGGATGAGATCTCACTTCTTTCTCTTTCCTCCACAATGCTGGGCAAGTGCAAAGATATTTTTAATGTACCTTTGTGAGGAAAAGATTACCAGGGAATATTTTGTTTGGATTTTTTGCTAAAATCTTTGTTTTCAGGGACACAGGCATTTAGGATATACCTGAAAGCTTCTTCCTGCTCATTCTGGTTAGGTATGATAAATTTCAACCTTTGGTTCATGACTGTATTCCCTAATCAGGGCTATAGCACATGTCAAAGCTGTCCACTTTGAATGAAAAGCTTTTCCAGACTGAAAACTCAATTTACTCCTGCTAGTGACATTAAGATAAGCAGTCCCTCAAGGGGTCCCAGGCCTTATCTGATACACTGTGTTATTTGCAGGCTCTGGCAGAAATTAAGTGGAGTTTCATGTACACACACTTGGGACATGTGTACCCTATTGAACAGGATCTTTCATTTGCACATCAAATGAAGCTTTCCAGTAGCTCAGTTGAGCCCTGTTCACTTGCTGAATATCATTCCTATTACAAGAGGCTATGATAATGGCATGCCTATATATCCTAAAAAAAAAAGGATTACTGCTCTGCAGGAGGTGGCTATCAATCCCTTGCCTATTGTCCTGTATAATGACGGTCCTGTAACAATGCAATACCTTTTTATATCCTTTTTTTCGAAAAATGAGGTATCCCCATGGAAAACTTCATCAAATATCCTTCACAGCCCCCATCACAATGCTGAGATCATTTACTGATGTTAGCAGCACCAAGGAAGTTGAGGTAGGGTGCCGTGCAAACCCAGAACATGTGTCCATGCACAGGCTGATGTTTGCTTTACTGGTGTATGCCTCCTGCCATTCCCTTTCTCTCCTGCTATTTAACCTGATCCAGTCTTCCTTCACCTTCATGCTACAAAGATGCACGCTTCTAAGTCTGAACAAGGCTTTGTGCAGACTTTTTCTGGAATCAAATGTACGTAAGTCCATATGAGGACAAGATTCCTAATCACCTGAAGGAATTAAGAACATTAATACAAGTATATTAAATTTAAAATTGAAATTGAAGTAATTCAACCAAATTAAACATATAAGTAGGAGCTGCCCTTGAGCCTGGAAATGGCCTTCTCTCCACTTTAAGGAGAATTAGCTGTGAAAACTATCTACCACCAACACACCAAGAGAACCAAGAGTCCAGAGAACATTACACTTGAAAAGGTTTTAAATGACTAAACAGGGAATTAGTTTAGTTAGAAACAGATTTTTTTCTTTCTGAATCTTAAACTCAGAAAAAAAAATCCACTGGGGAGCTGGACTAATGAAACCTACAGAGTGTTGCTTCAATTCACCTCCTAAATACACTACCAGAAACATCTAGACAATATCATAGAAATGAACAATATTTTCCTGGGGATTTTTGAATAATCTCCCTGCACTGAACTGAGACTGATATCAGTCTCATGGCATGATGCAAAATGGTTTGAATTACCTTCAAACAGGGTATTTCCATGTCTTAAAATAGCTTCCCAATTTTAGAGTAATTTTTGTAGAACCATATTAGACAGCCTAAGAGAGTGTTAACTTCCTATCTATTGAAAATTATAAACATCGCCATAAGGACATTGCAAGGTCAAATGCCGTGTGAAAACTGAGCTTGGCTTTTCATAAATATAGTGAGTATTCCTGACAGTGGTGGGGGTCAGTGTCCTTTTTGATGGAAGAACTGATTGCTCTAGGACTAGGTAATGTGCACTCACTGGGCCATGGGAAGTCCTAGGCTCCCTCTCTGGGTGATTTGTCACCTGGAGCTCAGGATGTGCACTACAGGTTCTGAAAGTTCTTGGAAAAATTTCTGAGTAATAGAGGAAACATAATAGGTTTCCTAGGTAATTAGGAGAAGACATAAGTAGTAAAGGACTGAACCACAGTATAAGCAACAGAGAAAATTAAATACTCGTTCAAAGCGGGCAAGAACTTCACTAGATCAATGTCAGATTATTATATATGCTAGATCAAGATTTATGACAACTGTGATGGGTATCAGTAACAATCATACCTCAGAGAATTTCAATGCTTCTTTTCTGGTTTCACTTCAAGTCAGATGCCACAATTTGTTGCTTAGAGCAGCAAGAATGCAGTATTTCCTTGCTAGAGGAGAAGACTGTGCATCCACCCATAGTACAGTCCCAAAGCTGGGAAAGTATACACAGGATCTAGTTTTTCCATGAAATATCCCACTATAGATAACAAACTGTCTCTTCAGTTTCTCCCAAAGTCAGATGATCACACAGTATTCTCCAAAACCTGCCGAAGCTCATGAGAAGGGATGTCAGTGTCATGACCCCCAGCAACCAGAAAAGGATGCTGAGGTACAGAGCTGTGAAAAGATTTAATCACAAGTATCTAGGAGCTGATTAGAAAAGAAAGAAATACTGATTTCCCGGCAATCCTTTCTCCAACTCTGGGGTTTGTATCCCATACAACTGACAAAGGCAAAGCAAGGAAGTCTACAGCAGATTTTTGAAGATCTCACTTGAGCTAGTGTTCTTTTCCTTCTCTGAGCTCACGTCTAATTCAGCAAGATCCAAAAGATGCCCTAAGCCCTACTAAATGGGTTATTCTATGTGATGGAACTTGCTATGTGAGCAAGAACTAACAGCTATATTCAGACTGTCTATAACAAACTTCAAACTTCTCTTATCTCAGTGAATTCACCCAGAATCAGGCAGTCCAGTTAATCAGAGCTTGAGTCAACTGCCTAAACATAAGCATTTGGTGCCACCCCAAATTCCCCAGGGTATCTCAGATGGTCTGCACAGGCCTGGCATGTGTGACATAAGATCTGTGGGAAATCCATGCAGTTCTGGATCGGCAACTGGAGGCCAGGTACCATTCCTTAGAGCATCTCCAATGATGCTAAACACGTGTTAAGGCAACACAATGGAGATTTTTACCCCCCAGCTCTCTGCTGCTTGATCCCTTCTGCACTTCTCAGCTTCTCCAAAAACTGCATAGAAAATCCTGCCAGGGGGATTCTGAAGAACTTTGTATCCACTTTGCAGAAGTATAAATAATTATGCAAGGCAGGAGGGAAATCAAGCCTCTTTTCTCCCCACCTCAGAGAGATATGAGAAATACACTGTGAAGAGTTAAATAGCTGAGTCGGATTAAATTTACCATGCCTGCAAAAATTTCTATCAAAAGGTTACCTTTGATATAATGTTTCAGCCTGCAGACTTCTGCTTCCCAGCCATTAAATTCTGTTGTAATAAACTTTTACAATATGCATCATTATAGGAAACTTAAATAGGCTTAGCTCTTGAGCGAGAATCACAAAGACAGTAGAATAGAGGGAAGAAATGCAAGGTGTCTGGCTTCTTGAATATTTAAGAAAGGTTCTTCTTTATTAAATAATGCATATGAGGAGAGGGATTTGGAGTTCTGAGTTTTCAAGGTCAAGGTGGAAGGAGGTCCGTCTGGAGAGCCACAAATTCCTGATCTCAGCCCTTGCCTCTACCTCTGTCTTTGCCACAGGGCCTTGTGCAGATCAGAGGACTACCCCAGCACTGAGCCCCTTAGTTCCAACTGCAATTGAGCGCCTGGGACAACTGGGTTGTTAATACTCACCCCTCTCAAAGAAGAGTCACGGCAATTGCTCTTTTTATTCTTCACAATATTGTTCTGATATCTGTGAGGACAGGCTTAGAAAATATAAATGGCTCAGCTTTAAAGCAAAAAGTTGCTGGTGGTTTAAAAGTAAAACTCAGAACCACTTTTCTGCTTATAAAAATGAGCATTGCAATGCAGAATGGGCAGCGGCAGAAAGTCCAAATGAGAGACAGGGAGGATCAGCCTCCTTGTTATTACGATGGTTTATGGAGACATTTGGCCTCAGATATATTCTCCTTCCTATTCTGCTGGTAATTCATGTGTTTAAAGTTGTCCACAGAGACCATGTTACATTCCTTTCCAAAGCTCTAAGCATGTTGGTTACTTAACAGACCTTCTGTCACAAATGGGTGAAATGAAAATGCCCTTTCTACAGAAGAGCTACATTATCTCTTACATTTGTTTTAGAAGAAGGGATTTATATCCTATTTTGTTCTTCGTGTACTCTTGGAACATCAGCTATCAGCCTTAGGATGGCTAGGGAACATACATCAGCCAACATTGCATTTCATGGCCTGGTACAAACGCAGAGAGCTGATCCTCACCATGTATAATGTGGAGTTAGACAGGGGTTGACAAAGTCTACACTCTTAAAATAACAAATCCTTCACCCTGTCTATACAAGGAATGGAGCAGAAGCACTGCACCACCTTCAAAGTCTTCTAAGAGGCAGAAGGGAGGAAATACTAAGACAGAAAAATTGTCCTGATATATTTCTTTTCCAATTATTATTCTGCTTCCCTCCCCCACCAGCCCACAGACAGTTGCCTTAACAAGCAATGCCTTACATTGATCAAATATTAGATTCCTTAGGATTTTCTCTCCTCCTATTGTTCAGCAGCAGATTTCAGCTATTCAGGAGCCTGTGGGTTCACATCTGGCTTGGCTGTTTGGGTTGCTGTGCATCTCTGGGAGACTTAACTCCTTCTTTGACTGAGTGAGCACACAGAGATCCCTGGAGCGGGAAGAGGGGAAGATAATAGCCTGAAACATCTCTCATGATTTGCATTGCAGTGTCATTTGCAATCAACAAGAGACTCTGGTGCCCTCCATTTAAGATGCTGGATTCCTTCCCACTATACTCAGTAATACACTTAATTCTTACAACACCCTGACACTCTATTTTATTTCTGGCAGTGCTTATTCTAAAGGTCAAAGTCCTCACTGACTTTCTCAATTGGCAATACTACTTTATTTAATTTTTTTAACTGCTGAAGGCACACCTCTCATCTGCCCTGAGGCATTTTTGCAGACACAAAGGAAATAAAGTCCACAGGGCAACCTCTATGAAAGAGTGCCAACAGGAACGCCCCAAACTAGTCCTTCAGAAAAAGCTGGAGTAAATTAACAAACCTGATGGCTGAGAAACTCAAAATATGACTCAGATGCAGAGTAACTATCAAAGCAAAGGGTCCCACAAGTTCCCATACAGGAGGCAGAAATATATAAATTTTTAGTGTGACTGACATTTATTGGTGTTGGTTCTGATTAAGGGAAACAAAACAAAAAGAAAAAAAGAAAAAAAGAATGAGCATTAAAGTCTCCACTCTGGCTTTGCAACTTCATTTGAAATCCAAAGCACTGCCTGTCAAGAGACAGTGAAGGAGACTCATTGAAAAGTGAGGACGTTCTGCCCTTAGATGTATGTTCAGCGCTGCTACATTGAAGCCAACTGAGGCCAGAATCTGGCCTTATAAATCTTGGTAGGTTCTATGCTGCCACGTAATTTCTTGTGAAAGGAAAACTCAGTTTTCCTCAGCTTTGAAAAAGGAATAAGGGCTGGTGACCACTGCAGATCCTTTTGCCCCTCATGGTGAGATCCAGCAGACTTTGTTGAGGTCTGCAATAATGGACCTCAATGTTGTTGTCTTCTAACACTGACTCACCTGAGAAAGGTAATAAGAATTCAAAGAGTTTGTACTTCTTAATAAAAGTAAGCCAGTGAAGTCCCAAATTTATTCACATAGGCAAGTAAAAAAGCTTTGGCTTAGTCTAATGTGTCACTTCTTGCAGCATTCCTCCCACTGTAGCTAATGAAATGTTACCAAGAGTGACACTGAGGCTGGGGATGAAACACCCTCAATGCAATCTAAAATACAGAGCCCTCTGTGTGGGCAGGTGGTGTCCCTCACTGCCCCAAGTGACTCTCCATCCCCCTGTTCTCATTGCTTGGCAACTTTTTCCAATATTTTTGCTTCAAAATTATTCCTCTGGAGGTGCTGTCCCATGCAAAGGAAGGCAAATGGGGAAAACAGTTCCTCACCCTCAGTCAGGTTTGCAAACCAGTTCAGTATTTACCTTCAGCAAGGGAGGAAGAGAAGAGTGTTTGCAAGCCTCTGTTTCAGCACATTTGCCTTCCTTCCCCACTGCTGGGAGGCGCAGACTTTGTTCTGACTGTGGGCTGAGCAGCAGAGTGCAGGTTTGAAGAGAGCCTTTCTTCTTGGCCAAATCCATTGTTTGGAAGCTGGCGGCTCTGCTGCTCCTGCTGCTGCTCCTGTAATTGCTGAGTTTATTGCTGCCCGAAGCAAATGAGTGAGTAGGAGGAAAAGTAGGAGGAACAGAAAGTGCCATTAATCTACTCTTTGCTGATTTCGTGGGGGGAATAAAGGCAAGTATAATTCCTGTAGGCACTCAGTATGGTGATGAGCATGGCAAAAGCAGGCAGGTATCACCTACTAGCATATTAGTAGGATGAAGAAGGCAAAGGAGGTCTCAGATCTCCACAGCCCAGGAAGCCTCTCACCAGGGTGTTCTGTAGCATGGGTCTCACTCAGGGCTGCACTGACTCTATGTTGCCTTGCAGGTCCTGTGGCAGGACCTGGCCCCAAACTTACTCTATCAAGCCAGGATGTGGCCTTGTCTTCCTGCAAAGTTAGAGCTCTCTTCTGCAAAGCACAGAGGGTCAGGTCTCATATATATATGTTTAATAAAAACAAGAAGTGTGGAGGTATTGCCTTTTGTGTAAACACCTTTGCTCCTAGACATGTCTGCTCATAGATATATTACTGTCTCAAATTATTTTCTCAGGCAAGACTATCTATCAGTGTTCTGTACAAGAAGGAAAATGCAAAATGTAGATATCAATCTTTTACTGAAAAGGTCACTGAAAATTATTTCCAAATGATGCAAACTTCATAAAAATGGGAACTCATCCTGTGATCAAAATAGTTAACGTGTTTTTAATGCACCACTGATAGCTTTCCTGCTGCACTGGCCATTTCTCAACATAGTTCTGCTATAATAGAGACCTCTGAAGGATATCAAAAAGACAAAGTATTCAAGAAGATACAATATCTTTTGTTAAACCAACTGTTGTGAATATAGGCAGGGTTTTGAGTATCCCAGCTTCTCTTCAAGTAATTTCCAAAGAGAAGCAAAGTGGTTAGCCCAGCAGTGGAAACATTACATGATAAAAAGCTATTCATTTGAGACTGAAAACCTGCACTGATTAATGTAGATGGAAGCCCACAAGTCCTCTGTAAAGTCAACAAGAGCTGGGAATGCAGAAGACAAGGTGGGGGTGCAGGGGGCAGGTGAGGCGTAGTTTTTTGGCTTCAAGGAAAGCAAAGTAAAGGTAGGACCCCAATACCGCAAGTTTCAGACTCCTATCTCTGTGTAACTTGTAATTACATGATTTATTAAGGAGTTTTTCATGTTTAAGTTGACAGAAGGAGATAAGCGAGGTCATTGAAACTCCACAGCCACTTCATGCCTATTGGGAATTGTGGCACAAGAGCCCGCACAGAGATGAAGGAGCACTATTTGTTTATGTTGTTGCTGACTGAAGTGCTGCTGGCATCACCGTTTAAAATTTGAAGTGTATTTAAAGTGGAATTGACTCAACCAAAACATCCAGCAAATCCCCAGAGATACGGATGCAGAACAACAGTGGCAAACTTCCAGCTGCCATAGCAGGCATACAAAATCCTCTGGAAATAAATGACTTAAAGGCTTTAAAAGGATAAGAAAGGGCTGCCAAGCCAGACAGATCTCAGGGCCTGTTCCTGAAGGCCCCAGACATGCATGACTTCAACTGATTTCCAATGCTCATCTTTCCAGGACAGGCATTAAGAGATGCCTGCCTTTGTTCAGGGGGTTGGTCGCAATTGCTGCCTTCTACCCCAGTGCTTCTACCTCAGTTTATATGAGGGTGTACTTGGTTCAAACAAAAGCTCTGCCTAGCCCAGTTCCAGCCTCCAGCAGTGCCATAAGCCATATCCATTGCAAATTAAGAAATAAGTGAACATTTACAACATTTCCCCACACACACTATCTCAGCTTCTGACTCTTTTCAACTGAGCAGGTTTTCTAAACCTTGTGCTTCACCCGCTTGATGATCCTTTGTAAATCTCTCTTTCAAGTACTTGCTCAGTCTCTCCTCTAACTTTTGCATTCATAATATCCTTTGGCAGGGAGACCCTTGCGTTCATTGCCTCTTATACAGAGAACCACCTTCTTCTGGTAGCTCTGAACCTGTCTCCCAAGTGGTCCATTTGAGGGATGGTCCCTCGTCCCAGAGACTGCACAGTCTAAAGTGACAAAAAACAATGGCTTGTCGCTTACGAGTGAGTGAATATTTTGGCTATATTTCACCTAACATGATCTATATGAGATAAGTGTGACATGAGACATACAGAGATATATTCTGTACACTTTACAGACACATTTTGCATTCCAGACCTATTTTAAATACCTTTGCCTTAGCACAATAATCTGTGTTTGTCACATCCTATGTTTTACTTTCATAATTCCCAAGAAAATTAAACTATTCTCAGTGAACAAATCAGCTTTTCACATTTAAAAAGACAAGTATTTTCTATAATCCAAGCTTCCAGAATTATTCTGTGTGTTGTTTGTGAAATAGCTGTACTTTCATTAGACAAGACAAATTATCTATAGCCCCAGGAAAAATTAATTTCATGGGATGCAAAAGATTGAAGACCTATTGATAGAGTACAATATATGCTTGGCAGATGTCTCTTGCCTGAGGCATGAAATGGCCTGACTATTATCTCGTCTACAGTTCAAAAGTAATTGTACACATTGCACACAGAGTAGCATCCGCCCACAGAGCAAACACCTAGTGATGATAGATATCACTATTGATACAATTCACACCTAGAAACTAAAAGTGCTGGGAAAAGGATTGTGAATTCTAAAAGGTAATATGAATTCATTAACTGCAAAGAACACACAGAGTTGCATTTAAGGAGTAGAGCTGTGACAGTAATTGCTGAACTGAATATTTTTAAAAAGCCCTTTTGTTCCTATTGGCATCAAAGCTATTGTTGAACTGTGCTGTACTCTCAGCAACGTGAATATTAGGGGTTTAGATCCATGCATGCAAAAGATCAAAAGCAGTGATGAAGGATTCTGTAATTATTAGTAATTGCTTCCCAAGTGGCCATTTTTTTATAAAGATTCTTCATAACAAAGTGTTCACTAAAGACTATGGGTTGAAGTTATATTTTCATAGCAAGCACATGAGCTCACATAAATTATTTCGCACATTATCATCATAGCTGGAAACTACCACTAATATGAAATACAAATGCTACAAAAAAATCTGGGTATCATTATTATGATTATTGTAATTTTAATGTAGATTGTAATGTTACATTTTCAATTAGAAGAATTTCAAACAAAAAAAAACCCCAAAAAACAGTTAAACTAGTTTCAGATTGAGTAAAGTCCTAATTTCTCTAATTCAGTGTTCAAAATTGCTTCAGTTGAGTAAAATATTAATGGTGCATCACCTATGAACTGCCATTGACTCATAAATGGTACTTTCTAGGCTCAAGTCTTCATCCACTTAAATGGATGTGAATCTTTACATAGACATGTAACTACAAGCACAGGCATGAAGAGAATTATAACAAATCCAAAAAAAGGATTAAAAGCTCTGTCATGCCCTCTTCTCACATACCAGTACCCATCCTCTTGCCAAATGTGTATCTTTAGAGCCTTACTACATATTTGACCCTAAGGTTTGCCTTGGAGCTGCACTTGCTTATTCCAGGACGGAATTTGTCTCAAATAAATAAAAATCAGAACCATGGCACTACTAAATATAACTCATACATTACAATAATAGTCCACTAGGTCTCATTGAAAAATACTGAAAATATTTAAGAAATGGAGTGTTCTGCTGTCCAGATGTAGCATTAGGTGTCTTTCTCCAATCTTCTGTTGAGCATGGAGATTGTCTCTCAGTACACAACCTACACAGCAGCTGCACCTCAGTCAAGCCAAGCACCAGGAGAGAGCATCTCCACCATGAGCAGGTGACTCCTGTGTATTTCCTAGAGGGACATTTGGAGTGCCTAACTGTAGCTGTACAGCTCCAGGACTTCTCCCTTCCTACATGCAAAAGAGTCAACAGACCATAGAGCAAGAAAGATGTTGACAGCAGAGTGAAAAAGTTTGGGCTTTGTGGGGCAAATGCCACAGTTTTGCAGAACTGGTCCATACCTCTCCTATGCATCTGATTCTAAAAACAGTATGTAATTTTCAGAGCCTGAAATGTCCTGTTAAAATCACTGCTAGGATTAATTACACACTTATGTTCCTCTGGGTAAAAACCTTACTGTGTCTGTCTGCAAAGTGCCTGTTTGGATGCCAACCAAATTAATAAAGAATAATAACAGTGGTGCCTGCACGAAAAGCCATCTCATTCTACTGAAACCAATGGGACAACTTAGTGCCTTCCATTATGTACAAAAAGCAATAGTCAGTGTTTTGTTTATGACCTCTGAAGAAAAACACATACAAAACCCCTTCAAGATATCCTTCAGTGTGCCCAGGTTCTTTGTTTCAGTTAGGTTCCTTTGTTGTAGATGTTAAAACACTGTACTAAAGTTGTCACATGACACTATTTCTTATATTATAATCTGCTATACCTCACAGAATAGCCTCCTTTACCATGCCAAATAAATTAACTCTCTTGTAGTTTCCTTTCTGTCATGGTTCAGTCTCCCATCTTACTCATAAGACACATTAGTACCATAATATATATATATGCTCCAGGATAAATACTAATTTATCATAAAGGCAAAGCGTGAGTTCTGCCCTGAAATACACAAGGCTGTAACAGGAGACTTTAGTCGACTGACTAAATTATTCTCCAACAACTCCCTCAATATCATCTCTCAAAATAATGACAATTTTTTTCACTTTCATCAGTGCAAATCAGGAGGAACATCACTGAACTTGATGTTTCCCTTCCAGTAAGGAAGAATCAGGACTGAGGTCTCCTATTCATGAGGTAATGGGGAAACAAATAATGTCACTGTTTTATTTATATTCCATCTAATTATTCAAGGCACAGCTTGCATTCATCCTCCTTAGTGCCTGTCTGTTTTTTGCACTTCTCCACTGTAGCTTACCCATTCTTCAGTAGGGATTTTGGTATCTGTTTAATTTACCATGACTTGCGCCACATTTTTCCCCGCAAGCTGCATATTCTGTTCCAGAGGGAGAGGGCAGAGGGAAACCCCAAAGGAGGAACACTGAGAGAGCCCACCAGGATGCATCTTAGGTGACAAGAAACATAGAGGCCCATTCTACTTTCGCACAAGGGAGATTTACACCCATAGCTCCCACTGTCATTAATGTAGTTATACACGTAATTTGTCCTGTACTCTGAGAGGAAAATAAACTTGAGTGAGGAGAAGTAAAGGGTATTCAAGGGGAAAACTATTTTGTATGTAAAGCTTGTGGCTGCCAGTTGGTAATGAATATGGCAGACATAATAATGGTAATAATAGAAAAAGACACCTACATATCTGAGTTAGGGTTATTGTAATATGGCATACGAACAGAGAACAAAACCATCAAGGAAACCACTAAATATCATTTTGAGGATACAGAAAGAAAATATACTTAAGACTAAAGAGAAAATTAAAAGGAAAGCAAAAGTAGAGCTAGGAACAAGCCAGCAAATGCAGCAGAGAAATCAGGGGTGTTTTCACTAAAGGAAACAGCAGCTCTCTGTGAGATTACCAGCTGGCCTGGGAAGTGGCAGAAATAGATGGGATGCCAGTAGCAAGAGACAGAAAGCACAGAGGTGTTTCCATCCATTAGAAGACAAAAGCAAATACATTCAGAAGAGGCTGGAATAAATTAGTTTACAGCATGATAAGTGACTCAGACTGCTCAATATAGGAGTGTTTAGGTAATGAGGTTATGGACCAGAAATAATCACAGAGGTTAAAGCTCACAAATCAGTACTAAAGGAGGACTCCTAAGTGGTGGATCTTAGTGATTCAGATAATTCACTGGCTCAGACAGTACAAAGCACAGCTAGCTGTGCTGGGATAGCACTGATGCTGCAGACAGGCAGACAGACATAGCATATGAAATTGCATGCCATGGTGTACCACCTTCCACTTCTTCCTGGTGCCAAACTCACTGGTTTTGCTCCATCATACAGGAATAACAATACAGATCAGCACGACAGATACAGCAATACAGATAAGATGCAGTTGCAGTTGTGCTAGGAGTTACCATAAGCCAAATATAATCAAATATATTTACACCAAAAATGCATTTAAAAACTCTAATACTTGAGAACTAACTTTGAGTAGGGAATCACCACCAAAGTAGGGTGACCTTCAGGCAAGTCTCTGACACTCAAGAAACAGCAGCATGAAGCAGGAGCACCAAATACTGGAGCATAGACAAATGATAAAGCCTCCATCATCTAGGACAACTATTCAGGGTGTAAATAATAACCTCTGATTGATGAACTGTTCTCTCCTTTGAGTGCAGAAACAGATCAGGTATGCAGCTATCTTGTCTGCAGGCAGATAAACGCACCCTGAGAGACTTGGTCAGGATCACAAAGGCAGTCTCTGGTCTGAGTCGTGGTCTCAGGCATCTCCTCAGCTGCTTTGCTCTACCTCAGAACTGTTAAGACTCTTCCACATGATTTGGGCTACATGAATTTTAAGTAGGGACTTGACCCATTGTATGCAAAACAGACAGAAAATAAATCAGGAATAATTATTCTAGAATAAAATGGAGAACTTGTTTAAAATACTGCTGAATCTTGGTTCTGTAGAAGAAATATTACTGAGTCTAAAGCCTTTAGCTGAGAAAAAGCGAAGTAAATCCAGGTTTTGGGAGGTATGAATTATGAGGAAACACTGATCAGATGTTGCTTCTATAAATAATAACAGCTCATTAATTCTCATTTTCCCAATCCACACATTTAAGGAACTCAACAACCTCTTCACCCCCAAGGGTACTCATCCCACTTCTCAGCAGAGTTTTAATTTATGTTAGTAACAAGATCTCATATTTCTAGGAATTCATTACTTTTAAAAAACCTATTACACTATTTTATTGGCAGGCTAGAAGATATTATCATGAATAATTGAAACTCGACTACACTTGTTCAGGCATTAACAAACTACATTGGCAAGGCATCATACTTGAGTCTTTTTTTCAAGCATGTTCTTTCATTCATGGCATAATTTTATGCCTGTGGAGTGAGACCCAAAGAAAGGTCTACTGATTTCAGAATATGGGGCTCACATGCCACACGTGTGCTGAATTATTTGTTGTGCAGACACAAATTTCACAATTAATTGCCAAGCCTTATTAGTGAACAAAGGCTGCTGTCACTATCCATGAGAGCAAATTTACAGTCTCCCATCATTTAAATGTACAGATATGGGATCATCCAGTGAAAATCTTGAAACCAAAGTAACAAAATTAGTAATGTGAGCGTGATGTTAAACAAGGCACAACCTGTGGTGCCAATATTAGCATTCATCAGGCAGAGCTCCCTTATGCAGGGGTGATCTGAAGTGTGAAACGCAGAAGGATAATCAATCAGGGAACAGACCTTCCACATGGACAGCAGGCAACCACCTCCTTGCAGAGCTGTCCTATGGGACCCACTCAGTGCAGTGGAGCAGAACAGATGATAAAGCATTATGCCATGGTGTCACTGAACTGGCTCTTAAAAAGATTGTGAGGTGTTTTCATGCCCACGAAGCCAGCTTGAAGGAGGAGAATCATATCAATATGTGACATGGGTGTACTCATAGATCATCCCCTGGTCTTACAAGTGACTGATTGCTACCAAATAAGGTTGCCCAGAGGCAGCAGGATTGATCTCACTGAACTTTTGCCAGCTAAAACTGCAGCATCTTAGACGAGCTAATTGTCCAGGCTCTCTCCACACTTACCAGAGGCACCTCCAAACTACATAGTCTCTCCTAATATAGATGGGATGTGACACAGGTGGGACCAAGCTCCTACTGGAGAGGCCTACCTCCCTTCACTGAGCATACACCAACTGAACATAGAACACCTCAACCGATGGCTGAAACCATTCACCTGAACAACTGAGGGAAGCAAAAATTAAAAACAGGAGCAACAAACTTATGCAAGGTTGTGTCAAGGACTAATGGAGTGAGACAGATGACTGCAAACTCGGTCTTAAAAGAGGAGGTAAAACTACCCATGATTTAAAAAAAAAAAAAGAACAGAACTAAACAATGAAAGTTAAGTCTGAGCTGAGATTGCTGTTTATATAAATATAGCAGAGCAGCTTAGATTAGAGGGGGAAAACAGTTATTTAACCCAAGGTTCAACATTGGCCCAAGAGCAAATAAGTTTGTATTAAGAATACATAAATTCATCCCGAAGATTAGAAGACTTCCAACCACCAAAGGATCAAGGGTCTGGAACAGCCTTTCAGACTGGTGAGATACTATTTTTGGAATGTCACTGCCTGTAAAGAAGCTGCTCTGCTATGTTTATGGCATGCTTTGAGACATTATGATGAAGCATTTAAAACTGCTTGTGCAACCCTTGTTGAAGTACAGGATACATAAACATCCAGTAACTATTCTGAAATATTCTATTTCAGAAAGACCCACTCCAATGTGAGAGACCATGCACGTGTCAAAAACAACTCCACATTTAATGCTAAGTGTTAGGCTAATTTATCACAGAGGTTTAAAACTGGGCTCTTTTTGTTTGACTGCCAAGTTTCAACACCAGCTTTCCTGAATGTCAGGATCTGACTCTGCATTGTTATCACTGTCACCGAGATCATGAAATTCCCCTCGTGCCCCACTGGTTCCATAGAAAAAGCAAGTAATTGTGGGCACCAGCTTCACAATGGGCAGCCACGCGGTAGAAACTAACTTCAGCAACCCATTGCAAATTAGAAATGGGAGGAGGAGGCCAAAATAGAGCACACTTGAACTTCAGCTGTCATTTTGGTATTGTGGCTTTGATATTTTTATTCTTCTGAAAATTACATAGTTACCTGCCAGTGTCAGACATCAGACTGGACTTCAAGCACGCAAATATACAGCAGCCTAAAGAAGAGATGTGTAAAGAAATAACACTGTAAGGCATTTTAAGGGAGAGATTTGAAATCCACTGAGTCTCTGGAAGGGGGTCTTATGTTTGCAGGCACTTGGAACAGTCATCTTAATTGGTGGTGCTTAATAACATACTGCATGGATTCCATTCACTCTGGGAAACCAATGCAATTCTTTGTAGCTTGGTAAAATTTCTGGAGCTGCTGACACCTCCTGCTCCATTATTTCCAAACAGAAAGATTCCAGAGGATCAAAGTCCCTGGGAACAGAGACACCCCTGCCATTCGCCCTTTTGTAAACAAAAAACGTTAGATGTTGCAATCCACAGTGAACGTGTTCTTTGTGGGTTTTACGCCCACAAAGAGAAGATGGTTACCTTTAGAAGGCCATGGCTTAAGTTTAAAATACAAGACAAAAAAGGCAAGACAGATTAAATAGTGAAGCTACTAACATGACATAATGGATCATTTTGGTGTAGTATGTAAGGAGGATGCTAACAGCATCATAAAGCACCCAAGCATAATAACAAAGCCACTTCAGCTGACGCAGCTCTGAAAAATGCCTTTTTTATGAGAGTATACTTTGCAGAGAAAAAGCCTCAAATTTTCACAACCTGGTTGCAGGCATTAAGTAACAATCAGCTCTCAGAGAAAAGCGCAGTGATGTATTATGGCATTAGGTCTTGCTGGGGAAGACAAACTGTATCGTGATTACATGCAAAATTAATCCTGAAAAACTGCATTAGAAATATTCATGCCTTTGAATTTCAGATCTATTTTCTTCCCTCCAGAAAGTACTGTTTAAATGTTGGGTACAGGAATCCCACTGACAAAAACTCCTGAATACAAGGTTCATACAATCCTGGAAAGAAACAATAAAATTGCTTCACCTGTGCTCATTAAATATACAGTGCATAAACTCTGGCTTTGGAAATCTCATCAGCAGGAAGCTTCTTTCTTCCTTTCTTCATTTTTTTCCCTACCCCCTGAGGATTACTGAAATCTCTGCATTAACCACCGAATAATGACAATGTTCTGCAGCCTCGAGCTGTGACTAAGGATTTGGTCACAGAGGCTACAGGGTAGGGAACCTAAAAGCTACCATTGAAAAAATATAGTCATAGAAGTTATTTCCTTTCTAAGCAATTAAGAAACCAACCTTGTTTATTGCATGTACTTCTGACTTGCAATATACACTTTGAAAAATATGGCTATGAGAGACAACCCTGCTGTTTCTGTGATGATCATGGGGGAAAAAAAAGCCCCCCTAGGTTCAACAAGGCTCTGTTGAAACTTCTCATTCTGTAACTCCAACCACTGCTTCTCAAGTGTTCTGGCTGCATTCACTTTTCTCATTCATCATCACCTGCACTTACGTATATTATTACACAGTAGCCCTTTTAGGACTCTGCAGATGCTCCCACTGAGGGTCAGGCCTTAAGGTTCCAAGTGTACAGACACTTGTTTTGGTGATGCATGCAGTTCCTGGCTTCCTCCTCCTCAGATCTGTGACTGCTCACTCCCACTCCCACTGCATCCTTTCAACTGTGCCAGCGCAAACATTTATGTGGCCATGCTGGGAATCAAAGAGGGGAATTGATCCAGCTAAAAATAACTCTTTTTCCAAGTCAATTTTCAGGCAGAGAAGTCCCTGATGTGGCAGGGTGGTGGAAAGTTGGTGGGCAGCAGGATCAGGATGCAAAGCTGGGAGAGCAGGATGCCCCTCTGGCTTCTGGTTATGCTGGCTCAAGCTGATCTGAACATAAGGTACGAGTTTTCAAGAATTTCCTGTCTGACTATTCAGCTTGCTATTTATTGCACTGGTCTTTCAAGAAATAAATGACTTGAAAAAGAACAGAAGAACTAGATTCCCATGATATTTTTCCAAAGTGTACTAGGAAGCATGGGCATAGCCCAAGGTGCTTACCTCTTGAAGAAGACAGAAAATAACAAAACATACAGTATAATCTGAAGCACACAGGTACACAACCAGCAGGTGACATTGCTGATCCGTGCAAGGAAAGGGATAGAAATCATGTCAAAGAGAAGATTCTTTAACCACTTTGGGTCTTCTGTTTCTCCTCAGTCTTTCCCAAAGTTCCAGGCTGGCCAACAGCTGAGAAGAGCCTGGCTCCATCCTCTTGACATCTTTCCTTCAGATTCTTATATACATTGATGAGGTCCCCCCTCAGTTGTCTCTTCTCAAGGCTGAACACACCCAGCTCCCTCAGCCTTCCCTCACAGGAGAGATGTTCCAGTTCTTCAACCATCTTTGTTGCCCTCCTTTGGACCTGCTACAGGAGCTCCCTGAGGAGCCCAGAACTGGACACAGCACTTCAGATGTAGCCTCAGCAAGGCTGACTAGATCAGCAGGATCATCTCCTTCGACCCACTGGCAATGCTCTTCCTAATGTACCCCACAGTCCTTCTGCAGGGCCACTCCTCCAGGCTTTGTGTCAGCAAACCTGCTGAAAAGGCATCTATGTTCACCCCAGTTAGTGATGACTAAGTGAAACAATACTGGGCCCAGAATTGAACCTGGAGGGACATCACAAGTGACAGGCCCCCAGATAGATCCTGTGCCCCAGATGATAAGCCTCAGGGATCTGCCATTTAGAATCCACCTCACTGTCCAATCATCCAGTCCACACGCTTGAGTTTGCCTATGAGGATGTTGTGAGAGACTGTGTCAAAAACCTTGCTAAGATCGAGGTAGACAATGTCCACTGTTCTCCCTTCATGCATCCAAGTAGTTGCACAAGGTCCACGAGGAGTGGGCAGTGTGTATTTGTAGCTATGAATCTGGGTTGAAATACTCTTATTACTGGGATGAGTGAGGCAGCATTGGTTTGCTAAAAAAACACCAGAAAAATGTGACCAAGAAGAAAAGAGTCTTTAAAAAAGCCTTTCAGAAGAAGTTATAATTTCTTATAAATTATTTTTAAAAGCAAGTGTTGAAAGCAATTTTTGTTGTCTTTCCCTCTGGGAGCTGCCTTTTTTATTTCACAGTGGGTAACTGAGTGGCATGATGAGGATTAAGGCAGAGAGATCCAAGTTATATTAGAAACCACTGAGAAATAAGGCTTGTTCATCATTGTTTTAAGGTTAAGTTCAAGGAGTATTTCAAATGTTTTGATCAAAATAAACAGATTTTATCCTACTGTTAAATTAATTACAATGTTTGCTTCTTTAAATGACAAAATAAACACACTTTTGGAAATGGTTAGTGGCTCAAAGTCACACCACTAATTTAAAGGACATTGCTCACAGAAAGAAAGTTATAATAATGAAAAACAAAGGCAAACTATTACCTTTGTGGACACACAGTACAGATATTTATAGTATTAAAACTCCCAATAAACTCTTAATTTAACATTTTATTTTCACTGACCTTAGCAACTCTAGATCCAAGTCATATCCATGAAGAGTTAAGATACACTCAAGGCTAAAGAAAAATAGCCCATGTTGGTCAAAATAATTTCTTTGTAAAGAGAACTGGGGTTGTGCCTATGCACCCAGAAAACAGGCAGGTGCATATCTGGATTTTGGTTACATGAGGAGTGAACCTGGAGAAATACCACAGGAATCAATGTTATTGTCCTAACAATAATCAGGTGTATAAGAGTGTAATTTTAGCCAACTGGCATTCACAGACTCCAGTTTCTCCACCACTCTTTACAGCACCAAAAAGGATATATTAAATAAGTAGCATGATAAGGAATATTCTGTAACAAACCCTGCCTTAGAGGGGTAGCTGAAAGCACTCTTGAATTTTAAGCAGCAAGAACTTCAGTAGGAGGTTCTCTCTGGCAACAGTTGAAAAGGCTGAAGAAGACATTCACACAAAAAAGCATCAAATTCCAGAAATTTGACAAGACTGGGTTATGAAGCTGAACAGGGTTGTTGTAAGCAGCTGGCAACTCTCTAATTTATTTCACCTGTTCTTTTCATACTACCAGGGAGTCTGCCCCACATGTGAGAAGCAAGTCACACCACTGCATGCCTGATATCATGCCAACTCTCCTGAATAGCAAAAAAAGTCTATTCTGTTTAATTGCCAGGTGTCAAACAGGCTCATTACAGTGTACAGAAAGCTCTCTGTGCAACAGATCAACCTGAAGAGGCTTATCTTTGTGGCTGCTGTCTATATAGTCATAATTAAATAAAAGCAGATGGAGGAGGTACTAAATAATTATGACTGCAAGATAAATAAAATGCTGGGTAACTTTAGAAGTATAATTTAAGCATCTTACATAAACAAAAAGTATCAGTATCTTCTGTGATATGTTTTCACACTGAGGTAGTTCAAAAAATTAAAATAATCAAGAAAGCAATGAAGTATTAAACTAAAAATATTAAATATATGTGACACACACATAATAGGAAACAGGTACAAAGTCATTCTGACTCATTCTTCCCACAGGCAAATGCAAATTCTCTCTGTGTCCTTTGCTAACGCATGTGCCAATTAATCTTGCAATCACATTATCACAAAACTGGTTTTTGGCACTTTTTCTTATTTCACAGAACATAAAGGAGCTGCCCCTGTTCTTTACAGCCACAGCTCCATAGAGATCCAATCACTGGGACATGCCAGAGGGTCACTTTAGCTGTGCTAGATCTTGCCTGGCAGGCCCAGCTATGTGGAATTTCCTGGAGCTTTTGCAGTGAGGTCTATCAATGCCTTGGTCCTTCTTCAGCTCTCAGATATAGGCCCCAAGTCCCTGTGCTGCTCAGTGCATCAAGGTCCCATTCCTACAAATGGTAAATTTTCCATCAACTTCCAAGCACTGTGGTTGCCCACCAGGTGCCCCAGGTGCACACACCAAGCCACAACCATCAATCACTCTGCTGTGCTCTTCACACGATAAACTCATGCATGGTGCAGGGGCTGCCAGCCTGGCTCTGGGCACCTGTGCTTTCCTGCTGTACCCCAAAACAATGAAAGGGAGAAAATCTGTTTCTCTTTGCACTCACAGTGAGATATGGGGTCATGTATCAATAAGACTGCTCACTCTCAGCTGAGGTACCCAGCTGAGCATCCCTTCTGGAATCAGAACATAGAAAAGCAAGAAAAATTTCTCAGATTCCTGCAGCCTGAAAGATAAAATGCAGGAAGACAGTGTGTATATGGGGAGTTTTTGTACAATGTTTTGCAGCTGTGTTCCCCTAACACAGCTATATGTAAAGGGTTTGAAGGAAGTGCAGTGCCAACCTAAAATGCATGTTCAGTCCACCACTGGACTTAAATGTTTCTTCCTTTGTAAATATGATGTTGTGTAGCCTGCTGCAAAGTATTGTTTGTTCAGTGCCAAGTAGTCCGCAGATCTGTGAAAGATCCAGTTAGAAAACTGGACAAAATATCCAAACAACAGTTTTGAAAGAATATATAATCCACATTCTCTTAATCCTCTAAATATGTATCCACATAACCGAATAAAAGTGCAGGTATTGTGTATTTTGCAGATACATAAGATGACCACAGAATGGCTCTATGAGATCTTTGATCCAAAATCTGCTTTCTGATCTGTGGGGCAGATCTATTCCTTGCTTGTATGTTTGCTTGCTTTTCTGGCCAGAAGTTTACAGGACTATTGCTCTTAGTACGCAGGGAAAATAAAATGTCCTTAACAAAACTCACACATAACAAAACAGCTCTGGCCTACAAATACATCAATGGAAAATGTTTTATTTTCTAAAATAGTCTCTCAGTGGGTGTGACCCAAGACCATAGAAGGTGTCACAGACCCTGGTTTCATCACCCACAAAAGGCAACTAAGCACAGCAAGCTCAGCCATGCTTTTCAGCAATCTAGGGAGTCAACCAGACAGAAAAGGTTGAAAACCAGTCATCTAAACAAGAATATATAATCTTTGTCCATAAAAGAAGCTAAGATCTTTTTTGAACCATGGGATAGTATTCATTATTGAAAGAAAAGCTTCACAAAGGAAAGAAAATTAGCTGTGTCTTTCAGTTAGGACATGCCTTCTGCACAGCTGGACTACACAGGGCCATTTAATTATGGCAGCAAGGAGCTCAACAGGGTAAATTGCCTTGAGAAACAGTCTATGTTAGGTTGTTACCAACACAGCAGAGCCACCATCAGCTCAGGCTGCACACAGTATAAATCCCCATCTGTCTCAAAAATGCCAGGCAGATAATCCTGCAGTTATAACCTACTGTAAGGAAGAGGCACATGACAGCTGGGTCAGTGGCTATGCTTGAACCCAAGATTTGGAAGGCCTCCATTCAACACTTCTGTAAATATAACCTTCAGTAAGTTTCTAGCCTCCTATCTGTAAAAGGGAAAAATATTCCTTGCATCAGTGCTGAGGCACTACGAAGATAAAGATTTTCCAGAAAGACACTTTTATAACTTACAATATAGAATTCTGTCAATCAGCTTTGCCAGAGACGACATCAAACTGTGTACTCAAATAGTGAAGGGAAAAAAATTATGCAGTCTTAATCTTCCTCAAATCCTTCCTATTTTGCCATCCTGTTTTGCCCATCTCATCCATCTCACAGACTGATTAGCTTCATTAGAGATGCACCTGTCTTCTCAGTTTCACTTGTGAGCACTTGAAGACAGGCTGCAATGAAAAATCTGATTGCAATTTGTGAATTCACATTCAAAACTGCTGAAACCACAGTCCTGTGGCAACAGTTGCTTCCCATTCTCATTTATCCGCTGTTCAAGACCTCTGAAAACCACACTGCCAGTCCCTGTGGTTTACAGCAATCTCAGTCTATTTTCAAAGTGGACTTACATTCCCAGTCTGGAAACAGCACCTCTCACCATGTTTGCAAGACAGAAGACTATCCATTGTCCTTGCAACTTCAGAGGTTAAGAAAAATCTCTGATATTTTAGAGAGAATCTAGGTAGTCTGGATTCAAAGGGGAACTACCACTACCATGATGACTAAGGAATGCTTGCTGGATATGGCGTGAAGTACTTCAAAGAGTATCCTGGGAGGAGAGGGTGAAAACGTGGAGAGGAATCAAAGAGATTTCATGCGAGAGATGTGAATGGTTTCCAGATGTAAGATCAAATCCCGGTCACTGTGTCAATGGATCAGTACACAGGTCACCATGTACTGAATTCAGAGGTAAGTGGAAGTAGTGGAGGCTGTTACACTCTTGCCAAAGTCTAAATTATGACAATTTTCACAATGAGCAAACAGAAAAATATAAAAAGTTAGGGGGGGAGAAACTAATAAAGTCCAACCCCTTATCACTGCAAACTTCATCCCCTCCTAAGTTTGGCTTTAGTGTTTGCAGTGGCAGCTGATTCTGTGTAGACCCTCTTTATTATTTACTTTTGCCCTGCTCACTGGGTATTTTTTTCCAGAATGAAAGTATGGCAAAAGATTTGCAGTTTCAAAATGAATTAAACAATTAGCTCATGCTTCCTCTCCACCTAAAAATGATGGTCAGCTTCACCACAGACAGACGGACTACACCATCCTTTTGTTGGGAAACAAAGGCAGCCATCTACAGACACAGAGTCCCTTGTATCTTCCTACAGATACCAGGTGCTATTAAAGCAAAACTACTGCTAAACCTTCATTTAGGGTTCTATTCTATGGAACAAATAAAAGGCATGATTTCTGAAAAGGCATGCTATTTGATGTGGTCCTTTTCAAACTGGATCCTAACAGCTTCCACTGAGGCTGAATTAACGTAGTTTGAAATTTGTAAAGATTATCGCTGACCTATTTAAAACAAAGATAAACAAAACTAATGGGAAAAAAAATTCATTCTGCTCTCTTATTTTCACTACAAAGACAGACAGTCACAGAGCCTAAAATCACAACCAGGTATAAATTTTGACCATTCTCATGAGGACCACTGAGATGAAAGCATTTGCTTGCTGAGCTTCATTGACTGAAAAACACTTGACTGGGTACATTTAAAAATGCTGCTTATCTGAACTGTTTCAAGAGATTAGTCTGCATATTTAATATGTTAATGTTTCACAAGTAAGAAGATTTGCAGTGACTTATTACAGGACATATAACTTGGCAGAGCCCTGAGTCATTTAAGCTGGTACCTTAGTCACTAAATGCCAGCTACAGTGTTACATACCACCTCAGAGTCCATCCATGGCAGTAAGCCAGTTTTGCAGATCCTCTTCCAAAATCCAAGTTTAGAGTCTGTCTTTCAGCAGGATATTTCTCAGTGGTTTATATTTTCACTGTCACTAGCATGTCAGTAAGAGTGCATATCTTTTGAGCTCTGATTAATTTTGCCTTGACACTACTGAAATGCCAAGTATAACTTTAACTCAGGTTCCGAAATGTTAATCAGTTTTGGAATATCCATAGATTGCATATATATCAAAGCCTGTAAATACTCAGAGACATCCATCAGGATCCACAAGGCATTAGCAGTCTTGTTTCTCTCTAGCCCCACAGAGTCAGGTGTTCATCAACACTGATAATGAAATATATCATCTTGAAACAAAAGGACACAGCCTTCTTTAAAAGTCTTCTAAGATACAAAAAATGAAGATATAACTCTTCTAAGATATACATTAATTTGCTTTCTGAAACAATATTTTGATTATTTACTTTTTCAGAGCAACACTGGCCACATTGGTAAAAATAATTCTGTCTAAATATTGATGTCCAGAAAAATAAAATCACAGAATGACAGAATAACAACCCTTTCCTGATTTAGAAGAGACCCACAAGGACCATTGAGTCCATCTCTTAAGTGAATGGCCCATACAAGGATCAAAAATTCTGTGTCTTGATCTTTGCATAATTAGATCATAATCACAATGTGATTTCTGTGGTTTAAACCTCTACCATTATGCTAGGTATAAAATTTATAGGAATCTCCAAACTTCAGGATATAAAATACTCATTAATTTTGTGAAAGAGGAAGAAACTTTCCCCAGAGCAATTTTATTGCTGAAGAGTCTGCTATACCATATTAGGTCTGCTACTTACACTGGAGCATTTCGTGCTGGAAACACCAAGACCCTGTACTTCAAGCCCTCATGCTAAAACAGAGAATAATCTGTATTCTTATATTCAGCTTAGTAGGAAAAAAAAGCTCACAGAAACTATGAGCTATGCCTTCATCCATAAACCAGCCAACCAATGCACTCAGCCAACCTGGAAAAAACAAAACGAGCTTTCAGTCTGTAGCCAGAGGTTCATGCACTGAAAACTGTGCTCTGGAAAGACCATTCCCAGAAGAAAGGGTGAGGCCATCTTTTCCAGCCAGATCCAAGTCAGGGCTGATTTCAATGGCACCATGACAATTTGCACTGGCTGGGTACCCAGCTCACTGTCCGGAAGTGGCAGCCGCTGCCCTTCAGAGACACCGTGGATGCTTGGAGTCACTGCCAGCAACACCCCCTTGCTCTCCTGCCACAGCTAAGCCTCCTCCTTCTCAGGGAGCTCAAGACACTGGCTGAGATGTAAAATTGTCAGCCAATCCACCAAAAAAGATGTTGTGCCAGTGCATGCATGGGATAGACCAGTCCCATCACATGGGGAACCTCCAAGGAAAAGGGGTGCCTTGAGGAAAATTCCCAGTGGATTTTCTCCCACCAGGAACTACAGAGCACAAAGATCTCTCCTGCAAAGAAGGTAGGGAGCTGTCCAAAATCTCCACCTTTCCTGAGGTATTTAAGAAAAACCTGACTTGTTTCAGGATGCTCAAGCCTGTGTACATTTGGAAACTCCCTGCCTACAACGGCATTATGGAGACCTTAGAGTAGAGGAAAGCAAGACATTCTGTTAGTAAAACTGAAAGGACAAGAACACCTTCTAAAGGGCATAAGGAAAAGTTTCATCAACTGGAAGTTTCATTCTGAAAATAATTTATGGTCTCCCAAGCTTGGCTGCCCTTGTCTTGGCAGTGAAGCACAGATCTGTTGGTCTGAGTTACCTCAGTATGCAGAGCTTACTTTTAAGAACTTTTAAGTTTCACTTTGAATTAATTTTTAATTAGGTACTTTTAAAAATTTTACTGAGAAACCATAGCACATTATTTTTGGAAGTTCAGTTTGGCAGAATGAAAAAGGGCTTGCATCGCAGAAGGGCTGGCACTCCGCAAATAAAGACCTTCAAGAGTGCACCTGAAAACCACTTATACTTTGCCAAAAATACTTATAGTTGTACAAATTTGCCCAGTATCCGTCTGGAGAAAATGTTGCTCTGCACTGAGGAGGAGGAACCAGTGAAGAGAACAAGAGATGCCAGGCCCATGCTGGGGTGCTCGTCTTGCCTCACCCCACCTACCAAAGACTGAGCATCCAACACTAAAAGGAAGACAGCTGCCCTGTATTCCCGTGCTCATACACACACACACACACACACTTTCCTACCAAACCAACCTCCTCATCTGTTTTTGAAAAGAAAACTCACACAGACTTGCTATGCAGTCTGGGTTGCAGGCTTGTCTAACAACCTTGGGTTGTCAATCCAGCAGCAGTCCACTAGGTCTGCTTTTAAAATGAAGCTGTGATTAGCTTGAAGGAAATAAAACTTGCCTCTTACAGCAAGCTCCTTAACTGCACTTTTGTCAGTCTTCAATGATACAAAAAGGGAAGGAGCTCCTTTTTGCTGTCATGCTATGTGAAAAACACTTGCAAGCTGACCTGGCTTCTCATATATTACTTTTCTACAGAGATTTGTAACAGTGTCTGAATTGTCTTCCCCCACCTGCTCTGCCAAATTATTATGGTACAAGCACTTCGAAAAAAAAAAAGCACAATTGCTTGAAATTACACTAGAGTCAAATGTTGATAAAAAGGTGTCACAGAGGGAATGAAAACTAACTGCTGTGAAATTTAATGAAACCCACTGTGTGCCAAGGGCACAGGCAGCCAAATTGAATTTTAAAAAGTGCCAAGCAGAGAAGCTTGTAATCAGACTAGCCACTATGTTAGATGAGATAAGCAGAATGACTATTTTCTATCACTAGATCAAAACAGACTGCAATTCTTATGCATGAGATGAAAAGTTACAGTATTTATCTTCCCAGCTTCCTGTGTTCTTAGCACCGGATCTCTGGCTTAGTGGCATGAAATGGAATTTGCCATCTCTAGTGTAAGGCTTGTCCCAGCCTCCCCGGTTCTTTCATGACAGTTTTTATTGCAAACTGCTATGGAAAAAAGGAACAAGCTAATCAGAGTTGTTAATGGCTCAGCATAAACTATCTTCAGCCGTGGTGTCCCCTCCAACAGCCTGGGCAATGAACAGAAGTCAATAGAGGAGAACAGGAAATAGAAGATAATGTCAGCATAGGAGAAGGACTCTGCTCAACAGTGCTCACACAGAGAACAGTTGACAAAGCATCACTCCACTGCAGCCTGTTAAGGAATCATTTACTCTTTGATTATTGTAACAGCATTATTTTGAAATTGTGCTAAGAAAAGCCTGATCTCCCAAACAGAAGTGCTAGCATTCATTTTGGGAGTAATCCCTCAAACTCTGATTGAGGACATGGGACAAAAAAGCTGTGTAGCCCATCTTTGTTGGAAACAGCTTCAGCATTCATTACTTCAATTGTTTAAGGGGTTATCAGTAGCCGTGGCTCTGGGCTACACAGAGAGGCTCAGGGTCTGCACCTTTACCTCACCAGGGAGTTTCAACACTGCAACCTGCTTGAACCTGTAGCCTGGCCTGGATGGCCAGATTCTGCTTTAAATGGTCTGCTAGTGAAGCTGGAATACTTCCTGGAGAGAAAGTTTCCAGCAAGAGAGGAGATTTCCAGTACTAAACAAAGTTCTCCAAAGCCAGCCGTTGTGTTTCTTATAAGAGGATTTCTCATAAAATTTTCCTGACTTTTATCATGACCTCTTGATTTTGCAGAATGTGCCTGTAATGGTTTTGGGGCTTGTATTGGCTGTAAAGGGTTTTATGCCAATTTATCTTGTTTTTACTGCTGTGCCAGAAAAAGAACTTGAAAAAAAAAGAATTCCTTGAAATCTAAAACACACTATAGCACAGAGGCCTTAAGTTTCCTATTTTCCTGTGCATAACCCATACTACATCTGAAATACCCTCTGCAAGTCAGCAGTACCAAAGAATCCATCTGTCTGCAGGTATGGCAAATGGAACTTTACAAGGAGGTGCAGCTCCTCTCCTCTCACAGCCCTCTCCATTCCCCCTTACCCTGCTTCCCTCCCCACACATCCCTCTGCCTCTGACTGCTCCCTCCTCTGCTCATACCTTTCTGAGGATGCAGTTGAAGCAAAAGAGCTTCTAGGGGAATAAAGGTCATCCGAACTTTACCCCTGAAAGGAGTACATTTGTCATTTGTTACTAAGCCAACATTTAGAGGTCTCCCTTTACTTACTTCTCTACAAAGCACACAAAAAAATGAGTGAGAATCAGTTCTGACCATATTAAAAATGAAATAAACCCATATCTCCCTCAATTTCCCCATTTGACTTTGTTTCAATTAGGACTTCTTTGGAGCAGCAATAGCCTTTGCCTTTTCCCCTATCACAATGGATTTCAAGAGTTTCCTACATTATAAAACAACAACCACAACAGAAGCAACACAGTACACCTGGGAATGTTTGTACAAATTTGCCAGACAGATTGTACTAATCTCCAAATGACATTCAAAGCTCGTAGTCACGTAGTAGCACCTGGGCTGAGTCAGAGCAAATTTTGAAACAAATTTTCTCTCACACATACTCTCACGAAGGTCCCTCAGCATCACTTTATCCTCATTTCTATAAATTCCCCAAACAAAGCACTTTTGAGTGCATCCTAGTAACCCTTCCCAGTGACTGACATTCAGCTGTATTGTGCCTGACCTGAATGACTTATGATGCTCTGAATACCAAGTTTGTTCTCAATTAAAAAAAAAAAAAAAAGTTTTCATAAATAGACTTTCATTTAGAAGCAAGCTTGGACAAAAACGTGAACTTGTGAAGAAGTCAAGCAGTGCAGTCCTCAGAACTTGTAAGGCCATCTCTTACACATCACTATTAGGAGGTTTCATATCCTTTCACAGGGTGCTGTATTTCAGAAGCAGCTTCTGTTATTCCAGATTAACTATTCATGGCTTTATCTCAATACTTTCTCCAATTCCACATCCCTTTGCATTTATCAGGCAACTCTTCTTCTCAAATTAACAATACCAATATATATTACAAAGGCATCTCTATTGGGAAATTATGCAAGACAATTGAACTGTCAGATTGCAAAAGAAAGGGTCAAATCTTTAGATTACTCTAGAAATTATATGGTGTTCATCAGAATTCTGTATTTTCTGCTTAATTCTCTCTGAAGCTCTTTGGATTCTGTTACAATATAAAATAACAATGATTTCTCAAAGGTAATTGTTTAGGTTTTCTTTCATTATAATTTTCCTTCATATTCCTAGAAACTACTGCCAAGCTTACATAAAAGTCTGTTAGCCTAGTAAATACCTGTACTTGGAAATCAATTCAAAGTGGACACTCCTCATGAAAGATTGGGGCTTATCAGGCTTAAGCAAGAAAATGTGGACTCAGCTCATGGGACGGCAGTCCTCTCAAGGAAGAGTTTTGTTCTAAGGTGTTAGTCCTGATGCAATTAATATTCCATACCTGGGGAATTAGGTAAAATCTGGCATCTCATGAAGGTCTCTGCACTGCCACACAGCAGCAACCTCCTCCAAATCCCTCTAGTCACAATAAAGCAGCAACATCGCTGAGCTCCAGATCCTCTCTTCCCCTGAGTTTCATTGTGTAATACTGCTGATGATTTCAACAGGTCAGGCCCTAAAGAAAAGCCAGTCTGGAGGGGAAAAAACATCTGCCTCTGTTCTCAGATGTACCTGTGACATCAGGGGACTGACAGTGGAACAAACAATGTAAAGGAGATCTAATCAAGCCTGGTGAATCAGCCTTATCACCAGCATTGTCAGGGTGCAGTGACCATGCCCAGCTTTTCATGCCTGAGAAGATACAGGACAGCTTCTAGAAGGGATCTGTCAAATGCAATACTGCCTCTCTGACCTGTGATGTCTTGTGGTGGCAGAGTAATCCCAAAAACAAGGAGAGGACCCTTTCTTGGTCCTCTGTGACTTAATGCCACCTTCATACAGTCTGAATGCCACTTAGGACCTCGCACTTGTGCAATATAAAAAGCTTAACATCACTGAAGTTGACAAAGGTGTTCCACAGAGCCAAAGGAAATCCTTGAGCAGGAAGCCAGCCAACGTGATGGCCACCACAAGGTAAGCAGCTGAGGTTGGAGTTTTGGTTGTCCAAATGCATCCTGTGTTTCTAAATTACACCACCCTCCTTCCTAACTGCTCACTGCATGGAATCAGTACATTGGCTGCTCTCGAGTTCTACGCCTTGCTTCCTTGAAATGATACGGTTTGAAAACTGCCCTATTTTACTTTGTGAAGCCAAAGTTAAAGTCCTTAGAAAGTAAAAATGTGTATTGGAGAAGCAAAAGGATGTGAGCAAGGAAAGGAAAATATAGGTTGAATACTGTGAAAAAAAATTCCATGTGGAATGCACAGTAAGCTGAGTTTCCTAAGAGAAACGAGAAAAAAATACAAATTACATTGACATTTAACACCAGACTGGACAAAATCCTGGAAAATACACCATTGGGAAAAATTCTGTCCTGTCTGTAGGGCATATGACTTCACTTGCACTGGAAAATATTGACACATTTTGATGCTTAAATGAAGTTCCCAGTAATATACAAATATCCATTGAAATATCTCAGGAAGCAAAACAAGCCAGATCTTTCAATGCAGAAACAAAATTGCTAACTCCACCCCAGATTATTCTCTAATCAACACAAATGTAAAGGATCTGAAATGAAGTAACTCTGAATTTACTCTGACTCCACTCCAGCAAAACAGATTATTTGGTCCCCTGCCTCACATTTTCTAAAGTTTCATTAGATTATGCAAGCAAAACCTTTTGAAATGAAAAGTGTCACAGAAGTGCTGAGCATCATTGTTTCTTTCTAACAGAAGAATGGATAAAAAAGCAGGAAGACTGAACTTCACTCTATAGATAAATAAAACAGCACTCCGAGACTTCGTTAGATCAAAAATTCTGTTCTTAATGCAAAATTCTGCTTAAACGCAGCACAGCTGCAGCAATATTCAAAACATCACTTTTATATTCAACATTAATAGGGCAACAAGAGATGTAAAGAAATTCTTCCCAATATTTTAGCAACATCTTCTTTTTTTTTAAATAATACATCAGCATTTCCATTTTAAATGTGCTTCCGAAGCACCTAAAAACTTACTAGCAGAATTTGCTTCAGGCTGAAACTCTGCATGGGACTTTTTCTTCCTCTATATTTAGTAAAAATTTATATTAGGATTAAATATAATTTTAAAAAATCCTAAATTAATATGTATTCAAAACAATTCAGTATAAACAACTTAATTCACTGGAGTAGCTCCTCAAGAAGAAAGTCATCATCAGAACCACACCTGTTTTAGACTAATGTCAAAACCAATAATCCTAGAATAGAAATAGTGATGTAATTTGTACTAAGTGTCACTGACTTCAAAGGACACACAAAAATTTGCAGCCTGTAAGGGCCATGATGTTTTTTTAAGGAAGATTTTGAAACACCAGAAGAGTTATCTAAAGTGGTTGAGAACAGAATTAAAAAACTATGACAGCTAAGTATGAAGGCTACTCTTCACATCATTTGTCTTCTTCAAGTTACATCTCCTGTGTTTCAGCAGCATTATAACCCCTTTCTTGTTCTGCACTGCTCGTGACCTTGCTGGTAGGCATGGCCTCCTCAGAGCTACTGATTCTGCACCTTAGGACCAGTAATGTTTATTACTGATCCTTCCTTGCTAACATGTTTGGTTAAAATGGTCAGTGTTAGCTTAAATAGCAAACTTTGCTAACCAGGTCTCCTTCTCTAAGACTCTAAGGAAAATCTCACTAAAACTTGTGCTGTTAGATCTGTCAGGGCAGCAGCCTTTAGCAAGGCTGCAGTGGGAACTTCTGTGACCAAGGGGAAAGCAACCATGCAAAACAGTATCATCTCTTGAAAATATACAGGATCTAAGTCTGCACCTTTCTTTACCTCTTTGAGATAAGTACCTGCTAGCTTGGATTCCCTATCAGTCAGACCTGATGGCCCAGGCATTCAGGAAAGATTCAAGTAATACAGTCTGTATCTAATTAAGAGAGTAGGAATCTAAGTAATGTCCTTTACAAACTGACAGAGGATGTGTATTGCGTCGGTTCATATATTGCGTTCAGGCTTCAATCCTGAATTTGTCTTATATTTTAATTCCTATCTGAATACAGCAGAGAGAGCTGGCTTATCTTCAATAAAACATATGCTACAGAATCTTTAAGATAATTTCACTGTCTAAATCCCCTTGTCCTGAACATCTTCCCAAACAGTAACACTTCCCTGACTTATTTATTCTGGACTCCAAATCTAAATCCAAGAATTTGACTCCATGCTGTACCACAGTATGTGAAGGTATCTTGTAGTGCTGAGAAGCAAAGATTGAGCATTGGCACAAGCAGTCAGAGGATTCAGTTTAGCAAGCCAAAGTCCAGCTGAAAAGGGATGAAGCTGCAAAACTATACACTGCATTTAATCCTTTGGTGTATGGCTAGGGAAAACTTGAGAAAGAACTAGTGTGAAACACACCAGCTACAAAGCAGCTTCTATACAGGTTGTTCTGGTAAAGAAACCACAACAAAGCACAGCTTAAATGGTTTAAAAGCAACCTAAGTGTTGGATCTTAAAAGAAAAAAAAAAGACAAAATATTCCTTGAGAAAGCATAATTTTGCAATGATATATTCTTTGTGCTACATTTTTAACATTTGCATTAATGATCTGGAAGAAAAGCAGTCAGAGTAATTCACCACTGAAACAATTATGGAGATCAGGCTCCTCTGAAACTTAATTAAATTCGGACTATTTTTTTTCTCAGAGATACACTCTAGCTCAAACTGAAATTATATGAAGGCTGTCCTCTGACCCATGCTACTGCAGTCCTCAGACTAAGCAGTCACAGTGTTCTGCTGCTGACTTTATTATTGCTGAATCAATGAGCCTACGACACGACACACAATCACTCACTAGCAACTTTGCACAGCGTCACTTTCATTGTTTTCTCTTCTTCTGTTACCTTGGTGAGGCTTTGGTCCTTTCATTTGCCTCTCCTGCAGTGTCTATATGTGCACATATCTGCTGGATTGGTACCCAGCCTGCAGCTTCCCTTTGTCTAGGATGAGGACTGCCCTGTCATGTCCTTACAGGAGCACAGCAAAGTCACTGAAGTTTTGCATCTGACGAGAGGAAGGTGCATCAAAACAGCCCTGAACAGCTAACTTGCAGGTGAAGAAGAGGCCGTGGTGTTTGACAGAAGCAATGCCCCTGCCTTGCCTCTCCCCAAAAGTTAGCCTTTCAAAAAATACTTTTAGGCTGAAGAGTATGAAAGAACTAAAAGGCCATTTTTGCTTTTTTTTTTTTTTTTTTTAATGCCTGGTTTTTTTTGAGGTACAAATTGAAGAAAGAGATGGCAAGAATACGTACAGATGGGGGAAAGATGAAATTGCTTGGGAGAACCATGAAAGAGTCTGGGGTCACTGTTCTCTTGATAGAAGTCTCCTGACCATCTCAGATCTTCCCTGTTCCTGCAAGGCTTTTCTCAGTTACATTTTCTCCCTATGGGCAGAAAATTACGCTGATCTGAGTCTTCCAGGCAGAAAGCAGAAAGCCTCACTTGAGCTGTCACACGAAATAATGGTTCCTGGTCAGTGCCTTTTCCTCCAGCTGCACAAAAACCTTTCCCAGAAGTTTCTAGTTCCTGTAGTCAACTGGAACTACTCTCCCCAAAGCCACTTTCTTAGTCAGCCTCAGAACCAAGACTGTTTTGTTCCCTTTGAACCCCAGAGCCGGCCTTAACTGCCAGCCATGCTTCTTGAAACACAACTTTGTTTCAGTGACTCCATCTCTCCCAAGAATAATTTCTTACTTTTTTAACTGTTTCCCCAAGCAAATCCTTTGAGGAAGAGCTTCTCTACATGACCCCACAAGGCCACGACCTAGTGTTCTTTCCTCCTCTGTCCCTTACATTTTAGTATCATCTCACCTGCAAAGTCAGATTCAGCCATTAATATGCGAACAACTTGCAGACTTGGTTTGGATCCGTCTCCTTAAAATCTTTAGCCCTAAATCGTAAAGACTTTCTCTGAGACTTCATCACAGACAACACAGAACCAAAGCATCAACCCACACTCAACATTCTCCACATCTTGAGGGATCAGTCCATGTTTTTCTGCCCTCTGCACCCAGCAAATATTTGCCCTGAGCACCCTATGGGTGATGGAAACCATAATGTCCTCTATTGGCACAGAACATTTGGAGAAGGATTCTCCAGCAATTTCATGTAGTGCTGACAGCATTTTTCATAAGGCCACATTTTATTTCCTGAGACAAAATCAGAAGTTGTTAGGAACTGTGTCTTCTTTTTCTCAAATAACCAAATCCTTCTTTCACCACCCTGTTTCAAGAGCTCTCCAGATTTTCTAACCAGCAATTCAAGGACCATAATTTCAGGGGTTCAGCAGTTCTGTGAAACGTAAGGGAAACAAGACAGAGAAATAAGGAGAGGAAGAGTAAGTGCTGATGAAAACTTCACTCATTTAATCATGTGCTTGTGCTTCATTAGAGTGCAATTACTAAACATGACAGTAAACATGCCACTTGCTGACAGCCACATGGCTACCCCGTAATCATAGAAAGGGTTCACTTCTCACATGGCACCCAGAATCAGTGTCAGATTCAGAGAGGTGTCTCAGATTGCTGCACGCTCTGCTCCCTTGGATCCATACTCGGAGATTGGTTTGGCTGTTCTACACAGCAAAAGGGAGCTCTGACCTAGTGAAGATTTCATTCCCACGTGCTGACCACATTAATGAAAAGCTTCACCTTGCCAGCATAATGCTCTTTAAATTGACCATCCTTGCAGTACTTGTGCCTTTTGATCCACTGCCTCTCATAAAACTGGCTAACCTTTAAGTACATTATGTTCTTAAAAATATTGCTATTTTCTTAAAACCACTACTCTGCAGTTAAAGAGTGAAACTATTCACCAAATTAGTATGTCATATCTGAGCTACCTACCTGCAAATTTCAAGTTTCTCCATTTAAGTGGAATTGAGTTGCCACAGCACAATAAAAAGGCGATCAATAATTACAGGCTCCAATTTGCCATAGATTTGTTAAACTTCACTCCGTGCTGTCATATCCTCAATAGTTATGGTCAAAGCTTATATACGCCTCAGTCTTCCAAACACACAAAGGAAACCAGCTGGAAACATTGCACTTGATGTTATCAGTGAAGACTGTATCCATCTACATGACTGTGCCCTCAAGAGGTTACAGACAGCATAACTTTCACCTCAGCTGTCATTTCTTTGAGCAGTCCAAGAGAGATGTCCAGGAAGCATGATCTGAGAGACCACAGCAGCAGTTTGCCAGCTGTGGACTGCAGATCACTGATGTCCACTGCAGAAAAGGCTGGTCTTGGGGGGTTGGATACTTCTTGTCACCCATCGCCAAATTGCCTTTTAAAAAAGCTACAATAGTTTTTCATGCAAGCAGTTGCTATAATGGCTACAAAGCTGCCATGTGATCATGTGTGGGAAAGGAAGCAGCTCCCACCATTGCGAATGGGAGGAAAAGTCTATGATGCAATCTTTCTAGTAGGAACAGAAACTCAACATGTTTCATCCCAGAGTCATCTTAAAATATATGTATGCTCTGTAGCCAGGATCATCTGAAATGGCAAATATGGACTAAGTACATAGGATCAAGGAATATCCAAAGAGTCCTTCCAACATTGCCTAGATCTGCAATTTCTTGCAGGTTCTGCCATTCAATTTTTATCAGAAGAGCAGATTTATGGTATAAGCACTCATGAATAATTCACTCCCTTGAGCTGCCACATGCATCTTGGGGAAATCCTAGATATAAAACCTTGGCACCATTTAGCTAGCAGAAGCCACACTACTTTTTTACAGGTGTTATTCCACTGACCTACTTGGAGTTATTCCTCCTTCATAATGCTAGGAGGAAAAGGATCAGGCTGTTTTCTTACCACCTCTGGTAAGCAAACCTCTCTGCCACCTCTTGATAGCAGTAAAAATGCTTTTAGTGTTGGACTAAATTTTAGCTTTGACTCACCACAGCTTCAGTGGCTTGTACATCTCCCCTGCTCTTGGGCCTCCCATAATAATCCATTATCCGTTGGCTTACTTCCTCCTCAAGTCTGTGTTTTTAAATCATATTGAGAAACTTACTTGGATCCTAAACAAAAGGAACACAAATAAAGCCATAAACTAGCTACAACACTGAACCTGTCTTTATGCTGGTTTCTAACTTCAAGAGAAATACGGTTTATTCCAACACTTATCCTCTGCCACTGGAGCAAGAGCTCCAGCAGGGTATGGGTGTAGATGCCTCAGACAGAAAGAAAGTGAAACCATTTAGCCATCTCCCTGTCCTAACACAGAGGATGAATTAATAGCATCACTCAGTGGCTGCTTATTTTCCTAGGCTTTTCCTTCACGTAAAGCTAGGTGGGAGTTCTTTTCCCCAATTAAAAAAAAATGTTTATGAAGGGCTTTTTTTGATTAAATCTCTAAGTAGAGTCCAACTAAAATGACAATGACTGCACTGCCATCAAGCCACAACCAAAGCCCACATCATGGTATACAGCTAAACCTACAACTGCAACACAGGGAACAAAGAGCTGGCGTTCCCTGTATGTAAATAAGGTGAACCGCTCACGGCTATCTTGACATAAAACAACATAATAATTACAGTGCCTAAGTTAGACATCTGAGTAAATGTAGTCATGTAATTTAAACAACTAACCCACACTGATTTATAGCAGCTAAGGATCTGATGAGGGATTTAAGAAACACCTCTTTACCCTAATATGTCCCTTCAGTTTATCTGAATTACTGGCTTTCACCACCTGGCCTCTCCCCTGTGCCCCCACAGTTAGGTTTTAAGCAGGTTAAGAAATGACGGTTCTCACTTTGGTTTTTTCTTACACACTTCCAGCAGTGCTGAATGAAATGCGAGACAACCATAAAAGCCAGTAGAGGGGAAAATCAGACATGCTGCATAACTAATTTCTGAACTGTAAGCAAAGTTGTTGGCAATTTTCATTTCTTACCACAGGTTCACATTTCTTAATTGCCACCTACTGAGAGCAAGCACTACCTGCTCATGCCCTTCCAGACAGGAAGGGATGCTGCTTGGTCAGCTTGGACAAGCTTCAGGGGTTGCTATGGTGTGCCCTGAAGTGAGCTCTCACCTCCTTGCCCAGGAGGCACCATCCTTCCTCAGAGAAGGGTGCACACCTTCAGCCCACACCAGTGTCATGGGGGAGTGGGGTTCCTCCTTCATCCCCTGGCCATCTGCCTGCTGCTGGAGCTGCAGTGTCTGCTGGGGTGGCTGTAAGCAAACAGCTGTAAGCTCCCCTGCCAGCCCTGCTCCACAGGCACATGGGGGAGCATGGTCACGAGAAAGGGGCCAAATGCAAATTAAAACCAGATGAGCCGAGACAGCAGTTGGAAAGAGGGGGTGGTTAAAGCCTGCGATGGCTCTAAGTGAAAACAGTCAGACAAAGCGGGCTTGCAGATCGTCACCGAACTGAAAACCTCCTCCACCCCCGACTGCCTGGCTGGAACTGTATAATGGAGCAGGTTTCAAGAAATCACAGCTCCCAGCAGAGTTAACTCTCCAGCAGCTGCTGCACTTTCAAATTGTCAGACAGATTAAACACAGGAATGCCTGTGGGTCGCAAAGCTGAGGGAAGGGTGAAGCGATGGGGTCAGCTTGCTCTAAAGTGCAGGAACGACTCAAAAAGTTGGAGACAGGACTCCCTGCGGGCAGGAGGGAGTTACACTGGCATCGTCTGGCTGGAGGCTTGGCACAGGGCCCTTTCCCTGCCTCAGCTGTCCTCACCAGGCTGGACAGTTTTTGTCTTGTGCTTCCTTAGAAGCTGTAGACACGGCATGTAACCAGACTGCCCTTGCAGGGCAAGCGTCTCTTTGGAGGGGAGAGAAACGAGGGTTCCACTACAGTCCACTCCTTTGGGGCATGAGCCAGGGTGCGCGGCTGGGACCAGACGCTGCAGGGCACCCAAAAAGCTGGCACCTGCACTGCCTCAGCACCCAAAGCTCAGGGAAACACGTTACCTTATGGAGGCAAGTGCATGCGAGCACTGGAGCGCTTGAATCAGGCAAAAGTGAGTGCCACTGATCCGCATGTCACCCATGACAAGAGGGTGATGATTTACTGGGAAAACTGCCCTGTGAAAAGCACGCTTGTGGATCCTATTTATTGTCTCATACCTTTCAAATACTCTTACAGTTAAAAAGACGCCACACAATTACAAGTTAGGAAAAGGAGCGGAGGTAATTCTCCCACACACTGTCTAGCCCACAGAGCCAACAAACCTGTGGCACCATCAGCAGGCAGCATGGGTCAGTCAGCCCAGCAGGGCTCCTCCCGGGAGATGGTGGGCAACCTCCACCAGGGAAAAACAATCCACACTTCAAACCGGGGCCAAAAGTTTGTTGCCAGATCCATGCAGCTGCAGAGAGCAGAGCTGGAGGGAGCTTTGCCAGTAATAGGGGTAAGAAGGAGAAAGAGAGGTTGTTCCCACATAACACAGCCTCTCCTCTGTCAAATCACAATGCTCCATGTGGATCTGTAGCCCACACACTTCTCCAGGTACCTCCAACTCAGCTATGCTGTGCTGGAAACTACAGCCCACAAAACTGCCGGGAAGATACAGACCCACAGAAGTCGACTTGCCATGCAGCTCTCAAAGGTCACATAATGACCAGACAGGGACTTGAGGACAAGAGAGCATGGGCCATTGTGTCTTTGGATCACATTCAGGCAGCCACACAATCAGCTCAGTCATTGAGGGAGCCAAGTGGTCTCCCTCTCTAGGAGAAAGTTTGAATCACCCCCTCCTCCTCCCAAAGCACCAGGAGAGTCTCCACATGTGCAAACAGGTAGCCTGGACACCCCCACCCCCTCACCGCGAGAGCACTTACCCCCCAGGAACTGGATGCCTCCTGCCACCCTGCCCACAGTCCGGGAGATGAGCTCGGACACACAGCAGCCCATGAGCGCTGTCAGGGCCACCAAGAGCAGCAGCCCGCAGCCCAGGCCCGTGACCACCGTGCAGATCCTCCACTCGGCGCTCGGGATGGCCTGGAAGGAGGCGTAGCGGCCGCACTGCTCCACCATCACGGTCATCTGGCGGCTCTCATCCCGCACCGGGTAGGAACACCTCCGGAAAGTGCCAAAGGAAACAGACTTCTCCAGCTGAGACCCCAGGAGCCAGTAGGGCATGAAGAAGCCAACACAGGAGGCAGCGGCGCAGAGGAAGGAGAGGAAGGCCCAGATGACGCCGGCCCAGGTGAGGCTGGAGGCCATCTTTGTATCTGCTCCAAGACCTCGCACGATGGGAAGACACAAAAGTAACTGTGTATTTTAGAGGAGCTTTATGGATAATCCGGAATCTCTCAGCCTTGACAAATCCTCACACTGGGAGAAGCTCGGATTCTAACAGCCGGGGGAATATTTCCTCCCATCATGAAGTCAAAGGTCCCTAATTAAATAACAAAACACAAAAAAGGAAAAAAATACAAGTTCAGTAACACTGATATTAAAAAAAGTATTTGTCTGCTAGAGTGTTTTTCCTTTCTAGGGGGTTTCCGAATAAGACATGTCACTTTTCTATCCCATCCTTGCAAGAAGACCCTACAATCACTGTCATTGGCACCAGCTCCTGTAGTCAGTGTGATGGTGGTAGCAGGCAGCCTGGCTGGCTCAGGCTACTGTACACATCCAGGAATGCTCTGCAGCCACCTTCAGGGGCTCCCTGTGTACTTGCCTCACTTTCCTCTGTACATCCTGATCTTTCCAGTACTGATAGAAAAAATAGATGAGGTCTCACTTATCCTTAGTTAGCTAGACCTTCCTCCTGCAATGCCTGGGGAGCGTTCTTCACTTTATAAATGGTCCTGCAGTTTCAGTGCAAAACCACCCACAGTGGCTAAGGCATTTCAAGATCAGATTCTCATGACAGAGGTAAAACTTACTAACACACCCCCAAAAGAAGTATTATGAGATGACATTTTTTCCAGCTGTCCAAGTTGTTTGGCATCCTGTGCAAAAGGAACTTTTTATCACTTGATGTCCTGAAGTGCAAGGAACCCGGACTCCAGGTGAGCTTCTGGTAAGTGAAGACATTGCCGCATCTTTTGGATTCACCCCTACACAACCTCAAGGAGCACACAATTAAAACACAGAGGTCTCTCTTAATATTCCTGCTCGCATTCAGCCCAGCTCTTCTTTGCCTCTTCCCAGTTCAAACCCAGGAGCCATAACCCCTTTCCATCCTTCTCAGACAACTCCCAGCCTCTAAGCTCAGTATCAGTAGCCAAGTGTGTTTGACTGTCTCAGAAAGCTACATGCTGTTCCCAGAGGCTGGGGGTGTATTTCTCGTTAAATTCATGCTGGATCATTATTCGAACTGCAATTGTAAATTTATGATCATTTCTCACAGTTGCTGCCAAATTAATTCTGATAGCTATTTACAGGGACTTTTTCTTCTAAGCATGATTAGACGCCAATCCAATTCATGAAAAGGCAATAAAATGAATACTACTTCTGCACAAGGAGGGAATGTAGAGAAAGTTTGTAAGTGAAATTAGCCATGTGCACTACACAAAAGTTTTGTTTACTTTTAAAACATTAAGAAAAAGAAGTCTCTTCTGTAATATTGAAAAGTACACCCATCAACCCATAGCCTATCCACAGAAATGTCTTTTAACCTGCAAAATGCCAAATCCCTGGGGATAAAAACTTGCCAGAGAGGCGGCGGGGTGGGGGGACGACATCATTCCGTCAGAAGCATCATCTAGAGAAGGATCTGTCTGTGTCTTGGCGGGGCATCAAAAGTCTAAGCCAAAGTGGGTCACGGCACTTAGGGGAGATCATTCCCTGAATCGCGGGAGGAGGTACGGCTGGAAATAGGGGACAACATGGAGGGTCCCAGGGGTAGGACCCTGCAAGTCCTGCGGCTCCGCCAAGGCAGCAGCTTTGGCTATCCGGAGCCTGCCAGCTCACAGCCTGGGCGCTCTCCCGGGAGGCGGACTCGCCCCTCCGGCCCCGAAACCCCGCTCCCCGCCCTCCAGGGGTAGGAGGGGGCGGCAGAGAGATACGGCTTCCCCCGAGGGAAGGCGGCGGCCGGGAACCAAAACTCGCCGGGGTGATGCCAGGGAAAAACTGCGGGCGAGCGGGCGCAGCGCCCGCGGAGCCGGCAGGGTGGGGAGGGCCGGGCGGGGCGGGCTGGGGTGCTGGGGACCCGAGAGGGACAGCGGTCCGAGAGGGACAGGACAAGCGGGAGGCGAAAGGGGTTATGAGAACAAGGCGTCCGAAAGAAGCAGAGTGGAAGGGAAAGGAGAATGCGGGCGGGGACGGGTTGGAAAGGCAGAGGTGCCGTGAGTGTAGGGAATCCCTGTGGCCAAGAGGACGGAGAGCCGGGAAACTGCGGGGCCGGGAAGGGAGAGAGGTCCGGGGTGGCAAGGAGATACGGGAAGAACGGGGGCCCGGGAGAGGAAGGATTCGGGAAGACAAGAGTATGAGAAGGGTGGGAATCCGAGCAGAGAAGGGAGTCTAGAGGGTCCGGTGCAACGGGCAAGGGATGCGGCCAGGCTGAATGTCGGAGCGGGGAAAGGGAACGCAGGAGAGAAAGAGGGTCCGGGGATGCAAGGGATGTGGCCGTGCAGGGTGGGGAGGGGTCGAGGAGGGAAAGGACGTTCTGAAGGCTCGGGGATCCAGAGTCATGCAGGGGATGCACCGTACCGGGAGCGAGGGAGGGCAGGGGCTCGAGAAAGGAAGGGGGTGCAGGGGGTACGTGAGGAGCAGGGGAGTGCTGGAGAGCCGGTGTCTGAAAGGAGCAGGAGCGGCGAGGGGTCTAGGAGTGCCAGGATGGGGGCAGGCGCGGTGCCGGGGAGCGAAGGGCTACTTACGGACACGCCGGGCGTGGAGGCTGCCCGCCGCGGCTGCCGGGAGCACATGGGCGCGGGGCCGGCGGGCGGCGGCCGCCCCAAACGACTCTACCCACGGTCCCGGCGCGGAGGCGACGTGGGTGCTCCGAGGCGGGCGGGACCGGGACCGGGACCCTCCCCAGCCCGGCCCGTCCTTCCCTCCTTTCCTCCGCACGTTCCTCTCTCCCCCCGTTTGATTCCTCGGGAGGCAGCGCACTCCGCCGCCTCTCCTCCCCCTTCCCCGCCACCGCCTCCCCGGGCGGGACCCGCCGCGGTCGGCGCAGTTGCGGGGCCGCGGCCGGGGCCGGGGGCGAGGGGCCGGGTGGCAGCGGAGAAGCGGCGAACGGGAGAACGAGGGCGAGTCCCCGAGCCCTCACGGGGCGGGGCGGGGCGGTGGTCCCGGCCCCGCGGGGTCGCGGCGGGGGTGGGTCCCGGCTTCCCGAGCCCGCCCTGCACTGGGACGGGGGGGTCTCGAGTCCCGGGCCGGGCTGGTGCGGGGGTGGCGGGGAGCGCTGCGGCGTCGCCGGGCTCGGCAGCTCAGTGCGGGGTGCGCGGGGCGGTGAAGCCGGGGACGGAGAGGAGGAAAGGGCAGGAGAGGAGAGGGGTGGAAAGCCGGCCAAGGAGGAGTGTTTGAAGGAAAGGGGGGAGACTGCAGTCCTTACATGGGAAAATATGGGCTAATCTCCTGATGGTGTGCGTGTGATAAGACCTGTGTCTGTCTCTGCATGCGAGCTGCTGATCCAGCATTTTGATCGCAACAGTTCCCGAGTTGGTTTACAGCGAGAGTAAATGTCATCATAGTACCAAGCAGCTCATCCCGGATGGGTTGGGTCAAGCGGAGAGACAGAAGCTTCAGCCCTTTCCCAGAGTGTCTTCAGTGGGAAAGTTTTGAGGAGGGGTTGCCTTCTGCACACAGAGCCGCTGAGAGAAAAAGGCATTTCCTATTCTGGTTTTTCCTCTGCACCCAGAAACGTGAATATATTTCTCAGATATGAGACAATTTTATGACAGGTTTAAATTATGTCAGCACCAGACATGCAAAATCTCTTTGGTAATGTTTCTTTTACAGTCCTGGCGTGTGACTTAAACACCATTCATTAATATTATTAATGCTAAATGGAAGTGAGGTTTATTGCACTCAGTCTGCATTTACACCATTTAATAGTAAGAGCATCTATTTTCAGAATTAAATTACAAAGCTGCTTTACTGTATTTTTAAAATTAGGCTTCCATTTTTCCCCCTAATGCAAAGCCTTAAAATCAGAACATTACTGAAAATGCATATTTTCTCAAGGGATAAGAAATAGATTGGAAAGTATCTAGCATGATCGAGTTTTCCACCCTAACATTTAAAGTGTATTTAAGGAAATGTGCTTAAAAAAACCAAAGAAGTGGGTTACATATAGGCTGAATGCTAGAATATATGCAATAAAGTGCTTCACAAGGAAGACAATGAAGGCATAACCCTAAAGCAGCCATACCCACAGCTGACTACCCCTAGGCTACATCCACCTAGTATACATCTATATTAGCCGGTAATGTGGATCAATCTGGTGTTGAATCTCATGGTGTTGAGGGCCTAAATGATGTTCACACTTTTCAATAGTTTTTTCTTCAGTTCCACTCCAGGCTGGGTCTGTGGACTGAGGGCCCCATGAGAACTTAGAATGCATCTGATATACTCCTGGCACCTGTCTTCTGCTGTATTGCTATCTGGATCCACTCTGTGTACTCATCTCTGCTGGGTAAAACAAATGTGGTAAGTGAGGATGATCTGGAGATTCACTTCAAAAGCACGCCCTTGATCCACACCAAAACATGAAAGTGGATGTGCCCACGGGGTGTCTGACAGAAAGGGAGCTGGTATGACTTTCCCAAAGCTGAGAGCTGGAGCCTGCTCCACAGCATACCATTCCAGCATCCTCCCCTCAAATCACCTTTCCGCCTGGTGCTGTGCCTCCACCCCCAAGCATGCACAAGCTCTCAGGTCTCCACTTCTGCAAGGAGCTATGCACTTTTTGGTGAGTGTAGACACTCCTTGTTTACCGCTCGCATGCCTTCGCTTGGCTCAGTGTGGTGTTTTACCCCCTGCTATTCATTTCACCAATGCCTGAAATGACCAGGATACTAAGCTAATACTATGTAATTGGAACTCTGTTCTCGGTGCAAAGAAGGAGAGGAATTGAGTATCATTATTAAATCCACAATTGTTTAAAGACTAAGGTCTGTCATTCTTTCCTTAGCCAAAGGCCTGCATTATAATGAAACTGTGATAAATATGTCTAAATTAGGCATGTGTTGGGATCAAACATGGGTAGAAATTGCCTGGCATTAAAATGACTGTGGAAAAACTTCTGTTTCACACATGGAAACTGTTTCTCAGTTAAAATTGGCATTGGAAGCCTAGGGAGAAGCAAACAAGCATGCATTTATTCATGCAATTTATCTCTTCCATGGTATATGCCAAGGTCCCCAAGTCAGTGTTTGCTTTGCTAATGGCATCTCTACAGCAGTTCATTTACTTGCCTTATATGGCCTGTACATTCACTCCCTGAGCTGCTGCCATTCTGCTTTCCCTCATGGAAACTGTACATTGAATTCTGCATCTCTCCTGAAGCATCTCATTTTGCCCACTGTCTCTGAATGCCCCCACAAGCTGGCTGCATGACTTAGTCACTTGCAGGGAAATAAGCTTTATTTCACAATCTATTTTCTGTCCAAGGAGTTTTGTTTTGATTAGGAACAAATTAAACACATTGTGTAAATTAGGTAACATCCAAATTCTCATTCCATTTTTTCCTAATGTTTGAAACTCAACATGCTTCAATTGCATCAACATTTAATTCCCCTTTCAGGATTATTGTGCTTGGAAGTATTTTACTTAAAGTTAGCTGAAATATTTCTATCCCCATCTAACCTATTTGAAAGAAAAGGGGAATTACTACATTGTGCTTTAGGATTCACAATCTTTCTTGTAACCACAAAAGTAGACACCTCCTCAGAATAGAGCAATAACAAAACACATGGTCCCCAGGCTCTAGTCTGTACTGAAATAGCAACTGGTTTTAAAATTAGTCCTGGTGTTTTGAATTTTAAGAGAATCGGCTTTTGAGAAATCTTCATAGTTGGTCAAGGGAGCCTGAGCCGCAGATTACCCTCTGCTGCAACCACTGAAGTCAGACTGAATCAAACACCCATGAATACACTGTCAGAAAACTACCCTAGCAGGGAGATGGGAAAATATGCTTATAGATTTTACCATTTTGCCTCTCCTCAATCCATTGACTAAGCTGCTGTTACAACTGGGTCACTACAGACTTGATGGAGCTAATCAGCACAGCAGAATAAAGACTGAAAATCGTGTCACTGTACTTAAATCAATCCTGGCTAATATACATATCACAGGCTTGTCCACAGACTCTTTCATTATAGTGTGACCTGTAAGACAATATAAAATGCCATAGGGATAATATAAAATGCCATAGGGGTGTATGTATGTTCCTGACCCCCAAGGAAAATGAAGCAGCTACCAAACCTCCATCTCATTCTTTAGTCTTTGACCAAAAAAAGAACCAGAAGGGCTTTATCTTTCAGGCCACCATATGTTTTCAGTTGTGTGGTCTGCAGGAAAGTGATCACACCAACACGGTTCCGAGAATCTCACAAAACTGGATCTTCAGGTCATGTCTGTACTTGATTTTAAATGAAAAAGGAAGATATATGTACAACAATAGACTTGAGGCTATGTACTGGGAGAAACAGAAAGTCAACCCAATTATTCAAATACAGTCACTAAAAACCAAACAGACAAGTCCTGTTAGAGAAATAACCTGATAATTAGTATATTTGCCTGAAATTATGTCCAATCTTGCAGCAGCTAGGGAAAAAAAATCAACTAAACAGACAGAAAAAGAGAACCCCAACTCTAACACCTGCAAATTTCTCAGAGGAAGGTAAGAAAACAAATTCAGGTGACCAGATCATGTCCACCTGTATGGTGTCCTTCTGAATCAAACTATTTGCATGTTTTCTACTGTGGGTAGATTTTGAGCTGTCACATCCAGACCTGAATCTTGGCCTATAAACCTAGCTCTAACCAAAAGGTCTTCTCTCCACTTCTATTCTAATACTATCCTATCATTAATACTTTTCTTTTCTGTGGATTCTCATGGTGGTAAATTTTGTGAATTCCTTACTAACAATTTATAACAAAACTTGCCATATTTCTGAAGGGCAGTTGTCTTACTGGACACAATGCTGTTGCTGCCAACATCAGTCTTTTAATCTCTGGGTGAGCATGTAAATAACATGTCAACGTAAAACAGAAGAGGAAAACAATATTTTTTGTCATAAACCTTCCGTATGTTACTTCATCTCTATGAAACTATTACTTATCATCTCTTATATAAAAGTCACCAGGTGGTCAACATTTTGCAAGGTTCTAAAATAGTGGCTACAGCTATTGATTTTCTCTTTTGTGTCCTGTTGTTGACAAACCTGGTGGCTGTGGGAGAGGCCAAGGAGGTTTATTCTGCACCAGTCCCACGGCTGAAGGGAGGAATGCCTGCTCTGCCCTTGCAAATGCTGCCAAAGTGACTGAGCTCTGAGATTACAGGTCCCAGACCTGTCCTTCTTTACCAGGGAATTGTCTTAGCCCTGAACAAACCCGGGAAAAACATGTAGCCAGTTTAAACCCTAAATTTCCACTATTCTTAATTGGACCTTTTAAAATAAAGAACATCTGGATGACGAACGAGTGATTTCCCTGTAAGAAATGCTCATCTACTGGCAGTCTGCTTTCTGTGCATGTAGACCCAATACAAATAATTTAACAGTGTCATCTTACTTACGAGTGGGACATCTGTCTATCTTCCCCAGACGTTGTTAAAGAAAGATGCGGGGAATGTACAAAGAGCAGGTCTCGCCGCGGTGCTTTCTCGCACTCAGTGGCGAGCGCGTTTGGAGGCATGCGTTTGTTTAACGACACGTGCAACAGCAAGAAGATTTTGCTTTTCGCTTTAAAGCCTCAGTCTGGGCTCAGCTTTCAGCAGGAGGTCACAGTTTCCCGGTACCCCGGCGACGGGGCGCCCGGAGCGGCGGGCGCTGCGCTGCGCTGCGCTGCTCGACAGTGACACTCGGTGGGCGGCGCGGCCGGGGCAGGGCTGGGGGCGGTCGGAGGAGGGCTGGGGGCGGCCAGAGAAGGGCGGCCCGGGCAGGCGAGCCCGGGGCACGGGAGCCTCGCACCTCCCGGCCCCGCGGGGCTGGCGCGGGTCCTGCCTTGGCCCCTCCGGAGCGTTTGATGCGGCTGCAGACGAGGAAGGGCGTGTGTGTGAAAAGCGGGGGCAGAGAGCACAGCGTGCTTCTATTCTCCATAAAGCTTCTGGGATTTTTAACCGCCCGGAGCCACTGTCCTGAGGCTTCAGAGGTGCCTTTGCAGAACCCAAAGGTGGCTTTTAGCGGCACGGTTTGGTTAAACTGGGTGCACCTCAGAACCGGGCTCAAGGCAGCGTCCTGTTCCTCTACTCGGCTTTTTTCCACAGAACTGAAGCAGAGCTGCCTCTTCCCGTGAGCTCCAGCAATCACTTGCATCTAGGTCACCCTATTAGATCACGTTCCCAGGTATATGGCTAACGATTTCTGGGGTTTTTAGAAAGGAAAGCTGAAAATCCTGTAGTTGGGGACAATGGCCAATTCATTTTCCAAGTGGAAGCTTATTTCCTCCCCTCCCCATCACACTCTGAGGGTTGTACAGAACTCAGGGACTCCACGAAGCTGGAACTTCTGAAATCTCGAACAGATTCATTCACAGAATAACTGTAATGCCAGTTCTTGCCAGCTGAAACCCAAACAGAACTCACTTTCAGGTGTATCAATGTCCAAAACATGTATTCAGTGGGGGAAGAGCCAAGCTCCTTTTATTACAGCTCTCCAAAAGGCTTCACATTAGCAAATCCAGTATGTATATAGTATTCATATATCTACATGGATATGTATTTGTTAGATAGATGTGTATTTATAATACAGATGTGTGGATTATATACATATCTCCATAATACATGTATAGGTATAGATATAGGAGATCAGGCTGGTCAAGCAGGACTTGTCTTTCATAAATCCTCGTAGGCTGGGCATGATCCCCTGGTTTCCTGCATGGGCCACGCAATGGCACTCAGGATATCGCTTCCATGACCTTGCCTGGTGCCGAGGTCAGGCTGACGGGCCTGTACTTCCCCAGACCATCCTTTCAACCCTTCTTGTCAATGGGCGTTACATTTGCTAATTTTCAGTCAGCTGGAACTCCTGCAGTTAACCAGGACTGCAGGGTGATTGAGAGGGGTTTGGCAAGTTCTTTTCACCAGTTCCCTCAGTACTCTGGGGTGGATCATCAGGGCCCACAGACCTGTGTATGTCTAATTGCCATAGCAGGTCACTAATCATCTCCTCTTGTTTTATGGGGGCTTCACTCATCTCCCATACATGCTCTGTGAAGACCTCTTAATCCTCTCTGAGAAGGTTCAGCACCTAGAGTGCTCTCTTGATACTATACTGTAACAAAATAACCTACTCATAGATTGTGCTTTTGCAATATAGCACACATTTCAATATTCCTTTTCCCGACGAAAAAGCTAATTAGCAAGGTCGTTACAGTTACTACTTAAAAGGGGGAAGATAGCAATTCCATTAATGTGCTCACAGGAACTTCATTTATATTACCTCTTAACCTTTACAAGGATATTATCATTTCAATAATTAATTGCTTTTTGCCATTTAATTCGCAGTTTACCATTTTCAAGGGAAATTACCCATTAAAATAAGGACTCTTTTTTTTTTTTAAGGAAAAAATTCTTCACTCAAATATACACCATAAGCCGGCCTTAAAGAAACTAGATATTTGCTGAGCCACTTTCATATTTGAGTAGAGAGGACACTGTGCTAGCTCTGCATATTAAAGAATTGCCCATTCCTTGAGTCTTTAGACATTCGGAGAAAAATGAGGCAGAATGGGGCAGAGGCAGTGACAAAGAGGGAATTAATTCTTATCTTCTTCCTTCAAATTCTCAAAGGGAATGAATCCTTCCTCTCTTATTGATGCAGTAAGAATTTACTTTCTTCTTTCTTTGCAACCATCTTGTTTGTTCAACTGAAGTTAATTTATCCTGCAATACCCATCATGAGGGCTTCCATGAAATCCAGTGACTGAAAAAAAATAAAGAACTTTGTCTCAACCTCGTAAAACACAGAAATTCTGTCAGCAAATCACCAAGCACTTAAGTATATCCTTAAGACAGTGCCTGACTCTTTGGAGAACGGAGCTCAACATATGTATTTCTGCTCACACTCAAGTCTCTTGTAAAACAACTACTCAATGAATCACACATAAGCCAGTATACTGTGGCAGTATGCTGGCATATCTCCACAACTGATAGTAGAAATTGTGTCCAAATCCCATCACACAAAAAGAAATTTAGATAAATTTTGGTATTTGAGAAGGTGAGTAATGCATTCCAAGTGGGCATGTGTGATAGAGTGAAACTTCTGAGAGAGGGATTTGCAGGGGAAGATGGAGAGAAGGTGACAAAATTAATGAAGAGAAGAGGCACAGGAGAAGAGGGAACAGAAGAAGCAGGTATGAACTAGATTGCAGCATTGATTTATGAATGAAAATGTAAACATTAAAAAAATTAAACTAGCCTTTGGGCAATTCTACCTTTTCAACTGGCAAGTCCATGATATGTCATCCAAAATGATAATCTGCATGATATGTCACATGCCTAAAGGCACCAACTAGATCATTTTGCTGTGAAAATAAGACAATTTATTTTTTAATTGTAAAATCAAACCTCCTGGGTTTTTTACTTCCTCATGAGTATAAAGAGAACATGGGGTTACACCAGGATTCAAACACAGTATTTCTTTTCCACAGCACTGAAGCTGGGGCATACTCTTATAATTACTTGCAGAGAAGACAAAAGTCACACAAATAGGGGTAAAAAGATTGCCTACTCAGCAGTCCAGTGCACAAGTTTTCCATGCAGTCAGTGGAGAGGACTGGGTGGAAATCTGAGGATGAATTATCCTCTGAAAGTGCCTTTCTCTCCATGCTCTGATAGGATGGTTAGCTATTGATTTTACCTCTGACTTTTAGGTGTTAGATGATTGGTGAGATGTAACCCTCTAAAAGTTCTTAATTTTGTCTTCAAGTGTTTGGATATTCAAGTTGAAGAGAGCAAGAATAGATTCAGGCCACTTAATATTAAGAGTTCCCTATATCAGCAATGGATCAGCAATTACACCACAGCAAAATAATCAGCTTTTTGACCAGTAAAAGGAAAGTCTAGCTCCAGGCCAGCATGGGCATTTCTTGTCATAAGCTTTCTGGCACAAATATGTTAATTTTGCCAGTTAGCTCTGCAATCTGGTTAAAGCACCTGATGCTTTTCTTTGAGATGTTATCGTCCCTATATTATTAGTACTCTAGACTTTATCACATAAAATGTATGGGACAGAAGCAGAAAGAAGCTTCTAATCATCAAAATTAATAGCAAATTATCCTTTCAAAACCCCTAGGCTGGCAGGTCACTCAATGTAACATTTGCTTTTTGACAGGTATGTGCTCTGCATGCACAACAATATTTTAAGGTGGCATTGTTTAAAGAAAGTTGACAGTGACAGGTGATGTATATTCAGACTGATGATACTCTGAAGAGAACTTTACCTGCATGGACAAGAAAGTCCTTGCTAGTTTGCATGCAAAAGGAAGCTCAGGGTCTATTCTGGGGAACTTGATAATCTCTTGCAATTAGTACTGTAACTGGAGGTTGCTGGAAATGCTCCTTGAGCTTCTGCCAGGGAATGTGAGTGCTTCACAAAGCTGTTGACACCATTCTGTTCACCCAGCCTCACCAACATCATCAGCTGCAGTAGATGCCAACACAGAACTCCTGCTTTGTCAAAACTCTCATCTAAGCAGAAAACACACAATGCCTTTTCGTTTCAGTGTAAGCACAGAGCAACACTAGTACTACCCAGCCCATCACCATCCTCCCTCCCAATGTCCTGCAGCCCACTGGTGATCCCAGGACACACTAGGTCACCACCAGGCTGCCAGTTCTTGGCAGAGACTCACTCCATCCCCACTGTTTCAGATTGAAAATGGATAAATATGAGCCACACATACTGAAGTTTAGAAAAAACATTTGCCTGCCCTTGGGCACACAATTATTTTGCTTCCAGTGCATCAGTCATGGGGATGCTAGTTCTGTAATAATGCCATGAAGGCAGAAATGACCACCAGAAAGAGATGCCAGGTCATTTTAGCAAGAAACTTCATGTTTAAATTTCTTCTGGAAGTGAGCAGATCTTTGCATAGAAATTGTTTATAACTCAACTGTGGTGACTGCATCCAGTGTCAGCCATTAAGTAATAAGTTATTTTTATCCACAGCAGCTCTCCAGCATCTGAGGGTGATGGCATTTCGCCAAGGCTTTGGAAGGGCTGTATGAGCTGACACACAAAGATGAATGGTTGAGGCAAGCCCAGATGACACTTCTGAGTCAACTTTACAGAAAGAATTAAATCCAAATATACCAGGTAGCTCCACACTGCAGCTGCTGAGTTTTTGGCTAGCCTCCTGACAGATGTCTGAGAGTGTAACTTCTGGCATTTTGGAAACTTTTATTTTCCCTGAAGTAGCAATAAAATTTCATTAAATTCACCCAAACAGAACTGTTATGAGCACTAGGAAAAGCTATTTATGACACCCATACCTGTAAAATTAGGTTGATGTTGTATTACTGCTATGAAAATTGCCATGATCATCAACATGTTTGTTGCAGCTTTTACTAGCAACATCCCTAAAGTGCTCTTTCACAAGACAATGGCTTTTGTGGTGAAGCTGTACGATTTTTGCTTCATGCCACACTATTGCTTTTTCCCTCAAGAGCTCCTTGTGTGCTCATGGCTCCAGATACACTTTTGTCTGACAAAATTGTTAGCTGCCATTTAAAAGGGAGTTTCTATGTGCCAGATGTCCCTGACCATATACACTTGTCCGTTCTTTGCCACTACAAACATTTGTACAGGATTTGCTGGGTTAGCAAGGTGAGAATTGCATCATCTTATGCAATTACGTCCCAACCAACAGCTACCAGATCCAATAGAGCAGTTATTAACATTAAGGACTGTACTTTGGATACTGACTATGGCAAAGAAATTGCCTGGAGCTGAGAGAAGCCTGTCATACTACCCTGCCTGCGTGGCAGAAGTGTGTGTGTGTGGATGTAAAAAGGGCAAGAGGGCAGAAGCTGTATAACAGGAGTTTAAAAGGAGCTTTGGAAGATTCAGATAGGCTTCAAAACAGAGACAAGATGGTCAATGTAAAAAAAATTGAAAAGAAAAAAAAGCACTTCATTCTACATTTATGCATCTCTTGTCCTGCCTGGTGGAGTTATACTGTCTTGGAGTCCTGTATGAATCCAGAATGACAGCAATAAATGCTACTTTTATCACACATCTTCAGTAACTTGAACTGTGAATACAAAGTGACCATAGTGGTTGGGTTCTGGGAGTAACAAAAATGCTACAGTGAAAAACAGTCATTGTGATCACTAGCTGGAGGGGCTTAAGGCAATGCCTGAGTTTCCACTACGGGATAACAAGAAGAGCCTGTTCACAAGAAACGTACCAGGCATTTTTCTAATGCCATCATGCTTACAATTTATTAGATCTACCTTTGGCTTGTCATGATCCACGTCATGACCCTGTCATGATCTCATAGAGGGCCTTTTGCTTATCAGCTGATGTGAGGGCACTGCCCAGTAGTTTAGGTATCACTCTCTAGATTTTCTTTGCTAGAGATTGACTTCAGCTGAGATCAGGACATAGTGAAGGGTACTGTTTCTTTGTCTGATGGTGAACAGTTGTAGTTTTTGTTCAGTTGTTTGGGTTACTTTTATTTCACCTATAAAAGAGAACACATTCCAGAGACTTTTTGCCAGCAAGACATGGACAGTCATTGCTTGAAGAAATAGGGCAGCAGGTCTGGTACACATCATTATCGTGCGTTATGTGCCCTGCTTCTATTTATTTATTTATTTATTTAGGCAAAAATATTCCTCTTTGTTGCTATATTGTTATTATAATGATAACAGTAATCATCTGTATTAGAGATCTTACCAGCATACTAGTGAGAATATCCAAAGGAAGATAAGCTTTGTACCTCAGCCACAGAGACATAGTGTCACTAAGGTGATGCAGTTCATCAGCCACAAGCAGATATTTGTTCTCATGGCTCCATGATCTAAACAATTTGTACCTTTTTTTTTTAAAGGTGAAATTTGGGCCCTCACTGAGGTGAGTGGCAGTGCCATGACCAATATAATAGACCTTGCCAGGGATGTGGCCACATGGTTTAGAAAACCACTTCCTTAGAAAAGTCCTTTATTCTGTAGTGTTCTAGAATCAAATAAATTTAGACTAAACCCCATTAGTTTTGCTGACCCAGTACTTCCCTTGAAATCAATGGTTGGGTTCTTTTAGCAGGAGACGAACAGGAAGGTTTCATGGGTTTGGTATGTATTAAAGTGCACACTGTACTGCTAGTGTTATCTTTTCAGTGAGTTATAACAAACAGAAGTTTTATAGCTCCTCAACCAGGTGGCTGATTCAGCATCACATATATTAGAGCCACTACTGCTGACTGTGAGCCACGACAATAAATCCTCAAGTGAGATAGCATGAGCTAACCTAAAACTTCAGAACTGTACATTCTCCTGGACCTTCAGGGGACACAGGCAGGTTTCACTAAATGACTACATGATGCTGTCAGGGTGACCTTTGGCCAAATCATTCACAGAGTCATATTTCCAATTTCCAAATGAGGTCAACATTGTCTCAGTTTTTTAAAAAATCATTAGCTCAAGGAATGGATTGATTTGGTGTGGTGAAAAGATTCTCTACAATATTAACCTCTAAGGAAATAAATAGCTTAAAAATCCAGCTCTAATTGACTTAAAGATGCAGAACATTTTTCTGTGCTCCTGACTATCAGTTGGATTTTCTAGTCCAACCACAGCACAAAAAGACATCAAAATACTGGAGAAAGCCAGAGAATAATTTCATGGAAGAGGACAAGTGAAGATTATAAGGCAGTGGTGGATTTCTTCCGGGGTTTGCTGTGTACCGTGGAAAGTCTGGCAGAGCCAAGTTCCACTCACCTGATAATCTATAGGCACAACAGTATAAAGGGCTGTAAACATTTTCACAGGAATGGTCTGGTTGAGCAGCTATATATCATAGCCAGCTCCCTGCAGATACTCTTCCTCACTGCATCTGAAACTACCAGGACCTGTAAATTGTATGCAAAATATCATTGTCAAATTCTTTTTATCTATTATACTGTAGGAAAAGTACAACTTACTATGACATTTGTTATATGACCTTTCACATCCCTGACTTCACTTCACAATGCTTCCTGTTCCTTTGTGCTCTGTGCATCATATTGAGGCAATTTGAATTAGTCCCTTCCTTCCTTCCTTCCTTCCTTCCTTCCTTCCTTCCTTCCTTCCTTCCTTCCTTCCTTCCTTCCTTCCTTCCTTCCTTCCTTCCTTCCTTCCTTCCTTCCTTCCTTCCTTCCTTCCTTCCTTCCTTCCTTCCTTCCTTCCTTCCTTCCTTCCTTCCTTCCTTCCTTCCTTCCTTTTTAATGTACTTGTACATTTTTCTTTTCCTTCATCACAGCAATCTTCCTGTCTCACTCTCATTTGCCTATGACAACACCCATAACAAGGGTTATTCCTCCTTCTTTGTGTTTAAGAAAATATTTCCTTTATGTCCTGCTCTGTCACTCCTCTTTTGCCACAGGGTAGGGAAATACATCTAGCCATGTCTTTGACCCCAGTCAACCTATTAATCCACTGAGTTTTATTACTACTTAGCCCTTTGTGGAACAAATTCAGGTTATTACTACAAACCTTTTCTTTGTCCTTATCTTCAGAAAGTGCATGCATTTCCAAGAATTTGAAAGTACGTTTGGCTACGGAGACAGCAGGTGGCATTCCTGACCACACCTTGTTCTGCAGGCTGAACCGTGCTCCTGTCTGTAGTGCACCAAACCAGTGGTTTGTGAACATTTTCACCAGCTGCACAGCAGCAACAGTTATCAAACAGTTTTGCTGTCAGAGAGGGAAAGCCCACAAAACCTGAAACCACAATAGTAAGGAGCTAAGATAAGAAAATTAACAGAAAACACCCTTTGCAGGACATTTCTTTACTGACACCTGTAGTTCTGCTGACACGTCAAACTTTGGTAAGGGAATTTGCAGTGAAGTAAATTACACACACTACACAAACTGCCTACCACTGATACACAGAAAATGATAATTGAAATCAAGGTACCTTCTGGCAGTTACAGATCACAAAATCCCAAGCATTTTATCCCACAATCCACATCCAATTGATTTTACAGGATGTCTGCTGGTGGGCAAGCAGACTGGCAAGAGTGTCATGCCAAACCCACCTCTGTGATGCCTACAAGCCGTGGAACATCAGCTGAGTTCTAGATGGTGACTTCATTGCAGTCCCATTTGCATTTTTGTTTAAAAAAATCTGTTCTGAGGAAAAATCTACCCTGCAACTATTATTCATATCAGAAAAAGAGAGGATTTCTTTTTATAGCTGCATCTAATATTCCTAAAAGATGAACAAGATATAAGCACTGGTATCATAATACAAACACCTTTTAGACTTGTGAGAGGTAAAAAAGTACTCCCTTGATTATTTCTTCTCATTTTTTCAAAAGAACACATGCATAGATAAACACATGCTGTTTCCCAACTCCATTGGTTCCTGTCAGCCCAATGCTTTACATTAGCCAGAAGCATTCTGGCTCACAAAACACATTCTTGAAGAAATGCACACCCGTGAAAAAGCATCTGAAAACAGAACTGGATGCTTCAAAAGAAAATGCATGTACCGACTAACAGAGGGAATTCTTTCTGGCTCCTTGCGTGTTTGTGGTATAACTTGTTGAACAAGACTTGGCAATGGTCATGACTTCTCTGACACTTGTGTTTCAGATGTTGGAGACTTTCTGACTTCAAGGTGTGCCTTCACTCTGTCAACTCATCCATCAGGTTAACAATATTTGAAGTGTTGTTCAAACAACTAACAACATCCAACTTATAGGTGGGAGGGGATCTTTCTAATAATAGGATTTTCTTGACATGCTTAAATGTTAATTGCTTACACCTGTGATGACTGCAGGCTGTTTTATCTCTTCTGACATGGAGAAGGGAGATCCTGGCTCCTGGAAGCTTAGTCAGAAGTAAAGGACATCTAGAAGGAGATAACATCAGTGTAATAGGGTGGATGAGAAACAGAAACTAAGTAAGGAAAACAAGGTTTCTGAAAATGCTTGAAAACCTTGCTGACTAGCCAAGAGAAGAAACAAGGCACTACATAGACTATTCAGAAAAGTTGTCCTTTTATGTAGAGGATCCATGTGAGGAAGCAAACAAACAAACAAAAATTAAACAGAAAAACATCCTATCACTGTCTCCATCATGCTAAGATTTCAAGAATGGGGTGGGTTCTGGTCATACAGTTTTTTCTTGAGGCAAATGACTCAAACTAAAAGAACAAATAATGAATAAAAGCATTCAGAAGCTCAGTGCCCCACCTTGGGCATAAAAGCAATGTCTACTTGACTCACTTGCGGTTATTTTCAGGAAGGGTCTTCAGAAGAGCAATGTGAAATCCCCAGACTCCTGAAGAGTTAAGCTAGTGCTTGAATCATTGGTTTTTGACCACACACCATCAGACAAATGGCAAGGTGGTGGTGTTGTCACAGCTAATACCATGGTGAGACCTGTGTCTTCTTACATAACAGCTGTGAGCTGTTGGTCATCTTCTTTCCATGGCATCTCACCTTTTCCTGTGCACCTGCTTTCTGTCCTTTGGAAAAGCTCACAGGAGTCCCTCCATTGCACCTCAGCACTTCAGATGGGACAAGTGACAATACACGAGGTCACGGTCTTAAGCTGCACCAGGGGAGGCTTAGGTTGGACATCAGGATGATTTTCTTCACAGAAGGGGTGGTTAGACAGGGGAATGGGCTGCCCAGGGGTGTGGTGGAGTCACCATCCCTGGAGGTGCTTAAGGAAAGGCTGGATGTGGCACTCACTGCCATGGTCTGGTTGATATGGTGCTGTTAGGTCACGGGTTGGACTCAATGATCTCAGAGATCTTTTTCAATTTAATTGATTCTGTGATTTTGCACTCTGGAGCTGTGAGGAGACCATGGGCGTTCACCTCTGTGTCAGTAAATGCACAGCAGAAACAAGACACCCTCCTCTTTTTAATACACATTATAGCCGCTGCTGTTGTCTTATACAATAGATATCTCATTAATTTTTTTTTTCCTTTCTACTTGTGATCATATATAAAACATTTATTTTGTGAAATAAATACAGCTATCTGGCCTCATGAAGTGAACCCTCGCTCATTGACTCAAAACCTTTTATTAAGTAAGTAAATTATTTTTATTTATTACTATTTTATTTTTTATGTATTTTAATTTCATCCCTAGAAACAAACGAAGAAATAAACAGAAAAAGCCCGCGTGCCACCTTGCAGGGGGTGAGGCCTGGCTTCGCAGCCGGCCTGCGCTAGGCCGGAACCAAATGCTGGGAGCGCGTTTCCGCCGGAGCCGCTCCGAGCGGCGCTGTGGCCGGGAGGGCCGCAGCCATGGCCGATACCGCCGCGCCGCCGCCGCCCGCCGCCCCCGCCCCGGGGCTCCCGGCTGCCCCCGGCGCCAACCCGCTGTCCCGCAAGCTCAACAAGATCCTGGAGACGCGCCTGGACAATGACAAGGTGGGTCGGGCGGCGGCGGAGGGACGCGGCGGGGGCCGGATGAGCCGTCAGGGGCCGCGCGCCCCGACAGGCTTCGCGGCGGGGGGGGGGGCGAGTGCTGCCGTACCCTCAGTTCCGCTGCGGAGCTGCGGGCGGCCCTTTGCAGCATCAATTACTAACAAAATCAGTTTTCGCTTTCCCAGCAACATGCCACGCTCCTGTTTTATCCCTCCAGATCGTAGAGAGGTTTGTATCACTCGCCTCGAAGGACACTTCTCAAGCTTTTTGTAATTTAAATGTTTTCTGGCTGTGGACAGGTCATTCATTTACAGAGAGTAGTCTCACTGGTTGAAGCTACTGCAAAACTGTGGACGAAATTTTCTGTTACAAGAGAAGAAGAAAGGTTCAGCAATTATTTGAGTTGTTTGTCAGCTGACGTGGAGTGTGTTAAGGAAGCTTTTCCTCTAAAACTGTTTATTAGGTTTGCTTTATTTTTAGTAAGATCATGAACTTGGGGTGAGTACAGACTATTTTACCTGCTTCTTTGTAACTGCATGCAGACTGAAGGTCGTTTTTTATTTCCTAGGAAATGCTGGAAGCACTCAAGGCTCTCTCGACCTTTTTTGTGGAGAACAGTTTGCGCACCCGCAGAAACCTGCGTGGGGACATTGAGCGACGGAGCTTGGCCATAAATGAAGAATTTGTGCACATATTCAAGCAAGTTAAAGAGGTAACGTTTTTGCAGCATGACTAGCTGTTTTGCAAGAATACTGCCATGTAATTGAAACTTTAAAAAAAGAAAAAGGGATTAAGAGAGTTTTTAAGTTTTCAGGGATATACTTTTACAGCAAAATTGTTTTATTTGTTGAAAACATTGGATTGGATCTTTCAAACAGATCCAGGTCCTTAATGAATGTTGATCGTTAGAGGTGTATTACTCTGCACTGACTAACAGGGAGCCTAGAGCATCAGTGTTCCTTTAACTGGGCCATCTGATTGTAGTGGGAAGCTGGGGCTGGACACAGCATTTCTGATTAAAAACATAATTATTGTTATTTGAACTTACTTAGGAACTTGAGAGTATAAATGAAGATGTGCAAGCGATGAGCAGCTGCTGTGAAGACATGTCCAGTCGTTTGAAGGTAATATATAAATGGAAGTGCTTTGTTAATTTTGCCTTGGGGTGTGACTACTTTATTTTAAACAGGACAAGGAGTTATTTTTGAGGATTAACAGCAACACCAAGGTGTTTCCATGGTATGCATATTATGTTGCTTTAGGATATTAATAGCCTCCTTTTTACTTGTTTAGAAAATGTAGCAAGGAAGTAATTTTAATTTCTTCCAAACTGCAGTTCAGAATGCAGCCATATACTTCTTTTGAGAATAGTAATGTGATATCCATGTGTATGTGAGTGGAGAGAAAATCTTTTATTAGATTGGATGTGTGTGAGATTGAAGGGTTAATTTGTGTATTTCCATTTAAAATGGCTTTTGCGTTGACTGTGTCTGTTGAGTTATGTTCATATAAATACTTCAAGTATATTCATAGGAAAGTATCTTGTATTTCCAAGAGGGAGACAAATCTGGTGTGCATCTTCAGTTTATTGGTTTTGTTTCATAACATTGAATGCTCAGAATGCTGATATGCAACAAAACCAATTCTGTTTCACTTTAATTATGAGTCCATAATATTCCTGGCAGGGCTGGGGAGTATAGGAAATTCGTGTTTTATGGTGTGTTACTAATTCTGGCTTGGTTTTAGGGTACAGGTTCAATATTCAATGCATTGATGAATATAAACAGCTTATGGATGCTGGAGTGTAGATGTTCTGCCAAACTAGAAGTGTTCCAAATACAGCACATAAGTTACAGTATGTGAATAAGAATCCTTCACTAAAATCCAGTGAAAAAAGTTGTATTCCTCCCCGTATGTGTGTGTGTATTAGATGTCCTCCTACTTAGATAAATAGGTTTCACAGTCATTGTACAAATGCTTGTAGCTTGATGAACTTGTACCAAAAAATTTGAGTGTACAGTGTAACCAACTGCAGTACTTAATTTTCAGTTTTGGAAGGAACTGGGTAATGCACCTCAGAGGTCTCAGATCTCTTTGAACACTGTTAATGTGGATATATTCCCTAGTGCAGTTCAGGAGCTGTTAGACTGAGCTCTTAGATGTGGAAATGAGTCAAGTGTCCATGCAGATTTTTGCTCTTTTCTGCCTTTAGATCATGAAGTGTAACTATCGTCAGTGATTTTATTTTTTTTTTCTTTTCCCAGAGCAGAGCCACCCTGCAGAGATTTCTTTTTCTATTAAAGTCAGTAGGTAGTTTTGTTCTGTGCCCCACAGGAGGTTTCCTCTAGAGCCCTGTGGAACTCATAACTTGTCTTGGTTCAGTCCATGTTTTCTTTGTATGAATGTAATGTTAATAAGCTCATGAACTGGCACTCAGCTGTGAAAGAGTCTGGTACTTTATCTGTAATAGGACAGGAAGACTTGCAGGCATGTGCTCAAGCTGAATAAGAAGACAAAAATGAACAAAGTAGAACAAATAGAAGATACAAAGAGGAGGATTTGGGGCATATAACGCAGAAAAGTGTGCAAAGAGAGCAGTATATTAAGAAAGCAGAACAAATACAAGACATGAAAGGGATAAGCCAAAAAGCTTTTTAGCTTTGTTATTTTGTTAGTTTATAATACCATCTGATCCAAATAACCGTATATTGTCACATCTGATTTTAGGACAGTGACTTGATAAATACAGTGGCTGAAAGGAAGAGAGAGCAAGTGCTGAAATGGAATTAAGTGGGGTTGAGGTATTATGAAAGCTTTAACTAATATGCTGAGGTGGGGAGGAAGAGAAAAATATTTCTGTTTTGGATATACAAGAAACGTCAAATAGCAACTTTCTGATTTTTCTAGCATGTCTGGCTCATTTCTGACAGTTACCTTATTTGATTAGATGTAAGCTCTTGCATTTCATACATAAAACAATGACAAATATCATGTATTTGAATTCATGTACATAAAATCTGGCTTCCTGGTATATCTAGCTTGATTCAGAAAAAATGCTTTTCCTTCCTTTCTGCTGTCCTGCTGTTAGCATTGTTCATGGTAATCACTCCTTCTGCCCAGAAAGTACTGGGAAGGAAGCAAATTTCTTCTTTTTCGTTCGTTAACATTTGCAATTAATTTGTACATGAATGGTTAGAGTCCTACTTTCACCTTTCAAAGCATTCCTTTACCTTGACTGCATTTCTGTTGTAACTAACCTGGTGGCAGATAGGCTGAAATGGATCAGTGTGTACATACTTTTGTTAGTCCTCTCAGAGGTCTCAAGACTGGCATCTTCAATTTGGCAAACTGTAATTTGGCCTTTATACAGTATTGAAACTGTTCACACAGAATGTCGTTATTGCCATTTCTACCTCTTCACTTGCACTACTATTCTATACTGAGCACATTTTGATTCCTGAATTTTTTTTGTTAAATAATCTCATTTTTTATGCATAAGGGATCACTGGTGGCATCCAGTATGAAGCCAAAAATTCTAGACATCTTTTAGCTTTTCACAGAGCCATAAGTTTCATAACTCTAACTTCAGTTGCAGCAATCCTTTTAGTTATGCAGTTGCTGTCCGATGCAGAATTGTTTCTGCACGGATTCCCACGCACTGCCATCACTTAATATTTAGGACTGTCATGAACTTCATAAGTGCATTGCTCTTAGAATGGTAGAGTCATTTAGGTTGGGAAAGACTTCTGAGATCATCAAGTCTAACTCAGCACTGTCAAGTCCACCACTATCCCATATCCTTCAGTGCTACCCCTGCACTTCTTTTAATACCTCCAGGGATGGTGGCTCAGCCGCTTCCCTGGACAGCCTGTTCCAATGCCTGACCACCCTTCCAGTGAAGCTATCTTTCCTAGTAATTGTCCTTGGTCCATACAGCTCTGTAAGCTGTTGGACTGTAGAGCTAGGCTTGCTCAGACTAGCAGAGCTGTGTTCATCATCTTTTCTAAAAAAGTCTGGGTGGACACTGGTACTGGGCAGTTTAGCACCCAAAGGAATTTGTTTAATTATTTTTTTTGTGACAGAAAATGGTTTACAGGTGATGGGCAAACAAAATAATCAGAACTATTTATAATATTTATAGTCTTTCTTTATTAAATATAAATTAAAACTAAACTGTGTGAATATAAATGGATATGAACATGAAAATATATATGCATAAGGATAAATTTTTATTTTTTTTACTGCCTGGACATAGGGAGAATTAGTGAATACTTGTTTCAAGAAGGTCTTTGGTTTCAAAGAGTATACTCTTTAAATTGCTTTTATTCAGAAAGCTTCAAAAGTATTGCCTATTTTAAAGATTGTTTAATATATTTGATACGTTTGTGTTTTTCACATGCTTAACAATTCTTATTGTATTCTAGGCAGCAAAGGAACAAACCCAGGACTTGATTGTAAAAACCACAAAACTCCAGGCAGAAAAGTATGTATACCACCTTATTTATTTGATAGAATTTTCTTTTAGATGTGACTCTGGGACTTTGATATATGACTTCAGAGTTTTTTCAGTACAATATGTGTTTTTAGCCCAATTACACTCTTAGCTTATTGCTAAATGATCCAAAAAGGTAGGAATGTGTGTTAGTGCTTGTTTCAATAAAAATGGGCTTTTTAGGGAAAACAGTCAATTGCAGTGGTGCCGCTTGCTAAATACGGACGTGCTTTACCTAAAGTCTGTTGATAATGGACGTTATATTGTGTCATAACAGATATGGACCAACTCAATTTCTCATCAGTTTGACAGACTTCTTACCCAGTTGAAATCTCTCTCTTTTTCAGGGACTGTATGATTCTAACCTACTCTGCCATATTTAAGCTAGCTGTAAAATACTGGAGTGCTGTTTAATGAGCCTAACACAGACCTCTTTTTCCGTTGGCTCTCCAGCCTCCTGTGGAAGAAAAGATTTGTATTTTTCTCTTTTCAGTATTTTTATTCCTGAAAAGGGGATAATAGCCAATGACGGATTCAAGCAGTCTTTTTTGTTTTTATGGCTAGGAAGTATTGTTTTTATAGCTTCAGATTTTCTCAGTGTAGAAGAATGAATCTCCTTGCTTTATGAGCTTTCTTCGGAAAATTATATACAGTTCACTGGAGGTTAGAAATAATCATTTCTACTAGTAAGTTTCTAGCAAAAATTATGGTTTTAGGTAGCTCTCAGTGAGCTTTCAAAATCAGTAGGTTTATGATGAGCTTCAGTAGGAAGTGGATTATGTCTGAATATAAAGTTGGAGTCTAATCTGTACATATTTTAAAAGTTGCATGTAGAATAACTGCATAAAATGTAATATTTGCTTATATAGAGTGAAGGATTTGGTAAAGACACTTTAAGTCAGCAGAAGTCTCAGAAAACATGTTTTGAGTATGAGTACATGAAGTAATAGGACAGAGAAATGGTCATATATTTTGTAGTCTCAAGAAAAGGAAAGCTGCTTTGTTTCCTTGTTCTGAAGCAGAATGGGAGATACCAAGACCAGTGCTGAGTGGTGTATGTCTAATTGGCCTTAAATTCCATTAAAGGAGATTATGCAGACTGTACATCAGTACTTCCACAATATAGTCCTTATTTGCACTATAGTTTACCTGAAAGACTTTGCTAATTCCTTTAAAAGACAGAACATCCCTCGAGTGTGAAGAGGAAAAGAGTTTAAGAAGTAGTCTGTCCTTCAAAGCGTCTGTGTGACCTCAGAGTGCACACATAGGAAGAAGTTTGGAAGTTTTTTTTTAAGTATACCATAAAGTACCCATGAGCAGAAGCCAAAAACTACTTGAGACTTTTACAGTCTGATAGTTATAGAAGATTCATAGTACCAATTTTTAGCAAAGTTGAATTTTTCCCTGCCTAAACATATGAAAAATTTTGAAGACTGTTTGGTTCCATTTAGGACATTTTAGTCATTTGCTCTTTTAACTCGTTAAATGACTGTTTGTTCTGATGCATTCCTTCACGTTTACATCAGGCACGTGAAGAGGCATCTGCTGCCAGATGTTAGGGGATTCTTGAACACCTGAAATCTTGCCTCTGAAAAAATACAGGTCCTAAATTGCTGATGCCTTCAACTTCATGTGACATTTTTTAGCCAACAAATGAGGAAATGGTGAAACTGGAAGGACATGGCTTCTCTGTCCTCTGAGGGTTATTCTAAAATGCTGTCTGGTTGAAATGCAGAGATGAGAACTGGATCTGTTCTATTATGTTCTTCTATTTGGCTTAATATGTATGTGATTTACTTTAGCTGACCATATTTTTGTAGAATTTTATTCAATGGTCTAAAACTGAAGGGAGACTAAACTTCCAGATGCATTTCATGCATTTTTGGTAACTAGGGCTTAGATTCTTTTCCTTTTCTGCTGTACTTGAAAAAGAATGGCTGTCTCAGTGGCTCTGTGTAGGTACTAGGTTTTTTATACTAAGTAGTTTTGACACTGTATTCTCATCTATATAATTAGTTGTAGTTCAAGGTGATTTTCAGTTTCCTAAGCTTCTTACTTGAACTCTTGCTGGTCATCATAGTTTCTCAGATTTGTGGTTTGAAGGTAGAGCTGCCCACCTGGAGTTTCCTGTAGGTAATCCTGATGAGCACTTTGGAACTTCCTGTATTGTTGAAATGTGTGAATTTAAGACACCTGGGTAAATATTTGGGGTAGAAAATTAGATGTTTGTCTCAGATTTAGGTTAAAACTTCTGCATTCTTGACTTTTTGCTTTGCAGCTGGTTTTTTTCCTTGTTACTTAGTTTGTGAGCTTTAGACCTGCTTTGGCATAAATGCTAAATATAGGGTGTTACTTAGATAACAAATATAAAAAGTAATTAATACATTTGCATTTTTATATTTGTGAATATGTCAGAGTTGGTGCATTTCTTTGGTCAGTTAGGTTGCTTATTCTGAATTTATTTCCTCTGTGAAGTCTAGTTAAAACTACTGTACATTAGAAAGAGAAAAGTTTTCCTTCACACTATTTAAATTATGGCATTAGGATGGGTTTTTTTTCTTTTTTCCTTAAAAAAGAGCGAGACTTATCATAACTTAGTAGAACCATGTAGTGTGTAATAAAGTAGTCCAAGCCATCAAACTCATTTCTTCATAATGTAAGGTTATTACTTCTCAGTAACCTTGAATCTTGAATAGAGTGTTCATTTTAATGTATTTCATAACAAACTTTTATAATAAAGAAAAACTGAGGTAGTTAATTTAGACAATTTCTGGTAATTGTTAAAAATCCATTTCAGTTACTTTCAGTAGATTTGTGTACTTTTACTTGAGCACACTAATATTGCTTTCAGGTTGCATTAGGTTTTTTCTGTATAGTAATGAGGAGATTACTTTGTTTTCAAACAATGAATATCTGTTGTGCTTTAAAAGATGTGGGTTTGTTTAATTGCTGTTGCTAGTAGGCTGACAGAAAAAGGATTTTGCTCCTTGAAGTGAGATTTTAATAATAGCTTCCTCTAACTTGGTTTCTCTTGTTATACCTGACTCGAGTCCTTTTTTTTTTTTTTTTGGCTGAAGCTACAAACTTACTTGCAATACTGAACTACTTCCCCTTGCATAGGGAGCAAGCATCCCAGAGTTCTGTAATTCCCACACCAGTGAAATAACTTATTTAGTTCCAAATACTGTGTGCAGAATGCCAGAAGCCACTTAATAGTAAGATGTTGTGCAAGATGCTGTGTTGTTTTTGAGGTTAGCCTCAAGTTACAGCCATCAATGTAAAAATTGAGAAGAGAGACTAGAAGGTAATAGTTACAATATTAAATCTTATAAAATTAAGTAAGAGCAGTTATGTGAGTGTGTGTATATGCTCGGGGGCTTCACTGAAAATAAGTCTGCAGAAATAAAGAGTTGTTGAGAGCTAGAACTAGTGTTCTGGAAGTAAAAACCACAGTACTCTGAAAAAATGGGAGGGGAAATGGCTCAGATATTTCTTGAGTTCAGAGCTTTTGTGGAGATTATGCACTTCAACACCTTTGCAACCTGTCTTATTTTGCTGCCCTCTCTTAATTGTGCTCTTAAACAGAGCAAAATTTGTGTTTTGATGTCAGAATCATTGTTAGCTATATTAATTCCAAAAAAGCCCTGGGATTGTTTTACTTTTTAAAGTACAATTAAATATGATCCCCTGACAGGAATGTAACAGTGTGCACTTCAGTTTGTTTTAATTTAATTACATTACATTCAGGCTTGATCTTTATTTAAAGCATAACAAACAGCATCCTTGGAATGTAGTCAATGATTTGACTGTCACCTCTGTGCTCAATATAAGCTCAAAAGTCTTGGGAAAAATGTTTCAAAGTGAGCATCTGCTTCAGTAGTGCTACACTACTGATCTCTCATCTTTGCCTCTTGGTGGCGCCTTTTTCCTTCTCTAACAAATATCTTTTTTGTCATAGTCAATTTGGAAATTATGCAGGAAGTTCAGCACTTCTTGTAGCAGGTTAGAGAGGTTTGCTTTTATCGCCCTGTGCTAAGAAAAGTGGTGATCTGGTAGTTTTGCATTGATGGGACGTATTTCATATGTTGACTTTTTGAAACTTGTATTTACATTTATTCCCATGAATATGCTTCATGAGAAAAAGCAGTGATTGCCTGAACTTAATTATAATTCCATGTGAGGGAGGTTGAAAGCTGGAAATTCTGAGGCTCATTTTCTATCCTGATTTGTACCAAAGGAAAGCATAGGTAGCAAGGTGTAGCAGAGGAGTAAAACCAGCTCAAATGGATCTGAAAGAACAAAACCAAAACAAACTTGTCACATTCTAGCCATGACCAGCAGAGAACATGCAAAGCCTTATTTTCTTGCCAATTTTCTTCCTGGCAACTCTGTTGAGACGTGAAGTACTCTTGGTCAGTATGAAATGAGGTGTGGTTTTACAGCTTAAGAAACATTCACCAGAAGTGCAGAATCAGTTATATGATACCATTTCTGACTGATGTTTGTCTAATCTGCTCTGAGAAGAAAAGCCCGGGAACAGAGATCCCCTGGTCTTCACTGGAAATTGATTTTGGTTCTTTATTGTTTTCCTACTATCTGATTTGCTTCTCCTTTTGCTGCAGCGTAAGCTCATTTGTTTTGATCTTATTCCAGGTGGATGTAGAGAACAGTGTGTAATTTTCATGCCTCTGGCAACATTTTGAATTTGATGGCAAATTTGAAACTAAACTAAGCAGGCCCCTTTCAAGTGGTTTTAGATCAGATTTTACGAAAGATAAACTGAAAATACCTAGTCTATTTGGTATGGAAATATCAAATAACTCATCTCTACAAGATAGAAAATAATGTATTCATTGGATACACTCCTTTTAAGCTTAATCTCTGTGCACAACTTAAAAACCATGGATCTTAACAATTGCTAAACACTGATTTACTGTGTGTGTATATCTATATAAGTCACATGATTGCTGTAAAGTTCTGCAGATGAAAATTTTGTACAGAGTATTCTGTAGACACATACCCATCATATTTAGTGGAAGCCTGATCAGTATGAAAGTAGAAAATTATTGACTTTCTCGAATTTATTTACAACATGTAAGCTTTTTTATTGTAGTGTTTGGTAGTCTGTTTGGTAAGATTTTAATAATTTCAGTGCAGGTGTGTTGCTACTTTTGATTTAGCCTTTTTAATTTTTCCTGATTTATTTTTATCACAGAATATATGAGATGACAGGGCTGCAGCATTGCAGGCTATCTGCCTTCAGATAGGTGTTACAGATGGGAGAAACCTTCTAAGTTCAAGTCCACTCTCTTGCTGTCACCTGTTATTTGCATGATGCCTTTGATAAACTCATCAACTGTTCAGCACATAAGTAGTGCATTATTTCTGCATTTTTTGTGTCTTGCTTTTTGTGGAAAAAGCTCATTCTTTCCAGTAAAGGCCTTTCTCTGATTTCCAACCTAATTATTGGATATAAATTGACTGTTTTCTCATCTTGTCCTTTGTCTTAAGAGCTTCCTTCATCTCCTGTGATAAATTAGTTTTTCCATTCCCATGATCATCCTGCTAGCTCTGGTCTAATGGGAGTCCATTGTTCTTGCACACAGATGATCAGGATTGTGATCTGTTTTCCAGATGAAGTCTCACTAAAACCTTTACTATTACTGCTATTTTCTTGTATCCTGGAAACAGACAATTCACTGTGGTTTTTATGTCTTCCTATTTTTAAATTAAGGAGAAAATTTCATAATTATATTCTATCATGGAATGGTTCACTGAATACTTCCTCACAGTATTTCATTTCTAATTGAATAAGAAATGTGTTTAATGGATAAAACGCAGAATAAAACATTTGTTCTCAGCATTTACAAATGCACTTTTCCGCCTGTACTTGTTCTTAGGAATGGTTTTCTAACACTTGCTTTACACTTGTATGTAAATGTTTTGTTACATAGTCTGGTGTATTTGTCTTTCACATGACTGAAAAACAATTTTGAAGCTTTATACAGGTCTGTTGAAGATGGTTGTTATTTACTTTTGAATTAGAAATACTCCAGTGTTATGAGGCTTTAAAAATGTGTTGAATCCTCAGTATTACAAATTGAAAGTAATTTCAGAATGTGCTGCACTGATTTGTCCTAGGTAGAGGAAACTAACAGATTTTTATGCTGTATGTGGTGGCAAGATAAAATTAAGCTTTGGAAAAGTCTGCTTCTCCTCCACCTCATTTTTGAGCTGTCTAGGTGATAATCCTAACAAACAGTGCACATTTGTATTTGGTTCAAGGGAAAAGTGCATGAAGTGCATAGTTTTCCCAGCCTTTTGAGTTCTCTTGCAAAAGAATTCTGTCTCCCTGGTAACGATTAAAACTGGGGAAATTGCTCTTTGTTGGAGTCCTGTCCTTTGCCCAAGCTCTAAATTCTACCAACACTTGGCATTTCCCCCTTTGCATCAATGCAGGATTCCCATAAGCTGTTAGTTTCATTGCTTCATACAGGATTAACTTTGTTAAAAGAAAAAAAAAATTGAGATAACAACATGGTACAGCCTTTCCTCAGTTGTACTGCACTGCTTAGGATTTAGAAATTATTTTATCTGCAGAAAGGCCACTGGGTCTTGAAATGTCCAAGAATCTGCACACAGGTACTAACTGCTGTGGGTTATATATAAGACAGCCTTACAGGGGCTTTTGTTGTTACCTGCATTGTGTTTTGTATGCCACTTACTGCAGTGAAGTGACTGTAGCAACCTTGAGTGGCATTTTAATCCATTGCCCTGCCTTAATAAGAAAGATTAAATTCTAGTTAAATATCTGTTAGCTTGTGTGTGAGGAAATAAATACATAATCAAATACATATATAGGAGAAAAATTGAATACAGATGTGAATGTTTTGGTCTCAGTAATACTGTACACTGCCAGGCAAAAATCAAAGGTATGTGTGATTTAAGTGTTTCGTTCATGATCCATCATCTAGGATATAGGGTCTCTTTCTTGTGCAGATTGATAACTGAGGCAAGTTTCACAGCCATCTCAAGCAGAACTGGCTAACCTGGATTCTGAAACACGAGTAGCTTCTTGAAATCCTGTGTGCTTTGTAAAAGAAGCAAAAGAAATAGCTTTATCAAAATTCAGACACATGCTTTTGTCTTGGGGAGATGTTTGTCACCACTTCCCAGTCACTATCTTGAGAAAGGTGAATGAAATTGCTGCCACCTTGAGGTTGTTAGCTTGAAAGTACATAGCGAAGCTTAGCTTGCCCAGTGTGCTCGAGTTTAATATATTGACTCTATTTTATAAAAGTTAATTATTGGGAGTACACAGAGTCCATCAGTGTGCAGTTTTGGCAGGTGGTAGCCCAAAACAGAGCCAGGGATGGGAATGGCTTTAAAGCACAGTGTTTGATCGAACCTTGTTCTCCATAGCAGCAGAAATGGAGGGAGGACTGTGAAGAGTGAGGACTTGCAGTTCTTTTTTTATAAAGGAGGAGTAAAATGGGGCACAGAGTTCCAGGGCGGACTTATGAACATGCTGTTTGTACAGTTCCTGACTCTGTTCCTGGTTCTACCACAACCCTAATTCCAACTGAAAACAGAAAACTGTTATGCCCAGTATACCACACTTCTTAAAATCAGACTTCTTCCTACCCCCAGTTTGGTGGAAGTATACATTCAAAAATCTGAAGAACAGAAGATGAAAATAAATGGAGATCTTCTGTAAAAGCACCTAAATGTTTATGCACTCAGGAGATACACAGGCGCAAAGAACAGAAAAGTTTCTCAGCATCCCATCTACTCCTCTTTTTATGGAAGATTTGTTTCAGTTGAACCCAAAGAGGGTCTTGCATTTGCCTTCTCTTGTCTCTTTCCTACCTTCTTTCTCTTACCTAAAGGGAGGGATAATCCAATATATTTTCAGCTTTGTGGATTTATATTATATTGAGACTTTCTTCACAATAGGAGAGACTCAGAGAAACTACTAAAGTGAATCCACTAAATTACATTTTCTGTCGTTTCAACCAAATACAGTGGTGGTGATGTTGAGGCACTCGACTTCCTCAGCCTGCAGTGTGAAACAGGAATGCTTTGTTGAAAGCAGCACCGTTGCATTAAATTTTAAGTGTCCTTGGCTGATTTAGAGTAGCCATCATGGTGCCTCAGGTTTTCTTGAGTCCTAATATTAATAATTTTGATTATCTTAGTAGTAGTTGTAACTGTCAATTGAAATGACCTCTTCCTATACCCCAGAGGAGTTCTGAAGTGTAGTTCTCAGGGGAGTTTCATAGCAGCAGTGAAGTCAGTGCCCTCTTGCCTCTGACAGCTCCTGGTGCTGGCACACCCCAGTCCCTTAGCATAGACTGTGGTAAACTGAATTAGAAAATACATGTAATCTCCACCCCCAAGAAGTAAAAACTTCTGGATTTTTTTCCTGCCAGATTTGTTTCGTGATCTGATTCACTGCATGATGCTATAAACAATGGTTCTGGCACAGTGGGCAGGTCAGAGCAGGAGTGGCTGAGGCAACCTGAGTAGCATGGCTTGCACAGCATTGCATTGGGTATGTAAGTGCAGAGCAGACCTGACCCAGCTCTCATCCATGTTATGAGAATTCCATAGTTATCCTCGAAACCTCTCTTACAGGCCTAATATGATTTTAAAATACTCTTTTGTTAATATCTTCTTGTGTGTTTTCTAGATCACTTGTCTTGGTATTATTGCCTCTTACACTATGACTTGCTCTCTTCAGATTTTACCACATAAATCTTCCTGCTGAAAATTTACTGAATATGTTCAAAATGGTGTTGTTCCATTCCCCTTCCACTGTGTTAGAAAGTGCCGTGATTTTTCATGGATGCATCTGCCTGTATAGTTGGTCAAAATCATCCTCCATCACTCTTGTTCCTTCCCTGAGAAACATTTGGCTTCATGGAGACCCAAAATTTTGAATTGCAGAGTTTACTTAGAGAAAAAGGAAATAGATAAGTTGATTTTTAGCATTGCAAAACTGTCAGTGTAAAGATAAAATCATTATATTTGCCTAGGACCCCAGTGAAACCTGAATTATCAATTCAAGATGTGGTATTAAAGCATATGAGTTTTTGGCTTTCTGTTTTGATTAAGTCTCTTCTGTGTAATTTAGAAGTATTGGCTTACTTTCCCCTTTGATTTTCATAAATTTTACTGTTACAGCACTGTTGGTTTTTATATTACTCTCCCTCTCACTGTTCAATATGCTAGAGCACTGGCAATTGCAAAACATTTAATTTGATCTCTAAAAGAGTTTGTGGAACTGCAGAGTGGAAAAGTCATCCATGTCTACAGAAGGGAAGCCAGTTTTCCATACTTCTTAGCTAACTTAGTTGGATAGTAGAGAAGGGGTAAATAAATCAAAGCTTTCTTTTCAAGTTTTGATCTTGCAAGGAAATTAAATGATACAGTATATAGAAGTGCACTTGCCTGTCTTACAACCCTGTAAAAACTGTGTATTTATTTGCAGCACTTATATCACATTGGAAGCTGAAATGATCTTAAAGGAATTGAGCTTTATTCTTCTGAAAATAGTGTCTTCTCAATGTCCTGAAATAGTAGTCTTTATTTCTTGGAATATTGTGTGCTCAAACCACAGTTTGAGCCAATTTTTTATTGCTACAGGAATCCCAGTCCATTCCATTTGGGTCCTTCAGTGGCTGTAAGGCATGTGGCAAAACACGTACAGGAAAATGCTGCCCATGAGATGTGTTTGCATATTGCATCCTGGCTGTGTTTATTTCAGGAAGGGTAGTCAACAAGAGAATTAGCCATTGCATTTTGATTGCTTGTGAGGTCAGTAAATTGATATCCCAACTGAATGGTGTTACAAAGAAATTAATCTGGTCTGCAGAAAAGTAGATTAATCTAAGGTTAAATTTGTCATTTTGGGTGCGAGAAGCTTTTCCTTTCCTTGGTGAATTTGAAAGGAAATACTTGCAAGCGTTACAACTGTACAAGCACAAAGTATCTGGATTAGATAATTTATGATACAAATGCTGAAGGAATATTATTTTAAAGAACTTAGTAATTTTCAAATGTGTTAACATACCTCTATATTGTCTTTACTGAATAATCCATGTAAACTTAATAGAAAATTGTATGTGTAAAAGCAGCTCAAGTGTTTGATGGCAAGAATGTGCTATTATAATTTAATAATACCAATTTGTGTTGCTGATTGTATTTCCAAAAGTATGAATGTGAAAAATAAGTCTTTGAGATAAGCATAAAAAGCTAATACCCTCTTCACTTTGTTTTATTACAGTCAGAGATTAGAAATGAAAGCACAAGTTGCAGATGCATTCATAGCAAAATTCCAGCTGACACCAGACGAAATGAATCTGCTTCGAGGCACGAAAGATGAGCCAATTACTGAGGTAGCTCAATGAGCATTAAAATCTTTGCCCTGAACTAAAATGTAGAAATGCCCTATCTGAATTGTACATGAGATCTTATTTTCAGTTTGCAATTTAATTTTTTATGGAGGAATGTACCTTTTAACAGAATGGTGAATTTCTGATGAGTTTGAAATGTGTGATGAAAGATTCAAGTAAAGAGAAAGAAAATCAACATCAAATTCTAGTTTATGTAATGATGTAATGAGTTTGAGGCAAATGAACTCTCATGTAATGAGTTTGAGACAAATGAGTTCTCATATGATTCTACACTTCAAAAAGATCTTTATGAAGTCTGACTTTTCAGTGAAGACATTTTAAAACTTCATGACACTCAAATACAGCAAATGAGAAGCTTGCAGCTCTCTTGTACTGCCCCTGTGCATGTGTGTGTACATTTTGCATATTTCTGTATATAGGTATTCAGTGACTTGAGACCATATAAGCTGAGGCTTTTCCTCAGTGTTCGTTGGTTGCTGAAGATACTGCGTGCTGATTCACTTTAGCCACCTTCCAAAACAAGTTCTGGAATATGTTTATGGTTTGAATAGGAAGTCACAGTAAAAGGAAACGTGTTCTACAGTAAAAGCAAACTGAATAATGAAAGAATTGAGTACACTGAATAGACTTTATTATTGTAGTTGCATGGAAAGCTTCACGTAGTATGTCTCAGCAGGTAGTCCAGATTTATCTCATTTTTACAGGCATCCTGTTCACAGTTAAAGCACTATTAAAAGCATGGAACTGATAACCATTATCAGTGCTAATGAAAGCATAAATGGAATGTGCTAAATAATTGTGCACTTGAGTAATTGCTGTATGCTTTTGTACCACTATTGCCATGAAAGAACATTCAGGTTTCTAGAAAGCACAGATTGCAGGGAACAATGACAGCAGCGCTGTGCCAGTTATAGCGAGATTGGTTTGCAGCCAATGTGGGCTGGTCTTTTTGATACTTTGTCTAAAAAATGTGCAGAACTAACTGAGATAAAACAGTTGTGCTATTTAAGTTGACACACTTCAGTAACATCATATGTGAGCACTTCCCCTGTCATAGAGTCAACCAGTGTGCTTAAAACACCTTCAGTCAGACTTCTGGTTTGGAAATTTTCTTTTTTCCCAAAGGAAGAGTGCTTTGGGTTTTTATAAACATAGTCTTCAACACAATTGGTGAAAGGTAGCAGATTATATTGCTGGCCTACTTTACTTAGAATATGTCTATTTTTATGTGACTTGAGCCAGAATGAAACTACTTTCCTGAGCAAACTGTGTTCAAATCACAAAAGATGTAGCAAACAGATGTATCTGAATTAGCTGGCCTTCTCCAAGGCTATTGAAATGTGTCTTCATAAGGAGGCATGTTTGGAAACGTTACTGGCTTTCCATTTGCACTCTGATTCTAACAAAGTAACCTTTTAGCCATATGTCCTTGTTTTCTAGGGTTTGGGTTGGTTTTTTTTTTTTTCACTGCTGCTCTTGAGTTCCACAGAGAAAGGTTGTTCTGGAAAACCTTAGTCTAGTCTATTGCAAATGGGATTTTAAATTTTTTTTTAAGAAACGGTTACCCCACTTTAGAATGGAAAAAATATTAACCTGTAATCAATGTACTTTACAAAGTTTCATTTTGCTCTTTAGTTGCTAACAGTAATGGGAAACAGTGATGTAATGCATAGCAGTGTCCTCAAAATCTCCCTCGAGTGTTACCTAATGGATGTGAAACACGCACATACTACTTAAGTCATGTTAAAAACACATCTTTACTGCTTTTTTTTGTTGGTTTTTTTGTTGTAGAAGAGTTTGGAGCAATGGGAAACTAAAAAATCCTAACACTCTTAGGGTGGAATGAAAAGTAAGTGGCAGAGGCGGGGTGTGAATTTTAAAAGCAGCATTTGGAACACAGACCTGCAAGAAACTTAAGAATGGAATTGAAAGAGGGAGTGTTTAGTGCTAGAGATTTGAATAGAAATTACTGCTTATACACACTGCTTGTATTTTAATTTTCAATTGCTTTAGGATTTTTTCAAGGCTTTGGGACGAGTAAAACAAATTCATGATGATGTCAAGATTCTCCTTCGAACAAATCAGCAAAGGGCAGGGTGAGTCTTACTTAAATGACTGCAAGAGAACCGTTTACAGTTAAAAGCAGAAGTTAAAGCAAGGTCTCATTCTTTGCTTCATATGACTATACAGAATATTTCACAAAAAAGAAAAAAAATATTTCAAATACTTAAAATTTTGATAATGGTATGTTTAATTTTACTTGCACATGCCTTTGCTAGTATTGCCTAAAATAGTATTTGCAAATAAACTTTTTATTTGTCTTGTAGCTTGGAAATTATGGAACAGATGGCTTTACTGCAAGAGACGTCTTATGAACGACTTTACAGATGGACTCAAAGTAGGACTAAGAATGTTTTTATGTTTATGAATATTTTTATGATGATTCCTTTAATTCCGTTATGTAGATTGAATTTAGCAAAAATCCTTTCCAAGATATATTAACATTTTGGTTTCCTTCTTAGGGAGAGATGTGTTTTGAACCAAACAGTTAATTGGCAATTTTCTAATTTTTTGGCCCAATTTCATTATTATAAAAGTGGATCATTTATTTGCGGTTTTGGTAGATGGTTTTCCAGAAATAGCAACTGCTACAGTTTGATAGTCCAAACAAATTTTTAATTGTATTGAATTTTGTTTCCTTGCAAGTTAGAGGGAAGTTGTTGGTTTTAATGATTTGGTGGTAAGATCTAGTTTAGTGGAAGGAGTGGTGGATTACTTTTAGAAAAGGAAAAAAAAAGCCACCTCCTTTTGTCAGGATGCTCTTTTGAATGATAGTAGGCTTTGGTTTGGTTTTTTTTTTTTTGCATATGTACTCTGGATGTAGCCATCATTGTTCAGTGTAACACCCTGATAGTGTCAAATATAGATGCTTTTTTTATTACTTCCTTCTCCTCTGAAGCAAGAGACTGTCTCACTGGCCATAAGATTCATGGGGGAAAAATGGTGCAATGTGATTTTTATATTCATTAGCTGTTCTTCAGTGGAGACTGAAACCTCAAATAATAGTTGTGGTTTCACCCTAATGAAAAGTCATAATTTTTCTGCCAATGTTTGATTTTGTTTATATGATTTCCACATTCTTGCCTAGAATATGCAAGATTATGTAGTTGTTTTGATGAAAGAAAAAAAACAGCAGAACCAAATGACAAAACAAACAGCTTGCTTAACTACTTGCTCCATTTTTTCTTAATAGTTTACCTGAAATTTGGTAAACAGTTACAAAGGAGCCCAACAAAATTCTGAAGGTTGAATGAGTCAACATTTGTGTGTGGGCACGAACAAATACTAAGCTTCCTTTAATAATTTTTATTGTTGAAATTTGTGATGGACATGCATTTTACAGTGCTGCTTGCAGGGGAATTTAATTCTGTTAACACTAACTAGCCCAGATAGCATATTCTGAAGTCTTCAAAATCTAAAGTCTTTGAGTTTTTAACTAATTTTCTTGTTTGACAGCTTGTATAAAATGTATTACAGTGTAAAGAATGTGCTTTTATTTTTGTTGGCATTTTATAGATGAATGCAGGACATTGACACAAGAATCATGTGACATTTCTCCAGTTCTCGCTCAAGCCATGGAAGCCTTACAAGATAGACCTGTCCTGTACAAGTAAGTAAACATTTGCTATTGTCTCTAACAGAAACTAGCATTTTGAGCTTATAAAACTTAAAGATGGGCATGAATTACAGTGCCAAGGCTGGTGGCACTTTGGTCCCATGTCAAATTTAAAACAACCCAGAAACTTAAGTTATAAAAAGTCGTATTTCAGCTGCTTTAAATTTCAGAAGTCTTTTTGACGTAATTACAGTACAGGAAATGTCATTGGACTTTTTCTAACTTACAAGTTTCTAATGAAAGTAAAATGTCAGACTGTTTTAATTTAAATAAATTGTGAATTTCAGTTTAAATGGAATTATGAATAGGATTTTTCTGAAGTAAAAAATCCCGTCCAAAACATGTGATTGTGTCATTTAAATCCCCAGAGTAAAAAATCAGTAAAGGCTAATTAGCTTTTACTGAAGTGCCTGTGGTATTAATGATGTCTTCCATTATGAGTTATGCAGTAATCTATTAAAAACTTCTACATATAGACCTCTAAAATGTAGAGGTATTTATATATCTATGTCTGTGTAAAATACTACTGTTCTCACTCAGAATTTGCTGAAGGATTGTTGAAGTGAAATGGTACTTAGGAGAATGAACCACGAGGTGGCACTGTAAGAACTGTTTATTGCGGTGACCATCCCTGAAGGTGGTATTTATACTTCTTTGGATTTTGGGCTTTTGGTTTTCATTGGCCTTTTTTCTTTTAATGCATTCAACACATACTGCAACCATTGCAAGTTACTTTCGGCCACAGATACCAAGGACAGCAGAGTAACAGGAAACCTTTCAAAGGCTCCCCTTGTCTTTAAGAGTGTCAGGTGTGCGAAGGTGTAGGTACATGGCACTGTAAAGCTCCGTGGAACCCTTCACAGGAAAAATGCATAGTGCCTGTGGACCTGAAAAATGCTGTCAGTGTGAGAGAAAGCTCAGATCTGGACATGCTCGGTCAGCTCTGCTGGTTAATGTGAGGGAGAAGTGGTGTCACTTGACCTTCCCAGCTGTTGGATGTGGTGCGTTGCACTACTTCGGGCCATAGCTGGGGATTGCAGTCCTTTCTTGCATTCTCGCCTCTACACCCTCTTTTACAGCCACAAAAGATCAGTCACTGAGCTGTTCACAACATTTCATAGGATTCTTTTCAGATACAGTTCTATCTTCTGTAATAAATACTTTGTTGAATTATGATACTTTGAAACTTCATAAAATCATTGTTTTGCTTTCTTAGTTCAAGGAAAGATAACCCCGTCTTGTGTATAAATCCACTACTGGCCAGTTTAAAATGAATCTGCAAAAGAGAGGTTTTTTTTTCTGTCACTTCTCTCACAAACAACCGTACTAGTGTTAATAAAGATAGAACTTGATAAGGGAAAACCTTTCATCCACAATAAGGGCAAAAATAAACATTGCTGTAGAAGATGCAGCCACATGGTTCTCAGATTATTGAGTTTAATTACTTGCTACAGCAGAATTATCAAAATTGCAGTACTGATGCTTTACATTTTAAATCTCAAGATTTAGTTTATTCCCTTCCAAAAATTATTGTTTACCTTTGAGTAACAAACTGCTGAGTTCATAATGTATGTTAAGTCACAGATGAAAGTAATTTTAAATTATTTTTTGTTTTATGTGTATAAGCACTGCTGTGTGAACTAAACATTTTCCCTCCAAATCACTGCCCTTGCATCTGGTAAAGATTGTGATTTGGTTGGGTGTAACTGAATAAGATGGAGAAGGGCAGGAGTTTAGAAACAAATCTACAAATTCTTGTTTCCTTATATTGACTTACGTCTTGTTAACTAAAAGTGTCAGAAGGATTGCACCGTGGATGGACCTCTGGGAGCTGCAGTCAGCAGGGATGTAAAATAAACATTTCAGATTGGTTTTCACTTCCTGACTCTTAACAGAAAAATTAAAAACTGTTTCATAGAAAATGCATGGAGACTTAGCTTAAAGCAGTGTTCCTCTTCCATCATCCACTCAGGTTTACAAAGTTTTTTTCTTCCTCTTTCCCTGGTGATCATTACTGTATATTTTAAAAATTAAAAGTGGCTTGAAAAAAATCCAAATGTTTTCTTCTCCAAACATGAGTATGCATAATAACATAATAGTAAATACTGTGTTCTAGTGTAAATAATAGTTATTGCTGAATTTTTTAAGATGCAGGATATTGTAATGGTTATACCCTGTTCTACTGAGAGCAAAAGGAAAATTAGTAGTTTCTCTTTTGAAACAAAATTATCATTATTAAACGCTGTTTTCAAAACTAGTAATGATCACAAGATCTGTTTCACTGCTGTATATTTAATGATCTATTGTATAGCTGTTTATTGGAGAGAAAAAAAAAGCTAACTGGTTTCTGTAGACACTTGAAATTTTTCACTCCAATACTGCTCCTTCTAGACAGTGGGCAGTTCTCAGATCCTAGATCTCTTCCACTTTTAATTGCATTATTTTCGTAAAGAGTAATTTATTAGAATTTTTTGTTAGACTTTTATTAATTGCAGATATTTACTCTCCGATTTAACAAGTACAGTGTATAAAGAAAAAGGCTTCAGTAGAAATTTCCATATTCTTCAGTGTGCTCTTTCCCCACCTCTTTTAAATAATAATAATTAAGATTAAAAAGAACAATATTGAAGGTTCCCTCTGACTTTTTATAGCAGAGTAGAAATCTAATTGAACTTGATGTCAAACATTTTTGAAACCATATATTATTTTCTTTTAAATTTTGTTCTCCACCTCTATAAAATGTGAATGCAGTGCTTATTAAGTGCAGACTTCAGTCAGTGAATAACATTCTTTTTATTATTATATTATATATATTCCTCTGCTGGGTGTCATTGGTAAGTGACACCATACTCACTCTTCGGCGTTTTTTCAGTTATACTGGAAAAGTAAACTGTAATGTGTTTTTTCTTTTTCTCCTTTGTAGTTTGTGTGTTCTTCAAAATGCCTAAATAGGTTTAAAAAAAAAGAAGTGTTCTGTGGCTTGCAGGTATAACAGGGATGTTACCAGTGTTCATTTCCCATCCTTCACTTGCTTTCATGCTTCAATGTCAGCAGAAAGGTAGCCTGCCCAGATGTGAGCCATGTGTAAGTTATGGGCACCTCCTCTACCACCAGCAAGCCAGTTGAGATATTACACTCTGGGCTGTAATTGTTCATCCATCAAATATCTAGCTAGCACTCCTTTGATTAAAATCAGTGAACAGCTATCAAATTAGTATAAGTTTGTTTCTACTAGTCATGTGGTAGCCTAGAAGGAATAAGCCTTTGGGTTGCAGTGCAATAAATTGCTGCTTCTGTCAGTCAGCTGGACCACATGCAAGCAAGAGTCCCAACCCTGCCAAAGATGCTTATATGTACAAAAATTAAAAAGCTGAGTTTACATTTATTTATTTCTGTGGAATAAGGGAATGGGAGAGTCAAGGAAAAGTTATTAGTATCTGTTCAGAGGAGTCAAGAAAATCACAGAGTATGCTGAGTTGGAAGAGAGACACACAAAGATCATCAAGTGCATCTCCTGGCCCTGCACAGGACCATCCCCAAGAGTCACACCATGTGCCTGAGAGCATTGTCCAAACACTTCCTGAACTCCGTTAGGCTGATGCTGTGATCAGTTTCCTGGGGAGCTGTTCCAGTGCCCAGCCACCCTCTGGGTGATGAACTTTTTTTTAATACCTAACCTAAAGCTCCCCTGACTCAGCTTCAGACCATTCCCTCAGGTTCTGTCACTGGTAACCACAGAGAAGAGATCAGTGCCTGCCCCTCCTTTTGCCTCACAAGGAAGCTGCAGACTGGGATGAGGTCTCCCCTCAGTCTCCTTTTCTCCAGGCTGAACAGACCAAGTGACCTCAGCTGCTCCTCATATGGTTTCCCCTCAAGGCCCATCACCATCCTCGTGGTCCTCCTTTGGACAGTCTCTAGTAGCTCAATGTCTTGTTTATATTGTGGCTCCCAAAACTCACACAGCACCTGAGGTGAGGCCACCCCAGTGCAGAGCAGAGGGGACAATCCCCTCCCTTGCCCAGCTGGCGATGCTGTGCTTGATGCACACCAGGACACTGCAGAAGCAGTCACTTCATTTTCTTCCCTTACCCCCTTTTTTCAGTAATAGTAACCTGATCCTGGCGAGACTACAGCCTTTGCCAATGCTCCTGCATAGGAAACAGTGCCAAGTACTTCTTTCAGTCTGTTTTGCAATGCTGTCAGAGGAGGCACACTAGAAAAACTGTTCGAATTCAATAGAAAACTCCCACAAATAATAATCTGACAGGTAATTAATTTAGCTTGGGACTAAGAGCCATCTGACCAAGGGAGAAGGAAAGGACTGTTGTCTATGTGTACATGTGTATATATATAATGTTTATATATTGCAGCACCTGTCTGCAATATCAGAAGTCTTGTCTCATCCTGCTCATATGCTCTAGAGCAGACAGACACATGACAACATGAAATTTCTCTTTTCTCCTGTTAGTCAGATATACCATAGGATGAGCAGGATGCTAGAAATTCTGACATCATCAGATGGTTTTGAATGCTTTATAGTAGAAGCATTGATGCAAGATTTCTAGAACTATAAAAAATTACTTGTATTAGCTGTAAAGTTGAACTAATCAACTGTGATGTGACAAACTGGGTATTTTAAATCTGTTTTCGTGTTTCAATAACAGATACACATTGGATGAGTTTGGGACAGCTAGAAGGAGTGCTGTGGTCCGTGGATTTATAGATGCTCTTACTAGAGGAGGTCTGGGAGGTACTCCCCGCCCTATTGAAATGCACTCTCATGATCCTCTGAGGTACAGTACTAACAAGAATGTATATAAAATTATATTTTTTTTTTGTTGGAAGTTTGAATTCCTGACACCATAAACCACTGATTTACATGGAAGTTTCTGTCTTTGTGTAGGTATGTAGGAGACATGCTGGCCTGGTTGCATCAAGCTACAGCTTCTGAAAAAGAGCACTTAGAAGCTATGTTAAAGCTTGTGACTATTCAAGGTAGTACTGGTTTTAAAACATAAGTTGTGAAGTGATAGTAAGTCTGTGATAAGTAAGAAAGTGTGATTATTTTGTTAGGCTGGGCTTCAGTTACAGATCTGAGTTTAAATTTTCCTAAAAATAATCTCAGAATAGCTGGTGGTTGCATTCTGCCAAAAGAAGGCCCGTAACAAAAGAAGAGTATTTCAAAATGCATTCATTTTATTCTACTGTACTTACAATAGAACTACATTATATTTACAAAGGGACATTTTAGAGTGTAGTTGAGAGATCAGAAATTGTTTGTAATGTATATGAATACATATCTCCTTGTAAACATTGTTGCTGCTTATTATATTGAGGATTTCCATTATGCATTTGCTCTTTTGTTTAGTAAATGTTTTAAAATATCATTCCTTGTTCTTGTAAGTCTCTTCATTCTATGCTACAAGGAAAATGGAATTTTCATCTGTCATTTAATATCATTCCAGGTTTATGAACGTTGAAGTAGACTGCTCACAGATAGGGGAAGCTTTTTGTTATCAGAACTCTCCTTCATGTTAGAACTGCAGATTCTCATGCTTAGTCTTCAGCCCCTTTGTTTTGTTTTCAGTAGATTGAACCTATATTTTAAAGACTTTTATCCTGTACAAGCTTTAGTATTGTTTGCCACCATAGTTCTAGAGAAAGATTTTTTTACAAATTAAGCATGTGTAATTAAATTAAGCATTGTAATAAACTCATTGTAAGGACATACATTTGATCTCTATATGGTGAGGTCTTCAGACTATATGTCTTAGTCCTTCCTACTCTGGATTTTAAATTGAACATGTATTCTGATTTTCCTTACTGCTGTAAGTATTAATTGGCTCTCTTAATTAATGTTATATGGGAAAGGAGGCTGTTTAGGAGCTGTTGTAAATCAAACCGGAGAATTGCTGGTTTTTAAGTACAGTTACAGTGCACTATAGAAGTGAACTTAATATTGTTTGCTGACAGTATTTCAGGGAGACAGGAAAGCAGGCCTCATGATGGTTTAATGGTAGAAAAAAAGACATGGCAATTCTCTTTAGATGACTGACTGATGCATGTGCTGTAACTGGGGAGTTCTTCGGGAAAAGCTGGCCCCGTGCAGCTTGTAAATGTGTCTGGTTCTGCTGTGGGCTTGACTTCTGCTGCTGCACTTTGTTCTGAAATTCTCCCACTTCTTTGGGTAGTGCTTTGCTTAACTATGAAGTTCTTTGGCCTTCTGACAGGATGTTGGGCTGAGATGATATGACCATGAAATGAGTTATATTTAGAGCATTTCAGCCACAGAGCAAGATACTTGATAGTATAGAGAATACAAATATTTGGGGGAGAAATTTTCAATAAAAAGTCACCAGGCCAAAACCTTTTTTTGGAAAGACTGGTATAAACAAGAGATTCAATATTTCAGTCTGAAAGAAAAATATATTTTCCTAATCTCTCCAGGAGTGGGTCTGCTATCACTGTTGTACAGTTTTCAAGGAATGTAAAGAGGAATTCTTACTTTCATACTGGGAGCCACAAAGCTTGGGAGGTGCTGTCTGTACTCCTTTGTGTCTTTGGGGAAATTTTTTTGATGACAAGAATAGTGATGTGGTAGGGTCTGTAAGAGAAAATAGTACTTAATAGGATACAACTGGATTTAACAAGAAACATTTATGGGCCGTGCAGCCCCAAAGTACCCTGAGATTATATGTTCTTTATAAGTACAGGTCCTGGGTTGGTAGTGAGGACAGCATGTATGGTACTGAGAAACTCAAGCTGAATTTTCTGTGCTGTTCTGCAGTCTTCATGTGTCTGGTTGTGCAGGCTACAGTAAAAATTGAGTTAATTTTATATAGGCATTTAAGAAGTGGACATCTTGTTTATTTGTAGTTACAGTTAAGGACAGAGATTTGCATCTTCAGAGTGCAGATCTTTCTAACGAAATATGAGATCTAATGTAAGCATTTCTGGAGACTTTGATCACAAGCTGGGATTTTTTTCCATTACCCTATAGAGGGAGCCCAAGCAACTGCCATAGATAAAACACCTACCTGGCAGTCTGAAGTTAGGTCAATCAGATGTTTTCACTTCAATTTCAACTTGAGTAGTTTTTTGCAGATGGAGCCACTTCTATTATTTTCATTCAGGTGTGTCTGTACCGAGTTCAGATTGCTGTTTAAATTCTCCTATAAGCTCTGTGTAATTTCAGGACTGTGGAGAGTATGGTAAATCACAGCTTTACAAAAATTTCCCTTATCAAAAAAGTACCAAAAAAAGCACCACATGTTGGTGCGATACAGGTGGATTTGGTCCCACTGGAGGAAAAATTGTATGTATGACACTTTTTTCTTGAGAAACATTTCCACCACAGTTTTTACTGTGTTGTGGCTACTGGGTAGCCCATAAGCAGAGTATGCAAGGATGTCTTTTAAAAGGTTTTAAAATGTTAAGTTTGCAAAAATTTACTGTTTAAAATTAATCTGACCAAAAATGCTATTAAAATTATAAGCGCTGAAAACACATTCAGGAAAGTTTAACTCTTTTGCTAGGCAAGCATAAAGCATCTGGTTTTCCTTTTCAGAGTTTAGGTATTCTGCTAGCAAGAGCCTTCCAGTCATATAGAGATCCTGTACTTGAAAGGAGTGGAGAATTGCAGGCATTTTAAGAGATGCAGTAGAAACCCATTTTCTGTGGAGTTACAGGAACCCAGATGGAGAACAGAAGCTAAACTAAGTCCAAAAAAGATCTCTCCTTTTATAGAAGGATACACAGAGAAAAATTATATATGGTGTAGCAAGGAGTTGGAAGCGTATCTTCATTTATGAGCTGTATTTTGAAAGTTATTTTGGACCTCTTGGAATTGTTTATTCTGTAATTCTTTTATGTCAAACTTGCGCCACTTATATAACCCATTCTGCTGGAAGATTTCACTGCTTTTGGAATCCAGATATTCTAATTGGACATGAAAATACATGCGAAGGCACAAGCATGTGGTATCTCAAAATTTTTATTCCATGTCCTTTCGTATTCGAACTTGTATATTTTTTGAGCTAAAATTTTCATACCAAACAACTTGTTTTTAAGTCAATCTGGTCTAGATACACTATTGCAAATATGTGCTAGGTGCTTGTTATATTGATGAACAGTAAAAATGTGACTGTTCCTACTAAAAAATGTGTAAATAGCTAAGGTCTATCTGGGAGCTAGCCATTATGTAAAAGAGCATGCATGCTGTGGTTTGTAATCTTGTTTTTTTTATATACTCAAGTATATAAGCATATTTTTATTACCTTACCAATTCAGTATGTTGAAATTCTTACAGCCACCACACTGAATTCAGTTGTTACTGCCTATATGGCTTTTCATGTAACTTGGTGTAAAGAGGCGTTGGCACAGATCTCTGATCTTTCATTATTTTTACTCTCTGAGGTAATCTCTCCTAGTCTGAAATAAGCAAAATATAACTTCAGGTCACCTGATATCTGTCACATGTCACAGTCAGTTTGTTTACTTTCATTGCATGGGTCCCATCTGAAGATGAACTCCTGTTGACAAGTTTTAAATTAGAATTAAAGTATTGCTTTCTCCGTAAATCTGTTCTGAGTTGTTACTGAAGTGAGAGCTTGAAGATCTGTTGCTTTCAGTTTGATTGATTCATGACAGCACTGGTTGCCATGCAACAATTCATTTGTGTTTCATGATAAGATAGGGCAATATTCTCTTTTGTACGTCGTTCTGTGAAAGATGAGTTTCAGTTGCTGCTGGGGAGGAAGCGTTTGCCAGTGCTGCAGCACGTGGTAGTGTGGAGGTACACATGTCACTTCATTTGTAACAATGCCATGAGCTCGTCAGTACCCAGCACTGACAGACACGTGTGTTTGCCAGTCGGGCCTTTCAGAATGGTGTGTACTGCTTCAGCACCTCACTGGCCTGCTTGTTTTTGGGTGTTTTTCTAGTTTAATTTAATGAAGTGCTAATATTGAGCCTTACTGTGACAGTTTCTTGCTAAATCATTTATTCTTCCCCTTGCTGCTTCTCCCTCAAATCCCCACGCACTGTGTTGCTCTAGGAAGCAATTGCATAGCAAAAGGTGATGACTCCACGACTGTTTTGCCATGCAGCTATTTCTTAATGGCTAGATTGGAAGTACAGTGGAGGTGTGAACTAGTCATGTGGAGAAAAGAACACACAGTTCACAATGCTTTTTATGGAGGAGTACCTCCTACATTTGTTTATTTGTTTTATAGTCTTGAAGAAAAGAGAATTACATTTGCATAATCTTAGCATGTGTTTGCATTAACTATAGGTGTGGACGAAAATATTCAAGAAGTAGTTGGGCACATCACAGAAGGTGTCTGCAGACCTCTGAAGGTGAAGTATTTTGTTTTCCTTAGCACTCTAAATAAAAAGACTATTCTGTCATGTTTTTTCAGAACTTGTGCTTCCATCTTTTCAATGTATGTTCATTGCCCTTGGTTAAGAATTAGATTGTCAACTTCTGAAGGGCTTTTTCTCAAATTAAAGGTTCATTTGTTTAGAGATATGTGGTTTATAGTAGTCATATAGTGAGAGATACTAGGATGCTAAATTTGAGACTTGGTTTTGTTTTTCTTTTCCTATGTTGAGAAGTGCTGATGTACAAAATTACAGCTTTGTGATAAGTGTATGGGAATATCTGTAGTTGGTCAAATGAAAAATCAATGTAATTTACTAACTGGTTTTTCATAGTGATCATTATGCTTAGGGAAGAGTGTGCAGGTTATGCAGTTGTGTCATACTTCTGAAGGATAGTTTCCTTGCCTGTTTGTGAATATACTGAGGACTTACTGTGCTGTAACTTGTTTGTATATAATAGATCTCAATAGATGTTTTCTTGCATGAATGTGTCAAATTGATACAAAATGTTGGTATTCACAACATATCCTTCAGGAGGGAAGTGAACATTTCAACTCTGTTGTGTGAAAAGCCAGTTCCTTTTGTGGTTTGTGAGGTTTTTTTGTTTTGGTCCTTTTGGATTTGTTTTGTTTAATAACTCCAGCTCTTGTATATGCAAGACACCATGAAAAATTGTCTCCTAATTACCATCTTCATGCTACCTCAGTTTTTCATATTTCTGTCACATCTTTCTATGCTTGTCTTTTTTTCAAGCTACAGCCTTAGTTAGTTTAGGGGATGCATTTGATAGAAATCATTAATGATGATCCATCGAATGATTGACTGACTTGTCCATTGGATGTGCTTCACATAAGCACTGAAGTAATCAAGGTGATGAAACTGATACCAATTATTTCCTGACTGTGCAATGTATAAATCCAAGTGTTTTTAAAGTAAAATCTACTGTGCTAAATACCATTATAATAAATTTTGCATAAGATTCTGTAGCTATAACAACCATATCCAGTTGACAAATACTCAGTCTCAAATGTGAACAGCTAGTTTCTGGATACTATACATAAGTTTCTGATAACAAAAGGATAAGGTCTGGAGCGAGGTAAAATTCAAAAAGGTGCCATTTAGAATGTCACAGAATTACAGAAAGGTTGAGGTTTTCAAGGATGTGTGGAGGTCACTTGACCCAAAATCCCAGCTCAGTCTGGGCCACCTCAAGCTGGTTGCCCAGGTCTGTGTCCAGGTGACTTTAAAATACTTCCAAGGATAGAGGCTCCACAGCCTCGCTGGGCAGCATATGCTAGTGCTCAGCCACCTGCACAGTAATAAAGTATTCCTTGATGTTCCAACAGAATCTCTTGTATTTCAGTTTTGTGCCTGTTGCCACAGAATTATGATAATCCTTCACATCCTTTTAGTTATTGATCTGTTGGGAGACACCTGTCCTAATAGACACACAATCACCACAGCTGTGTTTTTTTGGAAGATATTTTTCAAAATTTTTGTGTTCTTGAATCAGTTCTGTTAGTTCTGAATGATGATGTTTGAGTTCAGTATTTCTGTGCATTCCAACAAAGTAATTCGGAGTAAAATCAAACTCCTGTGTAAGTCAGAGGGAGTTTTGGTCTTGATCTGAGTACTTTTGATTTTTATGGTTAACTACAGAGTATCTTTCATTTTGATTGCTAGGCTCTTTACACTTACATGCTGCTAGTATCTTTAGATATATTCTCCCCTGAAATACTGTTGTTAGTTAGTTACTGTGCTAGTAAAAATAAAATCTTAAAAGAACAATTAAAGACTTCCCATTGTATTCTGTATTTGAATAGAATGCAGCTTAGATTAATTCACTGCCCATCTGGACTTTCCAGTAAAAAGTGTGAAACGCTTATGGTTTCCTCAGGGGAAAGAAAAAAAAAGGTAGAAAAAAATCCCCCCTGAGAAACCCCCAAGCAGAAGAGCCTTCATACAATGCAGGATAGGTAATTAGATAATTGCAAGCCAAGATATTCAGAGGAACAACAGTAATAGACTCCGTGTGGAGGAGTCTTTTCTACAATACATTGTAGAAGGGTTATGCTTACATGCAGTATAAATTGCCCACATTTCTTTCTTACAGTTGGTTTGTGTTTTAGACTTTTAAGTGACTCCTGAATACTCCCTAGTGGTAGATCTTGCCACAGGTCTCTCATTTCAGATGGAGGTAGGAGATTCCTAAAAAACATTTAAATTAAACTCCTCATCTTTTCCATAGCATTTAAGATGAGTTCAAAACAAAATGTCTTTGATGCTCTGTGTGTACTGCAGGTAGTCTTTTATGGCCAGCTAACAACAGGACATACAGGACTAAAACATGGTAAGAGCTCTTAAGTCCAGAGCTTCCCTGAACAGGTTAGGTTGTGTTGCTTGCAAATTTTGGTTCTCCGGTGCAGTGAAGACTTCTGTATGGGAAGCAGCAGTTCTTCTTTTCCCACTTTGTTTTTTTTAATTCTTAATTTTCTATCATGACCCTAATATTTTTCCTCTATTTCTGCCTTTTCTGTCTTGTTCTGTTTGTTAATTATTTTCTGTATTTTTAGTTAGTCCCATTTTTTTTTTTCAATATTTTGTTTTCCCTCTTTTTTCCCGTGCCTGCCCTATTCTCTTTTGCTGTGCAACTAGAATATACTCAGTATTCATGCCCACAGGACATTTTAGGTGACACTGGAGATACATATTTGTATATAGACCTTTGTGTATATAAACACATTGAAGAGCATAGTTCACCTGCGTGTTGAAATAAACTTTGTGCAGTAAGTATTGTGAATAAGAGTTTAAAAGTATTTAGTTTTGGTCTGTGAATTAGATGCAAACCAAAAGGATTGAGGAGACAATCTTAGTTGGTTCTCCCTGCATCTAGCTCTGAGAAGAAGGCACTGCAGCACATCGTGTTCCATTGAACAGCAAATAACTTGGGAGAATGGGTGGTGGCTGCTGCTTTTTGTGTAGCCCTTTCACACACAGGCACGTGGGAGAACAGTGGAGTGCTAAGTCACTGTCTATTCTGCTGCATAAGTGCACAAAGATTGACCCCAGGATAGCATTTTATGAGTGGATTGAGACTGTGTCTGCCATGGATACAAGACATCAGCTGTCCATCTTTAAAGACGGCACCATTTTGTTGTGTAGCCAGTATCTCCTGGTTGAGATAAATAGTCAACATAGCTGGTTATTAGTTATAAACACATCTAACTAAATACTGGTAGGAGATATATAGGCTCTCCTTTAAGTGAAAAATGTATTCATCCAGGTGAAATTTGTTCATTGCACAAAATACATAATATTTAATGTTCTGAATTTCTGCATGATGCTAAAAATCTACTGCTGTAGTTTAGTGATTCTGCAGCATTGCAGCTGTTCTTGCTATTCAGTGCTGGGGAGGATTCCAGTATGTACTGTTACTAATCTATCAAACGATCTCATTATTTTAAAATTTCCAATAACAGCAGAAGTGTGTAGGGACTGTAGGACTTCTGGAAGGCTTTTTGGGTTTGTAGTTTTTCTTTTTTTAAGAATGCATATACCTTCGTGTTTTCTGCCCAGATGCTTGGGAGCCCAGAAGCACTTTGGTTCAAACTGAACATTATAGTTAACTGGACATTCTCTTTTAAAATTTATTTCTGGTTGAATTTATTTTTCAAAAATCTGAGGTATATTGCACATAAAATCATAGGAGGCTGCCTTTTGGAATTTATGTTCTGAAGGATGTTTGTATTTGTTCATGCTGCAGGTTAGAATTGAGCAGGTGATTGTTGCTGAACCAGGAGCAGTTTTACTGTACAAGATTTCTAATCTGCTCAAGTTCTACCACCATACAATCAGGTATGCAAAATCACAAAGTATGTTAAAAATTCCTTTTTCCCCTAATTTTTTATGTAGGAATAAGTCTGCTAAGAAGAGTACTTTTGTTGCTTAGTTGTTGCTCTGCACTATAACATCAAGAAGAAACACATGTGATATCAGGCAGAAACTGTTTGCCCATTGCCATTCTCAGTTCATATCAAAACTGCTTTGGAATACAGCATCAATTTGCCACAATAACTATTTCTTCATTGTTCTGTGTAGATTCAAATAGTACACAAAAAAACCTCTACAAAACATTTAAGATTACAAAGTCAAGTCTCCTTTGAGAAAATGTTATTAAATGAAATTACTTCAGGTTTTCTTTTTTCTTTTTGTTTAAACAACTGTGTTTTGGTAACTTTTTGATAACTTTTTTCCCCTAATTATGCACTTCCTTATCTCACTGTTGAAGATGCACTGATCACCTTCCAACTTTCCAGATGCTACCAGGAATACAGAAACTGGAAAAAACCCAGAGCTGCTGATTTTTATGTAATTTATATATTGTGGCATATGCTGTAGTTCATATTGGTTAGAAACAGCAGTGGGAGAAAAATCTTCATACTGAATTACTGAGAATTTGAAACATTAATATTACTAGTTGAGCTTCTCTGTCTGAAAATACTTCAGGTGTTGAGCAGACTGGGATAAGTGGTTCTTGGGCAGCTCCCAGCTTGTTTAAATCCTCAATTGTGATGGCAGGTCTATTGTAGAACACATGTAAGACCTATTCCTAATTTTATTGTCAAAAGATTTTGGTGTTGTTTTTCTGTCTCCAAAGTTAGTGTTTCCCCATGGTTGCATAAAGCTTGGTGCAATTGAAAATGTGATGTTAAAATGGAAGGTCTTAGGCAGTCTTATCTGTTGGTTTCTGTCTTGTTAACAGCACAGTGTTTAAAGACCATTGAAGTACCTTCTACCAGCTGAAAAATTTTGTATAGAGAAGGTGCACCTCACTAATGAAAGGAAAAAGCAGTTTGAGAAATGATCTATTAAACATAAGATTACAATCTGAAAATTGAGATACAGGTTTAGTCCTATTATGACCCAATGAATTTTCACTGCCAGTTTGTAGCTTAAAAGTGCAGTTCCTATGGCCAGAGGGAGGGTGCATCTCTGAGAGGAGCATGGTCCTGTAGTGCCAGTTAAGGATTATGTGGTGTCTCTGCTGAGTGTGATAGTTTAACACTTGAAATAGCAAGACATGAATTCTTACATTTTTGGAGATGCCTTGTGTCTCAGTGAAGAAAGGAGGGAGGTAATGCTGTCTCTAACAGGCAGTATGACAGAATATTGTTAACCCTTTTTGTTATATAATTTATGATAACAGAAGTAGATTTATAGCATAAGAAAGCAAAAATCTGGTAAATCTTAGTACTCTCCAAATAAAGTTTGTTGAAGTTTGACAGCCTGTATTTAATATCTGCTTAATGCCGTACTTGATGGTGCTTGTTCTTACAGTCAGCCTATATCTCAGCCTTTATGGAGAACTGTTCCCTGCAATTATTTGTTCCTTATTTTCATCTTCGAAAATAATCTTATTTGAAATGATATTTAAGTATCTGACTATCATGTTGTCCCCCCTTTAGATTCATTAAATAATCTTAGGTTTTTTTCAGTGGTATTGTAGGAAACAGTGCAGCCACGCTGTTGACAACAATTGAAGAAATGCATTTGTTGAGCAAGAAAATATTCTTTAATAGCCTGAGTCTTCATGCAAGTAAACTAATGGACAAGGTTTGTTTCAAAATTGTGCAACTTTCATGTTTCAAAACATGCTTGCATTTCCCTTTTGTCTGGTAAGATTACTTGGTAAATAGCTTTTCCTAAAGTTGAAGTCTTGTATTTTCAATATTTTAGTTACAGAACTACATTACAAACTTGCTGTTTATATTTTAATTCTAATAATAGTGGAGGTTTTGTAGATATGTGGCTAAAATCCTGCTGTTAGCAATATTTTTTTGCACAACAGTTTATATATTTTTAAAATCTATGAGAAGCAACAAAATTAGGAAATTTTCTTAAGTGCATTACAGCACGGTCAGGCAGTTGGGCTGTATAATTTGTATTAATGCATCATCTGATCAGTAGTTAATTGTGCACCATTCCTTTTTTGAAGTTGCAGGGTATATGCCAAAATGGTAAGCTAAGTGTAAACAAAATTTGGGCTTTTCTGTCTGTTGTAAAAATAGTTTTACCACATGAATATTGCTGTGACATTTGTAAATGCATTTTAAAATTATTTAACCTTAAAAAATGGAAAAAATACTTCATTTTCCAAAAACTATTCCTTGTGCAGAGACTTGTGATTTGCTGGCCACTCAGTCAGGTTTTCTGAGTTTTACTGGTATTGTTCTGTGGTCCCAAATGAGTTTTCTCATTCAGCACAGCCTGTCTGGTCCTAATTTCCTGTCCTTCTGCAAGGGCTGGGGAATGACTTTCTTAAAGAAGGAGCTGTTCCTCCTCTTCTCTCCCAAATATCCCAGTGACTTCTTTCAGGGGTTTCATTCCTTCATTGGGTTACTCCTTAGCTGCTCCCACCCACAGTCCATACTGCTGAGTCCACGTAATGCATTGTTGCTGTCAGGTGTTTCCATTTGAATGCAGTGTCATATCAATAATAGTTCCTTTGCTATTAATGCTTCTTCAAGAATCAGCTAAAGCTGAGTTCCTGAAATACGCAATTGACAAGGACAGCATGAATTTGCCAAAAACATTTTATTTCCTAATATGTAAGCTGAAATAAAATATCTGTGTACATTTTCCTTATATGAAAAGAAATCAGTGATGAACCTTAGCAAAACTGTATGACTGCTCTTTGCTTACAAAGTGCTTAAGGAAAGAAATTTTCTTGTCTTGAAAACATCTTTGTATTCATCTCTTTTCCATTTATTTATCCTTTTGGGTATTACATCTATACTCAATTAGGATCCAGCATGACTTTCCTACTCCCTTAACTCAGAGACTCTGTGGTTTTGTTTTGGGTGATACGCTGTTTTCAGTTTGAAAATTTGTAGAATTCAGAAGAAGAATGATAAAGGAATTATGACCCCCTAGTTTGTAGTGTGTGTTCTTTCTATTGTCACTGTGGGAAGGTTGTGTAGTCCTCTTTGCCCTCCTAGTTCCCCTTCCCTCAGCCCCCAGTCTGGATGTAACCAGTTCTAGATGCTGTCATTGTTTTATAAAGTAGTCAAATTTGCTTTTACTGGCCTTAAATGAAGGCAGTGATTGCACTGCCACCTTCAGTGGTGTTTTATTACAAGTAATGAATGGCATATCGAGTCTACCATGTAATGGGAAAAGATCATAATATTGCTCTTTCTCATAAACACATTTATAAATTAAGTCTGAAATGTTGGCAATATTACATTGCCTGTGTGCCCTGTGAAGATCTTTCCTCAGGATATAATTGAGGTCAAAAGCTTAAAGAGATTTAGAGGACTGTTAGATATATGGGTAACAAAGGCTTCCACAATTATTTTTTAATCTGCTTCAGGAGTTAACAATGAGGTAACTCTATGTGTGAGAAGAAATCTTACTGTTCTAATGCATAGTTCTTGTAACTGAGTTTTAGATAGTCTTCTCTAGACCCCTATATTATTACCCTATGTGAGTGGATTACTGAATTGATAGAATGATGTCTTATCTCTTCATGACTGAAATTAGTTTTGCCTCATAAAAAATACAAAATTTATAGGCTGATTACACTCAGAGAAACATTAGTTTCTATGTGATAAAGACCTTTTTGTATCATAAATTTAATACTCTTGTTACTTAGGTTTTTTGTGTTAGTTACAGATAAGCAGGTTTTATGCTTTTTCATTTATCTTCATAAATTTAGTAGTGAATGTCACAATGCCTTTACATTTTGAGGAAACTGAAGGTTGCTTTTTGCCGTCCTTTTTCTTAGTGTGTGTTCAGACCAAAACTGTATGTATGTATTAGTGGGATTTTCTTGACATCCCAGCCTTTTTACCAGCTTTTTGCCAACTATGTATGCACTGTAACTGCTTCTAGATATTTTTTTTATTTTCAGAGAAGATTAAACCTTTTGTGCTTACATAGGCAATTGCAAAGGCTTCATTGCTGTTCCTGTTGTACAGATAGAGAATATTCACTGGGAAAATTAGTAAATTACTTCTCATTTGAACAATCTGGAAATTGTGGTTTCTTATTTCAGTTTAGGTTATGCATCTTAAGGCATTGATAAGCCTGTTTCAAAGGATAACAACTGTCCAACACTTTGATTAAAATATGATTCTTAAGACGATTTGAATAATTTTGGAAATAGATTAAAATGCAAGTAGGATGTTCTTAAGTAAAAATACTTCTATACATTTAAGTGCCTCTTCTGCTTAGATTATTGGAAAGTGGTGAATAGCCTGTCAGGTAGACAATTTTAACAGTAGTATTTCCTCAGTATCGTCTGTTGTTGCTGGTAATTTTCTTTTTTAATATCTGCATTCTTTCTAGTAGTTGATAGAACAGAATATAATTTAAGCAAATCTTTCACTTAAGTATAGCTAGTTGGGGACATTTTTTTAAACAAAGCAGATTTCATTAAATATGCTAACTCCTCAAGATCCCATCCTTAGGATGTAGACAAATGACAGGATGGTAATTTGATGTCCTCATCACCACAGACAATTTAATTCCCTAGATTATTGATTATCCTGAGTTGAGCATTGCCTTCAATCTGCCTGGGATTTAATTTCTAAAGCACAGTGGGAAACTGAGACTTCAGGCTGTTCTTTCTAGGACAAGAAAATAGCTTCCTCTTCATATCTATTTTTGAGAAGAGCCCCATATTGCATAAGGAGTGTCACAAGTGTGGAGGTGTATGGAAGCTTTTAGGCAGTCTTAGATCAGGATTCTCCCTCTTGGTTGTCAAGCCATCAGTATAAATGATAGAGGGAAATCCCTGGTTACTTCAGAATACTTACTGATTTGCCCAGAAGCACTTGCTATGAACTTTTTTTTCATTACATAAGAAAATCTCAAGCATCCAGGTTGTAATCTGAAAATAGTCAGCAGCTCTCAACTTCAAACTCCTTGTCTGAGAAAGCTTTTTTTTATGGTGTTCCCATTCAGACTTCTCAGGTAGCTCTGTTCAGGCTGCAGTCCATGTGACAGAAATACTGAGCAGACTGCTGGAAAGTGAGTCCATTGTTATCAAAGCAATGCAGTACATAAGGGAGTCTCCTTGCTTCTGACACTTCTTGAAACCTATCATGAAGCTTGGAAACAGAGTTGTTGCAAAGCCACTTTGTTTTTAGGGTTTAAAATGCCATTCTCATTGCTCTACAGCTCAGATTGCTGTAGAGCTCAACGTTGTCATCCTGCAGAACCTGTGCATCACCATCCACCTCCTGTGTCACTGAAGGTTTGGTACATCAGCTCTTACTGGAGATGCTGTCTCTCCTTTGCCTCATTGGCTCTTACCCTTCAGAGGCAGTGTTGGGCAGTCGTGCCAGCACTTTCTAGCTTTGGTAGCAATCGGTTCTTGCTGGAACCAGAATGGTTTTTGGCCAGTATTGGTGTCCTTATGCTGAAAAAAATGTTTGTAATTGTTGCTTTTTAGCTTTTTTGGACTCAGCCATGGGTCTACCAACCATGCTAGTAAAGTGGATCATGATTATTGTTACAATCCTTATGTATTCTTTAACACGTTTCTTTTCACTCTATGCTTATAAATCAAATGTTTAGGAATTCAGGATTCTGCTTGTGTTACTCATTGTCTGGGTCTAAGAATAGCTCATTACAGAAGACCATTTTACAGATGAGTATAAATCCAGGAGGAAATAGTGAATGAAAATCATGGTCAGAACAACAGAAACTGTTCCAATTAAACTGGGAGTAAAGTTCAAAGTAACTCATGGACTGGAGTGGATGGACTCCTCTTTTAGTCCTCTCAGAATGGGAGTTGTTTAATATTATGACTCCGTTGGCGAGGCATTTTAAAAAGTGTATTAGACCAACCAATGTCAGCATGTTTTACTGGACCACCTGTTAAATTAGGAGAGTGGGAATTTTCAAGCCCACATGTCCTTCCTCTGGCTTCGCTTGTGTTCCAGAACAATTATTAAAGGAAAGAATAATTGTGAACATTTAATAAAATGGAATGAGAGTTATCATAAGGGCACTAGGGAAAGATTGTGTCGAACTCCAGTCATCTGCTGTCTGAGCTGTTAGAAGACTATTAGTGGAGTATCACAAATTAAGTTTTGGGATTATTATTCCTTAATGCTGTTCTTTTTAGAGTAGATGTATGCAAATTAAATGCTGTGATTGCATTATCTTTGAAGTTTCTCAGTGAGAGAGATAGTAAAATGTTCCGTGGGAATAATTGTAAACTTGTCCTTCATAATTTGATTCCTGCCAGAATGAAACCTATTAGGTTTCTGGGAAATCAGATGTGGGGCAGATTGAATAAGACTGATTACTGTTGTTGTGATGTGGATGCTGTTGTGGTTTTAAATGGATTCATGTGAACAAAGCAGGACCAACTTGATAGCTGAAAGACAAGCATGCCATTAGGCTTTCTACTTTTTTGACCTCTGTAGGATTCTAATAGGACCAGGAAATCTTAAGACAGCTTCTCTGATAGACGTACACTCAGGTTTTTTGAAATGCCGGTCACTATTGTCTCAGCTGAGGAGAATGGACTTCTGCAGTTGATGCTGCTCAGTGTTAACTGACAGCATGAAAAATTCATAACATTTTTACAAGGTTCCGCTCTGTAGTACTTTGTGTCCAGCCCCTGCCAGTGGGGGGTTTTAAGAGGCTGTATTTAAAGCTGATTAGGCTCTTGTAAAAGCCACTAACCTTGCATTTGTTTCTTGTAAGTAGGGCTTTATCTGTAGAGTTCTGTGTTTTAAATTACCCTCTTGTTTTATTTGGTAGTAGTATCACAGAATTAAAGAATGGATGAGTTCAGCAGGAAGCTCTAGAAACCATCTAGTCCAACCACCTTGCTCATGACACAGTGTGTCAGCTAGACCAGGTTGCCCAGGACATGCTCCAGCTGGGGTTTTATTGTCACCAAGGACAGAGACTTCAAAACATTACTGGGCAGCTGTCTCCAGTGCTTGACTAATCTCACAATAAAAAATTGTTTTCCTGTGTCTTAATCTGTGTCCATTGCCTCTTGACCTGTTGCTGGACACCACTGAGAAGAGTCTGTCTCCGTTTTCATCCCTCGCTTCACACATTTATGCACAGGCTCCTGAGCCCTATCTTCTCCAGGCAGAACACAGACTCTGCTTGTGTAGGAGGTATTCCTTACCTTCATGAACATTGTAACTGTGAACTTTCTCATGTTCAAGTACTGTAGTATATAAAGTTCTAATCAGCTGTGCAGTATTTTCAGAAGAAAATTTACCCTTTTTTAAACGTAACCTTTTTTGTAAATGAGAAACGAAAGCAACTAACATACATGCGCACTTCTTGGTTGTTGATGCTGCCTTTTCTTTTTTCTGTCTTTTCCTTTGCTGTTTGTAAAATTCTATTAGACATCCTTTGAGCTAGCTGCTCTCATAGACAGAGAAACCTGCTCTGGATTAATGTTTGGAGAAAGATTAATGGCATAGTATCTGTTCCCCACTGATTAATATGCAGAAAACAAGATACAAATTTTTGTACTAAAGCAACTTTTAGTATCCATTTCAGAATTCATTTCAGTTTTGCATATTTAATTCCAAAAATGGGTAATTTCTTGGGTTTTTTGAAAGGCTGAAGACCTGTTTGGCATCATTTCTGTATGACTGGTAGTTAAAACCAATTAGGTACTTAATACTGTGTTACAGTATGTTTTAATGCAGTTGAACTTGCTGCTGCAGAACTTCCCTAATTATGTTTTAGTTAGCTGCTGTCTAGCTTGCATCTGAAAGAGGTACTTCAAAAGTAGAACTCAGCATGTATTTGAAACCTATTTTTCTGGAAATAGGATCACTTATAATGATCTCTCAGTGCATGTAAAACATTCAGGGCATCAATTATTTTTTTATTAGAACAGTGATTAGTGCTCATGAGTTGAAGTCTGTAAGTTCCTCTATAAATTTGAAGTGTCTGTTTTTAAATTTTCTTTTTTAATTTTGAAAAAAAACCCCTCTCTTTATATCCATTTGTCAAAAGTTAGAATTTTCAAAATTAATACAGCAGTACTTTGATTCTCTTTCCACTTACTGATAATTTAGTCTCTGTTGCAGTAGTCAGGAATTTCAGGGTAACCCAAATAAAATCAAGTGATATGATTTTTTTTCCTTACCATATTTTCTTCTTCCATGATGTTGTTCCTTGCTCTTACCTAGAAGACAGTGGACTGTAAAAGAACAGACAGAGTGAAAGATGAAGCTATTTTAAGAGCTTCTGAGCGCTAGCTACTTCAGGAGACAAAAATTCTGTGCAAGCAGCCTGAAATTATAATTGCCATGGTCTCTGTGTGTGTTGGAAGTGAAAACTCCATCAAACTTTAGTCTCAAAGTAACGCCAAAATATCCCTGAACACAGTGCAGTTCAAGTCTGAGAATGATGTGTTCAGGGCACAATCATTACCCCTAATAATAATAAGAAGAAGAAACAAGAAGAAAGTCATTCAGCACTGTGAATTTCAGTAAACATTACTACTAATCAGCACTAAATGCCTCTTTTTGAATTACTGTTACTTCATTGCTAGAATATTTGTTTCATGCTTTCAAGACCGCTTGGGCTGAACAACTGTTCTCTGAACCTGTTAGACTTAGTTTTCCATTATTTCTTAGAGTTCAATGTACTCTATTTTGGAAAGTGAGTATAGAGGAGCACTTCATATTCAGAGGGATGAAGGAAGTTTTCATTAAATCTGTCTTGGTAAGAGTGTGGGGACATGTATGGTATCTCAAATGTTTCAAAACACAAAATGTGAAAGTTCAGCCTGGTATCAAAGAGAGAGTTGGTTTTTTGTTCTCTGCTGGCTCGTTCATCAGGTATACATTCATTTCCAGAGGACTCTGCGCTGAAAACGTTCGTTGTGCTCTCCTTGCTTTCTTTGGCCCTCAGCCTCTGCCCCTTGGATTTTTTTATTTTTTTTAAATTGAAGATTCAGACATCCATATTACCATGCTGTTCATCAGTATTTCTCATTTGGGAAAGTATGGAACATCTTGCCTGTGGCTTGGAGCCATCCAAAGCTGCTGCCTTTTCTTTAGAGCCAGCATCTTAAGAGCACTGCAGAAGTGCTCACTGCACTGCTCTGCTGTGGCCAGATACCCTGACTGAGACACATGGGGCAGTCCTATCCAACCTTACTTCTCCCTACCTCCTTCTGGAGAGATTATGCCTCTAAGTCTTAACTTACTGTGTATTGCTGAGGGTTTCCTTACTCCCACATGATCCAGCCACATCTTTGTTTGCCCTTGAATGGGCAGAACAGAGGAAGGTGGGAAGTGGATTGTTGGCAGAAGGAAATGAGGTTGTAGTAAGGATTTGGAGGCAGCAGGAAGCTGGTTTGAGGGAACGTTGGAGACAAAAAGATGCAGCTGTATTTGGAGTGGAACCTAAGTAATGTGTTGGGAAAAAGAGGTGCTAGATTTTCTATAAATGCTTTGTTAAGTGTTTAATGAGTATTCCCTGTTACAAAGAAAGAGCTAAAGTATTTGACTCTGGGTTAAAAATAGCATAGAATTTCAGTCCATTTCAGGGGGTCCCAATTTTATAATTTGACTTGGAAAGTATATTTTTTTCTCTAATATACACTAACTTTCCTTCTTTGTTTTTTAAACATCTGCATTATGTGCTTCTTATCTTTGGCATAAGCCTGCATTTCAGTTTGTGCAGTCTCGTTGTAGTTCATGTGGGTGTACTTGAGTTAGCTTGTGTGCAGTTCATTTATGTACTGGCAATTTGAGATACAAGCTTGCTGGGGATTGAGACTTGCATTTGTGACTGCAGCTCTCATATTCAGCATCACAGGTGCTGTGCAGTCTTGTCAAGAACTGCTGCAGTATAGCTCTCATCTCCCAGAGCTCTGCCTGCGCTAGATTCTGAAGTGTGTGCAGGAGATCCTGCTCAAAGTGAACTCAGTGGTGCCAGCAAGGTGGCTACTCTTTGTCACCTAATCTAGTAAATGTGTATTTTTTTCACTACCAAAACCAGTAGTGTTTGGGTTTTTCCAGATGGTAAAATAGGCGTAGTGTGAATGAAAGGAGAAATTCAGTGTTGCTTGTTTGACGCTGAATGAGGTGGTTATGCTGAAAGTTTCAGGCAGTTATTGTCTGAAATGTGCTGGATTTATCCAGTGTCAAAGTTCTTCTTTGCATGCCTATATGTAATTTCATTATTAGCTGATTGCATTTGTGCTACCAGACTGGATGGTATTTGCTGTAAATGGAATTGATAAAAAGCCCCACAAACAGATAATCTTGTTCTTCAGGTTGAGCTCCCACCTCCTGATCTTGGCCCAAGCTCTGCTCTAAATCAGACACTTAACTTGCTACGGGAGGTTCTGGCGTCTCACGACTCATCTGTTATTCCACTGGATGCCCGTCAGGCTGACTTTGTGCAGGTACAAGAATGTTTGACTGCTTTACGTATGTGAAGAGGAGGGAGAGGGGCAAAAAAATAATGTGTAAGTTAGTTTCAGTGCACAACAGGTAGATGGAACATTAATCTTTTTTGTCTGGTCCCATTTTGGAGCTCTGTATCAAACCAGAGTTTGTAATGTGAATACGAGGGTGACTAACAAAATGGATAATTACAGTTGAGTATGGAGTGCTACTCTTAACACAGTATCTAAATTCTGTCATCCAATTACTACTCCATTAAGTAAATACACCCTCAAGATTGCACAATTACCAATTATCTAATCTGGGTTATTCTTCCTCCTGCTAGGCTGGAATCTGTTCTTCTCAGGTTTTTATACTTTCCCCATCACTGTGGTAGGTGATCACCTGCTGACAAATCCAGTAGAAAACTGCTTTCACAGTTGGAAACTCTCATTCCTCTTTATTCTGCTTTGGGGAATAAATATGTGAAAGAGACAGAATGAGGTTAGAAGCCTCGTGTGACATGATTTCCTCCCCCCACCTCCCTCTTTCCTGTGTGTTTGCTATTTTAGGTTCTGTCTTGTGTGCTGGATCCATTGTTACAGATGTGTACTATGTCTGCTAGTAATTTGGGCACAGCTGATATGGCAACCTTCATGGTAAATTCACTTTACATGATGAAGACTACTTTGGCTCTCTTTGAATTCACTGACAAACGTCTAGAAATGTTGCAGTTTCAGGTAAGCTTTAGCAGCCCCAAAGGAAAATGAACTTATTACTGATTTTTGTACACCTTAAGTTGTGATGCGAACATATTTATCTTAAAATCAACCCAAAGCCAACATTATCAAAATTGGAGAAATGGGATAAGAGGGCTTCTTATCAGAGATCATGAGCAGATAGCATCTTTCATTTTAAACAGACAAAAAATTATTAAAAGATTTGGTTTTGTTTGGTTTAGTTGCAGATAAACCCAGACCACTGAACATTTTCGTTATCCTAATAATTCTAATATTTATCTGCAAACTCTATGAGAAGAACACATGGAAATTAAAAGCTCAGTAAAATGACTGAATTCTGTCATACAGTTAGTAGTAGATCATCATCTATTTTATACTAGAATATAGTGTTGCTGAAGTTACTGCTTCAGTCCTGCTTTCTGCCTCTCTTTTCTTATTTGTTTGGTTTCCTCTCACATCCTGGGATAGTAGTTCATACGTGGCACAATTTTGAAATGGAAGTAAAAATTTAGGAGCTGTTGACTTACAAAACTTGCACACTTCCCATTTATGTTTTGCTACCTGAATATGTCTGCAGTGTATCTCAGGAGAGCCTCTGGAGCTGGGGGGCTTGAAAAAAATCACAAGTTCTTATTTGAAGGGGTCAGCAAGGATTGGCTGTGAGCCATTTTTCACTTTCTACTCCTAATCAGAATTTCTGGCACCTTTTAGCTCTGAAACAAACAAACAGATAACCTCACCAAACTTTCTGGGGTATTTCTAATTTCTTTTATCAGAGCTTCTTTCACAGTAAATGTTGCAATTGGTTTATTCTTCAGAAAAGCAGTAGAGCTGCAGCTTACACATTTAATATCATTTACTTTCTTCAGAAATTTTACAAATACAGGAACATACTGAAAAAAATCTTTAAGATTATACATAAGTAGGTTTTTCAAGTGGAGTTAGAATGGCATATTTAATAGGAGAAACATTTTTATAGAAAAAGAACTTACTAAGATGTTTAAAAAAACTCCAAATTGAAATATTAAGATTTCCCTCCTGATTTAAAAAGAAAAGTGTGTTCTTCTAAGCAATTTTAGGAAGTAAAAAGGTGAACTCTGAGTATCAGACAAAAGAGTCTTACATTTTACTAGACTTTAATATATTACAGTTTTTTCTTTAGATTGGAAGAAAAAGAACTGTGGGGTAGTTATCTGTAAAAATGAAGTAATCATGTATATATACCCAAATGTCTTTCTGAGACTGCTCAAACTGAAAAATGACTGCTGCTGCTGTGACTGGATTTAGGGTTTAGGTTTTCCTGCAAAGATTATATTAAGAATGTAAAATATTCTCACAATGTGTTTCATATGAAGATAATTAAAACAAAATGGATAACTGTAATGTCATTGTCTATTGTTCTTTCAGTTAACTTTTTTCAAATACATGTTTATCAGTATTGAATTTAAAATCAGTCTGAGTATGATCTACTTTCAGTTTTATTTTCCTTATGAAAGACTGTCTCTTGTTTATTGTAAAACTGCCATGTTGTAGTCAGTATTTTCAATAAGAGTTGAATGATTTTTATCACATATTTTCAAAGAACTATGACAAAATAAAATTACATAGGAATTTTTAAGATCAAGGCTATAATCTCCATTTTTGGTGGCGTTGTATTTACAAGTACAAAAAAAAATAGGTTCTTTTATTAGTCAGACAAGAAAGAACTCTCTGCATTTTTATTATTGGTTCCTTGTGATATGAAAGATGTAAATGGATAAAATAATTACGCTGTACATGTTTGTAGTATTTCCTTGTTTGTTGATCACTCTCCTTATTTGTGTTTTTTTCTTATTTGTGTTTCTAGAACTTTTAACCCCAGAACTTGTTACATTTAATATTCTCACACACTCTTTATAAATACCTTATGCTTAATATTTCAGATTGAAGCTCATTTAGATACACTCATAAATGAGCAAGCTTCCTATGTGTTAACAAGAGCTGGTCTGAGTTACATTTATAATGCTCTGCAGCAGCACAAACCAGAACAGGTGAGCTTACTGAATTTACATGTTGAGGGGATACCACACACTTGCCAACTAGGAGAACTTTGGCACTGATGTTTTTGCAAATTAAGCTTCCTCTGAAAGCAAAGGTTTCAGTAATGCTGGTTTTTCACCTGGGACCAGGATTATAAGCCAAAGGCACCTTGCAGCTACAGCTTTCCCCTACACTGTGTGTTCAGCAGGTCTAGCAGGGTTGGTGTGCAGCAGTCCTGCACTGCTTGTCTGGTGCTGTGTCTCTACCAGCACTTCCATAGCACCTAGGACGTATCAGAACTACTGTGTATGTAAGCAGCATTCAGCTCCTTCATTGCTTCCTGTAGCACCATGTATGGAGTCCATAGATAGCTGCATGCATTTGGTGATTGCTAGTTTTTTATTCTGTGGAAAACTGGCAGATGAGTTTAGTAGTAGTTTGAAATTGTTTCTGCTTTCGTCCTCACTTGTTGCTGTAGCTATTCTAGTACCAAGACAGTGAGATTCTCAAAGTGAAAACTTGAGATTTCTTAGAGGAGCTGAAAACTGGAATTCAGAGCTCCTGCTCTCCCTTTCTTGTGAAGCACAGTTGCAATGTGGTAGGTGTTAATACAGCCCTTCTTCCCTTCAGCTGTGCATATGTCCTTTTGTGATCTTTTGTAGAAGTGAAAAACAGTGTTTTCTGGAGAAAGCAGAGTTGGAGAGCTTTATGTTGTTTCTTCAGCTAATAATTTTGCATAAAGTGCCCAAACTCAACAGATTTTTATGTATAAAGATGAATAAATAAATGTATAAACAATCTGATTAATAACTCAACTTAGATTTCTATTCATGAGCCTATCTCCTGTTTTAAAACCAATTTCAAGTCGACTAGGGTGGGTTGTTAATGGGATGTAGCAATTCTCATTTCTATCTCTACAGCTGCCTGGCTTCAGAGGTGATGTGGCAGAATTTGCTAGGGAGTTAAGCAGCATTTGTGCATTGTATTGCCATACCAGCCCAGAAGATTTACTGGGAAGCAGGTCTGAATTCTTCATGGTCCAAGAACAGACAGCGCAAAGTTTTTGTCTCTTAAGTCCAGACTACTAAGGGGATGTAGCCAGTTTGCAGTTCAGTTTTTATTCTTCCTTTTGGAAGGCTTGTTTTGGCTTTATTTAATGGTGAAGAAGGAAGAAAAGGATTTCAAAGGACATACTAAGAATTCTCAGCTTTTAATTTAAGGGGGTGGTAGAACACAAATGAACTGTTAACAGCATTTCAGTACTGAAATGGTGATAGCTTCCAAGCAGTTAAGATCCTGTAGGACCAAATAAAAATTGACTCCTGAACCTATTGTAGACTTTATTATTTATCTTTTTCTATGTGCTAGTATGACCTTTTTTATCCCCTTGTTTGATTACTGATTTTTAGGGACCTCTTTCAAATTTGTCAAGTATGGATTCTGTGTCCCTGAAGGTTGCAATGGTAAGCATTTTTAACTTACATTATGGTGGTGGTGCTGTGACGTGGTAAAGAATACTGTTAATTATGTGATTAGAAGATATTCATCTGTAGTAGAAGATACTAATCTAATCAGTCCTACTCTTTAAGAATAGCTGAATTACATGTCTGGGAATACTTCCTTCATTTGTAGTAATTTGACCACTTGAAGTAATAAATACATAAATTATTTCTGAAGGGATAGTAATAGAATATTAGTTTCTAAGCCTGAGAAGCAGAACTTTACTTACAAGAATGCTGTCCCATGAGTCATCTTAAATTGCTAAAAGCAAATACTTAGCTCTAATTAGTTTTAATCACCAAAGCTTCTTTTTTTGCCTCTGTGCTTTGAAATATAGGTTCTGCTATCATTTATAATCGTAGTCCTAAGGCTTTGATTTTATGCAAATAGCTCAGCTATACTGAGAAGTTAGATTCTGGGTGTATGTCACAGTTACTTTTTTTTCTTTAAGTTGAAAGCTACAATATATTTTAAAGCAAATTATCAGCTGATATTTTTCCTTAGAGTGTGTGAAGGCTATTTTGCATAGAGATAGCAATATCACAGTTCAGTAGGCAATAATGTATAATCTGTCACTCTTCTTCCTTAGCCAAGTTTAGCTGTATTCTAAAAATTTAACTGTAAAGGCCTGCTCATACAGCAGAACATGTACACACCCATGGGAAAAAAGGGGATTTTAAAAGGTTTTTTAAAAAACTTTTATGTTGAATGCATCCCAGTTATGATAGCGTGTCCTGTTTTTTTTCTGTTCAGGATTTAAACCAGCTGGTTGGATGAACAGAGCTCTGGCACAGAGCACTCAGTGGTTTACTCAGATCAACATGCATTCTTTTTAAAACTTAAAAATTTTGCATTTAAAATATGTTCTATTTATCATGGTCTTGTGGACTAACAATGAATTTAAAGGCTGCAGCTTGGGGATCTTCTCTTTAGTTTATACACATATAACTCTGTTGTCTTTAGTGGTACATAATAATTTCCCTTGAACAGTTAAGTGAAGAACCCAACTGTTTTATTTTGTTCATTACTTAATATCTGCTTCTGTGAACACGCTTTAACCAGAATGGAGCCAAGTATGCTGAAATCAAACCCACATAAATCCCATCTATCAGCCTAATCTATTGTCTTCCCAGGATTTAAACCAGGGGGGAATACTTGCAGGCAGATTCACTGCCTCCCATTTATGCTTGAAAGTTTCATGTTTGATGACATCCCTGATGAGAATTTTTCCTCTCATTATCTAATCAAAATGCTCCTTAGTGTAATATGTATTCAATATGCCTTGTGTTTTCACCTGTGAGAAGACCTGGTTTCATCTTCTCAGTAGTCACCCATTTGACCAAAGAGTCACAGAATGGTTTGGGTTGGAATTGTTCCAACCTTCCCACCATGGGCAGGGACACTTCACTAGACCAAGTTCCTGAAAACCCCAGACAGCCTGGCCTTGAACACTCCTAGGGACAGGGCATCTGCAGTTTTTCTGATTGATTGTTAAAGACAGCAGTAATGTTTTTTCTTAGAATCAAAGCACTACTCTTTTTATCACTATATTCTGTGGGAAAGGAGAAGTAGGCTTAGAAGCAGTTCAAGAAGCCTGAAGTGGGTGATGTGCTCTTTGTTTTTCCCAACATAAGCCGTGAGTCCCTGCCAAAACGTAAAAAGAAACATGCAAAAAGAATCAAGCAACATGTCTGACTTGGACAGAGTAGATTCTTCTCTGAAGCTGTCTTGTATTCCCTCTGCACTGAATAGACTCAGTGTGATCTTCAGTGATGTGTAAGTACCTGCACCAGCTGCATAGGAAGCTTAGCTGGATAATTATAAAAGCTGAATTCTCATTATTTGCCCTCCACTCATCTTCATCAGAGTCAGAAACAAAATTTTGGTGGCAGAGGTGCTGAAGTCAGCCATTTGTTTTGGACTGTTAAGTTCTATCTTTTAATGTAATCAGAGATGTTTTCAGAAATGTGTGGTTTTACCTATTTTCGTGTGACAGCAAGGTGTTAATGTGTTGATCTCAAATTCTCTTCTCGCAGGCTCAGTTTGATCGCTATCTGTCTGCTCCAGATAGTCTCTTAATGTCCCAGCTGAATTTCCTTCTGAGTGCCACTGTGAAGTAAGTACCTTGCCTCTGAATTTCTGTTATGCCTGAATAATGATGAAAAAGATGAATGTGATTAGGTTTTAGTGAATCATGATGAGAATTCATGTTATCAGCTGTGATGGTATTTGCATTGTCCTTCAGGTCACAATTCAGTTTTGTTCTGACTCTCCTCTTTTTGAACAAGCAGTGAGGAGTATGTAATTCTGTAACTTGCTGAAGTAGTTACTCTTGATTTAAGAGACACCATCAAAATGAATTACATTAATCTATTTTGAACATGTTCTGCTGTGTCAGCAGTTTTTTGTCAACTTAGTTGTAAATTGTTTTAGAACTATTCTGTAAGCTTTCCAAAGACAGGTGAAATATATAATTCTCCAAGATTACTTTTATCCCCACTGCTTTGTCAGTTCTAGAATTTTCACCTTTGTTGTCTTCTGCTATAGAATATTGACATGCTGTCTCATTGAATATTTTGCTGAGATTATTTTACTTTTCACCTAATGTATTTTTTTAGAGATGTCTTCTTTGAAGTATGAAAGTAAGAACTTTATTATTTATCTCTTACCTTGTTTGCTGAATATAACTGAACCCTAAGGCTAGGGAAAATGCCACAAATTTTCTTTCCAATTAAATGTGAACCACATGAAGACTTTCAGTAGTACTTAAACTCAGAGAATTATATGTTGCACTGATCAAAAATTTTCCGTGACATTATTTTTTACACTTTTGCGAGGATTGCACATAACAGAATACACCAGAAACTGAGACAAGCACATCACATTTTACATAATTCAGCAGTATTTGGAGTTTCATTACTAGTACTTGTGCTCCGTGGGGTTGTATTACAGCATCTTGCAATTAAAAAATGACTTGTCACGGCAAAACTTACTGTTGTTGGAAATTGAATAGAACAGTTCAGTTGGAAGGGACCTGCAGTGATCAGCTAGTCCAGCTGCTAGGTTCTTGTGCTGCATTGCTCAGGTTCTCCTCATCCAGAGACATTAGTGTCACAGCACACAGCTGGAGCATGGCTGGGCACAGGGAATTCTGGTGCTTTTCAGCTGGCATTGGGTGTCCCTGCCATATTTACCATTCCCACAGCTCAGCTGGCAGAGCTGACCTTGTTGTGGGAGAGCTCTACTCTCTGTACAGATCAAACAGGGTAGCTTGACCAGAAATCTCAGTGAAACATCACAGCTTCTGCTTTTTGGTGTCAGAGTATTAAACCTGTATTTTAGCTCTTGATAAATCTTTTTAAATGTAGGTCTATTTAAAATCGTAATGACAGTAAATATATTTTGCAAACCTCAACTTGTCATTGCTAACACAGAGACAATTGTAAGAGGTAGACTCTATGCTACCATAAAGACTCTGACACAGTGAAATTACTTGAACTTAATCATTCCTTCTGTCAGATGAACCAAGATCAACTGGTCATGCAGGCACTCTTAGCCTTATCCCATTGATAAGCTTTTTAAACCTCTCAACACATTTTAAGCTGAATTCATATTACCTTGCAGCAGTGGACAGTTGAGAGGTAAGAGGGAAGCCTTGTGTCAGGATGATTGCTATAGCTGCTACAACTCAGGTAACATGCAGAAGTTTATTAACCTCCTGTAATCAATGCTATAGGTCAGGTTCTGCTCAGAATTAAAACAAATAAATCAGTTAGCCCATTAGCCTTCAAACACAAGCAATCCTTCTGAAGTTAAAATACCCATCTTCAGAGATGCTTGTAGAATCACTGTCTCGATAGTCAATATTTTCGATAGTAAATAAGCCTTGAAAATTCTAAATTTTCTCTGAATTCAAGCAAAACATTTAACCAGTGCTATAACTTTAATCTCTGGCTATAGTAGTTGGAATTTTCAATTTTGAAGACAGTTTCCTTGAAATCAAATAATTGAGAGCTGTAACCTGTGAGGTCTTTGGTTCTCAGAATAGAGACCACATGCTTTTGATGAGGGACCAGTGTATTATATACTCATTGGCAATGTCATTTAAGCTTTGCAACTGTGAAGAATATTCCTTCCAACATTACCCGTGCATGCTCTTGTCTTTCAAATTCCTTCACTCATTTAAAAAATCTTGAGCTGTGTATTCATATGGTTGTTGGTCTTGAAAAGCTCTTTTCATTCGTGTTGGATCACAGAAACCGAATGCTGGAATTACTATTTTTAGTGAGTGCTGCCATTTGTGTTAGTGATAAATGTATCACGTTGTTATGGCAACTGAAATCCTAATGTACTGATTAATGACACTGACATTATTTGATTGAACAACACATGTGATGCTGTTCAGTCCTCTGAATATTTTAACAAACTTTATTTATTCATTTGGTGCACTAGTTTTACACAAATTCAGTGTGCAATGCTTTCATAAAAGATTATCATGTTACAGCAGCTTGGTGATCCCAGGCTGAGGTTGGAGACAGTTGTCTTACCTGACCATCCTGAATATATCTCCCTTATAATAGTGGGTTTGGATTTGCTATTATAAGGACAGTCTTATTTTCAGGTATTCTAATAACCTAGTAATACTGGCAGTTGATGCTGAATGTGAAGAAAATGGATGCTGTGTGTCAGAATAAAATGCAGGTTTGGTCTTCTAATCTGCTTTTTCATAGCTTCTGTTCCTTAGTGTTTCCTGTAAAGACAAAGATTTTTGTACTTGATCTTTAAATTTCTTTGTCAGTCCCCAACAGTCTGTGAATTCAGTCCTGATTTTAGTGGATGCAGTTTTGTTGTCTTTGCTTCTCTGTTGTGTATTACAGCAGGGCTGAATCTGGATTTGTGGTTACCTTGGTTTCCTCAGCTTCTGCTGGAGTTCCCCTTGCATGGGTTTGGCTGTAAAATAGTTGTAACCACTGTTTTTAATAGATAAAAATGCATCGGCAACTGTACACACCATCACCATGATGATTAAAGTAATTGATTCAATGGACAATGTAAAATAAAATTATTAGGTTGTCTTTAAAAAACATTTAACTTTCCAGTTAAATTTAGCTTTCAGTCTGTGTACATTGTTACTCATTTATCTGCAGAAAAATAACAGGACACAGACTTCATAGCATTGTTGGTAAAAGGCTGTGTTTTAAATCTCTGACCACTATCACTAGTTTTTGTCTGATTATGGAATCATAATGGAATCTTGCTGTCAAGGTAAAGCAAATAGAATATATTTGCTAGTAGATGAAAAAGAAGTGTGTATTTCCAAAGCACAGTGAGAAGCCACTGGGAGTAGGTAGATCACCAAGTTTATCAGTCTTTTAAAAGACACAGGGGAGTGCAGGTGGGAAACTGATGTATGCAAATTAAATCCTTCTATTAGTTTTTGCTTGATTGTAGAAATAAAGAAGCTCCTGTCTTGGTTATCAGGTCATATATGTGAGTTTATCTGTGTATGATACAACGAGAGAAAGCAGCGTTGTTTTTTTTAATTTTGAGCTGTTTTCACAGTTGAAGTAAAAGGGCTTTTTAGTGTAACTCACACTGATTTTTACTGTGTATTTTTAATGTGTATCTTTAATTCCTTGTATGTAGTACAGTTATATTCCCTACAGTTTGAAAATGATGTTTTGTTTCTTTTTTAGAGAGCAGATAATAAAACAGTCAACAGAACTGGTCTGCAGAGCTTACAGTGAGTTATATGCAGCTGTGATGGATCCTTCAAATGGATACAAGGATCCAGAAACCATCCTACACAGATCTCCTCATCAAGTTCAGGCACTCCTTTCATAGTCTTGAGTCCCCCAGTCATTATCAGAATCTATAATTCTGTATTTCTTGAATATTTGCATTGAATTATTTTTCTGCTTTAAATTTGGATGTGTAACTGTATAGTTAAAATATGTAGGAATGCAATTTTCTTTAATCTGCTTGGCAGAAGTCTAGTCTTTCCTGTGTCTTTGAATACCAGAAAATAGAATATAGATTGAAAATTATTTTAATGTATTTCTCTGATGGAAATAGACCTTGACAATGTGCAGTCTCTTTGAAAAAGGAGAAAAGCTTTTTTCCTTGCTGTACATAATCCTTTCAACTACAGGTTTAACCAGTGTCTCTTATGACCTCTCCAGTATTTTTATTTGCTCTATTGTCTGTTCTCTCACTCTTTTTCTCAGCCTGCCATCAGTAAACACTGATAACTGAAATTTTAATACAACTGATACACTTTGAATGACTCATGCATCACTTTTGCAGCTCATAAATCATTTCAGAATACTTGATGCTTTTTTGCAAATCCTGTTGATTAAATCTTTGAGGCAAAATTTGTGTGGTTTTTTTGCAATCTATTATCTGGTGTTTTCTGTCAGAAAAAGAAATTTTTGCACTACATGCTTGTACATAACCTGGAACTTAATGCTTTAAATTATTTTTATAATTCTGTTTTACTGGAAGGATTTTTGTTTAGTGCAATTTTTTTCAGTAAGAGTCCTTTTATTAATTGAAACTTGCTGATCTCCTAAGACTGGGACCAGTAACAATGTAGGTTAGGAAGATGGTTTGCACAGCAGTATGGCCATTCCTCCCTCACATGTACATGATTTTTGTTTTGCTTGTTTTTATGTACAGAAAAAGTCCATCTGCTCTAGTACATTTAAACAGTTCATAATCCACCAAGAGATTTTCATGGTTTGCATGACTTGGGATTTATGTGGGAGAGCTGGGGTGTGTAGGATGTCCAGTCTGATGCATGGAAAGCCATAAGTGAAGCTTTCATTTCTTCCTCTGGTGCAAGTTGAAGCTTGCCTGTGTAGAAGCCCTGATAATACAGGGTTATGATTTAGGGGCCTTCTGCTTCCAGGAAAAGAGGAAAATAAATAAGTAGGGCACTTGTTTTCTGTTGGGCCTTGTGATAATTTTCTGCAAATTTCTGAAACTTAATTATTTTTTAGGAAAGTATTGTTAAAGAGAGACCTTCAGGAAACAAGAAGTTAGTAAAATGGATTTGTGACTAGGGTTTTTTGTTCGTTTATTTTTAGAGTATAATTTAAGGGAACTGTTTTGTTGGAAACATTTCACTTTTTTTCTTCTGTTTGTTACTGTAGGAGTGCCATAGTTATTACAGTTGCCTGAGTTTACTCTCACATTATATGTGGCTTATTTTATGTACATCAAGGGGGAGATGAGCAGTCATTCATATTGAATAACTTATTTTACTTTTATTAGTAGTAATAGTCCACATATGAAATACATACTTGGTGGCAGCCAAGTCTGCAGCCTTGTGTAAACTTGCAAAAGAGTAAGACACAAAGAGCAGCAGCAATACATTTTAGCCTCTTGGAAAACTCATTGCATAAAATGCATTCATTGTGCTCAGAAAGCAGCTTCTGTGGTAATGCCACAATAAAGCAATAGCTCCTTTTCCAAATGGGAGTAATTTGTTGGTATAGAAAGTATAGTGTCCCTGGAGTTCTTGGGCCAGGCATAAATATTCCTGTAAATATGAATGTTAGATTTATTCTGTTTAAAATCTGTAGATCTGTAAGACAAAAAATTCTACAAGCTTAGAAAAGCTCTAGTGGAAAATTACCAGGTAGGGCTCTTTATATTACTCAGATTTTGCATTGCCATAGTATACATTCAGGTGGCTGTTCATTGTTGTTTAATAATGTTAATATTGCTTAATATGCCTGTAGTTATTATCTAATATATGAAAATTATATGACTTGTGAAAGGACTGTAAATTAGCTTGAGATGAGCTTACTCAGAAGAGAGAACTTTTTCCTGAAACAATGCTCATCCTCAGTCTCTAATAATCAGTAGTTTGCATGAGGATTAGTAAGAAGTTGCTTCCTATATTTGATTCCATGTAGAGACTTACTCATGATTTTGTCTTCTCTTGGTAAAAATTCAAAAGCTATAGAAGTTGTAATTTAGGAAAATTAAAGTCAATCGCTAATTTTGGTCTGTGCAATTAAAGTTAATGGCCAATAGTCACAAATAACAAAGGACATCAATAAAAAATTTGACTTACTGACTCTGTCTTCCATGTTGTTATTTCCTTTTGCTTGCCTTCCTAAGAGTAGGAAGGAAAATGTGATTAGATTATGACCTGCCTTTTCCATCTTGGCATTTCTGACCCTTTTATTTTACAAATTCTCATGATTTCCACACTGAAAACCTTGAAGCTGCAGTCTTCTGATCAGCAGAAGGATCCATAAACATTGCAGTAAATGAAATCACTCTGGGTTATCGATAGCAGGCCCATTTTCAGACCAGTTACTGCAGGTCTGACTTGAGCATCCCATGCCTGAAGAGATGCTCTCGTGGCTGGGCTGAGTCAGTCAGCCCTTCTGCTGTTGCCCCTTATCACTTATCCACTGGAGGGACATGGCTTTTCCTGGAGAGAGCGACTCCCCTCTCTGTGCTGGCCGGCGACCGGGGAAGGTGGAAAAAGAGAGGGGTTTGCTCCCTGCCCCTAGTCGGCAGCGCTCCCTGCTTGTGACACCCTGACAGCCCCGTGCTGAGAGCAGATGTGTTGTCTGGTACAAAGAGCACTTTCCTGCCTTCCATCGAGAGTGGGGTTCTGGGCCAAAGGAGTTTGGAATCAACATATCCCATCTTCCTGGCCAGCACCCAGCCCTCAGACTGTTGTAGTATGAGATGGGGTAGGTCTGTTTCTTCTCTTTTGTGTTCAGCAGCTGTGCATAAATCAGTGTGAAATACAGGAGGCAGGAGATGGAATAAGCAAAGAGGAGTTTGGCCCCATGGCATGTGCATGAAGGGTCTCTGAGACTTCCAGGATCTGGATCTTCCTCCATATATTACATCAGAACCTTATCTTTCATCCCAGTGCATGAGTCCCTGAAACAGAACCGAGTTCCCAGGACTTTATCACCCTCAGAATATCCAGTGAGCAGCAAGATACAGAGTTGATCTTGGGGTGGACCCAAGGTGGTTCATCTGCACTGATGGCAATTCCTATGTGTTCACTCCTACATGTACAATTTCCTCGTTCCTGCTTTATAAATGTGCACACCACCGAAGAAATACAATATAAAAGTTGTTTTAATTGCAGCGAGCAAGCAGCAGTCCGGCCATAGTGATTTTTTGTTTTCTATTACACGAAAAGAGAAGCTTGCAGAGGTTTGGAAAGGTGATAATCTATTTGTTTTGCAGTAGTTCAGAGTGCTCCTCCCTGATCGCTAAGATTTATGACTCTAGCTCTGCATTCTGTCTGTTAGACTCAGCTGTAATTATTTTTATTAATGTTTTGAAATATGTATTGAGGAAAAATAATTTCAGAACTGCCAAACTTTTCCATTCCTTTAAAAAACTGTATCTGTTCTTTGATCCCTTTGCTTAGCTTTCTGAGTCACTTTGCGGGCAACCCAGGGGGTGGGACGCTTATAAAATTTTGGAAATTAAACAATGAGGTTAGACATATTTCCATGAGCAAAACACACCCTCCAGAAAGGAACACAGACATGGGTGTGGGTTTATTTGAAATCCACTTCCACCTGCTTCTGAGGGAAAATGCAGGAAAAGACGCATTTGCTTATGATGAGGACAGCCATCCAGAATGGCCCAGGTAGGGTTAGATGCTGCAAATGGATGTTGATGTTATGTTTGAGTAGTTCAGAGAATTTTCAAAGATCATGTAACTTAACTCAGTCACATACTGAATTTACGTGTTAAACATTTCCAGAACTGCTACATCTTTTCCCCACCAGTCTTAAGAACTTTGCAAACTTAATTTCAAGCCAATCCAGCAACTGCTGCACAAATTCTAAGCCTTGAATATTTAGAGTAAAATGAGATGCTTTGAGTCACCCAATGCATACAAAGCAGTAGTTGAACTCAGAGCAAATGTATTTCTTGAAACAATTTCAAAAAAATGGGAAATTAATGTCATTTGAACTTGGATATTTGTCCTGAGGGGTAAGAGAGGCAATGCCATTCACGTGGCAGGGCAGGCCTCTCTGGTGGTCCACTACACAGTAGGAAACCAACTTCAGTTTTTTGGAATCAAACTCCTTGGAAGTTTTTTAAAGATGCTTGTGTGCTGCTGTGCTGTGCTAAGCTGGGTGTTGGCTGCCCAGCGAGGCGGCCAAGCTGTGATCCAGGAGGTATGTCTGTGCCTGGTGTACGTCATTACCAAATGCTCAAAAGGAGGGTGAACCTCTTGGCACACCAGGACCTTTCTCCATTATCCTGACTATCTCCATCCTTTAGTAAAGAACCACTTTGTGCAGAGCTAATGCAGGTCTGAAATAAACACAAGACATTGCTTCTGGCTTGGTCCTAAACCAACAGTTTTTCCACCCGGAGATGGTGCCAGTAGATTTCCAGCAATCTGCAGAATCCTCTGGTGCAAAGCTAAGGAGAGGCAAAGCACAAAGAAGCCCTTTACACCTGGAAATGCACACTTTTGTACATTACTGTATGTATCTGGTGTGCATTAAGGCCTAAACAAAGGTATGAACCCCTCATGCTACAGTTGTCACATTAACTTTGCATACAACAGAAAGATGAACCACAAAGGCTTTGCTCTTAACAAAAGGAGTTTGTTTTGACTGCCTTGCCTTAGCAGTAAGGAAACCTTGATGGAGCAAGTTATGGCTGAAGGGTGTTTGATAGATTACTGCAGAGAAGCTGATGGAAAAGAGACTGTTGCATGTTTCATATTCAGATAATGAAGCTTTCACTTGCTGCCTAGTTCACAGATGTGGCATTGTCAAATTGCAGGAAAATGCCTGGCAGACTGTATCATTGACTATTTTAGGGAGGAAAAAAAATCAGCACACACTATTTATAGAAACCACGCAAATAAGTACAGAGTTCTTATCAGCCAAAGATAACATTAGTTGTGATTTATCAAAGTAATCTTTATTTTATGGAAAATGGATAATAGGGTGTAATTTAATCCTCTGTGAATGTAATGTATATTTCAAAGGGTTCTTTTTTGTCAATAAAACCATTTGTTGTACTTTTTAAACTAATTAGTCTTGTTGCTGTTGCTTAGGACAGGATAAAAGATGCCCATTAATGAAAAAGGGGAGGAAAAGAAGGGTTTGAAAGTTTGTGAAGTATTTTGTACTCACTGCAAGCCAGTTTTCTGATCAAAACAGATTTCGCCTCTCACTGCAAACCTGCGTTAATCGAGTTTGTGTAGATTATACATTTTCCTTTTTTAATTTAAAAAAATAAAGGACTACCCCAAAAAATTCATCTCATCTCTGGGTGTTTCACCTGCTCCAGGCATCAGGGTCTCCTCCAACTTTTTTGGCTACCAGTGCTGGCACAAGCTACCAACCCCAGAGCTTAGCACCGGCAGGGAGGGCAGCACTGGCTGCTTCTCCCTCCTCTCTGCATTTTTTCCACCATGTGCAAACACATTCCAGGAGTCACAGAGAAAGTAAAAAGGGAAGAAAATAGAGTTGTCTGGGTGCATCCTGTGCCAGTCCCTGGCCAGCCACACACCTTTTGCTGGGTGAGGGCAAGTTTTCCAGGGCAGAACACGGGGCTGAAGCTCTGTTGAGTCTTGGCTCTGAGAGGGGTCCTGGCAGCAGTGCCAGGTTGCAGAGGCAGGACATGAAATCATTCTTTGGATCTGCAGTCGACCTTGAAAGATCAGAAAGTCAGAAGTAGGTAAGAGTCAGAAGAGGACGTATATTTTTTTCCTTTGTATTTTGGTGTCCTTGTTTGTAGCCTGGGAGCCTCATGAACATTTAATAAGAAATGATGAATGATTTTCAGAGGATGACTCTTAAAAGACTGGCTAAGCTCTTAGAGGTCTTCTCCCTTAGAAATGCCTCAGAAAATGCTCCTCAGAAGGACCAAGTTACCGGGAAATCCTTAATGGTCTTGTTCTTGTCTGTAGCAGTTTTGCACAATCATCCCAGATGATTCTCCTTGTACCCTCCATTGTAGAAACTGTCCAAGTGCAACATTTCTAATTGTGAATTACTGCATCCAGTGGTTCCAAAGGACTTCAAAGGACACAGAGGTGAGAAAAAGCCTTGGTCACAGTTCCAGTTCCCAGGGCCCCACTGGAGAGATTGTAGAGCAGACCTGCCCACTCCAGCCCTTCCCCACCTTGCTGAGGACACCTGCCTGCTTCAGCAAGAAAGACTTCCCCTGTACACAAAGGACAGTTTCTCTGCTGCCTCTGTTGCCTCTGTCCTTAGTGCAACTCACAGCTTGGGATAGGGCTGTCCATCTCCTTCTCAGCTGAAAAGAAAGAACAGGAAAATTATCAGATAAGCTACTTGATTTGTGTAGGTGAAATAAAACCTTCAGCAGCCATTCAGTCAGAAATCTGAGTGGCAAGTCCAACCCTTCTACCTTTGGATTGGGTGGCCCTGCTGCCTCATACCTATATACTGTGGGAACAAGCCTTCATCCTGGTGAAGATCCATCCCCACCTGTGGCTCAGAGAGAAATCTGTGCCTCAGGTTTGATGCTCCAGTCCACACCAGCAGAACAGACTGGGTGTCTTCTTGCAGCAGCCCTGCTAACACTGCAAGGCAGAGCCCGTGTACCCCATGAGCTTCCAGGGCAGTGACCCAAGCAAATGCCAAGATCAGCTTGCCAGCACTTTGATGTGGAAAGGGCTCTGAATCTGAGGATATTCTATCCTTACCATGCTCCCCTTGGTTTCAGTAATAATTTCTACTTGAACACGCTCATGCACCATTTGGTTATTTTACAAAATACACGAATTTCTGTGGATCCCCTTGCCCTTCTTAGCAGCACTCAGGAATATTACAATAGTGATAAAAACATGCCAGCTTTCTAATTAAATGGGTTCAGTTTAGAGAGTTAGGTTTCTATATCCAGAATGACAGAAGGACTGAAAACTGCCAACCATACCGAGCTGCATCAAAAGCAGCATGGCCAGTAGGGTGAGGGAGTTGATTCTGCCCCTCTAATGTGCTCTTGTGAAATCCCACCTGGAGTGCTGTGTCCAGCTCTGGAGCCCCCAGCATAAGAAGGACGTGGACCTTTGGAGCACTCCCCACCCCTCTGATTGCTAAGGCAGAGCCCAGGGAGAGAGGGGATCCCTTCCTGCACACAGGGAAGTGCAGAATCTGTTCCAGTAATCCCTACTGGGCAGAAGAAAATAGCAAGCTTACTTTCAAGCTACATTTTTATGTAAACACTGAATGATGTGGCTTTTACTTCAGGGAATTGATATGGACTGAGAAAATTGCAGAGAGGTGAGATGTGGTGTTTTTACCAACATTTTTTCTGTCCTGCAGAGTCTGTGTTGTCTTTTGTAAACAGATGAGGAGGTGTCTGTGGTTGTGAACATGTTCTTCCTTTTTCTTCTTGGAAATCCTCTCTCAATTAGTCCAGAACATTAGCTAAACTGGTGCTAATGAAATAAAAGGTTTTATTAGGTCACACAACGATATGCAGTGACTTAGGGGACAAAGTCAAATATTTACTCAGGCTAACTTAAGGAAAGAAAACAGCTAAAGAGATCACAAGTGAAACAGCTGAAAATAAAAAATTGCATCTGTCAGGTAGACTTGTAAATTAATTAGGGGGATAAATAATATAAGGGTGTTATACGGAGAGCAACTGATTTTTTTTCTAACTCTGTATTGCAAGTCTTTGCAGCCACCTCCAAACACCAGCTACATGAGTGAACTTTGGATCAATTCTGCAAAGCTCTTCAGCACATGATTAAGACCAAGTGACCTCATGGGAATGTAAACATACAGTTAACTTCAAGTCCAACAGGTGGCTGAGGCCCAAAGACACCTCTTGTTGAGGGCATGGCTCACACTGGTGTCAGGACCATAGGACTTGGTGCTCAGAGTGATTCTTTTCTGACCAGGTCAAGAAAATTGCTTCAGAAGAGATTAACTCTGCTGTGGAACTGCTTATCTCCCCCCACAGACAGCACAGTGGTGGCTAGTTTGGAGAAAGCTGTCTGCAAACTGGAAACTGAGTTTGTTTGGGCTGGCGTAGCTTTCAGTAACTAGAGATCCTGGCATGGCCTAAAATACCCTTAAATGCCACAATCGCAGCAGAAACAAAATAAGTTGATGGGCACTTAACCAGCCAGGTACATACACACTCCTGTCTGTGTTTTTCTGAACAGAATGTGTAGGCTGCAACTTTTCACAGATATTTTTGAGCAGTATCCTTCTCAGCATATCCAGAATGTCATGAGACATAAGCTCTGCAAGTGCCAGCCTGGAGCCCAGCTCATGAGCAGCCTGCTGCTCCACACTCCTTGTTCAAGAGGTGTTTACACTGACTGCAGCCACAGCAACATGAGCTTGTACAGCAAAAATGAGGCTGAGACCCCCTAATTGCTTCTGTCTCCTCCATCTGAAAAGTTGAACAGCCAGTGCAAACCCCAAACTCGTGAGCAGAGATGACTTTACATGATTTAGTAGATATCATTTCTCCCATGCCCTGAAGTCATATTTTCTCACCAGGTAAGTAAATACACCCTTCTGAGAAAGGAGAATGGACCAGCACCATCATTTCTGAGACTGATTTTACTGATTTTCTGGATGCAGAAACGCAGTGGATTTAAAATGTGCTGTTTGGGCGCTGGGATTTACAGAAGCAGAAAGTTTTCAGCTTCCCACATACACTTATGCTGGATACATTTTCTGTAGTCATGATGTCGTTGGTCTAGAAAAGGTGCTACAATTGCTGCCTGAGTAGAAACCAGAATCAGCTCAGAGCTCTGTTGCAGGTGACTGAAGTGGGTGGAGTGGCAGAAGGTGAAGCATGGGACTGCCTGATTTTTTCATAGTTTGTTTTTCCATTGAGTTTCCAAAGCTGTAGAAACTTCTGCACACAATTCAGCACAGGAGTAGCCCTACTGCATGCAAATATTTCAAATTCAGCTGGGGTATTCAAAGGAAGGGGGCATGTGCACACATATGTTCTTGTGACCTCCATCCCACAGGCATGTGAAAGGCTGCAGCTCGTTTGAAGTTTGGTCTCTCAGCAGAGGTACAATAATAACCTCTAAGAGCGTACCATCACACCTGGGTTTTTCCTGCAACTGAAGACAGAAAAATAACATTCTTCTGGTCAAGGGCTGAATCCAACAAATGTGCTTAGAGGAAAACTCCCATTCCAGCTCTCTCTCCATGGAGAAGATCACTGACAGATCGTGTTTTTAAGAAACCAGTAGGAAAACCAAAAATCTTTCGTTCTGCATTTCTGTGTGTTAAAAATATGAGCAAAAATTTATACGTGCGTATAGGCCAGTGTTTACATTTTCAGAAAATCTCCCATTAACCTCAGTTAAAACTAATCTATTCACTGCATTTTTTTATCCTCTCCTAAAAGGAAAAAGAGATTAATTTAATAATAAATTATGTAACTTGGATATTAATGCTGCTTGGTGTTAAAAAAGCACAGAATGTGGAAATTCCCCGGTACACTTATTTTCCATTTATCTCTTTCCTAAACCATACTTTTCAAAAGTCCATATATTTTAATCTTCACAGTAAGTCACGATTTCTGCAAATGAAAATACATAGAGTGCTGTGAATTTAGATCCACATTTTTATATGATGCCCATTCTTTCTAGTTTCAAGACATAGTACAGAACATTTGCAACTCCCTTACGGCTCTTCTATAGACACATTGTTATTTTAGAGTCAAACTGTTAAATACATTGGCTGTGACTGATTCCTTGTGAAAAGTCTTAACTGCAGCAATGATCAAAAGCAGGTTTTGGTCCAAAGAGCCTGATTGAGAAAAAAAGCAGGAGAAAACAACATGTGCAATGTACACTTTGAGTGCAATAGAGCAAGAGTTAGCTTAAATACTTTAATCAGAAGGTGAAAAGCAATTTGGTTTGGCAGTTTGTAACATATTGCCTGTAGATCAGAACTCCTGAGAACAGGAAATCCTAAAATCACAAGTAAGTAAAGAAGAGATTCAGTAGGATCAGAGGAAGTGTGAGAGATGGGAGCAAGGAAAGATAGGGTTTGCAGAAAGACACGACATGGGAAATGCTCACCAGAGGCAGAGATTACTAAGGCAGAAATTAAGATACAAGTGGCCCAGAAAATGTGGCAGGAAGCTGCTCTAGACCTTGATGGCAGAGTGAAAAGGCAGAGGAAGGGCTGGCAAGCTCAGATAAAGGAGGAGGCTGCAGTTTGGGCTATAGGGACTGGGACTGTGCGGAGGCTGCCGGGACACAGGGAAGGAGGGAAAGGTATTCCTGTTGATAGCAGGGCACTCTTCCTTCCTCAGCTGAGAGAGGTGGGGAGGGGGAGTGAGCGGCAAGATCAGAGGGTACTCACTGAGCAATGAAAGAGAGAGGAAAAATTAACGGGGAGCTAATGATCATTCCGGAGTGAAGGATCCTGCCATGTGCTAGAAATGGCAGGCAAGAATAAAGGCTTTTCAGGTTTCAGGTAATGACAGCTCAGACAGGCCCATCTCTGTCAGAAACATCAATACAGTGTACTGCAGATGTTCACATGCCAGGCACAAAGAAAACCCCCTTCATTTAGGAAATACCAGAGTCACATTCACATTTCCATAAGCCTCCAAGCCACACAGCTGTCACGACCCTTGTTCCCGTTTGCAGTGCCACAGGCTGTACAGTGCAGCCTGCAGGGGATGGGGACAGGTGGGTCTGTGCCTGTCCCCATCCCCTGTGCAGAAGATGGGGGGACTCTGGAGAGCCTTGGAGGATGCTTGGGAGAGGCAGTAGGGATGCACTCTGCCAGTGGGACCCTTCCTGCTTTTGACACCGGCACTAGAAGTTAGTGAGCTCTGTGGGAAGAGAAAGGGAAGTGAGAAGAACAGATGGAGAGTGCCCTGCCTGAGCCCCAGCAACCCCGATATCATTGTTTGCTAATGATGTGGAGCTGTTTGCTTGGAGCAGAGGGACAAGCAGAGGAGAGGTTTGCAGAGCCCGTAGTGGAAACCCGAAACAGCAAAGCAGGAAATCTGGGTTTCTTTCGTGGTTGTCACCACTGGTGGGGAAGTCACTTAATCTCTGTGCTTCAGTTCCTCAACTCTGGGCGTTGTAAATACTCGACTGGAGTCGAGAACGGGCACCGGTCCTGGTGGGGTGGGAGGAGCCTGAACACACTCGTGTGTGGGGAAAGGGCCCCTCTGCTGCGTTTCACATCCAAAACCACAGCTCTGAATAAGCAGATATTTTATTACCCCGATGCTCGCAGTCCAATCCAAATCTTTCCACTCTATTTGTGCCCTATTACCCAGCCATAAACTGCAATGGAATGGCAAGGAGGAGGCTCTGCTTGGCCCTCCTCCTGCATCCCCCTGTGTCTGCTTGCAGCAGGTTAAATCTGCTTGCCTGCCCTTCTTACTCTGCCTCTCCAGCAGTGCTGTAGATGGATGCCAGACCTCTGCCCCCATCTGAAACACCATTTAGCAAAGATTATGGGGTAGCAAAGTGGTAAGAATAATTGTATACTTAAATACTAAGTGAGGTCCTAAGGCCAGAAAAAGGAACTGAGCATCAAGTTATTCAGAAGGTAGCTTGGGTCTAAAACATGGATACGTGCCTGTGAAGGACAATTCCAGGGTTATGAACACCTACAGCACCACAGTTCTGGCCCCACCTGAGAGCTGACCCAAAGTAATTGCAGCTTTAAGGCTTTGCTTATATTTTTGCTGCTCTTCATGTTTACTGAAATAGATTATTTTTTCATTTTCCACCTAGCTAGATGAAAATTTTCACCAAGAGCTGTGTCTGCTGTCTAAATAATTGTTTATTGTACATCAGAGGCAGAACTGGTTTTCTCCAGCGCCTTATACTGGTTCATCCTACAATGACATTGTTAAGCTGGTCATGAGGAATAATGATGAGGAATGGGAGTAGAGGTGGCACAGATATTTACCCTCAGCTAGGCTGTCCTCATAAATCCTAAAGATCTTTTACCTAGTAACTGAAGATTTGTTTTACATTATTCGCCCTTTTCCTTCTTTCTTCTCTTCTTCTGCCCTTACCTTTTCTATATCAGAATTATCTGACTCTCTGTATCTTATCATTTTGAAGCCCTTCTTTTGTTACTAATGTAGTTTCCCTCTTTTACCTCACTTCCCTTGCACAGTCTCCTTGCCTTTGTGCTCTTTTCCAGGAGCATCATGTTCTGTTGCAAACTGCAGATCGTATCTTCTAGCCTTCTCCCATAGTGCTTGATTTTAATCCTTGGTCCTAGCCACTTGGGGCTAAATGGATTGCTTTCATAAAATCAAAGGCATTTGCACTGGGAATTTACCTGGTGGTAATCTGAATTTAAGTAGCTCCACTCTTAGTTGTGACTAGTTTCAATCAGTTACTTTTCACAGTGAAAAATCAGATTCAGAATGGGTTTTCCTCTTACTCCTTTATTTTGAAGCAAATTAGGGTGTATTCTCCAGAAAGGTGGATTTATTTTTTAGCCTTTTCCTCTGTTTTGGTTTTGTTGGGGTTGGGTTTTTTTTTTTGTTTGTTTGATTTGTCTGATTTGTTTGTTTGCTTCTTTTAACAGCCACACCACCTAGAAGATAAGGTTTTGAGTTAATTTCCCCCTCTTCCTACATTGCTCAGTCCCTTTCTCCTGTTTTCTGTCTCTTGGCTCCTTGCCCCCTGGAGCTGCCTGGGATTTCTTTACCACATGGCACTGAGCCAAGTAGTCCCTTCCCTAATGCCTCAATATCAAATTTCATTGCTCTAAGCACCGTATTCTTCCTGTGCTCCCTAGGCTGCATCTTCAGTTCTCAGTGGCACTTCTATTTCTTGTTCAGTGTTGCTTTTATTTACAGATATTTTAGGATATTGATGACCTTCCGAGGCTGTCTGTACTTGTTTTGGTGGGCATTTTTGTTTTGTTTTGGTCCATTGTTTTGTTTTCAATAGATACAGCCTACATCTCATAGTGGGGGAAACAGCCACACTGTAAAACCTTGGTGCACCCTTGGATCTCATGCAGATGAGTGTGTGTTCTCCACATCTGAAGGAGGATACAGTAGAATCAAAAAAGCTATAGGGGATGGCAATTAAAATGATGAGGAGAATGGAGCAAACTACTTTGAGGGAAGAGAAACTGAAAAGTCTGGATTGCCTCAGTTTGGAGAAGAGAAGGCTGAGGAAGGATATGACAAACTTACAAAACATGAAGGAGATATTAAGGGGAATAAAAAGCTATTGCTCACCTGATCCATCAATAGCAGAAGTGTGGGCACACAATGAAATATGAATGAATTTATAAGAGAGAAGCAAGAAACATTTTACAAGGCAAGTAGAGAAACTTGGGAACTTGTTGCCACTGGAGGTTGTGGAGATGTAAAGGGACTGGAGAAAAAAGTCGTGAACAATAAGTCAATAAACAGATCCTAAAGAAAAGAAGTCAGGATGTCCCCTCCAACCTCCCCAGTCCTGAAATTGCTGTGTGGGGCACTACAAGGACAGTGGGCTTTGGGTGGCACCAAGGCTTGTGTGCCATCCCCAGAGAGCCAGGACATACAGACACTGACCTTTTCTGGTCTGATCTGATCTGATCTGGGAGACCACTTCCTCTGCTCTCCTGCCTTTCCTGCTTATTGCCAGAGATCATTAAACAGCAGGAGTAGCACCATGTGAAGAGAAGAAAGAAGAGCAGAAGTGTGGCCTTTTGGGGTGGATGAATGCTCAGAGGCTGGCAGAGTTAATAGGAGTCAGCAACATTTCAGAGGGCTCAGGTGAGATGGAGACACTGGGATGCTCAGCGGGAGAAGGCAGAGGGAAGATGTGATGGTCAGAGACTGGAGCCTCTTTCCTGCAAGTGCTGGGGGCAAATGGGTCTCCTTCTACACCAAGCTGTCTTGTTAGATAAAAATTGCAAGAGAGGAAATCTGATTTGTAGTTTTGCCCTGCTGCACTTCATTGTGGGTTGCAGTGATAATGAAAATAATCCAGTAAGGAAATATATGGCACTCTTGCAAACTGTTAAGAGTCTTGCTGTGTGTTAAGGAGAAAATTTGTTGCACCCAAAAGGATACTTTGTGATTAAAGCCAGTTTCTGGTTTTACCCAGCCTTCCTGTATGGGCTGATGAGGGCTGCTCAATCAGTAATAATATATTACTAATATAAATATAAATATTTTTAAAAATAATATCTGTGCCCCCTGGTCTTTAGCCTTGTCTACCCAAACCGTGAGCAGTTACAGCCAGGGACCATCTCTTTGTATCTAACACCTCAGAAACATGACTTAATCGAGCATGTACTGCTATTCTATGAGCATATATTCCTTTGAATGGATGTGCTGCAGTGTCGGGGTATGGAAATCCAGTAAATACATCCAGTGATGTTATAAGGTGGGAAAATTGCAAGTGATCAAGAGAAGCATCTTCCTTGTGTATAATCCTTTCCTGTTGTGTATAACCAAGCTGTGGGAAACACAATCACAGAGGTGGCCTGACCCAGTATCTCAACAAGTTTTAAAACATCACTGAGCACATGCAGGGTGAATATCAGAAGTTTGTCATGGTGAATAAATATTGTGCAAGACATAATATACTTCATGTTTAGAAAATCTCCAACCCATAATGGGACTGAGGACCTTGTGTGAAGGTGTACCTCTTACCACTCCCTGTTGCGAAGTCCTGACCACCCTGCTTGGCCCTTCTCCCAGACAGCTGTAAGCAGGAGGGGAGTCAGCTCAACTTTAGATCTGGGCCAGGATGGCAGATTTGCAACTCCAGTTTATTTGTAGCACAGAGAATGTTAAAACATGCAAGCACATAATCAGTTACCAAAGGATAATTTCTAAAAAACAGATTTTTTTTTTTTTTGTGCAAATCTTTTCCCATTGTCAGCATTTCAGCATGATTCCTGTTTACCTTTTGCTAGGGAGTAATTTCACAATCAGCTTCAGCTACTTCATTTTCCAGAAACCCAAACTGAAACTTAAAATAAAATTGACTTATAAAAAGAACTTCAAAATATGCACAACACAGAAACAAAAAGGAGGGCAAGGTTTGCCTTGAACCCTGATAAAGAGGTGAAGTGTAATACTGCCCTGCTCCCTATTTACCCAGTTCAACAGGCAGCTGTGTTTGGTCCAGCCAAGTGAAAACAGCAGCAAAATGTTCCTGTTTATATTGGGGCTCCTTTAAATCTGTTTTGGCGGCTGTTTGCTCAGCTCTAATTTATCAAAAATGAGACACCGGGAAAGAGTGGTTCCAGTTGAAAACCTTGAGGCAGGGATTTTGCTGGCATCAGTGGTGCTGAGCAAAGTTGTCCAAAAAGCTGTCCAAGGCTCAGCCAGAGCCAGGCATTGCTGATCTCCGCCCACCGAATCTGCGGGAATTTGGGAGGTTAAAGGCTGGACGTGAGCCAGAGGTTGTACAAACAGGACACTTGACTCCTGGTTTGTGGCAGATGCTCGTGTTAGCATCTTTCTCTCCTACAGAAATCTTCCATCTGCCTGTGTTATTTAAGACTCACCAAAAACCAGATCTGTCCCAGCAACAAGTCCCTTCACCACTGACTCCTTCTGGAGCATTTCTACCATCTGAAATTGATGGTGTCTTTTTAAATGCAGCCCCGATTCTCAAGCAGGCAGGAAAAAAATTGTGACCTTTCAGTACCTTGAGGGACCTTACAAGAAAGGAAGGGGACTTTTCACAAGAGCATTTAAGGACAGGACAAGGGGGAATGGTTTCAAATTGAAAGAGAGTAGGTTTAGATATTAGGAAAAAATTCTTCACAGTGAGGGCAGTGAGGCACTACAACAGTTTGCTCAGTGAAATTCTGGGTGCCCCATCCCTGAAGGTGTTCAATATCAGGTTGGATGGAACGTATGGCAGGGGGATTGGAATTAAATTATCTTTAAGGTCACTTCCAACACAGTCCATTCTATAATTCTGTGACTCTATGATTATCCTGTAACCTGAAGTGTATAGGAGTCAGAACTGCATATATTTGTTGGGGTAAAGTTGCTAGCTAACCTTTGCACTTTCAGTCAGTCTGTTTTGTACCTGCACTGTTGATTTTTGCTTGGAATAGTCAGTCACACTTGTGCATAGTACTGTGATTGCTACCTGCATAACACCTGTGATTACAGATAATCTGAAGAACACCATGCTATAGAGATACTGCTCAAAAATGCAAATATGCACTGTGGGAATGCCCAGAAAAGATGGTTTCCCATCTGACTTCTATTTTTGCATAGGAAGATAAACATTAAACAATGGAAAGAACAAAAATATGATGGGAGTTGAGAGCATCAGGCAACAGGAGAAGATAGAAAAGTTATTCAGATGAAGGTTTTTGCAAAACAATAAATACACTTGCCTTGAAAGCCACAAACATTGTTTTCACATGACAATAGCTCTCACACAGGGGCCTCGGGCTCAATGTCATCTTACAGGATATTTTTAGACGAGGGTGGCTATTGTTGCTATCAGAGTGTCTAACCTCAACTATCCCTTAGTGTGCCAGTTCCTTGCTTACCTTTCAAATCTCTCGCCTTGGCCTTCAATAACAGCTCAGACTTCTGCATCTTCTGTGTATGAGCAGATTTCCCCCAACTAGAAGAGTGGAGGATTGGTGCAGTCTGTAAAAAAAGTCTGTGAGTTCAAAGCAAGGCTTAGACAACACCAATACATACAAACCCAGAGGAGAAAGACAGAAAGTTTGAAGACCATTTAGAAGGCATAGCTAAGAAAAGGTGAAAAATTCCCTTCTACTTCTTCTCTGCTCTTTTTGTATCATTCAAACAATATGGACTTTTTCAAGGAAATGTTTTATCTATAACTTTGTGAAGTCTATCACTATCTTCAAATGGCTGAGAACTTCAGGCACAAAGGGTTGTGGTCACCTAAAAGTTACATTGCAAAGCACCCTTGGTGCACCAAAACCATCATGGTATGAAAAAGAAAAAAGGAATTCAAACCTGAGACAACCTCAATGCAAGAATTCTGCACTTGGAAATAATTTCCAGCAATGTAATGATGTTCATTTACAGGGATGGGACTAGGGTCCAAAAGAGATCTAGCAGACAAAACAGCTTGCCCAGTGGGGCTAAGCCTTTGCCCAAAGTGAAGAGAGGAGAGGGGGCAGTGTGGCAACATGAGGTCTAAGCAGGCCCTCAGCAAGCCAGTCTTTAGAGCAGCCTGGAACCTGTGTCATTGTGTGACTGAAGCCATTTCAGCTATAAAAGATGCCACCAAACTGATATATGATTTATAGCTGATCTCACCTTTTATCTTACACTGCCTGAGTCATCCTCATTACAATTAGCACCCCAAGAGCAACTTGCAAATTAGGGGTGTAATTGCCTTAACATGTACTCAACAGTAAGAAAAAGTAGAATGAAGTTCCCAAATTAACCCGGACTTCCTGGAGGTGTGTCTCCTTCTCATGGAGTGTGCACCTACAATCTTGAGTCAGCTACCCCTTTTTGGTGTCCAAACTTAAGTTGGGAAAATCGGTTTGGAGGCCATTCTCAAAAAGTCAGAAGGCAGCAGTGATGGAGCAGGGTCTGTGTCGCAGAGGGATGAGTGTGTGCAGGAAAGGGTGCCAAGGCATGGAAATGAGGGGCTGTGTCTGCAGCAAGGGCAGCCTTCTGCTGACACCATGTTTACCAGTAGATGTCCTCTCCAGTGTTCTTTTCAAGGTTTATACAGTCCTCCCCAGCAATGTATCCAAGTGTCTTCCAGAGGACACTGGTGACAGGAATGCCATGTGCCACAACAGTCTCTTTCAGTTCCATCCATAAGCCCAAAGGCAGTTTATTTCAACTGTCCAGTATATACATTGCAATGATGGATAAACTGGTGGCTTTTCTCCTCAGAGATGGAGCCAGTGACTTGGTCCAGCACCACAGATCAGAGAGAATCTTCAGAGGGTAGCCCAGTGTCCCCAGATATTGTCCAGCTAATAAAACATAGGGTGTGCATCAGTCCTGCTGCAGAGTGTATCTTCTTCCTTCTTTGTTCACCTCCTACTGTCAGGAATGTTGATGCATTTCCTGTACAACCATCCATCTCTTTCAGAGCAGAAAAGTGACTGCTCTTTCCTTCGAGGCTCTGGAGAACTGCTGCCAAGAAAAAGTAGAGATGTGTCTGGTGCTGCAGTGAGCTATGAAGACAAGCATAGCTCAGCTCTCCTTTCTGAGAAAATTGGGGCATCACATTCCCCCTTTAATCTCAGAGCTTTGTGACATCCTTCCTGATTTCCATAATATTGCAAAATGTTTGAGGGGTGCTGGGGATGGCTTAGAATGGATATATTTTTGTACTCCTCCTTAGGTAAGTGTCACTACATCAGAAACAGGATCTCTGGGCTGCACAGGTCTGTAAATTCTTGTCTCCTTAACATGCTCATATTTATTTCTATGCCAATATTCTCCACTTGATGAAAGAGCTTTTTGGAGTTTTACCCTAATATATTCACAGGCAACAAACATCTCTACTCTCTGTCTTTGCTTTGCAAGACTAAACAGGCTGACAGCTTTCTCTGTCCATTCATAGAAAAGGTCTCCTTTCCCTCAAGCATCCCACATTGTGAGAACTTTGCTTGGAGAAGGCAAGGAATTCCTATGATGTGCACACAAAATTACCAGGCATGAAACATTTCTGAAAAATACTGTGGTTTAAGGCATCCTATAATCAGCATTTTTCACTTCTCCTTCTTAACACATTGAAGTTACCTATTAAAATGGATAGATGTCCTAAAAATACAACTCAAATTCTTAAAATGAAATTTCAAGAAATAGAAAACCCATTAAATAATTGTAACATTTTTAAAAATCTAAGCATTTTCCATAAAAGAATTTTAATGAAACACACAACCTTATGTAACAAGTCAAAATAGCAGTACTAGTTTCAATGATGCTTTAAATTAAGCTGATTTATACATGTGTTTTTTAATATCTCTAAGCAATATTTGCCACATTTCATATAGATTTCAGGTTGCTTTTGGCAGTTTATATATAGTATCTAACTCCTTAACACATTTGTGAATGTGATTAATTTATTTTTAGTTGTTTATGGCAAGTTAATATGTTTCTGTAAGTAGCAATGATGGTGAAATTCTCCCAAAGCATGACAGTTACAGATCCAAGCATTATAAAGACTAAATAGTGTGTATCATCTTATAAATTTGTCCTTGAGATAATACAAAATGAGGCACAGTCAGTTAAGATATTAATCCTGTACGTTTAAAGCCCCTGACAATGAAACTATTTTATGAAATAGCTTTTAAGGCAGTTATAGGAGCGGTTCTGTCTCTATTAACACCCACACACACATTAAGCAAGCCTCCATTTCACTTTGATAATTTTAGAACTGGATCGCTTTGCTATGAAGCTGAGAAAGCAACAAACTCCGTGTTCCTTTTGTGCTGCCTGCAAAATGGGGGAGGTGATTTCCAAAAGCAGGTGTCCCTTGTACAAAAACAAGCCACGGGCAGCAGGGCTTGCACCCAGGTGATGTCTCTGTGCCTCCTGGGGAGCTCTCGTCATTTCATGGGGCAACATTACTGCTGGGACCCCGAGCTAACATTTTACAAACGTTTAATGTCACAAAAATGGTCTGCTCATGACAGAGTGTGTGTGACTGGGCACAAAACTGCACATCAAAGGCAGCATCGCAGCTGTCCATCCGAATTCATCCTGGAGGGTGTACGTGTGTATATACATAGAGCTATGCATACATATCTATATATGCACAGTCACATCTGCTTCAGCATGGAGCTTCGGCGATGCACTTCAACCCAAAGTGATGGTCTGAAGAGGCAGGGTAAGGTTGTGGGGAGAGGCAGACCTCGGCAGGATGTGGCTACAGCAGGTACTGCGAGTGCTTTCCTTCTCAGCCTTGCCTGCTCTTACCAAGCTGCTGTGCTGCCACCGCGGACCCCCCCGTTGATGGCTCTAGAGCTGGGACGCTGTAAGCACAGCTTTGGTGAGCACCTGACTCCCAGCGGAGCTCGAGCAGGAACTGGATCTTCAGATTTATCTCACTCTCTCCCTCTCCCCCTCCATCTCTCCTCTCCCCCTTCTCCTTTACTCTTGCTGCTCATTAACTCGCTGATTTCAAGCTTGGTCCCAGCAGATTCTCACAGAGGCGGAGCAGTAGCTGAGCGGCACAGACATATTTGTGTGTTATTATCTAAAAGGAATTGCTGCCGATCGATTTACAGGGGGGCAAACTAAGAGACAACAAATTCTCCCCTCCTTTCTCTACCTTCCCTCCCTCCCCAGCCACTTCCTTTGGGCAGTAAGAGGGAAAGAGCTTGTGCCACTCAACGAGGATAAAACATCAATATGGGTGATGAAAATATGCACAATTATATGATATAAGATGAAAAGCTTATGCACAGAAGCACTCAGGCTTAGGGGGAAAGCCCAGCTTGTAGCTCACGGGCATTCAGAAGAGATCTTCAGCTGCTGCAGTTGATGCTGCATTCTCTTCGCTTGCAGAAGTCTCATTCACTTGCAGATGGAGCAAGTGTTGCTGTGGCAGGAGACAGGCTGTGGTGCCAGAGCAGCGGGGCTGTGAGGAGGTGACCCACGAGGGTCTGTGCCCCATGCATTGCTGTCAGACCCCCCAGCACCTCTCTGTTCCTTTCATGGCCATCATGAGGAGGGCCTTCTGGAGAAACTATCGTGCATCTATGCCTGTGTCCATCTCAGAGTTTGTAGTGACAAAAACAGCAGGATAACCTCTCCAGAGAAAGACCACCCAACAATGCTAGAGCTGCTGGGTACACAGAGCAACTCTGGGATTTTTTCAGTTAATGGTACAGGTGGCCCTGAAGCCCCATGTTGACCCCAGTCTGCCATTTTTCTCCACATCAGGGTGAGATCCCACTGTCAGGAGAAACTCCAGCATAACCACAGCACTGAGGAGGAGTCACCTCTCTGGAGCATTAGCTGACACAAAAGCTGTCCCAAGGAAAAGCAGAAGAGCTACTGGTTTCCACAGGTTCTGCTGGTTTTCATGCCAGTGTCAGCCAAATCTCTTCAGGATGGGACAAGATGGATGGGTGCAGAGGGGAGTAACTTGGCTTCACCATAGGCTGGAAGGAGAGCACAGGACAGAAGGGTGGGAATCAGGTGTGGAAACCCAGCAGAGTGAATAAATTAGCATCCTGTCCCCAGTGTGACAAGTGTTGCCATGCTGCTTACAAAGCCAACAGAGAAAATGGGTATTTCTGGGCCACTGCCCCGTGCAGGGAAGGATGGAGGACAGACAGCTCTGAATGAAACCCTGCAGTGCCAGTGGCTGCCTCTGAGCAGAGAAAGCCCCTATCGTGGTGGCCCTTGCTCTGCCCTCTTGGGCATAATTATTTAGATGGTTCATTTCCTAATGTTTGCTTTAGAGTAGCAGAGAGATGCACCACATGATATTTGCTTGTGTTTTGCCTTGGTGCCAAGTGCTATTACCCTGTATTCTCTGTGTTGAAACGTAGCAGGGACACCACCTGCTTGATGAAGTTTGTTCTCCCAGTGCACAAGACAGACAAAAAGCCAGATTTATTTTCTGCAGTCTTACACACAGGAGGATGAGCAAAACCCCATCCAAGTAGGGTTGCACTTCAGTAACTCTTAAGCACATCCGCCTTACAACAGCATGTGCTTAAATGATTTGCTAAATCAGGACCTTCAAACGGAGCCAAAGGCATTTCAGGAAAAAGTCCCAGTGCCAGCAATTAGACGGGGACTAGCCAGGTCCAAATTTTTTGTCTTAATTATAGGAAGGTATTTTATCTACTAGTGCATTCTTTCAAGTCATGCATATAACTCTTCCACAAGTAATCCAGGAGGTCAAAAAACCATTTTGCAAAACTTCCAAGATGCAAAGGCACAATAAGAGGAAATAATTATTTTTTCCATTAAATGGCAAAAACAGAAAGAAGGGTGCCACTTCTCTGGAAATCACATTGGCTGTCCTTCTCCTCTGAGGCCCTTCTAGGAAACAGGACTGGGTTCCTTCAGTTCCCTTTGAAGAGGACAATGTCACTAAATTTCAAGCCATTCATTTGCAGAGGCCAAAGACAAATATTTTCCTGAACTTTGACTACCTGCATCAGGGAAAAAAGAGTTTATAAACAGACACTGATGTTACATACTTGGCTGAAATCACAAAGGCTTATCAGTATTCAGGGGCTTCTGAAGTAGGGTTTGTAAATGTCCAGTATGTGTGTAAGTGAGCTATTTCCTGTAAATCAATGTACCTTACTTTAGACTTCAGCTTAATAGCAAGCATGTCCTCCAAAACAAATGACACAATCATAGCTTTATCTCTGCATGAACGCTGTCCTATACCATTCTGCTCTTTTGTCTTTTTCTTTCAGCAGAAAATTTGTACTCGTCATAAGCTTCAATTAAGGTAAATGAGCGCTATAAATCTGGAATCCCTGAATGTATAATCAGCAAACAAAGACTGGTTTCTTGGATGTTTTTATTAAGAGGATGTACCTTAATGAATAGATAGCAACAAATGCTAGAGATGACAACAGCATGGCAAAGTGGGGACTTGCTTTATATGGTTTTAAAAGTGCCTATTCTGATAATTTAGGAGACCATAAGAATAATATGGAACAAACAGACTGATTCAGAAATCAGGGAAAGAAAACAACCCCATTTCTTCTTGTCCTTCAGACCACAGAAGGCAGATGGGTAGAGGTTTCTGTATCCTGGATTTCTGGTATTAGCAATATTTTCAAGGCCAGTTGCCTCTGTCAAGTGGTGTAAACAGACAATATCCTGAACCTGTTGGAGCCCAGCAAGTTTATCAGACCTTCATGTGCCCTTCTCTATTTTTCAGAGCTGGCATGTGGAAAGCACACTGTTGGCCAAGCAGCAGAAACTGACAGAACTGGCTCTCACACCGCTGGTGAGCCTGGTCCACAGCTCCATCTTGCCCTTTCTTCCCAAGCCAGTACCAGGGTCTAACACACATAATTTGCATTACAGAGCTTCTGGAGTACACCTGTTGCGTCATTTCTCAGGCATGAAGCTGGCAAAAGGCAGTTTGTCTGTCTCTTTCATGGCTCACAGGGTGCCCAGCTGAACCACCACAAAGTGGGAACCTCCAGCATGTGAACTTTCCCTGTTCTATAAACTGAGGTCAGCAAGCAGCCCAGCCTTGCTCCCCCATGGGCTGGCACATCACAGGGTCCCTCGGGAGGCTGACCTTGGGCCCTGCTCACTGTCACGTGCACAGACAATGCAGGTAAATATGCAGGTAAATACGTGATGTGGTGCTCTTTGGACAAGGGCTGTTTGCCAATCTTTAGAAGAGATCGAGGCTCCTGTTTCACAACTGGGGGGGGGAGAAACACTAAAACATTTGGGAGTTGGCCCTGTCTGAGTACACACATTTCTCTTACTAAATGGGATATCTAAATTGCTAAGTCTTCAGTAGTGTTTTTGTGAGTAACGTAGAGTTACAAAGAAACCTCTTACACAGAGCAAAAGGCAAAAAAAAAAAATCACCCCAACAAAGAGTCAGGGCTTAAGATCACTTTGAGATTTAGGAATTTTGAATTATCTTCTCAAATTCAAAATGGCAGCACAGAGAGAGGGGGGAAATATCCTGGACTATCTCACACATCTACAGCACTAACCAGGCAGAGCAGAAGCTAAACCAGACTTCTCTGAGCAAGTGTGTTTGGAACCTTCCTGTCATCACTCCTTGCCTGTGTGGATTCCCTGATGTCCACACAAAAATGAACTTGTCAGCCATCATCTCCCTTCATGATGATTCTTATCGAAAGGGAACAATTAAACCACTGGATTCACACACTATGGAGAAGGAGAGACACACATATGCCTGTAAATTTTCTAAAATTATGTATTAACCTTAGGAAACAAGAGTTATTTATCTGCTAGAGCAGAAGGTGGTACAGCAGCAATTCCTAAAATCAGAAGTGCCTACTGAAAATCCTAACAGAGGGTATGCCATTAGCTGAGACTAATCTTTGCTGAGTATCTTCGCCCGTACAAACAGAAAAGGTTTTGCCTGCTCTTCTCCCTGATGAGCACAAACACATGCACAGCTCCCCAGTAGGTGATGTCATTGAGATCAAAGACAAAATCTCCTTGCACTTCAGTGGAGCAGTCAGGTGGGTAGTGAGCTCCTGTCCAGCCATGCAATGTAAGAGAAGGAGGTCATCAGCATGGTGAACAAATGCAGGTAAAATACACACACACTCCCTGTGTCTAACCCTTCTGTGCATTTCATGCAGCGTGGGTGCAGGACAGCCAGCTCCTGGAGAGCCCTGTGTGTTTGCCTGTGGCATGGTCACCACCATTGCAAGGCATCACACTGCCCTGCTGTGCTGGCACTGCTCTAGAGAGCTGGACATGCATCACCATGCTTTAAATCTCCCACTCTTTCCACCAGACACCTGTTTTTGTGCCATTAACCCAATGAAAATTTGTCTCAGCAAGCACCAGGGACATTTCCCCAGCAAGGTGGCTGGGACAAGAAATCCACTCGGCCGTGAGGTGCCCAGAGTCTGTGAAAGCTGCTTTCGTCACCATCACTCAGGAACTTTGGCCATGATTTTGCATGGTTCAACTGAAATTCACCATTCCCAGGGGATGGCTGCAGCATGTTGTGCAGGGACAGGGATGCAGATGGACCAAAACATCCTGGGCCACTCCTCCTCCTGCCAGCTGGGCACCACTACTGGAGCCATCCTTGGCTCTGGGAAAGTCCAGTGCTCTGTGAGGAAAGTGAGCTTGAAGGCCTGAAACTCTCCTTTGTGAAGGCTCCATGCATGGCTGAGGTCAGGCTTTAGGTATGCTGAGAGAATTAGGAATTCAGTCCCTTGCTGCAAGCTCAGGGAGGGGGATTTTCTCCGTAATATCTGAGTACTGCTTCATAATAAGAAACTAATTACTTTAAATGAAGTAAGGCTCAGTGCAACTACAGAATTAAATGTAAAGTATAATCATCCCTTGTATCGACAGGACAGCAAATAATTGGCTACTTTCCTGCAATTTTCACCTCAGCTCACCTTGGTATGCAGTCACTTCACTGCTCTGCCTCAAACTTCATTTCTGTGCCAAGTTAATAAGAGTGCAATCTTTTCCATTAATTTTAAGAGGTTTTGGAGCAAGCCCTGCATCTGTGGGAATTACAGCTGCAGGGTGATGGTGCTGCCTGCTGTCTCTGAAGCTCTCATTCACAGAGCTTATCACACACCAGTCCATAGGCTGGCAGCCAGAAATGCACTTGTTAGCTCCTTGTAGATACACCTGTGAGGTGATTACAGCAGCACAAAAGGATTTTTGTGAACCAGTAGTGACTGAAAAAGCCAACGTTCTTCATAGATGCAGGCCACTGGGTCTGACCCAGTGAAGCAAACTGAGGTCAGATCAAACCATTCAACTCTGTCAGTTCATGAGAGTGTTTCAGCAATGCTGGTTTTGGTACCATTTAGCAAAAAGAAACTAGTGTATTTCTAATAGTTACAAGAAACTGAAGCTGCCTTTTCTATTGATACTCTAGGGTACTTTGGGCTTCTCCAGGTTTACTACGTCTGCCTGCCTGGAAAAATTTGAACCTGCCTTGGCTGTTTCCTTGAGCAATGTGGCAACAACCAGCAGGGGAATACTTTCAGTTACTGATCCTGATCTATTTCTGGAGTAATTTACTGAATATATAATATTTCAGCAATCACTGAAGCATACCCTGGTCCCCAGCTGCCAGTTTACAGATCCTACGGATTTTCTGACCTCATCTCTCAGTTAGTATTTAAATATTGAATATTTATTCTTTATTGATAAATATTTAAGTGAGAGAGGTATGCTTCTGAGGGCTCTTACAAGAGAGATGGCTGAGGAGAATTAAAAAGAGAGGAGCTGATTTGAAGCCAAATGTTATTCACAGTCAGGATATGACCCGAGTCTCTTAATGCTTGGATGAACAGCCACAGAACTCTAGAACTGAAGAATAAGATTATAGAATTGTAGGCAGCCAACACCTTTGAGGGTGTTGGTTTGTTCATTTTCTAGGCAATGTCTCTGGGATCCACTCAAGGCAGTCAAATACAAATTCTTCGGATAGAGACCCCACTTATGAATGAGAGCATCCTGCCATGCCTTACTGTGGCTGTTCCCTGACAAGAGGCAGCCATCCCATGTTGCTCCAGAGGAGTTGTAGATTGGATATTAGGGCTGTCAAGCAGTGGCACAGGCTGCCCAGGGAGTAGTGGGGTCACCATGCCTGGACATATTTAAAAGATGTGTAGATGTGACACTGAGGGACAGGGTTTAGTGGTGGACTTGGCAGTGCTGAGTTAATGGACTGAACAATCTTGAAGATCTTTTCCACCCTAAATGATTCTAGGATGCTATGACAACACCAATGGCTCTTCTGTCCTCTTCCTAAGGATAAAATTAAGAGGATCTCCATTTCCCCTTTTCTCTAGCTGCTTATGGAGCTTCCTTGGCCTTCCCTTGCCACCATAAGCATTAGCTTTTCCAGTGCTAGGATTTGTATTCATTTGGGTCTCTGTTTCAAAACACAGCAGCCCTGACTAGAAGAATCTTACTGCATCTGTGCTTGCAAACATGCTGAAAGGTGAACAGGATCACATCTCTGGAGACAGCTGAGCATCTTGTGGTCCTGTGGAACACGAGAAGAGGAAAGAATAAGACATCTCATATATAGGTTAGTAATTCAGGTGGAGATCTAAATAAGGGGGAGACAGAAGAAAAACAATTCTCGTGAGCAGATCTGGTCAGGACCAGTAAGGCTGCAGGTAAATTGACTCCCTAAGGGATATTTTTTTTGGTACTTGAGCATGAGCATCCAGGTGTACTTTTCCTTTGAACTGTGCCTCAGCCATGTGTTTGGAGCCACCCTCACCTGCTCTCTGCCTCTTCAGTGTCTGGAAAGTGGGACAGCTTCAGCTGAGAAGAGCACAACATTGCCCAAAATGTAGTCAAGGTGGTTGCAGCACTGCAGGAGGAGATGCTTTCAGCTCAGGGAAGACAGGGAATAGAAAATATCTGCCCATCCTTGGCCTGTAAAATCAGCCCCTTGCCAGCTTCTCACCACAAAGATGTGGTAGAAGTGGAGTTTCTTGACCCCAGCTTAGTTTTTCTGACTTGTTGTTTAACTCTCAAAGCATAGCCAGCTCTAGAGCTACCCAGAGACAGAGAGCCACCTGCTAAGTGGGATTTTACATCTTAAATTTTTTCAAGGGAGAAGATTAGTCACATTTTTTTAAAGTGCTGGTCCATAGTATCTCGGAGTCCCAACTGTAAAAAACAGGATGGTTCCCAGCTTTTGGAGCCATTTGGGAAAGAATGACATTTCTTGTGAGGAGTGTGAAGTCAGAAGTGAAAACTGTGCTTTGGTGTATGAACACACATCTCAATGTGTTCCTGGGATAGAGGTGTTAATAGGTGCCATGGATACAATAAAACAGAGCACTTGTTTCCTGGTGGAGTGATATTTCTTTCTGTTTATTCATATTACACTTATTATAACACTATCAGTGTGAAGAGGGTTATAATAATGAGGGCAGCAGAGATAAGATCATGTGCCTGCACAGGCTGCTGGTACCTTACATACAGCTTGATCCTATTCAAAGGCTTAAACATACTTAAATCCTATCCAAATCCTTTATCACTTTAAGCCTCTTATGGCTTTAATGCTTCAAAAATACACCCTGGATCACTCAGCCTGACAAACTGGAAAGAGAGGAAAGGCTGGGGCTTCTGATGGCACCTGGGGCTTGTGCCTTGCACGCCTAGCTCAGGGTCCTCAGAAAATCCTCAATGGCCAGGCAGGACCCCCTGGGACCAGGGGCAGGAGGCAGCTCCCTGGCCCCTGTCTCTGGGGAGTGGGATGGTGTAGGGGGTCATGGGCATGCGAACATGTTCCTTTCTGGAAGAGATGAGATGGAGGTGGGTTCATGGTGCTGTAAATGAAAACCTGTGCATGGCAGCGGGCTGTTTGAAAAGGTGAGTGCCCCCCTGGTGCTGACACCCTTTATCTTGGAACAGGAGCAGTGCCAGAGGTCCATGTCACCAGCGTTTTAGGGTAGCAGTTACTGGGGGAGAGGGTTTATTTTCCAGTCTGTGTGCTCACCCTGCTTGGCATGACAGAGACACCAGTCTGGCTGGATTCTGTAGCTTTGACTGGAATATGAAGAAAGAAAAATGACAGCAACAAAGTCACTGTTTAGGACTGGAGTTTGTTGTGCAGGGAGATCTCTATTTGCCTCTAAAGTTTGGATATTGTGAGTTGAGGGAAGGCATTATTATCTACTATAGTTCTTTTTCCTAAGACAAAATAAGAGGTTAGTAGGTGTGACATTAAAGGATGCCTTTAAAGTGTTCTTTTGCAGTATATTTCATTGCATACATCCACCAAGTGTGGGAATAAAATGTCATACTTAGGGGGTTAGTCATCATGTGGCTTCTCTTGTTTCAATGAAAATAATTGATCCCAGACATGTACATGCAATAGTGCTTTGCAAGGAACCACATACTGTACCAAATGCTGCATACTGTACTCAGATTAGAACTTTGTGTCAGCCCATGTGAATTATTTGCAAGGCAAACTACAGAGGAATTCTCTCCAGGGTAACACTGAGGTTACAGCAGTTCATTTAGCAAAGACAAATCAGCTTCTGGGCTGGAAAAAAAAGAGATTTATGAGCTGCTTGTGGGGCTGTTCTGGTTCAAATATGAGCTTGCCAGCAGTAAATGCTAACAGGAAGAGTAAGACACATCTCAGAGATCAGCAGCAGTGACCATATTCCAGCACACACTGCAGAAGGCGCCCTGGGGACGAGCTCCTGCTGTGGCTGAGCAGGGGCAGGACGCACAAGCAATGCTGGGCTCTGACTGCACCGCGGCGCTGGGGATTCACGCTGGGCTCCCTCCCTCCTCTCCCCATCATCTGCCCATCGCAGCCTCCATGCAATTGTGGCCCAAAGTTACTGAGAATGACAGGCACCCACACAGCTTCCTACTGCTGATGACAGACACGCATCAGGAGGGAGCATGTTTTTGGGTTAGGTGCTACCTCCCCACCCCTGCCCACTCTCATGACAGCACAGTCTCTTCAGCTGCAAGTTCAGACGTCCTGATTCACCACTAAACTTGTATCATCCTGCAAAACACTCTTATATTGTCAAGGCAAACCTCACAGAAATTGCTCTGTGGGCTAATGCTCGTGGCTGCCACATACATCAGTGACAGTGTGCATGTGCCAGCCCAAACTAGGGTGCCAGCCAGATGCATCTGGACCCAAACTGCTATCAGCTAATTCGATTTTTTAGCACTAGGACACCTTGGGTCACATATGAGCTCCACAGAGCACAGCCTCACGTGAGAAGCCTCTTTAGTGCCCTGAAATGCCAACTGCATACAATTCAGATCCCTGAAGCTATTTGGGCTGTATATGGGAAAAATTGCATCCCTGCCTCCTTAGCCTTGCATCACACTCCTCCTTATGGTAAAGATGCAGTGCTATGTTAAGTCTCACCCCTATTCTGCCCTCCATCCTGTCGGGAATTTGTTTCTTCTCAGAGAAGCCCATGGACTCATCCAATTCCTTGATTCCCTATGACTGATGGAAGGGCACAAAATTCAAGAGGACCTGCAGCACCACTCAGGACTAGAGGATGCCTCCATAGGCACTGAGGGTCAGTGTTATGAGCTTGCTGTCCAACAAACCATGTGAGCTATAGGGTTCTCAGCACTGCACATCCATGTTTGATGTGTTCCAGCAATGACCATGACCAGTTATCTGTAGCAAATTTGGGGAAATTTAAATTTCCTTGAATTACTTGATATTTGCATAGACTTTCTGATGACATGTACAGCCCAAATAAATATGGGGAGGCTTTTTGTTTGTTTGCTTGTTTAAACTTTAATTTTCTGTTGTTGTCATTGTTAAGGTTTTTGTTTGGGGTTTCTTTTTTGTTTGCTTGTTTGTTTGGGGTTATTTTTTTACTTTCTTGGACTTGTTTTGTCTTCATTTCCATCCCTGCTTTCTTTTTTTCCTGCACTGGGAGACAGTCTACCCTTGCAATATTTCTGACGGGACTTACACCCAAAGGAGTTGGCTGCATATGATGGAGACTTCCAGCCTTCACAGGCAATTCAGCGCATGGAGTTTTCACATTGCCTTCCCTTGCTGATCAACTGCCCGAGAAATCCCAGCGTTTGAGGATGAACAAACATATCCTTGACTGGTTGTCATAGAGAAAGGGAGAAGTCCCTGCAGGGATACTGGGTAGCCCTGTGCATGGAGTTTGCTGAGAAGACCAGCATCACAAATCCAAAGATGGGCCTGTCATGCCAGCTTGTCCATTCCCAGAAGAACTGGTACCATCCTCTGCACCATGTGTGTTGACACATAATAATCTGGTCCTTCAGTACTCTGACAACTTGGGAAATCTACCTGTGTGCATCTTCTGAGGATTGAGTCTGTCTGTATGTATCTTTGTAAGACTTTAACACTGGTGTTTACTTTTCCTCTGTGTGTGGGGGTGTGTGTGTCTTTTATGTCTTTTATTTTCTTTTTCTTTCTTTTTCTTTGACCTTACGTATGAACTCCTGGAACCATAGGAAGGGAAAACTCTTGCATCACTTATAGACATGAAAATCACCTTCACAAATGCCATGTATGAACAAACAAGCAAAATGATGGCACCCTTTGTCAAACTAGATTTTTCCTTGGCAGCTGAGGGGGGTCTGGGTGGGAGGGATGGACATGTCACTTTCTACCTCTGGCCTAGACTTCTGCTGTGACCTGTGAAAGAAATCAAGGAAGGGAAAACCATCCAGCTGTTTTGCTATATTCAGATATCTTGTGTCTTTTTCAGGCTGGTTAAGCATCTGCACGTAGAGCCACCACCACTTGAACAATCTGGTTCTGGGACAGCCTAAGGGTGTTGGTGACCCTGTGCTGGGGCTGTGTGACCAGGGTTTGCACAACCTGGGCCAGACAGTTCCCCAGTGCAGAGCAGGGTGAAGCAGATGTTGTGAAAGTCAGCTGGATGGCTGTAGGCAGAAGGCAAGAGAGACCCTCATTTCTCATCCCTTACCTCTCCTGGACACAGCCCGGCTCCCAGTCTGGCACTGCACTCCTCTCACTTTGGGGTTTACCCCTGAAGAGCTGCCACACCAAATCCAGGATGCAGTGGGGTGAACACGGCAAAACCAGAGCCACTCAGCATCCCCTGCAGCCCCTTCTTCCCCTCTTTCATCACCCATCAAGTGCTAGGCAGGTTTTATTGCAAATGTCTGTTTTCTAAAAATGACTTGACCATTCACTCTTTCCATTTCTAGAAATCAATGAGAAATGGAGAGCTTGGAGGGAAGCTGTGGCCACTTCATGATACTGCCAGCAGCTGTGGTAAGCCACTTGGACCTGAAGCAAGCATAAGGACATCTGCACCAGCCTCCTCATACCAGAAACCTCAAAAGTAACTTCAGGATGCTAAAACAACCTTGGACACTTCAGAAACAGAGACTCAGATCCTTACAGACTTCACTTCTACCACACCCAGAAAGCAGGAGGACCCTTCTACATATTTGACCCCTACAGTGGAGGTAGATCATGGCCAAAGTTGCTGAGAAATAAAAACAGTCCCACTGTCCAACAGCCTAAGACAATATGATGGCAACAGAGATACACCTCAGAGATTTGGAAACCAGAACTTTTTCCTAAATTGTACTGACAATTTTTCTGCAAGAAGTAAACTTAACTTCTCCTATCCATTGGCAGCCACAGCTTAGAAAGTTTCCTTCATGTCTTGGTTTGCATTGTGCTTTCTTCCAGGGCTGGGTAGAAAGGTGTATTTTAAACTGGGATTAAGAAAGGCACGACATCTGAGGTCAAGCAGATTAGCAGTGAAATTTTGTTTAGCTAGACAGATCACTAACTACACTGCACTGCAAGAGTTCCAGTTCAGCTGGCCTGGCTCAGCTGTTGAGGTAACCAGCAGTCTTGCACCTTTCAACAGTGCTGTGGGTTTACTTCCCAGCAGAAATACTTGAACTCTGTCCAAGTGAGTGACTGAATGCTGCCTCTCACTTTCCCCCCCAGCACAGGAGGACAAGCAGGCCTGCTTGGAAGAGAGCTCACATTTCTTCCTGCCTTGCTCTCTGAAGGCATGTGAGCTCAGCCGTGCCTTATCACCCCAATCTCTGCGGGCCTGAGCCTCAGGGGTTAACAGAGTTCAGGACAGGACCACACACAATCAGATGCTGCATTAGATGGATAATATGAGTCCAAAGCTGAGACTAATGCTGAGAACCGTGCAGTGGGAAAGCACATACTGCATTAGCTGAGTGCCATGATGCTTTCAAACATTCTTTGATACCACGACGCTGGGTTTTGTATTTTATAAGCACAATTTGAACACTTTAGTGAGATATTTTGCAAAATTCTGCTGATTGGTTGAAGTATCACCTATGTATTTCATCTTTTTTTAATCAGAATGTCACCCTGTCACTTATTTCATCAAAATTATCCTATAAAGTGGTATAAAAAGGTTAAATGCACTACTCTGATGCCAAGGAGCTTGACAATGAAAACATAATTTTACAAGTTGCTGCCAGACAGTGAGTTGAGAAAGATTCACTGTGTCCAGCAAGGAGACTGGATATGGCCTTCCCCAAAAGTCTTCAGAGTATAAATATTTTTTACCAGCTTAGTAAAACACCAATGTACTGAGTGTGTGTGCATTGGCTGCAGCATGTCTGACTGACCACAAAGGCAGTCTGGGACTGAGGAGGTTGTGATGGGTATAGGCTGGGAATCTTCTCCTTGGGACAGGAAACAACAAAGGGTTTCTAGGATTTTTCAAGACAATAACTTCTCTGGCCTCTGAATGCAGGACACTCATAGCAGTCATGCCCCCCAAAGCCTGATTGTTACTGTTCTGTTTACTTAAGCACCTCCCCAGTTCTAAATAAGTAGCAGCAGATTCCAGGAAGCACTAAGGCTGAGAAATGGTTATTATTAGTAGCTCAGAGAGATTCTCCCAATGCTGGTCCCCTCTCATGTGGGTGCAGTACTGCTCCAGGGAAAAATTGCATTTGCTGCAATTTTGTTTTGCATCTCCTCCCTGCCTCCCACACAATGTACATTATGGAAAAAATAAGAGTAGACAATACCCTGCATTCACTGAGAAACAACAGTGAAGTAGCCTTATCAGGGGGATTTTCCAAAATTTCAAGGTCTGGTTTAGCATTTCTTTTTGGCATTTGTTTGTCTTGGTTTATCAGGGGGAAAGGGGACCATCCAGCTGTGGTATTCCAGAAGGTTTTACTCAGTTGTGATGATGGAGAGAAGTGTGCCAAACCAATAGCAGAAGGTTTGGTGATGTTTTCATTCAGTAAATCATCTGGCAATTGTAAGATGTAAGAGAAGTTTGAGCCATACATGTCCTGACCAAAGCTCCCTGTACCTCAGCACCCCATCCCTGCCAGTGCAATCCGCAGCTCCTCAGCGAAAGTGGAAAATATGAAGCCACTTTCTCAGATGTACTGTCCCAAATTCTAGCTGTCTATGGATCAGGGAAGAAAGAGAAGCTGTCTTTATTCATGTCCTCCATGAGCTCTTCTTGTATGAAGTGGTGAAAATTGGTTACTGATGCTCCCCTCCATTTCCTCTCTTAACTCAAACTGAAGTACAAAACACGAAGTTCAAGATAGAATGAGGAGCTCATGGCTGTGGCCTCAAACAACAGTAGGAGTGCTGGGAGAAGGGTAAAAAAGAAAGGAAACCAAAGTAGTTGGCTGTGCAACATTGTGATTTTTTATGGCACAACAATGTTGGATTCAGCTCCTTCTTTCAAATTTCAAGAGTTTCAAAGATTATGTTTTCAAATATTGTTGTTTCAGAGAAATATTATTTCCATCAAACATATATCTATGTATTTCATAGCTGAGTGCTATCTCTCTAAAGAAGGGGTAGGACAAATACTGCATGACTTGAGCAACTGATTACACTTCATTAAGAGCAACTATTGTATATCTAAAAATCCATGGCAGGAGCAACCTACAGGAAAGCACATTCCTGTAATCCTTAAAAATAATCATTAAATTCCCAGAAATTAGGGAATGATTGGAAGGTATACTGATTGAATAATTAAGCCAGAACAGATGATTCACTTACCCTAATCAGCAATAAATACATGGAGAGAAACTTGAAAACCACTTAGCTGCTGAATTGCTCGGCCCAGCAGTAGTTGTCGCTTGTTTTTATTGGTCATTAATTAACGGGTACGTTTAAAAAGGCTAAATATAAAAAGGGCCCTTACAAAAAATGACAGTGGCAAGCCGAGCGCTGTGTTTCACCATGACAGCTGAAGTAAAGGTCTCTGGCTGGTTATCGCCATCACTCCAGCTCACCCATCTGCAGCCCCTGCTGCCGTTTTGCCTCTGCCTGCTCCAGGTTCAAGCGCTGTTTGTCTCAAGGCTGTGTGTTCCTCACAGCCACAGCGAGCGCTGGGAGCAGCCCAGGGCCGTGGTTGGGATGGGACCCACCCGTGTGCTGCGTGTGGCTTTTCCCTGCACCAGCTGTAGAGGTAATTTAATTTGTCCATGGAGCTTTGGGCACACTTGTCTGCGCCTCTGAGTGCTGGCAGAGCCCGTGGCAGGCGGGTGGTGGGGTGGGCTGCAGGCATCTCAGTGCGCATTTATAACTGTGCCATGCCCCGCGGCCAGAGGCAGCTGACAGGGGACCCCCAGGACCCTCGTGCCTGCTCTCAGACCAGCCACTGTCAGTCAGGATGCTGAGATTTAAATTTCATGAGCTAATCTGGTTCCACAGTCTCTCGGCTGGAAAATGCTGGTTCCGTTAAGACAAACTTTTTTTCGGAAAAAATTTATTTTTTCCATGGAAGTTGTTTAAAAAAAAATTTGTCAGTAGCCATCAGTCAAAAGCATTCATATTCAGCCTTTTTGAGATGAAATTTTATTTTCCATCTCAAAGCAGCTTTTCTATTTTGTATTTAGAATTTTCAGATGTTCTAAGCCCCAGAAAAACATCGTATTTTCATTTTTTCACAAAAATTAATCTGACCAGAAGCATTATTTTTCTCTTTTCAACATTGTCTTCTAAATAGTTTATTCTTTTTTTAATCTTTTCATCTTCTATTCCTAAAAAGAAAGAAATTTTGAATCACCAACTGTCCTTTGAAATGCAAAAAGTTGGTTCCCACAGAGCCCGTTTTAACAGAGGGAATGTATTTCAGTGAATGTTCCTGCCATAAAGAGCTCCCAGACAAAACTGATTTAAAAGTAATTTAATTTAAATTTCCTTTTCTGCATAGGCTTCTGCTGGTGCTCACTATTGTTTCTAGATCTCTGTTCTTCATTCATAGCAGACTCACTCTGACCTCAAATCCCACTTCCTTCTAAGCTTGGGAATAGAGATTCATGACTTCACTGGGTATCAAATACCATGGATTTGTTAGAGATACTGTTTTTACAACATTTCATAATCTTCCTCTCCCCACTGGTCTCCCTGTCCCATAGGCATAAATGAGGAGACTGTCTCTCTTTTCCTACTGAAATTAAGTTTACTTCATGGTAACTCCTTTCCAATCCTCTGAGATGAATATCTGATTTCACTCAGGGTATTTGTTCACAATCCCTATTCAGCTTTGAAATTTGCTGCTTCTCTATCAAGCCTGCAAAATATGTTACCTACCTGAAAGCTTGTCTGCTTTTTCTAACTACATTGTTTGTCCAATAAGAGAAAGTATCTCTACCTTCAGACTTTACCCTGCCTTTTATTGCAGCCCTATTTTACAACAAATATTAGTCTCAGGGACAGACATCATGAAGTGGAGCAGGAGACTGCAGGAGGAGAGCAGAAAACCATCTTTATGCCAATAGCCCATGTTGTAGGCCCTGGAATAAGATTCAGGGGACCAAATACAGACATATCTGCTTGTATCCTCTGTCTGCTGAGGTGGTCCCACTCTTGGTGTCAGGATAAGGCCAGTCTACTTCACAGAAATCCTGCTTTTCCATCGGAACACATCAAGTCACACCAGAGGGAACAGTCCCCTCACCACGCACATTCCAGCTTGAAGAGGGTTGCTAAAACTAGGGCAAGAAGGTCTTTAATTTGGAGAAACCAATGCAACAAGAGCTAAAAGCCTTTTGAATATCCAGTGAAGAACAAAACCAAAATCTAACCGTCCTTCCAACATCATAACGTACAATCCTGCTTGCAATTCTTCATCAGATAAGGATGTTTTGTGTACATTGGGCCAATTTATTCTGCAGCAGAAAGCTGTAGCCACACGGGGCCTATCCCACTGTTTCCTGTGGGAGTCACTAAAAAACCTTCTGTCCTTCCATTCCCCTGACCAAAATATTTCTAAACATTCTGGGAGGTTCTTTCAGGCATTTATGTGACTACATTTAGAAAGCAAACAGACAACTGCAGGCAGTCACCAGGGGATGCACATTCATTCCTTCTGTATCTCACTGAGGTTTTTATGAAAGAGAGCTTAACCTTTCTTTGGCTTGCAAAGCCCTAACCAATTAACTGCTATTTATACAAGATAATTCCTTATAATTGTAATAGGAAGAAATTTCCCCTATCCAAATCCTTAGAAGGTATAAGAAATACAAGAACAATCAAGAGTTTCTAGCCCTGAATATTTGACCTCTTCTACTAAATTTTAGAATCAGAGTGGATTAATTATTCCAACATAAATTCCCTTCTATTTCAGAACATAATGTGTACCTAGGGAACTATGAGGGAATTCTGCAATCTGTCGGTCATTTCCCCAAGTAGATTAGACCTAAATCTTATTTTCCTGCAGTTCCTCAACTACTGTCTTGCTTCAGATAAAGTTTAAAGAAAGGGAAATTATTCCCATGTGCATGAACTCTTCTGCCAAATGAAATTCAGTAGGATATTCTGTTTGTAAATCTTAAAAACTATTAGGTGGAGTACATTATTCAGCAAATCTCAGCGATAATGAATTAATTTAAGAGCTATATAGAAGATAATGCTCCAAATAAGAGAGATTACCAAGCATAACTTTTGTAATAAAGGACATCAAACTGAAATTAAGGCTGTGGGGAAATATTTTTTTTCATCATTTGGGTTTTCTCCTCTTCTAAGCCTGTTTCATCATTATAATGGGATTACCAATTAATGGCTCAAGTAAAGGACTTATGATCCATGAGTTCCATTTTAGGGTACACCAGGAAAGGAGCTGGGGTTCAAGACAGCAATGCCTGAACTGCCTTCAGTTCTGTAGGAAGTTCCTGTGGACATTTGTACAAATGGAGACAAGAGCTTAGGTCCTGCCTTTGACTCAGATTTCTGGCGGTAGCTCTGTTTGGGGCAGCCTGGACCCCAGATTGTTCTCGTTCGCAAGTTCTTAATAATAGCCAATTAGGTCTATTAATAAATGAATTATTTATTGAATAGACACAAAATGAACAGACATAACACTTTAAACAGGCTACTTACTAGACCCTTCATGTGGTTATCATAGATATCAGAGTAGCACATTTCCACTGCAACCTAGACTTGCTTGCCACAGCCTAAATCACTGGCAGTAGTGTCAAAATATTGTTCCTTTAACAGGCAGACTAAATTCCACCTTGGGTTTTTCCACAGGAGGCCCTCAACCCAACCACAACAGACTAGTTTCTTCTCTTCAGTGTGTGGCTTTCCTTGCTAGGAGCATTCAGCACATTTGTCTCTGGAGGGGTTGTGCAGCTCTCTCAGTTAGCTTGGTCACCCTCAACCTTTCCTACAGTCCGGTCACAGCCATCACCTGCTCCTCCTGAGCCCCTTTTCTACCTTCCCACCCCTTGTCCTTCATGCCTCTAAAGCAGCGTGTCTGCAGCAGGGCCAAGAAAGCTGCCATGGCAGTTTGGTTCCGCTGCAGTGTCAGTTTTGAGCACTACTTGAGTTGAGCTTACAGAAAAGTTGCAGCAAGCTTGGAGCCAAGTTTGTGTAGGAGGTGGTGGATGGTAAAATGATGTGGTGTGAATTGTTGTAATCAGAACAATCATAAAACCAATTTCTGAATGCTCTGATGATGCCTGAAGGATTTTTTTGCTTTTTCTCTTAAATGCCTTTTACATAGTTCCCTATATCCACAAGTATTAACATGCATACTTGTGATACTTTAGGTGTGATAATTTAGCCTGGTTTCTTGTTGTCCAGTAGGCCGGGAGACTAAACACCCCAGAAACTGCAGAGTTAGAAGACCAAACACGCTATTGTCATAAGCACTCAAGGTCCCCTAGCAGGACAGATTCTGTAAACTGGAAGTTAGCCCACCCCAGCCCCTTATTGGGCCCTCCTGGTAGATATGCTAATGTGTAAGGTCTTTAATTGTATACTCCACTGGGGGGTGGAAGGACATTGTGACGCTGTCACCTGGGTGAAGCAATGCATGGAATGGGATCCTATTAAAATACCAAGGTAAACGACCCCCAACCCTCTAACCGTGCCTGAGCTTTTATTTCCTAAGACCAGGAAAAAGGCATCACTGAACTGCAACCAAATAAGTTGTCCTGAACTGCAGTGAATAGAAAAACATCAGAATTGTCATGCTAGTTTCACATTTTTTCATGACCTTCCCAACAACTCCATCCTCACACAGGCACTAGTTTATTCACAAGTTAATGCACAGAATCAGATGTAACACTGGGTATATAACAAAATAATTAACATTTCAGAGAAGCATGATGTAGTACAAATACCTAGGGTGCCTCAGGGTATCCTAAAAAAGTGGAAAGGGGTCATCTGTGAAAGTCAGGGAGTTTTTCTGTTGGCTTAAAAGAGATCAGCATGTAACCTTTAAAAATGCAGAATGTTCAAAAAGAAAATCAGAGGTCACGGAGTTTTTGTCACGTTTTTAAAGTGCTTCTGCTATAAAATAAAACCCTCTTTGCTGCCATTAAAACACCATCCAAAATATGATAGCCTTGATATTGTTGAGTCTGCAACAGAATATAAACACATTCTATTGGCAACATTGCATGAAATAACCGCTTTCAAGTGACCTTCAGAGTGGTAACACAACAGATCATATTCTTCATTATTATTATTTCCAGCCTGTTCACCATAATATGTGAAGTATGAGCCAGACAAGCAAAATTGCATCTCACTGAGCTGATTTTTAATGTCTTGATTTGTCAAGTAATGGGGTGACTGTTGGCATACATGATTCTCATTCACATACATTGGTGATAATTGCAGGAGAGTATCCCAAGCAGCTATTTTTCAAGCACTCAATATTGACGATTATGGTGAAGAATTTCCCAGCCTGTCCTGGATATAATTAACAGCTTGAGCAAAACATCTTATTTACTGCTATTGCTAAGCTCTTCTGAATACACTTTCAGGGTGGTGAATTGACTAGTGCATGCAATCTTTAGAGGAACAGATTGATGGTGCGTGCTGAGAAGACAAAAGGCTCTCTTTGACAAATAACAAGAAGCCTAGTTTGTGGATTTCACTGAAGAAGGGCTTCAGGTATTAAGAGGAATAAATGCTGCAGTGTGGTGGGCTGTATTTTAACTCTGTGCATGGACTTGATCAGCAGCACTGGAAAACTCTTTTAAACTGTAATTTACACAGTTCGGGAGGGGGAAAAAAAGCTTCTGTTCATTGTTTGCACATTAGAGTAAATAACATTTGATGACAGGAAAAGGAACATTTGGCTCTCTCTGCCCTAGGACTCTGAATTTGTCTTTTAAATTGCTCACTTATGGTTATGTAGTGGATTCTTTAATGTCTTTTTTGTAGCAGCCTGGGTTTGGAGGTTGCTGTATTTTTTTTAATTAGTGCACCCCTGGCCCACCTTGGGATGTTTGGCAGAGACTGGGAAAGTACAGAGGCTGAATTGATGTCTGCCTCTGCCCCACCAGGGCTGTCGGATTTAAAATAACCACGCCTGATTACAGGATGGCCATGGACTGACTGACTGCGAGGGCTCAGCTCATTAAAATTGGACTTGAATAATATAGCTCGACCCACTTACACAACCCAAGTGATCAGTCACTATTTTTACAGAGAAAAATGCTTAAGAAAGCTGAGTGTGGTCTCCAAAGCACTGGAGGGTTCTTTTCCTCACCAGTTTTCCGTCTGCCTCTCATAAGCACTGGGAGAATCAGGTTTAACATCCTGGTATCTGCTGATGACAGAAACATTTTGCTGCTGCAAACCCTGGGCAGTTGTCACCTGTGGCTGTCCCCAGCAGACCTTGCTGCTTTCTGGGGGCTTGTCTAGAGGTCACATATTATGGGCAGAGCTGTCTGCACAGTGGACTCACAGCCCTAGGGCTATGGCTGGTTTGATTGCTATTAACAAGCATCCAAATCTTATGCTTGAATTTCACTGTAAAAGCTCCCCCTCCCTTCTCCCTAGTTTCTCCCAGAGGAGAAGGTGGCTGCTAGCCAAGCAGCTTTTTTAAGACACGTTTTCCAGACAGGTGCCTATGGACCTATTTTCTGGGGAGGGAAGGAGAGGTAATGCCAGAGGAAGCCATAGCTGCTGAACCTGTGCTAGGTCACGTAGACTTTGCAGTGGTCTGCATTCCAGGGCAATCTCATCCCATGGCTGGGGAACCTCTGCACAGATACAGAGCTGCAGTGTGAGTTCTGGTCACCCCTCCAGGGGTGTCACCAATCTCAATTTCCTTAACCATTTTTGTTAAAGCTGAAAAACAAACCAGCCATAAATCTTTCCATTGGTTTTGGTGCCTTGTTTTGTTGGCTTTTTTCCCCAAAGCCCAAATATAGAGTGGAATTGAACCTGACAGTGTTTTCTTTATGTTCATCATAATCTTGCTACTAATTCACCTCATGCCATGCTGGAAATATGCCTGACAAGTGTTTTTAATTTGAAGGGAAAGTATCAGAAAAAGTTATATCACTTGCAAATTAATGAATGTGACTTTTTTCCCTTTTTGAAAAATGATCTGCTCTCATTTCCAACACCCTGTTCTTGTAGATGTTATCAGTATGAGAAAATCAAGGTAATGCGGGAGTAGACTGTTCACAGATAGCTAAGAACCGTTCCAGGCCTTTGCATGTTTGTTTGTTTGGGTTCTTTTAAGTGCACGAATGGTTTACAAACTCCGCAGTATCTCAGGTGACTTTGGACAAGATGCTGCCACTTTGTCTCCCATTACATACTGTAGTACTACACAGCTCCAGATACCATACTCTCTCTCGATAAAGCTGTTAAAACCATTTTGTTACCTCACTCCTGTTAGTGATCTGGGCCCTTGATCTTCCTGAACCCCAAAGTGCCCTAAACAAGCATCCTTTGTTACACCTGTTTTCTCAAAACTGTGAATTTCCACACTCCAGACCAGTTCTACAGGGACTTTAGAAGTTAAGTGGAAAGACAAAACCAGAATTGTCGCAGGAAAGTAATTACAAAAACTTGTGTTTGCACCACAAAAGAAATTAAAAAAAAAAAAAAGAGAGAGAGAAAACAGGAAGGGGGAGGAGGGAAAATGACTTTGAACACATGGAATAGCAAAATAAAAATTCACTAGTGAAGCTGGAATGAACACTCCAGTGAAGACCATTTCAGAAAATGTCCGGGAAACATAAACATATGCTCATCTCATCTCCTTTAGGGCCCTCTTGGAGAGGAAATGCAACCATGGAGGAACTTTCAAAGCAAAGCACAGGATTTCTGGTCCTCCTCCTGTTTTTGTCTCTTGGACACAGACCAGAGCAGCACAGCGGTATTCACAATAAATATTCCTCACTGGTCAGTGCCAGCAAGAAGAAGAATAAAGGTTCAAGCCAAACATCATGACTGACCTGGTGTGCCCTGACACCCAGAACCCACTGCGTGGGGAGAGGGGCAACAACTGAATTTTCTCCTCTTGTGTCATCTGTGGATGTCACCTGCCCATGCACTGCTGCAGCACCATGCAGAGCAGAGGCACAGCACAGCACTCCTTGAATGAGTGTGTTCCCCCATCTCTGACGTGTTTGGGCAGAAATGCTCCCCGAGACAGAGCTTCTGCCACAAGTTAGGCTGTGTCTGTAGGGCACAACAGAGACCAGACAGGTAGGAGCATACTGCATGCAAATACCACATCCACCCCAAATCTGGCAAGGGGTTGGTGAGCAATACAATTACTAACACATGCAGTAATTTTTAACAGAAAATCTGTCAGATTTTGGTTCAAGCACTCTAATTGTATACAATAATAAAAACTGCTGATGGCAAAAAATTCAGTTCAGTAGTTGCTGAAAAAGCTGATTTCAACCAGGAAAAGAAAGGCTCTCTTACCAAAGCTTGCAATTACTGCACTGCAATGAGTTAATACAGCTTGTTAAAAGGACAGAGATGAACCAGCAGATATATGTTGGGAGGTTTATGCTAGCACCTACTCCTACAGGGTATGAGTCAGGCCAGTGCTGTTGCTCTTTCACTTTTATAAACATTAAACTTCCTTGTGAGCTTTTGAGCTACTCCAAAATTTCAGGTACAGTTTTTCAACTGACTAACCAGCTAAAATGTCCACATGGTAATAGCAGACAAGTTTTTAAAAAATTTAATACAGGTAAGAGAGAAGGAAAAATAAGTAAAGGAAAGAAAAAAGAAAAAGAAAAAGAAAAAGAAAAAGAAAAAGAAAAAGAAAAAGAAAAAGAAAAAGAAAAAGAAAAAGAAAAAGAAAAAGAAAAAAAAGAAAAAGGAAAAGAGGAATAGAGGAGATCCGGGTCCGTTTAAGAGTGACAGTCCAAGAGTAAAACTGAAGGTGTAAACCTTGAATTCTTGAGGCATTATACAGATGTATACTGGTTTAAAGGTGATTTGCTAACTTGACTCAATCAGGGATTTACTTATTAGCTGTAATCCAATCCAGCCTCCTTCTTAATTTGAGCTCTGATCTGTAGTGTTTACAGTATATTAATTCAGAGGGTACCACTGTCTCCTTTAAAGCAAACAACCCCTTTTAAGACATTGACTGAAGCATGGGAACAAGCAGAGAGGTAGGACACATCACTTAACACCCCTGCTCTGAGGGGACAAGTGAGAGCTTGAGGGTGAGACTGGAAAGTAAGACCAAAGACTTGTGTTTGAACCACCTTAACCACTAGTTAAAGTAACTATTCTGACTCCTTTGACTTGTGAAGAAGCTGAGAGAAGCACAAAAGTCAGTCTCTATTTTCAGTATATTTTTCCCAACTCATTGCAAAATAATTTGTGCTTTAGAATTCACTTCATTTCCACAGGTTTCTTTTCCTTCAGACAATTAAGTCTTACGAGTAGTTTTTATTTTTCTGTTTTTCCATACTAAATATAGCTAGAAGCAATTTTTTATTCCTCTTCAAACCCTCACATACATGGAAAAGGCCAGTTTAGCTTCAGAGGTATGTGTTAAGTTAAAGGATGACAGTGGTACACATCAACTTACACATAATTTCTGTAAAAGTTGGTGTTGTTCGGGTTAAATTTTATGTTTAGAAACTCCTCCCAATGCATCAGCAAGAAATTAGAGAGTTCATAAAGACAGGTCTGCTACAGATCCTCATCACATCATGATCCAGACCTCCTGTGAGTGGACTAGCACCCTGGCCCTTTTCAAAAATCCTGATGGAGATACTGAAGCTGGTGGTTATGGCACTCCTGAAAGAAGGTGGGAATGTGTGCCTTCACAGAGTTTTTAAACCTGCTTCCCAGAAGTTACATACCCAGCTGGAAGTTATTTGAATAAGACAATTTCATCCATGTTGCCAACACTGAACTCCTGCACAGCCATGAAAGTGAACTCTGAGCAATCTGTAGCAGCTAGCAGAGAAAGCACAGGAAAACAAGGACAACATCCTGATGAGCCATGGTAGAGAGACATCCTCTAGGAGGCTTCTGCCAAGAGAAGGAGGGCCAGAGCTGTCATTCATGGAAGTTTTACAGGAGGTACAAATGTGCAGAAAAACCCACAAGAGACCTTTGACGTAAGAAGGGCCAGGACTTTCTGAAGAATTTTCTTTCTGACACACCGTTTGTTTTCCTGTACTCAGCCATTTCCAGTTTTGAAGCCTTTGTGCCTTTCTTCCTTCACATATAAAACTTAAAGTAATAATACTTCAAAAAGTCTACGTGTCTGACAAAATTCAACACCTCTCTGGGTAAATACATCCCACTGCGCCCTGTAGCTTTCATTGTGAATCAGAAGAGATGACTAATGCCATAACTGCTTATTAAAAAGAAAATTATTAATTTCTTTGTGAGCTGAAGTCTTAGAATTCTTTTTAACACTTTAAAACCAAGGAAAATTATTTTGATGATAAAATGCACAGGCATCTGGGGTTTTTGTAAATGTAAAAGAGCATTTTTTCTCAAGAGCTATTGCTGATTTTTCTTTTTGCTTGGCAGATGAGCTTTTTGCAGTACTGTGCTAAAATATGCTTCATTTGCTACTCGTCTGAGCACTTCAGATATGTGTCATTCAGATGGCACTGAAGGCCTGATCCAAAAATCATGTGGGCTGGAAATGCCTCAGTTTCCTAGACACCTCTTGGTTTCACTCCCAGTGCCTAAACCAAGAGTAGCAGATAACCTGGTGAACAGAGCTCTTTCCCAGGCAGTGGGAAGTGATGACTTGAACCTCCTCAATCTGGTCTAGAATGCCTTTCCCCAGCTTTGGGGCACTTTGCTCAGTCTGTAAGGCAGCTCAATGAGGTACTTAGGCATTCAGTGCTCTTCTAGGCAAGAATAAACTTCCACAATGAAGAGAGGGTTGTATCCATTACTTACCCTCTGCATCTATGAGCACTTCATCATCAAAAACCCCCAGCCATTAAAAATAACACTGTAACTGGGGCCTCAAACAACAATACCTGACTGAAAAGCTAAGTAGAAATTAACAGGGAAAAAAAGGGTGATAGAGACCACTGCAGTCACCTCATCCAGCCCTGTACAGAAAGGAGAGCCAACTTCTAAGCTAGATCTGAGGGTGGGGGCTCCTGTAAATCAAGATCTGTTTATATCTAAGGATGTAGATTTCCCCAGCCTCTTTGGACAACCTGATCCAGTTCTACAGAAGCAGTTTCACAAGTACCAAATGTAGAGGAAAATCACTTCCCTGAACCAGCTGGCATCTGCTGATGCAGCTCAGGAGCCTCCTGACCTTCTTCACCCAAATTTGTTGTCTTCCTGGATCCCCAGGTTGCTATCTGTAGAGCTGCTTCCCAGGCAGTTTGTCCACAAACCGTAGTGCTGGTTGGGATTATTACACATTTGTACTAATCTTCATTAAACTTCATGAGGTTTCTGCCAGCTTGTTTCATCAGCTTGCTGGCACATCCCTGAATAGGAGCCCTACTTTCCATTTCCTCTCCCCACTTTGGTGCCATTGGTATATCTGCTGTGTGTTCACTCTCTAACATCATACATGCTATTAATAAAGGTGTCAAACAGTATCAGACCCTTTATCAAACACTAAAGAATGTCACTCATAAATGGTGATCAGTTCAAGCTACTGACCTTTGTTCTTTCAGTGGGAAAGCCCAGATAGATTTTTTTCACTAACATTGTAGTCCATCCACCAAGTCCAGACCTTCCCAATTTGAGCACAATGGTGCTCTGGGACAATGTGCTCAAAGCCTGGCTAATAGCCTTTATTTCCTGAGCAAGTCATCTCACCAAAGAACATTATCAGACAGGTCAGACATGACTTGCCCTTGGTACTGGGGCTTCTCCTGGAAGCCATGTTTAGGCACACGAATTGTAGCTGTTCTGTGCAGAGCCAGGAACTTGGCTTTGATGATCCTTGTGGGTCCCTTCCAACTTAGGATATTCTATTATTCTATGATAAAGTGATGATACGTGTATAATCAAGATGCCAGCCCAGTCAGCTTTCTCTCCTTCATGTCTGGACATGGCTTCCAGAAGAATTTGCTCCATTGTCTTCCCAGGGGCTAGGGTTGGGATGATCTGACCAATAATGAATTGACTGATTTGCTACTCATTTCATAGCAAAGCTTCATACTCTCAAGCCACTCTTTCATTCAAAGTGGAAGCCTCCTCTCCTCACCTCTTCTCTCTGACCTTTTTAAAGATAATCCATGGCACTAGCCATCTGCCAAACTCTCTTACTGCATCCCTCTGATCCTAACTAAAAGATTGTGGCAGAGATACATTTGTTACCAGAGATTTCTATTTACTTTTCTCTTAGCAGCAGATGCAGGCTCAAGAAGAAAGCATGCAAAGGGTGATATTTAATTCCAGAGGTTGTATTTTTAGTTTATGTCATGAAATTACAGCACATGAGCTCCTTTGCCTTCCAGTATTGGTATTCACATGCTTTGAAGAATTTGAGGAGCCTTAAATGCTGGAAAAGAGTCTTAATGTATTGTGCCTCTGACAGTAAATGCATCTTCTCTTTGAAAAGATTTGGTTTTTAAGTTTCTTTACTCTGTGGAGATTGGTGAGATTTACTTTACAGTTAGGGCTATGCAAATAATTGATTTTGGAGTTCAATGGCAGAACACAGTTAAAGCCAAACCCAATATTTTTGAAGGCTTTCTTGCCAAAATAAAAAACTGAAATATTTCGTTTTCTTTTTGAAAAGAACATTGAGCTCAATCAGGAACCAAATGTTTCACTTCATTTTATTTTTTGTAAAAAAAAGAAACAAAACAAAACCAAGCCCCTCCAAAACCCCAGAACACACACCAGCAAAACACCAACAGCTAAGGGGTAAAGTCACAAAACCAGCATGGGGAAAATTGTCCATTTTACCTGGTTTTGACTGATGGTTCCAGATCACTGAATCACTAAATCTTTGAATCTTGTAAGGGACCTCTGGAGACCCTCTAGGCCAATCCCTGTGCTCAAAGGAAGGCAGATGAGAGCAGCTTAATCTGAAAAACAAGCTCCATGTGTGTCCACACTTTCCACAGATCTGGTTGGGGTCCATCCCTGCATCTTTCTTGCCATGTGTTTGCAATGTCACTTTATTGGGACCATCCTGAATGGCTGCAGGAAGGTTGAGTGGAACAAGAAATGTCACACAGGCACTAGGATATATGTTTTTACACTAGAAAATCCCTCTCAAATAATTTTTACTTTTTTAGAACTACAGAAGGAATCTTAGCTATTCTGCTAATTATTACTCCTCTGCTGCAAAGAGAAGATACACAACAAAGATAGGGTAAGGCAGAGTAGTTCCCACACTACTGAAGAAACTTACACAAAGCAGGCTACTCATGTATCTTACAAAGCAAAAGTCTTTGGGTTTTTTTGCTGTTTGGTACTGATTTCCCACAGTGAGACTCTACTTAAAATGAAGAATACACTCTTGAGTGGCAGGATATGACCCTGCAGGGCTCACTCTGTTCTTGCTCCTTGAACGCAGAAGGAGAACCTTGTGCAGGAAGAGGTGGCTACCCAGGTGAGGAGGCTGGGTCATGCATTGCTGTACATTTGTAGCCAGCCCTGGACTCCAGGCTGGCTCTGAATAGTACCCTCAGTGTCCAGGGCACCTCAGAGCTGTTGTGCAATGCATCTCTCATTATCCTAAGTTTGGCCAGACCTGAACTGTGGGAGAAAGATTTGACCTTGGCCACTTTGAGGACCTGCTGCTAATACAGCTCAGGAGCAGGGTATTACGACAAGTAAAGCCCCAACTTTCACCCTGCTCACAACAGGTTTGGCTGCTCATTTGGTGTTCCCTTCCTTCAGTTCATTTGTGGGGATCCAGCAAGCCTCCGAACTCCACAAGGACCACATCCAGCCATGCCCTTGAACCTGCCGAACTCTTACCCTTTTGTAAATAAGGAGGTTGCCTGTTGCCACACCTCAACTGTCTCACATTTGTCTAAGAGGTTTTGGGGGATGGCTTAGGCCAACATTTGCCAGGAGAGACATGGACTTCCACTCTGGTGTGGTGGTGGTGTGGGAGCAAGCTACGTGACTTCTCCAGGCTCTGTTTCCTGTGGTGCTTCTCTTCAGCTTTACCCTGAAATCCCTTGCCCTTGTTTCTCCTCCTCCACAGTATATTCATCTCTGATACTGGCAAAAGGCGTGTGGAGAACCTACAACCTTTCCAAATGTCTAATATTTAGGCAGAAGGATCAGAGCAGAAGGAGAATTCTACATCCAGGTTTTTTTTCTGTGCCATAGTCACAGCAAACTGCTCACAGTATCCAAAATTTCTGTGGCATGTGGTGGATGGGAGAACAGCTTTACTGTTCAGGTTTGAGTTAGAGCTGAAGAGTGTTAGACTAGTAGATTCACTTTGTAAAATAGCTCTGCAGTGTCCTCAGAAAAAACAGGAATTTTCACCACAGCCCTAAATTTGGGCCTTTATTTATATTGAAGGAATTTTGGACACCTTTCAGTGGATCCCCGGATCACTGATGTTGGGGGCCTATGGTCACGGAATGAAATGACTCCTCAGACAGCACTATTCAGTGAGTCACTAGCAGGGGTGGATACAGAATTCAAGGACCCATGATGTTGAAGCCTGCATAAAAACCAATTGTTGCCACTAGGTCGTCAATTTTTTTGGCCTCTCTTTTAGACATGACTATAGAATGGTTCATAAACAATGCTGCAGACATGAACAGTAGGATTTTAAAGCAGTTTTACAGACAGAGAGAGTGTTATAGCTAGTTGCAAGTTCTTCTGATAAGTGACTCAGAACCTGTTGGACTCTATAAAATTAGTCACTTATTAAAAAGTGTAAGAATCATTTCTTAATCTATTAATGAATGCACTCTACTGTAAAGTGTGACTAACTTCCCATAAAAAGAGAGCAAACTGTGGGTGCACATAGTCACTTTGTTGTCTTCCTGCCATAACTCAGCCTGTTTCTGCACTGTGCATAGGCACATCCAGGAACCGAGTCCACAGGTGCCTGAAGGCGCTTGGGGAGGGCTGACAGACTCACGCCTTGAAGGGAAACCTTTTCTTGGAAAGTCTGACTCTATACTTATTTGGAAGACAGGGAAAGCAACTGCAGCCTCTCTCATTTGCTTCACCAAGCCTAGACCTGTTTCCAGTCAAGCTATTAGTCCCAGCCACTTTTTAAGTGCTGTGGTTTTACTGACCCAGCCTTTATTTTATATTTAGGCCATTTTCTTGTAAGAAGTCTCAGCTGTGACTGTCATTTTACTACAGTGAAAAGTGTCAACAGGACCAAGAATAGCAGCTGTCTGTCAGACCTGCACCTAGAGTGTTAATGGAGATACCAAGCATCGGAAACAAAACAAAAGGCACAGAAATAGAGAATGCAACTCTACAATGAGAGTCACCTTTGAAACAGTATGCTTACTTCTTCCCTAAAAGAAAGAGCGGAATTTTAAAAAAATTAATTCAGATGGGTTTATCATGTCCTGACCAATCTAAGGTAATGGAGTTTACTGGGATAAACCTTTTGCTTGGAAGGTCCAGAGTCATCTATAGCTGTTCAACATTACCCCCTATTATCTGGTTGATAATAGCTGAGAACTTGTGACTTCCAGCTTCATAGGAAAATATATATGGCCTGAGAGTACAGCATGAGACTTGAAAGAAGGTTGTCTCAGCTCTGCCACAGCTGCCTCAGTTCCAGACATAAAAACTTTCACTTCTGCAGGAGCTGCTCAGTTTTGAGATGCTGCGGTCTGTGGTGCAAAGGCCAGCTCTCACTCAGTAACTAGCAGAGTCCCTAAGAGATCTGAGACCTTGTGACACTCCTATTGCTCAGATGTTCAGATCTTTCATTTGAGCTGCCAATCAGATCTGTGCACAGAAAACTTTTACCAAAGCCACCAAAATTTCCGTGGCTTTAAGGACTAGCATGTAGTAGTAATAGTCTATAGATGATAAAACATTATGATTAAGTGACCCCTCAGTTCCTGTCAGGAAAATTTCAAGTGCCTTGGCAAATCCTGCCTCATAACTCCAAACTAACAGTAAGTCAGTATGTTAAGAGGAATTAGGCATAAGCAAAAAAGAGAGTCTGCCTTAGCCTGCCTGAGTCACTAGTGTTGGGACAAGTTTTAAAAGCTACAGGTTCCCTAAGGCACAGACAAAGCAGAGGTAGCTGACAGTACTTCCTTCAGCATCTGGACTGATGCTTAAGTGGTTCACACTAAAAGGCTTTAGAACAGGGTTCCTGAGATTTTTTTCTGGGAGAGCTGTTTAATGAACTGAACATCAGGCTGGGAACAAACTTCATGTGAAATGAAATTTCCTTCTGTTTAAAAATGTAATGTAGCAAGCTTTACAAATTGATGCTGAAGTAGAGGAAATAAAACAGCATTTATTTTTCCATGTTTGAGGGAGATGCATGTAGGGGATTGAATTTCCAATAATTTAAGACAAACTCTATTCAAAACCTGCCTCAGCCTGAAGGACTGACCAAAGGTAGTCCCCAGCACAGAGCTGCACGTGCCACTCCTAAAGGAGATTAATCCAGATCCCACAAGCATGATGTGTCTAGAACAGACCTCAAAGAAGTTTGTTAAATCAGCATGGGACAACAGGAGGGCTCAGAGGAGTGCTTAGGGACAGAAAAGTTGTAGAAATTATAGTCATTATTTCCATTTCCAGCAGCCAGTCTGGGTTCATCAGTTTTGTACAATGTTGAAGTGTTTCATGGAAGGAACTTGGGTGCAGGCCTGGGAGAAAGAGTGGTAGAATAGTGTGTACTGTGCCTTTTAGAGAAAGAAAAATACCATCAATAATTATTATTATGTTACTCTAAATCATACAAAGGAGTGTGCCAGCTGTAAGGACACATTCCCTCTAGCACTGATGGAGGTGGTGTTTGCTCAGTCTTAGTACCATATCAGCATGATGCACCTAGTTAAGAGATGCTGAGATTCTAAAAATGAGGAAAATCTGACACCTTTTTTGAAATAGCCTACGGTGATGTACCTCCCTACATTAGGTGGTGTGCTTGGGTCTGGTTAAATGATTATTTTTCAGGACAGTATGTAGAGATGGCAAAAATCATCACTTTTTTCCATAGCTTGTTTCGCTGGTTATCCCTTTTTGTCTCATGACGTCTTGGCCTTTCTGATCTGAAGGTCTCTGATTTCTGCATCTGTACATTGGCCTGAGTTCTCAACCAAACTGAAAACCCTTCCCATATGATGTTTTCCCCTTCCAAGAGACAAGAGTACATATTATGGTCATTCTCCAATAACCAGGTTGCAGCTAAGCCTTGGTTTGGATAAGCGGACCTAGCTTTCCCTACACAGCATTTTTCTCAGGCCTCAAAACATTTTTATGACTCTTGTTATGACCTTGGACATAAATATTGTGCTTCAGGAAACTTCTGGAGAGTGAGGACTGAACCCATGAGAGTGTGGCTCTGCTTCAGATACTTGTGTAAGAGATTAAAGATCTGGGATGAAAAACATTTGTGTTCCCCAGGACTGCTGAGTGGTTCCTTGGGGGGAGAGCTTCAAAGTAAGGGATCTGAAATACCGAAAGTATCTTAAATACTGATATTTCATCAAAGAAAAAAAAAAAGTGATTCAATTCAATATGCAAAGAGTTAAATCAGGCAACACAGATGGATAAAAACTGAAAAATGAATTTGTATTTATGAGTTTGTGTTCACAACCACCACTGTCAACTGATTGTACCATGTGTCACTAAATAACAGGCAATGTTGAGATCACACTCTCCTATTATTAGAAATGTAATAGTCATATCTTTTTAAAAAACCTGTTTTTAAATCTGTTGCCACCTGGAAAACTAGATTAAAGAGATCAAGAGTTAAGGTTATCTACAAATATTCTGGGCAGAAACATAATTAGGGCTGTTATTAGGATTATCATTTAGCAGGCAGTGTAGATGAGACAGAGAAGATAAGCCACTCTCAGTTGCTGCTGAGGGCTAAAGTGATTATGAAGCTTGTGAGTTTGGGCCATGTGTTTTCCTGGCAATGTGGACATAATGTTGAATAGCTTCCAGAAACCCAGGGCAGGACTGCAGGTGGTTTCTCCTAAAAAGCTTTTCCAGTGTGGCCTCATCAGCAGCCAGGTGCAGTGCTGGTGTGTGCCAGAGCCTGCTTGCAGCTCTCCAGCACCAGGGCAGTGGGTCGTGTAGGATGTGGTTGCAAAGTGGGGCACAAAGCTGCATTCCAACCCCCTTGGGACCCACGTTTTCCATCTCAGATGATTCACTCTGGACACAAAGCACTCAGCACTGCTGCACAGCACCTGCAAGGACAGGCTATGAAGAAATTCCATGCTAGGATGGAAGATGGAAATAATTTTTGTATCAAACCATGGTGAACAGGTTGAACATTCAAACGAACATATTCCAGGATGTGTAATAGCCTGAGCACTCTACATTTGCCTGCAGTCCATGACTGGAGGACATAGAATCATAGGATGGTTTGGGTTGAAAGGGACCTTAAAGATCATCTAGTTTCAACCCGCCCACCATGGGCAGGGACACCCTCCACTAACCCAGGCTGCTCAAATCCATGTGGGTGGAAACATTAACCTGATCTAGTTATAGATGTCTCTGCTCATTGCAGGGGAGTTGGACTAGATGACCGTCAGAGGACCCTTTCAGCCCAAATCATTCTATTATTCTGTGTGGGAACACCACTTGGAGCATCTTCCCAAGTAAGCAGAGCAGTCAGCTCTGCAGCACCAGGTGTTCTTCTCCTCTGCTACCTCTCACCTCAGTGAGACAGACGACTCCCCAGCAACCTCACCCTCCCTTGGAGCTGCATTTCTCAACTTCTCCAGGCCATTACCACACCTGCCACCAGGGATCCATTGTTGTAACTTCTTGTCACATGGAAATACTCATGGGATTGGGTACTGGGACCTGTGTGCTTCCACTTCTCTCCCTGGCACCTACAGGGGCAACTGGTGGCACCTGCAATTTGATGTCTGCCTTGCACCAGGGACATGGGGAAGTCCCCAGCAGGGACCTTCTGACAAACAGCAAAGAGTACAAGAGCTGACAAAGAGCAGCTTGGTGCCACAGGCAGCTGGCAGAGGTCGACATGTCTCTACAGGGACTGTAAAGATTAATGTGGCTGTCACTTGCTCAAACAGGCTGACTAATCCAGAAGATGCAGGCATTCCCCAGCAGCCCTCTCTTTCTGCTGCTATGGCTTCAAATAACCCAGGAGATATATGAAGGGAGTTAGAAATGATGCAGGTTTGATGGGGTTGGTGGGCTCTTCCCCACACTGTCCTGTTCCTTGGAGCAGACCTAGCACTCCCATTCAACACAGAAAACCAACGACAGCCCCTCATTCTTTGAAGTTGCTGATGTTTTGCAGCTTGCTGAGCTGCTTAGTGAGAAACCCTCATTTTGTTTTCAGAAACAGAAATAAATTGCTTTCCTTCAGATAACTGATATTTTTCTTCCTCTTTAAATACTCAATGGGCCTGTTTTTATCTGTGTGGTGTTTACTTTCCAGGAGGCTTTGCCACGTTTGCAGCTTCATGGGATTTTTTTGCCTCAAGCTTCTCCACAAAACACACGGAGCGCCCAGGGCTGGTCTCTGCTGTTGTGAGGGTAAATCTGCTCCCGAGACAGAAAGGATGGCCCTTCTCATGACTTTTTCTTTTCTTGGTTCTGTTTTGACGTTTTATCTTCCTTCATGCTACATGAACAGGAAGCTATAGGGACAGTCACAAATCATCTTGCTGCCTTATGTCCTTCAGCTCCACTATTTTTACACTTGTTTTTGTAAAAGTGCCTCTACATGTACAGGATGAAATGGTGATGGCAGAATGTCTCTGATTACAAATTCCATTACGTCTAAGAAGACCAAGTGCTGTTCTCCTTATTCAAACCCAGCCAAGGATCTTTCCTATTCTGAATTTATAGTAACCATAATTCCAGAAGATCCTCAGATACCTCACAGTGGGTTTTTTTCAGCACAAATAGATTTTACAGCTGGGCGAGGTCTTGCATTACAGAGAAATTTATGCCTAAACATCTGCTCTTAAATGTCCTTCAGCTACTCGAGGTGGTTACAAATCCATCCTCAGCACCCGCTGGAAGATATAAAAAAACCTAGTCCCCTAATTTAATGTAGAAAAGTATTTGTTATTCCACTGACAGTCTGGGTAGGAGGAAGGAAGATGTCAGGAAACTTTAGATTCATGTCAGACCTCTCAGCTTTCTCAATGGTAGGGAAAAGCTCTCCTCTTTTTTTTCCCCCCTGTTTGTACAGTCAGTGAAATGTGACTAGTTGAACCAGTTCAGTGTTGCTGTGAATGGACAGTCCTAGAGGTCCTAATAGGTAGAAAAGCACACTCACTCATTTCTGCTTGTCCTAAAACTTTTGATAAGGTTGTTTTGATGAAGCTCACTGTGGCAGATTGACTTTACGCACAAAATAAAAAATAGTCCTTGATACAAGAAATGCATAACTGAGAGGTGAAACCTACAGAAAATTTTATATGGTGTTTCTTTTGCTGTCATGAGTAGTGGCTTGTTTGAGACAATAGGGCAAACACGTCTGCAAGTACTGCTGATTTACTGAATTAATAAATAATTTCCCTTGTACATCTTTGCATCTTTAAAAGAACAAACAAACAGCAACTAATAACAACAAAAAAACCAACAAACCTAGAGAGTTGTCATTAAGTAGACCAGCCTGGCTTCATATGGTTGACCACAGGAACAAGGTCTGGTGAGGTCATTCTCCATGGAGCAGATCAGTGGTTTTCCTAATTCATTACTTAATTTGGCAGTGTATTGATCTAGACCCAATCACTGTTGCACCTCAGCATCTTTGATATTGGTCTTTCCAGTAAGACAGCCCATGCAGCCTTCTTCAAATCCAATGGCACAAAAAATCCTTGTTGCCCAAAATTTCACCCTGATAGATTTCCAGAAATAGTATACAATAGCAGTTTCATTAAGTCAAAGAAGCTATGTCAGACATTGCTGAATTATATACATTTTGCTATAGTGATTATGTGAATTGAAAAATAGGAATATTTATAACTGAAAATGTAAACTTCCCAAAGCTGGCCTCATTGGGGTTCTATAAAAGCTCAAAATAGTTTTTATTTTCTATGCCACAACCTCTCTTTTTCTGCCAGCACATTTAAACATGAATAGCTCTTTTACAATGTTGCTGTGGAGTTTCTACATCTGCAGCAGAGCCAGATCCAACCTCATGTTCTCTTTGAGTATTTCATATAGTGAATTTCTTCTTAACCAGTTAATCCAATGTTGAATTAAAGCTAGTATTTCATGCGGGCTACACATTCAAAAGAGGAGACAGATGGAATAATTCCAACTGACACCAAGCAAGGATAGAATCAAAGGATCATTTAGGTTGGAAAAGAACTCTAGGACTACCCAGCCAAACCATTGTCCTAACATCATGAAATCCACCATGAAACCATGCCTCCAAGTGCCACATACTCATGTCTTTTAAATTCCTTCAGGGAGGGTGACTCTGCTGCTTCCCTGGGCAGTGTGTTCCAACACCTAACAACCCCTTAGGTGAAGACAAAATTGTTAATATCCAATCTAAGCCTCCCCTGGTGCAACTTGAGGCCATTTCTTCTTGTCCTATCAAAAATTACCTGGGAAATGCAACCGACTCCACATGTCACTACAACCTCCTTGCAGAGAGCAGTAAGATCCTTACCGAGCCTTTTTTCCAGGCTAAGCACCCTCAACTCTCTCAGCTACTCCTCATCAGACTTGTTCTCCAGACCCTTCACCAGCTCCATTGCCCTTCTCTGGACTTGCTCCAGCCCCTCAATGTCCTTCTTGTAATGAGGGGCTCAAAACTGAACACAGGATTTGAGTCCAGTGCTGAGTACAAGGGGACAATCCCTGCCCTGGTCCTGCTGGCCACGCTATTGCTGATACAGTCCAGGATGCCATTGGCCTTCTTGGCCACCTGGGCACACATTGGCTCATGTTCAGCTGCTGTTGACCAGCACTCCCAGGTCCTTTTCTGCTGAGCACCTTTCCAGGCACTCACTGGCTGTAGTGTTGCACAGGGCTGATGTGACACAAGTGCAGGACCTGTCATTTTGCCTTGTACCTCAAAAAATTGGCCCTGGCTCACTGATCCAGCCTGTCCAGGTCCCTCTATAGAACCTTTCCTATGTAGAGTTCTGTAGAGAACAGCAGATCTGTAGAGATTAAAGATCAAGGCTGATCTTCTGTTCAACACTCCTGCCCAACTGCAAACTGACTGAGGATGCACTCAGTCCCCTTGTCCAGATTGTTGGTAAAGATATTAAATGGAACTGGCCTCAGTACTATGCCCTGGGGTCACCACTAGTGAGTGACCAGCTGCCAACTGGATGTAACTCCATTCACCACGATTCTCTGGGCCCAGCCATCCAGACAGGTTTTTACCTAGTGAAGAGCGCACCTATCCAAGCCATGAGCAGCCAGTTTCTCCAGGAGAATGTTGTGGGAAATGGTGTCAAAGGCTTTACTAAAGCCCAGGAAGACAATACGGGCATTTCCTCATCCTTTAAGTGGATCAGACTTTCATAGAAGGAGATCACGCTGGTCAAACACACTGCCTTTCAAAAATCAATGGTGGCTGGGCCTCATTCCCCAGTTGTCCTGTACATGCCACATGTACACAAGATGATCTGCTCCTTGACTGTCCAATACTGAGGTCAGATTGTCAGGCCTGTAATTCCCTAATCCTTCTTGCAGCCTTTCTTGTGGGTGGGGATTATATTTTCTAGCCTCCCGTCCACAGGGACATCTCCCCATCAGGGCTGCTGATAAATGATGGAAAGAGGCTCTGTGTGCACTTTTGCCAGCTCCCTCAGTACCCTCGAGGGGATCCTATTGGGCCCCAAAGGCTTGTATGGGTCTCAGTGGCATAGCAGATTGCTGACCATTCCCTCCTGAATTGTGGGGGCTTCATTCTGCTTCCCATCCCTGTCTTCCAACTCAGGAGGCTGAGCACCTGAAGAACAACTGGTCTTACTATTAAAGACTGAGGCAAAGAAGACATTAAATGCCTCAGCCTTTTCCTCATCCTTTGTCGCTCTCTTTCCTTCCACATCCAATAAAGGATGGAGATTGTTCTTAGACCTCCTTTTGTGGCTGATGCATTTATAGAAACACATTTTGTTGTCTTTTACAGCAGTGGCCAGATTAAGTGCAGTTTGGGCTTTGACCCTTCTGATTTTCTCCCTACATAACTTCATGTCATCCTTGTCCTTCTGAGTTTCCTTCCAAAGGTGATAATCTCTTTTGTCCCCCAAGTTCCAGCCAAAGCTCTCTGTTCAGCCAGGTTGGTCTTCTTCCCCACCAGCTCATCTTTCAGCTCATGGGGACAGCCTGCTCCTGCACCTTTAAGATTTCCTTCTTAAAGAATGTGCAACCTTCCTGGACTCCTTTGCCCTTCAGGACTGCCTCCCAAGGGACTTTGCCATCCAAGCTTTTAAATAAGTCTTAGAACTTAAAATCTCTGCAATAAAAGACAGGAACTCACTTCAGCATTGATAAAAGTAATTTGGATTTTTTCCGTTGACTTTAGTAGTACATATATTAAGCTGTCAAATTTTTTCTCCTTTTCTCTCAGCAGAATTTTTCTTCCTTGGTGCACACTGTGGGTCTCTTGTATGTGATGAAGAGCTGTGTAAGACATTTTCCACTCTTCTTTGTTTGATTCTTTTGTAGCATTTTGCTGTGCTGGTGTGTGGGCCTTACGTGACTGGTACAAATGCAGAACTGGCAGAAGATGCTACAGATGTAGATGACAAGGAAAAAAGAAGCACGTGATGTCTTTTAGAAGGAAGAATTTCTGTATTAAATACTCACTGCTTTGCCAAGCTGCAAAAATGTCAGTGACTGGAAATAACAGATCTCCATTTTTTCTTTAAAAACTTATAAAAATATATGTATCATATAAACAAACTCAACATGCCCAGCACTGAGAGAGTCTAGACAGAGGTTACAAAGCTTAAAAGGAGTCGCTGACTTTCTAAATAAGCCTTAAATCCATGGTTCAAGCCAATTTCAGGGATGTAAAATCATACTATAGAAGAGCAAAATTAAAGCCTAAATATTATGCTAGGCTGAGCTTGCTCTAATCAAATTCATTTAACCCCATTATTTTCTTTCTTGTGTATCACAGATGAAAACAATGGAGCCCTCTTGGCAGGAAGCCAGTCTGAAGCCATCTATTACCCTCCATACTGAAGTTCTGACAAGGAGAACAAGGCAGCTGCCCTTACAGTAATTGATATTAATGACTCAGGTTAGAGACCATTGTGCCAGCTTGGGACTGACAACAAAGGGAAACCACAGCCCAGCTCCATAGTAATAGGGACAGGAGTAGTCTGAAGACAGAGGGATATAATGGCAGCAGAGCAGTGTAGTCCTTTAAAAAAATTATTTTGTCTTGGATGTTATTTAGATGAGACATCAATATATATTAAATGAGAACAAGAATTACAATTGTGTCTTTCTGTGTCATTTCTCTGATGTGTCCTGCACTGTGTTCATGGGCTGGAAAAGGCAGATGTGGGTCTGGCCACCTCCCTGGAGTGGGTGCACACTGGCCAGGAGGATTGCATCCTCAGGCACAGTGCAGTGCAGGGGTGAACTCCCTACAGGTTCAGCCCCAGCTGCTTCTCAGAAAGCCCTGGACTGAGCCCAGGGCCTGTGCAAACTCCTTTCCCAGGCTTCGTACAATATTCATGGTAAGGTTATTTTCAGTGTTTTGTGGAAGTCTGTTCTAGTTTTATCAGATGCCTGCAGATTTTACACATTTTTGCTGAAAATTAGCTCTTTTTTTCAAATTAGCTGGAGCTGTCCTAGCCAGCAGAAACAGTGATTTGCATTGGTGAAAACTGAAGTGATTGTACCTACTCTGTTTCACTTCTAACAGGCTCTGCTCTGACAAAACCTGTCTCAAGATTGAAATGAAAGGATGGAGAGGCAGCCCTTGCAATACGAGAGACAGTGTTTACACCAGGGAACAAAAACTTTGCAGTGCTGCTTGGTTTAGTTTGTGACAGGTTTTGGTTTCTAGTCTATTAAGGGGAAAAGTGGTAAAAGGGACAAGCATATGTAAGGGGCATCCATTGTATCAACGTGGAGACAGATGCTGTGCTGTGACCCTGGGAGTGATACACCACTGTGAGCTGTCTCTGGCCTAACTCAGGTTTCCCTGGCCTTATTTTTATTATTTTCTTTTGCTGCCTTATCCTACTCCAAGCTTTCATATCCCTTACCCCCAAACCATCTGGAGCATCATGCGTATCATGTGAACAGTGATTACCACATCTCACTGTTCTGCCTCTTGGGGTGTTGTGTCTTTTGGCCATCTTATCATCAAGGTATTGAGAAGCTCAGCATTGCAACACACGCTGTCTGTTAAAATAAATGTAGCGTCTATGTTGTCATTGCTGTTGAGTAAAAGGCTTTCCTAAGTAGGTCCTTGAGAAATACATTTTCTTCTTGACCTAATTCTCTTCAAAAGACTGAGAGATAGAGTCAAGTGTATCACACTTTTGAAATGAAAATAGCACTCAAGCTTGCTCTATAATTTCTGGTCTCTTATGTAAACATCTGCTGACATTCCCTTCAAACTTTGCCTGCTTTTGCACCTTTGGAGTATTTTAGCATAAAGTGAAAAGAATGAAGTCTTTCAAAAAGGAAAATTGGTCTGTATGTCCCCACTATTCAGGAAGAAAACAAATCCCTGGGTTACTGCACAAATATCAACTTTTGAAATGCTCTTGCTTTCCCAGCCTCTTCTCTACTGTCAGACCTCTGATGTCCAATTAACACAAAGCATTTACTCACTGTGTCTAGGCTGATAATTATTTAATGACACAATAATGTGAAATGTCAAGACACAATTCAAATCCGATTTCAACTGTTACCTTTAAGCCACAAGAGATTCAAAACTGTGATATAGCCTCCTATTACAGGGAGTAAGGTAAAATTTCAGGAAGCAAATACTTATCTGGTAAAGGAGACATCATTATCAGGCAGGTAGCTTTTCCAGTAGAAGGCTCATCCCCTGCACTACTTTTTTTTTTTTTTTTAGATCATAAATCAGATCATCTTTGAAGATATTTCGAAACATGCGGAAGGCATGTGATTATACAAAGCCAACCAGGTTCCACCAAGGGCAAATCCTGCCTGACTAATCCAGTAGTCTTCTAAGATTAAGTGACTGCATCAGTGAGCAAGGTAAGAGCTACAAATACCCTCTCTGCGGCCCTTTGTTAGTACCTTGATAAGGTCCCCACAACATTCTTACCTTTAAATTGGAGAGATATGGGTTTGATGGATGAACTATTAGATGGGTAAGGAATTGGCTGGATGTCCATTCAATGACTCGAAGACCAAGTGGAAGTACTGAGTCCAATACTGATTAACATCTTCATAAATATGGTGGTGCACTTGACACACCTGACAGAAGAGATGCCAGCCAGCGGGATCTTGGCAGGCTTGAGGGGTGGGCTTACATGAGGATCATGAAGTTCAATTAGGACAAGTGCAAGGTCCTACAGCCAGGTGAGAACAGTTCCCAATACCAATACAGACTGGGTGAGGAATGCATTGAGAATCATAGAATCATAAAGTGATCTGCCCTGTAGAAAGGAATTTGGGTATACTGGTGAGTGCAAAACGGGACATGAGCCAGCAGTGTGCATTTGCAGTGCAGAAAGCCAGTTGTAACAGGTATGGCCAGCAGGTTGAGGAATTCAATCCTCCTCTACTCTGCTCTGGTGAGACCCCAGCTGGAGTACTGCATCCAGCTCTGGAGTTCTCAGCACAAGAAAGACACGGACCTGTTGGAGCAGGTGCAGAGGAGGATTGCGAAATGGTCAGAGGACTAGAATACTTCTCCTATGAAGAGAGAGGTCTCTCTGGAGAGAGCCTCATGTGGCCTTTCAATATACAAAGGGGACTTTGCGACAGACTTTTCACCAAGACCTGTAGTGACAGCATGAGGGGGAATGTATCAAAATGAGAGTGGGTAGATTTAGACTGTATAAAACACAGAACTTCTTTTTTACCATGAGGGTGATGAGAAAAGGGAACATGCTTCTCAGAAAAGTTATGGATGTCCCATCATGGGAAGTGCTCAAGCATGAGCTGGAAAGGACTTGGAACAACATGATCTTGTGGAAGGTGTCACTGCCTTTGGCAGGTGAGTTGAACTAGATGATCTTTAAGGGTGCCTTCCAATGAAAACCATTCTAGATTCTATGAAATCCAGTACGTATAGGTATGTGTATGTACATATGTATATATAAATATATGTGTGTGTGTGTGTGTGTGTGTGTGTAAAAATGAAAAAAAGTAATGTCCCAAATAGTCCCAGACATTTACTGCCCTTTTGCCCCTTTCTTGTGCTTGAGATGCTGTTGGGACCTTTCCATTGTCTTTAGGATGCCACATCTAGAGAGTGTTAAAAGACCAGTGGTATAGTGCAACTTCTGGGCCAAAAGCAGCCCATGAGGAATCCATACAAGGCCAAAGTAAAAGACCATAGCCTGTAGTAAATCTGTACAGGTGGATAATCCTAATCCCCAGATGTGAAAGGAGACACAGGAGCCCACAGTGCCACTGCCATCTCCTTATGGGAACATCTCCCAGAGTATTCATAACCTCTCAGCTGTCTGAGGTCTGCCATAAATGTCCTGTGGTTATCAAACTTTGACATCTTGACTGTGTTTTGCAGAGTAGAAAAGGTCACTATCTCTGTATAACTGTATGTGATGTCTCTTTTCTCAGTCTTGGCAAGTTCACCTTGTACAGCTCCCTCCTGAGCTCTGGCTCTCCTTTCTCTTTATATTTGCCTTCTAATCTTTATTTACACACCTTTTCACACTCTGTCCTCTGGGCTCAGAACTTCTTTCCTAAGGGACCTGGCAATGTCTCCCCTCAGACCTACAGAATTCTACTCTTCTGAGAATTGCCCAGATACAAGACTGGCTTTTTTTCAGTTCGAGTGTTCACAGACAGAACCTTGCTTTATGTCTCAAGTGAAGTCTTGTCATCACAACAGAATTACTGACATGGTTTACAAAAGTCCAGATTGTACATTAACATGAATTCTCCACTTGTGCCAGATTCTGTAAGAAGCAGCTCATAAGACACTTCATTAAAAAAATAATTAAAATATAACCATTTCAGAAACAATAGCATTTACTGTCTGGAGGTCTGGATCTTCCTACTTAAATCAGTTGCTTATTTTTTAAGCACTGTGGATGCCTGAAGGCACTGTATGAAAATCATCCATTTGCCCATATTTTTCCGAGCAAAGGTGAATCTCACTTTTGCTTCCAAGAGGTATTTGGCAAATACTGAAGAAGTGTCTTGGTGTAAGAGATTGGTGTACTGGATTTAAGTCTTAAGGTTCATGGGCAACAGTAAGCCCACCTGTTACACTATTAGTGTTCAGATATTCTTCAATTTACAGTGAAACAAATGGGTTCCAGTATAATATGTTGTCTGATCTGTGACCACAAGGCAAATTCAGGGTCATGACTGCCCTTCAAGCCTGGAATTGGTGTGTGATGAGCGCTGGAAGAGTTGCTTGACTAGGATTTTAGTTCAGACTATGGTAGGTTGTTATTGAAGAAAAAAGCCTTAGTTATAATACTTAACTGTGCTAGTCAAAGCCTGTCAAACCCTTCAGATAATGTAATGAATCTTGTAAATGGAGTAACTGATATGCCTCTCTGAGCATCACACTCCAGCTAGTCTTTAAAAGATGAGAATGACACCAATGCTGTTACTTACTAGGGACTACACTATTACAGAACCACAAATGGTGTTCCCCAGGGCTCAGTAGTGGGGCCAGTTCTGTTTAATATCACAGAATCAACTGAGTTGGAAGAGACCCACAAGGATCATCAAGTGCATCTCCTGGCCCGGCACAGGACCATCCCCAAGAGTCACACCATGTGCCTGAGAGCATTGTCCAAATGCTTCATGAACTCTCTTGGCCTTGGTGCTGTGACCATTTCCCTGGGGAGCTGTTCCAATGCCCGAACACCCTTTAGGTGAAGAACTTTTCCTGATACCCAGCCTAAACCTCTCCTGACAAAGCTTCAGGCCATTTCTGAAGTTCCTGACACTAGTCACCAGAGAGAAGAGATCAGTGCCTGCCCCTCCTCTTCCCCTCATGAGGAAGTTGCAGACTGGGATAAGGTCTCCCCTCAGTCTTCTTTTCTTCAGCCTGAACAGACCAAGTGACCTCAGCCACTCCTCATACCACTCATACTCGAGGCTCTTCACCATCTTTGTTGCCCTCTTTTGGATATTCTGTAATAGCTTAAAGTCTTGTTTATATTGTGGCACCTGAAGATGCACAGCACTCAAGGTGAAGCTGCCCCAGTGCAGAGCAGAGCAGAGCAGGACAATCCCCTCTCTTGCCCAGCTGTGATGCTGTGCCTGATGCACCCCAGGACAGGGTTGCCCTCCCCGACTGCCAGGGCACTGCTGACTCATGTTCAACTTGCCATCGACCAGAACCCCTAGGTCCCTTTTCTCAGTCTCTCATTCCCCAGTCTGTACAAACATCCAAGGCTGCACCATCCCAGACTGGGGAATGAGAGACCGCACTTTCCCTTGTTGAACTTGGTATGGCTGGTGATTACCCAGCCCTCTAATTTTTCAAAGTCTCTCTGCAGTTCCTCCCTGTCTTTGAAGCAGTCAATAGCTCCTCCCAGTTTTATTTCATCTGTGAACTTGCTTAGTATCCCTTCCAGTCCTGTATCCAAGTCAATAAAGATGTTGAAAATCACAGGGTTAAGGATGGAGCCCTGCAGAGCCCCATAGGGACAGGTCACCAGTCTGATGTCACCCTATGCACTGCAACCCTTTGTTCCCAGTACTCAGCACTGGCGAGGCCATACCTCAAATCCTGTGTCCAGTTCTGGGCCCCTCACTACAAGAAGGACATTGAAATGCTGGAGTGTGTCCAGTGGCAGAAATGGCTCCAAGTTGCACCAAGGGAAGTTTAGATCATATATTAAGAAAAAATTCTTCATGGAGAGGGTTGTGAGGCATTGGAATAGGTTATTCAGTTAAGTAGTGAAACCATAGTCTATGAAAGTGTTAAAAAACTTGTGGATGTGGCACGTGGGGATATGGTTTAGTAGTGAACACAGTGGTGCCGGGTTAACCGACTGACTGGATAATCCTAGAATTCTTTCCCGGTCTAACCACTTCTATGAATTTAAGGGCAGCATTAGAAAGGTCATAAATAGCTATCAAGAGCCCATATATCCATATCTGAGAAGACTTAAATACATTGAAATGAGCAGTAAAATAAAATTTGTATCACCTTCTACCAGTAATCCATTGAAGAAGCATTTGGTGTTTAAGGTACAGGTTTGGTAGAACTATCATGCCCATCAAAATAATTTAATTCTAGCTGGCGCTGATTTTTAGATCCACTGTTCGCAGGGATTTAGAGAGATCACATATTGTCTGGAGAAGGGAAGCCCTCCATTTACCACTTGCCTGCCAACAAATTGACCAAGAGGGTATAGCCTACAAGCATGTATTTGGGTATTCTGCAGTGTTTAAAGCCTACTGTCATTTATCAAGGGTGAATTGAATCAGTGTGTAATTTGGAAGAAGCAGCTTCTGAAGAGTCCTGAAGAGATGAGCCGAAACTGACCCATGGTATTGATTCATAGTTCAGTTTATTCAGTTGCGCACTTGATAGAATTGGGATGATAATTTGTACATTTCAGTGTCCACATGACAATTACTTCTTTTCTCAGTGGTTTGAAGTGTTTTCTGTTACTCCATCTTACTAGCAGCTCAGAGGAAGCATTGGTTATAAGGCCTCAATTTGTATGGTTGGATCTGGACAAACAGTGCAATAAACGTTGCTGATGTTGATTTGGAAAGCTTAGGTGCAGGATTTTTGTTTCCACTCCCTTGACACAAGGTTGCCAAAATTACTGAAGCCCTCCCAATGTAAGACAGAAGCACAATTTTCTCCTGCTGTTTTTTATTTGGTAGACATACACACTAGCAGGAACTCAAAGTCCCTTTTCTTGTAAAGACGTCACGGGCAGAATGTTAGGCTATAGTATTACCCGGTATTATAAAGCCCTCTGAAGCAGACAGAGACCAGTGAGTTCTCAGCAAGATGGGAACAGTGGCTCATTCACGTCACAGCTATATGCTATTTTTGGCATGCAGTTGACTTTTCCTTATTAGAAAAATAAAAACTATTCAAATAGAAAGTTCTTCTAGCTTGGTGTATATACCAATTTGGCTGCTTTCAGCCATGTTGATTCCCTTTCACCTGTAAAAACTTACTCTTCTTAAAGTCTGCAGAATTTTGTTTGAGGCTGGTTCTTTTCAAGCTCGTTTTGTCTCTGTGCTTCCTCTCTGACTGTGAAAAAGTGTTATCCCTTGGGAATAATGATGGATCTGGTTATGTGCCCAGAGGAGAAGGAGTTAAGGTAGACAAAAAAAGGGTGGTCAACACTCAGACTAAATTTGGCTTTCTGTGAGCAAAGCACACACCCACGTACAGAGGTGGCCCCTTATACAGAGACTGTGGGGATGCCACATCTAGGCAGTGTGTCCATACCACTCTCAGCATTTCTCTTTTACATAACTTCTCCTCAAACTGAACCTCTATAAACAAGCTCTGGAGCTGGCTGGGCCAAGGATTTTCATAAACTAAGACAATGTTGATTTTGTACCTTCCACAGAGATTAAGCAGAAAATTTTAATTAATAATGTCTGGAAGCCTTGTTCTTTTATTATTTTAATTGAAATACTGTATCTGAGCAGTACAACAAGGCCTAGTTCAGGGCAAGTCAGTTCTAATGGCATCACTCCAAGATGGTTTTAGCTTTATCCATACCAATCCATTTTTGCACAAAGGCAGCAACTTAACAAATTAATACTTACTGGTGTACATCAACACAATATATAAGGTGTAAGAAAAGATGTGTTGGTCTATTTTTTATATTTTACTGAGAGGATGAGATTCTACAGTTGTACAACATGACTTTTCCTTATTAGGAGAATAAAATCTCTAATGTTGGAAAGCGTCTCTTGGTCATCTCCTCAAGTATTTCACATTTTCTTCCAGTGTCTTCTTGTTATTTAAAAGGAATGTAATTCACATCCATAGTGGTCATGGGTTATATTCTGGACTAGATCTCTGTCATGATGGCAGGCATATATTATACAGTAAAATCATGCAAGGCAAGGGTAGTTTCCATTTTATTCTGAATGGAGTAATAAATGAAAGATGGAAAGCTCTTTATTTCAGCATGTATTTATGGACCCAGCTGGAGATCCCTTCCAGACTAACACAGAAAAGGGAATGGAATTTTGTCAGAATTATCCATCTTTATATATATATATATATATGTTGAACCTAAACTGCTTTCTGAAAATTTCGTTGGGTTTAACCAGAACTAAACAGGAGCAACTTATCTGCAGCTGAGCCTGAATTGGAACTCACCCAAAGTAGGTACTGCTTCAACTTACGAGCTTATAGAGGAGGTTAGCATGTCCTGACACCACTTGAGCACTGCAGAAACCACATCTCTTGTGAGGTTTGGCTTGAAGCAGGTCTTAGTTGTGGTTATTTCAGAGTATGAGGATTGCTTTATGGTCATGTTCTTCCTAGAGATGATGACTTCATGAAAAAAGGGATTCATCTCAGCTCAGAGCTGGAAATTTGATTCAAGCTAGTTGTCTTCTCCATCTACAGTGATAGACAGAGAGACACCCAGAGGAAGATTCACAGAGAGCCCAGGTGACTACTTTAGACTAATTTTGTGATTACCAGGAGACTATTGGACAAAAATTTCACAGTTGAAATGTCTGCACATGTACAGACACCTTATGATGTTACAACCAATGGCTTCTTTGTTCCATAACTCTCCAGCAGACATCTTCCCTCTTCCTGAAGCACCTCAAAGCAAGAGTTTTGTGAAGTGACCAGCTTCCATGTCATGTGGAAAATTCACATTTTTCAAAAGATAGCTTTTTTTCTCCTCTGTTTTATCACAAACTGGCAGCACCAGTCTGAACAAAACCAATGGAAAATACACACTGGAAAGTCATCATGGGCTAGGAGAAGAAGTGACAGAGGGAGATTTTTAAATTTTTATTTTAATTTAAGTTTCCATGATGGTAAGAAAACAGGATGGTGAGAATCTCTCCTCCCTCTTTCCTTAGTTCTTGTTCCATCTGGAGCTAGTCAGGAAGAGATTGCAAAGAAAGAATGGGTTGTTCAAACTTGTTTGTCCATAAAAGTATCTGTTTCAAGAATTATTTTTCCTCTCAAAGATCTAAAATGCTTCATTTTACCGGCCAGACTGGATAAATGCTGTGAAGTAGTTATACAAAAACAGTTGATTTTTTAAAAATTAATCTACTTTAATTGTGTTTGCATCTGGTCTGGTATTGCTTTCCACAAATATTCTTGCAAATAATTTTTGGAACAAAGTCTTTTTCAAAGTAAATATTAAGGATGAGCAATCAAATGTATATGCAAAGGAAAATTTACATTGCCTTTCCTCAAGGCTTCAGAAGCAAAAAAGTTCAGGAGTATTAGGGTTATTCCTGATGTCAAGAAGCAGTAAGAATACAGAGTAGCTGAATTGACACATCCAAACGGAGAAATCCAGGTCTTATTTCAAGGGTGAAATCCTAGTTCTCCTGAAGTCATAAGTGGAATGCCCATATGTTTCACAATTACAAGATTTTATCATACTTCTAAGGTACTGAGTCCATTTTTTTTTAGCCTAAGGGTTAGACAATGCTGACTTAATAAATCAAAAAAAATCCCTTTGTATTTTGAAGACCTTTAAATAGCACAGAGTAGGCAAATAATCTTTTTCCATTACTTCTCCAGGTTAATTTTAGACAACTTTTGGGTTGTGTCACTGCCAGAAAAGGTATTTTGCCAGTCCTGGCTATGCCCTCCCATTCCTTCCCTCACACCTGGCACTCTGGTTGATTTGTTTAGCTTGACTGATGAGTTGAGTCAGCAGAAATAAAAGGTGGTGAGCTAGCTTAGAGACAGACTGGCTTCACTGTGATAAGCCCCCCTGATCTGGCTGACAGCTTGACTGTACAAAAAGAGGAATCTGTGGAGGGAAGGTGTCAGGAACATCAGCCCTGGGATGGCAGCATGACATGGGACTGCCTCTACATTGCTTTCAAGCCAGAAGTGTGGAAAGAGACACCTTTAGGTGCTCCTCTCACTCTTCTGGACATTTTACCTCAATAAAGTGGAAAAGTAGAGATGCCATTTCAGCTTTCAGTAGTAGATGAGGGTTGTTCAGGAAGCAGGCAGCAGGGCAGAACACAAAAACATGCCAATGTGGAAAATTAGAGTTTTCAGTTCTGTATCAAAGACAGGAAGGCACATTCTCCCCCTTCCTGATATTGGCAACATTTGTTAAAACAAATGGCCCCTCTCCACACCACGTGCTTTCCCCTCAGGCTGAGCCTGTGCCTCAAGGGGTCCACAAGTTCTAAACCCAGCTGGTGCTCCAGAGGCTCCAGAGTGATGCACCTGAAGTGCTGTGTTGCTCTGTTCTCCTTTTCCCACTCCCACAGCACAGCCTGTCAGGCTGCTCCTGCTCCCCTGCTTCAAGGATACACTGCCACTGAATTCACATGGATGTCATTGGATTCACAGCTCTGTTACCTGTCTTGGCATTAGGAAGCAGCCTTGAACTGCCTCTCCCAAATGTCAGTTTGGAAGTCAGTGCCTCCACAGAAGCAGGGCAACTGCCTCTTTCCACTACCAGTGGAAATCCCTCCAGCATCAGGATGTTTAACCTTTGGCCTTTATCTAGTCTTGCCCATCCACCCCTTCCCACCATTCACTATCGATGTCTCCACAGCTGTAGATGTGTTTTGCTGCAGCCAAACTCAGTCATTTCAGATTCCCACAGGAGTACTCTTTCTAGACCCTTATAATTTTCCACTGGTCCTCTGCTGAAACAGAGAACACTGAAAGTCTTTTATGGAGGAGGCTTTATAAAATATGAACATCTATTTGTTATGAAACTTAATGCTGTCAGCTTGTAAGAGCCATCTAGAAAAGTATTTAACTCAAAGCGCTCTTTGTGTTTATTGGAACAAAAGGCTTATATAGGTATACTGGAGGAGACACCTGCTTCAGGTAAGATTTATTTCAAGATACTGTCATTGGGGACTTAGAAAGGATTCAAAATAGAAAATGTGAATTCTCTTGAGACTCCTCTCCAAAGTGCACTTTAAAAGCCAGATTTTCTTGGCTCAAGACCACTATCAGACATGTTTTGTTACCTGAAAATACCTACATTTCTTCTGGCTTTCTGAAATGGTTGCACTATGAAGTGAAAATCACTGGCATTCACCAACTACAGGTGATGGTTGACAAAGTTATGTGTTAATATTCTGTGACTACAAAATGCTGCTTCAGATGAGCTGATTTCAATGGAAAGTTAACAATGTCCTTATCTTTGAAGCGATACTATAGAGTTATATTTGGTGTAGCAGGTGGTTTTATACCTTGCTTTTATATAAAACCAGTTTAACAAGCAGCATGAGAACAGGAAAAGAGTAAACAGTGAGCTTTGTTCAAAGCATTCATCAGCTCATCTATGTATCCAAGAGGATTGAGAGAGTTACTCTTTAAAAAAAATTACATCTCTCATATTAATAGACCATTTGATACATTGCCACATGTGAGTGTCAGATATTGCCAATACTGGTGACAGTGGGATCTTAGAAATTAGAAATGGAAGAAGGTCATTAGATTTACAGTCTGCCCTTCTTGTTGATACACCGCTAAATGACTTTCTCTGGTGTGTTCTGTAATTGCATTTTAAATGAGTCCTAAGTTATATTCTGTTAGTCAGTAATCAGGGCTGAGGAACTCAGAGCCAGAGGAAGTGTGCAGGTTAAGTGTCAAGTCAAAAGAATTTGTTCATAGTAGAATTTTTTTTTTTCTGAAGACTATTTACTGTTTTGCATTAATTCAAATGGAGCCAAGACGACTCAAACTGACAAAGCTGTGCCTCAAAAATAAAGTGCAAAACAAAACCTGCTGGTGATGTTTTAAAGAAACATTGAAATATAGTTGGACCATATTGTGTCTCTATGTTCTCCAAGGATTATCATTTTTTTTATCATGATTTGTGTACTTTCCCCCCTTTTTGCTCTATAAGCAGCAAAGGAAAAGAGGGGAGAGTACAGGAGACATGAAATAACTGTATCACACACACAGAGTTAAAAAACTGAAGGTTTCTTCTACTCTGTTTAGTCAGGTTATCTCAGGTGTAACTTGAAACACTAGGAGATCCAAAGGGAAACTGAACAGAGGGTAAATTGAAAAGTTTCAAACAGATGGTGTAAATTATTTCAGCTTAGACTTTGATGAACCTTTATTTGTGAGAACACTGCCAGTTTAAACAGCGATGTATAACAAAGTCATTCAAAGTGTAACACAGCCCATAACACATTGTCTTTCGTTCCATCATATGAAATGTCAGCTTAGCAAACATTATGCCTTTGTAAAATTTGCCATTTCTCTTACAAACCAGGACAATCCTCTGGTGCCACGGCCAATCTCAGTTCACAGTTGCTGGACCCCACACGGGCAGGCTCATTTGTGAGATATGATTGCATGTGTATGCAGGACATGCAACACCTCCTGTTGTTGTAATAATGCACTGACATGATTATCCCTGAGTCTGTTTGGGCTGGCTATTATTAGGTTTCCAACATGTTATCTTTTATCTACAATTTGTAGCTTTGATAGCCTTAAATCTCCGAACACACTGAAGAGATTACTAGGGATAGGTTCCTCCTGGAGGGTACCACAGGTTCCTATAATGGAAATGCATGATATCCTCTCTCCCCTCCCAAGCCAAAAGAGGCCAGGATGTGAGGATGTATGCACAGATCTCAACCTGACAGGCAGCAGAGCTGATTCCAGCTGTGCTCTGCAGCCCTTCATCTGCCTCATGAATTGTCCAGAAAGGCACAAAGAAAACAAAAGGGCTGCTGCCTTAGTTTTGCAGTAGGCAGACCTCTTTACCAGCCCCCAAAGCCTGTCAGAAATGCACCCTCAGTAAGCAGCCCTGTGCTATGAGCTCCATAGTTTGGCACAAAGTCAACTGCAATCCAGCATGTAACCACATTAAATGTGATTACTTTGCTCATACTAACTCTTCTTCTAAACAAGCCAGGCTTCACAGAATGAGAAACCACAAAAATACCTGAAGCAATTAATTTTTTATTGACATGATGCTACCAACTCCAAGTGCCAGATTAAATTAAAACTCACTCCCAGTGATCAAAAGATGCCCAGCCAGCCTACTGCTTGCAAAACTTCACTCACTCATCATGTTTTGAAAACAGGAGTAGACAAAATCCGAGGGATTTCTTACAGCCTTTTGGCTGTATTTAAGGCTAAGGGAAATGGGCCTTCATCACAGTTTCAAACCACAGCATAAACAAGAGCTCTTGTTATCAAGAAAAATTACAGGGACTTTTAGAAGAGCAGGTGAAGGGATTTAATACTGAACAAGCCACTTTCCTGCAATTATTCACTCTACTATAGCTTATATTTAGTCACAAAAGACTTCATGATGAACATATAGCACCTGGCCATACCAAGAAACTTGACTGGAAGTTACCTATGGCAAGTCTGTCTTGCTTCTAATTTCAGGGTGTAAACTGGGAGTAATCCAAACAAAGTGAACCCTAGATTAGCTACAGTGACAAATGCATCATTTTCAGAGGGTGATCCCTGGCAGGCTCCATAGTGATCCATAACCAACAGCTGTCTTGGCAGAATCCAAAGAACCAGTTAAAATTCTGCTCATTGAAATGCTCTCTGGGCAAGGCTCTCCTCCAAGATCAGTGTATGTCACACTCAGCATTGATGTTTTGCCTTTCCTACATGTGAAGAGCTCTCACAGTTGACAGTATCAAAGAGCAGATATCAAAGCTCAGGGGTGCCCTGCAGATCCAAGAATAGTACTTTGCCTCCCTACAGCAATTTACACAAGGTGCAATGTATACTACACATGGCATGGAAATAAACTTGTCATTTGCATAAGATTCCTTGTGATTTTTCAAACCTCAATAATGAAAACCAAGCAATATGTTTGTGTGACTGGAACACTCTTGTGCATGCAGTCTCCTGCTTTCACACATTTTTGGGCTCATTGAGTATTCCTCTTTCCAGTGAATCTGGCATTTGAATATTAAGCATTATGCAAGTGGAGTGGTATAGAAATTTTTCATCTTTTCAGGTCTAAGTGTGCTTTAATTTCCCTGATTTTTAATTTTTTCCCCAGGCCCACTTGTTCCTCAGTGTTTTGCACACTGCTGTTCTGAAAACAAACATAAACTAGATAAGACTCTGTCTATCAAAAATTAAGTCTAATCTAACTGGAAGGAAAAAGAAGGGGGGGAAAAGTAGCATAAATACGCTTGGAGCCATACTTTAGGGTAAACTTCAAAGTAACTCCATGTGGGGTTCCAGGAGGTACTTTGCTACACACATAGAGGCAGTAGCTCTGTGCAGAGCTGCATATATGAACATTAAAAAAAGGAAAAAGTTAGGCTACTTCAGTAATTTGTCTATAACTTTGATGTAGATCTCATATTGCTAACGATATGTGTGCCATGCCTTTTGGGAACTGTGTTTTACACTACTAGGCCAATATTCATTGGCATGTCTTCTGGCCCTTGGAAGAGGCACTTCTATGAGAGACAAGCAAAGCAGAAAAGGAAATACCATGTTTTTTTCATTTGAGGTCTCAGACATGCTAATATCTCCAAATACATCTTCTGAACACCTGTGCTCACCTGAGAACCTGCTCCAAAAATGAGGCCTCTCACTCTGTAAAAATACCTTTATAATCAAATTTGGGGGAGAAATGGTGAGGGTTCATTCCTCACCCAGGTTTTTCCATAAAAAGCCTCAGGAGGGAAAAAAAAAGGAAAAAAAAAAGATTCATTCCCAGAAAACTGTTTCTCCAGGCACTCACATCCCTGTAAACATATTGAACTCAACAGACACAAAATTAGCCTTACTGGCTCTGCTCCCAATGCCTTACAATCAAAGCACAGTCCCTGCATGGATATTGCTTCTGTTGTATCCTCACTGGACAGTAAAGGAGTAGTGAAAGAGAAGACATAAAGTTTAAAGAAAGGGTAAAAGTGAGAAAAAGCACGCAAGAAATGCAGATGGAAGAATGGAGACAGTTATTTCAATATGCACAGCATGAACAGGCTGATGCCCAGGGCAATGACAGGTGTTGGGGAGGGTTAATTTTAGGACTTGAACTTGTTTTGGAGTGGTTTTGCCAGAATAGTAAGCACAAGCTCAGTTACCATCAGCACGATGCCTTTCCCTGTTTGACTATGCAGAAACAGTTGCTGAGGTTATAGCTCTAGCTGAAATCCTGCACTGGTCTCTAATTAACTTCACATTTATTTGGCTTGGGAGAGATCTTCCCTGCAATACAATTTGGTGCAGATGAATGGAAGCATAACACAAAATCCTTTTCTAGTGATGTTTTTGCAATGCCAGAATAACACCTTAGGTGCTACACCCATTCCTGTCCTCTCTCTTCCTGTGTCCCACTCCAGTGGCAGAGTATATGAGTCTCATCCTAGGACCTGAGACCCAGGGGTTCTCATCTCCATGAGAAGCAAAGCTTGCAGGTATCTCTTGGGGGAGGACTCCTTGGCAGATAGATGCATTTGTGTCACACCAACAGAGGCAGAAATTGCCTCAATTTTGTATGCACTTAACAACGCCGAACTGACACAGCAGAGAGACCTGGCAATGCAGAAATCTGGACACCTTTTGTGTGTTGGAACAAAAATAGACAGAAAAACAATTAAGCAAATGCAGTACGTTAAACTTGGGGTCTTGATGCTGTGAGAGAGAATATTGGTAAATATAGTAAAAATACAAATTAATTTCTTGATTGTTGTAGTTGAACAGGTGATAGCTTAAAAGACTGAGCAATAAAGATCTCAAAAGTACTTAAACAAAAACTAGGGAAACAAAATCTAGGGAAAGACTCATGTATTTATTTGTTGAGCAGAGAGATACCCTCTAAAATCACTAAACCTCTTCTGTCTTGAAGTGACAGTAATCAAAATTCAAAGAAAAGATCAGGCAAGTAAGGAAAAGGGATAGTAATTTCTTGGAGACACACAGATTTTTTGGTTCTTATAGAGTTTTAATTCCTTTTCTTCTTAAGTTGGTATTAAGGAAAAGCCTTCTTCTCCCATGGCCTCTCTGGACTCCCTCCTTTCCATTAAGTTGACAATGCATTTGATATACAGGAGTATTTCCTGAGTTCTAGCATTTAATACCTTTTCCTTTCAACAAGCACTCATGCAATAAACTGCTGGGATTGGCAGTGAACTTCAAAGAGAGCAGCACGCATCCCTGCCTTAAGCAGCTTAATTTGTAACCTCTGTCCTCTCACCTCCTTTCAAAATTGTGACAAGAAAGAACAATTCTACCTGATGTACAGTATGATGTAAACACTGTAAATAACTACGTGTGAATAATGCAACTTAGGTCCCACTTTTCTTTCTGCAAAGATTTTTCAATGCTGGCAACTGATCCACTTGTTAGAAACCCACTAAACTGGCTCTGATTGGTGGAATTTGTACAACACAATATCACTTTTCCATTTGTCCTCCTGACTGGTTCTGTGAAGAGCTGCCAAAGTCATAGAATCATAGAATGGTTAGTGTCAGAGGGAACCTTAAAGATGATCTAGTTCATCCAGTTCCAGCCATTCAGCTGTGGAGCTTTTCACCTGACCAGGTTACCCACAGCCCCATCCAGCCTAGTCTTGAGCATCTCCAGGGATGGGGAGTCCACAATCTCACTGGGAGACTTTTTCCAGTGCCTCAACACCCCCACAGTAAAGAATTTCTTCCTAATATCTAATCTATCTATCTTATCTATCTAAGCTGAATCCATCCTTCAGCTTAAGTCCATTCCCCCTTGTCCTATCTCCACGTGCCCTTGTGAAAAGTCCTTCTCTAGCTCTCTTGCAGGCCCTGTTTAGGTACTTTTCAAGGCCCCCCTGGATGGCCTCCCTTCCCTCCAGCATGTTGACCACACCACACAGCTTGACAAACTGGCTCAGGGTGCACACAATCCCACTCTCCATGTTACTCACAAAGATGTTAAAACCTGACAATCCCAATACCAAACCCTGAGGAACACCAACTCTCACACTTGTCTACTTGGAGACTGAACCATTGATTGTAACCTCTTCTGTGCCATTTCCAAACAATTTCTTATCCATTGAGTGGTCCATCTGTCAAGTCCATGTCTCTCCAGTTTAGAGACAAAATGCTGTGGTCTAGAAAGAAAAAGAAGGGAGAGAATGGAAGAGCAGCCCTATACTCCATCAGGAATTATTCCATATCTCTGCAAGTGTAGTGTAAAGGTGGGGGATGTTGAAATATGAAGCAGAGGTACACAAACAGTAGGTACACAACTGGTAGGTACACAACCATAGGTACAAAAAAGAAAACCAGGATGGAAAACCAGAGTGGTAATCAATGCCCACAATATGTCAGTGTATTGGTTTTGCACGGCCTGGTTTTTGGTAGGAACTACCAGTTTTCCTCTGCTGAGACTGACATGGTTTGCTGTGAGAACTATGCCCTCATAAAAAAACTTCCTTTCCCAGCAGCAGATTTTCATCTGTAACTTCCTGATATTTTCCCATTCTCCTCTTCAAGTTTAATTTCCCAAACTTTCTGTTTTCTCGTCATTATGCACTTATTTTCCAGTGGGTTTCAATTGGGGAAACAATGCCTGCACCATTCCTCCCAGAGAAGAAATACAATATACTTCTGCATATCATATGAAGCCCAAGTGCATTTTTGTTGCCTTATACGTCCAAGGGAACTCATTAAAGAATGAAACAAAGATCTCGTTCTCCAATCAAATAAGCCAGATCAAATTTAGCACAGACCAGTAACTAAAATGCTACATTCTGGCTCTGCTGCTCATGCAGACAAGAAGGACATTTCCAATAAAACAAACATAAACAGTTAACACAGAGCTGTGAACTCTAACAGGCTTTGGTTTATTGCCTTTGCAGGAGCACACTTGTACCAGTGAAGTACAGAAATTAGGCATTCAGGCAAATGATCCGGGGGCTGGTGACAGAGTGCAATCTTTCAGGCCTTTGGAGCTATTTAGCTGCTCTCAAAACACACACACAACTACTCTGATAATTACACTCACTGCAAAACCTAGGCATGGTGCACTGGAAGCCTTTTAGGGGCTCTTCATAATTTCCTGCCTTTGCCAGAATAAGGCCAATTTACTCCTATTTCAGCAGGCTCGGGCAGAGTGAGAAAAGAGAGACTGGGTCGCCAGCATTATTGAAAAGATTCATGATTAGTCACACACACTTGAAGGCAAGTTACTTGCCAGACACTACACCACTCATTAAAAGGCCTTCAAGCTGGCAGCCCTCCAGCAGCTGCGAAACAGCTCCAGAGCTGGCAGACCCAAGAGGACCCTGAAGCCCCACACTGTCCCACACACTGGAGTGCAAAAGCCCAGGTCAAGCATTCCTGGGTGTGATTGGCACCCCAGGAGTTCAGCAAGTAAGACTCATGTTCTACAGTAAAAAAAAAATAACGAACATATTTCGTAGCCTAGCTGTAGCTAATGCCAAGGCCACCTTTTGAGACTAGTCTGAAATTGTTGCCTTTGCATGATCCCCATTTCTTGGTAAAGCTCATGCTTGGGTGGCCTGAAGATTCTTTCAGGGATATGGGAATTTGGAGAGTTCCTAACCTGACTCAGCTCTAATCTGATTCCTGCAGAAGACACTGAGATATGTTGGAAATGCCCTGCTAGCTCAGGCCCACAGGAGCTGGGGAGCCATTTGAAGTGTCATTTCCATGCCTTTGGCTTTGCCACTGCTTTTACCTGAGAACAGAACATAAACAAATCATTCCTCTCCCCCACAAGCTTGCTTTGGATTTGCCCCTTCTTTTCAGTGCCAGCTCAAGCCAAACTGTCCCAGTTTTTCCAACACCTAATGAATGCTGACTTAGCACCCCCATTCCAGGAGCATCAGAACCAAGTGTTCACATGTACCTTACTTCATGTCCAGGTTATTTTATAATAGGTTGTAAGATGCAACATTAGCAACCCATGTTTAGCTCACTTAACCCAGGAACTTTGTGGAATGCACAGGAGTGAGAGTTGGTAAGATGGCAGCAGTTCCCTGGCTATCAATAGCACAGTCTTTCTCCTCTCTCTCCCTCTTGCCTCACCATCACCCAATTCAGCTCTCCTATCTCCCTCCCAGATCCAATTCTCATGTCCATCTGATCAAATATTCAAAAACCTAACCAAGCCCTGCTAGCTCCCACAGCAGTCCACACTGTGAGAACAGGTGGCTCCAGAGAGATGGTCAAGCCACATCCACCACAGTGAAGGTAAATAGTCACTGCCCTTGGCACCTTGGAGAAGTCCTTGCAGCGTGGTGGATCAGCATGGACTTAGGCCAACATGTGCTTTATTCTCAGCTGAGCCAGGAAAGACCACTGAAGGACTCAATCCCAAATGGAGAGCAGCATATGCGAGTGTGTATGGGGAACAACTACTTTTAATAATAATCTGAAGTAAAGTAGTGTTTTCAAGAGGAAAAGTTCTTTTTAGTTATTCAGTCTTGCTTTTCCCTACCCCTCTCATAAACAAGCTTGTAATAGAAAATTAGTGCACAGGATACTGCTATGATGCTAGATTGTGTACTGTATATACAGGGAGTGCTCATCTTCATATTGAAGTTAGACTGCAGTACATGGATAGCAGTCCCCATGGAGAAAAAACAATCTGGTCTTTTTTTCTTCATGGGTAAAAAATCCCATCAGCATGAAGTTTACACCTTGAGTTGTTGGTTGGACTTAAGCTTTTTTCCTGTCTGCAGTAGTGACACTGTGTTTGTAATATCACTGCTGCACAAACACCTCTGAGGAACCCTCAGAGCATGGTGGGGATGGCAGTGCTGATCCTGTCCCCTCTGTCATCCCACAGAGCTCAGAGCCAAGCCATTCACCAGCAAAAGGCAAGGGAGAACTACCGGAGAACTATCACCAACACAGAATCCTGGATGACAACTCACTCCCTTTTCCTGGCCGCATGGTAACTCTAAAGAGCTTCTTGTCAGTTTGCTTATGATGGACAATGAGCATTATGTGTTCCAGCTTGGGTTTTTATATACTTAGTGCTTGGTACTTTCTTTGGGCATGGGCAAGTTTGGGAACCACATTGTCCACACTTCATCTATCCCAACTATCTGCCTCCATCCTCACTAGAAACAACCTGAGAGTGATTCTAGGCCTAGCAAAAGGTTGCCTTTGCTTTCTCCAGTGGTCCTCATTTCCACTCACTGGGACATAAATCCATGTTGTTCCCTCCATCCTTGCCTTCCAGAAATACTGGACACAGGACTGCATTCTGAAGTGACTCAGTGAAATCATTTTAACTCAAAGCGAAACTGAACTATTCCTCCCTATATCTACCTATCTCTTTGTGTTCAGGAAACGACTGGATGTGGCACTTAGTGCCATGTTCTGGTTGTCAAGGTGATGATCAGTCAAAGGCTGGACTCCATCTCAGAGGTCATTTCAAACATAAATTATTCTGTGATTCTGTGATTCTGCAATTCTAATTCTTTATCTGTACATCATCTCTTTGTGGGTGGTTCAATTCTTTCAGCCTTATCCTTCCACTGTCACAGCTTACTGCCTGTGGATGCTCTGGCAACAGCTGAGGAGGGGATGAGGAATGGGCTGCTGAGACACCAGAGCACAGGAAACTTCAAACTAGATTAAACCACTGAGGTCAACATATACTGTGTAACAACATCATCCCAGCCCAACTGCAGGACTCTCCTGGCAGCGTGTGCTACCCTGTTCTTTGCCCTGTAATTGCACAGTATGACTTTCCACGACAAACCTGACTAAGAGCTTCCTACACCTGCCCACTCCCAGCTGCTCACTGCTGTGTCCTTCCCAGCTGCCTCCCTAGTGTGCAGATTCAGCTGAGCATGTGGCTACTATCTAAAAATGGATGGGTGTTGTTTCTTTTTTTTTTTTTTTTACTTTTCAGAAGGAGAGGAAGTGATTTGGGTCATTATAAACAAACATGCCAAGCTGAGAAGTGGTAAAATTGGAACTGAGAGGAAGGGTTTGGGGAGACAGGATGGAAACATATGATTAGGATACAACATGGAAAGACACCTGGAGAGGCTTGACCTTCTATATCTGTGCAGAAACACAAAAGAAATTGGGAAACTCCCGGTGTAAAATATAATGCTCTTTTTTCCATTACTGGAGCGTCTTTTGACACCTTTATTCTGTTTACTAGCTGAAATTAAAGTTGTGAAGGTTTTATTTTGAGCACATATTCCTTATAAAATGTTACTTTATTTCAGCAACAGAAAATTAGTTTATTCTCTCTCTTGTTTCTGAGGCACTCAAAAGCTTCTCAGGTAAAATATGTGAGGTACAGCAGCCTGGACCTCCTCAGCTGAGAGAGGTCTGATTCACATCCTGTGCTGTGCCACAGAACTATCCCCAGCTTCCACCACTCCAAGAAGCAGCTTTTAGAAATAAAATAACATACATTCTGAGGAAAATTAGTTGTCAATATAGATGTTTTCTTCAGCCAGAACCTACAGTTGAAAGATTGTATCCTCTTCCTTAAAGCATCCTGAGTTAAAGATATCGCCACATGTGGAACTCGGGAGTGCAGTTATGGCAGCTGGGGTGGTGGGTAGGGCCCATTCATGCCTGAGAATCCATATTCATGCACATGTCCAGGGTGTGCATATTCAGCACATATTTTAGACAGCTGTTAATGCTGGTATGACTTGGACAACACTTTAAAATGCAGTGTCTCCCTTTCCTTACCACAGATGCATTCAAAGCACTTCCAGTGATAAAATTCTGACCATTTCCCTGAACAAGAGACCTTTATCACCTTTAAAAATCCCCTTTTCTGTTCCATCCCCCTTGCTGTCAGCATGGATGCTGGCCATCTGCCTGTTCCCACACTGCCGTGCTGGACTTCCCCTGATCAGCAAGGACTCTTTCATTCTGTATAGAAGATTTCACTGGCCAAAGATTAACCTCTCGGTCACAGGTTTGTGTCCAGGGTTTTCTGGAAACTTCTGGAAACACTATGGAGCCTTCCACAGACCTGCCACATCCCATGGATTGGAGAGGGAGCATCCTGCTTGTGTTGGGCAAGCGCTGGTATGTTTTCAGTAGGCGGAGGGCAGACAGTGAGTGCAAGAGCGTGGGATGTGTGAGCTCTGGCAGAAGGTTGGTGATGAGTACCAAAGAATCCCAAAATTATGAGTTGTAACCCACAAGTGGTTCCAGGGGAGTTTCCATTCAGGACTGTGATTCAGCAAAGCTGCTGTCACAGGCAATAGCATATCAGCCTAAAGTCACCACTGAAACCATCTGTGACAGTCAGCCTCTTCTCAGATGGGTGGTTGTCTTGTCCCCATGGTTTTTCACTAACTACCATTTTGCTCTCACATAAAACATAGACAAGGCAAGAAACCAGAAAACTCGAGGTGCTGGCAGATTTGGTCTCAAAGTTAAAGTACAAAACCCATGGCAAAAGACATCGCTGCTTCTGGAGCTGCAGACAGGACTTGTTGAGAAAAGTCCCCCCAGGCGCAACCTGGCCTGGAAAGCGGCAAGCAAGGAAGGTGAGCCGGGAGTGCTGGAGCCGTGCGAGGCTCGCCATGAGATGGCAGCCTTCCCCGCCGCCTCTGCATGCCCCGCATGCCGGCAAGATGTGCCAACACCGCTTCAGCACAGAGCACTTCTGTCTTCCCGGCAGAGATGTGCTGCCAAGATTTTAACAAAGGGCTCCCTCAAAAAAAAAAAAAAAAATCCAGCCTTGCTTTGCAATACAGAGAGCAATCCCTCGGCGAAATCCTTCTCCTTCGTTGAAGTAAAACCCCAATCCAGCAAATACACGTTTCCTGTGCATGTTTTCCCCACACAAATGTACCCACTGCAGATCGGCCCCACAAGTGAACTTGGCAGTCCTGGGCTGCTCCAAGCTTGGGTTCAGCAGGCACATCGCCCTCTCCCTGGTACTGCTTCGCACGTGGCAAAGGCCACACATCAGGGAGAAGAGCTCCATCATGGGCTGAGGGGCAGCAGGAGCTGGGGCAGACAGGCAGCATCCCATTCAAATTCCCGTGTCTCCAGTGCCTTCTGGAAGCACATTCAACATGATGTCAACAGAAGGTGCTGGCATAAAGGAGTAGGAGTACAGGGCTATTTGCCCCATGACAACCCACTTCAGGAAAATGGTTTGTGTTTCAGAGCCCATCAGGATTTACCTGTGCCACTCCTTCCTTTAAAAACACAGGGAGACCAGGCAGAGTTCTACCCCATGCTGGTCTCATCTTTGTGCTGTTATCACAAGAGGATCCAGACAGATTTGGAAACATCAGGATATCTTTTGTTTCTCCTGGTAGTTGTGCTAGTAGGAGTTAACCCAGGGGACAGAGACTCTGTAAACCTCCAAGGAAATAAAGAAAAATTCATCCAGAGACCTGGCTTGTCCCTTTCAGATGGAGTCACTCCCCATGCAGGATTGTATCTATTTAAGCCTGTTTCCAATGAGTTTTGATTTGATAGTGCACTAAGGTGAACCTGGAGAATCAGCATTGCCCTGGATGAGTCACAGAAACCCTCATGTGTCAGATGCTGACTTCAGTCACACTGCTGTGACTTGGCTCTCACACCTCTGCAGGTAGCAGTGTGATTTCAGTGGGAGAATTGCACAACTGTGCACAGAATCTGCCTTGTTCACCCCAAGGTGTTGTACTGGTATTACTGACAGCAGCATCTGACCTCTTACAGCTTCAGTCTTCACTGGGTTTACACATGAACAGAGGTCAGCCACTGGGCACACTGCTGACAACAGGAGGTGACAGGATAAATGAGCAGGACTTGCCTCCAAAATCAGCTTCACATATGCCACTGTACAGCCATGTCAGCAGGGATGTAAATGTGGCACAGCCTGCTCCCCTCTCCAGGCTCTCCAACATTCATTTTCAGAGCTGGATCCAGAGTAACTTCATAGCCTTCAACAAAGCAATTCCCAACTCACCGTTGTATAGAGAGAGGCTGAATCTGTCCCTTTGGTTTTCCATTAATGTCAGACTTGATGACTTTCTAATTATGCTAGAGAGTCCCTATGCCTTTCACAGCTTTCTTCAGGCTATAAGTACAGCGGGCAACTTTAAAATCACGGGCAGCAGCCAAGCTTGTATACAGAAAACATTCAAATATAGATGACTTTTCACCTTTACTTGCCAGAGGCCAAATTCTTTCAAACAATGATAAACCTTATTTAACCATGAAGTCTTCAAGTTGTGGAGTGGGCCTAAAGGTCACATGGTCTGAGATGACCTTGAAAAGTGACTTTTATCTCGGTGGACATCCTGGGGACTCAAAGCTCAAACAAATCTGTTTTCATATCTAATTCGTCCAAAAGCAGATCTCTGGTGCCAAAGATTATATACTTAGTGAAATATTCTGTGCAGACATGCAGAACTTTATGTATTTCCTCATAATTAACAGGGATTACTCCTAATTAATAAATACAGGTCTTTAGGAGGAGGAGGAGGATTATTTGGAACTTGAAGGATGTGCAGACTTCCTGCAAAATGCATGCCAATTGGTATGATGATCACACAGGATCAGAAGATGCAAAGCCAGAGGCAGAAGGAGGATCACTAATCCTTAGGTCTGAGCATGGCAATTTTGTTATTTTGCAGGACAGCAAGGAAATAGCAAGAATGTAATTGTACCGAGGACACTTCAGCACAGAGCAGAAGCAGACTGTGCACGAAGCTGCAGCTACAGCTGCACATGCTCACAGAACTTACATGAAGGCCAAGAGAAAAAGGCAGCAGAGGCACAAGACAAACCAGGGCACTGGGTGAGAAGAGGCCTGCACTCGGATCAGAGATGTGAACCCACCAAAAAGATGTGGAGAAGAGACGAGCAGCAGCCAAGTGATGAGGCTGCAAGCCTCCAGCATCCTAAGGCTCAGCATGAGTAACAGGCTAAGCATGCAGGGCTGGGTGGAGCACCACTGGGCAGCCACCCAGCCAGGGCAGCCCTGCTGCCATTCCATTTATCTTAGGACATTCACTCCAGGGATTAATTGCAGCAAGAACCACAAAGGCAGTAAGGCGCTCTGGAGGCACCTGAGTATTGCTGGACAATCCCCGCAGGTTCTGGCCATGTAGATATTCTGACATTCAGAAATGTCTACCTCTCTCGCTGACTTGTAAAAGTGGCTTCCCTTTGCTTGTAACTGGAGCATCTCACTCCATTTGCTCTGACATTGCAGCCTGAAACTCTGTGATACCTAATCCTGCATCTTCTCCTGTGTTTTTCAGTTTGTATTGAGCCTGGCACCCAGCAGCTGCTGTGTTTCATATCCAGGGGCTGTGGGTAACTATAAACACCCTGTGGTTCCTCACCAATATGGGTTATAAATACATGCAGGTAACAATCTGAGAAATTAACTCAAGGACTCTTTCTGCAACAATCTTCCTTGTTTTCTTGTGTGCTTTCTTTCCTTTAGTTGAGGTCTCTTTGGCTCTGACTCTGGGTTTATCATGGTTATCTGTAGACATGTATGTGCATCACACATGTAAACACTGGCATTTCTACTCCATCATAAATGCCATTTTTATTGCAGCCAGAGTAGGCATTTAGAAGGTGCTTTACTTAATCTTTCTTCTGTATGTTGCAGACAAAAGGATGCATTCCAGGAACCACAGGCTGGTCTCAGGAGCCTGTTCATTACTACAGAAAGTAGGGGAAAGGCTTGCCTTAAGACAGCTGTTCTGTTGCTGTGGATCAGACCCACATAATGAGTTTGATGCTGAGAGTGCCTATGAAGTGAATGGGGGTAAACGGACAATTGCCAGCAAGTTGCATGGGGAGTCACCTTATCTCACTAATAGGATATGCCACTCAGAAAGCTGGGTCTTAAATGCTGTTTCTGGCAAGGACTCAAATACTTTATTCTTGTCTGAAAAGAGGATGTTTCCTTTCACTTAGAAACCACAGTTCTATTTTTTTTTTTTTCTGGAGTTGGTTTTCAAGCCCTTCAAAATCTCTCCCAAAGAACATTCATCAAAAAAGGTGGGGTTCACATCCACATCATCCTTCAGTCCATTAGCACAACATTTAGAGCATAACTAAATACCTCTATTCCTCAGGCAGTGGAGAGAACCAAGTCCATGCCCCCCAGGCTCTGACAGGACTGACCTGCAGGACTGACTAGGAGGGGAGAGCCAGCAGTCACAAACCTGCCACCACAACTGATTGTGCTGAGCCCTCATCACTCCAGTAAATCCTTCTGCTCTCACTGCCAAGCTGGGCTGGAAGTCAGAAAACACAACAGGACTGGAATGGACAGACAAGGCAGATCCTGAGGTGATACCACCATAGTCAAGACAGATTCGTTTCCGAATGTATGCAGGCAGAGCTGTGCTGGAGATTGGTTGGTCCCATTTGATTAAATAATGGCTAAAATCAGAGATAAAACTCAAACTGCCTGTTGCAGCCTGCTTCAGTGCCCCATTCTTTCTTAATGCTCTTTTCCCTTTGACCACAGCACTAGCCTTCGTTTCAGGAGGCAGCTACTTTTGCTTTCCTCAGTCTGAGATTCACACACGGATGATGCTGCCCCATGTCCTGCAGCTTCTCTTCATGTCTCTTCCCTTGTGTCCGTTCCCCAAGGCCTTTTTTTCCTCTTTCTGAACAAAGTGCTCTTGAAAGTTTGAAGTTATCCTGTGTGGAGAAGCAGATCCTGATGAATCTGTGGAAATTTACTCGAGCATAAAGGTCACTGGGATGGCAGGTGCCACCAGGGTCCAGTGGCAGCACCTCTGAGCGTTTGATACTAATTTCTGCATACAGCATCTAAACCCTCTTGTGGCTCTAGCCACAAATCTTAAAGCCTTGCCCCCCAGAGAGCAGAAACCTGCCTTGGAGGGATATTGGCTGCCTCTATCACCTGTATGTTTCCAGGGAAATTGAGTGTTTTGGTGGTCCTCTGAAATACAGGGACATCTAAAGTAAAATCTTCCCAGCAAAGTACTGTCACTGAACTGGTAAAACAAAACCTGATTACATTATTTTGTATAACCAGACGCTACCACCCTGATGCAGACTGTTAGCCATATTCAAGGCATGCAAACAGCAGTGTTACTCATCTACAAAAAAGGTGTCACAGTCAGGTTTCAAGGCTGGGATCATTTTTTTTCCCTATACATCAGCAGATTACGTAGAAAAGACATCATTTAATGACAAAGCTCATCCAAAACAGGTCAGTGTAAGATACTGTATTAATAAGGCAATGAGCATGCCTTATAATTCTGTATCACTCATGTGTCACCCCAAATTTATACCTGCAAATTCCTTCTCTAAATTCTCTGGGCAGTTCTATGAATTTTATACCCTTTATACACCAGTGTGTTTACATACCCTTTCCACCCTTATATTGCTTTTGAGTGCCAAATAATCCTTAAGTCAGAAAGTTCTCTGAAGGATGGCAAATCAAAAACTAAGCAGGCATTGCACTTGGTAGAAAAATGGCAATAATTTACCTTCAACTGAGGTTTCTTGGGCATACACGCACACAGACATATCTTAGTAATAGCTGTGTCAGATAAATCTGGGAATAGCTAGGCTAAGCAAGATTAATATGACGGTATTGATAGGTCAGCTTTCAGTGGCAAGGTTCAAAGTAAAAAATGCTGTGCAATACTCATTTCATTCAGCATAAATTGCATTTCTGGTTTTATTTGTGTTCATCACGTTTTCAAGATTTCTGAGATATGAGAAACCAATAGGAAGCTTGGTTTGTGTGTGATGGCAAGTGGAACCCCCAGACCGCAATGGTTTTTCCTAACCTATGCTTGGTGCTATTGCAGAATCCCTGGGGCACCAGGGCTGATGGAGGGGAGAGGTACCAGTGTGCTCACCTGAGCCCTGCTCTGAGAGGATGGGATGACATGGTCAGAGAGCATAGGTGGAGGTGGAGGTTTGCAAGCTCTCCTGGGTTTGCTGCTACAAGCCTAGGCTGTGAAAGGTGATCCTACATGTATCTACATTGCTTTTTAGAGCCTAGCTCTTATGCAGCTGACACTGTAAAATCATGTTTTGAAGAATTGATGCCTATTCACACTCTTCAGCATAGCACAAATAACAACAATAACAAATAGTAATGAAATAACACCATTCTTTTGGATGCATATACATAAAGTTTGTCCATTTCTCCCATTCTAATGGTTCTCTACTAAAGGACACCACAATTCTTCACTCAATTAGGTACTTGTACTTCCCTGACTACACCAACTCTACAATATGTGTTTGCATTCTTCCACATGTAAATGCTGATTGAAAGACTTGGGGATGTGGGGTAGGTGGAATAATTGTTAAAGTTGTTCAGTCTGTCTCATTAAGACTTCCTCCTCCCCCTGTAAAATAATTTGTGCTTCAGAGTTGGACTTGCAAATGCCCAGCATCTGTCTCAAACTGACTGAACCTTCCTCTAACAAGTACATCAGCTTGTGGTTCGTATTGGAGCTAGGAGAAGCAAGGCAGAAGCTGCTCAGTGCCATCCCCTCAGCAGCCCTTCCGGAAAATCCATATGCTAATCCCACACTTAGGTTCTTTGCTGGATTGCCCTCAAAGGAATCACTTAATTCTGGCAATATTTGGGAAATGGGTGCTCATCATTAGGAATTGGCTGGATAAGAGCTCATTGGGTACACTCAGCCAAACTGATCCACTTTGAGCTGGCCACAGAGTCTGTTTGGAAGTAGTCTGATCAGGCTCAATGATCTTAAAGGTCTTTTCCAAACTAAAGGATTCTAGGATTCTTTGACCTACAGTGAAATATTTTGTTTCTCCCCTACAACATTGTGTTAGGTTTGAAATGAAATTTCTCTGTATGTGTGTACTCCACTGACTGCTGTGGCAAAGAGACTGTGTGTCATAAATTCTGCCCTCTTACTTACCACAGGCAGATTTGTCTTTTGGTGGCAGTAAAGCAAATGTGGGCTGAAGATGGACAGTATCTCTTTCTGGCCAGTCCCACACTGTCTTTGTGCAGCTTCCTGTGGAGCCTTGGGGGTCTCTATCAAGTTTTTATGAGTGTTAAATGCTCTTAAACAAGTGAAAGTCAAATAAATGACTCATGGAATTAAGAGAAATTCAGATTATTTTCTCCATTAAAAACTCCATATTTGCTTTGTCTCTAATCAAAACGCAAGTTAATGCACTACCATTATTTGAAGAATCTCAAGATCCCCTTCAAATTATTTCCTAAATGCAATACAAAGATATTTCAATGTTATCAACTTTAAAAAAGCGTTTGACTATTTTCACATCCAAATATTTCATCTGCATGCCAATGCATTTCACTGAAGGTCCATTCAGTTTAAGTTACACTCAATGCCTCAGTGAGGTCTTGGTACTCCACTGCCTTTTGTTGTTCATTTTCCCCATTGGATTGAACTTCCTAGACAAACTGTACTTCCCATAATGTGTCTGCAAGAGTTCCCTTAGTACCAGCTACAGCTCTCAGAATGCACAGACAATTGAATGGAACATTTCTAAAAAAATACCTAAAGGTTGGTTTTCCTGAAGAACAAATATGGAAAAAGAAGAGAGTTATGGAAAATTTAGATTTTGTAGAAACTACAATTTCAGGGGAAGTTTTCCACATGAGCAAGAGCTATTTGTCATACTGACAGTACACTGGAAAGCTCAGGAAATGGACCTGTACTGTCACATGCCCTGCCCCTTCCACCCACTGTGGCTCCTTCCTTATTCCTTTCTGTGGCAGCATTTGACAGCCCTAGAGGGAAATTTTCCCTTTTCCTAGGAGGAAAGCAGGTGCCTAAATTACAGGGGAAAAGGAGGAAGAGTGGAATAAACCTCCTGGAGGCTTCAATTTTCATAGCTCTGCTTCTGAGCCGTCAGAGACAGAAATGCAAGTGAGCCAGGAGTAACTGAAAAAAATGAAGAAAAGACTGCTCTGAGTCCTTCCTTTAATCTATTCGCTCAGGCAAAGGTTAAATTACCATTTGAATGCTGCTGTAGAAGAGCTAATAATGTTGCCTTTATGTTCCAAGGATCCTCTCTCTTAATAATACATTCTTTTCAACTCCAATTAAGGAAAGCTGTGGTTCCAATCATCTCTAGGATGAAGACTCCTACTTTTGCAGTGCACTAGCTGGTTGTCCTGTTGTTCCCTCATCGATTTCCTGCAGTGCTTTAGGTAGTGATTCAGGAACAGCTGACTGTGAGGATGTGTTCCTGTAGTTACAGAGAAGGGAACTAACTTCTCTTTGAGGTCTTTATGAAATTATGCCACGTGCCTTGTGACTTTCAACTTCTGGACCCCAGGGAGAAATCTGAACCCCTGGCTGAGAGTTGAACAAAAACCATGGTACTGTATCACTATCCAAGAAAGCATTTTTGGACCACGTTTAAAGGTACACTCTCCCTCCTGATTAGGAGATTGTGTTTTCATTGCCATTTAGAATGGATATAGCTATCTATGAGGTTATCCTGCAGACTTTCCAGGCTTTCCCATTGTAAGTTATATGTACACTTAGGAGGAAATAAAAACAAATGTGTATTTGTCTTCAGCGCTGACAATGGTGTCAAGTGAAAGACAAACACAGCCAGAGCAGCAAAAGGAATAACAAAAGTACTTACAAAGAACTGAGTCAGTATATATAATTTTTAAAAATGCTGCTAATTATTGAGCACAAAAATCCCCAGCTCTGCAGATTGCAATGGCAAAGGACTTGCAGAGCGGTGTATCAGTGCCCGAGTGAGGACAAGGCCTAGCCCATCCTGTCGTTGGTGTTTGCTTCTGACTTTCCCCATCCTCACAAGTCACTACTGACACTCTCCTGGCTCAGAGATACTGGACCTGCATTATGTCCTTCTGCTGTTGTTCCTACACTGCTTTGGACAAGTAGGAGAAAATGTGTCCCACACACCAGGGACACAGCAGGGGAAGAAATACACCCCCACTTCTCCTGAATGCCCTAATCAGCTTCTGAGACTTCTCTCTATTCATGAGAATCAGATAGGCTGAGCACATCTGGGAGGATTTGTGGCAACTCTGAGTCAGGCCTCTGGTTTCTTTACTCCAGGAACCCACTCCTAAAGGGAACCTGCAACCAGAGACTGTTATCTCCCAAAGAAGCAAGGCAGAAGTTCATTTAGGACCTCTCATATTTTCCTTCCATGAAGGTCTTCCTCACTGCTAGCTGAGAGTATTTACATATTCTGTATTGTCATTTATGAACCCTTTATGAAGATAAAGGCAAGCAAGAATGAGACTCTAGGGACAAGTTAGCTGTAGAAAATAACAGATCCTCACCCATAGTACAGGTCTGGATGGCATGACCTCTTTCCCAGTTCTCAGGCCTCCCCAGAGAGGCCACAGTGGAGCTGTGTTCTGACTTTAGTACATTAATTAATGACTTGAGTTGATGTAACTTGTGGAAATGGAAGAGGGCCTGAATCTACTTACAGTCTCTGTTCAGCTTTATGTGCACCCTCTGTAATTTGGAAGGCTCCTCCTGTGAGCATTCCTCACTCATCCCAAAGCCCTGAATAGCTCCACACCTATGCGCTGCACAAACAGACCAAGAGAAGCAGACTAGAGGGCTCCCAATTACACAATATCCCTGAAGAGCCCTTCCATGAATCCCACAAAGATCTTGTGGCAACAGGTTTTGCAAGACAGTTCTGAGAAAGGTCAAAGACCTCTGTCTTGCAACTGAGTATGTGAAACTGTGCCTCCTCATAAATGCTGCCATCATTACATTGCAGTGGCATTGCAAACACTATGGCCTTGCACACACTAGGAGGAACTTCAGTGTTTCCTGTCGTGGCTCAGCTCCGCCTTTGGTGGCATTCCTGTGGACCTTCGAATCAACAGCAGGGACTCTGGCTTTTGCATGCTTAGCATGTGGCTACACGGAGACAAACCCTAGAGAGATACAGGCAAAAGCAAAGCTGCTGCATCTCAACACCTTGCTTGGGCTAAACTATAGCTTGCCGGTTCCTCTGTCCAGCCCAGAGTAAGTACGACAGATTCCAGCTGGCTATATTTCCAGGAGTTCCCCTGTCCCCAGGGCACTCTGGCAGCATCTTCTAGACGCTTAGCCAGAGAAACTGCGGCCTGCGTTATGGTGCAGGAACTGAGTCCGGTTGGCTATCAACTGAAGAGAATAATGAGAGGGCCCTTGGTGTGCCTTTAATTCTGAGTGGATTTATTGCAGGGAGCTCTACACAGAGGGGAGGCAGGAATCCAAGAGAGTGAGGGGCCCTCAGACACAGCCTTAAGAGTTATCTCATACAACCAATCACCAGGGGGTCTGAGGGAGGATAGGGAAGGTCCAGGTTTACTTGGTCCTACGGGATGGGGAAGGGAAGGGGCCCAGGAGATAACAGGGAATAGAACAAAGACTCTTGGGGGGAGGGAGGAGATGATGGACACCAGCAGTGGCTACTCTGGTTTGTCCTGGGTTAAACCATGGTCACTCCACTTTCTAGGGGGTACCCGGCCCCTTCGGACTTTCTCCACCAGTTATCTTTCTCTTTTTCTAAGTCATCTCCCCCTGGGGTCTCCAAGGACACATCCACAGCAGCTACACTAAACCCAGCTGGCTGCCAAGAGCTAGAGCTTCCTTTGCTGTTACCCCAGGACTGCTGACCCAGGGAGGCACACTCTGGACACCTCCCCACAGACTGACCAAGCTGGAATCCATGCAAGATTCAGTGACAGCTGCTCAGAATGTCACTGAAGAGAAAGCACCACTTATCTCATCCTTTTCTTATACAGTTGAGCTAACTAGCTAGAAATCTCACCCTGAATGTAGCCAAGCAAAAGTAAATTGAACCCTCAGTTCCTCCTTTACAAAGGAAGGCTTAAACCATCAAGCTTTCATGCATGCAGGACTGCTTTAAGCATGCTGTGTGCAAAGGAATGGATGACTAACCTGAGGTGCAAGAATCTCCAGAGCCATGTATTAATCTCCTTAGAAAATAAGACATCTTTTAAAATATTTTTGGGTAGTGCGCAGACTTGCACTTGCACAACACAGCTCTCCTATGTCTAGTAAGACACTTCAGCCATTGATGGAAAGTGAAGCTGTCCTCTTCCTGGTCTCTTTCAGTAACACAGGAAAGCATAGAAACCCAGGTTTTTATCTTTACGAGGTGGCTCACATGGCTAACCAAGGTATCAGGCATTACAGAATTTAGTATGGCAGCACCCCAGGCAACCTTTGCATCTGTTTCCCCTCAGTGTGCATGTGACTCTGTTATCTGACAGCTCAGAGGAAAGGAAAGAGGTACCTTCCCATATGGCAACTTTGGGGTTTTTTTTTCCTGAAGACATTATAGGAAATTCTGATCAGAAGCTTTAAACACATTATCCAGAAGTGGCCAAAAAATTAAGTTCTCTTTCGGTTTGCATTGCAGTAAAGTACAATAATATAGGGCTAGCCCTATAGCAAAATGAGCACCAGACTTGAGCTTAAAGCTCTCAGACAGATACAAATAGCTGCAGACCCTTTAATTGTTTTCAGACCTTTTAACATATTCTTTGGTTTTCCTGGTAAATTAATCTATGCATCTGTCAACTCACAATGCAAAAACTCACAGGACTTCATGGCCAATTAAATTCCTCTGGCAGAGGAAGAGCTCCTAATGTTGGAGTAAATTGTATTCAAATCTATTATAAAGCCTTTCCACATTGTTAAAAAGGGGGGGGGGGGGGAAGTGTCAATTTGCATTTGGATCAAAGTCACTTGCAAAAATCTCATTTTATCCAGTCTTATATGGATCTTATATATCTTAAAGTTGTCTTTGCTTTCTGTAGTGGGTTGAGAAGAGAAATGAAGTAGTTCTGTGAGAATGGATATCAGAGATGCCTCATATTCCACAGATCCGTGTTTTGTGGCTTATGGTAATCTCCAGCTAAAGTTATTTCTGTGGCTGGGCACTTGTACGGTCTCTCTTCTTCTGCTGACAACATATGAATTCTTTTGCCAGACTTCCTCTACTTGGGCCATTCATAGGAGGTCTTTGTGGACTTTTGCACCTCCACCTGTGTACTTATGTTCTTGAAACAGTAATGTTGCTCTATTACATTTGTTTTCCTTTTTTTATCTAGGGTTCAACTTGGCCAAGAATAGAAAAACAATTAGTGAGGGATGATCCGACAGTATGATCACACCACATGATCCTATAAATTCTCATTTCACTAGGAAATGGGGCTAACAAATGAGCAGCTAATTAAAGCCCAGTACTGGGTTTACATTTTCTTTTCACAATATGTTAACAGCAACTGGATTTTTTTCCCTTTATTTTTTTCCCTGGAACAATGAACAGGAGTTATCTCTTGCATTCAAGGGAATGTGGCCCCAAAACATTTCCTGCATTAATTCCCTATGGAGAAGGCAGGATGTTTAGGAATAGTGATGTTGAAGACAAAGGTTGGTCAAAATACTGCACCAGTCCACAGCAGAAGAGGAATAATGGCTTCAGTGATATTTTTCCATGTTTTGGAGAAAACCAAAAATAAATGTAGTTTGACTTTGTTCAGTGGTGAGCCAAAAAAAATCACTTTTGCCTCTGACAAAAGTCTGTCTCAAGTCCAGGACATGTCCAGGCAAGGGTGTATTTCTCACATCCCTGATCTCCAAAATGAGACTAATAAATTTTTGAAAAATCTGTGCCACAGTCAGTTAACACATGTATTGCTCAGTGGCAAAGCAGACTGTTTGATCTTTGCTCTAAGGGTAAAGCACCATTTCAGGGTTGCTTGGCAGCTCTGTTTTCCTTCCCTTAGAAAAAGAGATGGATTCATTTACAATTGCGGGCCATGAAGAAGGGAGCTCAGGTGTGGCAGAAATGGCAGGTGGCTGGAGCTGACTTGACAGCAATTAAATGTACAAATCTTTGATTAGGCTCACGGGAATGGAGTCATTAGCTACAGCGAATGGACCAGCTTGCTTTCCACTGCCTCATTAGCCATAATACTGATATTACTTTAAAAAGCCTGGAAAAAAAGCCCTCCCATACAGAATTAGGAGAGTTGAGTTTCAAGGGAAAAAAATAAGCTAATGTAAGCACTTTCTAGCCGAACAAACAGAGCCTGGCTTTTCTGGTCACTGACAAAAAAAGCCTCATGTTTGCTGTACTGTGAGATAGCCCCGTATCCAGTGCCACGAGCAACGACTCACAGAGATCAACAAGTTACTCTTGGCCACTGAAATTTACTGAGGAGCTCAACAGGCAGCGTCCTGCTGTGCTCCAGTTCCGAGTACTGGTGCCTTTAACAACATCCTACCCTGCAAGTGAAGACCTTTGGTCAGTCACACATTGGAATTATCAGGCTGGATATAAGTTGCACATAAATCTCCAAGCTAGCAGGCTTAGCCCAGGGGAAGATTTGGCTTGGGCTTTATTTATCTTCCTGTAACATGACTGGTTGAAGAAGGGCTGCAATAACAACATTCTGCCATAAATTAATATCCTCCTGTCCCCAGCTCTACCCTTGCTATTTCATGGAAAGTCCATAATGAAATAATCTGTACCCAATTGCCCTTTCTCTCCCACTCTTCCTTTGGTACTCTCTCTCCCACCACATTATTCTCTCTGACCTGCTAAAACAGAGTCCTCTGAACAAAGTCAGAAGAAATATTTTCCTCCAGGGCACTCGTGTAGGGTTTCATGCCAAGAAGTTGATGGCACAAAATCAGTTTGGGACACAGTGAGGGCAGTGGCTTCTCGCCTCTCACATTGCTCAAGCAACTGGTAGTGCAGATGAAGCAGGGACAGAGGGAAATAATTTTTGCAATTCAGTGACAACACTGCTGGGTCAGTGTTTTGCCCTCTACAGCAAGAGCAAGATGAGAAAAAAAGATGCCACATTCTCTAGGGATTAATATTGTCCTCTCATAACATGGGACACTGAGCTGTCGTGCACTCATAACTTGCTTGCTTGTGAAGTCTGGGTTCAGGTTCTCCTGTCCCAGTGGTAAGTCAAGATTGCCAGTTCCACATCTTGCTCCTTCCCAGGTTTCACAGGTACCAGATGCTACAAGAGAGCTACATGTCACAGGTGACTTAGTCATACAGGTATTAGGTAGAAAATTTCAGTTTCCACACAGGTGTAGTTTGAGAACTTGTGTTTATGCTGTCTCCTTGCAGCAGTAACAGCATACTTCACCTTCTTCAAGTGCATTTGTTCTTCTTGCGCTTTTTGATATGTGAAAGCTAAATATAAAAAAGGGACTGAGCTGAAAGGGATGTTTTCTCTGAAGAAGAAAGTTCAAGCTGGCAAAGAAGTATAAAATACGTGGTATGAACTGTCCTATAACAGAACATCCTCGGTGTGTCACCGACTCCCAAGGCCAGTGAAACATCCCATGTTAGCTGCCTAACTCACACTTCAGCTGAAAGATTCCCATCAGGGTAGCCTTTTCCAAGACCCTTACATGGCTGACTGCTTCTTTGTGCTCTGCGATAGTATCTAAACAGCTCACAGAATCAATCAATACAGATCAATCTCATCAGCTGTGCAGCTTCACTTTTCTTTCCGTGGTGGTGATGTGAGAAATACAAAGCAAGATTCAGTCAACAGTGTCTTTGTTCTGTTTCAATGAGCAGTGAACTTCTATGCTGAAACAAAATCCTGTTAAAAAAAAATAGAAGTGGTCTTTGAGGGAGAAGAAATCCCAGAAAAGAGAGAATGAAGAAGAATAAAGATAAATTTAAGAGGAAGGAGAAAATGAGAAAAAGCTGTTAAACAGCTTCAAAATGTTTCTACTGTAGAAAATATAAGCTGCACTGCTTTTGTTTTCCCATGTGTACCTCCTCTGCATTTTAATTACAGTTGAGTTTCCAGCCTGATTGGAATTTTTACAAGTCTTCCTCGATTCCTACCTGCTTAAGTATGCGTGCAATTTCCTTTGCAGACCTGACCTTGCGTGGTTTCACTCTAGAATCAGAGCTCTGATGGCCTTTCACCACACCACAGGTTACTTTTTATATGGACATTAAAGCCTCAAAAAGCTTTGACAGATGCAGAAAAGACCAACCTAAGTTACTCCCACTTCTCCTATGTTTCCTTCTCTTAGCACTTGCTTCTTCCCAGAGCAGTCAGCAGGAGACTGATTTCACTTCAGTCAGGGTTTATTGGCTGATCTCTTCACTCTAACTGTTGTGGGGATGGCATGGAAAAGACTTTGGTGGGCTGCAATATCTGGAATTGCCACACAGAGTTTCTCTGGAGGTCATTTGTCAGGGTGGTAAGTGATTTAAAAGCCTTGGAAAAGCTCAGCCTCTATGACTTATTATGGCTTTTCCATCTCTAACTTCTGTGGCTCTGAAGAAAGTGCAAAATTTGTAAACAGTGCGGGAGAAACCCTTTCCAGTCAACTTTTATTTTTTCCTTTGGTTCCCATTCACAGCAAATAATTTGGTAAAAAGACCCACTGAAACAGAAGACAAAGATTAGGCAACACCCAGAGCTGCAACTACAGAACTTACAGTCCTCCACCATTGTGCTGCCCAGCCAAAAGCTGTGTCACAGCCAGCATACAAACAGGAGGAAAATGTATTTTTCACCATGTGTTTTGACTCTGCTTTGGGACTTAGATGACCTGTTGGTAAAAATGCCTGTGTCCTGTCTCCATAACAGATACATCAGTCGTAAATTATCTGTCTAGTTTTGCCATTGTGAGTAGGGCCCCCATGGGAATTGACAGTACTGTATTATTGTTGTTTTTGGTGGATAGTCTCCAACCAAACCAGCTTCCCCACTGCCAGGGAGAGGGCAATGCTGGTGTTGGGAATATTTCTATTTGGGGCAGTTACGTGTTTTGGGAACAGATGGAGGCATGGGGTTCCAAGTTCTCCAGTGGGTGCTCCATGCCAGTGCAGGCAGGACCTGCCCGCACATCTGCCAACTCCCTGCCATGCTGCTCGGTGTCCTGTTACACATGGTGGGAGCCTTGGAGCGGGGTAGCGAGGCAATTTGTAGTCATGTTACATTTCCTACTTCAAAACTGTTTTTACAGCTATTGGCCCAGCCTGCCCCAGGAGCGCTGGCCTCCGCAGCGGGCTGTGTTGTTCCATTTCTGTCAGCAGTGGGTCTTTTCTCTCTGCTCCTGCAGGAAGGCTTTTGTTTCATGTCTTTCCTCCCTGCTGCATGCTGAGTTGGCCAGGCAGCCTGCCACGTGCTTGAAAGCCTCCTTCCCACCCCTCTGCCCTGCACAGCCACAGCCTCCCTCTCAGCTCATCCTGCAAACACTCAGGTGCTTCGGGTGCAAATGCTCGGGACCTGCTCCTGTGTCTGACCACAATGTGTTGTGCGATAAGAGGGTGGACACCTGGACAACCGCCAGTCCAAGCATTACATTACGGCCCTCTCTCTTATGCTGTTTACTTTTGTGACAGTTTCTCCTTTTAATTCTCATGTCTGCAATGTTGATCTAGGAGGGTGGCCATCTGGATCCCTGCCTCCACTGCCAACCCCATCTTCGCCCCATCTTCATCTCCACCTCTGCATTTCTCTGTCAACTGCTAAGTTTTCCTCCAGCCAGTCCCCATGTTGGGCCTTGCCACTGCTGGGGGGACCCAGCTTTCTTTTCTCACCCTTGTTTTTTGTCCTCCTCAGGTTAGACTGACCACAAGGAGCACACAGAGACTACCTCAGCTCTGTGCCATGGCAGCGGTTACAGCCAAATCAAGACTAATCTTCAGCTGTTAATAAACTGAGACCCATCTAACCCTCAGTCCAAAAGATGGACAAAGCCTATAGAAAAATATGGGAAGGGAATTCACAGACTCACTTTATTATTAGGATTGTCATCCCCCGACAGACCCTGACCTTGGAGGCACTGCCTCCATCTCACAAAGGGTTTGAGTCGAGCACAAGTGTCTGACCTCATCTGGGACTCCAGGGTGTGGGGTACTTTCAGAAAACATTGCCGCAAGTCAAAAAAAGCAGAGAAAAATCTGCATGAGTTTTTTCTCTTCTGTTTTCTTCCAAAAATTTTTCTTAGAAACAAGAAGCAGCATTTCAGCCTGCCAGATCCAGCTATTCTCTTCAGTCCTCAGCTGGCCTCTCCACAGATTTTGCTGCCAGGGTCTTGGGCTCATGGGAAGTGTTGGTGGGACATCTGCACCATGGTGTGGAGATACACACACTGACTAGGAGCAAGCGAGAGCTGGAACTCACGAAAGTACAACTCTATCAGCATGGCTCCCTGCCCAGCCTAATTAGACCTGCCAAGAAGGGCTAATTAGCTAGGCTCAGTGCCACACTGATGTGACTATACCACTTTCAAGAACCAGCAAGCATCATGTGCAGCTCACTTTAGCATGGGGATGCCATGTGAAGCTGGACAGAGTATATATTCACTGGCCTTCCCTCTCCAGAATGAGCACGCTGAGCTTGTAAGAGCCAATTGCATGTCACTCTGTGTCCATTTGTGTGGTAAGGGGTTTTACAACAGGACTGAAGCTTCATGACACCCATGGTGAAAGAAAGAGTACTAGATCTTCCTCTTTTCAGGAGAGCAAAGCCGGAGCACATGGAACATGAGAGGCTGGCTGGAGTTCCCTGAGGGAGCCCACGGCCAGCCTTGTCTCACAGCCCAGCCTGCCTGCCTCGCCCTTCCCTGCCCACACCCGCCCTGCCCGCCTGCCCAGCGGCGCTTGGCTGCCTTCCCTCGCCACAGCCACAGCCGCAGCCGTGCCCACTCCTGCAAGGCTCTCACAGAACAGTACCGAATGTGCTTTGGACCCTGCTCAGGCCTTTCTGAGGATCCCTTCCTTGCCTTGATGAACAGTCCCATGTTGTATTTTTCCCCTGACATCTGCTGCCATACAAAATGCTCCCTGCAGCCTCTCATGCTTTGGGGGGACACTTACAGGAGGGCACTGGTTCCACTGTGTCTGCGGTTCCCCACAGCCATAGGAAGGTGGAGAAATCTGCTCTTAAGGTGCGTAAGAAGGCAGTGAATCATAGGAGCAGCAAGCTCTTGTTTACCAACACCTCGCTCTGTAAAGATTTCTTTAATGCAGTAATTTGTGAGATAGCCAAAGTCTGGTTTCCAGTTGAGACAAGCTAAGCCCTGTGCTCAGCTGGGGAAAAGGTTCATCTTGGCTAGTGTAGTGAGGACAGTGACCACGGAGCATGATGGCCCCAGCTCCTCTGGTAGATAGGCCCTTGAGCAAAAGACACACACACGCACACAGGAAAGGCTACTAGAGGACAGGCTCCAGAAATTGTCCCTTTACTTCCCAGGTCCATCTGACAGTTTAGTAGGGGTAAAATAAATGAGAAGAGGCATAGGGAGGTAGCAATATTCCTACCTTTGCGCCATCACGTCGAAGCGTAGCAAGAGGAAAGCGTGGGTTACGCACACACAGAAATACCATGACATATATTACAGTGCTGCATAATGCAAGCAAGCACTTGTTACCCTGACTGAAGGCTACAGTGTAATTAACGTAATTACAATGCCGCTGGCTGAATTCGCTCGAGAAGTATGGCATTCTCTGTGCCCTACGGGGTAATGCATAATCCCAAATACTTCATCAGTTGAAAGCGAGCTCTGAGACACATTTGAGCTGCAATGCAGTCTCACAGCCACTGTTTTACTTAATGGTATTTGTCCCCAGCTCTCCAGAGGATCCAGCTGGTGCCACTGATACCTTTACTCAGTTTATCACTTTTGGGGAGAGATTGTGACACTTCCTCTTCAGGGGAGGTGCGAATGGGTCAGGGGCACAGGACCACAAGCAGCAGCAGCAGCTTCCTGCATCCAGGGCACAGTGAGAGAGCAGCAGTGCTCAGCTGGCCCACAGCTGGGCTGTGCCAAAGGAGCCCAGCCCCAAAGCTGCTGTCCTGCTGTAAAACAATAACTATTCAGGGCAGCTCCAAGACCTGGTCAGCCATAATCCCTTCCTTACAGCATGAGTTGGACCTTCATCAATTGCTAGTTTTCATCTCCAGCTCTGCTCCCTCATCACCTTCCTCCCCCCCACACATGTGCTGTTCTGCGAAACTTCACCTCACTTCCCAGAAAAAATTCATTCTAAATAATTTTTTTCCTAAAGAGCAGTAGGAATAACTGGCTTTTGAATTCAGCACGGAGAGGCTACAATTACAAAAAATGTTTTGGGTTGACAGGAAATTAAACTGTATTTTCTTGGTAAAACAATAAAACCCCAAAATTCCAGTTTGGATCAAGCAAAGTGTTTGGTTCAACCTGAAACAAAACACTTCATTTTTGTGTTTAAACTTTTCACCCCTTTTTATTTATTGCAGGCAGGAAAACCTCAAAACAAAAACAAATGTTTCAAACTGAAAAGTTGAGCTGTTTCCCTTTGAAATCATCACACTGCATTGACTGCAATTTCTCAGAATTACCCTCTTTGGCTTTGTCTGAAACTCTGCTAGATTTCAGGCTTAATTCACAAAAAGTTTTACACAATGCCAACCAGTATCCCAAGGATTTCACCTGGTCCCACTTACCTATTATTTGAATTCCCATCCTGAAAAAATTTGGAAAAATAATGCTATTTTGCCAACAATATTCTTAATACCAATGCCCTTTCAAAACCATGTTCTTCTCAAGAATGCACTGGTCTTCTCTTCATAATAACTCATGTAGGGGTTGAAAGAGTGAAGGGGTCTTGCCTTTGGTGTGGTCCTTATGTGCCCTGAAGGCAGGGCCAAAGAGCAAATGTCAGCCTCCACTGCTGGTCTCTGCAGGCTGCAGCTGGGATCCTGTGGCTGAGCTGGCCAAAGTGCCACTTCACACTGGGCATGAGGCAAGTGGGATCCAGCTGTGTGGTGCCGGGAACTGGGTGCATCTGGAAATGATCTTCAGACCTAAGTCCAGGAAATAAGGAGCTATTCACCCAGTCTGCTTTTGTCTTCCACTGCTCATCAGCCAGTGGGAAAGTTTAACTGTATATGGGGTTTTTCAGGCTTAAAATCTGTCTATGGGTTTTATCTGTAAGGAATAGAGTGAAAATTACCTCTTGATTTGTTTTATTATTTCCATTTCTAATTGCACATGAAATAGCAGAACAGGGAATAGGTTTGGCTTTTGACCCTAAAAGACTTTAGGGCAAAGATCCCATCTGTTGTGCATTTCAACTGAACCTATTCACCATTTCTGGTAACATCTGGATGTGTTAATGCTGTAAAGAGTGGAAAAAGCCTTCAACATGGATCTGTCTGCCTCTAAGCAAAACTGTGTCTTCCATATCCTTATATCTCTGCTGAATCACCCAGCTCATAAAACACATATAAAGCTGCCTGGTCATAAGCAGATATGCCACAGAATGAGAGGTTAAAAGGAGGAGCAGAAATGAAAGTGTTAAAAAAATGCTACAGCCTCTCCCAGTGTTTCCTTGGGTGGAGTGTGTAAAGGTTAACGATTTCTAAATATTCAGGAGTAATAAATGATCTGAGTAGTTTTCTGGCGGTACCTCATGTTCTCAGAGAAACAAATGCTTCAAGGATATGCACCATTTCAGAAGAATGTGACACAGAGAGAGAGAGAGATTTATTTTAAAAACTTGTGATGATCTGTCTCATCACTGATAATAAAGGTGCAGGTTCTTTCCATCCAGAAATACCAGCAGGTAAACAATGAAGAATGCAGTGCCTTGGTATGTATGTCTCAGAAGTGCTTAAAATTATTTTATATGAAGGTTTTCTGTTTCATTCACATACATCTTCAAAATTCTCCCTTCCTCCACAGAGTCTTTGTCCTTTTCCTTGTTTTGTCAGCACACTGGCTGTTATTCCATTCAATGGTAAAGAAATCAGTTGTAAGGATCAAACAGGTGTAAAAAACCTTTCAGATATTTGAAGTGTGGTCACTTTTGTCCCTAACTATGAGGGAGGGGGGAAGGCTGACCTATGTGGGAAGATAGCTGTCTTTGTGGCTGTTCCACTGCCAAGCTTACATGAAAGCAGTCAATCACTGAAGAAGCTACCAAGGGAGTCAAAGAGAAGACATCCCCAGGCTGAACTGCTGAAAATACTTTTTCTTACTTCCTCAATAAAAGGGAAGAAGACTCTTATCTCTTGTACAGCATTTACCTCAGGAGCAGATTAAGGAAAGAGCCAAGGAACGTGGGAGGTCAGGTTAAGACCTGGAATGGAGAGCAGCACAGGCTATCCTTCTACTTTTGGATGAGAGGCTAAAATGGGGGAAGGAAAAGGGATGCAGCCTGTGGCAAAGATAAGCGTCAGTAACATGATTTGCAAGTGATGAGGCAGCAGCAGCAGGAAGTAGAACACATGGGTAAAGCAGCTCCTGGGAGAAAGGGCAGAGTAAGGTTTACCTCCCACAAAATAGGAGCAAGAGCAATGTGAGCATGAGTTGAAATATGGATCTCAGGGCCTGGCTGAGATTGTAGGAGAGCTGCAAGTGAGTATATGTGTTTATTTATATTAATCTGGCTGACACCTGGGCACATGATTAATGGAAAGCCCACGAAATGAGAGCTGATGCTTTGGCATCTTCACAGAACATACCCCCATTGACTGAGCAGGATCTGGTGACACTGCTTGCATTCACGCAAGGATGCTATCTTTTAACAAGCCCTTCTCAACCATGAGCAAACAAGACTGGGGTTTCTTGTATGGCGAAAGGAAAAGCTGGAAAGGCCTTCTGAAGATTCGGGGAAACCTGCATTAAGTCACTGTGGTTAGTTATGCAAACATTAGAGAGCCCAAGTTAGATTATTATCCATGGGGAAAGACCCCTGCACATCAGATCTTAGCTTCTTATCTGCCATTTCCAGTCTTTCATTTACCTCTAAGTGCATTTACACCGTGTACATTGACCTAGATGGGTGCTAAGTACTGTAAGGATGATGTGCTTTAGTACATACTGCACCATGGGTGTGACAGTGCCCCTGGCTCCGCAGACATCCCTTAAGGTCACGCCGAGTTCACTCAGCTGCTGCTGGCAAACACTTGGCTGAAGAGTTAGTGAAATACCACAGGATCATCCCCACTTCTGACCAAACCCTTACCTTCTGCTGGCATGGCAGGAGGAGCAGTGAGGGATGTCAGCTAATTAGCTCCCAGCTAAAGCTCCAGGGTCTTCTCATGGCCACAGAACCAAACACTGTTTCCAGAGGGGTTCATTGTGACAACAAATTTATCCATGACCTCATGGATCCCTCAGAAAACTTAAAAAGAGACAACCTCTTATACAGCACTGCCTTTTAGCAGAAACTGTGTGACTGGCACTGAAATGTGTGTGGTGGGATAAACCCTTCCCCATGCGCTCTGCACAGGCTGGTCTGCTAGAACAAGTCCATGGCCGAGTGCTCTGTGCATACCTCTCTTGGGTAACAGCTGGGCTGAGGTCCAAGGAATCTGTATAAAACATGCTCAGGTCTGCTCAGCCAATTAATCTTTTGTAACTTGTGGGGGGGAAAAAATGGCATGTGATCATGTAATTAATGGTTGGCTCCTAAGGTGTGTGCACTAATTAAGGTTCAGGCCTATAGTTGCTCAGCAACTGTGTTTGCAGCATTTTCTACCACTGAAATGCTTGACTTTATGGCCTGAATAAATGCTCTTTCAGGCCATGTTGCGTGTCAGTATTCCTCAGCCAAGAAGGGCAGAAGCAGACAGAACACGCAAATGGCAGCACCCTCTGTCCATGTTGGCCAGGATGAGTGAGACCTCTTACTTTCCCATCCAGAGCCCAGTCCTGAGTGCTGGTAGGAAGCTGTGGAAGGTTGTTGTGCCCTTCAAGAGCTCATGCTGCTGGAGAGGCAATGCCTGTCCAGTGTGGTCTGCAGACCATTGCTGGTTGCAGGAGAATGGTACCAGGGATTGGAGTCTCTTCCCAATACCCCTACAAAGCAGTAGTCTTCTGCCTGAGTCTCTTCAGGCTTGTTTCTTTTTGTCTTTCCTCATCACCTGTCACTGTTTCAGACTTGTCTTCTCTTCCCTGCTTTCTCTGAGCCCTCAGCCAACTTGCTGATATCCTCCCTTGTTCCTTTGGTCCTCTCCTGCACACACCCCTCTCCCTCAACTCCTCAGAGTCAGCAAATGGAGAGGAGTATGGTGCACACTGAAAGAGGGCAGGAAACACCCAGAGAGACCTATGATGAGCCTAGCACATCCTGTGCCCATGATTACAGGGAAGCATGTGTTCTGCCCCTCCTTCCATAGGGAGACATGCTCTACATGGTCAGAGCTGCCAGCAGTCTACAAATCATTTTTCAGAGGTTTACAACTTGGCCAAACTTGGTGCAGATTATCCTGGGCACAGCAAAAGGTATAATTCTGCTTCAGAACCCCCCTCCTGACAAATTTCAAGCCTTTTCCCCATCTCATGTGGGAATGCAAGCACTTCAGGAAGAAAAAGTTCGTGAAGATGTAATACAGAATCTTCTCTTAACCTCTCAGAAGTCCATGGAACAGCGTAGCAATATCGCAGACAGACACTTGACATGGAAAATGTCAACTTGCTCTTTAACAGCCCTGTGATGTACTAAAACCAAATAAAAACATGCATTATAATGTGCAATGTGAGGGTAGCTGGGCATTGCTATCAAGGTATCAACACACAAGATAACACCAACCTAATTCATACTAAACTAAAAGTCATTAGATGGAACTGTAACTGGGAATTGTATATGAGAACCCTAAGGTTTAAAATGGAATGGACCTTGACGGATGGAACTGTTGGTACATTGACAAAGAGAGCAGGTAACTCCTCCCTAGATTTAATTATCATTCTTTACATAATTTGCTGGAGTTTAATCAAAAAAAGCCACTTTTCTCACCAAAACCCTGAACAGCCAGAGCGACCAGTCCCCCCAGTCCTTGTGCTGGACCACAGCCAGGGACATACCACCACTGTGGCTCCCAGGAACAAGCACATGCCAGAGGGTAAGTTTCCCTTGTACAGTGGACTGTACAGACACCATTTTACACCTACAGAGAGTTGTGTGAACTGAATTACAATACTTTTCCACAAAATCATTGCATAGCTCTTGGACACTTTGAACTGGAAATTCATTTTGAGAAATGAATGTTCAGATTTTTTCCCCCATCCCCTCAGGTGCTGTTGGTGCTTGCCCAGAACAAAGTACAGTCTGTACTTATTTTTGTTGTTGAGATGTACTCATTGAGGTTGTCTGTCAGACTGCTCATTTCAAAGGACATCCCCATGTTAAATATAAATAAATGAAATAACCCAGGTCATTCATAATTATTTCATTTGATTCCAGCCTTCTACTATCTACACTGGAAGTTTTATACAGCCTGATTTAATGGAAATTCAGCATTTTGGATCACGGAATGGAAAATCTTACCATCAACAAGATGATTATGATTTTGCCAAATTTCACTTACTCTGAAACTACCAGTCATAATTTCTCTGGTTAAGAATCTAATTGGATATTACAAATGTTATCAAATAACAAAAAATATAGCCAAGAATTGTGTCATGATGCCTACAAAGAAATTTGTCATTCTATGTGTTCAGAGACTTGGGGGAAGAACCTTTAAGACTGGATGAGGAGATTTTAAAATTAAATTTTACTTTTGAAATCCTCTTCACCTTATCACAAATGTGATGGAAGTGTCTTTTAGCTGTCATGACGTGCCTGCATTTTACCACTAACTACACCAGGTCATTACAAGAGTTCTAATGTGCATGCTTGAGAATGTTGTTGCTGATTACATACAGAAATGTCATTGTTCCATGCAAGCAGGCAGTCATTTACTTTCAGGCTCTTTCACTATGATAGGATGATCTGGTGGAAATACCTGAGATGATCTATTGCTTAAGTTCATATGCCTAAATTAATTCTGTTGGCTTCTCGAAAATCATCATGCTAAATACAGAATTCAGTGAATACAGAAAGGCTGGGATTTGCTATGTATATGAATCTAAGTGCTAAAATTCTCACCTATAGTCAGCCAAATCCTAAGCTCTTTCCTCTAGATTCTTTTTGTTGTTAATGAAGAGAAAATTCAATCCTTCCAGAGGGAAATTGCTTCCAGTTGTATTTAATGCCTATCTTTGGATAAGAGAAATGTTTTCTCACATTGCAACTCTCTCTCTCTCTCTATCTCTCTCTCCCTCCCTCTGCCTCCATTGATGATAGAAGAGATGCCTAAATCTTCAACATCCAAAGTCATTTGGCATAAGTTCTGGGCTTAAAGATGTGCATTCTCTGGCTTTAGTCTGGTTACTCATTTGAGTGAAACTATAAAGCTCAGGGCACCTGCTTGTTCTGGAAGGGGTTTTTCCCCTGTACTTAGCACTGGTGAGGCCACACCACACCATGAGAATTTTCTTCAGTTCTGGGCCCCTCAATTCAGGAAGGACACTGAAGTGCTGGAACAAGTCCAGAAAAGGGCAGCGAAGGGCCTAGAGGGTAAGTGATTCTGTGAAAACCTATGATGGGAAATATGGACAGAACTTTTAAGTGAGAGGCACAAGTTTCTTCCCATTCTTTGTGGGAAAAGGCAGTAAGACCTTGGTCCATAATTTCTTCAACTGGCTCCTGTACCCAGATGTGTTATGTGTGAAAGTGCAGGTCTTCCTGTCCAGCAGGAAGAGCAAGTTTCAATCAACATGGGATGCAAAAGGGTGCAAATTATGCATTTATCAACCTCAAACACTTTTCCATGAAAATAAGGCAACACACACCCCCTTACTGTTGCAGAGCGGTTTGCAGCTCAGTGTTCAGTAGATGTGCAGAGCAGAACTTTCTGAATTGCTAAGTGATGCTTGTCTCCAAATGTCTTTGAAGAGTATTATCTTTGATCACTTTTCAGCTGCATCTCATATTTCACAAGTCTGTGAGAGATAGTTTTTTTCTGAACCTACTTATATAAGTTCCTGGATTTTTGCAATTTGTACTTCTTTGCCAAAGAAGATTACCCTCTCAGTAAGCAAGCAATGGTCAATTGATTTCAAGAGCAAATTCTGTTGGTCCTTAAGACAGAAATGATTAGACCCCTTGTTATCAAAGTTCCAAGGTCAAGCCATCATCAAATATGACTGATTACATTTTCTAATGGTTTTTCTATGCTCATTAAAGTGCATTCAAATATTCAGAATCACCTCTGATCATGACATTCAAAACCCGCTCTGATGGCTCCTGACAAGCAGAAATGTATTCTCTAATCTTTAACCATATAAACAATAGATAACTGCTTGTAATTGGGTTCAAATTGATTTCAGGTGGCTTCAGAGAAAAGCAATTTCTACTACAGATTAACCTTTTAATTAATGTTTATTAAGGATATTACCAGGTGCAGGAATCCTCCTAAAGCGGAAAATTACACTTCATTGACATTAATTTATGATAAAATAGTTGATCCATTCCCAGATCATTATTCATGTATTTATCAAAATTTCTTGCTTTTCAAGAAAATGCCATAAACTCTAATTAACTATTTTAACACTGTATGTTTTAAATACATTGTTCCATATTGAATGGGGGAATGGACATATGAAGATGTCCTTTTGCACAGGTTTTTAGAGAAGGAGCCAGCACTCTTTACCAATTGTATGGCTGTTCAGCTACAACATCAGCCTTCTCTAAAAGCTTGTGGATACCTCGTTCATGAAAGAAATGCAAACACATGGAGAGCTCTGTCAGAGATCATATACCATAAAGAACTTCATCCACAGATGAAAGATAGATTGTTGCATTGAGAGGAATGCAACCCGGGCTACAGAGGCATTTCTTTACCATGTTTGTGGTACATTAATGCCTCAGTGACTGAGTGTCTGAATCCAAATTACAAAGAAGGTGATTTCCTAGATACATTTGGAAATTTCCAATTCCAGCTGAGGTTTGAGTTGATCCACCTGAGGCTGATGGTGATACCACCTCTGAATACATCGCTAACTCTAAATTAAAAAAAAAAAAAAAAGTTTTCTGGATATATCTGTAATACTGTATTTTAAAAATGCCAGTCACTGGCCATACTGTTCAGCTGCCTGCCTTCTCTGGCTTTGCTTTCTCCCCAAGACACATCTGCCATGGAGAAGGCTGGCCCTGGCTGGTATAGATGTAGACCAGCACATATCATTTGGCTTTGGAGCCAGGATCAGTCCCTGACCCTCTTTCCTGTAATGGTGTAGATAACAACACTATGGCTATTACTAATTTACTGTTGCCCAAACTCTTTCTGCAGCCTCAGGCCAATGCTTGGATGAAGAAATTGACAAACCTTGTTTTCTCAGGTTGTTAATTTATTTTATTTTCTTATAATTGTGGAAGAAGTCACTCCCAAGCATTGTGCATTGCTTCTCTACCTGTGGCCTCAGTTCAGCATTCTATACACACAATTCAGGCACTAATTTTTTTTTCTTGAAAACTTCTTATTGTTTCACAGAATGCTTACCATTCTGTAAAATTATGTCAATTGAAACTTAAAAATCACAGAAGTCTGTTAGTTCTCTCTAAAGGTAAAGCTTGTCATTTTGGGGGAAAAGCTTTGTTCAGATACTGGTGGTATATGTTTTCTTTTCAGTATCCTTTCTTATTTTCTCAGTTCCAAATGCAAGCACCATTTCAAGTGATAATATAAATGTACTTTGAAAAAATACGGGAAGGTTGATACTGGCTTGTGGAGAAGTCCTGGCAAGGACTCTTATCCAGAAATGGGAGAACTTGGTCAGTATCAAGTTACAGCACTTCTTCTAGAAGGAAGGGCTTTTCTACCAGGAGAGTCAAACTGAGTTTGTAACATCAGAAGTCACATCAGAAGATGCTTGCAGGAGTTGACAATACTCTTCACATCCCTTTGTGAGTGATAACTACCTGGAAACCTCCCAGCAAGTGTCACCTTTTCTCCGATATCTCAGCAGGGGATATGCATTCACTGAATATGCATTATTGGATGGATATCAAGCATACAGACAAGCTAATCACAAACCAGAACAGGCTATAGAACCTTTCAGGGATCTCCTACAAGTGACTTAGCAGTTTAGGCAGAGGAGATCCCATTTTAAAAGGTTATCTGAGATTTATATAGAATTATATATATATATCTTCCTAAATTTCAGTACTTGGGTATATCTATTTAATAGAAAGATTTTCATACTGAAATAAACTGTAAGTGGGCTGGTAGCACTTCTGTACTTGTTTTAAATAGGTTTTCTGAGGCTACAAAATTCTATCAACTTCCTAAAGAGTCCTATTTTCAACCAGCTTGAAATTATATTCCTCCTACCATTTCCATTCAGTTTCTTTGATTCTTGAAAGTTTGACAATTTTTTTAGATATTCTAGAAATACGGAGTTCATTTTCATCCATTGAACCACAAAGGAGAGTTATTTTTCTCTTTGTTAAACTTATCTGAACTGTAACAAGAGCAAAGTGAACTCCTCTGCAAGACTTACACAAGACCACTTAAATAGCACAAAGGAAAAACGTCTATGAAGCTGCATTACTAGGCTCTGCTTAACAATATGCTGCTTCCTGATTAATATAATTCAACTGTAATGCATGAATAAATTGTAATTTAGATGATTGCACGCATGTACTATCGTATCAAAGCTAAAATGAGATACTTAGATAATCATAGCTTTCTCTTTTTTTGGCTTCTTTTTTTTTTCCCCACATCTTTCTCCCTTCTAACAAGGGGATTTATATGTCATACCTTATTCAAAGATTGTCTGCAAAGGCCGGGCTGGTTACAAGGCAGAAAGAGCACTGACAAATCGGGGGAAAGGACTACATAGGCACAGATGCAGCTGGGTTTTTGGAGAACCAGAAGCATGTTAAAACCTGTTAAGCAAAAAGAGAAAGGAAAAGTAAGCTGCTGTTGTTGTTAAGGCACCACCCTGGGACACAAAGGATCTGGATTCAAGGTCCTTCTGTGCAAGAAAATTCCTCTGACTCATCAGACATGTGCTTTCTGTGGTGGTTTGTGAGATAGCAGCCCCAGGGAGAACTGAAGTAACACATCCAGGCTTTGAGGATTTGTGAACTTGGCTGCATACCTTTGCAGGGTCCAAATATACTGCAGCATCCTGGAACCAAGCTCACAGATTGTCCATCCTTTATTGCTGTTGTTCCTAAGAGTCACAAGTTATTTGGACAGCAAAGCCTGGCAGTGCCACAGGTGCTCAAACAGGGCTTGCTGCAGGGCTGAACCATGAACAGGCAAGAGGGATACAAGTTCGTGGACCCTATAGTTGATGAGTATTTTCACTGAGGGAGAAGTGACACAAAGAACTGGTGAAGACCAATTAATGGGAATTACCAATATCAATTTGTTTTTCAAGCACAGGATTTGTAGTTCTCAGATAACAATGTTGATTCTATGGGGAAAAAACATCATAAGCCTAAACTAATGCTCTTCATACAATTATTTAGGAATAGCTGTTAACTGGTTGGTCATCAAATTGTTGGGAAGGCAGCAAGAAACATGACGATTATAGGCAGGTCACAACATAGCAGGTAGCATTGGGATGGCTCTTGGCTTGACCAGATTGTAGCTATTTCAGTTGAAGGAGTTGTTGACATAGCACATAATCTTGGGAAAAATAGCTTTAATTTAGTTAAATGTCATTAAATTCTTTTTTTGATGTTATAGCAAATACTCCAGCTGTGTGTGCATATTATATCTTGTGGTTTGCCAGGCACTCTAGACATGGTATCATTACAGAAAGAACCACAAAAATGCTTTAGATTCTTTGGAAAACTGAAGAGGAGAAAAAAAAAAAACCTCAAGAGATCCAAGAAGGGGGGAAAAAAGAGATAAAGAAAGAATAGGCGGTTTGTTATCCATCCTGTTCTTGGAAACTGAACCAATGGGGATAAGACAACAAGGGCGGGTATTTATAAAGCACAATAAAAGGCCTCTGTGCAGCCATGTCTGCACAGAGCAGATGAGCAGGGGAGTTCTGGGAAGAATTACATAAGGCGTCTTGTGTACACGTGCCTGTGAACACAGAAACCCTCATTTGCACACATACCCACACTGCATGCCCAGATGATGCCCCTCTTCACATAAAAAACCTCTCAGCCTCACTCAAGAAACTCCACAAACACTTCAGATGCAACACATGAGAAGTCCTGTTTCCTGTAGTGCCAAACCACCCCAGTCATAAGCAGCCTAAGAGCAGGACTGTGAGCAGCTCTTCTCAGAAACAAGGCCATTTAGCCTGGCTTCAGATCAAGAAAACCAAGAGTAATTATACACAGACATTTAAGTGGATGTTGTGGACTTTGACAGACTGGAAGAAAGGCAGCTTACATGCACATCTATTCAAGAGTGCTGTAAATTAAAGAATCTGCTAGCAAGATGCTTTCAGATGAGTTTCTTGTTTGTGTCCATAGCAGCTTGCCATGTGTCCCATCTGCAGTTCACACAGCTTCCAAAATATCAGTGCCATTCCTGTGTCCAAGTAATAACTAGACTGCATCTTCTCTGAGAGCTAAATTTCAACAATTAGAACTATCTGGACACCCCAAAGCTCTTGCACTCTCATCCCCTCTCACATTCCTTCTGTCCAGCTTTTAATTATTCTGTTGTGCTGACTACCTAGGACAATAATTCCTTCATCTCAACTTTTAACCTTATCTCTGGTATATGAATATTGTCTGGATATGCCATTCCAAAGCTGCCCTATTGCACACCCATTTTCTTTTTCCTCCCTTTTACAAATTCCACATCTTTAACTGTCTCCTTGACAGATGCAATGATCTGTCCTAAAACAGTTCTTGATTTTCTTTACAGCTTTTACAAAATTATCCTCTTTTTTTTTCCCCCAAGTTTTCAGAAATAGGTGATCACTGATGTGTGATGAGATGATGTTAAAGAATCTTACTTTTTTCCTCTCTCTCTGTGTGACCCATAAATTTTCTTATGGGCCCTCTTGTCTTTAGAGGTATTTAGAAACAGAACTCCTCCGCCACATTGCATTCAGCTCCATCTGCTATCTCTGCTGATGTCTACATAGGGACAAACCCCAAATCTCCATCCACACCAAACTCTTTCCACATGCATAACACCCCCTCCGTGTTGCAGAAGCAAATGAGAAGGACATGAGCTGTTTCTGTTGGCACCCCCAAGACCACTGGCACCTGTGCTGTCTAATGAGATGTGAGTCTCAGCTCCCTCCAGCTACCGGCATTTCCCAGCATGATACCCTGTTCATCCAGGAGTTAATTGGTTTGTCTACTCATTAGTTAGGCTCAGAGTTAGAGAGCTGTTTATACTGCCAGTTGGTTACCACCACTTATCTGTATAATAGCCCTGTACAGTCTTCCAGGACCTACAAGTGCTTCTGTGTTGTAGCCCTTGGCCCCTTTCACAGCCCAGAAATGTACCTCTGGCCCAGAAGTGTGAAGGTGTTTTTAAAGTGCCTCCTCTGAGCCACCAGGGCTGATTGTAACAGGCCAGCATCAGGTTCTCGGAAAACAAGAGTGAACTTTTAAAACACCGGCAGACCATAACTGGAGATTTGAGCTAAGTATTTAGCTTTTGGGTATAAATGGGCATCTTTGTCTTACGTGGAGAATTTTCCATTAAGAACTGCAAATTTTCACCTCAGTGTCTTAGCAACCTCCCAAAGCATAGCCTAGGCAGTAAAAACACTAGAGAAACATTTGCAGAGGAAGTCAGTAACCTAACCAGGTAGAACCCATCTGGCCAGTTGTAGGTATCTAAAACAAAGTCAGTTTTCTTCATAGTCAGTAGAGGACAATATGCACTTACAGGGTGCAAAATATGTGACAGTCATTAGCATGAGGCAAATTTTGTCTTACAAAAATCTATTTCTCTTAGAGACCCACAGGAAGAATGACAAAATGACCAACTCAGACTAGAAGGAGGATGCAAAGAAGATGCTGGTCTGGCACAGGAGAGTGCTGGGCAGTAGAGTGTGACACTTGCTGTAAAGGAGTTGCAAGGACCTCCACATGCTCAGCTATTATACAGGCCATGAGTAATTGTCCTGGCTACTTTCCCAGGCTCTTGCTGTGGGTGGTCTTGCCCCACAGCATGGATGGCAGATCACAGTGTCCCCCAGCCAGCTGTGCTGGGAGTGTGGGGTCACAGGGCAGGAGGAAACGCCCACTGCAGCACTATGGAAGGGAGCTGAGCTGCATCCTCCTTGCCTGGGTGCTGGAGCAGGAGCCATCAGAGTTAACATCCCCTCCACAGAGGGCAATTCACACAGATTTTTACTTTGGCATATGAAGCCAAAAAAATCAGACTCACTATGCTGCAAACTGCTTCAGGCACTTTCTGCCTTTCAGTGTTACCTTCTCTGAAGGATATTCTAAGATAAGGCAAAGAAGTATCACTAACCAGATCACTTCTGCACACTGGGTGCAGTGTGGGCCTGACACAGAGATGCCCAGGTCCCACACACACTTACTGACAGCTAAGCTGCAGCCAACACAAACCCCATGTGCTGTTTGGACTTTGTTTTTTAACACACACAGGCTGGAGAAAGGATTTCAGTCACTTGCCTGGAGCTTGACTTAAAGGAGCAGCTGCAGGAAAAATGAAGCGACTCTACCATAAAAAATCAGCCAAAGCCAACAGCACAAAATCAAACCACAGGATATGGGTGCTGCACTTGAGAATGCTATACCAGGGGAAACAGCTCATTGTAAAATCAAACAGCAATATACCCTTAGAAATAGTAGCTTTCACTTAGATCACTCCTCTATCATCACAGGTGCTTCAGCCAATTGATTTCTCTGCTATATGTCCTGCACCCCAACAGGTCAAGCAGAGTGGGTAGCATTTGGCCAGGCAGGAATGATTAACCAGGTGACTTCAGCTGCAAGGGCTGACATCTGACAGTAGGAAAAACAGATGTGGAAGAAAGAGACTAGTGTTCTCAATCTAAAATACTGGCTCTGTTCTTCCTGGGGTGAGCAGTTAAAAAAATGAGAAGCAAAAGTACGCATGCTAAAGCTAATTTCACGGCTGAGAAGGGTCAGATAGCAGGACCTCAATCCTAGCTAAAGGTCTTCCCCTGAAGATTTTTGATAGGCAAAGGTTTGTCATTCAGTTTCCAGCTCCACTGGCTTCCTTTCTCCATCAATTTCCCTGACACCATAAGTGTCCAAGGACTGCGCTCATGTCTGAGTGCACTGAAGGAATACAAGGCTGAAGGTGAACTGAGCAGCTACACACATGCAAATTCCTTCCTCAGAGGAACACAAGATAAAGATCAGGATAAAATTTTTACTCTCTGAAGGCAAGTAGCCCTATCTTCCTTAAACCAGCTGCACAGCTCAGACCCTTGAAAAAATGTCACAGATTTTTTTATTTTCTATTACAATGGTAATTAGGACTTGACAACTGGAGCAATCTCTCTGCAATAAAACATTTGTGAACAGGCCGTAGTGAGTGTTCTTTCTCTCTAAGTGATTAAGGTTTAGACAACACTGGCTTCAAAATGAAAACAGATGCAGCAACTTCACCAATCTCATGTAGACACTCACTGCAGAGAATTTTTAGGTGTTCTTTCAGATTACAACTGAAATCAGGTTTTAGTGTTACATACATGTTTTGGGACTAGCTGAATATCAGTATTTTCAGTAAACAAGAGAATTAGTCTCCACAATATAGGAATTACCATTCAGTATTCATTTGCACGCTATAAATCTTACTCAGGAAAGAGAAATTATTTCAAGTTACACAAACAGCAGATAAATGTTAAAAGTCAGGTATTAAATTTGCTCAGATCTAGTAGGCTTACAGAAAGAACATTTACTAGTATTTTCTTAGTTAAACCTACCTTTTACTTACTTTCTTTGTATTCTCTACCATGTTTGATTCTTGCTCCTGCTGAATCTACTTGGCCATTCATACCTCTACCATCTTGTACATGTTGTTTTGCACTTGACTAAACTGGGACAGAAAAATCTTAAGTTTTTCCAAATAGCAAGGATAAAGTGTTGAAAAACAACAGTGTGGATGACCTCTAATTCTGAGACTGGTTCAAGCCACTAGGCCAGTCATTTCTTACCTGAAAGTGGGAACAAAAAAACTGCTCTTCCTCACGTATTCCTTGATTCAAATAGCACTAGGAATTGTTGCATAACATGTACTTCAGAAGCATATTCTAACCTGTGGTGGAGTTTTATATTAGACAGAGAAATTGGTAAGATGTGTGGTGTATTTTATACAGAAGGTGAAGGCAAATCATATTCTTCTTATTTAAAGGTCACACTGCTTCTCTTTCGCCCTCAAAAGTGCAAGCTTTTTTATTGTTGCATGCTTAGTCCTCAATATAAGTGGAGAATATATAACACATCAACATTTTTTGAGACTGATGACTGGAACATGGAGCCAGTTTAGCAGAACGTTAGCTTTTCACACAATGTGGTACCTAAAGGACCTAATTTTGTCTTTGGGTATATAAGCCAGGGGAAGTGATGCAGAAGTGGGGAAGCAGTATTAACAGGGTTTTATAGTGCTAGAGAGACATTTACAAATTCTATTCAGTTTTAGTACACATATTTAAAAAAAAAATGGTGAAACTAGAGAAAGGAACACTCAAGAGCTAATGTTCTACATGACAGTGATGGCGAGAGTCATCTCATCTAATTTCAGCCACGAAAGAGCTAGGTACCTAGTCCAAAATAGAAGTGCAATCCATGGAGGCAGATAGGTGTCTCCAGAGAATGATTCATCCCACTCTAAGAGAGGTGTCTCAAACAAGTTGGATGAGTCTTCTGAATGAGTCATCTTTCCTCATTGACTGCAGGAGGACTGTAGAAAACTACCTTAGGCTAGATGTTTCTCATGTTTAGGTAGCAGAAGATACATCTCATCCCAAGTGACTACACTTTCCTCCCATGCATTTGATTTAACCACAAGGATTCTGGAGTTGATTTGATTATACATACCACCTTGAGGAGATAGGAGGGTTTGGAAAAATCTTGATGAAGAGCACCATGGGTTATCCCTCATGTGAAAAGCCCAAACTAAGGGATGTGCTGTAACTCTACAGCAAAATCTGAAGGTGGTACAGGATACATCATCATAATCACAAACCCCAGGTTATGGAGATCAGACCAGATGTCTGAAGTAGTTCATCCCAGATTTTAGCTCTGACTCATGTCTAGTGGTATTCTGTGTATATGATACCCGTCAGAGCAATCAGTATAGGCAAAGCATAAAATAAATAAAGGAACAATGTATGAAAAGAAAAATTCATATGTCCCTAAAAAAACTTAATTTTGGGGGGGAAGGGGTGGGGGGGAGGGGGGGGTTGTTCCTGGGCACAAAAATAGGTGTTTGCAGCTTTATGATGATTATTTTAAAACACCCTTGCTTTATTGCACAATTTTAGTCCTATGTCCTAGGAGGAAAGGAGACTCACCTGGACCTACAGGTGATTTTAGATTAGCTTCTCTGGTCTGAAAGTCAACATCAATTGGTGCCTTTAAGGATAATCAGTCACTGCTGAAGCAAGTTAATTATATGAGGGCAGCTAATCATTATTCACAAATAATTTTGGGGTTGTAAATCCACAGATGTCATGTCCCCCAGTGAAAGTGTATTTTTAGCTGTGGAGCGCATTGGCCTTTCCTGTCTCTATTTGCTCTGAAATTAACATTAATCAACTTTTGGCTCTATGCATGCAGTATCACCACAACCAGGTAATTACAACAAATTTCTAGAATAAAGACCAAAAAAAAGTCAAGTTCAAAACTCCTTGCTTTCAGCCTTCAGTGTTTGGTCACTCATTTTTTTTTGGTATTGTATCTAGTACTCATTAGTCACATTGAAAGTCAAGGATGTGCGTGCCTGGAAATGTGTCATTTTCCCTAGCACATCAATCACTTAATACAAGCCATTACCTCTCCCTACGCACCTGGCCTCTTATAAAAATAATAAAACATAGGCTGCATGTAAAATGCTCTGTGAGGCAGGAAAATCATCCCAGAATTCTTCCATGGACTGACAACTTTTGCAGAAGCAACCTTTCCATTATGTTGTTGAGAAAGGATATATTTAGCTGCTATATTACAAGCAAATTATATGGAGAAGAGCAATAATATTTCAAATCATTACCACATAGAAACCATCAAAATAGTTACAGATGCAAACAAACCTACATATCTTGTTGCATTCTTCAAGTGTAGAGGACATGAAGCCTCAGTTGTAGAAGACTTAGTTTAGCCAAAAGATGCCACATACTCTTGCTCTGAAGACCTCAGTGGAGCTACAAAATATGGATGGTAAGTTTGATATAAATTGCAAATATTTATTTTAGCAAAACTGACAGCACTATCCTCACCTCATCCCCCCACCCACCCTCCCCAAAAAACCCAAGCCCGGAAACAAAACACCAACAAAAAAGAAATTTGTTGCATCTTCATGGAAAATCTCACTTCCCCTCCCAGACAATTACTGCAGATGAAGGATGTTGTTGGCCAATTGGTTGTAATATATGCTGCAGTATGTTTTTTCCCCCATTTTTAGTAAGTGACTACAGTGCAAAGTGATGTTAGACAAAAATTTCCAGCTCTGGTTCCTCTGCAGCACATATTTGCAGGAGTTAATGTCTGGAACAGTGTTGCTCTTCCTAACATTTATAGGAAGTGCCTTTCCTACTCCAGAAAGGAGTTCTTGACCATCGACAGGTGGTAGCTTTGGGTCAGCCCCAATGTGAGCAGGAGAATAGCATACACAGTAAAGCCAGCTGTTCCTCCAGAATTTCTAGCATACTATTAACATGTCTACCGCACCTCTCTGACCATTGCACCATTCGTGGATTCCACAGGCTGTTCAGCAAGCTTTTCCTCCACTCTGACACGTGTCTACTGGCACAGGTCAAGAACCTGAGTATTGCAGGCTAGTTTTGATAATTACTTCCCTGTCTCTGCCATTGTGCTAATACCTGTTGTTACTTATATTCAATTCTAAGTCTCAGAAGTCCTCCTGTGGCCATACATTATATCACAAAAGCTCTCCCCCCTCCTTTTCAGGATAAACAGGCAGCACAGCCTCCATTTTTGAGAATAGAACTTGGTTGTGTTGTGTTTAGCTGTAAGAAGCTCTCCATCAGGTGTTCTCAGAGTCACACCTGTACCAGGCTCCTCACTGCCACCACCACAGCCAAGTGTGCTACAGGCACTGAGTCTTGCAGGTGAATGGCCAGTCAGCTCCAGCAAAGCACAAATTCACCTCCAGGTCTCTGTCTTTAAACAGCAGACTATCCACAATGAACTTTGTTCCTCAGATCTTCTGCCGCATCCCTTCCTCACATGGGTTTGTGACAACTCTGGGTGCCACACAGTAAATTTTCATCGTGGCAAATCAGCATGTCAGAAGACAAAGAAGTTCATAGCCTCACCCACTCAGTGGGATGCGTGACTCAGATAGTGATAACTGGTGAATCATCTAATAGTCACCCAGAGTGCTTTTTGCATGAGCACTTGCAGGGAAAACCTTCTGATAGTAGATAGGTGGTTCTTCACTTTCTGTGTCAGTACCGAAAGCCAGCTAATGACACCACCTGGCATGGAAGGAAGGGGGAGGTTGGCTGCTCAGTTTTCATATTTGTTACTCAGCTGAGACAGCAGCCATCACAGCTCTCAAATTATTACTTCTCTGAAGAATGACATTTTTTACATGACCTTTTTTCTCAGATTTATTGATAATGATTGCCTCCACATCATTTGAAAATTCATTTGGTAGGGGACCATGTAGATTCTTGACCAGATTAGTAATGTCACATAATATGATACATGTATAATGCCCATAACACTAAGCTAAAATAATAGAAATTTATGAGTATTAAGACAATTGACAATTATACCGAACACAGGTAGGAAAAATAAGTGAATGTAAAATCTATTTCTAAAAGTTATTAAAATTTAGGACTCTTTTTATTCACTGTCTTCAGCACTCAAGAACATGACAAGTATTTCATGATCAAAACCAACTTCTCCTTGGAGCGAGCACCAGTCATTTGATTCTCAATAGTCCTTTTACTTTGTTGGACCTAAGGAAAACTTAACAAAATTTTTACATCATTCATCCTATCTGGAAGCATATTTGCATAATTCTTCTATTAAACAGATCTGCAAAGTAAATATATTTCTTTGCCACGTCTTCCTTCAACATGGAGCTCCCAAATTCCTTAATCCCATGTGTTTAGCTCTGCCATATCCTTGCCACTTACACAATGATTTTTGAAAATGGCTTGCCAGTCATTTTCAACATTATCTGGAATAGAACACCTGTTTGTGATTTCCTAAAGTGATGGGAATGTCCTTAAACACACTGTTATGCCTCATCTTTCCTGGATAAACTTCAGTTCATCTCCATCTAAATAACTCATTGCTCCCTTACCTTGCCTGCAGCTCATTACAATGTATGTCATTCATTTCAGGTCTAAATTTATCCCTCCTGCTTACGGGATCATATTATCTGACTGCAAACTACTGAAATAAGAAATGCTGAGTCCTAAGTCTGAGGTTATGGAAAATTTAGTACACGTTAAGAATAATCCCATATAATTAAAGCTTTCTTTGTTATTTTTGTCATGCTCCTCATTTAAAGTGTCAGCTAAGCATTTCATAGGTCAGTGTCAAAAACTATTTGATTTTGGCAGTTTCTGAAAGCTGGATGGGCCACACATTGTCCCACTAAGTAATTCATACTGGATGGCTTACAGTAACAAGATACCAAGTTTGCTTCTAGGTCACTCACCTCAAATACACTCTAGTTGCCAGTTCCTGAAATTCATTGCAATCCAATTGTGCTCTCTGTGCATCCAAAGGTAAACAATTTGGTCACCTTACTCTGTAACCAAGGTTTGAATGATCATGTAAGTGGAAACTCAGCATCATTTCTATAAGAGATAAAGATATTTTGACAGAGGTCAAAGTTTTCAGAAGCTCTGTAGGGTAGATTGTGATTGCATGGAGACTGAGCAGTATTGCAGTAGATGGTCCATTAATCCTGTCGCTTATGGTCTGTTATTCCTTTCTTTTGTGAACCTGGACTGAAAGAGAAATTATTGTAACCTTAGTCTCCTTTCCTCACTCATTTGTCCTTCCTGTCTTTTTCTGTTGGGCAAACCATCTCTGGGCTGAAGGCTTCTCTGGTTGCTCTAACTCCAAGTAGTTGCCTGAGATGAGCTTTGGGCCCATGCCTTAACAAGCGTAGGAAGGCAGATCTGTAATTTTTCTACTGGCATAAAAGCATTTGAACGGACAAAACTGCACATGCCGGGAAGCGAAACTTTGCAAATGCAAGTACAATTTAATTAAAGCTGTAAAGGGGCCTGGAGGAGAAAAATAACATATTATTAGCAGCTTGAATCTGTAGCTGGCCTTAGGTCTGCATGACAAGCCAGCTGCACTTTTGGTGTGAAAAGGAAGCTGGCCAGTGGCCCTTACCCAGCTCAGCTACAGTCTTCCAAAACACACCCTTTCTCATGCCTTGCATCCTTGTGGCACATCTAGCATTAAGAAAGCTTCCAGTAATACTGTGCCTCTGGCCTATATAAAATGAAAGAAATTCAAGTCTAAACTTGCTTGCTCTTGCTTTCAGAGGTAACAAATGAACAGTGCTGTGCTACTAGAAATTATGCTATACAAACACAAGGAGAAAGCCTACCACTTCTGAGCAAAAAGCATTTTCCCCCTTTAGCTGTATAATTATTCTTTTTTTCTGATCATTACCAGGCACAGAATCTATCAGTTGCTTCCATTGGTGTACCCTGTTGACAAGCTTTTGTCCTTACCACAGATATTCAAAAGATTGTAAGAACGTTTTGGACCCTGTTGCAAAGTTATAAGACATAAGCTGGAGCCTGACTAATCTATACTAACACTGCTGGAAAGTTTTGGGATGTTAAACAAGTTGCTTAATGTCAGAAATAACAGCTGATGAGAATCTACTCAGTCTTTTCTATATTCCCTGAATCAAGTGAATAGCACAGGTCAAACCCCAAGATTTGCAACAGTGATTGGAAAGAAATTTGGAACTGCAATGGTCATCAAAGAACAGCTCCAGTTTTTAATTTTCTTGGCCTCTGCTCCAAACTCATCTACCTCCATCCCTTTCTCTGAGTACTCTTAATGTAATTTAAGAATATTATTGAAGAGAATGATACTTACAATTGCCTAACTTGAAAGTTGGGCAATTATCTATTTCTTTTTCTCACTGATCATCTGGAATGACAGAAGATGGGGAGGATTGCAAAAGGAAGTGGCCTTTTAGAAAAGGGTATGTGAAAAGGAATCAGTCTGCTTTACTACAGACTAGAAATGGAACTAGAAAGGATGAAATAAGCCTTTTATAGGGTGTGTAGATTCCATGTGTACTTGTATAAATTAAGCCACTTAATACACTCATGGGTCCTTCATACACATTCCATAAAGGACATTCTCCTAAGTGAAGATTTCTGAAGAACCTGATGGCCACAGAAGTTCACACCTCAGCTGGATCACAAATCTGTGGGATGGAAAGGATGGCTACCAGGTGGCATTTCCAGCTCCAAAGGCGGAGGGTAAAGACCATAAGGATCAGGATAACCTCTTGTCTCTTTAGCTGCTAAGGAGGACCACATAATGTTTGCTAATCAATATTTTAGTCAGACAGAAATGTAGGACTAGGGAGCTGCTTCTGTGCCCACCAGGCCATAGAGAAAAGAGCAGACTCTCTGATGAAAAGATGAAAAGAGGGGAGTTAAGGAGAGGTGACCCATGCTGTGCCACTTTGTCTGGCCAGAGAACAGGCCCTAGTCCCATGGAATTAGTTAGCACAGGCAAAGCCAAATATTTCAGGCAGTGGCCCGGCAGAATTGTGGGTTCCTCTTACGTCCCTGATGCCTTTTCTTCCGTTTAGTGGTACTTTGCTCACTGTAGCTATTCTAAGCCAGACAATACAGATAGATGAAGGACCATGTATTGAGTTTTTGCTCAGACATAGCTCTGCATGGCTCCCACGTATTTCCGCCCTTTCAGAGTCTCTCTCACCATGAGTCACAGTAGTAGCCAACTGATCTATTAAGCTAAAGTTCAGCTTACACACATTCAGAAAAAAACTGAGGTGTGAAAACAGTGTTTAAGGGATGGAGAACAAAAATTAATACATGCAGGCATATGGAGCAAAATTTTCATCAGCAATGAACATTGCTTGGACATTGCTTGGACTCTGATCATGAAGATGATTCTGCACTGGTTTCCCCCCAAAACTAAGTGTTATTATTGAAAACAGAAAGTGAAGTATACACCAGTATGTATTACATGGATATAGCTAAAACTCCTGTGGCTCTAGAGCTAATGCATAGCATAGATTGTGCATTGTGAACATTAGTCAATTTACATAAGCTCACTCCTGAGATCTCCAAAGGGAACACGGATGAAATACAAAGCATAAGAAGTTTAAGAGTTACAAGGGGAAGGAAATGCTGGGAAAATAATAGAAAAATCACAAATATAATGGAAAAGGGAGGGAAACAAGAGAAGAGTGATGCAGAGAAAAAACTCCTTTGTTTCTAAATGACTGCAAATTTTCCCACCAAATAGTTTCCTGTTTACTTGTTGCTATGAGGTTCAGTTAATGGGAAATACAATAAATGTCAGTCCACGGACAATAGGTTTTGTCAAACAGCTTTCAGGTCATTAGAAACACAGAGAAATATATATGGAAGGAGCTTCAGAGCTCATATCCTCATTGTTTGATTGGTGAAGGTAAAATAGCCTTAGACCATAATGTGTGTGACTTAGAACATCACATTCTTTAAAGAGTAGCACATCACAATAGCTGGCTCTAACTTTAAGCTGGCCTTCTTTTGAGTGCAGGTTTGATTAGATGATCTCCAGAGATCTCTTCCAAGCTAAACCATTCTATGGTAATATGAACAAAGTGATGATAAATGGGCATAGGAGTAGTGGAGGGAAAATCTGAAGCAGTCTTGAATAGAGATGAATGCTGGTCATTGAATAAATGTTCCTACACAGGTGGATGACAGATAAAATGTTCTGCAGCATTCTGACAATAATCTAAGTTCTAATAAAGAACTGCTCCTGGCAAAATTTGTAGATGACATTGATGGGAGAGCTACAAAAATTATTCAAGGACTAGAGAAAGTGTCTTACAGTACAAGTCTTAGCAAGATCTATAAAAGTAGACCGAGAGGTGATTTTGTTGGTGTGTTAACACATTCATGAGAAGACAATACCAGACAGAGAATTTGTAAGTAGAGAAAGGCAGAATGACAGTGAGGGTCTCCAGTCTGAAACCTCCAGCCTGATCATACCTGAGACACAACTTCTACAGTTCTTTCTTTTTCAGCAGGAAAGGTAGAGGCAACATTTATAACATATAGCAAGGGCAATGATTGCGTCTCTCTTCTGTGTGATAATAATAGAAGCTAACAGGTTCAAAAAAGAGCAGATGGGAAAACTGTAATGACCTGTGATTTTTTTACTAGGATTATTTGCCTTACAAATGAGTTTTCATTTACCCTTATGCTCTGCTTTTTTGCTTATTACTGGTCTTTAATTTTAGAGTTGTTTCTTCCCATCAAACAGCTAACCTGTCAAGTCCTTCATGATGCTGGGACTGAACTCCTAAGAGTGGAGATGGTCTTGTCACTGAACAAGAGGGTGAGTGCTACTTAGAGCACAAAACAGTGATGTAAGAGGCCCTTGCTTTGCCTCTGCTTTCCTTTGTGACTTTGGATAGGTCACTTGGGTGTAAATTCTCAAAGGCACTCAGGTAGCTTAATGCTGTTCTGAAACCAAGGATTGTTTTAATGGAAACCAAGTGTCTCTCTAGCTTTAAAGACTTGGGTTTGAGATCTCACTGTACAGCAGTGTGCCTCCACTTCCAACACTTGCCAAGGAAGCAGCACTGCAAGACTATTGTAGCATCTCCAGTAAGCATGGTATGTATAACATGTTTTTTTGTTGTGTTGGACACTTGGTCATACTAAGGTACAAATATATATGCCCTACATGATTAAAATCATGACCCTCCTCCAGCAATTTCCTCCATCTGGATTTTTAAAAATTAAATCATAACATAAAAATTCTCTCAAAGTAAAACAGCAGCATTTAATTAGGACTGTAATATTGCCCTGGCGTTTCTTATTGGGTGTCACCCATTGTTCAGGTCAAAAGTCATGGAAACATCAATATATGAACTATAGTTTTATCTCCATTGTTTTGAACCTCAAATAATCTCTGTTTTTTCACTGTAGTGTGAATTGGCAGGCTTGATTATGTTCTTTCAACATCAAGCATCAGATGGGATAATTTTCATACTGGAGCCATATTTTTAAAACCAGCTTTATTCCAAACTAAAGGGAAACATCCATGAGATACTTGTGCTGGAGAGTCAGAGCACTGTTGTCAGGTATTCAGTGCCTGACTTCCATGTCACGTATACAGCATCATTGGCATCGCTGTGGTTCAGCTGGGAAAGAAAAGCCCCACTCTTTCAAATATGGTTAAAAACACATTGTGAAGTTTAGTCAAATGCAAAGTCTTACATGTTTTGCCTTGACAATATTTCAGCGAGGATTTGACCTACTTTGCTCAGATGTTTTTCAATCAATATGGGTCAGAAATCCATTTAAAAAACACTAAAATAATGAAGCTAGCAAAAATGCTAGAGTTTTGAGGTTTTTTATGTAGCTCAGTATGCCTCAATAACCTATTTTAAACAGCTATCTTAAACACATGTTGCATTTGATCGTACATATATATGTACACACATATATATGTGATATCTGAATTACAAATTGTTGACATAACAATTAAGTGGCGTGAGTTTTTTGGGGAGGAATCACAGTATTCATGAGTGATAAAATCATCAATGACTCATAAAAATAATCCCAGACAGGTACAAAGTTAGGGGGCAGTAGATGCAAATTTCAAAATCTTTCCCCTGCCAGCAGCCTTTTACTTCTCCAAGTACTCCCAGTGGTTTCAGCATGAGTCCGATCTTGTCAAACTAATCATTCATGCACACAATCATTCCTGCACCAATTGCCACAGTACAGTGTACTGGTTTAATACTCTTGTGTTTCAAGTCCTTTCAGGACAAATGAGTCCTGAGAGGACTCAGTGTTGGTCTGTAATGTAAGCCAAAAAAGATCTGGGTCACAAGGCACTGCATATAGATTGTAAGGCATCAGGTGCATTTGTCCAGCCCTCCTTAGACTGCTTCATATTTCCTCCCATTGTCCCTTAAAAGCTGTCTGAGTCTTGGGTTTGGACTCTGTAGAAGGGCTTCCACATTCCCATCTTGCAAGCTCCACTTCTGAAATGTAATCCTGCTGTTTGGGACTCATAAGCAGTGCAACTCATAGCTCAGCTGACTTTCTGCAGAGGCTGAAAATGCTCCTTCTAAGAGACATTGTAACTCCTCACACAGACCAAGTCTACAGACATCCGTCCTCAAGGAATGTTGAGAATGCAGTGTCAAAACAGCTGCACTTGACCAGACAAAGAGTGAATTTGGCAAACATCTTCTGAGAATAGCCAGTAGTGGACATAAGGAGAAAGAGTAAACAGCTTCAAAATAGAAAGCCTCTCCACATCAGTCTGTATATGGAATTTCACAGCCAAAGACTGTATCTGGGTCATCTCTTAAGTGTTGAAATGAGATTGAAGAAATACATAAACCAAATAGGAAAATAGTCTGCTGATACTTTTCCTCTTGTGTTTCATCTGCTCACACAGCTTTGAATTTTATATATTGCACAGCCTTTTCATCCTCACAACAAGGAAACATGCAATGATCTCTAACTCAACTCCAGAATGAAAAAAATTCAGCATTCCCAGACCATCCATTCATTTACCCCAACAAAAGCCTCTATACACGTTCTTCTAAGAAAATAATCACACTGTGTTACTGTTTGAAGATGATGAATTTGACCATCTCAGTTCTTATACAACTTCTCTCAGTTTCTCTGGAAATTGTCATTGACATATAAGAGTGGGATCTCTTAAATCAAGATATATATTGATATTGATTACATATAATTTTTTCCTGAACTCAGCACAGGAATAGATATATTTTATTTAGGGTTTTTCTCATCATTATTTCTCTTCTGATGAAGTGGATTGTCCCATTCAAGAATTAGGCTCATCCTCCTTCCATGCACTCGACAAATTCGTTCATGCAACATCTGTATCCTCTGATATTTCCTGAATCATGAGGGTTATTTGAGGCTCTCTTCACCATCACAGGGAATTCACAAGTCAGGTTTGCCCTGAGGGTTTCCTTTCAGACATGGTTACCAAATATGTTCATGGTCTAACACTTCTGTAGGATTTCCTACAGGCCTTTCTGCCAAACCAGAAACTTACTTCCTGGAAATAGTGACCTGAATAATGTTTGATGTTGCATTGCAAATTCCTGTATTCTACACATTTTATTTCTTCTGTATTTCCAAACCTCTTTAGAGTTTCCCTTTCCTAAAATGGTGAGTTCTACTCATTTTCAGACAGGCATCTCTGTGTAAGGATGAGGGGAACATTCCAATAAAGGAGTTAAGGTTTAATCCAGGTGATGATGCCCATATTCAAGAAAGAGAATCAACTTTTAAGAGAGGTTTAGACACCTAAACTGGTGAATACATTCCTCTGCAACAGTAAGGAGAAGGCTGCATTGGAAAAAAAAGAAAAATGATCAATCAGCAAAGCAAGTTCTCAGCAGACAGAGTGCAGGGAAAGGATAAGAATTGCCAGGTTTTGAGATTAGTTAAGCCAGCAGAAAAAATTAAAACAGTGCAAAACCAAAAAAAGTCAGCTGGTGTTTCATTAAGAGAAGACAGCCCAGATGTGACTATAGAACCGTGTCAGTCTCTTCCATTGCTATCAGGAAGACCACCACTATTGTAGATTAGGCAGAGTTTGGATCAGCATTAAAGCAAAAGTGGACTAGGGGTAGAATTGCTTTCTGCAAAAAGCGCAGGAAACTTCTCAAGGGAAAACATCTTGTGGTTTTGCATTTGCTGCAGGGAAAGAATAACCAATTTAGAAATGGAGAGAAAATGTCACTTGGGAATAAAATCTCTAACCATCAAAAAAATAAGACTGCAGAACATCCCTTCTTTCAAACTACTAGTGTAAAGAAACTCAGTATTTTTAAGACAGAGGTGAAAGGAATCATGTCTTTGATATGATTGATCAGGCCATTGAACAAAACAGGCTAGAAAATTCATTTAAATTTTACACTGTGAAATAAAAGCAAAAGCAAGGAACAAATACATCCAAAGCCTTAGTTGAGACACACACCACAGCTCATTCAGTTTTCAAAAGCAGCAATTTGCAGCATCTCCAGCACAGACTATGTACTCAGAAGAGCACACACACATGTTGCAGAGCTTAATCCAAAAATTATTTCCTCTTTACTTGAAGAGGAAATTGCTCTGACTGCTAAAGTAACTCTAGCTCTCCAGGCACCACTATGTGCCAATTGTTACCTTCCCAGCACTTCTGGTGTGATACAACTCAGTCAACCGTTTCCTTCTTTTAGTTTTGCCAGCCTCAAAGAGCAGTTCAGCAGTGTCTGTGGACTTGTTCACATTGCACTGTTGCAGCTTTAGTGCCCAGCTGAGCTTATACTCTGCTTAGCTCTCTGTCATAAATTTTATATGGCAGCTGCTATGGAATGGCATCAGGTGGAAATAAAATAACTGAAATATGTGTATAACATACTTTGCAGACCTCCATCAAAGACTTGAATATCATTGAATATTATTACTTGTTTGAAAAAAAAATCCACCAAACTTGATATACTGCAATCTCCAGGATTTCATCATAAATTCAAATATACTTCTAGCTTTGCAGTCAACACAGGCTGTACAGAATCCTAAGTTGCTTAATAGAAAAATCAGAGACAGGCATCACAATTTGCATTGCATTAGTTCCACCTCAAGAAAAAAAACAGGAGGAAGGTAATGAAATGGAACAACTCTCATATTAAGCAGATAGCTATTTAAGCTAGAAGAGAAGTAGAAAATAAGATGAGAGAAATAAAATCTACTCATTCAACAGCTTAATAACAGAGCAGATTAATGTTATTGAAATGGTGGCGATTTTTGGTCCTGGGGATGAAGATGGAAAAAGGTTTTTAAGATTTTTTTTCATTCCAGCATTATGGTTAACAAATGAAAATTATGTGTTGATATAGCCTTACCCTGGAGCTGTTCGGTTTGAACACTGCCACCTCCATGATCCCAGGAGGGGACCGTGTTTCTCTACTTTCAAAGACAGCTGTGTGTTCCTTTGCTTGGTTCTACACGACTTCTGGAATCCCCATAATCTTCAGTGAAAGACTGAAATAAAGTATGGCAACGTGACATTAAGTAAATTAACATAACATACAGAGTCAGACCATGGATAGAAGTGGCCCCATATCCTGCCTCTTGAGACACCCTACCATAGACCTTTAATGCAGTGCATAAATAGTGTCATTCCTACCACACAATGACCTGTCTGCTCAGCTAAGAAGGAAACTTATAGATTGTATTGGATATCTTCAGCAGGATCCTGGTAGCAGGGGGGAGGAGGAAGGCAGTGGTGACGTCTATGGGAGAAGGTAAAGGGCTGTCCTGTGCCAGTCCCAGTCAGCTCTAGCTGACTCCACAACAGGCACCCAAAGGGACTGCAGCCCCTGGAGGACTCATGCAACAGCAGGAACTCCATGAGCAGGCTGTAGCCCATGAAGAACTCACACCAGAGCACAGGAAAAGAGTAAGAAGAAAGGAGGAACAGAAGAAAAGAGTAAGGAACAAGGAGTGGCAGAAACCACTACACCCTGGTCCTAATGTCCTGTGCTGCCTGTTGCTTTGCCAAAGGGACTGAGTGTAATCTGTGGTAATATCCATAGCAAAATTCTAGGAAGGGGAGTGGGGAGGTATTTTCCTTAAGTGTTTGAATATTTGTCATCTTAGCTTTTCAATCTCTGAATCAGTGTCTTTATTTAGATCCATGGGTTTTCTTGCTTCTCTTTTTCCTATTTTCTTCCCCCCCTCCCCCTTGGGGAGACTGAGGGAGCAGCTGGGTGGATATTTATCTGTCACCCAGGGTCACCCACCACACATACAACAGCAGTAAGTTTTAGTGAGGAAACACATTATTTCAAAAATCTACGTGTTATTTTACTGATTATACTAAAGTAGTTGAGCCTTTTTTCTCTTCTGCTCTCTCAGGAGTTTTGCTTCAGATGCCAGTGTTGTGCTGGATCCCAATTTTATCATAGAGGAGTTTGACATTCGTGGTCTGAACGTCACTGTCTTGATAATAGATTTCTACAACACAACCAGTGTCTAAAGTTGAGCACAATAATAGATGATGTGATGAAGCAGCAATTGCTGTGGTGGTTGCATGAGTTCCTGAAGCAAATATATTGTATGGGCCAGATCCACATATGGACTAAGAGTCATAACTCCATTGGTAATTTCCAATTTACATACCAGTGGGAGCACAGTTCACAACCCCTGTTCTCCCAGGCTCACCACATGGAGTCCTGCTATTACAATAAAACTTACCCTGTTGACATCTAAGGCTGAGGTGAAGCACATTTCTAGGTATAACATCACCAGTAATGAAAGGTAGATGGGGGGAAAGGGCATTTTGTCTGTTCTGAGTAGATTGTGCATGTGCTTTCTGAGCTCTGTGATGATCACTGATAAAGAATGTTTCATTTTGGTAAAGTATTTTTGGTCATCATCCCGGGGCTGAATCTTTTGATCTTTCTTGCACTGAACCTAAGTCATAGGACTAAAAGTGACTTACTGGACAAGATTCTCAGCTGCTGGAAATTGGCATAGATCCACTGAAATTAAATGGATCTATGCCAATTTATACCATCTGGAGGCCCAGCCCTGCATGAATAAATGTTAAACAAGCTGCTTCTAAACTAGGAAAATAATTTCACTTCTAACTTGCCTTCCAACACATCCTTAATAAATTGTCTAAACAAATTACATGATAATTAAAAGGAAAATACCTGCCCAAGGAAAACGTACTTCTCCTGTCCTTTCAAATGTGTTTAGGACTTCATTATTGTAAAAGAGATCTTAATTTCTTTTGGCAGGCCATTCTGAATATTCTCAGAAAATTCACAAGTTCAGGAGTGTTCCTCCTGTCCTTCATTGTGAAGGCAACTAACCAACATAGGTCTGACACAGACTAATCTGGAAGAAATACCTAGAGTGTGAGGGTTACAGTGACTCCTTGGGCCCCATTTCACTGAACTCATCATTCAGATGCATATCATTGTCACACCCCACAAGCAGATGCGCTGGGACATGCTCCTCCATGGGTAACATCAAGTTATCTCAAGGGAACTGGAGGGAAGAGCAGACTATAAAAGGAGATAAATCACAAGGGTACACAAATATACAGTATAATCACACCATTTCACTCTCTCCAGGGAAAGCATCTGGGTTTAAGTTGCTTACCAGTGGGATATTACAGATCTTGTCAATGTAAATTTTCTCCAGTTCCAGTGACAAACAGATATTGAAAAAAATATATATCCTTTAAGGAAGATAAAAATGAAGTAGAAGCTGTGAAGTACGTAAAAGATAAATAGGCTTATTCAAAGGATGCGTCCTCCATCGTGAACACTGACTGAAAATTAAATACATTCTGCAGAACAAAAGGAGGCAAAATGTCCTGAGGCTACCAGTCTCAACCAAATATTGCTTATGGACAAAAAATAATTCTAGATAATCACAGAAACAATCTGAAAATTGTCAGAAGGAGAAACCAAGAAGATGACTGGTTGACTAATCTGTTTCAAACCTTGTCATTTGTCATATCAGGTAACTAACTACTCATGACTAAGATTTTCTTCTAGCAACTGACTTACTCTTTTCATTATGTGGTAATAGCAAGACGAAGCACAGCTTACAAAAAAAATTATTTCTGGATACTTTGAAGGGTTTTCTCTACTGAATGTCAGTACCAAAGGCATAGGACCACTAACCACGCAAAGGCACTGGTCTGGCAAACTGTCTAGGTTGTTCAGAAACAGAGCAGCCTGACATTTGTCCTTTGAAGTGAAAACAAACAGGTTTATTTGGGTTTTTTTTTAATGAATGCTTGGAAAAGGGTTCTGCAGTGTGGTGAATTATTAGTATTAATGTTATTCTTATTTATGCTTACAGAGACTATTTTCTTGGTATTGTTACATGATAAATGACAAGCAGATTATGACCTTGAATGATAACCAAGTGGTGATAACCCTGGGCAATAGTACAAAATGTGTTTGCAACTTGACCTTGCCATCTCATGACATGTGAACACAGCTGTGGGCAGTGCAGGTAAAAACCAGGGACCGAATTAAGGATTCTCACTTGCATGAATTTCCTTTCTTTGTAGAAATGTAGAGAAATCAAGTAATGCAACCATATTTGCAAAAACCTCTGAGTATAGTGAAATCAGAAATGTCAAAATCTACATCTTGCTGACTCTTGTGGTCATTTCAGAATAATATTAATGTTTAAAGCAATGTCAAAATAGAGGACAGTGTTTGTTTTCAAATGTCTGACATACACTTTTCTCCATTTCTTCCAAGTTCCATCGTTGAGTGGAAACAGCACGGATTTCCAGTGATATAAAAGCAACCTACAGCTACCGACACAGCTGCATAACCCAAACAACCAAATTACTGGGACTTACTGCAGTATCACCTGCTAGATAAGCAGAAGCAATGGTGTCATCGTCCAAGTTTTGCATCTTTTCTGTGGTTTTATGAAATCATATAGAGGCACCAAATATTTAATGTCTTTTCAAAGAAATGCCTAAATTTCCCAAGTTCCAAAATGCAGTGTTAAAGCAGACAGTGCTAAACCAGATTCCTTTTTAAATGCTCTGAAACATAAAATACTGTATCAAGGTTCCTGATTAATGACTAGCAATAAATTAGCCTCTTCCTCCTCACTGACTAGTGTTTAGTACAAGACATAAGATAAGGCTGAAACATCTGAAGGTTTAAAGGGAACAGGTTCATAGAGATATCACTTAAATGCTGTTTCCTCAGTGCTACGATGTGATAAAGATATATCCTATGTTGAACTTGGTGCATACCAAGGTAGATGTTTTATGACTGTTCATTCAGATGTTTAAAAATAACCTAGCATTATTGCAAAATCTATGTGCCATTTTTTATATCAGCAAGCTGCAGAACTATTCATTTCAACAAACGCCACCCGAGGGAACTTTCAGTAAGGAGATGAAAAATGTTATAGGGTTGTTTTTTTTTTTTTTAATCTTTGCCTAATTGTGTCTCCATTTTACACTACACTCTTTATTCTCTGCCCTTTTGACATAGCCAGCTGCCTTTTGGAGCTCTGTGAAGAAGCAGGCTGGCTTCACTCTGTAACAGGCACCAGCTCCCAAAGCCTGGTCTGTTGATGAGTCACATTGCTGCTGTGTGCCTGCAAGCACATCGCACAAGTTCCTACGCCGCTTCCTTTCGAGCTGCTGGGGAGCAGAGGGGAAAAGTGTGTGCGGAGCATAAACTACAAAAACAACTTTGGTAATAAAATCTCCTGCCCCGTCGTAGAGCACAATAACCAGCGACACAGTGGAACGTCTGCTTCAGAGTCAGTGCAGGTTCATCCTGTTATCTGCTGGGCAGCCGGGGAAGTGATGTCAGGTGCTCCCAGCTCGTTTGAAGGCAGCAAAAAGCACCAAGACTTTTCGACTGAGGCAGGAAGTGTCTTTGTTAAAGATTGTGTTGTACTCGCATCAGGCCTTGATCCACCCCTTTCCCCAGCTGGCCATCCCCAGCTCAGCCTGGGCCAGGGCTACCACCCTCAACTCAGAGAATGCACTGCCTTCAGAGAGGCTCAGTGCCGCCACAGCCAGGCTTGCTCTGAAGAACACAGCCAAGCTGTCAGCAAGAAATGTTCTCACACAGCCCTTGCTCTGCAAGCTCTTCTTTAAGAAGAAATTCTCCTGAGCTGACTAAGGCTGAATCAAGAACCTGTATGTAGATCAGCCTTTCTATAACCACACTTCAAAACTGCAGCTACCCAAAACACCAAGCCTCAAAACCAAAAACTGCGCTACTGCCGCACTCTCCTGCATGCACATACACACTGAGGATTTCCATTTTCTCTATCATTTGGCAGTATCCAAATATCAAATCAGCATTATAAAATGGTCACTTACTGAACATTCCCCCTCAGACTGGCTTTGTATGGGGAAATACCTGCCAAAGCACTCTTGGCATTCACCAGATTTTCCTCTGTGTGCTTAATGAGGTTTTTCCTCTCCTGTTTTCAAATGCCACTCCACCATTCTTCCAAGGGTTATTTCATCCCCAATACATGTAAATCCTCACTGATACCCACAGACCCACAGCTGTTCAGGCAAGGCACAGAACAACCTCTCAAGAGACCAAGCCCTCTTCTGCTCTTTTGGGTGTTCCAATTTGTCTCTAAATAGTACTGAACCTTCTGCTCTTTTCAGAGCACATGTCTTTGCACACCTAAAACAGAGCTGAATTTTATAGCTTAGGTTAGGACAATGTGAACTCCTAGTGATTAGCAGTGGCACTCCCTGTATCTGCTCTGGACATCCTGGTTCAGCTAAGCCATCTGTGAAATCTCAGTTGTAGATGCCACTAGTGAGAAAATACACATCATATAATTCATGCCTCTGGACTGCTTGAAACCAGGCATCCTGGCAAACACTAGTTTAAGGGGTGTCAGCCTGCTGGCCAAAACTAGGTTTTAATGAAGTGTCCCTTTTCACCATGAGATCTGTTTCTGGGGGTCTTTAAGTATTTTCTCTTACTCCACACTCCAAAGGAGAAAAGCCTAAAGTCCCTTCATCCTCCTCACCCTTTAATGATGATGCCAGCAGTGAGGTATTTGTCTGAGCTATAGTGAGGGATCAAACTGCAACCCTGAGCTAAGAGCAACAAGGGCTTTTGAAAGCACAGGGTTATTTTTGGTGCAAAATTCAAAGACTGGTCAAAACTCCAACAGGAGAAATTTACCTTTAAAACTCCTACCTGCCCAGCAAGACACTGCAAGATGTAAGTCAGGAGATGAGTAACATCTTGAAAGCCTCAGGTTCCTCTCTGTGCCACCAGAACAGGTGAAGCAGAAAGTGTCCCTGGTGGAATGCATGACAAGGATGGACCTGGAGCAGCCCCACATTGCACTCTGCAAAATCCTTGCTACCAAAAGGCATGGAAATGCCTACACATCTTTTGGTCTGATAACTCTAGAGAAGCAGTGGTAGGTACTTCACTGTGCTCACAAGGAGCGTGCAGAGTGGTTACATTAATTTCCTCTGGGGTCAGAGCAGGTAAAACGAAGACCTGTAACCCATCCAAAAAGCAGGTCAGGGTGACATCAGCTAGTGGATACCTACAGCAGTGCTTTCCAGTTTGCTGTTTCTTGGAATGAAATCATCCTTCAAAATACCCACTGTACTCTCTGTGGTTGGTCCACCAGCAGCCCTGTTATTTGAATTATAGAATAAAGTTGATTGTCATTTAAAAGAGGCTTTTCCCCCCCATATAACCCAAAAGCTGGAGTTTAAAATTCCAAGTGTATGAACATTAATATGAAAAGAATGCTGTCTCCTATTATGGAATTGTGTTATAAAATTGGAATGCTGTACCCGCCCCGCCTGGCTCACAGTCATCCGAACTTTGCCAAAAATCGTCCTGTACTACAGAGCGTGTATCTCACGATGGGAACTGCCTCCTGACTCACAAAGACAAGAGGCCTCAAATGCGTAAAGCTGGCAGAGGGGTTTTTTTAATCTGTCGGTAACAATCAGGCAACGTGCTTAATTGCTCTGAATTCTGATCTCTCCTCTGTGTGCAGCCTCCCAACCAGCAAGCTGCAGCTGTGTGCCTCTGCTTGTGAACTGCACCCATTGTCCCTCCCAGGAGACTGAGAAGAGGTCCAGCTAATACGCCTTTGTCTGCCCTTCTTGGTGCTCGTGGCTTGTAAGCAATGACCTAAAAACATTATGTCCAAAGATCAGAGCCTTGGAAAGCTGTCAGGAGCCTTCCTCTTCAGTGCTTTGAGCTTTAGCAGTGCACCTTGAAAAGGCAGTGTGTGTGAAGGGACTCTGAAGCATTCTTTGCATACAGCAGGGTTTGTTTCTAGAATCCCTCTTTTAGAGCAGCAACTGCAAAACAAAATTTCCAAGGCCAAATTCTGACTGCAGCAGTGCCCATGTTTGGAACTGAGTTACTCTGGACGTTGTCTGCTGGTAACCCACTGGAGCTTGTTTACTGCATTAGGGACTGATTTCCTCTAGCCACATTCTAAAAAACCTTGATGTATCATTTATTATGTGTCTGTGCACGCCTTTGCTTTAACAACTTCTTTCTCACTTCAGATTTTTCTTTCCCCACTATTACAAACCCCAAAGTTCTCAAGTCAGCTCAGGAGAGGCCTCTTGGGAGGGCTTTTTCCTCTCCTGCCCACAGGGCTACATCACATACCTCATAACCCCAGACAAGAGCCGGTAAAATTGCTGGGGTATTTTTGAGGGAACATGTTCAGTTACTCAGAGCACATTCTGAGCCATACAGCCAAGTCCTCCTCCGCACAGGGATGATGTAAGCACATCCAGGAAACTTGGGATGCCAAAAATCTCAAACTGGAGGAAATATTTGCAGGTCGACATGGCTGCAAATTGGGCAGAATTTAGGACCCTGGGGAATGTTCCACTCACAGCTTCAACCCGAGCCTAGAGAAGACCAACACAAACAAAGACAACACTGGTCAGGTCTCAGAACAGTCTTGCTGGGATGGGCTGAAAAGCAGCTTTTCAGACCAGGGCTCAAGAAAGAAACATTTTTTGCCAGCTTATGTGTCAGGAGGGTGCACAAGGAAAACTCAAAAGGTTAAGAAGATGAAAGTTAATAGGATTTTGCATTGACAAATCTGGATAAAGTATTTGAATAGAGGAACACTGTATGTAAATAAAAATAGGATTGTACTGCTCTGACAGCACTGGGACATGTGCCAATGGCAGATAGCAAGGCAATAGATGGTCAGGAAATATGACACATGGACCCACTTGATTAGTTGATAGATGCTTTTTAAAGCCTCTTGTCTGCCTTCATTCAAAGTTATTTCCTATGCGGTTCCCAAAACTAAGGAATCTCTGGCAAAGATAAACAAGACCAATCTGCCTTCCTCTGCAGGCTAAAGCAAAGATCAGAAAATACAGCCCAAGCAGAGAAAATTAAAACACAGAAGAGGAAATGCCAATCATTTTCCTGACTAATAAATGCTAGGAGGAGAAATCCAAGGTTCACAGAACGACCTGTGTCTCTCTGTAGTCTATGTATTTCTTCTTTCTGCAAATCTCTGAACTCCACAACACTGACAGTTCAGTTTTGCCAATTATGCAACTTTTTAATGCTTTTGTTGCTTTTATGACATGCGTCAGCTGACCGTGCAATCAAACCAAATAAGACTACAATAATAAAATAACCCGCATTAACTGATTATCTTAATAACAACTCTGTTAAACAGAGTGAGACATCTGATAGGAGAGATAGAAGCAATAATAAAAGGACACTGTCAACTGCATGAACAGACTTGCGCTGCTTCCCAACGCGATGCTCCAAGGACATTAACCCTTGGACTTCTGGGTGAGAAGTCTTGGGAGGCACCAACGGGTGTGGTTTTTGAAGAGACTCCTAAGGAATTCAGACCACAGGGATTAAAATTAGGGAAAAAATTGAGGGTGGAAATGAGATAGGAAAGGCATGCCAACAGAGCTATTTCCTCTGTTGTCTGTGAGCTGCCTTTTGCAGCAGTATGTAAGCAGGCACGTGGGCTGCTGGGAATGAGCCGTATCAGAAAATAAACACAAGATGTGTGGAGCAGGCTCCGTAGTGAAATCAGACTTAATACACATAAGGCATGAAGGATCACCCAAGGAAATCTTCCCTGTCCTTCATCAGGCCCTGCTGATCCCCAGGACACAGGAATACTGCTGTCCCCACAGCTTGCAAGAGCACCAGCCTCCCAAATCTGGGGGAGAAGCACACAGATATAACACCAAGCACCATGTCCTTCAGACCCGGAATGTGAGCTGAATCAAGACAGAGACAGTGCCTCATTTCCTCCTGGAAATCCTTCAGAGATCTTCCAAGACTGTCCCCAGGGGTGAGAGTAAGTTTGCCCTACCCACACAGCCAGCACAATCTGTTCCATGCTTTGGAGCATAAAATCATCCCTCAGTGGCTGAAAACTGATCTGATTGATGAAAAAACTGAGTTGTGCTTGTCAGGATGACAAATAGAGAATCATGAATATCTCTGATTTTTCTTCCAGAAGATCTGATGCAAAAGTTTGCTTCTGCACTGAAAGCTAAAATAAGAACACGTCCAGGCAAAGTCTGCTTTCTACAGCCACTCTTCCTCATGGTGGTATCTGTGATGCTCTACTGGCCTGAAACCATCAGAAAGTCCAATGAGACAAAAAGCTCTGTTAGTCACTTTAAATGATCTGGCGGATGATCTACAGAATGAAACATACCCAAAGACACCACAACAAATCTTAGAGAGGATTCATACCACCAGCTTATAGAATCCTGCTCAGTTGCCTTCACTGAGCATCCCCCTCCATATTCAACCTAAAGACATGAAGTCTCCAAAGGTCAAGCAGCAGCAACTCATAGGTGGGTTGTTGTCTTTCTTCAATGACCACAGAGGGAGCCTAGAGCAACAATCACAAAGGCTAACATTAGCTTGGGAAGGCTAGTCTCCACAAGTTTCCCTTGTAGTCAGTGAAGGCTGAGAGGCAGCTTTGGCAGGAATTTCATATTACCTTACAGCTCTGCACAGCTCCTGCTCAGAATCAGCCTTCTCCCCAGACTGTTCAAAGAAGGAGGTGAGGGAAAGTGACATCTCTAGATCAAACATGTTCTTTATCTATAGCAGTCTCAGTTATTTACATCTGCCATGTTGGTCTCTGGGAATACCTCTGGCTCCAAATCCAGCCCACTGTGAACTGTGCTAGGAATGGGCAGTTTTGGTGACACCAGCAGGAACAGCTCCCATGCATGCCTGTGTGTACACCAGTTTCCTCCAGATGGGTAAGTAGTGGATTGTGTATGTTGTGTCATATTGCTACACAGCCCAATGTAATGCATCTAGGTGTTCAAATTAAATCTTTATTTCTCCAGCTCCTGCCTCTGCACAGCTGCCCTACTGGCTCTCACTGGCACATGTGGTCAGTGTGTGCTGTATGTCAGAGGCAGACCCACTGCCATGGGTGGGCAGAGGGGAGGAAGGTAAAGGGCCTGCACAGCACTGCCACTGTCACTGTGTCTGCACCCAGCCCAGACCACTCCCATTTCCCACCTAGTTTTGGCATGTTTCTCAGGAAACAGTACCCAGGGTCTCCTCTTGGTTCAGACCATTTTCAGATACCGGGTGGGGTAGTGGTTAGAGAGACCTGAGTCACTCTTTGTAGTTATCACATATCAGAATTCTGTAGATACAAGCATTCAAATGAAATTAGATTTTCGTGCAACTCAGGTTTACCCAAGAGTTAGACAGGACTTTTGTAAAATCACCTGCACTGTCCGTTCACCCCAACCCACGTTCTGGGGCTTTCCCACCACCAGAAACCTGAGTGCACCACGCTTGTGAAACTCCTGAATAGGCGAGAGGCTTCCTTCTCTTCCTACAGAGCAATCTTCATTATGGTAAATGAAACAGGCTGGAGGAGCATCGATCTGTCTGCTCAGGACTTTCACAAGTGCACTCAGCCCCAGGGCACAGCCCAGCAGTTGTTGGCTGCTTTCAGGGGCTGGCAGAGCTGCAAGGTCAGATGCAGCCATGACCACAGTGCAGGGGCTGCAAGAAGGCTCCTTCCCAGGTCATGCAGAGCTACCACTGACACCAGTCAAGATTTCACCCAGTAGCCATAAGACCGTCTCTATTCTCCTGGATGCATCCATGCCCACCAGGCCATCAGATAGAATGAAAATTCCACATTTCCACCTCCAATGGCTAAGGAAATGCAGACTTCCATACCACAGAACCTCAGCTTAAAGTCAGAGACAACAAAAGTTAGCTGAGGTCTCATCCTTAAAACACAGAGAAGCCACGTGAGAGTGGCTATGTGAAGGAGAAAAGGACAGCTCAAAGACAGTGTGAACTGAGTGGGTGAGAGGACTGGGAGTTTTCTTGCCCAATCTGAATTTCTCAATCTTTCCTAGGTTCAGCTGTCACCTCCACCTGAGGGTTATTTACCATATTCAGAAAGCACTAGGAAACGGAGGTGTCTAGTACAGAAAAGATGGCAAAGACTAAGCAGTGGAGTTCCAGAAATTCCTGCCTCACTCCAAACTCTCTATTTCAAGACAGTTTGGGGATATTCTGTGACCAAAGTCTGTGAAAATATGTATGTGCATAGGAGTTAGCTTAAAGCCTTAGCCATGTGGTCATTCCCTCTCCTCTTCATACAGACTTCTCATCTTTAACAGGGTACAGCAAAGACTTCCCCCCCTGCTGACTAGGCAAAAGTAGGTCAGGCATCACAGAGCACCTTCTTCCCAGAAGGGCACCCCTAAAATGTGCCCCACTCACATGAGGTATGATTAGCTGGTGGAGCAGACCCAACATCCTCTTCCTCAAGCTCCTTGCTGTATTCTGCAAGCTGGCATTGGGAAAGAGGCCATCCTGGGTTTCAGGGGATACACCTGTGTTGGGAAGCTGATCCAGGACAGGACATAGCTCAAACATGAGCATGAAATCATCAAAAGAGTTTAAAGGCTCCCATGCTCCCTACTACAGTTTGCTTGCTTGCCAGCTAGCATTTTCTCAGGCAGTGCCTGGGCATGATTCAGGCACAAACTGGGCATCCTTCCTAATAGGGAACATGGGTGAGACCACCCAGCCTCTGGCAGCAAAGAAGTTTAGCCATATAGACAGCCACATGTAAGCCATGTGGTACCACTCAACCTCTGAGTCCAAGTGGATCTGGCCTAAGAGCCAAGAGATTCATCTCACCGAGAGGCAAATGTTGCTCACCCAGACTGACCACAGACTCTGAGAGAGAGTTGGTGAGAAGTAGCCCTCATATCTACACTTTCTTTTGCAGACATCAGGTGTCAGAATGTCTTTTAAAAATTACATCTCATGGAGAATTCTCTTCTGCTGTGCCAGCTTCTTCCAGTCCCAGCCTCTCCAGTGAAGGGATAACATCCTAGTGATGCCAACAGCCCCAGACCACAAGCAGCACTAAACAACAAAAAATATTTGCACTGTTGACAGTCATCTTTTCATGTTTTTAATAGCTGGAAATGGAAACCAGACATATGAACAATCAGAATGTCTTTGGCAGACTAGCCTTGCTTCCTAGGCTGGCAGCTAAAGGTCCTTCTTCTGTATCAACCAGTGAGGTGATGGGCAGCCTTTAAACCAGAACCACATGTCTCCTTCCATTGAAGCATGGAACCTCTTGAGCTGGAAGGGACACACAAGGAGTCAAACTCCCAGCCCTGCACAACCCAAGAATCACACCATGTGCCTCAGACTGTTGTGCAAACTTTATCTTTCTTATCTTCTAAACCTGTAGTCAACAGGAGATTTTTACACTCTAGTAACTAATTGAAGTGTGTTGGACTGCTCAACAAACCATACAGCACAGGGGCAAGCACACCTTTTTTCTGAAGCCTTTCACAGAAAAGGTCAGTCATGGAGAGAGTAAATATGGTAAGTATAACTTATTCCCATCAGAATTAGATTTATACATACATAGTAATTAGCCTTAATTACGCACAACATAACTGATAGACAAGGATAAAGGAGTCACTTATAACACTACTTGTGGCAAAAACAATGGCATAAAAGTAGAAATCTGCCCCCCACCCGCCAGAGATTATGCATGGACCATCTCCACATGCATTCTGGCAACCCAGGTCCTTCCAATTAAATGGCATCAGGGAGGTATTACAAATAGTGTGGGCCCTTTTTCATTGCTGCTTCTGACTAACTGATGTAATGCTGAACTGTTTATCGCCATAATCCCAGCCTACATATCCTAACCACTTAGTCAGTATTTAACTGAATCTCTCAAATCAAAACAGTTTTGTAGCAAATACTGCATGTGGTTTTCATCCCGTGGGTTCACAAACTTCAAATAATAATTACTTACATTACTCTAACAACATGGGTCAGTGCCTGTGTGCTGGCCTTAGGCAGGGTCGTTTTGCACTGGACTGGGAGCAAAGATGCCTTGCATTCCAAATAATGTATGTTATAGCAGCTTGTCATGCAAAAGGTAACAGAGGGACAGAGACAGCTCGAGCCACCATCCACTCCCACCATCACTGTGTTTGTCAGAAGTCTGAAATACAGGGTTGCTTCAGGGAGGCTGCCTGAAGAACAGAGCTAAGGAATTTCTTGCCTTAATTCTGTGATGTATAAGACAAACTGCTTGGAGAGTAAGTCATATGGGGAGTGGCTGAGAGAATCTGAGTTGTTTAGGCTGGAGAAAAGGAAGTTCAGGGGAGGCCTTGCTGCTCTCTACAACTGCCTGAAAGGAGGTGGGGGTCAGCCTCTTCTCCCAGGCAATAAGCAACAGGACAAGAAGAAATGGACTCAAGCTTCACCAGAAGACATTCAGGCTGGACATCAGGAGGAATTTCTCCACGGAATGGGTGGACAAGGATTGGAACTGGCTGTCCAAGGAAGTGTGGAGTCACCATCCCTGGAAGTGTTCAAGAAATGAGTGGACACAGCACTTAGTGCTATGATTTAGTTATGATTTGGTGATGTTCAGCTGATGATTCTTTACTGTTGAACTGCAGCACACGCTACTCAGCACGTGTCTGCTCCCTTGTGCACTGCAGGTCTGCAGTTAACCTTCTCTCTGAAGGATGATCCTCCTGTGCTAGGGACTGTACCTCTGGTATGAAGAATCATGATCAGCTGCATGTTATCAAGGTCTCTGGTACAGACCAGTGTGGAAACTCAGGCTACATCCACCAAGCATTTCCTCACGGCTGGACCTATACCAATTAGCAGGGAACCAGCAAGAGCAGCTGGAAGATCTGCAATATCTGAACCAGGTATTTCTTCTGAAACATCACAGGTGCATTCAGAAGAGGGTGATTGAGGCTGCTGGCCAAGAGGATTCAGAGGTAGGAGGGCAGGCATGATTCAAACTGATCAGAGCAGGCAGATGTTTACAGTCAAGCCCACAGTGTCAAATGGTTCCACAAAACCCAAAGGTCCCGGTCCAAGCCTGAGGATCAGCCCCAAGCAGTGCTCATGGGAGGTGAGGAGCCAAAACATGTCCACCCTGTATGTGGATCCGTGCTTTCCCATGCAGGCAGCCTGCAGGGGTCAAACACAGACTCACATCCCCCGTGACTGTTTTGATGATGGCCTCATGTCCTCTGTGGCAAAGTACAGTTGGGTTTCCCTCAACACGGAGAGGAATGCTATGCAATTAAACCACAAAGGCAGACAAGATGTGGCCAACCCAATGCCAGCCATGCAGGCAGAAAACACACGGACAATACCTTTAAACACATCTAAGCCTGCCCTCAGGCCCTTTACCCCACAAAGTGGTAGATAAGTGTGAAAGGTGGGCTGGGAGGATGCTCAGGATCTCGTGAGGCATGGGAGGCAGGGACAAAATCTGGGGTGTGCAGATGACTACTGTCAAGTGTGTGCCCTGGGTTAAACAGGTTTCAGCTATTCCTCAAGTGGATGGGTGTGACCCCAGCTCTCGTCAGAACCCACAGATGCCCCAGGCAGTGCAGCCCAGAGAGGGCTGACAATGAATGTGAGTAATTCTTGAAATTTGTGGGAAGACTATTCAGACGTCTGACTTCCTGCTTCTGCATGTACAGAGGAGATGTTTTTGTCTAAAGGAGTGGTAACAGTTTACACTGATATAAAGCCTTACACACCAGGGCAGAGGAGCACAGGGCCCAGGAGAAGGGGAAGAGGGGGAAAATACAGCAAAGTCTGCAAGGGAGCACTGCTGACCCAGTGTGAAGAGGGAAGTAACCTATGTCTGGGAAAGAGTTCATACGTAGGAATTCCCCTTGGACCAAAGGGGAACCAGCCACTGAAGTGAGACTCTGAGTCAGAGCTCTTTTCCCATGGTGCTGCTGGCCAAGGCAATCACAGGGTTACCTCTGTCTCAAGGGCAGATTGCATTATTTAAGTCCAGCCTAAAAGCCTTTTAATAAAGGTTAATATGGATGGGAATGTCAGCTTTATAAAACAGTTCATCGTTTAAACATCATCAGAAGATCTTGATGGAGTTTGAAAGACTGTAGCAAAGGAAAACATTTTGCTTTGAATGCAGCCAAAGGATGAAATAGGATTTCTCTCTGTGGTGCCTATTTGGTCTGCTCTCCAGGGCACCATAGGAAAGAAGAGAGAGAACACCTGAAGTTAACAACAGCAATACTTTTTGAGCATGCAGAATCTCTTCCCAGCAACTGGAGCCACTTTAATATGAAATGCATCATTAGAGCAATAGGACTCTGGTGATGGACAACACTGAGAGATCTCCAGAGTAACCCTGATGGGAGCTGGTGCTCAGGGAACGCACCACATTAATTTACAAGACTGTCACGCTTGCTCTGGGTTTATTTTTAACTAAAATAACCTGGCCTTCTGCAATCTATGCCAGGGATACCCTGACTTTGCAGAACGTGCAGAGCAAGAGCTGCAGCATATGCTTTTGTTTTCATCAGACAAAGGCTTCAAGTTAGGAGGACTGAATATTAAAGTAATGGCTGTTTTTTCCCATCTCTGCTCTATTTTTAGCAGTTAGTGACCATCAGTAAGTCCAGATCACATATAATAGAATCATTAGCATGCTACTGAACCACAGAGTGCATAAGGAGGTAGAGAAGGATCATCTGGTCCAACACCCATAGCCCAGTACAGGATCTTGTATATATATCACCCCTTCCCAGCATATTTCTCCCTAATTGAGGAACATATTAATACCACAGGGGTGGACACCAAGGAATATTTAACTTCTGCCTTACTCACAGAATTGCCTCCTGCCTGCAGCAGAAGGTACTCTCCAACCTCCCAACCACTCGTGGCAGCCCAGACACCAGTACCCAAGAGTGCTGCCACACTGTGACAGAGAAGAAACTCATACAGGTGTACTGCAAGTGGCATGACAACTGAACAGCTAGGGTACAAATGCAACCTGGGGAAGAAAGCAGGAGAAACTAACAACTGCTTCTCAGTTCATGACATGGGGCAAACACTGGAGACAGTAAATGCTTGTTGATTTAAAGGCCCTGCTAATTTCAAAGTGACCAGCTGGCAGCAAGTGTTGATATTTGGGCCATTTAAGCACTCCTCAGATGATGACACAAACATCAATTCCCTTAAGGACCTACTGGCAATTTTCCAATGTTTTAAGGGATCACTTCCTCAGACAAGAGACACTGCAAGTGACAATCAGAGGAAAGTCTTTGCAGAGTACAGTCAGATTGCAAAAGGGGCAGACCTATGACAAGGAAGCTGGGACAAGAGAAAACCTGGTTCACCATGTTCACACACACTGTGGCACTCAAGAGTGGAAAAAAAGCCTCAGAAGGTCAAGGCTATATGAGAGAACTGCTACCTACAACTTACACCCAGAGCTAAACCAGTGACTGCATTATTTTACAGATCAGCTGGACTGCCACAACTGGCCATCTGGTCCCTGGAAGAGGAAGTCCAATGCCATTCAGAGCAGGGCCCACTGCAAAACAGAGCCCCCTTGAGACAAGACACAATTGAAGCAAACACATTGAAGCAAATTTTCAGACTACCCCAAGCTGGATCAGAGTGTCAGTCTGCTGGAGGGCAGGAAGGCTCTGCAGAGGGATCTGGACAGATGGATCGAGACCAACGGCATGAGGTGCAACAAGATCAAGTGCTGGGTTCTACACTTTGGCCACAACAACCCCACACACTGCTATGGGCTGGGGGAAGAGTGGCTGGACAGCTGCCTGATGGAAAAGGACCTGGGAGTGCTGGTTGACAGCAGCTGAACCTGAGCCAGGGTGTGCCCAGGTGGCCAAGAAGGCCAATGGCATCCTGGCCCATATCAGCAACAGTGTGGCCAGGACCAGGGCAGGGACTGTACCTCTGCACTTGGCACTGGTGAGGCCACACATTGAATTCTGTGTTCAGTTTTGTGCCCCTCACTACAAGGAGAACACTGAGCCATTGGAGTGTGTCCAGAGAAGGGCAATGGAGCTGGGGAAGGGTCTGGAGCACATTTCCTATGAGGAGTGGCTGAGGAACCTGGAGGTGTTTAGCCTGGAGGAAGGTCAGGTTGCTCTTTAAGACTACCAGAAAGGGGAGTACAGCCAGATGGGGCTCAGCCTCTTCTCCCAGGCAACCAGTGATAGGAAAAGGGACAGAGTCTTAAGCTGCACCAGTGGGGGTTTAGATTGGGTATTAGGAAGAACTTCTTCACAGAAAGGAGAATTAGGTAGCGGAATGAACTGCCCAGGAATGTGGTGGAGTCACTGTCCCTGAAAGTGTTTAAGGAAAGACTGGACATGTCACTTAGTGCCACGGCTTTGTTGACATGGTGGTGTTCAGCCAAAGCTTGGACTCAGTGTTCTCAGAGGGCTTTTCCAACCTAACTGATTCTGTATGAAAGCCTGGTCAGGAGAAGCTCGGAAGGACAGCTGTCTAGCTTGCTTTCAGCAAAGTCTTTGTAGGGTGCTTTGGAGTGAGCACAGTGTACACTGCCTCAGTCACCAACTTGAAATTACCTTCTTTCCATGCTCCTGGCCTCATGGTTCAACCCTTGGTCTTCATCAATTGCTATGAGTCAGACTGTGAACTCCAGAGGCTCCATGGCCCCACAGAACAAGGGGCACCCAGGAGTTTGCTAGCAGTAGTATAAAGAATAAACAGGCACTTGTAGCCTACTCAACCAGGATGCATGGGTAGGATTTGTCTCCTCTGCTTAACACGTCAACACTAAAGACACCTAAATATGAGGCAGTGACCTAACATCCCTGTATAATCACTGGTAGGGAAATAGGTAATTTTTTAGCAGGCAAGTCATCTGGGTGGCTTTGGTCATCTGTGTGAGGATATGATAACTAGAATCCAAGAGCTGCTATTTCTCTTCATGGACAGCAACAGAGAAGGCAGTGGCACTCACGGGAATAGAAGAGCAGGAGTACTACCTATCCATCCCCCAGTGCTGAAGGGAGAGGGCAAGGAAGGCAGCCACTTTGTGAAACCTCTTTGGTCACCCCAGTGTGAATCAGCAGAGTCTGTGAAAATTTAGCAAAATTCGTGGGCAGTATTTCTTCATGTCTACAAATACAGCTCTCATTAGATCAGTAAAGCAGCTGGATATTTTTGGATCCATGAGCTGCCAACATTACATGTACTGAAGGCACTTCACATACAAGTGGGTGTGAAATAGAGACTGCAAGGAAATCTCCGTGTCTATAGGTGATTTTTAATTTGTGGTGATAAAAGTTATGAAAACAGTTGTTATATAAGCTAAATCTTTTTAGCAGATGGTAACAAAAAGGAATGCATAACAGTAAAATAAAAGGCCAAACTTATTCACCAAACTTACACACAAGGACCTTAAGGAAGGAAAATGTTCTTGCTTCTGCCCTCTGAGTGAAGAAATAGGTTTCAATAACCATATAAATGAAAACCATGTGTCACTGGATTGAGTTTGTGGACCTGGAATAGAGAAAAAACCCAAAACCACAAATAAAACAGATGCTCTCACCATGACTGCTTTCTGATTCAAAGACAGTTCCCCAGCAGTGTATAACTCACAGAAAGTGAAGCTAAGAGGAAGTCCAAGTTTCCATGAAGCAACAGGGAATACGGCATTGTGCAACAGCTTTTCCAAACTGAATGTACACTTAGGCATTGCCCAATCAAATGATAGCCAACAATGTATGCAATGAAAAACTGATTGAATCTTGTTGTAAGACAACTCAAATGACGCTATTAAATATCTTAATCTTGGAGCTGACAGAATTGTGGCATGGCATTCTGTCAGTAGAAGCTATAATAAGGCAGTGGTATTACACACACACACACACTGTGTCTTTGAACTTCTAACACAAAATTGGAGGCTGAAGGAATGACATGTGGCATCATCAGCCAGTATTTTCAGGCATAGGAATTTTCTCACACAACCAACTGTAGGTTAGGAAACTCTCTTATTAATCATAAAAGATGGAGAAGCACTTCTCTTCATACTCCAAATATCTTCAATGAGTATTTTCAACAACACAGGACAATCTTCATTATAGGGATTGAACTGGTGATTTTATGAAAAAGCAGGGCAGCCCAAACCCCACAGAAGTTATAGACATCTCTTATGCCTTTCTGTGAAAGTCCATGCAGAAGACCAGAGAGCAACAAGCCAACTGCTCCCCATTAGAAGTTATCCTCACAGACATCAGGGCAGACTGATTCTCCTCCCATTTTCATGAACAAGTCTGAAGAGGATTTTCATTAAAGTAAATGAGAATAGACAGAGGGAAAATAATTAACACGAAATTATGTAATGTACTGAACAGCAATATTCTCAGAAGAAGGGCAGATTCATTTTGGGAAAGTATGAACTACTGTATCACAAGTTACTGGAATGCAGGTGGAGATACATGGAAGTGCACTGTATCTATATAAAATCACACTAGATGATCTGATAGTCCTTTTCAAATTTATGAACCTATTAATTGTTTCAGGACAGTACAGCAAAATGCTCTATTAAAAGATCAGCTGTTCCATGAGCACACTGATGCTGTCACAGAGCCAGACCAAGAGATCAGATGAGGAGCACACAGCCTGACTGGGGGGTGTGGGCTGTGCACTCTCATGGGAGGCAGTTCTGCTGGCCCCCCAGATCCCAGGGCTTGTGGAAGCAGACCTGTCTTTTGTAATTCCCATTATACCATCACTTACCTGATGCCAAGCCTCTTAACGTTTCCTTGATCTGTTTAAACTCTGCCTTACAAAAGCGGTGTTTGAAGAAAACTGTTACAAATCCACACAGGACAGACGAATAATGTTGTATTTCAGGCAGTTTTCTCTGCAAACAGGAGTTTAAATTTCTTTTGGTAATAACCCCTTTTGACTTGCCCACATGTAGATGGTAATTATTACTGCTTTTTACAGCTAGGGTATTTTAATCCCAACACATTCCCTCTCCCACATAGACAGTCTTTGAAGCAACAATAACAAGTACCAGCTTCCCTAGGCCAGTTTGCAAATTTGCCTCAAGGCTAAAACAGTCAGAGCAGGCTTAGTAGGTCAGGATTGGATTTCCCAAATATGAACCATTCCAGAAAAAAAGCCTTTTTCTTATTGTTGACTCATTAATCACTAGAGAAAAGGAGAAGTATTGGGAGGGTAGATGTCCCCCCACCCCATGTGAATTATGTATGGAAAATAACTGCACAAAATCTTCTGGTTCTACTGAAGTCAACAGGAGTTTTGCCACTGGTTTCCAGTAGAGCCAAGTTTTCACCCACTGTCTTCAGAGTGACATCTCATATGTCACCATTTACGAGTAGCAGCAGAGAGTTCACCACCAGGCCTGCCATTACCATATAAAACATAAAGGAAAGCTGAGGTATCTCTGTGGGATCTGGCAGCCCCACAGGACTCATCCAGATTTGTTTGTTTTTAATTACCATTACAGTCAAGGACACTAAAAACTCTGTGGAGTCTGGGAACAAACTGTTTTGGTTGCCCTCAGACACACATTATCCCAGCACAGCTCTGGAAGCCATGCGGTAGCGGTACCCAGCTGGAGGAGCTCCAGGGGGACCAGAGCCAGGGGGCTTCACCAGGGGGACCTCATCCATTTCCTACCTACTAGAGGGGAGACTGACACTTCAGCTTCCTCACATATCCCTGGGCACTCTCTTAGGGCCCATGCAGGGACTGATGTATCTCCCTGAAAATCCACAGTTGCATGTTCTGGCTTCTTTCTAAGTTCAGTCTGAATGCTATTGCTGTCTGTCCCTAGACAGATGTGAGAGGTGTGACTCACCTTGGGCACAGCAGGCTCAGGGAACATGAGCCTTTGGATAAGTTGAAAGAAAGACAGACAGAACAGGCAAGCAGTGTGATCACTGTCAAATGTGTTAAAGACTAGTTCACAATGGGCACATCACTATTACACCTGGAGATGCAGCCATTCAGTCCCTTGCTGACAGACCCACGTTAAGCCCTCATTCATCCTCAGCTGAAGCATTTTGGTCCTCCATCTTCTGATGCAGTCAAACCTTCGTTATGAAAAGCATCCCCAGCAGATGTACTGCCATGAAAATGTTGCTCTAATGAACTGCCAGGAAAGACAGTTTCACAGAGAGAAGATCTCTGAGCAGCCCGATTCACAATTACTCTTCACATCCACAGGCTCTCATGCTAATTAGGAGTGACACCTTTAATTACCAGTATTGAAACCCTCAAGAGCCGACAGATCACAGCCTAAATCCATGATATTGTCAACCCAGAAGGCAGCTCAGCAGTTGGGTTTGGGGTTGTTTTTTTGGTTTTTTTTGAGTCAGTGGCTTGTTTCCCTATGACGCCTTGAGAAAAGGTTTATTTGTGTAATGTCTACAAACTTAAAATAACAGGGAATATTTAAATTGAGGTAGAGGGCAATTTAAAGCCCAGCTAAAACTCCTCTGCTGAAATCGCTAATGTAGGAGAAATGTGTATTTCCAACACATAATTAGGAAGAGACAAATAGAGGGTGTGGAGTCTTACTATGGAATGTTAATTACAAGCAGATCCTGAATCCCCGGGTTGAGTTCCAGCCAGCTGAGGACACATATTGAAATGTACTTAGTGATATACTCATTTCTATTTAATTACTTGTGAGACAAAGTGCTCACAGCCAAAGGATATTTCTTTAGGATGCAGAGGGTAGCTCTGAGAAGGATTGATAAATATAAAAGATACACAATGGAGTATCAGTCCATCTACTTGCCAGAGAAGGGAATTTCACAACATTTTTCCTAGTGCTCTGTGTTGCCTATTTTAATGTCCTAAGTGATAAGGTTTCCACCATTTCCATTGGAAGATTAGGTAAGTTTCATGGCCAGGATTTTTTCTCCCTGTGATATTCAGCCTGCATTATCTTCTTTTTTTAAAGAGTTCAAATGTGTTTTTCTGAAAAATAAAAACTTACCATAATAATTTCTCTCTCATCTCATTAACTAAACCCAAAGGATCCTCTGGAAAGGATGTCTAGAAAGACATTTTGGTTGAATTAAACTCACTCTTTTCCAGGGATGGGTGCCGGAGGAGCAACCAAGCAGACCAAAACACGTGAGTGGGAAAAAGGAGAAGTTTACCTGAAGTCTGTTGCGTTCTCAGGACCTCCTAAATTTCATAGTGTCTGAGATGCCTGTTCCATGTACCCCACACAGCACAGTGGATGCATGCTCTATGCTTCAGATCATGCAACAGGACCAAGTGGCAGTCAAACTGGAAGGCAAGCTACTCATCCTCACCTGCACACAGAGGTATCAAAGTCTCCTTAAAACATATCCCTGGATGGACTCTTTCAATTGATCTTAAATGGTAGGTGATGATTCGAGACAGCAACTGCCTCAGCACGAAGAGATGATGGAGAGCCTGTGCTGCAAATACATGAACTTCAGGCTGAGGTGCAGAGGGCAGGAGGCAGTTACATGGTCCTCAAGGGCACAGCACAGGTTTGTACTGTGTGCCTTGCACAGGCTCAATTTCACCTCCACGTGAGTCACTAGGGGTGTGATGCCCTCATCCTCCTTCCTACCCAACACTTTCCTCCATGAATTTTTCTGCTGCAGTACTATCTCCATAGTAAGACAGAGTCAAGGCTAGACTCTTACTTAAAAGACACATGTGGCCTTCCCATCTCAAAATCAGATAGTTTGGGAAATGCTAATGAAACACCAGGCATAGATGAAACTTATGTCTATAAATACATTCAAAGTCAAGTGGAAATAATCAACATGATCAAAGTGCAATATCAGCTGATTGTCATCCAGCAGACAGCAGAAAAATACAGTCAATTTATTGCTCCCAAAGGATCTCAGGCAAAAGCCAGAACCTGGAAGTAACCACTGCTATCCTAAATCCACTTGAAGACAGCACATTTCCACAGGCTAACAAGGCACCAAACTGCACTTGGGGACACAACGCATGATGGCTCAGCTGTCATGATGTACAAGGTAACATCACAGGTTCAGCAATGTGTGCTGGCTGAGAATGTTCCCTTGCACTTGTGATCATCCAGGTGAGGAGAGGCCCCCCTCACAGCAAGAAGATTTGCATTGCTGCCTGTTCGGTGCTGGGTGACAAAAGACACACAGAGGTCACAGTGTCTGTTGGTAAGTGGCTGCCTGGCTTTAGAGTAAATGCAAGATCAGACACCACCAGGGAAAAAGCAAAATATTGAAAATCACTGGAAAATAGGAAAGGGAGAGAAAGTAGAAAAAGTGTAGTGCAGATAAAAATTGTTTTCAGTTCTTTCTCTAAATCTGCCACCTCTTTTTTCCCTAAAACCCTTAACAAGAGGATACTGACCCTACTGTCTGAGTCATATGCCACAATCATCTCTGAAGTAAGTACAGAAGAAACAACAGAAGGCATCTAAACAAAACCAGGGAGAACACTGGTTTCCTTGACCACTAAGGCCAACCCAAAATCCCACTGGCAACAGTCTTTTGTTGACAGAAAAGGAGCATCTACACAGGAAGTGGTGAATCTGGGGCAGTACACAAAAATGTAACTGGAATCTGAATCCTGGGACTGCATCTCAATCCAGATAGATACTATGAACTGAAAAAATTAGAAAAAGAAGTGAAAACCATGCAGACCTCACCCAGAAAGTGATCAGCTATTCTTCTTTGGTGGAACAGCCCCTCGGTTGTAGATGCGTTTTTAAGCCTTGTCCCTGTCTTTTACTTCCACAGTATTTTCTAAGTCGAGCCCAGTCTGGGTTTATCTCTCCCAGCAGCCAAGAGCTTTCAGACCACCTCTGCATCTCTGTTGTTCCACACCCTGAACATGTGGGACAACGGAGGTCTGAAGAGGAATCACAGGGATGAAATGAAGACAGGAGAGAGGGCATAAAAAACGATGCAAGGCAGGTCCACCCTCATTGCAGTGGGTTATGTTGAATGTCTGAAAGGATTGTGGAAAAAGTGAGTACACGCAAGCTTAGCAGAAAATCTGGAGTGACTGATTTAGTCCTCTTCCCTTGGAAGAGGCCTGCATAAAGTTAACAGTAGTATGGAAACCAGGAGAAATCTGTCTCCTTGACCTGGAGAAGTAGACCCATAGGAAGGAATATTATGTGGTTTAAAAAGAACAAGTGCAAAGTGCTGTACCCGCTGGTATCGACACAGGCTGGGGATGAACAGATCCAGAGCAGCCCTGCTGAGAAGGACTTGGGGGTGCTGGTGGGTGAGAGGCTGGACATGACCCAGCAGTGTACTGCAGCCCAGGTAACCAAATGTCAGGATGGATGGGGTTCTGAGGTACCTGATTTAACTGAAGATGTTCCTGCACATTGCAGAGAAGGTTGGACTACATGGCCTTTAGAAGTCCCCTCCAACCCAAACTAATCTATGATTCTATGATATTTCAGGGGTTTTTTCACTTGCTGGCATCTGAGACACAAGTATTTCCTTCAGAGTTTCCCATTCTCCTGCCTCATGTCAGAGCACCTACCACCATATCCCCACTGAGGAAGACCATCCACGAAATTGTTGCCCCAAGAAAGGGGATTTTTCAGCCTAACAAAAGTTTGCACAGAAGACATTTATTTTCCCAAAGAATAACAACTGAAGGTTTCAAGAACAGAAAAACTGCAACCCCAAAACTGCCAAAACCTAAGTGTCCTTGGTCCAAACCCAGAACTGCTTTACCAAAAAACACTATGAATGTTGCTTTTATTTTGATCAAAACTCATAAAACTAAATTGTGTTACTTCCATTTGTTCAATTTAAACTAAAAATCTTCTGCACAAATCAGTTCTAAGCAGTTCTTCCATTACTTGCAGATACTGCAGCATCTTCTGGCAAGTCATTCAAGTTAACACAAAGTGGTCTAAACACACTGAGGGGGTGAAATTGAGAAAAGGAAACACTTGCTGCACACTCTTCAGTGTTTTAACATTTTTCCTTGACCTTTTAATACAGCAGTAAAGGAAGGAAGCAGAAAGCAAAGATTGCTATTAGTGGTTTTTTATACTAAAGCATATTTTCCCAAGTTTGCAACCATCACTGACACTAAACTTGTCTAAGGAAGGTTTGGTTTAGTACCACAGCTAGAGACTCAGCAAAAACAAGTTTGCTGTTCTTCCTGCTTCGCCCTATCACACCAGATGTGTCTCTCTACAGTACCCAGATTCAAATATGTACCCCAGCTATATCCTAGCACTATATTGAGTCAAGAGTGGAGTGTGCAGTAAGTCTCTTCTGCCTTCCCACACTATGGTTTCCACGGAAAAAAAAAGGGGCACTTCAGTGTTATTTGGGCCCCAAATCCCCAGGTAAGCTGCAGCAGGCATGAAAGGTACATTTCTAGAGAAGAGTATCCAAAGCCATCTGCCCAAGAGCACTGAGTCTGTGGGAACCCAGCAGTGACCCATACCCCTTATTTGCATCCTCCCTCATGATTTCTCTCTTGCTTCCTTTGTCTGTTTCAGAATGACTCAAGCAACAGCACTTGCTCGCCAGAGACAAAGCATTGCCTGGTCAAGCTGTAGGGTATGACCTGGTCTCATACTCAGCATTTGCTTGGGAAAACATTTGTAACAATAATGCTTATACCACAAGATCAGTCTTTCACTTGCAAAATTCAGAAATGCCAGATTTATCTTCGCTTGAGCAAAAAAAAATCCCTTTCTGATTCAACTCTCTGATATATGGAACCAGGTTTGCCCTTGCCTATGCAGCAGATGACAGATAACTTCATCTTATAGGAAAGAAGCCACATCAGAGAGCTCAAATGAGACACAAGAATGAGAGGGGAAAGCTACGACCAAACAGAAAGTCTATGCTTATACTACTAAATTCATGAGGGACATCTCAGCCTCCTGCCAGGCCAAGGGGCACAGTCAGACTTACACAGAGGCTGCTAACAGCCTGTGCCCCCAAATAGCCTCCCTGCGACCACTCCACCAAGTGCTTGGCCATGAGCTTCTCTGAGGCCCCATCTGGTGCCCCACTGGCCCTAAGATAAAACTACTGATTCTGGATTACCCAAGAGTTGTCCTGAATCCCACCAGAGTGGTGCTTCTATGGTACAAACCTGATGGATGGAGGGTGTTGCATGCCCAGAGATGAGGAAGGTACTGCAAGTGCTGAAGGCATGGTGTTGGCTGGGATGGATAGTATGGGGGGTGGGGGGAGCCTTACCCAACACTGGTTCACTTGTAGGTCTGGCTGGGAGCAGTCCTAGGGAGAGCTGTTCCCAGATTATTCTCTGCAGTGTGGATGGCCAGGGATGATCCTTGGTTTGTTCCCTGGCCCTCTTTTATTCAGGGATGCAGGAGCACCCTTGCAGGGACTGTTGCCACCTCAGAGGTCACTAAATAGCACAATCCAGAAGCAAGGGTAACCCAGTAAACAGTAATGATCTTCCCAACATCCAAAGGAAAGAACCCCTGACACTGAAGCAGTGAGATTTTCTCAAGCCAGGATTTGGTTTACTTTTCCTCTCTCAGTATTTGTAACTAACTTAATTTATAAACAGGTATAAACCTAAGTAGATTTTGTCCTCCATCAGGCTTGTCACTCCACTGCTTCGTCTTAACATGGGTTCCTTATTCATGCTCTTAGTTTTCCATTTTTCTTTTTTGATAGGCTTCTGTCTTTGAGCAGGCAGATAGAATTTTCAGTTTGTCCTACTCACAAAGACTTAATTAAACCAAGAACCTTTCTCTGAGTACAGTTCTTGTTACAGCACCCTGTTGTCACTGAATACAGGCTGTAGCAAAGGTGTGAAGCCATTTGCCATTTATTAACAGGTCCCAGGAGAAGTGATTTTCCTGTTTGCATACAATGTGTGTATTGCCCTCTGACTTTGCTGTTGCATCAGAGCTGTCACTGAAATGTGGAGCAAACTATGTGTTGTAAGGTTCATGGTCCAGCCACATAACCACACAAATGACATTCCCATGCAGGCTCATCCCCTTCAGAATGCAAATCTGAAAATAGCAATCTGTTTTAAATCCCTAAAAACACATGTGTTACAGACCTAATGAGAGATCTTAAAATCTAATTTTCAGCACCACAAGCAGTGTTTCCTACCTAACCTATATAAGCAGTTTAAATGGAGTTGCTTAGAGGTTATTCAACAAAGGAATATCTACAAAGGTATCTTTACTTAGCCTACACTACTTAAGAATACTTTCAATTGGGTAAAACTACCTTTTGTTTTGGAAAGAAGTGCAGTACTAAGTTAATTAAAAGCACCACCCATTCCAGCTGACTTTACAAATTTGGCACATCCAGCATGTGTGATAAACTGAGTGATTTCCAAGTGTGACCCAGCACTTACGTCACATTCCAAATTGGCCCTCAATGAAGAGGGCTCTAAATACTTTTTCTGCTTTTATGAGACTCCACAGCCTGATTATTCCACTAATAAAACTGATGTCCTAGCAGCCAGTAACATTGATAAACCACCTTTAGATCAAATGAAAATTATTCCTACTGACCTAACAAGATGACTGTGTCATGCATGATTCCGGGTAAGTAGCAGCATTGCCTCTTTGCTGGTATCTGATTGTACTCTAAATTTCTGATTTACTAAGAGCAGGGAATGAAAATTGTTCTCATGGGACACATGCATTACCTGACTGGGCTGGATTTCTGGGTAGTCCTGAAGCATAGTTGAGAAACAAGGAAAACTGCAAATCCTTGTGGGAGCTCCTCCAAAGCTGCCACAGGTGTCTGCAGATGTACCAGCTCTGTGAAATGTGGGGGACAGACAGAAGCCAGGGCAGACAGCAGCTAGAAAGAATAAGTCAGAAAGGTGGAAATAGTCAGATTCCCCATTCTCTAGAGTGCCTGCTCTGGTGCAGCACACAGCTGCTCCATGTGCTCTCTTGCCGAGGAAAGCCCTTCTCAGCCACTTCATGAGGATCCTTATGGAGGCTCCTGAAAGCTCAGCTGACCTGCATTTCTAAGGGAGGGTTACTTTGCATGCCAGATGAGGATGAATATTATTTTCTTTTTTTTCTCGAAGCTATGAACTCCTGTTTTCTTGACCCCCACACAGCTGTCTCAGGACTGAGTCTGGGATTAACCTGCCTTGCTGCTCCTAGGCCAGTCAGATTTATTCCAGTAGGTTTGCATCTATCTTACATGTGGGAGGGTAGACTGGTGACTGTAGCATTTGCCTGGGAATAGGAACTCCTTTTCAGTAGCTAAAACAACTCACTTGAAGGAAAAAAATATCACAACTGTACGCCAGGCTTGCCAACAGCTGTTTCACTGCTTTCTGTACGGTCAAACCAAGGGCCATGGGACACTGCTCACTGCACCTGAGGCTGAGAGCACATTTATGGATCACTTGGAGCAGCTGCTCAGCCAGAAGAAGTTCTTTCCTACCACACAATAAAGACATATTTTTAGCAGCAACAAAAATAGATTTCAACTACCGTCTTAAAAACAGATAGAATTTTACATTCATCTTTGATACTTAACAGGGATAAAAAGTACTGGACTTGCAGACCTCTTTATGTGGGGACCCTGAATACTCTGACCATGTCTGACAATGGATGGTTGCACAAAAAAATACAAAATAAACATCATACATAAATACAAGTAATCAAGGGAGCCTTTTTTGACACAGGAACTTTTCACACCATAACAGCGTTGCATACCAGTCTGTGCATGGAGGCCGTTCATCCTGGAGGTACATTCATAGAACCATAGAACAGTTTGAGTTGGAGGGGACCTTTAAAGGTCATCTAGTCCATCCTCTATCAAACCAGATGTACCTGCAAGGGGACCTGTGGCTTCTGGAATTGAACATGATAGTGGATAGATCATTCATCCCTCTGCTCGCTTTTGAGCCATCAGAGGCCAGGCACATTCAGATCACACTGAAAAGTCCATCTCCCCTTTTTCCCGGTGCTAAGGGAGAATCCAGACAAACAGGCTGCTGTGTGAGACCAGCACTCCCAATGTCTTGTTATCTGCAAGGCTTGCCTTAGTCAGAGATGATGGCAGTGTGGAAAGGAGGTCAGCTATCCCAGCCCCAAGCTGAAAACCGAAGGAACTGCTTCAAAGTTGGGAGTAGTATGGCAGACTGAAGACTGAAATCATACTGTTTGAGGGCAGACTCTGCCAGTGTCTCATGAAGTCTTCTCTTGATCCTTGAGCTACGTCTCTGAAAACCACACAGGAAGGCATTACCTTAGGGGTGAGACATCCCTGCAGTGATAAAAGGAGATGCAGCTGCTGTTTTAAGAGCAGTGTGTTTGAGATTTCAATTAGCTTGGGTTTAAACAGTGGCTGCAAAGAAGCAGGATGGGCTTGAAGATGGTGCAAGGCAGAGCAGGCTTCCCAGGGCTAACTGCCATTGAATCTGCACTGGAACTGGGGCAGTGTAAACACATCAGTACCAGAGAGAAAGAGCCCTGCCAGGAGACTCATGAGCCTGGAGTCATGCTGGGAGAACACACAGGGTCACTTGGTGCTCAGCCAAAGATTTGCACATCGCATTTTGCTTGGCTGTCCCATGGAGGAATTAGGAAAGTGAGGATGATGAGGGGAATGTGGCATTTGCAGTCAGCACAGAAGTCAGGCAGAGGGGCAGGGAAACTTGTTCTTCAGAATACCTCTCATTCATAGGGGCTGCAGGCTGAAGAAACCTCCCTGTCCATTTGACAAGGAGTTGCCTGCCTGCAAAAAAACCCACAGAGACTTTTCACAAAATACAGAGCTTTTACTAGCATGTGACAGCATCCAGAGCACATCTGGGAGGTGAGGAGCTGAGACATGTGCAACACAGAGAGGAATAGATGAGGAGGGCAGGGGCCAGCACCTGAGCCGTCCCTCTGCCTTGAGTCAAGTGACAAAGCACTGAATTAGTGCTGAACTGCTGCTCTGGTACTGGGGGCAGTGTGAGAGACCACCCTATATGCAAGACTAACTTAACTGTTGTTTTCAAGACTTTGTATGGGCACTGGTTAACTGCTAACACAGCCAAAACATAAACCTGGACAATTCAACTCACTCAAATTTATTTTCCCACTAAATAAAGAGTTCCTCTTTACTGTCTCTGCTTGACTGTTGTACAACATTACACAGAACACTGCTCCAACTTTTGAGGCATTTCTCAGTGGGAGGAAGTTGCTGCTTACATATTCTCCTTCATCTGGTCTCTTCGTGGCCTGATGAAATGTACTGGCAGGTGTGAAAGATTTTCACTCTTACCTGAAAGGGTCACTCCTAAGGGCTGAGTTTTTGTATCACAACCCAAGTGTGATTCCTGGGCTGTATTGCCACACTCCTGTGAATCAAGCAAAGCTTTCAAGATTTCCTCACACAGGTAACAAATATGCCAAACAGCTGGTGGAAACTCAAGTTCACAGTGCTGCTGGGTAGATTTATTCTGGTCAAAACATTTCTACAGGGCCAGTAAAAACAGAGGCAACCACAGGTAAACATTGCATGGAAATGTCTCTCCCCAATAGACAAAGGAGACCTTCCTGAAGCAGAACCTCTCTGCAACTTCCTTGGCTTGCAAGCACAGGGACATCTACTTTACATCTGTGCACACACAGACACACACACACAGACGTGCACAAGCAGAGATGTATTTATACAGACACATTCATATGCACACAGGTGACTGTATATACACACATGAATGCCAGTGCATATATGACTGACTGCACTTGTGTCTCTGCATATATAATTTATTATGTTCTGCTGTATTTTTGACATTTGTTATGCCATCTATAATTTGTGGTCTGAGAAGGCTGAGCCATGAAATGTGGTGAGCCAAACTGGTTTGCATGTCTTCACTGAAAAACAGAGGGTTGGTTTAAAAGACATTTCCCCCCCCCCAGAAAATATAATTTTTAAAATCAGAAAAAACCCCAACTACTCTTTTTCAATTTCTGAGTTTTCACATTGCAAGGGGAAAACATGCTCCTTTGCTCATTCTCTTCATCTTTCTTGCTTTACAAGCACATGCCAAAGGCAGAAAAAGAGGCAAAACTAAAAGTAGACATAGGGTTTGGTCTTGGTTATTCCATTTCTTCACTTTCTTCTTTTATATTACTAAATGAAAAATAAGAGGTGATATTTTAGGAGTTACAGAAAGCTGGCCTGTCAGTTTGTTTTCTTACCATCAGAATGATATCATGTTTTCCTAAATAAAAATAATTCACGAAAAATTTCCAACAAAAGAAAAAGTCTCTCCGTTTTTTTCCATGAAATGTCTGTTTACTGAGCAGCATTGCTGTGAACACTCCCTGCTTTGGCTACTAGGGAGGATGTCACAAGAAGCCCTTGGATGAGTGGCACAAACACTGGACTTGGGATGAGTAGCACAGCTCCTGGCATCCGGGCATCCAGCACTCACAGAGGCTTCCAAGGGATGTGCAGCTGAGGAAAGTGGTGATTGTGCCTTTCCCCATCATCTGCTCAGGTCTTCATGCCCTATGTGAGCACCTTCCAAAGGAGGAAAATGAAGAACTGATGAACACTGGTCAGGTCCAAGCCCAGTCTTTGGGAAGGAAAAAACAAAAGCCTCTGTAGATCCCAGAGGATAGGAGGGCAAAGACTTATCATCTGTACATGCTGAAAAGCAGTGAGGTTTGTGGTCATTCTGGGCTGAGTTCCACATTTTTTGGGATACCCCTGAGAACAGCCGGATTCCTTCACAGAAGATGATTTCTGCCACAACAGGCAATGCTACCATCACCAGAAATCACTCATTATGATTCAGGGAACTGAAGAATTACTGAGAAATTACATGATCCTTTAGCAGTCTGAACACCAGCCCTTGGGTCGAGGTGACTACACCTGCCTGGTAGTGTAGGAGGCCAGTGAAGGAGCAGGTGACAGGTCAGCAGTGCCAAGGGAGGTCTGTGTCCCACTCCCACACCACCAATAGCATTTTAGCACTGGTCCTTTTAACCTCAGAACAGCTCAACCACCGTTGAGCATGAGGTAGGAAAGAAATACACTGACAAAACTTGGATGAGACAAAACCCCCTGCGCCATCAGGCATAGTAGAATACAAATAAACCTTTAAGAGGAAAAAAGCCACAACTATCCAAGAAAATAAATGTTAGCAATGTATGAGTTCCCTCCTTCATCAAGAAGAGAAATTTCATTTTTTTTCACACTAATCCTTGTGTATTTGAAAGCAGAGGTAGACAGGCTTATCTTACCTAAGACCCCTTCATCTAGATACCAAACATTGCCTTTGTAGCTTAATATTTGCGTATCAGCAAGATATTAAACATCAAGGCACTGCTGTTTTAGGCATAATAAAATAGTTATTTATCCGCCAAAACCACAAATTCTAGATTAATAACTTGAGAAGTAAAGCCAGATTGCTGGGATAGCATGTGGGAGAACAGAAAATACACAGTAAGTGAACAGTAAGTGCACCAAGACTTTGAATTGTCTTTCAAATAAATTTGTTCTCCCAAATAAAGTTTTTGAATGATAAAAACATTTTATTCATTAAAATTGATTTATAAAGTCCTTTATTCTGTTTTGCTTAGCTACAAATGTTTTCTGTCCTTGAAAGAAAAAGTTCTGTAGGAGAAGAGAGTCATGTTCATATCCTCTCATTTTAATGCCTAATTCATCTTCCGTTCCTTTTTTTACATCTAGGAAATTAAAGTACAAGAGCCCAGAGAGAAAATGACATTCACAGAAAAGGATACCTTTGCATTCCTGGTCAAAAGAAGGAGACATACTAATTAATGAATGAGACATTTTACCACTCCCTGAATCTCTAAGAAGAATTAAAAATATACCCCAAATCAGAGCTGAGATATCAAGTAATCAGCTACCTTTGTTCAGACACAAGGGCAGATGAAAGTAAAACGTCAGAATCCTTTCAAGTGAGGAAAAACACAACTCCTTTCCCTAGGGGGAAAAATCAAATTGTTATGTTTTTGTTTTTAATTTGGCTCCTTCGATGAGCAAATTTATTTACGTGTAGATTATCACCGTTCCTACAGACATTTCAGCCCACGCTGTTTGGAGCCCACACTGTTCATACAGGGGCTTGGCTCAGGTTGCTCTGCCATGGCACCTCCACCAGTTACTGAAGCTCAGAGTGGATAGCACTTCCTCCTGTCCCACCAGGACAACACCATCAGAGCACACACCCTTCCTTGTGCCATCCACCTCATGGGGCATCAGGGCTCCCAGAGCAGAGGTGTTCCTGACTCTCACAGGCACCAACAAACACTTCGAAATGTGGCCACACAGATGGGCTGGATCCTGAGACCACTGTGATCCCTGGGAGCCAGTGGACTCCAGGATGCCAGGTGGCTTTGGTTGGTTCACAGCAGCAGTGACCCACCAGAGCCACTGGAAATGCAGTACCTGGTGCAGATATCTGTCAGATTTAGAAGCTGATCTATTACAGGTTCTGAGGTGGTGTAGGTTCCTTCTCTCTTTCCATAAATCTCTTATCCTACAGGACCTATTCAAGACAATACTTCCTACCTAAAGCTCTGGGATTTTGCAGCTCAGAGGGGAATCTAAGACTTTTGTTCTTGAGGACCATGTCATGACAAACTCTATAATGGAAAAGTAATGACTTTGGAACAGGCTTATTTGAAAAAAAATTAAATAAAATCTGGGCCCTTATCCAGGTAGAGATCTTAGCCTGGCATTCCATCGACATTCTTTCTGTTATTAAAATAATTTAGGAAACCAGGAAGCCTGTTCTGCATTCAATCATGTTAGCCCACGCCGTGTCAATTTGAATTCTGCCTGTGGTGATAACAGTTGAAAATCTGATGGGCCAGATACTGAACTGACAAAAATCGGCATTGCTCCATTACAATCAGTGGGGTTTTGCCAATTTGCCCTTGTTAAAGTTCTGGACCTCTGCTTCTAGTCAGGCATTTTTCCAGAGAGCAAAACAGTCTCCTACCTCTTTGAGAGCAAAACAGTCTCCTACCTCTTTTGCAAAGGAAAAAATAAAGGAACAATTTAGCGATGCTTTGGAGAGTGACATGACCATGATAATGCAACTTGAAAATTAAGCCCTTGGCTTATTTTCAGCATACTTGAAGTTAACTAGAACCATGTTCAGGTTCTTCAAATGTGGTTAACAGGTAATATCTGGTGCCATTTTTCAGTGTAGATGCCACCAGTTTCCAAGCTGAAGCTTATTATTTTTCTATTTTAGTTCATTAAGATGACTTAAAAACACTACTGATGAAGAAAACAACATTTTCATGTGTAAGCAGACACATACAAATATTTTGTCCTACATCCAACAGCTTTCTCAAGTCTAAAAATATTTCCGAAGGTCATTTTGGCTGTAGAAAGTCCATAAGCCTGTGGAAATCAAGTTTTTGATATTTGACCACTAGCCTATCAACAATCAGGACAGCTTAGCCTGATCCTGTGCACCACGCTGCCATAGTTCACGTAATGAGAGAACAGGGCCAGAGAAATGTTACTCCTGACCTTCCTCAAGGTGACTCTGCAACTCAATCCTACAATAGTCACTACTCAGAGAACTAGTCAAAAATGTTAGAGGACTGCAGTGTGGGTCACACTGCTTTGACCAAGAGGCAAAACCTGGAAAGCTTTCATGGGTACACCTCTCATCCTGTTGCCAGCTGCCATTGCAGAAAGGAAAGGGGGAAAGAGTAAGGAAAAAGGGACTTTGAACTTCAGAGAGAGTTATTTTCATCTGAAATATGACAGGTACTTTTTGCTTGGGAAAAGGGAAAGAAAAATACATTTCCTACAAGACCGGTTTTATCAAAAGATTTGAGCTGGTTATAGCTGCTACACAGGAGCAGGGACTCAACAGTGATCACAGTCGTCTAAAAGCAGCTTTGAAACTATCCTGAAGGTCTTGGATTCTATTAGTAAAGAAAAGGGCACAGTATTCATCTGTGGCTCTAAAAAGCAAATGACAGAGAAGATCTTGCTTTTATCAAGCTAAACACCCTTCCCCAAGGGTGTCATGCATAGCAATTTTTGCTGTCCCGTGAGTCACACTCTGGAATCTGTGGGGACCTCACTCGTGAGAGCCAGCCAAACCTGTGACAGGGAAAAGGCCCATAGTTCAGCTGTAGGGATAATCACCAGACCATGCTAAATCCTGTGTCTTCACCCTCTAGCACAGGCCTTCTCAGTTTGCAGGTATGTCTGTGCACTGACATATCAACTCTGCAAGCGACAGTCCTGGCCAACACCTGTGGGTGCTGCCACAGCCAAAAACAGCACTGAGTGTGCACCAAAAGGGGTGTTCAGATTGCTGTGTCCAGCCATCTCCCTAACAGGCAGGACAACATTGCTTAAGGCAAGCCAAATCTTCTGAGCTTTTGAACATCATGTACTCACCAAGAATAAGATGTGGATAGGAAATCCTCCAACAGTTTCCCAGAAGGGCTAAATTTGGGCCAGTCACAACAGAACTCATACAGAGACATGGATGAGTAGAGAAAAGGCATTGCAGATTGAGTAATAGCACTCAGTTTCTTTCATTGGCCTTTATTTCCGTGTCCTCAGAGAACTTGGCTTCAGCAATACAAAGGCTTCAGGTCTGCCTGCTGGAGAACTTCCCTTGGGAAGGACCACCTCCAGAGACAGCTCCTGTACCAAGCCCTCTGCAGAGAGCAGGGCTGTGAGGAAGGCAGTGCAGCAAGACCACCCATCAGCCCCTGACACTGGCATAAGCCCTGCTCTGAGTCAACAGCTGATAGGGATGTAAGCAGCAAACCAGCTGATCAATTTATTCAAGCTGGACAATATCCAGCAAACCTTGCTTTTTCATGGAACAGAATGGAACTTTACACTTGTCTTTTTCTTATCCCTCCTATCTTTAGCTTCTGCAGTGAACTGCAGAGCCTGCTCTGACAATTCAGAGCTGAACTGAGACAATACTCTGTAGCAAGTCAGTGTTCATGCTTCAGCAGAGACCATAAATCCTTCAGTTTCTTTACTTGCTTTGAGGGACTTGCTGTTTTGTTTAGTTTTCAGAGCAGATAGAATCCCATTGATGGCATTTAAATGCATCCATCACAATGAACTTTAAGATGCAGGAAATAACATTTTCTTGTACTTAAGCATCTCAGGAGACTGCAATGATCATATTATAATTTTAATCACAAATTCCTTGCGTTTAAATCACAAAGGACTTACTGTGCTAGAGAATTTCACACTATGAAACTCTTTTATAGATTTGTGGCAGATAGCAATTTTCTGTCTGGGAAATGTAAATCAGTTATTAATAAGCAAAATTGCTAACATCAAAACTGGTATCTATATGCAGGAAAGACAAAAATCTTTCATAGGCTTATGCAGTTCTACATGTACTAGCCTGAACAATTTTTATCCTTGTTTCCTGAACTGAGAGACATCAAACTGCATCTCATTCTACAGCAATATGTCTGCCTGATCTGTGCATGGTGTTGTAGGAAATGATGATCTGAAAATCAATAGCTGAAAGACTGTTCTGAAAGACATATGCATTTCAGACTTTGTAACTAGAGACCAGTTTTTGGTTCAGATGAATTTAGTTCTTGTACAGGCTTAAAACAAGGCAAGAAGACAGTGTGGTCCAAAACAAGCAGCAAGGCAAAGTCTACACCATCGTCTAGACCCATGCAGGCTTCTCAACAGCTACAAGCACAGACCAGAACTCAAGACCTACCCCAGCAATCCTGTCTTGAGCCTGAGCCTGTGTTCTGAATTTCAGAGCTGTCCTTGAATATACAGTTGCACAGAACAAAAGCATGGGGTTTTAGCAGCTTCCATATGTTAGGATCCTAACTGAGCTCAAGCACATTGCTAGCCGTACTTGAAATTTAATTATTTTGCTATTTTTTTGAGGGTATCAAAAAATGCATTACCATTGTCAAAGGGTGCAAAAGGTGGTGAGTAATACATAGTGGATTCTGGGGGTGAATTTGCAATGTAGCTAGAAACTGAGTATTTAGATTTTAAATCCCAGCTCATTATTGGAATTAATTCTGAATGCTTGCAACTCTTTGCTAATGCCTTCATAGAAAACTACATAGTTTGCATCACTATGAGATTACCCAATTCCTTCACTTGCACAATTGTTCCAACAATCAAGAGTGGACTTAGTCTTTGCAGGTGCAAGAGCATCTCCAAATATCACAAAAATTTCAATAACTGAAACGGGCCTTATTGTATGAGTAGCAATTTATAGGCTGCTGGTTCTTCTGCTTGCTGATTTTTTCAGCAGAGCTTAAGAGATTTGGATGGAATTGCCACGAAGATTTAAATTTAAATGTAGGGCAGAGGCAGATAAACTGATTAATTAACTGATCAATTCCATAAGGAGCTTAAAGCATATCTTGTAATTTACAAAGAAAGGCGTGGGATGCAGCGCTGTCTTCACGAGGGTATCTCCCCATGTTGGAGTGTGTCCCATGAATAAAGCAGTTTCATTTCTCTCCTAGCACTGACACAGCTTCAGAGGCACGCAGGTGGAGAATTTGCCTCCTGCAGCACCACGTGTCCTCCATGCTTAAGATTGCCTTAAACCAGATGGAAAGACAAAGATTTGTTGTTTGAGGCTTGCAAAGGGCAGCTTCAAACCACGGCTCCTTCCAGTTGTCAGTGTGCTGGAGCATGAACTCCAGCCAGGATATGTTCAGTACAGCTGTCTCCCTTGCATACAAGCTGTGGTGTGTATTTGCAAGTCATTCGGGACCACTTTCAGACCATCTCCTCTAGGTGCCTGCCTGCGTTGCCATGACAACTAGTAAGACACTGATGGGCAATTCGGGCTCCCCACGCTCCATGGTTGCCAGACTCTATTCCTTATATAGGCAATGGAAAGAAGTAGGAATCTAAGTTAGGCACCTAAAATCAACAGGCTGACTACACCCCACACACACCCACCCCCAGCCAGCTGCTAGATCCCTGGCTGATCCCTGCAAGCAAGAGGGACCGGCTACACCCTCGCCACTCCTGAACTCACTTCCTCGTTTGACTTCCTCTTCTCATGTGTCAATCAGAAGTGACAATGTGACATCTGGGAAATGCTCCAAATCTATCCATTTTTAAAGTGAAGTGCTCAGTGGCAGTTAAACAGACAGAGCTTTCTGTTCATCACAGTACTGAAAACATTCAGATTTCTCTGCAGTTTGGTATAGAATGGTAAATTCTACCATTGCACCCAAAAGGTTCTTACATGCATTTCCAGATCTTTCATCCTGCAAGTGTATTCTACAGATACAGAATCAGACAAATGTTCTTTAAGCTTCAGAATAAAGAAGAAATAATTTAAAAACAAACAAACAAATGTCAACCAAAGAAACCAAATTATAGGATCTTGAGACAGCTTCTAGTCCTGGAAGTAAAGAAAAACATTCTCTGCAACTATTCATGCAAATTCAAGGATGTTCACATTTTTTGGAAAGATGTCAAGCCTCTTCCCATCTTCAGGATCTCTCCCATTTTTACTGGTTCTTCTCTTGCACATATTCCATAACTCCCCATCAGACTTTTAGCAGTGTCACTAATACCTGTCCTGAGATGTTTTCTCTTTCTTCCCCTCTGCAGGTGAAATCTGTGGAGTGTCTCACATTGGTAATCTGTGACTTTTTGTTTGTTGGGCTTGGAGGTTTCTGTCTTGTTCTTGTTTGGTTGTTCTTGCGCAGGCGTTTTTACAAGCTGTTTATTTTTTTAATAGGCACACTGCTGTGTATTTATGATAGGGATGGCCAAAGAAATGACCTAGCAAAGAACTGGACCATACACTTGGAGCAGAAGGGGGTGTGATTCATGACTTGCCTTAATTCCTGGAGGAATTAATTCCAGATGTCCAGATAACAAGCTGAAGCTTGTTTCAATGACCAGGAATGACATTATTCCAGCAGAGTGAAATCTGTGACTAGGGTGAGCACTCAGGAACTTCAGCAATTCAAACAATCTTCAAGAACATCCAGAAAGGGCAAGCTTAGGCACTTCATTCACACTGACTTCTGTTGGGATTCAGTCTTCTCACTTGATCCATCCAAAAGCTTTGTATCTCAGCTGAGCTCTTTCAACTGCCCATAGAGAGAGACAGATTTCTTTAGGGAACAAAGAGAGCAGATGCCTCTTCCTTTTCCCACTAACTACAAAGAGTTGGCTTACTCCAGATGCCTGGCTCTTAGGCAGCTAAAGACAGGAACAATAAATCTCATGCTTGGAGTCAGACGGCAGTAGGCACTCTGTAGGAGTCAATGATCTCAGTACTCTTTTGGGCCTCAGCAGGAGATTTTGAGTTTGATTTGATGATCCATGCAAAGACATGATGGAGAATGTGAAGAGGAAGTCCAAAGTGCTCTGCACAGCCTGTGCTGCTGCAGAGGCTCTGCTCTGTAAAGGGCTAGAGGCCTCCATTCCCAGACTATCTGAATTGCCACAGTCCATTCAAGGCATGGTGAAAGCATGGATAACTGAACTAAATTTATTATTAAGGGTAGGATCTGGACTCTGGAGCCACCTGAAGCCCATGGGGAGTGTTTTTCATAGAATCATGGAATAGTTTGAGTTGTAAGCAACCTTTAAAGGCCGTCTAGTCCAACTCCCCCTGCAAAGAGCAGAGACACCTTCAACTAAATCAGGTTGCTTAGAAGCCCAACCTGGAATGTTTCCAGGGATGAAGCATCTACCACCTCCCTGGGCAACCTGCTCCAGTATTTCTGCAGTTATCCACCGATGCTGCTTTGAGTAGGCAGGAGTTCAAGAGCATTCTTTAGCTACAGGAATATAGTCCCTCTGCTCATCAATCCTTCTGTCTGCTCAAACTCATCTTCAGCCAACTTGTGGATGAGCCCTTCCAAGACACAAGGTTACCAGAGTGACAGGAAGTGCACTGGTGTCAATCTCCTACAGCTAGCATCTGCATTAACATTAACATAGCCACTCACATTCTGAATATTAAAAAAGGTAAGAAAATTAATAATTCTTGTGGGAATCCACCAACAAAGGGCCTAGTGATTGAGATATAATTTCCCATCATTGCAGTATTCCCTTTACCCAAGGATACCCAACTCCTCTGACTGCTTTAAACTGTGTGAGCTAAACCAATAATTTCAAATTATATTTTCAAGGTCATTTGTTGAACATATGTGGGACCTTTTAAAATATTGGCTACGTTCAAGAATTGCAGAATAAACAGAAGGGTAATTTGAAGACTGAAAAAAGAAATTTTTCAATTTTTTTGTGAATGTGTCAGTCACACTTACCCACTTTCTCAGCATGCAGGGGTCACTTTGGCACACCTGGACTGAAATCAGTGGCATTGACAGCTTGAGTCAATATTCTCTGAAAAGAACAGAGGCTGCCAGCTCAGGCTCTTTGATGTTACCATTTGGTCATTGTCTTGCTGAAATGTCATTCCCTTTGATATTTGAGGCAGATAGGCAAATAAATTAAAGAAAGAGTTTATTTATGCTGAGTGCATGAAAATGGCACTTGTGCATTGAAATGGATGTGGAAACTGCATTTACACGAGCATTTTATCTGCAACAGACAGAGCTCCACAACTAGACGCCTGCCATGACACAGGAACAAGCAGCTAGGGCAAAAGGTGTATTTATCTATTCTAACATGTAATTCCAAAATATAACCTTTCCCTTCAGTTATTATTTATCTAATTGCACAGCCAAATTTAGTCGGTGCATTTGAAAGCATAATTAATTGCTGTGCACTTGGTAATGTTCCATTCTGCACCACCTGTAAGTCAAACTGCTGTAATACAGAATTGATTTTTGGAAGGGTTTTCATCACAGTGTGTGCACTGAAAATAATTAGTGATCCAGGAGGGCAGTTACTATTATCCTCCTAATTGGATATGCTGGCAGTTCTTATGCCCTTGTGGTCAGATGTTAGCCTCATTTGCAGGGTTCCAACCAGTAAGATTACCTCACTTGGGTGGCCATGTGTGTATTGAAGAATATAATTCACAGTTTTCAGTTCTGCAGCTGTTGAACTGGTTTGTGTGAGCTGTGACTTTGCTCTGAAAGAATCAGAATCCACATTGTCTTAGTACAGCACTGAAAGACCACTTATGGCTTTGGTTTGGGGGCAGTTCTCACAAGCCTTTGCAGCTACCATCAAACCTTCAAAAGCATTCTGGTCAAGAGGTGCCTTCTCCACTGATTTTTCACCACTTGTTAATGCTTGGAAGAAAGTGTTTGCAGAATGAGAAAATGTGACAGTTTCACAATATTTTGGTTTTGGCAGCAGAATCAGCTTAAGAAATTCTCTCCTTTCTCCTGCCTTTGCCATGAAGGTCACTGACCTCTTGGTTGTGCCAACACAACTATTTGTAAAACAGTGTGATGCCCTGGATAAATGACATAATTCAGGTTAAACTGCCTTCTTTTCTTTTTCCCTGCTTTTGGCTTGTAGCGACGAAAATGGCAAAAGGGGAGGAAATCTTTGGTGAAAGAAGGAGAGGCTGTGGAGGGAACTGTCTACAAAGATTACCACTAAAACCCTCAATATTGTGAAGCTACTATTCTGAATCTCTCTTGTTGGTGTTTGGGGTTTTGTGATGGTTTTGGGGTTTTTTCTAAAGCTTACTAAGTAGTAAGAGGAAGGTGGCAAAAACTAAAACCATTAGACTCATGTCTTTTTATCTGCCTCAAGTGCAGATTAGTTGTTGGAAGACTAAAATGCCCTCTGTGAAAAATTCTCAGAGATGTTTGGGGCTTTTTTTAATTCATGGGATACGCTCAGCCAGCAGCTTTCCCCTCCCATGTTCAGAGAACTGCTGCTATGGTGGTTTGAACACTGAGCACATGGATGCACAGAGCAAGCCTTCGGCGCACACCACATGGATGAAGCCTCTGAGAGAAGAAGCAGGGCTGAAAAGGAGGAGGAGGACAGGGCAGGAATTGGGACAGAGAGGAAGAACACCAAACAAGCTTCAGCTCAAAAGACAAGAACCACTGGGCTCCTGGGACCTGTTAGAGCATGAACCTCCTCACAACTGGAGGTCCTGGAAAAGAGTACAACCTTGGGATGGTCAGCAGGTGACTCTGAAGATGATGAGATCCAGGAGTTTCACACACCAAAAGGCTTCCTACTGGAAGACTGATAAACCTGAGATTTTTCACTGCTTTTGAGAACTTATTTCTTTTGAGTGAACAGGATTACACTGGTTATCTGAAATAGGCAAGAGGCAAAATAAGCAGGTGGGAAAAGAAGAGGAATAAGAAGAATACAGAAGAGAGATGCAGCTGAGAAAGTTAATACAGTTTCAATTTGCTAGAAAATAGCTTTCAGTGTGCACAGCTTAAGAAAAATGGAAGCAAGATCAGCATCTCTTATAAAATAGTAATACTTACTTTCAAGTACCCACACTAAGAGTTCCTTTTACATTATTTTGCATTATAAAACTTGACAAGTCAAAGAAAACATATCTGAGAAGATTTTCCTCAACGCTTATGAGATCTTACAAGGAAAGTGTACATAAATCCCAAAAAGAAAGCAATGTTTATTGCAAAAAGGAATGAGGAAGAAGTCTCAGCAACTCAGAACAAGAATATTCTGGTATTTGGTTTTTGGGTTTTCAACAGCAGTTAAAAAATTTGTCAGAAGTTGAGAGACTACATTTTTTTTCATGGTTTTTTTTCACAAGGGAAATGAAATCTCTTTTCCAAACTGATTCTAACAGTGATGATTTTAATGTCATTTACAAGCTGAGCTCTCTGTGCAGGAGCTATTTCCATCACTGTAATAAGAACATAATGAAAACCCAGATAGATATTCATGTGAGCTAGTTCTACCAAAATACATAAACAGTGATGGTGGTTGTAGCAGTGGAGTCGTGTTTTCTAGGTTGTCTCAGCACTAACATCCATTCAGAAATTATGAAAATTTTATTAATTAATTAATCCTAAGTATAGAAGGTCTTTAAATTCCAGATTGTTTGGGTGATAGAGACAAAAAATTTTTAAATGTAATAATTCATTTTAGAGAACATTCTCTTTGACACAGAATTTTTACTTGCTTTGAAATGCAATAAAATAGAATAAACTAAAATAGATTAAAATAAAATGTGCTAACAAAAATACTAGCTGGAGGATTAAGGACAGATGGCTCAGAAGTCAAGGAAAGAGTCATCTTTTCCCAGTAACTACTTCAGACAGAATAGAGGTTATCAAGAACAAGAGTGAGGTGAGCCATTTGCATGCTATCTAAGCTATCCTCTTCTTCTGCTTGAATTGCAATCACTAAAAGGGCATTGGTTTTTACTATTTACTTACTTTTTTAAAAGGGCTATTTGGAAAATAGCATGTTGTCTCTAACATCCCAGCAAATATTTTCCATAAACAAATGTCAGTGTGCTCCCTGTGGGTAGGGATGTAAGAATTCAGTATGGGCAAATTGCAGAGAGTGACTGGTCTTCAGAGACACACAATGGTTTTCCCTCTCCCTGACCTGGACAATAACAACTCCAGAGTTCTTCAGGGGGTAGGACTGAAACCAATTCCTTTGAGCGAGCACCAGGGCTTGCAGACTTCACCAGCTGCCAAGCTTTCACCTACAGTGTGGCAGGGATCACATGAGTACGTGCACCACAATAAAACATTTGCTTGTAAAATATTCTCATATAAAATATTACTTGAAATAGTGTTTCTGGAAACCAGATAGAAAGTGTTCTGAAAGCCAAAGCAAGTTTGTAAGTCTTTGTCTGTAAATATTTCCTTTGGTATACATCCACCTCTACTGGGAGAGACCAGTTTCACTTTAATGCTAGCATCCTAAATGTTAAGTAGCTAGTTTCAGCATGTAACTGAACAAAACCTTCTGCAGATGGTGGAGAGAAATAAACACCGTAAGAGGGTATCTAATTCTGTCTCTATTAGACATCATTTAGGAGATGATGAACCACTCACCCCCTGGAGATACACATATCTCCTGATTGCAAAGGGAATACAGATGATTAGTTTGAAGAAGGCACTGCTGAGTCAGATCACTGTTGTTAATGACTTACCTTTCTGCCAACTGACACGCCTTGGACAGGACTTCCTGGAAGAAATCAGTGGCTGTGATCCCTTTTCTTGGTGCCAGCCATCATTCTCTTCCATTTACACTCACACTCATAGGGTACGTGGGCCCAGTTTAATTGACATACAAAGCACCACTTGAGAAAGGTTCAGCTGTGGCAAGCACCTGCTGACAGGAATGATTATCACAAAGGCCACAGCTAAGAATGGCCCCACGACTGCCTTCTGCACTCACCTACAACAGCCATTTTCAAGACAGAGCTAAAAGACAATCCAATATCCACCTGCTGGAAGGACAGCTACCAAGATGATGGAGCAAAACTTTCAGTAGTGGCAGACTATAACAAGGGGGCTACAAACAAGAAGTACAGACTGAGAGGTTCAAGTAGGAAGGCTTTATCAACTAGGCAGGGCATTCAGTGCTGGAACAGGTTATTGAGACAAGTTTTGGGGTCTCCATCTTGGACAGACTTCAAGGCTTGACTGATGAAAGCTAACAAAGCACCAGTGACAGTCCTGCTTTAAGCAGGCAGCTGGTCTGAGTGAGATGAAGAGATCCTTCCCAGCCAGCATTTCTGCGGGAGGCTGAAAGTGTCTCAGAAAAATTCTCCACTTAGGAATGCTGTGTGTGCTCCCTTCCTGTTCTTTCCTTCTTCTGTGTTCCACCTACGTCAAGCAGCAGCTCCCAGAGGTCATACAGGAAGGATTATTTCCTTGGTATGCCTTCCTCTTCCTCATGCTCCTTCTTCTGGCCTCAGCAGAGCGGCACACATTTGCCTACAGAAAGAATGTGACCTTTTGACAATAGAGTCATCCAGCAATTTGTTCTAGTTTGAAGCTATTTCCCCCAATTCCCTCTTGGGTTTTTCCTCAGCCTCTTTTCCACCAATAGAAAGATTTGCTATGCCTGGAATGTGAAGTTTTGGTTACCACTCACTGCACTGTAGTGCCCAGTTCAACAACATGTACCAGAAACTTGGTTTCAGCCAGGAGCTTTTCTCTTCAACAGAACTTCCCAAACATTTTTGAGGGTTTTTAAAGCAGAAATAGTAGAGAAAGGTAAGCTTATTAAAAATTATGCTCTGATCATGAAAAAGCAAGTGAGCTGGGCTGAAGCAATAGTGATGGCATGGGTAAACATATTATCAGTTATGAAGTTCATGATTCAATTCATATTATAGATATGAGTTGTGTAAATTACTGAGTATATATACATACATCTTTAATTATAGGGAGATACGTGTTTACATGTTGATATATGCATATATAAAAATTAAACACAAATATTTGGGCAGATTAATTGGTTTCTAAGTATATGCTTTATAGTTATGGAGGAAAAAGCCAGATAGTGCATAATAATGCAACATGTGGTAAGCTACTTGATTTTGATTGCCTCACCTGCTCTTTCTACAATAAGTGATTCACACAACATTAGTACTAAAAATTTAATGTGGACAGCTTCACATCACTGATCTTTGATACAAATACAGAGAAAAAATAACTACCTGCAAAGCTTTCATTTTTTGCATTTCAGTGTCTCACAGTGCCACAGAGGTCAAGCAATACACAATATCAGTAATCCACTATGCAATAAGCTGCAAATTGGCACTAGGATGAATTCTTACAACTTACTCAGAGCTGAGATCAGACATTAGTGAAAGACACTAAATCTTTACTTTACAGCCCATTTCCCTCCTGGAAATTCCCAAAATACAATGGACATTCTTTAAATTAATTATAAGTTGGTTTTAATCAGAAGGAACCTCTCACAAACAAGTAATGCCTTTAAGAATGAAAGACACTTTTCCAGGTGACAAATCTAGTGACTTTAAAACCATAATCTTATTATATACATGTAAAGTTTTGATGGATATTTTGAGCTAACATTTTTACTGGCCATAAACTACTATTCCCTGTCAGACTGAGACAGCTAGCCTGAGGGGAAAAAATATTTCACTCTTAGAAAGTAAGGAACATTAAAAAAAAAAGTGGGAAAAATGCTATTTTTAAACAGACTCTGAGCATTTTTCTAATAGGCTTTGTGTAAAATATGAAATATGTCGCAGCCACTGAGCACATGGTGTGTCAGAAAGCTTGGATTGGTGTTCTTTTGGGATGTCTTGCACAATTTGCTCTTCTTTTTTTTTCCGATTCAGATCACCAAGGTTTCCCAGAAAAGAAAATTACCTCTGTTAAAAATAATGAGAGGGGATTTTTACTGCTAAGTTTTCCTTTTCTTCTACAGCAAACATTAATGGTATAAGTGGTTATAATGGATGGTCAATTCCATTGAGTTTCATCCACCAGAAAGCCGGAACACACAGAATCAAAGAATCACAGAATAAGCTGGATTGGAAGGGGCCCTCATAACAGGTGTTGTTGCTAACGTCTTTTTTGGTTTTTAGCTGTAGGTCTTCCTTGCACCTGACCTGGCACCAAGGCTCTCCTTATTGTCTGAAATTGGCTGTCCAGCACTACCATGCATGAAGTGCAGATATCAGACATCCAGCACTACACAGGTTGGGATCCCTTCCTAGCCATCCCTCACCTCCCTTAACACATAAGGTGGGTATTGCTGCACAGCTGCACCATTCTCCTTGTTCATCTTGTAGCGCCCTTCCCTGAAGGGCGACAGGGAGAAGATGACCCACCAGCTCCAGTGCAGCCCTGTGCCACTGGTCATTGTGCCTCTTAGCAGCCCAAGATTTGTGCAAACCTTTTGTGCTCTTTCAGTGTAGGCTAATACATTCATACTGGCTGAGCAGGATACCAAAATCCCCATTTAGGTCTCCAGTGCTTTGTCTTCTCACTATACTGCACCCTTCTAGGGCATTTTTATGAGAACAAAACAGCACAGCACAGGACTTCATCACCCTTTAAAGACAGAAGGATGAAACAGGTACGTACATATCACACATCTTCTAGGACATAGATGCTAATGTTGCTCCCCCTCTATGCTACCTGCAGAGGTAAGGGGTAGGTGCCTGTGAGAGACCCTGCTGGGTCCTCATCAGGAACAGCTCTGTGCTGTTTTCAACATTGTCACTGCTTTGCCTGGTGAAGACATACCCTGGAGTGAGGTTGTTGTGACATAAAAATGACTCAGGTCAGAAACAGACACAAAAACCACCCACCTTCAAAGTCAGAGCCCTAACCAATTAAGAAAACAACTCCTGAGTCCTGTCGTCATCAGCGGCTTATAATTAAGCTGCATTTCCAAAACATTGCCTTTCCTACCCACAGAATGGCTTGAAACACACAAGCCATCACATGAAGGGAATGAAGGAAGAGTGGGGCATTGATGGTCAGGTCTCTCTTGAGATACCCATGGTACAGAAAATGGGAACAAACCCTCCAGAAATATCAGCTAGAGCTGGATTATGGTCCACAGGCATCCCAAAATCAAATAATTTGTTGACTACTGTTAATAGTGGGAGGGATTTTCCTACACAGAAGCATGATGTCAAAAGGAAACCCTTCCAGAGGAGAGGATTTTTCCTTATGGGAGAGCTTGTGAGTTTCTGCAGGCCAATGACTCCAATGCTCCCAAAGCCAGCAGTGCTTTGGGAACCTTTCAGGAGATGGTTTGATAGTTTGATCCCCTAGAGTGCCCCTAGAGTTTCCTCACCAGTATTTTGACGCTTTAGCTGAACATCAGTGCTCTGTGCACACCGTGATGCATACAACCCAAGGCTTAGCTTGACTAGAGGCACCAGCAAGAGACTGAAAGGAAGAATATGGCAATCAGCTGGATGGTTACTGATGTAGCTCCTTTATGCATAATCTCCATCCACTTCTTCACTTCATCAGCATGAAACAATGCCCTATTGTATTAGTTCAAAACAGGCCTCCAAGACAGACATCTCTCTCTTGAAGTACATGGATCTACAGTTCTGTCTACAAGCACAGGCAATTGGTCAAGTTCCCATCTTATCCCATTCCAGTTTTCTTCAGTGCATTTGGCAATAGATCAGCAAGTGAATCCAAACAGTGGTATTTAAACCTCTCGGAACCTCTCTTGTTTCCCAGTCATCTAGATAATTAAATTATACGCACAAATTCAGTATTAACATTGAAACAAGTATTTCCCCCTTCTTGTGCATTTTTTGAAACAGGTGTTCCAATATCCTGAAGAAAGCTGAACTATAAGGCACAGGTATGTGTATATTAGAGTATACTCAAAACAGATTAGAAACAAAATGTTTTCCACCTAGCTTTCTGCTTGTCACAGAGGCAAAGGCAGTTGCATGAAAATCTTTTTACAGCACCCACCATCATTTGCCACCCTAATGCCACAGTGCCCCAAGGCAAGGCATGTCTTTTACCACTCAGAGTGAAGTGCTGGGTTCTCTGTCCTCTATCATACCTTGCAAACCAGGCAGGCAGAGCCCGTGTCAGCCAGCCACAACAAAGGATATGTCCCATCAGGACCTGCAGCCAAAAGGTGCCTGTTGGAGAGTCACAGCCTATTGCCATGGGCTGCTGAGGGTCTTCTGCACCACAACACACAGTGTGCCAGGCATGTCATGGCAGCATCAAAGCTCAGGACACAGGCTGCTGGCTTTGCTCACCCACTTTCAGGTGTCATTTGACAGTTTTGCAGAAGTTTAGTCATTGTCCCAAATGGCTTCAGACTGGGTTTGGCTTCTAATTAATGTCTATCATCTGGGAGGTGAATTTGCTGGGTCAGAGTATGGCAACAGCGTTGCTCCTGTCTGCTCCAGAGAAGACAGCTCTGAGAGATCTCCCAAACCCCTCAGACACTAGCAATTTTTCTGCCCTTCCTTGCATTAATATAATCCAAGCCAGATGTTGCTTGAGGATCCTGCCAGGGGTATGAACAGTGGGAGCACCTTAGTCTTTGGACTTAGTGAGTAAAACAGGACCAGAGATGACTGCAGAGTATAAGATACTGAGTTTAACCTTGAGTAAAATGACATTGTGTCCTGGGTTTCCAACAAAGTACTTAGGTAACCTAAATAACCTAACCTTATGCAGTAAGTACTGCAGATTTCTTAGAGGGAAGAACATACAACAAGGAGAAGAAAATCACTTTGCATCTTACAGAAGAATTTGTGCACACATTGCACCAAGATTTTTATACCTTGTTGTGCAGATGACTCAGAGACATACCTTACAAAATAGAATCATTTTTCTCTCTTTCAACAGGTCATTATAGAGACAGGCCATATTTGACTTTCATAAGTGAATTACCTTGGCTACGGACTAACAAGGCTGGGGGTACTTCGAGGCAGCAGCACAGGTCTGAAGCCAGAGCAGGTGCCTTCACTCTAGGGCTCCCTGTGTGAGTGCCACAATTATGTCCCCGGCCTCTGTTTCCTTTAGAGTCACCACATCTTGAAACAAGTTGACTTGTATCAGTTCTGTCAGATTTCAGGCTTTGCTTTTTTGACATTATTTTCTCCTTTTCTCTTCCCACTGAATCATAGAATCATAGAATATGATGAATTATAAGAGACCCACAAGGATCATTGAGTCCAACTCCTGGCCCTGCACAGGACCATCCCCAAGAGTCACACCATGTGCCTGAGAGCATTGTCCAAATGCTTCTTGAACTCTCTCAGGCTTGGTGCTGTGACCACTTCCCTGGGGAGCTGTTCCAGTGCCCAAACACCCTCCAACCTAAACCTCCCCTGACACAACCCCAGGCCTTTCCCTCTGTTTCTGTCACTGGTCACCACAGAGAAGAGATCAGTGCCTGTCTCTCCTCTTCCCCTAACAAGGACGTTGCAGACTGCAATGAGGTCTCCCCTCAGTCTCCTTTCCTTCAGTCTGAGCACACCAAGTGACCTCAGCCACTCCTTGTGTGGCTTCTCCTCAAGGCCCTTCACCATTTTTGTAGCCCACAAGTGAGATGTGTGGTGGGTAGAGCAACACTCTGGGCAGGGTCTGCTCTGCAGCAGCCTAACAGCTGACACAGCAAACTGTGATAGCCAGGCCCTGCTGGGGAAGACACAGGGAGCCTGGCAATCACCCATCAGGTGTTTATTAGACAGGTGCTGTTCTGGCCAAGCAGAGGAAGGTTATATTCAAGCTTAAGACAAGCTTCTTCAAGCATAAGACAAGTGGTATACAGTTCAGTGCAAAAATTTACAGGAAGAAATTTCAATCACAGAATAGTTTAAAAGTAAAAATTGCTTCTTTTGCTATTCTTGTAACTTTTCCTCTTACAGGCATTTGACTGTTGGCCTCTTCTAGAACTAACCACTGAGCTTTATTCTGGATCATGAAGCTGTGAGGAAAATCACTTAAATGCATATGTAATTAGAAAAACAGCCAGAATCATCTCTAGCAGAAAATCTCCAGGCTTACCCAAGAGCTGTATTCTGTCCATGTTTGTGATGTACCTGTACCAATAATTTCACAGGGAAGACTTCCAAAGAGATGTCAGAAGAAGCTGCTCTTTGGCTTAAAATGTAGTGTCCAAACTTTCTTCACGTACCTTCTGGCATCAGGTAGCCCTCTCTGGTAAACCTTTTTATGACATACCCCAACATACAGCCTGACTTTTCTTCCTTTCTAGTTGCCAAGGCTCCAGATGAACTCCAAGCACTTAAGTCAAGAAGACACTTCCACAGTAAGAGGGGACAAAGAGACTTCACTGGCCCTCCACTTCAGCAACACTTTCAGAGAAAGGAGCAAGACTAAGTTACAGCGTGCCAGGTCCTGGTGAGGACCCACAGCCTGACTGCAGCCACTGGAAAGCCAGATGGGTACAGAAGAAGGCAGAGTACGAGAATATGAATATTCCTGGGCCTGGTCATGTCCATCATGCTCCATGTACTGAAGCAAGGTACCATCAGTAACCATTTTGGTCTTTTGGGGAGGTTTAGATTAGATGAAAGGATAAATATTTTCACTGAAAGGATGGCCAGCATTGGAATAGGCTGTTCAAGGAAGTGGCAGAATCACCATCCTGGAAGCGTTCAAAAGATGCATGGATGTGGCGTCTAGTGCTATGGTTTACTGATGAACACAGCACCACTGTGTTAGTGGTTGGATCTGATGATCTTAGAGGTCTTTTCCCACCTTAACAATTCTATGATTTGCAAAGCAAAGTCCAGCCTTGATCACAACCATGAGCATTGTCCATGTGTCCCCTGTCACTGGAGTAGCTGGTCTGCTCCAGACAGATCAAGGAAATGGCAGAGGCATTGGCAGATAGAGAAAGTGCCTCTTGTTGAGCTTCAAACTGTGCTTCAGGTAAGATCCAAACCAACATTTTGATGTGTTGCTCTTTCCCTGGTGGAGAGCAAGACCAGCATTTTCTGGGTCTAGTTTCAAAACAGCAATACTTTGTGGGACCTATCCTGAACTAAATCCTTCCACATGTTTGATCCCCAAATGCCACTCTAAGTCATGATAAAATCTGAAATTAAATAACATGACCACGCTCCTGTTGTCATCCAAAGTAGGTATGGAGCTTGCTGGAATGTCTTGTCCCATCTGGCCCTATAAACACAGCACCAGCACTGGCCATCTTCATCTGCATGGACACACAACCATGGGAAGGAAAGACTTGTATTGTGATATTAAGGTAGCAGCTTCTACCCTGGCCCAGAGAAGTATCTGGTGATTCCCCAACTCCACCAGGAAAAGGGTGGGGAACTGGGCTTGTACAAGTTCAAGACTTTCAGTTGTATCACAGTGTGGGAATCCTTTTTTCATAGCACTAGGTGAGTCAGCTCCCTTTTGCAAGCTTGTCAGGTTAAATCACTATTTTTCTGCATCTCAGCAGGGTTTGCTCAATATGAAAACAGACTACACAGGGCATTAACTCGTCTGTCCTGGACGTGCTCCAGCAGACTACAGAATTGCCAGCATATGAGAAAAATTCCCACCGGGAACATTGCTCTTTGAGAAATGACTATATTGAGTGTTGTCTCTTGGGGTTTTTGCAGTGAATGGATTTGAGTTCAATACCAAGTTGTTGGCAGTGCATTTTTGGAAAGATCAGACCCTTTAGGAAAACATTTCAGGATACATTGAATTTCACAACTCATTCTGCAACTTCCATGAGGGAACATTTCTTGGTCCATCCTTACTAACTCGAAACTCAGAAGCAAGTTTTCCCTTGGACAGGTTTGCACAAAATTTTAAAAGTACTGAATTTTCCACATAATATTAGAGAGTGAAAGCTGTGAGCTAAGGCCCAAGTTCAAGTCACATCCAGTGGTATCAGATAAACCGGCACCTTTGGCCAATGGCATATGCAAAGTCATCTGACTGAATTCTATTTCATTGTGAGTTAAGGTTAGATAATAAAAACACATTGTATTTGTCAAAGGCTGAAAGTGGATCTTCAATGGACCTTCAATGGCTTGCAGTAACTTGTTATGGCACTGTTGAGTGGTCTTGCATCCGAGCCTCGAGATTTCTTTGTGATTTTCAAATCTTTCAGCTGCTTGCAATGAAACAATTCACATACCACAAAAAGAGAAAACCAATTAGACATTTAGCAAATGAAGAGGCCCATATGGGCCCATGTACTCATCAGTGTATTTGAAGCCATGCTGTTTTACAGGGTAACAACAATTAGTTAACATTTCAGCACTTTGTATTTGAAGTTTCAATGCATTATTGTTTATTGTATTAACCAAGGAAAACTCTTTTTGTTAATAATTGCATATTCTGGTTGTAGATCCACAGAAAGTCCTCCCCATCCCCTGACCAGGAAGCGATACCCTGTTGTACCAGAGCTCCAAGTGACACACAGCACACTGTGTGGCTGCATTTGAGAAGTTGTGCTGCCACCACAATGGCAGCAGGGCTGTCTCCAGCCTCATGCATTGCACTGCTCCCAGCAAGGGACAGGAACCCCTAGTCCTGTGCCTCACTGCAGCCTTTGCAATACAGCCTTTATTCAGGATATGTTTCCCTCTTCAGCCTGCTTTTGCAGTGATGTGTGGTCACACTCACAAGCACTGATCTGCTCCTGGCTGCGTCGCCATGCTGCCAATAAAGTTTTCTCCCCTCAGGCCATAGCATTGGGCCAGCTGAAGCAGGGATGCTGGCAGTCTGAACAGCATAGAAACCAACTTGGGGGGTAAACACGTACACTGGCAGCATCAGCAACTACTGTGTGGTGAGCTAGCCCTGCCCAACCCTACCCTCACAGCCAGGGAGGGACAATGCACCTTGACCCATGGGTCTCACTGTCATCAGATCCCAGCCTCACCTGTGCATCTTTCATCTCTCACACACTTTTTTTTCCTCTCCATCTTCCAACAAAAATGAAGACAAATGTCCCCTGGGAAGCAAGTTTCTGGGAGCTTTCTTCCCTACTCAGATGGTGGAAAGCATGCAAGTTTTGGCACCTTGCCCCATTTTCCCCAAGAGGGCCAGACCACTTGTCTCTGATTGTCTTTCTTTTTCCCTCCAAGGCATTTCAAAATAAATAAAGACAGGTGCCAGAGTCTATGTGCTCTTGCTTCTTAATCTTCTTGCATTTATCAAAACACAGACCAGTGCTTTACTACATGAGCTGCCTATTTCCTCACATAGGCATCCCATATCTGAACCTCAGACTCTCTGCCTAGAAAAACAACTCCAGGGCAAAAGCAGAAAAGGTTTCCCTTTGCTATTTCAAATCCATTGAACAAGCACCAACAGCTTCACTTGTCCCAAAGGGACCAAATGAATTTAATATTTCCTAGGATAAAGGGCCTTTATTCAAGGGGTTCTCCCTCCTGCTAGCCCTGAGCCAGTAAAACCTAGCCTAGCCCAAGTACTCTCTAAAGCAGCATAAGAGAAAGATCTTTGGGCAACTAGGAGTAGAAAGAGCTCAGAAAAGGTCATTGTCTCCCATTCAAGGGGGAGACCCAGGCTGAAGGTCCTCCTTCCAAAATGATGGAAGTCTCCCAAAGATCAAGATGTACTTTCAGAAAATGTACAGCTATTCTTCAGGCTGGCTCTGCACAGCAGCAGCTGTGCCTTATTCTGGGCCGTTCTTGTAAGTGTTGCTGTTGTGCTGGCCAGAAGAGCATCTCCCAGACCCTGTCATTCACTTTGTGACCACTCAACAAGGCCTCCTGAACCTGCTGGTGGTGGCACTCTTTTGCAGGTGCCCCAGCACTATGTAAGCAGGACAGCCTCACCTGCAGCCGCTGTCACTGCCTTGGCAAATCAGGACTCCCATGAACTCCACAGGGATGTTCTTGCCCTGGAATTCCCCTGCCCTTTCTCAGGCTACTTCCACTTCATTATCTGTTAGTAGTGTCTCTGGTTCTTTCTTTGTTTTTTTTGCTTTGGAGGAGAAAGAGATTTCCCCACATTTCAGTCTGCTTGATCCAAGACCATACCTAGGGGTGTCTTACTAGAACATGTGATGAAAGTGTTTCCATGAAAGGAGGTATCTCCAGGCAGAGATAGTAGCTCTGCTGTGCTGTGACTACCAGCAACAGAATTTCATGCGCAATATAGAAAAACTCTCACGGTCATGTAAGGGACCAATCCTGCCTCTTCCATGGCTTCTTCTGTCTTCTTTCATAGAATCACAGAATGGTTGGGGGTTAGAAAGAACCTTAAAGATCATTTCCCTGTCATGGGCAGGGACATACTTTCCACCTGAACAGGTTGTTCAAAACCTTCTTTGCACTGAAGGTCTTCAGTACAAAACATTGCGGACCCTCACTTCACTGGACCTTTTTTCTGATGAGCATCAGACTCTCCACTAACACGACCTGCTATTTCAAGGCTGAACAAGCCTAAGTGCAGGTGAACATGCCATTGCCAGCAGCCAACAGCATCTGAGGCATTGGCACCAGGACAACCGTACTCTACTGAAGCAACAGCCAGGGGCCGTACCAAGCACCCAAGGATGCCTCAGATGGCACTACATGTTTGGGTTTAGGCAACTGAATCAGGTCCACAGCATGTACACAGCACACTTCTTGCCTTGGGCAAAAGTGCCAGCCCCATATTCAACCAACTACAGCCTCAGTTCAGTAAACCAAACTAGAGACGTTCACATGCTTGGGAAGGAGCATTTTGGGGTGTCCACACCATGCCAGTGTGGCAGAAAGAGCTGCATGCCCCAAAGCCTTCCTTTGAGGAGACAAAACCTGAAATCTTGTCATGCGTGGAGCACCCAAAACTACAGGGGCAAGATGCTGTGCTTGGAGCTGTAGGCTGATGCAGCAGCCTCTGCTTTGGTTTCTCTCAGTAGTAAGTTACTTCAATGGTTGATGCCATTTTAGAATGTTGCCTTATATTTATTTCTCTTTTTTATCTGTGCAATAAGTTTAAAAATGCCATATGCCTGTTTTTATATTCCTCGGGCTTTCATCCCCACACACACACACACCACACACACACACAGTTTCCAGTTGCCTAAGGAATGCGACACATTTATCTGTGGCTCAGCACAGACACTGGCATACCAATGCATACATCCAGTGTGGGCGTGAGAGAGATATAGATGCCATATGGAAATCACATCTGACACATATAGCTTGGGACAAATGGGAGAAAAATCTGTGCCACTCACGTGCACCACGGAAAGAACTTTTTCTGAAAATTGTTGTTCGTTTTGGCTCTATAACTCTGATAAACCAAAGCACAGATGCCAGCTTGTTATTAGAAAGGAGTCGGAGGGAGAGATGGGACTTGACTGTGGCACAGAAGGAGAATTGGTCACCCTGAGCTTCCTCCCCTCACCCAGATTTGCAAACAGGCTGGACCCAGCCTGAGGAGGCAGCTGCGCTACGCCCACCCACCGACTGGCAGCTCCACATCGGCATTCCCATGACTGCCAGGAAAGAGCTGGCTGCCATCCTGCCTCCCAGAGCTCCCTCCCTTCAGGGGACAATAAACACTTCACCTTCTGAAAACTGGATTGCCAGATACTTTATACAGCCAAATGATAACTGATAGGCAAAGAAGAGAAATCAAGCATGACAAGGAATTTTTAAGGTGGGTTGAGAAAAAGATAAGTAGAAATAGGATTTAATTATACAGATGTTATGGTGATTAGGGTCATCCAAGTAGGTAGATGGATTTGCAAATCCAGGAAGTTTTGCTCTGGTGACAACAATTTCTTCCCCCTCTATCTTGCCTCCTAGACAGCACCAGCCCTCAGAGTGCCTAGAGGGAGACAGCTTTGGCAGTTCCCCTGCTCCTAGTGACAAGAGGGGTTGTACCAGCACTGATGCAACTTATTTGGATGCTCAGGGCAGGCTCAGCCCCCAGTAGCACTCAAGCAGTCTGAAGGAAGGCTGCTTTTCCGGGGGTGGGGAGTGGGGAGGAGGAGAGACATGATTTATGGAGGAGGCTGGCACCGATCCACCGATCCAGAGGTTTGCAAGTAGAAGGTTCTATCACCCACTCTCTGTGCAAAGAGACTCGTACCACCATCAGAGAAAGTCTGGCTGAACAAAGACCCAAGGGCTGGGCTGGTGGAGGGAGCATGTTGTTCTGTAGTGTGAAATGAACGTGGAGTTGAAAAAGTTGGGTTTGAGTGGAGCTGGGGTGGTCGTGCTTCCCAGCAGCTGTGGGTGATGCAGGTAGAACCCTTCCCTCAAGCCCCACAAAACCAAAACTGCAACCCCGGGAACTGAACTGGGCAACCCTTAAAACACAGCTTCTAACCCTTAAAACACAGCTTCTAATTGGCTGCAGTTGCTCATAATCATCTCAGATAAAGTGAATAATGACAAAATGTCCCAGTTTTTTTATCTCCCCATCACCAAAGCTGTTTTCAGTGCTTACAAAGTGCTTTGGGGGCTGGTGGTGTCAGTTGTTGGCATTTCCCATGCAAATATTTCCCTCAGCAACCATTATTCTCAGTCAACCCAATCCAACCTGAAATCCTAGCACCAACACAGTTCTAGAGAGGGGACTAGCTCACATCCATCCAACAGTGATGGAGGAAGAGGAGGAAAAGGTCAGAAGACAGAGACAGGCCAGGTTACTAAAACAGAAGGGAACCAAAAGAATCTCACAAAACAAGGGCCAAGGAACGTGCCTGCTCTCCTCCTTCAAGCAACTGCACAGCAAGGTACTGACTGTAAAAACAAATACAGCATTACAATGCAGAGGCAGGAAAAACCAAATCCCAATCACACAGAGGCAGAGAAGAAAAAAATTAATCAAGTAATGCCAAGCCTAGTAATAACATAATCCTCACCATCAGCCTTCCCAAAAGAGAGGAAAGGAAAACAAAGATGCTGAAACATCAAACACAGGAATTAATGGAAAATATCAAGCAAATGTAAGAATAACAAGCAGTACAGGACTGCACACTGGCCTCCATTTCCCTTTCCCCCATTATGCATACAGAGACAGAAAGGAAAAGCAAGCACCATTCCCAGCCATGGTAATTCTGAAGTTTGTAGTTAGGAAAATTATTTGTAAGCCAATTGAGCTAAGGTAGCTAAATTTTATTTTTCCAAATGCTCTTGAATTGGTAGAGTCATTCTACTGAATTGGTTATGAAGTCAATGTGATTGTATTTGAATCCTGCTCTGAACTCTTGCAGAGAGGGACCTGCATTGATGGAGCTCAGGAGCATTCAGGGGAAAGCCTGAAGTGGAACATATTTCTCCCTGAATGGCATCTTCCAGCCAGGCACGTGGACAGGCTTCTGCAAAGCCAGGCTGTCAGGTCTCCTGCGTTTCATCCCACCCAGCACAGTGCCCAGGCTCTGGGCAACATTTTGCCATATCTCTGGCACCAGTCCTGACAGAGGGATGGAATTAATTTCACCCAGCTGTGAATCTCTACAGAGGAGACCTTTCCAGATGAAATTGTCACCTGAGGGATGCATACAATGCAGAGAAACAAGCCTTTCTAAGGTGAGATTCACCTCACCTTAAACAAGGTATCTCAAGTAAATCAGGTGAGTCAGTCTCAACGAGTGCCAATTGCCCTCCATTGCCTATTAAGGGACCATAGGTGTCTAGTTCAGGTGAAGGTATTTAGTTGTATGAGACTAATTCAATCTCTAGTTTATTTCCTATGTACATATTCAGGGAATGCATTTATTTATCTTTAATTTATTTTCTTGCATAAGAGCAAGAGAATGGGAGTAAGCACATTCTCCTCAAGCAATGAGAACCACAACTCATATTTGCTTTCCCTTCTAGCTCCCAAACGTCTTTCTGTGATCTTTTTTCCAACCTCAGCCACCTCACAACCCCATTATCCTTTTAGTCATGCAGTGATTCCTCCTAAATGGTCCCTTTCCTCTTCAATCCCTTCCCACTGGCTATCCAGCTCACCTAGCCCAAGTTTCCCCTCACTCAACAATTTCAAAGTTTGTCGTGGTTCCCCCTCTGCAAGAGCATTGAGACTGCAGGAGAAGTCCAGTCCCAATGTCCATGTTTGGACATGGATGTGACAGGGGAGGCAACAGTCAGGCTGGGGGGAAATCCCTGTTCACTCAGTTGCTTCCTTCAGTTGCTTCTGCCATGCAGGAAGGGGCAAAGCTTTTGTGGATGTAAGTCACAAAGCCAGTCATTTATAAAGGGATGAGAGTTTTGCAAGCACTGTCAGATTTCCACACAGATACCAAGGTACACCCCTGATGCAAGACCACCATTCTGCTGAATTTTGAATCCATGTCACAGTGTGGGGGATGCAAAAATTCTCAGAGAAAAGGCCAACAGAGCTTTTTGACACTGATATTTATTTCCCCACTGTTCCTCTTGGAAATGGATGAGTCTGGCTGGGTTTTTTCCTTTCTCACATTCCCTCACATCAGTGTAAAACACTTCAGACAGGTGAGGAAATTCTGACATGGTTATGAAGACTGTTTCCAGCAACTTCTGTAACAGTGGGGCTGTTCCCACTGGCTGTTCCCAGCTAATAAAACACAGCATAGCATCATTTACTCACAAACTTCATTCAGGTCTGAAGCTCATATGACTGCTTCTAAAACTTTCCATGCCTGCTTTCCAATAGACAAATTCTGCTCTCACAAAGAGATGGACTTTACAGAAAACCATGCCAAATCTTACATAAACAAGGTAAAAAATTTACCCACACTGGATCTTCTTCTGGTTTGTTCCTGGCCCTGATTCAATAGAAGTAAGTAAGCTGAAACACTGAGCCTATACAATCCATACCTTAAGGAAGTTCAGCTCGCTACCCACACATGGTGGTTTGTAACATGCCTTTCTCAAAGAAAACACAGCAATATTCCTAAAACTTGCTCAGAGTACAAGGATGACATGTAGAAAAAGGCTTCGAAAAGCTAGGGGAATATCCTCATATACTTTTAAGAAGTTCTTCTGTACACAAGCATGTGAATGGGCTCCCTAAGTTCTAGTCCTCCGCTCAGGTCCAGATCCTGTTCACTTCCTACATCTATAAAACCCTATACTCAGTGTCACATTAGTTATTTTTCTCACACAGAATCATTGTCAGTCATTAAGTTTCTCCAAACAAGGTCACCCCTATCTGCATACTTCTGAGGGTCCAACCTACACTAGAAGCTGGGAATTCTGCTTCCCCACACAATTTCCTGCAGTAGTATTTCACTCTCCCCACCACTGATCTAACCCTGACTTTCCTTGCTGCTCTTTCAACCAAACCTATTTCCCCATCATGGACCTGGAAAGCAGATGGTTTCCTTCCATTATGCAAGTCTTACAGATATCTGAAGGCTGTTACCATACTCCCCTTTTCTTTCCATTAAATCAGGCCTTTCATTCAGATTTTCTTCACAGCACAGGATTTCCAGATCATCAATCACTGGCATGATCTCTTCTGATTTACCTTCCACAGGTTTACTTTTGACATGAAGCCCAGTCTCCACAACCAGCTGTGTCATAGCTGAGGATCCACTAACAGTGGGCAGGATGGACAACTGAGGGAGCGTGTCAGGCAAGACTTCTCTGTGCACATAGAATCACTGAATGGCTTGGGATGGACGGGATCTTAAAGATCATGTAGTTCTAACCACCCTGCCATGGACAGGAACACCTTCCCCCAGGTTGCTCAGGACTCCATCTTACCTGGCCTTCAACACTCTCTGGGATGACACACCCACAGCTCTTCTGGAGAATTTGTTCCAGTGCCTCACCACCCCCACAGTAAAGAATTTCTTCCTAACATCTAATCTAAACCTACCCTCTTTCAGTTTTAACCCATTCCCCCTTGTTGTGTCAATTGTACCCTTATAAATCATCTCTCCAGCCTTCTTTCTTGTAGGCTACTGGAAGGCCACAGCTGGGTCACAGAGTGTAGTTCATGGCACGGCCCTTGTGATGAGGTCTGTGTTGTTACCATGGTCCTTACAGCTCTCTCAAGGCTGTAAGGCAGAAATAGAGTTAGAATATTGCCTGAGGCACTTAAATTAACCTGCCCAGGTGGAAAAAGAAACAAGACTTGCCACTCAGGAGGGGATGAACAAGGATTGGCAGAGTGCACCCTGGAACAATGTGTGAAAGAGCTGACAAAGAGGCCCAAAGGTATGCCTTGTGATTAAATAGTTGGAGGACATTAGTTTTTGATTCATGGAATCAAAATGAGTGCCCAGCAGACAGGATACCGGCCAGAACTCTCCTGGGAGCTGGTAATCCCCACCCAATGGCACCAGTCAGGCTCCTGCATCAGTACCACAAACCGTAGAAGGGCACCTTGCCAAGTGTTTTTTTCAGGGTGTCCATATACTTGGCATGGCTACACTCACCAATTTTCAGCAGGCTTCGAGCCTTTCCTCACATCATCCTCTCAAACCACAGAGCCTGGAATATCTCTACTTCTGCTTATATAATGCTCCCAAATTGGCTTTCGCATTCTCTGTGAACCACACACAAAACCTTTGCCTTAAAGCAAAACACCCTTCTCAAGCAACAAGGAGCCAGAACAGGCACTGGGGTTACACTGCTCAGTGAAGGGCAGCCCTACACCTCATCATCCCCTGTGTGCAGGGCTTGGAGAGGTGTGTGAGAGGAAGCAGCTTTTCCCAAAACACCTGCTGCTCCCCCAAACTCCCCCGCCTCAACCTCAGCATGCATATAAATTGTTGCAACTGTGTCAGAAGACGAGGAATGCATCACGGAAACCCTTCCCCTGTAACCATAGCTGGATGTAACATTTGCAAGTGTAAAGCACTTATGTTTGTGCAACAGCATTTCCGTACACTGTGTTCCACCTGGACCACGAGAAGAGGAGTTCACTGTGACCCTGTCACAGCATCATATTTAGGCACAATCACACTCTGCTGCCATGAAGGAGGTGAGGGAGGCAGCAGGGAGCTGAAAGCTATCGTTTAGTGCCAGCTGAAGCAGTAAGTGTAAGTGACAGAATTCAGGTTTCCACCCACTTTCTTCTAAATTTGACATTTTGCAGCTATCATTTTCCACAAATCTGAGGAAAATGTACTTTTAGGAATAGCAGCATGACTCCAGTCCATAAAACTCTTAGAATTCCAGTCACTGTATTGATAAATGTGCCAAACAGCAACACAGGCAGTTATGAGAGATCATCAGTAAGAGCACCGTAGAGGTCAGTGCAACAGGACTGCAGGAGGGACCACACAGTGACTGACAGGTTGTCAACAAAAATACTCAGATGCACCTCAAAGTCTTCTTTCGAGGGTGAATCTGTTATCATTCCAAAATATATGTGATGAGCTCCATTTCAGTAAGGGATATATACACCTCTATTTAATCTCCCCTTAAGCAGACATAACAAATGCTGTTATTAGCTGGACTGTCTCTTTAGTGCAGCTACCACCTGGCACACGGCAAAGCAAATAGAGGACAGACCTGTCAAGGGAAAGTTTTCCATCACATCTGGTCCACTAATTCAAGTTAAATTCAAAGAATACTGGAGTCAGCTTAAAAATACATTTCTCAATCATAAAATTATTTTTCACAAAAAAATAATACAGACAGGAAGGTGAAGGGAGAGGAAATATGCAATCCCTACCTGCAGCTCCTGGAAACAGATGGAGCAGAAGATGACTTCAAGGAGCAGAACCAGATTCTTCTGCTCCTGGGAAGCTCAGCAAAGCAGAGGCATTGTAGCAGTGTCCTACAACTGCTGCTTCATGTGGCATCAAGACCTTGTGGTCCCCCTGTGCTCTGCTGCAGCTCCAGTTGCAAAGGTGGGTGAAGCGGGACACCTCTGCCAGGGTTCCATCAACACTACCACACCTAATGGTTGTGTGAAGCACTTCCCATCCTTGCCAGAAGCAAATTTCAAAGGTGTAGTTAGGAGTTTTGTCCTTCATTTGGCATTTATCCTGTCTCAAATGCAGTAAGATGATTTTTAAAGGTAAATATATTTCCTCAGTTGAAAAAAACCCCATAGTCAGAGTTTGTTACAAGCTTATAGGTGTTGCCAAACAAAGCCTTATCAAGATCACAAGACTTGTGTAGCAGAAATCAGAATTTGATCTTTGACTACATACTGCCCTATGTTGTGGGGTCCCAATATATCTGGGGCCTCCAGATGTTCTGAAAATAAAATAGTATACTTAAAATAGCAATATATCTCAACAAAGCTACCAGTGTTACTAATTATATTACTATTCTATCAATACTCCAACTGATTATTAGTGCCATTAATTATGAAAGTAAAGTTATAAAAAGCCCAAGTGAACTAAAACTGAATTTTTAAAGTGGAGATTTCTGAAATCTCTTGCTCTCTAAGCAGTTTGCTGAACAAATTGATAATCTGTGAAGAAGCAGCTCATTTGCTAACAAGTCATTGGAAAGGCTGACAAAAGTCAGTACAATGAGCATTATTAAATTTGAAATAGTCCTTTGGAACTATTATCTGTATAAACAGCTTTAAGCCTATCCTTATAGTACCTTTTTTTCTGAAAAATAGATCAAAACTGTCTCCTTCAGTAGCTAAAAGTAGGTGGTTTCTAGGGTTTAAAGAATGTAGTATTGGCTTAGACAGTCCAAATATAAGATAAAGTCAACACTGAGAGGGGCCCAAAGCAAAACCTTGGACCTAAATAACTCCAGTTTTAAGGAAGCTCTAAGTCTGGCTCATATAAGAGGGAGGTGCTCTCTAAGCTTCCTTTGTCCTGCAGACTTCAAAAGTCCTGCCAATGGTGACATTCAGATTGCACCTCTGTCTCGGGGAACTCTCCCATAATCTACTCCACAAGGATGGTTCCTGGCTTGCTTTTGGCTCTCAGCCACCAGCCCTCAGGGCTGACTCAAGAGCTGTCTGTGTTGTGGAGGTCCCTGAACAGGAGAGTGCTGCTCCCAGGGGTGACCTTGCATGGCAGGCACCTGTGTGTGTCCCCTGTGTCCCCCACCTGCCTGTCACTGCAGAAATGAGCTCCATGATGTGAAGACCTGCTCAGACCTTCCTATCACTTGCAGGCCCAATGCTCACTTCAGCTTCCATCAGTCTCCTGTTTTCGTTGTTGCTGTTTCTTTGGAGGAATGCAGGAGAAGTCAACACTCTTGTATGAAAACAGAACTCACTTTATGTTACATCAGTAGCTTATTGACATGGAACAGCTTTCACAGTAAGCTTTCTTGCTGATAAATAAAAATGATCAGTTTAACTGATCATTGTATATTCATCATTCTTGATACCTGGCAAACGTTCTGGTTGTCAAGCAGGTAATATCTGACACATCTGCCCTGCTGTTTATCTCTCAGGCTACACTAACTCAAGCACCTCATCCTTGTCTTCACTCTTTGCCCACCCCCTCAAAAGGTCTGATTGACAGTATAGCTATATTTGCATATTTGTAATGTATATTTTTTTAATTCTGACAGTACTAGTCTAATAGTGGACTTCTGAAAACTTATAAAACCTGCGCTTACACTTAGTACCATTTTTAATTCCGACCATTTGCTACCTGCTAATATAATAAACACACGCTTAGGGTTATATTCAGACTATACCTAAAATAGCCTTAACAGTCCAGCTTTGGAGGCAAAGCTCAGGGAGACAGGAGCAGTTTGGCTTGGCTCCCCGCAGAGTCTTTGGAGACAAATAGTCACAGTGTCCACATTAGGCACTGTATAAGTACTGGTTAGAAAACACAGCCCCTATATCTCAGTTGGCTGGACAAAAAGCCAGCTCTGTAGCCCTGCAGAGCCAGTGGATTTTTCAGCACTACGTTCCCTTGAATTTGGGATTTGTAACTGGCATGTGAGCACAGCTCATGTGAGCCTCTCTAAAAGGCACACAGGGTACTGCTTGAAGGGTCCCATTCAGACAGAGTAGAATTTTAGCTAAATTTGTATCTAGAATCATTAAAGCCTGTCAGGCACTTACGAAACCTTTTCAGAGCAATTTAGAGAACTTCCTCAAGGTACTCAGTGCCATCTTGCCATGTTATTGGCATAGATTCAGGAGTCAAACAGCTCTTATGTGATCGTGACAATTTCTGATTAATTAAACTACGTTCTTTACATCCAAAAGTACATGAAACCTGACTCTGATCCCAGTTTTCACAATCAACAAGTACAAACTTTGGTTCTTCACTCTTCCACCAAAGTTTAATGAATTTCCTTTTGGAACTGTTAAAAACAAGAACAGCAACTGAAATATAAACCTTATAATAAGATTGGTTTACAGACTCATTACTTCAGCAAAAACTGGAAGGAACACATGCAAAAATAGAGAAGATTTTCAGTGCTGCATCTCACTTGCAACTGGATCTCAGACTCCCAAACTTGACGCAATGCCGTACGCTTTGTCCTGGAATCATCATTTTCCCCAGTTCTCCCCTCAAAATTGCCATAAGGTATAACATTACCCCAACCTAAACATGGAAAGGAGGAGACAGAGGAGAACACTGATGCTTTTTGGGTGGACAACCAGTCATATCAGTTCACAAGCAGCAGGGCTGCAGGTCAGACAGGAATAGAGAAGGTTATAGAGCCAAGAGGACATAGATGGTTCACACTGCTCCCCACAGCGGGGAGGCTTTGGGTAGCAGTGCAGGAGAAAGAGCACCATAATTGCCTGAGCTTCTTCATTTCATAAGTAGCAATTCTAATGTTATGTGGTGCTTCACTGACCATGCAGCCCCTGCCTCTGACATGGGGGATTCCTGCAAGTAGAATACATGCAGATGTGCACCCCTTTGGCTGAGCTCACTCATGTCAGGCAGCTGCCCTGCACAAACCCCACACTACACAAGGACCCTGGGCTCTTCCTTAGAGCTTGCCCACATGGGTTCAGATCCCAAGGAAAGCAGGGAGTCTGAGTAGCATTGGAACCTATGTGAGGTGGGAAACTTTAACCCCTCAAGCAAAGGGGAGAATGGATTTCTTTTTAAATTCACCTACTGTTTTCTCCACTGTAAACAGTCGTCCCATTTCCTTCCCAAGGTTCTGTCAAAAGTTCCTGTGTCTTGATAACTGGACAAGATCAAGAGACAGTAATAGAATGTGTGTAGAAAGATTGGAAGGGCAACTGGGAATGAGAGAATTACAAAAAAGCCTGAGTCTGGAGAAAGAGACTTGGGAAAGTCCCTCACATCCCATGACTGACTATGAGATAGATGGCTGAGGGAAAGGCAATGGACAACCTGACAAAGGGCCATGTTGTACATGAGAACTGGGCAGGTTCATACCGTGCAAAACTTTGACATTAGACAAGCGGCCCCAGAAGGAGTTTGTCCCTTCTTAGTTAGTTGGAGCTAATTTGGAGAGATGACCGGGAGCACAAGTGAAGATGGGGAATCTTGGCAAAAGGGAAGAACTCCTTAGCAAAGAGAAATGGATGACAATATGAAAGTGATGCCATGCCAAGTGGGAATCATAGAATCGTAGAATGGTTTGGGTTGGAAGGCACCTTAAAAGCAATCTAGTTCCAACCCCTCTGCCATGAACAGGGATAATTTCCACTAGACCAGGTTACTTCCAGTCAGAACCAACTGGGGAATTTGCATTGGGAGGTCATTAGGGCACCTGCTGAATGAGGAAGCGGGAATTTGACACAGGAGAACTTACAATGAGGAAAGGAAGCTGGCTGGTCACGGAGAAAAAGATTGGAACAAGCAGCCAGATTTGGCACAGGATGAGGCAGAAGGATGTGCTGATCCTGTACACTGAAGTAAGCAGTGCTTCTGAGCCCTTCATCAGGAAGGTAAAGACTGTGCCAGGAAATAGACATAGAAAATTATTATTCAATTAAAAATTCAGAAGGAGCCTTCACACTTGGCCTAATTTGGAGGAGCTGAATTTTGCAACCTTGGAGTTATTGTAACATGCTTGGTGCATGTGTATGTTTGTATTTTAGAGCACAGGAAGGGTTCAGTCTATTCCATGCCAGAAGCCAAGAGTGCGAAACCAGGGCTTTCCTTCTTTGTGATTTACAGCTTCTGACTCTTCAGCTGGAAAAGTTCATTGGCCTGTCTTGTTTGTGCTCCAGATTACAGTACCTAATCTCACATCTGATCAGTTGTCAGACAAGGTTCATCAGAGCTGTCTCATCTCCATTACCTGCCCCCTATCCCAGTTTTTCAAGCTTACTAATCCACCCGTTTCTCATTTCTGTGGGAGGAGACCTTGCATCACCTCTAAAGGACTGGCTTATTTTTACCTACATTGAATTTCATTGTGCTATGTTTTCCACATATTTTAAACACTGATATATCTCTTACTTACTGTTTTTCTTTACTCAGTGGGACTCAGATAATCAGTTTAATTTCCTCAGGACATTTTGCCTTCATTCATGAGTCACCATTCAGCAGAGTCCTTAGCAGGCCACTCCTTGGGGGTGCAGCTCTGGGAGGCCGCTGGATAGCCAGGTGCTACTGAAGTGTCAGGAGAATAGTACGTACAGCTCCAGCTTTCAGTCCTGCTTCACAAGCAAGACCAAGCTTCTTGTACAGCACCCAGTGGTGTGCAGACACATCCCAGTCTGAGCAGAGCACTTTCCCTAGGGCTCCAAAAAATTCCACACAGATTAGAGGTAGCCAAGAAGATTCATTGTTAGCACCTAAAAGCTCATGGCATAACAGCCTTTTCCTCTCTCTTGCCTGTTCTGGGTGGAGGGTGGAAGCTCTCTTCTTACTCTTCTTTAAAACCCAGCTCCCCAAACCAAGACCCCCAGACCATATGTAATAGAATTTCTGATTCTCTTATTTCCCAAACCCCATACTGCTTCACACACAACATCAGTGCCTAAATTTCTGCTTTTCATCTCTTACTACAATTACTTCACAGACGAAGCACTCACTGCTGACCTCTTTCACATCCCCTTTTCCTTATTTTCTGAGCCCATCCCTCTCCACATATTCATCCAGAAACACTGACTCCAACATTCTCTAAATTCCTCACTGAAGTGCTCCAGGGATGGCCACAGAATAGATATCAGAGCCAAACTCACTATGTTACACAAGACCAAGTTACCACCTGTGAGTTGATCCTTGCTCAGCCATAACAGCTCCTTGCTCTCCCACATCATTGCTGCTCAAGAATTTCTTCTCTATCCTTACCCTAGTGTTCCTCAAGTCCATGTAGTCCTAAAAGACTAGGCAGGAGCAGCTGATATCTCCCAGCCACCTCAAAACTAAGACATATGGAGAGAACTGATGATGAATTTTGAGATGTATTATGTGACAGGTGCTTTTGGCTCTGGTTATCTAAAATGAGGGGGAAGAGGTGGAAAGGGTCTCAAATGGAGAGTTTTCTAGTGGAGGTTTGAATATGCCTAGCCATGAATCATTCTTGTCTATGCTGACCACAGAGCATCACATCTGTTGTTTTTATGGTCAAGAAAGATTAAAAAAGAAAATGACTAATACATCCTTATATAGACAAGCCACTTTAGTCAAGCCTAAAGCAGAGTCTGCTAATTGGACAAAACCATGGCTCATAATAGCATTTTAGCATTTCTCCTGCTTACTGTTTGTCTTTCGGTTAGTTTCTGAAGGGTGTTAACCTAGAAGTGGTCACCATGAGGGTTTGAAGTTACAGTAACACCCCATTAAGCAGTACATGGCAAATTTACTTCACACCTGGCTTGTCAGTGGTAGCATTTCACACTCTGAAGGCTGCCAGCCAAGCCAAACAGCAGCACAGGCATCCATGCAGTGACTGGCAGGTTTACAGCCAGGAAAGCAGGCAACAATGTTCTATCTCTTGAATAAAGCACAGAGGGTTTCAGACACAGACTATGAATCAACCACGTCCATATCTGCAGCTCAGACAGGTCTCCTCTGTCAGCACTCATTGTACAGAAGTATGTACACGTGTGCTCCACAGTGGGCAAAACTACCCAGTGCATGTGACAAGAACAGCATCCTCATCCACTGTCTGAAGCTCAGCACATAGAATCATATCCCATGGGGAAAAAAACACTTGATAAAAGTGCACAAAACACTGAAGCTGTGGAAATAGATCAAGTATTGGCTTGTAGAATTGAACCTCACCTTCCTTTGCTGTCACTGAGTTGGAGCCTATGAGGTTTCAATCATGCTCTGGGTAATACTTCTGTGCACTCCAGAGCAATGTTCATGACTGAGTCCGTAGCTTTTGGTCCTCTTTGCCCTTATTCCCTACTGATACACTCAACAGATTACACCACTGTGGCCTCAAATCTCCTCTGCTACCATTAAACATACAGCAAGGGGAAAAAATATTTCTTTATTCCTGTAGTTCCCCAGTCTCAGTTCCCAAACACCTCCTGAAATTGTGCCAGCTGCTTTACATAGGTGCTATTCATGTTTTTATTTATGTATGAAAATGTATTTAACCTACAGGGTGGGGCTTGCTTCTTGTCCACCGAACAGTACTGTCTTCAAACATGCAAATTTGATCTGTTTGCAGCATCCAAAATAGAAACATTGCACTAACAGTAATTAGATCAGAGTTTAAAAGGATCAGATCCTCATTAAGGCTTTTCCTCAAAGACTTTACAAGCTTAGAGCTTGAATCTAATATTTGGTGTCAGCTGAAAGGGAAGCCAGGGGCGTTGATCGAAGCGAACTACAACCATAGCTAGTTGCCGGTTTCAACATTGGTTGCTGTTAGTGAAAAGAAACAAGGGGGTGCAACAAACAGTTAAATCCATAAGATCTTTGAGGGACAACCACATCCTGGAGGCTCTCCTAAAAATCCCTGCTTTCAACAAGACTTTGGTGCATTGTAAAGAAAAAAGCTGAAGTGTTGAGTGCCCTGACTTTCCCACCCTTCCTCTCCCTCCAAAGCAGATGCCACTACAGGCAGTCACATCAAGTATGCAGAACATCTTTGGAGAAAAAATTAAAAATGAGGGTGTTGAACCAGCCAGATTTGCTCTGGCTTGTCTTAATTCAGTCTTCCCAGAGCTTCATCCTCTCTTTTTTTTTCCTCTCTGTTTAATCTTCATTGTTTCTTCCCCTCTTCCTGCCATACTGGTGTCCTTTCTTCCACACCCTGTTTCTAAATAGCACAAATGAGTCACAAAAAAACCCTGGTGAATTTGCAATGGATTTATCACCCATGTTTTATAGATGGAAAAATGAGGGACAGAAATATTAGGTACCTGACCAAATGCGTTCTAAGAACTGTATGTGTCAGGGCACAGACCCAAGATACAAAACCATCTTTCCTGTCTCTATCCATTCATTCACACACAACACTTGCACAATGTGTTTCTTGTTTACTGTCCTTGCAACCAGTTTTCCTTTCTTGCTTCCCATTGAACTCTTCAGTTCTATTACTCTTCTGCTCCTTAATGTTCTTATTTACTTCTTGATCTTTTGCTACTGTCATCACTTCCATAAGTCTTTATTGGTACCCCAAAACATCCCCTTAGCAGGGTTCTGGAGATTGTGTCAAAGCTTTGAAAACCCCCAGAAAGCTTTACATGCAAAAAGTATGAAAGGCAGCAAGAAACTTAATAGACAATGACAGATTTATTTCAAACTATAGGGATGGGTTTAAGATACAACTTAGGGCTTGGGATTTAATATGGAAGATGAGATGGAAGAAGTAATCCAATTGATCTAAGTCTTAAATATGGCCCAGGTCTGCTTGTAAATTAAAAGTAATAATTATGCATTGCTTGTAAAAGCATTTGATTTCATTTTAATGGCCTTTGCAAATCTCATTACTAGATCATTTGTTTACAAAAGTAACAGACTAAAAAGGTCTGTTACCTCTTATCCTTCTTATTACATCGATTGTGACAAGTTGTACAGGACATAAAACTGAGTGGAAATACATCCACATGTTTGACAATGATGAACTTCAGACTTCTGTCGCATAAAAAGAACACATTTCCTCTTTTAAAACCCAAGACCCTTCTGGTCTAAATACTACAATTTTAAGAATTGTATTCTACCAGATGAATGATGTAAAAATGCTGGTACACAAATTAGCAGATTATAAAGATTAATGAGACAAACTGCAGCCTATATCCAGAGGACACTGATCTACTATGATGCCAGGATCAGAACACTGTGCTCATGAGCTACTAAGTATGTGTGATGTTACCCATTGTCTTACCTCTTAACACTCGTCAAGTAAGAAGGAAGAATCTAAGATATTTTTTCAGTGCTTCTTCTGCATTACATTTCACTTCCATTTATTAAGATGGATTATCCACTTCATGCTAAACCCTGACATCTTTTTAGTCACTAATTAGCTAAATTCCCATCAGACCTGCTGCTGCACAGTTCTGAGATTTGTGTAATCAGTTAGGCCTGGCCTAATCAGAGTGGTTTCATTGTACAATCAGACCTCAGAGGTATAAAAGCACATGAAAGGATAAGAAAGAAAAACAGAAAGATAAGAAAGAAAAAACAGAGTGTTACCTCATATTGATTTCAGTGAGTCAATGGGAGGTCTGAATAAAGACTGGGTAAGAGCCAAGGAAAGAACTTGATAAATTAGCACAATACAGATCACATTGTCATTTTATAGAAATGCTATTTCAGTGAATAAAAAGAGGGCCACCAATACTTTGGAGAAATATTTTAAATGTCTCCAACTTGAAGAGAAGCAACAAATAAATAGATTAAGCATTCTGTAAAGAAGACCACAGACCTTAGACGTCAAAGCAAAAAAAAAAAAAAAAAAAAAAAGATCACAGTGAAGAATTCTCTTGTTCAGAGGTCCATATAATGGAAAAGAAGAGCAGACTATCAAGACTTCACCCCTGACCTCTGGGCCCCTTTCCTCAGTGCTGCTCTTCAGCCTCTCATTCTGTCTGTCCATACATCCAGGCTTTTCCTGACCTAGGTGCAGAATTCAGCACTTTTCCTTGTCAAACTTGACATGGTTAGTGATTGCCCAGCCCTCTAATTTGTCAGGGTCTCTCTGCAGGGCCTTTCTGTCTAAACAGCTCCTCCCAGTTTATTGTCATTAGGATTAGCTGAGCCTTGGGGAGCCAGAGGCAAGAACAGTGTGGATACTGCACCCAGACCATGTACAAGTCCAATCTCCCACATTTCTGTGGGATCTGGGGCCAGTCCCACAAAGGAATTTTCTAGGACCACTGCAGCAGAAGAAGGCAGTGTGTATAGACACTATTGACTGCTGAACTCAAGGGAAGGTAGAAAGTTTGGAGGAGGACTTAGTGAGGCAGTGTAGAGGTTATATCTCTGGGAAGATGGGGTCTAGAGGTAGGTAAGAGAAAGGAAGACAAATAATTGAAGTAATTATCCAGCTAAACTATTACTGAATTTAAATAAATTCATGATTGTTTCCTTTTTTATAATTGAAAGCTATGGAAAGGAAAAAGGAGAACCTGACTGAGAATTGCTGTTCTGCTTTACAGATGTGTCATTAAACCTGCTGGGTGAAACCAAAAGAAACAGGAACATCACCTTATTCAAGATTAAAAATTCACCTGCTAAGTGAAACAGATGTCCTGTTTACACAGACCAGCCAGGGCTCTGGGCCCAGATCCAACCAATAACAGAAATAATAACTTCATTTTTTGCTTCTGCTTCTTATTTCACTTTTAAATTATAAACAAAGCTTTATACCTTTAGTTTGGTCACTAGTCTGGCCTCTTAAAATTAGCCTTTTAGATTAAAAAAAATCTGATTTTTATACCAAAAAAGGAATTCAGTGACATGAACAAGAATAAAGAATCTGTGCCGTGAGACACTATAATCTCAGAAATGCTAAAAGAGAGATTTGTGTCCATGCTAATGAGACCATACTCCTACCTGAACTAGGATCAGGTACTTTGTTCAAATCTTTTCTGCTTGTCAAAAAAAAAAAAAAAAGTAAACAGTAGTAGGGATGAAAGAGGTAGAGAAGTCTCATAGGCCAGTATCTGCTTTCTAAAGCAAGCAATGGATCATCTGGATTTCCATCAGACTCCTAAGGAATGTCTTAGCTCAGGCTGTGGCTGCAAGTGAACAGACACAGTACCTAACATAAATATATCATCCAGTCAGAGTGAGAAAGAAACCTTTCTGCATGTCAAAACATACTTAGTAACTGAACAGAAATGTACAGGTATCATGCACTGCTTTGCATTAACCATGTAGATCCCCTCAGTGAGCATGTTAAGATATTTGAAAGAAGTCAGATTTTGCCTTTCTCTCCTCATGAAGTTTTGCCATCTTACTCCTCCAGCCACAGACACTGAATTTCATCCCTATTCTGGTTTGCTTGGGTGCAGCCACCCTGTTACCCATACATCTCTTCAACATACCACTGTTTCGGCTTTCACACAAAACAAGCAACAGCAGCAGCTACATAAAATTTAAAAATGAACAAAATCTCCTCCTGAATTATGAAGACACATGTATTACACACACAACACAAACTGTGGTGTTTACTAAATGACCGTCCTTCACTCTGTCTTGTCTTTACATTATTTACACCCATGTGTCCCAACCCTGATGCCAGATTACCTCAACTGCCACATAAACAGTCTCTGCTCTATTATTTCAGGATTGCACTCTGGTGCCCTAAAGTTGTCAGAACCTGCTGGGATGCAATATAATGTTTTCTTTCTTCCACATATTTTGAATAAGGGTCTCTCTGTATAGGAAGCTGTGAGATATATTTCTGTCTCCATCATGCTCTGTCTTAAATCATGGGTCTAAGGCTTGGGAACACAAAGCCCTCTACATTTATAAGGTCTGGGTAAGAGGTGAAGGGGAGGTATCCCTGTGTTAACTTAAATATACTTCAAGAGACTATCTCAAAACACATTTTTCAATTGCAGATCTCTCCCTTAAGCCCTATAAATAAAATCTCTAGACAGTAATTAGTCTTTCTCTAGTTGGTTTTTTTGGTTGCTTTTCCTGGAATGGGGATCCTCCACATTCATACCTAACTTCCTAGGTCTGTATCTTTGTAGATGTCTCTCTAATGATTCAGATTTTTTTTAATGAAACGTCATATACAAAGTGTGCTTTTTATTCTATTTGTTCTTTACATCCTTACACAAACAAAACATTTTTTTCCAATTCCCTGGTTGTAATTTCTTGTTGATTGATTCATTGTTCAGCTATAAGCTCAGTGATCAAAATATTTAGAAGGCTTTCAGGAGGTCATCTAGTAGTGCCCAAAGGCAGAATTGACTATACATCAACTGTTCTTGGCAGCTGCTCGTCTGACCGGTTCCTGAAAACCTCCACTGATGGAGATTTCATCATTTCCCTAGGCAACCTGTGCCAGAGCATAACTATCCTTATCATTAGAAAGTTTTTCTTCCCAGAAAGTAGGATCATCTACTGGAAGATATATCAGTCACTGAGAAATGCTTTGAGATAACACTGTGCTGTCATCCAAATCCACCAGGTGCTTACTGAGGCTTAACATTTGGTAAGGAATATGCCATCCTTGAAAGATACAGAAATGTTTTTGAGCCACTCCCAAGACAATAACTGATAGCAACTGATTCAGATTCAATTAGCCATTGGCTCCTTAGTGGCAGTAAATATCTCAGTGGCTGCTCCTGGATATCTTCCACACAATGAATAAGAATGAACTGGGAACTACACTTCTCCAGAATACCTAATTCTTAAAGAATAGACATTAAGGGGGGAAAAAATTGCCTGGATCACATATTGAAAGCATCCAGCCTGTGATGAGATCCAGATGGCATCGTGAAAGATCAGATTAGGCTGGATTAGGCCAAATATATATTCCAAGTTGTTTTGCCAATGAGCAAAAAGAAGAAGATTCCAAGAAGGCCTACTGAGTTTGCAATTTAAACTGGCACTCCCTGCAACATAATCAAACCACTTTAGTGACAGGCAGCCTTGTGAATGTGTGCTTATTTCGTGCATGGCTGTTCTAAAGCAAAAAAAAAAAAAAAAAAAAAAAAAAAAAAAAAAAAAAAAAAAAAAGAGAGAGCAGTTGTTTAAGGACACAAGAGAAAGGGCATTTTCAACAGTGTTCTGGCTAGCAGCTCTTCTTTGCTCTCCACATTTCAAGAAAGAAAATGGAGGCCAAGAGAAACCAATCCATTTTGGCTAGCTCAATTTTCCATGCCTGAGATTCTTGACTTTAAAAAGAAAGAGACAGAGATGAATCTTATTTCTTCATTAAATTTTCTAAGAAAAATATTGAAGTTGTTCTCCTGCTCTATTGAAAAAGCTTTCCATGGAAACCAGATAATGAGAATTTAAAAAGAAAAAGAAAGACAAAAAAAGCCAAGCAGAAACTCCAAGTTGCAATCACAAACCCTCCATTAAAATTTTATTCTAATCAGATCCTATCATTCACTTGGTCCCCATCCAAATGATGGCTGAGCCACCTCCTTTTTTACTTCCACTATCTGGCAAGGATATCTGCAAGTTCTGTGCCTGTGTGGAGGCACAAACACATGCAGAGGCTATGATGTAAAAGAAAATCCTACAACCCCTAGAATGAACCAGATGGCACATGAAACACTACAGATGTGAGAACAGATGAACACTGGAGTAGTTTCCAGTGGTCCCACTCTGGCCTTCCAGGGGGCTTGTGCACGAATTCTGCCCCTCTGACTCACGTACGTAATTGAAGAGCCTCTTCACCCTTGGTCACCTCACTAGTCAGTGGAAGGAGAAAAATATTTCCAGCCCACTCAGGCCCTGTGTTGCTCTCAGAGATCTGTCTTCCACCGTTGTTGATGGCAGAAATTTGGAGCATCCAGGTTTCTATGTTAGACATTTCCTTTAACAGGCAATAATTAGGTAAGAATGTAATCAGAGCTTACAGTTTGGTGGAATGCCTACAGGGCATCTTATCTAGTCAACTTCATGCCTTGTGTGCAGGCATCTGAAGGATATGTGAACCTATGAAAGAGCAGGGAGGCTTGTAAGTTTTTCTAAGAAATAGCATCTGAGAAAGTTCAGAGCTTGACTACAGAGTGCAGAAAGGGCTTTTCATCCCTTTGAGAGTCTCCAAGACATGGACAACACAGGAATTCCTCGAGACTCAGTTGGAGAAAGGCAGTGCAAGAAACCAGAGTACTCCCTGTGGACACCAGAACTCCATGGCAAGCTCTCCTCCATTCTGAGGGCATTTCAGACCACTTCACCTACAGGACAGCTGTAATCACAAAGGCACGGAGCATCCAGAGGAGCTCTGATTTTGGTCATATAGTCCCCATCTTGGCAGGCCAAGTGATCAGATCATTTCTGTAGCTGTGATTAGAGGATGCCAGCAGGGTAGGTCCTAGAGCAAAACTGAATAAACCAAGCTGAAGGTCTTCTTTCTGGCTCTCTCTGTGTTTGTGCACATGGGCATGTCTGCATGCGACTTTCCCTGTGGGTGCCTCGCCAAGAACCAAGGGCCTAAAAAGCTGAAATCAAGACTGTCCCAAAATAATGCATCCCAGGTTTTAAATCAAACCTCTCATTTTCTGGCAGTAGGAACTTAGTCAGTATATTATTAGTGTTCACACATTGCAGACATGATAATTTAAAAAGGCTTAGGGCTGTCTGCAGCCCAGACTCCCTGTTAGACCCCATCATTTTGCAGCACTGAGGCTGTATCCTCGAGAGGCTGTGGCAGCATCCCCTAATCTTTTAAACTCAACCCTTCCAGACTACCAACAACCAGCAGGGTTGGTTATGGCTCAGCCTGTGGTTTTTCAGTTGCATATTAGGCTACCTCTTTTTCACTGTCCCCAGCCTGAGGCTGATATTTTTGGCTGCAGGATCTCTGGTGTTTCCCTCGTGGAGGGGCTGCCAGAAGGGCAGCTGCCTTCCTGCCCTGGAGCAGTGTGGACTGGGAGGAAGCAGGAGATCCATTCGCTCCTGCAGCCCTGGAGGAGCTGCCTCTGCCTGGCTGGGAGCAAGCACCTGAGCCAAAGGGCTTTCCCTGCTCAGGCCCCCTAGGTCTGGGAGCACCTTACCTGTCATCTCCAGCCTTTATCCCAAACTGTCTCCTTTCTGAAGCATGAAAAGGAGTAGAAACAAGGTGTGAATGTAGGGAAAGCAGAGTGTCCTCACCTCCCCACAGATATATTTGCCCACACTATTATGTCTGTAAGAAAAAAAAATATAAGACTTCTTTAATCTTGGTTTGGGCATGACTGGTAATTAAGCTAAGTATTGTATTACCAATCTGTACAGTGTCATGAGCTTCAGTTTCCCAGTGATGAGCAAAACTAGAAATTATGCTTTGACAGACATATTTAATTTTATTGATTGAAAAATCTAGCTAAATATAATATAACTAATATATCAGCCTAGAGCTATCATTTGGTCTGTTTTCCATGTAACAGCAAAAAATTGCCCTGGTACTGTCTGACAAAGGAAGAAAAAGAAATTGCTTAAGTTGTCTGTCTCTCTTTTCCCTCCCTACCATGAGGTCATGCAGAGACATGCATTATCCTGATATGGGCTAGTTCATAACTCAGTTTAGAAAGAATAAGTATGTACACTTTCATGTTGTGCCATGATTACCTGCTAATGATAAAAGTTACTCTGATCAGGCAGGAACTTGGGAGGGTTCAGAGTGGCCAAAAAGAGTCATAATTTCCCAAAAGGGTATGTTGAACAATTAATATTATGTTATTTTCCTAAATTCTTGGTGAAAACCAGTCCAGCTGCAGGTCTGATATTTGGAGGTAGGTCAGAGCTCTGTGGTCCCATATGGGTTAAGATATATCCAAATTATAAAAGGTACATCCAAAGTGAAGCCAGACAAGTGGGAACTCAAAGATAAATTCATGGGTCTGGTACCTCTCAGCCTCCAGATTCCTCTTCTGCAGATACCAAATGTGTACAAAGCATAAATCCACTTCAGTATTCCATTCACCCTTTGCTTCTCAATGAAGGCAGGTCAGATAAGCTCATTCCATGTGAGACTGCTTTGCTGTTTGATGTAAGGGGCTTATTTTGGTACCCCTGAATCAGGGATTCATATTAATCATTCACTGCCATCGTAATCTTTACTCAACCAAAACTGCGGGGATAGTTTTTCTTTACCATTCCAATTACAAATAGAGATGGCTTTATCATTCTGAAAAGGATCTATCAGCAACAAAATACAAAAAACCAAACCTTTAATGTGTCAGGATTTTCCACCATTCCCTGCTGTGAAGTTTGAAAGGCCAGTAGGTTCCTGACAAAATGATACTCAAGCTAAGATTGGCTTTCACATACTATAAAAAGTTTTATTCCTCAGTGATCAAATTGTTGTTGTGATTGGCTGGAATTTGTGTGTTTGCAAAACAAATGACTGACTGCAGGGGATAGTCTAGTGGGTGGAGGCTGGTATCCAGTCACAAAGAAGTATCCATTTTTAAATAAAATTATACACTTGTAATTGCACTTTGACTCTTATTCACAATGGATCAAACCACAATAATTCTCAATAAGATGTTCAACCATCAACAACTTTGGACCTCAGACTGAATTTACCCTGAAGGATTAAGGTCAGGAAATCGCTTCTGCTAAGATGTGATGTTATGAAAATGTTTCAAAATACGAGCACTGGGACATAAGGTCAGTTTTGGGGCAATCTGCCAAGCAGGCTTTGCTTTCAAAGCCTCACTTCCCACTCACCAAGCCAGGGAGGGTCAGATTTGGTGTAGATGTCATGGTTTATGCAATATCACCCAGCAGAAATCAAAATGCACGTGTCCCACACTGACTCAGCAGGACAGGACTGCAGGGATGTGGTCTGATGAGGAGGGATCACGCAAAAGCTCAGGTCACTGGTTCCCCTTTCACAGCCTTTCTCCTCCTAGGCAAACAAACAGTCCACAAGCTGGCAGCCACTTAGGATGGCATGTAGCCTACAGACAGGGCAGCACAGCAGATTTGGGAGCACCCAGTCACCACTGACCCCAAAGTGCACCTGTGGATGAGACCAACAGCCCAGACACTGAGGACCTCAGGAATGCTGATGCATGTGAATCATATCATCCTCCTTCCCTCTTTCTGGGTTATTCCTACCCTCCCCCAAACCCACTGTCCCTCTGCCTTTCCCCTGCACCCTGCTCCCACCAGACCCACATCACGAAAAGCATTTCTTAATAGCCCCACTTCTGTATCTCCCAGCTATGAGCTGTAATGTGTGAGTGCTGACTTTGACGTTTCTGGTTTGTTATGAATTCATGCTCCTCTCTTCTTGATCTCAAAACTCAGCTGGTGGGAACAGCTGTTCTCTTTTTCCTTTTCAGTTGCTTGCTGAGGGACCACCCTTCACATCTGACTCACCACTTCACAGACAGACCCAGAAGGAGTTAACTTCCTTGTCACCCTGCTTTGAGGTTTCCTGCTTTGATACTGCAAAGAATGAAAAAGAAAAGGCAGAGGGGGGGAAGCCCCTCTTGTTGTATCACCTGGTAATGATCTGCTTGCATGAATAAAAATTACACTCCTCTTTCTCTTGAGTTGAAGGTGATCAGGACTATTTCATGCATTTCTTAAATGAAAATTTCTGAAGGAATGAGGATTTGTAGCCCAAGGTGTAGTGTTACGGCACTATGAGAGGGCCCATGCTGCACACTCCTGGGGTGACAAGGTGTGTGGGAATGGCTGAGGTCACACAGCCCTCTGAGAGCACCAGGTGTCTGTGTAAATGCATGCACACCTGCTGCCCTCCTAGGGGACAACAGGATCCGTCCCAGGACTCTGCTGGGACTGTGTCTTGGACTCAGCGCACTGATAGGCTTCAAAAGAGAGCTGGGGAATGAGTCAAGCTGAAGAGTCAATCATGGCTCCAGTGCCCATGGTTCTCTCCTGGCCTTTTCTGGTTAACACTCTGGACACACCCTGTGGGGCTGAGGGTGTGGAGTGCCATGCAGACACAGAGCTTTGCTGGAAATATCTGCCATGGCCTGCCCACAAGGCTTTTGTCACTGGGAAACAGGAGCTAGCGAGGATGCAGGATACACTTAACCCAAATGAGCTGATCCATGGCAGTTACGTACGAGTCTGTTTTCTGTCTGTAGCAAATGCAAAGAGAGCCTGTCTAAAACACAGTAACAGGGGGCTAAGCTGTTCAGATTTCCTCTCATGTGCCAAAGGGCAGGAGCATGCACTCAGTCACTGTGCCCCAGCTGATACTCAATATATTTATTGTGCTACAATATGCTGATCATATGTCTGAGCCTCGAGAAATGATTAACATTTCTGGTTTGATTAAGTGAAGGTCCCTTTTGAAGCTGCAAATGATGCCGCTACAATCTATCAAGCAAATATGTATTTATGAATATTTAAAAATGCTAGTTATGCAAATGTGCACTTAGAGAATTTAAAAATACATGTAATTAATCTCTTTGGGGTTGCTGTGATCTGTTGAGTGAATACACATCCAAGGAGAATAATCAAGTCAATAAGCCAGCAATGACTACTGCAGAAGGATACTCAGGTGCATCTCTCCTCTTCACAGATGATGGTAACACACAGTTGTTCTAGAGTAGATGGTCATCTTGTTCTTCAGTCATTTCTCTGTTAGGTTGCAATAGCTCAGGCTGGCTGATGAAGCAATCCCTGCCAGAGCCACACTTAATTGGGGTGTTAAGACTCATAAAAAAAATCATTGCTGCAAAAAAGAAAGAGAGTATGCAGCATCTTTTCTAGATAAAATGTTTGTGCTTACATCCTTCAATCCACCATTCACTACAGACAAAGTCCTCAAAGGTACTCAGTTCTTATTTTTGTAATGTCTGACCCCACAGCACCCCACTCCATGGTGGAATCCTCATCCCCAAGTGCATGCAATTCCCAGGGAGCATGGATTATCTAAAGAAAGAGATCCTGAAAACCAGCTAGGCTGGGATTCACTTAAGCTATCCAAGACACAAAGGATGAGATGGTGCCTAAAGTATATAAGGGTCATTTTCATTATCTAATAGCTCTGCTTCCATGCTTACTCTGCATCTTGATCCTCCTGCACACACACTGCATTTATATTTCTTCGCACCTGGGATCTCTTTTGTGGAATTCAACAAGATAAAATATCAACACAGTAATAGCAGGACAGACATACCCTAAAAGGCTGAATGGATGAGCAGCATGTGTCTCCTGGCCACTTAGCATTCCCACACTCCAGGTGTCCAGTTGCTCTCTCTTGACTTCCACTAAGTCCTTCAGTCTGTGGGGCAAATGGCTTTAGGAGCCACACATGGTCTCCAGGCTATACAGTGTAAAGCACCACTGGAAGAAACTGGCATCTTTGAGATTTCTTCCCATTTTCTTAATTTGATTGAAATTAGATAAAGGATTTAAAATTCATTGGGGGAAAGAAACAGCAAAAACATACATGGAAAATATTCTCATAAGACTTTTGTATCATTTTCTCAGAAGACAGTATTTTAGAAACTATATTTGCACATAAATCTCCGTGGTTACTTACCTGGTGACTAAGTAAGAATCTGGAGATTGTTCTGCCTGATTCATCTGCTCTTAAGCTTTCAGATATCCTGGAGTGAGCTTCTAGCTAGAGCTATTTCACTTCTTCCCTTATCCATGTCAACTGGTAATTGGTTTCATAATCTGCTCAAAAGGGCTTTCATCTGAGGTACAAGAGACTGAGGATCAGATCCTCCTCATAACCCATTTCTACAGCATTCAAAAACAGAGATTAAGAAAGCCTCACACCATAATTCTCCACGGGTAACAGTTCACCTTGCTATCAGAGAGAAGAATTTGAATCTGATGGGGGAAGCTTTTGACTGCCAGGGTTCCATTCTTGCTGCCTGTTGGACAAGCAGCCTTCACCAAGACATGGTCTGAGCACACACTTAAGGTTTGACCGGAGCCCATCCGCCCCAGTGACTGTAGCCAGTGCAGCACCCATCCTGTGTGCATGCTCACCTTTTGATTTTCTGGATTCAGTAGTCATACAAGAGAACTTTGTTGAAATACCTTTAGATTCAAGGTCTCATGCATAATTGTGGAAAGGCACATATCAAACACTGTTCTCCTACCTCCATGGCTTTCATGCCATGCCTTGCCTGCTTATTCAGCGTCAGAGCTTAGGTCCTTGTCAGCCTCTGCCTTGAAGTACTCTCACATGGAAACATGCCCTTGCCACAAAGCTTACAGAGGATTCAGTCTGCAGCAGGCCCCTGTCTCTGATGGTAACTGGCATCTTCTGCTGTCCTGTCCATGAAGCCATCAACCTGTACTGCCCACATGCTCCAGCACCCAGGCTCCAGCAAAGACACCCAAGAAACTGTACAACTATTGAGTCCTTACACTCAGAGGATAACACTGAGCCCCAAATATTGCACAGTGACAGCTCTGTATAAGCAGCAGAGCTAGTTTTTTATTTATTTCACGTATCAACGAAGATAAGCAGTCAATGTGCATCTCCAGACTCCCCAGAGTAAAACAGAAAGCATAAAAAAAAGATGAATTTTCAGTGACAAAAGTGAGAATGCAGTACAGGTATTTAAAAATAATTGCTTCAAAATCATGGGAGCTGGGTCCATTTTTCTGGAAGTGAAAAGTATATCAGAATCCTCCAAAAGGCATTGAACAGGCTACAGAGCTGGGATGGAGAGAAAGTAAGGGCAAAATTGACTCTCTGGAGATGTCTACAGTAAATTTGGGCTGCATTGAAGCTCACAGTTCACACAGACCTGAGCACTCTCCATCACACACATTTTACACACAGCACTCTGTACTCAAAGCAGCCACCCCACACAGAAACAGGCAGGTCCCAGAGCAGGCTCAGGAAATGTAAGGGCAGCTGGGTACCAGTGCAGTGCAGCACTGTGTACTGTGAGAGTGGGGATGGTTACATTCACTTTGCAATTCCTTTCTGAAAGCATGTAAACACAGCACAGTCTTTCACAAAACTGATGCTGTAATCTATACCTAGGGCCAGGCTTGGGCAAAGCAGTGAAGCTCAGCCTTTGGGGAACAGTGTTAGCTGCACAGATACCTTTATTAGTTACATCTGAATCCATCACTACCACACTTGTGACTGCAGGAGCAGCACCTCTAAACCCTGCCTGGGAATCTGATCGGTGTGAACAGGACCAATGAACTGCAGCATAGCTCAGCAGAACTGACAAAGTTTAGGAAATGGCAGCCTGCTTCTCATTTCAGACGTCTGTGAGAAAAGGCAAAATCAGGACCATGGTGTTCAGCAGTGCACTGACTGATATTTTCATATGGTAAGTTCCAGTAATAAAAACCACATCTCTAGTGGAAATATTGACACAAATATGAACAGTGGCTCTAAATACTTTTAGAAAAGCATTTTATTTCTGAGCTTAAGACTTACTGTTTCAAGCGGCCACAACTAGTAGCTCTCTTAAGCAAATTAGGTCCAATTATCTGATGTCTAAATTAGAATCCTCTCCCTCCTCAGCTCCATTTGCAGCAATTTTTAGCACAAGAGCAATAACAGTTAAACACACTTACCTAATTATAGATAATGATCTTTATAAAGAGCTGCTAGAATATGCTAAGCACCTCAGCATAAACATACTCATTCATTCCTGCAGCAAGATTATGGTAAAGCCTAGTGATCTTGGCAAATAGTACCCCTGTGGAAGCAACCTGCTCAGTACAAGACACCATGCTAGTCAAATGACCTACCTCCTCCCTCTCTTCCATCCCATCAGCTGCAGGTGTTCACTCCCAGCTCAGAGAGGAGATCTCAGCCTGTCCCTCACATCAGCAGTTTTGTGGAAAGCATCCTTTATTGCCTCTGATTTGTGACTCCGTCTCTAACTGCTGCCATGAGGCAAGCCAGCTTGAAGACTCATCTTGCCCCAGACCCCACACTGCTCACACTGTTAGATAAAAATTAATGACCAAATTCTTCTGCCAAGGCAGATTAAAGTCACCACTTGTCACAAAAGGGCCAAATTTCCTCAGTAGGATTGGGATAGTGAACATAATAGGACTTGAGTTCTGTCCTCTCCTCCTCCTTCCCTTCCTGACATTGCTTCCTAGGAGCTCAGGAGCAAATGCTGTTGGTTCCCAAAATTGCCTGTGCCACATTTTCTACCCTTCCCTGCTTAGCAAGACCAGTTTCATCTTACAGAGGGCAGGTACTGGAAAGACAAGCTCTCCTCCTGCCACCATGAACTTCCATTGGCACGTCTCTGACAAAAAACTATGCTGCTAAGAGAGAACTATTAGGAGCTGAAACACAGCCCTTGCATAGCAGGAGCAGCTTCCAAGGCCCTGAGGTGATCCTTTGGCCAGTTTTGGAGGACCCAGATCCTAATGTGCTGTCTGGAGCACACACGCTTTTTTATGTCTGAGCACCAGACCTGCAAGCTCCAGAGGAGCAGCAGGCAGAGCAGCAGATCATTTCCTCCCTTGCTGCCAGCAAACCTGAAAAACCACAAACTGTGGGGCTGGGAGGGACTGTGGGAGCAACCTCTGCACTGCAGACTGGTCTGCCACCTGCACCTGACACAAGAGCCTCTCCTGAGAGAGATTGTACTATCCAAAAAGTTTCCTCCAGAGTGGTCTGTGCTTTTGCAGCTTTGATAGCACTGGGTTCACTCCCCTGAGATTTTATTCCTGCTTTGCATCCCTGTGAAATAACAAGAGAGGAAGCCTAGTGCAGACCCCAGCCTGCAGTTCTGTGTTCCTGCCCATCAAATTGCCAGCAGCCACCTCACCATTTTAGGCAAAGGGGGCATGGCAGTGGCCTGCTGTAGCAAATTTTGCTATCCTGGTCAGAGCAGAAACAGAAATTCCTGCACAGAACATTGTGAGAAGAATCATATGGGGTACTTAAAAGATGTGTTGCCATGAGTTGTTGAGGGTTTGTATCTCTTGAGACCACAATAAGCCACTTCTCTTAGGAGAAATACACAAGGGAAGCATCTTTGCTGCTGTCAGGAACAAAAGAAGATGCAGCAATAAGAGAAAATTAGAAAATGGTTCCATTAAGGCATCAGCTGTTTGATGCTGCTAAATTACAAGGTCTAGTCAGAGAACAGCATAGTACTGAAACAAAACTGCTTTGAGAGGCCAAACCCATGCTTGGGAAAAGCAGTAGAGATGAGCTGGTTACAAAAGAAGTGCATCTGGTGAAGGACCTGCTTTTACATGTGGTGTACTATCTGTGTGAATATCAGCACATCTGATGCCAGCTCCTATGACAACTTACTGTGCAAAACCTTTCGTAACCTAGAGGTGAGGTTGCAAGACTGCTAAGAACACCATCATAAACCTCAATACTGCAGGCAAACTCATCTCATGGCTGCTGCTTGCAGCCTACAGCCAGACCTTCCCCATGTCTCTGCATTAAACAACCATAAAATGTGTTTTTAGGAAAGTCATACTAATAGCGTGCAGAACAGACGAGTGTGTAGCTGCTGTAGCTGGTGTGCTGGGTTCTGAAGACTTCCTGCCTCTTACCCAGGAAGGGCAGGGTCTGCAGGTGTCATCTGAGGTGAAAAATAAAGTACAGCTCCAAGTGACTTATTCCTAGTTACTGCTTTGGCTTTCAAGGTCTGTGTTAGTGAGAGAAATCAAACTGTATTTATATGGAAATACAAATGTCTAGAGAACACATGTAATGGAAGAAAAAAGAAGTACCATATTATTCTGGGCAGGCAGAGTGCAATTGCAGCTGCATGCACACAAAACCCCACTCTTTGCAGTGATAGAAGCATGGACAGGTCTGTTTCCAACACCTGAAGATGTGTCTGCAGTGCCTCTGCATGACTGACTCAAGGGTTGAGAGAGATTTTCCAGCTCAGCCATCTGCATGCCACAGAAGCTCTGAGAATCCCCCAAGAACGGCCTCAGCTGGGTGGATTTAACTGACAAGAAAACAGGCATTTCCTGCTGGTATGAGAAACAGCACTGACTCTTTCCTGCACAGAAATCTATTTGTCCCATTTTATGTTTAAGAAACAAAGAAACAGAAAAGGGTTCACCTGACCTGAGTCAGGCCTAGGACCCATCTGAGCTGGCAAAGAGCTTGCACCATATGTTCCCTTGATTCAAGACTTCCTCTTCAAGGGAACACACCAGCACAATCAATATTAATAGCGTCAGCCAGGAGCTATTATCTTTCAGTACCTGAAACTGCAGATTTTCTGCTGAAGTTTCTCTGATAAGTGATCTGAAATATTCCTCCAAATACAATCTTGAGTAGATGAAGTTTTCCATAAAACACTTCCTTTGCATAACTAGGAAATGTGAAGGGCATGTTGTCTTCTGCATACACAGGCCACTTGCTGAATAGGTCCAGTAGGCATTAACAATCCTAGTGTTGAAAACTACTTGCCATAGACCTAATCTGGAACCATAATTCTTGCAACTTCCTTTCAACTGATTCATTAGAAAGCTCATGCTTGACTTTCAATTGCTAATCTTTTTTTCTCCAGCTAATCCTACAGTTTGCAGAAAAGATGGTGTGACTAATTTGTGTTATTACTGCAAAAATTTATTAAAATGGAGCTCTAATGGGGTCAAGGCACAGTGGGTCAGGTTCCCACCTCTAAGGGCAGAGCTGTACAGCACAGTAATGCCTGTTTTATTAAGCAAAATCTAAACTAGCAAGATGCTTTGGCAGCATTGTGAATGGGCATGAAATGCTTTCTTTCCAGTATCCTGTCTTTTTCAAAAGAAAAGCAAACACAGCCTGCTCCTCTGACTAGCTGAAAGAATAAGGAAGTTGTTCCATAGTGGGTCACATCAATGGGCACCATATTTCACCCAAGGACAGATGAGAATTGGGCTTTTTTTATAACACTATCAGTGGAGAGGATTAAATCCTTTTATCTGCTTCTAAGCAGAGTTTTCATCTGGTTTAGACAATAGATTAAATGAACATAAAGGAGCAGAACCCACAGTGATTTACAGCCTGATGATGATATCAAATGCCCTTGTTCAGAGCAAGAAGGTGTCCCTGGCCGTGCTGTACTTTCCTGTTATGATGCCCTCAGCATGCTCCAGGCCTCATTCCCTGCAATGACCTACCTGCCCAATCTCTAGAGATTCCTCAGCCAGGGAGTAAGGAGCAAAGTGAGCATTTCCATTGATAAACCAACTGGAAAAGTTTGCAAGCACTCTTCTTTTTTTGTGCTCTCTGGTCACATCAGCCCTCACAGAGGCATGTCCAACAGAGAGGTAGAACCAAAAAAGACCACACAAAGCTGTGTAGCATATGGCACTCAGCTGCATGAATATCTTGTAGCCCTGGAACCCCATGTCTCCAGGCCTATGCAAAATATCTTTAGCACAAGCAAGACAGGATGATGGTGGAGCTACGTGTTGAATACTGTGGCATATTTTAGCCCTACCATTTCAGAAAGTACATAGCAGACTTGGAAAGGGTAGAGTGAAGGACTGATACAAAGGGAAAAAATTGAAGCAACTTCCATATAGGCAATAGTCAAGATACAAGAACACTTTGGTCCAGAAACTACTTGGACAAGTGAAAAAATATTTGACACTGTTCCACATGTCATTCTTGTATGTAAACTAGAAAGAGATGGATTTGACAGATGGACCACTCCATGGGTAAGGAATTGGCTGGATGGTTGCACTCACAGAGCTGTGGTCACTGGCTCAATGCCCACAATGAGTGGCATTCCTCAGGGATCGGTATTGGGAGCAGCGCTGTTTAACCCCTTTGCTGGTGGTATGGACAGTGGGACTGAGTGCTCTTTCAGCAGGTTTGCTGATGACACTGAGCTCTGTGTGGAGTGGCTGACATGCTGGAGGGAACCTGGGCAGGCTTGAAGAGTGGGCTTGTGTGAACCTCATGAAGTTCAACGAAACCAGGTGCAAGGTCCTGCACCTGCGTGGGGCAATCCCTAGCACAAAGACAGGCTGGGTGGAGAGGGGATTGAAATCACACATGTATACAATGTATTCATATATCAAATACACGTGCTTCAAATCTTGAGAGGTTTGTAGAAAACAAGGAACTTCTCTACATTTGTTGCATTGATGCAAAGAATCAGGGAGCATTTTATTAAACTAGCAGATGGCAGATTCCAAACCAACGAAAGGACATAGGTGGAAGTACTGAGACAGATAACTGTTGTGAGTCAGGAAAACTTTCCCAGAAAAGTGTCCACTTGCCTTTTGTAGCCTCATCCTTAGGTATCCATTCTAAACCTGCTGGGTAGAATTACCCGCCTGCTTTCAGTCTTACTCCTACTGACACTCCTAGGGAGTTTCCCATGACACACAATTTTCTCTCTAGTGTCACACCCTTAGTGAGCTGCTCAGACCATGCCAAGGCAGCCCACCACCTTTGGCAGTCACACAGACCTGCAAGAAATCCCATACCCTCTTCTTCATCTGAAAGAGATACACATGAGAATCACAGTTTTGGGAAAGCCCTTTACAGCCACCAGAGTGTTGCAGAGAGATCTGTCCTTGTGTCACAGTGGAGTACAAAGGGAAGAGAAATAAAAATAAAGGAAAATGCTGAGAGACCTTTATTACATAGCAGCCCATGAACAAAAAGGATCCCAGCCCTTCAACTTCATCAGGCAATAAGGAGGACGGAGAGGAGAGGAGAGGAGAGGAGAGGAGAGGAGATGCGAGAGGAGAGGAGAGGAGAGGAGAAGGAGAGGAGAGGAGAGCAATGGAGAGGAGAGGAGAGGGGAGGAGAGGAGAGGAGAGGAGAGGAGAGGAGAGGAGAGGAGAGGAGAGGAGAGGAGAGGAGAGGAGAGGAGAGGAGAGGAGAGGAGAGGAGAGGAGAGAGCCCTAGAGAACACCTTGAGGGCACTTCATGTGTGGCCATTGTTTCTCTGATTATAGCTCAAGCGTGTTGAGAGACTACATCTGTTCCTCAAGCTCTCTATTTATTTCCTAATTGTCTTCATGTGTAAACCTTATGTATTACCTTACATGTACGATTTAGTTTTGTGCCTGCTTGCAAAGCCTGTTTCCATTAGGTGTTGCTTTCCTCTGGGATGCTGAGCTTCACCCACTTTAATCCACTTAGGAGTTGAACTGCAATTCACAATGAGCTGGAGGTGATAGTAACTGCATAAACATCAGGAAGAGTGTGTTTTCTTTCCAGTACAAATCACTTCACTTGGCTAGGTCCCTGTCAGCCTCATTTACAGAGGTGAAAATATTTAGCCTCTTTGGAAATCTACAAACACAAAAGCATAAGAAAAGTGCTAAGTATTAGCTGAGGGATAGTAACACTTCAAAGAGACATTGCCACCATGATGGAATTTCCTGAGCAGTGAGGAAAAGACATTGCTTAGAGCAGAGGAAGAAAATATAATTCCTTCTTGTTCACTCACTGAAAGCATAATTGTAAATCAGCCTTGAACAGACGACATGAGAGGAAGAAATGCTGTTTCTAAAGTTGTTTAGAAATCAGTGTCCATAGCACTGACTGCTCCACACAGTTGTTTTTAAACTGAGGACACAAAAATTACAGTCCCTGCCATGCATACCAGCAGTGACAGATAATGTAACTAAACAGCTTCTATTCTGCAAATTAAATGCAAAATTAAATGCAAGTGCTCTCAAAGGGATGGGTTTATATTCATTCAATGAACAGCCACAGGCAAATGATTACTGAATGTATACATTAGAAAAATTCCCTTTCTCTGCAAGCAGGTGGTTCCAACTATAGACCCTGTGCTGCTACTAGAAGGTGCACATCTTAAGACCTGTGGTGTTCTGTCCATTTATGCCAATGGAAAGTCTATCCAATTATAATCAATGTGCTTATCATTATTGGAGTCTCTGTAAAACACACACACACATACCACTGGTTGGAGGAAATTATGAGCCAACCATTATAATAATTAAGTAACTGAGCAACCTCTTGATAAGTTACAAGTAATTTAGTTTTCTCTGGAGCCACGCTGTTGAGTCCATAGAGAGAGCAGTGCCAGCAAGACAGTGAGGGTCTGGCTGGGAGGGGAGCCATCCTGCAGCTCTGCTCGTGCATGCAAACAGAATTTCTGGAACATTCACCTCCTTAATCATACATCCACTGAGCTCACTTTTTAAAGCTGCAATTATATTACATGCTCCTGCCAAAAAAGCAGCTGACATATGATGAAATTTTAAAGAATTCCATTCTGACTTTTGCTACTCTGACTACAGCACTTGTCCTGCCCCACATTATTTTACTTGATAACTTCATAGAAAAGCATTCATTTCCTGTAAATAAAGATTTGGAGAGTGAGCACCTGGATGGCAGATTCCAGGTCTGCCAACTTTCTTCTTTTTGAACACTGATTTTCAAGAAACAGGGAATATTCTGCTGAGACAAAGAGAGATGCTTACAGAGTTCTTTATATTAAAACTACTTCTTAGTCCAGTCTTGGTGATTAGGAAACCAAGTATTAAAGATGGGTTGTAATTTAGCTAGAAGCAGCCCTGCAGCAGAGGCACATGGATATGAGCTTCCAGAAATACCTGGCTTAGCATCTGGAAGTATCTACAGTGCTATATTACTCTGACACAAACCCATAAAGTACCACTGCTCCAGTAGCACTACTCCATATGCACAAAAATAACTGCACAGTACCTACGCACAAACCTATTAGACAATTTCAAATGTCTCTCACCACACAAAGAAATACCCAAAAGGTTGGAAGGAAGAAAATGGGTATCAAAGCACAGCAGGGGCTCCCTGCTCAGTGAAATCAGATCCATAATCTCCAGTACTCAAGTGCACCTTCAGGTGCCAGATACTCCTGCAACTCTGACCCTAAACAAACTTCAGTTGCTGGGCACTGGCATCTTCACAAGTGTTGTCCTCGTCTTCATCTGCAAAATAATCAGAATCTGGTGCCCCTTTTTTGAGGGTCAGATGTTCTACTTACAAATACTTCTTAACTTGCAGGAATACAGCAGTGTCCCTGTAACTTACTTCACATTATACGGAATCATAACAATGAGATAGCAAAACCTTCTGGTTTTAACCACAACCCACCAGTTAATGTTACACAGGCAAACATAGTCCAGAGGAAAATGAAGTTTTAATCAAAGGTGATGAGTGTCACTGTGTCAATTTTCTAAATGGGAGAGAAGCAAACACCAAAATCCTAAACTAATACAATTTTTCATGTTTTTCATGAAAGAAAACAAATATTTGGCCATAAAAGTAGATCTGCTCTTTCAAAAAAAGATGTGTGGCATTTTTTTTGTGATATTATGCTGGCCTATCACCACCATCACTGAAGTCAAAGGCAAGGGGAGACAGCCACCGATTTCAGAAGAGCAAGGTTAAACCTGTGCTGCCTGCCTTCAAAGACCCAGACCCTGCCCAGAGGGCAAAATCAGGGCCCAAATAGCAGAACTTCAAGCAGGAAGGAAGTCGATGAAGAAGAGACCGCAGTGAGTTTTGATGAAAGGGGAACTATCAGTCCGTGGAGAAGCTACTAATAGAAATACTCAGGGAGCAGCCCTGGGTCTGTCTTCTTTAATGTTTTTGCAAGTGACCTCGATATGCAAAGCAAGTGTGCTGGTGGTATTTGCTCACAGCATAAAGCAGACAGACCCCATTTTTCTAGGAAAGGCTTGCAAAGCCAAGACCTGGAGGAGAAGGTGACAGGAGACACTAAAACGGGATGAAATTCAGAGCTACTCAACACAAGATCATATATTTGTGGAGTAATAGCGAGAACTGCTACCATAAGCTGAGAGCTCATTAACTGGAGATGACTGAGGAGAAGAAGCAGAGAGTATTAGTTAATTATAGGATGACTTCAGCTACCAGGTGATGCAACTATGAGAAAAAGCAAGGATCCTAGGATATGTCAGCCAAGATTTTTCCAGAGAAGACAGGTAGTGGCTGCCATGACATAAAGCAGTGGTGTAACAAGGAATGGTAATAACATTAAAATGGCTGTACAAGTTCAGGCCAAGGCTTCTCCTAGCCCATTGCCCTTTCTTCAACTGTAGCCAGAGTAAGAACAGGAAGAATAAGAATAGGACAAGCACATCTAAGACTTCCTTCTGATACTCTCACAGCCTTGAAACATTTTCAGCTAAGGGGATTTCCTTCGTTAATTGTTGTTTGACTGTTAAGCAACCCACAATGGATTCTTCTTCTAAATGATTCTCAATCTACTCGTGAGCCAGTGCAAATTTCTTGAATCCACTTTATCCTTCTGCAAGGACTTCCTTACATTTACTACTTATCACATAATTAATCACTCCCCTTTTTGTACTTTTTGAGCCTACTTTCAAATAATTTCATAATGTTTCCCCTAATTCTTCTGCGGGATGTAACACAGAGCAGTCAATGCCCATCAACCTTTTCCCAAATTTTGTAATCTTTTGTCATAAGTTCCCAAGAGACCTGTCTTTCAGGCCAAACAAGTCCCATGTATTCAGTCAGTTCATACCCCTGATCATCCCTGCTCTCACATTAAATAGATCCTTTTTAAGCTAATGAGAGCAGGACAACTTTCAAGGTTGGTAAAGTCACAGGTTGTGTCATGAGAGTCTGTCCTCTTTCTGCTCCTACTAGTTCCTATATTTGATGTGGATGAGGACTTTTATTTTACTTTCTGAGGGGTATAAATCTAGTGTTTGTATGTCTAATTCAGTCCTCCATGCCCAAGAAAGGCAGTGTTGGGACAAAGATATAAATTCAGTTTGGATGTAAATGAGGCTTGGATATAATCAGACTGTTGATTAGAACAAAGCCTGGAGACCCTGAAATAGCCTCTCAATGAAAACAGGGTAAAAAATGAAACTAGTTTCGGGATGTGGCAGAGTCAGTTTGTGAAATGTTGGTTACCTGCAGTACTGGGAGATTCATAACACAGGAAGGCCCCACCTAGGTTTGTATTTAATAACAAATGAGGTGCTTCACACCAGCTCCCTCTGTGGCTGTATTTAGGCCTTCCCAAGGGTGATGCTGCTTGCTTTCCTTTTAGGACAGAGTACAGTTCTTTGCACATAGGCATCCAGAGATCTACCAAAAGCATTCACAGAGAAGTAAAGGCAGAGGAAGCAAGAAAGGCTGTAAAGCTTGCTGCTGGTTAGGGTTACAAGCCATTATGAGATGAAGAATTTTCTTGAGCAGATATATAGGAGTAAGAAACCCACATTAATCCTACAGCAGAGCAATGTGGTGGGAGGAGCAGGCTACATAATCCCTAACCATTTAAATAATTCCATACTTATTAAATAGTTAAATCGTTTAAGCAATTATTTATGGATTGACTAATCCCCTCATTTATTGTTCCTTGTGTAGACAATCTCCGAGTAACCATTACTGCAAATACCAGAGCTTATAATAGGTCAGATAACAGAAGTGTCTTACTAGGCACCAGATAGACAAAAAAACTGATTTGGTTTGGAATAAGGGGCTTTTTGACTGGTTTTGGGCTTTTTTTTATCACCAGTCTCAGCATTTATAAAACCTCAGACTATCACCACACTAAAGAGAGGGGGAAAAAAAAAAAGACAGAGCTGCCAGAAGTCTTCAGGATCACTGTCTTACTTATCACTGGATTTATGACTAAAACACCAGAGGATACATGCTGGAAAGCTAACTAGCCAAAGGTATTATTGTATACACTGGCATAACACAGACACATTTCAGAGACGTGTAAAACAACTTTAAGACATTTCTCTCGGGAAGTCAGAAAACTGGGAGGATCATTTCTGTATGCTCAAAGAGGTCCTGTCTCACAGGCTGGGAAAGTAAAAGTCTTCTTTACTAAATTGCCAGTAGAGGTGGCAACCCTGATTCAAAAGAGTAAGACTAGTGCAGTGAAACTCTCTTTACCTCAGCTGCCAAACAGCTGCCAGGCTCTTTAATACCAAAATATTCAGCCTAGTGACATTAGTTATAATGCTCTGCTTTAGTGCCAAAGTCACACAGGCAAAACCTACTGTCCAGAAGGACAGAGATTAGAAGCTGACTACAGGTAGATCTTGTTAAATAATCCTACAAAAAATGCATGAAAAGGTTACTTAAAATTATTATTACCTTGGCATATAGAGGCAATGCACAAATTATTATTTTCTCAGCAAAAAATACAAATGTAGGTCTGATCATCACTCTGTAACTTTTCTTTCAAGACTAGAGGAGGGGTGTATCACAAAGGTAGCTGTTGAGTTGCAGAGGTAAAGATTAACACCACCCACCAATAAACACCTCCCAAACACACATGCATGGAGATCAACAGAGTACAATGAAACCTCTCTAAAACACAGTCCCAGCAAATTAAAATTCTTGACATCTTGTTTGGAAAAAAACAAAAAACAACAACAAAAAAACCCCTCACACCCCCTCACGATTTCTGTTCTATTCCCACTGGGGTTGTGTCATCTCATCATCAGGAATAACAATAAAATCAATTCATTATGTTCCATTGAAGGCAGCCTCAGGAGAGAGATCAAAGAATAAGAGGAAATGAAAGCTGACCGACTTTATCACCTTTGGAGTCAGTCCCAAAGATCTCAAATTAATTTAGATTGGTGGGGCAGTGCATAAAAGCTGGCAAGTTCTCTTGCCAGTGCAGAGCCTCTATACAAACCAGTGAAGTGCTGCTGTCTCTGGGGCTTTTCAGTAAGCCAAACGTTTTTGTGAGTGCTAAGTACTTTTTCCTTTGGCCGTTTCAAGTTTATTATCATATACAGGAGGAATATTTTCATGTTTTCCTCTCAAAATCTGCAGGGAGTCATCTGTCTCTCCTGAAAGACCCAGTTGTGACATTTCTGCATGAAAACTCTTCCCCCGTGGGAGGCTGCCGATCATCAGCCCTTTCTGCTCCTGGCAGCAGCCCTGACCAGTCAGCCACCTGGGACCACCATCCCAAGCAGACCATGGTGCCTGCAGGATTTGGAGGTTGCCTGCAGCAAACCTTTCTCTCTGATCAAGACAGCAAAGCCATTCCCCAAAGCTGTGAGTCACAGGGAGCCCTCCAGGGTTGCTGCAGCACAGAAACTCTCTGGAAAGGGGCTGTGACCCAAGGGGACTGCACACACAGGGAGCATGGATTCCCCCTCCACTGATCACAGTGGGCAGCACAAAACCTGACTCCAGCCTCTCTTCCCTCATCCACAACAGGTCCCAGAGATTCCTCATCCTGCCATTTATTTCTAACTCTTTCCTACGAATTTGATTTCAGATGCTTGAGAACAGCTTTCTGAGCACTGGTTTCCCCTCTGGACTTTCCTTGCCATGCCTTATTGTGTTTCATTTTCAAACCAGATCACTATTTCCTTTTCAGCCTTTGTTTTAACACCCAGGTCCCAGACAGCCAGACATGAACTGGCTCTGTGCAACTTCTGTCTTATCCCAGACCAAATTTCACAGCATCTGTGGCACCGCATGCCAGAGAGAGAGAGAGAGAGAGACATTCTGATAGACACCTTCCCTTCCGTCACTTCCTTGGCAAATAGCTGCCTCTTGGAAACACCCAGTTAGTCAGTGGATCCCATTAGCCCCGGTGATTCAAAGTTGTGTAATCTGCAGCTGCAGACAGGCACTGCCTTTTTCCTTTCCTCTCTGTGCAACTCTCCAAATGGCATGAAGATATTTAGCCTAGCAGCCAGCAATGTGGAGCCTAAGACTGCAAGGCTGCAGCATCTCCTTTGAAAAGAGATGTGCTTGATACCTTAACACCTTTTTCATGAGCCATAGAATGCTTTGAACTGTGTGTTTTAGAGAGGCTTCCAGGTACCCAGGCATCCCTCACTGTGTGATCAAGCCCCACCACTGAAACCAGGGCACTATGAAAGGACTCTCTCTTCAGCTACTCACCAAACATCCAAAAAAAAAAAAAAAAAAAGAAATTCATTCCTTCATTCAGCCTCAGTTCTACATCCAGTAGGAGGTAAAACCTCATTAAAAAATTGTACTTTATGAAATAGTTACTGATCTTTCTTTAACTTTTTAACTTACCACCTGAGGATTCCCACAAGGTAGTCCCACAGTACAAAGTTTACATATCCTACCATATCAGCCAATTTTGAAGGCTCAGCCCTGAAAGAAAGCTGCTCTAAGAAAAGATGAATTTACTGCCATCAAAAATCTATGCTCTTCACAATTAGTTTGAAAACCAACACTCTTTTTCACTAGTCCCTTCACAATGTTGCCTCACTGGAGAGCAGCTAGTATTTGTGGAGGTTCTCCTTGCCTGTTATTTAGCATGGTGGAAATATGTCATGAATAAGCTTCAGCATGAACTGTGTGCTCCAAAAAGTGAAACTCTGTCCTAAGTCCATCTTTTGATCCACAGACATTCAAACTTTTGTACAAATAAAAAAATTTAAAAGTAGGGATTTTTTTTAACTGTCTGACAGCTGTTCCTGGACTTGAATGCGAGGAGTCATTTGTCCCAGTGTAGCTCCTGATGGATAGATCCACATGATTGAAACCACTTTCAAAAGCAAAGTGTAGTCAAGCTGCTGGCAAGCTTAGAGGACAGAAGGAAAGAGAGACAGAAGGACTTTTCAGATGTTTTTCCTGGTGGTCAGTTCAGCTGAGTGTCAAAGCACAGCAATAGTCTAAAGCAGAGATGCTGTCATAGGCGCATGCCAGCCTTGCCTGTAAATAAATAAAAGGCATCATTTTCCTCTGCTATGAATCTGGCACTTTTCACCAACACTAAATTGATTTAAAACCTTCCAAAGGAAAAGCCTCAATGTTTAATTTCTCTGGCTAGCCTTAGATTCTTGGCCCTACTTTTATTTTCCATAACATCCAGTTTATTTCTTTTGACGTTTGTTATCCTTCAAAAATGCTATTGTAATTAGATCATGACACTCTACAACTATCTCCAAACTTAAATATTCCCTTTCATTTAAGAGACTTTATGTGTAAATTTCATGAGGTTTTGAACAATGTTATCTTGAAAGTACACTGTGTTCAGAGCCAGGGTGAAAGGAAAATAAACTCATAGAAAATAAAAAGCAATTCAAACTTCTACCCCAAAACTCAAATTAAACTCTTTTGATCCTCCAGAATAACTTACTTGATTTTATTTATTTTCCCATTCTTCTTTGCTTCCTCTGTTCAGACTGAGAGGGAAACACTGAAATACTGCATAAAAAACCTACTTTTTACTGTATTTTCAGCTCAGCAAGGACTGGAAAATTAAAGAGAAAGCAGTGTGGCCTGAAAGTAATCTCTGTTCATTCACCTCAGGAAAGTTCTCTGACTAAGGGCTGTTATGTAATAAGTTATCTGAAATACGGATCTGTCTGTTTCAAACTCGTGTGATTCCACAGACTCACCTAAAGTCACTCACTGGTACTGCCAAACTTGTTGCTCCCCTAATTACTTTGAGTCCAGCCTCACATAGTTCACCATCAAGTACTTCTCTCTTCACTTTTTTCCAGAGTGGCTGTGGCCTAAACCAGAAGACTGTTTTCTTTTCCCAATGAAATTCATCTGCTGAGGAAACCTCTCCAAAAAGCAAGCAAACTAAATAGCAGTTGGCTTTTAAAGATGAGAGGTTCATGCCCAGCCTTTGCTTGTCCCCAGGTGTATGTGACTGCTTCGGAGTTTGGTTGGAACCTCTCTCTAACTGCTGGCTACCAGACTCAAGGGCCCCTTTCCACACCAGCATCCAGGGATTCATCCATACATTTCCCCCCAAGTTTATGCAAGGGCCAGAAGCAGGTGCTGGCCTTGACTCGGGAAAACTTCATGACCAATCACGTAAACACACCTTCAAGATGCTGAATACAAGAGCAAATGAATGCTGGGAGAGGTATCTTTGAGCTGCTCTCAAGCAAGAAGGGGAAAAAAATACAAGAAAAAATACTAGAACCAGGTCCAGTAACATGCACACTTCCTTTGTATAGTAGTGGCACAAAAATTCTGCAATCCAGTGACCCCACCGAAACAGGATAGTGCTATACAGAGATCCCAAACAAGACAAGCACCTGAGTCCCAAAGTGGTTCCTTTTAGCACAGTCACATTATGGGGTCCAACCACAATTACCCACAGACTATCTGACCTACCTGATCCTCCTGCTGCACAATAGCCCACTGTGCTTTATATGACTCAGATTTTCATGTTCATCCTATGGGTATATAATCGCCACCTAAGCTGCTCAAACTGGCATCTAAATCACACTTGCCTTGTTGGCTTGATTTCCTCAAAGTTTCAGACTACATTCAGGCTCCCAACTCTCTCATTCCCATCTCAAGCACCCCATCTCATAACAAGGCATCAAAAGTCAGCATTTCTAGATGCTGAAAGGACACCAAGTATGTTTCTTAACATGCTGAGGAGAGAAGAGACCTTTTTGTACCACTGATGCGCTCAGCATTTAGGAGCCCAAACCAAGTTCCTGGGACTTTTAAAACTGCAGAGGGTTTAAGGCACTTGGCTTTAGATCAATTGCCAAAGAAATCTGTTAATTTGGTGATTTATTCCAGGTTGATTGGTAGATTTCAAAGCAGATGGAAGTAACACACCTTTTTGGCACATTTTGTAGGTGAAGAGCAGCTTTCTTGGGCCTCCCTGTGAGTTTCCGCAGGCATTTTTTTCTGAAGGGTCAAAAGGACTGACCATTATAAGGCTCTTCTGAAGATCTCCCCCTTAGAAACCTCCTTTTCTTAATCCAGTCCAGTCTCTAGAAGCAAACACATGGAAATATCATTAATACCCTTTTCTGCCAAACAGGCTTGTTTCCTTCCTCTGCTGATATCCAGTACAACTCACAGCATCAATTCACCACCAAAAGGAAAGGCTGTGAATGAGCAGGAGTTGCAGAGGTTTCTGCTCCTCTCACCTTTTAGGGCACTGGAGTAATCCTCAGAACATGGTTCCACACCTCTCAGTGTGAGTGTCCATCAGAGGGAATCTGACCTCCTCTTGTACTCTTCCTCTTCTGGAACAAAATAGTTCATACTGGGAGGAAATTCATGTAGGCTTAATTCCCCCCATATAAAACTTGATGACATTTTGGGTGTTCTATCAACAGATCAGAGGGACTGACTGTGTGCTTTGTACAATTCAGCTGAGTGCAATTCAGGTTTAAAAAAATGTGTGAAAACAATAGCAGTGCAAAGTTCCTGGGAATGAAACTGACCTCTCTCTTCTACTGCTGAGGGAATTAAGGGGGATGGATGCTCTTTCCAATTAAGCACGGTAGTACAGTCAGCATGTCCCAGGGTCAAAATGCTCCTCCAGTTTCCGCAAGTACAAGATGGAAAGAATTTCATGAGACATTATCAGAAAGAATTCACAGTGAGATAAACACTTACTTCTTCCATTTGTTTTCATTCAGGCTCAACTTGTCACTAGTAATTATGACAGAGGATGTGATAAATGTCCGTTCAACATTTGTAAGAACAATATACTTCACCTAAACATGAGAACACAGAGGAAAAAAAGACTAATCACAAGCTAATTACTTCTTTCACTAATTGTTACTGTTCTGAGTCACTGTTTCTGTGAATTGCCTCACTTTTTTTTCCTTCAGGAGTGAAGCAAAGGGATATTTCAACCTTGTCATGTTTCTTACCTTGAATCTTTTTCTTTTAAGGTTATTTATTTTATTTTTCCTTGACAAGAGTTTGTTGATATTCCAAAGCCTACACTTGGATTTTCTAGCCTTCATAAACCTATTTAATGGCTAAGAAGAGGTAAAATACCAAAATGATGTGTTTACTTTCACCCAAAATGTCCCTCCTGGGAAGCTACACTCTTTTCGTGAAGCTGGGTGGAGCTTGAATGACAATTTAGATATTTAATTTTGATGCTTTACTCCTCTTTCACCTGCTGCTTTTCCAGGGGGTAGAAGAACTCTTCTGACACTGAAATAAGACCTGTTCTGTTTTGCTTTCATACCTTAGCAATGAGTGAAATATCTCAAGCAGACCACCTTCTTACCATCTCTGACGGAAAAATAAATATGATAGTTTCAAAGTCTTGACACTTCCTACTGCCAGGAGAATAAAAATCACACCAACAGCCCTGGAGAGCAGGTGCCATAGGTAGGTGGTGAGGAAAATGACACAGGCTCTGTTGGAAGACTACAACCGATAACCAGATACATTTAGAAAAGTTGACATTTCACTGAGCAGAACATTTCCATCATGAACTGCTGTGGTTCTTTCATCAAAACGTCCATGTAAAATAGCAAAACTGAACAAACATTTTGCAGTCTTGTAATTACCAAGGGAGTTTTACAGACACAGATACTTGTGCTGTTTCTGGATACATTCTGCAGAGACACATGGGCTCTCAAACTCACCATCACACTGTCCAGAAATGGATCCATGTATCATGCTGGACATCTTCAGGGGTTTGTCCTTTTAAGTAGGGTTTCTACTTATCTTATTATTTCATCTTAAATTACAAAGTCTAGATTCTGCAAGTAACTGTGTAACTCCTGTGGTACTGAGTGCTCTCCCATTCTCTTGGCTTCATAAAAAGTGCAGATTCTCAGTGCTTTACAGTAGATTCTCAGCAACCTGCTGGATTTACCCCTTGATAAAAATGTACTGTTTCTTAAGTAAGAAACTCAGGTCTGTCATTTACTTAACATTTGAGAAATGTGAGAAGTTCTGTATATTTCACAATCTCTGGGGGAAAGAAGAAAAATAAACCACCAACTACCAACAAATGAGCAGGGGCAAAATAAACAAATTTCTCTTTAGAAGCTGCACAGTCTAACAGTTACATAGCAATTTGGAGTTATTGTCAACAACCCTATCACCTTGGAGACTGGCTGACGCTGCAGAGAAATATTAGATGGGAAATTAAGGTTAACAAAGGGTTTCCTACTGTTGTTCCTAGTAATACAAGCACTTTACACATCAGTTCTAATTCTGTTGAACTGGGAAAAAGGAAATGGGAGAAGAAAATTTAAACAGAGACCACCCATTAAAATTAGAGGTACCCCATTCTCAATAAACTCACTTTCCCACCAGAAAATCACTGCTGGAGCCTTACCTCACCTTGACTGACTTGTTCAGAGACAATTTTTTTATTACAGTTGCTTTAAAGTTCTGTGATTTTGCCATTAACCCAAGCTCAGTAGTTGTTTTTCAGCAAGGTCTTGCTTCTGTTCAGGTAGAAACATGACATGGCAATGCCCTCAAAGACAGGGCAAACTGTTTATCCAAAAGCTGCCTCAGGGCTGATGCCAAGAGGCAACGTGTGAGCCCGACAAGCAGTGCCATTGATGGAATGCTGTCTCAGCACTGCTCACCCCCATGCACACCAAATGTTCCGACTGAATATGAACTCAAGTCTCTTGATAACAGCTGTGTTGTGCTTTGCTTTCCAGAAAGACTCTGACGTGAATCAAGTGAAAGACAAAAATTCGCAATTCTCTTACACAGATGCATCAGCAGTAATGAAAATATTTCAAGAGGTCTAGAAATTAATTTCCAGTCAAAGACTGTCTTTTCTGCTCTTTTCCCCAAGTACTGTAATGCTGGCATCTTGCACTGAGAAACCCTCAGGTGTTCAGAGATCATATTGCCAAATCCACATTAGTATGAGTGGTTATGGTTCTCCATGCTCCCACATGCTTGGGAAAAAGAAGTTGGTTACAGTGAAGTAGAAGCAGCACAGTATGCCTGCTTAGGCCATCTTTCATCAGGACCCTGAGAAGGAGCAAACATTTCCCAGGTCAGGATCTTGTCTGAAGAGAAAAGCCTCTCACCCTTCTCATTCACGTGGAGAAGAACATACTCAGTCTTGGACACTGGACTCCACTGATTACAGTTTTCCCTGTTCAGTCAGTCCCTCTTCAGACAGCCTCTGGCTGTCTTCCCATACATCTCCCTGTTTGCTAAACCCTTCATCCACTAAAACTGAATTTCTCAGCCTCCCAACACTGTTTCTCTCTCCTCCTGCCACCTTGACCTGCTGAGCTCCATACAAACCTCCCTATATTTGACAAGACAGCTTCTCCTCCATACTACTGTGGCATCAGGAAAAGAACATGCACAGGAGAGCTGTCCTCCATTCTGTTCTCACTCCCAGCAGCTGTCTATAGCAGATCAAGACGCCGTCACAGGAGATGCTTTCCAGCCCTCTGGATGCTCTGCAGGGATGGAGTCTGCACATGAGGACATTGCCAGGGCTGGAAGTTGGCCAGTTAGGAAGGTGTCTTCAGGAGATCTGAATTCTAAAAAGACCTGCAAGTTTCTACTGTGCAAATTTGTGCAAAATGCATATTTCACATGACTTGCAACTTGAATAAACTTGGAGAGATTTTCAGAGGGATGGAAAAGAGCCATTTTTTATAGAAAATCAACAATTTCCTACACTATTTTGAATCTCTCCTACAAAGCAGAGGGAAGAATGGAAATGAGAGCATTAAAAAAAATCACTAGAGTGATGATAAATTTTAATTTGTTTTTAATTCTACCTTGAACTCTTCTTTGGGGGAAAAAAGAAGCCTTTCTGGCTTCATTTGCCTGTTACACTTACCTTATGGCAGCACACTGCATTGAAAATTTCAGCCTGCCTGGTTGAGCCTTGAGAACGTGAGTAATAATTAAAAACATAATATTGAGCTGCCAGGTATCACATGACTTTAATGATAACCAAAGCTACCAGCCCCACCTATAATCACATCTTTGAAAGCACAGAAATGAACCAGCCATTTCTAACCTCTTTATGCTCATTATTACTACGCCTTTATTTTTTTCCCACCTGCCACTCATCTCTAGTTCCTCCCATCCCAACCTGAGTACGATGTGAAAACACCAGCCACAGCCTGAGGGCTGTGATTGTTTACTAGGACATGAACACAGAAGACTTCACTACATCTGGCCATTTAATGCTACAACACCCTGTACAGTAACATCGTAACATTTTCAAGTAGCTGTGCAACACTCTATTCCTTCTGAATCAGTCAAGAGTTTCATTATCTAAATCCATGTGAGAACACAGGAAGCTGTGTTTCCCCAACTCCTGAAATATCTGCCTCAGGAAGGAAGGTATATTGTCTTTTTGATGCCCCTGTTTTGCTTGTGAGGTGGTTCTGTGTGCCTGTTTTGCAACAGCACTATAAAAGCAAACTAATTCAAATCTTCTATGGAAATGCCATGTTTGCTAGACACAGTTTGCATCCTTTTAACTCAAGGGTGACTAGATATTGAGCATATCTCTAACGTTATCAAAATCTCTATGATCTGAGGAGCTCCAAAGTATGATTGTTGCAGTGTGAGCTGCAGTAGGAAATTAAAAATATGAAAATGATACCCTGCATTTCAATCACCCCATGTTTTTGTTTTAAGAAAGGGAAACATACTTCCTGAAAACCTTTGGCTAAGTCCAGGACAAAAAAAAAATCCTACTTTAATCTTTCCTTTTAGTGTGTGAAAAATAATATCTGTGTCAAGGGATGATTTTTATGACCTCTGAAGGCATGAAAGCAGAGCTGAAATAATAATGATTATTCAGACTTCAATCTTCCTAACTCTTTCTCTACACAAATCCTACTCCAGGCACCAGGATTTTGATCTAGCTAATAAAAACTAAAGATACAGAGATTCAGCACAATTAGGAAAGCAATACTAAGCAAGTGCAAGTTGCTGAAATGACAAATCTCAATTCGCAAGTGTAAACCATCGTATTTCTGCAAAGTTCAATTTCTTGGACTTAAAAGGAGGCTAGCTTTATAAGGCCTCAAAATATTTTTTGAAAATTATGCTCTTCTTTTATACTCTCTGCTCTTCCTTCCCTACCAACAAGAGACGCAGTTCAGAGAAGCACTTACGCATATATGTACAATGAGACACCATCAAGTCCCACTAGTGTCAGCTGGGAACTGCATTTGAATTTACACCACCCTAAACTACCCCTTCTACTGTTTGGGTTTAGACCTGGGAAAAACTTCACCAGCCAGGCAAGGGAGGGGATTGTCCTGCTCTGCTCTGCACTGGGGCAGCCTCACCTCAAGTCCTGGGGGCAGTTTTGGGTGCCACAATGTAAGAAAGATATTAAACTATTAGAAAGAGTCCAAAGGAGGCTTACAAGGATGGTGAAGGGCCTTGAGGGGAAGCCATATGAGAAGCAGCTGAGGTCACTTGGTCTGTTCAGCCAGGAGGAGACTGAGAGACCCCCTCACAATGTACAACTTCCTCATGAGGGGAAGGGGAGGGGCAGGCACTGATCTCTTCACTCTCACAACCAGTAACAGGACCCAAGGGAATGGCCTGAAGCTGTGTCAGGGGAGGTTTAGGTTGGATATTAGAGAAAGGTTCTTCACCCAGAGGCGGTCAGGCACTGGAACAGGTTAACCACAGGGGAGTGGTCACAGCACCAGCCTGACAGAATTTAAGAGCATTTGGACAATTCAGTCAGGCACATGGTGTGATTATTGGGGATGGTGCTGTGCAGGGTTGGGAGTTGGATTTGATGATCCTTGTGGGTCCCTTCCAGCTCAGAATATTCTGTCATTTTGTGGTACCATTAATTACCATAAGTGCAGGCAGAGGCAAGCAAGCTTTGAGAGACCTGTCAGTGACTCCCCTTCTGAGCATTGCTGTGGTCACCAGGGAGCACCAAGGAGGACAGAAGAGTGACCAAGAAGTCATGCAAAGCAGGTAACTGAGTCTACCAAGGAGACATCTCCCATGACAAAGAGGGATATGGTCAGAAAGAGGTCAATAATCAGGAAGAGTCTTTATATAAGGAAAAGAAGCACTGGGGATCCAGAGCCCTGCTGCAGCCTGCCATGCAGATTGGCACTTATTCCTGTGGTGAGAACACAAGACAGCTGTAAGCAACAGCTTAGCCTAGTGCTCACCAGTAATTCAGGAAATTTCATACTCACCACATCTACTGTTCTCATATTTACTGGTGTGGGAGAGCTGGCATGTTCTAGCAAGGCTAGTGGAAAGGGATAATGCTGGAAAAGCTGAAAAAGGGGGGTTTCCTCACAGGTTTATAAATTAATGTTTTTAGAAAGGCAAGATGTTATTTAAGTTTGCAGGATAACTTCTCCCCCTACTACTCATTAGACTGGAACAAAATAAAGTCTAGAAATTGCCCCAGTGGGCTCTGGTAGTCAATACCACTTGTTATTCTTTTCTCTCTCAGCTTACAAAGACAGTTTGATTGTTTTTAAAATTTCATATATCTGTCTTTATACAGAGTCAGCATTGGTCTAAAATTGGTATAAAATAGGGAACAAAAACTCTGAAATGTTAAAAATAGCGCTTTTGGTCCATGTATACGATCAACTCAGAAATCCCCAGCAACAATCTATGGTAAGAAATGAAGAACAAAAACACACAAAAGGCTGCTGAATAAGAGCAGTCGTTCAGGACTCCTTAATATATTCTCCCATGGATATATTTGTACTTTATAATTCAGTTTCTCTACTGTCTAATTATCTACAGACAATTTAGTCTTGGGTGGATTATAATAGGTTCTGCTTCAGCTCAGCCAAGAATCATAGATGGTTGGTACAAGGCCAGCAGCAAAGGAGTAGGAGATTGCTGAACTATTTTCAGGGTCACTGCTCATTCTAACCTTCCTACAGTGTGCCCAAGCATGAAGTAATCTTACCTTTTTATATTCAGTACATATCCAGGTCTGAGGTAGAAGATTTGACTTTCCTGCTTAACTCAAACATCTTTGAGATGTGGATAATTACCAGCTCACCACTTGTGCAGGGTCCAGATATAGCCTGCCTTCCCACTCTCTGTCCTTCTAACATCATTGGTTCTGTCCTTTTTTCAAGATCAGGTGCTACAATGCTTTCCACTGACCAACTTACCTGATGTACAATTAAGCATAAGAGCTTGGTTTTCACTACTTTGCTTCAATCTCTTTACTTAGAAGGACTGGAACTTGGGGAAAAATTCTCTTTAAGTGCTTTTGAAAATGACAAGTCTACACTCCACAGTTCAACCAGTGTGATACTGCTTTTGCCTGGAAATATACTCAAAGAGGGATAAACTGAATGTAGGAGACCTCCATTATTACATTGCATTAATACCACAGACTTTAACTTCTCTGTAATTCTTACATGCAGCTTCCTGTAATGTTATAAAGTCCCTATTGTCTTGAACAGAACAGAGGCTGGTACTTTCCTCATTTTTATAACATACTTGACATTTATAATACCATCAAAAGCTTTGAGGTTTTCTGACAAAAGCTCTCAAAGCCTTGCTTCCTGTTCTGACCTACAGGCAGACATAAAATTCTCAGCAGAGCAATATTTGCACCAGCAAGCTCTCAGTTTCGAAAGTGTCTCTGTGTTTTTGGGTTGGTTTTTTTTTTCATTTTGCCTCTCCCAGCATTGCACTATTGACTGATTCTCTATTTGAAAATCAAGGTGGTCTTAAGCTCCTTTTTGGCCAAAGGTAGACTTTCAAGGTGTTATCTGCCAGATACCAACACACACTTCAAAGAAGATCCTTGGAGGCCCTCTATGACCTTTCCATTGCCTGGTTTGCTTTTTCCATCACCTCTTCACCAGATCTAAAATCTGCTTTGGGGTGTTGATGTGGCAATCAACATTCTACATTGCGAGCTGGAAGAGACACAGGTGGTGCAAGTTCTCACTCTGAACACAAAGGCTCCCCCTGATCCCTCAATCTTTCTGCCAAACCATGGGAAGAGTCCACCTGATTCATGTACACAAGTCCAACTTCAGTGGCTTCACTCCAGACTTGGAGTCCCTGGCTGGCAAGAACATCCTGCTGCGTAGGTGTTCAGGGTGACATGAGCTTCAGCTCCTGCCAGCAGAGACACGCCTGGATCCTCCCACAGAGAGCACCCAAGCTGCTCACAAACAACTATCCTGGAGAGCAAATGTTCCATTCCTGCTACAGGTTTCTCGACTTTTTTGAATTTCCTATTGTTCCCAGAGAAGTAACTCCTGGATTATAGCCCTGCTTGGTGGAGCACCTTTCCCTGGAGCTAGCAATATGTTGATTGCGTGAATAATAGAAGGACCTTGGCAATAGCTTCCACCGGATAATATCCATTTCCTCCCACTAAACAACTCAATTTCCATCAAAAAATACCCTTAGAAGGATATTTTTCATTTAGATAGTTGTGCTGTCTCCAAGATCAACCAGTCAGACAGGTCTATAGGTTTATTCCTTTCTCTAAAAATTTTTTTAGCCAGATGCATCCTCATAACCCAAAGGCACAACTAAAAAGACAATATCCTCCACATCATTAAATCCTCTGCAAAGAATTTAAATTCAAGACAATAAACTAATGTAGTCAGTGGGCTAACACAAGCTAGGTTGGTTTTCATTATCCAGCTTCTGGCAGAGACTCTGCCAAATTTTTTTGGACTGTTTACATTGTAGATGGCCCCTTAATTACCTCTACAAAAATCTAGCAGCATATCTTGGTCCACACCCTTTTTTACAGCAAACAGCAATGCCTTTCAATGCCTCTGAGTGACTGTTCTGCAATAATTAAGCCTGTTTTGCAGGAGTCTCTGGGCTGCAAACAGCTAAGGACACTCAACTCATTCCAGTTCATCTGTAGGTTCCTAAGACAGCCACCAAGCAAACTCAGCTCCCTGGGTGTCTTTTTTCCATGGACTATTTCAGAATCATGAGGAGTGTAGCAGCAGAGTCCGTCATATCTGGTGGTCTAAGAAGTATTTGAGAGAAGAAATCAGTCTGCTGTGATCCTGTTCACAAGGGGAGATTGTGGTCAAAGGGGTTGAAGTAGCTGGACTACTCCCAGTTCACAGAAGTGAAGACGTCACGTCGCAAGTGGCAAATCTGATGTGCCGGTGAAATACAAAGGGTACTTACCATGGCCTCAGAGATCATTAAGATCCACAAACTGAAATTTAAGAACCACTAACTTAGGCTTTAATAATACAGACAATCCATATATGGCTTAAAAGTTTTTGTCTAAATTTTTAATTTTTATGGATCTGCAGACAAACAACAACTTTTCTCAAATCATTGCTCACATTCTAAAGCCAGGTTTCCAAGCATCCCACCCAGCATTTTTAGGTTACCAAAGGAAGAAAACCTCTAACACTACAACTCTTAAGCAATAAAAATGTTTGTCAAATAGGATAATCAAGACAGTCCAAATGCTTTTATTTCTAATTCATTCGTACCATGACTTCTGTGCGACTCCACTCAGAATATTAGTGCTGTGCTAGACAAGGGACTAGGCAAGCTAAAGACAGACATGCATCAAGATTTCAAAAACCCTCAACACTCAAGGGTGAAAGAAAATTGGAATAGAGGAAGAGCATGGACAAATTGTAATGTCAAATTAGTACATCAGGATAAGTAAATTGGTCAACACCATTCTATCAGTCTGATACTGACCCTGGTAAAATATCAACGCAATTGACAAAAGGATTGAGAACTACGTAGAATTATATATAGATAATGATAATCAACATATATTTATGGAAAATAACTCCTATCAAATAAATTGATGCCCTATCATGACAGTTTTTTATAGCAGTGATAGCTTAAATACATATAAAGGATTTTGATGGGCACCAACATTTGCACCAGAAAGACAGAAGACTAAGAAATCAGTAAAATGTGTGGTAAGTTTGATCAGAAACATATTGTCAAAATGTCAATGGCAATGGCCATCAAGCAACAGTCTTAAGGGATGCTCCATAGGCAGAGAATCCCCTCAGGCATCCATGGCTCTGACCAATCATGGGTCATGATTTGATAGCAAACTTGAAGTGCTGCACTTTGGCCAAAACACAAATGCAATCTTTGGATCTTTGAACAGATCTGTACTAAATCCATTGTGGGAACCATAGGACTAATGCTGCTTCAGTGCACCTACTTCTGATGTCAAGGGGAACACTGGAAAACAGAGAGGACCTCAAAGAATGGCCAAGGGGTATTAAAGATGTGCCTTATAAAGATTACAACCCATCAGTCCATTTTTTCCTCAAAAAGATAAAGAATGAAAACTTTACGAAGGAGCAGAAATTCATCCACTCTATCAGAAAATATGAGGACAAGATTCACAGGCTGAAGGCAGAGACAACTGATGCAGCACTTTTGGCATAGTTGACTACTTTGAACTCCCTTTATAGCTCACAGACAAACACAGGGTCTTGCAAGATGCAGTTCATCCACACCCATTTTAGACATGTAACTTTGGATGAGATTAATCATAGCCCAGAAGTGCCCATGGCTCTTTGCTTACCACAGAGAGAATCTGGGGTGAATGGAAACAAGCTTTAATACCCCTTATGCAGAGATCTGAAGCCGGGAGGGAGATAACCCACCTAGCCTAACTGGAGGTCAGATTCACTTTTGACAGCACTGGGACAACGTATCAAGAGTCAGAGTAGATTTCCTTCAGCAAAGGCATCTAAATCAGGGGCAGAAGGTGCATTGCTGTTGTGACAAGTCCCATGGCCTGTATCATGCAGGGCTGCTGCAGTGCTTCCTTCTGGATTTCCATCAATCTCTGCTTGACCAAATTTCTTGCAAGGTGGCTTCAATTCTTCACATGAGCAATCCCAATTATTTAAACCATCAGTCTTGGTTCACTGGCTACTGTCACGTAACAATGGCTATTCTATGCAGGCTTAAATGAGCATTGTATGTGTGCTTGTGTACAAATATGTAAATATGTAACACATGTACATATACAAATATAGAATTTTTACATTTATGACTGGATCTTGATCCAGAAATGAGCAAGCAGGAGATCCCAGTTCACTACAGTGTACTTGGATCTAGGCTGTTGGTGACTTTCTGATGCTTTCTTTGGTGACCAGAAGATCAAGGGTGGTGATTTTACCCTGCTGCCCTGCTGTAGTGAGATCCTGTGTGGAGTGCTACATCCAGCTCTGGGGGCATCAACAAAAGAAGAATATGGACCTGCTGAAGTGAGTCCACAGGATGGCCATGAAGATGATCAGAGGGATGGAGGGAAGAACTACGAATGCAGAATAATTAGTTTGGGAAGCAAGGGATATAACTACAAATAGGAGGGTTGAGAAATAATTATTTAAACATTATGTAATCTGCAACCAATGAATGCTGACGCATTTGTTAAAATGTATAAATAGTGCAAAATTTTGATGAATGGGGAGCCAACCCTTGGTGGGTTATCACCCAGCTCCCTGCTTTGCACAAACTAGAATAAAAAGTAGAAATAGCTTGCCTTGGTGTGTGAGTTAGTGTTATGCATGAGGTAGCAAACACCCATGTTTGGAACAATACTTTGGGCTGTTCAGCCTGGAAAAAAACTCAGGGGAGATCTTATGGAGGGGCTAGAAGAAGGTTGGAGTGGGACTTTTGACAAAGGCATGCAGTGACAGAATGAGGGAGAATGGCTTTAAACTGAAAGAGGATACTTTTGATTAGATTATTGGGAAGAAATTCTTGTGAGGGTGGAGAGACACAGGCACAGGTTGCCCAGGGAAGCCATGGATGCCCCATCCCTGGCAGTGTTCAAGGCCAGGCTGGATGGGGCTCTGAGAAACCTGGTCTAGTGGAAGGTGTCCCTGCCCTTGGCAGAGGGCTTGGAACTTGGTGATCTTTAAGGTCCTTTCCAACCCAAACCATTCCATAATTTGGTGATTCTAAGATTCACCAAGAAGATCCTTGCTTTAGCACAGCACCAGTTTACATCTAGACACTTAGAGTGGTGAACAGTCACCAGTTTGTTGACATAGTATAAAAAGAATTGGCAAAGTCATTTGATATTGTTTATTGGTCCCCTGTGAAGCACTGACCATCTTCCTCAACCCAGACGGACAGGAGCAACAGCAGAAACATATCAAAAAAGACCATTTAAATTGCTTTGCTCAGTTACTAGACATAAGGTCTTGCCAGCAGTTCTTCTTGGTTTGTCCATGCTCTAGGCAAAAACGGAGATTTTTTAAGATACCTACAAATGCTGGCCTAGCATCTCTAATAAAAACATTCACACCTGCCACTTGGTTTTGTGCTCTTGAGGCTCCACCTTGGTGAGAAGCAGAAGCCAAATAAAAGGCAGGAGTTACCTGGGCCAGTTCACATCTTGTGTTGCAACTTTGTGGGAGGGAACGCTTGCTCGCACTATTGTAAATTAGGGAGAATAATTCCCTCATCTCTGTCTGGGGTGGAGCTGCCACTGAATTGCACACCTTTGGTTTCTGAAATCCAGCCAAGGGCTATTACAGTCCCATATGTGACCAAGAAGCAAACAATCAGCTTAACCTGTCCATGCTAGTTCAGGTCTGGTACTTTCACTGTCCTGGCAGCCCTAGGAACAAAGATTATAGAGCAATGGACAAAGAAATAGAAAGTGACATGGCTATTTTCAGACTATCAAGTGAAATCTGTGCTTCAGTCCAGCAGAAAATTCAGATTTGTTGGGTCACTGTTAAATCAAATAAGAACAGCTGCCTAACAAGAATCCAATCCACTGACAAATGGTTGAGCTGACACATGGAGAGAGGATAGTGTTACTAAGAAAAGTTACTCAGACAACATCTGATCACTTTCTGTTGTGCCAGGTGACAAAAAAAAAAAAAAAAAAAAAAAGATTGCAAGATGAGGAGTTTTTTAGGCACTTTTAAAACCCTGTGTTCTGAGTCCAAAACTCCAAGTTAGCTTAAGCACCTGTTGTGTTTACCAGCCCAGTTCCTCAAAACCATCGGGGAAGGCCAAAGGGCTCCTCCAGTTTTCCCATGCAAGGCTCTTGTACATAGAAACGTCCAATGTTATGGTGTGCACAAAGGTGAGAGGGAAAGATCTAGCCTAAGTAAACAGCCACTGTGGGAACAACATTTAGGCACTCATATGTACTTTCATCTGAAGAATTCAAAATATTTATAAACTGTCATTAACTAACCTCCCAGCATCTCCTGTGAAATAGGTAGGTAGCCCCATAGGTTTGGGGCATGGTACAGAAGCTCTGGGGTAATTTTTTCTTTGTTTTTTTTTTTAATTTTACCAGCCCATTTCAGTTAAAAGTGAGATGGCTGGAAGCTAAACAAATGCTGAAGCTGAGACCTTAAAACTGGAACACATTTCTGGATTTAGCAGCTTAAATTTTCCAACAAATGCAGTTTTATAGCACGAAGTCTCCAAAGCTGAACATCTCAGACTTAAAGACATCAGGCTTAACCTATGCTTAAAGGTCCCTCAGCACCTGATAGTCTTTGCAGCTGCTGAGTTTTATTGCTAGAACCAGACAGTTCAAACTAGGGACATCAGCCAGTTTAATAAAAGCACAGCAAAATATCTCAACTGTGACCTATTTCAAGTATCGTGTGTTATGGGCATGCTCATGCCTTATCATAAAGCCAAAGCTTGGACAGGATGTTGGACTGGAAACAGCAGCTTGCTACACCTGGTTGTGGAGCTGTTGTCCATTACAAGGAGAAGTTGTCCTAGTTTGAGACAAATTTAGGAGGAAAAACAACAGAAGCCCAGCTCTCTGACAGTGAAATCCACAGATACACCAACCACAGGCTCAAAAAATTCTAACAACACTGCACAGACCAAAGGAAAGTAATGGGAGAAGGAAAATTCTCAACCTTCTCCTCCAAAGACACTTTTTTCTTCAAAATTGTTATGAGAAGCTAAGAGTAAATTCAAGCATCGGGCTGCCATACAGACAGTCTTTGCACAGATCCATCCATGTCTAAAAGTAAAGGGCCTCCTAGAAATCTTTCTATAATGCAACTTAGGCATGTTGGTTTCTGCAAGTTTCTGTAAGGGTCTAAACTGTGGAGCAGAGCTACCAGAGGGTGGGAGAGTAGGTACAGAAGACATGTCAATTGTCATAAACTCTCAATTAAATGGGAATGTGGTGCCTAGCACCAAAAATGGGGTTAGACTTCTCAGACCAGAATTGAAAAAAGAAGCACTGGGGACTTTCTATGCCAGGAATAAGTTTAGACCCCAAGTCAGACATGCCTTACTGCATTTGTTGGAAAATTTAAGCTGCTAAATCCACAACCATGTTCCAGTTTTAAGGTTTTGTCTTCAGCATTTGTTAGCTGCAGCCAGGTCACTCTCAACTGAAATAGGTTGGCAACAGGATAAAAAGATGAAATTTTTCCAAAGTTTCTAGAGCAGAAGCATTGTTTGTGGTTCTGTAAATCAAATAGACCCGGCTTTGTGGAGAAAAAAAATGAACTGACATGGAAGAAATAATATTTAAAGCATGATCCTTCAGGGCTTTCACAAGAGTGAAAGCTTTCTTGCTTGGCCAGCGCTCTCTATCACTTGTGTTCACAGGCACAGTCAGTGGAGAAGGTCTCTACACCTGCCTTTTAGGCTGGATAGTAATGCCGGGGTTTCCCTGTGCCTTTCTTTGGAGGGAGTGCTGACCTAGCACAGCTCCATCTCGCAGCCACAGCTGCTAACTCCGTCATTCCCAAGACCTCTTTTCTGGCATGTTATGTTTTGGCTGAATCAGCTCCCTGAGATGGTCCCTGAGCAGCTCCCCTGCATGGTCAGCAAAAGGGTCAGGACATGTAGCCAGAGTCTCTGAAGCTCTGCAGTCACCAACCTGTGGAGCCATGGAAGGTGTTGGGTTTGGCTGGAGGTGAAAGGTGTGTCTCAGTCATTTGTTTTCACAGGTGACTGCTGGTTAGCAGACAACTGATAGCCTCATCCCAAAACTCAGCACTTGGCTAGATGAATCCCATTTCCAGTTTCCCTAAAGAAAACCAGCCTTGACAAAAGGTCTTTGAGGTGTGTGTGCACCCACCATTTTCTTAAGACTGTCTACCTACACACCAAAAATTCATCTGCTCCACCCCAACCCTGTGAGCAAACAGGTGATAGATATAGAAGCCGATATAGCAAGCAAAGATGTATTTTTTAAAAACTGAGAACAGATTTGATGCCTTGGAAACAAAGCCCAGGTATATCCCTGCTTGTAGCCCTAGGGATTCAGGACACATTTTGTCTTTTGAAAACTGCTTTCAATTCTGAAAAACCTCCATTTCCACTGCTATCTCTCTCATTTCAATTCCACTGGTTCCAAGTTTGCACTGACAACATCTCTACCTGATGTCAGACTCTCTCAGTGACTGACAATGTGCTCACGCTTATGGTTCACACCTGATCAGCTGCACAAATGTCATTAATGACTCCTCAAGAAGCTGTTTCCCAGCAGCCTGGTGGCCAAACACTCTCCACATGTAGTCCAGACAGTTCATTTTATAAAAGACTTTAAATACACTCCATAATATTACATAGTTATTCATTTAGCTGGAATAGAATACCTCCACCAAGCTCATTGTTTTGGCAAAGACCACACACTGTCACGTTGCACAAACAGGCCAAGGAGCTGCCTTTCCCTGGATGTGTGACTGAGAAGATGCTCTCCTATCAACTTCTGCTGACTCTTTGCACTGTAGAGAGTCTCAGACCAGGTGCATCTTGCTCAGCCACTGGGTCAAATGACTGCTAACTCTCCCTGTCTCTCTGTTCTGCACTGACCAGCAACTGAGTCTGTCCTTTGCGATGTCTTTCTCCACCTGGCCCTTACCTCTCCTCTCCCAATCTCCTTTCATTTATCTTCCTTCCTTTCTGCAACTCGAGCCCTTTTGGTTTCCTTTCCCCTTAGCTTCTTTCTTCCTAAACCTATCAAAATCAAATATTAAATACTTGGATCATAACACTGATTGCAAGCATGCTCTTCCATCCATTTATCTGTTTCCCCTTTTCCCAACCTGTTTTCCATTTCACAACAAAGACATAGAGACTGCAAAGCAGAAATTACTTCCTGGGGGAGGTTTTTCCAACACCCAGGCAGGTGGGACCCCATTCTGCCACATAGAAGCAGGAGGTTGAAACTCTTCAAAGAGCAGAGGACCACAGGAATGTAAGAAAAAACAGGTACCCAGATGCCCAGCCCTGCTTGATTTCCATCATCTGTCAAGGAGTGTTTCTATCTATGCTCCACGACATTGGATTTCTTTAGGACTGTGTCATATTAAAAGCAAGTCGATTATTTCTCCACACAAACCTAGGAACTAAGATGTGCCTTGTTCAAATGTGTGGTTAAAATGTGTTTCAGAGTTTTCTATAAGCTAAAAGAGAATGAAGGAATAGAGATTATTTTTGAAAAATATAAATTCACTGGTCAGAGCCATATTTTTGTCGTGTCTTGTGAAAAAGTCAAAGTAAGTAATTAAATATGTTCCTATTGGTATATCAGAATCCTTTCTTAAGTGAGAAATAAGCAAATAATTATTGAATATGGTTAATGTATCTTGACCTTACAATGAATCACACGAATTCTTAAAACACTACTGCTGTAAAAAACACGACAGTCCCCTAGAGAACTGAATAATCTCTTCAACAGACAGAGAACACCCCCAGTAAACACAGATGCTATTTTCCTATGGTTTTAAGTGCCACTGGAGTTAGAGGTTGCTCTTGCAGCTGCTGAGCACAATTTATTATGTCTGCACCACTAGAGTCTCTAAGAACCTGAACATGCAGAATCAGAGACCATCCTCCCTACATCCTCCCTTTTGAGTATTTTCCAACTGGATAAACCAAACCCTTAAAAAAAACCCCATAAAACCACTGTGCCACTGTGAGCCCCACATGCAGTCATCAGCAGGGAGGGCTCAGGACTCTCCATGGGCTGCTCTGGAAGCAGCAGCGACTCACCTAAAGCACAGCAGCCTTTGGAGCTGGGGGCAGCCGTGGCTTTGGCAATGGGATGAGCAAGCCTTGGCTGGCCAGGGTTCAGAAGTCACATTCCAGCAATTTACAGCAGCCCCAGGAACGCAGAGCGTGCAGGGTTGACTGGCTGAGACCCCACGCCAGCAGATCTGCCAGCTGGATTTCATCCCCTTGGCTGCCAGAAACAGCTTTGTATCATCACTCAGTTAACTAATGCGCAAAAGGCAACTGTGATGCTGGTATGCAACTGCCTCTTAAATTATGGAATTATGAAGCCTTCCTCAGCCACATTATGAGGATGCACAGTAACAGTGAATAAGGGAGCTGGCACAGCCAGCTATGTCCTGGGTTCCCTTTACCATGCCAAAGATGCAAGAAGTCATAACTTCTTCACAAAGCTGCAGTAACTGAGTAAATACCAGCAGATCATTGCACATGAGGGAAAAAAAATAAATTTTTAAAAAGTAGTTGATACACATCACCTCCAAATTAACTTTGTTCAGAGGGAGTAAGCTCATGTTTCACTTTGCATTTGCAATAGCCTCAGAGTATCTGTGCAGCTTCTGGAGTGGGTGGCACAGAACTTCCTGAAGTTCTCATAATGACCTCAACACATCTTAACATTGCTAATGGCTAATGCAGTCAAAACAGTGTTCAGGACCAACTAGGAAAATTTTAGGAGAGACACAAGACTTCAGAACCAGTCATACAAAACTATTGCTTACTACAAATGGTCAGTTGCAAGCTTCTTCTTCTGAAATAGGAATATTTTCATCCTGTTTGGAAAGTACTCCACGCCTCGCAAACACTGCTAATCAAAGCACACAAAAGAAGAGCTGCTAAATAACAGCTGATGCCAATACAAACAGGAAAGGACTCTGGATGCCCAGATGCTGACATGGCAGCCATGATGTGGGTGTCCCTAAGCCACTGCCTCACCTATCACCAAGGAGAACGTGGGGAGAAAAGACAGGGAAGGGGGAATGGATCTGCTTGATAATAAAGTCTAACGCTGCTTTATAAAATGCATGGTCATCTATTATTCAATTTGAAATACATTAAAAAGTCCAGTTTTCAGTCAGTTGAGGTATCAACCATTAAGTTAATTTAAACACTTTACAGTTTGCATTAATGGAGGCTTGGGTATCTTCCTTTTCTTTTAAAAGTGGAAATTTAGAGAAAATAACCATTCAGTCTTGAAGAGGAACATACAGAGGTGACAGCTTTTTTAAAAATTCTTTTAGAATGTTTTGAGAACAGTCAGCATTGATCAGACTTCACATTTCAAGCTTCACAGAGGAAGCAGCTTTGGACACAGATCTAAGGAAAGAAAGCTACGTTTGCAATGCATATGGTAGTCCATTAGCATTATATTTTTCAACACTTGAGTGAAGTCTGTGATTTCCTACATGTTGACTGGTGAGCTACAGCATAAATTCACTCACACAGTATTTATAGCTGCTGGCATTCAAACTCCGTTGCAATGTCTACTCAGTGTTTCTTCACATGAAGTCCTATAATGGGCTGGTTTAGCTCCGGGCAGGGTAAGACTTACCTTTCCTTCATCTTTAGGTCAGCATTTCTTAATCACTTATCGGGAGTTAACAAGCCTGGTGTCACTCTGTTAACATCCAAAGGAAAGAGCTCAAACTATGGATCTGGCAAGAAAATGCTGTTCTGTCCTTCACTGAAATTCCATTCTACATCATTAAGATCTTTAAAATGCAGTGAAACTGCACATTTCACATACAATTCTCTTCTGGCTGACCTCGGCTATCAACACTGAAGCTCCTGCCACTGACACGCCACTACTTCTAGACCAGTACTGCTAGGCTCACCGTCCAGCATCACTGTTGAGTACCTTTGAAAGGCTTTCAAATGCCCACATGAATGACTTTAACTCTTTACTGGCCAAAAAAGTAAAAATCAGTAGTGCTTTAGTCATGGGTGTGGGAGGGAGGATGGATTTGTAACACACTCTCTTATCCCTGCCCTTAGCACAGCCTCCATAGAGCTGCTAGGGAAGAGCTGCTTGGGACAAACAGAGATTTTGTTTCTTCCTGGTCTGTCTTCCTCTGACAAATATCTGTGCATTTTTTTCTTCAATGAAAGTTTACAAATTTAACCAGGTATTTTGCATTTGTTACATCACAGCTTATTATGTTGAGAACATAATCTCAGTTGATGCCTCCCAGTGAGAGGTATCAGGCAAGACACCCAACACAATGTCTATGACCATTGACAGACAATTGGAAAGGGACTTGGGGATGTCTGAAACCTCCTTACAGAAGGGTGCCAGGCATCTGTTCCTGGCTGTACTCATTCCCAGCATAATCAAGACTCTGAAGACAACCCTTATAAGGTCAGATCAGAAGGTCCACTTACAACAATGTCCAGTCACTTATAGTGGCCAGCAGCACATGTAGAGGAGAAAACAGCATAAGGGACAGGCCACAGATTGAGTAATCCCTTCCCTGGTACATGCCCCAGGCTTCCAGCAACTGGCCATTTAGAGACTTCCTGAGCTAGAGGCCGCATCCGGACTATTGTATTTAGTAGTCACTGATGGATGTATCTTCTACTTTTTTTGAATCCATTTATACTTTTGGCCTCCACCACATCCCATGGCAATGAGTTCCAAATTTTAATAATGTACTGTGTGAAGAAGTACTTCCTCTTGTTTGTTTTAAACCTGCTGCCTGATCATTTCATTGGGTGCCTCCAATTGTGCCACATGAAATACTGATTAATCACTTCCTATTCACCTTCTCCACAGCACCATTTTACAAACCCCTGTCATCTCATTTAAGTATACCCACCCTCACTCATCCTTTCTGCTATTTAATCTCTGCTATGGACTCTGCCAGTCCTACTATTATTTCTCCTGTGGGTTTTTTTGTCCGCAGCTAATTGTGAGCTGAGACTTGCAAGAAATCCTTTCAACAACTCTAAGATCCTTCTCATGGTGGTAACACCTCACCCACAGTTCATTATGGATCCATATGTTCTAGACTCACTTTCCCGTTCTCCCTGTGCATTATTCCACATTTATCAACACTTAATCATACCTGGTTTATCAGCTAGTCACAAAATATGCTGAAAACTCTTGCAAAGATTAGCATAATCGTTTTTTAACCTAATATACCTGGACCTATTTAAGCAACAGGACCCCAGCAGATGGAGCCCAGGATATTCAATATAATTAGTCACTACTTGCCCTATCTGCCTGGCATTCCTCTTAGACACCAGCAGGCTCTTGCTTCTCTGTACCTACCACTCCAGGACCATGGAGATGGAGACAGTCAGCTGCTCCAGGAGTCTGTAGGAAAGAGGGCTGTATTTCTTATTTTACGCTGAAAATAAACTTCCAGACAGATGTGCTTACACCAGAAGGGTTTGCCCAAGCCAGAACAAGACGTGGAAACCCTATTCAGAAAGCCCTTTTGTGAAAGCTTTGCCTTGCAGACCAACAAGGGTCAGTGAGAAGGTTACAGGATGCTGAGGCTGGGTGAGAGAGGGCCAGGGGTGGAACAGCTGAATGGCTCCAAGACAAGCCCCCTTCCCAGGGACTCCCCTGTCATCTCCAGGCTGTTTTCAATTTAGAAGTCTCCCAGCAGGAGAGCCACAAGCAGACAAAACTTGCCACCTCAAAGGGCTCCTGGAGTAATCCAAGAATGGATGAAGTCTCCTGGGAATGAACTTTGGCTTTGGGGATCATTTGGGTGTTAAATGGAGAGATCTGTTTTATGAGCTGGGAAAGGAGGAGGAAAAGGACTTCCTTAGCACAGCTCAGCCATCACTGTGGGGAGTGAAAGAAGGACACAGAGTCTTGCCTAGTCCAGCTTCTCTAAGAGGGGTGAATAAAAAACCCCAATCAAACAGGAACACTCCTTTCAACTGCTGTAAATCGGTGGGGGGAAGGAGGAAGAAAGGGAGGAGCAGGAAGTGGTAATTTATTTGGACTCCTGAAATGAAACTCCAGTACTCACGGGGTTTCACAGCTCACCACTTGTTTTCACCTGGTCAAAAAAACTGAAGCAACAATTCAGGCCAGGATTTTGTGCTGCCTGTGGTTGCTCCTGGACACAATTTCAAAATCCAACAAAAAGAAAGCTCTTTTATTTACATTAGCCCTTTCTCCAGAGAAATCCAGTCTTCTTCAGCCTTTAAAGCAACCACTTAACATGCTTCATCATCCCAGAATTTCTCATCTCTCCCCCCTCTTTCTAATACATATACACTTTTATAATGGGTTTTTCCATGAACTCTGCTGACTTGACTGAAGTTGATTGACTATTTCAGAAACAATTTACACGTTCCTGCCAAACACAGTTCTCTGGAAACCCAGCAAGACTCTTGTGCAAGGTCTGGGCTGTTGCCTGCTCAGGTAGTGTTACTCTAGGGTACTGAGAAAGAAACACAAGCATAGAATCATAGAATCATTTAGGTTGGAAAAGAGCTTTAAGATCATCAAGCCCAGCCATTAACGCAGCACTGCCAAGTCCACCACTAACTAAACCATGTCCCAAAGTGACTCATCTACATGGCTTTTTAAATACCTCCAGGGATGGTGACTCAACCACTTCCCTGGACAGCCTGTTCCAATGTTTGACAACTTTTTGGTGAAGAAATTTTTCCTAATATCCAAACTAAATGTCCCCTGGGGAAACTTGAGGCCATTTCCTCCTTTTTCTTGTTTCTTAGGAGAAGAGACCAACACTCAACCCATCTTGCTTGGAAAATCCTCTTCATTTAAGGATGGCATGAGCAACTGTAGATGAGCAGACAGGAAGGATGTAAAATGTTGAGGTTTCAAGTTATGAACGAGCTCTTTGTCTGATTCTTCCCTCCACAGCCCTATTATACCCATCAGAAGCTTCCTGTAATGCTCCTCCAGTTGTACTGCACTAAGCCCTCATCCCTTTTCCCATCATCTCAGTGATAAACACCCCCACAAGAAGTTTACTTGCAAAAAATACATGCAAAATTTCTGCATGCCCCAGGGTCCAACAGCAAGTAGAAGAACATAAAATAAGATGGGGCGCTGTCCCTGCCTCCTCATTTTAGCTATCATTTTGGCACATGCCAGAACATTACCCCAAGCAAAACATAATCATGAAATGAACAGGGATTTGCATGCAATTCTAGCAGTGGGCATGACCACAGGCACTGATCACTGCAAGTTATTCCTTCCAAGGATCTTTACAAATCCCATCTTTGCACACCAGCTGCACAACAAATGGCTGCAAGACCTAATGTCATTTGTAGTTTTAACTGGATTATCGAGGTGACATAGTAGTTGATGTTTCTGCACAAAAACATGTTTATTACAATGATGTAGAACTGACTCAGAGCACAAAGATGCTTTGAGGTTTTCCTGCTTGATCAGCAGATTCAAATCCCTTGTTGCCAGATTGGCATAAATTGCTAGCCAGTCCCTTCCCAAGAGACAAGCTTTGACTATCTCTCCTGACAGCAGTAACTAGTCATGTACCAATTAGATGTGCATCCTTTCCAAAAACAGCGTCATGAACACCCAAATAAGAGTATCTTTGGATCTTACAACCCTCTCATTCCAGAAGTCAGGCTTTTGAAAATGTCAGGGAAGATATCCTCAGCTTCCCCTAACATGCAAAAACCCTTCCAAAACGTTCACTGAAGAAAAAAGGGCAAAGCTAAAATAAAGATGGAACTGCGAAGTACAAGCAGAAATTATTTTTTTTAGCTATCTTTAAATATTTCTATTTTTACATGCAATTAGTTCTTTCATGTTCTTTAGGTCTACCTCTGCTCACTTTAAGATCAAACTGGCTGGTTTTTGCCAGCAATTCATTTAGAGCCTGCTCTCTGCCACCCCTCTCCCTCCCCACCTGCAGGCAAGCAGGGATCTGGGCCTCACAAGACAACTGTGGCGTGGGTGTTATTGGCTGTCTGTTTTGGCAGTCTCTCATCCTTTCTTCCAGCTCTGTTTTGAAACACAATCTAGATTTTAAAAAAATAAAATTTAAAAAAAGATAGACATTCCTGCTCTCCCTACTCACATCAGCAGCGCTCCCATCGCCGCAGCCTCAAGCATGGCTGCAAAAGGAGCAGCACTGGGCAGGCTGGCAAATGTTCAGCAAGGACAAAAACTGACTCTGAGAAAAGGTACAGACTTCAGGAGGGGCAGAGGCAAAAACCAGGAGAAAGAGGGCTAAGAGGGCTTGGGCCCGCTCTCTTCCACATTTAATAGCATTAGGTTCTGACATGTAATTTGGACTAAAAGACTAATTCTTTCCTGTGGTTTGACAGATGTTAACATCACCTTTTTTTATTATTCTTTAATAATGTATTACATAACATTCTGATACACTAATTACCATCTCATGTCATAGCAATTTTATTAAGAGCTTATACTTACAAATACTCATTCTGAAACGATTTCAGGACTTTTTGTCATTTTCTCTGAACTACGCTTGTTGAAGCACTGGCAGCACGGACTGATGCTGCTTCATGCAGCTTCCAGTAACAACACATCTCTACACAAAGATGTCTCGTGAGCCCTGGGAGTCAGGCATGGATTCTTCTTGCGTTTAGTCTCAAAGACTTGTAAACAAGTTACTTTTAGCACACTAGGTTGTGATTAAACACTGGTAACACAGCCCTGTTAGGTTCCTGTACCTGCTACAGTTCCAAATCCAGAAGCAATGCCAAGAGAGAAAAATTCCTTTATACCAAGTAATGGAAAATTTGTTAACTATTCTGCAGTTAGTGTTTGCTCATTAATACGTTATCAACTCGCCAGGCAAGACTTGGTACCATGAGGTATTTTTCTGTATAAAATTGCTAATGCCATCAGGATTGTCCAAATGGGATCATCATCATTAAAAAGATTACACGGTGAGGAAAGTGATTACGACAATATCTCAGTAGAAGGATTACTAATCACAAGTAGAATCCTGGTACAAATCTCATTCTCTATATACAAGAAAGGACACAAAACCTTTTTAACATAATTTATATACATTTATGGCTTTATACAACAAACTGTCAGGGATTGTTCTCATGTGTCTGTAGAAGTACATCAGGCACTTTTTCTGAAAATATCCACGTATGAATTTTAATTCTGCAATGTGACTAAGTCAGAGCAGTGAAGCGTTGAAGAGCTGTCACACCACTCGCAAATAGAACTAGCAGTATGTACATGCCAATCTCTCAGATATTGCTGGTTTGTGGAACACCTTCAAAAAAGAGGCCAGTTTTCATGTCGAATAATTTGCTTTTTGCTTGCATAAACCATGCTGCATCTTACATTACGATTACCAAAATAATAACAATAATAATGAGAATACCTTATTTAAAATCAGTCATAAATTAAGAATCCTAGCAATTTCATAATGAAAATAGGAATTTCAAATCAGTAAAAAAATAAAAAAGTACTAACATACATCCAGTGGTTTAACAAGTGCAAATTTTATACTGTTTTATAATTGGTCCAATTTTAACTTTTAACTTCTCAGGGATGCTCTGTTGACTTAAGCCAATAATAAGCAATATGATTTTTGCTTATAAGTGTAGGCAAACTGTCAGTTTATCAAAGCAGAGCTTTCCAATTAATGCATCTACTACCTAAACATATATCATATAGCTATATTATGGAAACAATACATCTTTATATTTAAAATATCTGAACAGCTCTATAATACAATAGACTTTTAATAACAGTACAAACCAGAGAAAAGTCAAAAACAAGGCTGCATAGGTAAGATCATCTGCACAATTCACAAACCAATCATTTACAACAATTCTGACAAACTAAGTTACTCCAGAAACTTGGTACTTTTACTGAAAAAGGATTTATAACTAGAGGTCACATAATGTTTGTTTTCAAGGCAGACAACATGCTCCTTCACCAACTTCACAGTATTCCAGAATTACAATTGCAGAACATTAGAATGGCACCACAAAAAAAACCCAAAACCAAAAAGTCCTCAAATAAATGAACAAAAACCCCCTCAAAATTAAAAAAAACCAAACCCCAAAAAATGTCAAATTGACCATGCAGCCTAAATCTCTGATTACCTACAACCGTTTTCTCACAATAGTTAAAAGGACTTTCTACAGACCGTTGTAATTAAAGAAAGGCTACATTTATGTTATTCATAGTTATAAAAGGAAATGAATACAATATCTGTTTACAGGAAGTTATACAGTAGCAGTAAATAATAAACAGGAGGTATATTGTTAAATGTAGCACGTTCAGCTGCATCCCCATGGAATATAGCATTGATTACTGCTTTCTTAGCATGCAGAGGTGGATTTTATGACCACTTTGGCCTATGTGTATCAGTGCCTATTTGGGAGCAAACATTTTTTGCACATGAGCAAACAGAATGATCTTCAGAACCCCTTGTATGAGCCTTCCACTTGCTCCACTGCCAGGATTTACTATTTTGTTTCAGAGACTATGCATTTGATGGTGAAAAGATATTTGGAGATATTAGCCTGTAAAAGCAGGTGGCTTCATTGAGGCTTTAGCAATAAGAACATTTTATTTTGCTCAAAACAAGTTCAAAGAGCAATTTCACGCTGGGGAAGATCCTGTATCACATCAGCCTCTGGAGCTGCCTGACAACCGTAAGAGCATATCTAAAAAAGTAGGACCAGCTGTAATTAGCAGTGATTTAAGCCCAACAGGGAGCTAAATGCTAGCACATCAATAAATACATTGCAGAGCCTTAGGAAAGTCATAATAGGATCATTAAATATATGGCTTGTTACTAAACTTCATTTACTTGGCACATCCCATTTCCTTGTCCACCATATGCATCACTACAGGGAGGATGAGTTTCAATTAAAACATTTGCTGGTTGTGAGCTATTTAGACAAAACAAAAATCAGCGTACAAATATTTGCTTCTCCTCTTCTTCGTAACAGCCAGCCCTAGCAAAAAAAAAAGCTGTTAATTCTGTCAGTGCATAAAAAAGCTCCAAGGATTTCTATAACACAAATGTTGTGTAGCAACCAGTGAAAAGACAGGTGAAGCCTGTTATTCACACATCCGTGAGAACTGCATCATGCAATTACAAAAAATTAGAAATCATTTATTCCAAGACCCACTCCTGAAAATGCTCAGGTAGCTGTCAGTGTTGCCTACTCCAGCAAGAGCAGGTTTTTCCACAGAAACAAGATCTCTGTTATTAATGCTCTCCCCTACCCTAAACCTCATGCATTTGTATAATTTTGCCACTTACTGTATCTTTCTTTTTGAAAAAAAGAGTAATGTTTTGTCCTACAATAAGATCAAAGTTTCAGTCTCCCACTCAAAAGTAGCATTTTTGCCTCTTCAAATCTACTGCTTTACAACAGAAACACTGATGAACCCTAAAACTAGTGCTAATTAAGACAAATTACAATCTTGTCATTAATTTTACTACAATTACAAATTTTCCGCAAAAGGTCCTGCTCTTGAGTGCACAAACATTATGAGACCTCCATGAAATAAATATAAATGTGAAGCATTGTACAAGCATCTTAACAATGAATACTTAACACTTCATGGTAGTCAGAGTTAAAATGATAATAGAAGCAGATGACATTTCTAAAAATGCATATATAAAACTGATTAAATATTTCTAAACATAAAGTTGTCTATATTTATACATCACACAACAAAAAAGGGACAGAAATGTTTTGTATTCAAGATCCTTATTAAGCTTTTCCTTTATTAGCACTCCCAAGTGCTACGGAAATTTATAAAAACATGTACTTAGTCCAGTTAAAATACTGTACAAAATGAAGAAGTTATGAATGCTGCCAGATCTCAGATTTATTTTAAGTTGCCTATGTAACAAAAGTAGATTTTAATTATAAGAAAAATAGCTTGGAAAGTATTCCAAAAATTATCTTAAGCCCAACAATAAAGTGATTAATCTGACAATGAAATCCAGATATATTCTTGCATAAATTTACACAAATACAGGTAACTTATCAAATGGCATTTAACCTACTGTTTGCTTTGAATAGTCAGTGAGTTTAGTAGGATCATATTTAACAGGCTATTCTATTCCCATATGAAATGTGTGGCAATTTTGAGTAAAATAATGCAGTTCGTACTGCTGCAAGGCAAGTCCACAGTTATCTCAATTCATCAAAACACAGGTAACATCAACAAAGATTAAACTTACTTAGGGCATGAGATCATCACAGTATTCTTACAAAAGTTTATAAACTTTTCTTGGACCAAAACAGATAGTCTTAAAAAACAATTCTTCCTCTACAGATCATACTGTACAAAACCGAAAGCACAACATGATGTAAGTAAGAGTCTTTGCTGTGATTATATGGTGTAGTGAATTTGGCACTTCAGAGTAATGAAATTTCGAATGGCACAGTTCTTATCTACAGCAGCACATAACCTGCAAACCTTGGGCAAACATCCTGTACAGGAAAATACTCTCTCTGCTGCCAACTCTGACGAAAGGAAGAAAAAAGAAAAAAAAAAAAGACCCCAAAAAAAGTTAGTGCATGCGCACAGCTTTGTCAAGAAAATTAAAAAGAAAGGTGAAGGACATCTTTGTACTGCTTTTCTCAGTTCCTGCTGTCAGACAAGTCTGGAGAATTTAACCATAGCCTAGGAAGAAAGAAAAAACAACAAAAAGAACAAATTAATATTCACAACAGATTAATAAATCTATTAAAATATCCTCAAGCTAGCTTTAAGATACCTTAAATGGGGAAAAAAAATGTATTTATTACTGGCTAGTAACCAGCAAGTTTTTTGTTTAAAACATCAGTGACAAAACATTAGTGCTCCACATGAAGTAAGAGAAGCCGGTACTTGTCAGTCCTAATGCACCAATGCAAACCTGATTCTCAAACTAACAAAGGACTGGAAAGTGACTGACTGTTACCGAGGGAGCTCACATGCCAACACAGAAGAACTCCCAGGTTTTAAGCATCTTGTCATGTCTTTCTTTTCCCTTTAGCTGTTGTGCAGATTTATTATAAAAAGCACAGCTTACCTCCTACTACATCCTAGCCTGACACCCAACTGTGTGTGGTTGTCTTTACGCTGTGCTGAAAACTTTGGTTAGGCAATACACTGTCAAAGTTAAAATCTAACGTTTCTCCATCCATAAGGTCATTACGGATAATCGACTCCATGTCACAGTCCAACCGTTCAATTAACATGTCATCTAAGTCACTGGGAAGCTTCTCCTGGTGGAGGGAAACAATTCCCACCCTCCCGTAGCCATTGCAACTGTTAACAGGGGCGTAGGGATTCATGGCATTCATCTGCATTGGGTGACTCATAGGCACTTGTAACGAAGTCTTCACTGTCGACAGGCGGTTTAGCCCTGACGTGTGTGACATGGTGTTCACTGTGTGTGACAAGGCACGGCCATTGACTGTGGGTGCTGGCTGGTTGTGTCCCTGGTGAGGGCGGGCGTTAGGGTTCATCATTTTGTTGTGGGGTGGCTGGCTGCCGTAACTGGGCATCACCGAGTTGGGGGCCATCAGCACGCTTTGGCCCAGTGCCCTGCCACCAGCCTGGGAAACACCAGCGTCCACTGGTGCCAAGATATCGTTGTGCGGCGGAGAATCGGAAGTCAGTAACTCCTTCAGAAGTCCCGCGGGACAGTTATATTGGCTCATCGATCCATAGCTTGATTTACTGTCTTGGAGAGTCTGCATAGGAATCTGGGACAAAGAGTTCATGCTAGCTTGAGCGTAAGTGAATTTTCTGTAGTCAGGATTTGGTGAACCTATACTTGTGGTCGAGGATGCGAATGAGTAACCTGGTGTTTGCTGCATCAGGGTGGCAGACGAAGACTGGGTTGACACAGTCATTGATGTATTAGGTGACAAGAGGTTGAGATTATCCAAAAGATTTTCCATGTTCTCAGAATTACTCATCTCTGAAAGGCTCGGTAGAGTAGAAGTCATTTTGGTGGTTGATGATGGGTATACCATGGGGTGCACGTCCCCATCTCCAAGGTCATCTTGCTCTGGCAAAATAGGAGAAAGTCTTCCACTAATTGTGCTAGCATTAGAGCTCGTTCTAGGTCGAAATGTACTCCAGTTATCAAAGTCATCATTACTGTGAGAGCTGGGACTTGCAGGCCACTTTGAGAACTGTGATCCAGGGCTGTCACCATTTCCCTCTTGACCAGACTGAAGGGCTGCTTTTTTCTTGGCAGCTCTGCCTCTGCTTTTGGCAAACTTGCTGTTGTTATCCATGGACGCCGCTCGCCTCCTAGGAGATTTGCCACTCTTCCCTCCTTCAGGATTGAGCATCCACCAGGAACTCTTCCCTGTTCCTTCATTCTGCACTCTTATGAACTTGCTGTGCAGAGACAGGTTGTGACGGATCGAATTCTGAAAAACAGAATAGCATGTAAGAAATGGAGAAGACATGCATCTTTTATGGCATACTAATACCTGCTTTTGTAAGCATACTCTCATTTTGTTAGAAAACACAGGGGCAATCATTAAATAAGAAAACATGCCAGCCTGGAAACATCTTTTATCTGCTCACTGCTCTGAACTGGCTGAAACAAGCTTGCAAAGAGTCGCCATGTCAATTTGCCTGTCATCTGCCTTGATCATATCTGACATTATAAAAAGTGAAATAAAACTGCAGGAACTGTTCTGAAATAAAAATTCCACACAAAGGAGACAAAATAAACCATAAAACCAAGAAGATGACTGAAGATCTCACTATCTGTTTCACTCTAATGAGCAAACCTGACTATATTCATGGATTTTTTTTAAAATTAATTTTACGTAAAGTTCAGGAATGCTAGATCCTATCCTATCGTCCTTATAATGCACATCCCAAGACCCTACAGACATGTGACACACAAACTTTCACTACTGCTACTGAGCACTACTGAGGTTTATATCATCTGTGTTATATGCGAAAATACATATAGAAAAGCAGTTGAGGATTAAGTTCTAATTTTCATAAGTAAACATCATAACTTGCCCAAGAAATCATAGAAGAAAAGGGAATATAAAGAGCATAGACAAGCTTGTAATGAAACTCTCAGTCTTAAAACCTTTCTCTTTCAAAATCAACATTTTAATATGCAAAATTGACTCTTCAAATACCTGAGGGCACCAGATACTTTGTGCCAAGAATAACCAGAGGTACTGGAGCTTTTTTTTTTACCTCCTCAGCCAGGAGTTCTGTTTCATGTTTTGTTCTTAAATACAGATAAAGAACAAAAAAAATTCCAAAATGGAAGGCCGCAGGCTGACCCGTTAACAAGAGACTACTCTTTACATTACTAAGCCATAGATAAATCTGATTTTCCTTATATAATTTTTGGCTGAGCACATGTAAAAAATATTGTATCAACAGAAAAGTTTTCCTGTATCTTGACACAATTGCTAACAAAAGGACACAAGTTCAAAGAGTGCTGAAAAAGGCAGCCATAGATGTTAATAGAAGGGTGAGACAGTACCATGGTCTATGCTAGGACTGCAATTCATGCAGAACAAGGAGGAGGGAACCACAAAACAACACATGAAATGAATGTGTAAACCAGAAATTAGACCTCAGTGGCAGAGAAATCAATAATTCACTACCTTCCTTCCATTCACAGTAATTTTTAGCAACTTGTCTAAAGAAACTTCTGGGGCAGCCAAAATGAAAAGACTGTTTCGAGAAAGCACTAGAGTAAGGATGATCTTCACTCAAATGCCAGCAGACCAAGTATTTCAAAACACTAAATGGCTGCCTGACCTACAGAAGCCTTGTTCTTTATTTCCTGTCTTCCTATCTTTTAACTCCCATCTATCTTCTCCCAGGTTTTTAACATGACACCCAACACCCACTATGGCACCAAACCATGAGGATGGTACAGCTCATGGAGCATGCCTTGTGACGTAAAACTGAGGACAAGGGACACAGCCACTGCTCTGCTCTCTGACTGCTCTTGTTGAATTTCCCAGCCCAGTGGGCTGCCTGTGACAGCAGCATCTTCAGAAATGTCCTCCCTCACCTTCACTTCTCTGCATCTGCTTTCTAAGATGCACGTCTTTCCCCATTCCCTATACATCTGACTGATGGAAGAAAAGGAGCAAAGATCTTAAGTAGGCATGCCAGGTGCAAACAGTCATCTCACAGCTTAAACCAGAGACAACAGGCTCATGCAGGAGCCATGACATGTTTTGGACCATGGAAAGCCAAACAAACAAAGCAGAACTGGCCATCTACAGAGCTCAACAGAAGTGGTTACTCTGGGATCAAAGAGGAGACCTTCAGCAGATGAGGGCAGCAAGGTGTTACAGTCCTCAACACCATTACTGACTTGAGACTATGCCCCCAGAAGTGCAGCTTCACCCCAGACAGGGGCACTGGACACTCCCTCACACCAGAAGATGGCAGAGCACGGCCTCAAGGCACTGACTGTTCAACCAGCACAGCACTGAGTCAAACTATGTGCCTAAACTCAGAAGCCTTTCCAACCTCTCCTCCCAAGAACCATCTTTTCAAGTTATCCCAGTTAAACAGACACCATCAACAATTCCCCATCCCTGGCAGTATTCAAGACCAGGCTGGATGGGGCTTGGACCACCTGGTCTAGTGGAAGATATTCCTGCCCATGGCAGGAGGGGTTGGAACTAGATGATCTTTAAGGTCTTTTTCAACCCAAAGCGTCCTATGACTCTATGATTTGAGTGTTTCCTTACTCAATTTCAAAAGGAAGTCGTTCTCCCAGAAACCGTAAAGTAGGACTGTATCTCTTCACTTCAGGCAATCAAAATACCATCTTTGATCTAGCAACAGGGTGCTAGGGAAGGCCTTGGAATTTTGTTTGCACCAGGTGCAGCTAACACATAGGGAGGGTAAGCCTGGAAATCCATCTTTGGACTTGCCCGCAGCCCCAGGGGCTGGCCCAGAAGCCTCGTGAGGCTGGCCTGGCACAGCCCGTTGTTTTCACTCAAGGGCCACGGCCGAATCTGTGGCTGACACAAGTCCAGCTCTAGAAATGTCGCAAGAAAGTTGCTCTGCACGGCTGTTGATTAAAAAACCTCCTGCACCAGTTCATTTTTTTTACTGTATTTTGTAAACATACCCGGTTGGCTCAGGATCACTGTTTACTATCAAAATAGGCATATCAAAAACATCGGTCAGGGAAAACACCGTGATGAGGCTCAGCTCCCTCTTCTCTGCTACACAAGCGTTAAATATTTAAGAAATCGCTGCTATTCCTTAGTCATCAAAAATGTTATAATCTGGTATTATTGTACCGAGGACATTTGAGGTCGCTCTTTGAGTAACAGAGCTGTCTCCTAACTCTGCCAGCAATGAAAAAAAATTTTCCTAACAGGAAAAGGTTTGCGGCCCAGAGCTTGTTACATAAATTCCTGTTTTTCACGCAGCCAGCAGGACATTAAAGAAGCTATGATTTACTAACTTGGAAAAAGTGTTGAAGAGGTAAATCTTGTGAAAATATGCACTGCTGTTAATGATGTTGTGTCTACAAATCCTTGCCAGATGCAAACATGACCTGATAAAAAAGTATAGTTTCAGCAGTGGATCTTGGCAGCCGGAGGAATGGCGCAGCTGTCAGTGGCTGGGGCGTGCAGCAGCACCACTAGCCCCGCCACGGTGCGCAGATGCCTTCAGCCATGGGTTTCACCTGGACTTTGAAGCAAAGCCTCCCAAAACCTGGCCTGAATGACTCCACAAGCAAGCGTCTGCATTTTGAGGCGGGTCTTCGCGCAGCGGCAGTTCATGTCAGATCGCACTGAGCGTAACTGCACTGGAATTTTATCAGAATCTGGGTCAGGATGGCAGCAGGGCTGCTGCCACCTGCAGAGTGCTTCCTGGGATTGAGTTTTTGCCTCTGAGATTAAGTAAACTTACTTCAGCATTCAGACCAGGAACTATGAACGTGCTTATGGCTACTTTCTGATTTAAGACTCAAAATACGCAAAACCAGTATCAGCTACATGCAATATGAAGAGCACATCCCAGCTAATAAAACTCGTGAAGCCAAGAAAATTATTCCTTTGAATCTACATATTTATATCACTCAGCTGTACGTCTGACATTTCCAACAGCTCTACCGATATCCAATACTGCATTTAAACCCAAGCCATAAATAGCAAAACATGCAACTTAAGTTAAACGTGACTGCTGAAAAAAATTATATCTCTATCACAGTTGAAGTTGAGCTATTTAATTATTTTTTTAGTAAACTGGGTTGGTGTTTTACTAAACACCTGAAAACTCAGTTGCTCTGTTCATCTTGACAACATTGTACTTACTGAAGTGAAACCATACAGTGACACTGGCCGTCTTTCTCTCACCCCAGACCTCGGAGCACCAAAAGCAGAGGGAAGCAGAGCTCCTCTTTAACCCGACTGCAAACCTCTCCAAGCAGGACCTAACTGTGGATCTGTGATTATCCGGGGAGCTGCAAGACCCCAAATATGCAAAAGCATCTACAAGTGCCAATGGTCTCTCCCACCCTCATACTTTGATCCACGGCACAGGGAGCACTCATCCCACCAGAGTGCCATGATAGCCACCAAAAGGGAGAGTGGGGAATGGATGTGGCAGTCAATACACTTCACAAAAACAAGTGTATTTGCTATCAAAGTGCATATGCTGATAGCAATAAAGCATGCCATGGCATCTCAGGGAGATTCACAAGTACCTAGTAACAAAGGTAGGAAGGAGTTGGCCTCTGGAAGCAGATACAATCATAACAAGCTGGGAGGCCATCGGAGCAACACTGCTTCCATAACACACAGGTCAAGGATTTCCATTAAAATAAACAGTCTAATGACTGTTTTCATTCCGACATCCCAGGAGTCCACTACTTTCTACACCTCATCCAAGGGGATGGCCTACGCAAGTTGCCAGCTTGTTCTGCCATCAGCTGTGGTAGCACATCCTGTTACTGACAGCTTACAGCAGGTTTTTGAGCCAGCACAATCTCCTTGTGGCAACACCACCAAAGCAAAAGTTTTGCAGCAGAGAAGTGAAGATCCTAGGATTTCCATATGCCCTTGCAGAAGACATTCGATCTTGTCTCTCTAGGTCTTTGTATAGGGACTCTACAGCAGGTCCAGATGTTCCCATCACCCTCCTCTTGGAGCCTCAGTGGCAAGCAGCACTCTAAAAAGAAGTCATTAACACTTCTGAGAAAGTGTGCAGAGGCCAGGAAGTTCTCCAGCACACTTGCTCACAGCTCATTCAGCATTAACAGGCAGACAGCAGCAGCAGGGGCTATCCATGGCAAGTGGCACCATATGGCATCTATCCAAGGCTAAGTTAGATCATGCCTGGCAAAACAGGCAGGTTTGCCTGCAATAGCTACACTGCCTGCACCCATTTTGCTGCGGTTTCCAACCATGCTGCCAAGTTTACAGGGGCTTGGATGAAGAGGCCGAGGAGGAAAGAAAACATCGGTAACTCCAGACCTACCAGAATTTCCTTTGGTACAACAGTCTGGTGTAAGGCAATCCTGTTTGTCTTACCTAATAGCCATGAAATACAAAAAGTTCAGCACATGGAGCTTGGATTTGTCTCAGAGCTAGTGCTGGACAGCCATAAGCACTTGGTCTACAGACAGCACACATTTCTGTCTCGAAAAGGTTCCTGACACTACGATGTTCACCAACACAACCACACATCTGGCTGCAGTGTCAGAGGCCTCAAATGCTAACGAAACAGCTGATTTTGCTACCCAGTTGTGGTATTTTTTATTACAGCTCAGAAACCTTCTCTGTTGTCCAGTAAGAGTATGGACAGAAAGCCTGCCACTTAGCCTCAGGTCAAAGAGTCATATTTAGAAGACGCTGGAAACTTGCCACCTGCAGCTGCATGAAGGTGGAAGGGCAGGATTTCCTCCCAAACAGGTCATGCTTTTTTGGGTCCTTTGTTCTTGGGGAGGTGCTTTTGTTTGACTTCATTTTTTCTCCTGCACTGTTAAGCAGTCAAGAAGTATCAGCTGGAAAAAGTGAAGAAATACTTCTCTCTTCCTAGGGAGACCTTGCACTGTTTCTCTGTGCTTTCCATTACACGCGGTGGCATAGTGAGAGTCTTTCCCAGACCACCCCTTACGAAACACCACCTCCAAACATGGACACTCTCCCATAAACTGTTCCATGTGGTAAGATTTCAGCAGTGCATCCCTTTTTCCATGCACCAACATACAAGAACAGGACGGAGTGCATGTTAGTTCTATATGGTTGCTACACAGGTCTTCTGAACACAGAAGGGCTTCCTGTGGTCGTATGTCAGTGGCATTAATGTAAGTCCTGTACATTCTGCACTCAAGTTCACAGATTTTTACTATCCTGTGCTTCCTTCTCATAGCTATCAAAGACTAAAAAATTTTGAACACTGCAGGTGCTTGGCCATCCTCCAGGTTGCATCCTGCTGCCACCAGGGACTGGAGGGGATTTCTCAACCACTGGAGTTTTCTTCTCTGGATCATGGTAACATGCAGGAATAGAAAATGCATACCCAGCTTCAGACACTGATGTTTAAGATTTGGCTGTGCATGCCTACGTGTCAGAGTGGGCAACTCTGCTGACATGTATTTGAACAACTCCCAACTGCTATACCCTATATCCTCTTCCTCACTCTAGGTAGGCTCCTCGGAAGCACTTTTCTGTAATGGCAGTTTGGACATTTCTAATGAGATGATAACACCGCCTACTTTTCCTACACAGGCATTTAGAAAGAATCAAAGTGAAAACCATAAACAAGGTTCACAGTATTCAAGTGTGCACCCAGGGCAAGCACACGCCTGGATACTGTTCCACATGTGATGACCCCAACCAAAACTTTTAACCACTCTTAGATTTTCTGTACCTCCAAGAGAGACAGGGACACAGTCAGGTTAGCCATCACCTACATCAGTGCCATGTAGTTACTGTGCTTTGAAACTACATTTATTTCTATGAGCACAATACAGGCATGATGTATCATCAGCACAGTGTACACCACATATATAGACATTTACTAGGATCTCAAAGCCAAGGAAACTACGTGACACTGGCTAGGAAAAACAAAGGGACAAAAATGCACGTGAAAAACATGAGATTTTTAAATGAAGTTTGTTGAACAGACCTTCATCCCTCTGGTAAAATCTGGGAAACCAAGACAGCCAACAGGTTGGTACAAAATCTATCCATTTTTAAACGTGAAAGAAAGGCAACAATAGGAAGGAACCACTGTGTTATTAAAAAAAAAGCAAAAAGCCATCAGGACAAATGATGGCTTCATTTATCACATTAAAAGTCATGAAGTGTAGAAAATAAGGGAAGAAATAAATATCAGATAAAAAAAATTCAAAGATAGCAGGGATAACTATTTTTGGTGATCCAGACAAATTCTAACACTGCCTTTACAAAACTGATGCTGCAAGCTTGCTATTCCAACAGATGGAAAACAAGTGTTTCACAAATATAAGGGTTCTATATTTGTAAATAAACATTTCTGTTTTCCACAAATATGAAACATATATATGCATATATACAGCCTGTGATGAAGAAGCATTTCCCAAGTTTGCCAGTGACACAGGAGGCCAACAAGGAGGCCCCATTGAAGAGGAATGTTTCGAAGTCAGGATGCCCTTAAAAAAATAGGGCTTCTTCTCTGCTTTCCTTAAGCACTCTCAGACTTCTGGCCTTCACAAGCAGCCTGTGCAATTATGTCAGTAACACAAAACCAGCAAAGCAGGAGGACTCGTGCATAACCTGAGTGACCTGACTGCAGACCCAGTTATCACAGAAAAGCTGGTAAAGAATTCAATAATAAAACATCAGAGGTCAGGGAAATAATCAGTCTTTCAAACCAGTCCCACAAAATATTGGCCATTGGACATACAAAAGCCTGCATGTTTTGTTCAGGAAAGGTGAGGGAACACCTGCATGATGCCAACGCCAGACAAATGTGACAGTGCGGCCGAGGTGAGCACCACGCACCACTGCTAAGGTGTGCTCATCAGAGGGGTTAAAAGCACTGGAATCATCTGTACTGCAGCCAGCCCTGAGGAAGGCTGCTGTGATTCGAGGAGGGCAGGTAACCCTTTTACAATTATTCACTGAGGGCTCAAATGCAGAGACCAGGAATGAGACTTTGCAGGGATGCAGGCACCACACAGCCACAACGGTCTGAGGGAAAGCTGTCCTCAAATACAGAGCAAAAGCAGGTTATGGCAAGGAAAACATGAATCACAATTACAGGCAAAGTTTTTTAAACTGAAAAAAAAATTGGAGCAATAAAGTAGTAGTTCATCCATACAATGCCAGAATGACTAATAGCTCAAAATTTTATTCTGCAGCTATAGTAAAGAGAGACTAAGCAGTGTTTATCTTTTTTTCAGCCAGTGGGAATAATTATGATCAGTAGGACAAAAAATGTTAATCACTCATTTCCTGTTTAACAGACAGCCTGCTTCACCTCTGCCACTCTCCACTGTTACACCCAATTCATCACAAAGACTACAGCACTGTTTAGAGAAAGCTTTCCCCCCTCCAGCTTTTCTTCTTTCTAAAACTAAGCTGCCTTTTATTGACAGTCATCAGCTCTAATGAAGAGGTACAAACATATATACATGCTAAATATATCAATGCTAATTAGACTAGCAGATCATCTTAAAAGGAACACTGGAAATATGGTCTTACCAATTAGAAGCAGTAAGGTCAGAAGTAGGCCAAGGTCTTAAGTGCAAATTACAGAGGTGAAAACACATTGCAGTAAAAAATAGGGCTGATTTTTTTGCATTGGCCTTTGAGTGCACCCAGAGAACTTCTAAGAAAAAGAATAAAGTCAAAAACCCCAGACATGGTTACTCAAAAAGCTTTAACTGGTTAAGTGAAACAACTGTGAAAATTCCTGTCTGAGGTTCCATGTAAGTTTTACAGACTAAAATCCCTGCATAATGACCAAAGCAGACCTTTGTCACTTGTCTAGGTAAATGCACAAGCAAACCTACACCTATATGTTTGGTTTCAGCTGGATACTTTACTAGGGAGCCCCAGATCTTCATTTGCATGAATTAAGACTATTTGCTTCCACAAAACCACTGATAACCTAAAGGGCTGGAATGATTGTCAGGACCTGATGGATTTCCAAGCAATGTGCTGCCCACAACAGTTGAAAATGAGTTAAAACTGAGGCAGGTAAAGCAAAGCAGGATGTACTGGAGACACGGGCTAAGTTTGTGACACTTGCTCCATCCACTGTGCTGCCCACAGGCTGGCCGTGCTGGAGAAGCTCAAGATGTGTATTTCTTACCTTGAGAAGCAACATAGCAAAGAGGATGTACAGATCCAACAGCATAAAAAGTTGTGTTGACTGAGTCTTTGCGTAGAATATAAAAAAAGAAGGAAATATATCTCCTTATTGCACTTGTATTAGCATAGCAGAGGCAGTTTTTTTCATTTAGCAAGCAAAGGACTCACATTCTGTGGTCATGGATGTCACTGAGTACCAGTTTTTCAGAAACAAAGAGTCAATGAAAGCAGCAGGCTTCCTCTGCAGCAGGGTTAGCTGTGCCCCACAGGAAATCCCTGGCTTGAGGAAACTGCAAGTCTTGTGAAAAGAACGGCAAAGCCTTTTATTTACAGGCTGAATGATATCTTAGGCTACATCTCACCATGCATCTGATCTTTATTTTGACTACAGCAAGTGCGAGGATACACTAGCAAAATTTTAGTATAGTCCCCAAAACTACAAACAGAAAACTAAAACAAAGTTGAGTGGAATTTTTTGTTTGGTTTAGGGCATCTTTAGAAACTATTTATTGCATCTAATGGTTAAGATAGCACAGGTTCCATATTTGCAAGAGGACAGTGTCAACTTAAAAATAACAACCACCCCATGAATTTCACCTAGTGTTGTAAATATCTGATATTGATGTTGTAAACAGGAGAAACTGAGGAAAGAAGAAAGGACACTTCTCTTTCCCTTAGTTTCTTTTGCATCTGAATACAGACCAGTACATGAAGTTACTGTTTTACTATTTATGTTTCCTTTAGACAATTTACCCTCTATCTGTCTCATACATAGAAAAAAATAAAATATAATTTTCCTGTTAACGAAGTAGTAGCAGAAAAGAATTTACTTCTTATATTTTTATTAAAATAGATAAATAGGATCATTTAAGTTCTCTTTGAAGTCCTGCAGATCTGCAGATATGTAAAGGATATTGCTTTATACAGTCAATTTTTGTTCATTTTTCTTTGTGTTGTGCTTTTTTATCCCAAATTCCCAAGAAGCAAGTATATATTTTCAATTGCTCCTCTTCGTACATCGCAAAGAGGCACCATATAAACTAGGTATTATGTTTCTCCCCAGCTTCTTAGAACATAGTTTGCCTTGGTACTTATTTTCCCCCACCACAGAAGCAGGTCAGACCACCAGCACACTCTCTTCAGGAGTGCTCTTTCCAATTCAAGTTTGCTGCCACAGCCTAGCAGATTTTATGTAACACAATTTACTACTCCAAAGCCAGCAAAAAACCCTCATCCAAATTTCAAGACAGCCTTTGGCTATATTCCAGCATGCACTGCCCCTCTCTACTGTCTGACCACTTGCAGCCACCTTCTTTCAGAAGGTGAAGTTTATACTTAAAAGGGATTTTAGGTGATCTTCTTGGGACTCTGAGGACTCCTGATGGGTGGCTGCACTGTTCATGCCAGTGTCTTCCTCTCAGATGCTGCTTTCTGTGATGTTCTTCAGGCTGCAGTTCAAGAATCGCTGGCACTCATCACTGGGTTTTACGACATCTGTTCAATATTATAAAGCCAGAGTCGTCCAAACGTGCAAACATGTAGCACCAACTCTGAACAGTTACCCCAAGACAGGCTCACAATTTTCAGTAGCCTGTGGGAGGCATAGTACTATTTCTCAGAGCAAGATGGGCACCGTGAGGAGGGAAATCTAAAGGGCAATTTCTTCCCTCACACCCATTTTGGAAGCATTCCTAGTCCCTCACTACTGTAGGCTGTGCTCTGTACTTAACAGACCCTTATTAAATCAAAGAACTATTTACAATCTACATACTGGCAAGTCCACATTCCCATAGAATGTCATCTGGCAACAGTGATTTAAACCAACAGCTCTGTACTTATTTGCTTTCCTCCTTCACAAACAAGAAAAGTAAAAAGGACAAGAAAAAGCCATGTTTTTAATGACAAGAACAGAATTAATAGAGTAATGCCCAAGAGCTCTGACACACCAGCACTCATCGCAATACCCAAACATCCTTTTTTTTTTAAGCAGTAAAATGTTACAATGGGGACAGTGAAAAGAAAGATTAGCAGCAACATTGTGGCTTGAGATCTTTTATGTACACACCTGCTGCTAGAGGTGCAGGACCACACTGGACACAAAATAAGACAGCTTCCTGAGTGGGACACTTGTGCTGAAATGAGCTTTGTTAGATATTTCGGGTGCTAGATTTCTCCTGCCAACTAGGTCTAATTAATAGCCCATCATTACTATTTCTGTCCATTTGATACACACAAGGAAGCTGGCCTTACCACAGCTGCTCAGAGATAAGACCTCATTCATTCCCCCATTCCCCTGGCCAGTCTGACACAAGGAAGCTCTGGCCACAAGGTGCCTTTTACCAGGTGGAATAGGAGGTGTCCCAGGGAGGACATTGTATCACTCTTATCAGTTCAGAAAAGAAAACATTGTTTTTGAAAAGCCTCCCCTTCTCTATGCTAATCCCTCAAACCCAAAAAGCTCTTACCAGATTAGGCTCCCTCCTCCTGGAGGTCACAGATTTACATGGTGCAAACTTCACCATCATCATCGCCCCAAGCCCCTCTCAATGAAAAGCCCGAGCCTGCCAGCCTCAATATTCACATTTAAGGACTGCAACAGTCAGATTCCCAATCATAAAGCCTGCCAGGGGCCTCCCATCCCTCCCATGCTTTTGCCCAAAGATGAGCAAGGCAGTGGAGCTTCCCTCCAGCTTTCCCCAGATATGCATTGAAGCACATTAAGGCAAAAGCACAGCTGACACTGCGAGCACAAATGCCCTAAATCCATTCAAAAGGGTGCAACAAGGAAATCTTAAGTTACTCTACAGGGACTTGCTCAGTGTTTGTCTCCTGACAGTGTTTGCTGCTTTCAAGTACTGCAGTTTAGTTCTTCCTCTTGCAGACAGTCGGAGAGAGAAGCAACATAGCCCCCTGTGCAGCTCCAAAGATGTGCAAACTCTTTCACTGAGCCGGTCAGAATGGAGCATTTGTTTCAAAAAAATAAATAAAAAATAAAATTTACAGGACATTAACTTACGTCACATTAAAAATAGCAGGAATGTCAGCAGTAGGAGCCGTCACTTGCAATAGCTATCAAGACACAGGAAGTTATTTATTCTGTGGGTCACATAAAGCCCTCTTTAAAAACAAGGATGAAACAGGAAAAAAAGAAATCATGTTTACTGAAGCCTGTTTGCCAATATTATTTATCTAGCCAATTTTGTTTATGAAATTTTATAATAATTTGTCATTGATACATAATTGGGTTCATGTCCACAGATCTCTTAAACTGCTGGCAACTACAGGAGACACTAAAGCCCTCGCTGTTCGTGCCTAACTTTTGGATTATTTTCAGTTTTGAAAATATTGTGGGGAATTTTCACACATTTTCATTTGGTTTTAAAAAGAAATTAAAGTCTTCCCCCGGAAAGTCAGGTGTTTTCAAGTATTTTGTTTGTTGATTATTCCTGTAATCATAAATTATGCAGAGTATTTGGCAGGCCATGCCTTCCTCTGTTAAAACATTTGTTTTTACTTTTTCAGTTATTGTTTAGATCCTGGTCATAACATGTTCCAGGTTGTTTTGAACAGCAAAGAGGAAATAAGCAATATTTTAACTTATATCACACTGCAATAACATTAAATGCCTACGCAGCAAAATGCTGCCTATTCAGTATTTTCCACTTTCTTCCTGTCCGCTGCTGGCTTACAACAGCAAGATAATTCAAAATTTTACAATCCTGCAACCTGTAAAACACAGGCTCACAAACATGCTCAGAACAAAACACAAAAAGGAGCAAGAAATAGGAGGTCAAAAAAAAGAAAAAAAAGAGGGGCAGAATATAAAGTAAACATATTTGCTGAAGGCTGGTTTTGAAATCGTAGGAAAGCCAACAAAGCTCTTCTGAAGTCAGCTCACATGCACCCAGGCATTGCAGGTGACACAGTTGGACGAGGCAGAGTCCCAGCAAGGCACTGTTTGCCTACATTCACCCTGACACCACAGCAGAGTTAGGAAAGAGACTTTGAACTCCGTGCCATCACTGCTGCTCAGCAGGATCACGGTCTGCAGTGGATGTGATTACTAAACCCATTGTGACCCCTAGAAAATGCCCTATGGATTAGAAAAAAGAGAGGCATCATTCCAAACACCACACAATTCCCACAAAACAGTCTCTGTGACAAAGTAGAAATTACAGAACTACATTTCAAAGAATTTCTCCAGGATTTTTCTTCTATAGGTTTAAGTTGAACATTGCATTTCAAGCATTCAGTTATCACGGAGAAGGATTTCCATCTTTCCTCCATTAGCGAAGTCTTAGGAATTCCTCATTTACCTAGGAAGGAGAGGGAGATGAAGAAAAGAACATTGATTTCAAGACTGGCTTTGTAAAAAAGATACTTCCAAAGCTCAGTTTTGGAGCAATGAGTGAAGGATCTGTACCTTGAAGATATCTACATACCAATTCAAATTTTAAGAAAGATCAGTAGCTCTTAGACACTCATTTTAATGAAATTCTCAAGGCATCAGTGCCATCAGTGGCAGTGGCACCACCACTTTAAAACACATTCCACGTATAATGGCAACTGGCAAAGTAGCCATGGGCTCAATCCTCCTTTTTCCTCCTCTGTCAATTATTCAAGGACCCCACATTCACTCATCCACTGTTGTCTACTTCCTTCAATGCCAAGCATTTCTGGGGCATCTGATAAGGAAGTGCAGAGTTATCTTCTTCAAAGTTTTTGCAGCAACAGCAGCCATCCCCCCCCACATACATATGTATTTTCAACATGTTTCACGGATTTTCCAAGGAGAGTAGCAGCTGAGTAATTGTGACAACAAAAAATACAAACCTCTGTGTTCTACAGGTATTTTAAAAAATTAGGTAATATTTTAAACTGAAAGGATTGGGGTTTTTCTAATTCTCACCTATTTCTGCCTATTTTTGTGTTAAGTTTTTAAACATGAAAATATACAAAGCTGAGAGTAATCAACCAGAATATTACCAGTTCACCTCTAAGGAGAACTGAAGAGAAGCCTGTGATTTGTACAAATCCCCTGGCTGCAGTGATTTCTGTGCAGTGTGGTTGGCTAACACCACAGAAACAGATTTAAACCAGATTTAAAGGCCTTTTTCCCTTAAGAAAGAACTTGTCAGAGACCAGCAGTGACAAGGCACTTGCTTCCTGGCACAGCTAAAGGCAGACCACAACTTTTGCACCAGGCTTGCTTGACACCTCTACACTGCCACAGAGGCTGCCCACTTCTCAAATAGCCCAAACCAAGCGGATTTCCAATTTTTTTAATCAAGTCTATTGACAAACTCACATCCTTTCTACCATAGCTGTTTGCAGTTTGTAGTCCACATACTCCTCAGGGCTCCAAAATACTTCTAAAATCCTTCAGAAGGCAGCCAGGGGAGGTAGTGGCAGTCAAATGTCCCTCTGTCTGTTTGCACTGGGCTTTCCTGTAATCCTGGCTTAAACACACGTGCACCACAGGAAGAAAACAGACAATTTTAAGTTGCTGACTCTAGAAAAAGAGCAAGAACTATCTAAGATTAAACCTGGCCCCCAGACTTTGTCAAAAGGCTGACTTAGGGGATCAGGCCAAAGAAGATTAACTCAAGTATGGTGTCAAAGTACACTCAAACAGCAACAGCTTCTTGACAAACACTGAGGGGCTGTGAAAACCACAACATTTAAGAGGAGGATTCATAACCCTGCAGTCTGTGCCTGAAGGAAAGCTCTCCCAACCTAGGTTCTGGCATCTGGCAAACACCAGCAAGTAGTTCTGGCTGTAGTGATGCAGCACAACTCACTGAGCCCATAACCAGAAATGCAGACTACCCAGATGACTTCAGAGCAAAAAACTCCTCCAAGAGACACTCTGTCTGATGGAGAAGGCGACATTGCTATTCTTCCATTCACTATGGGACCAGTCAGTTTTCTTTTCATCTGACAGCAGTCAGGGAGAGCTGCAGAAGTGAAGAAGTGCTCAGTTCATCCATCAGCAATGTTAGCAAGGTACAGGGGAAGAGATGGATGCTTTGGCTGCCTCCTCTCCTGCTATGAGGGGCAAAAGGCCTTTGGAATTATTCCTACAAAAAACCTATCAGCTTCTCACACTGAGGGACCAAACAAGAACAGGTCACAGGTCAAGAAGCTCTACCAGTTTGTGGCTGTCCCCCCAAGAGAGTGAAAAGACATGATGGGAATAATCCCCACTAACACTGTCAACAGAGAAGCCCATGGCTTTAAAGACCGTGGCTTGTATTGTACAGCAGTTTCATCACAGCTGTTTGACGAGCCACAATAGATACCAGTCACTCGGTGGGAAGGAGTATTGCCTGCCAAACCAGGAAATGCTTCCCTGAACACTCTGGGTTGTCCAGCTCCTCTGAGTCAGTCATAGGCTCAGAGGGTGGTAGGAGCACCTGCCTCTCTGGTAGGGGTCTGCCACTCAAGCTGCTCCTGCTTCAGATGAAATGAGGAACTTGCAACCTCAGCAGCAGCTTGAAAATAGGAAAGCTGCAGCGTGAAACAGATGACCACAGAGCATCCCATGAGAGCTTCAGCCAACACAGTCCCGATTCCCAAGCACCACCCACTAAGAAACTCAGCCAATGCAAGGACAGTTTCCCCATACAGAAGATACTTCACACCTCAGCTGCTGTCCCCAGAATCTGCACGCTACGGGACTCAAGCCCACCACTGACCGAAATTTTCCTCCTCTTTCTCCTCCTGCCCACACTAAATTTAGCTCACTTCTACTGGAACGATGACATCCCCAACATCAAGACTGAATACTGGCACTCTCCTCAGTGAAAGAATGAATTCCCCCACACCAAAAAGCTGCTAGTAAACAGGTTTCAATGACTCAATATACAGACAAAACTTACCCAACTCAACAGAAACTTAACATTTATTTCTCTATGTTCAACACACATTTTTCTATAGATGGCATTAAAATAACAAAATGAACGCTGCTAGTTAGAAAAGGCTCCAGGGAGGCCTCATTGCAGCCTTTCAGTACTTAAAGGAAGCTTTTAAAAAGGTGGAGATTGACATTTTACACACACAGATAGTGCTAAAACAAGGGGGAACAGTTTTAAACTAAGAGGAGAGATTTAGATTAGATGTTAGGAAGAAATTCTTTACCCAGAGGGTGGTAAGGCTCTAGAACAGGTTGCTCAGGAAAATTGTGGATGCCCATCCCTGAAGTGTTCAAGGCCAGATTGGATGGTGCCCTGGGCAACCTGATCTAATTGATGCCAGGGGTGGTTGGAACTAGAGGATCATTAAGGTCCCTGCCAACCCTTCTATGATTCTGTGATAGTTCTACCACATGAAGATCTGCTCTGCTTTGGTGCAATTTTTCCTTTGACTACATTATGTTTAAATCTTTTTGTTTCCTTTATTCCCCCTGAAGATTAGTTTATTATCCATTCTACAAGCCCCAAGATAAGAGAAAAGGCGGTAAAAGCACCATAAAGAGTACCTGTGAAGATTAAAAACCATAATGACAATGGGAAGTCACACACACAGAGGAGACTGACACCCTCACTGGTGTTTTGATTTCCCTCCCAGATGCAGCTCTCCACAATGAGCTGAGACACAAAAACCTGTGACACACAGTAAGCTGCCCTCCCTTACCTACAGCACCACTGGAAACAAGCACTCCCACCAGCCTGGTGCCTGCTTGAGGGTGGAAAGCTGGAAGGAGAAGAGGAGGGAGACAAAGAGGTGCCTGGCACCTTTGTTGGAAGTTTGGAAAACACCGCTTTCTCTCGGGCAGAGAAGGAAGCAAACAGCAAGCGCCATCCCTCAGCCATGGCAGCACGCACGCACATGCACACGCATTTCCTCCGGCTTCACAAAAACAATGAAGTGTGGGGAGCCTGGCTCTTACATGAAGCACTCACTGGCTATATATAAAATAAGGAAAGCAGCTGCTTCAAAAGCTCAGTCACGCTTTTATCAACAGGGCTTTAATTAGTACCCATCTGCTTCCTGTTTTATACTACAGAACTGACTTTCACCTGTTTCAGCAAAACACCCCTTCCCCCAAATGGAAGTGTGCACACACACACATGAACACACACGAAAAGTTCACAAACACCTTATGCTTAAGCAATTAACATCTGAAATCCTTGTTCTGAGTGTGTGGGCTATATAATTGCTTTTTTAAAAAAAATTAGGCTTTGCCAGAGCTATCAGATTTCACAGCCAACACCTTTAAATCACACACCTTATATGCTTCACCATTTATTTTAAGTCATTGGCACTTGGAGACCCAAAGAACACTGGAGCCCTGTGGTACTGGCACTACACTACAGAGAGGCTGCCCAGAGGGCTCTAAGTGGAAGTGTGGGCTTTTCCTGAGGTCCGTCACACACATGAAAGGATTTAAATAAACAATGGCAAGGCTGATAGTTTGAATCCATTCTTAACTCACCCCATTGTTTGAAGAGAAGAAACAACACGTAGAAGAAAAATATTACTGAGGGAGGAAATAGCTTCACCTTTGAATTTCCTGACATTTTTCCTCCCACGCTTTTCCCCTTCACACATCAATTATTTATTTATTTTGCAGGGAGAAGACAAGTGAAAGTTAAGTACACCAGCACAGCTACGTGCTGTCAGACCTGCCCACCTCTCCTGCACAAAGGAGCTACCAGTGCTTGAAAGCTTGCCAGGAGCGAGGTATCCAGAGAGCAAAACAAGAGGAAGCAAAGCACTAGGAGAATGAATTCCTTGCCAATGACTGAGCAAGGAGCACCACTTGCCTGCTCCTAGGCACAGCTATAGGAATGGGAAGAGGGGCAAGTGCCAAAAGGAGCAGTATTCATACGGTCTCTGCATGAATTTTTTCGGGTGTGCAAAGCCTTCTCTAACTCAAAGTTGCTCATCACAGAAAAGAGCTTTTCTTAGCACACCTTTAGCATCAGCCACCACCTACAATGCTTATTTTGCCAAAATAAACCTGGCAACCACACGACTCATGCTCCAATTTTGGAGTGGGAGGAGATAATTCTCTCTTTACAGTTAGAAACTTCATCTGCAACAGCTTTCCCAAATGCACAAAGGTGACCTAACTCAATTAGAGTTTTATTCCATAGCATCTTGGAGCTGCTCCTCAAGTTTTTGGATCTGTTTGTCTGCAGGGTTGATGAGATTCACCAAAGACTGAAAAGTAAGAAAAAAAATCATTCCAGTAAACAGAATTACAGCAGTTACCCCTTTGATGAGCAACCAGCCTACAATACCCTCCTGTGCCCCCTACATGATCACCCAAGGGGAGATCACAGTGCTGGCAACACCAGGAAGGGCAACACTAACAACAAACAATAGATTGTAAGACTCAGTATCCACGGGAGCCTACAAGAAGGATGAGGATAGATGATTTACAATGCTATACATAGTGACAGAACAAAGGGGAACAGTTTCAAACTGAATGAAAGTAGGTTTAGATTAGATATTAGGAAGAAATTTACTGTGAGGGTGGTGAGGCACTGTCATGGATTTTTCAGAGAAGTTGTGGATGCCTCATCCCTGGCAGTGTTCAAGGTCAGGCTGGATGGGGCTCTGAGCAACCTGGTCTAGTGAAAAGTGTCCCTGACCAGGGCAGGGGCTTTGGAACTAGATGATCTTTATGGTCCCTTCCAACCCAAACCATTCAATGATTCTGAATGGGTACCCTAGGAAATGTATCTGTAGCATACTGCCATTTGTTACTGACACAGCACACCAAAATACCACCTATCTCTGTATACATGAAGAGATTTGTGCAGCACCACACAAATCTGATAAAGAATAAGAATTGTCACTCAAAAGTAAAGATCAAACTTTGGTTTTAAATCTCCAACTTCTTAAAGTTCTCAGCAACTCTTCTGCTACCTCTCTGTCTAGCAAAAGCAGGATTTTGTACACACACTGTGGGAGGTACTACTGAAGGGAATGAGCTCTGTTGCTAGAGGAAAAAAAATCAAATGAAAACACAGGATTCCAAGCACAATGAATGCTCTGAGTATATGAAATAGGTGAGAGGGATGGAGCAAAATGAGCACCAATGTGAGAACTCCAAGTATCTCTCAGAAGAGTAAAGGTGGCTCACTTCTAACTCAATTGCTTCAAGGACAAGAAATAGATGCACTAATCTCTTGGGCTATGTTTTGTTTTGTTCTTTCATTTATAGACTTCATTAATTGATCAACCTGAATAATATTTTATTGCCTTAAAAAAATGAGAAAAATTCTTAACCTTGTGTTTTCACCTAGAAGATTGCACCACCACTTAGATATTTTTCCATGATATCTCAAGCAACATATTACAAAACTTCATCCAGGACTGAAACAACAGATTGTCTCAAGAGCAAATGACAAAATATTTGTACCAGAAATCCTGGCAACGTTGCATGCAGATGGGTTTCTGAAAAATGGGGTTCCAAGAATAAGTCACCCATGGTTCCAAAAATAAGAGCTAAATTCAAACAAAAACTGGATGTTCACTTTGCAGGGCACTGCAGGCCCTCTCCAGGGTCCCACCCTCACCACACATGAGACACTTGCTAACCACACGCCTCTGAAGTCTGAGCTTCAACCAAATACACGAGGCTGGGGAAATGCAACCAAGGCCAACGTCCTGGATGCCTAACCCAGAAATGACACGCTATGGGTTGGTGGTCAGCCACCTCACTGCCAGTGGACCCAGACCTGAGTATCGGGTCAGCCCCAAAATCCATGGCCACCAACTGCAGGGGTCTGAGCTGCGGCAGCAGGGGGGTCATGCTACCACGCAGGGCCAGGAACATCTCTGCCTGCAGCTGGAATGTCGGCATACTGGTCAGGTCTCTCAGCCTGCCAAGGCACAGCTCAGACAGTCCCCAGAACACTGACCCTCCCCAAAGCACCGAGGGAGCCCATGTGCACAGAGGCAGAGACGCGTCACGCTTCAGCGCCAGGCACCAGAGCACGACCGCGCCACCGCACAAACAGATGTCTGAGACAGCTCTCATAAACAGGGATGGAGAAACTTAAAACCTGCATGCTACTGCTCCACCTCCCCTTTTATAAGGGGAATCAGAAGCGAAGTTCATTGGACAGTAGTGACCTTTCTTTAAGTGATTCCTAGACTTCAGGACACACTGCCTCCACACTGCTTCTTCTGGTTTTGAGAACCTCACTCAGCCAGACAACCACGTTTACTGTATTTTTTTGTTGTTTTTATGGTTAATACATACTGGCCTGATAGGGAATTCCAGGATATTCTGCAATGAGACGAAGAAAACAGATCCCTGATTTAAAAGATATATTTAGTCAATATATTTCTGATCGCTGGAATCTAGGGCCTTCAACAAACTTTTCACCATTAGCTTGTCTTCCTTAGCAATGGCCAACTTCCTACAGATAAATACTGCTCATAAAGGCTATGCAAAGCTAGTGGTGCTTGGCAGGAGACAGGCACACATTAACAGTTCTAGCCTGAAACGAGAAAGCTAATATAATGTTTTTGAAATTCGGCACCCATCCGAGACCAAACTTTTCCGTTAAGATGACTAAACAACTGGTCTGAAGTGATTTGCATAAAAGACTTCAAAAAAACGTAATATGGATATGGGGGAAGGAGAAGTGAAACAAGAATGGGATAATGATATTTCATGATAAGAGAGAGCATTACAGTCTGGTGCACATGAGAAAACAGTGTGCTCCCTTTCCTTTCTTCCCCTCCACATTTCTCTCTCTATATGAAGTTAACAAAACTTTTTTTTTTAAGCATAAAAATTAGGGCTTAAACTTAAAGCTCGGCCATACATAATAGTCCAAAGGAATATGATAAGAGGAACAGAAAACAAACTCAGCACCTCATAACATCAGCAGATACAGTACACATCTATATTTTTGGTTATAATAATTACAAAGCCACACAGTGACATTTGTTCATTCTTACATGTAGCATAAATTTTTCCAACTTACAATCTTGAGTTTTCAAGAAAAATCAAAGCTGTTTGTGTTCCTAGAGCAGCCATGTAGAATATACATATGTATATTATGTGTCGAGAATATGCAATTCTCGACACATAATTAGTTCAAATGGCAATTACACCAAAACTTACTTTCTGAACCCCAAAAAGCCAACAAGTCATCAAGCTGGTAACTTTAGAAATTCAACCACTTTCCAGCATTTAATTGGTTCTCCATCATATTCATCTTACTTCGACCAAATACGTTTACTTGTGTTGGACAGTCGTGCCATTTTTGTTGCTTCAACACATTTAAGACTTTTTTAAGCCACGGTGCAAAAGTATCTTTAAAAAAAGATACACACAAAAGAAGGCTTGAATTAATGGTTATCCAATATGTATTTGTTTTGAGCAGGTCAAATCATGGGGCATCTGGCCATAGCAATAAGAATAAAAAACCAACAAGAACAAATACAGTTCTTAGAAATTCCAGCTTTTTAAAAAATATTAAAACTAGAATTTCAGAGCCATCAGTGTAACAGTAATCTCAGTGATGAAACACTACTAATCCTCAATTCAGTTATTCCATAATGGAGAGTATCCCTTAAAAAAGGGCTCAGATACTCAAAGCCAGCATTTCACTGTCGCTGTGTCCCTACAACTGCTAATGTATCCCAGAGTTTGATTTACTCCTAGTAGAACTCCCAAGCACAGCTGTGATAAGACATCTTTCTGCATCCAATTATAAAGATCATCATATTTTTAAATGGATTAATTTATCTTCAGTGGCATTTACTTCTGTAGTATCTCAATAGTGGCAAGAACACGCTTCTGCTTTAGGCCACAGACAGATGTCACATTATAAGAAGGAAGAACGAAAAATTAATCTTCTGTATTAATGCAACAAGACCTCTCACTTCTTCTATATAGTGATGTTACCTATACTACACCTCTCAAAAGGGAGAAAAAGCATGTTCTGGAGACTTTATAACAGCAGTCACTGGACTCACAGCCACCTAATCTTGCCAAGTGGTGGCTGCTTTGTGATACAAACAGCCACAGACAGGACAGGGTAACACCAGAAGTGCCCAGATTAGGCTGGTCATGTCACCAATGCCAACAGGACCACACCAATCCACCAGCAGCTACATCACTTCTCCCTGCCTCCAACCCAACCACTGGCAGTTTCTTGCCACCACAAGCACAAGGATGATTTGGGCAGTGTATTGCTCAAAAACCACGGATGGAGTACACTGGCATAGAGACAGAGCTATGCCAAAATTCCCAGCAACCAATCTTGCTCCAGTTTATTTTCTGTGGGCTTCATCTGACTGATCTTTCTCGATAACCCCGCCTAACCCTGATGCAGAGCAACTTTGCAAAAAGCAAATCACCCCACAACTGCTACCCCTCACACAAACAAAGCCCAGGCCATTTAAGAATTCAGACCTCTTCACCTAACAAAGGTCAGCTTGCAAGACTACTTAAGATTTTTCTGTTGTCTCCTTTTATATGTTTTCCTTTTAGTATGTAAACCTGACTGCACCCTTTGAACCACAGGACTCCCTGTACAAGGGAGCTTTTCATCCAAGTTCACCTACATAAGAAATCAGATTTCAATATCATAGATCCACCATAATTTTCTTGTGTTGTGGATTATCCTGTTGACCCAGGAATTGCATCCTATTCTAGCAGGCCTTCTAGCAGAGGAGGAAAACCAGCAGCCTCTCAGTCAAGATGACACAGCAGAATACAGGAATAGACAATCAGTGATATGGGAGCAATATAACATTGAACCAATGAGGGAACATCCATCTGCAAGGGAGTAGTTTGAGCACACAAGCAGCCCAGCCTGTCACCAAGGTCTTTAAAACACTACAAAGAGCTGAAATGGGCTTTTAAATGAGGAAAATGAAGCAGTTTCATAGAAGGTTTCTCTACAACAAGAGACCACCAAAAGAGGTTTTGTACAGGTGCATCAAGTAGACCATCAATGGAAATGGAAACAGATACTGCAGGCACACAGAGGATGGTGTGAACGTCACAGGAGTGAGTAAAAGTGGAAGGGAAGACAATAGGTTTAATGAGGCCCTGAAAGTGAATATGAGACATTCAGATCAGAAGCGACAGACAGGGGAGGGTGGAGGAGGTGGCTAGGAAGGATGCGGCATGGCCCAGTTAGGGATATGGGGTGTTAATTCTGCAACCACACTGTGAGTGGATACAAGCATGGTGCTTTTCGCATGGTTAGAGGCAGAGTTCAAACAAAAAGCAGCTTCTGACTTCTCAACAGTGATCTCCAATTTGTTTGAAATGTGCTTAAGATCCTTTAGCAAAATAGAAAGCAGTCATCTGCTTTCATAACAGCACCTCACCAGGTCTCCAGCACTATCTCCACTTTTCCCTAGGGGATCATCATTTCTGTGTTTTAAGAAAAGAAACACCTTTACTGTGATGGTGGTCAAGCAGTGGCAAAAGTTGCTCAGAGAGGCTGTGGAGTCTTCTCTTGGAGATATTCAGAACCCAGCTGGATCTCATCCTGAGCATAGCCTTAGCAGATCCAGCTGTGGGTAAGGGGCTGAACTAGACGATCTCCCAGAGGTACTTTCCTGCCTCCATTACCCTTTAATTCTGTGGTGTCTCCCTTAGCCTGACTCCACTGCTGGTTGTCCCATAAAGCCTGGAGACCTGACACTGCCACGGGAGGGACAGCCATTTACCCTGTCTTAAACGTCACTTTGATCCACACTGCCTTTCTGCTCTTTTGACAACTTGGCACACAGCAATTCCAAAGGAATTGCATTCTCTGTATTTCATGAAAAGCATTAAAGATTTTTAAACACTAAATGGAAGACTATAAGGGGCCTCATGTTCCCAAACCACCTTGGACACTGACTCAGCACTGCTGGACCTTTCCAAACCCATGTCACTGCTGCTCCAATGTACTCTATCCACCCTTTGAAATAGAGCTGGCCCAGCACAACTTTGGTTTACACTGCTCTGGAGCAGGTTTGGTGAGGCAGTGGAATTTCCCTGTAGAATATAGTCATCATACCATGACTTCTGCCTAGAGAACAGGATGGATTGAAGAACAGATGGGTTAAGGAGATAGTACTGTTTCTCTACTTTGGAAAACAGTGTTTGGACGCAGTTGCTGCAAGCTGTATTTCAGCTCCTGCATATTTAAATCACCCTTAACAGGCCCAGAGCATGCCCAAAGCATGCATCTGAAGAGCTCTGCTCAATACAGCAGCAAGCCTCTCCTCGCTCCCTCTGTGTCCCCACAAACATCCATCAGCCATAAGGCTACTCTGAAAGGATCTGTGGTGTCCAACTCTTCCAGCTTCAACCTGCAAGGATGCTGTTGGGGGGCATCTGGATGCTGGGTGACAATGTTCATGGTACTCTGGAGCTGCAAGACAACTTTATGGTCAGAGGCTCTCATTCTGGCAAAAGAAAGACTGCAGAGAAAGGAATACACAGGTCAAAAGGATAATTAAGTCACAGGCAAAGCAACTAGTGCTTTGAGTAAGGGAAGGTCACATAAAACTGTATCAAAGATTGCAAGTATTAATGTTCTTGATGTCTCTATTTTTAAACTGTTATCGGCCTGTGAAATTCTCTCTTCTGACAAAATTACACAGGCAGAACAAACACAGTTATTACAAAGTAATATCCATCAATAAAGACAGCTAAGCAGTTTCCTTGAAATTAATTTGCATTAAGCATTCCAAAAGTAATTCTTTTTCTGAAGAAAATGTTCAGTATAAATTCTAATTCATTTTCAGCTCATTACTTCCTGATGCATTCAAATGACATCGACAAATAAAGATGAGAGAGAAGAAATATCATCTCCCTCTTCTCTCATTTATCTTTATGAAAGCTTGGTAAAAAGTCTATCCTTACAGGAAAAAAAAAAAAAAAAAAGGAGGGGGGAAGAAAAAAGGAAGGGGAAATCAAACACCACAAGCTGTAGTAGTCCCCCAGAACATAACACAATTCTTAATGAAAAGAATGCAAAGACCTGTCCTAGTAGACAGCTTTCACAATGGACCAATTAATTTATTTATTTTTAAAGGAAGAGCACAGAAGAGAAAAATAGTTCAACAATGAAATGAATCTATATATCATTTTGATGAACCACAGCTAAGAGTGTGCAGTATTGCTACAGATTTCTGAAAGAAAATTCCAAGCATGTACACAAAAATCAGACTATTTTGATTTTTTGCCAAACAGGCTACCTTCCAAAAATAAAAGTGTGGGAAAAAATGCTACTTCAGTGACAGAACAACATCCTCACTTCTCACTCCTAAAAAAGAGACAATTTGAAGATAAAATTAAAAGATTGACAACTACTTGGTGGATCTTAAAGCTCAAGTATTTCAAGAACCAAGGTGCGATAATAAGTGATGTCACCTGGAAAAGGGGGATGAAAACATGGGGAAAAGTGCCTAAAAAAGCACGAGGATTTTCCTGAGTGTTTATCAATGGCAAATACTAGAAGTAGCCAAATTTATTGATAAAGGCATTTTTTTCTGTGAATTACTCAGAAAGAAAAATTACTGATAAACTTAAAACCATTGTTTCATTGCCAAGCAATTTTTTTTATTTATTGTGGGAAGGGTCAGATAAATTTACTGTTCCATACTGTTTTTTCTTTCCACAGACAATGCAGAGACATCTTTAAAATGCAAACTATGTAGGTTCCACCAACCTACACTAAACATTTCTAAGTGTAATCAAATTAACATGGTCTCAAGCATATCAAGTCCATAAATTTTGTATCTGCCATAAAGCAAGAGGCACTTAATGCAGGTTTCTGTTTGTAAGGAACCGGGCAGTACTCGATGGTGTAAACACGGCCACCTGTCTCTCTGCAGAGCCTTCACGTACTGCAAGAGAGCCAGTGTGAACATTTGTTCGCCTAAAACGCTCGGCATATGGTTGAACTGACAATTTAATAATATCTTGATAAGGATGCTGCCAGATTTTTGGCGGGAGATAAGCATGTTTTATCATTAAATATTTGTACTGCAGTAGCACCCAGAGACCTTGAGCAGAAAGGGCCTCATTGTGCCAGGAGCAGAGGGTAACCGAGTCAGTGACCCACAGAGCTGACAACCCAGGACAACAAAAAAAGGCTGAGCAGAGTATGTACCACATGTACAGCACTGGAAACAAGTCTTCCTCCCAAATTCATCTACACCTATTTGTTAAGGCTTCTCCTACAAGTCATAATTGATCCACAGACATAAATTGGGAGGATCTACTCTGCACCAACTTTCCACCAAGCTGAGAAACCACAGTGACATTCATGGCGGAGAGGACTTGTTTATCTCTGAAAAGCATGATTTTGAGGCAAAATCCAAGTGTGCATTAGTTTTCTGGACATAACAGCTAAAGGCTTCATTAACAGCACCACAGATTGAAGTTCTGCTCCCCACATGGTTTCCTTTGAAGAGCTGCATGTAAACATTGCTCTCCCATTGCAAGTCATTCCACTGGCAAAATTTATAGCTTACTGTTATCCATGATCCAGCAAAAATCCTTCTTCTCACCTACAATTCCATGACTGCTTTATTTGCTGTTTTCAGAATACCTTCCATCCTCAACAACCAAGTGAAAAGTGAATAGAGGAAAGAGATTATGCATGAAATCAGTTCTTGGGGTACCTCCACTCCATTCACACTGCTAAAACCGAGGTAATTATGCGGAATTACCAGAAGAAGTTTCCCCGGGCTGCACATTAAATCTAGTGGCAACCCCGTAAAAACAGAAACAATCCCCTGTATACCACAGCTGTCTAAATCTTACCCTTCAACCAATATTTCCTACTCAGTTACTTCCTATAAAAATAGGCTTTATTAAACCCAAAATAACTATGACCCGTGGTACAGAGAAAATGAGAGAAACAGAAGTTTCTATTTTAAAAGTAACTGTATGGAAACTAAGCAGTGAGACTACAACAATGGAAGATCTCATTGCAAGTAGAAATGTCTCACATCTGATTCACCTTAGTCTTTGGAAAATGGCACAACACATTAGCTCTGGCTTTAAAAGCATGGCATGAAAATAACTGCTGCAGAAATAGGATTTGATCTGCCTTTGCAGCAGCACCAATATTTGTGTATTGGCCGTTTTACATGGTTCTGGCTTTTTAAACATAGACATGTCATACACAAATCGGCAAAAGAAACACTACTTTTTAAATACTTAAGTTTATAGGTAGGTATAATATATATATGTATTTCCTACTATATGTGTGTATATATAAAATCCTTAGACACCAAGATGAGGCAATCCTCATGTTAATGTAATGTAAGATGAGGCAGTCTTACATTGCACAACAGCTGGTAACACCTCATTTTCCATAGCTCCACTCCCAAAGGAGTAAGCAGAGGCAGGCTCACATAACTTACTTTCATCCAAGGCTCATACCAACACACAAATTCTTGAATATTTTTGCCTGGCATGTGTTTTCAATTGCTTTTTGTGTATCACATTTGCCCTGACTTCATATTTAACCAGAGGTTTAACTTAAATAACCTCTAGTATTTTAATGTGCCTTTACAAGCTCCATTCACAGCTGACAGTGAACTCTGTCCTTACTGCTATTTGCAGACATGTCTGCACATGAAGGTAGCCTCACTCTGCCCTGTTGTTTCTAGGACTTGGAGTAGTATGCAAAAGACATCATTTCTACGAAGGCTTGTAATGGTTTTAGTGAAAGTTATTCTAAAATACCAGAGACCCTTACTGCATTTTGAAGGCAGTCAATGTGATTCACATTTTCATTTAATAACTTTTTTGTTTCTACCTCTTAGCAAGAAATATGACCAAAAGCTTCAACAGCAAGCAGGCACCTTCTTGATGAAGATTCTCAGCTTGCAAAATTTAACAAGTATTTTATGCACACAAATAACAGTAATAATACATCATATTTTAGGAGCCCAATGTGACAGCAACAGCATTATTTCTTATTCATTTAACATAACACGACAAATTGTAAAAAATGAAAACATAGTATTTATGAAGATACGTGCACAACTTGAAAATTCAGCATTCCAGTTATCCATCTACTTTAAGTCAGAGGTACATGCTTTCAACAAAATTAATTCAAAGCCCTTGCTTGAGCTGGATGGATGCATGCCTTCATCCTGAACTCTAATTAGAAGAGATCCCAGGCAGAGAAAAGACTGGAGCAGAAGGATCTTAGGCCTAATTCCCTAAAGGCCACTTTTATATTCTGAAATTCACTTTTAAAACATCATTTGACTGCAGTCAGGCAATGAAAAGTGCCTGCAGGCAATGCTAAGTGCATTCATATTAATAGGTTTTAACCCCAACATTCGACCTGATAGGTCAAATATCCCCTGTTCTTGCCAGCTACATCTCATGGATTCCCTGCCATGGGGTTCTGCCTGCCTCCTCCCTGTGCATCCTCCTTCCCCAGCGGGTCAGAACACCAGGCACAGCTTTCCCTGGGCAGACAGTAATACTAAGGGGGGAGAAATCCTTTTACAACTGGAGCTCCTCCCCACTCCTTCCTCCCTGCCTTCACTATCATTGTGCTGTAAAACAAACTGGAAGGGAGATGTCGGGATAACAATCACAGGAAGAGAGTTTGTGACAGCCTGGCCGCAGAGTTATGGTGCCCCGAGATGGGAGGGCAAAGGTTCACGCAGGAAACGATGCCGAAACCAGGACCCTGCCCCGGCTGGCAAGAGGCCTCTCAGGGCTACGGGGTTTGGGAGGAGGAAACGTATTTTGCTCTCTACCATTTTAAAGAGCCACTGTACAGTACAGGCTGCAGGATATCTGCATTTACAAAAGATCTCAAGGATTTGCCCTTAGGAAAGCTCCCTGTGTGTGGCTCTGCACTGCAGCACAGCTCGCAGCACACCCCACAGCATCTGAGCACCACACAAGGAATTCAAGCATCTCCCTCACTCGAGTTGGGAAAAATTTCAGCACCTCCTCCCAGAGAAGAAGGACTTCTCTGGCTCCCAAGATGCCTTCCAACAGTGGCAACAAGTTAGTCCATTAACAAGAAGCATCTGCCAAACCATAACACAGACTTGCAGCTTCCAAGGGACTCAGGTGCATTTGAGAGCTGCTGCAGCTTCCAACACCATTAAACACTGACTACAACAGAAATCACGTACTAAGGAGCTAAAAAGTGTCTTTGAAAAATAAGTATGTTCATTTTAGACGATTCAGAGTACTGTGTGCTCTAAGTTAAAAAACTCCCTGTGAAAGGATTTCAGATTATACTAAACCAAGTTACACTCCCTTCTTTCTAGTGACTCCCCCCTCACCTTCTGCTGGAGGAGAAACAACAACATCACATGCTGCACTGCAGGTCTGGGACAGGACAGATGTTCATAAACACTCGGTCATGTGTCCCATCCTGTTTTCCATGTTTGTAACTTCATGCCATTTATTTATATGTTTGGAAATTCCAATATAAACATAAGTTTAAGAGCCCCTAAAAGCTGCCCTTTCTGGCAATAGCAGAGTTTCTAATTTGTTTACCTAGATATATATACAGAATACAAATACAACTTTCACTTGTGTTTCTCTACCCCCTTTCAGTCAAAATTCCCATTTGACCATTCACAGCAGAAACACTGGGCTTTGGCTGTACATATTCTCATACTTCTGGTAACAGCTTCCCTTATATTTCACAGCCCCACTAGTGTGTTGCTGCAGCCAGTGACTCCAAGGCTGTTTTTTGAACTCAGCCTCCCCACATAAATGCCTCTTTTAGAAGCTCCAGCCTGGCACCAATTTCATGCTGATGCATGTGATAGAGGCCAAAGTCTCAAAGCTATAAAACCCGGCAAGTTCAATCACCCACGGGAGCATGAGGCACAGCATTCTGCCCACACACTGCTGTAGAAAAAAGCATACCCAGACGTCCTGATCCGATTAGCAATTCTGGCACCAAATCCTCACCCAGACAAAATACGTGTGACTGATACTTTCTTAGGACCAGCTCAAGGTTTCTCAACAGCGTAGGCAAACCTGAATCTGGTGGCATTACCAGTTTCGTAAGTGGGAAGCTGAGAACAGCCCCAAAAAGGTGTTTTCCACTCCCTGCAGCATGACCTCCTCCATCCATCTACCTCTTACACACTCCCACTGCAACACGCCTATCCTCTATCTTCTCAAACACAGACTCAACTAACCACATCCAATCCAAGCCTCATTCCCTCTACAAGCCATTAATCCTCCACCTTGTTGTGCTGCAATCCTTAATCATGGTCAGGCAAATTTCAGGCTGCTGCAAAAGGGAAGGAAACACCAGGCAGGGGGTTTCTTCACCCTGGGGAAAGGACATAGTGGAATGGGGCAAAAGGACACAGACTGAGGGTCAAGCTTTCTTCCTTCACCACAGTCCTACAAGGCTAGAGTGATGACTGATGCTGCTGAAGAGGGCTTCCCTCCCACAAAAATGTGGACTGCTCCTCCCAGCACAGCAGAGAGCTGTGTGAAGGGGAAGTCAAATAAGCCATCTGGGCACCACGTCAGTCCTCGCAGCCTCTGGTCCAAGCAGCGCTGGCAGCCGTCATCCTGCCAGCTTCACACACACCATAACATTCCTCAACACCCTCACGTGATGTGCACAAGGGCTGGAGTTCAAGGATGCAGGGAGGTGTTTTTACCCCAGCTCTGCAGAAACCATCATTAGGATGTCCATTCCCCATAGGTGTAAAGAAAAAGCTACTAGATGCCATGCAGAATGCCTCTCTTCGAGCAGCTATTTTGTAACAGAGGGAAGGTAAAAGAAATATTTTAACAAGAAAAAATAAACCATTTTAAAAGCTAAAAAACAAAAGGGATGGGACCCAGTACAAAACAATGGAGAGCAAGAAAAACTGTGTGCAGGTAACGCACTTAAAAAAAAAAAAGGATTGTTTCCATCTCTCAGAAAGGAAGAAGACTCAAAACCACACCTAAATACTTCAATGCAACAGCCTAAAACTTCTCATCTGCCTTCTCTGATTTTCCATGGTTAATACCTTGGGACTCAGGGACTTCTTGGCCAGATACTTAGTGGTATGTTCACAAAGGGAAAAATGGCTCAAGGAAATAAGATGAGCGGAGACCCAAAGGCAGTAAGGATCACACCATGGCTTCTGACATGCTATGGACTGGGTTTTCTCTGCACTGTGAGCTTACTGTCATCTTTTAAATGAAATAACATGCTTCCTAGAAAGACCTCTTGCTATTAAAATATTTGGGATAACTACCACAAATAGGCTCTAGTAAAATAGTTCTCACAGAAGTTTTTTAATGTCTGTGTATGTAGAGCAAATTTACAAGTCAGACAATTATAAGTACTTGCTCTTCAAGGAGTAATTCAGATTTTTACTAGTGCATGTTTTCAAGTTTTCCTCAAAAATTTAGAGTAAAATATACACATATATCTAGCTGGAGTTTTTCAACAAAAATTCTTACAGTAAAGCAAATGATGAGGGAGACTACACATACTTGAGCTTAATACAAATCCAGCTTGATAAATTGATGGAAATACAAGGTTAGTAGGATTTAATTCATTCTTAGTCTTAAACCAGTTTTTGATAGTAAGTGTGAAGCTAGTAATACTAAATAACTGCAGCAGAAAGATGCTTGGCATGTGTAAAGTGGAGTTAATCACCTGTACATTCCTGGTTTATGATTACAAAGATGCTCATTATCCAGCATTGTGCAAATAAGGGGACATGTAACCACTGTATGTTTCTTTACTAACCTGGATGTAGGTACCTAGAATTTAGTCCTGCAACTCTCAGTTTTATTTCATCACTTTTTCTCCTGTGTGCAGTTACATCTTTTCTATTTCACAAATAATTATTTGCCTGATCTTTTTAAGTTTAAACGAAAGTATGAAGCAGAAAACTCTCTCAGCTGGAGACCCGGCTTGCCTAGAAAAAGGCTTGTGTTAACCAACACCTAATGCAGTGCTACCACCAGACCAAGTAACAACAGCAGAGAAAATACATAGTATTTTGACCAGAAAAAAATCTCATTTTAAAAAGCCACCTTGTAACTCTCAAGGAACAGCTACTTACACCTTCTCTGTTCATAGACATACAAAGGTAATTTCTACTTTAAATTACCAGGCAGCTCTTCCTACTTACGCAGTTACATGGCCTCAATGAAAGCACTGATTTGCTACAGTCCTATCTCCAAACCTGCTACTCATCTGTCCACAGGAGCTCCAGGGCCCTTCATACGTTAAGCCTGTTCTGGAAGAAGCTCTCTGGTTTTGCAAACAACATAGTCCAAGTCTGTTCAAAACTTGTGCCTTCCAGTTTTCCCTTGAATACAGGTTCAGGCCAGATTGAAAAGAAAAACAAAAACAAAACAAAAACAAGTCATTAAAGGAACATGGTCTGTAAAATAAATAAGGGGTTCATAATATAAATTCTCCCTTGGACTTATACTGCCTTTCAACTTCTATATTTTGCACAAGATCTTTACATACTGTTACTTTTCAGATTAAATAGGTCTGTATTTTAGCCTAGAATCTTGTATTTCCTTTGCATCTTGGAAGACCTGCGCAGACCCATGAGAGCAGACAAGCCTACAGAAAACCAGGTACAATTTTGAATCCTTGGATGATTTAAGGGGAACTACACTGGTTGAATACTTTAGTTTTTTCTAAATGCAAATATGCAAAGACTTATGAAGATGCAGCTTAACACACAGACAGCAAGTTACAAAGCCTGGCATTAATGTTTACTCACTAAGAAAACTGCATGTTCATCATCAGATTTTTTTCCCAGATCTGTGCCTTCAGCCGTCACACATTCTTTACACACACTGGAGCTTCAGCACAGCTAGTGAAATTCCTGGGCTCCTACAATGAACTGCTTGTAAGCCTGATTTTGTCATTTCCAACGAGCCTGAAGCCATGAGACTCTCTCTGCTAGGTTTTAAACTGTGTGCTTTCTTACATCCCGATTGTGACAATTCATTAAGTATAAAGGTGATTTCAAAACAAAACACCAAGCAAAATTTGCCATGCAAAGTTTTTAGAGGCAGTCCCTTACTCAAATCACTCTGCACAGCTAAGTGGGCAACCTGAACTGGTAAAAAAACCAATTATTCTGACTCTCATCAAGTATCAGATTGTGAATAGAAGCAAGACAGAAATGCTGCAATACTAGTGGACCTTCTGAGCAACCAGAGAGGGAAGAGACAAAACAGTAAAATATGTGTTGAATAGAGGAGCAGGCTTCAAGAAGGCAAAGATGAGTAGTCCCCTCATCAAGAAGAGGTGGGGATATGCATCTAAAGGGCAGTTTAAGAGTGGATCATGCAAAGCCTAACTTCTTTGGGAAAATAAAGGGCAAAAAGCTGGCTCTTATATGCATAGGAACAGTCATAGAACCTTGATTTAGTATTTGTACTCAAACATGTACTCAGTATCTGGCAACAAAAAGATTATACATATTGTACAAAAGATTAACTCAACAGCAAACCTCAGCATAAGATTAACTCTGAGGTTAACTTCTCCATCTTCCTCATAAAAAAGCAATTCAGCATCCCACAGAAAATCAAGAGGCCAAGATCTTCAGCTATTCTGCCTGCAGTTTGTCTCTTGCAAGTAATTTTTGCACGTGTTGAATATGGAAGGGCACATCTGAATCACACTCTGACAAAAATCAAGTCAACACCAATGCCCAGAGCAGGGCACTGGCTATGCTCTTATTTTTGAAGACTATCAAAGCAGACACGATTTTCTGACCTAGTTTCCTACTTCTCTGATTTACTCTGTATGTCTGTGGGTTTGAGCAGACTAGAGACATCCAGCCACAGGTTGCCTACTGTGTTGCTTATCAAAGAGCAAGAGACCACCTACTGTGCTTAAATAGCCACATGGGAGGAGTCTTAGCTCATCCACTAAAGAGGATCAGAATATTCCCTTCCCAGCCATCTTCCAACACCTAGCTATCACATGGTTCTGAATTTCAGATGCCCTCATTTATCAGTAAATGCAATAAATAGGCTCTCAGTGAAAAAGTAGAGTACAAGATGATGTCACACGTCATAGTAAAATGAGCATTTTAGGAGTTGGCTTGGCCAATCAAGCATCCAATTTCTGGTTATTTTTATTCCCAGGACATACACAAGCATCAAAGATGATGGGATAGACTGTTTTACAAATGCAAAGAACGAAAACCAGGACTTATCATCCAAAAATGCACCCAAGCATTTCTCAGGCTATGTACGAGCACACAGATAAAGCCCCTCTCCCGATGGCAAAAAACAATTACCTCTAAGGAGCAGTGAAGCAGCGACTTCGCTTCAACACCACAGGATTGTTTACAAGAAGGGAAGTGAAGCTCAACTTCTCCAGCTGAAGCTGTAGAGGAATTCAAAGCAGCCAGAAAGTATTATTCAGCTGGAGTTTGGCCAGGACACTGGAGTTAGCACGGCTGCTCTCAAAGACTGTGCCGGGAGACTGTGCAGTGACCACCAGCACTGTCTGCCATCATCAGTGCTGCTTTGCGCAGAACCCAGGTTCTCCTTGGAAATCTCCCGTTTCTGGATTGACCAAGCCCAGCCCTAGTCAGTTTGGGAACAACGTAGGACAAGGAGGAAGGGTGAGAAGTATAACTATTAGTGTCACTTTCAAGAGCAGTAAATTTTACATGGATTAAAGGGATGAAATCTTTATATATAGCAAAAAGGATAATTATAATGAAGGCATCTGTCTAGCTGGCACCACCTACAGCAAGACCTGCAAGCAGTAATTGTACAATAACAACGTGATGTTTAGTGTGAGGTTTAGGACATTCTGCCAGAAAACCTAAAGTATCCAGGTTGTAAAACAGTGTAATAAGTAGGTAATCCCCAGCCTGGCGTCCAAGTTACTGCCCTAACCTGTTCCTTATGATTATAAAATGTCTCAGTGTCAGCAGGTTCACTGTGAGTCAGAGCTGAAATAATAAATGGCTTATTCTCCATCCTGATGGAGGAAATACATCACGGCTCATTGTGGCTCACTTACTGAGGCTTTTTTTTTTTTAAACAGGAAAATGTAAAAATAACCAACTCATTCTGGCTTATTGCACTTATTTTTGATTAACAAAGCCCTTATTACAATCAAATTAGAAAAGAAAAAACAGCATGTTTTCAATATGGCCTGCAAAAACAATACCTTAGGAAAAAATACAGAAGAAAAAATACTGCACAAACAGCTGAAGAACACAAAATTTGTGACAAACAGTCTCTTTGCCAAAGTGATTCCAACACTTGGCTCCTGTAAACAACAGGTTGCCTGAGCTGAGGTAAAGGTCTAGGCTCTAACCTTGAGGAACTTTTGCTCCCAAAAAGCTGTCTTTAGTCAGGTCCCTGTGTTCACAAAATGACAACTCAAGTTGTGTGTTTGCACACTCGGGACCTCTAGCTGTGAACTCCAGAGGAAAAGTGCCATCTCTTGCTTTGCACATTGTTGGCAAGCAAACAGTGCCCTACTTCTGTCAGGTCTGCCCCAACACTACACACAAACCACACAAAATGTCCCCTTGAAAGCTGTTAAGAGACCCATGAAACACCAGCAACTCAAAAAAGCTCATCCTCTACTTTGCAGAGAAATATGTAACAGTAGGAGTATTGTAAGCAAAGTGCAATCAGTCCTTTATGCTTTTTGCAAACTGGAAGAACAGTAACAAGCAGAGGAAAATAAGCATCATGATTTTATGGAGTTAGACAAAAAGTACAGGTATATTAGGATGATTATTTCAAGCTCAAATTTGGAGCACATGTATTTTTATACGTGCAAAGAGTGGCCTACATACGTAGGATACTTAAAACAACAGAATACTATATAAATACCAGAACAATACAGACAAACGTATAAGTGAATTAATAAATTCTTAAGTAACACCCACCCTCAAAAAATAAATAGGAGTACCTAAAATAGTAGAAAATACAAATAGAGAGTATTTGCAGAAATTGTTAAGGAAAAAAAGTAGGAGTGAATATCACAAAGACAGTGCTAATTGTTTTCAGAGAAACGGCTGCCCAAAAGGATCGCAAGTTCTATGACTCTGCATATTTGAAAGACACAGTAATTAACATTAGACTTACAAAGAGTAAAAAATTCTTTGAGTTAGAATAACACACACTAAGAAAATAAAATTTCTCTAATATTTTATTGTAGGGAAAAAATCCTCACATTTTCCACATTATATGTAGAATAACAAATAAGAATTAAGAATTTCGACTGGAGTAGGAAAAATAAATGTTAATTCCCGGAGTACTACCACTAATAAACTGGTAATCAATAACTAAGTTATTTATGACCAATACTATACCAAAAATGTAGATTAAAGTATAAAATAACTTTTAGAGTGGTGTCTCTTGACTGCAAGTGTTTTAAATGCACAGTTTAAATGTACAAATTAATTATTTCCATTTCTTGCATATCCTTTCTGCAGCTTCTTATGCACGCTTTAGTAACTCAATTTTATTATGACCTTTAAAACATCCACATCCTGTGGGTAGCAGTGGTCAGGACTCAGAGCTACAATTGCAGCAGGGCAAGCATTTTCATCCTATGCACGTTCTGCCACGCCAGAGTTTGCCTGTGAGATGCTGCAGTGCCAGTTTCCACCCCATGCTGTTTTCTAGCTGAAAACCCCAAATAATTTGAGTTCTGTTCTGGTGCTATCCATCAGCCCTAATTCTTGGCAGCTACTTGAAAGGGCTAATGATCTTGCAATGGAGTCATGGGACTTTGACTCATGGTCCCAGATTCAGCTCCAGGTTCCACCACCAGCCCCCACACTGCTCCAAGCCTGCGCTTCTCCTCAGCTGCTCCACCACCATCAGCGAGGATGCCGAACCCCCTCTCCTCCTGGGCCTGTCCCTAGGCTTCACACGATTCTGTGACAGCTTCTGATACAGTCAAGGTTGTCCCCCTTGCAATTGCTCCTCTCCACTGCTCTCAACAGAAATGCAGGCCAAAGTGAAAATACTGGCATGTGAAAGGTGGATACACTAAAGCTATGCAAGCACAACAAACCATGCCATGGTTTCCTGCAGAATAACCCACACCATCATCCCCCCCCACACCACACACCCCACAGCTTCCCATGGGCTCAAACCTCAATCCCACAATCTGCACCCCCCTCTCCAGCTTTGCTACTTTCACTCCTTTATCTTTAGCAGCCCCCAAATACTGCAAGCCCCAAGTGAAAGACCCCCAAACTTCACAGCACCCTTCAGCCCCTCCTAACAATGTTCCTTGGAGCATCCATCAGGTCCATAAAAGAGCTTGGACTGGCCAGCAAGCTGCTACCCACCAGGAAGAAAACAGGCAATCACAAGCATGGTTACTTAACTCTTGAACTTAACCTTTTTTTAATGATGTTTTATGACATCCATAATAATAAATATTCCAGTGATGAGCACAGAAGCTGGATTCATTACTGCCTTGTGACTCATTAAGGGTTTTTTCTACACTGAGCAAAGTTTCCATTTTTTGGGCCACATCTCACATCAGAGCTACACTTCAAGGAAGTGTTACAAATCAAAACAACTTCGATGACAACACTACAAAGAAGAACAAAACACTCAGCATTTGGAATGGCAAGAAATTGGGATTTATAAATATCCCCCAGATACATTTAGAATTTTTAATCCCTTTCACACTTTGGACTTCTACCCTTAAAAATGCAGGAAGAATTGTTCATTTTAAGCTTCTGGACTTTTTTTTAAAAATTTTATTTCCGTTTTGGCTTGTGATGTGAACAGATCTGTTCAGTGACATTACACAGCACTGCTTCTGAAAGCAAAAGTCTGCTCTTTTCTATCCTACACCAGTAAGAGAAAAAAATTCTTCCTTCTGACCCAAAGATCACAGAAAAGAATATATTTGTCTAAAGACAAGATTTGCAGACAGTTGACATACCTTGTACTGAACAACAAAGTTGAAAAGAGAACACAAGCTTTGAATTACACAAGCTTTTCCTTTAACACTTTTTATTACTTTTCTGAATGGGTATATTTATTTCCTTAAATACAACTCATAGCAAGTTATCTCCCTTATTAATTCCAGCTTCTTTTTGATACTCATTTAATTCTGTATCTTTTTCTTTTATTCTCATCTGCATTTACAACGTTAATGAAGAGTTTGTGCTTCCAGGTAAAGATTGTTTTTTTGAACTGATAGGAAATCCTATAAGGTCTTACAGCTGCAGTTTTTCTTCATAACAAACCCTTCCATTACGTTGCAGATTACATACCTGTAAGATGTTCCTTTTCTTTGTGACACATATTGTCTTTTCGTTAGAAAGTAAAACTTTCCTAACTAAGCCTCAATGACAGAAAGCAGGATTTTACAGAGCAAAAAAACCAGAAAAACACAACTCACGGCTCTTGCAATTTAACTCACATTTCAAAGTCTTTCTCATTTCCTCTCTTGCCTTTTCTTACAAACACCACAACCAAAACACATTTGTTTGCTTTGATTTTCAAAACTCCACTACTCCCAAACACAAGAAAATTTCTCTGCAGCCCGCTGAGGTTAGCAGCATGTTACAGCTTTTGTTCCTACAGCAAGGCCATCCAGCCTTTGCAGACTTTCAAGAAGCACAGAACACCTTGCAGTTGGGATATGCCCTACGTCTGTCCTGGGAGGGGGGAAGCCCAAGACTGATGGATGTCACAGCCATCTCTGGCTCCAAGAATATATCTTATCATATGCAACCACGACACATCATACTGCTGTGTGCCCCAGGTCTTGCTTCCAAAAGGGGAAAGCGTGACAATCCTCTTGGACTGCATATGCATGGAGGTTATGCTGTTTACCTGAAAAGAAACCCACCTCTGCTGAGTGTGAATTGTGTGGTTGTGCTCAGTATTTAGGAGACCAGAGTTTAGACTTCCCAGTGTTGACAAGCAGTGAGTTAGGTGTGGGTTAAACCCCAGGTATGGCTGTCACCTTTCTACCTCCTTGGAGGAGCAGACTGTTACTATCACAAACCTGTGAAACCTGTGATTTCTCTACTTGCTTTTTTTAATCCTTCTTACAGAACCTTCTCTCCAGTCCTTTAGTGGCCACTGTGGTATGGGCAAGAAGATATTCAGATCTTTGGTTTCCAAATTAGTTTGCCAAACTATAGCCTGTACAGAGAGAAACCCAGAGGTTCCCAAACTCTCAGCCTCTGGACATGGCAAATCAGGCCAGTCCCCTCTGGAGTCAAAATGCAAAATCCTTACATGAGCTGGAAACAACATGGTCTGAGATACCATCTTGGTTCCATGCACTTGGAACTACAGGCTTGAATTTGATGAGGTTATTTTGTCAACACTTGAAGTTGTCCCTTGGCCTTTTCCCTAAACTAATGGTCTCATAACTTGAGGGTCACAAGGGCTGCTGTCTCCTTTCTCAGAATTTACTGTGTCTGATGAAGTTCCTCCTTGTGGACATTTAGAACAGGAACCTATTCCCCTCCACCGACTACCAATCCCACACAGGCCAGCCTTCTAAGATAAAAGCAGATGACATAACCCTCTTCACATCTAGCCATCTTCTTTCCATTCCACGGTTACCCAAGGGCTTTCCCTGCAACACCAACAGGTCCTCTGAAACACAAAAGTCAACAAATGGATAGGAACCACTAGGCTCGAATAAAGGTTCTTTCCACCTAGGAAGGAATCTGCAGGAAACCTCACACACAGCTCAGAAGAGGACTGTGCTGTCCACACCAGCTAATCAGCAAGGGAAGATTTGCTGCTGCAGAGGAGCCTCAGAACCTCACTGTACTCTCCCACAACTGCTTTGCATCAGCAGTTACACACGATCTTTAGGTTACCAGTACAAGGTGAAGTCAAACCTTAAACAGTGAGATCTATTCTTCTTATTGATGTTGCCTGTGTGAACGCTAACACGATTTACATGGCAGAGGGAAAGAGGTGTTAACAAGGAGAGGGAATATTCAGTAGAGATATGCTTTGCAACTCTGTTTCTATTCCTCATGTAATAAAATGTAGTGTAAGTGGTACTCTAGCAAATCAGCAGCATTAGCAATAAACCTCATCAGAAGTTTCTGGCTATAAAAGTATTCCAGCCTCTGGGTTTTTTCCCTAAATTTGGAAGGAGGTTTAGTATTTCAGTATAATTCAGTCCATGTTAAAGACATTTCTAGGAAAAGGCACATATCCTACAGCAAAGCTCATTTAACAGTCACTTACCAGCAACAAACTTAAAGCCTTTATTGGCAATTTCAATTTCTGCTGTGCATGATTCATTTATCCCTGGGATAGGCCTGAGCAAGGGATTCTCCCAGCAAAAGACAGACTAATCAAATTATTTCAAGTCAGTCAGGTATTCACTTTATGATCTAGCCCCAATGGCAAAATCACTTGTAATAGCAGATCTCCCAGCGTTAGAGGAAAAAATATCTTCACAGGCTAAACACTGGCTTAATCAGAGCCAAGAGACAAAACTCCTACAGTCAGAAACACACAAATGTTACCACTGTTTCATTCTCTCTCACTCCTAACCTTTCACACTGTGCTGGGAAGTGGCTTCCATACATATACATGTAGGTCTTTTCCAGCCTGAACAATTCTGTGTTTCTGTGACACGCACCCTCATTTCAGACACGCACTAGACAGAACACGAAATAACCCTCACACACAAGGCAGAACTACTGCTTTGCATCCCAGTGGCTGGCATGGAGAGGACAGATTTTTGCAAGATGCTGAAAGATCCCTGGACTGAGCAATAAACCTGAACAAACTTGAGGCTCTCCACCCTTCTTTCAAGGTGAGTTGCATGTCACACATCCATCATGTGTTGGTACTTTTACACATCATGCCTAGCTAAAGACACCTAACCTGGTAAGCAATTTTTGGTGACAGTTATTTCTTACCTGTCTCACCCTGGATGATAACTTGATAATTAAGAGGGTTGGTGCACTTTCACTCCAGCCTGTTTACTGAAGGACAGGCTGCAGCACCAGTTTATTTCCTGGGCACCTGCCCTGAATGGCAGCTAGCTGGCAATGGGAAGTACAGGAAATACCAGCTCTTGTCCCAGGAGTAGACATGGGTAAAAGATGAGCAATGATACCAGTAACTAGTACCAGGTTTTTCTCCTCCTCTGCTTCTACCAACCTCTTCAAACTCCAACAGCTTTCATCCTTCTCACTTCGGAGAGCCATTCAGGCTTCCACCTCCCTTGGTGCCCCTTCTCTACACCTGCCAATGAAGTTCTTACTATCATCATCTTTGAAAATGGAAATATTTCCTCTCAACCATATAATTTTTGACATTGATAGTTTTTATTTCACACAGGAAGAACCTCCTGCACACCTGAAGGCTTGCCAGCCTTTTTCCCATGGCACCCTTGGCTCTAAGAAAAGGGCACTGCCTCCTTTAAGAGCATCATCATGCCACCACCACCACTGCTATTCCCTATGTTCTCAAATCCAATGCAGAGGGCAGTCACATGCTCCTGTTTATACATCCCATAATACAAGGCTGCTATTTATCAATAAATGCCTTGAGGTGCAGAGCAAAGCCCAAGCTAATAAAAATCTGCTGGGATTATCTGCTGGTGTTTCACATCAGCAACAGTGGTGGCCAGGGAAAACTGAAGGGGAATTGAGGATGTGGCAGAGAGCATTAAGGGGATGCTGCAGGTATTTGAAGAGTTGGGGAATAAAGATGAAGGAAAGGCAACAAAAGTAGAGGCCAAACTTTTTCTTTTCCTTTTTTTATTTTAAATTTGAATCCAAAGCATTAAAGAATTACTTAGAATATACACGGGCAAACAGATATTCGCTATGTTTTGCTCAATAAATAACTAACCATTGGAACCCATGGCTGCAGGAAAAATGGCTTGCAGTGATTAAAAAAGGATTAAATGGGTTTTATAAGCAACAGTATCTGTTGTTAAACATGCTAAAATAAAATTACAGGAGTTAATAATCTGTTTGCTTCAGGGCATAAACTAATCCTCATCTAAGGGTAGCAGAGATCTGCTTGCACGTCAACTCGATATCTGGTGCAACAACTCCTCTCCACTGGTAAGCAGTCCTTGCTTTTGATTCCTACCATTTAAAAATTGTCTTTCTTGCCTGAAAAAGAGAGCATGCTATTGCTCAAGCCTCCAACTGACCTCACATAATTAAGTGGAGTTTACCAGACGTATCATTCCCTTGAGGAGCGGGGGTGAGATGCATGAAAAGGGAAGAAAACAGTTTAATTGCTCCACATTTCAATATTTTGCTCTCAGTTTCTTTAAATACAGTTGTCAGGGCACTAAAACCAAGCACGTGAGTTGAAACTGTTGGAAAAAGCTTAAAGACATGAAAAAAGCACACAATCTAATTGTACTTTTCAGTGCAAATGGTTCATCAACCAAATCATTTTATGAGAAAATAAGATCTTTGGGACAGCCAGCAAGGGAAGATTTTTAATATTTTAGAACAGAAGAATTTACTCTGCCTGGTAAGAATTAAAGCATTATCTAATATAACAGCCTGGTTGTCAAAGATGGAATAGGGTTGACATACAGACTCCCCAAGATGATGATCCCAGCCCCCTCCAAACCCAAACCCATGAACCTTACTAACAGACTGGCTAGTCTCCCAGATTGCTTCTGGACAAAATACAACACGGAATGTGACACATCCAGTGTGGTTATGAACTTTTAGTTTCAAGCAGCAGTTTGCACTTTCTCACAGGTAGGCTGGCTGCATGCTGGGGACGCTCCTCCCCCGGCTCAGGACAGCTCCTAGAAGAACAAATTCTGTACATGAGCCCCACAGAATTCATTCTACAAGCAACCTTTCCTTCCAAACTCCCAGGTTAAACCCCCCAGTTCTACTGCTCTACAAATATTTTATTATTATCTTTTATTTTCAGGGGGATGCAAATTCTAGCTGGCTCAGTTTGGCAACCCAAATGCTCAACATTTGAACTGTTTTTTCAGAAAAGGACTTTGCAATGGTCCACTTTAACTCACTAGCAATTCAGGTCATGTCCAGAGTGCTTCTGCAAAGTTTGTCACTGACCACCCAACAGATCAGTATCAGTGCTGGAGCCCCATGTTAAACTCATAGCCAAAGCAAGAAATATAAAATGCCTGTTAAGGAAAAGAAGCCCCACAAACAAAAAAAAATCCAAACAAATAAAAAAAAGGAAATAAAACAAGAAAAACCTCTGAAACTTAAATCAGTTTTACACAGAATGCAAACATAATGCTTCAAACCACTGTATGTATATATTCCCTCTCCTCCCCTACTGCTGAAACAGCAAAGCATGCATGGCAGATGGCATGATTCATCTGAAAATTACTCTGGCAGCACTCTATTAGCCTCTAAGGAGTAAACTAGGATAAAAATATTCTGAATGTTAACTAAAAGTAGGCAGTTGTCATGAGGAGTCATCAGGTCAGTCTACTTGCTTAGTTTGCAGAATTTTCCTTTCAATCAGCAACAAGCACTACACACGAAGATAACATCACTGACTTGTTCTACCTACTGGAATTATTGCAGAAGGGAAGCAACTGTGGCACAAAAAGGATTATTTTCCCACACATAAGTAAAAATGTACCAGCCACAGTCAGGCCAAGAGCGACAGGACATCACATTAACAATGGCCTCAGCCATTTCTGGTGAGATGGGAGAGATTCAGTTTCTAGAGACTGCTCATCTTAGCTAGAACAACAACTTTCCACATGTCCAGTAGCTGAATGCAGATCTGCTCAGTTCGAAACACAGAAGAAAGGACCTCAGGAAGTCTGTCCTTGCCCCGAGGTATCAGTAATTACACCCATCAGCCCACATGGCACACAGAGTAACTTGCCAGGGAAGTGACAAAACAAATGCCTGCATCACATTCAGTGTTAGGGCAGCCTTACCAAGCAGCCTGCCTCAAAAATGCAGTAAAAGCACCATGTCATGAGCCCCCCTGCTTCACGCAAAAGACAGGAGTCAGTGGTGCTGCACGTTTTCTTCCAGGGAAATTAAAAACTATAGGAAGCAAGGAATTGGGTTGCCAGATGCAAGGAATGCTGAGCACTCACTCAGTGACCTGTTGGACTGGCACAGGATGCCTCCAACTGAATGCCATCACTCGTTTGAAAAAAAGAAATAAAACACACTCTTAAGTGGTTCAGATTATGCTGACAGTAAAAATGCCACAACAGTGCAGCCCACTGCCCCAGGACTGAGAAGTCTAATTGCCTGGGCTCTGGGCCCCAAGCTAAAAAACTCCTTCCCAAATAGAGTCCACAAGAACTGATTTATTTTTCTGCTCCATCAACAACAATCATCAGTCAACAGAACCTGAGTATTTGGTGTGCTTTAATATGCAGGTGAAGCCAGCAATGCAGTTGCCCTCATCTTTGGGGAGAAGGTGGTGAAACAGTGCTTAATGTCATCTCTTCAAAAAGGCGTTTTCTACATATGTATACGCTACCACGTCAGCCTCGTTGCATAACCTGGTTGTGCAATCATTGCAAATTCATTTACATCTTCTGTTCCAGAGCTCCAGAAGTGGGAAGGAGGGATCTCTGTCAAGAGAAAATGTGGATTTTGCAGGAGTGTTCTCCTCGGCAACAGGAGGATGGTCTGAAGAGAGGTGGAAGGCAGTGGGGAGGACACTGGGACTCCATCCCTAATGCCTCTACTGCTCACCCAGAGCAAATATTTGGAACAGAGTCTTAGTTAGAAACCTCAAAGCAAAGAATGACTTCATAGCATCAGGGGATGACTAGCGTTGGCTTGGGCTGCAAGCAGAGAAGATTATGGTTTCTCCTTTTAATGCTTATGACGATGTCATTGCCACAGAACTGTAAAGAAGAAATAGGCAAGAGTGCAGTATCAGGTTTTCATAGACTGCACAAACTGGATTATTCAAGAGTTACTCAAGTTTCCTAACAAGCATGGAAAAGTCTGCATGAAGATAGCATCTCTTGATTTTTCCCAAAATCAATTGCAACAGGCAGCACTTTAAAATATTGCTTTAAACTCCCATACTCATTTGTATTTCAAGGCAGCATTTAGTGGTTTTACCACACTTGTGCATAAGGAGGACACAAAACACAAACAGTACCGGGTACCAGACCTTAGATCAGCACTAAAACAACACCAGCCAGAATATATATTCACACAACGTCAGGAGAGATGCTCAGTTCTCGCCACAAAGGTAAACCCTCACCCATAAAAAGCCTGCACATATTCATCAAGGAAAAGGGAGGAAAAGGCAATAAAATTAATACCCCAGTTTAAGCCAAAAGAGAAAGCTCCTGGTTCAGCCCTCTTCATCCATCTCTGAGGTTTCCAAGCATTTAAAACACTGGTTTCCAGCTCTGCCCTAATACCATCCCAATGATGGCAGAGCCAAGATACCGTAACAACTATGAAAAACTAAAGCTGCTCTAAGTTAAATATGCAGCCACACTCTGGGTTTTCATGTCCAAAAAAAAAAAAAAAAGAAAAAAATAAAAGTGGGGGTTTTTTTTCGGTATATCTTCCTCCAGTATAGATTTCTAGATATTAATCAAAATCAAAATATATCAGGCTAGATAGAAGTGTGTAGAGCATTTTTACTTATGTTTAATTTATGTAATACAATTTGATCAGATCATACGAGGCTGCATCCTCATCCTGAATTTCAAATAGCTTCTGGTTTGCGCTGCAGACCCATCAGCTCAGCTCAAAGAAGCAGGGCTGAAGCAGGACAAGCGTAGCGGCAACTGTGAGTATCTGAGCCTGACCTGACTCTGCCAACTTAACCTTCCTTAGCACCACATCATTTAAAAAAATTAGTAGTAGTAATAATCAATCTAAAAAAAATCAGTAGTAATAAGAATTAATCTAATCAATAAACACTATTTACCTTGAAACAACACTTCATAGAACCATAAAATGGTTTGGGTTGGAAGGGACCTTAAAAATAATCATGTTCCAACCCCACAACCACAGGCAGGGACACTTTCCAGTAGACCAGGTTGCTCAAAGTCCCTGGCCTTGAACACTTCTAGGGATGGGGCATTCACAGCTTCTCTGGGAAAACTGTGCCAGTGCCTCACTGCCCTCACAGTAAAAAATTTCTTTCTAATATGTGATCTAACTGCACTCTCTTTCAGTTTAAATCTTCCATGTTAGCACAAACATTGCTTTCCTCACCTGAGCCTCCAGAGACACTGAAAGATCTTACTGAGGAGCAAAGGCAGCAGCATGGTATCCTCTGGAGAGGCCAAGGGATGTACCTTAACTGATCTAAGTAGTGAGAAATCTGTTCAGTGAATCACTACAAACTTCTCTGGTAACTGCAAAGAGGAAATATGATTACTTTCCCTGATCTCCTCTCCACACCTGAGCAGTGAGTGGCAGGGTCCCCACCAGCAGGCCTGGCACACGGAAGCATTTCGGCAGGACTCCGCTGGCGGCTCTGCTCCTGCACCAGGCAGCTGCCAGGTCACGGCTCTAACACTCCCTGCAATCTGCACAGCAGCAGCCTGCCAGCACTGGGGCACAGGCCAGGCTCCAGGCTTCCACACGCAGTCTTGTGCTCACACCTCCCCACACCTTCCAATGCTGGCACCCACCAGGACGGCGGCGACAGGCACTGGGAGCAGCCCTCAGCCCACAGTGCTCGGATCCTGGAGCCTCGTAGGACAGTCCCACAGGGGAATGATGCAAAGACGTAAGGAAAGAAGAGAGGGTCTGACCAAACAGCTACAAATTACACCTGCTTACTGTGCTTCCCCAGGTGTAGACAACAACAGCACATAAAATCCCTCTTGCCTCAGAGCACCACCAGGATGACTTCAGACAGCCAGGTTTTCTGGGAGAAGGGGTTGGGAGGGTGGCAAATAATTACATTTCATTTGAAGAGAATATTTTTGGAAAGAGAAATCAACACGTTTAACAGTGAGCAAGAGCACAGAGCACATAATCCTTTCACATCCTGACAGGGTAGAACTGCGGAGGCCTGCTAGGAAGCATGTCTGAATAACAGCATCCTCATTTTTTGAATATCTAATTAGGAGTTTCTATATATTGCAAAGCATTGCTATAAGATATAATTTAGTTGGCAAACACTAAAGATCTCAGCCTGTAAGTATGCTTTTGGCAATCAAAATTCAAATCTGAATATATATCCAAGATATGTATGGCACCGGTACCTTTTTTTTTTAATTCTAACAATTACAATCAAATTAGCAGATTAACTCATATCAGTTTTAAGCAAATGCAAGCTACAAGCAAATGAGCCTACACCAGCACCACCACAACAGTATATTTTGGGATTGTTAGTATCCTTACTCCTATTAGCAACTTCACATATATTTAACACATATTAAAGGGCAGTAAAAATCTAAGAAGGCTACGGATGCCAGAACTTAGCACTGACTTAAAACTCACATATGCCACAAAAATATTTGCAACTGCGCTAATTCCCGCTGTGGGAACTGAAAGGCAGATTCGTGTAACACAATGGGCAACAAATCCATTCCTTTAATTTCAGTCGCCAAATTTTAATTAATTTCCATCCAGGCAAACACCAAGCATTTCTGCTGATCTTGCAGGATGTAAGCTCATTTGCACAATAAATGCGGTTTAACAAGTCACCACATTTATAGCAAGTTGCTTCAGTCTTATCTATCTGCACAGTTTGAGAAGTCAGTGATGGGTAAGTGAAACCCCACCCACGTCACAGTTTCTGGAGTTAAGCACAAGAAAACTGAAGGAGCTGCTACCTTGCCATTGCAAATAAGGCTGCCAACAGTGAATTGACAGTTAAGAGTCCACATTCTGAATTATGTGTATACCCCTTATCCAGGAAGGGAAAAAAAAAAAAAAAAAAAAAAAAAGCAAAGACCTTTCTCTGCTTTATAAATTTGAATAGGTCACAAACAAACAAAAGGGCCCCAAGCCCTGCCTATTCTGGGAAGCACAAAGCACTGCAGAACTAAAGGACAGACCATCAGCAGGGCGGGTTCTGCCAGCAGAATGGCCAAGTGGGGCTGCCCAGGAGCCGCTGCCCATCCACACAGGGTCAGTTTCAGCACAGAAATTTACAACCAGCTCCAAGTGACCAGGAGTGGTGTAGAGCTTTCCCAAACACAGCACTTCTGCTCACTTGTCACCCTCCTCCTCCTCTGCAGCATCAACAGTGGAACGAGAGTGGTGCCAATACTGCTTGGTTGCAGAGTTGCAGGTCAGCCTCACCAGCAAGCAGCTGCCTCTGCATCTCCTGCCTCATGCACCTCCAGCTTTCCCCAGAATCACAGTTTCCGTGGACAGCACAAAGGCTGCTCACAGGTATCACTCCTACATGCATACACACCGTTCATTTCATTTAAAAAAAGGTTTTAATTTCCTGATTTTTGTGCCCGATGGAAATTTCATTCTGGTAGCAACTAAACTGAAGGAGGGGCATCTCTAACATTTTCTAAGAGAGACACCAACATGCAAGAAGCAGAGTGCAGCCCACTTCATCATTTCACAACCTGGTGCAGAAGCAGCATGGAGGCCTGGCACTAAGTGGCCTCTGAGAAAGAGATACCAAAAAAAATTAAGATGCCAATAAAGCAAGAATTCTTACATATTACAGAGCACAGCTAGAAGATATCTTTTACTCAGCAAATATTATGGTTAAGGGCACATCTGATGGCAAGCATTTTTCTGGTAATCACTCCAAATTAAAATCTGAATATGTACTATTTCAGAGACTGTGTCCCCAGTACGTTCTCTTAAGTACGTGTGTGCCAGGCCCCAGAACCTACACCCCACAGACCTATCCAGCAACAGCCTTGACAAAACTGAAAAGGAGTCCCACGTGCTCACACCATCATGAGCCTACACTGTACACACTAGTAAAGCACTTGGAGAAACATGGGCTACTCAGAAATTAAATCACAGCCATCCCCGGCATGCTGTCTTGAAGCAGCAACAGGACTGAATACACTTCCAGCTGCATGGATTCCTAGCATTCCCAAAAATTAGATTTCTAAGACTAGAACAAGAGAAGACTTGTACCTTTAAGTTTAAGTAACTCCAGAATAAGACGTATTTTCAAACAGAAGTGTAACATCATTGATACTGTGCAGTGATGCCTGTAACAACTCAGTATGTTCTCTGAGCAAACCCAGTGCTGCCCTCCACTCCTCCAGCAGCTCCTAATCTCTGTCTGATGCAGCAGCTGTCAGAATCTCAGGAGGTTTTGAATGACTACATTTTTAAAGTTAGACCCACTTCTGGTGCCATCTACCACAAACCAAAGCACTGCTAAGCTTTTACCATTCATTACAGAAGTGCTACAAAACTTAACACATGTGTCTCCTTAAGCGGTATCATTTTAAGCAACCTAGTAAAGACCAGCATCCCCCATCGAAATCTAGAACAAGCGTGAGGTTTAATGAAGTTCTTAGAAGATAATAATCAATCCAGTAAAAGCATCTTAGTTCTTTTTATTCCTTCTCCGTTAGGAATGGAAACTTACGAAGAAACCTCATGATGCTGCACTGCTCACTTAAGACATCTGCACATCACAAACTACAATGCAGGAATGATGCACCTTGGTTTGATGAACACACATGATTAATGTTTGCTAAGTAGATTTAGAAATAATACTTAAATGTGAATAGCACTTATCTTCACAGATCAATTCAATTCATGCTCTATAGAGCAGCAGAGATGCAGTTCTTCAAAATGTGACTCTTTCCAATGCACTTTATTTCTGAAGTGCAACCTATCATACCCAAGAGCAGTGTCTCCCCAATATTTAAAACCCATTTTAGCAACCAGACTGACAAACAAAATGCTACAAAATTCATTAAAATATTAGTATGCACTACCATATGCTTATAACTATGACTAGCTGCAGCCAGCATCAGTGAATTTGAAGTTCCTTCCTCACAAGAGTTGACAATGAAGTAAATATATCCATCTTTTACATATTTCTGAAAGAGGGAAACACTATACTATTTATCAGGTTAGCTTCACTATGTCTTACTTTATTATTCATTACTCAAGGTTATAAAATCCTTTCTGTTAGAAATCCTTGTTTCATATATTAATTTTTCCCAAAAGGGAAGGGGTTGAGGGTTGAATTTCTGTAGCCACAGCCCTACATATTTCACAAATCTGTGGCTGCAAAATATATCTGCATTTTTATTCCAGAAGCCAAGCAGTTATTTTACAAAATGATTCACCAGTTGAGTAAACAGAAACGCACGTATTTAGGCAGCATCACGCTTTGGAAACCAAAAAGATACAAGCAAACATCTCAAGACTACGTAATTTCTGGAGCCTTACTGAAAAACCCAAACCACCAAAAGTATTGCCTATTTTAATGTTGATCATTGTGTTAAAAAGAAAAAAGGAAAAAGAGCAAAAAGAAACAACCTCACATACCTCACCTAAACATCGTTATCTCCTTGCACCACACAGCTTCCCCTTTCCATCACAGGCAGCAAAAGCTCCAGTTCCCCAAACAACAAACTTCATAACTTGTAAAACCATGTGATACAAATATAATGATAATAAGGAAGCAGCTGAGCGTGTCATAAAAAATACGGTGGCAGAGAGCAATTACCTCATCTTTGTATTCAAGTTCTTTAAAGTCAGGCACTTCAGGAAAATTTAGTTCATTATGTCAGTATACAAAGCCACTCACACGTTTCATTTTGGTGTTTAGCCTTACCTATAATCACACGAGTAACTGAACAGATACCACAGCAAACAGAAAATGGGCAAAGAAAATTAAGAGAAAATTAAAACATTATTCAAGGCCCTGATGGGAAGCTCAAAACCACTGATGCAGCTCCGCCATGAGTTATTCAGGCACAGGTGAGGAGAGCACCTTGCACCTACGAAGATTAAGCTCAACTTTCACACCTGAAACAAGCAAAATGCACGTTGGTGACTCACAGGCAACACAGACTGCTACAAGAGGCATTCTGGTGGCAGTCAGCAGGTATGCAAGACACCAAATGGTTTTCTCACTACAGGGTGGGCTGAGGCCAGGTGTCATGGCAGAGCAGACCCAACTGCAGCTGCCAGCTCTTAAGGCTATTTGCCACATGTAAAATGTATACTGTATAGCTTTTACCTGGACAGAATCCACAAACACAGAGCCAAACATACACAGTTCTACCTGCAGATGCCTGTGTGTGCTATATGAATATATAAGACAATACACAATATTGGCAGGAGCCACAAATCACCTGGGGAAGCATCTTAAGGGACAGAAGTAAATGCTCACAGGCATGTAACTACTACTGAGGGACTACACAGTCTGAGTTAAAGGCAATCTTCAATTGTGATTTTCCCGCCTAAAAAAAAAATTCATAATAAAAACCTCACAAAAATTATTTTTAAGGTCCCTGCCAATCCAAACTATTCCATGACTGTGATTCTATGTACTCATTTCAATTTACATAAATCATCTAAATTTCCACAATTTAAAATGTTTGCTGATCTAAATTCAAAAGCTATGGAAAAATTTAGTAAAAATTATTCTTGATTTTTCAGTCCTTCTAGTATTTTTTACTACCTGTGATTTTCAAATCAAATACAACAGAACCAGAACAACACAGAATTCATTTTGTATGGAGACCAATTCACTATAAAAACAATGCTGACTGTAGAGAGCTCCTATGATAAGGCCACCCAAAGCACCTGTCCTGTGCCTGTTTTGCCCCCAGGCTTTCAGATTTACACCCATTCATCCTTCTGCAGCTAGGTATCTAATCTCATTCCTCCAACAATGGCAGCAAATAAATTTAGGTGAACAAGGGTCCTTGGGACTAGAAGTCAAGGCAGTATACATGTCCACGGGACCTTAACACTTGCCACAAAGAAAAATCAACAATACATCCACATCCAGATGTGTGATACCAAAACCCCATGTTTCCTGTTCAAGAAAGTTACAGGGTTTTATTTGAACCCGTTTTCAAAAGCAGACTGAAAGGATGAGACCATTCAAGGAAGCTTAACTGTGACAGCTCCTTTACAATAAATCTCAACACTTGCCATAAAGCAAAGACATCATGAAAGACGCACATGACAGAGATGTTTTTATATTTTATATATGATGATTAGCCAAAAAGCTATCATATTTGTGTCAAAATATAGTTATCTACAGCTGCAGCGGAGCTCTTGTCTCTTCTGTCTTAAGCCTTGTGTCTCCCGCCATCATAGGTAAGGAAAACTGTTGCTTTTACTTGGCTTCTATACTACAAGGAAAGTTTCATTCTTCCACGCAACTTTCACAACAATTTCTTTGTTATCTCTGAAGCAGATCTTGTTCTTGCTTTGGCTTTCCCTGAGCAGCACTGGTCACTATCAGCTCTCATTCACAACCAACAATGCAGCAAGTCTGGCAGAGCGCGTCCCAAGTGCTTCATTCAAGGCAGACGCCCCATGGGGGGTCATGGGGACTTTGCTCCCTTAGAGTTCAACAGGGGATTTGTTCATAGAGCAGAGTTTGTGACAAGAAAACCTGGAATAAACTACTGTGTATGTATAACTGAGAACAATTTTACCTACTTAAATAATTTTACGTTACTGATAATTTTATGTTAGTACCTTCGGCTTATATCCTTATTTAAACAGCCATTTTTATTTCAATGTTTTTATTCAAAAAAGGTTGGATGGTGTTTTGAGCTCCTACCACATAACGTTGACACCTCTCAACTTTCTCCAGTGAAAAATGACAAAGCAGCAGCTCGACATCACACATTAAATAAGGGCAGTACATATTCACAAGCATTAGAGCAGCTAGCCCTCAACTTCTGGCTGAGAAACACAACCTTGCCACTATGCAGGAAGTGCACATTCTTTTCCAGTTCTTGTGCGTTTCATACATTTTGTGAAGAATTTGAAAGGTGCCTTATTGCACTTGTAAACACACAAACCCCAACAAGACGAAGTGTCTCGAAGTTTTACTTGAGGGGAAAAAAAAATACCCCCCGTTTCCTAGCCTGCGTCAGCAGTGCACAATGTACTCCCAGCCCCAAGCCAGTGCCAGGCTCTGAGGCGAACCCGCGCTCCCTCTGTCAGCAGAAAAGTCAGTCGCTAATCTGCGCTCATCTCTGCAGCGATGTTCCTCCTCTGCGGGGCCCTCGGCTGACTCAGACTGCGCTCCCAGCCCTACGCCTGCACCTACAGCAGCTCCCCACACCACGGGCACACTAACAGCTCCCAAACTGGAAAAAAATAAAAGTAATCCTTACTCAACTTGAGCCGTGGAGAATTGGTGATAAACAGGGCAAAGGGGCTGCACGCATCAGCCGGGACAGTTAGAGTGTTTGACACCCAGTGGCTGCTGGTAACTACACTTGAAAGTGTGTATAGGAAACTGCGCTTCCTTGGCTTAAGTGGCAAAACCTGCAAGCATGCGACTTTCAGAGCAGCCTGGCAGCTGTGCAGTCAAAGGGACGGGGGCAACACGTGTCCCACGCATAACACAGTGACTATTTAATGCGTATTTCCCCACCAGCAGTGGCAGGGTATGTACTGCACTCTACCAGAGGGTACAGCAGCCAAAAAACATACCAACAGCAGCTCTCCCTGTCACAGCAGAGGTATGCGGGTATAGGATGTGCTCAATCTGTTCGAGGGAGGTGTGTGAGACCTCTTCCTTGCTGAAGCACCATAGGACGAGCAGCAATAAAACAGGAAACGCCTAATAAGTTACACAGCTACCAATGTTTCTTATTTGCTCGCTTGAATTTGGGAGCTGTTTGGTTTTCTTTTGGTTTGTTTGGCTTTTAGTTTCTTCTACTCATTCTGAAAAGGCACTTAAGGAGACTAAAATACCACTGGGGAAAAAAAACCAGCATTTTTAAGTGACAAGCTACCTTATTTAAAAGCTGTCAGCTATCAATCACATCACTCTTACTGAAGTTTTTCATGACAGATGTCTTCAGACAATTATCCTTTAAATTTTTTAGTCAAACACATCAATAGAAACTAACAAACTACTTTTAAAAGCCATAAAAGCTTTCAGCTAAAAATGAGTTACAGATTAATCTGCATTTCCTTAGCAGGATGTTGCTTACCTCTAAAAAAATAGAAATTTACAAAAAAGCCAACGTTACAAACATTCCTAGCAGTGCAACTAAAAATACACTTATGCAGGATTTCAGCTGACACTTAAAAAAAAAAAATACAGATAATACAAATACTTGAAAGCGAAGCAAAGAGTTTGACTGGCCCTAACTGGAACTAAGTCCCGAGCACACCAGAGCGCGCCGATGCCGCGCTAGGTGCCCGCACCTCACGCATTTATTGCCATCATTTAATCCGTCACAGGGTGGAGGAGGCTCTGCCTCTACGCAGAGGGCACAAGCTCGTTCTGACAGTGCTATCATGCAACCATGTCACGAAACCCGCACGGGTGGGTGACATCTTCTCGACAGAAGCCTCGGAGGGAGAGAGAGAGAGAGGATTCAGTGGCAGCAGCGCTAAGCCTTTATCACCCACGGGGATGCAAAGCTGGAGGGTACCATGAGCCTGGCGCTGCCGCCGCGGCCACAGAGCCCCAAGCGCAGCTCCGCCAGGCTCTCCCCGCAGCTGTCCAGGGGCAGCCCTGCCCGCGGGTTCCCGGGCGCCGGGGCGGCAGCGCCGCAGCCGATCCCACCCCGAGGCTCCGGGCAGCACCGCTTGCAGCTCCGGCCGGCGCCGGGCTCAGCACGGTTTCCGGCTGCCAACAGGTTGTTCCCACCGCTCCGCTCAGACGGCAGGGACTGCGCTGCGGGACAGGGAGAAGGAGGGAGCTCCGTCCCACCACGTAACACGAAGAAGACGCTCCCGCAACTCAAGTTTAACAAAGCCATCAGGACAAATACTGCGGTTTACTCATTAAACACACGGTATTTCTGCAACCCTTGTTCTGCCTCCGCTCTTTCCCCATCCCCGTTTGCCTCTGTCCTCGCTCCGCCGCCCGACGGCAAAGCCCCGCCGCGCCGGGGCGGACGGCGGCACGGACCGCCCCCGCTCCGAGCCCGGGGCCGCGGCGGAGCTCCCGCGGCACTCCCGGCACAGCGGTGCGAACCCCAGGCCCCGCCGGCCGCCCCGGGGAGCAGCAGGCGACGGCGCTCCTGCCGGCTTTGCCCGGGGACGGCGCCGTGACACCGCGTGAACTTTTGCTTTCGGCGGGGCAGGGCTGGGGGGGCGGAGAGCGGGGGGGCGGCCCCGGTCCCTCCAGCGCCCCAGCGGCGGGAGGGCGAGAACGTTTTTCTCCCTTAGGAGTTCTCCCTTTGCAAAGGTGAAGAAAAGTAGAATTGTAAGGTTAAACTGAAAGTGCGGAGCCGGAGCACTGCAGGCTGCGCAGCGGGCACCACGCAGCCGGGGAGGGCGGCGTGCCCAGCCGCCTGCAGCGCCGCGGCTCCGGCCCGGGGGCGGCCGAGCCTCCCGGGACCCCCTCCGACGGGGCATCCCCACCACCCGCCTCTTACCTTCCAGCCGGCCGAGCTGTTGCTATCGCCCTTATCCTTGAAGTAGGGGACGCTCTTCACCATCCACTCGTAGATCTGGGAGAGGGTGAGCCGCTTCTCGGGGGAGCTCTCGATGGCCTTGGTGATGAGGTCCGCGTAGGACAGGTTGCCCCACGCGTTGCGCCGCGACGAGCTGCTCTTGCGGGGCTGCCCGGCCACGGGGCCCGGTGACAGACCGGCCACGGGCGGCGGCACCGGCGGCACCGGCGGTGGTCCCGGCGGGTGGAGGCGGCAGCCGGCCTCGGGCGCCGGGAAGTCCCCGCAGCGGCAGGCGGCAGCCTCCGGCGGGGCGGCGGCGGGGGGCAGCGGCGCGAAGTCCTCGCTCTCCTCTAGCAGGCTGAGGTTGCTGATGAAGTCGGCGCTCAGCGCTCCCGAGGCGGCGGCCCCAGCCCCGGCCGCGGCTCCGGCCGCCCCATCGGGCTGCCCGCCGCACGACGGCGCCGGGCTGGAAGTGGCCGAGCTGGGGGGGTTGAACTCCGGCCGCGGCAGAGGCCAGGTGCAGGAGCGGGGCCGCGGCAGCGGCTCGAAGTCCGGGTCGATGTCCACCAGCTGCGGTGCTTCGGCCATGGCGGGGCCGGGGCGAGAGCGCGGCGGGAGCGGGGCGGCTTGGGCTCAGCGCCGCCGCCCCATGCAGGCTCTCCGGGCGCGGATCGGCGCGGCCCCGACGGCGCGACCGCCAACTCTCCTGGTCCCGCCGCCCTAAACCTCCGGCCTGACCTCCCGGCCCCGCCGCCCTAAACCCTGCCCCTGCCCGGCTCCCGGATCCTCGCCCTCCGCGGCAACTGCAACAGCAGCGACCCGGCCGCCCGGCGCGCACCGACTGGAGCGACCGCCCCACGCGGACCCGCCTCCAGCCTCCAGCCTCCCTCCTCCTCCTCCTCCTCCTCCTCCTCCTCCCGGCGGGGAGGGACGGCCCGCGCCGCGCCAATGGCAGCGCCGCGCCGCCGCCCGCCTCCCGCCGCGGGGCTGCTTTGGCAGGAGGGTGCCGGTGCCCCCGTGCTGCTTCTGGGTGGTTTTTGTTTCCCGGCGGCGCAGCGGGGAGAGAAGCGGCGGGCGGGCGGGCGGCGGTGCCCGCCGCGGCCGGGGCTGCCCGAAGGCAATAAGTGCTCGCACGGCGAGCCGCGGGGCGATGGCACGGAAAATGCCCCCGCGAGTGTTTCTACCTCAGTCGCTGTCCCGGGGTCCTGCCGCACGCATCGATGGCCCCGGTGCGTGTTGCCGCCGGGGGTGAGCGGGGACCTGGGAGCATCCCTCGGCGGCAGCGGGGCGGCCGGGGGACTCCTGGGGGGCCTCTCCCCGTTCCCACCGGCATCCCGGCAGCGCTGGCTCCGTGAGGAGTCCTGCTGCCCCCCGGCTGCCCGCCCCGCGGGGGCCCTGCCAGCCCCGCACACCGGACCGGGGGCTGCGACAGCTGCCCTGCCTCGCTCCCCCGCTCCCTCCCTCCTTCCCTGGCCGGCTCCTCGCCAAAAAGTGTCTGCACCTCCCGAAGTGATAAATCTCCCCTTCGGCTGAGCATGTTTTCATACCGTGAGCTGGTGTTTTATTCCGTGAGCAGGCACGGAACACGGGATAATTTCATCCTAAGTCAACTATTGAACGTACTTTATATTTTTCCCGGCAAACCTCAGGGCTGTTCAATTCATTACGGCTTGTATTCCTCCCTTTCAAAGAGACAGCAATCACAGGACACATCGCCTCTGCCTCCCCTGCCCATCAACATACAAATATATATGTATGTGTTCAACTTAACACAGAAGTGTTTAAACTTAAAAAGAAGACATTTGCTTAAGCTAGGGAAATATTCCCAAGGATGAGACTCGATTCAACACCTTGTTCAAACTGGCAAACCCTACATTTTAGAAAATCTGTTTTGTTTTCAGCAGGAGGAGTGCTTTCAAAAAACATACTTCAGACATGGCTTCATAAGTCACAAAATTCACAACCAGCCGTGGCACTTGACGTTGCCTGTCAAAGAACCACCGGAGCTGGGTAACTGTCAAAGCTGAGCCAGAAAACCTGTTACCCTTCCCTCCTCTCTGCATCAAGGCGGAAGGTGTTAATGGTATTTAAATGCAGTTCATTGTTCCTATAAAAATATTTTCTGAAAATGAGTAACAATAATGAAGGGGAGAGAATGCGGGACTGGATTTAGGCCACGGCATGTAATTCAGTGTCAGATCATACATCTAGATACTCACGCTGTCTATTATGAAAACAGTTCTTAAGATACGCGGTGACACCTCACTATATAGTTTGTGCAAAATATGCATAAGTGCATAGTAACTGATCACATCTTAAAGCATTGTTTTTGTCATGTTTATTTTACCAAATGCCAAAGGTGATTATACCTTATTATAGGTTGGCTGCTCATCAGATTTCAGAGTTGCTTTGCCTTTAAGTCATTTCTATGTTTTGTAAATTCTTTAAAGGAATCAACCCACAAATTTATATTGTTCAGCTCACAGATTTCAGAAAACACCTTTTATTTTTAGGGACTTTTTTTTCAGTTTACAGAAAAAAAAGAAAAGAAAGCAAAGTAGTCTCAGTTCAACCTAATAACTTGCATGCCACGTTTCAGCTTGGAACAGCTTTATGTGGCAGTGTTACACAACTCAGCTGCAGTAGTTGCCCTGCAATAAGGGAGAGCACCCTGCCTTGGAGAAGCAGAGGTTATATAATGGTGAGAAGCAGCCAGAGACGCGCAGCGAATGGATGTGTTTAAATGGGAGCCAAAACAAAAGAAGTTCTTGAGAGCACAGAAACATTTTCTTTTTCTTTCCTTGGTGTCTGGGGGGAAAAAAAGGGGATCTAAGAGCCAGACTGGCACCCATCCTGCTAAAGGAAGTGGATTTATTACCCAGGCTTTCTTCTAAGGAGTTTTTTTAAATCTTGCAGTCCTTGCTCTTCTATTTTGTCAAAAGTAGAGGTGCTATTCCCTGAACTCTATTGATATACGCAGATGTTGAAGAAAAAAGCTTTCCTTTTTCAGATGCCAACTGTGAAAACTGGGAAGAAAGCTACTCTTGGGGGATTTTAGGAAGCCCTGGTGCATTTGTAGTTCAGCCCAGGTCATTCTGCAGGACAGAGGTTGTATTCCCCTTTCTTGGCCCTACATAATTTTGATGTCGCTCCCCTCACCTTCTTAGCAGGGCTCTGCCACCTTTGTGCCCCATGTTACTGATGTTCTTGCAGCTCAAAAGTTAGCAGTGAATACAGAGAGCACAGACAGCAGTTTGCAATGAGATGTGAGGGACATGGAGGTGGAGAGGATAAAACCAGAACCTTCCAAATGCTGCATTTGCTCAGCAAGTGGGGCCCCGTGACTCACAGTGCAACAAGCAGAGCTGAGCTGCAGGGATTTTGACTATTGCATGCCAACTGCTGGGACCAGGTCTGCTGAGGGCTGGAGGAAGGATGAAGGCCAACGAGACAATGCTGTGCACTTTCCTGGGATGAGTAATCCTGGTAGTTTGCTCTGACTTTGGCAGAACCACCCAGGTGAGTGAGTTCTTCTGTAGGGCCCCAGTCCACACATATCTGATCCGCCACTTTTCTTTTTAGATTTTCTTCTCTCCATCAAGTATTTGGGGATTGAATCAACAGATTTTAGGATCAAAGCCACACGTGCCATGCACAATAAAAATGTCGAACCCTGTCTGCACTGCTCTCCTAGTGCATTCCAACACTGCTGACCACCCTTAGGCAATGCCACATGAACAAACCCACCCATTCAGCTGCTGAGGGGAGCCTCCTGCTCCTGAAACAGCTCAACACAGTGATGGCTCAGTACAAGAAATTTTACTGCATCTACAAATGACAGGATTAGGTTTATCTCATCTCCCACAATGCTGAAATGCTGATGGATGCACCACAATTCATTTTCTACTCCCACCCTCCTCCTCCTACACTCCACCTTTTCATTTCTCTACTCCTACTCGTGCTCCCATTTTCTACTCCTCTACAATACAATATCTCCTATCAACCTTAGCATCAATTGTATTTCTTTTCAAATTTAAGACCTGAAGATTGCCTTTTATCATCACAGAAATAAAGTGGAGCCTTCTATTCATATTCTGGGTTTGAAGCAGCCAAAATAAAGGATCTGTGCTGTCTTTTTACTACTGTCTGTATAATTCACGTTCTGAGGTTTTGATCAAATTCAGCAGGAGATTACATGAAGGTGAAAGCACTCGTACTCTATGTACAGCTCTTTTTTTTTCTACACGTATGTGCATGGTGAGAGAGTACAAATGTTTTAACAGCACAAAAAGCAACAATGAATTACTAAGTTGTGTCTGGTATCATCAGAGCTGGGAGAAATCTTATTTTCTGAGGAAGTACGAGGAAGTTCAGCACCCCCAGTTTCCTCCCCTGTCCCTCAGAGGGGACATGATTTGCAGTGCATGTTTCTGAGCAGCCCAAGTTACCGGAAGGCTGGCATAGCACCTCAGTCACATCCCCTCCCAGCCCAGGTAGCTGTGGGCTGCCCCACACAGAAGGATTTGGACACGTCCTGGCTGAACAAGGCATTTACACCGCCCTGCCGAGGGAGTTCAAAGGGTCTGATGCTCTCCCAATTCATCTGAGGGTTCTTACAGAGACACTGGAGAAAGGCAGTCTCTTGCATGGCATTTCAGAGCAGGAGTTCACTGCTGTGAGTTACTTCCCGGGGCTGCGCATCTTTCCCCACCAACCACACAAACCACAGATGTAACTTAAAGATCTGCTGATCCCTCACCACAGCTTGGTGAGCCCACTCCCTTTCCACCTGCCCTTTGCCTCCTGCCTCAGATAGCAGCACCCACAGGCAGGTCAGGGTCTGTCTGGCCCAGGGAGAGGTGGGGTCACTCCATGGTCAGTGGAGAGAAACATGTTTTCCCCATGGGTCTTTCACCACTCCAGATGGTGGAGCTGATCAGACATTGGGATGCCAGGTGCTTACTCCAGGTGGTTCACAGTCACCTTCATCTAGCTGACTTCAGGCCTGCAAATCCCACTCATCCAACTTCATAGTGCATGGAAAATACACGGTCTCAGACCCCTTTGCCATTGGATCAACAGTGGGAAAAAGGCAGTGCACACAAAGGCTTACAGGCTAACAGGGCACTGCAGAGAGATGGCAAAACAAAGTCAAAATGACTCATCCTGCTTTGCTGTGGGGAAAGCTGCCCACTGTGGATTCATGTGACATGCAGAGGACCTCACAGATGCATAGGCCCAGGTTCTTAAAATAAAAAAATTCATGTCACCACAGAGTTGTCAGGGTACTTGCTGGTGAGGGGTTTGAAGTTATCTTGGTTTAGGTCCATCTCCTACACACAGGGAAAAATCCTGAATGTTCCCCTTAGAGGCAGCAAGGCCCTTCTGGATTTACATCCGTACGGCTGGAACTGGGGCCACGTGCTGACTGCACTGGTTGCCCACCCCACTGGACATATTTCAGATCTGGGAACTGACAGATCCTCGCACAATGTGGTGCAAGTCCAGCCTCCAGAAAGCCTTCAGGCAGCCCACCCCTTCTTTTCAGAGGAGATGGGGAACTGTGGTTGATGGTGGCAGAGCTGCCCAAACAGCCAAACGCCGCCCCCCTCATCTCCTCCCGGACTGCTGTGGGGAGCTGTGACCGGGGCTCACACAGCCACTGCCGCATCCTCCTGCTCCTTCTTCTCCTCCTCCTCCTCTTCCTCTTCTTCACCACCAGCAATTGGCAGTGAGTCTTCAAATCAGACTGCAACAATCCACAGCCAGCTCCTTCCTCCTCCCCCAATTTCTCTGTGGCAGCTTTGGTGGCAGAGAGCGGCCAGAGGGCTTGGCAGGCACTGCTGCCAGGAGGAAGGGTGAAAAGGAGTTGTCAAGTGGGACAAAGGTGGGGTTGTGCTTCCCAGGCTAGGAGACGGAGCTGCTGGGTGTTGGGCTACCAAAATCTTGGTGCAGACCTAATGGCTGCTGACATTGGACCACCCTGACTTAAAAGAAGTGCCGCAATAAATATTTAGTTACAGAAATTTAAAAAATAATTTAGTATTGAAAAATATTTTTTCCCAAAAATAGATAGCAAAAATATTTACTATGTGTTTTTGAACAGTTTTCTTTTGATGTTGTTCATACTTCATTTGTTCTCAATATCTACAAAAATGTAAACAATAAAGATTTGAGGGCAAGGTTTCACGGAACCGTTCCTAAGTGGCAATTTTATAAGGAATCAGAATTTAATTTTAAATTCTCTTGTGCCAGTGCTTATGCCAGAAGTACTTGAATGTTTTTCCAATCAAAGTAAAGAAATAACAAGACAACTTCACTGGTTGGTGCGATTAATGCAGTTCAAATTCCTGCTAAGCATGATTCTTAACATTTGAACAAAAGCATATTCACTGAATGAGCTCAAATGAGGCATAAGTTACTGGGAACCAGAGTATGCTGTCACAGTTTGTAAACAGAAGCTAAACGGAAGAAAATATTTCACACAAGCTCTTCTCTCAACTCACAATCCAGGATCAAGACCTCCCATTTAACCATATATCCTCTGGCACCCACATACACACACCCATAAATGAAAGACTGAAGTACAGCATGACCAAGGAATGATCCTTTCCAGGATCGATACAATAAATACCAAAGGTAGTGTCTGCATAGCGGTATCTGTTCCTAGTGTGTCATGTGCAATCACTGGCTGTGATGTAAAAACAGAAGGCAAGAGTTTATCAGGTTTCAGATTCAGCTGAATCACCCGGCCCACCCCTATGCAAAGGCCAATGTGCCTGGAAGTAAACACAGTTCAAGTGCTCTGTGTGTTTTCCAGGGTGTTGAGTTTCTGCTTTGTCGTAAATATGATCTATTACAATATTCTGCAACATTCCACTGCCAACGTTTCACCATTTTCAGGTGCATTTCTCATTCCTTGTTTTCCTCTATATATGGCTGAAGGAAGGATCGACTGGCTCCGCAGGATAGCTTTTGTATATTAAATAATTTTATTGTGTTTGGGCAACAAACTAAAAACAGGACGCTTGACAGGTACGATATAATTCAGTGGTTTCTTTTTAGCCCGTAGAAAGGAAAATTCATGGAATGGTACAATGCAATGCTTGACAACTATTTCATCTTCTTTTCCTTTGTTTCCCTGGAAAACTGATACCTACCTGTTATCAACAAGAAAAATAATTCGCAGGAAGAATCAGCATGAAGGCATAATAAAGGCTTACTTTTGAAAGCAAATATCTTTTCCATTGTTGAATTCATGCTTGAAGAGCATATTTACTTATGGATATAACTGTATTTGCATACAAAGAGGTGATTATGCATATGCTACACAAATACATATGCATGGTAACATTATATGCATTTTATGCTAGATTTATACAGATGCAAACTTGCCTAGACAATAATAGTAAGATGGTATTTTGACACATATGCATCTGTTCCTAGGCTGCTGGTGACTAGCACACCACAGAAAGCAATGCTTGGGCAGGACACTCAGTGGGGAAGGTCTGTAGGGAACAAATACTGCCTGCAGGGTGAATGCCCACAGCCCATGGACAACAACCCCAGGCAGCTTCACTCTTCCACCTCTCCATAAAATGGGTATAAAAAATGCCTGCCCACTGCAACCCTGATGGTTAAGTGTGCAAGTGCTTTGACCTGGTGCTGCAAACACAACCCTTGCTTGTGCCTGGCCTATGAGGGAGGAGAATATACTGATGAAACCGAAACCAGCACGGTCCCAGCGGCAGGTTCTGCCTAGAGGCAGAGGCACACTATGCACCAGCCTGCAAACAGATAAGAAGAGCACCCAGTAGTTTCAATTTTACAAGTGCATCTGCCAAGCCCCAAAGAGTAAACCTCAACCACGATCAGATGAGTTCCTGCCACACGATCAGTAATGGGAAGGCACATGCTGGGCAGCAGTTTGGTGGCTTCTCCTTTTATCCTTAAAGGAGATGGGGATCTCCAATGAGATTTAGGAGGGGGATTAAGACAGAGAAAGGAGTGGGGTGCAAAGGAGAAAATGCTGGGGACATACCCACACATTACAGAAGTGCTGCTCCAACTGCACAGAACTCTGCAGTGGCTCCCTGAGAGCCACCCACTTTCACTCTTCGCTCCCATTGTGGCTATGAACTTTGCTGGCTGATGAAGCATCTTGCAACAAAAAAACCATCCAAAACCTCAAAAAATAAAAAAGATATAAGCAAACAAAAAATGAGCCTAAGACAGAAACTGGACTCTCTAGTATCACTTTGCTAGAGTGGGGATCTCTTTGTTGAGGCATTCACAGGGGATACTCCTTCGTCTCCAATGGGTACCAGAGCCACTGGAGAATGGGAAATATAATGAAGGGAAAGAGTGAGAACAGAGGAAAAAAAGAGAAGAAGGAAAAGGTGGGGGGAAGATAAGGAAACCACAAAAATAAGTCACAATGAGGGAAAAACTGTCAAGAAAGAAAAGGAAAAAAAGTAGAAAGGAGGAAAATGAGCATGGAACAAGGAGAGAAATGTCCATTGTATAAAGAAAGAGGATGTGTATCAGAGCACAACAAACTGAAACTTTTGCAGAACAAAAAACCGACAAAAATACTTAAAAGACACTGATGGGCTGTCATTCCAGAGCTCCAAGGGACAATAGGCAACCTCCCCAGGTGTCCAGGGCAGGTCTATGTGGATGTCCCCCAGAGAGCTCACCCAGGCCATATTCACATCCCCACCACAGTGTGCATTGTGATTTAGTGGGCATATGGATCCAGAGTTTCTTCCCTTGGTGCAGTCAGAAGTAATTTTGTTTTTCCAAAGTCTACACTGCAGTGAAGTTCACATGATAGGGTATGTGCTGGGAAGCTGGTCCTGCCTTGCTTTCTGCCATGCATGAACCAGTCAGCATTTCCTTTCCCTTTAATCCGGGGGCATGGCTGACATTGCCCTGCAGCACTCACAGGTCTGGAGTAAGCACCCCCAGGCTACGATTCCCTGTGGTGCTCCAGTAAAGTCAGGCAGTGCTGCAGGAAGAGGAGAGATCTGGAGCTGACAAAGGAGTCCTTGTCCAGTAATGCTTCATCCTGAGCACAGGGCACCAACCATCGACCAGGGGGGCTCAGGGACTGACAGCTCTTGATGAAGTGTTGTACCAGGCAGCCAGCTGCTCTTTCCTTGACCCACCTCAATAAATACCAAGGCACCCTCAGCAATTCTTGCAAGCCATCTACCCAGCATGGCCCAGCAGACATGGCCATGTGTGGGTACACACTTGAAGAGGAACCCAAGAATCAAAATAAAATAGACAAGGGATGAAACTGAATTTTAAAGAATTCCTTATAGGTTTGTGAAAAACTTGAGCCTTTCATAGTCCTGTTGTACAATTGCATTTTTGCATTACAGGAAATTGAGTACAGAAAAGCAGGACTCCTTTTTTATTTCCCAGACCTGTCAGATGTGTTTTCCTTTCAGCTGGTATCTTACTATATATATTTTTTTAAGTGCAACCTTTTCCATTTTTTCTATTTGCACACCTCATCTTACTCTCCATAAAATGTGTGTGGAGCAGTCATTTTGCAAACAAAGAAGAAACACACTTTTCTCACAAGCCTCAAAAAGCATTACCCTCTCTACATATCAAACTTCCTGCAAAATAAGATTTCCATAACGAAAAACAAGAAATGCAATTCCAGATGCTGAAAGTGTTTAGGCTTTAACAGAGCCAGGCAGAGCTGCCTTCTCCGTTGTTCCTGAGCAAGCCTTTCCAGCCACTCGTGATGTCAGGAGGCACCATTCAGACAAATTACTGCAACCCACATCTCTGTAGATTTTCCTCAGCTGCCATAAATAGACACTTTCTTTGCTGCTCCATCATGTGAATCTAACAAGAGGGGCTTTTTTGACATGGAACTAAATCAGGAGTGCAAACACAGGCACCAGTCTGACACTGTCTAGACCCTTTGTCCCCAAGCCCCTGTTAGCAGAGGGGCACCCAGGGCACAAAGCAGATGTCCAGCCTCCTCCAGAGAAACACCCAAAATCCTGCTCAGCAGTGTGTAACCCATTCAAAGTCAGTTCCCCAAACCAGCCAAACTCCAAGCCTCAGCCTGCTGAAAAGCATAGAGGAGAGGAAAGGTCTTACCCACTCCAGAGCCCCAAAGCTATGGGGAAGGAAGCTGCAGAGGCAGAAACCCAAGGCTGGGAGATGGCTTGGGCTGTCACCAACAGTCTCCAGGTTTTTCACCCTGGAGACTGACTGATGGACAACAACTATGTTTTACACCTCTTCTATTATGTTACATCATTCAGACCCCTCCAGGGTACGACTTCAACCAGTGCTGAACATCTGGCAGCTTGAAGAGCTGGAGAAAAAGTGAAGAAGATGGTTTTCAGTCATCTTGCAGAGGTCTCTGTGAAGGGTGGCAAGGACAAGAAAAGGAGAAGATAAGAAAGAGAGAGGACAATGGCAAAGAAGCCCTAAACAATGTCATCATGTTCCTAAAAAGCTATCAAAATTTAGTAGCTGAGTGGGGAGACTGTAAAACTCACCACTGAGTACACTGAATTTCTCTGCAGCTGACTGGTTATCAAGGGTCGTAATTTGAAGACAGTGATGACCAAACACTTCTGACTCACCAGAACAGCTCTTAGTTTTATTTTCTTTTCTGACAGGTCTTCAGGAATGTGTCTTTGTCCTCCTGCAATTTTGCAGCATTACAGATTTGCATTAGAACTTTTCATTGCAATTCTTTTTTCTCCAGGGACAAGACAGTATTCTGTGGCCCAACACAGCCCAGAAGAAAGACTCTGCAGGAGGAGTCACACAGATAATTTTCATCCCCTCTTTGTCTTCAGCTTGGTCCAGCTGCAGGTGAGAAAGGAGATTCAGTGGTTGCTGGTGGTGTGAAATCAGCTGCCAGAGTAGCTCAGTGGCCACATGAGTGGTTTGCAAAACATGGGCTGGGGATCACCAGCACATGGGTTACACAAGTCCTCATCCCACACACCACTGTTACACCACGGGTAGTACTCCTCCTCCGTGATCAAGATTTTCTTACAGTGGTCAGAAAAAGCCATCTGTTTGAGCAACATCTGTGAAGTCATGAGAGCGGGTCTACAAAAACACCTACACCACCAGATCCTTTCTTTGATATTTTAATCAAATTCGTGTGCCAATGTCAGATGAAATCAGCACATCTCTTCCTCAGTGGGGTTATGGCCTAGCTGACAGATTGCTGCGTGTGCAGCAATGTCTGAGCCAGCCAAGGAGATCTGCGGCTGAGCGAAGCAATGGGCAAGTGCCATGGAGGTAAACACAAGGTCAAGAAAATGGCTACAGACAGAGTGCAAAGTGCTAAGCAGAGCAGTGACAGGCATCCAGAAGGGATTTTTCACAAGCATGCTGGCATGCTGAGCTGCACAGCTTGCTCTTCTCCGTAGGTTTCAAGCAAAAGCAGACTGTGACAAATATTTTGAGAGTGCTTCACGGGAATTGAAGCTGCGAGATGTTGAATCTGCACTGGCAGAGCCAAGCAAAAAGTGGCGAGTGAACTTTTTCCTACACAGATTGCACCACAGAATAAGTTCCCTGATTTGCAGAGACTTTTTACACTTCTTGTCATAGGCAGCCCTGCTGTGAGAAAGTTTCTGGAAACCTCTTCTGCAACACCGTGGTGTAGTATCTTGTTTGAATCAACTGGGGTGAAAAATAGGTCAAAAATTTTAAATATGATTTTGTATTATTGACCCACAAGAGCTGTTGAATGCTCACATTGGGCATCATCTTGCAGCAGACGAGGGGAGCAGCCTGGCAGCTGCTACGCTCAGCACGGTAGCGGTGCCGTGTTGTCCCCTTGTGGATGATTCACAAGGGCTTGGGGGGAAGCAGGCAATTCGTGACAGGGATTTCTTCTAATGCAGTGTGTTTAGCTAGAAACAAAATGAGCAACCCAGGCCATTGGAAACAATTCAGAAGTATGATTTTCCTTTTGAGAAGACAACAGCTTTTGCTAGCCGCATCACTGCGGGCACAGCAAGAACGTGGGAGAAAAGCCCTGTTTCTCAGTATAGTGCATGTGGCTTACACAAAACCTTTGCTCAGCTTAGTCTGGGGAAAATGGAGTTAATTAACTTGTTATGGCATTAAAATGGGCCTCTGCTGCCTTCTAACAATATCTCCAGGCAAAGGGGAAAGTACCTGCAATCTTCCCAGTCATAAAGTGGAAGAGCAGCTTTCAAGTCCTTTCTCTGCTCTCCAAGGCTTCTGGAGAGATGGGTGTTTAAGGAACTGTGTGTGGCTTTATTTAGCATGGGTGAGATTCACCTGCCATAACTCAAGCATCTAAAACTTACGGTTTTAGTCCTTGCCAATCACCTTTAACTCCATTTGTAGTTGAGGAAGAAAAACAGGCAGAGAAAATTCACTTATTCAAAGCCTGTCCTGGGAGACATGGGAGTTGAGTAGTCCTTTGTTTTGACTTCATAGAATCATGGAATGGTCTGGGGTGGTCGGGACATTAGAGGTCATCCAGTTCAATCCCTCTGCTGTGGGCAGGGACACCTTCCACTACACCAGGTTGCTCTAAACCCCATCCCACCTGGTCTTGAACTGGCAGGGATGGGGCGTCCATCCTGTGGACTCTGTTCCAGTGCCTCACTACCCTCACAGTAAAGAATTTCTTCCTAATATCCAGTCCAAATCTACCTTCTTTCATTTTAAAGCCATCACCTCTTGTCCTACCACTCCATGCCCTTGTTCAGAGTTCCTTTCCAGCTCTCCTGTAGCCCCCTTCAGGTACTGGAAGGTGCTCTAAGGTCTCCCTGAATCTTTCTCTTCTCCAGGCTGAACAACCCCCACTCTCAGCCTGTCTTCTTAGGAGAGGTGCTCCTGCTCTAATCACCTTCATGGTCCCCCTCTGGACTCACTTCAACAGATCCACATCCTGCTTGTGCTGAGGACCCCAGAGCTGGATGCAGCACTCCAGGCAGGGTCTCTTGGAAGTGGAGGGGCAGAGTCACCTCCCTTGACCTACAATAAAAGACTAATAATAGTATTTTATTAATACCATCGTTACTATTATTACACAGTACTATCAAACACACAAACTTACATTTAGCTGTGACTTTACAGGATCTTTAAGGTCCTTTCCAATCCAAACCATTCCATGATTCTGATTTAAAACTGTCTTTGTGTTTCACTTTGATAAAAGTCTTTCACTTTGATAAATTAGAAATCTATTAGTGTTGTTCAATCTCTGCTACTGAATTTACTTTAAAATGCCATGCCAGTCTTGTAGTTCTAATAGCAACTTAAAAATGAGTATGTTTACCTTAAAATGGGCTGGGAAAGGGAAGGAGATGGATGATGACTTTAAAGCCTGCATGGATTATAGTCAGAATTACCAACGGCCTTTAGAACACCAGAATATTCTTGTTTGGATGAGCTGCAGATGGAGCCAGCTGGTACTGGAACTACAAGGAGTAGGCTTCCCCCCTCTCAGATTGTTCCCTTCACCTGCTAACCTGTTATTTTAACAAAGACTTGTTTTCATCAGCCACTCTTCTGCAGGGCTCACCTGCCAGCACAGAATGCTGATCTCATATCAGAAATGGAGGCAGGGCAAAGAGCAATGGTGAGGCAGGGCAAGGGGTAGAGAGGGAACCTTGTGGCAGCAACCAGGGATTCCAGGGTGTTGAAGCACCTTGGGAATGTGAGATGATTTTTTTGTCTTTTTGTGAAGATTGGAAGAACTACACTAAGGCAATGTGTGCAGAAAGTGGACACAAACTGAGAGCCCAGGGAGACACCAGCAGGAAGCACCAAGGATGAACTTACAGAAAACAGCATGGAAGTCTGCCAAAAGCATGGAAAGACATGCACACTATCAGTGTCTGGCTCTCCAAAGGTCTGTTTCACTTAAAAGAAACAAAACCTTTTCACAAGAGTCTTCAGACCAGGACTTCTAGTAATAACTGAGAAGCAGAGAATGTACAACCTGCACAGTAAGAAAGAGAAATATTACAGAGGAGCAGGAGAGACTTTTCAGGGGAAAAAGCTATGTCCAGTGCCACAAACATCACCTTGACTAGGAATGGGACTCTTCAGCATTAAAAGTGAGATACTGATTCAGAAAGCGATGCTGTGCCGAGGGGCAGCATGAAAGGCCTTGAAGAGCAGACCTACGTTTGCTGAACACCACATCTCGTGGTCAGCTGAGAGTTAGAGGCTCATCCCAGCAGTGAGTTACTTGACAGAAAAGCAGAACACAGCCTTGAGCATGCAAACCATGGAAAAGGTCACAGGAACATAAGCAGTGCTAGAGTCAGATGCCAGGCTTCTCCTAGTGAAGGCATATGCTGGGACAAGGGCTCATGAAGGTAAGAACAAACCTGAAGGCTCTCAGGCAGCCATCCAGGTAACCTGGGATGAAAGCCAGGGATGAGTGTCCTCTGCAACTTAGTAAGTGCCAGCCGAAGATAAAATTGAGGGAATTCTTACAAAAACAATTTAAAAATGAAGCAGAAGAGGCTCTGTGATACCCCATGAGCTGTAACTCTGGACCCTTCCAGAACTTTTTGCACATTTTTAGGGATGGACTGTAGGCTCCAGAAACATTAAGCGCTTGTGGAGGCATTCCCAAGTCCTTTCAGGGAGTATTAAATCCAAGCAGACCTACAAGGGAGACATCCCAAGGACTTACAATAGGAGGAAAATGAACAGCCTCCCTGGGCAGCTGACCCTTTTGCCCTGTTGAAATCTTCTGGCTTGAATCAGCTGCACCTCGTGTTGGTGTGTCAGCCAAACACAAGTATCCTGATGCCATGGGAAACCACCATTACAAATAGGACAGAAATACAGGGGGGTTATCTTCTCCCCTCACTATTTTCTTCCTTTTCAAATGTTTACTTAGCTATTGTTCTACAGAAGGCGCAGTGATCAATCCAGAGCATCATCTCCTCCTTCACCAGCAGCACCAGCAAGGAGTGATTTCAGGGGACTTTTGGCCAGAGCCAGAGGGGTGGTCTTGCTGTCCCTGGGGCCACGGGCTGTGTGGAGGAGCAGAGTGAACCCACCCACAGCGCTGACCCACAGCAGAGCAATCCTCCCACACAGGGCCTCAGGATGGAGCTAAAGCCACTCTTCATTAAAACACACCTCCCTAATTCCTGTCACAAAGGAGCAATTGCATCACGAAGTGCCGCTTTGCTTTGCAGCAACACCCTCTGGGGAGATAGGGTGCACCGGATCTGGGTCACCGCCCCTAGCCTATGAGGCACATCCCTGCTGTGCTGGGACACAGGAACATCCTAAAGCAGCTGTTGGCACCTCTTCAGGGTCTCTTTCAGCAGCTGCAAACCCCACCCGAGCTGATGGTGCTCTCAGTGCCGCAGACAGCGTGGATGCCCTTTATTGCAGCACAGGAGCTGGGGAAGACGACTCCAAAAGGGCATTTAACAGTAGAGCAGCCCGGGGAGGGCAGCTCCTGAGGTGCACAGCTTTCCTTACAGTGGGCATTATCCTCACCACCCCCTCTGCCGCATGGGGAGAGCCGCACAAAGCTGTCTTGCTACAGGGGTGTTCACTGCCGAGATAATCTCCCCTCCAAACAGGAAAGAGGCACATAAAGTGGGTGTAGGAGGGGGAGGATTCCAGAACACGACAAACAGGTATTCACCACTCAGCAATTACACTGCTGCTCTCCCAGGTGCTGGCACCAATGTCTGTAGGCACATCTTCTGCCTCCCACCCAGAGCAGTGGGAGACATTCACATCTTCTCCCAGGGGCCATGGACAGCTGGGTGATGGGGCATCTGGGTCTTCATTTTCTCTCTTTTGATGGGTTGGGATGAGGGTAAAACATAGACACATTATAAAAGGCTTCGCTTGTGCAGGCCAAGTTCACACCAGCGCAGCAGGAGTGGAAGACGTCCTGTTCTGGCTTTGAAGTGCTTGATTTCTCCTATGTTCCACCAACTACACCAATCTTTCTGGGCTGCTGAGGAGATGGATTAAGGATTACATTTTAGGGGCCTTCCTCAGATGCTGTCAGCATCATTTCTCAGCAGCATGCTTGGGGACATCCACCACCCTCTTCTCCCAGACAGTGCTGGTGACAGTGGGCTTCTGGCACCGCTGCATCTTGTCACCCACCTCTGCAGTCCCAGGACAGCCATCTCCACCCTCTAGCCAGGAGACATCCTCTGGGGTGTAATTCCTTGTTTCCTCGCAACAAAGAGAGCAAGTGACCTCTGGAAATGATGCATTTCAGTGCCATGGAGTTATGGCCCTTATAATCAGCATGAAGCAAACCCTGAGTTAAGGAATAAGTAAAATATTGTAGACTAGAAAAAATAATTATCCTTTGTGAGTACTGTCAGAGGAGGTTATTGAAACACTGAATAAACATAGTCCAAGAGACTTCTAAAGTTTCAAAACATTTCTGTAATATATGTAAAAAAACATAAATCTGGAGCTCCCAGTTAACATTTGAGGTGGGAAAGTGTAGCTTCTTGACATGTGCAGCAACCATAGCCCCAGCAGTTAAGCACAGGAAGTGAAGAAGAATACCACAGACATTTTTCTTGTGAAAAGTTAGCTAGTCTGTATTTCACCTGAGTAAGGGCGTGACTAACCTATAGGGGCTAAAATCTTTCCAGGGTGTAACAATCTACAGTGCTCCTTCTTATCAGGACATTGGTTCAAGGGAAAACCTTCCAGCATGCTGGGAGAGAGGGGGGATGAGAGGCACAGCATTGGGCTGGTACTGGGAACCGAAGAGCCATTTGCATGCAATTTCACATCCATTAACGCAACTTCGGGAGAGATTCCAGGGCTTTAATCGCTCCGATTGATTGTGATTAGCAATGATTTGTTGCGGTGATTTGCAGTGTATTTCCTTATAATCCAGTTTAAGTGTAAATCTGCCTTGCCACTTTCTGGATAATTCAGATAGCCTGTAAGAATTGTTCCTGTGGGAGTAAAAGCCTGGATATTGTAACACCAATTTCCATCATGAGATGCTTTTTAAATAAATAAAAACAATTGTTTTCGCTCAGGTCTTTGCACTGAACTGGCAAATATATCTTGCCCAGCTGCTGCAAATTCTGAACCCATTTTTTAGAAAGCCTACTGTGACAATAAAATTGATACGTAAGCTTTAAAGGAATGAGTGTCGACCAGCTTGTCATACCACAACATTCATAACACCTTTAGGAAGCAGAAGAAACAGTTAAAAGGAAAGTTAGCTGACTCATTTCGTGAGTAGCTGGTGTTACTCGTAGCAGCTTGGAAGTTAACAGATAAAAATGTTATCACAGCCAGCAGCAATATAGCCCTAACGACAACAGACAGACTGATGTATGAAATAAGTCCAATTAACTGTCTTAAGCATGGGTGCAACTTGGATTTGGCATTAATATTCCAGTAGTATGCTGGAGACTGACTGACTGCTGTAGTAGGCTTTAGAAGAAAAGTCTTGCATTTCCCGTCTTCTGCTGGAGAGTAATTTTATTTGAAGACATACAGAGACTTTAAAGTGCTGATCCTTTTGGGTAACTAGGCCAAAGTTTGTATTCAGTCATGCCAGTAAAACTTCAGTTTACTGTAACTCCATTGACTTCATCAGCACAATTAAGCACTGCAACAATTTACTTAGTCATGCTGTGGACTCTCCATCACTGGAAACCATTTAGTCACAAATTTTTGGCTTCTTTACTTGCTTTTTTCTGAAAGAAGGAAAAAGGGGAAAAAAAATGCCCTAGTTGAAATTAATAAGCCACCCAACTTGCACTGCACATATATCAGATTAGAGGGTTATGTTGCCTCCCTTTGACTTCATGATGCATGAATCACGGGTCTTGTTCACCTGGGAGATTCAGGAGCTCAAGGGTGGCATGGGATGGCACAGGTGCCTTCCTGCCCAGCAGGCAACTTGGTGCAACACAGCTATCTCTGTGTAGCACCATTTTGATGGGGAGTGACACACATCCATCCCACAGACAAACCCATGTCAGGGACCTTTGAACTGACCTAGCCCTGGATGTCCTGGATTCAAATCTTTATCTCCATTCCTGCAAAAAGCTGGAGCAAGCACCCTGATAGTCACAGGTCGTTTGCCACCACCACCAAAAACCCAGCATGCGAGTGTCTTCCTGCAAGCGTCTCAGCAATTAATCACCTATGTCACCTGGATTATCAGAGACCACGAGTTATTTGTTGATTTGTTATGTTTGGCTCCTGTGCAGTAAAATCATGTGTCACTGTCTGTGGAGGTGAGCAGGTCTAGCAAACGGTTCAGGAAAGGGTAATGCCTTCCCATAACCCAATTAAAATTAGGGACTGCTGCTAAAAAGGCTGTCTGAGGGGAGCCACAGAAACTGCTCAAATTAGTAGCTGCTCTATCTGACCTAATTATAAGAATCAAAATGAGCAGAGGTGTGTTAACAGCTACTTTTTTTTTTTTTTTTTTTTTGCATTTACTTGACAGCCACCACAGTCATTTACTCCTGGGCAGGGTCACGCTGCCAAGGCAGAGGAGTGTGTTCATCCCACAGCACAGTTATACCAGACTACAGCAAAGTAAGGAGATTAGGCTCTAAATAGGGCAGGTTTTGAGCCCACAGCCTGAGGTGAACATTTGTGGAAGGCCCCAAGCTCCTCAACTTCTTCTTTTTTACTATTGAGAGAGCAAAAAAGTAGGGAAAACTTGCCACAGGGTTATAATTTCTTCCCATTTTATGCTTGATTCTGCCTCCTTTCACAGCAGTAACTACTCCTCCCACCTTGGGTACACGACGGTGACAACCTCAGGCCACAGACAGCACATCGGTGTGGTGCTCTCTCAGTGCCCCTGACCACTCCCACAGACTGCAGAGCTAAGCCATGGCCATAATCCTGGAGATCCTGTCACAAGTGACCCTCTCCAGGACCACCATGTCCTGTTTGGTCCCAGACCCATCCCATCTGGAGGGGAGGAAGGGCTGATTTTCCTTCTCTGGAAGGCTCTCACCCCACACCAGGCATCACACAAAAACAGGCAAGGGCTGTATTCCCTCTGCCTCGTTCTCCCTTGCCCAGCTGCCTGCCTCCTGTGCCCACCACCCTGGCACATGCCTCTGGTGCTTTTTGCCAAGAAGTTGTTTTAATGTTTGGGTTTTTATTTGCCAAGCATTAACACAGTCTCACCTCCATATTTCTGTGCTGCTCCACCCTTTCTTTTCTTTTAAAATGCTGTGCTCAGCTCTTGTTTGTGTGAGGTGTGTAGGAGTACTCACCAAAGTGAGAATGGCAAAATCATGAAAAAAATTAGAACAAACAAAAAATAAACCCACAAGAATTTAGCTCTTTTTTACCAGTTTAACACCATCTTCTTTCCTGAGCAATGGCTGGAGTGACCTTCTCTGTCTGGGAAGAACTGGGACAAGTAAAAAAAATAATAATTAAATGTTATAAATAACATCCAGCAACACCCCTGACACAACCACAGGTGGGACAGATTTTTCTCTGGGTCGCCTTCCCAGTTTGCCCTGTACTGTTACTGTATGACTCAGGAAAAGCTTTCTCTACAAGTGGGGGTGCCACACTGCAGACTGCACCTGCTGTGCCCATTTCAGGTTTCAGCAGACTCCAGTGTGGTCACTCATAGGGATCCCTGTGCCCCAAGCCTCTCCTTTGTCTCTTTCCACATTCTTTCTTCTCCTCCTCCTTCCAGCTACATGGCAGTGGAAAGTAAATACAGCTTCTCTTTTTCATCATATCCAGGAGAGGAGGAATTAAGGTTCTTCCCCATTTCCACCTGGTGAGACGAGAGAAGATCTGATTTACAGGTCTCAGTGCTTTTTCCATGGCTGGGTGAGAGGGAAAACTGCAGCACTCACCCCTCAGCTCTGGATGATGGCCAGAGGTGATGCTGCTGTGTCTCAAGGCGCTGGGTATCCTGGAGAAGAGCAGGGATGTGCCCCTTAGCCTCCTGACCAGGTAATAGCTTCAGCTTTGGCCTCCTTGGCCATGCCTGAGTCTGCTCCTGTTACCAACACAGTGCTTTGGCAGCTGAAGGAGATGAGGGGATGATTCCAGGAGGGATAAAGAATCCCCCCTGCACTGCAGTTTGGTAGAAATACTTCAGTGGTGGTGATAAAAGAGGTGAAACCTGTCTGCTCCCTACCTTCTGATTAAACACCCATTTGGAGGATGTGCTGCAGAAAAAGACACAAAGAACAAGTTATTGCCAGCATCCATGGAGAACTGGGAATGAGCTTTGCATGGCCTCATTCAAACTCCAAATAATACTACTGCCAAGACAAAAACGCAAGTTTCTTTTAAAAATTTAGGAAATTCAGGGCACAAGGAGCTGCAGGAACTTCAGCCCTGAGCCTTTGGGGGTGCAGCTGGGTATGCCATGGCTCGGGGATGAGGAGGTTTTGGGCTAAGCACCAGCCAACCCAAGCTCACCTCCCTTGCTATCTGATGCCAAACTGAAATAAGCCCCCTCAAAAGCACAGGGCCTGCTCCTTCCCCTCTTATCCATCAATTTTCCATAAAGAAAATTACCCACTGTACAGCACAGCACACACCAAGGTTTTGGAAAGCCAGCCATTCCCAGCCTCTTGGTTCTCAGAGGCAAAACGTGGGAGCTGGGTGTTTGAGCTGCAGTTTTGGTCTGTTCTATTATCATTACGTTGCAGAAAAACTGTCTGGGGTGTCGGTTGGGTACACACCAAACCCACACATTTCACGGTACACACGTACCCGGGGAGTCAGTGCAGCCTGGGAGAGGGCACATCCCCTCCAACATCTCTCCTTGTCAGATGCACGGCCACAAAGCCTCCTCCAGTAGGGATCTGATCGCAGGGCAGCCCCAGCCTGGCTTTCCAAACAGGCCTTGTCTCACATGGGTATTGGTGCTGGAACCAGTAACACTAACAGCATGGCTCCTGCAGAAGCCAGCACACAGGGCCAGGTCTCCGTGGCTCCCGTGAGGGAGGGATAACCAGCAGCACTGGACTCTGGGCAAGCAGAAGAGGCACAGCAGGAACCTAGAGGAACAGCCAAGCTTGTTTCACCAAAGTTTTTAAATTATTAGTTTGGGAATGGAGCCTTAGCTTCATTTTTCACATTTGCAGACACCCATCAGATTAGGATCCTTTCTCTGTGGAAGGGGAGAATAGAAGCTGGAAAACTTAGCAGTGGCTTTTAAAGCACCTGCAGAAGGCACTTACCAGGGAGCAGGAGATGTTTCAGGTCTGGAAGAGAGGGAAGCAGATAGCTGGCCACTGCAGAGAGCTGGGAAGTGCCTCTTCTCCCCGCTGTATCCTGGCAGGATCCACGGCAGCCCCACCAGCCATAGGGGTGCCTTGAGTGGCTCTAGGCAGCCCCCATCCTGCTCCCCACTCTGTAAGTCCCACTGCTTGCAGTGACAGAAGAACCAGTCTGACCACAGCCCTGAATTCAGGCAGGCAACCTTTCATGCACCTGGCAGCTGCTCCTGATTTTGAAGCAATCGGAAACTCGGATTTACACCCTGATGACACCGGCACAATCCGTGTCTGGATATTGCTGCTCAGTATCGCTGCCAATCTGTTGTAGCACTGCCACACTGAGGCGTGGATATCTTGTGACTGTCCTAAAACAACCTTCCTCAAAATATAGCAATATTAAGTTGCTCTCAGAAGAGACGGGGGGGGGGGGGGGAAGTAACTTCTAATGATTTCATTAAAACAATGTTTCCCAGGGTATTAAGCTCTGTGATAAGAGGGCCTTTTGAGCTGATCACACTGACAGCAATACTGGAGAAATGTTCATTTTCAACTTAAAATTGGGCTAAATTTGAAATATGCCTTATATTTTATTTTCTACCTTTTCCTTTTATTTTCTCAGTTTTCTTCTTATAACTTGTGAGTTTTTAAATCCAGCTTTATAAAATAATTTTGCACCTCCTACTACCATATCTAATATGTATATATAAAGGAATAAGCCCTGGTCTAAGAGACTGGGAGGTTTTTAGGAGCAGCTGTTGGTGTGTGTCTCCAGTTCCATTCTTCCCACTGGAAAGCACTAAGCAAATATCTGCTCACCAGATAGGTTTAGGGTGAGTTCAGAGTAAAGCCTTGTCAGGTTCAAAATGGCAACTTTCTTGAGCAATCCCATTGATTTCAAGAGGTAATCACCAACCTCAGGAACAAGATCACAGCTTTGCCCTTAAATCTCAGTGGCTGTTTTGTTCACACCTTCTCACTTATCCAGTGACTGCTGTGGTGCTGAGCAACAGGATCCATTCTATTTTAAAGATTATCTCAAAAGATAAGATTATCCTGTCTTTGAAAACTGCCCAGCTTTGCAGAGCATCCTGGGCGGCCTAGGAGCCCATCCCAGCCAAGGGCAAGCAGTGGGCAGAGTCCAGCCCTTGAACAGGCAAAATTCCTTAGACATCAAGAAAATAAGAATAATTTTCCAGTGGGGCCACGGGTCAAATTGAGCCCCACGGATCCTGTGGCACAGAGGGCAAGAAATCACGACTGCCTTCTCGGGAATCCCTTGACCCCAGAAAGTCATCTCAGCTGTCCCCGGGGTGAGCTGAGAGAACACACCAAGGAAAGAGGGCGTTTGCATCCCCATCTCTACCTGATCTGCCCAGTGCAAATGCTAGGAGTGGCTGGCATCCCCTCAAGTTTAGCTGGGCGAATGCTTGCCCACAAGGAACATGAGGCACTGCTTTCCTCACCACCTGGCCACGAAGCAGTCTGGGAACGGGGCTGAGCTCTGCACTGGGCTCCCTGCCTGCCTCCCCACTTCCCCAATGAAATCTGAAACGTGGCTATTTCTGCCACCGCTGACAAACACCGTCACCTTTCGCTGCCTCCCTCGCGGGTGACAGGGTGCAGCGCCCAGGACCGCAATGATTCATGGCCCGGCGGCTCCCGCGGCTCCCGAGCCCCGCGGTGACAGCGGGGCCACCCACGCCAGCCCAGCGCTCTGGGGCGGGAACTGCAGCTCCAGCTGCAAGGAGAGGCGGGGGGCTGCATTGCATTTGGCTTTTATTGCGGAAATGGGAGTAAATACCAGGCACTGCAAGGGAGAAGAGAGCTGGCTCTCGAACACCCCTATGGCTGCTGGCCGCGCTGCCTCTTGCCGTGGCCGCAGCAGCTGGGAGCTGACATTCCAGGGGAAGCTCAGCTGGCCCAGCAGTGCCCAGGGCAGGGCAGTCCCCGGAAAGGCTGGGCAGTGCAGGGGCATGGAGAAGCCCAGCCTGGCTGGGGAAGCCCCCTTCCACATGTGGCCATACCCGAGCTTCGGTCAGCATCTCCACCCAAAACTGCCCACTGCCTGCACTTCAGAGAATCTTCTTGCATGGAAGAATTCCTCTCTTGTTGACATCCATCTGAATTCACCTCGATGGGCGTTAAAAAGTTTCTCTGACAGGCAGGGACTGCTATGCAGAAGAGTTAAAAGGTCAAGGGGAACTCCCTTCGGCTGGATGCTGTGTCCCAGATTCTTTGCAGGACCACAGATCACTGGATATTGCAAGTCCACTTTCCGTATGGAAAGAAACCAAGTGAGCTTTGGAAACCACACAGCCAGCAGTTACACTTGATCCAACCATCCTCACATCCTTCCTGCCACCCAGGACGGCCCTTCTAGTTTTTCTTCAGGCTTCCAGCTCTTCTTTGAGTAAAATACAGAGCACTTTACTGCACGAGTACATCTGCAGCTTGTCCCCAAGAGAATAAGGGCACCCTGATATGAGCAAAGAGTTGCCAGTTTCAACCAAGAGCTCTGCTCCCATTTCAGGGTGACACTCGCACTCCTCCCTCGATGCCAGCGCTCACCACTTCCATCTTTCACAGGCAACATGTTCCAGAGCACAATCAACCCTATTGTGCAGTTTTAGAACAGTTTTTGCTTTAATCTGTTGGATGGAATAGCACAAGGATTTTTATATCTAATCCAATAAATCTACACTGACATCTTGTGGAGATCCTGAGACCAAAATGCCACAGCCACTGGGCAGGGTGGGATTTACGCCCTCACCATGTCCAGCTGGACACTAGCACAGAGGCAACTGGACTTTCCAAAGCAGCTGCAGCTCTGCCTGCAGTGAAAACCAGGCCCTGCAGCCTCAGAAGTCATTGCTCTTAGTCCACAAACCTAATTTAAAGTGATCCTCACAAGCCCAACTAAACCAAGACTATTTACTCTTAAATACTCATTGAAAGCAATACTGTGGCCCTTCTTACATAACTGCTGCTTCAGGCTTCTCAAAGCACAAGTTTCTGATGAAGACTAATTTTCATGCTATAATTTTATTATCTCTGTAAGTGCTGAAAAGAAATGGACCAAAGTAGCACTCAAGGACTCCTTTGATGCTCCTCTTCATCTAAAAATATATGGGTTAAGCAAAAACTGTCTGCAGTTTGGGAACCTGTGCAAGATTTTCCTCCATATCCACCCCATTCATTTTGGCCCCTCTGCCAAGACCAAAGGGTTAGATTAAGCCACTGCCTACTTTCTTCCAGTGCTTGGGGTAAGTGTTCAAGGAGTACAAGCCTCCTGTTAGGCACATACCACAGCAACGCTGCAGTGAAATTGCTTAGCAGGGGTTAACAGCAAGAGCTGAAATCCCGGCACAGATAATCTCACAATCCAACCATACAATTTTTGCTCCAGCTTGTTGTTAATACCATATAGGGAGCAAACACTCCATCTCCTCCAAGACAGCCAGAGACGCTCTGGAACTGTTGTGGTAGCACCAGACAGGTGGGACATGGAGACTACTTGGACATAACAGAAAGCGGGGGAAATGACGTCCTCAGAGTGCAGCAGCCAGGCTGGGGAAGCCGTGACCATCATTCACAGCACTAACAACAGCCACCACTGTCTCCAGCAATGAACCCCTTCAGCCTTTGCCTGCAAATTCCCAATAACTCAGCCATCTCCACTCAACAAGAAATCCTCCTGCTACGCACCCTTGGAGTCACCTCAGAAGAAGAGCTGTCACCCCAAAACTGCACATGGACGACATTCCCCGAAGTTATGGCTCCAGGCCAGTCTGCTCCATCTTCTTGATTTTCTGAGGGTAGCATTAACCCCAGCCCCCTGCCAAAGCCAGGCAACTTTCCAGTGTGGGTGTCAGGCAGGCACAGCATTAGCAGCACATTACAAGACCTCAGCTTCACGCATAAAGATGGAAACGGAAGAGTGCAGAATGTAACAAATGCTACTTTACCTGGGGCAGATGCTAGTGCTGAGCCCATTAAGTTACCACATAGCACAACCTAACCAGTTACAAGAGGGGGGAAAACCAACCATCCTAAGAAAAACCCAAATGACTCCAGAGCAGGAATCACTAGCTGCAGCACTGGCTCCACTCTGCACAACAGCAGACAGCTTTCATCCTCTGGGCTTCAAAAGAAAAGGGGGGATTTTTGCGCTTTAAAGTGACTAATCTGTAAGCAAAGCTTGAAAAGGTAGCAAAGCCTACTACCAAGCAGTGAACACCCAAAAAAACCCCCCACACAAAAGCCCTGCCACTTGGGCTCTTGTAATGTGCCTTGAGCAGTCCCAGAAGCAGCCATACATATGTGCAGCTAGGTCTGATTATTCAAATCCTGTTGCCTAGTATTAACTCTCAAATCTATATTTAAGCACCTAAGTAGGAATTACTACAGCTTTCCAAAGATCCTAAGCATCAAGAGCTCTTGTTAAGAGCTTACCCAAGTGCTGACCTCCTAATGAATCTGTTTAAATGGTAACATTCACCTCACTCCCTGTGCAGTGAAATTCAGTACTTTCATGCACTCCTGAACCTCTTGCAGCAATAGCCGAGCTTGTGAGCGTCATCTTTCATATCAAAACACAGACTACAGGCAAATACACAAGAGGAGCTATTTCTGAAATCCTGCACTGACTTCAAAGTCACTGTACCTTGTTTTAGAAAAGGCTTGAAAACAGCAGAACACAGGCTGTGCGTTACAGTTTGGTAGAAATTTGGGAAGAATGGTATTTTTAAAGCAAAACATATCTGGGCATTGAACCAAAAATTAAAACTATCATAGTACCAAATGGAGATATGTTGATATAATTCTCACTCTCTCCATTCCAAAGCCAGGAAGCCTCTAAAAATTTCTGCAAAACTTGAATCTTTCTGTTCTTACAGTCAGAAAGCCAAAAAGTTGCTTTTCCGTTCTACAGCCCGAGTCTTTCCCTTTGCCAGAAGGGCAAACTCACGCCCTGGAGATGAGCAGAACACAGCAACAAAATTCCAACTCGTAGAAAAAGGCCAACTCTTCATTTTTCATTCACTTTTGTCTAATTCTCATTTTAAGATCAATTTGCATACAAAGCTGGTGTTTTACCTTCATTCTATATTCATCCTCCTTCCTGCTTAGGTTATGAGGATATGCGAGAAACAGACAGGAGTGTATTTATAGGGCCAATAGTTGCTGCCATGGTTGGGGAGAACAAGGAAGAACACAATATGCAGGGCTGGAAATGCTCTGTCAATTTCAGCAGCAAGATGGTCATTTAGAATCCTGGATTACAAATGAGTAGTTCTGGATGAAAATTTAGCAAAAGGTAACTGAAGTAAAATATATTGCACACAAAAGACCATACACATTTAATTGGAATAAAGGGTTATCTAGAAAATGTGAAGTTGCTTCAGCAGCATCACAGGACTGGACAGAAAACAGCAGTGGCATCATGCAATCGGTAGGCAACAACTCTCCTCATCAGGAATGTCAGGTCCTCTTTCTAACCCTGCAGGTGCAAGAGATAAGGTCTCGGTTCCAAGTCATCATACAATTGCTTGCTCTAGTGAAACAGCACCTTATGGATTACTTGACATTCAGACCCTTTTTTAAATAATACTGATGGGAAGTTAGCCAAAAGCTTCAGAAAGAATGGATGGATGGCAGGAGACCAGGAGAACTTTTGAATCTCAGAATGGTTTGGGTTGAAAGGGACCTTGGAGATAATCTAGTTCCAATCCCTCTTCCATAGACAGAGACATCTTTAACCAGACCAGACTACTCCAAGCCCCATCCAATCTGGCCTTGAACACTTCCAGGGATGGGGCACCCACAGCTTCTCTGGGAAACCCGTGCCAGTGCCTCACCACCCTCGCAGCAAAGAACTTCTCCCTATCATCTAATGTCAACCATCCCACTTACAGTTTAAAGCCACTGTTTGTGGCACCAGTCCCAATAACAAACCCTAAGGAACATCATGCCCTTGTTATTTTCTGTAACTCACCAGTGTTACGCTGTGCACACATCTCAGGAATACAATAGCCTTTCACTGAGCACATGAACCAAAAAGCATACTACTCAAATCACTTTCTCATTATCAAAAACTTTAAAATGAACCAATAAATACAGTGAGTGAAAGGGGGGAGAAAGGATTAATACCATCTGAGCACTAGTGTGGTTCAGGAATTAGCAAAATTAAAATAGTGCAAGTTTTCCAGAATAGGAAAACCTGTCAAGACACAGGGCAACTCTGAAGGGTGTAGGAAGTGGAATTAGACCTAGGATTTTGTATTGTCCAAAGATTAGTTTCAAATTTAAAAGACAACACTTCTGATAAACTAAATTTTAAGTGCACTTTCTACAAAAACCATACTTTTCAGTTCCTTCTTTTGCTGTCAGAACTATCTACACACACACGGACAAGCACGTAACAAAAGATGACCTTTCAGTTTATTGATTAAAACACAACTTTCAGGCCACATGATCACTATGCACTGACAGTATTTCCATCCATAAGAAATCATCCCTCTCAACATAACAATTCTTCATTTCAAGGTTAAGCACTTTCCCAAGTCTCAAATCTCTTGAAGAAGTTCCTTCTTTTCCTCAAAATACTTCTGAAACCACTCAATATGTTCCACCTTCTGCTTGACGCTGAGGTATGGGTTTTTTGAGAGCCCACAGATGACGAGTTCCATGAAGTGGCGGATAGGTCCTTCCTTGGGAAAGCCTTCGAGGTGCTTCTCCAGAAAGATATGTTCATGAAATTCAGCATCATCCTCCATCCCTAACAGAAAGACAAAGAAAAAAAGAAAAAGTTGCTATCATAATATAACAGCAAGTTTAACGAAGTAAAAAAAAAATACAGTTTGAAAATAATCCTAAATTAGTAAAATTAATGGTTCTGCTCACATTTCTAAGACTATGTAATATTTAAATCAGCTTTCTGGCTTGAAATCTTGATAAAAGCTGATGCTGGGGTGGAAGTAGGAGGAATAATTATAACCATAAATCAATCTTCTTGCTAAAATCTGGTTTGCTCAATACTTGAAAATTTTGATTGGTACCACCTTTTACATTGCAGGCACTTTCTTAAAAATTTTTAAAGAGAACACTGATTGCCTAAATTCTGCAGAGGATTAAAGAATACAAGCTAGTCTTGAATAAATGAGGCAACCTCATAAAATATCAAATACTGAACAGCTAACAAACATTTACATGTCCATTCCAAGTCATGCTTTTAACATCCTATTGCTATCAAATTGGGACAGAAATTTGTTTTCCTGACATTTTCTGAATCTGTGAGTGTAGGATGATGTAAAAGTGTTGCGTATGTCACCAGCTGCTTTTAAATCATAGCCATGACCAAAGATGATGCATTCAAAAGCCTCCACAGGACATGGGATGAGGGATTATTTGAGATAGGGTGAATTTTTGTTCTTCATCCTGTGATTTTTTTTGCTGTTGTTCATACTATGATGGTAGAGATAAAGACTCAGAACACAAATTCCTACATACAAAAAAAGGCTGCTTTTGTCGTTCCTAATTTTGAGGGGAAAAACCAAAAAGCAATCTGGGATTTGTAATGGAAGATTTTTCTTCAGTTAGATACACGTGAAAATTTTTATTTGATCCCAATTTGCTTGCACCCTTAAATAAAAATCTGTTATTAGAGAAAAATATTGTACCACTTCAAGATGACAAAAATGAAAAGGCTATACCATACACGAGTGTGGTGCACATGTTTTTCTAAGCTAGCTAGTTATATTTTTCTGTATTATGTGATAACATTAAATCAGGAGTATTAAAATTGAGGTAATTAAACCATATAAGTTCTAGGCTGCCTTCTTCGGTAGAGCTTCTACAGTTTCAGAAGAACTGATGCACATCTCTGGGAAGGAGAAGTCGGTCAAATTGTATTTGTTAAGTCTGCATTACTTTTTTCCTGCTTTAAACTGCAATATCTGAAGGAGCTGCGAAATACCTATATCTTTCCTAGAAATGCATGAGTGGATCAATACCAGTTGCACACCACATTTATCTCCATTGTTATTGAAAAAAGAAAGCACATTTCCTTCTTCAGAAGCTCTCTCCTTCCTTTATATTGAAAGCTAAAATAAAATAAAATAAAATAAAATAACAGGTAATGTCAGCTTCAGAGAGTGTGTTTCTGCTGTGCTTGGAAAACTATGACCACAGACAGAAGCAGTGATGATCCTTTCCCCCACCAAGGGGAGGTAGAATCTTACTGTACACCTGGATGCTACTGGTTGCTTTTTCAAACTAATAACCTTTCCAGATTTCCATGCTTTTGCTGGTCTCAAAAATCCAAGAGAACAAAACCAAACAAACTCACTACTGCAATAATCTGAATAATGCTGACAGTAAAATTTGGCCTATTGGATGCTCTTCTTCTGAGGACAGATACAGGGTATCAGGAGAGATAGTGTCTAATGAATAATTCCACCCATTTTCATCTTTAACAAAAAATAAACAACTTAGAGACTCACAAAAATGCAGGTCAGAAGAAAATATTACATTATGTATTCTGCTCTCCCATTTGTTAAAGACTGTACATGGGTTGGGGATGAAGTGTTAATTCCAAATATTTCAGTTAGATCACGTATTTCAGTCCTCAAAAAAGTAAAGTGTGCATCACAAAAAAGGAGACCACAACTGCCCAAAGCATCAGAGGCTGAAACCTCTGGTGGGAATAGATTAGATGAGATAATGACTCCCCTCACCCCTAGCAAGCCCTGACTCCTGCTGCAAGCCTGTCCCTCAGCCTCTCTTGCACTGTCCTCAGAAAACTAGTTTGAAAGAACGTGCATGGCAAAAGTCTGAAGTAGAGGATTTTCTTTTTCAACCTCAAAACAAGAAGACACCCACTCTCAATATCCTACTTCCAACCCCCTACATGCTACAAAACAGAAAGGCTGGGGAATTTCTCTAGCTAGGGAGAAACAGGAGTGTTGCTGATATGCTGTAAAGATGACTGAGTATTCAGATCTAGTGAAAAAATGTCCTTGTTCACAGCAGAGAGTTTGGACTTAATAATCTTAAAGGTCCCTTTCAACACAAAGTATTCTATCCTTTTAGGATTTTTAGAATTACATCAATCATGCTCTTCAGCAGGTCCTAGAACAGACCCAGAGTTATTAAAGAAACCCCGACGCAATGGCTGTATAACTTTGCCAACTCTCTTGGCAAGATGATCCAGTACTTCTCTCCTGGGAACAGCAGCTCAGCAACTAGAACAGGACTCGGTGAACTTTTGCCTGCAGAAGCCATCAGAGGCAACAGAGGAATTAATTTTCTGAGACCCTCCTATCACCTTGTGCAGTAACAATCTCTGGCCCACCAAAAGCATTTGCTCCTCATAATAAGGTGCTAAGACAAATTTGCACCTATAATCTCCACTGTCCTTTATAGTTTTTTGAGCCATTATAGCATAAATGCACAGGAGTAATAAATGAGGCACAAATAAATGTCTTCCCCAACTTTTTGCTACAGCAATCACAGAGCAGCATTAAAGCTACTTAGAAGCAGGAGAGGCAAGCAGAAAGGAGGAGGAGTGAGAACAATGTTATGCAAGCTATACTAATGGTTTGCTAATCTGGTAAAAATTAATCAGAGGCTGGAGAGATGGAGAGGAAAAAAAAAAGGTAATTTTCTGCCTAACAGTGACTTCAACTGGATTGGACAAGGGAAAGGAGATGCAGGTGAGAGCGAACAACTTGGAAGTGAGGTGTAGGGGGGGAAGACTGCTGCTGGCCTCTGTAGCAAGCCAGGATGTCTAGCCACATCTTTACATGTTTACACCAAAATCATTTCAAAAATCATGACTCTGCCCTGGTGCCACAAAGCACAGCACAGTGCCTTGGTGAAGCACTCTAACGAGAACACCAGAAATGCTCTGGAGCCAAGAAAAAGAGTTATAAGAGGTTGTCTTTCTTTTTCATCTTTGGTTTAAAACTTTAAAGGCTTTCATAATGCTAAAAGCTGAGTATACGTGCTTCCTCAACAGAAAATTTAATTGCGCTTACATTTTTAAAGCCACATGTTTGTGGCACAGAAGAATAATCACACATTTCTGGATACAGAACAAGCTGAAGTAATGTCCTCCTATTGAGGGAAACGGCTGTTACAAAACTGCAAAATTAACAGCAGAAAGGGGCATCTTTCTTCTGCAGCGAAACTGAAACTACAGCATATTGATATACTCAGAGTGAGGTTTTTGAGCCTTTAACTGTGCTTTGACACACCTGCCGTGATGAACAGCCTGCGGCTGGCAGTCTGATAGAATGGAACATACTGCCTTGGTATTTCAACCTGAGAGGTGACAGGTTTTGGAAGGCTCCACTGGAATTTTCCACATGACTGGTCTTTGTGGACAGATCAATAAAGATTCCTGTTTTAACCATATGTAAAGACTCTTTGTCCGCTCCCCGGCCCATCCCAGACAGCGTGGTTCCAGCCGCACGGCTGCCACAGGGAAACCAGCGCCCGCCAAAGACACTTTGTCAACTGACGGCCCCAGACAGCACGGTTCCAGCCACATTACAACAACACAAAAACCATTGGCCACAGTGGTTTTAGGCTTGCAAAAACATGACTAGAGTATACTTGGATTTCTACATGATGGAACAGATCAATTCTGGGAGCAGTGATTAAATTCTGTGAAGAAACTGCCAAATAGGATGAGAATAAACATTAAGAAACAATGAAGCACATTATTCAATTTGCAACTCAGTATAGGACAGATTTTCAAAGACTCCCAGCTTCAGATATTAACCTGTTTTGCTCTCAGTGACTGAATCATTACGAAGCAGTTCTGTTTGATGTCTTTAAAGTCTTAAAAAAACCCCAAAACCCACAGCTAAGCCCTCCCTGAAGTTATGAAGTCCCCTTTCCTATACTGCACACTTTGTGTAGTTGTACTTCACTTCCTTAACATTCACTCTCTCTGCTGGCATAACTTCACACGGAGCTTTTTTTTTATGGTAATAAAAGAAAATACTGTGCACAAAGATGCCTAATTAACATAGATGCCCAGGGTGAGTGAATATTGTGACTGTTTATTCTTATGAAACAGACAGAACAAAGGAAGCAAACAACTGTTTGACACTTGGCCTGCCCAGATATGGAACTGGCAGATAGCTGGTTGGGATCTGGTGAGACACTGGGTCCAAGAGCCACACCAAAGAATAGAATCAGCATTATAAAACACGCACAGCAGTTTTTTAAGATTCCCCAACTTCTGTTAGGAGCTTAATTTAAAGAAGCTGCAGAGTCAAAAAGTATTATGTAAGAGACTTGAACGGCCTTTTGGTGTTAAACACATCGAGGGGGAGGGAAGGAGGGAGGAAAGGAGGGAGGGAATCGTCCCCTTTCTGGCAGCAGCCAGTCCTCAGATCAGCCAAACCACCTGCAAGACTTCACCTGAAGAGTGCCAGAATGAGTTCATCTGAAGCATCTCTGATCTGGGACAGTCGGGAAGTTATGTTTGTTTACTATCAAAAGCATGACTCATAGCTGAAACACTGCGTTAAAACAGTCAAAGGTCAAACATGCTCTAATTTTCCGAAAATATTAAGCTCACAGTGCACATACCAACTTCATTGTCAATTGGGAACTCCCATAGTATTCCTTCTTTTGTCCACTGGATCATCTCCTCAAAACCATTTCGCGGAGGCTGTGCAGTTACTGCTGCAACCTCCTTTGCAAACTCCAGATCCCAAATTGTTGGTGAAGATACTGAAAAAGAAATTTTGTAAAGATCTGTCAGCAACCAATGATTTCTCACTAGCTAAGACAAAGTCTTTTAACATCAATCTTTACACAGACTTATACTTTCAGCTGCGTAAATTTTTGTACCTTAGATACCAGCATCACCTTTCTCAAATGAGAATTCTCTGTTGACATGAAAGTTCATTAAGTTCTCAAATGTCTGATGAAAATCTATTCTGAACTCCTACGTGAATATTTATTTTTATGTCTTTCACATAAAGCAATAATTTAATTTTTCCACAATAGTTCTTCGGTTTTGTCTTTCAAAAACTGTGAATACAACAAATTCCGAACATGACTGGTTCACTGTGCTAAGGGAATCTTACTTCTACAGGAGTCTTCAGGCTCTTCACAACTCCATTCTCCTTCAGGCAAACAAATCTACAAGTGATGTCAAATCCTTCCCCAACGCTCCTAAGTGTCCCAGTTTTTGTCTCCCAGGCTCAAGAAATCATGATTTCCTATTCTTTTCACAAAGTCAAACAGTTCCTTTAGGGATGAACTTTCCTGATGCTTTTTTTTAAATCAAAGTGCACTCATATTGCAGCAGTTACTCTTCTTAAGGAGTTGCTGTCCCTCCACCCAGGAGAACTGGTCACGAGCCCAGACTGAACCGCTTCGCTGAACTGAAGGGAACAAGCTGTTACCACAGGACAGGGAGGGACCTCTGGGAGTGCCCTGAGCTGCTGTTGAGTGAGCTGGCCTAAGCTGCACTCCCCTTTGTTTTCCTGTCTCCTTCTGTTATCAATTCACCCTAAGCTCCTTGGAACACAGATCTTCATGCGAATACGAATATTACAGTCCACTTGGAGTGGATCATGGCCACTCAGCTATTATTTTACTACTCCTGAGTGTAAGTACTTGAGGCCAAGACATCGTTTCATCTGTGGCTCAGTGGCTTACAACTCAACTGAATTAAAAACTGCCCCCTTCCTTTAAGAGGAAACACAATGAAAGGGCAAACAGTATTTTTACATACAGAAAAGTGTTTTCAGGGTTTTTTGTGTTAAATCAGAATATAGTTATACAAATTATTCCTTAAGAGGGAAATTTCCAGAACTATATCACCAGGCTGACTACTTTGATTTGAGGGCTGGAGGCAGGTATAAAATACAGCCACAAGGCAACATGAGAAACCATACCAGAATGAAATTATAGTCCATATCCTAAAGGAACTATTAAATCCTCTAACAGAGGAACACAGAAACTCATTTTTCAAACTTGCAGTAAAGGTGATAAAGATTGCATTTTCACCTTGTGAAACAGAAGATAATACTGACATTTCACATTAACAGTTATGAAGAGTATTTTCAGGATGACCATTTCCTTTCCAGTTAACATTCATGTTTTCAAAGTCAATACTCAAAACTTTAAACAAAACTTGCTTTTCTGTTATGTATAAATAAATTTTAACCCATTATCTCCATTAATATGAACCAAGACAGTGAAAACAAATGAATCAAGGTATCAAGTATCACACTGGTATTCCCCGAGATGAACGCCCAAAAAAATGTTTAGTCAGTAAGCCAAGTAATCAGCTTCCTGGTCTAGAATATACTGTGGAGTTCCTCAAGGCTACCTGGAATCAAACAAGGAAACACCACACAAAAAGCTGAAAGAAGCTTACTTCATAACATCTAGTTACAACTACAATAAAGTCCACCTGCTCTCTTAACCAACTAGTACACATTCCAATTTTGTGTTTAAAAAGAACAACGCATCTCAGCTTTTTCCTGGGGTGACTACTATGAGCCATTGTGTCTGGATTCTGTTCATGGGAAAAAGAAATCTTAAATTCTCATCATTTTACCAGAGTAAATTTGATTAAACTCAAAATTCATTTTCTTGAACACTGCTTTTGTTAAGACAGCTAAAAACAAAAAACACTACACCATTCATTATGCTTTTTTACATGTAAAATGGACTAATTTTAAGGATACTGGCAGTCTTAAAACACAGCAAACTGGATCCCATTCTAATAAACAACTTTCATAGAGGTGGCTATATTCAGACAGTTCACAGCTGCTTGAAAATATGCAAATAGCGCTATTTGACATTTTACTAAAAAAATTAAGTAATCAAATAAATATCTCCCAGCAGTTTCAAGTGTAAAAAAAAAAAGATAAACTACTCAGCTAGGATCTGGCAAAAACTTACAGTGCTACTCTTGAAACAGAAACAAATACTCATCATTTTGTAAGATATCAGAGAGGAGTACTATTTCTGCTGCTGCTGGTGGCTTTACATAAAGCTCTAAGCCACTACACTGGAATAAAATCTGTTTCTTAAAAGGGCCTTAGAATAGCTAAGGGAAAACAGTGTATTAAAGATCAGTGCTAACAGTGCTGTCTCATTGTTCACAAAGAAACACGAGGGAGTTCTTTACATGACTTGTCCATATTCACACACTCTTGGCCAAGCCCAGCCTGTACTAAAGCCAAGTCTTCATGAGTGAAAGCTATCCCTGTTAGGCAGCATTAAGACTGTTCCTGCACAGCTGTGCCATTCAGTGAATATGAAGGTGGGGTCACACCTGTTCTGACTTTGGTTTTGGCATCTTTCATCTCACATGAGTTTTTGCATGTTGTATTTGGTGGATAAGGAACTGGTTGGGTGGTCACATCCAGATAGTCCGGGGCTCATGGACTATTCCAGGGCTCTATCTAGACCATGCATTCAATGGTAAAGAGCTCAATGTCTGCATGGAGATCAGTGACAAAGTGGTGTTGCTCAGGAATCCATACTGGGACCAGTATTGTTCAGTGTCTTCATCAACACCACAGACAGTGGGGTTGAGTGCATCCTCAGGACATTTGCAGGTGACACCAAGCCGAGTGGTGCAGCTGACAAACGTGAAGGACAGCATGTCATCCAGAGGATGCTTGATGGACAAGCTCAAGAAGTGGCTCCATAGGAACCTCATGAGGTTCAACAACACCATGTGGAAAGTGCTGCACCTGGCTTGGGGCAGCCTCTGACATCTACACAGGCTGGGGGATGAATGGACTGAGTGCAGTCCTGCCAAGAAGGATTTAGGGATACTGGTGGGTAAAAGCTGGACATGAGCCAGCAATGTGCATTCACAGCCCAGAAAGCCAATTGGATCATAAAATGAAATGGGGCCAACAGGCTGAGAGAATAGATTCTTCCCCTCTGCTCTCGTAAGACCCCACTTGGAATGCTGCATCCAGCCCTGGGGTCCTCAGCGTAGGAGTGACATGGATCTGTTGGAGCAGGTCCAAAGGAGGGCCATGAAGATGATCAGAGGGATGGAATATCCCTCCTAAGAGGAAAGGCTCAGAGAGATGGGCTTGCTCCTCATGGACAACAGAAGGCTCCAGGCTGACTTTATTCAATCTTTTCAATACTTAAGGGGAACTTACAATAAGGATGAAGACAGAAATTTCAGTAGGGCCTGCTGCAACAGGACCAGGAGTAGTGGTTTTAAACTAGAAGGCAGCAGATTCAGACTAGACAGAAGGAATAAATTCCTTCAAATGAGGGTGGCAACACACTGGAACAGGTTGTCTAGAGGGGTGGTAGATTTCCCATCTCTGCAAACATTCAAGGTCAAGTTGGGTGGGGCTCTGGGCAACCTGATCTAGTGGAAGAGGCACCTGCTTATTGCAGGGGGGTTGGAACCAGATAACCTCAAAAGGTCTCTTCCAACCCAAACTTTCTGTGATTCTAAACATATATGAAGAACTTTACAATAGGTGAAGCAAGGTGTCGCCTGTCAGCTGCCGATGGGACCTTCCCAGCTTCACCTGGAACACTAAACAAAAGAAGGCCCCATAGCAATCCACTGTGTAGTCTTGGGTTCCTGCTCCCCTGCTTATGCTTAGACACCTGCAGGGCATGCTTGTTTCCTTGGGATCACAGCCTCATATTTCCTTGCAACTTGACCAAATAAGCTGGAGCCAACACACCCATCCTCCAGGCTGGCTTTACACTTACAGAAACAAGACTGACCTTTGTGACAAAAACCCTGTTATACCCTTCAAATTCACTAACAGAGTGCCCTGATTAGCACAGAAAACATTCCATTACACTGCATGGCAGTTTCACTTGGTAAAAATCAGAGCTACATCAAAGTAGTCATTTCTTTTATCAGCCTGAAAGCAGAAAGTGAGCAGGTCATGTCTCCTCACAAAAATGAATCTCTTGATATTCTAAAAATGCAGAACTTAGCCTCACTGCATTTTTCATTACTGAATTTCCACTAACCTGTTTTCAGTGTGTGCTCTGGTTCTGTAGAAGCTTTAGTGAATATATTAAGCCTCTTTCCTACTTTGAGAGTTCTATAAACAAAAAAGAAAACCGATATTTAGTATTTCACAACACTTTACAGCATTGCCAGATAACGAATTAAAAAAGCACAAAATATTTTCATGAACTAACAGATCTCTGGAGACAAAAAAAAAAAAAAAAGATAGTGACTCTCACTAAATCTTCAGGCTTTTAATCAGAGAGTGTTTATGGCTTTACTATTTGTCTGTAACAGAGCTTCTCAAAACATTTCCATGTGAGAGAACGAGCATAAATCAAGCGCTGTATTTGCAGTCAATTTTAACTGGAATATTTAGGAATCTGAACAAAGGTAAACAGTATCAAACCACAGTACTTAAGTGATTTTACAAAGTTGCAACTATCTGAAGACTTGTGTTTCCCCTCCCCCCCCCCAGTAAAAAAAAATATTGCACAATTCAGGAACAGAAAAGGCAACAGCTAAATCAAATAATTCCTGCTTTATGACATAAATAGCCCTTTTGGAAGATTACACAGCCACCTTCTCTGCCATATGGTAAACAGTCAGAGTATATGCATATGGTAGATTTTCAATAGCATCTCCCTGATGATCTCTCTTCTGAATATAAAAATATTTCACTCTGACCTTTTTTTTTCCAATCACATTTATCATTACCATAAGCTCATACTAAAAAAAAAAAATTTAAAAATACAGGAGTTCAACAAGTAATCAAATTCTTATAAATGAAAACAAAGAAAAACCAATGTCTTTAGAATCAATTATCCTTTTAATCATGCCCCCTTCCAGGTTTCCACTGAAATTCTAACAGTTCCCACATTTTGTTACTACATTTCTACTGATACCCTGGCAAGAATTTACCCTTTCTGACCTTAAAATTCTACACTTCTGGATTTGCTTGGGATTTCTAATGGCCTCAACTACTTCTGCGAACCTGCTCTTGTCATACTACTTTTTAGTGATGAAACTACCCTGGATCTATTTCAGCACTGAGCAATCTAGTTACAGAGACTTAAAAGAATGTTGGATTTAGGATTATATTTTCCTGTATGTGTGTAACTCCCAGGGACACTGGCCAAAGATACATGCATATCTTGGAAGAATATTTATTTTAAAATGACAAGTTTAAGTTACTATAAAGCAACATCACTCATTTCATTGCAACGTACTAACTTGATTTAAACTTAGGTATACTTCCTAACCCATTCTTTTCCTACTATCAGTTGATAAGTAAATCCATTAGATTTTCAGGTATGCAGGAGGGAACTTAGGCCTGAAACCGGAGACAGTTTACTCATTACAGGATTTCAAAAACTATTTTAAGGTGCTATTTCTGAAGTTATATACCAATTACAGTTTCACCACACACAGAATACTGTACATCTACTCACCCATAAACTTATGCTTTTCTTTTCCTTTGTTACCCAGATTCTGTCTTCACCATGATCTATCTAAACACAAATTATTCCCTTGATTTCCAGGCCCTCACCCCCAAAACCAGGGATTAATTTGCAAAGTAAATTAATGACAAGAGAAGTTAATCTTAATAAAAACTGCTAGGGAAAGAATACATTGAGAAGGAATGAGAAGATGAGCTGCAATGGGAAAATCGAGAGACTACAGGCAAGAAAGCATAGGAGTAAACCAAAAGTGTAAGAGCACTCCTTAAATCACTAAAAATAGAGTGGCCACATAATACAGCAGCAAAATAAAGTTAAGGAGTACCCTGAAATCACATGTAAATTATAAAGTTAATTTCACAGACAATCATAACATCACAGATAGGAAAGAAATCAATTACAGAATGAGGTAGTAATAAATAAATAAATAGACTAACTTCAATTTCTCTTAAAAATATCAACAGAATGGATGAAACTTTTCTAAACACAGAACATTATCAAGTTTTCCAGAGGAGAAAAACAAGCTTTCAGAGTTTCCACTTCCCAAGAAGCTAAGAAAGTGACATAAAATTGTATTATGTACAGGCAAGAATAATTTAAACTAGTTAAAACAAGCACAATTACATTTCAGCACCAAGTATTTTTAATTATCTAAAATGCAATATTAAAAAAACGCACATTATTTGATTAGCTGGTTGCCATTAACTACCTTGTTCTCACAATTTATTTCTATGCTAACAGTACTTTTCTTGAAAAATATTTAAGTAATTTCTTTAAGCTCTGAAGTATTGCAACATGAATATGTACAAGTAAATTTAGAATATTATCCATTAGTAACTGCATGCTCCTTCTTTTGGAAGTGAACACAGCAAAAATACCTTCTGAAGTCAACAGACTGAGCTGACCTTTCAGGCTTTATTCTTTGACCATCCTCATCCAACTTCAAGGAAATGCGACCAGATATCCTTGCACCCCTCTGGGCTGGGGACTGCCTTTTAACTGTCATTTCTGAAATAACATTGCTGAAATGAAAAACATGAAATGTAAAAACTCAACAGATTGACAAAGCAAGGAAGTTTGACATATGTATCAACCAGAAATTCTATTCTCAATTGGTTTCATAAACTTCTATGAGACGGAATTACACATTCCTCACAAAATACACCCATCTTTAATCCATCAAACATTCAAGGCTGATGTTTTAAACCATTTGTTACATTCTATGTATGAAAAGTGCTACTTTAGCCTATTAAATCTACAATTAATGCATTCTTTTAAATTATTTAGTTTTCAACTAAAAAAAATCATATATCTGTATACCAACGTTCACAGAGTGTACTAAGCATGTTTTCTTAAAGCAAATGGGGAATTTTTCTGGATACAAGAAACAGGCTGAAATAGGGAGGTAAAAATCACTGGTTTTTTGGACAGGAACCAATACTGCCCAGGGACAGAGCTGTGCTGCTGCAGACCAAAAGGAAGCTTGCCTTCACACATCAGCTGACATGGGCCAATCATGCCACCCTAATAAGTAGGTCACCTTTCCTGATCCACTGCAATCTGTTGCATTGCATAATCATATTACAGCATTAACAGACCACATCTTCCTTTGTAATTCTGGAGTGAAAATCATACATGAAGAGCAAACGCTCGGATCTCCCCCAGCACCGCATGCAGCTCGTTCTGATCACAAAGGGCAAATCACAGCCCCTTCCTGCCCCTGCCCATTCACTGGCAACTCTGGTGGCTGGGAAAGGCCATGCTGGTAACTCTTCCTCACAGCCTCCTCTCCACCCAGCCGCTTCCAGTCACACACAGACATTCCAAACTGCAGTGCTCAAGTTTTAAGACATAAATATGGTCTCAAAAAATAAAAATAGGCCAAGTCAAAAATACTGTGTTATCCATTTTATGAAAATCTGAATGAAATTCAAACTATGCTTTTGGCAGCTTAAGTCAAATGACATTTTACTGACAAGAAAGAAATACTTCTGGAAAATTGTAAAAGCTAATTGCCACAGAAACACAGCATGATTTCTCTTCAGTCTTAGATGTGGTTTGAAATGGCGGAACAAGAATAGCATAGCTCTTCCAGTACCTACTCTGAAATAAAGGCATCTGAAAACAAGTTTTAAATAATTTCATTTTACTTTTAAATAAAAAGCAATCTCAGATAAGTCACATATCTCACATTAGAAATTACTCTGCGAAGTGGCTACTGGCATCAGTAAGCTGGTGTTGGGCCAGAGGCTTGACACACTTATGAGGGTCAAAGGGACATAATTCCTAAGGTCAGTCACACAGAGCCCAGCCCAACAGCTTGACTCAGCTGTGACCTAAAAGGCTGGTGTGTTCCCGTGCTTCAGGGCAGTCAGGATTGCTCAGAGAAGCTCTCTTCCCTGACTTACCTGCAGTTTTGCACTGTAGATGTGGAAAAACTACACTACCAAGCTATCAGAACACACAGTCAATGGCATCATTTTCCTCCCTAAGAAATCCTGATGTCACTCCACTGTTGGTATATGAATGTTTCTGGCAGCAACATTCATCACTCTATCATTAAAAGTGCACCTGTACTAACAGAAGGAGAACTACCAGGATTTTTTAAATGTCTTTTGAAACAAAAAACATTGGTTTAAAAAGTCACACTCCAACCCCAGTGTACCTACAGTGGTTAGATATTGTATATTACCTCATGTTCCAACACAATGTTAAAAACCCAAGTTCTTAAATACACCTGTCCTGCAGAGATGGGAAGTGGAAGAATTTTTGTAACAACCACAGACTCTCTCTTTCTTTCCCAATTCTCAGCCAAGAATTATAATACTTAAAATGGAGACCCAAGGAGCTTTGGATATATTCCAGGCAAAGCTCTGAATTACTTTTCTTGTTCACCCAAAACAGGAGCTGAAATTGTAGAGCTGCAGATTTTATTTTGGTGCAGTGCTGTTGTGATTTCCATTGAGTGAAACTTCAGCCCACACTGAGAAAAATAAATTCCTGTATCGTTAATATTTTCCCCTCCTAGTGAATGCACTGTCCTCATGCTTTCTACAAGGCAATGAAATGACTATATGCAACAGTGACCTCTAGAGGTCTTGCCACAAACCTGGTAAAAATAATTTGTACAATTATTGTACAACTCATTCCGTACTATAACTCACAACAGCAGTATCCATATTTTTGCAGCTCAACACTATGTTGCTCCATTGCTTGTGAAAGTATCTCATTTTTAAGTATTTTAAATAACTGAGGAATACATATTGGCTTTTAAAATGTGTCAGTATATTGAATGCAAAACCTTTATAGAAAAAAAGGAAAAGTTAAATTGCATGTATTCTGTCACTGTCAAATAAAACCCAACACAAAATAATCACGTATGAACAAAAGTGAATGCTTTCTAATACATTAAAAACATTTTCACACGTTGTGTGAATTGAGGTATCATGGAGCATAAATCATGCAAAATCAAGTCTGAGAGCTGCTCAGCATCAGCATTTTTAAACACTGGTCAGAAACCTGAAAGTACTGTGTTTATCTCAAAGAACTAAAAGGTCAATACTAACTCTAAAAGGTTACTACAACCAAGTTTTTTGTCATGAAAAAAAGCACGAATTGCTGGTCTTTCTTGAAAACTCATCTACTGGTAAGAGTTTCTGTTACCTGACTCTTAAGGAAGAAAACTAAAACTTTTCAGCAAATGGCAGCAGGAGGAGGAGTGTATTTGCTGGGGGAAACAAGCTAGGTCACAAAGCTGCCTCAGGGAATAGAACTTGCCAACTCAAAGCACAGGAAGCCAGCCATGACATTCCAAAAAGGCTGGTTCTGGTTGAGAAACATGGATTTTCTAACGATAGTGCTGCATCCACAAGCATGCCATAAAATATTGTAACGTCTTAACCCACCAATCAAAAATATAGAGGCACTATATAGCTAGAGCTTTTAAATTTCTGAAGAATTTAAACTCTTTTCAAGAGAAAAAAACCCTTTTTGCTTTGACTACGACTCCCTTAGTCACCATCTTTCTTCCACTGCAGCCAGAACTGGGTCAGTGCTTCAGGGAAAGTGCCATAGGTGAGAACAGAGAGAGCCTGTGATGCCAACAGGCAGAGAAACCACACCTAGACCACAGCATGTGCACTCAAAGGAAGGGAGATAGGCACATTCCAGCTCAGCCACTGCACGAATCAGCTCAAGTCAGTATCTCTGTGGTCCTCCAACATCTCGGGTACTCAAGTAGGTTTGAATTACATTTAAATTGGCCACCCACAGCCCATGCCTGGGTACACTATTAAGACATTTGTGTACTCTGTCCTTCTAAAAAGCCCAGTGACAGAGAGGGAACAAACTCCCTGGTAATTAACAGTTTAATGAACATATGCTCTGTATAAACAGTCCTTATATTTTGCTGAACGAAGTTATTCACTGAGCATTGTACACCCCAGTCTCCGTGCAATCCTCTAACTCAACCTGTATGCACGCATCTGTTTCTTCCTTGATTTGCACTCAGGCAGACATCAGCCACAAACATCATTAGTTCTGTTTGTAGAACACTGATAATCATTCCAGTAGATCCTTTGTTGATCCCTACAAGTAACAATACATATAACCTACAAATAATAATAGATGTGTCAAGCCAAGATCCTCGGTTGGGACAAACTCACTTTCACAGAACAAAACCAAGATAAGCAGCTTGCAGTTTGCACTGCAAACAGACAAAGAAAGGTTTCACACTCGTATTTTGGTAAAGATCCAGCTTTCTGTTTGGTTCAGCATTTCACCTGGATTTAATGCATTATTTTCTTAGCAGTTATTTGAATACTAGCTGAAAAAAAAATAACAGAATGAAAAATCTGTCTTCAGCCATCATCCAAAAGAGCCGTATGCACAACTGTTTCAGTTTCCAAACAAATGTTTCTCATCTGTTTGAAAGCCACACTGGAAACAGAGTTAAGCCAAGAGATGAGTTTCATGCATTGACTGGAAAGTTTTGAAAGGAAGGGTGGGGCTATAAACAGAGCTGCTCTAGTTCAGTTCTGCAGAGCTGTCATGAAAAATCACCAGTCCAGACAGAACGTCTGAAACGTCTACAAATCCATCCATTGTGTGAGAATTTTCGAAGCTTGTGGCAAAAAAAACCCAACCAACCCAAACTCACAAAAAGAGCTGTTATTTTGCTAGCCTGTCCAAGAAAGCAATGATCCTGGGCATGAAAGCAATTCTGTTTCTGCAAAACCATTTTAGAAAGATGATGGCAAAATTTAGAGAGTTTGGCATAACCAGATCAATAATGTTACTAATATTCATCAATCCCAAGGATAAACTGTCCGAAGATATCTTTTAAGGCCATCTTTCCAACACAGAAGGCAGACACCTTCAGGATGACATTGCAAAAATCAGAATTTTGAACAAAATTGAGAAAAATAATCAATACACAGACCGTATGTTAATAGTCCCCCCTTTCTTCTGTTTATCTGTGGTTTCTTCATGTCTTCTTAGTTGTGCAAGGAGTTCTGATTCCGTCTGTTTCTTGTTGTGTGGAAGGGAAGATGCAACTGCAGAAGCAGCCTTCACCAATTCTGGATTTAAAAGCTTGTCTCTGTAAGAGACACAACAGATAAAGAAACTAAACAAAAAATAAATAAAAGCCTTTACTATATTTAAATTATCATTTCTGTACTGCTATTTTATAGCTTAATAACTAGTCAGATATATAGTAAGCTAGTCAGATATTTTCCCCAATGGGGGTGGCCAGTGGGACAGTCAGGTTTGCCCTATACTGCCCTAATCATCAAATGCTGATTGACTCTGACAAGCTCTTGTTCCCCAGCCTAGGAAAACGGCAGCCCTGTGCCACTGCAAAGCCCTTTGGATGCAGCTTGGAGAGCACTGCTAGCACAGACCTGTGGGGTTGATAAACATGATGTAACACATTGTGGACAGGAGCAGCTCCAAAGACTTGACCATCATGATGCCATTCTTAATATTTTCCCTCAGTTTTGTTGTATTTTATCTGAACAGGATTCTCCCTCTCCTATTAAAATAACTTTCCACAGACAGGTGCTAATGCTACCTCTCCACAACCTCACTGCAGAAAAAGGCAGCACGTGGTAGAAAGCATACAGCGCCTTTTGCCCAGATTCTCCCCTGTGATTTACTCCAGTCTACAACTGTGCACCACACCACCTTAAAAGATTCTTTTCCACGGCTGGAAATGGTTTATTTTGTCCTAAATAATGAAAAAAAATTTGAAATAAGGATAAAACAGGCTAAGAAAAGTCTGTTATACTTTACCGTTGGGTTTCTTCTGTAGCTCCCTGAGGCACAGAACCTTTACTGTCTGGGCCTTCCAGCTTGCTCATGGCTTGCTTCCTGTTCTCCCTGGCTTTTAGCTGTTGGAGTTTCTTCCTGTAGCTCACTTCCACTTTCATATTACCAATAATGTCTAACAGCTGCTGCTTTGGTGTTTCTGCTCCATCCTCCTGCCTCTTTGCTGCCCCTCCAGGTGTGCTGTCTTTGGAAGCAGCAGATTTATCTTCATCAACAGAAAGCACGCTGCTCGTGCTGAAGAGCTCCTGTTTGCTAGATGATACACAAAGTTAAAAACCAGAAGTTAAAAACAGGGTCCAAGGCTGAATTTTGTAAACCTATCAAAAACCCCAAAACAACAGTTACAACTGTCTAGGTCCAATTGAGTGCAACCTGAGTGTGTTAAGTACATGCCAAACTTGTACCTATTGACTTTTGGGAAGGGCTGGGACACCATTTCAAACTCGATTACTGACGGTTTCCTCATCACAAATACGAAGTAAACAACTTTACACATCATTTGTTTGTGGAGGAAATAATACAAGAACCTAAAACTTTTAAAGTATTTCTGAATTAGGTTGCAGAGAGAGTTTGAATTTACTGGTACCTGATACTCAAATTCATTGGTACTACAGAAAACTCACCAAAACTCTTAATATGAGTCAATAGAGAGATCACTCCCAGCCATCTGAAAAAAGACTGTACACACACACTTAACTTCATGTTTTCAGATTTGTGGCACCACTACAGATCACATTCCCCTACTCTGCAACATGGATTCTGCTGCAAGGTAACCCAGCAGCAAACAGAAAAGTTATTTGGGTTATACCTCCTCTGCTTAGTTTAGCATACCACTGCAAAGAAGCTGAAACTGACACAGTGCAGCTGAGGGCGTGAAGCCAGGGACAGCAGGGAGCTGCTCAGGAGATTCTGCAACACAGACACAGCTGCATTCTCTAGAAAAACGATCATAAAACTCTAAGAACTGTTCTCTATAATCTTCTAAAATGCAATGTTTAAACCTTTACATTCACAACTACTTTGTCTAAAAACCACCCTCAACTCACAAAAACGAAGAAGAAAATTAAATATTTACTTTGATTCAAAATAAAAAACTTCAGCAATCTTAAAACTCTTCCACAAATCTGAAGGAACTGTGGCATACCTCTCCTCCTTGCATACATCTTCTCTTTGGCTAAAACAGGAAAATATGCCAGTTTCAGCAGGCACTGCATCACACTTTCATCACTCTGCACTTACTAAATTGTCAGCACTAAACCTTAAATTTCAATGCTGAGAAGCAACAGGAAAATTTAAGGAAAACTTCAGACCCTCATTACTGGGAAGACTGGTAGGAGCCCTGTTGTTTTACACTGCACTGTTTGGCACAGGTCCTTCACAAACTTATTTTTCATTAATTCAGGCTGTATGCTCCTTAAAACTACGTAACCATTCAGAAACCATAGAGTCATAGAATGCTAAAGGGTTGGAAGGGACCTTAAAGATCACCTAGCCCTAATAGGCAGGGACATCTCCTACTAGACTGGGTCACTCAAGGCCTTGAACACTGCCAGGGTTCGGGCATCCACAACCTCCCCGGGCAACCTGTTCCAGCATCTCACAACCCTCAAGCAAAAGCATTTCTTTGTAACACCTAACCTAAATTTCCCCTTTTTCCATTTGTACCCATTATTCCTGATGTAATTGGTACCCATATTCCTGATGAAGAGTCTCTCTCCAGCTTCCCTGTATGCCCTCTTCCAATACTGGAAAGTTGCTATGAGGTCTCCATGCAACCTTCTCCAAGCTGAACAGCCCCAATCTTCTCAGCCTGATCTTTGCCTACAGCGTCAGAAAAGCACAGCAAGGCTGAAAGCCTCAGGCACTTAAAGCCAGCAGCGCATTGCAGTTTGCATCCCTGTATTTCACCTACCATCCACTTGGCCTCCTTCTGAGGAGCCTGGCCTCAGAAAGCAAACACAGCTACCCAAGAGCCCGAGCTGCTTTGTGCATGAGGCCATCACAGAATCGGTGCGCGCTCAAAAATATTGAGGAGCTTTGAAATAAAAAATAATAAATGAACGCACAACTGAGCTGTCATTAAAAGCAGTTTAAAATCTTCTCGTAAAAACGAAAATGAACTCTCAAATACTGCTCTTAGCATGTGCTTTGGGCAGGTACAACACTGCCCAACAAGCAGCGCCGCTCTGCTGATACAGGGTGCAAAATCACGGTCAGGTCACACATGCGGATCATTCACACCGCTCCAAGATGGGAAGGACGGCAAGGAAAGCCACACGAGAAACACGGCCCACGCCACTCCCCTCCATTCCCCGCTGCCTTCTGCCCACCGGAGACACCGCCACCCAGTCCCGTCCCTCTGAAGGCCGCGCCCGGAGCACGGCCCGGCCTCACGGCAATGGCCGGTCAGCGCGGGCACCGTCCGCCAGGTGAGGGTGCAGGTGAGGGTACAGGGGAGGCCGGTACCTGCGGGAGCTGCCGTGGGGCCGCGCTGCCGCCGCCCCGAGCAGCCGCGCTGCGAGCCCGGCGCCGCCACAGCCCCGCACGCGGCCCCACATCGCGGCACCGCCACCGCCGCGGCCCGCGCTCCCCGGCGCCGCCGGCCGGCAACAGCACCCGCGCACGGACGTTCCGCGCAGCAGCGTTCCGGCCGGCTCCGCCCCGCCGCCGCTCCCGGCAAAGCCGCCCTGGACACGGACACTCCCTCACGGCTTTGCCGCTCGGCCCTGCAGTTCAGGGGCGTTAGGAAAGCACTGCCTGCAGGTCCAGGGAAGTGATCCTGCTCTTCTCAGCCCTGCTGAGGCCGCATCTGAAGTGCTGTGTCCAGCTCGGGGCTCCTCTGTGCAAAAGAGACATTAGGCTAGGGCCCACATCCTTCTGAAAAATGGTTCCAAAATGTCCCCGGACCTTCACTTCATTAGTGCAACCTACTCTGGAAAGGCCAGCACCGTCCACCCCATCTCTTGCAGCTGACTGTAGCACATCAGTACACAAACCATTGTGACCTGCGTTAGGCCTCACCTGCAGAAGCCATGTCACCTCTCCGCCGTGCCCAGCCCCAGCGGTGCCATCCTGCCTGAGCCACCTCTCCACACAGCCTGAACAGCACCCACTGCAAGCTGCTGGGGAGCTTGGATGTTTCCGGCTGCTGTTCTGGGACAACACTTGCCAAGACTGGCATCCATCCTCCTGGACAATGAGGATTTCCATATGGATGAAGAAAGGCAGACTGGCTTATGGGGAGCAAATGGTTTGCCTGTGGTTGCCTGGAGATGGTGCAGAGCCCAAGACACAACCTCGGACTGCCGGCACCCTGCAGAATGGAGAGAAACACAGCCTGCAAGGGAACCCTTTCCTCTCCCACATCAGACAGGTTCCCATGGCATCGCCCTGCCAGCTTTCCATCTCCCAGGGCTCACCCATCCCTCCGCTGCCAAAATACTCTGTTGAGGAGGAGCTGTGCCTCTCTGTCACACAGTGGACCATCACGTCCCAAAACCAACCACACACCCCCCGAGCCAGACCCCCTGAGTGCCAGAAAGCACTTCCACATTCCTGCAAAGCACTTACAAGCCAAGCTCTCTGCACTCATGTCCCATTTCTGTCATGCCTAAGTCCTTTGAGGGGAAGCTTGAAGTTCAGCTCCAAACAAATTGATGCCTCATTTTAGGAGTGTCTCTCAGGACTTATGGCAGTTCTTCCATGGTCTCCCTATACACACGAAGTGCTGTTACTTCAGGGTATGCAATTCCTACGTAAATTCTTCTTTAAAACAAAAAAAGTGCTCCACAGCAGCGCGGTGCAATGACAAAAAGCACGGTTTGGCTGAGCAGCCACGCGTGCAGGCAGCAGAAAGAGCCACGTGGTGGCAATGTGCTCCTTGTAGTGCTGCATCCCAGGGCTGTAAAAGCTCCCCGGCAACATTTCCAGTGCTGTCACCATCTCCATCTTTTATACAGGGGCCAGATAAGAGCAGATCAGGCCTGGTGGCAGTCCGAGGAATGTGGCTGTGAAGAAGCACCCTGAAATGCTCAAGAGCTGATGTTTCAGCTGGCAAATGGTTATGGCAGGCAGCACATGGATTATTGGCATCTTAATCACAAGCTTTGCTACATTAGTTTAGGTGGCTTTCACCAACTGGATCTTCCTACAGTGCTGCAGTCATGCTGAAAAAGAAGTCAGCACACAGATCAAAATTCTTTGCAATGAAATGGTAATCTCTTAATTGCAGGTTATTTGAGATGCACAATTACCTCAAAATCACTAATTACAACAGACTCGACAATTTTTTATTTTAAATTGAAGAAATTACAATTCAATTTCTAAAACCATTTATAAGCTTTATAACCTGTTCTTCCGTAACAATTGCCACACCTGGACTACTGCATCCAGCTCTGGGATCATGAGCACAGGAAGAACATTGACCTATTGGAGCAAGTCCAGAGGAGGAACAACAAGTTGATTAAAGGGCTGGAGCATCTCCCCTACAAGGAAAGGCTGAGAGAATTGGGATTGTTCAGCCCGGAAAAGAGAAGGCTTCAGGGTGACCAAAATGCAGCCTTCCAGTACCTGAAAGGAGCCAACAAGAGAGCTGAGAGTGGCTTCAAAGTGAAACAGAGTAGGTTTAGATTAGTTATTTGAAAAATATTCGTCACTGTGAGGGTGGTGAGGCACTGAAACAGGTTGCCCAGAGAAGCTGTGGATGTCCCTGGAAGTGTTCAAGGGCAGATTGGATGAAACTCTGAGCAACTCAGTCTAGTGAAAGGTGTCTAGATGGAACTTGATGGTTTTTAAGCTCTCTTCCAACCAATATGTTACATAAACATAAAAGAAAATAAAATCTGAACCCTGCAATTAATTAAAAGTGATGGGAAAAAAGATACATTTAAGTTTATAACTTTATTTATGATGCTTTTTCCTTGGTTTGAGCTGTGAAAGTAGGAGCCATCCATTTTACTTGGAGGAAAACACCATGAATCTAAGATGAAATATGTAGGTTTGCGTGCCTCAATTCATGCAAACACATGTGCAGCTCAACAGGGATTACAGGGCATACGGCACTTCCCAGAAACACTGCCTGGTTTGGCAGAGTATCTCAAGTGTGACTGATCACTCATACACGTTATGGCTGCTGCTCATTTACCTCGCCACAGACTGTACAGTGTTCTACTGGTTTCAAAGCACTTCAGGTGACTGCAAATCAAAAGGAAAAAAAAAAAAAAAAAAAGGGAAGTGTTGTGTCGTATCAGCTGAGAGAAGCGGTATTAGCCCTCGCCAAAGTGGCTTAGGTCACTGTATGCCACCTCAAAGTCCCGAAAAGCCAGGAACAGGAAAGTGGCAGCTTAAGAGAGTGTTTCGGGAGTCACGGCAGTTCCTCTGTATACACAACCTGCTGTTATTTCATGGTACATAATTCCTAAACAAATCCTTTAAAACAAAAATATCCCAACAACAAAAGCACCCAACTAGAAGAAAAATAAACAAACAAACACACATTTAAAAAACAATAACAAGAAATTAAAAACAAAAGTGGTTTTAATTCATAAATTCGGTTGCATCCTGCTCAGCAAGCTGAAGCACAGCCCAGGCCCAGCTGTAACAGAGCCCAGCCCCGCCACCCCCCCGCCGCCTGCCCGGCCCGCGCCTTCCCCGGGGCCGCGGCGGGGCCGCGCCGCCTCCATCGCCGCCTATTTCGGGGCAGAGGCGGCGGGGCCGCTCGGGCGGGAGGCGGCTGCGGTGAGCGGGGGTGAGAGGGGAGCCCGCTGCCCCCTCTCCGCCGGGCGGGGGTGGTGGCGGCCGGCCCGGAGGGTTGCGGGGCTCTGGCCGGCGCGGGCAGGCCCGGGATGCGCGGCGGGCGCGGGCTCTGCGATGCGCGGCCCCTCGGGAGCGGCGGTGCGGGAGCGGCCGCCCGGGAGAGGCGCCGGGCTGGGGTCGGGCGGGTTGTGCCACCCGGGCCGCCGCCGAACGCAGGCCGGGGCTTCCTGCTCCAGGAGGGCGGGTGCTGGCGGAACGGGAACGCTGAGCCTTCCTCCCTAAGGAAGACTGGAGCTGGCGGCGTGGCCCAAGTGCTGTCTGTGCGCTCCCGCCGCCAGCACGTGTGACAGCCCGCGCTGAGCCCCGCTGCTGCCCTGCCGCTGCCCCCGCCGGGGTGCCGGCCTGCTGTGACCTTGGGAAGCGGAGCCACGGCCTGCCCACGCGGGCTACTGCAAGGAGCACCGCTGGCTTCTGGGTGCATCTCAGTCTTCGGAGGGTGCATCAGCAGAGAGAAACATCTGGGGCTGCGGGCAGAGGACTCTGCAGGACCTGTTACACTAACTGATGCTTCTGTGTTTCTAGGTTTGAGGCTTGGATTTGCCTGGGAAGTCACAGAGTGGTTGCTGCCTCTTTCTACCAACAAGCAACTTTTAATAGAGTAGCATTATTACAAACAGGAAAAAAAAAGGTATGTACTTATATAATACTACCTTAGTTTTGACTGAGGCTTAAATCTTCTGGAAGTGGCACTATGCTGAAATGGATCAGACAACTAAACTTCCCTGTCTCTTAAAAGGTCCATATTTTTATAGGCATATACTTTTTTCCTTCTGCTGCCAAGTTTTCTGTGGGTGATCTGGCATGTGCTCCCTTTGGGGACTGGCACAAGTCGATAAGCATTCAGCATAATGAAAGCAGCATACATTTATACTGAACACAGGCAATTGTTGCTCTCTAGTAATTCCTTTCATTCAAAGTCTGTCTCCGTGATTTGTTTTCTTTTCCCCTAAATGAGGAGCAAAACTGTGGAGTGCAGTGTGAACTCTAATGAGATATATAGGATAACAAAGCATAATTTGGCCTTGGAGCCTCCGTTTTGAAGTTTTGTGCTGTGCTGTCAGTAGCAAAACAGTTCAAATCTGAAGCCACAATTGTGAAATTGCATGTGTTAAGTGCCATTTATTGCAAGAGCAATGTTTTATTTTGTTTTAAATTCGTTTATATTTATGTAACACAGATTGGATGGGTAAAGTCACTGAGTGACAGTATTTGGCCTACTGGTGTATTTTTTTAATGTTCAAGAATAATAAATCTGTTTAGAGACAGACTTTCTTAAAGCCTTGGTTGTATTCAAGTGTCTATGTTTCTTGTACAAAGGATGTGGTTTATACAATGTGTCTTTTTATGATCTTTCAATGTAGCCTACTGGGAATTATGTTTCACATTCATATTATGCCAAAATATATTTTGGGAGGTAACAGGCTTCAAAAGAAGCATTACAATAGGTAGAGGAGTGAAAATTGTTCTGTTTACTGATGTACTGTGCTTGAAGACAGGCTTAAAAGCCAATGAGGCACTAATTCACATGTGTATTTGTGTGGGTTTTAAGACTCATGCAGGTTTTTGACAGCATTGCCAGAGAAGTGTCTCACTCAGCAGCACAGTTCTGACACAGTGGGAGCTCTTTGGCTGAGTTATTTTACCCCAGATAAATAAGCTTGTTATAACTGCTTGCCCAGTAAAAGTATCTTGCTGCAAACTTGAGAACTGAATTCATTTGAATGTTTTATTTCGAAGTGTCACATTTGCATTTCTGCTTTCCAGCTGCCTTCCTGAAAGACGAGGTGCAATTCTTATTTTTAATATTCTGGTGTGGGGGGGACTTGCACTGGGAACATGACAGCCAGACACAATTCAAGATGTTCATGTTCATTTCCTTTCTGCTCTTCTTTTGAAAGCCACCTAATGTGCCTGTATCATTATGGGTAGAATTTTCTTAGCTGCTCTTCACCATGAGGAGAGAATTCTCTGTTTTGCTTCATAGGTGAGGAGCTGAGACAGGCATGAAATATCCCAGCCTTAGACACCTGAGGGAAGACTATGGCTCTATAATCAATATAAAAGTAACCCTCAGCACTGTTCCCTGGATGTACTCTTTGCTTTCATTTGAGAGATCTGGGGAGATAAGAAGCTGGAAAGCCCAAGCAAGCTGAAGCTAGGCAGTGATACTCCAGGAGACCTGCCCAGTGCAGCAAAATTGGTCAAAATACAAATATGCTAAGTCTCATTTCTGAGCACAAGCATTTTCTGTCTCTAAATGGAAGACTGGATCTGAAAGCGTTCCTGTGATGCTTTTGCCTGTCAAGTTATTGTAAACTGTGTATGTTTCATCTTTCTCTTCCCTCAGGAGACAAGTATCTCCATACCTACCAGGAAACGGGAGACTTTGCTCTGAAGTAACTGATAAACAAGTGTGAAGCATGAGGATCAACTCTGCAGTTCAGGCAGCTATTGACCTCACAGCAGGTGCTGCAGGTAATGCTGGAGAGAACTTAATTGCACAAAACTTCTGAGAGACAGTTTTAATGCCTTTGACAAATATAAAAACAGTTTCCAGTTGCTATAAAAAGCCTCACCTTCTGTGTTTTAAGGATATGAGGAGATGCAGTGACCTCAGCCAGTGTTGTAACTGTATCACTATTGCTCCTCCCTGGCGAAACCCCTGCCACACAGTGAAGAAGACATAACACCTTACTTGGACTAATCATTTTCTATAAGGACGTTTAAGTTCTTTTCACACGAGTTTAAGAATCAGTCAGAGTATGAGTAGAATTTTGGAAGGAAGTCAGTGTGTGAGTGACTGAGGTGCTGCTTTTGTCACAGGAACCATCCCTAACTGAAAGGGACAAGAGGCTATCTGAAATGTTTCTTGCTCAGCCAGCATCCTGGTATGAATCTCTAAAAGCTGTGAAGCTCAGTAGTAGAACTGATGATGAATTTGTGTAATTGACTTCCACTTTGGTCTAGTCTGTGCTGTAAAATTTTGCTGGACCAGTTGTGTGGAAATGGTTGCACTGTCTCACTGACATTGCAATGTTAGGAATGTCTGTGGCTGAGGATGTAGTTTTGAATTCTTCCAGGGAAAAGGGATCTTTTTGACATGTCTAAGCTGACATATAAGCTGTTTCCATATAAGCTGTTTATATGGAAAAGGTGGAGGATTTGTCTAATTTACTATTGTGACCAGTTTAGATAATTTTATGATTTTTTTTCTTTCCCATACAATAACTATTACAGTCTTTTTAGGATGATGTTAATACTGTGAATATGACAGTATTAATGGTGTTAAGTGCACTCAGTGGTAGTTATTTGAGGTCATTTGTCAGAGTGGGGGTTAACAGTGCAGCGAGAAAGCAATGGGTAACAATACAAGTCTGGTGTGGCAATCTGTACTCTTTAGAAAATGTTATTAAGTAAGCAAACAGCTCGTTCCTTCAGAAAATGCATAACATGGTTTTACCTTCCTCTCCAGATACTGTCTTGACTACCTGATTAGTAATGACATATTGAGGCAAGCAAATTCTGAACAAGAATAAATAAGTCATTTGGCTGTCTGTGGGTCATAGTCCTTTGCCTAGGATCTAAGCAACCTCCAATCCCTTCTTTGATTCAGCAGGACTCTTTTCCCCGCCATTGTCATGTTATTATTAGGAACACACTTGTCTGAATGTTCAAACAGATTTGACTTTTTTGGGTTTCTGGTTTGTTGTAATTTTGTAGTTGGGTTGATTTTTTACAACTCTTTACTGCTGGCTGGAAAAATTATTTTTTTCTTAATATTTCAGATAATAACTAGGAGTCTTGGTCTTTATCTTGATACTTACAAAGTTCATTGCTGCAGTTAACTAGCCTTTTTGAGCCAACTCCAGTAACAGCCTTTTTGGAATAGCCATTCTGTCAACTCCCAATTTTTCAGCTTTCCATTTCCAAGACCATTCCTGGCTTTCCTGGACATCTTCCAACAGCCATTATTTTATTACAGGAACTTAGCATTTGTCCTGTAGATTAACATCTACCTGACTTCCCTGCAAATAACATTGGCTGAGCCTTCCCAGTTCTTCTTTTCATTTGGAGCTTACACGGGTATTACTAGTCTGAGCCAGCTACCTTTTTCCTTGGTTATCCTTCCAAAGCAGGAAACTCTTCGTGCTTCCTTGCGTTATTTGCTCTGAAGCTTTTAATGATCCAACTGGTTGGCAATGAAGTTTTATGGCAGCTAGATCCCGAGTTTCTCTCAAAGGCCTGAAGTACCTCTTTGCAGAGAAACAAGAACAATGTTAGACAAATGTGTTTGCAAAGAGTAAAATGGATTGCAAATAACACTAGTTAAACAAACACTTACTCCTCTCCCCACTTAAAAGAAAAATAACTAATCCCAATTGGAGTCACAAATTTGTTTCCATTTCAGTTAGTTTGTTATCTGCACTAACAGATAATTAAAGGTAGGTGCATATCAATTGTGCTTTGGTTAAAGATCAGCTTCTCTTTTAGTACAGTTCTTCTCTCTTGCTAAAAACAAGACCATGAACCCTATCTAAGGTACACCTATCATGTGCTTCCTGCCAGGTCTCTGCTCCTAATAGATTGCTATCGCTGTACACTGTTCCTCACAAAAAAAGTGTAACATTAGCTCTTCCTGCAGACTACAGAATTGAGTTAGGTCTTGCAGAAGAACACTGTACTGTGAGCAAAATGGTTATTGATGACATTGATGGAAATATCACACAAGTTTTCAGGGTATTGACCTTGCAGTTCAGTTTGGAAAAGATAACATATTGAGAAACTTTGCCCTTTTGCCCTTTTCCAGCTAATACTCAACACTTTCTTCTAGTCTCTGGAAAGAAATATGCTTAAGAGTCATCTGGAGTTTTGAAGTAAAGGGTTTGAGTCTTTGGTTATCGATTTATTATGTATGATCAGTTTAGCACTGTCAGCAGTGTTCCTCTTGTCCTAGAGGAATCACTTGATTACTAATCTTTCAGGGTGGGATTTTTTTGTTATTATTGGAATGAAAAATCAGAGATGTCTTCTGAACCACTGCATTAACGGGCAAAGGAAAATGTTACTTAACTCATTGACACAAGTGACTTGATTGCAGAACAATACCTCTAATTCAGCACAAGTTTATAAAAGTGAGCTGATTCATTTAGATGCTAGCTTTTCATGAGATAAAGAAATGCTTAATGAGAATCGTGCTGTTACTGCTCCTTTGCTTGATTTTTTTTTCTTAAGGTAACTAAATTCACCAGTGACAATTGATGCCATTGTGCTAAAATCAGTGCACTTGCCTTTTCCTGCAGGGAATTAATTAATCTTTGCTTTCTGTGAGATTTTCCTTATACTGGTGCTCGAGCATAGGTGTTGCAGTAGTGATAACCTTCAGCCACCCTGTTAACTTCCACTGCTTGCCTAGGTGGGACAGCCTGCGTGGTGACCGGCCAGCCCTTTGACACTGCAAAGGTGAAGATGCAGACGTTCCCCAACATGTACAAAGGACTTGTTGACTGTTTTGTCAAAACCTATAAGCAAGTGGGGTTTCGAGGCTTCTACAAGGGAACCACACCAGCACTTGTAGCCAACATTGCAGAGAACTCTGTTCTGTTCATGTGCTATGGATTTTGCCAACAAATTGTGAGAAGAATTGTTGGAGTAGACAGGAAAACAAAGCTCAGGTTAGTAATAAATAGTTGGTTTGTATTTTTAAATAAGTAAATAAATAAAAAATCACGTGGTTGCTACTTGCCAATAGTGTATTGTCAGGGTGCACATGAGGTCTCAGGCTCTCCTCTGATGGTGTACAGTGTAGTAAATTTTGGAATATAGGCCTTAATGTGACAATATGGTGTCTAACTACAACAGAGCCATCTACTAACCAGTCACTGCAGCTGGCTGGTTTAGATGATCACAGCTTAACCAGAATATTCAAGACCTGGAACATTTTTACCAATGGGATTGAGCATCACAACACCTGAAAGTTAGTATTCCCCTAATATCTAGGTTGTTCTGACTTTGCAGGGGAGGTAGTGGCCCTTCTTACATGGAGGCATACTAAGGGAGAAGGGCACTTTTCTATTATTGTCTTGCTTTTTAAAATGTATTTATTCAAGGCTCAAAAGCTTGCTCAGCCTACAAACCCCTTACCTTTTCCTACTCATTAAAATGTAGGAGGTAGGCCTACCAGCAACATGCTTCACTTCTTCACCATCTTTTGTGATCATCCTGGGAGGTAGACCATAGATCTGCAGAGGTCCTAGGATCATCTCCTCATTCAGTGAGGCAGCATGGTCAAGCTGGATGTAGGGGAGGTAGTGCAGGAGACTTTGAAACAGTACACTGGTGTACTATTTGGAGTTGGATACAGAGTGGGAATGTGAGCATGTAGTAATAGCAAGCACCTCTGGCACCTGACTGTTCTTTCCTTGGTCATGTAATGGTGCTTTTCAGATCCAAGATGGCTCTTTAATGCCTTGTTGATTCAAGGTCAAATAGTGTGACTGCAGAGCTGTTCTAGGAGAAAACATTAAAGAATTTAAGTTTACTTGAAAGATTCTCCCTCAGTGCTGTTTCCTTATCTTCTTCATCTGGATCATTGTGGGGGTGCCTTATGAGGTAAATGTAAGAGAGAATTGTATTGACATGGTCTAAAGTGAGACAACAAAATGGAAAGAGGAGTGCTAAATTCCATTTACTGCTCTGCAGGCAGTTACTGATTTCTTCCACTTTGAAAGTTCTCATTACCACCATATCTGAATGTCATGAGCTTTGCTTCATGTCACAACTTAAATGCTGTGATGCTTCAAGATGAAAAGTTGTAGCATTAATCTCTGATACTATGGATGTATCGAACTGCTGGGCACAGGGCAAGCATCTCCCTAGGATGGAAAGAATTTCTGTGCTGCAGTGAGATCAGTCTCAGCTCGCTGACTCCCCTGGTTCTGAAAGAATAGGTCCACTTCAATATGGTTATGCAGCTCCTGTCCAACGCACCAGTGTCTGTAAGAGTCTGTTTAAATGCATCATATGGCACTGTGGCCCTGGAGTACCAGCCTTTTGAGTCTGGGGAGTTAAGCAAAGCAGAAGTTGTGGTATGTGTAAAATCACCACAAAATAAGCCCCAGCTTTGGAACACTGAGTCACTGCAGATGACAGTGCTGTCTTGTTTGGTGTAATTTATGTTTGTGCTGCCTCTGATTCACATGGTTGCATTCATAGCAGCACATCCATACAAAGATTACAGGGATCCATTGTGCCTGCTTTCAGTTTTCTAGCATCTTCCACTGAAAGCCTTGACTAATACAGGTAAGGTGAATTTAAAAATGCTCTATCTATATGAGGTGCTTATCACTCCTATTCTCTTTGAGGAAGTAATTTGCAACCAAAAGTTGCCCAGTAAAACAAATCTATGAAAATCTTCATAAACACTATCAAATCTTCCATTCTTGTCTTTTATTCTGCTGCAATCACTGAAGTATAGGAAAAAGAGTAGAGGTTGGAATATATCTCTTTGGTGTCAAAAGGGTGTCTTTCACTTGTGTTGGCAAATGGGATGAGCTAGGTTTTTCCTCCCTCTGGTTCAAGTAACTGCCCTTTGCCCTTGAGAATCTTTCCACCAAGACTGTCAGTTTTTCTTGATGCTCTTCAGAGTACAAGTTCAGGAAGCTGATACTGGTGTGGTGGCTCCACTGCACTAAAGGTCAGTGCCCAAATACCTCCTGCAGTTTTTTTCTTGCAGTGATCTACAGAATGCTGCTGCAGGCTCCTTCGCTTCTGCCTTTGCCACCCTTGTCCTCTGTCCCACAGAGCTGGTGAAGTGCCGGCTACAGGCCATGCATGAAATGCAGTTGTCAGGAAAGATAATCCAGGGACACAAGTAAGTATACACTGTGCTCAGTATCTCTGAAACCCTTTCTGTGTATTATTTCTTCAAATCCTGTATTGGCTCAGTGTCACATTTACAGTGCACTGCTAACCAAGGAAGAGTTGTGGCTGAGAGGGTCACAGCCTGCAAACCTTTTGGGTGCTAGTAAAGCTGGATGTCACTGAAGAGCTCCCAGCAGGATCTTGCTCTAAGTCTTACATTAATTCAAGTGTTTGAACAATGGGTCTCACCATTAGTTGTTGCTGCAGCTGCCTATTGTTCTGTAACCTCTAATTATCTGGCTAGTAATTATCACTAACTGGATTAACCTCTCTCAGTACAGTTTGGTCAGTAGTGAAGGGTGTTATCCAAAAGGATGGTCCCCTTGGATTTTATCGTGGCCTGTCAAGCACTTTGCTGCGGGAAGTCCCAGGCTATTTCTTCTTCTTTGGAGGGTATGAACTGAGCCGGACATTCTTTGCCTCTGGGAGATCAAAAGATGAATTAGGTATGGTGTCTTTTTACAGGTGAGCTTTAGCATGCTGTCATGGGGAATATAAAGGGGGGCATATCCTCCCTGAAGATACACTAATGATGTTGTAAAATACAAGTAAAATGAAGGAAAGGAGGCACATTAAATATGGAGGGCTGTGTTTTGTGTATATGTAGTAATGAATTATTGAAGTGACCAGCAGGATGTACCATAAATAGAGAATTAATTCAGGGAGCTAACACTATAAAACTGCTGAAATATCTGACCCCACAGCGTAACACAACTCTGAACTATTTCATTTCTGCTGCCATTCAGAGTGATTTTGAAGTATTTAGCTGCATTCTCTTGAACAGTGTGTTCAAGTGTATGCTGAACTGTATGCTGACCATTAGATATAGTTACAGTCATAGTAACAGAACTCTGAGAATGAAAATTAGAAATGAAAAAACCATGGTAATGCGAGAATAAAGATTGCCTGTCTCCTGTTGAAAGATGGAATAGTAATACTTTGTCTTGCTTGGAGTCAGGATTTCAGCTGCGTGCATTCTGGATTTGTTACAAAATATTTACAAATATCTGATCTGAAATACGAAATCAGGGCACATCATGAAAGAAATGATTGATCACAAAATAACTCTACTGTACCAAATAAATCTCAGTATATGTGATTAGTAACACTATATGATGTTGCTCTAAACCATTCCACAATTAACCTTGGAAAATTATTACAAGTGTTAAAAAACTGAATTTAGTTAATATAGTCAAAATTGAATCCTGAGTTATACTTTGAGGCACTCTTTATAACCTTTGAGTTTCTAGTTAAGACTTGCAATTTACCAGTCACTTGAAATTAACTTAAAGGTTAGTGGGAGAACAGAAACTGCTCTTTTTTCATAAGCAGATTCCTCTGTTCCCTTTGAATTCTGTAGATGAAATAATGTTATATTTGTGCTGGTGAATATTGTGGTGTGTATAAAAGCATATTTCTTAACTTTTAGGTCCCATTCCTTTGTTACTAAGCGGAGGTTTCGGAGGCAGCTGCCTATGGATTGCTGTGTATCCTGTGGACTGTGTCAAATCTAGAATTCAGGTTCTTTCAATGGCTGGAAAACAGGCAGGCTTTATGGGAACATTTGTAACTCTTGTGAGAACTGAAGGTGAGTACGCAAGCAGATCAACTGAATCTGTAGGGCTGCAGACTGAAATCGATACCCTCCAAAACCCAAAATCACTTAAGAAACCTAGTCCAGTGATGGTGTGTTAGAGACAGACAATAACTGTTCCTAGCAAACAAATATCTACTTCATGTAGTGTGGAAAGCTTGGAACCTAGAAACTGAGACCTACTGCATCTTCCCTGCCTCTTTGTTCAGGACATGATTCACTTAAAGCTAACAGAAGCTTACTATGCATTAAAAGCAGATAAAGAAATGGGCTCTATTACCTATGACCAAACCTATACACAAAAATTGAAGAAACTAGGTAAGTTCCATGCAGAAGTTTTCTTCACCTCTAGAAGTTAATATGTGGCTGAGGATTGATTTATCAAATAGTCTCATCCATCCTGGCAACTTGAGGCATCTACCTCAGCATCTCCTCTCTGGAAAAGGCCTGTGTCAGGTGCTATGGAAGAGGGTCTAAGAATATAGATGGCAGCAGATATGAATCCTGGCCCCATTGCTGGTTAGATACTCATCAGAACTGGAGTCTGACTTGGGGCACAGCTCTAGCATAGGCCTGCTGCCCCCTTGCCAGTTGTGGTACAGCCACTGTCAAGTGTATCTCAGGTGACCAGGACCTTGCCCTACCTGAAATGAGCATCTAACATAAGCCCTTACATGGCTAAACTCCCATTACAACATTAGACACTCCCATATCAATATCCACTACCACTGCAAGTCAACAGCTACACCAGTGAGTTCAGCCCTCTGTGTTCATGCTCCTCTAAGCAGAAGCATTCCTTCAGTATCCTCCACCAGTAAGAGCACAGTGACTGATACAGATAGCCACTTTAATAAATTGCTAACTGGTTCTGGTTTCACTTCCAGGTGTGCTTGCCTTGTATTCTGGACTAACGCCTACTATGATCCGTGCATTCGTGGCCAATGGGGCACTGTTCCTAGCCTACGAGTACAGCCGGAAACTTATGATGAAACAAATAGATTCTTACTGACACCCTCTAGCAGATGAAGAACAAGAGATTGTTTAAGGGTCATTTAAATAAATGATGAAAAACACATAGATCACATGATGGTCTGAGCAGAACCAAATCAGTGACCTAATTTTAGGAACTCAACTCCAGTTTAAGATTTGTAATCTTTTAAAATCAGGTGATTTTATGGAGGTGTGTATATGTTGCTTGAATTGCACAAGCAGAATTATCTTCCTCTTACAGATTCTGCACTGGGTACATTGCATGTCATAAATGTCTTTCCTGACCTGTAATGGTGCTAAAAATATTTACGTTGACCTGTGGAGTTTAATGTAACATGCAAGAGTAGGTTGTGATTTGTTTACAGCAACGCACTGGTTTTAAAACTGTGCTGCAGTTGTGACCTTTTGCAGTTGTTGCTGATGTCTGACTCAAAATAATGTCAGTTCTTGTCTAATCTTGCTGATTATAGCTGACTTGGACATATCCTTCACCTTGGGAGACCTTTCCTTCTCCAGCCAGACCCCTGTCCTTCTCCAGCTCCCTGCTGCTCTGTGACTTCTAAGGCCATGGCAGAGGGTGTCTGACTTACATACTCTGTCCTAGTGAATGGGTTTATAAAAGTAGGAAACATTCACCCCCTACCTTTTATGACTTAGAGCCTGAGCTATGCCTGCATTTTTGACAACAGAAGCACAGTAGCAATATTAAGGAGGCTATGCAGCATTGTAGCGTTTTCAAAATCTTTTCAAGAAGTGCTGGAGTATGCTGAGCACCACTTAACATAAGGGACACTGCTGGAAATAGCTGCTGGCTCTGAGCACAGGATTGTAATTTTGTGCAGGCTCCCGTTTAGGTCACCTTGGCATGAATGAGGCCACATGCTGGAAGGACAAGAAGCTGAAGAGGAACAGAAAGCCAGAACTGGGCTGTTAAAGAAACTGACACCATGGTGTCTAGCGTAGCATTCTTACTGGGACTGGAACCTTGCCACTGCCTGTGCCTCTTCAGCTGAGTGGAAATAGCTCATATGACTGGATAGCTTGTATCACCTTCAGGCCTGGCGGGCAAGCCTGCTTGGTCATGCTACTTGATTAAATATACAGTTAGTCAGAATCACCCAAAATGATGCAGTGACACCTCTTTCCAGGTGCCACTTCTGTTCTTCAAATAGAATGTTCTTTGTACAAGCATGCTCTGCTTTGTAAGAAGCATCTACTGCCTGATCCTGGAATAAGTCAAAGCAGGTCTTAGAACAGCAGAAACTTGTCCTGGAGTTGTACAGAGATGCTGCCTGTGTGCTGTAAGTGCAGTCCACCAGTGTGGGGGCAGTGGGGGGCACAGACAGAGCCCTTTGACTCATTGAGATCATCATAGCTACCTGGAGACTAGCAGCTTGTCACAGCAACCACATTTGTCAATGACAGACAACAGTCAGAGCTGGAACAACCTAATTTTGCATGTTACAGCTTCCCTTTCAGATCCCAGAAATAGGAACAAGCTTTAGGCATAGATGAAATCACCTCAATACCTGCTGCCTCTTGCAGTGGAGCCAGGGTGCACTTAAACTGGCTCATTCCTTGCATTGCTGCAGCCTCTTTGCTGGAAGGTTGTTGCTGCAGTTCCACAAAATCTTCTTGCTCCTCCAGCCTCCAAGTGCAGAAAGAACAATTCATTTCCCTTTCATACACCATGAGAAAAGGCAGTTAAAGCAGGGCATGGCTGAAGAATCTTCAGTGTCTACTGCACCAATATACCCTGACTGACTGGTACACTACGGGCAGCACTACTCTGCATTGCCAGTACGTTAAAAGGAATTTATACCAAATGTTTAAATAATTCAGGTAGGAGGAGAGGCTTTAAGAGTTGTTAGACTTTTTCTTTTCAAAGGTGTCTAGCTAAGAGAAACAGTATATTTGTACATGTTTCTAATAGTTATGAAAAGGTGAGGACTGACTCCACCTCAGTGGAATACTTCAATCTATTTCTTAGATTTGTCTTTGCTTTCATTTTTTAAAGCTCATGGTTGCAGTTTTTAATACAAAAGTTGAAGCTTCAAGAGAAGCAGGGTATTTAAAACAACCTACAGCAAGAAGCTGGTGGCATTTTTGAGGTTTACCTTCTGAAGTTGATGTAAGCAGTAGTTTTTCCATTCAGAGCTGCTTAAGCTGTACACGTGTATCAGTTGTTCAGCTAAAAACTTCATAATGTTGGTATAGGATTCACAGAAATAAAGTTTCACTTGGTTAACTGAGTACCTGATGATTGTTTATGCTATTTAACAAGCTCATTTAGCTGAGAAACAAAAAGGTTGAATTCAGCATCACCACCTCTCTGGAATGAAAGAAAAAGACTTTATACAGTCAATGAACATATAAAGCCCTCAAAACTGAAGGGAAGGGGGCAGCTAGAGTAAGGTGCTGTGAAGCAACTGTTGATTTTATATCTATTGAAAATGAAACCCGTAGTTCAGCACTTGGGCTGTTGCTTTGTTAGTACCAAAGTCAGTTCTAGTATTAAGGCTCACCTCAAATTCCAAGCCCCTAGATTACCATGATAGAGGCTATAACATTTTCTATCAGAAGAATGCCACGAGTCCAGCACAGGTCAGCTAAATTCCACATACATAAGGGATGAGCGTCCACTATCCTGTGAAGGTCAGTGCAATAGGGAGGCAGGGCCTATTGTTACCATCTTCTGGGCAGTGGTGCCTGGATCTTCCAAGAGAAACATAGTATTTCCCTTGTACAGCTACTTTGTTCCTCATTCCTGCTTACCCTTCCATTTCTACTTAACTGCATGTGCTTCTACTAGAAAAATGTGATTTGCTCTTATAGCTTCTGCTGCTGCTATCTGAGACAGCTGGCTTACTCTGTAAGCTGGAAGATGGGTCACCTTAAATGCCCTGCAACTATAAGAAAGGGCATCCTAGGACACTAATATCCAATTGCCTGAGCTAAGCCAAAATGAACTTGGTCATCAGCCACTTGTAGCTGCAATAAAAGGGCATCCTCATTTAGCCCCAGCCACGTTCATGTGGACACTGAGGCTTTATGTGCCTGTTTGCCCTGTTGCCCTCTAGTGTCTCATGTCTATGTGAGTATTTCTTCCTTTTCTCAGGCCAGAGATGTGGGGGTTGCATTAATCTTGCCAGCACCACTTAACTTTGAGAGGCAGTTGGCTCCAAAGCAATACTAAAGTTTGGGAAACAGTATTGCAGAAGCTGAACATGAGCCAGCACACCCTTGCAGCAAAGACTAGGCTTGCTAAAGCAGGCTCTGGAGCCAGCAAGTGAGACAGTTCTGACCCTCTGCTCTTAACTCTCACATCTGTTAGAGCAGACATGGAAGACCACATCCAATTTCATGTGCCCCAGTACAAGAAAGATGGTGACATACTGGAGCAAGTTAAGCAGAGAGCAATGAGAATAGTTTGTTCACCCATTAGAGAAAGCTGAAGCGTCTACATTTGCCTCATTCATGGGAGGGAATAGAGCCAGGGTCTCTGCAGAGGCTTAGAGGGGCAGGACAAGATGCAACAGGTACAACTTAAAATAAGGGAAATTCCAACCAGGAAGAAAAAGCAGGTATAAAATTTAGTATTGCATGGAAAATCCTACCTGTGAAGAGACATAGAACTGAACTAGATTGGATAAGCCAGCTCTATCTAGGCTTCTTTTGCACAGGAGCTTGGACTTCATATATTTAAGTAACCCAAGCTCATTCTATCCTGCACCTAGAACTGCAAATAATTGGTATGACACTGTTGGGCATTCAAGACAGGCTTCAGTCTCCACACTTGAAGTACTGATAGAAGCAACTTTCATGAGCCCAGCTCCTAATATCAGGTAAATAAACAGCAACAGCAAAAGATGAGCCCACACATGGTGTACTTCATAGTACATCACTACTTTCAAATAGCACAGGGAAGGTATATGACCTCTCTGTTTATTTTGTTAACTGGAAAGCTATGTCACTTCCCTTCCACTTTTTGGCTCCCAACAACAAAAAGATTAATGAAGCAGCAGAACCAAGGAGCTAACACCTCAACATCTTTCACATAAATGAAGCTATAGCCTCCATAGAAAAGCTGCACTGCTGAGAATAGTTGGAAGTAGAATAAGGATCTTGGAAGTTTGTGCATTACAGGTCTTAGTACAGCTCAAAAGGGGCCAGTGAGCGTTTGCACTATTTGCTCAAATGAGCAGGTGCACAGATCAAACCCCTCACAGGCAGGTATTAAGGCAGCCACACTAACTGATCCCAGGCAGCTGGAATGCTCAGGAGCTGATGAGAGCCAGACTTGAGCCTTAGGGCAAGTGGCCATCACAGCCCTTTGTGAGGAGGTACAGCAGTAGAAAAGCAGCTGTGCAGTCTCCAGCCTCCACAGGCAGCTCCCAGGCCAGGTGTCGCTCAAAGCCCTACATCACTCATTCCTGATGAAGAGCAGATCAATACCAAGGCTTCTGCTCAAGAAGTAGTAATCCAACACAAGGAGATAAATATTTCTCCCTCAAAATTCCCATGTTCTACTGATCTGTAGACTTCCAATGCTGAGGGACTCATGACAAATTTTTCCAGTCTCATGCAAACTGCTGGTCTTCATTCACCACCATGTTAATGCTCATGCTCAAGACAGGTAATTGTCTTGGATTACTCAAACAGGAATTAGCTGTATGCAGAGATAGCTAATCTCCAAGAACGCAACAGCCAACTGACATTAAGTAACTCTTCAGAGTATTTTTGCCCTGCACAACAGAACTTCATGTAACTTTATTTGAGAAATTGTATCTACACAGAAATACATTAGGTACATCCAAATGACACTGCTTCACTTTGTACTGAAACAGTAAGACATTTTTCAGGAAAGATGAATTTTACATGTTTCCCTTCTGTCATATTTCCCTTATGGATCAGTAAAGTTCACCTCCACAGCAAATGTCTCACTATAGACTTTCCATGTTTTAGACTTGTGAGGGTTATCCAGCTCATTCCTGGGAAGGTAGAGTCTGAAAGACAAAATTCAGTAGCATATCTTTCAGACTAAGACATACTTTTCCTTTCAGCCAGCTGAAAGACCTTCTAGCTCAGTCCTAGAATATTAAATACAGCCCCAGACCTTGAATTCAGACAACAGCCATGTCTGTACAATGTTTTGCATCTTATGTAGTCTCAGGAACAAAGTTAACCTGATGGGTTTGTGGGTTGGTTCCCCACCACCCTTCCCAGAGCCCCACAGTACAAGACAGAGAGTAATTAATATTGCATTCAGCTCAAGGCCTGATATGATGCAAGAGCCAGGAATTTAATAACCAACCTTCCTAAAGGCAAGGGTTTGATTCAGTACTCAACCTCAGCAGGCATGTTCTCCAATTTTAATGTTTACCAAATTCACGTCTAGTTATCACTTAAAAGCACTTGCACATCAGCCATGTCTGAATTAGAGATACAAGCACTGTCTCAACAGCTGGTTCACTCTGACCACACCTAGTCCACACAGGTCTACCAGAAGGTCTGGGCAGAAAGGGAGAAAAGGTAGCCTAATGGGGCATCCTCCATACTTCTGGAGGAAACAAAGCACTTCAGCAAAACCCTCAAGATGGCAATGTTGCAGGGCTATCAGACAGTTGGCATACATTCCTCCTGGTACTGGCTTGGTCTCATTGGTCTGCATCAAGACTGCAAGGTGCATTGCTGGCTCAGCATATTAAGAGTTACAAATAGACTCATGGCTACCTCTCCTCAGGTTCTAACAGGATCAGTTAAGTAAAAACTGTTTTCTTTCTATTCCAGTCGTGGAGAACACAGTAATTATACCTCACATGCCAAATTCACTGTTCCTCTACCTAAATCTGTCAAGCAAGGCAGACCAAAGATAAGGCTCTCTTGTCTCTGCATTTCTACATCACTCCCAAAGCAAGGTAGGCAAGCCCAACTTTAACCAGCTGGAGCTTCTCCAGGAGTTCCAGTCTCAGCAAGCAAAATCACATTAATTTCTAACTTCATCAAAAGCATGAGAAGCCATAAGAAGGCCTTTCTATGTGATCCCAGGCATCAGTACCTCTAACTGTGTGTCATGGTTTGAGCCAAAACAATACACTGCGGTCTGTAATGTTTGCCTGCTAAGCTATTGAGTTCCTGCTTCTTAGGCAGCCACACTATAGAGGATGGCAGATTCGAAGAGTTAGCATTACATTTTTTAATTCAAATTCATTAACAATTGTTAGAGAGCACCAAGGAAATAATCCAATGGTTTAAATTAAGATAAAAAGCTCCCACATGTTTAAAATACTTGGCACAGTGCAAGCAACTGCCTGCTCACAAGTTACAGTTGAGGGTCAAAGACCCACACCCACATGAAAGTTAGCTGATCAGACCTGTCTTAGCTTTCAGTACTGTGTTTATAATCTTTCAGCTCTTTGCAGACACCAGAAGTTAGGATCTGAAGGCAGTCACTATGATCACTTACCTGTTGTTTTCAATAAAGGAAGTGTTGAACCAGAAAAAGAATGGGCAGTCATCATAGCCTTTTGGGAGAGCCTAAACACAAACACCTTGTTTAAGGAGTGTGTTACACAATAGAACTTTAGTTTGTAGAGCAAGGGTCCCCACTTTTCTTCACTAATTTGGTTTACAAAGCTACAGTGCCAGAATCAGTACACTTGAAGAGCCCGATATCACACACAGATCACTATTTTCTCTGCAATTATTTCAGTGTCAAGTCATTCAGTACAATGAGGGCGAGACCCCCGTGGTTAGGAACAGCAGGTACCCAACTAAGATGCCTTGGTAGTCCCACTGTATAAACAGCCAGGTGCTTCCCCTGCTTGCCTAGGCTGGTGTTTCACCACTTGCTGCATCCCTATCTGCACAGCAAGACACAGCAGGAATCACTGGGAAGGGACAGATTCTGCCCCACGCTGCCCAGCCAGGCAGGACCCTCTGCAGTTTGCACTGCAGCCTCTCCCCATACCCAAGTGAAGGTCTTTACACTGTTATACTTACAGAAGTGGATTCAAATCGGACTTTCACATCACCACTTAGAACAGGGCAGTCTTCCAAGCCAATGACTACAGAGTCACTTTCAGAATCAAAGAAGAGCTGGATAGCAGAATAAAGTATTTGTTTTATGAAAGTTTCTGCAGCAAGACAAGGGACTAGCTCATGACAACACCTGACTACTCATTCATGGCACACAAATATAACAGCAGTGCTAGAGTAACAGACAACAGTTTAAGCTGCTCAGGACAGAGTGAGCTATTTGCATTTAAGTGACTCGCATGGAAATCTTCCACTATCTTACCACTACTTTTCCTAGGATTTGGCAAAGTTTAGCTTTTTTCATCCTCTTGAAATTAACATCATCCATTTAGTTACACTATGTAGAAGTTGAATATTGGACATAAAACTAAGACACTTTTAACCTATAAGTCAGCTTTTAGCTTCTGTGACTCAACTCCTGTCTTCATATTACCCACCTTGCAGTTTTTTTGAGTGGCACATACACACTGTAGTACAACTTCCTTCTTTGTTATTATCTGCACCTTCATATCAGTTCCATTGCCTTTCCCAACTCCTAGGAACAAAGTGTTGCATTATACCAGAGGCACACACATAAGCTAGAAACATAAGTAGTCATGAAAACCAAGTGCAATCCCATTCAAAAGTGAATTCTTTCCAGAATGTCTTGCTCAAGACTCTAGAGAACTCAGATGCTAAAGGTAAACCAGGATTCTGTGGCTGAAAATTGCATTTTGAAGTAAGAGTGAATCCCTCTAGGGGAACAGGCTAAGGTAAAACCTAGTTCCATTTACCAAACACTAACAGCCATTTGAACTCCCCTGGAACATGGGGTGATGAACTTCCAGCCTTTGATCAAGATGGCCAGTATACATGTACTGAAACAGGCATGTATCTAAAGCTCAGAAACATTAGTTCCACATGGGGAGTTAGTCTCACTTGAAAAGTGATTCCCCTTCCATAAAAGAGCAGGTTGTATGTGAGCCATCATTTGGCCAGGTATCCAGAAAGAGTCATAACACAGAGCAACCAACTAGAAAATATTCTTCATTGTATTCTGTGTCATTTAAATTCTCAAATCCCAGTTAGTCTGCATTCCTATCATGGGCTTAGCAAGAGAGACAGTTATCAGCTGCCTGTAATAGGAAACCATTACCAGATAGAGGAATGCCCAAATAAGAACAAGAGTTCTTACCATGTATAGTGTGGATTTTGAGGTTTTTTATTTTGAGTTGTCTCTCTGGTGGGAGTTTCAAGTTATACTTGTTTTTCAGGACCTCATAATACCCAACATACCTACTCTGTAATGCAAAAAACCCAGACACATTATGCAGTTTCTGTACCCAACACAGATTAATTCTAGGCAGAAGTTGGATTTAAATAGATATTTTACTCCAAGTTTTTAGCTCTTCTAAGTCCAAAGCTAAGAAGAAAGACAATTGTTCTCCTTCCCTTCCCCAGTTCAAATAATCTTCTAGACAAATTCAACATCTACATTTTTAATCAGCATTTCAATTTCATGTTTTAAGAGGAATTCTGCACTTTTTAGTTCAGTAAGAAGTGAGGAGCTTTTATATTGTAGCTTTAACAGGCTGAATGTTTAAACATTCAGTTTAAACAGTTCAACTTCCTTACAGTGTCATGCTCCTGTGAGGGTGCCCAGACATGCTGTGGAGTCTCCATCTGTGCAGATATTCCAGACCTGACTGGACACACCTGTCCAGTCACCCTGCTTGAACAGTGGGGTTGGACTGAAAGCTTTCCTAATCTCAAGAATTCTGTTATCCTAGATACTGTACTGCAGATCTGACATTATTATGCAGAGAAAGGTATAAGAGGAAGGGTAAAGATGCAGAGCAACCCTGTCAGCTGTTCATCTTCCAACTTTCACAAAAGGAGTAGAGAAAGTTCAGGAGTTAAGCAAGTAATAGGAACCTACATCTCTGAAACAAGGCAGGGGAGAAGGGGTTGCATAAGCACTCACAAGGTTAATACTGGTTTGACTACTGTTCCTGAACCCTGCTCAAGTTTACCTGTGAGGGAGTTTCACTCCTTGAAACTTGGTACTTGTGCTTCTATCAGTTCTTCTCTCCCCAAAGTAGTACAAACTTTCCTACACAGGAAGATAATTTCAAGGGTTAAGCTATCCATCCCACCAACATTCCCCTTCTTGAGAAGAGGATAGTAACCTAGAACTACACTATTCAAGTCCAGTAAAGGAATGCAAGTGAAAATATGTAATAGTTGTTTTGGTACCTTCTAAAGGAGAGTTTTTACTACAAGAAGGAATTACTAATTAGGAAATCAGACACATAAATCTGTCATCCATGAAAGAGTGAAGGAGAGCAATATGACTTTTAAGGAATTGCTTTAGAACCATCTATATTTCTCATACAGTCTGTTGCAGATCCAAGCTGAACACTAGTTCATATCTTCACAAACCAAACTCAGAGGAAAACAAGTGGTTAAATGGATACACAGTCTGCCCAGACTATCTTGAATGTCCTGGACCTTCTGCATCCCCAGTCTCCAGCTGATAAATCAGAATTAGGATATTAAAGCAGCATCAGCACCTGTCCTGCAGGTGCATTTCACTAATTCAGTAAATATTAAAAGGACATTTTGAATACTAAACAAATAAAAAATAAACAGCAGTTTTTACCTTTGCACTCTCAAACTGGTCACTGTCTATGAGCCAGGTACAGACCATTGTTCCAGTCCTGCCTATATTAGACATACAATACAAGTTGAATTACAGCAGTTCAACAGCACTTGGGATTACTTTTGTGATGGTGAAGTCATCTCGTGTTATATCATCTATTTCAAGAGTTATAAGTGACAGTCAAATAGTCAAGTACCTGTATTTCTGAGAATAATCAGTTAAAGACAAGATACTGTGGTTTTTCAACTTGTTTCTTGTCCCCATATTTTCATTGCTAGAGACATTTAGGCAGCTGGTCAGTATCTGCATACTACATTCAGAAGGAAATAAAGTCAAGCACTCTATCAAATGAGGTTATAAACCAAAACTTTCCAACGCTTAAGTGTCAAGAGTTGTTTCTCTGTCCCAACTGTTTTTCCCTGCAGCCCTACTAAGAAGCCATCAAGTCTGCTAGCATGAAGATGCCTATATAGTTTCAGTTTTTAATTTAAAATCTCAGAGGCCAAGTCACCCTCCCTACACTTGTTCTTCAAGCTGGTTTTGACCTGCAGGTAGTTTCAACATCCAGTTTTGCAAAACCTTTTAAAACAGAGCTCCACCTGGGGGCAACTATTTAATGTTAAGTAACCACCTACTTTAAGCCAAGTAGTAGCAAGTAATAACAGCAGGTGGCTAAATATGTGGCAGATGTTTGCAGGGAAATTTGGCTTACTTGAAGTTATTTATGCATTTCCAGGGCTCCCACACTGCTGTTGGTTGCAGATAGCACCTGCAGGTTAGCTCATATGTTTGGTAGTTTTCACTATTCTTGTTTCCATAAGACTTCATTGTACTCTATCACCTAATATCGTGTGTATCTTGATTTAAGATCCATCAATGCCTAGAACATTCTAGAGTGGTAAAGTTATGGAGCAGATCATCTTGAGTGGTATCACAGAACACATACAGCACAACCAGGGGATCAGGCCCAGCCAACATAGGTTTATGAAGGGCAGCTCCAGCTTGATCAACATGAACTCCTTCTATGTGATGGTGGCCCACTTAGCAGATGAGGGAAAGGTTGTGGATATTGTCTACTTGGGCTTAAGTAAAGCCTTTGATACCATTTCCCACAGTGTTCTCCTGGAGAAGCTGGCTGTTCATGGCTTGGACAGGTGCACTCTTTACTGGGTAAAAACCTGTCTGGATGGCTGGGCCCAGAGAATTTGTTACATACAGTTGCCAGCTGGTCACTAGTGGTGACCCCAGGACACAGTACCAAGGCCAGTTCTCTTTAAAATCTTTACCAGCAACCTGGAAGAGGGGATTGAATGCACCCTCAGTCAGTTTGAAGAGGTCAGCAAGTTGAGTGACAGTGTTGATCTGCTGGAGTGCAGGAAGGCTCTGAAGAGGGATCTAGACAGGCTGGACCAATGAGTCAAGGCCAACTGTATGAGGTTCAATAAAGTGAAGGGCTGGGACCTGCACTTGGGTTACAACAACCCCACAGAGTGCTACAAACTCAGGGAAAATCAGCTGAAAAACAGCCCACTGGAAAAGGACTTGAGTGTGCTGGTTGACAGCAGCTGAACATGAGCCAGCAGTGTGCCCAGGTGGCCAAGAAGGCCAATGGCATCCTGTACTGCATCAGCAATAGTCTGGCCAGCAGGACCAGGGCAGTGATTGTCCCACTCTGCTTGTCACTGAGGAGCCTGTACCTTGAATCCTGCTTTACGTTTTGGGCCCCTCACTGGAAAAAAAGACAGTGAGATGCTGGAGTGTGTCCAAAGAAGAGCAATAGAACTGGGGAAGGGTCTGAAGTACAAATCTTCAAGGAACAGCTGAGAGTGTTTAGCCTAGAGAAAAGGAGGCTCAGGGGAGACCTTTTTGCTGTAAAGGTCATAGTGAGGTGGGGTTGGTCTCTTCCATCAGGCAATAGAAAGAGAGGAAACGGCCTCAGGTTGCCCCAGGAAAGCTTTATATTGGATATTAAGAAAAATTTCTTCTCCAACAGGGTTATCAAGCACTGGAACAGGTTGTCCTGGGAAGTGGTTGAATCACCATTCCTGGAGGTATTTAGCTGTGCAAATGTGGTACTGAGAGACATGGTTTAGTGGTGGACCTGGTAGTACTGGGTTAACAGTTGGACTTGACATTAAAGGTCTTTGTCCAATGTAAAAAGTGGATCGTTTGAGCTATATTATAATGCAAAATATTCATTCATCATGGGTGACCAGCTACCAGAAGCCAAAGCAGCAGCCTTTTAATAGTAGCAGTTTCAGTAGCCCCCCTATCCCCAGTCTCTCCTGGGGGACTGCTGTCCCAGCTGCCAGAACACCAGGAAGTTACTGAACATTTTAAGAGACACAATGACAGCTTAGACTGTCATTGACAAGAACCAATTTAGACTACCTGAAAATGGGGCTGTTTAATACTAAACACAGAGTACTATACCCTTGCTAGTCATCATAGTGTCTACAGAATTTGTCAAGTTCTGTAAACCCATCTCATAGTATGGTTTAAGGCCACACTTACATCAGAGAAGCTATAATAACAAAGAGGTGTGATTTGTAGCATACACAGATTACACATGAGGAATCCTACCTTTGCCTCCTTTACAATGAATTGCTATGACATTCTTCTCATCTTGGCTCATCCATTCACGGACACTGGCAGTGAATTTCAGCATGTCCCTAAATAAGAGGAAAGTTTGTGGATCAAAGCAAATGCCTACATAGAACTATTATAATGTATGTATTTCTTGACAAGACTCACTGTAGTGCTGGGACATTGTGATCATCAATGAAGATCCTTTCCACCCTATAGTGAAAGTACTTGGGGTCATAGCCTTTTTCACCTATAGGAAAAGATCTGAAGTTATGCCAGGAAGGGAGAAGGATTATAACAGAGAAAGTGGTTGGTAACATGCAACAGCGGGTCTGAGCGTGTACTGCACATACAGTCTAAAATACAGCAGTGTTAATAGATCAAAATGAAAAAACCTGAGGTAATTTGGCTAAAGCCATTCGTGCTTAGCTTCTGGTTTCACACTTTTCACTTACATTAAATTTTATCTCAAATATTTCAATATAGTCAGCAGCTAGACATACTTACTGCAGAGATTGTAGACTTTATAGTGGTCTGGATGCTTGGTGTCCAAAAATCTTGCAACTTCCTAAGCAACAATGAGTTCAGAGTAGTTAGTGCTCTACTTGTTATTTTCACTGGCACCTCAACTCCTCCACCCATCCAGGTGGAATGAGCAACTGCATTCACAAACAGCCCTTGGAGGCAGGCCTTTCCAACCCAACAGCTCAGGTTCCCATCTGGAATAAAAGTACTACTGCAGCTATCTTCCTGGCCCTATATATGTTCCTACAACACCAGGAAGCAGAGCTCTGAAAAGGACATCACATATACAGACCTTTTAAACAATGTGATTTAGAAGAATAGATCTTATCACTATTACTAGCCTAAGACAGGATTGCCTTGATTCTTCAAGGCATTCCCAAAAACCAGGAGCATCAGAGCACTGGTGTCTTCACACTGTGAGGTACAACCCACTGGGTTTAGCTGAGACACTACAACAGAAGCAGTGCAGCATAGTGGAGATCATCAGTCATTCCAACCAGCAAAGGCAACAGAACTAGGACTGGCATGATCTAGACCACATGTGAATTGGTGGGAACCTATAAAAGAAACAGGTTTCAGAAACAGTGAACTTGGTAGGTAAGATTTTTACCTTTATGGGGTTCCTGTAGAAAGACTGCTTCCCAGAAGATGGAAATGACATTGCAATAATTCGATCTGTTGAGAAGACAGCAATCACAAGTAACAGCAGGAAGCCCCCCACACATGAGAACTACATGACCGAGAAACATCCATATGAAAGGTCTTATTCCTACTCTGATTATAAGAACAATCTACCCATTTCTGGAGGCTTTCCTCTACATTTAACATAGTTAGAGCAAGACAAATTATGCTTCCCAAAGCATCAGCCACCATCAAGTGTCAGTCTCCACAGAATCAGAAGCAAAAATACTTAGGTCAGTAGTTTCCCAGCACTCGTTGCCTAGGCCTCAGATAAATTTCTATCATTACACACAGCACGTACAACTCTCCCAGAAGGCTAATTCTGGAGAATCATGTCAGTCAGGAATCCATATTTCAAAATCCCACAGAAAAGGAGTAGGCCTGGTTTGACTTCATACTTAAATTTCATGGGTCTAAGACACTGTCTATATTTCATTACAAGCTCTTATTAACTGAAAAACAAGTCTTCACATGACATAACATGCTGAAAAGTGACATTTGTTTCCACAAACCAGTAATATAAGTGAGATCCAGATCAAAGCCATCTTTCATATAACGTCTTTTGTTTTCAGAGACCTGACCAAAAAAAAGAATAAGAGTTAATCTTCCACAAGAATGCAAACTCTTACCAAGTGTTGCCTGTTACTAGGAAAATCCAACAGTCTAGACTCTCAAACTTGAGTGGCAGAGCCTCATTTCACTACAGCAATACCCAACAGCAGCATTTCTTGTATTAACTTTTAGGTAGAAGCTCTGTATACAATTTTTACCCTGGAGTATCAAAGTTTATTCTAGTGAAAAGAACACTGCAGATTATTTGAATACTGCAGCATGAATATGTCATTGTTATTTGAGTGTTTGGAGACTGAAGGAAAAAAGAATAAAGTTAGAGGGTACCATAACCAAGACTGCTTATTCCTGAGCAATACAACATACTTGAAGCTTAAAGTACCCCTTTATGTCTCTGATGAACGTAAGAGGCATTTACAGAGGATAGGGCTTCAATAGCTAGATTGCTTTGTTTGTACCCAAAATAAAGCATCAGACATGTTAAAACTCTTGCCTCCCCCATGTGAGGGAAAACAGTCTATGCACCACACGAGCTGGAAATTGTCAGTTGAGACACACTGTGATGTTGCAATCACTTTGCTATGCCAGCCTTCCAGGTCAAGCTGCTGCTTACTTGAGCAAAGCTGAGAATGACAAGGCTTTGCTGAAGGTGGAGGCAAAGCTCCAGAGCCGTGTAGGGACATCGAACAGATGTGCTGCTTGGGCAACACTATCAGTTGCAGACCAATAGGCCATAGGCAGCCTTGCTACTTACCACTAATGCTGCCTGAAGAAAGAAATGGAAACAGTAGTAGCAGCCTAGGTATGTTAAGAGGCCAACTTACCATTCTCCTGGTCACAATTTCAAGTTGCTGCTTTTGTGAAGCCAGACGAAATATTCTTATCAAGATGACAATTCTCAGAATTCGGAGGAAAATAACCATTCTAGATGACAGATTCATCATGAAAGAAAATGGACACAAATAAACTTACAGGCAAAGATTAAAGCTATTTAGAAGCTGTTTCAGAGATAATTTAAAACTTTCTTTCATATGTTAAACTAGTACCTCCCAGGCTGATTTTGGAACAAATACAACATGAGTTTCTTGTTAAGGGCTTTTTGTGAGCTCATGTTCTCAACAGCTAAAAGAAATAGGAAATCCCCTACTTGCTCAGACTTCCACAGACACCTCTGGCTAGAAAGCAATAAATTCCATTAATATTACCCATGGTATTATCACCAAGTTCTTGTTCCTTTACACTTATTCTTAACTATACATTTAAGTGTATGTATCCACCTGAAAAACGAAGAAGTTAGGCTAAGTACATCATGACTTGATTAAGAAACCTGAGAACAGATCAGTATATATCCTATGTTTAATCATTCAGCAGGCAGAACACTTGGTTTGGGGAACTTTGAACTATTGTTGAACTTTGAAGCAGGAAAGAAGCTGAGGTGAGTGGTTCTGTGAAAACAACTGAACAGCAGTAGCTGCTTTCTCACACTCCTAGGGACAAGGGCAAACTAATATTCAATTAATTCCTTAAGGAAGTAAGTGAGCATACACTTTAAGCAGAACACACACATTCTAGGTTTTGATTCACTTGTGTAAAACTGCTGGTGAACACCAACGGAGTAAGGGAGATAAAACGCCAGCTGAACAGTCTGCTCACCACTGATACAGAGCTTAAAGTTAGCCAAGGTAAGGTTGTCCAGGATACCTGGAGGAAAATTTCAGTTTTTCCTGAGCTCCTTCCAAATTCAATATCAACCTCCTGTTTTCAAAATAGAATTTCCTTCGAGCTAGCAGCAAGTGAGATGAATCAAAACTGGGGTGAAAACTCCATAACCCCTCTTCCCACAACTCTGAGAAGCAACCCTTTAAGATAAAAGCCATTTGCATTCTGCCCTGAAGGAACTCAGCCAGTTAAGCATTAGCTCCCAGACTGATATCCAGCTCTCATTCCTTAGTGTCCCTTTATAGGTCAGACTTCAAGGAAACAGTTAACTCATCCCTACACACACCCAGCTAGACCTGATTAGAAACAGAAATCATACTCTTACATCTATGGTCTATCACTGAAATGTCACTAGTCATATATAAGCTCTCATCCACATAAAAGCTGCTCAAATTCTAGTTATTCTGAGATGTATCAGATGCTTTAAGACAACTGTTTGCTACTTGAGGAAGGACTGAGGAAAGAAAAGTGATAAACCCCAGTAAGGCCACTGGGAATTAGTTGGATTTTGTGGACACTACCAGTGCGTTAGGTAGGAAGACGGCCTCATCTTCAGATTTCAGATTTGGTCAAATCTGAGGTATCATCTACCGTCAGGTAGTAATATAGTAATATTTTTGTCAGAACACAATTTTAGAGCCTTTAACAAGAGAAGCCTTACAGAGGGCTTCAAAAATTGAATGAGTAAGATGGTAGGCCCCAGCTTAGTGTCTTCTGAGAGCAGCAGGGTGAAGTCCTCTTTATGCGAGAGAAAACCTTTTTCTAGATTCCCATCAACTTCAGCAAGTCAGAGTACAAGGAATATGCACAAACAAATCTACAACCAGATGGGTCAGTGTAGGATCAGACCTACTACTAGCACAGCCTAGTAGAGATAAGAGTACAGATTACCCTGTCACACTGCTCTTTTCCCCTCCCCTTATTTGGGTGCTGCTATAAGATGAAAGCTGCTTTAGAAAAATATGGCCATAGAAACAGGAAGTAATAATTAAAAATTCAGATTAATGTTTAAGAGAAACTAGGAGGAAACAGCTTTTTATTAGTAATGTTACAAAAGCCATTCCTTTGACAGTTTTACTTCCTGAAACCCAAGTTTAGCCAGCACTTTAAGAGGAAACTAGTAGTTACAGATATTTTTTCAACTCTGAATTCTTCAATAACTAAACTTTTTGTTTTCTTCTGGAATAATGTTCCTTTCTTATGCCCATTAGTCAGCTGAATTTGGGAGAGTAGAGAGGGTGTGATTTTTAAAGTTTTTTTTAAGAGCTCATCTTTTCCCCGGCTGATGCAAGACAGTTTCTAAGTCAAGCCTAGTGCAGTTAAACTCATCTTAAAGTTGTAGTTCTGTCTGCATCAGAAATGTATTCATCTCACAGGTTATCATCTGATCAACACACAGAAATCAGAAGGAAATAGGACTTGAAGTAGCTTATGCACATAAACTGCATGTTTCCTCACAGCATGACTGAAAAATCCAGCATATATTACCACAAGGCTTTTGGGAATGCAAAGCGAAGGAAACACGTTCTATTTCAAGATCCTTTAGACTGAGATCCTCCCTCTGTTGTCTGTTCTATTTGCTATGATAATCCAACTCCTCTTTCTGACCTTCAGACCCTCCTTTCTTTTAGGGCTACTGCACACCCTTCCCCAAAAAGGGCACCAGTCAGAGCATTTGATGGCTTCACCTTTCATTATCCCAACAGTACGTTCAGATCCCCTTGAGGCAGGGACAGCCGACAGTGATGCCTCAGGATATAACCACAGACCAAAGCTGTGTGTCCATCCTTCATTGGTCTGCACCACGACCAATCACACTCCATTTGTAATCTCAGATGCACATATCTGGCTTAGAGGTGCGCAAGAAAATTCTTGGAAGATTATCAAGAAAAGAGCTCACACTTACCAGCTGCCCTACCACTTACCTTGGTATCTCCTTTTTTGCATCAACATCTATGAAGGCATACGTCAAATTAATTAACAGGGTGCCCACCACTATACATGCATCCAAAATATTCAGTTTGGACTGGAAATATTTCCTGAAGCTGAAAGCAAGGAGAGTTTTAGACAGATGCCAATATAGGTAGCAAAGACTGAAATACATCTTCAAGAAGAGAACCATCTATACAGAGCTACTGCTGGAGACAAGCTCTCCTGCAGCTGTTCTTAACACTAAGCACTGAAGTCTCACTAAGAAAGCAATCTTACACCTGATTTACTCACAAGTTATAGCAAAGCTGATGTAGTTTCCAAGTGCTCACTTATAATGAAAACACTTGCAGGTTTTTCTACAGAAGGGTAACTACCAGCATACGCAGCCAAGAAAAGACATGGCTATTATCCATGACCAGAAAACTAGCCTACAGGACACCATTTCATAGTTCAAGCCTGAAGTTTTGCTTTCTTCCTAGCTTGAGGACTTGTCACATGGACTTAATTTTTGCCTATGTCTTACCCTTCAACAAACACCCTCAGGAGAACATCGATGAGAAAGAAGAGTGCTATTGCCAGGGAAACACCTTCAGGAATCTCAGTATTCTTCTTTCCCTCACTGATAGCCAGATCCAGAATCACAACTATAATGTCCACAATAATAAGTACAACTCCAAATACTCTGCAGAGAAAAATACAAGTTTGAGAGGCAGGAATGAACACTTATCAACGGAACAGCACAAGCCCTAATTTCTAAGCTGTTCCAGCAAGAGTGTGTTCTGTTATGTACGCTGAAGCCTGCTTAATTAGAAGCTGAAGGTTTTCAATTGCATTTTTAAGTGATATGCACAGAGACCATCATCTATGTGGAATCATTCATTTACCTCAGACATAGCTGTAGTTATTAATTTATAATTCCACAGCTATCTAGAAGAAGTGCAAACCTGAATGCTATAAGGCACACAAGTATCATTGCTGCTTTCATCTTACTCAGCCTCCCTCCCTCCCATGACTTAATATAGTCCCTTAAAAATAACGGTCTTTAATGGCTTGACTTGTTTCAGCACCTCAACTGACCAACTGTTTGTTCAAACACACGACTGACCAACTGTTTGTTCAAAGGCTGTCAGCCAAGAATAAGCCATTAAAGCGGTTTTATCCAAGTCAATGACGTTTGCATTTCTGACTTTTAGCTCTCCTTGAAGAATGTAGTAGCAACTGTTAAGTCTTACTTTTCAATTTTAATACTTTTCTCAAGTTACCTTTCTGGAGGCAACATGGGATTCAGTACGTTCCAGACAAAACAAGCCGGAGTTATGGATGTTTGAGGAACTCTCCAAGTTCTTACACCAGAAACGAGGACTATTTTTACCTTGCCCAGACCATTACAAGCACAAGCTTTTACCTGAATCCAAATGACATCACAAACGGGGCAATTTTTCTCCTAGCTGCACTGCAAGAGAAGAGAACTGACATCAAGACAAGTGGCGTTTTGCTACAGATATCAGCCACAAGAGCAGTGTTATATTCTCTTGTTCACATTCCTTTTGTTTTAGTATCTTGCACAGTAGTGATTTCTCTAAGATGAGATTACTCAGTTGCATTCATTAAGTTTATAGGTTAAGGGAGTACTTGAAAACAATGCTTTGATTATTTGTTAGAAAAAGCACTGATCAGCTTCCAGACCCTAGAAATACAGCAGTATGTACTTATCTGTAACATTATTCCATGTCATAAGTCCAGTGACACTTGAACCCTGGCTTTGTATGTTATAAGAAGAGCTGTTCTATAAACAGCTATTGGTCAAGAGGAAGATTGGAAGATAAACATCTCTTAATATATTTGGTTCAATATATTAGCTTATTGTATCAGACCATTTTTTTCCCCAGGCCTGTTAACAGCTCCCATGCCTTTGGAATAGAGGAACATAAATCCCCCTTCTACTTTAAAAAGGAAACATCAGTTTGGCTTTCAGATTGAAAATCCAAATATCTTTTAAGAAAAAGTGTTTCTGAAGCCAAAGTCTTCCAGTTGTGAGAGTTATCTTCAGTCCTGGCAGGGTCACAGCTCTTTGTTTCCAATTTTGTGGATTTTGTGGCCTCTTTGGTATGCTTTAAGCCCTTTGGTTTAGAACAAAGCTTTTATGTAACTGTCTTTGTGGCTGTAAGCCTCTTTACACCAAGAACTAAGGTAGAAGTTCTTGGTGTAGAACCTGCAAACCTCAAGTGCTGATAGCTTGAAAAACAGACTGCCAGTCTGTTAAGTAATACCAAGATTACTTAACTACTGTAAGCACCAAGTCTTTTCTTAGACACTTAAAAGAAAACACCTTTTTTCAAGCATATCACTAACAGCAGGACTTACCATTAGTCCTAACATACTGACAAAAACTACTGATAGATTTATTTCGCACTGTTACAAGAAGTTTTTGTCAGCTCAGCAATGCACATGGTACCCCAGTGATCCTGTCCAACATACTTGCTTCCTCTAGGAGAACCTAAGCATTGCATTTCACTTGGTGCACTTCAGTAACCCAGTTTAAGGCAAGGCTAGATACTTTTGAAGTGCTGAGGCAGCATCTTTCTGGGGTTACTGAATTAACCCATGCTTTTCATTTTTAGGTTCTTACTCTAAACTAAGGTACAAGGTCTAATCAGCAAACATTTGCATCCTTGAACTGGAAGGAGATATGTGAGTTGTAGCACTCACTTTTCCAACAGAAGTCAAGGATGTAATACCCTGTCCCATCCTGAAGGCAGCTTAACATAGAGGAAGTTTTCCTGATACTTACAAATGTCAAGTATCTAAGGAAACACTGCAATAATGACACCAATGGTTTTCTGGTCTATGTCTTTGTCCAGTCAATCCTACAATTGTAGTAAGGATGCCAAGGCTTCAGCTTCCACAGTCTATGGACATGTACCTCCACTAGGTACACTACAGACCAAAATATATACACACACCACTCCAATTTGGCCTGCAACATCTTAAATCAGTTGAAGGAAACATGGCACATTTGATTATGTAATTTTCTTAGAGATTTTGTGAAATACATTTGTAAATTCTAGCTTCTGAAATCTAGAAAAACATGTTGTAACATAGGATAACTGAAATAACAGGCTTAGGCTTACTGTTCTTAAGCTGCAGGATTTGCCACTGACTTGACTAAGTTTGCTGTAAGAGTAGCATGAGCTAAACACTGTCAGGAAATAACTGCTTCAAGAACAAAGTTAACTACTAGCAAGTTCAGAAAATTCAGTCTCGATGAGGGCCACGATGCTTATGTCCAGATACTCATTCACCTCATTTTCTCACCAGCACTTGTTCTTCTGTGCTCTTACAAACTCATTCCTTCAGGAAAATTTAATCAATGCAGTTTGGACTACCCATTCTCCATAATATGATGGACTTGTGTTCTCAGGCTGGGTGTTTATCTTCAGAGGGATAAAGAGGCTTCCTCAACTTATTTGTGTTCACTATGTACTGGAAGAAATGTCAATATCAAGCATTTTACTGGGCTTATCTCTACTCCAACAAGCCACCTGCCTTTTTATTTTGGCTCATCAGATTCCACTTCTAGGGGTAAGCAAAGAAACTTAGTATATCACTAGCTTACTTGGAACAGCTGTCTGGTCCATCATCTTCATCACGACCATTATCAATCTTTACTGTGGCCTCTTCAGCTGTTGGAGAGCTGGCAAAGAAATAATACAAGTCACACACTGATAGAGATGTCAGCTCTATATAGTGCTATGCTTTGTTGGTCCAAAAAAAAAGAATTAACTGTCAAGTGAGCAGCAGCCTGAGCCAGAGCACAGGCCCAGTACCAGGGGAAGAACGACTTCCCCCTTGTTGGCACAGCTGAACCCCTTGGCTTATGCTGATCTATTTCCCATTAGCAGCCCAATTCTCAAAAGTTTTCCCTTTCCCCCCCCAAAAAAGACAGATGTGTTCAGCAGTAGGATAAAGGGCTTTGAAGCAGGGCATCCACAAGTCCGCTAAGAACTCAACAGTCCAGGCTCTAGAAGTGCCAGAAATACACATATGCAAAATGGCTTCAGAGAGTTCCAAGTGACATTTATGCTGTTACAGTGAACTTCCTGTCCAGAGAACTAATGTTTGCACCAGGAAAAGCCATAGCACAGAGAAGTTTTTGTGCAGAGCAGGATACCAGACCGGAAACTGGAAGACCAGAGCAGCAGCTGAGCTAGTGCTAGAACAGCAGTTTTTTGGGGCAGTGGCTGCTTGCCATAACTTCCTTAAAAAGGTCTCTTTAGATCAACATTTTGGTTTTTTTTGAAGGCTACATGACAATTTCAGATAAAAAGCATAGCACCTAAATCCAGGAGTTTTTATTTCAGTCTTCTCCACAAAAATCTATGATGCATAATAGCACAGCCCCAGTGTTTGCTGAGCCTTTGCCTCTGGTTTCACTTCTTCGTGGGCAGGAACAGCTGCATACACATATTCAATACTGATGTTTCTGCTCTGAAGCAGCCTAGCATGTTTGAAGCATTACTGTAATAATTCTGAGGATTCAAATATTCTTCATCCTCCACAACAGACCCATGCACCAGCACTGCTTCTGCAGTCTGGGCCAACCACCTTTTAAGTGAGAAGTTTAATGATGCTTCTCCTACAGTTTCAGCAACTAGAACTGATGCTTCACCACCTGCACTCAGAATAAGGGTCAATAGAAGAATTACTCCAATGCAACAATTTTAGCATTTAAGCCTCATTTCCCAGCTTCTGTTTCCTGTCCTCATTTTGTTCCTAGAGCTAAAGCAAAGCTCTAGTGATGGACAGCCATTCAGGTTTGCTTCCCAGCTATTCTTACAGAATATTCACTTGGGTATTTACACTTACTGAAGAGCAGAAATGCTTCACTTATTAAAGCCTGCTACTGCTGCAGCAATTTTGCTGCAGGTCACTTGCTTATACTTGCAGGCACATGAAGTGCACCAAATGCCATCTTCTTATCCTCTACTGTGATTAAAATATGCCACAAGAAGAATGAGAAACAAAAGTGTTTTGAGCCAGGAAGACAATCTTTAACGCAAAGATAAAACAGAAGCCAGTTTAAATACACTGTTCCCATCATGCTCCCACACAAAAATTCAGTTCTAGATAATGCTTTCCTCTGAGGGAGTTTGTTTTGCTGACCATTCTACTTCTATTTGTTGTCCAAGGCAGAACAGTCTCTCAGCCTCAAGCTAGTACAATTAGTCTTTGACTACTGGGGTGGAAGAGAATAAAAGGAGGGCATATTAGAAGAAATAGTTTCCTTCATACAGAGTATAAGCTTTTCTGACTGCTCCTAGCTAAAGACCACTTCAGACTTGAGGTTTTAAAGTAAGCAGAGGAAGAGTACCCTGCTCTACAAGAGACCTTGACACTGTTGTAAGTCTCTTGACAGTCTGAATGCTAAAAGAGAGCACACTTTAATGCCATGGGCTTATTATACCAGGGGTGGAGACCCTGAACTCATTTATCACTTATTAACTACTTACAAGAAGTGAATCAAAACAGCGTATTTCTCTCAAAGATATCCCTCCTCTCAGACAGCAGCACTGGTGGGAGAGGGGAGATGAAAAGACTGTATGCTATATAAACTTCAGACACTCCATCATTACTCCCTTTGTTATATTTGAAGCACTAAGAACTTAAAGACAGGGGATCACACACCACGTATTCAATCCCAAACCCCCACACTGGCACAGCTCATTTCACTCACCCAGATGCTTCTCTCGGCTCTGTCCCTTGTTCAAACCTCACAGCTGTCATTTTGCTTGTTGTTGCCCTGCTGGCCTGAAGAGCAGCACAGCGAGTTAAAGTGAGACAGTACAAGAAACAGTGAACAGCAGCATCCTATAGCAGCCTCACCCTCACGGTCGCAGCAGACACGCTTCTGCTACATTTTCGACTATTTCCCCCTACGGTTGACAAAACTCAATCTTTTAACTATAACACCGGTGAGAGTCAGGGCACTCAGCCCTCTGATGAAGGGTTTTTGACTACATCAAACATGCCACAGCGATAACCGGATCTTTACCTCACGATGAAGCACTTCGCCCCGCTTCAAGCTCTGAAACACAGAGAAGCCCCAGCTGGCACCTCTGGGGGAGCTGCAGGCGCGGGGCGCAGGTCCGGGAGCCGCCTCCCGGCACACACCGGCTTCCCGGGCGGGAGGCCCGCACTCGGTCCCGCTGCATCCCCCCCGGAGCCCTCCCCCCGCCTCACCTCGGCGCGGCCGCCGGGCTCCAAGTCCAGCCTGGACACCCGCCCCCAGCGCACTCAGCGGAAAGTTGGGTTAAACTTCCTGAGGGCTGTATACCGGCCCACCCTCCCGGGCGCACCGCCAGCCCCTCTCACCCGCCGAGCCGAGGCCGAGGCGCGGAGCACGAACACGCCTCAGCGCCCCCGGGCCGCGGATAAATGTCCCGGCAGCGCCGCACGGCTGCACCTGGGCCAGGCCGGGCCGGGCCGGGCCGGGCGGGAGGGAGGAGCCGCCCGCTGCCACGGCAACGGCGCCGCCGCCCCCGCGCCGCCCCCGCACCGCCCGCACAGGCCGCGGCCACGGGCGGACAGCGGGGTTAACCATCCCTCACGGGGGGCGTTCGTGGCCGACACCGAGTTGGGTCGGAGTGTCGGTGTGCTGGAGGGTAGGAAGGCCCTGCAGAGGGATCTGGACAGGCTGGAATCGAGGGCCGAGACGCAATGGCATGAGGTTCAGGAAGGCCAAATTCCAGGTCCTGTACTTGGGTCACAACCACCCCATGCAGCGCTACAGGCTGGGGGCAGCGTGGCTGGAAAGGTGCCCAGCAGAAAAGGACCGGGGCGTGCTGGTCGATAGCGGCTGTACATGAGCCAGGAGGCCGTGTCCTGCGTGGCCAAGAAGGTCAATGGCATCCTGGACTGTACCAGCAATAGTGAGGCCAGCAGGACCAGGGCAGTGAGTTCAGCATTGGTGGGGCCACAACTCGGGTAATGTGTCCAATTCTGGGCCCTTTAATTCAGGAGGGACACTGAGGTGCTGGAGCGGGTCCAGAGAAGGCAATGGAGCTGTTTAGCCTGAAGAGGAGGAGGCTCAGGGGAGACCTTACCGATCTCTACAACTGCCTGAAAGGAGGGTGGAGCCAGGTGAGGATCGGCCTCTTCTCCCAAGTAAATAGTGACAGGATGAGAAGACATAGCCTGAAACTCAGAGGTTTAGGCTGGACATTAGGATGAATTTCTTCACAGAAGGGGTGATTAGACATTGGAACAGACTGCCCAGGGAGGTGGTGGACTCACCATCCCTCAAGGTGTTTAAGGAAAGGTTGGACAGTCTAATTGATATTGGAGTATTCAGACACAGATTGGGCTCGATGATTGCTGAGGTCTTTTCCAGCCTAACTGATTCCATAATTCTGTGTGGGGCCACGCTGCCCCCGGCCCACTGGACCCCAGCCAGCCCCACCATCTGCTTCCAAGCCCCAGCCTCACAGTTTTTGTAAACTTTTCTGCTGCTGTGGTTTGATGCCTTTCAATGCCTTTCCCATGGCATGACAGCTTTGAGGGGCTGCACTCGAGGCAGGGCCAATGCAGGTCAGGCAGAGGCTGCAGGCCAGCCAGGCCCCTACAGTCTGTGGCAGCTCTTGCCATCATCCAGGGCAGAGCATCACAGTGAGCACTTGGGTCTTCACATGGCATCGAGCTCGTAGGTTTTTGAAGAATCGAAGCCTCCAGAATATGGTGTGTTACCCTGTCCTCTGCAGAGGCTTCACGCCTACCTCATTACTTATCAATAGCCAAGGGACGAGCAGTCCCTGAGCATCCCACCAATACAAGAGTGCGGCTGTAGCTGCCGAGGCCGGGGTTGCGCTGGAGAGGCTTTCTGCAGGACAGTGGGCACCAGAGGGAGCTCAAAGCGAGCTTTTAGCGGCTGCTCCCAGCTTGGCAGGGGGAGATGCGGTAATTGATGGCAAGAACCTTTCTGGATGCTCCCTGCCCAAAAGAAATAAAATCCTTACGGTGAATGCTGAGAATAGGGAACATTTCTGAGCACTAGACTAAAGAGAAAGTTTTCCCTTCAAATATGTGTATATATAAATACATAAATATCTAGTACAGACAGTGGTAGCAAGTAACAGAAACATTGAATCATAGAATATCTGGAGTTGGAAGGATCCACAAGGATCATCGAAGTCCAACTCCTGTCCCGCTCCTGACACTTCAAGAATCTTGGGAGTGTTGTCCACACATTTCTTGAACTCTGTCAGGCTTGATGCTGTGACCACTTCCCTGGGGAGTCTGTTTCAGTGCCAACCACCCCCTGGGTGAAGAACCATTTTCCAATATGCAACCCAGACCTTCTCAGACACCTTCAGATCATTCCCTCAGATCCTGTCACTGGGCATCATAGAGAAGAGATCAGTGCCTGCCTCTCCACTTCCCTTCATGAGGAATCTGTAGACAGCATCGTGGTCTCCCCTCCAGTCTCCTCCAGGCTGAACAGATCAAGTGACCTCAGCCACTCCTCATACAGCTTCCCGCCCCCCTGGCTGCCAGGACACTGCTGACTCACATTCAGCTTGCCATCGACCAGGACCCATCCTGTGTGTAGAGTCTGACAACTCATCTTTGTTAAACTCCATGTGGTTGGTGCGAAGTATGTTTGGTATATTCAGATAACCATGTATTTGAGAAGCTGCTAAACAAGGATGGAAATTAAGCCTGATGATGATAAGAAATATTCAATGAATTTTCTCTTAGTTATAAAAAAAATAATTTACATGTGCAGTGCAGGGAAAGAAAACAAAGGGAACTTGTAATTGAGAGAACAATGATCATTTAGTTAGAAAGAAAAGACTATTCAGTCAAGGCAGAAGAGATGTAATAAGTTTTTTTAAAATGTAACAAGGAGCAGGTACACAGTAGTTTGTAGAAAAGAACTATTATATAAACTTACATATAAGTTTATATATAAACTTATATATTATATATGTAAGTTATATATAAGTTATATAACTATTGTATATATATTTCTCTCTTTTTCTTTGAGAGAGAAGTCTGATGTTGCTATTAGGGAACTGATCACGAATATTATTGGTTAGCAAGCTTATTAACAATTATACTACTGGCTATCCAGGCTCATGCTGTTCTAACCCAATGGTGAAAATATCGTAAAAGATATGTACACTTTTAATAAACATCTTTGGTTATACCGCGACTGGGGACCGTGTTTCTTTCATGTGCTTGCAGTGCAGGTTATTTAGAACAGGCTTGATCCAGTGGACCAGGTGGGATCCTGTGAATTACTCTCAGCAGCAGTTTACACCTGTGGAGCACTTTCACGATTGGAGGGGATGGCCCACATCAGAGAAGAGTGTAGAAATACAAAAGTCCAGTTTCCCCTGTCCTGGGCTCTGGAAGCACCAAGGTGTGAAGGCAGTTTAGGTATTGAAGTGGACTTCTCACAGAACAGGCTGTAGAAACCAGCCAAAGGAGGGGCTGGAGGCGGGAGGCTTTCAGTTTGGCACCCAGGCTGAATGCCAGGGCCAGCCAGTTTAAGGTTGCAAGTGCTCTTTAAAAAGGAAGAAGCTCTTCCCAGTTTTCATCAAAGTGATAGATGCTGCATTGCCAGTGATACTGTTTGTTGTTGACTGCTTCTTTCAATGTTGCTAATCTTACAGCATTGGTGATGCTATAGAATATTTGGCAGCTCTTATGCATCATCATGAATTTCCTGGTGGTTGGTCTATTTTCTTAAGACCCTAACTTCTGGACTCAGATGACTAAAAATAAAAATACCACCTTTTTTACTAGTAAAATTAAATTTCTAGCTCTCAGCTGGTAGAGAAAAGCATAGGAACATGACCCAAGGTTCATAAAGCCAAAAGTAAAAAGGAAGCATTGAAAGTGTTCTGGTTTTTAAATTCAAGACTTGTAAATACTTTTCATTATATTTTGCTGGTTAAGTCATGATGTTGATATTTAATAACCCTTCAGAATCCAGTTCTGATCCTCTGACAATTTTTCATCTGTGTAAAATAGCTGAATTGTCCAAAAAAATGCAAAAAAGATTGAAATATTCAGTAAATAATCCAGTTACATACTGGCTAAAGAGCAGGATTAAGTATGCATTTCTCAGAGGGGTGATGACATACTTTGCATTCCAAAAATAACAGAGAGGGTGGTAAACAGAATCTCTTAACTTGACAGATTTCAAAATTGGTAGGTATTGCTCTTCTATATCTGATTCTTCTAAGACAGACAAGAAAAATAATTACATTTTTATTAAGTCTTGAGATAGGAGAAATATGAAGATAAGTGGGTAAAAAATGAATTCTCTGCCAATATTAAAAACAGGTAGATCAAATGACCTGATGGTGATAAATTGTCAGCTTGGCTCTGCTCCCTGAGAAATGAGAGCAGATTAGACAGAGGGTTTTGACTAATAAAATTTTAAAGAACCTTAATAGTAGAAGCAATAATAATAGTATTAATAATAATTGTAAATCAACGTGTGATTAGGGAAAATAATTGTGTCAAATGTATTTCTAAAACAAGATTGCAAATGTAACTGCTAAAATAAAAGTATTTTGTTGCTTCTGTAAGCAACTCACTGGCTAGAAAATAACTTTGATTAAAAAGGTTCGATCAATCCGGTTCACATTGATGTAAATGCAGCACACTGGTCTTAAAATAACTGAAAGAGAAACCATCCTTAAGCAATTCTTTTCCTGAGAGGTTCTGCAGGGATTGGGTGTTGTCTTACACTGTTTAATGTTGTGTTGTTTTGTTTTAAACCATGGCCTGGATAAAATCCTGATTGGTGAAGTTGGCAGCTGACACAGAGGTTGTAACCATGGTTGGATAGAATAAGAACGACTGCCTGGCACTGAGTAAATTGTAACTTACATCCACTGTCAATCTCAGAACAAAAGACCTCAGGATGATGTTTTTCAGCTCTTGGTACCTGAAGGACCATGCAACACCTGTTAAAAACATTCTAGGTCTACTTACAGTCCCTCTAACTCACAGCAAGGCACCTGCCACCTGCCTCGCCTGTGTGGAAAAGCTGGCAGGCATTTCTGGACTAACTTCTCAGGTGCTGTGAACCACAGTCATCCTGACTGCACCGAGTAACAGCATGCAGGTCAGACTTGGAGCATCAGTGAAGCCAGGAAACACTGAAAAGTCCTGGAACAACAGCAGGGATTAGCCAGTGACAGATGGTTGTGGCATGTAGCTCTGTGACAAAAGGAGTAAGATCCTTGGATCCACAAACAGAAAAGGTTTTGGAAATATTGCCTGAGCTCTTTACATGGCTCTTAATGTGACACACTCAGACAGGGCTGGATCTTGAAAAAGGTCAAGGTGCCCCAGGAGGGGTGTAAGCAGACTTACACCATCAACATTTAAATCTAGGAGGGTATTTGTTCAGCAATTTCCTAATCTTTGAGACAATTAAATTGATTTGGGACCTCTCTGTTGGGCTGCAGAGATTCCTCCAGAACCTGCAGTTCTGCTCCTGTCCTGACCACACATCTCTGCTGCTTGTCCCTGCCTAGGGTAGATCAGGCTCCCAAATCTAGGAAGAGTATTGCAGTTCCTGAAGCCCCCTCAACATGCCTGGTGAGACCACCTCCACCACACCCTGTCATACACCACCCACAGTTCTTCTCACCTCTGTGTACTTGTTCTACATTAAACTGCCCTGAATGAAATCTCTCCAGAGCAGAACTTGTTCCTGCCCTTCCTCTCTGTGCCAACCAAGTACCCTACTCATGAGTGTGATGTGCTTGTGCCATGTTCCTCAGCTCTGCCTAGGAAAAGCTCCAAGCAGCCCCTCACTCCATGACCCTGCTGGTTTCCTGCACATACACCCCTGTAGTCAAAGCAGATAATGGAGATTTGGATTCCCAGCCAGGAGCAAGCACACAGCTTCTGTGTTTTGACCTAGCTTTTAGCAGGAAAAAAAGCATTTGGCAGCAGAGGGCTCTTCCCCTTCTCAGAGTAAGACATCATGAGATGAAAAGGCTGCTGGATGAGACTTGGAAGATTCAGACTCAGGACAAAAAAAAAAAAAAAAAAGAAAATTAACAATGTGAGTAATTAAAAAGTGGAAGAACATGCTAAAGTTTGTGGCTGGTTCTTCTGCACTAAATATTTTACAGCAAAATATCTCTTTCTCAAAGGGATGTTCCAGTTCAAATGGGAGTGAATTAGTCAGGGAAGTTCTCTGACCTGAAATAGGTAGAAGATCATGGAATCCACATACTCCCTTTGGTTTTGTGATTAATTCCCTTTGGTACAGCTATTTCTGACATGGGATTGCTGGGACCTGTGCAAACTCACAAACTAATTACATTTGTTGTGTCAACCCATTAGATACTCATAGGCTGCATGCAGACTCATAAGTTAAACTGAATTATGTGTTTGCTCTTTGAACGTTATCAAAATATTCAGATCTAGCATATTTCATGGTGTGCCACCATTGCTTCTTCTTTGTACACCGATTTCTGTGGTTACTCCTTGCTTACTAACCACAGACTTTTCATGTGCAAATGCTGGTTTCGGTTAATTCATAGGCTGAAACTATGGTGGCTGATGTCATCCTGGTCTTTTAAATTTATCTTACTTTTGATTAAACCCTTTATTGTTAGATTAAAAAGCAATAAATATTTGTTTCAGATCTCAAATATTAACTTTGTTTTAAAGAACCTGGCAGCCCAGATTCCTACAGAAGATGTATACCAGCTCAGACATCAAGGGTCTGCAGGCCCCTGGTAGATATCTCCACACCTGCAGCGCCTGCAAAGGAGCCTGGTGTGCAATCTCTCCCAGTGAGCAGGGTGTTCATGGAAAGTTGGATGTGATAGGAACGTATAAAAATAATGCAAATTCATAGAGCACCTGGATTCACTGCAAATAATCTCTTTTGCTTTGAGCTGGGTCCAGACTACCCTGTATTTTCCTAGAGCACAGGTAGGCAGTCAGAGTCGTGCTGTGAAATCCTCAGGTCTCTCTACCTCCTTTGGAGCCTGAAGCAGTCTGCCTCATTTCTTGCCTTTCCCCTTTAAGAACAAACAATCAACAAGAAAGTGGTCTTGGAAGAGTTTTGAGATGCCACTACTGTCTTCCAGCTGCAGTGATGTTCCTTTGGGCTCTGAGGGTGTAAATATCCATCAGGTGTCATCTTCCTGTCTTTATCCCAAGCCATTTTTTCCCCATGACTGTAGGAATATCTTGCTACCCCAGAGCCATGCTCTTCAGCCCCATCTATCCACCAGTTTGCATGTGCTAGCTGTGCATTTAATGTGTGAATAATAGTTTTTTGGGACTACTATTCAGCACCTACGTACTTTTGCTGGAAGGAAGGTGAAGGACAACAGGTAGGAAGGTTTTTAGTTAATAAGACTGTTATTTTTTGCGGACAAGATCACTGAGTATCTTAAGAAAATGTAATCTGGTCTCCTTCCAAGTAACTAAGCAGGAATTTGCACTCCAGAATATTTGTGAAGCATATGTATTCCAGGAAAAAAAAAAGAAAAAAGCATTTATTGTCACATTGCCTAGGGATTTCAACATCTGTGAGGAAACACTGGTGATCACACAGTGTCCACATTCTTTATGATGACTTGATTATTTTAGCTCTGGGCCAGTGGAGCAGTACGTGAAGACACTCTCCTGCTAGACCCACCTCATATGAACTCAACCTCATGGCAACCCCTCTCTTGTGCTTCAGATACTCCTGAAGCTTCCTCTAGCCTGGGAAAATAAGTTAATCATGAAACAGGTATGCAAGAACCACGTTTCCAGCTGAGTGGGATTTTCACATGCAGATGTTGCTGAAGCAAACATTGGTGGAGTCCTAGAGGCAGTGTGAGACTGCTCCAGATGTCTTGGCTCTGAGAGACATTTTGGCAGCCACTGAACGAGGGTTGGAGATTGAGTCCAGTTCCTGCAAAGCTGCAGTGACAAAGTGCAAATGTGAGTTTCACTGGCACTGCAGTTTCACTGCTCCCCTCTGCCCTGGGACCATCAGAATTTAAGGCTGTGAGGCCTCATGCTCCCTAATCACATGGCCCTACAGGCACTGACTGTGCTACCCACACCATGACTCCAACACTGCCACCACAGCCTTGGTCCCATTGCTGTTCCCACCTGGGGTCAGGAGATGCTCACAGGCCAGTGAGATTTTTGGCCATCTAGACAAGAGCATAAATTGTTGCACAGCATTGTGAGCCCTGTCTGGATGGGTCCAGCTGAGAAAGAGTTGCTGGTGCCAGTGAAAGCCTCAGGGGACGATGTGCAGCCTCCCTGTGCTCCAGTGCATGGTACCTGAGCACCCTGCTGCCAGCTGCAGTTCCTGGCCAAAGGGGCAGAAAAAAGGGCCAAGTACCTTGGGGAGAAGAGGAAACATTTAGCTCGCTTAATTTCATAGCTGTCAAAACCAGCCTAAAACTGGGGCTAGAAAACAAGTGAGAAGAAAAGCACTGCTTACATAATCCTTTGGCAGTGAAATGAGTCAGGGTTCTTGCGGGAGAAGAGGAATGCAGTTTTTAAGGCATAAACAGCATTGCTGTAGTTGGTAGTAGCTGGATAGTCCTGCTTTCCTGAAGAGTAGCACAGACATTTACCATGGGTTTATGTGCCTTATCTTTTATGCCTGTAGTGCCTCCTCAGAACAAAGCTCTGTAAAATTGAACATTCCTGCTGTTTTCTTTAAAATAATCTGTAATTCCTTGGCTGTAACGCAAAGGGAGGCACCCATCTGTTTGGTTTTGTGGTGTTTTTTCTCTTTTCCACAAATGTCTTTGTTTGTGTTAACTAGCAAATCTAATCATCCCGCTCACAGGAGAGTTACACAACCTTCCTGAGATTTCAGTCTAATAGCAAATCTTGCTTAATACCCCCACGTTCACTTCTTGCTTCAGATTTGCAGCTTCTTTGGCATTACAGCTGTGTTCTTATACAAGAGATTAAACAGCAAAAGGAATGCTGAATGGAAAAGCTGTGTTGTTTCTACCTTACAGGACCTACTGAAATGAGCCTGACTGTGTTAAAACACGAGCCAAAACTCCCACAGGGAGTAATAATCTGAGTGATTCCCATAAACGCTCAAAGAAGTCAGCCTTGCTTGAGCTTCCTAGTCAAGGTAGGTAAGAGTACACAAGCAGCAGAGCCCCTCTCCCCTCTGCTTTACAGGGTACTGTTGATAGAACCTCCTGTTGTTTATTCTTACTGGGAAGCAGCAAGATGGGTACTGAGTAACTACAGAAATCTTGAGGTTTGGGTAACTTTCACACAAGGAATTGCAGGTATCTTTTCTGTGAAACTGCCTAGTGCTGTGAAACTTTCTTCCTCTGTGCCCTTGATGTGGGTCGTCTGGAGAGGAAAATCTCATCAACCTCTTGAAATGCAGCCAGGTTTACAATCACTTTCTTTTGCAGTTGACTTTTCAGGGAGATAATCTTTCCAGGAGGAGGTCTGAAGAAAGGCAAGTTACAGGTACGTGCTTTCCATGTCTCTTGGTAAAGCTGTAGATGGAGTTGCTTTCTTTCCCTCTGCTCTGCACGCTCTTCTTTCCAGGAGCTGTCACTCAACCCCACCCTTCCTGTTAGCTTTTTGCTGTCACCCATGGGCACTGTGTGGGGTCTGACTCTGACCTCAGCACGGTGCTGCAGCCACTGGCACCACTGCGGGGTGGTGTGAACAGTACCAATGGTCCTGGGCTCACAGGGCTCCCCTGCTGCAGTACTGAGCTCTTCTCTTTATGAGCTGAAAAATTGCCACAGATGGGGGCACCTACCTGCACCTCATCTTTTATGGGCGACTTCTGTGGAGATCATCTTCCCTCAGCTTGCTTTGAGCCCTGCCTGCCCACCTTGGCAGAGAGCTCCTCTGTTGCACTGGCTTTGGTGGTTTGGAAGCAGCTCTAGTGTCAGTCACTGCGGGGATGCTGATAGAGCCATAGCTGAAACAAAGCACATCCCTCAGAGCACAGAGCTGGGGAGCCAAGTTTCTGCAGCGCTTCCAGATGTGAACCGGGGGAGTTGGGTTTAGCCTATTTTTCAGAATTTTTTCTTTCTGAGGTTTTTTTTTTAAAGCACCATGCAAGCACACCGTGAACAATTTGTACTGTTCATTCACGTTCGGCTGCATGTTCCCAGAGGCAGTCACTTTGCATATTTCCTAGTTAAGACTCTCCAATCAGAGCCACATCTGTGTGTTGGGGCAGACTGGCAATAGACATCTTCTCCACTTAAATCCAAGGGAAAACTATCCCATGTCCACTCTGTCACATGTGTGACTTGGCCTCGAAGGTAATCCCATCCCCATAGACCACTCCAAGGACTGAGGAGGAGTAATGTCTACAGTCACTTAACCAGGAAGCAAATTCCTCTTAATTCCTCTTTGAGAAGTTTGAGCTGAATAAACACTGTGGGATTTTGAAGAAAAGTTCTCAAGAGGACATGATTGCTGAGTGACTTCCTGTCTGTGTGGACACTTGGGAGGAGATACAGAGTCTGCTGGAAAGTCACACAGAGTATTTCTTCCTGCAGGGAATCAGGAGCAGACCTAAGCCTTTATCCCTGTCAGCATCCTGCACTGGTGCTTTAGCTTCTCCTTAGTATACATCTTTCCCTGATTTTGTCCTGCCTGGAGTTTTAAGCAAACTCCTTAACAAATCCTGCAGCATTTTCTGGGGAATTAAACATAACTATAAGGGGGATTAAGTTGTGAGAAGAACTAAAAAAGCCTCCATTACAGCCTGTTAATGTCTCTTTTCAGGTGATAAGAAATGAGTGTGATGATGCACTGGTTTCTGCTACTCCTTCTCCTGGTCAGCTTTGGCTCACCTGCACCCAGGTTTTCAGTGCGTATCTTTTAGTTATGTCTGTGCGCTCTCTCAATGGTTCATCATTCCCAGTCATGCAGAGGTGGATATTTCCCCACAGGAGGGATGGAGACCTGCAAGAGCAGAGCAAAAAGGCATCTGCCTCCAGCTAAAGGAATGTCATCCTGATAATTCAGGATTTTCATTGCATTAAGGGCTGTGCAGCTGTCTGGGGGACAGAACTGACATTACTAAGAATTAAAAACAACAACGAGAACAACAAAAACATCTTCTTTAAAAAAAATATTTTTAGAGCAAAAATATCAGCTCTTTTTCAGTTTTACACAAAGATAATTCTGGAACCTCACTGGTTTGGCCCGTCTGCAGTGCAAGAGCCAAGTTTTCCCTCTCTTATCAATCTGAGTACTTTCATAGTTTGCAAACCTTCCCCTTGAGCTCATCAAGTGGGAGTCAAGACAAATTATTTTTGTCCAAAATAAATTTTTATGCATTTGGTCATATTCTGGCATGCTCTGATCAATGCCAAGGTCAAATCCCTTTTTCACTGGATTCAATTCAACAACTCATGCTGTGCAAGATCTGTGTGTCTTAGGAAATCATGTTGATCCACGTAGGCAGCGTGACATGCCAGGGTCAAGAGGAGACAGATACTCGTCTCCCTGAGATACTCCTCTCCTTACCACTGACTGAAGTGTGGGGGGTTTTGTTTTATTTTCTCCATAGGACAAAGATATCTGCCTCCTAGACAACAATAAATTACGACAAAGATCAAAACACCTTCAAGACTTGCTTTACTTATATGAACTGCAGCTGAAGGACATCCTGGAGAACACTTACCACAGAACGAAAAGTGGACTGTTCTCAGGCAACAGGAGCGTGCAGCATGAGATGCTTTTACCCACAACCAGTGGAAATTTGATAGTGTATGACCAAGGTACAGTTTGTAGTAGTGTGCCACAATGTTTATTTCTCTCTGCAGTGTCCCATGTGTCATATTTTATTTCTGCTAAAAGTTTTAATTTTTTTGAAGTGGATTGTGTTTTAAAATACAGATACATGGGAAGGAGAAGGGCTGACTGGTGGGCCTGGCACCATAAGATATCCCTTGGGGCTAGAGTCACTTGTCCCAGCCCTAGGCAGCTACTACCCAGGTACAAGATGGACACCTTCAGCTGGGCTTCTTACCTGGGACTCTGCTGCAGACAGGAACCTGAGGAACATGAGTCACCACTCATGTTTTCCATCAGATTTACTTTAGGCATCTGCTTTAGGAAGAGATGTGTCCTGCTGTTGAAGAGCCCATATTCCCTGAGTGACTCAGGGAAGCCCAGAGGGCCTGGCTCAGCTGCAGGCTCTGAGACCTGTTTGGGTGAGCCAAGCCTCCCTGTTCCTCGGGTCTCCCATTACTTCTGTGGCACAGGAACAGGCATGCATATTTTGTGCCTTGGCATTACTTTGAGAACATGGTCATAAGTGACATCCTTGCCTGTGGCTAAGATTTTAGCCTTTGGGCATTACATTGAAAGTGTGAGGCACTGAGATCCTGAAAGGCTCTCTCCTGACACAGCCCTGGTTGAACTGGACAGAGGAGCTTAGCCTGTTATTTTAGAAATATTGTTCCCTGATCTTATCAGAAGTGCAGGTGAGGCTACTGTACCTTCCATATGGAAATCAGCTTCCCTGCAAATGATCTTGCTGACAGAGATTGTTTCAGGCCCAGGCTTTCACGATATAGCCCCAGACTAAGGTGCAGCTGTCCTGCATCTCACCAAGGATTTGGGCATTACTCTCTCAGAGGGCATGGCTGTAAAGGTTCTCAAGCCTTAAAGCTCTTTATCAGGCCAGTAGTTTGCAAACCAGTGTAGCTACTACATTGCTGCACCATCTCCTTTGACTTTACAGGGCTTGCAGGGCTATGTACAGGCTGGCCAAGTGTCCTTGTCCCATACGGCCTCTCAGTACATCTTCTCTTGGTGGCACATCACTCTTGCTTTGCCCCCACCCCATTCACCAAACTGATCCCGTTCTGCCCAGATTGCTCTGCAGTGTATAACAGGAAGAGCACAACAAGTGGCTACTACCGGATCCGGCCCCGAGCAGACCGAGAGCCTTTCCTGGCGTTCTGTGACATGTCTGATGGCGGGGGCTGGACTGTCATTCAGCGGAGGAGTAATGGCAAGGAGAATTTCAACAGGTGGGTGCCTTGTTCTTGCATCAACAGGGCTTGCACTTAGGCCACCAGCTCCTACCCCTGTCCTGCTGCCAGGCAAAACCCCACCCTTGAGAAGCAGGATATGCAAGGCTATATATTAGTGATGATAATTTAGGATTAGGACAGTCTTGTGGTACCTATGGGCACCAGGAGACCATTTTCAAAATGGATCTATGACTTCTTTTCCATGGATTCTCTGCATTTGAATGCATACTTTATCATTATTGAAGGCTGTCAAAGGCTCCAAATTGGCAGGTATCTGCTACCAGTGCACAGACTGAGACCCGTTGAACAGATCTGTTCTCACACCAGGAATTATGTTCAGCATGTTGTAACATTTATTTAGAAAATTCTAAAAGATGCCAAACCAGATTGTCCTTTCCCTATGCAAAATCCCAGAGGGATGACTTTCACACTGAAATTTACAGGAGGAGAGATGCTCTGGTAGCACAGTTAAGAAGAAATGTCCCCATGAAGGTTAATTAACTATCACAGCGCACACAGTTTCAGGGCATATCTAATGCCTCTTAAAGTCTATGTAGTGCATTGCAAAGCTACCTCAACTGGCTCTAAGCCAGCTTGTCCAGAGAGTGGAAGCTATCTAGCCATGGTAGTTCAGGTGAAAGAAAAGCATCCTGAAGAGGAGCATTGTCTAGTATGTAGGTCAGGCAGAATGAATATCCATAATAACAACATGAGAGAGGGAATAAACACAGGGTTACTAAAACTGGAAATGATGACACACAAGGAAGTATATGAGAATATCAAAGGTAATACATAGATCATGTGAATTATGACTTGGTGAAGAACAATATCAGGTGTTTTGCTGAAGACCAATGTGACAGCTGCTGCTTTCCCTTTCCATTTAACTGGCAACCTCAGCCTGCAAGCACTGCACCTGGCAGTTTGAAGGTTTGATCCCAATGTATGTGTGTGCACAGGTTTAGCAGGGGGAAAAGTAAGCAGTGAGTTGTATTTACTTCTAAGAGAGAGTGACAAATCTCAGCTCAGCTTGTGATGAGTCAGATACTTTTAGAAAGCAGTATCTAGAGATACAGGTGGAGTTTTACTTGTTACCATACCCAATTGTCACAAACTATCTAATTTCCTCTCATGACGAAATTGATATTTATATCTCTCTGCAGGAAATGGGATGATTACAAACTGGGCTTTGGGAAATTCCAGGGCAAGAATGATGAATACTGGCTGGGCAACGACCACATCCATGACCTGCTTGCTAGAGGTCCAAGTAGTTTTTCTCCATAGATTTCTTTCTAATTTACATTGGTAGTTGATCTAACATGACACAACTTTATGTTTAGGAGAGAACTCATTAAAGATTGACCTGATGGACTGGCATGGGGAAAGACGCTATGCAATCTATGAAAATTTCCAGCTTGCAAATGAGCAGGTAAGAAATGGAGAGAGCAGTGATTTGCTTGCTTTGGTCTGTGAGAGTGGGGCAGCTGCATACACAGCATCAGTCCAGTATCAGGGCTGTATCTACAGCTCTGCAAAACTTACCTGCTCTGGTTCTCTGGGCTTCCTAGTTTGTCTGACTGACAAACAGCCCTGGGAGCTGGGACATAAACCTGGGACTTTTTCCTTACAACTGCGTGCCCCGGTCAGTGGGTGACAGGATCATGTATCTGTGTGCCCTCTTGCTAACTCTGCTGCTGAACAGAGGGCAGTTCTCTGCCAAAAGGCACAGGGATTCCCACATGTATTTGCGTCTGTCCTCATGATTAAAAGAGTCTTCTGCAAGTGAGAAGACCCTTAGGGTTTGAACCTCTGCAACTAAATGGAACCCTGTTCTTCTGCTTCCTAAGAGAGTGTTTCAGACTGTCACATAAAAGGCAAGTGCCAGAACAAATTCTCTTGACTTTGTTTCAAAATAAAGCAGGGAACTCTAATCAAAGCTTTGAAAGAGCAGCTGTAAGTTCCTATCTTGAAGAGATGTACCTGTAGCAGTACACCTGCTGCTGCAGACACAGAAAGCCCAGAGACAGACACATCCTGTATTTTCAGTTGTGCTCTCTAGTTGTAGACAGTGTCTAGCTCCATACAGGTGCTGTTCTTTGCAGACCTGTCATCCTGAACACCACATGTAAGTAACCCAATAACCAAGGATACTGCATGGACCAGTTCCAACTCCATCACCGTCCAGAAATGTGCACGTTATGCACAGTTTGAAATTAGAGGTTTCTTATGAAAAGTTTGAACAGCTTCATTTTAACACCTTACTGCTATTTTTCATAAAGAAAGGAGGAAAACGATGACATGAGAAAGCCCACAACACGAAAGTGATCATCCACATAATATCAATTATCTCTTAGACGTGTTAGCTATGCACAATGGAACTATTATTCTAAGTATTCTAAGTAAGGACCAGACCATAGAAATCAGATGGCTTGTAGTCCTTGGAAGAGCAAAATGCCTAAGCATTTATTCTAGCTGAACAACTGATCTGTTTATGAAGGCAACTACTTGGCACGGTTTTCTGTTAAGTTGTTTTTGATCAGCTAGAAAGTACTTTCCATCTTGCTGTAAAGTGAATTAAATGGCTGTTGAATGGCAATAAACCTGAAGCCCTTTGTAGCAGCAGTAGTAATTAGCAATCCCTTCTGGAAGTTTAAATCCTGCATGGATCTACGCTAGGATCATTAAAGCATGGAGACAAAAGTCACCCTTGACTTCAACAGTCATGCCTTTGGTAGTGGATAAAATGTCCAGAGATAATTTGACCTCAAAAATGGGAGGAAAGGCAGAAAGAATGAATATCAAAGAAACGTTTCACATATTCTTGCAGGACAATTACAGGTTATGGTTTGGCACCTATTCTGGTAATGCTGGCGACGCTCTGTCTGGTGGAAGCAACTTTGAGGATCAGTGGTCAGCCTCTCACAGAGGGATGCAGTTCACCACATCTGATAAGGATCATGATCGATTCCTGGCCGGCAACTGTGCATCAGAAAACAAGGGTGGCTGGTGGTTTAACAGGTATGGAAAACAGCTGATTCCTCTCGGATGTGTAGAGTGTTGGTTGCTGTATAGTTGAGGACTTGCCTGCCTTACAGCAGCTGGAGGTTGCTGTGTGCACTTGCATCCTCACACAGCCAAACCTAAGGTGTTCACACCTACAGATCCTCACAGGAAAACAATTTACTTCTTTTATTATAGCAAAGCAAGTAAGTTGAATTCATCTTAAGAAAATGGGTCAGAACAAATGCACAGGTGACAATGACCTGTAAGGAAAAGAGCCCAGTTAAAATTCCTGAAAGTGCTTTGCGTTATACTCCAGCAAAAAAAACAACTGTAGCCTTGGTAAGGTGAAATGTGTACAAAGGACATTTCCCAGTGTGGAGCATGTCTAAGGGCAGAGCTACCCCGTAACAGTTATGATGGTACATTTGCTGTTTGCATATGCCACACACCAATGGATAGGGACTCGTGTTTAATAGCCCTGGAAACAGGGATATACTGCTCTCAGATTTTCTCTGCTTTAGTGCAGGATGAGCCTCTTCTCATCTCTGATCAGCAGATTCTCATCACATACCAACTGAAATCAGTGGAGCTACAAAAATGTACATCAATAATAGAATTTACCTCAATGAAAAGACATCTGCATTCTCAGGTGTCAATATGGAGCTGCCTACGCTTGAGGTAGAGCATACCAAATGGCACTACACCCCTTTGTTCAGGGCATGCAGTTATCATGTCCATAGTTAATACACCTGAAGGAGTCAACAGGCTGAATTTTCTGACCAGTGTGTCTGCTTTAGGATGACTCACATATTCCTCTGTGTTCCACTAAATGCATTGACCACTTAGGCCATCCCACCCTGTTATTTCTAAATACGTGTTGTGTGAGAATGGTACTTCACTGCAATGATGCAATACCTTCCCAGGCTAAACATAATTCCCTTTTCCTCTTTCCTACATTGTTCCAAGGTGTCATGCTGTAAACCTCAATGGGCAATACTACAAAAGAGGGAAGTACAATGGGCCCCATGATGATGGCTTGGTTTGGTCTACATGGCACGGGATGTGGTACTCACTGAAATATTCAGCCATGAAAATCAGGGCTCCGTTCTTTGTCGACAGCGAGAGTGGAGATGGTGAGAACAGTCAGAGCAGCTGAAATTGCTGCTTTGAAAAGAGAAAAAGCACAGGCTGAAAAGAATGGTGTAAGTTGATAGCCAGTGCTCTTCTGCTGCCAGTCACAAACCTGCACTTGATAGCTGGAGTTGCACCTGCTTCTGCTACCTGAAGCTAACAGCACGAGTTGTTTGAGCACAGCCAGACAACAATTTAATAAAAAACATATGGCTTTCAGTCATGAGATAATCAGAGATAGCTTTTTCAGCAGTTTTCATGACTTTGTTGGAGAATGCTTATTGAAAGTTCTCTGGACTTTGAAGGATCAAGCCTGTCCTTTAATCAATCTGTACTTTTCAAGGTCTGAATTTTTCTCATCTTGATTTTAACTATCAGTGTTTCAGTTGCAAGAACATCAGGATAGAAAGAACAAGAGGATGGGCAATTGGATCTCATCTAGTTAGTGATCTGTTCTGCATCAGGAGAACGTTCTTAAGCAGCTTTCCCTACGGTTCCAATGGTGCCAATTGCCACACTTCAGTTGCAGAGTGCTCCTGGAGTGTGTGAAACCAAACCTGTGGATGGACGTGCTCCAAGTGCTGATGTGCATCCAGACTAAGGCTGCTTCAAAGTAAACACCCACAATATGGACACTGTGGGTTCCATTCCAACAGCTTCCCGCTGCAGATCCACTGCTAGGGTACACCACAAGACATTAAAGTAGACGAGGACAATCCTGCCAACCAGATTTAAGTCCCAGATTACAATTAGGCAGATTTTACTAAAATTAAGGTGAGTGCAGATATTCTTAGGAGTTTCTAAAATGCAGTCACAATTCATTTGTATGTTCTCCTGTAATTTACCGGTTGACTTTGTGTTAGTGAAGGGGAATCAGAAAGCAGTTGAACCACAAGGCATACTGCTTTCATTGTCTCACTAGGGTGAAATGAAAGAGCAACAAAAATGACTGAAAGAAATGGAATACTGAAAATTTATTTTCTCCAGCTGCTAATAACAACAGTAAAAAATGAACAGTGGTATCAGCTTGATGCAAATCATTTAACTACCATGCTGTAAAATAAACCTGTTTCCTTTTTTTCTGATTTATAACAGTTTTTTGAACTGGTATTTCTTTTCCATTTACTTGCTTTTATATCCATACATATTGTAATTTGTATACATATCAATAAAGAGTGAAATAAAAACATCTGAGTAGGACTTAATACTTTTAATCTGGTTTTCAACAATAGGAATGTGAACAGAAATCTGGATCAAAATCTTGGAAAGTTCATATGGGAAATGTATTCTTTCAGTGTTGGCTCTGGTGCTTTTTCACCTGTTGTCCTGGGTAGGAGAGAGGGTCTGCAAGGTAAGTTTAATTTTCATGGCTCAAGCTGTCCTGGAGTCAATGCAGAGGCATGAGGTGAAGGTTCAGTGTAAAACTTGGTTTGGTTCCTCTGCTTCCTACACATCCCAGTGACTTCAAACACAAACAACCCACTGTAACACTGGGCAGCTCTTCTGGGAGCTGTGCTCCTAAAAACTTTGTCCTTGGCCAGACTGTCCTCCTGCTTGCTTCCCAAGTGTATCCATGTGGAATGAAATTTGCACCTACATGTCTGAAATGACATTGCCCTGGTGAAGAAAGGGCTGCAAATAGGCAGCACTCACTATTTCCCTTCTGATCACTACTTCTGTATTTTGATATGGTAAAATCTTAGTGCAACGTTTTAATCCCTGTTGGGACACAAGGAATGACTTTGCACACATTATAACTGTGTGGCCACTGATCCAGCACTGAGGGCAGAAAGGATGATTTTTGTCTAGGTGGAAGACACAGAGAAAAGTGAGTAAAATAAGTTCATGCCTTCTGGCAGGTGATGCTCAATCCCATTCTTCAGTAGAGAGCTATGGAAGTAGGGTAAAGACTGCAGGAACTACAGCACTCAGGGGACAGCATTTGTGGTCTGGCAGTTCATTAAGCAGCTGGTAACCCGTCTGATAATGGAGTATCGGGCTGGAGATGAAGTCAGCAGGGCTTAGTCAGACAATCAGCACCCAGTCCAGTTCCCCAGTGAGTGAGCAATGCGGACATAAAGTCCAGACTATGGAGCCTGTTTCCCTGTGTGCCAGTATGGAGGGGCAGGCATTATAGCCAGACTGCCTTCAGCCACCATCCATGTTGTGGTGCTTTTTCCTGTCTCGAAGAGATAAAGGCTGGGAGGGGTCTGCCTGCTGTCTTTGATGTAAAATGTACCGAAGTATATCTAATGCATAAGACAGCCTAACACTGGGACAACTTTGCAGGAAGCAGCCTCTGATTTAGAGCAATGTTTCCCCTTCTCTGCCCTCCTGTGGCAAAGGAAACCCCCTCTGAGATGCAAGGGTCACAGGACTTCGTGCAGGAGCCTGAAACTCCCACAGCAAACCCCAGGAAGCATTTCAGAACCACCTTTATCTTAATGAACAGGGTAGAATGCCACTAGCTGAGTCCTCACTGGATCTGAGGGCTACCGCCAAGCTCAAATCACTCCCGCTGAACGTTAGGGGAATGCTTGCTGAATGTTGCTGCACTGCACATTTGATCTCCCATTTCTCCACGGTCTCCCATGCTGAGAGCCTCAACTAAACTTAAACAGATACTGTAGTCCTGCAGCTCCCAAGACGATGGATCACTGCTGCAGGGCAAAGGTACTTCACACCGCAGACCTTACCTTAGTACAGGCAGGGTAAGTAACCCGAGCAGCAATTGCTTCAGAGGTCTGGTTTCCAGCTCATTTAAGTCAATTTAAAGAGTCATTACATTTGATTGCCTTTGGATAACTCTTCAAGCGTGAACATGTTCTTAAACGCTTTAAACAGCTTTTCAAGCTGACAGTTTATGGGAATGCATTGCTGGTACCAACACCACACTGGGCCAAGGGCTGAACATCAGCATCTTGGCACAGCTCCCGGGAAAGAGGGAGCTCACATCACCCCGTGAGTCAGATCCTTCGCTCCAACAGCAGCTGCAAAACGTTACCCATTAAAAAGGCCATTCAAACAGTCAGATTTGATTCTGGTGGCCAAATGCTGAGGCTTGCTCCTCCTGTGCTGTCCCAGCAGGTAACACCATGTGCCTGTCAAGCTACCTGTGCCAGCGTTGGACACTGCAGTGGGCTGCCATCGGAAACTGGCAGCTAACACACAGCAATGCTGCTCTTCCTTTAAAATTGCTGTTAGTTTCTGGGGGGAGGAGGGGGGAAGAAATGTGGGATTGGGAAATCTCTCTCTCTCTGCTTAGAAAGCCAGTTTTGAGAAAGACAGCAGCCTAACTCCTGAGAACGGAGCACACGCTAATTTTGCCTTCACACTCACAAGGCAGGTTAAAGGGCATGAAGGGTTGGGCTCCTCCTCTCCTGGGAGAGTTGATTTAAGACTAATAGTCCACTGCCTAAACCTTTCTTCTCTCACACCAATCTCCACGGGCAGCACCTCCTCTTTTCTTGGTTTTGACCACTAGCATTCTCCTGGTCTTTGCAAAGTCCCCAGTGAGATGGTTATCTTAACAAATGGCAAGAAAAGTCTTAGTCATTCACACAGGCCTGAGCTCTGCTTCTGCTGTTAATCGGAGTTCCCACCCAACTCTGAATACCTACAGCAGAATCTAATGGCAAATTTGTGATGTCTGGTTTTAAAACACAACAAAAAAAACACATTGTGGCTTTTGTAGTTCACTGTTATTGCTCTCTACAACCCCCTGAAAGGAGGTTGGAGCAAGGTGGGGGTTGGTTGAACCCTCCTCCTTCTCACAGGTAACAAGTGATAGGACCTGAGGAAATGGCCTCAAGTTGTGCCAGGAGAGATTTAGATTGGATATGAGGGAAAATTTCTTCACTGAAAGAGTGGTCAGGCATTGGAACGGGCATCCCAGGGAAGTGGTGGAATCACTGCCCCTGCAAGTATTCAAAAGGTGTGTGGATGTGGCAGTTAAGGGTTAGTGGTAAAAACAGTGGTGTTACGTTAATGGTTGGGCTTAATGATTTTAGAGGTCTTTCCCAACATAAATGATTCTGTAAGATTGTCAAGTCATTTTAATTTTTGCTCCCAGAACAGGTATTAATCAAATAATCTTGTTGTTTGCTGGTTTTGTTCATAATTTATTTTGAGCTTGTTGTAGTAGTATAATTGTCAATATATTTACATTTAAAAATTTTAATAATGGAAAGGATGACTATGGAACGGATGCATAATTCAACAGTTCTCTCACTGCTTTTTACAGGTAACATGCTGCAGTAACATTTCTGTGAGGACTAAAATCTGACCATCTGTTTTCTTTGCCCTCCCTGTAGCATGCCTTTTGTACTAACTTCCTGCAAATATTTGTACATTGTTTTCTTGATATAAATACTGACAGTAATAAAATATCAAAGTCTTGAATGGTAAAAATGCCTCCTCAATTTTAAATTCACTCAAGTATTCAGCATCTTTGCACTTTCATGCAACCAGCTAAAAAACCCCAGCCATATGAGTTATTTGAGCAATGACGACAAATCAATGCAGCTCACTGATGACTATCTGAAAAATTATGACAAATGCCCACAGCTTGAGCTTTGTGCTTTCTAAATGGGAAATAATCCACTAATCAGGGCAGATGGTTGAGGGCACTGGACAGTGGATGCTTCAGTATCTCAGGTCTACCAGTACACAGTCCACAAGGTGGGAAATGTCAGTGGCACTCATCATGTATGATGCACAAAACATGACTGCTTTACACAATAAAATCTACTGGCTATTCCTGCGCCACACCTTAACAAACACGTGCTTTCCCAGGGTACTTTGTGTGTCTCGTACACACACATATACAAAAAATAATTAAATGAAAGCACTTTTCAGTAATTAGAAAGGAATACGTTCCCACAAGCCAGATCTGGGGCATTATTCCCTCCTGCTGTGTGTGGAGGTAATGTGGTTCCTGCTCTTTCTTCCACCAGAAGCCAAGTGATCCTGCAGATCTTCTCCCACGCACGCCATTCCTGCAGGGCCGCAGTGACTCACTCAGATCACCAGCTTCTCAATGCTCAGAGTACTTGTTTCATCTTCTTCATTCGAGCCAAAATACCCAGGGAGGTCGATCATCTGCTGCTCTGCCTCTGTTAAGCCAAAAGTAGAATTGTCGTAAAAGGCAAACTCAGGGTCCAAGGGGAAGCTCTGGCACTTGTCCCTTCGATGCTGGGTGGGGCTGACACTTAGGCCTCTCTGGGAATTATCTTTGCCATTTGGGCCTGTTTCTTTCCGCCACACTCCTTTGGGGTTAGGTGAAGGGCCCCTCTTACTTCGGCTGGGCTCAGGCTTCTCAGCTGCCTTCTCCTGACCAGCAGGCTGGCTGGCTGTGATCAGGTCCAGCTTCCTCACCGGGGGACCTGCCCTGTGGTGGGGCTTTGTGCCATGGCCCTGTGGCTCACAGCCCAGCACAGCACTCTGGGGCTGATCCAGCTTTTCACAAGCAGGATTAGCGTTCCTTGATTTCGGCCGTGTCCTGTCCTCCAGACCCTGGTCCCACGTCCTGGTCCTGGAGTTGTAGAGAGGAGTCTGTCGGGGTGTGAGAGTGGACATGCTTCTCTCTCTGAAAGGCCTGGCCTTTTTCATTTCATGGAAACTGGCTGTTCTTCTGAACTGTGAATTTCTGTGACAGCCCCTCTCAGGCAAGTCCACTCTGTTATCCTGATGCTTGAAATGACCTCTTCTTACCAAGGTTTGGGTAGGGCTCATTGCAGGATTGGCCTGTGAGAATGGAAAATCCAGCCTAGGGTGAGAGCCTTCGCCCAGGAACTTGGGCTGACTGGCTGGCTGGTCCAGGAATGGAGATTTGATCCGAAATTTGTTTGCCGCTGCCTCCTCTTGGTTTTCTCCGCTCAGGGGAAGCATTGTGGTGGCACCAAGAACCGTGTCTGTGAGGGGATTCTGAGAGACATGGTACACTTTAGTGGTCTCTGTCAGGCCTTTCTTCTTCATCTCTTTCAGCTGCTGCTGTGCCAGGCGGTAGCTGAAAATCGGAGGGATTATTTTTTGGGCATTCGGCTGAAAGTTTTCACATCCAGAGGCATCATCTTCTTGGGCAAATTGGAGGCTTCGCCTGTAGGTTAGGGGAATGTTAACAGGGGCATCCCCTCCTTCAGCAAAGCTGTCCCGTTGCTTGTTGCCTTGGCAGATATTCTCCTCGTCGGAGTTCTTCCGGAAGCCAGGGGAATGGACGGAGTTTCGCCGGACAGCAGTGCTGCATTTCTGAGCTCTGCAGAGCTTCCTCCAGAGGGTGATGAGAACAGTGGCAAAGATGATGAACAAGCATAGCGAGATACCTGTGATGGTAACTATATTATTTGCTTTCTCGTCCTCTCCTGGCTGGACAGAAGGTGGGGTGGGCGGCTGGATAGCTGTAAGAAAGAGCACACACATCTGTCAGAGCTGCACCGGCAGCAGCATTTTGGTATTTGAGGATGGATACTTTACTACAAAGGAAAATAAGCCACTAAGACAGTACAGGAAGCTGTCTGCCATTAAAATTTGCTCATTGGAGATGATTTACTGCTTGATGACTTCAAACTGGCACAAACATCTACTTACTTTAAACCAAGGCTCCCAGAGACCTTTTAAATGTAATCATTATTTTTTCCTGCTCTGCCATTTCCATGAGGTGTTCCTAAATACCTGTAAAATGGGGGAACTCTGTTTGCCTTTCTTTATGAAGTGCATTTAGATTCCCTGTTGAAAAGTGACATAAAGGGGTAAAAATAATTCAGCCCAGGCTAGTACTTCAAAACTTCAATCACTTTAAAACTATTTTTAGGAGAGCTTAAGTAGATTGGAATTGGAATGAATTTGAAGAGAGAGGCAGCACCAGGGGAGGCAATGTAACTTTTCTAAGCAGTTCTCTGAGGATGCTTCTACCACTGTCTGGTGCACAGACCCCAGAGGACAAAACCTTCCCATGCCACAGCAAGCTTTCAACTGAAAGTACCTTGCTCTTTCCCCAGCATTCTACTGTTGACACCCTTCTATTGTGGACTGGAGATGGGACTTCAAACAGGGAAGAATACCCTGCAAACCTTTCTGCACTGAGAGGATAATTAGCCACTGGGACAGGCACCCTGGGGAAATCATCATGGCCAGAGTTCACAGACTGACTGGATGATGCTCTAAGTCATATTGTTTAGCTTTAGTAGTCCTGCAGGAGCAGGGAGTTGGGCTCATTGATCCTTATGGGCCACTTCCAATTGGAGATACTCTATGATTCTAACCTGTGATGTGACAATCTCAGAGATGTTCACAGCCCTGTTTAAACCTCTCACTTGCCCATTCCACCACATTACAGATGGCTGAACCAATGACAAATTGGTAATTCTTTCCTTGAATGAGGTCTCAAGCATTTTAGGGGTAATCTTGAGCAGAATACAGCATGGTTGAAAGTGGATTAATTGGTCCAGTAGCTATTTTAGTATCTGTTAGCACTGCCCAACTTCTGGTCAGACATCAGCTCCATAAATCCATGAAAATTTTATTGGAGGACAAGGTTGGTCAGTTGTAGTTGACAAGAGCTGGCAATGAAGTCTTGAGCTCAAACAAAACTATGGAAAAACCTTGCCCTAGTCTCTAGTTTTATCTAGAACCCAAAGCCTTCCATCAGTGATAGTCAGCTGTAAGACTTGGCAGGTGCTCCTGCCTGCACCACAGTGACTGTCCAGGAACAGGAAATGTAATTGCAGAATAACAAGAACTGGACATCATGTACTTCCCATAATTCAGAAGAACATACACTCACCAGCAAGCTGGTAGTGCAGCTGTTAGGTGGGCAGGATGCACAAATGCACTGATGAACAAGGGCCAGAAGGTCTTGGGCTGTTACAAACAGACATGCAGGGTCCTGGGCTGGGCAGGAGATCCACTTCCCCGATTCAGGGCTACCTAACAACCCCAAGACCTCTAAAAATCCTGCCAGTGGATTAACTTTGATCTTTGTGTCACTCTGAAAGCTTGAAACCAGCTTAAAGAACAAGACCACTGCCTGCTCAATCTTATAGGAGGATCTCTAAAACTTGCATTCAGTCCAACACCCCTGTGCCAGAGTCCAGAGCACTGCTGTTCTGGACGCCTGAGCAGGGAGGGAACAAGCTGACCTTAGGGAAGAAGGCAGGCCCAGCATTTGCTCTGTTCAGCACCACTGCAGCAGAGCATTTAATTCATTTCTCATCCTTATATCAGTCATGTTTGCTTACGGGTATTTTCCAAATACTCCATTCTCTATTTGTAATGCACACTGTGCTGCATTGTTTGGGGTGCACAGCTAACAGCAAGGAACCTGCGAGCTTCCAAACAGTACTGGATCCCTAGGGTTTGCTTCTCCCTGCACCTCACTGGCACCTCTACTGCATGCTGGCCTTGCTCATTCAGCCATTTGCTCCATCTGCTGGACTAATGACTGCAGAGTTATGTGGGAAACAAAACTTGTCTGCTTCCCAAAGCTGCAGACAGCCAGAGTGGGAAGGGTAAGGGTGACACTCCCAGCTTGAGATCAGGCAGTGGAGGAACACTGTAAAGTCACAGTGTCAAATCACTTACTGAGCAAGCTGAGATTCACTGGGATGAAATCTTGTACGTGATTCTGTAAAGGGAGCTGCCCCATGTGGAAGCAGGAGGATTAGAAACCATGTGCAAGACAGAGGCAAGGTATTTGCTCCAGATGATCCCACAGCAATGGGTGCAGATGCAGGCCTCCTATGCATCTGTGCTCTCTATGTATTAACCTCCTTATTAACCCAGAGACCCCACTGGAACCTGGGGAGTGTCCAGGCCCGCTGAGTCCAACCAGACTGCCACAGGTGTGTGCACAGCATGTGCACAGGATGGTTGGAAACCATCATACACCTTTTACTGCCGCACACCTGCACAGGAGGAGTGACCCCTATGAGAAGCACCAGAGGCTTGTCACCTCCATGCATGTAGAGCAAGGTCCACACACAAATCATCTGTCCAGCACATGCTCTGCACACAAGAAAGCCCCTCCAGTGTGCTCCCTGCACCAGCACTGCTCTCTGAGCTCCAGAGGTGCGGAGTGAAACTGGATGGCAAGGAACCAAACCAAATTATACACTTACAGACATATCTCTCCAGCAAATAAATAGGAGGCATGGGATGCACAGCTCAACAGCGGCTTTGGAAAAACGCTAACAACCCTACTGCATTTTGGTGGTGGCATTACTGCCCACAGCAGCCTCAGAGAGTTTGGCATAGAGAAGACAACTAGAGCAGGGCTGGTTTAAGCTGGGGGCCCAAGCATCTGAGTTGTTCCTCTCTGCTTTCACTCACAGTTTATTAAATAAGCAAACCCACGTGGCCAGCATTTTCAAGTCATTAAAAACATTAGACCCATTAAAACATTCCCAGTGCTTCATGAACACTGACAACATCCAATACCTGGCTTGATGGAATGTAATTTTTAGTATTTTCCCTTCACCCAAACTTTTGTTAAATACAACCCATTTCCTGCAGTGTTCCACAACAAATTTCAGTCCTGCCTGTATACATCAGAGGCCTTCATCCACAGACACCTTGAAACCAACACTTCCATTAAAAACACAGTCTTCCCCTCCTTCTGCTCCCAGCTACATGCTTTCTCCCCCTGTTGTCCTTTCCTTTTCAGTGGCACAAGCACATGTACTAAACAACTCCCCACATCCCCAAACCGTGCATTTTTAAGCTGCCTCCATTTCAGTTCTCCACACTGCACTTCTGCAAGCAGGAAGAAGTGCCTGCAAGCAGCCAAAGCAAGGAATAAGGCATTGCTCGCTTTGTAATAGCTTAAAATATCTGTTAGTTCATAGTCTGAGATCCTAGGAGCCTGCACAGTTCCTGGAGATCTTTCCTTCCCCACCCCTGCCCCCTGTGGCACCTGTGGGACACAAAGGCACTGAAGATTGTAGATCAGCTTTCTGGTCTCTGTGGTCCCTTGGCACCAGCACACTCCTTTTCAGCAGGGAGCTTGCAAGAAGCATAAGTTTTGCACAGACTGAGCACCAGCACCGCACTAAAAGAGGGCACTTCTCAACAGTGGCTGTCAGCATCCATCCAGCTGGCACAGCCTCATTCAGCATCACTGTGGCTGCTGTAAGCCACCTATCATCTTACAGAAGGCTCAGGTCTCTTGTATCTGCACCCACTTGCCACCCACCAGCAGTGGCCAGCCTGCCCTGTCACGGGCCAACAGCAGTGTCAGGCTGGAGCAGGGGGAGACCTAGCACTGCTACCCCAAAAACCTCACAGAATGGGAACCTCTCACAGCACAGGTCCCAGCTGAAACCAGCACCCTTTTTTAACAGACTTTAACTTTTTAATAGGTTTCCACTGGAGTCTTTGGCTTTCACGACTGAACATGTCTTGCTAGCCCCAAGATCTCTCTTTCAGGACTTCTCCACTCCCTGGCCATGCTGGAGATTTTAAACTGCTTCCGTGGCATTCAGAAATATTATGCCCTGGAGCCCTATCTCCAGTGTCCCACAATCAAATGCACAGAGGCCCCTGCCCTACTCCATCACCCACAGGAAAGTGACAGCCGCCCAAACCAATATGCCTGAAGGAGAGATGGGATGTTTCCATTTTACACTTTGCTTCTGCCAGGGCGGGCGGTCACATGCCCAGGGGGAAGAGACAGCAGAACTACGTACACGCACACTCCTCCAGCGAGCACAGGGAAGTCTCCCTCGGCGATCCAGCGCAGCCTGGTTTTCCTGGTGAGGAGGTGAGACACTCTCGGAAGCGCTCCCGGATGCCATCCCCACAGGTGACACTGCACGGGCTCCAGGGCTGCCACCGGCTCCACGTTTCTACAAATACACAAGCTCACAGCAATGAGGAATGTGTCTGCCTCCTTACCTTTAAAGACACAGCCATTTGTCTTCTTTTTGAGAAAAACAGCAATAAATAACCAAAAAATGCAAACAGCAAGACCAAAACAGCAAATGGCATGCCGGGATGAGCCAAAGCTTCCACTTGTTGTTTTCCTTTTTTTCACCCCAGTGTCAACCTGCAACTGGCAGGCAGGTTCTGGCTGGAACAACAGCAAAAGGAAATGAATCCACAGATCTTTGAAGCGGGCTGATAATTTATGTATTAATCCAATTCCTGCCTGACAAACAGTGCATTTACAGCAGGATAACTTGATTGACTTAAGTACAGTTACTGCTGATTTATATGACTGTGACAGGATGATAAGCCTACAAGGCCTAATGAAATGGCATCATTGGTTTACTCTTTATTTTCTTCTCAGCACACAAGCATGTTATTGAATCATTCATCTGACAACTTACAGGTCTCTACTGTTTTATTGCTTACGGTTAGGCAATTAACTCAAGATGAAATTTTGGGTGTTCATTTATTTATTTTAACTGGAGGCAGACTCAGGTTCTAACACTACATTATAATTTTTTAATGCATAATAAAATCCCTCTTTTTCTTAGACAACATCCTCATCCAGTGATCGCCACATTTGAGCTTTACAGCAGTGAGAACCCAGAGAGAGAAAGATGGGACCATTGCCACCCATATCTGACAGCTGTGATATTGAAGCAGGGCCACAACTTTAAATTCCAAACCAATGCATGAGTTCAGGTGCAATCTTAAAGGATAAAACCTTTGGGGATGCTCCTATGGGTCAGCTGACTTTGACAGAAAGAAGAACAATAGACTACTTAACTCCATTTCACTGCTCATAGGTAAAGTAGAAAAACAGCTAAATAAATTTTTTTAAAGTAGTTAAGGTTAAACTTTTCTCTTTTAAATAATTTATGGTATTGCTACTGCCAACACAAGCCATGATTTTTAATTTTACTACTGCTGCTAGCATGCCCCAAGCCCTTAACCAAGGGATGCCTTAACCAAGTTATGATGTCAATGGACTAGACAGTATTGCATGATTAAAAATGGCTTTATGATTTCATGTTTTATTGGTTGCTGTATCGTTCCTCGTGTGTTATTATTTTTAAGTGTCTCTAACAAGAATAAATACATCTGTGTTTCAGTAAATGTGAAATCGTAACTGCTTTGGGCCCTGTCCTACACAGTTTTGTGAGCATGTCAGCATTAATGTGAGCAGCTTAAGAGGAGCAGTGGGACTGCCCTCCCAGTGCAGGTCCTCACCTGCACTGCAGGATGGGGCCCCAGAGCTTGAGCTTACACTTGTGCTGCCAGCCACAGCTGCAGATCATGTGTGGGCACACACTCACACACATTTTTGTGCCTGCACACCCCAGTACATCTGCCTGCCTAATGCAGCAGAGAGGTGGCCATGGCAAGACACCCTGGTGCTGCTGTGGTTCTAAGCCCACACAACACTAAGAGACCTTCCCGGCTCTTTGTCACTGACTCCGCCACAATACTGCAATTTCCAAGGTCCCAGGCTGTATTTAATTTTATGCTCTTCGTGCACCTCTCTGCTTTCACCCCTCCGTCTCTGGAGCTGGTGATAAGCTCAAAGGCAGGCTGAGTGGCTGAGCCTTCACACTTCTCCTTCAGTTTGCAGCCATGTCAGTTCCCAGTGAAGTGCAAAATGGAGTGAGTGTATGGTGTCAGGGGAAAAGAGAATCAGAGGATGCCAAGAAGCAGGTGACAGAGGAACTTTGTTGGAATAAGGAGTCTCACAAAAGTACAGGCCATGGACAGTTTGCAAAATCACATCAGTCAGTGAGCAAAGCTATTAACTGAGGGCAGGAAGAAAAAATGTTCATAATCAATAGTCAGTCAAGGGCTCATTGATGCCTCTCCAGAGAGACTTCATGGTATCATATATCATCATAGGATCTCACAGCAGTTTTCTTCTTATCAGTATCATGAAGGACTCCAGCAGTGTCCCTCACCACCAGCAGAGGGGCTAGCTGAAGGACCTACCTCCTTGTAGACCTAGAGGCTCTTTGTGTGAGCACCTTGGTGAGTTCCTGTCATCATCTCCAGTGCGTGAGCTAACTTGTTTCCCTCTCTCCACATTTCCTGCTCATTTAAACTTCTGCTAATTAAAGTCAGATGCAGAGTCAGACTCAGAAAGGTTCTGGTTGCCCCCAGTGCTAAGACTGGTGATAGTGGAGGGTGCTCAACAGTCCCCACATTGATGCCTGTGGGTTTCAACATACAAGAACATTTAGGATGAGTAATTTTCTAACACTGACGTCAAACCTTAGATGTGCCCATTGCTCCAGGACACTTTTCACTGACTTGGACTTTGGCTAAAGGCATAGAGTTCCTTAGCAAAAACACTTGGCATCCACAGCTTTGGGGCTAAGAAATGTGCCTCAAACAGCAGGAGAGCAAGAAATGTTCCAGCTCCCCCGAAAGATGGGAGATTTAAACTCCTGCAACTTTCTCTGCAATCCCTTGCAATTACCAGAATGTAAAAGAAAATTAAGCACAGTTTATTCTCCCCCAAGGAAATGAAATTATTAACCTCCATTTAAAACAAACAGATTGAAAGTGCCAGGGGAAAAACCAGAAGGTATGCACTGCAAACTAGCTCTAATAAGCGTGAGGTTTTTTCACACACAATTGAGGAATCAATTATCAACGTGAAGACATCTAACTGATGAGTTAGTTTGAAATAGCTGACAGTTGGCAGATCTGCCAACATGAAAGATAAATGCAATTAACTGTGTTAATTATTGCTCTGCATAAATTTCTCCCCTCAGATTTCTGCGTTCACAAGATTTTGTGCATGCAGTGCTGTCCATCAGCACAGTCAGCAAGAGACGCTCAGCATCGTCCTCCCAGCCTGACACGTGGTAGTTCTAAACACTTCAACCAGGCCAGTGGTATGGGACAAAATCACTAATTGCTGACAGGTTCATGTAAATATCTATGCTAGCCTAGGGGATTGCAGGATATTTTCTGGAAGCTGAGATCAGTTTTTAGGTCCTGAGAATGTATTTACACACATCCTGTTGGTGTTTAGACAAGACCTTGGTAAACAACCTCTCACCCTTCCATGGAAATGAAGCCTGGGTGCACTGAAATGGTGGCATTCTCCAACAGGTTACTAATTTGGACAATGAAAGGACAAGGATCCCTTTAAAGAAAGAAATCCTAGACTCTGCCTGGGAAAATTAGAGTCTTTTCCCCACAAACAGGCATTGTTAAGAAATGGGGAGGCACAGCCTAAAAATAATTTTTTCCAGAAGCTAAGAGTCTGTGAGTCCGTAAAACCTGATTTATTTCTAATGTGTGGAGACAAAGCATTTACTGGCACAGGAGAAGTGGATGGGGTAAAAACCAGCCCTGGCATACCCAGATCCCCTGCATATACCTGTTTCTAAATAAACACCCAGCCCAGGTAGAGATTCAGGCAACAAAGTTAATTGGTTCCCAGATTTCCCTACCAACAAGCAGATCTGATTCACACAGTCTTAGTCAGGAAGCAAAAATTTGGCGGAAATTGTACATCCTTGCCTGACCTCTAGATGCTCCATTTACTCCTCCCTTACTGACCACTTTTCAGGAGGTCTTCCCATACCTTCCTTTTCTCCTTTTCAGGCAACAGCTGCATTTCTTATGCCCTGCCAACATCCCAACAGCTCCTTTTAACAGCTAGCAAAAGTCAGATGAACAAAGGTAATTTGTCCTGTAGGCAAGTGCAACAGACTTCACTGCAAGTCACACCAAAGTTGATACTGCTCTCCAGAGTGTAACTAAGAACTTAAGAACTGGAAAGTTAATTAATACTAGAAATATGAAAAAAGCACCTTTTTCTATGCTTTAGCATTACTGATTAAAATTATCAGTCTTGTCCTGAATGTTTCAAGTGGGATACAAGCTAGGACATGGGACATCCTTCCAAGGAGAGCAGAAATCTCACTGCTGGGGACGCTTAAATCCCAGATGAACAAAGCATAGGATAAAGTATGGAAAAGAATAAGTCCGCAATCCATCTGTTGCTGAGTAAGATGATCTAACAGAGTCTCCTACCTCAGGCATCCAAATAATCCAGTCAAACATTGGGGAAAAAAATGAGCAGCATGTTCCTGTCTAAAACAGTGAGGAGCCCACCAAGATGAATGAAGTGACTCACGACTCACTGTTAATTTTGTCACAGGTTCTCCAGTTAGAGTCTACAGAAAGCTGCACAAGTGCTGTCTCACAATTAATGGATGCATTCCCCACCTTTAATAGACATATTCACAGTCTTGGATAGCACAAGTTTTTTGTGACGCTTATTCTGAAGCTGATTGCCTGGGCTGGAAGAGCTGCTGCCATGGCCCACTCAGGGCCACTGGGAGCTTTCTCCTTCCTACTCCAAGCACAAGTCAGATTCCTGCTCCAAAAGGCTGTGCTAAACTTGGTCAGGATAAGGAGTAAAGAGGATTGACAACGCATCAGGAATATAATTAATGTCTGATATATGGAAAATAGATGTGGCAAAATCATCTTTTATCTCATCATCTGTGGTTTGGATGAAGATCATTTTAATGATTTAGGAACTTTGATCTTTTGCAAAACAATATCTCTGCTTCATAACAATAGAGCATATGCTAAATGAAGTAAGAACTGGCTGAGTGACAGATTGGATATGCAACTGTCAACAGAAAACCATCACAGAGTGAAAATGCATTTGGAGAGATTCCAAACGGATTAGTATAAGGCCCAGTGCTTCCCTAGTTGACATGAAAATAAATATAAAACCATTACTGAGAAAATAAGTCACTCCTATAATGACATAAGTAGATAGTGCAGTTGTGTGGAGCAACATAGGGTACTTGCTAAGTTAGGATAATTCAAGTAAAACAGATCCTAACTCAGCAAAGTGAAAAATGTAGGAAGAAGGAATGTAAATTGCACCTGCAGGATGGTAGACTCCATACTGAAACAGCTTGAGAGGAGTTTACAAGGCAAAAGTTGTGGAAAATTGCATAATGCAATCAGTGGAATGAAAGCAGAGGTAGGGGTAAGGAGAGTGCTACTGCTCAAGCAGCATCAGTGGGAAGATGTCTGAACACAGCACACAAAGCTGGTACCCTGGCTGTCAAATAAAAATGAGTGTTTAAAATAACAGAAAGGGAGCCAAACAGAATCAGTAAATTAACCAAATCCTGAAGAAAATGCCTTCCAATTAAAGACTCAATCATTTCAGTTTATTAAAGAGCACACTGAGAAAATCTGGTAGAAGTAAGATGACCTGGAAATGCAAATGTCTTCATGAGGCAAAGACAGTGGATAGAAAACAGTTATCAGAGAGCAGCAGAATAAAATCCAGTCACCAGAGGATGAAGCCAGATTAGCTTTAGTTATGAAACACACAGACTTTCTCTTTTCAAAATAACAAATAAATCAGAGCATAGTATTGAAAGAAATTACCAGAAAAGTCTGTTTTGTGGTGTCTTCAGCAAAAGACTGGATAATTGTCTGGAGAGTAAGTGGCAGTCAGATGCAAAGACTAGCTGTGGGGCACAACACCAGGGTAACTGAATGAAAAATGATGGCCCATGCTGCACAGGAGCCCAGACTAGAGGATTTATCACCTCTGCTTGCCTTAAACTTCAGGACGTCCAAAGCAGAAATTAGACTTGAGGAGAGGTGCCTATTGTGCAGCAGTCACATGTTTTACAAACAGGGGTCTGGACATAAGCAGGGCACCTCACAATGCACTGTAGCAGGGTGAGGGGGCTCAGGGGAGCTCCTTCCAAAGGAGCCAGGAGGCTGATGGCTGATGGCTATCACAGGCAGTGCAGGTTCGCTCTGTCTGTCGTGGCTTCAGGCTGATGTGCCCCTCCCCAGAGCACCCTGCTCCTTTCAAACGCTGCCTGCAGGCTTTGAAGTCTCACGGATCCAGGCACAAAGTCAGATGTGCTGCAGTCTAATTAATTTCAGGTTGACATTTTATTTACGGCTACACGGTGTGGTTTCGCTTTCATCGGCTTTGTAGATGCGATACTCCTAACTTGGCAGCTACTGACTTCACTCTGCTCTTCAAGAGACATAGCCTGATTCTTTCGAATGTGGCTGCAAGGATGGGGCTACTGAGGAACCCAGGGGAACAGAGCAGACTGAAGGGAACCGTTGCTTAATGTAGATCTCATAAATTAAAACACGTAAATATTGGGCACAGAATCGTATCTGTATCTTATGCTTGTTATTTATCTGTCAGGTTAATTATCCAGATCATATCAGTGTAACATACCACCCAAGTACAGATGAAAAACTAGAATTCTCTCTTCCTTTTTCCTTGAGAATTATCTCCACTAAGAAAATAATATGCTTTCATTTTTAGATAGACTTTCTTATGCCAAAGGGAGAGAGGGAGTGCCAACAGAGAATGCAGATGGGAAGTTAAGATGAAGAGAACTACGCACTGGGTTTGGCATGTGTTGAAAATAGAGGTCATTTTTAGTACAGAGAGTTAATTAAATAGCTAACAGTTTTAGAATTTGTGAAATAGCACAAAGTAAGACCACATAATGCTAGGAACCTCATTAAGGTAGGCTGTGTCTGGGACTGTGTGCTCTGGAGCATGTCCTACACTCCTGGTCTCCTCATGATCCCGCCCAGATACCTGCCCATAAAGCACAACAGCCATTTTTTGGCTAGGGTTCCTGCACTTTCTTTTCAGGGGAAGCAAGGTGGGGAGGTGAGGAAAATGATGCACATCTTAAACCTTTCAATCCAAACTCTTTGAAGTGTGCAGTTGGAAAAGACTAATTTATTACCCATAGACACAAGCCTGCTTCAAGTGAGAATATTTACCTTTCAGGGTGTAGGCAATGCAACCTAACCCAACCCAATCCCAATTCCCTCGTGCACACACGCCCCATCCCTCTCTGTGGCTGCCTTCCACAAATGAGTGATGAGAAGGGCATTTGGCTCATCTGCTTCCTTTGCCATGCAACTGTGACTTGCAGACTGTCAAAGTATGGACTGCCACTTCTAATGCTACAGCTGCATAATATATACATGGTTTTGGCTTCTGCCAACCAGCACTCTCTCAGACCATGCCTGATCATGGTCCAAAGGATTATACTGACTACAGACTGCTCCCAGTTGGCAGACTGTACTAATCTAATCCTTCCTATAAGGAAAGGTTTGGCTACATGTATGTGATCCACGATCAGCCAGATGGCCTCATGGGTGAGAAAATGCATCCTGGTCTATTCTAAGCAGCAGAAATAACTTTTAAAAGGCTGCTTAAAAAACCCACCAGCTGTTCAAGTGACACAGCTGTGCCTTTCACTGTAGCCAAATCCTGACTCATCTCACCAAAGTTTGTGCATTTAACAGGTAGGGCTCTAAACTTCTACAGCAAATGGGTAGACAAAAAGACATCCAGGTGAGGATTCAGCCCCTGTATGTTCAACCCCCATGAATCACCCTTGCCAGGTGCCTCTCGACCAAAAATCTAGACAACTACTTGGACCCTTGGCTTTTAAACACTTAGATGCAGGCAAGACTAATCCTGCCTTTAGAGTCTCCAGTGGGCCACACCTACTGCAGTAGCTTCTTACCTTACTGAGAGGGACAAGTTTCATTTTCAGCTGGACTAGACAAGTATGTCATTCAGAATTCCCTAAGTGGTTTTAGTTGGTACCTAGCAATAACGTAGCGCAGCCTTAAGCTACCACAGTGGCACTTGTTACCAAATGTCCTTGTGTACTCCTCTACATTACAGTCTTATCTTGTTCCCACCTGTGTGTGACATTACATCTATTTTTTATGGTGCAGGAGACCCAAAATCATTACCCATGTTGGCTGGGAACAGTGCTGATTTTGGCTAAAAGAGGAGAAACATCAATACAAACCCATATTCCTTTGGATCATCATGCACTCCTTAACTCTTGCAGGAAAATAGCTTCGGTTGGAGAAATTGAGGAGGTCAAAGCAGTATTTGTTCTTCCCCACATCAAACAAAGTGCAGTTAAATTCTGTCCTGTTGTCTCCTGGTTGAAGGATGTTTTCATACAGCCAAGTTGTTCTTTGATTCGGATGCTTGAGAGCCTCTTTATAAACAACAATTTTTCCACTGATAGAAGTGCACGGTGGAGAGATTACGAAGACCTGAACCAAATTTTTGCATGTGGCTTCTGCTGCTACAACCAGCCTATATCCAAATTTGTGAAGGAGATCTACAGGTCCTATGGAGGCAATGATAGAATGTGTTTCTAATGATTTCAGTAACACAGTGATGTATATTTCTTGACCAACGGGTGGGCAATCAAACTCCACCCACTGGGACCTAGACAGGGGGATTCCTTTGCTAGTTCTAATGCCCAGAGTCTCATCAGAGCTTACTCTTCTGAATTCATAAAGGGTGCTGGTGAATATCACATCCAGTGAAATCACAGTCTTGTTCATGGCACATAACTGCTCATTTGTAAAAAGTCCAACCTGAAGGGAGCTCCCAAGCACCTCTGAACTCCTGTTCAAGTCAATGTGAAATACAGGCCATTCCACATGGAGGGTGGACATGCTGCTTCTGCTCCACTGGGCAGCACTGCTGTTGTCACTGGGAGAGACCATTCTGAACAAGAAGTCACCAGCACTCTTGAAATGGAAACACTCAAACACCACCGTCCCCTGGGACTGATTTGCTGGAAGCTGTTTTCTTGCAATTATCTCATTGCTGCTGGCATCCAGTAAAAGGATGGACACATGCTCTGCTGTCACATTACCACCACTGTGGTACTGATATTCCACAGGCACTGTGTCATTGCTGAAGGCTACATGATCCGGGTGCTCCAACAGGAGATACTCCACTTCGCCAAGAACTGAAAGGAAAAGTTTCACAATAGTATTAAAGAAACAGACAAGTGATTGTTCCTATGGAAGAAAAAAAAAAATTTTTTTAAATGGATTTTAAAAGTGGTTCTCAATCTTTCTCAAATGAATCAGTTCACAAAAAACCAAAAGGTCCTAGCAATAGCAGTTAGAGCTCAACATCTCTGCTCTCTGCAGGGATGTGATCCAGAGCAGCTCAAAGTCCACTGCAGTAACATGTTCAGGAAGGTAAAAACCAGTATTTTAAAGCAAACCAAAAACCAAGCAAAAGATTAACAGAAAATTTATCAGAATAGATTCTCAAAGTTTTCAACTTCTTTCACTCACAGATTTTTAAACTCCATGGAGGCCAGCTGTTTTTCAGCTTCAGCTGTAATTTAGCAAAAAAAGGACAGTGGTTTTTTATACAGACAGATGAAAAATGTCCCCCAAGTTAAATAGAATAGGAAGTCTGCATGATGCTTTTTGAAGCCTCTTCTCTTGCTCTGTCTTATGAATCTTTCATTTTGCTCATTTGCATCGCAGACATTTGAGTGAACGAGCTGAAAATAACAGTGATGGTGACTGCAGCACTTTTCTTGTCTCAGATGTGGTGCAACATGTCTAAATGACATCATTTCATTATAAATGGCGCAGTCTTTTCAAATTCACTTCTTGCATGACCATGTTAGTGCAAGTTGCCAAATTATCCTGAGACATGCTGTAACTAGTGATGATATCTAAAGCAATAAATTGGGAAGATCACATTTCTGTTCTTAGCCTGGCTACCTTCTCTGTGTTGCTTGAACCTTAAGGATTTCAGACACAGAAAGGTTATCTGAAAAATGGGAACTGCATACATCTATTCCAGATACAGAAAGTGCTGTGAGACATCTTTATTTAATTAATTGTCTGGGGAAAGGCTTCTGAGTCTTGGATGGATGGTGCCACGGAAGTGTAAAACTTCAGTTAAAGCAATCCTTTCATAAGCAGTATCAACTAACAATACTTCGACTTGTTAAATCTGTTACACATGTCTTAAGATTACCTCAAAGAAAGCTTTGCTGGAAAAACACTGCAACTGCCAAGGCAAGCACTCAGCAGTCAAGAGTAGCAGGACTCATCTCACATAATATTAGACGCCTACTACTCTAAGCTTCAATTTGAGTTAGTCACCTTGGATTCACTTTCTTCTCAGCAGGGGAAATTTTCAGGAAGAAATTCATCTGACTGGCTATAGACATTTACATCTGGGTGGGGTGCAGCGTGCATTAGAAAAAAAAAGAGCCTATTACTTGCCACCAGCTATAACATGTCCTTAAAATAACCAGCTCCAACCACATACATAAAGTCTGAATAAAGGTGGCATGCACAGCCTTACACACATAAATTGTGCATATACTCCTACATGTATGTACTACAACTGAAGCCTTTCATTTGCATATCCACAAGACACTGCTTCATTTGGCAGATGGACGGTGCTCATTACCAGAGGGTTCTTTTGTTCTCATTCTTCTATGGGTGGTCCTATGTATTATTGACTGCACACCGTCCAAAATCCATCCTGATAACACGGAATTATTCATTTCCCCCATGGACTCTTCTATTGTGCTCTTATTGTAGTGTATTAGTGCATTAGAAATATTAATGACTTTATCCTTCTAAAATCCCTGAAAAATGAGAGGTCACTATTCTTGTTTAGTGTGTTAGGAACCAAGGCACACGCATGAAGGTAAAAACTGCCAAGTATCAACTAATTGTGATGCCCTGTGAAAGCCAGGACCTGATTTTAAATACAATGGTCCTTCAGACATCCAAAGCAGGGTCCCATTCATCGTAGCTGTGGTGAGCACATGGCACTGCAGCAAACCTGATCTCAACTTGGACAGGCAGAGAGCAAGAAACAGACCCTCAACACCTATGAAAAATGTCTCTCTGAGCTGCCCAGCAACACATTCTCCTTGCTCTTCATGTTTTGGTTCTGCCATGTGTGCCTGCACATATTTTACAGTCCTGTTTCTACCACCATCTACCTTCAATATCTCTTGGGTACCAGCCTAACTCCATTACTGTTACCACAGCTCTCCAAACTCCTGCCCTCATCTCTTTACCTTATACCTCTTTTATCTTCTGCTGTTCCTTGGGCCTGCAATTAACTTCAGTACATTCCCACCTTCCTTGCTCAGTGCTAGCATGACATCAGGGAGCACAGGACAATCAACACTTGTGTCCAATAATGTTGGGGAACTCTTGCCCTGGGCTGGAGCATGCACAGTGTTGTATGGGGCTGGCAAGAGGAGCCAGCAGGAGTTGGGGCACACTAGACCCTCCAGAGAATCTCATCACTAATTAATCTGCAAGGATTTAGATCTGGACCAGATCTAGGTAACTCTTTATAAGAACAGCAGAAAGCATATCCCAGGCCACTGTGGGCACTCTAAATAGGATGAAGTTCCCAGTGAAAATTTGTGAGTTGCTGGGGTTTTGTTTCTTCGACAGTGTGCAAAATGCTGCATTTCTCTAGATTCAACATAGCTGAAACATTAAAGGAAAAGGAAATCAGACCATGGCAAAAACCCAGCATGAAAAATTTCAGTTTTAAGCTTTAAACTTACAACAAAAACATTCAAGCAATAGTAATGAAAAGCATTCATGTTTGCACCTACTGCTTTATCGTCCTTACCCTCTTTTACTACTGTCTTGACCCTCTTGCACTGTTTTTTATTTGGAATGGCTGAGACGAGGAGTAACACCACTCTGTATGTGGGAGGAAGGACAGGAGAGAGGGCAGGGGACTGCCATGCAGTTTCCATCAACACTCTAAGTGCAGATCACTCAGGAAGTGAGGAACATGAGCATTACTGGAGGATGCTGTTACAGCACTTCAGAGCTCTGGTTGGTGCACCCCACTTCACAGCACCCTTTCCCCCAGTTTGGGAAATAAGAACCTTGCACTTTTGGACAGCCCACATAGCAGTTTTTCCACAATGCTCCGAAAGACACCAGTCAGAAGGAGCCAGCTTCCACTGCAAGCTCCTTCAGCTACTCTCCAGCCTGCTGTGTGCCCATGACTCTGCCACGTGCCAAAGCTTGCTTCCAATCATTTGGACAGCCAGTCAGGGGCAGCTTTCAATACATTTGAATCATTTTCATTGCCACTACAATGGTCCCTCATTGAAAGGAGTCTGGCTGTGGTACCAACAACCTGCCAGAGGAGCCTCTGTAAGAATACACGCTTAAAAAGATCAAAAGAAAAGTCCCTGGTTTTACTGAAGAGCAAGAAGAATTACTTGAGGGTGCCAATCAGATAGTTATTTATTTCTAAGTATTTTTAAGCCAACTTGGGTTGTGCTGTTGGCATGTCAGCCATTGGTAACACAGAGCTAAGTAGAACAAAAACATCAGTAAAACTGGTAAGAAATGAGAATACTGTTTGGTTGGATGTTAGGGCTTTTTTAGAATGTCAGTAATTTTCCAGAGCATTCTGGATCACTTAAAAAGTAGTCTTGACCTGAAACATAGAACTCTATGAGTGAAACAGTTATCTAAAATCTATGTACATAGTAATATTCGAAGATATGTATACGCAGAACTGTTTGGAAGCAATTTTCTGAATTAATGGCTGCCCTTTAACTGGAAATAAAGCGAAAGTTGATGCATCTAAAGTTTGCAGCAGAGATTTAGCTCATTAACTGCACCTTGTAATTACTTGCAGTGCCACGCTCTATAAAGTTCATGAATAATAGCTTTTACCTCTGAGTCAACCGGTTGTGAATGTCTACAGGACTGGCTCCCCAAGAACCACTGGATAGTGCAATCATTCATCTCACGTCTTGGCTCCAGTGAATTTAATACTTACCTTCATTGTGTTACCCACTCAGTGCAGTGTTTCTACCTGGGCTGGTTAACTGTCTTATTAAAAGAAGAAATGGTACTAAAAGCCATAGGCAAGAGTCTTTAGATTTACTGGAACCAAGTTCATCTAAAAGATGGCAATTCTAGGTTCCCTACATCTTTTAGGGATCCCTTGCTCAGGAGCAAAGATGGAGCAAGCACAGAGGAATGAGCAGCATACTTACTATTCAGCCATTACTTATAATCAGATTTTTCTCACTTTTACAAGGACAGCAAACTGCATACATTTTTGTCCATTTCTCACTTTTGTAAGACATCTTCAGCTGTTTGGTGCAAGAACTATGTGCTACAGCTCATTCCATAAGTGGAGATTAACCACTCCTTTTCCCAAGTTGTCCATGTTGTACTTATTTTTGCAGTGCACAGCTTAATCCTTCAGCGTGGTTTGACGATGTACTGCAGCTGTCAGAACAACGCTGGCTTCTAAACTAGGAGTGCAATTTTGTAAAACATATGAATTGCTTAGGAATTAAGAGTCCCGTTCTCAGAATTTTTACTTCACTCTGCAGTAAGAAAGTAATTTGCAAATCTACTTCCTACTTAGTACATTCTTGGAAAGGATAAGACACCACACATACGATGCCCCTCAGCTTGTAGACATCTTGCAGGTTTCTGACTTGAGCTTAGGATGTCTAACTTCCCTCCTTGGCAGTTGATGGTGAGAAGGAGGTGCTTTTTCATTCTACACATCTCAGTTGCAGACAGGGAAGAGCTGCTTTCAAGATGTACAGATTTGTGCATAGACTACTTAAACAAGACTGATTGTCTCTGACTACCTGCCTAATTTTATGTGACAAAGATTGAATGAGTATGAACATTATCCTTTGGCTTCTTATACAGTCAGAGGAGAGAACACCTCTGTGGTACTCCAAAGTTCTCTGTGTGGCAGCTTAGATCCATCAGAAAGGGGCTCACTCAGCCATAGGAGGTTGGCTGTACTGTAGATGCTTACATATGAGCCAACCATCCAGGTTCCTTTCCTAGTAATGGAGAGAAACAGTAGTTTCTCTCACAGGTAGTTCTGTGCACAGTTCCACCCATCCTGCTATGGATAACTAAACCAGGCCTATCTTCCACAATGTTCATTAAATATAATGAAATATAAGTCTTACAAGAGAGCAGAGTTCCAGTCACTGCTTCTAGCACAGCCAGTCCCTTGATGTCCATGAAAATTTGTTCATTTATCTTGTTTATTTATCTGAGCAAATTTACAGCAGGAAAGGGTCCTGTCACTCTGATCTAAGGGGGCAGTTAATGCAAGTTGCATTTTCCACCTAACTGCTGCATAAGATCTAGACTACATTCTGTGCCTATCAAAGTGGTGGCTTCTGTAGCATTTCATTTCCACAGATCACCCGGAAACATCACCGCCCAAAACCACCTTGTGAGTGCACATCACAGTTTCCCCTTGACAACTCTAATACTCACCATAGTCACAGAGCACTACTAACAATAGATTTGAAAAATCTTTCAACATCTGTTTCATTCTGACCAGTGAGATCCCAGGTCCTTTTACTCCTCATGTCCTTTTTCAGCTCCAAAGTGCCGGCACGTTTTCCAGGAACACCTAAAAGTTAAAAAATTACAGCTGAGTCAACTTTGTTTCAAAAATACAAAAAGAAAGACATCCCATTAATAAGTAAAAAAAAAAAAAAAATTATTAATCAACTATTAATTAATATTTCTCTCCCATTTACTTAACAATTGCTAACACTGAATTAGTGCATCTGGATAAGCACAACTACAATTCACTGTACAATAGTTTTCCGTCCTGAAATGCAGCTACTGAGCCAGAACAACAAAGACAGATAACAACAATTTTATCTTTGCACCACAGGAACTGCTGCTGTGCATGTCTTATATTATGACCAAGGCTCACAATAGCAGAATAATGAGTATTTTATACAAAATATACCTCTGAGCTCAGCACATACTGATATTGGAGATTTATTGCTGCTACATGATTCATATCGGTTGTCAGCTGCTTTCAAGTATGAAAGCAGCTCAGCAGCAAACTACTTTTTGGGTAATTGAACTCCTCTGTTTTTCAGGTCTAGTAATACACTTAGTGATCTTACCAGATTTATAAAAGATCTGTAACTGCCTTTTATGTCATTCTGAGTGATCAGATGGAAAAGGTGCTAACTTCTACTATTTCCTCCATAATTTTTTAAGTTTACATTTACTACAGCCTTGGCTAAGCCAATCGAAATAGACTTCTTTTGGCAAGTTTATGTCCATGTTGTTTAAACTAGTCTTTATGAGTCTCGTAAAAATTAGGTAAAACACAATGATAGCAGCAAAACCAGTTTCCTTCAGAAACATAAGTAGGAGGGAATCTAAAAAGAGAAATTCTACTCAGAGGCCATTTCAAAATATAAGAATTGCTCTCCCATGTTTCACAGGAGCACCTGCAGGTCAGTGTCACTGTGCTCACCACCACACAAATGTGCAAGAAAGGTCTTGATCCATTAAGTTTACAACCTAATTTTATGAGAGAAATCTGGCTCTGGAGTAGGCAGAAGTTAGGAATGAGTAAAACTGTGGAGGATAATGGTAAAATACAGAAACCAAGTATGGCAAAGATCATGCATGTCTTTAGGAATCATGAGATATTTCAACAATTACACTGCTTGGCTTGTAGAACTAAGAGGCAGCAGACGTGTTACTTGAAAGCTTTTTGAACTGCTCTCTGTGCCAAGTGGCTGGAGAGAATAATTTCTAAGAAGAGACTAGCAGCACAGCCTTGCTCAGTAACAGCCCATTACAATAATAGCTGCACATATCTGAAAGGAATAATCATCATCTGGCCCAGGAACTTGACAGGGCTCCAGAAAGCATTAGATAGGGACAGTGATACCGCCACCACCCTCAATTTCACTTGATACGCTGTAAATTACAGGAAGACAAACCTTGTGCCTCAGGAGAGGGGCGGCTGCTAAGGGAGGGCGGCGGGGAGCCAGCCTGCCTGCAGGGACAGCCGCTCCCTAACTCCCCCGGCTGCCGGAACAGCATCACAGCAGCATCACTCCTTGCCTGTATCGTTATTGACCACCAATCAGTTAATCGAAACAAAGAATCAAAGTAGTCCAAAGAAGAAAAAGCAGCTTTTGTTTAAAAAAAAAAAATAAAAAAATTGTGATAGATGTCTTGGCCCCTAGCATCAACTGCTCAAAGAAAACAGAAGATATATGGCATAAACTACCCTGAAATAAAGTGGGGAGAAATTGCTTTGTGGGCCACTACCGTGATTGGGCTGGATAACTTTAACAGGTCCTTTCCATTCCTTGCTTTCCTAGCTGCAGATTCTTCAAACGGCTTTTACAAATACTTCTTTCAGAAAGTCACACTCTGATAGATGAAATTCAAATAATCCTAATCTCAATCTAATGAGCGACACACTGCACAGAGGAAATGAAGCTATGGAATGGAAAGTAAATGCTCAGGAAAAAAAAGAAAAAAGTCTGTGTAGAAGAGCACTCTTGAGGTTGTTGCCTTACATCTTAATTTGCACATCAGCCCAACCGAGGAAAAAGCAGCGTGGTTCATGAGACAGGGTGCCAGCGGGAGGCACAGGGACCAGACCTGACTTCTGTTCCTATTCCTGCCACTGCCAGACGTAATGTCAGCAAACTGCAGCATTAATCTGCTCCCCTCCTTTCCTCCCCATCTTTCACGCTCTGTATTTATAGTAAAGACTTTTCAGGACAGAGACTCTTTCTCACCAAGCCGTGGATGGAGCCCAGCGCCAGAGCCCTTGGGTGTTCCGGTAACACCAATCATTCGTCACACCAAAACCTCCTTCCCTCTCACCCTTCCTTCTGTGTTATCTTGGCTCGCTCGGGAACAGATTCCGGCGTGCAGTGCCGGTAACACCCAGGCTAGAACTGGAGTGTTGGAAACTGTACCAAAACTAACTTCTAATTAATGAGATCAGGTACCTCTGGAAGCCTAGCCCGGGGCTACTTCACCCTCCGCACGCCTCTGCAGCAATTGGATTGCAGCAGGAGCCCTCCCACCTCACACACACACAGATACTTCAGGCTACCGGCTGCAGTACAGCCCTACCTTTGAACAAAGCTCCAATTAAAGTGTTCCATGAAGCTTCCCTGAGCTTCTGCACCTTTGCTAGCTCAATTCCAATAGCGCCTCTAAATGCAAGGACTGCCGGCCCATTTCTGGTGTAGCACTGCCCCCGTACTCCTCTCTTTCTGCACAGGTTTGTTCCTCTCCCCGCCTTCACTTTTCCTTCCTTTTGCCTCATCTCAGTTTTGGACAGGCCTTACACTGACTTCTAAATTCACTTCAGAATTTTCCCCTCTCCCCTCTGTCTTCTCTAAGCCAATTTCTTTCTAGATTTCTTCTCATATTTAGGTCTTCTTCCAAATTCTCCATATATTTGTCCCCTGCTCAGTTATTTTTCCACTTTTCACACTCATATAAAACTTTGCTTTTTGAAGCAGACAGTACATTTAAATGGTTTCTACTCTATTCAGATCTTCTACCTCAAGTTCATTAACTTAATGAGATGAAAAATGATGGAACGGAGAAGGCTATCAGACTTCAAATAATTGGCTTTTTTAATTTATTGCTCTTGTGGACAAGTGTGAACTGAGGCTCTATTGTGTGAAATGCAGCAGAAGCACAGCAACATAAAAAGATGCTTTCTTCTTCCAAGAAACAGTGTAATGGGCTGATTGGAAGACTTGCTCTCCAAAGGGAATTTGAAATGACAGATGAGGAGGGCATGAGCCATAAAGCGCTTTGGAAGTGAAGACCAAGAGGCTTGTGTGCAACGCAAATGACACAGGAAAGCTGCAAGTCCTACTCCACAGCAGATTTCCTGTGAGATCTTGGTCACATCTCTCAGTTTTCCTGTGGCACAGCTCTCCACTGGAGACTGTATCTCACTACCTGGTATGGGAGCTACAAGAATAAATCCTTATCAGCTGAGAGGTTTGCAAGCACCACAGTGTCATGAACAGCATAAGAGTAGAACATGAAATTTGAAACTGTACTTACAGTATTTTTTGCAAATAAATAACAGAATAGGCTATAATACTGTCTATTAGAATCACATATATTAATATATTCAAAAAATGTCCCTATTTCCATACATCATTAAAACCATAAATTCTATTGGGATAATTTTGGTTTTACAAAAAAAAAAAACCTAAAATAAACCAAACCAACAAAAAACTCCAAGGCAAGTGGATTTATGACTCCTAGTACTTTTTGCAGAAGTATCCAAGGCTGCAGCGCAGACATGACATTTCATACACCAGCCACCTCTTCTGAGAGTTGTCACCTGCTGATTTAGCAGTTACCACCTTCACCAACTGCAACAGCACAGCATTCAGTGCCTATTCACCCTTCATAAGGGAGATGAGAGGCAAATAAGCCTTGTAGTTAAAAAAGGGCCATCAGGAATTAATCAGACACTCCATGATGAAGCACGGAGTTTAATGAGAACACAAACCCATGGCACTCAAAACCTCTGTGCTCTGGGGCCTCATTCATGCAAAGGGAAGTGCCACTGATGCATTCCATATTTCTCCCACTCACAAGTACCCTCAGTCTTCCTTCTCCTCTTTGCAAATCCCCACCAAGAGCTGAGCCCTCCCCTGGCCTAGCCCCATCCTCCTTCAGTGACAAGCGTGTCCTTGCTCATCTCTCCTCTGAGCACAGCCCTGCTCTCTCCTTGTCCTGCCAGCCCCACAGCTGCAGGTGAAGGTGGGCCAGCCATGGCACAGAACCCCCCCAGAACTCAGGGCACATGTGAGAGCAAAGTGGGAAAAAGGGGCTGGGGAAGGGGTAAGTGGGGGGGGGATGGTGTCAGGCTGAGGAGTGATCCTCTTGGAAACAACCTGCCCCTGCCCCTGCCCCAAGCAGCAGCTCCTACCCCAGGCACTCTGATGGACCCAGCAACCAGCCAGGCTCTGGATATTTATTGGAATAAGGGGGAGGGGGGGGGGGGGGGGGAATCATTTAAAGCTGCTCACCAGTTAACATTTTTGAGTTGTATTTGCAACCCAAAATCTGCACAATTCTGGCTATGTATCTGGCTGATAGCAAAATAAGCTACAGACAGAAAAGCCTGAAAGTACCTAAATATTCCCTACATTTTGCAAGCAGCACTAACAGCAAAAAGAAATATGTATCTGCAACATTTCCTCAAATTTACGGTATTTTATCTGTATGTTGGAAAAAAAGATTAATTATTTTCAACCATCATATGCTTATTGCAATGGGATTAGGCAGCTATTGAAGTGTTACCACCTGCTGGGAATTTCAGAACCTGCCATATAATCTCTCCACTTTGACAGAAAAGAGAGAACACCTCAGGTATCCATCACATTGTATCAAAATCTAATCACTGCTGACCAGCAGTCAGAGTGGTCAGGGCCAAAAATATGCCGCTTCTTGGGAGATACTGAGTTTAGCCAGGAAAGCGTCTATGTGATGCCTGCCACAGCAGGGGGCTGGAGCTGACATCCTCAAAGGCATCTTTCATTCTTATTTACACATCCGACAATTTTACATTGTTATCAGATAATTACTTCATTAAAATTATGCATCTAAATTCACTAGGCTGAAACTGACAGCGCCAGATCCTCCGTGTGCAGGAAAAAAACAGTAATTAGCTGGCAAAGCCTATTTTCATTACTATCTGGGGTCAGATCTCACAAAATTCTGGGATTTCTCAGCTCCTTTTGATATTAACATAGCACTTCAAGAGCAAGCTGGCCAGCAACATCTGTCCTTTGAAACCGAAGGGCTTACAAACAACAGAGTATAGGGATGATATTTACTTTGGAAAATGTACAGTAAAAATAAGTTCATTAAGCATAAGGAGATTTGGGAAGGTGTTTGAGAAATAATGAATAAAGAATGCAAAGAATTAAATACACTAGATGAGACCTTATGGCATAAGGGAAGGAATGCAGTCATCCATTCTTTCCTTCCCCCTTCAGAGTTTTTCTAAAAAACATATATACTGTGCACTGTTCCTGGAATTCCCCTTTTGGTGAAGTTTATAATGAAGATCACAGTATGGAGAATACTCATGGCACAGCTGATAAAATCAGAAGTTTGTTAGAGAAGCAGGTCTGAAATGCCAAGTATCAGTATTAAACAGAGAATTGGGAAGCTTTCACCTACGCTTTACCCTGGTTTGCCGTGTACTCACACGGTTTCGATTGTCTAGCGATTGATATAAAGTAGAAATCACCAAACATACTGAAAAACCCTAAAATTACTCCTACCTATCTCGGACTCGGGCGACGAACGCGGGCAGTCGCTCCCCGTGCCGATGCTCCCGGCACTTCGGGAGCGCTGGCGCACCGCGGCTCCCGGCAGGACGCCGCTGCCTCCGGGGTAGAGGCGACCGCAGGAAATCTCTGGGCAGGGGCAAGCCCGGGACCTGCCGGCACACGAGTGTTTTTAAACCCCTCCGGGAGTGCGCGCCACGGCGATCCCGGCGCGGTGCCGCGGCACCGCTCGCTCCGACCGACGGCTCTCCCCGCCCGTGCCCGCCGGCTCCGCGCCGACAGCCGCCGCCCGAAACCGGAGCCGGCTCCGAGCCCGGGGCAGCCGCGGCTCCTCACCGCCCCAGCCCCCGGCACCCAGCGACCCGCCCGCCCCCGAGACCCCCGTGCCGGCTCCCCCTCCGCCCGCCCTGCGCTCACCTCCGCGCCGCGGGCGGAGCGGCCGGCGGGTCGGGGACGGAGCGCGGTCCTTGCCGTGGAGCAGACGCCGGCGGCGCTGCCCGGGGCGGCGGGCGGGCGCGCAGTGCCCGGGGCGGCGGCGGCAGCAGGGTTAAATGGCGGCTGCGGGTGCTGTCAGCGGGCGCGGGGCGGCGGCGGGCGCCGAGCGAGGGCAGCCCGCGCCCCTGGCGGCGAGGAGCTCCCGGCCCGGCCCAGCCCGGCCCAGCCCTGCCCCGCCGCGGCCGCGCCGCCCTCACACGCCCGCCCGCCCGCCGGGCTGCGGCGGCCCCGCGGGAGAGGAGAGCCGGGAGGGGCGCGCCCGACCCGTGTGCGCCCCCGGGCTGGGCCGGTGAGGGCCCTGGGACAGCCCCGCAGCTTCCTCGCGGTGTGTGCCGACTGTGTAGCAGCCGTACGGGGAGCGGCTGAGGTCACTTGGTCTGTTCAGCCGGGAGAAGAGGAGGCTGAGAGGAGACCTCATCGCAGTCTGCAGCTTGCTCGCTGATCTCTGTTATGACCAGTGGCAGGACCTGTGGGAATGGCCTGCGGTTGTGTCAGGGGAGATTTAGGTTGGATATCAGGAAAAAGTTCTTTGTCCAGAGGGTGGTTGGGCACTGGAACAGCAAGTGGTCACAGCACCAACCTGACAGAGTTGAAGAAGCCTTTGATCAACACTCTCAGGCACATGGTGTGACTCTTGCGCTGTGCTATGCAGGGCCAGGAGTAGGACTTGATGATCCTTGTGGGTCTCTTCCAACTCGGCATACTCCATGAGGATCACTCCCGTCCCGCTGGGCGTTGGTAAGGGCAACCTGCCCAGGCACGGGCTGGCACGTCGGAGCCAGGCTGGGCAGTGACTTGTGCAGAGAGCGGCGGGCAGGCAGGAGGCCGCTCTCCAGAGTCAGCGAGTCAGCTTGCAGCAGTGGAGACAGAACATCCAACAGAGAAGAGCAGCACCAGCTCCTTAATGTGCCCATCTGCAGCCAGAGGTCACAGTATGTGACACATATTTGTCATGTCCAGTGTTTATGGATAATGTTCAGGGACTGTTGTCACATGATGAAACTGTCCTCGTGCAGAGACTTTAAGAAAAACCCCTTCCATCCATTTTTATGCAACAGACTCATTTATCTCAAACTGTGGTTAAATTTATTTGCATGATATGAAGTCTGTGATTTAAATACAGACCAATAGATACCTACGTGCCCACAAAGATAGGAAGGGATTTCAAGGAGCCTTTACATCAGACAATGTTACACGTAATGAATTTTCCTGCTTTCCTTTATTAATTTATGATAAGTGTCGGCATGACATAAAGGCCCAAGAGGAAGGAATCGTCAGCTTTTGGTATTTAGAATTAAAAACAGACTAAAAGGTCCCTCCTAGTTAACTTGTATCATCTATATGACTGAGAAAATACAATTTCCACATAACGCGGGTGTCTCTGCCCCACAAGAATGTGGATACCAAACAGCTGCTTAGGGTTGTTGCCCACCGCTGTCACTGGGCTCTGATCAACCTGCTGCTAAACCCCTTTTCTGTATGCTAGCTGCGGTGGTTAATGCTTCACAGCCACACTCACAGGCCATCTGGAGTACTGACAAAGCCTTTGGGAGAGCAAAATAAACCCTTACTGAGGAGCTCAGACTGTATTCTGGACAGCAAAAAGGGAGCTGTTCGTGTGCCATAGAGACTTTCTGGGCTGTTTTTGAACATTATATTTTCAACAATCAAAATTCTAAATATTCTCCTTATTTGTTTTAATAGAAGTGTGTACAGTTGGGTTTTTTTACTTGCCTTTTATTGTAGGTTTTGTTTGATGCTTTGGAGGACACACACGTGTGTGTATTCAGTCTAATAAGTGAAGGATGCTGCATTTTTTCACCAGACATTTGCAGCTACATGACCTGGTACATGTCTTGTGGTGAGACTGGGCAACCCTTCCTTTGAATGCTGTGGACCTTCCTGTGTCCATGTCTGGTCCTGGTCTGTGTGACTCTGGCAGCATGAATTCAGCTTCAGGCAGTGCCACCATAGAGGTGCTAACGTGCAGAGGTGCACAGTTCTGCCAGGAGCATCTTTCCCATTGATCACGTAAGGTACCAGCTGGCACAAGTGAATGCACTGTGGCACTGCGTCTGGTTTGAATGAAACATGAAATAAATCACACATGGTCACATAAAGAAAACAATACTGGATTCCAGATGATGGAGAAGCTCAGAGAAGAGAAAGAGTGAGGTGAATGGTTCCCTGCTCTGAAATGTCTGCCCAAGTCCAAGACTGAAACTCCAGTCTCACTTGCTGCCTGTATTTAACATCTGAAAAATCTTACATTAGTGAATCTATTGCCAGGCTTTTTTCCATTATGAGCACAATCTTTTGAAGATTTGATCACTAGGAAAAAAATCTCTTTCCTCTGTTGTAGTGCAGAGGAGAAAGTAAAGAAATCCATGCAGCAGAAAAGAGTCTGGAACACATGGAAAGATGTTTTACGTGTATCACAGTATTTTGCACTTATTATAGTGCCTTTGATCCAATGGCCTTGCAGAAATTTATGAGTTATGAGTGATCTTTGATCTTTTGTTTCCCAACGCTGATGAAAAAGGCTTTGCCTTATTTTTTTGCTGCCAGAGTAAACTGATTCGCTGAGATTATGCTCAAATTGTAAAGTCAAAAACAAAGCCCAGACAACAGCTCAGGTCACTGCACTCCCCCTTAATGCCTTCTTTGAGACCGATATTGCCTTTGTGTCAGCACTTCCAAATGGGGACAGAGTCAAAAAAATGGTGATTAGAAATCACAAGTCCCCCCCTATGATTATATGGCAGAAATTGTAAAGACGCCAGATAACAGGAGGATGAGCACAGGATAAATAAACAGGCTACTCTATTAAACCCTTTGAAGCACAGTGGATTATGTTTGCACATAATACACCTGCTGTGATGCTAAGAACTAAGATCTGTCTTTGTTAACATGCCATCCAAATTTCATCAGGAACATATTTTTCATTAAAATACTTCAACGGAGCTGGTCTCTGAGGCATCTGGCTAGCGGTGGATAAAATCCTTGCCATTAAAGTTGGTCTCCCTGGAGAGTGAGAAACTAATAACAGAAGGGATGGGAGAACGAGGGAGCAGACGAGTACCCATTTAGCCCACAACCATAACGTTGAGATCTAAATTAAGTTAGACACTGACGGATACAAAGAGAGAGTAACCTTTAATTGCTGATCTCTAGCACCAGCTGCCGGCGTGATAAGCAAGTGGGGAGTGCAGACAGATCCCACCTGCACACAGATCCCAGGTAGCTGCTGGGCTGAGGCAGCCCATGTGGCTGAAATGTTGAATACAGCCATGGCAGGAAGGTCAGACAGAAAAAAGCTTCATGTCCTGTAAAAATGGGATTATGTGTTTTCCAGCTGCTGGCAGCTGTGCAGAAATCACTTGCACGTGTGGTGATGGGAGCTGCCAGAGGCTGTGGGCAGCTGCTCCTGCTTAGCCAGGCCAAGGCAGCCACCTTGGCTGCAGCCAGGAGCTGAAACTGGTCTGCTTGATTTTACCACAATTAAGGGTACTTACATGAAGGGCACAATCACCAGATTGGCTGTGTTGGTGGTTTTCAGTGGGCATAAGGTGGTGTGTCGGTTTCTGGCTCTGTCCCTGCTGCCAGCACAGTTGGGCTGGGAAGAAAATGTCTTTTTCTCACATTGGCATAAAAACAAGATCGTGTAGCAGGACATATTGTCTGCAGACCACCAGGTGTGAAAGCAGAATGGCTGGCTACTGAATTCCCTCTCTGCTCTGTGTGGTGGGGAGACATGTGACACTATATGTGATCTCTATCTGTGCAAAATATGCTAAAAGCCTTCTCTTGCTGATATTAAATTGACCTCAAGCTTCCTAAGGGGAGCAGTAATAATAAGCAGGCAAGCCAGAGAAATCTCTGTTTGCCCTCATCTGCACTGGCAAAGGAGAATTAATTGTGAAACCCCCAAAGCAGTGCTGGCTGGGATACAAGAGAGTCATCTGTTACAGAGAATCAAGGTAAGGGCCAAAACGACAATATAAATATTTGGTTGTTCAGGGGAAAAATTCAAAAAGCTGGAAAGTGTGAGAAACTGAAACATGTCCTTTTGGAAACGATATCTCTGCATTGTTCATGAAATTTTCTCAAAAAAAAAAAAAAAAAAAAGAAAAAAAAAGAAAAAAGAAAAAAAAGAAAGATTGCACTGCACTCTTGGTTGGAGAACTGACAAGAATATGAATAATTTAATGACCAAAGGCATTTAAATTAATAAAAATAAGTAGGAAAAAAGTGCTAAAACTGTCAGAAATTGTTTAAAATCAGAAGCATAAAGCTGGTGAATGTAAAAGATGAGATCCGCAGTCAGTAATGTTGAGTGACAAAAGATTTTAATATAAATTTTAATATAAATTTGAAACAAAAGAATAGTTGCTATTCTACTGCTATGTGAAAAATTTGACTAATCAAGTGGAGTGAAAAAGAATCACTGATGTTCAATAAATATTTCTGTTCTGTTTTGGGGTGAAAAACAGACGATAAAGCCGTGTCCCGGATTGGTAATAAAATACTTCCTGTACCAATGCAAGCCTGCGAATGTAAAGTAAGAGCAGCTCCAATTAAAGAACTTAAAATCAGCAGCTCTGGATAAACTTTCATCCAACAGTTTTTAATATTATTTTCCCAATCAGTTGGTCTGGAGATGCTGTGGAGGTTTGAGACCATTGGATGAATTATCATGTGTAGGTTTTCATTGATTTGGTTGGTTTGTAAGGAGAGAGCAGGCCTGGCTGATACAGAGCTGTCAACCTTACCCAGATTTCAAAAACAGGTATGGAAAAGCTGATAATAAAAAGTGAGAGTAGCATCACCAATGTCACTTGACAGAAGTAGGTGGGAAATGGATAAATTTACAAGTTTGGTGAGTAAAGGGAGCAATGTTATAATGTAATAATATTTCCATAAAGTATTTGAATTGGTAAGACCTGTAATTTCCATGAAGGATGCTTGTGTAGAATTAGCACAGTATGCTTTAAAAGGATTAAATGTTGACTAATTGGTCTCAAAGTATCCTTTTAATGTGTAATTTTCATGCAGGACATATTAAAAGATTTAAACATGGATTAGGCTTTAGAAATTTAAAAATTTTTCAGAGACATTAAAGAGGATGTAACATCATCACTGCTCAAGTTTTCAGATAACATACAGATTGGGAGCATATTCAGTGATAGTGACTTGTCTTCAGAATTTGCCAATCTCTGAGTAAGCTGGGCTTTAGCCAACAGTACCTATTTTAATATAGCTCCCATAAAATGACACATCTAGGAACAAAGACTGTAGAACTTTGTAGGATGCACAGCTCCCTGCTGGGGAGTCATTGCTTTACAAAGATCTGGAGATTGGAGTGAGTTGTTAGCTAACCTTGAGCTCCCACTGGCACATCTGTGAATTCGTGCTGCTGCCTACAGGTTTGGAGCAGAGAACGATGTCACCTTACTTTGACATGTCTGAGCCATATGCATGGGGAGTGAACTGAGCTCCAGCACAGGTTTCAGCATGTGTTTGATAGCACGGGAATGCCCTCTGTGGGCATGGCTAGGGGTATAAAAACTGGGGCAACAAATTACCTCTTGCAATTTTTACTGCAGCTTTCCTTGGCTCAGTGCTGGTGTTCACAATTTATGGCAGCTATTAGGTAACTAAGGAAGGCCTTTGGAAGAGCAGAAAAAAGGACAACAGGGTGGGCAGAAAGACTCCAAAAGATCAATGTTTAAGAAACTCATATTCTAGGAGATTGGGCATGACAGGAACTCATGCTTCATAAAGCACTTACTAAATATTAGGTATAGCAGCTAGAAGACAAAGCTAAACACATTCTGATTGTGTACACCAAAACCATTCTTCCAGCAGGTAACAGTCACTGGAATAATCTGCCAAGGGCTGCAGTGGAATTTCTCAGAAGATGCAGTCTCTTGCTGTTCCTAAAGAGGAGTTCTACAAATTAAATAAAGGAAGTCCTACAGTTTCTGTTACCTGAGAGGTCAAGCAAGATGGTCATTAGTCTCTTCTGGCCCTGTAACTTATAAATAGATTAGAGTGGAAAAAAGAATTATCCTAATCTTGGACTTTCCCAAAACACTGTGGATAAAACAGTAAGAATGCAGAAAGATCAGAAATAGTCACTTTGCAACAGTTGTGCCTAGTTTGATATTTCTACTGAAAAGACCAAAACATTTTGATTTTCACTCCAGAATGTGTTTTAAGCTCTTCCTTCTCCCTGCCAGAGCTCAGCCATACCCAATACACCCATTTCCAGAGCTGCTAGCTAGTCAGCATTTGATAAGCACAACAAAGGCTGGGTTTGAAGTCGGTGGGAGTTTTGCCATTCTTATCTAATGGGTGGATCAAACCAGAGTATCTTTGCCATTTAAGGACACACCTCAAATTCTCTGTCCAATGCTAAGTGAAACTTTGGGGAATTATGCCACATACACACACAAGTGCTGAGCCTGGCTGAAACAGACATTTCTCATATTCTGTGCCCAATGCTGTTATATTCAGGGAACATTTAGAAAGAATTCTAACTACATGAAGTGAGTCACTGAACAGCCACAGTAAAAACGCCATAGCAGCAACAGACCCAAATATATTCTGTGCAACTGTGCTGGCTTTTCTTGTTCTTTGCAAAAACAGAGTGCTTCACATGGAATGTATCCTCCTGCAATTTTTTTGTTGTTTTTGTTTTTGGAGTTTTTTTGTTTGTTTGTTTGTTTTTGTTATCAGAAAATAACAACTCCCACCTTTTAGTTTCTGGGAGTGTTCTGCATGTATAAAGCAAGTGACACAGGAGCACTGATTTGACTACTGGGTTGAAAAATACAGTGAAATAGCATTTAAATTAAATCAGTTCCCACCTTTACAACTTCCTGAGATAATACTGATGATAATACAAGTGCTTAAAATACTTGGAGTTGTATTCCAATGCAAAAAGTCTAAATAGTCTGAGCCTTGTGGTCAAAGCAGGACTAGATTCACATCGACTATTCCATCAGTACCAGCCCCTTTTACCTTGAACTTGCTGTCCATCTCTGCTGTGAGCATGGCAGGACAGGGTTTAATATGCTCTTTCATCAGTAGAGAACCAGAAGTCACAGCATGCAGAGTCCAGTGGGAAAGCAGGAAACCCCAGATCCTACCTGGTCTTTGGTCTAGAGCAGGGATATGAAGCAGTGTGATTTCTGTCAGGTCTGCCTCTCCATGAGCGTGTGCTAACTAGCAGGCTGTGGGGTTTTCTGACACTTAAGATGTCTCAGTCACTCCCGGAATTTTTGATGTGTGTTTTTTGTTAGTGTTTTTTGGGTTTTTTTTGGTTTGTTTTTGTTTTTTTTTTTTAATAATACCTTAATTCTAAACCACGCAGAAAAATTACTCTCACGCCTGCTGGACAGGACAACTACCTGGGAGGTGTCTGGGAGGACAGATACTTGGACTTCTGCTCCCATAAAATTATTTAAATAGATCTTTAAAATGCAGACAAATGTTTCCAAGAGACATATCTAGAATATTCTCTCGGAATCAATACATGTGGCTCGTTCTTTGGAGAACAAAATGATAGCTGAAGTCTTCCCAGCAGGTGACCTAGAACTATAGGGTCTTGCATTTCATATGAATGCCTGAAGGGCTGAGAGTTCGGGTGAAACAGGAACGGCTGGAATAGGAAAAGGAATGTAATTGTGAAATTTGTCAGTCAAACTCAACAGAAAATACATTGGAGAGGGAGCTCCTCCCAGAGAAAACAATGATTTCTTATCAAATCCACAAATAATTTTGAACTGGCCATTCCTGCCTTTTCAGGGTATATTTTCAAAGAACTGTCCAGTTGCAAATGAGTTCCTCCCAGGCTTCAGGAAGCAGGAACCTCTACTGCTGGCAACAGGCTCCCACTCTCTCCCACTACTGTTGTCATGAATTCAATACTTGCACTAATTTTAGAAGCACTGTCAGGCTCTTTGGACAAATCATAAAAGTCCTGTTAGAAGAACTAAGCATCAAAGAATTCAGCTAATCAATATGCACCCAGTAATGGTTATGAAAGATACATTTCTGAGGACTTCCAAATGTATGTCCACAGATACTCTTCAGAAGAAAAAAAAGTTTGCACTTCAGAAATATGGTCCAGATTAGATCCATGTTTCCATAGGCTGAATACAATTTTCCTGAAAACAAAGGCAAAGGAGAAACTGAAAAGATGTACAGATTCCTGAGGAGTATTTTCCTGTCAGAGGTATAAAAAGGCCCATGTTTTCAAATGAAAAACAATCATCATTTAAGACTGCTCCATAAAAAGAAAAGCACTATTTGTGTACACAGCCCTGGCAAAATGAGGTAATGATCATATATCGTGATACAAATACCCTAGGAATAATCAGAACAGGAAGGGTTCATACATGTACTTTCTGTATTAAACTGGTATGATCTGTAAGAATGGCAATTCTTACATTTTCCTCTCTCCTAGAATCCTGCTTCAACAACAGATTTCAACAGATTTCTTGCTGGCAGTACCAGAGGAAATAGGACAGGGCAATGACAGTTTACGACTGTGTGGTGCACTATCATGGAACCACACACCTGTAAACGTCACTCCCCTTGTTCACCCAACAGTTGTCTCTTCCTACGGTTTTGGATACATGGCTTCAGTTCTATGTCAGCTGGGAAAACACCTTTAAATGTGCCAAATGCCTTGCCAGTGCTAGCACATGTATAAAAATGCTTGGCTTGCACTCAGACTGCTTCCCTCATAGACACCTATAGTTTGACTGTTCTGGCTGGGATGGATCACAGGCTACTCAGCAACAGAAGCAAGGCTTTCTAATTACATTTAATTCTGTCCCTTAAATCAAAACTATATTGTACCCTTTTAGGTACAAAGTGAGAAGCAAAAATATGATGTGCTTTAAAAACCTGCCCCATGGAACCACAAGATTTTAATGTGCAAAGATTTTAAAGCATTTAAAACATTTAGGAGGAAAAAAACTCAACAGAACAGTCTATTTAAGAAAATGTTTTAATTTTTCTTACTTTGTAGTAGCCATTTTCTCATGTGTCTGTTTAAACTTTAAACCATCTATACAATTTATCCTATAGACTTCTTCCCTGGAAGAAAAACAAAGTCAAGGAAAAATCCTGGAAAAGAAAAGCTTGAGAAGGTACCATTATTCTAAACAGGCTGTATTATTATTATTGCTTAATTAAGATAATGAAACACTTGGGGTTGGAGGAACAGAGGCTGGCAGTTTACACTTGGCATTTCCTTTCAGGTTTTGTTCTTCCTGCACACGACATGCCCCCTTGTGGGGACAGGTTCAGGCCCACAAACCACTGGCCTCCTGTGACAGGTTTTTATTGGGCAAAAGAGACAGTTATCACAAAACAGCTTTTTGCTTCTGAATTTCTCACTTTGCAGTCCCTCCTGAGATATGTGGTGCTCACTGTACTCTGCATGGATCTCTCCTGTGGGTTGTGGGGAGGATGAAGGAAAGCAGCAAGCTGTAAGGCTCCTGAAGAGATCCCACCAGGTGACTAACACTGTAAGAATAGTGTGGAACTGGTTCCTTCAGTTGTGTCAAAGACATAAGTTTTAACTACCTCATGGAGCAGAGGAAAACTGCCTTAAAGAAAGCACTGCATGAAAGTTTGCTCTTGACAAGAGTTAAGAGGACACAGCTCACTGGATATAAAGGACGTCCTACAAGCCACACGCATGATTGCTGTAGGAATCTCTGCACTGAAGTCCTTATTGGCAGGCTCTTAACTCATGTCTTAATTCATGCTATGGTAATACTGAAATAGTTTTGCAAATATTTTCAGGGTCATATTAAAAGCCTTTTTGTCCTTTCCTGTAAAGTTGATCTGGCCATTACAACCATAATGCAGTTACCTGTATGCTGTCATTGCCCATACCTTGAATTAACTTTATTTATTAAAAATAGTCAACTTCAAAATGCCAAAAATTTAGGTAATGTGGATCATAAATATCCCCTTAACTGTTATTATCATGACAACAGATCTTCAAGTAGTGTAGCAACTCCACTGGAGTTATGAAAACCGAGGCTATTATATTGCATTCACTGTGAACACAGGGTGAGGAACACCAAAAAATGATACCTTGTGATTTTTAAGCACAGGGTGATAGTCATCTTCCTCCCTTCGATATGGAAAGCATATTAATTTTCATATGAGAGGTAAGCAAATGAACAGTTTCCCCAAAACAGGTGATAGGCTGATGAAACAAACAAATGATCTTTTGTTAGAAGTACAAGATAAGCACATTAAAGCACAGAGTCTGGTAAAGTGACAGAAGGCTGCTCCACTCAGCTACAGATAGGACAGAGAAAGGGCACCCAAAGTGCAACATAAGTGGACAGGAAGGAAGATGGCAAGGAAAAAGAAGGGAGGAAGTCTGTGCTAACAATGCTTCTATCTGAGATATTCATGTAAGATATGACAAAATAAACAGTAATTTCTAGATTCACATGACATACAATAATCGGTCTTGCAGCAGGTTCCTTCTGTCTCAAATTACAGAACCCCAAGACCCCCCTTTGAAAACTGTTCGTAGTTTCTGGGAGAAGGGGTTATTCTACACTGGTTTGTTCAGTTATTTCTCAGTACGCACCAAAGTCCTGTTTCTTATCACTGTGGATACATCTGTCTGCTTTGTTGCTCCAGACATAAACAAACTGGAATTGGAGTATGCAGTAACCTGCCTTCTGGGCACTGACCCTCACAGCGCTCCACAGCCATATTCTCTCCACTTTCACTGGTGTGGAATCTTCTCTTGAAATGAGAAACTACAGAGCACATCAAATAAAACTTGAAAAATGAGTGAGTTGTCTTGAGACAACTAACGTGCTTATGACTTTGTAATTTCTACTTTCTTTCAGTTCCATGTAAGAGATTCAGCACTTGAAATACCTGAGAACTGTAAAAGCATTGCAATGTTCATGTCTGTTGCAGTTGACCAACAAAATAAAAATTTTAAAGTCAGTTCTTGGAAGGATTCTGCCCTCTGTTCTCTTGTTCAACTGTTACATAACAAATTGTACACAAACGGCATTAGCTTTGTGTCAGAAATAAATTTGGGTAGAATCTCAAGCCTTCCACTGAATCATCTCTGCAAAGATGGCCCATCTTTTCAGCAAGAAGCAGCCTAGAGAAAGCAAAAGATGTCCTGTATTATTTGAGTACAACAGGATAATCAAAGTATTAAACACAACAATTATAACTTACCTTTCTTTGGCTAAGAGAACAGACATCCCCACCAGCTTAGCAAACTCGTCAGCTGTGAGAGAACCCTTTTCAGATACCTGTCAAAAAACAAATACACAAATAAACAAACTACGGCATATTAAAAGAACAATGCAGTTCTCTCATCTACTGATCCAGGTCTAGCCTTGAGAAGTGATAAATTGGTACCAAATCCCTTGAGAAGAAAATTACTTTGTTTGCATTTTTAAAACGTACAACTAATTAAGAGTATTTCCCCTTAAAAACATCTTTTCAATGTCCTGGGAAAATTGCCAAGTACGAAAAAAGAAGAGAGAAAAGAGTTAAATCTGTAAAAAAATCATATAGTACCCTTTCCTTTGGATTTTTTTTACAAGATGCCTTGGGACCAAATGAACAGAAAAATTACAATAGCTCAGACAGCAGAATACAGTTTTCATCAGTATTTACACAGCAGAACTATTCTAAGTGATTCTGTAAACACTGAAGCCTAAAAAAGGAAATAAAAGACCTGTTCAGGGCAGCTCATCAATGTAGAAATAAAAGTCATGTAAGATTAAAGTGAAGAATTTGAATTTTATGGCGTATAAAACACACCCAGTGCCTACAGGGAAATCCCCAGACCTTAGTACTTCCCATGACATTATGGCATACTAGAGGGATAACTAAAAGCCACCACCACATTCAGCTGACACAAAAGACAGGTTCACTCTTGGAACTCAAAACTTTGGCCCTTTTGTCTCAACCATGCTATGTAATACATACTAAAATCAAACCCTCTAATACACATTGGACATGTAGATGTTTAAAATACCAGACAAATACTACATATGAAGTCTAGATTTATTATTGCATTGAATTTCCCAGATAATCATGTTTGATTACCCTAAAAAATAGTAATTCTTCCATTTCCCCATTGCTTTAGATTCAAACAAAGCTGTAAATCCGGATGTAGTTGCCATTTCCTGCTTCCTATATAACTGGGTGGGTAGGGGTCTATTCTGCATCATTCTCAGCAGTAGCTCTCTTACAGAAACTCAGATTAAATTAGTCCTAACATGAGATTTTCGGAAGCTAAGAGATCAAATCTGAGTAATGGATGTCAGCTATACAATCAGTGATTAATTATCTTTCCTTCCCAAACCACTACTCTCATCAAGGGTGACTTGGGATTCCTTTGATGTCCATGTCACTTCCCGTCCTCACCAGCCATTCAAAACCTCACCTCTCTCCTGCCTGAAACCCTATGGCTTCCTTTCACTTCTTCTCAGAACTTAATGTATAATGTGCAGTAACATTAAAGTACAGGGTGCTTTTGGCCACAAGTCTGATCTCATCTTCCCTTTCCCATACGGGTCTTCCTCAGTTGAAGCCTCTCCCTTCCATTCTTCTATGGAGCCGAAGTCTCATATTGTGAAAATAACAGAAAAAAGGCACCTTGGTAATAAATCGACTATCTGTTACTTTTTGCAGCTGCTGACCTCCTTTGTTATCAATAAAGGTTTTTCCTTTCTTTTCAAAGACATAAGCACTCTTACTGAAGACAAGAAATTCGTTGGAAACCAAAAATAATCAGAAATAAGCCCTAAAATGGTCTAGGTATTTTTCTATAAATATAAGAAAATAAACTGAAAATATTAACATATATTGCAAGACTTAAGCATTCTAGTTTTGCTGATTTAGAACGGAATCTTTTAAATAACTGTATACGTTTCTCTTATCTAAAACTCTTTCTGATGAGCAAAAGCTATATGGTGACAACCATGCAAAATGCACTGAACAGTCTGCCTTGTGTCAAGTGAGGAGGTGTCTGTGATAGCTCTACTTTTTCTCGACTGCCCCCTCTTTGACTTTGATGTTTAACTTTGGATACAGTGGATCAGCCTTTTCTCAAATGTATGAAAATCAAAAAATTACATTCCACTGAAAAAGACACCGAAAAATGCATCAAATAATGGGATAACAGGACTATAAAGTGTCCAGAACCAGCAAGACCACAAAGGCTTGTGACACTGAGCACTTCATACTATCTTTTTCCCTGATGAAGCTAGTTTAATTCTATACACACTACTCTCTGGGTGCTCTTCCCAGCAGCAAACTTGGTACAAGATGTTACACATACAATGTGCTGTTCCATGAAATAAACCCAAACCAAACAACTACCTGTATCAACATTTAAGAGCTGTTTCCACTGCCTTCAAGCACATCATGTACAGTGTCTGAAGTCCACTTTCGTTAAATTAGGTGCTCAATACATGCCATGAATTTCATCCTACAGTGCAAAAGATCTGGAGGAAGGCTGAAGGTTAATGAAGTTTAAAAAGAGACAGAAAAGTGATTTATTCTTTAAAGAGAAAGTAATGAGTAAGATTATTGCCTGCACAGAACTTTGAAGATGAGAAGTGCTATTTAAATATTTCTCTTAGAAGATATGAAGTGGAATGCTTTGTATTTTGAAACCTCAAGAGGAAATCCCATACCTCAAGTTTTTTACATAATGTGTTTAAATTTCCCTAACATGGTCAGAACACTGAAGGAAATGAAGTACACTTACTGTCTCTAAAGCAGCAGCTACCATTTCCTCTTCATTATGAGACTGGAGTTCAATCACCATCACACCACTATCAAATATCCGAAGCCTAAAATCAATAAAGAGGCAAATGCATCCAACACCTATAACCACATTACAAAAGGGGAAAAATATCACCCAAACCCCAAACAAGCTCTGTAAAATGAACTAAAGCTTACTAGCATCTTCAAAATCTGAAGAGACAGAAAAGACAAGGGCATATGTCTGGTCTTTGTTAAACCCTTTTCCAGCCCGAAAAAATTTTAAGTGAAAACAATAATGTCTAGCTAAAAATTAACGTTTCAATATAGAGTAGATGTTGGTGCATACAGCAGCATCCTTTAAGCAAAGAACGACTTTTTCAAAAATACCCAAAGCAACCACAAAAAAATCTACTGCAAGTAAAATATTAAATCATCATGGTCTGACCTGTGAGTGGCATGGTTTATAAATAAATCTGTAATGCTCTTACCTTAGTGGCAATTTCAGTGATTCCAGCATTTTACAAGCATTTACTAAATCTTCTGGTGACAGCAACTATAAAAATAGTAAAACATATTTATTCACAGCTTGCATTTCAGGTGTATAGTATAACATCAAAACAAATAAAGTTTTAGTAGCTGCCACTATAAAATACACCAGGCTACACTTATTGTTAATTCTTTTTCCTTTCTATTGTGCAGTCTATTTTCTTGGCTTCTATGTTCCTTTCTGTTGCCTTACTGTATGTTCTATAATAATCCTTCTTGCCCTGTTTACAGAAAGAATTGTTGTATTCTGTAAAAAAAATCCCCAGAACATTCACCATTCTTTAGTAGTCTCTGTCCTTTGTCTCCAGGTTAAGTATGGATTTTCTTTTACATAGTATCAGAAAAAGCAGCATACATTATCACAACTTGTAAAGGATACATAAGTATTATCAGGAAGAACAAGAAAGGAAGAAGGTAAAAACCCTGTAATTTTAATAAAGAGCTGATCACATCTTGTTGTAGACAAGTAGGATGAGCAACTGGTAGGGAACATTTTCACCCTTTCTAATTTCCTTATCACTGAAGTCCTGTTATAAAACACTGACCCAAGCAGTGTCTCACCTCCAGCCCTCGGGCGCGGTTCACCAGGCAGTACACTTCCGTAAGAGACATGATCCCCCCTCGCTCCTGTGTTAATGAGCACAAGGCTGGTAAGAGAAACAGCATTAACCCAGTAAAAACAGCACCTCTATTTGCAACTGGCTGATGAAACAGGTGAAACAGAGAGCCTAAATGATGGGCCCTAATGGGAAAAACTAAAGAGGTAACTTGCACCTTCCACTAATCATTTTAAAATGCAAAACAGTGACACTACAGCCAAGGACTGTGAATTACTTTGATTTTAAAGCACAGAATAAATCACAGGAATAAAGAATTTCAATATATTAAATCTATCAATCAATTTACCATTTTTACTTTTCAGATAAACTCAATTTTCCATTCTAATCACAGTAGGTAGCACATACCTTTCACAAAAATACTGTAGTATGTATCTTTTTTAGTAGGAGCATAGCTTTATAAGTTGCAACATGTAATTTAAGTTTTTGGTGAGAAACCAGTAATCTGTAATAGCTTCAGATAAATTAAAAGAGGAGATATTACTAAGGGCTAGTAATCTACTTAATAATTCTGCCCTATATTTGCAAAATACGTAAATTTTTAGCAGTTTAAAGACTCATTACTTATATTTTCAGTCAATGTCATTTCACTCTTTCCTTAAAAAAATATTCTGCAGCAAGGGATGAATACAGGGCTGTTCATATAGAAGAAAGACCACTTGAACAGTTTTCTGAATCTCATCAACATATTGCAAATTAGAAGTTGATGCCAAAAAGTTGTACTTCTATTTAATCTTTCTTATTCAAAAAGGCAACATGTATTCCTCCCATTAACATTGAACAGGAGGCTGTGCTGCTAAATCTGCCTTAAAAAGAGGCAGAGTACTACAGTCAAAACACACTTCTATCAAAATTCAGCAACACATGGAAAATGCTGGTTCAAGATGTGGTGCTTTACCTCTAAGGGTGTCTGCAGGATTCCAGCCAGCTGCTTTGCCAGTTGCATGTGGTACTGTGTACCAGATCCATACGTCTCCCTTGTTACTGGGTTAGCTATACCCATACTCAGTAGATAGGACTTGAACCTAATGGTCTGAACAAGCAAACAAACAAATAAATTTAAAAGTACATCAGTTAAGGAGTTTTTAAATGGTTTTTAAAAATCTTTGGTTTTATTACTATATCACAGTTTTGGTGAATAAATCCTTCAGTTTACCACTAATATAGTCAATTACTAGGCAAAGAGAAGACAAGACTTTTGACCAGCACAGGCAAAAAAAATAGAAAAATTTATGTAAAACCAGTAAAATCATTGTTTTTAAAGCACGTTAAAAGAAACATTAACAAATTAACACTAAGCAAGTAAACTCTACACTAAGTATAAGGGACTAAACACAACAAAACCAAGTAGCAAGCAATTATTAAACAGATAGCTTTTTGCTTTTCACAGGAAAATTTTTGTATTAAACAGATAGCTTTTTGCTTTTCACAGGAAAATTTTTGTAGAATTTAAAAACAAAATTACTTTACCTCATCCTCAGTGATGTCACCTTGTTTTTCTTTAATCTTGTTAGCTATTGACTTAGATAACTCTACCATTTCCTTAGCCTATCAAGAAACACACACAAATAAGTCAACTTCCAGCTCAAGAGAGAAAAGCATGCTTAGACTGAGAAAACAAGTCTAAGTCTACTTGGCCAAGTGACACATGCCATCCATCCATCCATACCTTCTCCATTAGTTTGCTAAGGTCCTCAAAAGCCTGAAACAAAAAGCAGACGATGCAGATCAGTGTAATTACAGCATTCAGCATCACAGACACGGGGAACTGTCTTTGTCCACCCACCCAAGCTACTCCTAAGAGCTGCTTACCCGTTTAGATTAGTATGTTAGAATGTGAGACACCATACCTTACTTGTTGATACAACTGTTCTACAGCATGTCTTATAATTAAAATAAACAACAAAGAATGAAGAAGAGAACCAATCAATCACACACATTTCCAGTGTATGAACAGAATTTTGATATGATTTATGATGTCCACGTGACAGGAAGGGACAATGAGATACTGAGTCCCAGAAAAGATTAAACTGTCCAAGTTTTTTATGCTCTCTACAAGGTGGGGGAAGGTTTCTGGGTGGTGATGGTAGGTTTTACTCCAACAGTTAACCCTCACTCAAGGGTCTGTAGAGCTACAGATGTACTCCTGCTGACAAGACAACTTTGATTTAATCAGTGGATGTTACTTAATGACTAAGAAACATCCATTTCAAATAAGCAAGAAAGAGGGTAACTCAAGGACAAAACCTCTGAAATGTGTGGCAAAATATCTTCATTTAAGTACTCCAATAAAATGCTATGGTCTCAAATACAACTCCACAACAAATCACAAATGGTTTTTAGGCTTAAATAAATCATACATTAAAAACAGCAGAAGGTATAATGAAATTCCAAACTTTCAGTAATGATAAACTAGCATTAAAAAATTAATGTTAAAATAAAAGAGAACTAGCAACTCCATTAATGCAACTATATTACAAAGCAACTCTCTTTTCTTCCACCATCATCAACACACATTCATTCAGCCCCCCCACTTCTCTCAAATACATGACAACATGTCCAGGCGGTCAGCTTGTTCAAACAACCTTTTCTGAACAACCGGTGTGAGAAAAATCCCTGAACCTTTTCATCTGAAGTTTCCCTGACAGTGGCACCCAAGCCCTCCAGCCACAAGTAAAGAAGGCTCAGTTACACCGTCAAATGGCCAGAGAGACATCTTACCTACAGCTTCTAGTCACTGCCTCTGTGTCAGTTTTGGCCTAACCTGACTAATCCCACTAGAAAGACACAGTTTAGCAGTGTTTTTGCAGGAAGGCCCCATTGTTCCCACCTACATTTAGGTGCCTTATGTAGAAGCTTATTGGTCAGAGATTCAACATGCAAAGAACAAAAGGAGATGCCTCTAGAAAGGGATAGAGTTTCCTTTACACCTCCTGATAGGGCCAGTGTTTCTCCACTGACTGGACAAGTTTAGACTCCTAACACTTGGTTAGATATCCAAAATTAAGTCCACAGGGAGAAAAGAAAATACACCACTGTATAACATTAAGTTACCACTAAGAAAACAAAAGCTTCTCTTTGGAATACTTCTTACCCCCTAATCTGCCAAACTGAGTAATTTACAATAGGCTTCCCAATCTCCAGTGTAAATCAAAGTCCTGCTACTCTACTTGTATATGATATCAACAAGAAGTTTTCTAACAGGGCTTTTCCCAGCTTACTTCTAATCTCTATACCTGCATGAAAACAACATTCATCAAAAGAACCCCTGATTTAGCTAAATAAACAGCATGCTGTGTCTAACTCCTCCTCTGCCTGACTCACCCAGGGCAGGCCTGGAAACAAAGGGGAATGTGCACACACCTAACAGGAACTTCCTCAGATAAACAAAAGGCTAAAGAATTGGATTCTTATCAGCACTGAACAGCAGATGCAGGAAGCCTTTTCCTGGAAGCCAGGGCACCATTTTTTAAATTAAGTCATTTATAACATTTAAAGCTGGAGGAAGGCAGGATTTTACAAGTCACGGCTTTCCTCTGCTCATACAACATGTATAAATGGATTTCTTTTACTCTCTGACAAAGCTACTAAAGGAAAAAATAAGCAGACAATGCCTTTTGAACTATATACGCACGCATGTAACCACAATACCTTTTGAATTACACACAAAACTTCATTCATTACATTCCTCACAGACAGAAACCAAAAAAGGTTTAATGCTCCTAGTATCTGAAACAGCACAGGGCCTGCAAAGGCACTGTAATTTTAATAAGTACTAGAGCAGAGAATGCCTTTTTCTTGTAGTACACTGGATCCCATAAAGTTTTGCCACAAGAACAAATCTGCAGCATGTAGTTTATGAATACTTTTGTATAACTCTCTACTACCAAGACAGAATCAGACTATTTTTGAGGGTATTGCTCTCAGATAGTTATAAAAAAATTAAATGCCTCTGCTGTCCATCGGTATTGATATCTGGAATTCAACTATTGTGCTGTTTCTGTGGAATAGGATGGTCTCCATCTAGCTCAGGTATTTGCAAAATATGTGTAGCATCTTGTTGATGCCTGAACTGCAAACCATTTTACTGTAATTATAAGCCTAAATGTAACACTTAAAAACCTGACTAAAAGATGAAAATCTAACTTCACTACAGCTTAGTGCAGACACTTGAATCAGCATATTCTGCTTAATATATATTCAATTTTCAATTGAAATCCAAATTAGTTTAATAAATACACACTCTTTGTTTCAAAGAACAATCTTCTTGAAAGGAATTGTTTAAATGAAGTACCTTTACATACATGGATGTCAGCTAAACAAAATAAATAACTGTAAACTGTACATTCTTAATCAATTCAGACTTCTCAACAAAAACAATAAATCGTCTCAGCTGTCCCTAAAAGAAAGTGTGAATGAATGAATGTAAAGAGTTCAGACAGGTGGTTGACCTTGAAACTTCAAAAGCACCTACCTCGGAAATGTTTTTGTCAGTCTCTTTTCTTTTTTCTTCTAATTTCCTTTCAATACCCACAATTCCTACGGCCCTTATTCTTCCAGCCTGCAAAAAAAAAAAATCATCAGATAAAGAAAAAGAAGGAAAGAATGAAAATAGGAAATGCTAAGTTTTCTCATTTGCCTCACTGTGAAAATCAGAGGACAGGAAATATTACCCCTAACAGCAGATATTATTCATACAATATTTCATGCATTTCTTGACAGTAATTTTTAAACCGTTGTAAAAAACTAAACAAGAAACGTGAACCATGTATGAATTTTCTGTACTAGGAAAATAATGACATCGATAGTATATCAAAGCTATTAATAAGGTTTAACATCCAGACTGAGTATTCCAGCTCAATTCTAGCCTCTCAAGCTCACATGAGGATCTTGTTTCACAAGAGCTGTGGAAATGCCTAAGTGTATTAGTTGAAGAAATTTAGCCTGAAGAAACAAAAACATAAAAACACAACGCTAAGTGCAGTCTAATTTACCTTCCTCACAGGTATTAAATGGGGACGATGGTGAAACTTTTACCAGATGCCAAATGTGTTCTAGAAAGGCTGGTACCTGAGTGGCAGCAGTGCCAGGCCTCTCATCTCTGCCTGCAAAGCTTAGCACTAGTGTTAACAAGTTGCTATGACTTAAGTACAAGAGGTAAGGCATTTTGATTAGATTCTTCATGCATTACTCCAAATGCAACTGTACTTATGGCTACTACATTTACCAAAGGGGACATACAGAATTTCATGTTGAACAATCTTTAAATCATTCTATTTCATTCATATAATACTATATATTCATATATTCAGCACATTAATATATAGAAACAACACCTCCATGTTTATCAGCGTTTATAACCTAGAAGTATGAAGGCAGATATAGAAGGTAATCTAACATGACCTTCTCCCTAATAACTGGCTATTTAGAATACACATTAAAATCAAACATATATAGGTTTCAAAGGGTTATATAAAAGTTACATGTTATATATTTGACTTCCAGACACCCAAAAATAAACCAGAAATCAAAAAATTTCTAGCATCACTGGACCTCACGTGCTGAGTAAAAGTATATGCAAATAAATATGGTATTTGCACGACTATGTGTTTGTGTGTGTCTCTAACTAAAATAAACAAAAATGAGCTCATTATCTAAACATACTGAAGAAAGAGAAGCTTCTGTGTGCTATCAGGTGAAAAACACAAAGGAGAAACTAATTTATGCCAGTGAAAAAACACTCAAACTAAAGCTGAATGCCTGCCAATGCCCATGATGTTGGTTGGAGAGTCACATGCTGGATGCAGGATATGGGGTGGCAAGAAGTGGCAATAAGATGCTGCTCAGATGCATGCCGATGCTGCTCACAAACTCTGCACATACCTGTGAATCCTTGTTAACTTGCATGGCCTGACCAGTGGGCATGCTCTCCCATCTCCTTTGTGTGATTTCTTCTGATAATCGTCTGTAGAACTGCAAACAATAGTGACAACAGACATTTCATAAACTGTGCAGAGTATCTCTGACTATTTTTAGCATCTTGGTGGTGATTAAGTAAGTTTCACAAAGTATGGAGACAAAGCACAATAACACCTACACAACCATGGTACAGAACTCATCATATGGAAATTCTTAATGTCCAATCTTCAAAAGTATTCACATTAGAGGAGGAGTCACATAGTCACTAAGTACTTCTATTATAAAATATTTCTTCAGATATTCAAAATGTCCCAAGCCATGCTGAAGTTAAAAATGTTGAGCTATACTCAAAGGCATGCTTTTAAAGGAAGGAAAGCTGAACAAACCAATTGCTACTGATCTGTTAATTAATTATTAATTTAAAAATTAATTAATTAAAAACAACCACACGGATCAATTACACCTATTTGTTTATTGCTAACAGCAGAAGCTATTAGCATTAGTTAACACCAAGTGTATCCTACTGACCAATATCCAGAAAAAAAAATCTATTCCACCCTTTTTGCTGTTTAGGTTCACAGGAAAGCATTCTGAAGTCATAAAGAAAGGCTGGGGTGTAATTGATGTGCTAGGCAACCAGTAAGCACAGCAAGTTTAATTTTCAGACACAACATTAAAATAAATATGATTATGATTGAGAAAAACACACATTTATACTACGCACAAATCTACAGTCATCATAATCTGAAAACTGCTCAAAAAGAAATTAAAATGAATCTGATCAAGAACATGCATTTTCAAGACATTTCTAACTAATTTGAGTTGAAAATCTGATTTTCTGCAGTGAACAGGTACAGCTTTATCCACAGTACAAAGTTAAAGTTCTCAGTCTTGTCAAACAAGGATCTTCCACTGTGTAATTTCTTTACAGAGTGCAATTTCTTTGGTTTTTAGGATAAGCCTTCTTTTAAGAATATATTACATTTTTCTTAGAATGCTCAAAGCCTTTAAGATTTGGTGTAAGTTAAAAAAGTTATAAAGTGTAAAATGAATAAAAGTTCTGAGGCAACAAAAAGTGTTTAGCAATAAAATTAGAGAGGTAATTAGGAATAAGTTGTTTGATTCCTGTTGAATAGAGGGTTAAGTACAAAGAAACATTTTTTATTCTGTTAAACATTTAACAGATTTCAGAGATGTCATTTTGGACAATCCTGTGTTCAGTTTAGTAAATTAAAAAGGAAGTATAAAATTATACTAAACACCCTAAATAAGGACTAGCCTAGTAATGCCTCTTGACATTTTTGGAACTCTATTTGCATTATTTAATGAAAGTATAGAACATGGGAGGCTAATAGTGTTTGTCTCCCAAAAGGATGTATTGAAAAAGCTCCACCAAAAGTAAACATGGAAAGATCATGGAAAATTATCACTAACACAGCAAGAGGAGAAAAGCATGTCCAAAGACCTGTTGTGCTTGGCATCCATGGTACAAGACTTACCTCAATCTGCCCATGTTCTTTGAAAGAAAGCTTGATGTAGGAGTATTTGCTGCTTTGGAATGGACCAGGGTCTTTGTTTGAAGAAGCAGGATGAAGATGAACTACTATTTTGGCACTAAGGAAAAGGCAAAGGAAAGAGAAGATATTCCTGTAATATGTAAACAAACTATTTCTGCATCAAAGTTAACAATTTCATCAAAACCTCTATTAACTATCTCACGTAAGAGCTAAAGATCACCAAATAATGCTTTACATTTATGCATCAACATTTAAATATTTTGATGGAGTAGATCTTGTATAAAAACTACTACAGCGTGCAAGCAGAAACATTTTAAAAATTTAAAATGTATCTATCATTAATTCTTAAGAAATAAACATAACAAATTTTAAACTTTCAAGCAATAATTTCCAAAAAACCTTTTAGTTAGGATAAAAGCTGACTGTCAAGTTTTCATTTAATTTGGCATTAGTTGTTGCAGGTCAGAAGTCAAAATACGCTATCTTTAACACAGGAAAACAAAAGGTCTCCATATTATGTGTAACTTATCCCACTTTTATATGTCACTTGTGGACACTGTATATGAACTTATCCAAAATCAACATTCAAAGCCAACATGCATGGAAATAACAGTCTAAAATGACACCTACAACCAAAACAAACCTTGGGAGAGCATGATTTTAGGGAAATTAACAGATTGCTATCACAACACGACTGCAAGTCCTCCATTCCCATCTAATTTTACTGATACTCTTTTCATGGGTCTTTATTTACTTCTCCAGCATTAGTGAATAAACTGATTTCTTCTGAATACCCCCAGCATATTACCTAACCCAACTGACTGCAGCGGATGTTAATTGTGTATATATTTCTCCAGCCAAAATTTTTTCTCTCTTTAGAAACTTAAAATCATAGAATCATTTATGTTGGAAGAAGACCTCTAAAATCATCAGCAGTGATTACATGATAGTTACTTTACAAATCACATCAATCATGACTCTCTGACACATTTGACCTCAATGGCCCTTGTGGCTGTCAGTCTGGAAACTTAAGATTGCAAATGGAACCTACAATGCATTAATCTATAATATTGGGTACCTCACATACATGCATGTGAAAGGATGCATCTGAAAAAGACAATGAGGATGGCCATACCTTTTTCCTATCCCAGCTGCTTGCTCTTCAATAAATACAATCTGAGACAGAGGTACAGCAATGCAGCACTCCTGGAAGAAACACCACAAACACAGGTGATTTAAAGCTATGTCCAGTCTATTCACTCTCAACCTAAGTGCTCTCCTTCCCCATTTCACAAACATTATGGATATCTACAGGTGCTGCCTGAGGCACTCTATGTGAAACACGATGGTAACAACAGAAACAATCGATTACAGTGAAATATATGTAGAAAAATAACACAAAATTGAAACTGAGTTCTGGTTAATTAAAAAACCTCAACAAATTTAAGTGTCAATGTGTCAACTTTAAACACCACAAACTAGATTCATAGAAGGGACTATGAGATTTAACAAATCTTTAGATCTAAGTTCAAAATATAAACACAAAAATTTCCACACTACAGCACATTATCCCTGTAGGTGCCCAATACTTATAGGTTCTTGACATTTTTGCACTGATGTTACTTTGGGAGCTAAAAAAATATCCAAACCCACCATTCTTTTTAAATGCTGAATATCTAAAATCTGGACTATTGTCTGAGTGCAACAGGAATTTTTCCATCTATCCTACAGTGAAGGACTTAATCCAGCAGTTGATGCATCTCACTACACATGTATGGGACTGTGCTTTAAATAAAACAGAGTAAGAAACAAGACTGTATCCATCTGCTGGAGACTAACCTACCCCTGGCTAAACTCCTTCTACATGCATTTGAGACAGGAATTGCTACAGGAACAATCAAAGCATCTAGTAAGGTGTCTGGTCTTGTTTTAGTGAACATCCTCCGAAGAAAATCATCATCCACAAACAGCCTGGTGACTGACACAGTCACACCAAATGCAGGAATCACAGGTTCCACTCCCTCTCTGAATCCCTCTCTTCCACCTGCCACTGCCTAGCACCAGTTTACAACAGACACTGTTACAGGGCCCTCTCAATCCCTACTACCAAAATTGTTCCTTTTTGCATGAAGTAATTAAATACCCATTATATTTGAGAGCAGAGAAGTATACATGCAGGAACTCCAACTAATAAGTAGATCTCTTATTGGGAAAAAACCTGGGTTGTACTTTCTTTTCTAAAAATCTTAATTCAAGCTATCTAGACTCTTCTATGACCCTAGCTTCTAAAGCCATTATGAACAGTTAATGTTTGCAAAATATCCACAAAGTTCTGGACACTTTAAAAGATAGACAAAACTATACTTCTGTTAAAAAAGGTTTTGAAAATGGCAAAAGGAGTTCAACTATATATAGTATGTGCACTGTCGAAGTGACTGATTCGTTAAGTCCCAAGATAGAAAGTTATGAACTTATTTTCAGCACAAGGACTTAGAATCACCCCCTTCCTGGTGAGAGAAGCTACAGGAAGGGATACAAAAATAGAAATGTGTTAAATATGCTGTGTGCTTATTCGGTTTTTTTCTTCTAATGTCTCATGCTCACATTTTGCATGATTTTATCATTTAAAATTTTGCAAAAATCTAGCTATGTAACAAACTTTACAGAATTCTTTTTTTTTATTTAGAACACTGTTCAACTGCAGATGGCATGCAAAAACAGCAGCTATAGGACCCAGCTGTCTGTTTCTGTAAAACGGTTCGCTATGTTAACCTAATGACAAGTGCCCCATTTATTATTATAGATTGTGGACACAATGGAAGGGGACTCTCACTACAAATTTATTCTAGGTAAGGTTTCTAAGTCTGATGTTAAACCACAACTGAGCTTAGACAACAACTGATCATAAAAACAAAAGAGCACCATGCTCCCCCTGTTTCAGTACTGACAGTTTGAAAATGAATCAGCTTTATTTGCCCCACTAACAAAGTTAATTACATCTCCCAATCAGAACCAGGTAAGTTTTGCCCATCTCCAGGCCACATTTTTGCCCCTTCTGTTAACCAAGCCTGAGCGTGTCAGAATTTTTGCCGAGTTAAATTAGTTAAAATAAAATTACTTTTCTTTTTCTCCAAGGTTTTCCCCTGCTGATTTAGCAAATTCAACGACCTTGGAAGAGTACAAGAAATCACACGGGCTAGGAGCAGAGGGAGAAGCTGGGGAAAAGAGACAAATGTAATCTTTTTGTTGGCAAGGAGAGAATGGAGATATGTTCAGTTCTAAGACTTGCTGAAGCCATAATGCCCAAAGTCACTCCAAGCATGAAAGAAGTCCAAGTGAGATTAGAGACAGTGGTTGTTGCAGTACCTGCTCAGCTCTCAAAAAGAGATGCTGATGAAGAAATAAAAAGTGATTGACACAGAGTTTAGCACATTATCTCATGTGATGACTCTGCAAAAAAGCCCATGTTAATTTATACAGAACAGTTCATGGTCTGGACAACCAAGCCCTAACTTGTGTATCAGTAACCTCACCATGGGTAACAGCTCTTCTAAAAATTTTGAGAAATTTGTATTTAAAATAGTTCTGCTGTTCCTGCAAACAATTCCTAAAGAAAAAAACATATTGCTCTGCCAATTTAAGAACATCCTTGGTGACATTACCTTCAGAATGCTCTCAGCAGCTCCCTGTATTGAAGCAAGGATATGGTATTTGCTAGGGAACAGCCTTTGAGTGTGAGAGGTGTTTCAGCTGCCCTTGCACAAAACTAGCCCAGTGGAACACAATCTGCTTTTGAAAATTTGTCCTCTATATGTGCTCTGTCTAAACATTGGCTTTCAGGGCTAAATGTCTTAATTTTTGTGTCCAAAACAAGCATAATCCAACCTGGTCTGAGGAAGACTTCTCCTTCAATTACATCTGTGGAGATGTGCCCATTGTCACAGTCTTAGAGCTTTATGTGTCTGTGGTCTCTCTCTCCCACTTCCAGCCTGCATTCCCAGACTGTGGTTGATGAAAAAAAGCATTCAGCAGCTTTACTACAGTTACCACACTGTAGTTCTGGCAGTGCTCAACCTGTGACCAGCTGTCCACAGCAGTACAGACAAATGCTCTGGCTGATTGAAGGGACAGTTCACTGCAGGAACAGGCAGCTGGGCGGGCAAGATGTGCGCAGAACAATACTGCCACCAAACACATCCTATTATCAAATCATGGCCTGGGGCTATATGGTGGGAGCAGAATATATGGTGGGGAAACTTGGACTTGAAACCAACAAGGAAGAAAAGGCTTTCCTAGACAAGGAGCATGGGACAGAACTTCACATTAAGATTTGCCTGACACATCCAACTTCAGTCTCAAAATCAATGTTTTATAGTGCATGATGCCAGGCTCTTTTTTTCTTTATTTCTGTGCTGAAGAAAAGGAAAGTTTATAGGATACATTCCTATCCCTTCTTATCTCTGCATGATTATTTAATTAAAGCAGGACTAGGTGAAAGTACAGTACATAATCTCCTTTCTGCTGTGAGCCAAAAAATGGACTATACTTTTACAACAAAATACACACAAAGGCAAGAAAAATCCCCTCTCCATGTGCAGGCTTTTCACTGCAAGCTACTTGTTGTTTATTATGAATTTACAACTGAATGACATGCATCAGAGACAAAAATGGGACTTACATGATTCTTCTGATCCCTCCAGATCAGTCTGTGTGTGCTCAGCAGTAAAACTCCACTATCAAATTTCAGCTGAAAGAAAAAATAAAACAGATCAACGACAAATTGAATCAGTAAATTCCATAAATACTGGTTGTGGAAACACTATACCTTACCACAACACAGCAATCAAATTTAACAAGCCAGTATTTTGGGAACACTCTTTTTTTTCAGAAAACAAAATACATGACGTTTAGGAAACAATAGAGAAAAATAGTATAAAATGATTAGATGGATAAACACAAACTTCCTTTTCCAAGTGTATAAACTTTCCCCCCGGAAATCCTGATGGATCCTCCCTCCATATACTCTGCAAGATATACAAAAATTCTTAAATGCATTTTAAACAGGGGTACTGGCTGTGGAACATTGATTATATGCTGACAAAAAACCGGTAGAAATTATGCAAAAAAGCAAAACAACCTAATAAAAAGATGCTGCACACTGTCTATTCTATCATACAGGAGTATTGCTGCTACGTGTGATGCTGTTGAAAAGCTCTACTTATCAGACAGCAAACAGCACCTGGAAAATCTGCATTAGCATATTGTTTTCTACCTGTAAAACCTGAGGCACGTTTCCACAGCTTTTTGTGAGGGTATGCAATTGCCATGGTGTGGAAAAATTGAGAGATCAAGAGTCACTCCGGCAGCAAAGCGAAGCAATAAGCAGGATGGCTCAGAAAAGAGTAGAGGGTATGTCAGCATCCTTGACGACCAGAGCTCAAGAGCATTTTGCAGCTACAAGGACGCCTCAAGTGTGAATTGTGCGTCATGCCCTGTACCACACCAATGCCAGGGCTCAGCCCCGTGCAGGAGTTACAGCCTGAGCAGTGGGCAGTGCTTTGTGACAGTGACACTGCTTACACACACCCTGTGGGGGTCCCAACCCTCACCCCCATGTTGCACACACTGTCCAAGGCGTTTCTCACAGAATCGCAGAAACAATTAAGTTCGAAAAGACCTCTGAGATCATCGGGTCCAACCCATGACCCAACATCCCGTATCAACCAGACCACGGCCTGGAGTGCCACGTTCAATGTTTAATCCTTAAACAGCTCCAGGGAGGGTGACTCCACCACATTCCTAGGCAGTCCATTCCAACGTCTAATCTACCTTTCTGTCAAGAAATTCTTACAAATAGCCAACTTAAACTCCCCCTAGCACAGCTTAAGGCTACTTCCTCTTTTCCTGTCACTTGTTGCCCGTGAGAAGAGACCGACCCCGACCTGGCTCCACCCTCCTTTCAGGCAGCTGCGGAGAGCAGTAAGGTCCCCTCAGAGCCTGCTCTTCTCCAGGCCAAACAATCCCAGCCCCTTCAGCTGCTCTTCCTAAAACTTGTGCTCCACACCCATCCCCAGCTCCGTTGCCCTCCTCTGGACATCTTCCAGCACCTCAATGTCTGTCCTGAACTGAGGGGCCCGGAACTGAACACAGGATTCGGGGCGCGGCCTCAGCAGTGCCGGGTACGGGGGGACAATCCCTGCCCTGGTCCTGCTGGCCACACTATTGCTGATACAGGCCAGGGCACCACTGGCCTTGTTGGCCACCTGGGCACACTGCTGGCTATAGATCAGCTACTGTTGACCAGCACAGCCCCTCAAAGCCCGCAACTCCGCCCTAATCTCCGCACAGAGACAAACCCTGTCCGACCCTGGCGCAGAACGTCCTCACACACCCCCGATCGATGCTCCACCCGCAGCCCAAGCCCTTCACACCCCTCGTGTCGCTCCCCTCGCCCGACGACGCCCACAGTCACAGCCCGCTGCCACCCCCCTTGCCTGGGGCCCGCGGCCGAGTCCTTTACCCTCCTCCCTCGCCCCGGCCGCGCCGCCAGGCCCTGCACGGGGCGGCTCCAGCTCCCGTCACCTTCTCCTCCCCGTCGCTGAGGCGCACGCCGCGCTGCTGGACCACCAGCGTCTCTCCCAGCTCCAGCAGCCCGGTGGTCCACGAGAACCTATCCATGGCTGCCCGTCCCCTCCCGCACCGGGCCGCGGCCGCCGGGGGCGCAGGGACCGTGCGCGGCCGCCCCTCGCCCTCTAGCGGCGGCGCGGGGAGCGGCCGCCATGTTCTCCCCCGGGAGCGGCGGGAGGGCCGCGCCGCCCGCCATTGGCCAGTTCAAGCCCCGCGGCCGGGCCAATCGGGGCGGCGCCGGGCCGTTCAAACGCTCCTTGCGCGGCGGCGGCCATGGCGGCGCGTACGGCTCCGCAGCTCCCGGCCAGCCGTAGGTCCGAGCCCGGATTCCGCGGTAAGGCCGGGACACCGGGCGGGGACGGGGGCACCGGGACGTCCGGGCACCAAGGGGCCGAGCCGCTCCCTGCCGCGGGCCGCCCGCTCGCCTGCCCGCGCGGGGCTGAGCGTTAGCGGCCGCCGTTGCAGCCTCGCGCGCGGCCGCGGCGGGTGGCAGCGGAGCCGCTGGGAGAGAGGAGCCGCTCGCTCTCTCCGGGCACTGGGAGGGCAGGGCAGGCGCTCCAGGCGAGGTCGGAGATCGCGCAGGTCCTGGCAGCAGCGCTCACTGTCGTGGTCTTGGAGCTTCCGAGCGGTGCGGGTGGGGGTAGCAGACTTCAGCCTCTCCTGACAGGGCTGGGGCCGGCACGGACCCCACCGCACCCCATCCCATCCCATCCCATCCCTTGCCCCAGGTAGGGCTCCTGGGGTGGAAGGTTTTCCTCATGGCAAACGGGACGCCCAGCCGCTAAGGGCATCTCCTTGAAAGCAGCAAGTGCGGCGCCGACCTAGACCCGCGCTCTTGTGCTTATTTGCTTTCTGACATGTTCGGCTTCTGCAAGTGAAAGCAAGGGAGTTGCTTTGGTGGGGCTTTGCTGTTTGTGCGGGGGGCGGTGAGAGCCATTTTCGAAGCAGAAGGGGCGATTCAGGTGCTGGGAGGCTCTGGGGTGCACGCCGAGGTCGCTGCCGTGCTCTTGGCACGGGCGCAGCTGCTGTAGGAGCTGTGGTAGCTCCTTCAAGAGCAGGTGATGGACACTGCCTTCTGTACGCTTTGTCCAGAGAAGGGCAAGGAGCTGGGGAAGGGTCTAGAGCACAAGTCCTTTGAGGAGCGGCTGAGGGAGCTGGGGATGTTTAGCCTGAAAGGAGGGTGTGGCCAGGTGGGGATCGGCCTCTTCTCCCAGGTATCAAGTGACAGGGCAAGAGGACACGGCCTCCAGCTGTGCTAGGGGAGGTTTAGATTGCCCATTAAGAGGAATTTCTTGACAGAAAGGGTGTTTAGGCATGGGAATGGACTGTCCAGGGAGATGGTGGAGTCACCATCCCTGGTGGGACAGTCCAGCTGTTCTTAGGGCCTTTTCAGGATCACTTCATGCTGGTATTAACTGACGGTGGAAGAGAAGCAAATGATATTACAGATGGTCAGCTGGGTTCATGTGCATGGTGTTTTTTGTGTGTGCTATAATTGCTACTGCCACAAGTGAAAAAAGTGTGTTTGCTGAACCAACAGTAACTCTGAAATACTGGACAGGCATTCAGAAGGTAACAGCAAGCCTGACTTCATATCACAAAATTGTTTCTTTTAGCTTAATACAGCTGTGTAGCTGTGACATTACATTCAACTATCCCTTGAATATTGCCTTTCTCAAGAAATGCAAGAATGTATAAGACATTGAGATGTGAAAACTAAAGATTTCTTAGTCTGTACTGTCTATATTTTGTCAAGTCTTGATGTTTTTCTAACTGCATTTCCTTCTTGACTAAGAAAGTTTGGCATTAATATTTTAGCTGGAAACATAACACGTCTGTCTTTCTCAAAATCCATTAGAACAAAGACGACAGAAAGTCGAAGAATATTTATCGAGAAAGAAGACTTTTTCTGGTGTACCTATTCCAGAAAACCGGACATCGATCAGGTAGTATTTTTGCTATGGCTTGCATTCTCTTATTTCCATAATCACTAATGTTCCTTAGTTTTCATCTCACTTGGCTTCCATAAGATCCTCTGATGCAAAGCTACCACTTGCTAATTAGAATATTCATTTTCAGTCATATGCAGTGCCATATCTTTTGCATAACACATCACAAAGCACCTGAGGAAGAATTTGGATTTGTAACTTCAAACTGACGTGTTTTTCTTCTGAGTTGTCAGTACATTTTCATAGTTGCTAGGAGACAATACTGGTCTTGGTGGTTTTGTAACTTTCTGGGTAGTCTGATGCTAGCTCTGGTGCCTGACTGAATGTTTTGGAACCTGTCAGTGTGGTAGGAACTACGTGTCCTTGTACAGACTTGCCTCAAATCGCCTGGGCTCTCATGATTGCAGTAAGTGAGCTTCAGCTGCTTGTGCTACTCCCCCTTTCCCCTCAACTACAGCCTTTAGAAACTGGACCTTCTGTAGCAGATGCATCAGACCAGACAAGTTGATACTCATTCTTAAACGTGAGAAATTACACCTGCAGTAAATTCCAATCTGTTGGACAGCTCTTTATGGTGTAAGAAGAGATGTTTTGCAGCCTGGGTCCTGATCAGTGGTTGCTTAACCATTTGTTTTTGTTGGAAGAATAGTACAAGCTGAACAGAAATGCTTCAGTATGAGTTCAGTCTGCAGACTGCCAAATGAAACATGCGAACATCCTCTAAAAATACATTTCTTTGTTGCATGATTTAAGATGTCTTTTTTTTTTTTTTTTATTTTAAGCAGTAGCAGAACTAGGAGAGTGACTACCAGTAAGCTGCAAGGCAAGTTACAGCTCTCAACATCTCCAGAGCCAGAAATGGTAAGTTTTTGACAGATACTTAAATACTGATGGCACTCTGTTTCTATGGCTGCAACATTCCGCTTACTTAAATCTATTTGTGTTGTATGACTTCCAGAGCATGAGAAGAGCATGAGCAGAGGTGTGGTTTGTCAGAACTTTTAGTCACTGCTTATATGTGATTTTTGGAAAGCTGTCACATTACAGTAGAAAATGAATCATTCATATTCAGTTTGTACCCAATAGGAGAGAGAGTTAAGGAGGATACCATTATTGCTGAAATAATGTTTAAATTATAACAACATTTCTCATGAATCTCAGAGGGGTTTTTGATACATTTTGAGTCTTCGGGGAAATTATTTAAAATCTGAGTAAAGTATTCTGTCACAGTAAATAAGTTTTCTGTTACTTTGAGGAAAGCCAAACCATTAACAAAATGAACTGTTGAGTGTGTATGGTTTTTCAGTGGTGCACTGGCAAAACTAATGTAATCAAATGTAGATGCCAATACCTAATCAGAGTTTAAGGGAATGTGTTCCCTGTATCACTTCATGTCACTTTTCTGAATTTAAGATGCAAATGATTGTACTGCTTAGAAATAGCAAAATGGAGATTCTTCTCCAGACCTCAATTCTCAGGGAAAGGTGAGGAAAAAGTAGATGTAAGATCTATGTTCATGTTAGACAGTTTTGAGTTTGGGTTTCAGAAGATTTGAGACATGGAGTTATTTGAGGAGAAAAGCAGAAAACTTAACTTCAAAACTGAATGTTGAGGAGAAAAATTCCAAAAGTGAGAAGAAAAGTAGTTTTTTAGAAGTTTCGTAAAGGGACATATTCTGTTCTGTATATATGTCTTGTGTGATTTTTTTTTTTAAGTTGAGTTAAGCTACATAGTTTCCTGAAATAACAGTCCTCACATTCAAGCTCTAGTTATGTAGGTTTTGTCAAATCTTAACTACTAAGCCTCAATGACAGACCAGCAAAAGAGATGCAGTGTAGTTTTCCTGCAGGTCAAGGGGATCTCCCTTAAAGACTTCTCCTGCAGACTTCCATGTGTCATTCACATCTTTCTTCCTGCCTTTGGATACGTCACTCCTCCAAAAGCTGCTGCTTTGACAATGCTAAATTAGTTTCTGTAGAGCATCTTTTTTGGAGAAAAAGACTAGATTCCATTTCTCATGAGGGATTGTCCTGAGAACAAATAGCTGAGAGTTTCAGTAAAGCCATGTAAAACTGATCTAACTATTCTCATCTTGCAGCATCCTATATCTCAATAGTAAGAACAATTCTCTTCTGGTAACATCTCCTAGTGTCCTATTTACTACTTTACTCACTACCTTGTATTAGTAGACTATTCACATTAAGTGGAGGAATGGTGCTGCCATTAAGTGATGAAGTATGCAAAAAGAGATACTGCTTTTGACTATATACAGCCTAAAGCAAGTTTCTACTTTATAACTCTTCTAAGAAGGTAATTTGGGCAGTTAATAGCCAGCAGTTGCTTTAAGAGTTTTATTTCTTATTTCCAAGGCAGAATTTAAGCAATTTTTATTTGATTTTTGGTGTGAATTCTGCAGTAATCATTGACAAGTAATCTATTCAATATTTATATATGACTTCTGTAGGCACCTTTAAACTGGCATTTACTGTTAAGCATTTTAGTCCTGTAAATCATTGGAAGCCTCTTTGGAAACAAGTAACATGCAGCATGAATGTACTTGTAACATTTCCATGAATTTGCTTTTGATTTCAGGAAAATAAAGAGAATGCTGATAAAGCGTCATGGGACCAATCAATTGTAAGCTCAGACACAAATGTTACTTTAAACTCTTCTACAGTCCCACTGACAAGTCACATATCAGAAACAAAATGTAATCTTGAAAATCAAGCTCCAAGGAATAAAGTTATTGATATAAAATCACAGCATGTATCACTTACCAAGGCCTTCTTAGAAATTAAAAGAATTAAAGAGAGGCATTTGTCAGCAGAAAAACAAAATGCAAGTATCAGCGTACCAAAGAAAGCAGCGCTTGGCAGATACCGTGGCAAAGTAATCCAATCCAAGATAAATTCTTTCCGAAAAGCAGTAAAAACTGAGGAGGAAAAGAGTTCTTTGACAGACAAGAAGCCTTTTCCTTCTGCCACCAAACAACCAGCAAATTCTTTGGCCACAAAAAGCTGTAATGCAGTTCTGAAGACCGTCAAAATTGCAAACAGCTCTAAGTCTCTAAAATCAAATGGTGTCCTGCCATTGCACAGCAAACCATCTGAAAAAGCTGCCACTAACTTCCAGTCTGGTCTGAAGAAACAGCTGACATTTGCTGTGGCACCAAAGAAAGTAACAGTCCCAAAAGTGGTTGGTGGAAGGGGACCACAGCCACTGAAGGCTGCTTCTGGCAATCCTGATCGCAGAGTGCAGAGTGTGAGGAAACGTGCAGATCTTTGTGAAGATGCAAGACCAGAAGCTCCAGGAAAATCAACTTCTGTTGCTCCTGGTACAAAATCAGAACAGAATTCTAAAATGGATGGCAATAGAAAGTCTATTCTACCAAAAGAGTCAGCAGAAGAAAGAAGGTAACTAAATTACTATTGTAGCTTGATCTTGGAAATTATTCAGGCCTTTTTCCCAAGAATGTCTAGTTTGATCAATTTGTTTCTGTATAGACTCTGAAAAACAGAGAACTAAGTGTTTGGACTTGATGCCCAAGGACAGCAGACTAATACTTTAGGCTTAAACTGAGAAATCAGGATTCAAACTAATTGCAGAAGCTTCCCAGGCTTATAACTTTTCCTGTTCAGTTGAAAAATAGATGTTGCTGGAGCTGTTTTTTTAGTCCAAGTGTTGTGATACTCTTAAGCATGACAGGTAATCCTGTAAATTAATTTCACATGCATGTCACAGTTTAAAAAAAATGACTGAGGCAGGATGTATATAGATGGGAGCATCTTTACAGACTGAAAGGGAGCACTTGGCAATGATGTTTTTCAGTTTGAATACAGTGTAGATGATGGGTGGGAATATGATTCATAGTCAAAAAGTTATTTAATATTCCTCATATAGAGCTCCTTGTAGTAAGTCACATTTACTAAAAATTGATGGTCTAGTGGGTGGGATGAAATGAAACATTAAAGCTGAATTAGACTTAACATCAGTTTCAGATTTTCTAAATTATATGATAGGGTTGTTTTGGGTTGATCTCTACACTTTGTGTCTTATGAGATTAGTTTCTAGTTATCTCGTTTTAAGTGGGATTGGGGGGAAAAGGTGACACAGATGAATAATTCAGAAGCATTTTTTTACCTTCTTTTGAAAACAAGGGTCTGTAACCTAAGTGTCTTGTTGCAGCTGGAAGGGAAGAGATTAAAGTGTTTAAACCTGATAGATACGTAAAGCAGACAGTAAGATGGGTAGTTCTGAAATTTCCATGCAGATCTAAAAGGCAGCTTTATTCCTTTTGGGATTAAAGGAAGAAGACTCAGACTATCTGGCAAGTGTATCTTGGCATGACTTACCCTAATTAGTGTCAATCAATGTAAAAATACGATAAAACATCTATCACTCCAGCTAATAATGTTCCTAAATGCAGAGCTCGTCTGGATGAATGGAGGGCATCTAGAGGAAAAGTGATGAGACGACCTCCTATACATGCACTTCTGGGACCCCAGTCTAAAAGTGAAGAACAAGAATTCTCTGCTGCTGATACAGAAAAGGTCAACAAGACTCTGAGTGAATGCCTGCAGTTAACAGAACAGGTACCTGGACCCTTGCCTACTGAGTTCGGATCATATAGGTCCTGACAACACATAAATTCTCTGGGCATGCTAGATCTGTGTGAATCAGATACAGGGGACTAATTGTTCCCCAAGTTAAGCAATATCATAGCTTTTGCCAACAGCTGAAGAAATAAAGCTTTACTGACTTACTGAACTACTGAGTAAGTGTAGGCAATAATGGTAATAATAGTAGTAGAACTATAATGTAGTGAGAGTAGCTAGAAGACATTAACCTAAACCTAATAAGGTTTGCATTTGGAGGCACTTGTCTGTACTTCTGAAAAAGTCTGTTTCAAGTAGTTCTGAAGATGCCTGTATATGTTACTACCCCTTCTACTTACCCTACTTTATAAATGATCCTAATTTTTAAGAATAGGTGAATAACAATTCTGTCAAAGAAAATAACCCTCGCTTTCTAGTTCAAAAGCAGCAAACCAAGCACCTCAAAGAGTCAAATGCATTTAAATCTCTACTTTTGTGTTGACTTAAGGGACATCAAGGCGACAAAGTACGTGCCATGTTGGAAGATCTGATACAGAGCATTCCTGGGGTTAAAAAGCTTGCAAAATATTGGATCTGCTGTCTGCGTCTTGAACAGATGGGTCATCTTGGAAGTCTTATTGCTGTCTATGAGGAGGCCATTTTGGCAGGAGCAAAGGTAAGCAACTTTTCTTAAAATTTGAGATTAACAATTAGAAAGGCATGTAAAAGTATGGAAGTGGCATGTAAAATACAACTGCTTCTGATTTTCTTAAATACCTTTATAGTAGGAGGTGAGCCACATGATCTACCTGACCATTAAAATAATGGATTTGGTTTGCTCTATAACCACTGTAGGTACTACTTTGAAGAAGAAAGGTTTAGGTTCATCAAATTACCATATGATGTTCTGTCTAGAAGGAATTAAGGACTGAGACTTCTAGTACCATTAGAAACCCAAAATATAACTTAGTTTTACACTTACTGATGGACTTAATTTCCGTGCTTTAATATCAGCAAGATTTCAGGACACCAAATACTGAAAATACAGGATTCACTTGTGTTCTGACTCAAGTCTGAACAGCATTATATAATGGATTTGTAATATGAACATCATGTGGCCTGCTCCACTTTCCCTGTAACTATTATACCAATCAAATAAGCTGAGATGATAATTCATTTTGGAACTGCTTTTCTAAAATGGTACAACTTTTTTTTCAGCCCAAAGAGGAACTGCGACACACACTAATAGATACAATCAAAAATACTAGAAGTCTTTTCGACTCTGAGAATGGTAAGTCTGAGTACTCTGTTCTCTTTAAATGTTTGATTTGACAGGCAACCCAAGCTGTTTAAACTATTTGCACTGATATTAAATTTTATTTCATGGAAAATTTCCCATGATAATTTTATATTCAGTTGTCTTTGAAAACAATCTTGGCTACCCAAATCCTTTTCAACAGTGGGCATGTTAAAATGATTGGAGTTGCTCTTGTACTCAGACTTGTTACTTTATCAAAGCTGTGTCATCCAGCTACTTCAGCTGGATAATCAAAGAGTAAATAAAAATACTCTTGTGAGCTAAAAATCAGTACCTCTGACAAAAACTCCTTCACTACCAGAAGCATGGTCATGTTATGGCATAGTGTCAATTAAAGGTTGTAAATATTCTAATTTTGGAAGTAAAGTAGCCATAAATATTTCCCTTCAATGTAACATAACCTGACAAGTATGTGAACCCAGAAACTGGTTGAAATACTTGTTGAGAGCTACCTGCATTTGAAAAGGAAGAGAATGACTTCTCAGGATGTGTACTTAGCCTGAGCTTTCAGGTTGTAAGTTCTTGAAGGTGGCTAAAATTGTTAGTAACTTAAATTGTTGTGGCTCAGACTCCAATGCATACTTAACTTTTATTCTCATGTAAAGCTTCAAGATTTCAGGTATCTCTTTAAACACATTGTCTTTAGTTGTAACTAATTGTCCGTGTACTTTCTTCAATTTTTTTTTTTTCCTAGGGGAAACCGCAATAGAAGCTCATTTAAGTGAGGTGGTGGAAGTCAACAAGGAACTAAATTCACCTGTAGAGCCAGTTCAGGAAACCTTCAAGGATCTCTGCCCTGATGAGGACCAAAAAGAAGAGATTGATAATAAGAAGGCAGAGACAAGCAGTGAAGTTACCAAAAAAGAAGAAATTGATTTAGACTTAAAACCAAGAGGAGAGATCTTGCCAAAAAAGAATAAAAAGCAGAAGGCTAAAGAACGGGCAAAAAAGAAAGGCAAATGTGAAAGAGAAGAGAATGAGGATGGGATAAAAAATACAGACCAAGCAATTAATTCTCCTGGGAAGGAGAATGACACATCTTATTCAATGAGATACAATCCTCCTACCACACCATATTTGGAAAGGTAAAATTACTTCAGGTAACCATGGGAAGTCTGTACTGTCTGGAGTAACACTACTGTGTGTGCCCTGTTGAAACAGAGGCACTGCATTTATGAATACTTAGTTAAAAGCTCTTAAGAGCCACATTCTTAGGATTGTTTCCTCTTCCTTCAGAAGGAAGTATTTTTAAGTAAGCTTCTCTATTTACTCAAACTGCTTTGCTTTTTGAATGGTTCACTACAAACTAACCACACTTTTGTGGCACAGACCTAAATTCCAGATTTAGGATTCCCTCCCACTGCCAACATGGCAGTAGCACTTCTACACTGAGCTAGGTAAAGAGAAAGTAGATGCCTCCATTCCTCCCCTTTTCAAATATAGATAAGGTTGAATGTCATATAACACAGAATTAGTGAACAAGATGTAACTGGCCTGTAAAGATTATTTTAATTGTATCTTGAGGCAAAAACCTGGGTAGTAACCTCAGTAAAAACCAATTAATACTTTTTTTTTTTTTGCTTTTTTTGCAATAAATTTTCTTTTAAGATAATAGACTTAGGAAAGTTGTGCTCAGCTTTGACATCTGATGGGAGCTGGAGTCCTGGCAGCTGTCCACTGTCCCTCGTAGCAGGAAGAACAGTTTCCCCTGATGGAATGGGAAAGAATCTTTCCTTGGGAACTCTTCTCAGGAGGTTTACTGGGGTTAAAATATTTTGCCCAAGAGAAGAGTTGTAACATCTGGTTTTAACTGGATGAATGGGAAAGGGCCCATTTCCTTTAGCTATGGGAATGGGAAAGAGTTGAACAGGAATCATGACTTGCTGTTTCTGCTAGTTGCTCCAGATGTAATTTGTTGGATGGCGTGCCTATGTTTAGTGGCTTTGGTTTGTTTTTTTCTTTTCCTAAGTGTGAAGAGGCATCCTGAGGCAAATGACTGCAGTGCTAAAGATCTGAAAATGGTAACTCCTTTGCGATATTCTCAGCGCATTCGGGAGAAGATGTGCAGGCTGCCTGATGCTTTTAAAGATCAAGATCCATGTGTCTCTTCACTTGAGCAGCTGGGAGACTTGGAATCAAAAGTCACTGTCTTTATCCACAAACAGAGCAATGCACTCCAAGACGCAAGTGCTGAAGTAGAAGAGTAAAAGTAGTGCTACTGCTACAGGGCAGTTAAAGATTTCATACTTTTTAAGGAGAGTTGAAGGGTACTTGTTTTATGCAGCTTTGAGAAAGGAGCTGTCTAAAACTTCTGTGGACAGCTTGAGCTGAAATTAGACTGCCTGAGTCACTAAATAAAATTTTAAGTTTTTGCCTTTTCAAAATTGTAACAAATCTGTCCTGGTTTAGTACTAGACTAAGCACTATTGTCTTTATGTTGACTGTGTTTCATTAAATTTTCAATTAAGGAGTAGGTGTAATGCTTCATGTTAGTAGTTGATTGTAGTATATTGCTAATACCTACTGTTTTCTTCTTGCAATTCCTTAGAAATCCGTAATTTTTTAGTTTAAGAAAACAAAGTAATGTAGGTGTTCCAGTAGGGCAACGTCTACTCTGGCAAGATTTAGCTTTGAAAACTAAAGCCAGCTAATAAGGTGTGTGCAGAATTTAAACTGTTGTATCTAGTTTTAGGGCTGCTTCAACAAACCTGAGTTTAATCTCTTCAGCTACTGCACGGTGTTCATTATCAAGTAATCCTAGATGAGGTCTGATACACTACTCACTATGTGACAGTTTTTACGTTGGTTTGTATTAGTCTGTACTATGCTATACTCATTAAACTCATCAACTTTTAGTTGTGCTTGTTCTTTATTTAAAGGCTAAAACTATTTAGTCTGTTCTTGACAGTGAGCTATCAAAGCAGAACGCTGTCCTATTTCCCATGTTTCCTTGTCGGCCCGCTCAGCGGCGCAGCAACGCCCGGGCCCCCATGCCTGCAGGGCCGCCGCGGGGCGGGCGGGGCCAAGACTCCGGCCCGGCCTCGGAGCCGGCACCGCCCTCCTCCTTCCCGATCCCCCGCCCCCAGCCAGGCGCGGGCAGCCCCGGTGTGCCCGCGCCTTTCCGGCGGTCTCGGCCCGGCCCGTGAAGGTGAGTCCCCGGCGGGGCTGAGGGGCTCGGGGCGGGACTGGGATGCTCCTCTTCAGCCTGAAGGAGCCATAGGAACAAAAGAGCTCACCAACCCCTTAGAGCACCGTGTGTGCTCAGAGGATGTTTGCGGTATGGATAACCAACTTAAAAGCATCAAGGTTTTGAAAAAAGCGTAACAGCCCCCTGCTGGATGAGAGATCCTTCAGGATATGCGTTTTTTGCAGGAACTGGGATCATGTGTGAGTTTCAGCAGCTGTGGGAGCTCTCAGGAGCGGTGGGACCAACCTCACGCTGTGCCATGGGAGTTGTAGGTTGGACATCAGGAAGATTTTCTTCACAGAAGGGGTGATTAGGCATTGGAATGGGCTGCCCAAGGGGGTGGTAGAGTCACCATCCCTGGAGGTGTTTTAAGAAAAGACGGGGTGTGGCACTCGGTGCCATGGTCTGGTTGATATGATGCTGTTAGGTCATGGGTTGGACTTAATGAACTCAGAGGTCTTTTCCAACCTTATTGATTCTGTGGTTCCGTGATATAGCCTAAACGTAGTGATAGGACAACTGGGAACATTTCAAAAGTACATGAGGGAAGGTTTACAATGGACATTAGGAAGCAGTTATTTAGTAAGAGAGTTGTTGAACAGTGCAAGACTTTTTCAGGTACTTGATGCCCTAAACCTGTTAGTGTTCAAGAGGCATTGTCACAAAGCCATTATCAGGGTAATTTAACTTTTGGTCATCCCTGAAGTGGTCAGGCAGTTATACCAGATGACCATTGTAAGTCCCTTGCAACTAAAATATTCTGCCTCTTCCAGTTGTTGAAGTCTTTGTGCAGTAACTTCTTACAGCTTGAAGCTGTTTATGCTGTTTTGGGTGAGAATTGTCACTGAAAGCCTTAAGCTTGTTTCTGTTATTACGCCTGTGGGTTTTCTTTAGTGTTGTGAAACCACCTGCCGGAGTGTTGGTAACAGAAAGAGGATGCAAAGATGTAAGTCTATAACCGATATTTTTGAAGAGCTTCAGGATTTTAAATTAAAAAATGCAGAAATAACACTATAATGTTTCAAGTTGTACTTTCCAGAGGCCTCAATTTCGGTATAATCAAGGCAACAGTGCAGGGAAGTGTGTCATGGTAATGCTGGACAGTTGTAAGTACACACATTTATCACCCCTGCTTGTTATTTTGTTTGGGTTTTTTCTCACGCAGAAAATAAAATTTTAAAAAGTATTAAGGTCATGAAGATAATCCTGTGAAAACGGGTGCTTGAAGTTGGAACTGGGTTTATAAAGAATGGAAGGATACAACGTGTTGAAAGTACTGGGAGAGGGATCCTTTGGCAGAGCTCTCCTAGTTCATCATAGAAGCAATGACCAGAAGTATGTAATGAAGGAAATAAGGCTTCCAATGGTAAGTGTAACACAATCACCTCACCCACCACTTAAAAAAATAAAATAAAAAAAAATCCTAATTCTGGGTGTATTTTTGAAACACTGAACACTCTTGCTGAGAGTTGTGTATAAGACAGGTGTGTGGTATGGTTACTGCATAACTACATCTTGAGCTGATGTTGTTGGTACTAAGTGAAGTACATGGTTAGATTTTGGGAAGTGTAGCAGGTATGAAGAAGGTATGAAGGTGTTTAGAAAGAAACCCCTGTTCCCCCTGCTGCCCTTGGCATGATTGCCGTTGATTTCACTAAAATGCAAATTTCATCTGCAATGCCTGATGAGGAAATTAGTGTCATATTATTGCTGGTAATCAGTTATTTGGGTTACATTCACTGCACTCAGCTAAGCTAAAAGTCACAAAATGGGAGGCACTGGCTTTCTTCTGAGGCCAAAGCTCAGCTAAGACCTGGGCACTTGGCTTTATGTTGAGTTTATGTGGACTCTCAGCTTTTTCAAAGTGAGTGTGTGCTGCTTTGGTATATAGTTCTGCACTTTTAAAATAGAAAAAGTCATTAACAGAAGTAGGAAAATATCCTCTCAAATTAAAAAAATAAACCCAACAAAATACCAAATGCCCAAAAACCCCAAAGAATAGTAATAAACCATAGGTTAAAAAGATGGGACTTTCAGAGTTTCCAAGGTACTTAAAATAACTGAAGAAAATTCTTTAAAATATTTTTGTTTGGAAAGTGAGGCACTTTGTGTTTACATGAAAATTTGTTAGTGTGAAACTTATAGTAAGTGTATTTATATTTTCAGTCTTCGTCTGGTATAGAGAATTCTAGGAAGGAAGCTGTTCTTTTGGCTAAAATGAAACATCCAAATATTGTTGCCTTTCAAGAATCATTTGAAGGTAAGTATAAAAATTTAAATTCCTTCATTTGTTTGAAGTTGCATACTCCTCAGGGATTGAGATTACTTTCTTTTTTTTGTTTATAATACATATTATAAACAAAATACATGTTTATAGTAACATATAACACATAGCACGCAGTCAAAGCTTTCTAGTAAAAAGTATTACATATAGTAAAAATCAATACATATCCTGCTAATGAAAATACTAATTATTCTTAAATTACCAAAAATTTAGCTGATGGACATCTGTATATAGTGATGGAATATTGTGACGATGGAGATCTAATGCAAAAGATTAAAGACCAAGGAGGAAATTTGTTCCCTGAAGACACGGTAAGAAAAGACATTGTTTTGAATCAAGGGAGCTAGGAATCCTTTTCCATGTAAACTGAAGCATGCTGCATAAACCAAATTAGAAATATGCAAACATTTGATGAAACAAAGAAAATGGTTCAAGTAGTGTGAAAAACAATTACATTTGTATGGAATTAAGTAGGAATTTTACACAACCTTCAGACCGAATTTAAAGCATAGTAAGTAAGAGTATTGCAAATGGAAAGTAAACAAACCACTCTGGTAAGATAAATAAAGCTAACCAGGAGAATAAATGCCTACTTTTTACGTAGCAATTAAATGTTTAAACCGTTCAGTGTGTGTTAACTTCTTTTACCAGAGAAGCTATAAAATTTGTTAGGAGAAGGTTCAAAGTGACACTGTAGTGAATGAAAGTTATTTCCTGCTACAGTTAGGAACATCACCTTTGTTAAAATGAAAGGACCAGAAACCTCAACTAATTGAATATTTAGATTTTCTATGCACCTTTAAGAGTTTTCTTTTGTACTTAGAAAGGAACACATTTCCTTTTAGAAACAGTATGTTATTTCCATGTGACTTTTGTTTTTGTTTGTTAGTTGGTGGTATGGGGTTTTTTTCTATTCGCTAATTTCCTGTGTAACTTTAATTAACTTGTTTATAAAATGACCATCAGCTAAAGTGCCAGGTAGCAAGCAATTCCTTTGCTTCGTTATTATTATGTATTATTAGAGCTTTTTGGACACAGGTAATAAACATTCCTTCTGCCATGTTAAAATATAATCTCTCTTGAAGAGCTCAGTCTTTCATGCTGGCTGCAAGCTGTTATCCTGGAGTTACTTTTAACTCCCAAATGTTCTGAATGCTTTTATTCTCCTATTTTTTTTAAATCTATTAGTAAAATATTCATTATATTGAGCATTGAGCTGGTTTAACTCTTAGCTACTCTTTTTCAGATCCTTCACTGGTTTGTGCAGATGTGCCTGGCTGTGAAGCACATCCATGATAAACGTGTGTTGCACAGGGATATAAAATCCAAGGTGAACAGAGCAAGTTTTATTGCCACTAATAAACTCTCCATGCATTAAACCCCCTCTTTCATAATTTCCCGTGACTGCTGAGCTCTGTGGTTTTTATTTAGGCCTGAGAATATCATGTGAATGAAATTGTTGAGTGCATGGGATGATGTAACACTGTGGGTATAATCATCTAAGTATAGCTATATCCTTCATATCCACACTGCTAATAGCACTGATTGCTTGTGACAGACTGCATATAACTTAAAGGAATTACAGAACTATAAAAAAGTGTGTGGATTATGCAGTTTGCAAATATCTTGCCTCACAATTTTTTTTTTACTCTTCCCTGTCAAAAAGGGGGAAATTCAGAAGAAAGTGGGTCCTTGGTTTGAGTGTAGCATAAAGATTAAGGCAGTTCTAAGTTCTGATTCTTCCTCTGCTACTGATGCTGGCGCTTTAGGCCCATAAAGCCTTTCTGTTTTGTTTTGTTTTTTTTTTTTTTTTTTTTTTTGTAGAAGTATTAGGAGAAGCAAGTAAAAGGAAATACAGAAGACAAAATATCATAAGTGGTTATTGCTGTGTTTTCTGTATATCCAAACTTGCAGAAATTATTTGTAGAGGAATATTTAAGTATGCTAATCTTTGCTCTTGAAATGCAGAATGTCTTCCTCACTCAAAGTGGAAAAGTCAAATTGGGAGATTTTGGATCTGCACGCCTCCTTGCACAGTATGTGGATATCCCAACTGATCTCAGTGGTGTCTGTTCTATTCTACCATTACCAGACAGTACAGAGTTCAAAAATCGTTACTTTTCACCTGGCGTTTCTTCTTTGTTGTTTCATTAGTCCAATGTCATACGCTTGCACCTATGTGGGAACTCCTTATTACGTACCTCCAGAAATATGGGAAAGCCTGCCATACAACAACAAAAGGTACTCGTGTTTTCAGTGGTCACACATAATGCCTGACTGATGGATGGGTTTTCTTATTGCTGTCTCAGTCTACCTTTGTGGCTTGTTCGTATTTGTTTAGGAGAAGATACTGAGCTGAAGAATATTTACAGAGAGGTAATTACTTTTTTTTTAAAGATGATAGTGCATAAATTCCTCTTTACTTAGGTAGCTGAGAGATAAAGATACTGAGAGCACAGTATCTTTAGTCCTAGAAGTCTGAAAACCAGTGTGTGGACCTGTTTGTTTGGGAGAGTAAATACCCACATACAAAAATACACACAAGTAAGTGTGTATATATGCACAAACATAGGTATGCGTTTGCATCTTTTCATTGGTCTTATTTTTTGGGGGATGGTTGTTTGAAACGATGGTTGGTGGATGATTTTTCTAAGCTCTTCTTGACAGTTTTGATAATGTAGGGATAATGGCACAGAATGGATTACTTACATTTATAGAGCCCAGTTCTTATACAAGAACTGTGATTGATTTTACAGGGGTGGTAAGAAATATTCTACAGTTGATGTTGTTTCCTCCTGTTCTTGCAAGAAAGGCTTCAATTGCTTCTTGTGCAAATCACAGTACTCACTTTTGGTGGAAAATGGTGGGTTTTTTTCTCAGTAGGAGAATTCTTTTTGGCAGGGCCAGAATTCCAGCTCTCATAATCAGGATTGTGTGGCTGCTATATGATGCTAAGGGCCGTAGAATACAAAGGCTTTCAAGTGCAGAAGAATAACTATTGTTGGAGAAATTGCTTAAGAGACATCCTAGGAGTAAAAAGCCAACTACAACTGTATGACAGTCATCTTTTTTTACATCAGGGTAGGATGAAATAAGCAAAAACATTTCCACAGGAGAGGTTAAATACATAATTGTATTGTCTTTTATGGTTGCTTGCATATACTTTTAGCTTATTCAACTCAGTTATGTACACATATTAAATCTCACACTTTTAAGCAAGATATTAAATGGTAATTTTTGGCTCAAAATTTTTCATCTCTCTCTATATCTGCAGTGATATATGGTCTCTGGGGTGTATTCTGTATGAGCTGTGCACTCTGAAACACCCGGTAAGTACAGCTTTATTGCTATCAGAAAAGTTTTGGAATTCCTTGAAACTTAATTAGCAGTTAGCTGTACTGTAGAGGTGACTGAAGTGCTTGCTGCTGCTTCCAAAAGAGGGAACTATTGCTCCACCCTTCCTATGCCTCCTCCACTATATGCTTCTGTTTCAGCAGTTCTTGAGACCTACTGGACCCTTGTGTACAAGACACAATTTTCAAATTTGTTAGAAAACAATTGTTTTTTTGGATTGGTTAATTTTCCTCAATATCAGTGAGGCGATCTGGGTTTATTGAGTCCAGCAGCTGCCAGGCTGGTTCCAGATATCTGCAGTTGCAAGAATATTGCATTTTACAGGATCAAGATAATCCCAGGACATGGTGACAAAGTCACTCAAAATCTTTGCTAATGGAAATGTATTGTGTGCAAGTACAGCAAAATGTAGTAAGCAATAAGCATTTTTGTAGCTTTCATCAGTGATACACTTTTGCTTATTCTTCAAATCAAACAAGTCACTGTCCAAGCACTGTTCTGTTGGAACAGTGGGGAGCTTGATGAAATGATTCTGTCTTTCTGTCGTTTTTGGGACACTGTCTTTTACAGTGTTGTTTCTGTGTTTCTTAACGTGGTAACTTCCTCTGGCTTTTTTGTACAGACACATGGGTAAAATGAGAGCCCTTGTCAGGATATGTTTGTTTCGCAGGAAAATGAGATACTGGTTGAGGGTCATTTTGTCTTAGTTTTTTATAAGCAGCAGTTTCCTTTCATTGAGCTAATACTATATCTTGGAATATTCTGAGCTGGAAAGAACCCACAAGGATCATCAAAATCCCAGCTCTCGACCCTGCGAAAGACAGGCCCAAGAATGACACGCCTGAGAGCATTGTTCACATCCTGTGTATCAGCAGAAGGTTCTCCACAGCTGCAAGTGCTAGCTGTGCAAGAGTGTAGAAGTTTATACTGATGTGACTGAGTGATAAGGGAGCCTGTGCATAGGTGTGTGTTAGCCTAAGTAGGTCTGTGGCAAGGCTTTGGCAGTATCACAGCTATTGAGGCAGAGCTCAGAGCTGAGAATCCAAGGAGGGGAAAATTCTTCCCTATTAGCAATGTTGAAAAGTTATGTATCTGGTTTGATGTGATGGTCACACGTGTTCTTGCATAATCTATCAGAGGTGATACAAAAAGATGACACACTCCTTGGGTGCTTGGTACCCTGCAGCCAAGCCAGCAGGGTGTAATCCAAGGAAACTTCCTGCATGGGAGCAAGAAGTTCTCAGACATTAGATTTGAAAGAGGATGTTTGTGCTTTTATAGGGTACTTTTGATGATTTTTTTTTAATCAAAGTCTGTATATTTCCTAGCTTACTGTTTCCCTCTTGCAGTTTGAGTCTGATCTCAAGTATGGATTGATGAACTTGATTTCTGTAAAACTAAAATTCAAACAATCATGAATTAATAGGAGTAATTCCTAACTGCTTTTCAGCTGTAGAAGTTACCTTAAATTTGTCAACTACTTTTTACCTAATGCTTAAACTCTGTACTCTAATATTAATTTATTTTAATGCAGTTTCAAGCCAACAGCTGGAAACATCTCATCCTTAAGATATGCAAAGGGTCCTACGATCCACTTCCATCTCACTATTCCTATGAACTTCGTTACTTAATAAAACAGATGTTTAAGAGAAATCCCCAGAATCGTCCATCAGCCAGTACTATTCTTGCAAGAGGTTGCTTAACCAAACTTGTGAAAAATTGTTTGCCTTCTGAGGTAAGATATATTCTTTGTCTCTAGATTTAAGTAATACTATCTATATTTTAGATACCAAATAATTTTTATTTGTAGTTTGTTAGTGTATAACCCTAAAATTTAGTGTTGTGTACGTCCTACTCTAAAATCCATACAGTTGTAGACTTACCAGAAAGCTTGAGTTTTTAAAAGTGTTTCTTTTGAAAATTAACGTTGGATATTGACCTGAGGCTGATAAAGTTAGACATTGTTAGCTGGAACAGTGCAGGGAGTCTATTTTTAGCAAATAGTATATGCAATGATTTGAAGAAATGATACAGTACTTGCATCTCTTCATACACATTTCAGATGGCAAATGAGGTTGAGCAGGTATTAAAAGAAACCAAGAAACATGAAGGCAATGCAGCAAGACCAGAGGGTAAGTCAATAACATTTTTGTTGATGTAAGAAATGACAAAATGAGTAGGACATGTTAAATATTGCTGTAAAACATTAGTATTATAAATCTACATTATAACATTAGTATTATAAATCTACTTTTAATTATTTCAAAATCTAATTTTATTGAACTTACATGGAAAAATACTTGCAGAGTGTAAATTATATTGCAACATAAGTAGGGTTAAAAGCTGCAATTTATGTATTGCAAGTCTTAAAACTTGTGCTAGAAATAAGCTTTTCAGTTTTAAAATAAGCAGAACTTTTAACAGTTGCATGTATTTTAAATATGACAGTTGTTTCTTTCCCAGAATGTGGTGGAGCAAGTTATGTTCATTATTTAGTTTTTAGAGAGAGAATGTTGGACTTTTTTCTTCTGCATAAATTTAGCTACATCACAATTAGTGCACATTTGGAATGGAACAGTAGCAGGACTCTCTGTTGAGAATGAGCTCTGTTGTCAGAAGTGTGAAGGAGCTGTCACAATTTTCATTGCTTGGTTCAGTGGCATTGCTGTCATACCTCTGGAATACTACTTTACAAAAATGTTCGCTAAAGGTGTTAATGCTTGAATCTGTTCATTAATGTATCAGGGCGTGCCATGGCTGGTGTAAGCTCAAACAATAAGACAGAAAATAGAGTAAGTATTAAAATATACATATAATGTTTGTATTTTAGTAATTTAGAATGTTCCGTATTACAGAAAAGTTCTTATGGAAAATTATTCCTATGCTAAACCATAAATCAGCCTATTAGTGTTCAAACTGCAGTTTTCCTGCGTGTTGCCCACCACTCTAACTTTTCGGTTCTTCCCATGTTTAGTTTAGTTCCAAAGTGTTTTTTCTTAGAACCCTGTCAAAACAAAACCCAAATAAAAAAGCCTGTCTTGTTTTTCTGGTTTTTTTTTTTTTATATACTGCAAAATTTTATCCATTTTCTTTTCTTTTGGGACACATTTAGAACTGGCTGCTGTCGAAACAGTTTAGTCTGGACGTAATTCTCACCAGGGCCCATGTGAGATTTCATGTGAGGAGAGTTAAGACATACATGGCCAATATGTCCCCTATGGGTACATTACCATAGCCTGACTCAGGCATATTCAGTATATTTTTAAAAAGTATGTTGCCCCAGGGCTTATTTTTTTTCTTTTCATAGACCTGTGAATCTGAGAAGTTAATTATTCAGGTGCAACTTGTTTTCCCTGGGAATGTAAATAATTTGTATTGCTTTGTGTTCTTAAATGTAAAAAAAAAACCCAAACTAGAAATTACATCAAATAACTACATGTGTGCTTAGCTTCAGAAACTGAGGTTGTCTGTCATGGGCACACAGTATGAAATACAGTGCAATAACAGGTAGTGTGCAATTGCAGCTGGCTTCACAATGTTAGTGATTTAGTTTTCAAATCTTCCAATCTTTAGGCCAGGTATTTTATAGCAAAACTAAAATAATCAGTGCCATGTTAATATTACTGCTTTGTCTTTCATGACAACAAGGACAGTAATTAATACAATCTTTACTCTTTTAAAGCAAAGGAAAGATGAAAGTAGCAAGCATAGCCCCTTAGAAAGGAAAAATGCTGAGGGTTTGAGTGAAGGCACAAGGGAACAAAGGAAACCTTACCAAGAAGGTAAGTTTTATAGTTTTAAGGCTGATGCACTTCCTTCTGCGTACTGGTATCTACATGTCAGTGATACAGCCATTTAATCAGGTAGCTCAGGCAAGTCTCAGGTTACTCAAGACAAGGAAACTGTGCCACCATCAGTTACTTCTGCAAGTACATTGATTCATACTGCTCATCTGAGATTTAAAAAAAAATATAAAAAACGTTATCTTGTCAAAGTATTAAAAAATGACCACTTGAAAACATTTGGAATAGAGTGAATATATGGGAAACACTTTCCAGTTCAGATTTCTACCCACAGAATCAAAATCACTGCTAGTTAAGTGATTCTTAGTACTACTTTGCCTGGACAGGGTAGTCTGGACATGGAATTGAGTTAGATGCTGGTTATCATGGGCTTTTTTTGTTACAATTACAATATCAGCTTCTGCTGTCCTCCCAGGAAGTGCTGATCTGTCACACGCCCACAGGAAGCAATGGGAAAAGAGGATATCCAATACTGTACTGGATGTTCTGGAAAATGCGTCCTTGCTTTCTTCCAGTTTTACACCTGAAGAGACTGAAAGTAAGATTTAATTAAATGTGCTTTTAATTCAAGTAATGTCAGTGATTCTTTACAGATTTTAAAAGCCAAAACTTCACACAGCATGTTTAAAATTAATGTTAAAATAATTTAAAAATATTTCAAAAAGTCCACTGTGCTGAAGAGAATTTCTTTGTGTTTTTGTGTGACAGGAGGATTGCAAAGAGTGATGAAACTGACAGATAACATTAGCAACCCTAAAATTATAATCATAGCTTAGAAATTACCCTACAATCCTCCTCTTCATACACCATGTGTGGAGGTAGCAGTGAGGAATTCATCTGGTGCAGAATTCATCTGGTTGCATTCTGCAGATGAATTCCTCACTGTCTTTCAAGTACAGCATACTGTTGGGAGCATAAAATATCTGCACCTCTACTTTTGTTGTAATTTAACATACAGGCTAAGACCAGTGGCAAGAACTATCAATGATGTACCTCAGATGTGAGGCAGAGACTTTTCTTTCTCAACAGCTTTTGATTAAAACACTTAGCATGAGGTTTCCTCTGATGCAGTTGTTATAATTATTTAGTGTGATTCGGGATATGTGTTCTAGGTAAATACGAATAAATGCTGCGGAAATAAATAATCAAGATATGAGTAGTCAGAAAATCCCCAGGCTGTGGTAGGAATGTTATATGATAGTTACACTCAGGGCAAGGGAAGTGGACAGAGGAATGCATGTATTTAGGTGTTGTGCTGTTAAAAGGCACAGAAACAGCCTCAGGCTTCATTTTGTGAGACTTGCAGAACCACTACGTAAGTTTGCAGATACTCTGCCTCCTCACACCCCTCAGCCACTTCCAGCTGGCTCCCTGGCCACAGGAGGTTCCACTGTGGCCTTCTGTAACTTTCCTTCCTTTCCATGATGACAGTGCCAACCTCAGTTTGTTGAGAGGTCAGTGGTGCTACAGATGGAGTTATCTAGACTCTTTTCTGCCTGTGTTTCTCTCTTGAATGTGATCTTGAATGTAATCCACACTGCTAATGCAATTTTATGTAAATAGTATTTGTGAATGATTTTATACCCAGGTGGTGGTGTTATAAACTACAGTGAAAATAAGCCACGGAAGCAGTGGAGCAAGGAGCCTCCTCAGACCCTGATGGACATGCTCAGCAATGCAGATGTCAGCTTAGCATTTAAAACATACACAATTTATAAACCAGGTAAATCTCCATTTTCTGGGCAAACGTTTTTGCAAACAGGTTTATTAATAAAGGCTTTTTCCTTTTTTTTCCTTACATAACTCCTATGTATAGAGATCATGCACTTGAGTTCATATGACAACAGGCTAGTTTTTGGGTTTTTTTAAGCTTACCAAATGAAATGTGACTTTAAAAAGCCAAGTTTGGAATTCATGAGGGATTATACATCTCCACTACAGCTCTTCATGATGGACTTTCACTTGCAGCTCAACAGCTGAATGAGGTTGTGACAAAACACCAACACCTGCTTGTGTGCTCCCTGCTGCTGAGCTGTGTGGAGTGTGTGTTAGGGAGATGCAGGAAGTGCACTCTAGCTCCATCAGATAGATTCCCCCTCACTAAGGCAGTTGTACCCTGGTTTGAGGGCAGGATGATCGGGTGGCACAGCTGAAGGCAGCTGCAGTCTACAGATATGCACAGCCATAGCCACAAATACTTGTTCTGCACTTCAGTTGCCTTAGTAGTTTATCTTCCCACTTAAAAGAGGTGACAGCTTATCCTGGAATCTGCTACAAACTGGGGATGAATTAGAAAGACTATACTATATTTATATTCTTAAGAGTTTTACTTTAAAAATTAAAATATTTTGGTGACAGTTTAATTTTTGTATTTTCAAAGCTTCTGAAAACATATTAAGAGGTCCACTTTCTGATGAAAGCAAAGCATCTGATGAAGTAGATGGTGAACATGAAGCTGTTGTCATAGATTCTGAGAGACTTGAACCTAGATCTGATGAAGATGACACGTATGTCCAAATGATGCCCTTACATTTATGTTTTCTTTGGTTCCTCAAAGAGATTTTTCCATAACAACACTCCCCTGAAAAAAAACAGTATTTTTCTCATCAACTAAATCCATCCCTCTCTTACATAATGAAATTGAAATTTAGTAGCATTTGATATCGTACCATGGAGGTAAAAAATGTTGTGATTTTTGGATGTGTGTGTGGTTTGGGGGTGGTTCTCAGATTCTCAGAATCTCAGTTTGTGTCACTGTTTATTTTTGTGGCACCTAGAGATGAACCACATAGGCTTGTATTGCTGCAGCTGCAGGCTGTCAATATCAACGCATTTGCAGTCTCTTAGTCTATGAATTTGGCTTTGCTTTTGGTAAAACTTACTTTTGTGAATTCCAAAGAGAACATCTGTTGATTCCTTGATCACAGTGGGGCAGGAAGTAAGTCTTTTGTGCTGATATTTTTAACATAATTTATCCTAATCACAGCGTAATTTTTTTGGGGAAAAAAAACAGTTAAAGATTTATAAAGTTGTATTTTACTTTTGAAAATAACATTTTTTTGAAATCTATTTTTAGGGACTTTGAGGAAGATGACCCAGACTGGGTATCAGAACTGAAAATGGTATTGAAACAGAGTGACTGAAAATCTGAATTCACCTGCGATGAGTGAAGTTAGGTGTGCTGGCATCCACGTTGCTGTTAATAATTGGTTATTCATTAAATAATTCCAGTCAATTGACATGTTTTCTGTATCACAAGACCAAGGATGGAAAGTGCACAATAAACTTTTTTAGAAAGACCACTCGAAAGTAGCTAAACCAGTCCAGATATTAAGTGTATTTGGAATTGGTAATAGCTTTGCAGAAATGTTCAGTCAGATTACAGCATCCTTCAAATTGTCTTATTTCAAGGAGATGGTGCAGCACCATGAGAAGGTGTAAAGGTATTTTTCCTGAGTACATAATGAAATGCAGCTTTGTGGTGGGCTGATGCTGGGTGGATACCAAGTGTCACCAAAGCCTCTCTGTCACTCCCCTCCTCAGCAGTGCAGGGGAGAGAAAATTTAATGAAAGGCTCATGGGCCAAGATAAGCACCACTTACTGTCACAGGAAAAACAGACTTGACTTGAGGAAATTAATTTATTACCAACCAAATCAGAGCAGAGTAATGAGACATAAACCCAAATGTTAGAACACTTTTCTCCCACCCTCCCTTTTTCCTGGACTCAGTTTCACTTCACTGGTCAAGGCTGAGCCCATCAGTGATGGTGGTAGCACCTCTGGGTTAACAGATCAAAGAAGGGATGTGGACAGGGTGGGTCTGCTTTGGAGCTGGCCGGCATTGCCTTTGTCAAACGTGTGGGAAGCTTCTGGCAGATGCCACCCCTGTGGCTCCTCCCTGCTACTGAAACCCTGCCACACATACCCAATACATACATGTGTATGACTGATGTTTGAAGGGCATATCATGGGAAACATTTAGCTATGATAAATGAGGCTTTAGTTCGTGCATTTATTAATCCCCTGAAAACTCTCTGAGACTGAACTTTTGCCTTGCTTCAATGAAAAGGGATTTTTTTGTATGCTACTGCACGTGTGAAAGGAAGCAAATGTGTTCATAGAGAAGGACAAATTTTCCGACTATGGTCAGAGACAAACTTTTGCTGCAGAGAGCACTGTGGACAATGTTAAGTTTGGGCTCTGTTCTGGTTACTGGGGAATAAATAGACACTTTACCAGAGAAATGTGGCAAGGGGGACCACAAACACTCTTGGCAGAGTTCTCCTGGGAAAGCTGCCCTGGACTATATCCATGTAATAAATAATATTTGAAAGAATGCCCAAGGAAAGCTTTAGGAAATCTGTAGCTCTGGCGTGGATCTAGTTCAATACCGCACCTCCCCTGCTGCATATAGGCTGGTACGTGAGTTTCCACCAAGGATTCAAGAACTTGAGGCAGTCGAGATTTCCTTTCGGGCCACGCCACTCCTACCACTGACCGTCCAAACCACAAGTCCGTGTCCGTAGGAGGGAGGGGCGGTGTGTGTGAGGGCAATAAGACTCCTGCCGCTCGCGAAGGGCGCTGCAAACGCCACTCCTCCGGCGGGGCGCGGAGCGGGGCCGGCTCCTCCCCGCGGCCGGGCGGGCTCCGGAGGCGGCTGAGCGCTCGCAGGTACCGCGTACCCCCCGCGCCCCCGGCCGCTGCCGGGGCTGGAGCCGGCCGAATAAGGCTGGCCGAGCCGAACCGGGCCGGGCCGAGGCGGTCCGCAGGGCAGGGAGGCCCCGGCGAGGGCTGCCCGCCGGCGCGTCCCGTCGCCATGGGGACAGGGCAGCCGGGCGGGAAGCGCGGCCGGAGCGCTGCATCCCCGCGGGCGGCCCTTCCCCGCGGTGTGTCCGCCCCGGCCCGAGCAGCGTTCTGGCATCCCCGGAGCTCGGGGCGGGCTCTCTCTCCTGTGCGAGAGGCGATGGCCCTGCCGCCTCCCCAGCGCCCCTGTGCCCGGGCGCTGCCCTCCCGGGCGGCGGAGGCCGGGCTGTTCCTGTGGATGCGCGCCCCTGTGCCCGGTGCGGACATCGGTCCCGAGTGCCGCTTCTCACTGTGGCTGCCAACAGGAGCTGGCTCTGACCCGCACACCGAAATCACTAATGTCCCAAGGTCGCCCTGCTGGCGCTGCCAGAGTGGCCCTCGGAGACTGCCGGCGATGGAGCCTGTGCAGAGCTTGCCTGGCACGGAATGTCTGCTATCGGAGCCAATCTCCCTTGCTAAAACTCGGGACAGCTAATGAGAACAATTTGGTGGTGTTTGCTCATATTTGGGTGTGCATCTTTGCCTATGGAACCACTGCAAGTACCCAGTGACTTCAGTGTCCCTGACAGACGTTTCCAGACAGCCGCTAATGCCCGACTTCACTTGGCCATGGTCTCCTGCAAAATGCAGCGGCTTTTCATTTTGCTTCCCACGTTCGATCACATTAGTATAAACTAAATCTACACAGAATAGATTATTTTTCCCATCAAAAGATCAATTCGACAATATCGTTCCATTCACGAAATAATGTCACATTTTACAAAATCATATCATAATCCTACACAGTACTTCCTACTTCCTTCTCATGCATTAACTTTAGGGTGCACTATGCTTTTCTTTATGAAACACTTTTAAACTTGCTACTCGTTTAAATTTAAGATCTGCAGTAATTTGCATACTTCCAGGACATGATATTTTTAGGAAGAATCAGCAGCAGTAATGTTATAAAAAGTAATAAAAATGACAGTCTTAAAAGGTGGTGTCTATTTCAGTAGCACCAACTCAGATGTTAAAGCACTGACTATATGCACTGCTAATTTGGGGATTTTTTATTTTAGCCACTGCTCTAAGACAAATACATAATGGATAAATATGAAATCATTAAACAAATTGGAGAAGGATCTTTTGGCAAAATATTCTTGGCAAAAGGAAGAATGGATAATGAGCCGTGTGTTATCAAAGAGATCAATTTAACTAAGGTAAAACAACAAAACCTGAATTGTATTTACCAGACTCTGTTACTTGCATTTAGCTCGGTATGAACTTGGGTTGTATTTTATCTCCTTTGTAATTCCATCACAATTATACAGAGCTAAGCTTCCCAAAGACTGTATTCTTTTCTAATTCATTATTTTAAAAGCATAGATGAAATACATACGTGAAGTCTTTGCTTTTTACTGCATTTTTGTTCTCAAAACTTCCTTCTGCCTACAATGTGTGACACTGTCTAATTCAAATTTTGCAATAGTTGATTCAGCTACAATGAAAATATTTCCACTAAAATAGCAAATCACAATTCTGTGATACATTTCTCTAAGCTTGTTAATTTCTTTGTTTCCCACATGCATATTTTCGGACGTGAGTAATTCACAATGGAGTCTTTCCAATTCTCATTTATGTTTATGGCAGTTTGATTAATATCATCTGATTTTAAGTTTCCATTCTGTTGCTGTCAGCATTTGAGCTGCTTGGCTAGATGCCCTTTCAAGGAGAGCAAGAAAAAGAAGTCTTTTCCAGAAGCTGTTGATCACGTGTGTTTTAGATTTCTGATTTAGAACAAGTTCAATTGGGCCACGAAACTTCTTTCTTCCCACTGATTGCAGAGGCGGCTTAGGGCCATTTCCTCAGGTGTTGGAGAAATACCATGGTTGTATCTAGTTCCATAGATGCAATTTAAATCAGTTAAAATCTCTGTGATTTCAATACAGAGGTTTTAACACTCAATTTCAGTGAGTGCCTACATGTTTTTCACAGGTCTGTTGCTATTCTGGGCCACCCCAGTGAATCTCTAATATATTAGAGAATTACAGTAGAATAATGAGTTCTAGAAAGAGCTGTATATCTTCCAGATTCAAACCCGGAAAAGCTGATAAATGAGTAATGACAGCCAAATGAAAAGATGAATAGTTCCTCTCTCTGCTCGTGACCAATAAACCCCATACATTTCTAATCTTAGATTTTGATGTACAACTAGAAGAATGGCTGCTAATGAATATTACCGTGGATCCCACTTGTTAAAAAATCAGAAGCTGGAGACAGAAAATTACTACTTTGAAGTCATAAGATTTTTTTTTTATATGGTAGAGTGTGTTTTATTCAGTTACTGATTTTTGAATTTTTAAGGATTACATTTCAAAAATATTTCTTAAGAATGATGGTAAGAAACTGCTTATAAATACAAGAGGACATTTTGAAGGATATATACTCAGATAAATGAATTTTTGGGTAGTATTGATGAAAGTGTGATCAAAATAAACTAAATAGAAGTTTTCCATTAATGTAGCAGGGCAAAGAGGTTGCCTGAAATGCTACAAGAACAAATAGCACCAGTTTTTTTTCTTTAATCTTTTGACACCACCCCACTAGCATTACAGAATCATCTAGATCCATACTCTTCAAATTTTTAAGGTAATTCTTTAACTTTAGAGTTTAAATTCTTTAACTTAATTTTGAAGGTATACATTTGCCTCTTTGTAAAATGTCAAAATTTGGTTTGACTTCAGTAATGTTCCAATACATTTTCAAACATAGATTGCAAATTTATATTTTATGTTATATATACATCATATTTTATATTTCTACATCGTCTTGGTACATATAGTGTTTTTGTATTAGTGGGAATGGTTTGCTAATGATGTAGCTATTTTGAAAAGGATTAAATATATCATCGCAAGCATTTAGTTTCTTAATTCTTTGTAGATGCCTGTGAAAGAAAAAGAAGCCTCTGAGAAAGAAGTCATTCTGCTGGCCAAGATGAAGCATGCAAATATTGTAACCTTCTATGCTTCTTTGCAAGGTTCACTTTTAACATTTCTGTTTTAATTGTGGTGAAAGGAGTGGAAGGCAGAAAACCTACCTTGTTAGTGTTGACCACCCCTAACCCTGTCCCTAATGCCTTACTTGAAAGTGGGAAAAGGTCTCAACTCCTAGAAATGGATATGAGACATCAAATTCAGGCATCACTTGTGTTTTGCATGTGTGTGATGGGTACTTGGCATGAAACCTAGATCCTGAGGTGTCTGTACTCTACAAGTTGAACTTTAGTCTTGATCTTTTATAGGAGTCCAGAGTTAAATGGGAATTTCCTAGGAGTTTCAATAGAAGAGAGCTTTTGAGTATAGCAAGGAAGAGGCTGATCCAATAGGACAAAAGGCTGATGAAATAGGCAAGAAACAGAATGATTATTTCATCTGATCTAACCTCGGGTTCCTCATATTTTGTTTATCCCCACCTTACACATATGACATTATATGATTATGATACATACACCATATATGCATGCACACATATATGCATACTTATGTATGCATATACATACACACAGACAAAACAGGGCAGCACAAAAATAGATAGTAATACAATCTATTAGTACATCTGAAAATCTCTTTCAGCATCTGGAATGTAAAAGCAGTATTGGCATTTCATATCTTGATGCAGCACAGTTTTTCCAGTGATGAATCTCATAATGCTGTGTTAGCCTTTTTTCTTCAGATATACTTTGAATTATCACTCAAGGATGAAGAATTCTTCAGGACTGAAAGAGATAGAAGGAATTCTATTCACCATGAAAGCTTATTCCCTGTATTTATTTTTCCTCTGACATGTGTCATAAGCAGTGCCTTATGTAATAAAAGCTATAGTTGCAGCTTCTGTTCAAATTGTTCTCTGTGACCAGGACTGTAAATGTTTTAGGGGACATGTAAATCAGATAGTCCTCCAAACCCCAGAGAAGTAAGAATAGGTTGAATTTCCGTATTAAGCAGGCCCTGCTGTTTATTTTTGCTTTTTGGAATATTGTCTATTTTTAACCTTTTCCCTAAGCCTTACTGCATACTTAGTTATTGAGCAAAAAACTGAACTTTGAAGCATTCTTCTAAGTCTCCTACAAGAACATCTGTCAGTAGGGTCTCTTGAGGATTTCCTCATGTCCTTAATATTTTGCTGAATCTCCATTTAAATACATTTTCAAATCTTAATTTTTCATCAGGTTTCACTGGAAGTATCCATTTTTTCTCAGTTGCTCTTTGAAATGGAGGAGTAGGTAGAGGTTATCTGCTACCTTTTGAAAGAAGGACCATATAAAATAAAAATAAGTTGATAAGTTGTTGCTGTGTTAATGAATAATAAAGCAATAAAGGCAAAATTTTGTTTTTCCTTTCAGAAAAGAACAAGCTATATATTGTGATGGAATACTGTGATGGTGGAGATTTAATGAAGAGGATAAATATGCAGAATGGAGTGCTGTTTGATGAGGACCAGGTGAAAGAAATTTTCATTAGAGGGAAGAACATACGTGAAACATGTGGTTTGAATTATTATTATTAATAATAATTGAACTTCTAAAGAAAACTTTGGTAATTTTAGTTGGAGTGTAGGAGGGTTTTTTAGCACTCTTTATGATCTGGAATTAATTCATTAGCAGTATGATGGTGACTTTTTTAATGTCCCTTTCCTCCTGTTGCTCTTTGCATCATAGATGTACCTTTTCTTTACATTAGTAATATACCCAGTTAAATAATGAGAACCTTCTTTTAAATAGTGCTTTCCAATTGGGAAGGATGTATTATATATAAATTCTTCATTTGTTGGTGCTATTTGCATCATGGCATATCCTCCTTTATACTGAAGTCTGTGGTAAATTCGTTTCATTTTGGTCAAAACTTCTCTGATACCATTTAAATTGTTAAACCAGCACAGAGAAAAAAACCCAGATATCTGACTGCTTTTGGGCCATGTTAATATATATTTTATTTTGTAAATAAAATTATAAGTATTGCAATTCACAGAAGTAGAATTTCCCACTATTCCTTTATTTTTTTACTAACTCTTAGCTTTCTGAAGAAAATTTTCTTTATGCAGGAATTAGTGTACTGAACTCTGGGGTTATTTAGTAATAAACAAAATCTACTTTTGCAGGTACAATGAAATTAGAAACCAAGTAGATAGTATCCAACCTGCCAGTGGAAATGTACTCTAAGGCATAAAATTGAAGAAAAAAAGTACTGTGACTTTTCTTTTTGTTTTAGCAGTAAAAGAGGAACTCCTTGGTGGAGAAGTCGGTTGAAAGTGAATTACTGGTTCAGTAGTAATGAATTTTAAGATCCTATTGGGAGTAATACTAGAGGCAGAGAGAACATGAAAGGAAATAAAGAGAGGACAAACCCACAGATCATGAAAGCACAAAGGAGAAAACCAACACACAAACCCCTTGGCAATGACATAGAATAATACATATCCAAAGAAAGGCGAAAGAAATACAGACAGAAGAATGAATTACAGAAACTAAAGATACATCTGCTGATCAGGAAAGAAAGGAAAGCAAATTTTCCCAATTTAACATAATAGTGTTAAAATATCTTTATATTTTCAAATGTAATTCTGAGAAAGCCTCATTTGTGGCATCAGCCCTAATCAGGAAATCGTCTATTTAATGTCAAACATTGCTAAATAAAACGTTGTTACTTGAATCAAAGTCTTTCATGTGCATGAATTTTCCTAAATAGAGACACGTATCAGCAGGTTGTAGTTTTGTTTCTGAATTTAATCCAAAGGCCCTTATTTAAGAAGACGTGTATATTGGAAGTTAAATATATGTTTAAAAATTGTGCTGGGTCAAGGATAAAGGATAAACACATGTGCTTACTTGTTGTGCAAGTTTCTTCATAGCTCACTTCTTTCACTACATTTCAGTCCTTCATCCTTTTTCTCTCTCTCTTTTTTTTTTTTTTTTTGGTTCCTGGATCACATTCAGTAGGACTACAAATACAGCTGGGTGGTACGGCTTCCATCACTGAGGATTAAGAAGACACTTCCCAATTCTGTCTTAGTTATTTGCACTCTCTCACTTCTTAAAAAAGGTCTATTATTCTTACTCTCCTTTGGCATGATTCTTCAATCCTTGTTCAAGTGCATGTCCTGGCACAGTCAGGAAAAACTTGATGGGGATAAGGGAAGTAGGGTAGGTATCTATTTCCATTTAGTTTAGTGATAGCACTAAATGTAAAGGAAAGTCTATGGCATTAATTTTAGAAATACTTTTTTTACTGTTTTACATTGTATATATTCTGTATATTTCAGATTTTGCTTTTGTCTTTATTTTATGTATTTCAGTAAGATGCATTAGAGTCAATCAAATTCTTAGGTATCTGTTTTCTGTAACTTTCATTGCAGATTCTCAGTTGGTTTGTGCAGATCTCCTTGGGCTTGAAGCATATTCATGACAAGAAGATTTTACACAGAGATGTAAAGGCACAGGTAGTAAAACTGGTACTGTAGAGGGGCTTATTTTGTCCTGTGAAAAATATGCTCAAGAAGTTCTTTCATTGTACAAACTCTGAAAGCAGATAAGAAAAAAATGGGAACTGGTAATCATAAGTATGAATGCGGGGTGAAGTTAGATCACAGGTTGAAAGGGACTTTAAAGATGAGCTGATTCCAAGTCCTCCTTCCCTTAGACCAAGTTGCTCAAAATCCCATTCAACCTGATCTTGAACACTTCCAGGAATGGAGCTTCTACAACATCTCTGTTCCAGCGCCTCACCACCCTCACAGTAATGACCATCCTGTCATGCATGATTTGCTTCCATCAGTAAAGGATCAGGGTTGTATATGTCCTGAGAGTCTGCTCAGCCTTGTCTCTCCTTTGAAGATCACTAAACTAAATATGAACAGGCTACTCTAGGAAATGATGCATGTGATCAAAAGGCTTCTTTTTGCTTTTCAGAAGGAAGATGGGCCAAGGGCTTGTCTCTACACAGGGCTTCTCTCTGCATCTCTCTACACTCTTTACACATTTTTCAGACTTGTGTAAAGTTGTGATACTCATCAGTGAGGTCTTCTACAATTGGCTGGCATTGTCTTGGGCTTTGGCTTATCTACATGACTTGGACTCTGACACTTCTGCTCTGGTCAGCAGAAGAGAGGAGAACAAGGCGTTCAGTGCACTTCTTGTGCATTCATCCCTGGAAATGTTCAAGCCTAGGCTGGACACGGCTTTGAGCCACCAGGTCTAGGAGAAGGTATTCCTACCCGCTGCAGAGGGGTTAGAACTCGATGATCTTTATGGTCCCTTTCAACCCAAACAATTCCATATTTCTATGGCTTGGATCTAACTCAAGTTCTAAATACAAAATTATGCTGCATTGATAAATCCAAAGAGGAAAAAGCCACCTTCTTCCTGAAGTTATTTTTTAAAGGAAAAATTAAAACATAACTCTTACAAAAATTCCAGAATACAATTTCAGATTGTTTTTCCTAAAAGTGAAAACACACAGATATCTGAATTAATGTAATAAGATATATTTCCAGATATAAGCAAGTATTGTAGTGAATCCATAGTTTGGTTTTAATCAATGCACAACTTTAAAATAGTATGTACAGAAACATTTAAAACCTGCAGACCATCTCTCTGCAGATCAAGACAGATGATGTTTAAAAGTACCTGTAGGTGCCTTGGTTTTTTGATAGCAAAAATCACTTCAGTAGGTGCACATTCCATTACTGTGTGCAACTGTTCTGATTGCAGTGAGATCCCTGGTCACTCACTTTAAATTAGTGTCATCAATAAAGGAATTAAGTCATAAGTGTCAAGTAGGAGCAGTCTAAAATCTGGACACAGTAGTCAATACCCACCTTTCCGTTCAGCTTTCTTTCACCCAGTAGCTCAAACTAAACTGGATCCTGTTCATTCCATTCCCAAGTGACATGCACAGCTGTTACTATTTGAAATTATTAAGTAGGAAATACTGAAATAGGGAAAAAGAATTGGGGTTGATTCCATTGCATGTTGAAAGACCTATAGTAGCAAATAATAAAATAGGAAAAAGTTTTGGGGCTGATTCCATTGCAGATTGACACAGCTCTGAGCTACCTTGGCAGCACAAAGAGTCTGTAATGATTTTAGCTAAGAAGCACTGAGCTCATTAAATAGCAGTTTTATTGGGATGGCAATACGTTCACACAGGAGTGATGGACTATTACATGTCTGAAAGTATTTTAAGATGTGTGCCTTGAATCACTTATCTCTTTTTGACTGCTTTTCCCATAGCATTCTCCTGGGGATAATAGGCTATTCACGGCTTGGACATGTGCACTATTTGTTGGGTAAAAAAGTGTCTGGATGGCCAGGCCCAAAATATGGTGGTGAATGGAGCTAAATCCTGTTGGTGGCTGGTCACTAGTGGTCTTCACCAGGGCTCAGTATTTGGGGTTTAATAATGTTACCAACTATCTCAAGGAAAGAATTGAGTGAGCTCTTAGTCAGTTTGCGGAGAACACCAGGATAGACAGGAATGTTGATAGGTTGGAGATTAGGAAGGCTCTACAGAGGGATCTGGACTGGCTGGATCAATGGATTGAGGTCAATTGTCTGAAGTTCAACAAAGCCAGGTGCTGGATCCTGCACTTGGGTCAGGACAACAACCTGCCTACAACCCCAGGCAGTGCTACAGGCTTGGACAGAGTGGCTGGAAAACTGCTGGGGGGAAAAGGGCTTGGGGGAAAGGGTCAACAGCAGCTGAATGTGAGCCCAGGTAGCAAATAAGGCCAATGGCACCTGACCTGCATCAGCATTAGTGTGGCAGCAGGACCAGGGCAGTGATTGTCCCCTTGCACTGGGCACCAGTCAGGCCACACCTTGAGTCCTGTGTCCAGTTCTGGGCCCCTCACTACAACAGAGACACTGAAAGGCTGGAGTGTGTCCAGAGCAGGAAACAGAGCTGGGGAAGGGTGTGGAGCACAAGTGTGATGAGGAGAAGCTGAGGGGCTTGGGGAGGCTCCTCTTGGAGAAATGGAGGTCTGAGGGAAACTTCCTGTTCTCCAGAATAATCTGAAGGGAAGTTACGGTGAGTTGGGGAATTTGTCCTCCCAAGTGAAAGGACAAGAAAAAATGCCTTCAAATTACATCAGGGGATTCAGATTGTATATTAAGAAAAAATTATTCACAGGAATGTTTATCAAGCACTGGAACAGCATCCCCAGGAAAGTGGTTGGGTTGCCACCCCTGAAAGTATTTAAAAGATGATTCTTTGGAACATGGTTTAGTGGTAGACTTCACAGTGCTGGGTTTACGGTTGGACTCAGTGATCTCAAAGGACTTTTCCAACCTAAATTATTCTCTGATTCTATGACTGACTCATCTTTACTGACAGAACAACCTATTGGCTCTACTTACAGGTATGAAAAAAGCCAAAACTCCTTATAACTTCAGAATCAGGAATTGCAAGGGTTCTCCTGCCCTGGAGCTGTATTTCATTTTCTTTCTTTAAATAATGAGATGGGGTCCATATATTTATATAAATTAAGGCATTATCTCAACCATTTTTTCTTTGGGATACAAAAAAACAGAAAACAAAACAAACACATCCAATTAGAATACTTTGAAATGGTTTCTGTTTAAAATCATATATTTTTAAATATATTGAAATATAGACTTGGCCTGAAGAGCTTATGAATACATCTCTATACTGGCGTCTGAAATTTTCACTGTTCTATGTTTTTATCCTCAACTTCCCTTTGAAGTATGCAAGTAATAAGACCATGCTTTACAGAAAGACACAGGCAGAGATCATCAAAAGGTCTTGGGGTATGTTAATTAGTTCCCAAGTGGGTTATCATCCTCATTTTTTCTTTGGAATAAATACAATAAATCCCCTTTTACTTATGGTACAAGGTAACCACATCTATGGCTCTTACAATCAACTGATGTCCTCTCCTACAGAACCTGTTGCTAATAATAATAATAATAATAATAATAATAGATATAAATATCTGCCAGGGAGGCAAACATCCAGTCTTGACAGAATGGGTGTGGACTGTGGTTTGAAGACTGCACTGATCCAGCAGTGTGACAGATGTACACATGGAAATAGCACTGTCCAGCCTGCTTCCACAGGATGCAGAAAGAAATACAATGCAAAGCAAAGCTACTTGATTTATTAGACACATCTTTGAAATATTTGTCAGAAAAGGTGAATATTTAGGTTATCACTAGAGGTCAAAAGATTATACCTATGAGTACATTTTAAATCTTCTGTAACTCTTGATGTTTCAGGCCACATGCTTAAAGCCAGTAAAGAGCATTCTCCTACATGGCTTCTGGACAAGATGTGAAATGTCATTTATGCATCAACCAGTTCTGTATCATTAAAACAGAGGGCTTCCTCTGTATTTCTTATTTACCAGCGGCCTGAAACCACTGGCTATTATTTTACAGGAAAAATTGAAGGAATTAAAGATGTTTTAACAAATTGTGGCCACTTCAAGTTTTGGAGGAAACCAGTACTCTGTCTGTAGCTGTAAGAAGCTGGGTGTGTGAGAACTTCATCCCTTTGTGTCTCTGAATGCATCACCTGCTGGATCAGAATGCAAACTGGGACACAATCAAGGAAAAAGACTTCAGTTCATGAGTTCATGATACACAGGGACTCATAGGCTAATGAGTCTAAATGTTAGCCTCTGTTGAGCCTTAGTTTTACTGAGGTTAAATCTCAAAAGAGAACTAATAATCAGTGAATGTCATCCCAAATAGTTAATGCTGAATAGCATTTTAAAAATCCAGGAAAAAGCATGAAAGGTGGGGTATTTAAAACAAAAGAAATCTTAGCAGCAAAAAGAGAAAAGAATGAAAGAAATACTCCGACCCCCCAAGACACAAAACAAAATAACCAAAAATTGTATGAGATTAAAAACAAAACAAAAGCAGAAACACCACCACCTCCCCCCTCCCGCCCCCCCCCCAAAAAAAACAAACAAAAGAAACCAAACAAAGAAAAAAAACACAAAATAAAAAACAAACAACCCTCCCCGCTCAAAACAAAGCAAAAACCACCCCATGCCCAAGACAAATAGTGAGGGCAAATTGCCAGTGTGAAGGAGAAAACTATCTGTTTCTGATGGCATCACTCTCTGCAGAGCGGTTTGTATGCACTTTGACTGAGGTCGGAATGTGAATTGAAATCTATTTACTTTGTATTTTGATTATAAAGTTATTATCCATGTCCAGATTCAGGTAAGTATTAAGCACACTTTGAGTACTCCACTAAAAACTCTTACAACGTCACTGTTAGAGGCTGTTATTTGCTGTGAAACAATTAAAATTCTGGGCTGCTCCTTGTGTATTAGGGATATAAACAATATTTACCTTTAATGCTCAATAAAAAGTTAAATGACATTTTACAAACAAAGGCATGCACAGTGTGTGAGGCTTCCCTGTGTTAATTATAGCCCATACCTTGTCAGTCTCATCTGCAACTGAGACTAATTGTCTGCCATATAAAGAGACATGCCTATTGATTTTGCAAAGGCTGAAACAGGCTAAACTGTACTCTCTTTCTACGGGTATAAAAAGCATTGCCTGCCTGTATTGATTGCTTACCCCACAGAGCAATAGCAAATTGCTATTTTGGAAACATAATGATGCTGAACATTTGTTGCACAGATGATAGGGTAATGTTTAAATGCTGTGTGTCCTGTTCTTTGTAGATTTACTAACAACATCCTTAATCATTCCTCTTCAAAACACCATGAATTCTGGAGCAGACGCTAACCTAATGATGCAACATCGTTTATAGACCATAGGATTTCATAAATTCAGAATTAATTAAATGAGCTATTTTTTTCATCATTAAGTAGACTGGATAACAGTTTTGCATAGTATTTTGCAAGACTTGGGTAGGAGTGGAATAAATTAGCTACAGCAAGATTCTTTCAACTTTTTGATATGTAGTACTTACTTGGCATATAGTCTACAAAAAGCAAAATACTTACTTGAGGAACTATTAATTACATACTGTGAAAAAGACAGACTGAATCTGCTCCTAGCATCCTTCTAAGAGAAAGTTTTATAACATTTTTGTACTTCACTTACCTGACATTGGTATAATAGTCTGATTAAATGAGGTTTGAAAACATGGATAAGTGGCATGAATTTTATTTAGCTGGGTGTTAATTCATTATATTGGAGTTATGCAAATTCATTTTTACTGAACATTCAATTAAGATAAGAACTATGCATTTTCTAATGCAGAATCACAGAATGGTTGGGGTTGGAAGGAATCTGTCAACAGGGTGACCTCGAGAAGGTTGCAAAGGATCACATCCAGAGAGGTTTGGAATATCTCCAGTGAGGGAGACTCCATAACCTCACTGGACAACTTGTTTCCAGTGCTCTGTCACACTTAGAGTAAAGAAGTTTTCCTTATAATCAGATGGAAGTGTCAGTGTCTCAGTGCCCATTACCCCTTGACTGAATGCTGGGCACCCTTGGAGAATCTGGTTCCTTTTGACACCAGCCTTTGAGACACTTGTATGCACTGATAGGAGCCCCTCCCAAGTGTCTCTTCTCTAGGCTAAACAGGCACAGCCCCTGCAGTCTCTCCTCATCTTCTTCATGGCTTCCACTCAATGTTCTCCAGTATCTTCTTGTCTTTTTTGTCCCAAGGAGTCTAGAATGGGATGTAGCACTCCAGATGTGTCTCTCCAGGGCTGGGGAGATGGGCAGGATCACCTGTCTTGACCTGCTGGCAATGCTCTTCCTAATGCACCCCAGGATCCCATTGACCTTTCTGGCTGCAAGGGCACTGTTGGCTCATGGATAACTTGTCTACCAGGTCCTCCAGGTGGTTCTCCCCAGAGCTGCTTTCAAGCAGGTCAGTCCCCAGCCTGTGCTGCTGCCTGGGGTTGTTTCTCCCCAGGTGCAGGACACTGCACTTGCCTTTGTTGAGCTTCATCAGGTTCCTCCCTGCTTCCTTCTCCAGCCTGGCCCAGTGGGGCTGAATGGCAGCACAGCCTTCTGGTGTATCAGCTGCTCCTCCCACTTGTGTGTCCTCAGCAAACTCTGTCCCTTCATCCAGGTTGAAGAAGACTGGTCCCAGTACTGACCCCTGGGGAACACTGCTGGCTACAGGCCTCCAGGCAGACAGTGCTGCTGATCATAGTTCTCTGAGTTATGACATCCAGACAGTTCCAAATCCACTTCACTCTCCATTCATCCAACCCACACTTCCTGAGCTTTCCTGTGAGGATATTATGGGAGACAGTGTGAAAGGACTTGATGAAGTCAAGAGACATCCACTGTTCTCATCTCTTCTACCTAGCCAGTCCTGCTATCACAGAGACAATTGGATTGGTCAGGTATTTGTGAATCCATATTGATTACCCTGAGAACCTTCTTTTCCTACACTTGCTTAGATATGACATCTAGGATGAGCTGTTCCATCAGCTTCCCGGGGACTGAGGTGAAGCTGACTGGCTTGTAGTTCCCTACATGCAAGTAGGGTCCTCCTACTTGCCCTCCTTTAAGACTAGAGTGACATTAAATGGCAATGAGATCGTGTTGCTGCGAGTGCACCCAGTTCTCTATTTCTTCCTGTGTGTTCCCCATGCTGTATGTGGTGGTTTATAGGCAGTTTAGAGCAGGAATCATGCATGCAGGTTTCTGAGGAGGGGTGTGAGAGGATCCACCGCAGCTGTACACACCCTTGAGGTGCCTGGCCTTCTGGTTCTCACCTTGGGAGGCAGCTGAGGAACATTTGTTGCTGTTCTGATTGGCCTGACTTATTCCCCAATTGGATATAATTCTCTCTTTGCTCTACCCAGAGAGATGAAAATATTTTCTGCCTTTTTATGTTACTGAACTTTTACATCAGATGATCAAGTACAATAAAATATTGCAGCTCAGAAGTATGATTATATATAATAAATATATAAACCCAATGCTAGTGAAAATCAGATGACAGCTTTGTGCATTTAATTGTGCGATAAATATTTATCAGATACTATCTCAAGTAATGCAGTGGTGTTTTTGCTTTGTAATGAAGGGCACCTTATGTACTTTATCTGACATTCATCACAGAGGGATTTAATAATTTTTTTTTCCTTTTTAATATTGTCAAGATGGATCTTGAAAGTGCCTTTCACCCTCCTTACAGTGAAACCAATTCACAGAAAGGAGAAACACTGAACAAATATGATCGTATCTTACGATTCTAAAAACAAATGTCATGGGCATTACTGTTATTATTATTTTTATTATTAGAACTATTATTATCTCAATATGAAGTCTTAGCTTTTTCTTCTAGACCATTACAAACGACTACAAACCATTCAAACCATTACAACCCTTTTATATTTTTCAGCAGTATCTTGTACATCTCATGGCCTGTTTCTGCTTTATCCACTGAGGTACATTCAGCATTTTAGGAGATTTGCAATACAGTTTTCCCTTAGAGCAAGAGTACTGAGCAGGGTCAACATATCTTTCTTTTCCAGATTAACTTTTTCCATTCTTTTTCACTTTATTTTGATCAGGAAAAAGAGAATATGCTAAGTTACTTGCTACACATGGGCCACCTACCTGTCTAAATTTTCCAAAATAATCCCAAAAGCCTTTAAAAAAGAGGCAGCATTTAGAGACCTCTCGCCTTTTGGAGCAGAAACTGCTCCCAAAGAGATACTGCATGCTGCTATCACATCAACCACTTCATATTTAAGTTCTCTCTAGTTTAGAACATCATGTTCAGTTGTATTATCATAATTCTATTTTTTATTGCAACAGTTTTGTCTGCATGTTACTTCTACTAACCAAGCCCTACTTTTATTGTCTTGATGTATCACATATAGGAACAGAGACTGCTGAAGACAGCAGAAAACAGACAACTCAGAAAACAGGCAACTCAGCAGGGAAATAGAAATATTATATTTTCTAGAGAAAAACAGGGACTGTGTAAAGTTTTCAACCACCTAGAAATTAATTGAGATGATAGTTTGAAAACAAGCTTGAAAAAAATACATCTATTTGTGAGTATATAGAAGGTACAGTTGTATTTCTTTATAATGTCTTTTATGTTATTAAAAATCGTTAAAAAAAATTGGTTCACATGTTTAGGTCAAGGTTGATTGTGCAATAAAACTGACTTTGCAGGTGAAAGGCATTTTGGGACCTAGTTAGACTCATTTCAAAACATTAGTTAGACTAATATGCCAACTGAACTTTGAAGAATGAATGGAACTTGATTCATTTTGGAAAATTAACAGAGTTCATGAGCATAACATCAGCATGAGGGGTAAACATAGCTTAGACAAGTTTCTTTGACACAAAAGAATTATTGCCAAATATGGTTCTTCCTCTCATTGCCTTGGAATTCTGTGACTGAAAGACGGAGATGCAGACAAGTACCACATGGCAGCTGGTGAGAGGGGTGACAGGACATGTGGATGCAGCTTCAGCAGAATGTCCCACAGCATCACCAGCAGGGCTCTGCTCTGCACTGGTGTAGCCTCACCTTGAGTCCTGGGGACAGTTTTGGGCAGCACCACAATATTAAAAAAACATTAAGCTTTCAAAGGAGGCCACAAGTATGATGAAGGATCTGGAGGGGAAGCTGTCTGAGGAGCAGCTGAGGTTACTTGGTCTGTTCAGCCTGGAGAAGAGGAAACTGAGAACAGGGCTCATCTCTGTTTGTAATTTTCTGACAAGGGGCAGAGAAGGGACAGAATCAATCTCTGCTCTCTAGTGACCAGTGGCAGGGCCTGGGGGAACAGCCAGAAATTGTGTCCAGAGAGGTTTAGGTTGGATATCAGGAAAAAGCTCTCACCCAGAGGGTGGCTGGGCACTGGAACAGGCTCCCCAGTGAAGTAATCACAGCACCAAACCTGACAGAGTTCAAGAAGCATTTGGGCAATGCTCTTGGGCACATGGTGGGATTGTTGGGGTGTCCTGCACAGGGCCAGGAGCTGGTCTTGATGATCGTTATGGGTCCCTTCCAGCTCAGGATATTCTACGAGCCTTCAGAGTCACCCCAGAACTCCTGTGTTAATGGTTTGATACTACTTACAGAACTTCATGTCAAAATGTGCCTGTGACTCACAGTAAATAAATCTCATCTCTTTAAGGGATGTAGTAAAGGCATTACTTGATCTGTGTTTTATAAGTAAATAAATCTATTTTGTCATTGGTATATAAGGTCAGATATATCCAGGGGAGAAAGGGGACCAGCTTAAGGGAAGGACTTGAAGTGGTAGAGATACATCACTTTGTATGTAGCATGATATGTAGAAACCAGCCTTGGAAAGTCTGCATGTAGGGAGGAAATCTTATTGTTTTCTTATTTAAATTAAGCTACCTTTTCAATTTACTATTTAAGATACACAATTACTCATACAGTAGCTGGAAAAGGTGGGATGATAAGAACTGATTTTATTTCACAGTCCTCACCAATGCCTTGATTGTTTTTTGACTGAATTCCAGTAACGTTGGAAGTCTGAATTATCTACAGCATATTTTCTCATTTCTTCTGCTTAGTTCTTCATTGCATCTAGAGATATCAAAGAAGTTTGAGGGGGAGAAATGTTTACAGTGTTTATAAAATAGTCCTTTTGCTCCTCTAAAATATACACCAATTTGTGCAGCAACTAACTACTATAAAATATTGGGTGCTGCATAGGAGTGGAAAATTGTATCACCTTAACACAAGAACTGAAGAAGAAAGTATACTTGCATCTAATATAAGCAAGCTCTAGCTATTTATTATTTTGATGTTGTCTTAGGAAATTAAAAAATGAAACATTAGAATTTATAAAGTAAACTTACCTGTGAATTATTTATGATTCATAAATGAAAGCTTTCACATGTTTTCCAGTTATATTTCTATTTCTGAAATACGGGATTGTTCAAGTTTCAGTTGTTTGTGTTAAATTGCATATGTTGAAATGCAATTATGTTTCTGAGCATTACTATACAAATTCTTATTATAAAGTATGGGGACATCTAAAATTATGAGGACAAGAGGCTTATTCTCATCTTTTTGTTGTTAATTTTTACAGGGGAGTACTGCTTGATATTCAAGAAACTCAGGATATATAAACCAACAATTTAAACTGACAGCAGCTAAAAATTTCATGAATTATAAAACCTGCAAATTCATATTTTCTAACTATATATTGAAGAAAGTGCTATCCATGTCAAATACAAATAGTTCTGATTTAAATAAGTAAACTCTTCTCAAGTGCAATTTTTTTTAAGTTACTTTAGAAATAAATTCTCCCGAGAGTCATGAAATTGTAATTACTACATATGTTTTTATCCTGTCATAACATTCTGAAATGAAAATGCATTTTACTGTCTAGCTTGATGAAGTTTTTGATGTCTTCATTCTCTGATGAAGGACTATGTTCTTATATTTTATTCACATTGATTATTACCTGCTAGTGAAAATCTTAATTTCAAATGAAATATCTTATTGAATAAATAACTAAGCAAGATAAGAAAGATATTATAGTGTTGCTGACAGTAAAAGTTGTTAAAAAGATATGTTACCTTTTTTTGCCAATATCTAGTTTTGTTTTAAATGTTTTCAACATTATTTTATATGTAGACTTGCAAGGTATGTCTTAGAATCCTAGTATCATGGAATTATATAGTTTGAAAAAGCCTCTTAAGATCACCAATTCCAACTGTAAACTAATTCTGCCAAGTCCACCACTAAACCATGTCCCTAGCTGTCACATCCAGATGTGTTTTAAATGCAGGGATGGTGACTCTACTATCTTAATCTAAAAAATTCATTTATTTGAAAGTATAATTTTCCATAATATAAAATTGCCTTCAGAGTTAAGTACAACTCTTGGTATAGGGAGAAGCCATATTCTTCCAATAACAAAGGCCATTCAAAATTTTTTATTATTTGACTCAATTTTTCGGTTCTTACATTTAGCCAAATCATAATTCTTTAATTTAATCATAAACATGATTTGTTGTACCTGCAGATTAAATATTTTTTTCAGTCTACTTTCCTCAAACTCAACCCAAGAACAGGCCTGCTGGTTCTAGATAAGACTTCATCTAGCCCAGTGTCCTGCCTCCAGCTGTGGCCATCAGCACACTTACAAAAGTGTGAACAGGAATGAAGTATCTGCATCTACAGCTTCTCCTATGACACCATCGTGGATTGACCCCAGTTAGGTGCCAAGTCACTCTGTCACTCCCTCTCCCACTGGGAGAGGGGAGAGGATAATATGGAAAAAACTACCAGGGTAAGATAAGGCAGGTTTATTAAGCGGGAAAAAAACAGAATAAGCAAGCTGAGAGCTGGATGCGCAAGAGCAGAGGGGAAAACAATCAATCTCTACTTCCCATCAGCAGCGATGTCCGGACACTTTCTGGGAAGCAGGGCTCCAGCACGTGTGATGGTTGTTCAAGGAGGCAAACATGGGCCAGCCCTGAGTGCCTCCTCCTCCTCCTCTCTTCCTTCCCTTATGTATCTGAGCTGATATCATATGATATGGAATATCCCTTTGGCTGACTGGGGTCAGCTGGCCTGCTGGTGTCCCCTCCCAGGATCTTGCCCACCCCCATCCCCTTCAGTGGGGGAAGGAATGTCACAGGGACAGCACAGCTTGGCAGTAGCCAAAACACTGCTCTGTTATCAACACCAGCTACCAAAGCAAAGTACAGCAGTGTAAGGGCTGTGAGCTTTACCCCAGTCAGACCCAATACAGATACATTTTAGCATGTTCCCCAAGAGTGATATTGGGTATTCTGTGAAAAAAAATAAAATTTATTTGTTTAAAACACCTATTATCTTTTTTCATGGTCTTTTATCTTCTACTAGAGGGGGGAGTGAACAGTGGACTATTTTACTGCTTCCTGATTTTTTAGAAATTGATAATTTCCATCAAAATATTTTCTTTCCAACCTGAAATTCTTTGGATTTTCACATTATTGTCAAGTAAAAACCAATTGAAAATTCAGTTTTTCTCTAAACATATCGCAGTTCTCAGACAACACTTTTGAAAAGAATTGCTTTGTGGTGTTATATAGTATTTTATATATTCCCCTTAAAACCCCACCTCTGAAGAAAATTTCAAAGTGTTGACTGAATCTGAAAGCCATGTGAGCAGCCAGAAAGAAATGCAAGAGCTCTCTGTTTACAAGAATGTGAACGTGAACATGAGGATCAATGTGCCATGTTCAAAGCTAAGCAGTTCAGGTCAATACTTAGGGAGTATCAAAGCATTTTATTGCCAATTTGATGGAAGTGGCACAGAGATCAGAGACTGAGAGATGCAAACACAAGAGCAGAGTTCCAGTAAATTTAATTGGAAAATCCTTGTTTATTTTAAAGGATTCAAATCTTCATCTGGATATAAAGAAATAAATAATAATACCAGTTTTTGCAGTTAGTATCAAATCATATAGACCATGTGAAGAAAGGCTGAAATTTCATCTGTAAACAAGGAGAAAAGAAGAAAATGGAAACCTTTTGATCTTAATTGTTACAATATTCATAATCTAATTTTCCTTCTCTGTTTTAGTCATCTTCAGTTTAATATCTTTAATTAATATATTTCCAGATTAAATCATAGCTATCTGTATAAATAATGAAAGGTATTGATTCAAAATAATTTTTCTTATTTTCCTCTGGCACTCAGAATGTATCAGAATTTTTAATATTAAAAATTTGTTTCCTGTTTGCACCAAAACATCATTTTGGATAATATTATTTTACTGTCTTATGAGATTTTAGTTTTTTCCTTTTGTTCACTTTGATTTCCTGAGATCCACTTCATAGCTTAGAAAAACAAAAGGCATATGTGAGCTTAAAATTCAAGGTATGACACTTTTTGGTTGTTCTGGCACTAAAAATATCTTTTATTATTGTCTTTCCAAGATATACAGATGTATGTGTTTATCTACCAGCACAATATTTCAGTTTCAGGGATGACTTAATCATACCAAAGCATGTTCTTTGTGTACTTTTATCTATGAAAAGTATGAATTAATGAATAGATATTTGTTCTACATCAAGTCGACTTTATAGTGAATATTTAAACTTTCAGAAAGCTTTCTCTATACAAATTACAGGCTTAAAAATTATTATCTGTTTTGCGTAATCAGTGTTAAAACTCAACTTTTGATGTATTTAGTTCAAAGCTTTTCCTCTCCTTCTTTGGTTTTTGGGGGGAAGGAGTTTTTCAAATAGCAGCCAACTTATTCCCTGGGAACTTAAAACTGTCCTGATGTTGAGGACTGGGTCTGTTAACTTCCAAGTAAAATGGTCTTATTGGAGCTGTGGTTCACTTCACTTTTCTTTCTTGAATAGAGAAAAAGACTATTCCTTTTATCTGTCTTTTAATGGAGCTATCTTTGGAGTACTCTGTTCCATTTTCAAAGAAGACTTATTGGTCAGCAGCACTGAGGCACAATTAAAAAAACCCCAACTTCTCTGTCTATTGTTCTCTCTCTCTTGGTACATTATATTTATAATGAAAATCACTTTCAATAATCCAATACAAGGTATCTCAAGGAAAAGCTCACTTTTCTTTGATGTGAACATCAGATAAAATCCCTGTAAATGAGAACATTGGGATAATGTCTTGTTAGAAATAAAACATTTCAAACTTTAGGTACATTCTTAGTTGCTTTGCTCATTTCAGGCTTTAGTGGAGATAGTGAATTGGATTAATAAAAGATACAGTAGTTAATGTAAAGTCAGGAGTAAAATCAATGTTAGTGGAAACTATACAAGTGTTTAGTATTTGCTGCAAAGATATCCTGACTTAGGAGAATTTAAGCAGCTGTCCTGGATTGTCAGAATGTTAATTAACTTGTATTTTGTTCGGAACTATAGCATATAATGCTTATATTTATTATCATAATCAATTTAAAATTGTTCCTGTAATTCATTATCTTATAATTAGCTATAATAATACACTACTTCTATACTGACAGTAGTAACTTTTGTGCTCCACTGGAACTATTGAACCAATTACATGAGAACAAAACAATATACTAGCTGTAATTAAAGAAGAGGTCTTCAATCCTCATGGTCAGAAATATTTCTTTCTGAAAGTAGGAAAAACATAAATATATCACACATAATGCTACTTTAGGGATTTCTGAAAGTGTAATCCCAGTGCTGAAAGCATTCCTAGGTTTCTTTGCCTACATGGCAAACAAACAGTCGATTCATTTCTAGAATTAGCCAATTGATAGAAATAATTTAAAATCCCATATAAAAATCAAGATTATGTCACGCCTTTCATACTTCTGAAACATAGGTGTACAGAATGTCAAAGTGAAATTCTCCTAATCAGGTTAAACCCATTCTATTCCATTTGAATATTCTGCTCACCAGGTGTTTCATTGTTTATGATAAATTAGACATACTTTCATAGAACACAAAAATATATTACTTGTTCCCTGCACTTGCTGTTTAATTAAATGGAGAAAATCAGACTAAATGTAAACATGCCTGATCTAAACTTGGTAAAGTAGTAGTGACAGTGACTTTTTCAGAGGCAATTTGAAATTGAACAAATAATTACTACTGATATTCTGATGGATGACCTAAAGAAAGTGATGAATGCATTATTTTTCATGAAAAAGCAGATGGATCTGGAAACAATATGTTTCTGGTACATGCGTAAAAGGCTATAGAGTGTTTTATCTGAGGAAAGTTTCATATGAAATTATTATATGATTTACAAATAAAGAAGCAGAAACTTAACTTTGTTTTTAAGCTAAAGCTTTCAAATTTTGTCACCTCTTTTTTTTTAAGAATTCCAGATAAATAACATACATAATACTTTAGGACAGATATAAGGGATATTTTGTAAACTTCTATGTAAAACTGACAGTGTGGCTTATAAAACATTTAGCAGGCGTGAAAAAGAAGGTACTATCCTGCTCCCTGTGTAGAACTAGAAAACTTTACCAGAGTAAAGTACCCTTTGAGGATAGCAAGCAGAGACTTCTGTAAATAAACTGAGAAGCTGGAAATGCCAAATACAGGAAATAAGTGTACATGGAATAACTTCCTTTAAGCATATATAGTACATGGCTGACTGATCAAACTTTTTGTCAAGATCCCTTTCCTTGTGAAAATCTGAAATGGAAGAGATTTCAAGAAATGTGGCTATTCTGGAAACCTGGACTGTAGGCTTTCATCTATTGCTTAGGTAAATAAAAGATTTCCTAGGACTGATTAGATGCTGGATGTCCAAAGAACCAGTCTGATACTGATAGTACTCATAATGCTGATACTATGGGAAAATATTGGGTGGCATTTCAGATTTTCAATATAAGAACAGCCGTCATCTATCCTGAGTCAGTAGGTGTCATTCTACCCAACATCAGCCCAAAGACATCATATATAACATTTGTAAAGCCACAAAACAAGCAGATTCTTATTCCATATAATCTGAAAAAGAAGCAGTGCTAGGTTTCAAGACAAAACCTTGTCTTGTTCTTTTTTCACTGAACAGTAAGATAAATTATTCTTTGTGTGACAGTTGCAAAAGAAACTTCTTTGAGAAGCCACACTCACTGTTTTTGCCATGAACAATGTGTATATCAACACTCAAGGAGTTTTATAGATGCACAAAATGTAGCTGCATTGCTTAGAAATGACTACCTCAAGTACAGAGGAAAAGGAAACATTAAGAAAGCAAGGTCATACTGCCTTTGGGCTGACAATATAGAAATAGACAAGGCATACAAGTGATCAGTTCTTTCTCCTCAGATGCCTGTGTCTAGGAAGCTTGAACTGCTACAAAAATCATTGAACTCAAAGAAAGAAAGAAGCAATGTTTGTAGTATCAAAACATGAAATTGTAGCAGTAAAATGAAATGAAAACTTATTTGCAGGATGTCATTTGTCTGGAGGGAATGAAGTACAGTGTTCACACACAGTGATTCCTCAAAATGCAGAGCAAGGGGCTATACGGGTAAATCTCTTTTTGTAAGAAACCAAGTATTTTCAGTTGGAATAAAAACACTTCAAGCAAAGTTTTTCCATAGATATATACTTTCCTTACTAGCAGAACAGTAGGGAATCCTCTTCTGCAAGAAAGTTAAAACCAAGAGAGTAGGTTGTTGTTCCATTTTCTGTGTGTGAAAACAATCAAATCAATTCCTACTCAATCCAAGGTGGTTTTTGTAGTTGCCTGTTCTGGCCTCTGTAGCACAGGGAGTAAAACCATGGACTATGTTTTCTTTGCCATCTGTACCTCAGTGTGAGCCTGAAACGTTTATATATTCAAATGAGGTACCTGCCTCAGCCCACATATTTGCATTAATTGTCTCCACACTTCCCTTGAGCAGCACATCCTGCTGACACCCTGCCCTCCCTATTAGACACAGCTTTATTCCTGACCCATGAGAGCTCTGCTACACTGCTGACCTCTCCCAGAGTCTGCTTCTGAGCTGAAGGTGAGATCAGGACCCTAAATTTTTAGCAGGAAGCAATCTATCTCTTTTATTGAAATCATATATGCTCAAGCAGGCCACTCTTCCCTCTCTGTCACACCTGCACTATGATTTTTCCTCTGGGTTGCCTTTTTCTGAGGGTGAACATGATTCAGGTTTTAACCAGAGTGTCCACCATGACATGGGACATGTCATTTATACAGTCCTTTTCTCTAGAGTGAGTTTTCACTTCAAGCAGTTTGCTCTATTTAAGGTATAGGTAGAACAGCACCATAAGCAGAAAAAATTTACTTGCCTTAGGAAAATATTTGGGAAATATCATCAGACAAATAGGAAGTGCTGAACTTTATGAAATTATTTTATCACTTTCACTGGTTGTTTGGGAGAGAGAGTTGGCAATTTTCATGAGAGAAATATCAAGTGGAAAATTATTGCTTCTTTTCTAATTTTGCTTTTTCTTTGCCATGGAAGGCAATACTGGCTGTTGAAGGTGGGGTGGTCCTGCCATCTGTCAGGCACCACAGTCCTCTGAATGTCTGGAATGGGGTATGGCTACTAGCCACAATTGCTACTGAAACCAGCTCACCCTATTTCAGAGAAGGTCCTTTTCTTTCTTCAGCCAGATTGAATCAAGTTACAGACTTGGTGTGTTTTCTTTTGGAGGTGTGAAAGTGCAAGTATGAGAGCAACTTTTTAAAACTTTACTGCATATGCAGCAAACCTTAGGCCCAAATAGGCACTAATCTTATAGACATACTTAATTTAAAATTTGTCCTACAGCTGTAGTTTTATAATCAGTTTTAGTCCCATATGAATCAAACACGTGAAAAAGTATTATAAAAATTAGAGTCTTTTTTATAACTGTGAGTACACCTCGTGTATTTATGACCAGGCTTTAAAGGATATATTTTTCAAAAGGTGTAAAAAAATCCATTCCTTGTGCTAATGATTTTCTTTCTTCCTCTAACAGTTAAAGATAAAAAAGGGGAGACAAAGAAGAAAATACAGGCATACAGCAGTCTTATATTACTAAGGTGCTCTCTGCTTTTTTCTTGGCCTCAGTGCTGGAACACAGAAGGTGCAGTACCTCAGATCTATTTTAAGAACAGAGAGAATTTAGACAAAGCCTCCTTTACACATGGTTGCTTTGAATCTCTTTTGAAAGTTTGGTGCAGCTGTGAGGTTAATTCTATGGCAGGAGACTTTCTGATGCAATCATTGATTTCTTAATTGCCTTAAAGCTGGAAACAAAATGTGATGTTTTGTGTGCATCCCTTACCAGCATTGGAAAAGACATATTTAAGTTCTTTGACAGAAAACCAGACTGACCCTTTTGCAGTTAACCCTTTTGTTATTTATTCAGTCAAGGGGGACTTTGGCTTAAAAGATGGTCTCCAATCTCCTCATTCCATGCTCAGACACTATTGGACTGGAACTTAAAAATAACTTGCTGCCTAGTTATGGTATTATTTATTTATGGGCCTTATATGTTCTCCGTGGGGCAACCTTGAAAGCCATTTCTCACTTATGATTACAGGCAATGACCCTCTTTCTCAATAGGTATGACAAATTCAAATGGTTTGAATGCAAGACATACAGAGCTCATTAGAATAAATGTCATGCAAATATTTTAGGTTAAAAGCTACTCCTGTTATAGTTAGTAGATATGGATGGAAAATTTATTAAATTCTGCATCATGCTTTGTGAGTCATGTGCTGTTCTTGAGTATTTGGAATACACGATATTGCAATATAGTGGTTCAAAACATAGATTCAAAGCAGGTTTAAAGGATTTGACTTGCTGTCATACATTTCTTATTTAATCTAAACCTTCAGCTTTCAGGGAGAAAAAATCAGCTGCAGCTTCTGTGTCATGTTATAATTTACATTTTGTCATATTTTGCTCTATACTTTAATTTCCAACTGGAACAAAACAAAAATTAGTAAAAAAAGCCCAAAAAACATGCAATACAAATTTAGTCTATCTTAATCTGAGGTTTAAGACAGAACCTTTTAGTACATTTGGAACCCATGAGGGTGTTGGTGTTTTACATTCTGTTGTATGAAGAACGTATGGGAAGAATACATCTGAAAAAGATTATATAGTTCTAAAATAACTCTGATTTGGATTTCTGTGTTGTTTCCAAAACCTTAACTCATGGCACCAAATGGAACCCAAACCTCACTTCTTTTCATACAATAAAGAATATTAGCTTCCAAATTTTTTTAAGGGCAAGAGAGGAGGAGGGAAGAGGGAGGCAATATTGCATATGAGGTAAATAATATGATATTTATAATTTATATGGAGAAGAAAAACCCCAAAAACTGGTTGCTTCCAATCTGTATTTATGGAAAAGTATTTGAGAATTCCATGGCTTCAAACCACTTAAGGAATCACTATATATAGAAAAAAAGGATTTCATGAGAGTCCTTTTGGAACACCTTTAGGAACAGTTTCAGTTATTCAGAACATTATTTTTGCATGTTGTTTCACCCAAATCTTCTCAAATTCATAGTGTTTACGTCACTCCTATAAGCAATGCACCAATTAATTTCTACACAGCTTAAAGAGGAAAGGATGTGACAGTCTTGGTACTGCTCTAGTTTTTTTCCTTAGAAAATTTTAAATTCTGAACATTTTTATGGTCCAGTAGCTGGGTAAAGGATCCATCTTATAACTGGAAATAAATTATGCCATGCTCTTCAAATAATTTATACCAAATTATTGAATATTTTAATTGCGTTACTTTAATAAATAATACTAATATTTAACTGCTCCGAAGTCCATCCATAGTTTTAAAAGAGCTAACAAGAAATATGCAATAATGTAACTAATAAAATAGCTTTAATGAAAGACACACCTTTTCTGAGGCATTTTCTGAGCAGAAAAACAAGCCAGATTAATTCAATGAAGTATTTCTTGATTTATTCAATTTCCTTGGAAGGCCAGAGTTTCTAAGAATTGTTTGATTTTAGATAACTCTGTTTGAAAAACTTTTATCCCCTGAAAGTCACGTTCATTTTCATTTTATATAATGCAGCCAGAAATTTGGGTAATGAAATATTAGTTGCATTTGCAAGTTTTATCTGGCTTTCTAGGTTATCTACCTGTCTTTCATTCTTGTACACTAATGAGAAAAAGAAAAGGCAGGTAATTAATATATTTTGGACATTATCCAAGAAGAAATTAAATATTTCCAAGCCGATACAATTGCTTTAAGATCAGATCATATGTGTCTTCTGCAAAATAAAATGCAAGGAACAAACACACACCCTCAACTAGAAGGTGTCAAGTAAAGCCCCTTGTCATCCTAGAAGAAAGGAAAGCTTTCTCTTTTGTAACATGCCTTGAGAGATGTAGTATATATGCACATTTTATTATGATTAACAGATTAAGAATTCCTTTTACTTCTTTGAGTTGCTCACAATCAGCAGGATAAGTTTTTTCAGCCACTACAGTTTCTGAGCTTAGAGTTCTAACACAGGACAGGACACTTGCTGCACCTTAGCAGCTACAACACAGTTCAAGGGTTTGTTTATTTAGTGAGAATCTCAGCTACAGCATTTATTGCCAGGTTTGTGATTTTGACAAAACTGAACAAGAAAGACAACATTTGTTGGAGCTGTGGGTGCCAGAGGGAAATCAAATGAAAGTTAATAAGTGATGCACACTGCTGAAAAATATGATTACAGTTTGAAGATCTGCTGTTGTTCCTGCTGCTGCAATCAAATCTCAACCTAAAGGCAGAAAAAGCTACAAAGGGCAACACTTTGGGAACACAACTTCAGTGTTCGGTAAATGGATACATGTAAGTCAATTAGTGCCATCTATTTGCAAGACAGGACCAAAACATTTCTGAACATAAAAATTGTATTGCACTGGAAGCGTGTCTATAAGAATGATTATGTTGCCCAGGCAAGAATGAATCAACTGAGTGCTGCAGTGTATGGTATAAAACACATGTATGGGGCATGGGGGCACTCACAGGGGACAGAAATCTTACACACTCTGTGTATGTAAGTGAGGAGTTTGTTTATCAGGGGATTTTTTGTTTGCTTTTCTGCAAATGTTTCCTCTTCATGTAGTGAAACATACATGCAAGTGTTTAAACAGGTGACATAAACTGAGAGTTTGGTGAATAACGTTCATTTACATCCTCTCCTTCTCATACATGGCTTGTAAATAGACTCTGGTTTATCTTTGGGGTTTATGAGCGATTAAGCCTCACTTGTGGCTTTAATAGTCCTCTACCAGTGTCATTCTTGCCTACAGGTACACATTTTGTTGTCTATTTTTCTAAAGCTCATTGGAAACAAACTCAGGGTATGCTGGGAACTAGTGACAACAGTGGCATTGATAGAAAAAAAGTACTTTTCAGTAGAAGATGATATTGTTTTAGGAATATCTGGTAACAATGTTCTGTCAATTAAACAAAATATTTTATCCATCATTCTATTCTAATCTGTCATGAATTTGCATAGCAGCTCTTCAAATGTACTGACATATTTTGCACTGAAAATACATTATTGATAAGGCTCATGATACAGAGAAGTGGCTTCTATTTATTTTCATTTTTTCTTCAATAGGTTGTTAAAAGATATGTCTAAAATACAGTTATCTTCATAATTTCATATAGTAAATGATCACTTTAGAAAAATATATTTGCTTGCAGTAATGAAAGTGTTATAAGGAGAAAGCATTGTCTTTACTGATGTCTCATGAAAAAATTCTACTTATAATTGACAAAAAAAATCAATATTATGCTGTTATTAACACATTATCTTACATGTATTGTGAGGTACTTTCATTTGCAGACCATAATGGAAAGATAAATGACAACTTTGTGAAGGACACCTTTATCTGACATTCCTCACAGAGGAATTTAATAATTTTTTTTTTGTTTTTTAAGATTATCCAGAAGGATTTTGAAAGTGCTTTTCACAGGAAAGAGCAAAATTGAACAAACATGTAAACATCTCACATGATTCTGAGGCCAAATTTCAGCTGCTTGGCCTTCTCAATGATAAGATTTTGAGTCTCAGTATTGTTAACTTTGTTTTCTAGACAGTTTTAAAGTATTAGAACACTTTTTTCTTTTCAATGACATCTTATACACCACAAATTTTATGAACTTTTTCTGCTTATCCACTTTTTCTCAGTGCATTAGCCTTGGAGGAGATTAGCAATATGGTTTTTTCCCTCAGAGCAGGAGCAGGGTGAACAGCAGCCAGTTTAGGATGATGTGGTCAATGGCTTGAGCCCTGTGGTTAAACTTTCTCTTAAAAGAGATGGGTTTGGACCAATTAAGGAGAAGAAACAAGAAGCAGATTCTGCAGAGAGAGAATAGTGTTTCTCACTGTGCCACTCTTGTGCAGCAAGGCACCACTGCCCAGCTGCAAATTTATACCCTGTATACAGAGCCCCTCTCTAGATCTTTCCAAGGAAAGACCATGAATGCTCCAGTAGAACTCCTGGCAGAGGTACTGGAGTGTTCCTCTCTTTTTTGCTGTGTGTGGAGTCCCCACCCTTGGCAGACCAGGACTGTGAGTTTTTTCCATGGTCGCTGAGCATGATCATCCATAGATCACTGGAGCCATGGGTGCTGATCTCTTATCTATCTCTTTCCCTATCTTTCTCTTACTATCTTTCCTTTCTTAAGGTAATCACAAATCGCAGCACAGCTATACACCCCTTTTCCCAAAAATTCCAGAGTTGTTAAAGTAAAAACTATTACTGTTGTTATATTGTTATTTACTGTTGTTTCACTTTAATCCACTCTGAGAGGTCCTTTAGTAAAGGCCTTACTGCTGTTCCTCAGGGGCTGGTCACAACATCTGGGCTGGGATTCCAGTGTGGGATTATCTGAGACAACACAAGGTATTCTCTAAGATACCTGTGAGGACTTCCCCTTAAGGAGAACAGTTTCTCTGGGTCTTTAGGGGTATCTACAGCCAAACACACTAAGTTTCTTTTTTGCTACTTTGGAATTCTAAATACACAAGTATTTTTAGCTGTCTTGTATCACAGGGTGCCCAAACACATTCCTTTCAGTGGGTTTGTCAGCCAGCAGAACCTCACGGGTGTCACTGCCTAGCACAGATGATTATCAGCTGACCTTGAGTGAACTCGTTTGTATCTCAGACACCTGAAATGTCTGAGAAAGAAGGAAGGCCATCTTCTATTCCAGGCATTTCACTGAGAAATTGTAGACAAACTATTTTGAAGTTATTAGTTTCTGCTGTACAGTTCTGAACCTGTGCTGATGGATCCTGCAACGCTCTTGCCACTCCTTTAGCAGGAATCTCCATCTCCTCTGTACACAGAGACCACACACAGCTGGTGATGTGGCTTGGCACATGTCATTGCTGTCTTCCTTTACAATGAGCAGTGAAACTGTGGTGCAGAGAGAGATACATCGCTTTGCAGAGATCTAAGTGTTACCTGCAGAGATAACTTAATTCTACACTGTTAAATGGGTCACAGTGGTCTATAGCTTTGTTGTTGTGAGGCATCTTGTACAAGGTTGTCTATTAATCCCAAATCTTATCCAAGTCAATGGGGCTCTTCCTGTTTTGGGAGCTCAGTTGTGCTCAGCTGGATTTTTAATTGCATCTGAGATTCCAGAAAAACATTTTACAGTTTCTCTGTAGCTAAAACCACCTTTATTTTACATCTCTAAAAAAACTTAGACTGTAAATATCATAGGACATTATATTACATATAAGGATGTGTCAGTAAATTGAAATGCACCACCTACATAATTCTTCAAATACATACATAATAGGTAAAAAAATCAAAACACCTCCAATCATACAGAAAATGTACAATAATTACTTTTGTAGGTTTGAAGCAGATTTTAACGGTGCTAAGTACTTTATCCTGATCTCTGAAATGAATGCTTAATAATGTCATTTTAAAGTAAATAGAAATTTTTATCAAATTATTACATTGAACCTCTTCTCATATGACCTAGCCTGGGTTAATACAGTTTGATGTCCTCCTACTATTTTGAGTATTACAAAATTGAATGAGAGTACTTTGTTTGGTTACAGGACAGATTTTTTCCAGCACTGCCATTGCTTCTGGAACAATTCTTATGTCTCAATCTTCATTCAAGGTAGAGAAGGTGCAGTCTGTGAAATCATATTTGCAGGGAAAAAAAGGCATCTGCAATGCTGCAATGGAATGGCCATGAACAAATCACTTAAAAAAATTAATTCCTCTGTTACTCATGAAGAAGGCCTAATCTTTTTGGTCTGAGATATACTAAGCATTGTTTCTTACTTCTTCAGCTGAAGTTAATCTCTGAGTTTCCTTATACGTAAAAAGCGGCAAAGACTTATTATTAACAAAAGTTAAAATCTAATAAACTTTAGGATACACTCAAATATTATTCCATGTCACCTGTCCAGCACAGTACTTTGCAGAAAAATGAACATACTCTAAATGGGGTTTGTGAGCAGAGTAATGGTCTGACAAAGTGGGGTTGTATGCTGATTCTTAGATTCTCTCTCATAATCAGACATCGGATAAATGCTGAATAAAAAATATGAAATTCAGCAGTTTATAACCCAGATACTGTGTGATATAGATATTGCCAGTTTCATCTGTCATCCCTCAGGACCTGGGGGGGGATGGAATTTGTTGTGCAGCACCAGCTCTAATGAGCAAAATCAGTATCAGCTGTGGGAAGAAATTTGCTGGCTGGACTCAGGAGGTGCACCAGAGTGCAAGGTGGGAATGCTGCGTTTGAACTCCTCAGGCCAGTGGTCAGCCAGCCAAAAGCAACCTCCCTGGAGCCCAGAAAAAGTCTGCAGTGGGAAGGTGAGTCCCTATTAAACATCCTCCTTTCTGTACCTGAGGAGTTCTGACAGTAAGTTCTACATTTTCTTCACAAACTCCCTGGGAAGGTAAATAGAGCACGTTAGTGCTCTCAGTGATTTAATGCATTTGAAAGTACCTCATCACTTGCTGTAATCAGTAATTCTGATAACTTGGTTGGAAGTTAAAATGTGTGTGATAATGTTCTAGCCTGAAGTATATACTAGAGTTTATTTTCTTTCTTTGTCACAGTATTTTTTCTTCCCTCACACAGTGATAAGCAATGATAAAATCCAATTATTAAGTTGGGAGCACTGTTGTAAGAAATGATAAGAGTAGCTTGTTTCTAAATGTTTTGTCCTTTTCCTAGTAAATTGAATTTTGACAGTGAAAAATTGACATTTTATGAAATTGAGTTTTGGCCAGATCTGATATGCTCACTGAATGAGATGGGAGAAATGTGTTTAATACATTAACTGTTAGAGAACTTCTTCTCATTCCATATTTATCAACAAATATGCATTTAATTAGCAGGAAGATGCAAAGGACTAAATTTTTGGAGGGAACATCATATACTAAGGCTATAAGTAAAGATATATTGAAAGGGATACTTAACATTTTGAATGCAAAGAAAATCCGAACATTATATGTATAGTTTAAAGGATATTTTGTCTATAATAAAATATCATTACAATTATGGAAGAGGTATTTGGGTATGCAGCTGTTAATTGTATAGTTCACCAGTCTTTTAAAATGAAGACAAATAACCTTGGTATGTAGCCTTTAGAGATAAATATTTTATGAGACATTTAAAATTAATTATTCCATCTGGGGCTCAAACTTGTAGTATAGTCACTTCCATACCATAAAATGAGACAACACAAAATGTAGATTAAACTAGTGGTGGGTATATATTAAAATCTTTGACTACTATTAAAAGTTCTGGGTCTGAAAAATCTGCACAGAAAACACTCTGAGAATTGTCGGTGGCATTTCAGTGTCTCGCATCCAGCCACAGATGGATCATGGCAGAACCAAGACAAAACTTTTGCAATGTAAATAAAATGAAAAAAGACATTTTCCAATTTAGTGTAACAAAATATTTTACAAGTCATTTCAAGGAGAGGGAAGGATGTACCTTTGTTTGACCAGAATAATTCAATTAACTCTCATAAAGATAAATCTGGGTTCTAATGCCTGCTGGCACATTTCCATCATTAGTAAATGCATATCTGTACCTACAGAAAAAAGCAAAAACACATCAGTGGTATTGTTTTATGTGTCACTTATAATCTAAATGCAGAAGAATGTGCAATAGAGGAGAAGCAGTAATAGATTTTGCAATAGTCAAAATCTTAGGAAGTCTTTCCATAAATTTGCTACATCCTGATAATGTTATTTCATGCAGTCTATAGACTATATAATACATATATTTCAAAACTTAGACACCTGTTGCAAATTTACAGACATAAGGTAGTTTGCCAAACTACCCAAGAGAGACCAGAGCACACCTGCTCAAACAAGTAGGAAGCATTACAAAAGCACAAACTTGACCCAGGCTTTATGAAACAACAACACTGGTTGGAAAATGCTAAAAAAAAAGGATAAAAGGAAAAAGCCAGCTATGGAATTTGCAATTTATTGATGGAGGAACACATCTGCTGATTTAATATTCATAACATTTGCCAAGTAAATTATGCTGCTTTACAGAAGCTTATTTCCAAAAATGACAGGTTTATAAGGAGTCCCTCAAGTTTTGGTTTTTGTAGTAGTAAAAAAATTCCAGTACTACATGGCACACCCCAATGAATTTGTTGAACAGGATAGTACTGTAGAAGAGAAAAGCAGCAAGACAAGCTTAATGAACTAGAAAATATCAGCTGAAGACAACAGGATTCAGTGTTGGCTGAATTCCCACTGGATCAGGCTCTGTGTGAAGGGATAGCCACACAGGGGAATAGGATCTCATGTCTAATCTAGTCTCTTGTAATGGGACTTCTATTATCTGCTCTGATCAAAGATGTGTCTGCACAGTGTTTTGCAGGCAGATGTGAATTTGCTCTGCCAGTTTTCTAACCTGCCTGGAAGCTGTGTGTGTCAGACAATGAACCTTAGCTAATGTACATTGTTTCTCATAGAAGCTTATTAGTTCAGCTTTGATGTTATCTAGTGTATCTACTTTGTTTCTGATTTGGAAGTGGCTGGCTTCCAACTGGCTTCAAGTGTGGGCAGTTGCCATCACCATGTTCAACTGCATCTGTGCTTGAAATGCAGTGCAGATGTACTTCCAGAATTCCAGAGAAAGAGATAGCATTACCATGAAAAATAAAATTTGATGCCTTACTAACAAACTGGAAAAAAACCCATGAGAAGTTTAATTTGGGTGATGAACACAACATGTGGTATGTATTACCAAAGAAGAAAAGCTTTATGTATAGAGGATAGATTCTCAAGGAGCAAAAGACTGGGAGTTCTGACAATATTCGTTTTGCTATGGAAGTCAGATGACAGACATAACAGCACATAATAAAACTGTGTTTCTTGAGTGGAAAGAAGACTTTTGTTTTACTGAGGTCTAGAAGTCTGGGTTTCTGAGTCTTCTGCATGAACGTGAAGGCCTGAAGATGGAGTGATATTAAACAAAAATGCTTAATTCTCATTCAGAGTCCTGGATGAAAGATCACAGATTTTTCTCTACAAGATCAATTCTATGGCAAATGTAGAAGGTACATGTAAGGACTCAAAATTACATTTTGAAGATTTTCCTATCGTCAAAGGCCTTGAGGGTATGGAAATTTGCTCTACTTTACTGTTAGGGCAGCTCAAATCTCTGGGGAGGAATACACAAGACAAAGCATTAGTAAATTACCAATTTGCCAAGAAACTTAGGTTGTCTAATTGTTTTACTAGCTTAACTGGTAATGTACAATGGAACAGTACAATGTTTTTGCTTGGCATGAAGTAAAAAGAAAAAAAATTCAGCAAAACAAAAAAGATAAGCTAATTGCACTGCTTTGCAAAGCAGCAGAAGAAATACAGTTCATTGTTCCTACTGCTTGCAATTTTTTCAATGCCTCTTTGTGGGGATTTCAAGTAAAAGTAAATTCTTTTGTTCCCAGAGGAATGCATCCTGCCTAATTGTGTGTAGAGCTAATGGCCAGTCATGCTTCTGGAAGTTCAGAGCCAACCCTCCAGTCCACACAGTGTCTTTGGCCTACATCATATATATTTTTTTTTTATTTCCCTTTTCCCTTCAAAAACATTCCAGTCTCATTTTGGAACAGTATGAACAGAAGGAGTGATGCAGTAGAGAAAAGCAGTAGTGAACTCAGAAAAAATAATTCAAGAAAGTGATTAAAAAGGTATTTGGATCCACTATGATACTTGAAAAGTATCATAACCCTGAGTTAGTCCTCACGAGAACATAGATGTTTATGGCAGCTAGGAAACTAAAAAATCATGAAATATGGTCAGCAAAGAGGGGGGAAAATGGACGTTGACAATTAATGTATTTCAGAAACATTATAAGAATTTAATCTCTTTTTTCTAGTCTTGGTGCCCTATTCTTGGAAAAAAGCATGATTCAATCAGTTACCATGAGAAAATTTTGATTATTCCTCATTTTACATTACACAGCAGCTTCCAATCAGACTGAGTGTAAGATGTGCATATAAGTAGGAGGAATGAGGGGGAATGCAGGAAGGCAAATAATCAAAAAAAGAGGGAAAAAAAGATATAATTCTGTATGTGCTCCTGGTAGTGGCAAGAAAGAATGGACTGGAAGTTTTTGCTTTCTTCTATATTAGAGGAAAAGATCATGATGGATGAAAAGCTGGACAGAAGCTGACAAACTGCAATTGCAGCCCAGAACCCCCCGTGTGCTGGGCTGCATCCAAAGCCCCGTGGGCAGCAGGGCAGGGAGGGGATTCCGCCCCTCTGTCCCGCTCTGCTGAGACCCCACCTGCAGGGCTGCATCCAGCTCTGGGGTCCCAGCACAGGAAGGACAGGGACCTGCTGGAGCCAGGCCAGAGGAGGCACCAGGGTGATCAGAGGGATGGGACACCTCTCATATGAAGACAGGTTGAGAGAGTTGGGGCTGTTCAGCCTGGAGAAGACAAGGCTCCAGGGTAACCTTAGAGCCCCTTCCATTATCTGAAGTGTCTCAATTACTCCTTAACTGGCACTAGGAGTAAGAAATAAGACACTTCCATTATCTGAAGGAGCTACAAGGAAGTCAGAGAGTGACTTCTCACGAGGGCTTGTGCAGGGCCAGGTGGTAAGATTGACAGGGCAAGCGGTAATGGTTTTAAACTAAAAGAGGATCAGTTTAGATGAGACATTAGGAAGAAATTCTTTACCAAGAGGGTGGTGAGACACTGGAGAAGGTTTCCCAGAGTGGCGGTGAATGTCCCATTCCTGCAAACATTCAAGGTCAGGTTGGATTAGGCTCTGAGAAACCTCATCTGATTGAAGATGTCCCTGATCATTGCAGAATGTTGGAACTGGATGATCTTGAAGGTCTCTTCCAAGACAAACCGTTCTATGATTATGTCAACAAGCACAATACACTGAAAGAAGAAATATTTTTTCCATCTGTGTCATGTGAGTGGAGATTGGAACCCTCAGGTTATCCAAATTTCTGTAAAAGAGGATAAAAATAGAGATTATTTTTCTTATAGTTCACCAAGTAGTAAGGAAGCAAGGTACATTCTAAGATCTGTTTCTGCAGACAGCTAGCAGTTTAAGGAATATTCCCTGTCACACATATTGAAGGTTATAAATACAGTCCTAGTTTATTGTAGTGTCTTCTATTATATCAGACTCTGGTTATATAAAATATTTTTCTGCTTTTACATTCCCTCTAGGAAGCAACTTCTGAGAATGAATGAGAATTTGGGGGCTTGTCTTGGTGATTTAAGAACTATCTCTGTACTATATGTCTGTGACAGGTTTATTTTTCCTTTTTCAATCTAATCAGAGTGCTATAATTGAATTATCAAAAACTGAAGACTATTGTTTTTGAACTAACATTTCTGATCCCATGTCATTGGGCTTTCCTGATTTTAAGAAGCTACTCTTTGTTGAGTTTATATCAGTCTATTGGCATCTGTCTCTTCCTGTTTTTCTGTTGCTGATCTACAAGTTTGACTTCTAAGGTTTTCAGTTTTTGATGAAGTGTTCCAAAAGTCCATTATAGATAATATTTCAATAAATGCTTTTAATACAGAAGTTTCTTTTGAATCATTGCTACTAGTTCTCTCTGCTCCAAAATCTTTATTCTTTCCTTTCTAGTTTTTTAATTTTTTCTTTTTTTTCCTCAGATCTTTGAAGGAAGCAAATCTTTTTAAAGGATAGCATACTTTTTCTAAAGGAAATATATTAAGTAGCTAGCTAGGAGTTCTGTTCATAAATTCTCTCTATTGTCTGTTGCCACCTGGTTTTTTTCTCATTTCTCAGATGTGTCTCAGTTTTCCAAATAATTAATTGTGAATACTGTTTCTGTACTTATGTGATGCTGCTGCACATTTGGCTTTTCATTTTCTGTGGTGATGGCTGCATAGAACATTAATTCTGTTCAGTGCATGAGACTTATTTCTTACTCCTAGTGTCAGTTAATGAGTAAATGAGACACTTCTAGTTACCCTTTAATACTCTTAGGATACTTGATATGTGGCAAAAGCCCAAAACAAATGACCCATTTCTTATTGCTAGATGTTTAAAATACACATGTAAGTTTTTTCTATATCTTAAGTAATTTTGTCTTTTGGCATATGAAATGTGTTCTGACAATGAAATATTAAATCAGTTATCAACTAATTCAAACAAGTCCCTTACCTGTGAGACAGCAATAAAGTACTTTCTGTGTATTACCTCCAATTAAAAGAACTTTACGTACCATATTTCACACAAAATGTATTCTTTTACACTTTGACACTCTTAAGTACAGCTACAAAAGTTAATATAACATAAAAACCAAAAGTAGCTGAATGAAGAAAAACGGCTTTCAATTGGTAATTGAATATTAAATTGAATTTACTGTTGAGACGGAGGAGATGTTGAGGACACCTCATCTCCCTTCTCCTCTTCAGTGGTAATACTGGTACCGGGTTTCTTGGCAGCTGTATGGCTCCTTCTGGGCTGCAGAGGAACCCCAAACTTCACTAATGAGGAAAAGGAAAGCACTAAAATATCTCCACAGATGAGACATTGGTCCAAGCCATGCCAGCATGCAAGGTCCTTGTGGAGTATGGAAAGAGATGCTTCTTGTTCCCTTATGTAGTAGATCCAAGTCTGGAGTAGGCGGGCAGTCAATGCACTGTTTGAAAGACAGGCTCATAGTATGAGTGAAAATTACTGGTGAAATCACATCATAAAGTTGAGTCTACGTACAACACAAGAATGAATGGAAGGAAGACAGAAAAATAATATGAGAAAAGTAGTTTTAATTAGCATAACCTGTTTCCCAGGTTGTTGCAGTGCTTTAAACCATAGAATAATAGAATAGTTTGTGTTGGAGGAGACCTCAGAGATCATCTTGTTCCAAGCACCCTGCCATGGGCAGGGACACTTTCCACTCAACCAAGTTGCTCCAAGCCCCATCCAACCTGGCCTTGAACTCTTCCAGGGATGAGGCAGCCACAGCTCCTCTGGGAAACCTGTGCCAGGGCCCCATCACCCTCTTTGAAAAGATTTTTTTCCTAATATCTAGTCTAATCCTACTCTCTGTCAATTCGAAGCCATTGCCCCTGCTTCTGCCACTACAAGCCCTTGTAAATATTCTCTCTCCATCTTTCCTGTGGGCTCTCCTCAGGTACTGGAAGGCTGCAGTGATAATTTTGTGCATTTAGTGCTGACACCAATGCATTTGTAGCCATTTTTGATATAGTGGCTGGTGCAACACCTGGCAGCCGTCCCACTTCCTGGCCCTTAATTCCACACTGCTGATTCAGGCAGACTAAAGGTGTCTTCATTAATGTGCAAACATGTTCTGCTCTTCAGAGCAGAGATAGTACTATACTGAAATATACCCTGGAGAGGGAAAAGTGCAATCAGGAATCACCACAATTTCAAGCTAATCAAGGTTACAGTCTTCTGATAAAAAGAGCTAGTGAGTTGAAAATAACTTGGTGTGTGCTAGACAAATTTTTTAAGCCAGAGTTTATCCCACTTATCCAGTGATGTGTTCATGGACCAACAGGAACAGAACAGAAAGAACCAGCCAAACAAGTTATATGAGCCCTGTATTTTCCTCTACTGCAGGTAGGCAATGCCAACTGAATATTAACATGAAATATAGTTCACCCCAACACTGTTTGCTGGGTGTATTTCTGAAGAAAGAAACACCTTCTGCACTACATCATGGAGAACACAGAATACAGTTTACATCACCCAGAGCGTCTGAGAATCATCAGTTTTTGCATCAGTGCTCATTTTTACACAGAAGTTTGTAGCAAACCTGCAAAAGATAGTGGCAATGGATTGATTTATTTATTTGGCATAGTTTTAGTTTATTTCCAACTTGTTTCTAAATTTAGTTTTTGAACATTTAAACAAGTCCTGTTAAGGATATAAGATGTAGCAATAAGCTTGAAATTTCCATAGTCTTCATGTAACACCTAAATAACGTAAGTGTACTATGGTATGAATTTACCTCATGTATTTTTGCTCCCTAGAGACATCTGCTGAGTTTCCTTTTTTTAACCTTCACTTTGTGAAGAGCAATTGTTTAGAACCTCATCTTGTAATGTCGAAAGTCTTCTGTTATTATCTACATCCTTTTCTTTTTGTTAAGAGCTAGTGATTTCTTATAAATAGCTGTCCAGTTTCATCTCAAAAGTGTGATGACTGGCATTTGCTGGCTGCCAGCTGCCCACTCAGCTGTTTACCCTCTCTTTCTCTTTTTTTTCATCAGGGCAGGGGAAGAAAATAATGTTAAAAACTTATAAGTCAGCATAAAGACAAGGAGGTCCCTCCCCTGTTACTACCATCACAGACAAAATAGACTTGGGAAATGAATTTGGTTTTGCTAATTAAAAATAGAGTGTGATAGTGACAAATACAAAACTGAAAATACCTGCCTCCTCCCTGTTCTCCTCTTTTTTCCCAGACTCAACTTCACTCCTTCATTGCTGACTCCTTTACCTCCTCACTCTGCCTTTAGTTGTGCAGAATGATGGGTTTGGAGGTTGTGATCAACCCATATCAGATCTGCTTTGCTGCTCCTTTCTCTTCACACCTTTCCCCTGTACCTGTAGGGATTCTTCCACAGGCTGCAATCCTTCAGGATGAACCCCCTCCACTGTGGTTTCTTCCCAGAGGCTACAGTTCTTCAAGAGCTGCTCCAGTGGAGCCTCTTCTCCAGGGAATCTTCCTTCAAGCAATAACCACCTGCTCCAGTGTGAGGTCCTCCATGGATATCTGTTGTAGCTTGGGCTCTGCCAATGGCTGCAATTATTTTCAGTAATCTTTTGTGGCTTACTTTTGTGTACATGAAAATCAACATTTATTTAAAAATTTATAAACCTCTTCTTTCCTCAGCTCGTTAGTCCATTCACTGAAGAATGCTTGTGGAACTTCTCAAGGCACTGTCCAAGTACAACTGTCTTAGGATAATGGACAGGTGTAGTGAGAGGGTTAAAATATGCTCTTGTTAGAGGATTGCCAATCCCAAATTTGTGTGAATGAGAATATCAGATTATGAATTTTCTGTAGCACTGGGATTCTTTTCAAATTACCACTTTATAGACCTAGGATGGAGTAGATAAAAGCCCAGACTTTTCATCTAAATTTAAGATTAAAAAAAAAAAATCAGCAGCTACTTGGAATAGTGACAATGCATTGCTTTTTGGTTTAATTGTCAAGGAATTTACTATGGTTCAGAAAAATGGTAATCAAATATAATTCATATTCTTTATGATTTCATGTTAATCTAAATATGGTATTGCACAATCATTCTAGTGTTTTTATTTAAATAGCCCCAACACATTTATTCAAAGTCTTTTTTTTTTTTTTATGTCTCCCTTCTATGCCTTGAAGTTGTCTGTAGCTCCCTTTAGGGGTGTACTGATCTCTGCTGTCTGTGACCTGAGGGAACATCGGGAGCTGTTAGGAGAGGTTTAGGTTGGATATTAGGAAAAGCTTCTTCACCCAGAGGGTGGCTGAGCACTGGAACAGGCTCCCCAGGGCAGTGGTTACAACACCAGCCTGACAGTTCAAGAAGTGTTTGGGCAACTCTCCCAAGGACATGGAGGAATTCTTGGAGTGTCCTGTGCAGAGCCAGGAGTTGGACTTTGATGATTCTCGTGGGTCTTTTCCAACTCAAGATATTCTATACTTCTATGAACTTCCAAGGTGTTTATTTATAGAGGATATAAATAATATACACAATAATATTTGTGTATTTATTTCTCATTAACATTTTTGTAATCTTGAAGAAAAAGTGTCATTCTCTCAATACTTTATGCCTTCTTGCACATCTACCACATTAAGCATAATACATTACTTCAAAAGAATGCAATTACTTACTCAGATTGTTCCATCCACATGCTTAATTTAAATGATGGACACAGATTGAAAAACATATTCCAACTTTGGCAAGAATAATTCAATAGCTAGCAGATATCACACGTGACATTGCTGGGGACATGTGTCAGTAAGGACGTGTCTGTATACATGTAAATTCATGTGCCAAGGTATTTGAATGCTGATTTGGGACATTATGGAGGGACTTTACTCCATTAAAGAAAAGAGAAAAAAAAAAACCAAAACCCCACACACTGGGACAAATTATTCAAGGACTATATGCTACGTGCTTGTTTAAAGAGAAATCGCATCCGTTTCCTTTGGGCAATTTACAGTGAAATTTCAACACACTAAAAAAAATTAACCTGTAAATAGAAATATGTGTAGTGGATTTCACTTATAGTAAATCTGTATATCAAAATTTAGTTCAAAGTCAGGCATAGAGAAATAACTGTTTCACTACAGTGCAGCACCAGGTATTAGAACTGAAATGAGGGACTAGAGCAATGTAATTTTTCAAATTTTTGTCTAGAAATGAAATTTCTTTAGGTAAAACATCATAAAAATCTCTTACTTCTTTTATATTTTGCCTGAGGAGAATAAATAGTGAAGTTTTGAGAGAGACAAGTAGTACATAAGCTCAAGTTTTACCCTAAGCTTAGAAATGTTACTGAAATGACAACTTTATCAATTCAAATATTTTAATTTATAAATTACGACTATTCCGCATAAATGAGTGTATTTAAAACATGTTAGTTGAATTTGTATTTGAAGCTTATTCTCTGAGCCACTGGAGACAGTTTTGGTCTTGCTGTGCATTAGGGAAAAGTCTCTTTATGGTCCTACAGACACACATTTGCATGATGCAAGGAATTCTTCCCCCATGTAATGTAGCTAGGTCTCATGTCTGTGTCCTCCAGCATCTTGAAATACAAAAGCTCCTGTGAAACGTGGTCCATTAGAAGATTTAGCCAAAGTTTCTCTTGCAGTCTGGGTATTCCCACTGGTAGTCTTGGAAAGTCATAATCATAGATATGTTGGTTGAAGAAGCTTTGCCCAATCCCATCTGCACCTCTCCCAGCTGAATTAGTGGCCATTCCCCCTTGTTTTATGAGATGTCACTTTGAAGAAACATTTGATTCCATCAGCTCTGTGACTCCCTTCAGGAGGAAATAGGCTGCCCTTAAATCAATCTTGAACCCGTGCTTTGCAAACTGCTCAACCTCCATGCACCAGGAATATGCTCTAGGCCTCCTACCATATTTTTCATTTATTTTAAAAAACATTAAGAACTTCGGTGACCCTTCTAATGTCAGATTTTACTAGGAACATAATAGGCAATCCCCACTGAAAGGCTATCTGATCTGTGTTAGTGTATTCATTCACAGAGTGCCATAAAAAAACCACAGAGTGCAAAGACTCAGGTGGAAGCCCAGGAAGATGTTCTCACCTTTTGCATGAAAATTAGTCCAACATTAAAAAATACCACCTCTTAATGATTAATTTGTGAAAAGTTATAAAGTATATAGAACTACATGGTAAGCTGTAAAGAAATTTATCTTTGAACAGTTGTTTTTAACCAGCTAGATGAGCTCCCTGGCATTGATATTAACTAAAGCAGGCATTCAAAATATTTATTGTTGCAAATTAGAATGGAAAAAGTATGAAATTTTAGAATGATGAAAGGTCAAAAAATAATGATATTTTAAAGTCTTGTTTATAATTATGCCTTATACACATCTGAAAATTATTAGTTTGTATTGACTATTCAATTTGAATGAAATAAATAGTTGTGAAGATTTTTTTGCACACTGTGCTAAAGAAAGAAAAGAAACTAATTTTATAGACACTTCCACGGCAGTACAAATTGCAAATTGTTTCGACAGGTGTATGATAGAGTCCTGATCTTAAGGTATTAACTGTTTTAAGGATAATCATAAATAAATTAGGAGAGAAATTGCAAAGCAACTCAGAGGTACCTGAAATTCTTACATCTCAAGCAGTCAAACATAAGTGATATGAAATCCTTTCCAGTAAATGGGATCAAGTTTCATCAAATATTAACTCAAATCTTTTCTGTAAACCAGAGCTTGCTAAGCCCTCTTGAAGAAATAGCTTTTCGTTCACTTTCCTCTTTCTGATCAAAATTATTCCAATGAATTCAACTACTGTACATAATGGCTTGAAACAAACCTACCTACAAATATATTTTGTCCATTTATTCATTATTACTTCATTTCTTTTGTATCTGATGTGCCAAAATCCTGTGGTCCTGTTTATGCTTGTCAGTTTTCTGAAACGTTTGAAATGAGAGTATTTATGAATAGCAAATATCTCAATTTGCATATCAGTGTGGTTATTTGTAGAGAATAAAGCTATTCTCCATGTGCTTGGGTAAAAAAAACTACTGTACTCATCAGTGTCTTGTGTCTACCTGCCAACCAATGAGGCATATGACTCAACAACTACAGGAAACTGCATTACCTCATGATTAACAGCTGATTCAGAGGCAGGATAAGAGGGCATGAGACTTCCTCTCCCCTCAGTTTCCCATTTGCCATAATTTCCATGTTTGAGATCGAGCAGTGCAAGAAGAGCAGAAACCCCTAGCTAAGGTCAGATCAGAAATCACTATTTCTGAGCCATTTTGCGGTTCCCCCATTTTCCCTGCTTAGGCATATAGATCTCCCTTCTTTGGGGTTTTGGATGTAGAGACAGCTGTCTGTGGCAGTGGAAACCTTGGAAGCAGGGCTGTGCTACAGAAAACAAAGAATAAAATGCAGTCTGAGACTTGACTGTTACTTTAGGTTCAGTAGAATTGAACCAGAATTAACAGCTTCCAGCATGTACAGGAATTGAATATTCACAAATGTGAAATAGTGGTTTTGGTTATACCTTGAGAGTAGGGTACTTAAAGACTGAGTAAAGAATGAGCTGCAGCTGGTCCACACTTGGGAGATGTTTTGCCTACTGTGCTTTGAATAGTGATGGATATGATGCCTCACTGGAGACAGAAAAGCTTGGTCATTTGTGAACTGGAGGATTCCTGAGGCACAAGAAATTCTCATGAGATTATTCTTTCCTCATTCTTGTCTGTATCTAGAATGAGATAAGGACAATCTTGCCAGAAGAACTTACCTCTGATTTTTTTTAAACTAAGGGTTTCAATGTCATATGTGGAAATATTCATAGACATTTCCCAAGAGGAAAGAAAACTATACATCCTATCTGTGGAATTACTGTTTTGGTAGATAACAAGGAATCTGATTTGTCAATGAACCTGCCACACTATGTTTCAAAGAACTCTGATTTTCACATGCTCATGTCCTTATGCAATTATTTACGAGGTAGGGGGACGGGTAGATTTAAAAGAAATCTTTATAACCATAGGTGTATACACCACCCAATGCAATTAAGAAATATGAAGAAGATGATAATAAGGTTCCTTCACGAAGATTTGTATTTCTTTACAATGATTCTATATTTTCAAGTTATTTGCTCTTCAAAAACTACAAATTATTACCAATGGGAAGATATTAGCTGAAATAACACTTGCACTCTCACCTAAAATTCAATTTCATGTCTGATAAGCTCAAATGGGAGACACTGCTTTAAACATACCGTGTGAATAAAACCATGCTAACAATGACTTTTAGGGCTTTTCAATTTGCTCTACAAACTGCCATGGTGAAGTTCAAATGAGGTGTTTTATTTCTAGCAACCTTTATTCTTAATAAACCAACCTAGAAATAAGAAAGCCTCCATACTGTAATTATGGATGTTTAGGATCTTGAGAAGATTATTCCATAATTAATGAGCTTAGGAATCATGCAGCAGGTTGACCTTCAAGAATATGGCTTTTTAAACTATTTTATTACAAAAAAATTAGCTCTATAATACCACTTCTGGCAAAAAGGAACAAAATATGCAAAGGAGCAAAATGTACACATGTGCATGTACGCATACATGCACAATCTGATATATGTGTGTAGCACATACACAAGTGATCAGCCCTGTTTTCCTTTCAAAATACAGCATTGAAGGAACTACAAGACAAAACAAGTATTTATTCCAGCAGTCCTTTCCATCAGCTGGAGAAGGGACAAATAATTTAGAAAATAAAGAAAAAGAGAATCCATATAATATAGGTTGGTTTTTAGGAGGACACTTCTGGAAGCACTTGGATTATACATCCATTACCTTTGTCCTAAATTCAAGGACCTTCTTAGTCTGAAATCACAAACCAGTTCTCCAGTTGGGTGCAGCTTATTTTTCTTTTTACCCTTTCACAACTGAAAGTCAGACTCAGTTTTAGAACTCAGTTTTTCTTATATAAGAAAAGCATCTTTTGATCTGATTCTTCTTATTCTTCCTAGGCTGTTTGCCCACCTATTTTTAAGCTCTATCTCAGGCTGAGGTATTCAGATCTCAGTGTCTCATTTCTTGGACTATGTAATGCCCTCTTTCTGGAAGATGCTTTCTCTTGCCTATTCTTTATTCATGTTTAGTAGGTGCCTGGATGTTTTCCTCATTAGCAAGATAAATTCATACCACTGAAAGCTTAATTTCTGTTGCGTTTAAGGATTCTGCTCCTTCGCCTCAGCCAGACCTCAGTGGCACTGCAGAAAGCTGGGTCCTCTCTTTCACTGTGCAATTTCTTCTCTCATTTGTCAAGCCCAAGTGTTATGGTGAGAACTGACTGGAATCCAGTCTTACCTCTTTAGATTTGAGGGAGGCAGAACACTGATTGAAACGATTAAACTCCTGTGAATCAGATGGACTGTGCAGGAATTAGTTTAAACTTGTGGGTGAGGCACTATAGATAGATTAAACTAAATACTTAATAACAGGTAAGAATGCATGCAGAGTCACTCACCATGGCTTAGCTGACAAGTAGATTTTCAATAGCCTGTAGACATAGATATCTTGGTTTGGTGTCCATCAGCTTGAGGTAAGTAAATATTTGGAAATATATAAATGGTTCAGCTGCTCTGAAAACATTTTATTTTGAAAAAAGATGTGGTTTCTTTTCTGTTTAGTTTCTGTAAACTGGTGTTATGAATGAAGTTATATCTGAAAAATTATCATTCTGGCATCAAGAGGAAAAAACCCCAAATGTCTCATTTTTATATCAGTCATCCATACATTTTACAGTACATTTGTACAGTAATACGGAAGCTTTTCAGACATATCTGGAATGTTGGGGAGAAAAGACAGGCCTAAAATATGTAATCCTCGATGTAGAAAAAAAATAGAAGAGGACAATGATATGCTAGGAATCACTGCAAAAGGCAGAAAAAACTCAGTCTGTACTAGAAGTAAGAAGAATTCCAAAAATCCGTTTAATGGTGACAAAATAATGAAAAGAATGTTACAATATGCTACAAATACTGTAACAAGTAATTACTGCATGCAATTATTGATGATGTAATTTTTCTGCTAAAAGAACAGATGAACTAGTACAGTGACATCCAGCTACATAATGCTATAAATATAAAAAAACAGAGATTGTGAATAATAAAAATACTACTTTGTAAGTACATAAAATAATCCCACACAGAAGTTTGCAAGAAATTAAGTTCCATATAGCAAATTCAAAAAGGAAGGTAAAATAAGTTTGTAGACTCCACGGGGCCAAATGCTGACATGTTCCAGAGGTGCCTGCATGGAATGTGGTTAACACCAAAACCACATAGGATAGCTTTAATATACGCATTTGATTGGATTTCCTTCTCTCTTTAGAGGTCTCGCTTTGAAGAGACAAAAGATTTATCATTTTTAATGGAGTGTCTTTAGATAGGGCAAAGGGAGAAGAGGAACAAGTATTGAAACCTATGAGCAGTACAGTACCTCCCATAATTACATATTATTAATTCTAAAAAAGGTGTTTTTTAGTTTTCAGGGATGCACAAAATGCTAGAAAATATATTCTGTTCAAATGAGCGTAGCAAAAAGTTAAAACAGGAAAGACCAATGCTAGTCCTATCAATGCTGTCTGAAAAGTTTATAAAAGTAGAGCTAGCCAGAATACTTCCTTAATTTATAGAAATAATAAATTAGAAATCTCTGAAATTCTTTGGGAGAAATAAGGTAATCTATTTTCTATACTTTATAAAATATTCATTGTATTCTTCTATTTATCACCTACTGTAAAACTGATCATGACATACAAATATCAAAGATGGAAAATATTTTTTTCTTTCTAGATACACCATAAGTCTGGTTCTGTACCATAGGTTTGATATTTCTCATTTCAGAAGTATATCACTGTATTTCATCTCATTGCTTTTTATTCAAATCTGTCTTGTTCAGCAGTTGCCTCTCCTATTTTTCAAATGTGTTTCTTCACCTCTAGGTGTCTGGTAAATGAGAAATTTCTCTTTCATCACTATATAATCTTGAAAATACTGACTTTTAACCTTGTAGGATGAGATTCTGAATGGACAACTTTAGTGCCTAAAAATTAATGTAAGAAAAATTAAAAATTCAAGCTCTGACACACAGAAGAAAATACTTTCTGCAGCAAACATGGTCTGAGAGACACATAAAAATTCAATATAATCATATAATAATTTATATTGGAAGGAACCTCATCTAGTCCCAACACCCCTTCCATGGACAGGGACACCTTTCACTCACCAGATTGCTCCAAGCTGACCTTGAGCACCTACAGGGGATGGGCCATTCAGATCTTCTCTGGGAAACCTGTTCCAGTGCCCACCACTCTCACAAGGAAGAATTTCTTCCTAATCTCCAAGCTAAACCAGCGCTCTTTTAACTTGAAGCCGTTACCCCTTGTCTTACAATGACTTTTTACACCCTTGTAAAAAGTCACTCTCCATCTCTTTTTTGGTCCCCTTTAGGTACAGTAAAGGGCTGTAAGGTCTCCCCAGAGCTTTCTCTTCTCCAGGATGAATGGTCACAACTCTCTCAGCTTGCCTTCCTGGAGAGCTGCTCTGATGATTTTTATGGCCTCCTCTTGACTCACTCCAATAGGTCCATGTCCTCTTTTTGTTGGGGGCTCCAGAGCTGAACATAGCACTCCAGGTGGGGTCTCGTGAGAACTGAGTAGAGGGGCAGAACCCCATCCCTTGACCTCCTGTTCATAGTCCTTTCAATGCAGCCCAGGAGAGGATTGGCTTTCTGAGCTGTGAGCACACATTGCTGGCTCATGTTCAGCATCTTGTCTGCCACCACACACACTCCAGTATTTCTCCTCAGGGCTGATCCCAGTTAATTTTCTACCCAGCCTGTGTTTGTGCTTGGGATTGCCCTCACCCAGGTGCAGGACCTTTCATTTGGCCTTGTTGAACTTCATGAGGTTCACACAAACACACCTCTCTAACCTGTCCAGGTTCTCCTGCATCCATCCCTTCCCTCCAGCGTGTTGACCCCATCACACAGCTTGGTGAGGAACCTGCTGAGGGTTCCTCAGTCCCACAGTCCATGTTCCCAAAAATATATATCTACATAAACATATGAATTTTCCATAGAAATATGAGACAAATCCAGAGAATAGTAGGGTCACAAGTGCCACTTGTCAATAATTGAAATGCTTTTGTGTCAAGTTCAATACTATGTTTAGTGACTTCTATGGAGGGAATGAATTGGCACCGTCAGACAGCAGCATGCCAAATGAGGAACTTCATGCTCCAGTTGTCATAGATTTATGATAATGCAAGAGAGTGCAGCTATTCTGGAAATAATTTTTCTGTGAGTAAATATGGCAAAGTTTAAGTAAAATACAAAAGATACAGAGTACACCATTAAATTTCACTTGAAAATCTATTGCCTTATGTACTCATAAGACAACAAATGTATACATCTAAAATTTTGGATCTGTCTTAAAAATCCAGTTATTCAAACCCATGTACTCTACAATAGAAACAATGAACCCTTTAAAAGATTTTATTCTTTTTCAGTAATAGGGCCTGCTAAGAATAGCAGAAAAGATGGAGAAATTACCTTAGAAGAGGTACCTGTGGTGTCTCTATAATGTAAGACTAGAGCTGGCCAGCAGGTACAAAGGCTTTATCCACCCAGCCTTGACTATGCTTCAGAATATTGCTTCTCTGGGAGTCAATGGTTGGGTTAGAGTTAGGGTTAGGGTTTGGGTTAGGGTTATGGGCAAGAAAGGACTTTTCTGTCTTATGTATAGCACAGACGCAATTATAATAATTCCTAAAAATAAAACTATATACCTCCAGCATAGTTGCCAAATGCACAAATATAAATCTTTCTTGATATATAGATCTTCAGGGTAAAGTAATGTATTTCCTTTTTTGTCCAATGTATTTTTTTTATTTGTTTCTTTGCTTTAGTATTTTTCTGTGCAAATTAGCATTCTTGCTGTGCAAATTATAGCATTCCACAAATCTATACCAGAAGAATGCTAACTTCTACAGTCTCATCAATTATATTGATTTCAATATACCCTGCTGTTACTTTCTTTGTCTTACGGGTTTTACGTGTATTAGTATCTGTAATTATCAGAGCCTGTCTCATCCTTTAATTCTCAAGGTAAGAAGGAAATTAAATCTAGAATTCCCCACATAGTTCCATGTAGACAGCTGGAATTCAACTCCCTGTTTGGAGAGGTATATTATGGTACCCTGATCTTCTAAACAGGTTTTCTGTGAGGGAAGGAGAGGTGCTGGTTTTGGCTTTCAAACTGTCACTGAGAACGGAAGAAGTGAAAATGGCTAGTGCGACAATAGTGCTGTTTCTTTCTGCCCTAGGCCAATTAGTGGATTCTAGTGGGAAGTAAAATGTAGTATTTTCTGGTGTAATGTAGTAAACTTCACTCATAGGACAACTGAAAGATGGAAGGTGCTTTCTCTTGCAAGTATGAGGCAGTGCACTGAACATGGCAATGTAGGAAACGCCAGACTAGATGTATATCATGAACAACTTTCTATAATGTGAGCACCTCCTCTTCATTGAACATTAGACCATTATCACTCGTGTAATAAACATTCAGGTTGAATCCACCCTTTTAAACTGAAATGTTGGACACAGCAGAGCACAAGCACACGCTGTGCATTGATGGCACTCACGAGACACAGTGACTGCATCAGTCCTGGAACACCAATGCATGTGACAGAGCTTTGCAGGAAACAAAAAGTGTTTAAAAAAGCAGGAAAAATATTTGGACACTTCATCAATTTCCAGATGCTGTTTTTACTTCTGTGGGCTAATCATTCTGGTGAGTGCCAAGTTCTTGATGGTTGTCTAAGAATTCTGCATTTCAGTGAATACTCTTAAGGTCTGATCCCAAGCTGGTCTAAAACAGCAGTTCTCTAATGATTTAAATAATTTTTTTCTAAAAAGCATATAGGATGACACATAACTTCTCATGAACACAGAGTTTATAATTTTAAGAAATAAATAATTAATTATTCTTGAAATAAAATTTAGGAAATATTTTGCTTATGCACGTGTCTTGATGTTTCTTTGAACCTAATGAAATACAGTTTTGCATTCCAGTAATAAGAAAATGAATGTGATATTAATCCAAACAAAAACCAGTTAAAAAGCTGAAACTGAACCCCAAGCATATACTTCAGTTGTACATATTTGGTCACCAGTAGAAATCTAAGTGCTGTGTTAGCAGTAAGATATGATGCAAATGGAAAGAGAAAATCTATGGAAGAAGAAAACCTGTGTAAGAAAACATAAAACTGCTAATACTTTGCTAGTAAAAACAGCTAATATGTGCTAATACTAATGATTCCAATTCAGTTTTCAGGACTCATCCTAATGGACAGTTCACAAAAACTGGAAGTGTCTCCTCTGTAACATTACTTATTAGAAGAAAAAAAAAGGGGGAAAAAAAGAATCCAGAGTGTTTCTTCTTTCAGATGGAGGAACTGGGAAATATAAACTGTCTGCTAAAGTAACTAGAATTGTGAAAGACTAGAAAAAATAGAACTTTTGTCTCCTAACAGAGAATTAAAATTCCAAACTTTGTAACATTTAACAAGCTGCCCCATTAAAACTGTGCCAGCCTTAAGGATTGATTTCTAGAATAAGGCATGGCATCCTTTAACAAAGCAACAATCCCCCTGCTGCTATTCTGTGAAACAGGAGAAATTTAGAGTAAAAGAGATTGTTCTAATGAACTATAAGAGCCATTTTGGTCTTAATGCCAATTTGTTAGGAGATGATTACCAGACTCTGTCAGTGTGTAGCTAAAAAGGGTAAATTTTTAACTAAATCGATTATAGCTTTTATAAAAGTATTTGAAGTGGAATTGTGATGGATCTTAAGAACTCATTGGCTAAATCTATCTCTCTCTCTTGAGATAACAGTGCCTTAGCTATACCATTTTTACTAATTTATGTATTATGATCTTTGTGAAGGACTTGAGTTTTCTCACTATATTTTTACCATGTCATGATAGGAAGAGGGAGTAAATCAGATTATAGCCTTCGAGTTAGCTGATTTGTCCCCAGCCTTCTTAGAAACAAGGTCTGAAATTTATTCCTTTACAATTGGCTTTACTGCAATGTGTCCCAGAAAAGATGTTCTTATCAAGACTACTTCTTCCATATCTTCATTCTTTAATCTATAATCAGCTTTGCCCTGTACCATGCTCCTATTCACACTATAACCAGTTTTCAGTGCTTTGAAATTAGACTTCCACTCAATCATTACCTTTCTAAACAAATCAGTTTAAAGTTTAGCTGATTTGTTATATGGGCTTCCCAGTTAATACACTCCAGAAAACTCATTAAATTAATTCTATACATGTTCCTAAAGGGTATTTCAAGTGTTCATATAGCTTTAGCTTTTACCCTGACTTTTCCTTCGTCTGAATTCTGGTCTTTATTCAAATCAAGAACTTCTGTGCTATCATATTTAAATCTTTACCTTCTCATGAAATAAATTCATTCAAATCTCTCCTCCTGCCTTGAACTGACAGGTCTTTTAAATTTCAAAGTCTCTGAAACAGAGATACACATTTAAAGATAGTAAACTAAGTTTCTCAATGGCACTCAGCAACAAATGGAAATCTTCTCATGCATATATGAGTCTTTCTCAGCAAGTACACTTCTGTGCCTTGTGCACCGAACTACATTTCTTGAGAGTTTTAATTCTGTCCGATTTCTCACCCTGCTTTATATTTAGTGTTTATGTTTTAATTTTTAAGAGGAATAGTGTCTTCAGTCATAAAACAAATCTCAATATTTGAAAGGTGCTTTTTTTCTGTGCTCACTGGTTTTAATTTTGTATTTCACTGAATATTTTGTAGAAAAAAATCAAGGGAAGAAAAGGGTGCTACAATAATAAGTAATCAGGTCAAATGAAAATATTGTCCATAGCTGATACAAGCGAGTATTTCAGGTTACAAAATCAAGCAAAGTTCATTTTTCCTTTCCTTGATGGCTAATTATTAATCCTCCCTTTTAATTATGCCATCAAGGCATGCTTAAGAGTTACAGCCAACTCTCTACCATTGGGTTAGTTTGTCTATGGGTGACAGCCAAATGTGCACAAGAGATTAAAAAATTCTTTACACTTTACTCTTTTGCATTCTTTATAATTATACTAAAATAACATATACCAAAGAGTACCTCAGAACACAATATTTCATTATTCCTTCTACAAGTTCATTCAAGTGATTAGTTTTTTCCTTACAAAGTGCTTTTAAGTGTAAGCAACTATTTACACTGCATTTGGGGATCATCCTTTTTTTAGTAGTCATTCCATTACACTGCTTACTAATAAGAAGGCAAGAAAAGGCATGAAAATTTCAATATTATTTCAGGAAGAATTTCTTCATGGAAAGAAGTGTCAGACACTGGAATGGACTGTCCAGGGAGGTGGTGGAATCATCACCCCCAGAAGTCTTCAAGAAAGTACTTTACATGGCACTCAGTGCTCTGATCTGTTTGACAAAGTGGTGATCGGCCAAAGGTTGGACTTGATGATCTTGGAGGTCATTCCCAACCTAAAGAATTCTGTGATTGTGTGATTTTTGGATAATTTAACTGAAAGATATACGTTGGACACCTTAGTCTTTTCAAGAGACAGGTTTGTGTGGTTACATATTTAACTAAGACTCCTTAGAAACCTTAAGGCTGGAAACTGAAAGCACATTTAATAATATGAAATGCTGTGCAAAAACACCAGTTTTGGAACATTACCTTCATAGCAGCTTCACTGCTCATTCCCATCCCTTCATCTTGCTCTTTCTTCACACAATCTGTCACACACTGCCAATGGCATCTGAGAAATGATCTGGAGAAAATTAAAATACTTTTTTTGTTGTTGTTCCTTTCTCTCTTGCAAAGCTGCCATTTTTCTCTAATCAGATTCATAGCTCAGCTATACAAATAGCTCTGTTGTGATGGTGCAATGGGATGTGCAGTGCCTAGACAACGAACCTTTGAGAAGAATGGAAGTGCTTTAAATCAGTTTTGCCCTGGAACAGAAATCACTGTCCAGAGAATACTTTGCAAATGGAAGTCTCTGGATTTAGGTGGCTGAATCCATTTTAAGCCCTCCAATTTCTGTATCCAACATGAGCATCATGCTTCCCCTACAACGTGTTATATAGAGCTGTGATGTATACAGCTTCAAAGCTACTTCTGATAGTCTGGCTACAGAAAAAGTAAAAAAAGGAACCCACAAAAAACCCACACATAGCAAAAAACCCCAGTATTGATCATTCAGTTGTTACTGATTTTCATTCTCACAGAAGACTATGGAAGCTGATGAGAATCTTAGAGCATTTCTATTACTAGATGTTCCAAAAACGTGTGTTTATTTGTTGGTGCTGCTTTGCTGAAAAACTAGACAATGAACTTACACGTGCATGGTGAACATGGTAGTGCTGATTAACAGCTGGAATTGATAGTCTTTTGGAGATCTTTTCCAGCCTTTATGGTTCACTGTTTCTAAGTCTCTGAAAAAAACCCACTATCATAAGAAGCAATTTTGAATATGAATTATGAACTTACTGAAAGAAAGTAAAGCATTTCTTACCTCCAACTCAAAATTCCTAAAGAGGTTAGGATAGGCCAAAATCACCCCCAAAATCAAAGCACTTCACTTTTTTTTTTAAATTACTTACTTTATTGAATTGAGTTTGAAGCTCTTCTACGTCATTGTACAGATATGGGTAAAAGGTCAAGAGAATTTAGACATGGTGGCACTGTGGAACTTTCCATTTGCTTAGCATTCAAGTCAGTTTTCCCATGGTGTCAACCAAAGATGAAGAGACTTGGAAGCTGACGGAAGTGGAAAAGTACTTTCTGGCCTCAGGCATTTGTTTACTAGTCATGTGGTGTTGTTCAGTGAAGTGATTCACTTTTAATGGCTGCTTAGCTGTGTGGACCAAAGGGGAAAAAAAGAGAATAGTTTGTGTTTTACTTATCCCTGTGGTTTCATGTGTAATACTTGTAGACAGATCTTAATTTGCTATAAATTGTGATTACTACACTGAAATCAAATGTCCAATTACATCACCAGAGCATCTTATCCTATTTTTTATTTAGCCTTAATGTGGGGGATTTCTCAAGTGAATAATATTAGGGTATCTGTAAATGGTATCTACAGTGACTAAACTATTTAGATAAAAAGGAATTTTTTTTTTCCAGGGGTTATGAGTAAATAGAATAAATTGTTATTCATGTCTTTCATACCAGTGCTATGATTTATTGCTTTAGAGAACATTTAAATTGATTTGATTAGCTTCTGGTCTTCTGGAGACTCAAGAACCCATAAACAGTTTTAACTTCCACCTTTTCTTGTGTCACCCCCATTGCATCATCCCAGGGGTGTCCATTTGATGAGACCATCCAACAGCAAGGTTTATATGTAGTCTGCTTGACGGGGAGTTGAGCAGACCAGGTTTGGCAAAAAGAAACTCGTTTTGGGTAGACAGACAGTTCATTCTACTCATGGACTGGTCCTAGGCATAACCTGGGAGGTCTCCCAACATTCAAGACTCTGAAAACTATTTCAACTGTATTTTAACCAATTAGTTTTTCCATTTTTTTCCTCTGCAGGGTATACACCCTTATTTGTGCTTTTTTGCCATAGTTATTGCTCATTATTGTACAATTAAAGTCTTATCTCCCTCTCTTTTAAGCTACTCCCTATCATGTCTATCTCTGAATTTTATCTATCTTTGTCTATGCAAAGAAGCACTACAGACATCAGGCTACTTAAATTAATGTGCATATTTTCTGAGAGCTCTGACACAAGGCTAAGAGCACTATCTACTTCATGAGCCAACCAAACAGCTCTGGGTGCGCTAAAAGTTCATATTAATCACATACACATCTAACACTGTGTACTCTTATGTTCACCAATATAAAAGCACTCCGCACTTAAAGCACTGCAACATAATGCACAGCCATGATCTTGTTAAAAAAATAATAAATCCTTTGATTCTCATTGACTGCTTCTCAGAGAGGGGAAAGGTCTATTCCTTGTTATGTATAATTACTTTGTGTACAGGATTTATGTAGGAAGCATCATGGACTATGTGTTCAGGTCAGAAGAACTTTTTAAACACTTAGTTTTGAATTGTAAATTTGCTAGATTTGATTTAAGCATGGAGGGTGGTTTGGGAAACAAAGGAAAATCTAAGGAATCAATTTTGAGAAATTGTGACTTTTTTATCAGTGGGACATATATATGTATATACATATAATGCTGTATTCACACCTTATTTATCCTGTTTCTACTGAATGGGGGGTTTCCGTCTTTGAAAACACTTATGTCCTAAACTATTTGTTCTCATTGTCACAACTCAAGCATATTTTCCACTGTCAGAAAATACTTTTGCCTTCCATAAAAAAAAGTTAACATATTTTAAAGCATCAGTTCAATTTTTTTTCAGGAAGAATTGGAGTTTTCAGTGGAAATCAGTATTTTCCATTGTATTATTGTTAGTCAGTCAACCACACAGTGCTAAACAACTTTGGTTAAAAGTTTTCCACATCTTGACCCTGATAAGACAAAATAACACATAAGTGAAGAGCAAGACCTCATTTAGCAGGCAACATGGAATTATTCATTTTGGTTTTTGGAAGGTACATTTATCTTCCTCCTTTCTGTCACAGAATGTCCTTTCAGCAGCTTAATTTCTCTTCTATTTCTGGTTGTTCGGATGTTTTTTGCAATTTAATCAATGTCATCTGCAGAACATAGAGCTTTACAATTCCTGCTTTTTCTAAGGTGTAATAGTATTGTGGATGGAGTGCTGCACTTCACCTGTAACAGACAGATAGCAGTATGTTTGTTGAAAAAGATCAAGTGATTCAATGACTTTTGGTACTAAATCCAATGGCAGTTTTACAAGATCTGATAATAAGGTACTCTTGATTACTTACTGCTAACAGGACAGGGTTGCACAAAACTGTCAGGGGGACACCCTGGTTGTGTGATGAACTTTTGAAAGGGTGCCCTTCTGTTCTAAACTCCTCAGAGGAGAGTTTTGGTGTGGCAGGATCCAGACTTAATCCTGAACTTGGTAAATGGTTTATGTCTGAACAACTGTATTTTACATCTCTTGTCTAAGATTTCAAAGCTTATCATGCCATTAAATGCTTACTGGGTGTCTGATTAGATAAGGAATCTCTAAACCTTCAGCAACCTTTGAGCAGCAACCTTTAGAGGTGTCCCTACTCCAGGGCAGATCCCTCCACGTATCCCATGCAGGATAACTCAGTGTGCCCTGGGCTCTCCACTGTTTATGGAGTGAGGACACAGGCTCATGGTCATACCTGCACCCTGACCACAGCTGTCAGTGTCTCCCAAATATGACTTGAGTCAGACCTTCACCAGAACTGGGGTTAGGTGTGTGCATGGCTCAAATTAGCCCTTGGCTATTGGGGTATTGTGAAGCCAATTTGACCTGGATGCAACCATCACAACCAGATGCATCCACTAGAGCTTATTTTTACCTTAAGCTTTGGTATCAGTGAGTTTGTGGTTTTTAATAGATGTTTGTCTTCCTTCTTGGCCATTAGATAGTTGTACTGTCAACACTGGCTTCATCATGAGTGCAACTGATTATATTTTGTAGATAAAAAATGAATGGTCATTATTCAGTAAATGTTCACTATTAATGAGATGTGCTGAATGGACTTTGTAACGGTTATAAAGGAGCTCAGTAACATCTCAGTGTAGTGGTACTTCTTTTATAGCTAGAGGAAAGAGATCATTTGAAAACACTATGAGAGCTA